>CM038673.1:234039163-238839163 GCA_021605145.1 Aegilops bicornis | reverse complement strand
TTTTTCATATATAACTTATTTCATTTGGAGCTACGGTAATTACTATGAATTTTTGAAGTTAGCACTATTTTTTGGAATTTCCTGAATCGAAATAAATCCAGAAAATACATGTTGCGTCAGCATGACATAACCCTGATGTCAGCAGGTCAACTGGGCGCCTCCAGGTCAAACCTGACCAGTGGGGTCCACCGTCGATGATCGGGCTGGTTAGTGACACTGTCAGGTGGGTCCGGTCAACGCCCACGTCAGCAAAGTCAACATGACATGTGGGGCCGGTCAACAGCCCTGTCAGCGCGGTCAAAACTGACGCGTGGGGCATCTATGGTTAGTTAAACATAGCAGGAAATAAACTAAGATTAATTATGGGCGTGGGTCCCATATGTCAGTGAGAGAGGGGGCCAATTAGCACGGTCATTAGCGCTAATTAAGTGACACGTTGACTTCACCGGAGTTCGGCCGACGACGACCAAAACCGCGGCGGGAGCTCGCCGGAGTGGCGTTACGGGCGGCGGCTGGACGTGCGAAGGCCACCAGTAGGTAGCCCGCACTCGACCGCGTCCAGCAGAGCAGTCGGGAGGCCTCGGGGTCTCCGGGGACGACGGCCACGTCCACGGAGGCGGCGGCCGGAGCTCGGGTGAGCTCGAGGTCGAGGCCACAGCGGCCTTGGCGATGCGGAGTTAACACCTATGGCATCTACGCGGTGCGGCGAGGGCATTGGACGCATGCCCGGGACCGATTGGTCACCGGAGCGTCATTGCCGGAGAGCCTTGGCAGCAACGTTGTCGGGTGAGAGTGGTGCGGTGGCTACGGCATGCTAGAGAGAAAACGGAGAGGGGTAGGATGATCAGGGGCTCACGGGGAGTGCAATGGTGGCCTCGCGTGCTCGGGGAGGCACCGGGGCGGCGAGAGGGTTCTCCGGCGGCCGGCGACGAAGTTGATGAAGATGGCGGCGACGCAGGGCCTCCCGCGAGGCGTGGCTGGACGGAGAGGATGAGGCAGGTGCGGCGATGCTTGTGGGCACGTCTGGGAGGCGAAGGGAGCACGGAGGCTACAGGAACAGCGAGCGGCGCGACGAGCTCCACTCGGGTGTGCTTGGGAGAGGGGGGCAGAGGGCGAGGGAGAGAGCATAGAGTGAGGGAGAGGAGCGAGGGGCCACAGGGCGTCTCCGTGGCGTCGCTAGAAAGCCCGGGGAGGAAGCAGGAGGTGGCCAGGGGTGGCCACAATGACAAATGAGCTGCTCCCTCTTGGCAGGAGGAAGACGACGCCGGTGGGGTGGTGGGCTGGGCTCTCTTGGTCTTGGGCCCACTGGGCCGACTAGGTGGGCTGCACAGTGAGGCCAGGTAAGTTTCTGCTTCTCTCTTTTATTTCTGTTTTCTAATTCTTCTGCAACTTTAGGGCTTTTATTAAATACTAAAAATACTCAAAAATCATGAAACTTCTCAAGGCTACTGTTTGGAATATTTCCAATAGTAAAGATTTCAGTTCATGATTATTTGAGCATTTAAAATATTTTATAGCATTTAAATTCCCAAATGCAAATAACTAATGATTTATTCCAGTGACCCTTTGTTGTCCTAGAAAAGTGTGCACCATTTTTGTCAGAGGTTCTAGACCAAGGCAAAGATGATGAACATTTTAGAAGGGCATTTTGGGTTCATTTTAGGGGGGGTGCTGGGGGTTCTGTCATCACCATTTCAAGATTCTTTAAATTTAAACATGTTGCATGAATGCTTATGCAGAGTCAAGCAAGGACTAAGCTAGGGCTGTGACAACAATGTTCTTTACAAGATTGTTGAAACTGTAGATGTGCGGTTCGATGAAACTAATGGCTCGCAAAGAGAGCACCTACCTTCTGTGATAGATGAACTAGCACCCGAGGAATCTATCAAGTTCAAGGCAACTGAGGATGTAATTCCTATCCTACTGAAGAATCTGCTGAATAATTCATTCCAGAACGCAAAGAACGTCGAGTTGATGCACCTGAAGATAATGCTGAAGAAAATGGTGCTGAAGAAAATGCTGATCAAATTCCTCGACGACAACCAGCCCATCCTCGCGTTGCAAAAGAAGTGCAAGTTGACAAGATCATCGATGACATTGAAGCACCAGGTCCTCTCACACGCTCAAAAGCTTCACATTTATCTAACTTTTGTGGGCACTATGCTTTTGTCTCTATCACAGAGCCCACTAAGGTAGATGAAGCATTTCTGGAGCCTAAGTGGATTCAGGCCATGCAAGAAGAATTACATCAGTTCGAGCTCAACAATGTCTGGGAACTGGTCAAATGTCCAGATCCTCGTAAGCATAATATCATTGGCACAAAGTGGATCTACCGCAACAAGCACGATGAAAATGGCCTTGTGGTGAGGAATAAGGCACGACTTGTAGCTCAAGGCTACACACAGGTTGAAGGAATTGATTTCGATGAAACTTTTGCACCTGCTACTAGACTTGAGGCTATTCACATATTACTTGCTTATGCTAACCATCATAATATCACTTTATATCAAATGGATGTGAAAAGTGCATTCCTCAATGGTAAGCTTGAGGAAGAAGTATATGTTGCTCAACCCCCAGGTTTTGAAGATCCAAAGAATCCCAACAAAGTCTTCAGACTCAACAAGGCCTCTATGGCCTCAAACAGGCCCCACGGGCGTGGTATGATACTTTGAAGGAATTCTTCATGAAGAATGGCTTCACACCCGGTTCACTCGACCCTACTCTCTTTACTAAATCTTATGATGGTGAACTGTTTGTGTGCCAAATATACGTTGATGATATTATCTTTGGCTGTACTGACCAACGCTATAGTGATGAATTTGCCTATATGATGAGTGAAGAATATCAAATGTCTATGATGGGAGAGTTGAAATTCTTCTTAGGTCTTCAAATTCGTCAACAGCGCAATGGCATATTCATATCTCAGAGAAATACCTCAAGGATGTTCGAGGAAATTCGCATGCAAGATTGCAAAGGCGTCAAAATTCCTATGCCCGCAAATGGCCATCTATGCAATCGATGAAAATGGTATTGACTTCGATCACAAGGTATACCGCTCCATGATTGGTTCTTTATTGTACTTATGTGCATCTAGGCCAGATATAATGCTTAGTGTTTGCATGTGTGCCCGATTTCAAGCTACACCAAGGAATCACACCATAAGGTCGTGAAGCATATTCTTCGATATCTAGCTCACACACCAACACTAGGATTATGGTACCCCAAGGGCTCTACTTTTGATCTCATTGGATATTACGACTCGACTATGCTGGTGATCGTGTGGACCACAAGTCAACATCTGGTACTTGTCATTTCCTCGGACGATCTTTGGTCTGTTGGTCCTCGAAGAAACAGAATCACAGATCACCGCTTCATCATGCGAAGCCGAGTACATTGCTGCTGGTTCTTGCTGTGCTCAATTGCTGTGGATGAAGCAAACTCTCAAGGACTACGGCATCAACGTGAAGAATGTGCCTCTCATCGTGACAATGAGAGTGCCATCAAGATTGCTCACAACCCAGTTCAGCACTCGAAGACAAAGCACATTCAGATTCGTCATCATTTTCTTCGTGATCATGTGTTGAAGGGCGACATCTCCATCGAGCATGTGAAGACTGAAGAACAGCTAGCCGATATCTTCACAAAACCCTTGGATGAGAAGAGATTTAACAAGTTGCGGTGTGAGCTAAATATCTTAGAATCTTCGAATGTTCTTTGAAAAGGACACTCGCCCTAACACTTATGCAAAATTGATGACTTAGATGTGCAACACATGAAGAAACGTTTTTCTTCAATCAATGAAGAATAACACTCAAAGTGTCAAGAAATTAATGAAGAATTTGATTATCAGAACCCTACGACAATTGTACGCCGTGTCTGAAATCATCATTCTTATACGGCGGGACACGCCACCACCAAAGTTGAAAATCTTCAATTTGAGTTTTTCCTCGCTTTTGAAATTCTTCAGTTTTTCAAATTCTTCAACTTTGCAAAATCTTCACTGTTCCCGTTATCTTTCTTCATTGGCTATATATATATATATATATATATATATATATATATATATATATATATATATATATATATATATATGGGGTTATGTCCTCACAAAGATTCACTTATGGCTATTTCTTCAAGTTGCATTTTCTGCTAAGTGAATGTGATCGGACCCTTCCCCCTCTATGCAATACTCAACCCAATCTATTCACGAATTCTTCATGTGCGTTCTATTTGAAACTCGTTTAAAATCTTCACTGTGTCCTTGTCAGCTGAAAAAATTGCGAACGGAACTTTTAACTTATCTTATCAAAATTTTCGAGTTTGCCGCTCAATCCGTTCTGCTTCCTACGATAGACTTATCTATTCACCCACGATCTAACACGATCTCAACTTTTCAGTACGTGGGTGACACATGTCAAGCGAATGAGAAGGGTCAGGGGCACGTTTGTCCAAAATCTTCGGGCGAACAGTTTTTCACCGTGGCTATATATACCCCCTCTCCCCTTCCTCACTTCCTTTACTCCGCTCGACCGCTCTCTCTCTTGTTCGAGCTTCTAAAACCCTAGCGCCGCCGCTACTCCATCGTCGCTGGTGAGGAAGAGCTTCACTGCCTCAACCTCGTCGCCGTCATACTCGCGCCGACCGCGGAAATCTTCACTCCGCCATCGCCGTAGCTGTCTTCCTCCACCGAGTTAGGGCGTGGGAGATCTAAACTGACGAACTTCTAATCTACACTTCTCAGTTCGTCTTGTTCTTCAGTTCAGGTAATTAAAAGTTACTTTTATTACTTGCTTTGATTCTCAAACCTTCCTGAAAATCTTCAAAGGTGTTTATTCTTCAAATCTTCACACATATGAACACCTCAAACGTAATATGCTCTTGATTCGTTTCTCTAAGCAATTATTTTTCTTCAAGATTCCTCAATTGTGTGGATCCTCGATCTATACAACTCTGGAACCTAAGACAAAGATCTGTTAGTGAAATTCTTCAAGTATCATCTGGTCAAATTCCTCAAACTTGTTCTTTTTGAAAAACCTTCTGAGAATGCATATGACCTCTCCAAATTCCTCGCAACTATACTCTGTTCATAGGTACTCATGTTCGCTGCTGAATCACTAGGTTCTCATCAACTTAAATCATTTGCAGCGCTCCTCGAAGAAAAGTTGCACACTTCTTCAGAGAATTCGATTGTTCAAATTCCTCATCTGAAGACTATGGCTGACGGTAAGAAGCCACAGAAAGGAGGAAAGAGGCCTGAGGTCATGACTGCTTTTGAAATACCTGAGGACTTATATGCTGACTATTGCACACCTGATGAGGCCAAGTTCGGAAAGGAGAACAAAAATCAGCGCAAGGTGCGCATACAGAGGATTGAAAGGAGATGGGCAAGAGAATGGAGGGAGTACAGGTATGTTACTCCAAAGTACATGAAGAAATTCGCACTAAATCCTCCATGCCCAAGAGCTCCATTGGCACCTGGCCAAGAAGCTGACCCCACCAGCATCAACCGTGGTGAGGACTTTCCTGAAGAATGGGCCAAGCGCCAAGCCAAGTTGGCGAGACAAGTCAAATAAGCAGTGAGGAAATTCAATGAAGAATCTGCTACTGCTGCTGCCACTGAGGCCCCTGTCAAGCCCAGAAAATCAATGGCAAAGAAGCCAGCGCACAAGTCAAGTGCTTCACCAACAGTGCCCTCACGGCAAAAATCCTCAGCAATGCCCTCACGGCCAGTTCCTCATGCTGCTCCTGCTCCTCCCAAATCCTCAGCTCCTCCTCCAAAGTCCTCAGCAGCTCCTCCAAAGTCCTCAGCACCTGTGCATCTGGCCATGTGCCAAAGGACTGCAGGCATCTCTATTGCCTCTGGTGTCTCAGCAAGTTCCTCAGCTGCACCAAATTCTTCATCAGGCCCTACTCTGCTGAAGAAAAAGGCAACGGCTGGTCGAGGTCCTCGGCCAAGTCCCAAGAAGAAACAGGTTGCCTTCCAAGTGCCATCTGATGATGAAGCTGATGATGATGAACTTGCAGAAATCATCAGAGACAGAGAAGAAAGGGCTGCTAGAGCCAAAGGCACAACTGTGCCACTGCTTTTGGATCCAAGGGCGATCCTCGAGTACATTGATCTCTGGCAAAAGGATCCAGACACCCCCATGCCTGATTTTCATTTGACTCCTGGCCAAAGTCACATGCGGACCCATTTCATCTCTGGAGAGAAATGGAAATTTGAGAAGGCTAGGCAGATCAATAAGGCTCAGTGTAGGAAAGAGAAGTTCTTGAGGGAAAATGTTGTCAGAAGGACACCTGATGATCTTCTCAAAATCCAGTTTGAAATCAAAGGCCTCAGCGATGACTTTGATGCCTACTATGCTGATTGGCAAGGAGCCAAAGTCAGATTTGTAAAACTAACAAAGAAGTTCACAAATGTTGCAGATCCAACGCAACAAGAAGTTCCTAAGGCTGGAGCCTCTGCTCAGCCCTCTTGAAGAACATGCCAAGATCACCGATGATTTTCAACTGCGAAGACAATGCTAGTTCCAGGGCTGATGACTCCATTCCAGCCGTTGAAGAAATTGCCAGGGCATCCACTAGTGGTGCGCCTAAAGAAACGGAAGAAGTCAGGGCAACTATATCAGTTGCGCCTGAGGAAATTCAAACAGATTCCTTAGCTCCTCCCGCGCCAACACCAACTCCTATCCTTCCATCTGCATCAGATGTGAAGAAGACCAAGGCTGCAGAGCGAGCTGTAGTGAAGAAAAGGAAAACATCAGCTGCTTCAAATTCTTCAGCCCCGAAGAAAATGAAGCCTATGACAAGCTCGTTTGAAAATCCAATCGATGTTGTTCCAATTTCCTCCATTCCATCAAAGGACCTTGTTCCTTTTGGTGAAGAATATGGGATCCCTAGCGGATCTGATGAAGAAAATCATTATGTTGCTTCGTCAGAGCAGATTGATGAAGAAATTGAAGTGGATGCGATCCCTTCAACACCAATCATTTCCTCGCCAATGCCTTAGTTCACAAAGAAGAAATTTGGCGTTGAAGAAATTGAAGAAGATGTGGATATTGGAAGCACAACGCCAAAGTGATGAACGATGACTTTTGGGACAACAAGATCCAAATTCTCCACTCTTCACTCCAATACAACAAATTCCTCAAGATCCTGCACCAACAGTTCAAATGGGCTCAAGAAACTCATCCCACCTCGTCTGCATGAAGAAATTCCAGCCACTAGTGCTGAAGAACCTGCTACTGCTGATCCTTTGAACACGCAGACTGCATATGAAGAGGAACCAGAAAATCCTCAGCCTGAAGAACCTGAGATTGCGATTCCTGAGGTAGTGATGCAACTCACTGACACTCCACTGCCAAAGCCAAAGAATCCATTCTCAACGAAGCAAAAGTTCAAGGCTGAAGATTTCTTCGGCGAGCATGTATTCTTCACTGACTACAACCCATATGACTCTACTCGCATAAGGAAGAGGTGTTTCTGGACTGCTAGTCAAGCCAACTTCTATTCCTCTGTGCTATTCAACAAAGACAAAGTCTTCAATCTTGCACATATTCCTCACGTGGACATGGAATCTCTGCCAGGCTTCGAGCCAGTCATCAGTGTTCTTCACGATGCTGGATTGCTGAATTTCTGCACTGACATCTGTGATTGGAATGAAGAACTCATTCTTCAATTCTATACGATGCTGCACATCACCGGAGATTCTGAAGATGTGAACTCATGGGTACTGGATTGGATGACAGAAAATACTCACTACAAGGCACCAGCAACTGAATTGCTTCGTGCCCTCCCACTCAGTCCTCCCCTTGATGGTGCTTGTTGCATCTACAGCGAACCTGAGCTTAGAAATCACTACATGCAAGTTCTGATGAAGCCTTTGAAGTCAGGGCAGGCCCCTCGAACCCAATTCTTCGTCAAGGAATTACTGTATGTGCCTCGGTCTGTCTATCGCATTCTGACGAAGACAATGAGTCCTATTAAAGGCCACGACTCAAATGATGAAGAAGTCGTTGGCATCATGAAGAATATGCTTTTCAATATCATTCATGGCGTTCCCGTCAACTTCCATGATTTCTTCATGAGGACTCGCAAGCATTGCTATGTCACCTTTTGAGTCAAGCCTTATGCACCATGGATTATGAGGTTCATCAGGTCAAGGTCTTCACTCAATTACAAGGCTAATACTCTGAACCACTGCAGCTACTTGCCTCCAATTGAAGTCCTCAAATGGACATTTTCCTCAGCTGATGACAAAGGCAAGGCAACTGCTGTGATAGATGAAGGCATTCGTCCATTGGATGGTCAATTTCGCAAGGCTGCATCCTACTCCACCAATGATGACTCTGCCACACATGACTCTGCCGCCAACACCTCTGCCAAGCAAAATCCTCAAGCCACAGCACCCAGGGCGATGACTGATCGTGAGTTACTCCTCAGTCTTCATCAGAAAGTTGATCGCAATCATAAATGGGTCAAGCGTCAGTTTGGTTCAATTCTTCACAACATGACCTCAACACACAATGCAGTGAAGAAAAACCAATACTACCTCCATGAAACCTTCAACCGTACCTGGGCAGTTCTATCTCATCTCTACAGCACAGAAGATCTGAAGAACATGGGTCTCAAGGAAGAATTTGACTGGTCTGCACCTCCACCGAAGAAATTCAAGAAGTTCAAGGTTCCTTCCTTGGTGGCCAGCTCCTATTCTTCATCGCGCGACACTGATGAAAATGAAGACTTGGACAACACTGCAGTGAGGCCCTACCACGACAACCGACCACGACAACGCTGGCGCTCCTCCATCAACTTGATATTCTTCGTAGGCGTTAGTCCTCAGTTTTGATCCTTTTGGTCATTCGATGACAAAGGGGGAGAAATTTGAGTTAGTCTTCAAGCGGGTCTATTATATGGGCGTTTTTTGCTAAGTTACAACTCTCGTTCTTCTGAAACTTAATTGGATCGAGTTGTAATCTTAAACCCGATGGTGCTCTGATACTTTTGATGTGTTCCTCTGCATGCTTATTCCTCGTTATATGTTAATACACGCATGCTGAATTACATCATTCACCGTATTTCATCATGCATTTCAAATTCTTCATATTATATGTCAAATGCGTGTATGAATTACAAGATATAGGGGGAGATCTCCATGATTCAACTCTTCAAATGTGCAATGCCTCAAAAGCAAATTCCTCACTCTGCAAATCTTCAGGGGGAGTTCTTCTATATCTTGCAATCAAATTCCTGAATATCAGTATTCACACTTCATATATTTATCCCCGTTGAAAACTTAACATGTATTGTCATCAATCACCAAAAAGGGGGAGATTGTAAGTGCGTCTAGTGCCCCTTAGTGATTTTAGTGTATTGAAGACTTATAGGTTAAGGGACTAATGTGTTTATGAGTGTACATAGGTCTATAAGTCTATGAGGAGTTTGATATTTACAGAGAAAGTCGACCCCTAAAAATGAAGTTCTTTAACTAAAGACTTTGGTATTCTGAAGACTTTCTGAAGACTTTGAAAGTCAAGAAATTGGTGTGACCTTGAAGACTTGGTATTCATTTGAGGAACATGAAGCGTGAAGACTTTTGTTTTCGTAGTTTCGTTTTCTCTTTCTTGAGTCATAGGAAACACCGTACTGTTAAAGATGGTCAAGGAAATAGTAAGGAAAATTTTCCATGTGATGCTCAACTCAAAATCCTACACCTACCAATCCCTTAGAGTGAAGCCTTTGGAAATCTCATACAGTTCAGTCAATTTCTTCAGTGACAGAGACGAAGTTCTTATGGTCTCTGAGGAATTTGTTCTAACTGAGGAGTTAGGAATTCGCCAAAGGCGGATTGCCTACACAAAGGAGGAACATGATAGCCCCGAGGAATTTGAGAGTCAAATTTCCGACCGTTGATGTGCTACTGGCCACCTGTCCCAAAATATCTTATCCACATAACGGTCATATCATTGAAGGGAATTTATGTCTTATCATGTCGGGCTGCTCCCTAGGCTATAAATAGCCGCCCCCTACAACCACTAGCTGGTTGGCTGCTCCGAGAGAAGCTGACTCTTGTCAATTGAGAGCAACCCATCCTCCGAGGACTTTGAGCGAAAATCATCGAGTGAGGAAAAACCCAAAACCAAACCCCTATAAACCCAAAGTGATTGAGCATCACTGAAGGGATTGATCCTGCATGGATCCAACGCTTGTTACCTTTGAAGACTGTGCTTCTTCCAGACGGTTAGGCGTCATGGTCTAGAGCATCCAAGAGGAATTGTGGATCTCCGAGTGACCGAGTCTTTGAAGGTTTGGAAGTCGCCTGAAGAATTACCACGAGTGATTGGACGAGGTCTGTGTGACCTTAGTTCAAGGAAAATACGGTGAGGACTTGGTGTCCTGAGCTGCGTGCTCGGCGACAGGGCGTCCGGGACTGTGTGTCCTCGAGTTTAAATACTCAGCCGCTCCAACCAGACGTACAACTGAGACAACAGTTAGAACTGGTCTACCAAATCATTGTCTTCACCAACCTTACTGGTTCTATTTCCTCAACTCTTTCATTTCCTCATTACTGTGTTGAGTGTTTGTTCATATCTGTGTTTGAAGACTTTGACTGAAGACTTTCTCAATTTCCTCAGTTCAATTTCTTCAGTCTGTTTGTCTTCATATTGTGTTATCATGTGTTTACGCTTTCTGTACTCTGTGATTTTCTTCATTTCATCATGATGACCATGCCCGCATTCTGTTATGCTTACTTCTGAGTACTTATTCCGCTGCAAGTAGTTCTTCGCTTAGGAGTTTCCTCACCAGCAAATTCCTTAGTGAAGAATTCATAAAAATCGCCTATTCACCCACCTCTAGTCGAAATAACGCACTTTCATGTTGCAACTTGCACATTTTTCCCGGAACTTTTTCTTCACAAACATTTATCAAATCTTGTTTTTCCACTTCTGTGATGAACTTCAGAAAATCACAGAGAGCCCATTTTCGATCCAAATTCCATGATTCAAATTCCTAGATGCTTATAATTTCAAAACTTAGTTTTTGAACATTTTTCCTAGTACTTTCTACGCCACATAGAATATTGGTGCACTTCTCTATATATTGCCAATTTGCAAATTCATAGGAAAATCATTTGAACTCCAAATCCAGTGAAACCAACTCCTAGGTGCTTCTAAAATTATTCCTTGTGAAATAGGTGCCTTTGCTCATTTTTCAAAGTAATTCTTCTATACACTTCTTCCAAATCCACAAATCCCTTGATTCCATCATATCGAAATGTTTAGAAATATCCATTGATCCACTTCCAATAAAATCACTCTGGTCATTCCTCATATGACCAGAAGTATCCTTGAAAAGTCAACTTCATATTTTTAGAGCACTTTTATTTTTGCCTTGTTGTGTTGCTTATTATGATTGTTTCCGACGTTAGTTGATGAAGTAGACGGAGTACTTGGAGAAGGACCAGAAGACTTGAAGACTCTGATGAACCAGGCAAGCAACCCTTTGACCATGTCTATGAAACCCTTTTTATGCATGTCATATAGCACTTTTATTGCTTGCATCGGAGACATGATACTGTGATGACCACATGGGGTGGTTTGCCACCATTACTTCCTCGTTGATACTTGCATTGTGCATGACCCTACCTTCTTATGAGGGTTTTGCCGGTGGGAGTAGATAGGATGCTAAAGTAGATGCTACGCAAAAAGGAATGGGTATATGCATGGTGAAGAGACAAAGTATTTTCAAAAGACTTTTCGAAAACCCCGTCGGGTGCCACTTATGCCCGAGGGAGATGATGAGATGGGTAAGCACTTGATGACAAAGTGGTGTACCGAGGCAAGTGTGTGTTGTTTTCGAAAACGGATTAGATTTAAGATTTGTCGACTGTCCCAACCTTACATGCGCAACCACTCTACCCTTGTATGGGAAAGGGCATTATTGATTACCTAGGCCGATACTAGCTTGGAGCCCGCATTACTAGTGATGGGGGAGAGTTGGTGCTCTCTCTCGGGACGGGGTCGTGCCAGGTAGGGTGGCCATGACTGTTTTCACAGGACACGGGATACACTGTTGTGTCCCCACTCGGATGTTACGTTCTCGAGTGAGTCTCGTATGATGTACATCGTGAGGATATACGGAACAACAAGTGGACTCCTTGTTAGTGTCCTCTAGGGAAAGATAGTGATCGGGTGCTTACCCCGGGTACTTGAGGTACCCTTGAATTAAATGGATGACACGGAAGTTCCCGGATCTTGTGGGTAAAGTGTGCAACCTCTGCAGAGTGTAAAACTATTCGAATAGCCGTGTCCACGGTCAAGGACAGTTGGGCAGTGCTGCTTAAACTACGTCCGGAGTTTCACAAACCAGTGTGTGTGTTTGGATAATTGGGGAGAACTACTTGGGTCAAGTCAAGGGACTTCACATGATTGAGTTTGGTTGATGCCCACTCTATTTATGTTGATATCTATAACATGTCCTCATGGTTACTTGAATTCTCCTGATGCAAGTCTTACAAGTTGTTGAACATGCCATTGCACTCAAAACTAGCTTTCTGCAAAATTTACCTATATCATGCATTGTTACATCTTGGACCAAAACATGGGTTGCTTGCGAGTACATTCAAAGTACTCATTGGCTTGCCACTAGTTATTTAATTGGCCAGACATGGAAGAACCCGAGTTTGAAGAAGAGTTCTTTGGAGACGAACATGCGAACTAGGACGTTTCCCAGTCAGAATGCCTGTAGGGTTAAGGCAGATGGCATGGGTTCTACTTATCGACAAAGATTTCCGCTGCTTGTGTTTCATTTGATGTTCAGCCCTTAAGGCTTTATCAATGTAAGACTTGACCATAATGGTCATAATTTGTGTAAGGCAGTGCATTATGGATGTAAGACTCTTGTTATTCAGCTTCTGTGTGTTCAGTGAGCATTGATCTCTGGGATCACTGTACACGTGCATTCGGTGATCTCGACTTATGCGTCGGGGTCCCCACATTGGGTCTAACACCAAGGCAGCCAATCCTCCGTGCCAGATACTTGTCAGGTGATCCCTGCGATCAAAAGTGATTGGGAAGGCCGACCAGGGGTTGAACTTAGGGGTGACGTGCTCTACGGCGCGTGTGTCTCGGAGTGCATGTTTGCTTCTCCTCTTCGTCACGTGAATCATGTTCACTGTTTTGACCTCTGGTGGGAATTTTTTCTGTCCCCCAGTGCTTTGCTGGCAAGGCTCGTCCTTGTCGTCACTTGGTGTCTCTCTACCCTTGTGTTCGGCGTTTATCTTACCGGCCTGCTTGAAGACCCAGCATTCTCTGTGGGTGTGATTTGCAGATTTATCGGGGGTGCCATGATTCTGACATAATTTGTCTAGAATCTTGTTTAGGATGGACGGTCCATCTCTGCTGCCTTTGAAAGGCTTTTTCCGCTTTCCGGGTCAAGAGCCCCTAAATCCGGCGTTTACCGCCGTGTTGTCTGGGCTGTCTTCGTTATTTCGACGCTTGCTTTAACTGCGTCGTGGTTTTCTATTGCCATCCCTGACTTCGGATGTGCCTGGGTCGCTGGTGCTACTACGGGCTAGCCAGCTATCTTCGCCCATGCAAAAGCGGGTCATGAGGCTTGTTAGGGCAGCCATTGTTCTCGGTTTTTCTTGGCCGAGGTGTCTGGCGAGCCATTCGTCTCGGACGCTGTGTTTGAAAGCTGCTAAGGCTTCGGCGTCCAGGCTGTCGCGATTTGATTCTTCTTAGTGAGAAATCTATTCCATAGCTCTCGGGCTGACTCTCCGGTCTGTTGAATTATATGACTTAAATCGTCTGCATCCTGAGGTCGGACATAGGTCCCTTGAAAATTAGCCCTAAAAGCATCCTCAAGCTCCTCCCAACTTCCAATTGATTCGGGGAGGCTCTTCAGCCAGTGCCGAGCTGGTCCCTTCAGCTTGAGGGGCAAGTACTTGATGGCGTGGAGATCGTCTCCGCGAGCCATATGGATATGGAGGATAAATTCCTCAATCTAGACACCAGGGTCTCTCGTTCCGTTGTACGCCTCTATGTTCACGGGTTGGAATCCTTCTGGAAATTCGTGATCCAGCACCTCATCGGTAAAACATAGGGGGTGTGCGGCACCCCTATATTTGGATGTGTCATGGCGTTCCGATGGTTGTAGTGTTCGGTTTTGGTTGTGCGCTGGAGCGCGCTTCCTAGATCCGCAGATGGATCTGGTCACGCCGGCCTTCTGATGCATGTCCTCACGTGAATAGTGTGCTGACTTATGTGTGGCCTTGTTAGCCGCTCTATCGCGGCCACGAGGTGGTCGATCTGATCGGTCGGCCGTTTTGTTTTTTGGCTGTGTGGGCTCTAAGGCCTCATCATCGAATTCAGGCAACAACTTGCGCTTTGGATAGCTCTTTGTGTGGTTACTACCACCATACTTTTCTTCAGTATCGAGCACTTTGTTCCATCTATCGTTCAGCGTATTCTGCGCGGCCTTAAGCCTTTGCTTCTGCTTCTTCAGACTCCTCGCGGTGGCAATAGGCCTTCTGCGGAGGTTCTCTTGTTCCATGTGCCCTTCTGGGATGATGTGTGCATCGTCGTCCGGACTGTGTTCCTCTCCGGAGAGAGATGGATTAGCTTTATCCTCGGCGTCGCCCTGATCGGACAGCGGCTCTGTACTATGTTCACCGTTCGCTGGTTCGTCATGTTCTGTCGCTGGGTCCGTGTGGTCGTCGTTTCCTCTGGAGTCGACCAGGTTGTTATTTTTTCTTGCGCTAATATCGCTGTTTTTTGCCGAGGCAGGATTTGGAACGGCGCCTACGCCGTCGCTTTAGTTGCTTCTCGAGGGAGCTATGCTTCGCTGCATCCTTCCGTTCCTCGTCATTGTTTTCTTTGGGTGTATCCACCATGTATATGTCATCTGATGAAGTGGCTGTCCAGCGCCCTGTGGGCGATGGTTCCTGTTCATCTCCTGCATCGTCGTCCATGCCATTGATGTCTTCAGAGTCGAAATCGAGCATGTCGGTTAAATCGTCGATAGTGGCTACTAAGTGGGTGGTGGCTGGGGAGCGAATTTCTTCGTCGTCCGCATCCCATTCTATCCGGATATAGTTCGGCCAAGGTTCTCCTGACAAGGAGAGAGACCTTAATGAATTTAGCACATTGCCCAAAGGCGAGTGCTGAAAGATATCCGCGGAGGTAAACTCCATGATCGGCGCCCAATCAGATTCGATAGGCACGGATGCGGGCAGCTCGGAGCCCATGGCCGGGGACGAATCCAATGGTTCGGCAGCACGGGTCTCGTAGGAGGTGAAGTCGGTATTCGGCTCTATCGCCACCGAGTGTGCGGCCTCCGTGGCGGGGTCCATCAACTCGTCCTCGGATGGCGCAGTTTGTTCCGGATAGAGGGCCGGAGCAGTCGTAGGGGTGATCTCCCGAACACTGTCCGATGGCAGAGCTAAGTCATGCCCGTCGTGATTCTGCAGCGCACCTAACATGGGCTCGAATCTGTCGAAGATCAAGTCTCCGCGGATGTCGACAGTATAGTTCAAGTTTCCGAACCTGACCTGATGGCCTGGAGCGTAGCTTTCGATCTGCTCCAGATGGCCAAGCGAGTTGCCCCGCAGTACGATGCCGCCAAATACGAAGATCTGTCCGGGGAGGAAAACCTCATCCTGGATCGCATCGTTGCCGATGATCGAAGGAGCCATCAAGCCTTATGGTGAAGGCACAGTGGAACTCTCAATGAAAGCACAAATGTCGGTGTCAAAACCGGCGGATCTCGGGTAGGGGGTCCCGAACTGTGCATCTAAGGCGGATGGTAACAGGAGGCGGGGGACACAATGTTTACCCAGGTTCGGGCTCTCTCGATGGAGGTAATACCCTACTTCCTGCTTGATTGATCTTGATGATATGAGTATTACAAGAGTTGATCTACCACGAGATCGTAGAGGCTAAACCCTAGAAGCTAGCCTATTGTATGATTGTTGTTGTCCTACGGACTAAACCCTCCGGTTTATATAGACACCGGAGGGGGATAGGGTTACATAGAGTCGGTTACAAGGGAGGAGAGCTACATATCCGTATTGCCAAGCTTGCCTTCCACACCAAGGAGAGTCCCATCTGGACAAGGGACGAAGTCTTCAATCTTGTATCTTCATAGTACGAGGGTTCACTGGTTCGGCTGCGGTGTGAGGCTATCGTCACCAGAGAATAATAGGGGGTGTGGGTGATTAGAGGGAAGGCCTGGCCAGCGGTGGAAGTAGGGTCGGGCTCTGAGGCTTGCGCGGCAGCACAACTGTCCATGGGAGGTAAGAGCAGGCGGTACGGACGACGCTGGTTTGGGCGGCCGGAGCAAGAAAACCAGAGGTGGTAGAAGCATCACGGCCGTTGGATGTTAATCTGTCGGTCACTGCAGCTAGAATCATTTGTTCACTAAGTTGACAATGCCTGCGTACGGGTCAACTTACTAAGCCCACAAGTATGCCTCCAAATCTGGTGGGTCCCAGCTAGCAGGGGGAGGAATCATTTTTTTACGCATAATAAGGAGGCACTTCCTTGCGTGTCAAGATGTAGCTTGTGGATCCCAGCTATCAGAGGGAGGAAACTTTTTTCCGCGTAATAAGGAGGCACTTCCTTGCGTGCGAAGATGTAGCTGGTGGGTCAAACCTGGCATGGGGAGAAATGATTTTTTTCGCATAATAAGGAGGCACTTGCTTACGTGCGGCCATGGACCATGTAGGTCCCTACTGTCAGCCTCTCCACGTACATTCCTCTTCCAATGGCTGATATTTGTTGACCAAGTTGACAATGTCGCGCTGAGAGAAACAACACAGTGGACGAAGGCGAGGCCTAGGAAGGGAATGACCTGGAGCTTGCGAAGACACAACAGTGGATGCCCATGCAGAGGGGAGTACAAGGGCTTACTAGCTCGTCTTCTGTGTGGCACTGTTGTCGCTGGAGAATAACATGAGGTGTGGGTGAGTAGAGGAATGACTTGGATAGTACATAATGGGAGTAGGGCGGGCATGTGAGGCCTGCGCGGCAGCACAACCGGCCACCGGAGGCGGTACCGCTAACAGTGGTTTGGGCAGCTGAAGCAAGAATATCCGAGATTGAAGAAGCACGACAACCGTTGGATGGACATCCAACGGCCTCTGCTGCTAGAATTGTGTGTTGACTATAAGTTGACAATGCCTTTCATACACGTCAACTTAGTAGGCCCATAGGTGAGCATCACATCTGTGGCGGATAACACACAACCCATTTGCTATTTTTAATAATTTACAACCCATTTTTTGATTCTAATGAAAGTTACTACAACCCTTTACTGTTTGTTAACAATACAACCCATTTTCTAGCCAAGACAATGGTTAATAATTTCAACCAAATTTCCCATATTTTAAAGGGATCCGAACTATTTTTTATCCCAAAGTTTTGAGTCAGATTCAATCTAATTGAATAAATTTATATTAGGTAAAAATCCAATTAAGTTTTGCGCGCGCAATAAGTAATGAAATAAAAAAATTCAAAAAAAAAACGAATTTTGAAACTATTTACCGGCTCGGTGTATTTTTTTTATATTTACAGTCCATTTATTATTTCTTAAAGCCCATTTTCTGGGCAAGCCGTATGCATCCCTCCTAGTCTACACTACAAAAAAAAGACACATCCGTGACATTTAGGGCCGAATGAATTTTTTTCTGTCATACTTATGACACTTCTATGACGATAATTGTGACAAAACCCGGTATCATCATAGATGTGGTGGGCTCCTACTTCTATGGCAAAAATTGATGACATAAAATGGGCTTTTCGTCCTGGGCGGGCCGGAGATGCAGTTGCATGACATTCTTTGGGCCGTCCATGATGGAGAAAACTGTGGTAGAAGCGAGGGCGAGGAAAATATCGGGGGGAGGGGGGTCCCGGTTACGATGGGTGGTCGGAGGCCGAGCGATGCGCGTTTCTCTCATACGTACACGCGTGTGTGCGAGGTGTTGCACTCTAACTAAACCCGAGCGAGGCATTGGGCTTTAACTGAACCCGAGCGATTTCACTGTAGGCTACACGTTACTGAACCCAAGCGATTGATCGATCCCTTGCTGTTAACTGAACCCGAGTGATTCCTTCGCTACTGCTGCTAATTGAAGATGATCGAACACTGCTGCCTCCTTCCCTTGATGAATAGTGAGTGTTGTTGGGGGGTTTGGATGAATAGTTCCCGGTGGGGCTTGGATGAACAGGCCCCCGTGGTGGTAGAGGCCGTTGCCGCTGGATGAACAGTACCCCGATCGATCGAGCCAGTGGATGAATAGGACCCCGTGGAGGGCTGGATGAACAAGACCCCATGGAGGGCTGGTTGAACGATGGCGGTGGAGGGCTGGTTGAGCGATTCTTGCGGTGGAGGGCTGGATGAACAGTAGCCCGTGGAGGGATGGTTGAACAGGACCCCTGCGATGAGGGCTAGTTGAACAGTAGCCGGTGGAGGAGCGGGCGGTGGAGGCTGGATGAACATGAGCCTGTGGATGAATAGTCGCAGGTGGAGGCTGGAGAAGGTCAACGGTGGACAAACAGGAGCCTGTGGAGGCTGGAGGAGGTCGATGGTGGAGATGAACAGTATCCCGTGGGGTCCCGTTTTGCGGTACGCCACACCCCTCCCGATCAACATGACCCTGTTTCGACCATAGGAGGTCCGTTTCCTCCGTTTTGCGGTACACCAGACCCCTCCCGATGAACAGGATCCCGTTTCCACCGTGGCCGGTCGAACACAAGGCCGTTTCCTCCATTCTGTGGTACGCCAGGCCTTGTTTCCATCGCCTGTTCTGTCCAAGCCGATTGGCTCCCGATGAACAACACGCGTTCCGTTGCCTACCGATGAACACGACGCATTCCGTTGCCTCACCATGAACACGACGAGGATGCAGTTTCCCCGTTCCGACCCATCCATAACCATGTACACGAGCCCTAGCCGTACGTATGCGCAAGTAGGCGTTCGGAACCCCGCCCGTATGTTCGTACGTGGCTGTATTTACTTTCTTGCACCGTGGCCGCTATACGTACATGTACTTGCTGTTGGAAATATGCCCTAGAGGCAATAATAAATGGATTATTATTATATTTCCTTGTTCATGATAATTGTCTTTTATTCATGCTATAATTGTATTATCCGAAAATCGTAACACACGTGTGAATAAATAGACCACAATATGTCCCTAGTGAGCCTCTAGTTGACTAGCTCGGTTGATCAATAGATAGTCATGGTTTCCTGACTATGGACATTGGATGTCAATGATAACGGGATCACATCATTAGGAGAATGATGTGATGGACAAGACCCAATCCTAAGCATAGCACAAGATCGTGTAGTTCGTTTTGCTAGAGCTTTTCCAATGTCAAGTATCTCTTCCTTAGACCATGAGACCGTGTAACTCCCGGATATCGTAGGAGTGCTCGGTGTACCAAAGCGTCTGGCGTAATCGGGTGACTATAAAGGTGCACTACGGTATCTCCGAAAGTGTCTGTTGGGTTGACACGGATCGAGGCTGATTTGACACTCCGTGTTACGGAGAGGTTTCACTGGGCCCACTTTCGGTAGTGCATCATCATAATGAGCTCAAAGTGACCAAGTGTGCAGTCACGGGATCATGCATTACGATGCAGTAAAGTGACTTGCGGTGGCGAGATTGAACGAGGTATCGGGATACCGATGATCGAATCTCGGGCAAGTAACATACCGATTGACAAAGGGAATTGTATACGGGATTGTTTGAATCCTCGACATCGTGGTTCATCCGATGAGATCATCGAGGAGCATGTGGGAGCCAACATGGGTATCCAGATCCCATTGTTGGTTATTGCCCGAAAGCCGTCTCGGTCATGTCTCGTGTCTCCCGAACCCGTAGGGTCTACACACTTAAGGTTCGATGGCGCTAGGGTTGTATGAATATGAGTATGCAGTATACCGAATGTTGTTGGTCGCGGATGAGATCCCGGACGTCACGAGGAGTTTCGGAATGGTCCGCAGGTAAAGAATTATATATAGGAAGTGGTATTTCGGCCATCGGGAAAGTTTCGGGGTCACCCGGTATTGTACCGGGACCACCGGAAGGGTCCCGGGGGTCCACTAGGTGGGGCCACCCATCCCGAAGGGCCCCATGGGCTGAAGTGGGGAGGGGAACCAGCCCATAGTGGGCTGGTGCGCCCCCCCTTGGCCCACCCCTGCGCCTAGGGTTGAAACCCTAGGGTGAGGCGAGGCGCCCACTTGCCTTGGGGGCACTCCACCCTTGGCCGCCGCCCCTTGGGAGATGGGATCGCAAGGGCGGCACCCCCCCCTTGAGGGGCCTATATAAAGGGAGGGAGGGGCTGCGGACCACAAACTCTGGCGCCTCCCTCCCCTGCTACACCTCTTCCTCCTCCGTCACGTGCTTGGCGAAGCCTGCCGGAGTGCCGCTGCTCCACCACCACCACGCCCGTTGTCTTTGCTGATGGAGCCATCATCATCAACCTCTCCTTCCCCTTGCTGGATCAAGAAGGAGGAGGCGTCTCCCGTCCCGTCTGCGTGTGTTGAACGCGGAGGTGCCGTCCGTTCGGCACTTTCCGGTCATCGGTGATTTGGATCACGGCGATGCGACTCCATCATCCACGTTCTAGTGAACGCTTCCGCCTGCGATCTACAAGTGGTATGTAGATGCAATCTCTCTCCCATGACTCGTTGCCTAGATGAACTCATAGATGGATCTTGGTGAAACCGTAGGAAAATTTTTAATTTTCTGGAACGTTCCCCAACACATGCTACATGCGCGCCTCTACTACCACATGTGCGTGCCTCTACTACCACACGTGCACGCCCCTACATCGACCAGTATGTACATACACGTTCACGACCAGAATGACAATGCTACATATGCTTCGGCGAAATTCGGTCCCATTGTCGAGCACTTCCTTGCGTCTTGAAGATGTAGCTGGTGGGTCCCCAATGATCGAGGCGGGTAATTATTTTTTGCCCATAATATGGACGCGCTTACTTCCGTACGAAGATGTAGCTGGTGGGTCCCAGCAGTCAGGGGGAAACTTTTTTCAGTGAAATACGGTGGCCCGTCCGATGGGTCCCGCTGTCTGGTGGAGGAATCATTATTTTCCACGTAATAAGGAGGCACTTCCTTGCAGCGGCCGTCGACCCAGCTGTCAGCCTCTCCACGTACAGTACTCTTCCGAAGGAAGTCGTTCCTTGACCACGTTGACCACGCCGCGCCGAGAGCACCAGAGCGATGGATGACGGCAAGGCCTAGTAAGGGGACGACGCAGAGGCGGGGAAGACGCGGCAGTGGATGCCCACACGGAGAGGAGTACGAGGGTTCACTGGTTCGGCTGCGTTCTGAGGCTGCCGTCGCTGCATCACAGCCTGCCACGGGAAGCAGGAGCACGCGGCACGACCGGCGCTGGTTTGGGCGGCCGGAGCAACAAGACCAGAGGTTGAAGAAGTACTACCACCATTGGATGGACATCGTACGGTGACTGGAGCTAGAATTGTTCATATTGACTTAGTTGACAAAGCCCTCCGTCCCTGTCATCTTAGTAGGCCCACAAGTCAGCCTACCACAATGGTGGGTCCTAGCTTGCAGGGGGAGTATTCATTTTTTTGTGCATAATAAGGAGCCACTTCCTTGTGTGCGAAGATATAGTTGGTGGGTCCGAGCTGACAACGGGGGAATGTTTTTTCCAAGTAATACAGAGGCCATTCCGGTGGGTCCCAGCTGTCAGGTGGAGGAATCATTATTTTGCACGTATAAGGAGGTATTTCCTTGTGTGGACCCCTACTGTCAGCCCCTTCCGATGGCTATTGTTTGTTGACCATGTTGACCTTGCCGTGCCGAGAGCACAAACGCAGTGGATGAGGGTGAGGCCAGGAAGGGAACGACCCGGAGCCGGCGAAATCACCGCAGCGGATGCCCACGTTGAGGGGTGTACGAGCGCTGACTGGTCGGCTGCGGGGTGAGGCTGACGTCGCCGGAAAATAACAGGATGTGCGGGTGTGTAGAGGGATGGCCTGGCGGCAGCACAGCCAGCCATGGGAGGAGGGAGCAGGCAGTCCCGCCAGTGCTGGTTTGGGCGGCTGGAGCAGGAAGATCAGAGATTGAAGAAGCACGGCGGTCGTTGGATGGACATCCAACAGTCACTGCTCTATGTTGACTAAGTTGACAAAGCCTTGCGTACGCGCCAAAAAAAATTAGGACAACGTCATCGTCAACCTAGTAGGCCCAGAACTCAGCCTCCAAATCTATGGAAAACAACATACATCCCATTAGCCATTATTTTCAATAATTTACAGCCCATTTGCTAATTCTTAAGGATATTTGAAGCCCATATTCTTTTTATTAGCATTACAGACCATATATTCTGGGCACAGCTAAAAAAAATCAACGAATTTTTTCATATTTTGGTTGGATCCGGACTCTTTTAATCACGAAATTTTGAGTCGCGTTAAAAATAATTTTTAAAAAATTACATCAAAATAAAATTCAATAAACAATTCTTCACAAAGAAAATGAATGAAATTTAAAATCTTAACTAGCAAGATGCCCATGCGTTGCATGGAACATGAAGATGCATTTGTATGAGTAGTTTATCTTGTGGGAGAAAAGAGGATCTTTTAATGTAATTGCCAGTTGGCTTTGGTTTTTATAAGAGTAGAGAGTAGAGAAATCCAGAAAAATGATATTTTAATGTAATTGTCGGTTGGCTTTGGTTTAAAAATTTACAGCCCATTTCTTACAACTTATATCCCATTTTCCGGGGAAGCCCATTTCTTACTACTTTACATCCCTCCCTCCTCGTCTTGAAAGATTTGCTGCCCAGTAGGGCTGAGAAAAGCAAGTAGGCCTCGGTTTTGGTGTTCTCCAAAAAAAGAACTGGGCTAGCCATTTTCTGAAAGAAAAAAGATATCAACTGGGCTCGTCATGTGCTTAAATAAAAGCATAAGCGTGGGCTAAACGGGCCCCGCATAGCGCGCAGTTGAGCTCCGTATCTGAAACTAAAAAAACAACTGGGCGAGCTCCTGGGTCCCTGGTGTTATCCGCTCATTGTGTAATTTTAACAAATCCGCCGTTGCGCCGTCCTATGCATCGCCGGTGTGAGATGAGACATCGATGACTTGTCCTGGCGACATGCCGCCGTAGGTGGACTCCGTGTCCCCCTTGCTGAAGTCGACCGCGTCCTCATCCTCGTCCTCGTTGTCGGCGCCACCTTCAAGGTTGTAGTACTCATAGTAGTGGCTGCGGCAGAGCTCGCGTTGGTACTCCACCGCCGATTCCTCGATGGACAGACTCTTCTCTACCTCGACCTCGGCCACGCACAACTCCTCCTCCCGGCACTCCTCGATCTCCGCCGCCACCTGCATCTCCAGCTCCCGCTCGGTGACCTCATGAGGAAGCAGGTGCTCCATGGCCACCGCCGCCTTTTCAGATGTGAGTTGCATGCTGGAGTCCGAGGTGTCCTGGAATATCTTGGCATGTGCATCCTCGATCTTGGCATGGATGGCCTCGACCCGGGGCAGGGCGACATCGGTGGCACGGCCAGCAGCTCAAGCGCTCTCGGCGTTTGCAGCCGCCGTCGTAGCAGCTGCTGCAGCCGTCTCGGCTTCCGCAGAGGCCCTCTCAGCGGAATCGGCCGCGCTCAATGTGGATGCGGAGGCACTCTCGGCGTAGGCGGCTGCGCTCTCGGTGCAGGCGGCGGTGCTCCGGGGGGGAGGGGACGCGGCCATCGTACGGGCCGTCACGAAGCGTTTCCACGGCGTCATCTTTGTAAGAAGGGGAATGGGGATTGGGGTTCGTGGATTCAGGGGTTGCTGGCACTGGAGCAGACGAGCCGGCGAAGCTTAAGAAGGGAGACTTAAATAGACCCAGATATTTTCATCGCAAACGGTTCCTAGAAAACAAATGTGTGTAATGTTGTACATATTTTTTATTAGCTGCGAAAGATGAATTTGGAGTAAAGTTGCAACGGATGGTGTTTTAAATGAACGAGAAATTTTGTTGTACTAATACAACTATCATGTCAAATTTTGGAAAATTTCAGGGGTCATTTGACCTTTTAAGACATTTAAGTGATTTTATAGCAGAGAGGAATTAGGAGGAAGTATTTTTTTTGGCTTGTAATAACGAGGCACCTGCTTGCGTAACGCAATAACCCTGGTGGGTTCCTACTGTCAGCCTCTCCAGGTACAGTCATCTCCTGATTCCTCTTGGTTGTTGACCATGTTGACAACGCCAGACGGAGGCGGGCATAGCGAGCGAACCAAGGCGGAGAACGACGGTGAGGCCTCGGATGGGAAGGAACAGCAGCCGTGGAAGATGCGGCAGTGTAGTGGCAGGTGGAGGGGAGTACGAGGGCAACAACATGCAACTCAAGCTTACAAATGGTACAAAAAGCCCAAGGATTAATTCTTCATCAAATTTTTAGACAAAACCCAGATTGAATGTCAGGACCCCGATTCCAAGTCACATCGATCTAGCCGGTAACACCTCATATCACTTTGAGGCCTCACGCACGGTATTCCCACGGGTGTCGCCATACCATGGCCCGGGACCGTTTGCGCCTTTTGGCTCACGTATATGATAGTGTCGCTAGCATCCATATGATGAGAGAACCGGGCCGACATGACTAGTCGTGAACCCAAAGTGGCACTAACTTATAGGGAAAGGCATACATGAATCAACATCGAGCATGTCGGTCAGCAGCGTGCGAATCCGGGCTGTAGCACTGCGCTAACAGGAGAACCCGGGCTGTGGCAGGCTAGGCAGGACTCCGAATGTCACCGCATGACATTTCCCCGAAGGGACAGACACAGGAACGAAGTGAATCACATACCGGCCAGTCAAGTGTTCCGGAGTAGTAGTGCTGGGCTAGCAGGACTCCAGTGAACCAGGCTGTAGCGGACTACTATGGCTCATGGAAGCACAAGACTACATTTCCCCATAAGAGAGGCTACCAAGGATAAACAACTAGGTTGTCGGATCCCACACATACCAAGCATTTCAATCATACACACAATATGCTCGATATGTGTAAATACAACATGGCATCACAACATAACTCTACGACTCAAGTATTTATTCATTAGGCTCCGAGGAGCGAGATATTACAAACATGGGTCTCACGACCCAACATTCAGAGCATACAAATCAAAGCACATGCGGAAGCTTAACATGTCTGAGTACAGACATCTGCAAATGAAAAAGGCTTAGAAGCCTGACTATCTACCAGATCCTGCCGAGGGCACAAGCTCGTAGCTGAGGTAACAATCTAAACGTCAAAGTCCACGTGGAACTACCTAGCGAGACTGACGTCTCTCTGCAAAACATAAAATAGGCAAACGTGAGTACAAATGTACCCAGCAAGACTTACATCCGAACTAGCTACATATGCATCGGTATCAACAAAGGGGGTGCTGGAGTTAAACAGCAGCAAGCCAGCTTTGACTCGGTGGCTACCCTGAACTGCGACTGCAAATAACTCTTTTGAGGTGGCGCACACGAGTCCACATATTCACCATATCAATACACCACTATGGATCCGCTCCCGTATCCCTACGAGAACGCCATCCATAGCACTCACACTTATCTTGCGTATTTTAGAGTATCCACTTTCACTTGTCTATGAACTGATATAGGCAACCCAGAAGTCCTTCACCGCGGATACGGCTATTCGAATAGATGATTTTAACCCTGCAGGGGTGTACTTCTTCACACAAGCTCTCGCCACTTACCGCCATGTACACGTCACGTATCTCGGCAACCTTCAAGCGGAAGCCTGGCGAGGGTGTCGGCCACAGCCTACCTAAACACTCAAGTCTCTAGTCCAAGTTTATTGCCTATTCAGGTTCCATCCGCAGGGAGTCCGGACGAAGTTTCCACATACGGCCCCGAACGATGTGAGCAGGGTTCCCGAGACACCAAACGGGCGCCCGATACACCGTGCCACGTGCCTACCGCATCACAGCCCACCCCGCGGGTCAGCGCTGCGCACGGCCTCCAGCATACTACAAACACCAGAAACTACTTGCAACTCCTGGACAGAGGACAAGGGTGGTTAAGAAGACGAGAGAGTCAATTAAGGATCCCAATGTGTGGTAGTAGTTGTTCATGGATCACAAACACAGAACTCAGTTCCTAAGGACGGTTTCAATGAGACAACCCACCATGTACTCCTACATGGCCTCTCACCGCTACCTTTACCAAATCGTGTTCACACACTTAGCTGACACAAAGTAGGACATGTTCACCACTTTCCAATTCATCCCTGATGAATCAGACCTGACACAACTCTAAGCAATAGCAGGCATGACAAACAAGTATGAATGAGTAGGCACATCAGGGCTCAAACAACTCCTACTCATGCTAGTGGGTTTCATCTATTTACTGTGGCAATGACAGGTCATCACGAGGAGGATAAGGGGTTCAACTACCGCAGCAAGTAACAGATGAATCGTTGTTGTCCTAATGCAGTAAAAGAGAGCAGGAGTGAGAGAGTGGGATTGTATCGGAATGAACAATGGGTTTTGCTTGCCTGGCACTTTTGAAGATATTATAGTTCTTCATCGGTGTCATCGATCTCATCGTCGAAACCACGTCTATCGAGAGGGAACAAATAGCGGCAACAGAGAAAGAAACACAATCAATGCAATGCATAATATGATGCATGATCATGACATGGCAATATGCTGTGATTTGAGCTAATGCAACAGAAGGTCATTTTGATTGAAGTGGAATTCAAAACTAGATCAAATTCCAACTCCAAATCTATTATCAAACTTGTCCTAATCATGTTTCATCCTAAACAGTGAGGTTAACTTTCTCAAACATCCATGAAAATGATACATATGAATAGATTGGATTTTTCTGATAATTTTTCATATATAACTTGTTTCATTCTGAGCTACGGTTGAATTTCTATGATTTTTAGAAGTTAGCACTATTTTCTGGAATTACTCCAGAAAATGCTTTACTGCATCAGCATGACATAGGTGTGACGTCAGCAGGTCAACTGACTGGGTCCAGGTCAAACCTGACCAGTGGGGTCCATTGGTCAGTGACCCTGTGCCATTAGTGTCACGGACATGTGGGCCAGGTCAACGCCCACGTCAGCACAGTCAACTCGGACGCGTGGGTCCACCGGGATTAACTTAAGTCTAACTAATTTTGTTAGGGGTTTAAATAAACCGGTGGGGCCCAGCTGTCAGTGAAACAAGCGCTAAATAACTCCCTCATTAGTGGCTAATGATGATGCCACATCATCATCGCCGGAGTCGGGCCGGCGACGACCAACGGAGCGGCGGAGACGCATCGGGTTCGCGCTACAGGGCACAATTTAGGGCGCGGTTGGGTTCTACAGCGAGCTAGGACTCGTGCGCATCCAGCGGTTGTGGTGGCTGGTGCTAGTGTGAGCTGTAGCAGCGGCGGCGAGTTGGGGCGGCGACCGCAGTTCGGTGGTGCACGGGCGCGGTGTTGGAGCAAGCGGGCGATCAAAGCAAGCAGCGGAGCAGCAACTATGGTGTTCCAGGAGCACGAAGAACAGCAGCGCGATCGAGGATAGCCCCGCAGCAGTAGGTCCAGCAGCCGTAGCGGACGGCGAGCTTCGGCCATGGCGGAATCGGTGCTAGAAGACGCGCTAGAGGAAGGGGATAGGGGGGAAATGGAGAGGATCTCACGGTGCATCAGACGGGAAGCTCGGCGGGCTTGGGGAAGTCGTGACGGCGACGAATCCGTCGATGGAGTCCGGCGGCCGTGCTCAGAGAAGAACGATCGATGGTGACGTTATGGTGCTTCCGGGCTCGTGTGCTTCGGCGTGGAGGAGCTTCGTGTCGTAGCGGAGCTCGTGGACCAAGAGGAGGGGCGAGAGAAGCACGGTGGCCACGGTGGTTCTCGTCGGCGACATCGAGCTCCGCTCGGTGGGGAAGAGAGAGGGATCCAGGGGAGGAGTGAGGGTGAGGGAGAGAGCGAGGGGGTTCCAGGGGTTGCGTGGCTTCACCACGGCGTCGAGGGGGAAGCGGTAAGAAGGAGGTGGCCGGGACGCGTGCCGGCGTGCTGCGGCCACGCGCTCGTCCTCCTGGCAGGTGAAAGAAGACTGGCGAGGGGGCTAGGTGGGTGGGCTGGGCACTTGGGCCGCCCAGTGGGCTACAGGTAAGTTAGGTAGGTTCCTTCTTTCTCTTTTATTTTCTGTTTTCTATTTTCTATCTTTGTTTCTGGATTTAGTAAAATACTAAACCTCATCTAAAACCACAGAAACAAATTAGAGGACCTGTTGATTTATTTCCAACAACCCACATTTAGTTCCAGAATTATTTGAGCATTTATAATTGTTATAGCAATTAAATACCCAAATTCAGATACATAGCGATTTAATTCAAAATTCCAGAAATGGCCTAGGATTATGTGCATCATTTTTGCCATAGGTTTTCACCTTTATAAAAAATCATGAACTTTTCCAGAGGACATTTTGGATTTATTGAAAAGGATTTTGTTTGATCATTTGATCCTCCTTGAATTCACTTGGTGCTAGGGTTTGGATCAATCCCCATTTCAACTTCATTTGAAACTTAACATGATGCATGGATGCAATGCCACTATCTACAATCAAAATCTAGGGATGTGACAACTCACCCCCACTAAACAAGAATCTCGTCCCGAGATTCAACACGTGAGTTAGGAAGACAAAGGGGACACTAAGCATTACGAACTTCATGATCCAACTGTCTCGTCGAGGTTGTTGATTTGTTGACTCAAATTGATGTTGATGACTTTGCTATCGAAAACTTCATCCAACACGAGGACAAAAAGCGAAACATGCCTACATGGATGGATCATCTTAATGATCACAAGATCAGCTCACGGAATGAGACATAGAAACATCTCTGGAGCTGAGAGGCAAAACATGCATTAGGAGGGATGGAATAAACAATTTGACGAGGTGACGAGGTAGCGAGGAAAAATTGCCATGATCCACAATGGGGCACCTTAGGGAAGGTGACTCGAAGAATTATTACCTTAAGTGGCAAAAAGAATTACTTTTGATACATAGATCATTGAAAATCTTCATACAAGCTTAAGGCAATTTACAGATGATCGCTTGAAAGAGCTCGAAGAAATGGCATACTCGGACTAGGATGGATGATGTGGACTACCTTGTTGAAGACAACGCAATGGATGAATTTTTCTTATCACCAGAAATGGATGGGACCCATGACAAGACCACTTTTGAAGATGATCCTGGACAACAACTGCTGAGAAGGGCATCCCATGGAAATTTGGCACAATGGGGTGCAAGCTGGGAACATAATGCAAATGTTGGGAGTGTTCCAACCATCATATCTGCCTGAGATTCAGATCTGGTTAGAAACATGATACTTCAGACTTGGCATGTCTGAAAAGAAAGTTTGCAGCACAAACCGACGAGACGGTGTTGTGAGATTCTCGGGGAATGAACTAAGATAGCAAGATCCAAAACATGAGCTGGTTCTGCTACATACATGTGAGCATGCTATCCAAGACAAGCATGACCACGTAGTAATCTTACAACAAAACAATACCGAGTCCTGGTTGGTAATCAACATTAATGATATCGAAGTCTTCGTGCGGAAGTCCAAAGGATTAAAACTTTAGAACAGACTCCTTTATCTTGAACAATTCAACCAGTGGCTTGGCGTGCTAGGGAATACATATGGAATGAAGATGATCAGTCTATCAGACGTAGAATACTTCACACATGCATGACTGACTTGGGATGATTCCAAAGGAAGCAAAACAAACTTTGTCGAATTCACGACGACAACTTGCACCAAATGCACATGAATTCGAGGAAGTCACTTCTTCCATCCAAGCATAAGCTTCATGAACGGAACACGAAGGCATTGCTTACAAAGTTTTCAACACTAGGTTGATGTTCAACATGAATCATGGGGGAGACAAAAATGCTGCTGATGGGCTCAACAACAACTCATCGGAATTTCCATATCACTGGACTTCCACCATCATGTGAACACGGTGATAGCATTGGTCAGACCAAAAGATGTAATGGTGTATGCTCGAGGGATCAACCACGAGTAAGAAAACATTACGAACATCGTTGGTTCTGATTTGACTTGAAGATAGCCCATACTCAAGTCAAAGTTTTGACAAGGCAATAGATCCAACAACTGATCACGAGGTCCAATCTATGGAGATATCATCTTTTTTCAACACACACACACACACACAAAGAAATCCCTTAACATGAAGTAAGTCAGACAAGATTTTATCTTCCAACTCTCCAAGTTGTTGTTTGGCTTAACCAACTAGCTCAGGGGTATCCAACACAGATTCTTGGAGAATGGGTGGTTTGGAGGAAAACCAGCATGATCATGAACTCAACATAGTAGTCAGGGGACAACCTGGTAATACTTCTGAGAAGATATTCGGAAAATCACGAACCACCTGTATGTTACTAAGCTCGAGAACAACCTTGCTTTTCAGGGCAAGATGATATGATCAAAAGAGTGAGGGATTGACACAACCCTAACTCATTGATCGAAGAGTGCACCAGAAATAAGGACTAGGTAGCACAATCAATCTTAGGATGATGATTTAATAACCAACACGCTAAGAATGAGAATATTGTCCATTTACTACCAAGCAACGAGTTTCTCGGGGTATTGATTTCACACATCACAATTCACTTGTCGGCATTCCGATTACAACAACACGAGGACCAAGGAATGAATGATGATGGTGAGAAGTATCACTGCATCAAGAATCCATAAGAGATGGTGCAATTCCTATGATATTCTTGACATAAATAGGGTAATACTCCAAGGTAGAACAGAACAAAAGCTAGATTGGCATTTTGATCTGCGAAATACAACTACTTTGACCCAATCCTAGAAATGGATAAGGTACTGGAGTTTGTTTCTCCTAGTCATTCCAGAATAGAATGGCTTGACGGACCACAAGAATAATAGGCATTGATGAACACGATCACACACATACACTTCACTATCAATTGATAGATGAAGGTCGAAATATAACTGAAGGGGGATAACTCAGAGAACACAAGATTATTTGATTTGTGGATGCATAGAATACTATGTCGAGCAAAGCCTAACATTTGTTCCAGATAACCCATGCAGAAAGGTAGAATTGGCAGATTCACAATGCAGAATGGAGAACTCATCAAGAGCGCTCTGGTTGTGATCTTTTGGTTCAAAGAACTTCTGCCATAATGGTTCATGGTATTGGAAGAACGGTATACCACGGACCTCGAGGTCTATCACAAAGGTTACTAATATCCTAAGGAACGAGCAAACACTAGCTACACGAGTTAAGTGGAGTGAATCTTGGGTTCAAGAACCCAGAAATAGAATGCCTACTAACTAAATGGCATCGCGAGATGCTTTCGAGAATATTGGCCAGAATCATCACACTGGGGATGCAAAGCATTGCTAGATTACTAAGTGACTCCCTAAAACACCTAGATTCATAATAATAGCTCCAACATATATGCCGAGGCAGCGGAGTACCTCAACACACTAATTTGTGTGATTAATCTGGCCCAAATGAACATTAGAGACGGAGAGAAGGGATTTGCAAATGCATCAGACTATTTAGAAATCTGGGATGACTCGGACAACATAACGGCTGTAAATGCTCAAAATGATTTGAGACATCCTGCAAAATAGTGGCATGACCACTCAACATCACAATATCAAGGTTCTGAGACAAGCTATGGACATACGGAAGTAGTAAAAACTGAACTGAGATTTGAAAGTATCAATTCTATAAGTCTATGGATTAGTAACACGTCATCCTGATAGATAGGTGAGAAGGCCTAGTTCTTAATCCCCGTAGAAAAGAAGAGGTTGAGTCAGATCAGAAGGGCATAAGGTAAAGGAGTAAAAAGAGCCTTAGGTTCCCTTCCACAATCAATTCGCTTGTATAACTAAAGCATTTCTAGACTCAACTTGACCATTTTGGCTTGGTAATCCTCTGAGGCAACAAAGCTCTGATACCAAAGCTGTCAGGACCCCGATTCCAAGTCACATCGATCTAGCCAGTAACAGCTCATATCACTTTGCGGCCTCACGCACGGTATTCCCATGGGTGTTGCCATACCATGGCCCGGGACCGTTTGCGCCTTTTGGCTCACGTATATGATAGTGTCGCTAGCATCCATATGACAGAGAACCCAAGCCGACATGACTAGTCGTGAACCCAAACTGGCACTAACTTATAGGGACAGGCATACATGAATCAACATCGAGCATGTCGATTACAGCGTGCGAATCCGGGCTGTAACCTTTGGGCTATGAGGACTCGGGAACCCGGGCTGTAGCAGGCTAGGCAGGACTCCGGATGTCACCGCGTGACATTTCCCGAAGGGACAGACACGGAATGAAGTGAATCACATGTCGGCCACCAAGTGTTCCCAGCGATAGTCTTTGGGCTAGCAGGACTCCGGTGAACCGGGCTTTAGCGGACTACTATGGCTCATGGAAGCACCAGACTACATTTCCCCATAAGAGAGTCTACCAAGGATAAACAACTAGGTTGTCGGATCCCACACATACCAAGCATTTCAATCATACACACAATATGCTTTGTCGGATTTCGGGTTCCGGCAGACCCTTGAGGTTCGAACAATGGGGTGCGCGCGGAGATCTAACCCTCCACCGTCTCGCAACTCGCCGAATCGCTGGGACCTAAACTACTAACGGAACAACACAAGAGACACGAGATTTATACTGGTTCAGGCCACCATTGTGGTGTAATACCCTACTCCAGTGTGTGGTGTGGTGGATTGCCTCTTGGGCTGGTGAGGAACAATACAAGGAAGAACAACCTCGCGAGGGTCTGTTCTTGGCAGGCGCGATGAACTGCTAGGTGGTGTTCAGTCGCTCTAGCTACTGGTTCCTTGATGAGGATTCGGATCTCCGATCCCCCTGCCCTGGGGGTGGCTACTTCTATTTATAGGCGAAGACCCTGGGCCTCTTCCCAAATATTGAGCGGGAAGGGCGCCAACAATTGGCCATTTCGAAGGGGAACAGCGAGTACGATTATCCTGACTAAAGTTGGTCCTCGCCTGCCAAAGGCTCTGGTGATGAGGCCTGCTTGGGCTCCACGACGACTCCCTTCCAGCCGTTGGGGCTGGTCTTGGTCTTGTTGCACCGAAACGGATGCCTTTGCTTGATGCTCTCACCTGCGCTTGCTCCCTTTGCACCAAAGAGGAAAGGAGGACACTACGCGGGCTGGCACTCATTGGCGCCCTTAGTGCGTCATGGCTTGCGTCATGGGCACCTCGCGAGGTACCCGCCTTGAACTCTCCGCCTCCTCATGAGCCCGGCTGACGAGGCCGTGCACGAGAAGCTCCTTGTCGTCCGCCCCGCGAGGCTTGGCCCCTCGCGAGGGTCTTGAGCTTGCGTTAATGAAGATGGGCTGTCCTGGGCCTCCTTTGAGGCACGCCGCAGGCCGCAAGCAGGCAAGTCTGGGACCCCCATTCCCAGAACGCCGACAGTAGCCCCCGGGTCCATGGCGTGCCCGAACTTGGCCGAGCAGAGGCGAAAGGGCAAGTCTGCCGTCATGAGCCCCTAACAGCCTCTTGACCTTAGGCGTCAGCGTGGCGGTTGATTGGGCGTATGACATTGTTCCCCACGCCTCCTTATTTCGTGCCTTGCTAGGCGGACACGCTGCTGTAAACATCCATTCTCCTCTCTGCTGCTCGTGCGCCCCTGTCCTTCCCCCTCTCGAACTGCATCTTCCATTTTCAATCCAATCTCGAATCTCCCCCCCTTTCAATCGCCATGGCTCCGACGAAGAAGGGGAAAGGGAAGAAACTTGTGCCTCCGCCTCGCTCGCCGCCGCCGGTGGCCCCCGCCGTCGACCCGTCGATCATACTCAATCTAGAGGGCTTGGGCAAGGTTAGTTCGGCTCTGGCTACCACCTTCAACGAATGTGGGAGGACGACGGCCTGGCCCGCGTCCCACTTCTCCATCGACAGGATAGTCACTGAGGTCCGGTATTTTCTTGGCATACAGTAGGCGGGCTGGTTCCCCCCTTTTCTGATTTCTTCAAAGCCGTGCTTTCCCACTATCAGATCCACATGATGCATCTGGGTCCTGAGTCCATCACTCTCCTCTCGGTCTTCGCCTTTGTTTGTGAAGAAATGATGGGCATCCTTCCTTCGGTTGCTTTGCTGCGCCACTTCTTCTCTCTGCACCTTGTCGACCCCACCCAATGCTCGGCGTGCGTGAGCTTCGTCGCCGCGCCTGAGACAGCGGCCTCAGGGATTGACTTCAGCCTCCCTCCGCCCGCGGCTGAGTTCCGCGAGAGGTGGTTGTACGTGGATGTGGGGGTTCCCAGCCCCCTGCTATCGGAGCCAACCTCGCCTGCTGTCCCCAATTCAGGCTGGGGCCAGGAGACGCTTTCAAGCCCTCGGCTCATCTTTGCCTGGCATCGCTTCGTGTTCCTGAGGTCGCTTGCTATGACAGCGCCCAAGGTGGTGACGGAGTTCCTGATGTGCCGCGTTGCTCCTCTCCAACGCCATTCCCGCCGGATGTGGGCCTTCAGCGGGCCTGGTGATCGTATGAGGCTCCAGGAAGGAGACACGGCGCTGAAGCACTGAGGAAAGTGCTCCTGGTCTGTTGGCGACTCCCAACCCGGTGGCATCCGGCATGGAGGAGCCTTGTTGTACCTCTGCCCGAGCAGGGTGATTTTGTGAACCAGATGCCTATCTTCGATGAATGGGGCGCGCCCATGGTCTTCGGGGCCTCACGAGAATCCAGTGATGGTGACAGCCCTTCCAGTCGGCCAAGGCGGCTCCTCCTCAAGTGGCGGAGCAGGGAGGCACGAGCCGCCAGAGGCCGAAGGGACCCCCGCCTGGGTGACAGCGCCGGGCGACGCTCATGAGGGAGCATCTCCCGAGACCCACGCCGCCGTGGCTGAGGGCGGCAGGCACCTGCAGCGCCTGCGGCTGAGGCTACCGAGGCCCCAGCCGCTTCTCTTGGTGAGGCGACCAGCAGCGTGCGTCAGGTGGGTGCCCCTGACGCAGGTCGCCTTCGTGCTTCTCCCTCGTCGCAGGCTGACCCGTGCGCTCAAATCTTGGGTCGCTTTCGCATGGACTTCGAGGCCCTCCGGAAGAGAAGGGAGGCCCTGGGCGATGATTACCCTTATGTCGCTCTTTGAAGCGCAGGAAGTACCGCCAGCGATGAGTAAGCCTTCTCCTTCTCCAGCTCCTGATCCTCCTGCTTCTTGTACTGATCCTTGCCTTGCAGGCCCCTTCCTGCCGAGTTCACGGAGACGGGTGAAGAGCCGTCCCCCTTGGCTTCGCCCTCTTTCCCGTCCTTGAGCGCTCCGAGCAGTGGAGCCCTTGTGGTGAGGGCAACCGGGGAGGCAAACCGTCCCGAGGCGCATCGTGGCCCTGCGCGCCTCGCGACCCTTCTTCATGAGCCTTCTCGTGGCATAGCTAGCCTGCCGTGGGTGTCTCGCCTGGTCGTGGACGGCGATTGGCTGAGGCGCTTCTTGCGCTCTACGTCTGGGGATGGGCTGGCTCCAGGCCGGGCTTCTGGTGCGGCGTGCCCGGCCGTCGCGTGGGTGCTAGCCCCCAGCCCCCTGCCCGGAGGGGGAGTGCTGATTCGCGGCTCCCGGCGCCCGCTTGGGGCGGTTGATGGTGTGGAAGACGTGCATGAGCGCGCTCGGGAATGCCGCGCCCTTCGCCAAGGATTTCTTCGAAGGGCGGCTGACGCGGTGAGCCTTCTTGGTGAAGAGCTCGTTGATGAAGACGCGCGCCTTGAGGCCGAGGGCCTGCGCTGGCAGCGCAGAGAGGCATGAGCTGGAGGTCTTTGCATCGCCTTGCGCGCCATCGGCGCGATCTTGACGATGAAGAGGCCAAGGTGTCGCTGGCAGCCTCTCGGGAGGCCTGTTCTCGGGCCGTCGAGGAGGCCCGGGAAGCTAACAGGCGGCGAGAGGCGGCGGAGGAGCGGGCACGGGAACTCCTGGCCCGGTGCCACTCACTGGAGGAGCAAGTGGAGCTGCGCGAGGCAGCCCTTGCGTCGATGAAGGTGACCTCCGGCGACCCGACGGAGCTCCAGAAGCGTGAGGAGGCGCTGACGCTCGAAGCCGAACAACGCGCGCGCGAGTACGAGCACTTGGAGACGAGGGAGCGCTTGGCGACGCGGGCGGAGGATGAGGTCGCTGCACGGGAAGCCCGCGTCCTGGAGGAGGTCGGACGCCAAGTGGCGGCAGTCTTCGAACCTCGGCCTTGAGTTCGAGGAGAGGCTGGGGTTGATCAAGGCCGAGGCTGAAGGCAGGACTGCTGCCTTGAGGGCCAAGCTGGAGGAGGCGACGCGGCGGGCCGATGCTCTTCGGGCCGCCCTCGAGGTGGCACAGGGGGAGTCAATCACCTCTCAGGCCGAGGCGCTCCTTCTTCGCCGACGGGTGGAGGAGGCCGAGGCCATCGCGCGCCAGAATGCGGACGAGATACATCAGCGGCGAATCCTGGAGCATGAGCATGGCCCCATGCTCGCCACGCTCCGGGAAAGAGCCAACACAGCCTTGGGTAACATCTGCGAGGCGGCTGTTGGCGAGCCGCCTGTGATTAACTACGCCCGGCAACCTTGATTCTTCACCGACGTGGTGGCGTGGCTGGGCCTTGGTCGGTCGAGGCCAATAGGTTGGTGGAGGAGAGGAGCCGTAGCGCTGCTTGGCGCACCTTTTCTCGTTTCTTCAGCCATCTCGAACATGGACCCCACTTCGACTTTGGCGCGCCATCGCCCCGATTCCCGAGGCCGTCCGGGCGACACTGGGCCTTGGGTGGAAGACAATGTGAATGCTCTCGTCGGGGCCTTTGCTTGCATAACGACGGTGTGGTCGTGGCCGCCCGATGAAGCGGCGTGGTGAACGGCTCCAGACGCCGCCGCCGATGGCCACGCAGACAAATGACGGCGAGGCTGGCCGACGCCAAGAACGGCTCGGGAGGTGCTCCTGAGGACGCATTGGGGGATTTATCCGACTGATTATGTATTGTCCCTGTTCCATTATCCTTTGTTTCGTACGAGCCCTGAGATAGCCCGTGGGAGGCTGCGGTGACCCGAGTGTCTCCTGATTGAATCCGTAGGATCTGCAGTAAAAACCCTCCGGAGAGGGGCCTTGGCGGGCAAGCTGGGCTCTGGCGCAAGCTATGCAGCCCGGCTCGCGAGGGGCTCGCGAGGGGAGGCAGCTGAGGCGGAGTGGTAACCGAAACGCGAGAGATTTGCTCGAACGAGACTAAGCACCCCTTCCCCAAACACACGCAAATCTCAAATTTGAATCCAACTTAAATCCTGCGGGGGAAAGCGACAACCAAATGGAAAGGCGAAGAAAGCAGAAGAAAAGCCGCGTCTGGCACCTAGTCTAGTCTTGGACGTCTTCTCACCAGCGCGGAGCTAAGTGCTGCCACTGGGCGTGGGAGGGAGCCCTAGGGCCTGAGGCCGGCAACCTGAGACTCCGGGACGTGTACAGCCCCACTCATTATTACGTGAGAGTGTCACGAGGCGGCAAGCTTCACATGCACTGGGCCTTCTTCACAGGTACCGGCCTTGCTTCATATCGCCAGACGAGGGCCCCGCCTCGCGCCACACTCTAGTGCCATCAACGATGACCGGAAACCAGGATGCCGCCGATGGGGTAGAGCGGTCGCCAGCGTTCCCCCGACGACCACGGGTCCTCCGCCAGGGGCAGGCCCTGAGGCACCTCCCCAGCAGAGGGCCTACCTCCTGAGAACGCCTTGCTCCGAACGCCGCGGTGGTGATGTTGGATCTCGGCCCCTCTCCCGCAGCTCCCTGCGCCCTCCTCCCGAGGGGTAGGAGACTGGGGGAGCGGGGCAGCTGCTCGTTGCGGCGACCTGCACCTTCCGCGATCCATGATTAGCGTATGCTTGCTCTTGAGGAAGTAGTGGTACCCGATAATCGTCGCCCGCCCGGTAGCGACGATTGGGACAATCCCGAGGCTCTGGAAGAGCTCAGCTTGGCGCCTCATCCCCCAGCTTCGGGCTGAGGAGGCGAGCCTTGTTCCCCCTCATGCGGGTGCCCTTGGTCCATCATGTGGGGCACGTATTCTTCTGGCGTTGTCATCCCGAAGGCCACGCCGTAGTACTTAGCGTGCCATGCGGCTCTGCTTGATGTGCCCACCGTGGGGTGGTGGCGCGGCGGTCCACCTGGGCCGTGAGTTACGTCGAGTCCTTCTTCTGCGCGGGCCGGGGGCGGGGGCAACCCCGCCCTTGCCCGACCCAATCTTAACCGCCCGGTGTTGGAGTAGCTTTGGAGCCCAGCGAACGCGTGGAGCCCGTGCGGGCCGCCACAGGCGTGAGATGGAAGCTGGGTGCGAAGGGTGAGCCCCGTGGCGGAAGCCAGGAGCTACGCCACTCGCTTCCGGCTGACGCGTCGCCGCTCTCCAGCAGCCTGCACTACAGCAACTCTCGGGCCACTGTGAGCGCGGCCCTCGAGTTCGCCAGCTCCCGGCGGGTGTACGGTGACGTGGTCGCGGCGTGATTGGAGGCCCTTGCTGCCGACCGCCCCTGCCGCGGCGTGAGAGCCGTCGAAGCCTGTCCGTGTCGCCCGCGGCCCGTAGCGCCCTGCGGACATGAGCTGCACAGGGCAAGAGGGTCGCCGTGACTGAAGCGGCTGGCGCGCCAGCCACGCCATGAGGATCTGGGTTGCCAGCAGTGCGCGGACATGGTGATGACGATCACGACGGGACGAGGTGGCGGATGGTGGATTCAGCGCAGCTCTACAGCGTGCCAAATGTCGGATTTCGGGTTCTGGCGGACCCTTGAGGTTCGAACACTGGGGTCTTGTGGCGGAGATCCAACCCTCCACCGTCTCGCAACTCGCCGAATCGCTGGGACCTAAACTACTAACAGAACAGCACAAGAGACACGAGATTTATACTGGTTCAGGCCACCATTGTGGTGTAATACCCTACTATAGTGTGTGGTGTGGTGAATTGCCTCTTGGGCTGGTGAGGAACAATACAAGGAAGAACAGCCTCGCGAGGGTCTGTTCTTGGCGGGCGCGATGAACTGCTAGGTAGTGTTCAGTCGCTCTAGCTACTGGTTCCTTGATGAGCATTCGGATCTCCGATCCCCCTGCCCTGGGGGTGGCTACTTCTATTTATTGGAGAAGGCCCTGTGCCTCTTCCCAAATATTGAGTGGGAAGGGCGCCAACAATTGGCCATTTTGAAGGGGAACAACGAGTACGCTTATCCTGACTAAAGTTGGTGCTCGCCTGCCAAAGGCTCTGGTGATGACGCCTGCTTGGGCTCCACGATGACTCCCTTCCAGCCGTTGGGGCTGGTCTTGGTCTTGTTGCACCGAAACGGATGCCTTTGCTTGATGCTCTCGCCTGCGCTTGCTCCCTTTGCACCAAAGAGGAAAGGAGGACAACTGCTGGCTGGCACCGGCGGGCACCCTTGGTCGTCATGGCTTGCGTCATGGGCACCTCATGAGGTACCCGCCTTGAACTCTCCGCCTCCTCATGAGCCAACTGGCCGAGGCCGTGCACGAGGAAGCTCCTTGTCGTCCGCCTCATGAGCCTTGGCCCCTCGCGAGGGTCTTGAGCTTGCGTTAATGAAGATGGGCTGTCACAGGCCTCCTTTGAGCCACGCCCAAGAGCCGCAGGCAGGCAAGTCTAGGGACCCGCATTCCCAGAACGCCGACAGTAGCCCCGGGTCCACGGGCGCCCGAACTTGGCCGGCAGAGGCGAAAGGGCAAGTGTGAAGCGTCATGAGCCCTAACAGCTCTTGACCTTGGGCGTCGCGTGGCGGTTGATTGCACATGGGCGGCATTGTTCCCCCACGCCTCCTTATTTCGTGCCTTGCTAGGCGTACACGCTGCTGTACACATCCGTTCCCCTCTCTGCTGCTCGTGCGCCCCTGTCCTTCCCCCTCTCGAACTCCAGCTTCCATTTTCAATCCAATCTCGAATCTCGCCCCCCCTTTCAATCGCCAAGGCTCCAACGAAGAAGGGGAAAGGGAAGAAACCTGTGCGTCCACCTCGCTCGCCGCCGCAGGCGGCCCCCGCCGTCGACCCGTCGATCATACTCAATCTAGAGGGCTTGGGCAAGGTTAGTTCGGCTCTGGCTACCACCTTCAACGAATGCGGGAGGACGACGGCCTGGCCCGCGTCCCACTTCTCCATCGACAGGATAGTCACGAGGTCCGGTATTTTCTTGGCGCCATACAGCGGGCCGAGGCTGGTTCTGGGACCCCGTTCCCTGCACGCCCGACAATAACCCCGGGCCCAAAGCGCGCCCGGGCTTGGCCCGAGCAGAGAGGCGAAGGGGCAAGTCGCGCCATGAACCCCTAAAGCCTGCGGCCTTGGGCGCCGCGTGGAGGTTGATTGGACGTGGGTGCCTCCACTTCCCCACGACGCCTCGGCAACTGCACGAATTGACAAGTCCCTGGATGAAAGCGGGTCATGATTACCTGCGATTGTGGAGGTCGGCGTTTGGCCTCCCCTGGCTTTAAGTACGGAACGGTGAGCGCTCCTCTGGTCTGTTTCTTCTTTCTTCTCCTTCTTCCCGGTCCTTGCTCCGTCTTGCTGCTATGGCTCCGATCTGCCGGTTCTTCGCGGCAGAGAAGGGAAAGGCTCCCCGAGAGGGTCCTGACCCGCTTCCGCCGAAGAAATGGCTAGCCCTCTGCCATCGGAATTAGGGTGCCCACCAGTTGGTGTCGAGGCCCTGGTGCGAGCGGCCACCACCAGGGTTCCCGCTTCCCTTGTACGCCCACATCAAGGGCTCTGAAGGAGTTGATGCCGAACGCCACGGGCGACGCCGCCGTCGGCGCCGGCGGGTCATGAAGGTGCGTGTTGTTCCCCTTGGAGTCCATGCCGAGGGCTCCTCCCAAGAGTTCGTGCTCCACGCCGCCATGTCTCCTCGGTCTTGGATTCGCCTTCCTCCCTTCTTCGCCTCTGCGATTCCGTGGGGAGGATCCCTGGAGCTCTGGCTGGAGCATGCCGGCTACGGCACACTCGTGACCGGGGCAGAGGTTGCGGTCGTTGCCCCGGGCGAGGTCTTCATGACTCGAGGCTGGGGTGAGATCGCCTGGGTCTGCAGGACAAGGGGCGCCGTCGCGATCCACCTGGAGTACGACGGCGCTTCGGTCATGTTCTTCAAGGTCTTCGATGCGGAAGGGCGCCAGCTGGAGTGCTGCCCCGGGAGAGGTGATCGAGGCCTGCCAGCGGCGAGGGCTAGGCTCGCCACCGCTCCCTCGGCAGCTCCTCGAGGCGGTGGAGGCGTCGGAGGATCCAGCGACTCCACCGAGCTCTTCACGACTCGGGAGACGGCGGCAGCTACGAGCCCTCGAGCCTCTGCTGTTCTCAGAGCAGGGCGGGCTCGGCAGGCCGTCGCCGCCTCTGATCTGGATGGGGTTGGCGCCGGTGCTCGACGGCCCACTGTTGATGATGGTGTCTTTTGCAGGAGCGCGTGTAGTTAGCGTTCTTTAGGATCTGCTCCCTGCGAGGAATCAAAAGCGCGCCCCGTGGGGGCTTGTAAGGTGCGTGTGGTCCTGTTTGTTAATATGATCCTTGTCGTGAAGCAGTGCGAGTTGCTCATTCCGTCTTAGCTCAGTTCTCCCTTTCGAACCTCGCGAGGGCTCGACGCTCTGTGCCGACAGGTCCCAGTCTGAAGGCAGGCTTCAGCCGTCACTGGTATGCCAGGTCGCGATGCCATGGTCAAGGCCAGGAGGTGAGCGGCCCGAGGTCCGGTAAGAGCTCTTGAGTCGCGATGCTCAAGAGGTCCCCCTTAGCGCTCAAGCAGCCATCGTTCGGTGAGAAAGGAGAGCGACGTTGCTAACACGGGATTGCATTGGGTGAGGGGACGGTGCCATGTTAGTTAGTGCTTCCGGGGGGTGACTTATCTCGAGAATCAGGAGCTGCTTCCTGGTGTGTTGCCGGGTCCGTGCATCGGCAGGCGAGGGATCGCTTGGCGAGGTCCTCGCGTGTCCCTCCCCTCTCCCCTTTCTGCTCTACGTCCTCGGGTCCCAGCCCTCGAGCGAGTCTCAGCCGTCGCTGGTATGCCAGGTCGTGATGCCGTGGTCGAGGGAAGAGGGTGAGGGATAGAGAGCCAGTAGGAGCCCTGAGTCGCGATGCTTAGGCACCCCCCTTTAACGTGCAAGCGGTTCGCACGGATGAGAGTGAAGGGGACACCGTGGGGGCCCCGCCTGACGCTGCTCCTTGAAGAGATCCTGCAGGCTCATCACAGAAAGAACGAAAGTTCGCCGTGACAACCGACAGTCAGCCGTTAGTTGCTCCGAAGGGGTGACGAGGCACTGAAGGCTTGACGAGGTGGCGCTATCTTGGCTGCCGCGGCCGAGCTCAGCCATTCAGGTTTGTCGGCGTTGCGGGGCGGACCCATGCGCAAGCGTCGTGCCGTTAGGGAGCAGCTCCATCGATTGGTGTCGATTGAGCGGGCAACTAGGTCAAGCATGTTAATCACGAAGGAGCAAGTCCATTTAGATAAGTGCAAAGAAGGCGAACATCGCCGGGTCGGACCCGGCGACACAGGATGATGCAGCCGAGGCGCCCCAACAAGATAAGCTAGGAATATTAAGTAAAGGGATACACGCCCGCAGGGACGGACCCATGCGGCCTGGGAATAATGCAGCCACAAGGCGCTCCCAATGGAAATGAAACTTGAAAGATGTCACCTGATAGCGTTGAAGACGAAAGGGTGTTGGTGCAGCAGACTCGGTGGGCTGCGGGAGCCGATCCTCACGAGCGCCCTGGCTCAGGGGCCTTGGGAGGCTCTGGAGGTGCTGGTGGCTCCTCGTGGACCATCTCCATCTCTGCCAGGGCTGCGGAACGCCTGGCCTCTTGAGCCTCCAGGATGCTCCTCATGAGGCGCTGGCGCGTGGCAGCCGCGTTCGGCAAGCCATAAGGCATGCGAATATAGGCGTGGGGTGGACCTTGGCGCCCCACGCGAGAGGGCAGGCGCCGAGAGGCGGCTCGGTTGAGCCCTGGTATGTCGATGCAGACGCACAGCCCACCATCCTCGCCTGGATGGGGAGCTACGGCAGGTAAGCGGCGGCTGCCACTCATGACTCTTGACTCCTATAGCTCCTGAATGATCTTGTTGACGAACTCCTGATGGTTTGGCCCTCCTTGCCTTGCTCCTTCTTGAGGGAAACGTGCTTCGAAACACGCCTCCAAGTGGTGCCCAAGCGCCTCCCTCATGACCTTAGCAAGGTCGGTGGCCCTCCAGGGGGGAGCCCTCGAGCCATGCCTGAGGAGGGCACCGGGCGCGCTTTCCTATGTGATAGAAGGAGGTTCCCCCTGAGCAGGCGCGGACCCTGAGGGGCCTGCCTCCTGAGGGGCTGGGCCGGACGATGTCTTCTTCTTCTTGGGGGCGGTCTCGGGAAGCCTCCTGCTTCCGTGATCCGGGTCTTCCAGTGATGCGGCCTGAAAGGCTCGCTCCAGGGAGCACACCGCGTCTTTCTCTTCACAGGGCACCGTGATGACTCTGCCACTTCCTGGCATCTTGAGGACGTTGTAGCCGTGGTGGGTTACGGCCATGAACTTGGCCAGCGCTAGGTACCCGAGGATGGCGTTGTATGGCAGGCAAATGTGGACGACGTCGAAGTCGATGAGCTCGGTGCGGTAGTTGTCGCGCACGCCGAAGGTGACAGGGAGGCAAACCTGCCCAATCGGGATCGTGGAGCCGTCGGTGACCCCAGAGAAAGGCTTGGTCGGCTGAAGCTGATTGTAAGGCACTTGGAGATTGTTGAACATTTCCACAGACAGACGCGTTGAGCCCTGCCCCGCCATCGATGAGGGTCTTGGTGACTAGCACGTTGCTGATGAATGGGGAGCAAAGCATTGGGAGGACTCCGGCTGTGGCCGCACACTTGAGCTGATCCGCTAAGCTGAACGTGATGGCGCACGCCGACCACCTGAGTGGGCGCGTGGCTTCAAGCTTGGGGAGGACTGCATTCACTTCGCGGGCGAACTTCTTGAAAATGCATTGAGAGGCTGGGGCTTGAGCTCCGCCTAGGATGCGACGATGTGCGCCAGCTCTGGAAGCCCCCAGCCCCCTCGTCCTGATGATGGTCTTCATTTCTCCGTGGCTACGGTGGCAGAGGATGGAGGCCTGCGTTGCCTTGCGGGCGATCCTCGTGAGGCTGATCCCTCTAGCCTCCCTCGTGAGGCGGGTCCCGCCAGCAATCCTCGCGAGGTTGGTCGCGCCACCCTTGGCGAGGGCCGTGGTCTTCCCAGCGTCCTGTGTTCCTTCCTCCTCCTCGGCCATAGCCCCGGTCGCTGCGGTCGGGCCGTCGGCCGATCCTCCCTTCTCGCACGGCTTGGAGCTCTTGACATTCGTTGGTGTTGTGGGTGTGGAGGTCGTGGTACACGCAGTATCGGCTGCCCTTGGAAGACTCGGGCTGATCTCTGCCCCACTTGGTGTCCGGTTCTGCCGCGAGCACGGCAGCCCCCTTGCGCTTCACATCCTTGGCCTTGGGTTTCTTCTCTTCTGGGTCTGCGGCCGGTAGCTCGAGGAGGGAGAGACGCCCTTCCTCGGCCCTAGCGCACTTGGTCGCCAAGTTGAACAGCTCCAAGGAAGTGCACAAGTCTTCATGCATCGCCAGCTCCTCCTTCATCTTGACGTCGCGCACACCGTCGGAGAAGGCGGAGATGATGGCCTCCTCGGTCACCTTGGGAATCTTGAGGCATGCGTTGTTGAAGCGTTGGATGTATTTCTGCAGGGTCTCCCCTGGCTGCTGCTTGATGCGGCGCATGTCGCTCACGACGGGTGGCCGGTCAAGAGTACCTTGGAAGTTGGTGATGAAGCGGGTGCACATCTCGTCCCAGGAGGAGATCGTGCCTGGAGCCAGGTTCAGGAGCCAGGTGCGGGCCCCGTCCTTGAGCGCCATGGGAAACCAGTTTGCCATGACCTTCTCGTCTCCGTTGGCGGCTTCGATGCCCAGCTCGTAGAGCTGGAGGAACTCTGCGGGGTCAGCCGTACCGTCGTAGCGAGGAGGCAGGTCCGACTTGAACTTGCCGGGCCACGCGAAGCTGCGCAGCTCGGTGGTGAAGGCACGGCAGCCTGCCGTGGCCACGGGAGGCCTTGGGTGATGAAGAGCTTGGTCTTGCGGGTCCCCATGCGCTACAGCTGGGAGCAGCGCGGGGTCTTGACGTGCCGGAGCAGGAGCATGGTCGCGACGATCTGGAGCGGGGAGCACTCGGGCAGCTTCTTGCGGGTGAGGGACTTCCTGGCAGCTCTGCTCTTGCCGCGCTGGCGCCCGATGGAGCGGGTTCCGCCCAGGGACCACACGCCTTGGGGCCAAGGCGCCTTCTTGAGCGGGAGGTGGCCGAGGCGCCCCCGGAGCTTCGTCTCCCGCGCAGGGCCGGGTGCGGTGCAGCGGGACGAGCAGCGGGGAGCCTGCGGCACGCAGACGAAGCTCGGCGACGCGGTCGAGCCACTCTTCGTAGACGTCGTCGACTGGACGGTAGCGCAGGAGCTCGTTTGCCGCGATGAGCACAGCTCGAGCCTCCATGGGCGCGCGGAATGCGCAGGACGAAGAACTAGCCAGGGCGAGTGAGGGGGTAGAAGTGCGGCCGTCTTGCCTCACGCAGGGATGCTGGGACGATGCTTGCTGCTTGTTCCCCACAGGGCCGATGGCGGCGTTGACGGCAGGCGACGAGGAACGACGAGGGTGCCCGCCGACGGGAGCCGTCTGGGCAACGCGGGAAGCGAGAGCGGCTCGGCGCTCGGCGCGGGCCCGGCGAGCGTCAGACATGGATGCGGTGGTCGACGGAGAACAGGGCGGCGGAAGACGAATTCCAGCGCACCCCTACCTGGCATGCCAAATGTCGGATTTCGGGTTCCGGCAGACCCTTGAGGTTCGAACACTGGGGTGCGCGCGGAGATCTCGCCCTCTACCTACCTGCACCCTGCCGCCTCGCTAAGATCTAAACTATGAAAGGAACAACACAAGAGACACAAGGTTTATACTAGTTCGGGCCACCATTGTGGTGTAATACCCTACTCTAGTTTGTGGTCTGGTGGATTGCCTCTTGGGCTGATGGTGATGAACAATACAAGGAAGAACAGCCTCGCGAGGGTCTGTTCTTGGCCGGGCAATGAACTGCTTGGAGGAGTTCAGTTGCTCCCTCTCTTCCTCCCTCTCTACTCAAGGTCAAGCTCTCAATGAGATGCCTATTCAAGATGCCTCCAGCTCTGTGCGTGGCTAGTCCTATTTATATACAGAGGCCCTAGGCCTCTTCCCAAATATTGAGCGGGAAGGGCGCCAACAATTGGCCATTTTGAAGGGGAACATCTGGTACACTTATCCTGACTAAAGTTCGTCTTCGCCTGTCAAAGGCTCTGCTGGTGGCCTTGGCTTGGGCTCCACAATGACTTCCTTCCTGCCATTGGGCTGGTCTTGGTCTTGTTGCAATCGAAATGGATGCCTTTGCTTGATGCTCTCGCTGCGCTTGCTCCCTTTGCACCAAAGTGGAAAGGAGGACCTTTGCACGGGCTGGCGCCCGCCTGCACCCTTGGTCGTCATGGCTTGCGTCATGGGCACCTCGTGAAGGTACCCCGCCTTGATCTCTCTCCGCCTCCTCATGGCGAGCCTGATGAGGCTGTGCACGAGAAGCTCCTGTCGTCCGCCCATGAGGCTTGGCCCCTCGCGAGGGTCTTGAGCTCGTGTTGATGAAGATGGGCCGTGATGGGCCCCCCTTTGAGCCACGCCGCAGGCAGGCATGTCTGGGGACCCGCGTTCCCAGAACACCGACACTCAAGTTCCTTAGCAAGTGACTGTATCTCATGAGTATGCTGAACAACAGAGCGCTCATCAGTCATCTTGTAGTCACAGAATTGCTCATGACGTACAACTCGTTGCCAGCACCCGAGGCCCTAAACGTGGCCTCGAGCACAGCCCACATGTCTTTACCGCTGTCAAACGACATATATGAATCCACATTGAATCGTCAAGAACACTCAGCAGGGCGGCTTTGAAGAGGGTATCCATGTTCTCAAAAGCTTCCTGCTGTGTAGGATTAAGATCGCCCTCAGGCTTACCCTTAGTGGCGTCATAGCAGTACATGATCTGAAACCAATATACTACTCTTGTGCGCCACCTTTTATATTGCAACCCCTTAAAAGTAGGCGGCTTCAAAAGTGCAGCAAAACCACTCGGAGTAAATTGCCTATAATCAAGTTTTTGGATTGGATTGTTGAATATATGAGCAATTTACTATGAGATGTAATTTGAATCAATAGTAAATAGATCATGACGACAATTGCAAAGATCAAAGTAATGATGCATACTAAACCAGGAGGACAGAATCACATACTGTACAGCGGGAGGAGAACCGCTGTGGTTGATGTTGTCACTCACACTACTAGGGAAAACCTTATACACAGAATCTTAGCAGCAGCGTTGTTTAGAAACAAACGCTACTGCTAATTATCAGTAGCGAGCTTCAGGAAACCATGCTACTAATAGCCTAGTAGCAGTAGAGCTCTAGGTGAAACAAGCGCTACTACTATAATTGCCACGATGTTGCCTCCAGGCTAGATATAATAGTAGTGCCCTTCTTCTGGACGCGCTATTGCTAAAGTACTTAGTAGTAGCATTTTTCTTCAAAACTCGCTGCTGCTAAGTATCACCCCCTTGCAACTAATTAAGTTTAGTCCCATACTGCTAAGCGAACAAGGTGTTTACCACCTTAAATATGTTACTTGTCAAACTATCTCGAGCACTTGGTCTTCATTGAACTATATGTGTTGGATTTGTGGCTGCAATATGAATCCTCGCCTGTACCTATACAGGTACGGTGAGGATCCATGTTGACTATTTAGATTCTACACAAAAAGAACAATGATGACCAATGTATATTTTTGATGTTTTTACATTGCTTAGACTTAGCAGTACGTTTTTTATGACAAAGCGCTACTGATATTGTGCTTAGCAAGAGCGCTCCCTCAGACCCACAAGCATCGCTAAAGCAAAACAAAACACGCGTCCGGCCGGCCCCAAGACGGTCATCTCTCAATCGTCCCCTCCGCCACAGCCGGCAGCCAAGCGGTTAGGGTTTCTCCTACGCCACTGCCGCCGCAGGTAATGCTCCTCCCCCTCTCACCGCCCCTCCGCTGCTCCTCCACCCTCTCACCACCCACTCTGTCGCTAGCCGCGAGCTCTGGTCGGGCGCCTTTGGCCGACCGCCCTCGATCCCCTCGCCGGCCGCTGTCGTCGCCCCCTCTCGTAGGAAAGTCATTGGCCTTCCCCTCGTCAGCACCCCAACCGAGGTCACCATGCCACCCCCCCTCCGCTCGACAGCACCCCCCAAGGGCTGCCCTACCTAGATGCAGCGAGGGCTTACGAATTTCTTCCTGCTACATTTTGATTTAGTAGGCTAGTTCATATGCAACATTTTGATTTAGTTGATATGATTTTGTTTATTTAGTAGGCTTGTTGATTTATAACATTTTGATTTAGTTGATTTAGTATGCTAGTTGATTTAGTAGGCTAGTTGATTTAGTTGATTTAGTAGGCTTCTTGATTTAGTTCATTTAGTATGCACCATTTTATTGTTATTTTTTCTGTACATGGATAGCTAGATGCTTTTGTTTTTCTGTAATAACTTATTTTTTTGGCAAAATGTTGGTGCCAATTTAGTTAAATTTGCCACTTGTTTTTTAATCAATTATTTTAGGAAATAGGGGCCAAATTAGATGAAATGTCTTAGTAGCTGGTACCCTGATTTGGTAGATATTTGTGAAAAGTTTTTTCAGCAATAGGTGCCACTGAAATGCTTTTGTAGGTGGTACCTTGTCATCTAATATGTCACTAGATCTTAGGATTATAATTGTCCATCAAATTGCTTCTCGCGGAAGAACCGAAAATATCACATGCTACCGTTTTTCTTTCCTTTGAAGTGGATCGTTAATCCTTTGCTCATATTGCTTTAGGAAAATGGTGCCACCACCATCACCATGTCGACTGTGCATGTCAAGGTGCATGACCTTTGGCCCAGCAAGCTGTTTGGCATCTACTTCCAAATTTTCGTCATGCGGCGGTAAGAAATTAGATGAAATGTAACAACTATTTTATTTTTAGTGTTGGCATTACTGCATTGTGTCATTTTGCTTTTTTTACACAGATCGTCCCATGCAATGTGAGGTTGAAATTCAACAAGCTGACAGGAGACACTATGACATTTGAGGCTCCTGGGGCCGTACACTATGGAGGTTGAGAAAGGACGCAATATGTCGCAGATTGGAGGAGATGGATCGGCCTGTTTCCTGGCCCGCATGCGTCTTACTGGTGGTGAGTTGATCAGCTTCTCCTTCAGAGCAGAAAGACCCAAGCTGGCTGTTATTTATATCAACCTGGTGGAAGATGATGAAGATGATGAAGATGACGAAGATGATGAAGATAATGAGGACCCACTCGATGAAGATGATGAGAACCCACTTCATGAAGCCATCATAGCTCAAAGAATGAGGCTGAGCGAGGAGGAGGTGTGCAACCTATGGGACATAATTCCGCCACGTGATGACTTTGTCGGGGTGCCATTCGTGACCCGCCTGACAAGTACCATGGTCGATCGGCATGAAATGGTATGTTATACTGACTGTAGTAATTTGATGATATATATATATATATATATATATATATATATATGCTTTATTGTTATACTTACAAATCCAAATTATCCGATGATATGCTTAGTGAATACAATGATATGCTTAGAGTAGAGTCCAATGATATGCTTTGTGGAATCTAGTCGATGGTATGCTTTAGTGTAGAGTCTGATCACATGCTTATTAGTGTAGAATCCAAGGAACTATTAATAGTGTAGATAATCCATATATACTTATTAGTATAATTAATGCTTAATTGGTACAAATGTGTAGTACTGTGTCTTTTGATAGTGTAGAAATCTATACTTAATAGAAATATATTTGCAAGAGTATGTGCGAGGCTATTTATTAATTGATATGTTTTTCTTATTCAGAAATTGCCAAAGAACCTATCTGTGAGTTGTGGTATCGAGCCTGATGAAGAAGGCTCAGCTGGACTACGCCTTACGCAAGGGGCTCCGTCACCACCTGTACTTACCGCATGGACACAGACGATTTGCACACACTTAAACTCGGTTGGGTGGAAGAGATTCCTCGTTGGCAAGAATCTTCGTGTTGGACAGGCCATCCTGATTACTATCAGGAACACCCATCGCCCAGGCTTGAGGATGATGATCGTCTTTGATATCATCTAGAACTACATATATGTGTGTGTGTGTGTGGCTATATCATCTAGAACTACATATGATGATCGTCGCTGATATCATGTAGAACTACATATGATGATCGTCGTCGATATCATCTAGAACTGCATATGATGATCATCGTTGATATCACCTTGTACTGCTTGAGGATGCATGTTGACCATATATGAAATTGTTATCTAGTATTCCCTCTGTTCCAAATTACTCGTCGTGGTTTTAGTTCAAATTTGAACTAAAAACACGACGAGTAATTTTGAAAGGAGGTAGTACTACCTAATACCTATAATGCTTTATGAAATTGGTATCTAGTAGTACCTAGTATCTGGAAATTGCAGTTTATTGAAACTGAAACTGGGTAGGAAGCTGGGGGGGGGGGGGGATGATGAAACACATAGCAGTAGCGCGAGGCTAGGAAAGCACTACAGCTAACTAATAGTAGCATGTTCTGGAAAAGCGCTGCTGATATAGTAAATAGTAGTAGCGCGGGTACAGACCGCGCTACTACTAATAGTTAGTTGTAGCTCCTTATTAGTAGCGCGGCTGCCCGCGCTGCTGATAGCCTCAAAACTCGCGTTACTACTAGGGTTTTCCCTAGTAGTGTCATGTTGTTGATGAAGAGGTTACCGAGGTTGGGGAAGAAGGCTGCCATTGAGGAAGTCGTCGCTGGCAGCAGGCACAGGAGTGTGCTCCCCAAAAACCTGATCGCCCCTCTCCCGTACAGGATCACGAAAGGCGGGGTTCGGAGGACTGCTGTCCCTTCTCGCGGTGCACGCTCCGAAGGAGGGATGGAGAAGAATTGCGTGGCGGCGCTAAGATCAGGAACGGTGTGAAACCATATGATACAACGGCGGCTAGGGTAGAGCATGTCGGGTCGGTCATGCGGGTAAGACCAAGTACTGTATAATAGTAGGCCTTTGGCCCAAACCCCACGTCCAAGTCAGTAATAGCCCCACTATCCAAAAGAATCAGAAACGGCTGGGTAATTAAGGCATCCACACACAGCACACTTAGAGCATGGTTAATAGTATAGCCAACATCCGGCTATATGAAGTTGACACATCATCTAGAACCAACCTAATACGTAGCCTGCTTACAATAGTTAGTCCCTTTAGTATAATACTATATCATTAATAATGGCCCCACCTTTTGTATCACAAAGTGTGTGTAGTTCGAAATGACGGGCGTGCAGCGGGCGGTGCCCTTGGTTGGCGCACCTCTTCAATGGCGGAAGTAGTGAGAGGTCGCGTCGCCCTGACTTGCCATCAATGTGGAGTGGCGGGCTCAGCTGGCGCCGGGTGGGAAGGTTCTGATTTTTGATTCAGTTGTTGTGCTGCTACCATCCAATATTCGTGTGTGGTTGTTTCTAGAATAAAAAAACAGGTACTCGTACTTATGTTACTCCCACTATGGCTAGCCTTGCGCTTGGCTCTTCGCCTCTTCCGGAAGTCGAACAATAATGGTGGTACTACAGTAGTACTTCTGGAAATCTGACACCAAATGAACTGTTGCACATCCACCGCTTGTAAGAAAAAGTTTCTCCTCGTGCTGAGAGCCACCGTGCACGCGTTGGCGAGGGAGAAGGCGTAGTAAGCAAGCTTCTCGTCGTTCTGCAAGTTGACGGGACACATCAAAGTTGTTTAGTAGTACGTACTCTCTCCAAAAAAGGGCTGACCATGTCATGGCTACCATACCGTGCTCCGTCGTTGAGTAGGTGCCATTGAAGTGCATGACTCACTTAAGCACTGCTTATCTGATTATCTCCATTTTCTTCCATGACACGTGAACCTTGATGCTAGATGCCTCGCATGTTGGAAAAGGATGAACAAAGATCACGTAAAAAAAGAGTGGAAGAATATAGATTCCCAACGACCGAGAAGGAGCAAGGAACCTCGCGGTGGAGCGTCTGCAAGGAACCTTGCACGTTTTCCCCTGTTTTTTGCTGCCTGCCCGCCTATAAAAAAATAAAAGAACATGAACTCTTCGCTAACCACTAGAGACGATACAGCAGGCTGCTAAGTTGAAGATATTTATTAGTTTATATTGATAACCACGTAAGAAGCCATGCATGTACAGGACGCGTGCAGCCATTTATGTACACACGCAAACGCACTAACTCATGCCGATCCAACTCATGCACAAACGCGCACAACATGGAGCACACAACGCACGTACACAACAGATGCATGCACACACACTCGGCCGCAGAATGCACGTGAATAACACATGCATGCGCACACACTCAGCTGCATGGAGTCGTGTGCCATCTCCGGTGACATCCGGTTCGTCGTGCTATGGCAAAGCTCACAAACAATGGCGCCTATGCATCTCTTGCAGCACCTCTTTGCCTTCATTGCTCAACGACTAGTCGGAAACGAAGATGACCGTAGCATCGGCCTTAGAGCTAGCACCGATGGAAAAGCACGCCCGCTGCACGCACACGAGCATGTACGGAGTGCCCACGACGTGGTGCATCGCCAGTCGCCTCTACTCCTTCTGCGCACGTTGTCTATGAAGGCGGCTGCATGCCTAATGATGATGTGGGTGAGATCTTCTAGGATTCAGATGAGGACGAGGAGGGTGTCTCCAACAGCGCTCCTCGGCTTGCACCTCTTGCATCACGGTGGTCGAGCTTGGAGTCATTCATCTGGTACACGTTGCATCTCATATCTGGACACAAGGTGACATGCACTGTCAAGGGGGTCAGGACGGACGTGACCTCTCACTGCATCCACCATTTGAAGCGGCGCGCCGGCCCAGGACGCCGCCTGCTGCACTCCCAGTCGCATTCAAAAACCTACATTTACTAGTTTGTATACACGTGCAAGGCACGTCTTAATATAATAGAGTGATTTTGGTAAAAGGGAAAAGAAGTAATATATGTGCAAATAGATTCAAAGAAAAAGAAATTATAGTGATGTATAAATGCCAATATTAGTTCAATATTATAAAAGCGGGAAGTAGTATTCATGCCATAAAATTGTACATTCATTTAAAAAGAACTGCACATTGCTTCACTTTTTCCACGTGTTCTTTTTTCTGAGAAATATCCACATAATCCTACTAAACCATCTCGACTGGGCTCAATCAAATCATCTTGTAGTCATGTGGCAACACATCCCATTGGAGCTAGTTACGAGCTAGTTATGCGGGTCTAACAGAGGGCTTTGATGGAGGCGAGAAGGCGTGTTTAGCCGGGCCAGTAGTGATCGCCGCACGCCTGCGCTCCATTCGGCGGCCGCAACGTCCCCTAAAGCCACTCGCTCGTGCGCTCCATTCGGCGGGCGCTGTTGAAATTTGGGGAGCTCACTCTCGCGACTGCTGGAAGCAACGACTTCTTCCCCGACCTCGGCAACATCTTCCTCAATGACATGGGCGACAACCTCAACGCCAACGATGCTACTCCCGTTGCATCGTATGTGTTTCTTTCCTTCCTGTTCAAAATCGTGGCAGAATTCATGTTTCTAGTCTGTGTCCTAGATTCGATTTGTTCATCTACTATGCTAGTCCACATGATTATTTTAATCTCTATTATAGCCTTCATAATTTAGTTTTTGCTTATTCAGACTAAATCTCCTAGTAACTTCCTCATATATTCAACTGGCGCAACGTCCCCTACAACCACTCCCATTTCATGGAAGCCTGGTCGATGCCTCCAAAGAGCCCTTCGTCTACTGCTATGAGTGATCGATGCCATTTTGGGGCTCGCCGGTGGACATCGTGCATCACCTCACGCAGGCGTGCGGCGATCACTACTGGCCCTTGGCGGACAACATCAAGTACGAGACCTGGTACCCGTTCACCGTGCCGGAGTCGCTGGAGGATCACCACCGCCTGCTAGTCTCGGAGGAGGACGACAACTTCTTCCTCTTGATCGTGGGCACCGGCGAGGCCCGCGCAGGCCGCTGCCCCGTCTCTATAGTGTGCGTCGAGGCGGCCACGCCAGCCAATCGACACGATGCCGATGTACAGGTGCGTGCTCACTGTTACTACCCCTCAGTGGTACGTGGGCGCCGACACTGGCTGGGCTTGCTAAATCAAGCTGACTAGGACTGTGCAGAGCTGGGACCTTCCCGCCGATGTGGACATGGAAGACGAATGGTATGATTTGGCCCCCAACGAGGTGCACGGGGACTCCAAGGAGGTTCACCTGGACATATGCATTACCAAGTTAAATGTTGATCATTAGTCTTCACTCAATGTAATCAGCTGTCTAAGCATGTGGATACTTCCATGCATGATCTTGCTCTATTGGAGTATGCACATGAATAAAAGTGTATCCATTTATGGTTTAGTCTAGAATCTTCCATGTATGAAATTTTTACTACAATACTGGTGAAAGACTTATGATGAACCATTCCGTACATCTTCTCTGCCCCCTTCCAAGTCATCCTTATGTAATCCCTCCGTCTAGGTGTATAAGGGCATGGTTAATACTTAATAGTATAGCCAACTATTGACTATAAGAAAGTGCCATGTCATCTGTAGCCAACATGTACAACAATCGATACTCAAGAACTAATTCTTAAAGATCATTTCTTGCAAAGCACAATAAGTGTTATTTCTTCACAAGTTTTGGATGCAGGTTGAACAGTTGAATGCTTTTGTTTGCAAAAGGTACTTGTTTATCTATTTCACCCAGATGTTTGTGAGCTCTAGAGATGAAATAATATTCGAATAATAGTTTTGCTATGTCTCAGTCGACTGAGACTTCGTTATGTCTCAGTCGATGATTTAGTCCTTTGATTTTGCATAGAGATTAGTACAAAAAAATTATTTTCAGTTTTTTTATTTTTCTTCTTATACTATATCATTTGACTGAGACTTGGACTGAGACCTAGCCACACCCTTCGAAGAAACCTATCGATACCCATTACACATAAGGGATGACCCCCACATCCTTTGTCAAAATAAACAAATCCCCGATCAATGCATTTCACTGTTCCGTGCAACGCACGGGCACCTTACTATAGATTAGTATGACCAAAAATTGAACTAACATTATATATAGTACGCTAAATGCTGATGCATGTCACGTAAAATTATATCATTGAAAACTATGTTCAAATACTAATCCAACGATATAGTTTTTGTTGACATGCACTAACATTTTGTCAGTTAAATTTTCAGACAAATTCAATGGGGGACTAATAAACCACAACCAATGTAGTACTAGTGTAGAGGGCGGCGCTGCACGCGAGTCTCGCGGCCGTAAAGCCGTCATATCACAAAATCCAACCACTAATAAGTGGCCTGGTAAAATAAACGGACACGCAACCATCACATCCCTCCGTCTTCATTGTTCTAGAACACAGGTGAGGTAGCAGCAGTGTACTGTTCATGTGAATCCTACTGATATTGGTTGTTGGATTTAGAAGATGAACGGTTATGATTGATGTTCTTAGTCCTACTTAAAATTGGTACACTATATAGTAATATATATATATATATATATATATATATATAGTAGTATAGATATAGACATAGATATAAAAACCCGCGTGGAATGCGAGAAACCAACTCCGGCCACACACGTCCCTTCAGGAGCGGGACGCCAGCCAAGCTCCTCCTTCCACCATTTTTTCCACTCTTTCGGCGGCATTCGACGAGCAGGAACAGCAGTTCTCCGGCATAAAAGCCGTCTCGGTGGCCCGCCAAGCCCGGCAGCTCGCTTCTCGACCTACCTAGACTAGCCCGTCGGAGGTAGTTTCCGCACTAAGCCAGCGCGTGGTTCCGCTGCTGGCCTCTCCAATAGAGCTCGAGGAAGAGTGTCGACTTGCTCCACGCTGGCTTGTCGGGGAGCACGGCGGCACATGCATCGTCACTGCCCTTGACGCCGCCGCGTCGTACAACGCCTCCAGTGTCTGCGACTGCGCCATCCACCGTCGACGCGCGCGTAGCCGCGACATGCAGGCAAAGAAAGAAGCCGTCGCGGATGTCGACGAGATGATGCAACTACGCGGATGTGGATGAGGTGACGGGCAGCACGTCCTCGCCCGCTACCATCATCGAGGAAAAGTAGAACACAGGAGGCCGCCGCCGATTGTATCCCATGAAGGCCACCGCCGAGACGACACCGGCGAATACAGCCGGTGTCTTGCTCGATTCTGCTTCTGCTGGATGCTGGAGGAGGACAAAGACGGGCGACGACCATTTATATTAGGTATTTTAATTCTACAAGGCTGGTTGTAATGGGAGTATTATAGTTAGTATCATGCATGCCAACTACTCCCTCCGTTCCTAAATATAGGAGTATTATAAGAGCATGGTTAATAGTATAACCAGCTGATGGCTGCATGACACTGCCATGTCATCTATAGCCAACCTTGTAGCCTTCAAGTATAATACTCTCTCCGTCTAGGTGTCATCTTACGGAAACCAAATAATCCCAAAATACTTAGGCGCGGTGCATTAACTTCTACCTCGTTTCTTGTTTCTTGACATATCAAACAAAGAGATGTGGGTGTGCATTCTTTTAATGACTTTAGACTAGCAAACCTGACATGAAGCGGTTAGTTCATTGCATGCAATGCTATTAATTAGCAAATAAACATTAAGTTCTCTCTTCTCTTCAGAAAGTCGAACAATGATGATGGTACTACAATCGATAGTGTACTACTCGTAAGCAAAGCTTCTCCTCGTTTGCGAGTAGACCAGACACATCAAAAGTAGTGCATTGTCTCCAAAAAGGGTTGACCATGTCCATGGCTACCATCCCGTGCTCCGTCATTCAGTGTGTGCTTCTCGTTGTTCTGCAAGTTGACGGGACACATCAAATTTAATACGTATTCAATACTCTCTCCAAAAAGGGCCGACCATGTCCATCAGTCCATGGTACAATCCCGTGCTCCATCATTGAGTACGTGCAGTATTCACGTGCCATCGAGGAAGAAAAATATTACTACATAGTACTAGGTGCCATCGTAGTGCACGACTCACTTACGCACTGCTTATCTGCATTTTCTTGCTTGACACATGCACCTTGATGCTAGATGTCCCGCGTGTTGGCAAAAGGATGAACATAGATCATGTCAAAAAAAAAGAGTGGAAGAACATAGATTCCTGACAACCGAGAAGGAGCAAGGAACCTTGTGGTGGAGTGTCTACACTCATATTATTTTATATTATTTAGCGATATAAAATCAACCAATCATGTAGGAAACACGGCAGCCCAGTGTAGTTACATCATACTGTACGTGGCCAACCCATGCTATCACCATATTTCTTGACCTCCGTGCGACACCTAGCTCTAGTAATCCACCAGCCTATATCGCTTCTCGCTCCTCGTCTCTTTCAAAGTGCGGCGGCTGGCGTTTTGGCTGTCTATTGAGGTCGGTTAACTCATCACATGTTAGCGACATGCCAAGAGCATTCAAAAAAAATTACTGTACTCTATTGTTATGCCAAGAAGAGGAAGCGCTTTCACCGACGGACCAAACGAGAGAGGCATGCCGTGCCGTGAGTGGGTCCAGTTTCTCGTTTTGAACTTGTTTGGTGTAGTAGTAACACTTGGTTTTGACTATCGGTAAGATTTTATATACTCCCTTCGTCTAGTGAATAAGTCATATTAGATTGTGCACCGTGACCAAGGAAGAGGGGAAAACGAGAGAAATTAATATTTATTTTCTAATTAATAGCATTGCATGCAATGATCTAACCATTGCATGTCATGTTTGGTAGTCTAAGTCATTGAAAACATGCACGCCCCACATCTCTTATTGGTGGATATGTCAAGAAACAAGAAACATGGTGGGAGTTTATGCACCGCGCCTAAGTATTTTGAGATTATTTGGTTTTCATAAGGTGACTTATACACCTAGACGGAGGGAGTAGGGTGTATGTATTCTTCGAGGATGCCTTTGACTATTGATAAGATTTTATATAATTTCAAAATTATATCATTCGAAGATCCTTTCACGTTCCATTTTCAAAAAGAAAAAAGATCCTTTCACGCATTTAATTTGTTGTATGCTTTGAGCAACTTGCATGTCCTATACTGCTCCTGTTTGGATACTCTAACTTAGTTAGAGGTTAGACTAACTCATGACTAACCCTGAACTAACTATAGCCAAAGAGGTGTTTCAGAGACAGGGTTAGATTGAGAATAAGTGCACTTGATGGAGAGAGAAAAGTGTTTTTTCAGTGGGCCCAAGGAGGTACTTACTATGGGAAAGGTGAAGTGATGGTTGCTTCGCCCGAGCAACTTATTACTCTGGGAATATGGGAGCACCAGCGGATTCAAGGAACAGAGAAATGATGGTTGCTTCGTCCGAGCAACTTACTGTGGCGAGGGTGGGGCTCTGTGATTTGACTGCTCAGTGGTCATTACTAATGCCGCGCAACGACCAGGGTGAATCTTTCCATGCAATTGTGCACTCAATATTGCTGCACGACAGGTGGATCTTGATGAAGGATGTCCCACATGTCGGCGAAACGAAGTTGAATTGTTTTTGGCATTGCTATCAATCCTTCAGTATTTGTTTATATGTACGCTTAATTTTAATGAAATTGTACTGTGATGATATGAAGGTTTCAACTTTGGTTACTGCAGGAAAAAAAGGTTTCAACTTAGGATTCATGTGTCCTCTTGCCTCAAGATTATCTCGTTACAAGATTCCATCAAATAAAAATGAAACTACTACCATGGCTGCTAATGCATCTCAATGGTTCGTAGATCAGCGCCAATATTCACACCACAACTGAAGACAAAGTTGTGAGAAGGTGTACAAATAAAGAAAATATATAATTGATCGATGTTGTTCGTAGGCATGGGTCCATTTCCTGGGCACAGTGTTCATTGCTTGGCAACTAGTTTCACCTAGCGCTGTAGCCAAAAAGCGGGTGTACGGAGGACACCACAATCCGATCATTTTGTGCAGCTCTACTAAAATCGAGCTGACCATCCCTGTTTGCAAAGATATCCAGTCAGTGTGATTACAATAATACTGGAACTAGATGATGTAACATAACACACACAAATAGAAGCCGATCACCTCTACGATCTCTCTTTAGGACTAACTACTTGTTGGAGAAGATAGACAAGAGTTGGATGAGAAGGATAGCAAAACCAATCTCCCTTTCTGTAGTCCCACAGAAATGTATAAATGTTGCCCGTGTGACATTTTGGCAGAACTGCAGAAAACACTCTTAAGAAAAAAGTGATTTGTGCAGTTCACCAAAAGGCCGCAATAGCAACGAGGTGAAATGGCTAGCCCTGTTTGCGAGAAAGAGGTAGAAAGAAAGCAATTACTGGCGAATAACACGAGTTGAAGACACATACACCGACAAAAAGAAGCATATTCCATGTAATAAGGGAAAGATAGCATCATGGTGGTTTATCAAAAATGGTTTGAGGACGAGATTGCAAGATGGAAAGTACGCCGGCTGAGATACGTTTTAAGCAAACAACTAAAGAAGACCCACATGCAGCAACATGGGAAGATGGGCAGTGGAGGTGGGCCGGAGGAAGCTATACCTGAGGGTCATTGGGATGTTACTAGGAGGGTGCCGGCGGCCGGGATCTGCCCATACTGCGGCAGCGAGCAAGTGGAGAAGACCCTACCACGCCGGAGCTTGGTCAAAGAGAACGGCTGGTACCACAGATCAGGACATGTTGCCTCAATGCCGTCGATCGGAGAAACGATGCACATCGTCCTTTCCGCCGACGGACGGGATGCGGCCGGATCACTAACCAACGGTGAGAGAGCGAGGCCATCGCCACCTTGTGTGAGATGGTGTGACGAGAGACAAACCCCGGCAGGCAGGCTCCGTTGTATATAGTGGAGCGGATTTTTCCATTTTCCCCACGGCAATCGTTTTATATTCTGTACTACGCGCCATTGAGGAGGAATATATAACTTTATTTTATACAAATGAGTCAAGTCGAACTTTGTTCCGTCTAGGCGTTGTACCCGACCCTCCTTTGAGTAAACAACTGCTACACGCGTCAAATTATCACGTGGGCTGCTTTCTCGTACAGAAACGAACATCACCGTGTACCCGCGCGGGTGTGGCCAGGAACGAAACATGAGTACGTGTGTCCTGCGTGCACCTCTTCTTTAGGTGCAGGTACGTACGTGGGTGGGTGTGAGAGAGATGGTTTGTGCGAAACCGAGGAAATGTGTCGATGATATCTCAAACAAAAAAATGTAACATATGCAATGTGTGTGAAACAGAGTCATGGATATATCATATATAGAGGGAGCGATCCACGAGAAGAGAGTGGAGGGATCATCGACGTGAGATATCGATAGAATCAAAAACAGGGATGAAGTGTGTGGCTATGCGATCGATAAAGAGTGCCATCGATATTGTGTTTTCCCACGTCGAAGATACAGGGTGGCTGGCCTACTGGAATTTGAGAGGGCAGAGGTGCAGTTTTTCTCTGTGGCATGGATACCTACCTACAACGTTCGACTATCGGTGGGGGGGGGGAGGGGGCAGAGACCTAACTATAGAGAGGTAGATCGACTAGTATATGTGTGGAGAAGGAGAGAGACCTAGCTATGTATAGAGGGAGATCAATCGGCATCCTTGGATATGTGTAGCAGAGGAATAAGGTTGGGAGAAAGACAAAGGTAGAGTGTCGAAGGGTTGGTGGTGGAGTGGCATCTCACAAATGGTTGGAGAGGCCTGCTAGACAAACAGAGGGTAAGAGTGATAAGAATGGGTGGGGATGTCTGTCTGTCTATGCACGTGCATGTGAGAGACGGGTCGGGAGGTATGCAAGGATTACGAGGGGAGACGATATGGTCGTGGTAAGCATACGTAACTACATAGGAAGATCAACTGTCGTGTGTCCGAGAAAGGGAGAGACATAACTAGTGAGGTAAGTCTATCGGTGCATGGGGAAAAGAATTATAGTCGACCTAGCTATATGTAGGGAGATCAGTACGTATACATGCATGCATGTGTTAGAAGCAAATAAGGTCCGGAGAGACAGACATGGGGAGACGGGTGCGGCCAGGAGGTGGTGCGAGAGGCCTACTACGTCGAGGGGGAGGAGTGTGCGACTATGAGATCGATGAACAGAGCGGCGGGAGTGTGCACCTGCGTGAAACCGTATTGGACATAGGGGGCATGGACGGTGAGAAGAGAAGAGGGGAAGTATGTGGTTGTGGTAGGCACACTTGGCTAGAGAGGTATATTGACCGGTGTGTGCCAGAAAGAAGGAGTCGTGGGGCCTACAGACACCGCAGGTGAACGACCTAAAGAGAAATAACGAACGTGTGCGATGGTGGGGACGCTGAGGGAGGGTGAGAGGGGGGTGGGCGTCTGCATGCACGATAGAAAATTAGCGCTAGCTAGCTACAAAGAGAAGAGGATCGTGAAGGTGTTAAAGACGAACATAGATCATAATTCATTATAAAAAAGTTGATACAGATACTTGAAGAAGATATCATAATGTAGAACATTGATTATAATTTGGGCTAATGTGTGGCTTTTGCAGCTCAGGGATAAATACTTGTCGTAATGTAGGGGGCGGGGCACTATACTTTGTGTGATAAACACCGTATGCATTATGGAACATGGTTTAGATTATGAATATATAGTTAGTACATCAAATGTACTATTATTTGGAATCAACATCAAGTGTATTCAAAAAATTGAATTCGAGTTCATATAGTACACATAGTTCATATCTATCTCTATAGTAATCATGTAGTGTGTTGTTAAGGTAATACACGAATGATGGTTGAAGTTGGCAACAATCATGATTGTAGATTATTATTGAAATAGAGAGACGGATTCAAATTCAGTTCGAATTGCAGCGGTTGTATAGACATTTGGAATGCACTAAAATGTTGGCATGAGTAGGTTACATGCATTATTCAGCCAGTGAAAAAAATTAATTGGACATAACATGAATCCATACTTCGTCCTTCCATATATAGAGGGACTAATGTGTTTTTTAAGACCGCCTTTGACTATTGACAAGATTAATAGTACATGACATGCAAAATGTGAAAATTATATCATTGAAAGCTTCTTTCACACACGAATTTAACGGCGTGCTTTGTGTAAGTTGCATGTCATATTTGATTGCTCTAATATTTGGTTGGTCAAATTTAGCCTCGAAAAATGCATTAGGCCCTTTATAGATGGAAGGAGGGAGTAGCTTTGAATAGCTTTTGTATAGTAAAACAAGACAAGACTCTCTCTTTGTGTGGTGTGAATAGTTTTTATTTTTTTCGTTTTTTTCGTTGAGGGAAGTGAGAATTGATTTGGTACGTACAAGTACAATATTACACGTTAGGCTTGTCCCTAAAATTCAACCTGCGCCTTATCATATCCCAAAAATTCAGATATCGTACTCCCAAAATTGGCGCCTTCACAACGCGCGCCTTGCTATCCCGGGATTACAACGTGCGCGAAAGCTCCCTCCAGCTGCCAAATCCCGACACGCAAAATCCCCCTTCTAACCCTGAGCTGAAAGGGCCGCTAGTTCAAATCGGTGGGGGTACTTTTGTAACACACCCTACATTTTGGACAAGCATGTCCCTAAGTCATGGTTCCCCCTCCCATCGCCTCCTTTTCGCCATTCAAAATCTGGCTGCCATAACCTCTCCGCTCCAGCCGCGAAACTCCACCCTCCTCCGTCCGCCACCTCACCGCTGCCCAGCCGGAGGCTCTTCCCCGACGACGTCGTCCATCGCAATAGCTCGACGTCCCTCATCCGCCTCCCGGGATGAGGATCCGTTTTCCATTCCGTCGCCCCGCCGGTTCAGCCGCCCCGTCCTCCACCTCCATGGAGCTGCTCCGACGAACGCCTCGTCTATCACGGCTGCTCCATCGCCACAGTGATGCCTTAACCTGCTCCACCGGAACCGCAGCATCCTCACCGACTCCTCGAACGAAGCCGAGGCCTACTCGGCGCCACCAAAGAGGTTGTACACTCATCCTATCGCACATTCTCCTTAACTCGACCTCCCGGCGCCGACGGTGCTCCATCCTGCACCCTCATGGAGCGGCTACCTCGAAGTCGGCGCCGCGGGCGACATCTCCACGGCGGCTCTCCCCAGTGCGAGGCCCCTTCGGCGGCGGCGTCCATACCAGCCGGATCTGCTGCTGCTCCGGCTCTCGCTCGGTCGCTCGCGCTGCTGCTGCTGCTCCGGCTCACGCTCGCTCGCTCCCCCAGATGCTGCTGCTCCAGCTCTCTCTCGCTCGCGCTGCTGCTGCCGCCCGTGCTCTCGCTCGCACTGCTGCTGCTGCTCCGGCTCTCGCTCGCTCGCTCACGCTGCTGCTCTCCCCCTCGCTCGTGCTGCTGCTCCGCTCCAATTTAGCAACACTTCAGTCGACTGAATCGACTTTTGGGTCAGTCGATTTTCATGGGGTGGTGGGTCTCGCCGGAGTTAAGGAAGAACCACCCGCAGCGGGGAAGGGGGCTCACTGGAGAGGTACCCCACTATCTATGTTAGGGTTCTGGGTGGGGTGCTGCTCGCCAGCGGTGGGGGGGCGGTGGCATGGGGATCGCCAGAGAAAAAGCTTGGCGCACGCGCGGGGGGGGGGGGGGGGCTAGAGGGCTGGCCGGGGCGGCGGTGGACCGACGGTGGGGAGTTGTTTCGGGGCGGCGAGGCGGTGGCGGACCGGCGGTGGGGAATTGTTTCAGGGCGGTGAGGCGGCGGCCAACCGGCGGCGGGTAGTTGTTTCGCGGCGGCAAAGCGGCGCGGGGGGGGGGTGCATGTTGAATACGAACCGCAGGCCCTCCCTAAACTATCCCTTGTGAAGTGCCTCTCTGCTACCATTGCGTTCAGTTTTGACAGTAGCATTCAGATTCCACAGTAAATTTCAGTTTTGACAGTTAAGTTCAGAATCAACAGTTTTTACCTCATCTGTTGTAGTCAGGTGGTTTTTGGTGATATAAATTTTACATCTATCACTTTTTGGTAATGTGTTTTACATCATATATTGGAGATGCTATTAGAATCCCACTTGAGATTAACGATATTTGTCTTGTGCTGCTTCAGTATTGATGTCTTATGGCTCACCGTAGTTGCTCCAAGGACGGAACGTTCCATCACAATAGAGCAGTGCCCTGGACGCCGTCTACAGATTCCTCAGATCTTCCTCCACACCTCCGACAGCCACCTCTGCCTCAACTTCTTCAGCGACCTACCCAATGATGCTAAGGTCGACACAGCTACGGCAAATAGATTGTACACTTGTCACATCACTTATTACTCTACATTCATGTCGATCCATTAGTTCTATTGTGGTTCAACGAAAAAACATAGCAATAGGAAATTTTCCAATGGCACTCCACTATTCAATTATTCATGCATTTTGTTGAAAGGAATGGAGCAAAACATCCATCTGGACCTACTTTTCAAAATCCTATGCATGAAAACAAGACCAAGTGTATTAGTGGCAGAATAACATTTTAACTGTACACGCTTTCATATGGTTTCACTTTATTTTGGCAATGTTTCTTTGCATTCCTCGGATCCTCCTTTTCCTCTGAACCAAACACCCAAGTTGACAGAAATCATGTGTCCACAAATGCTCTGTTTCCCACGTGCATTCCTATCGTATTCCGGTGTTTTTCTTCCTATCCCTGCGTTTTTAGAATCATGCAAGCCAAATGAACCTTTACAGAATTACTTCAATTACAGGTAAGTGTCGAAGAAAACTTTGTGTGGTTTGTTTTGCTCCTCCCGCGACGACGTCCACCTCACCTGAGCTGCTCCATCAACATAAGCATCCACCAAACCAGACATCACGACTCCTGATCGCCTTTCGCCGCCTCAGATCTCCTTCCTCGCCGCGGCACCACATAGCAGCATCACCATCGTCGACTCAGCAGATGAACCTGAGGAGTACACGGGTCCAAAAGAGAGGCCGCACTCTTTTGATTCTGCTTATGTTATGCATTCCTTAATATTACCTTCTACTTTATTGTCTTGTTCACCTCTTATACTCCAAGTCAGGTCCAAATTGATGTTCAAACTTGAGTTCTAAATTAGTTGTGGGGCACATATCGAGGCAGCAATGAATAGTATCTCTGTCTAATATCTGGTTCACCGAGGGTATGCCTATGGTGTTCATCTTGGGTGGGAAATAAATAGTAAAGCAATCATCATCAGTTTTTTATTAAATTAAAGCAATCATCAGCCTGCTATCATTATTTTTGGATCCATCCACTGGTTGTTACCATTACACTAGATTTCTGCATGCTCTCCTCACATAATCTCACTATATTTTTTTGTATGCATGTCAGATATTGTACATAGTCATGCTGAACCTGTAGAGAAAAAGAGAAGAGTTTTGCACTGCAATACAATGTCATGCAGACATCGCTCCGTGGTGGGTTCAATGGCAAACCCTCCCCCCTCTCCAGATTGTAATCCAGAGGAAGATATCTGTTCTGAGACGGATTTAGACGCAGCTGACCACTCCTATTTACCCCCAAGGTGTTTGCTCTAACTTGGCATGATGATGTTAATCATATCATATATGTCATCTACTTAGTTTAGACTTGTTCTGTAATGCCACCTGTTTAGTTTCAATATCATATATGGGAATTATGCAGTCTCATGTCTTTTAGCCAGCCATAATATATGTGAAATGTGCAATGCCATCCTGTTTAACCAGGCATCATATATTTGAATGATATCTAGCCCATCCTTTCCTTCGTTAAATTTCCATTTGTCAACAATGCTTGTACATTAAACTACTCTTCCTGTGAATCAGCCATTTGAGTGGATGATGGAAAAATCTGGACTGAAAACAAGGCCTTCAGAGCAGACAGTGCTACTTGTCGAAGCAGATCTCTTGCTGGGTCCCGATAGCTCCTCAGAGATGGATTCAGAGATAGATGACCAGTCCTATTCCCCCACCGAGGTGTAAGCTCTAACTTGGCACGGTTCTACTGCTCATATCATGCATATGGTGTCTTGCATTGCATAGTTTAGACATCATATACACAATATTCAACACCATGTTCTTAGTTCAGACATCATATATGCGAATGCCATCCACTTAGCATATAAATCACATATGTGAATTAAATCATGCGATCCTGGTTACTTAGATAACATGTAATTATCTCATGCGATCCTGTTTAATTAGTCATCGCATCATTGAATTATGTTATGGTATGCTATCTAGCTTAGATAGACATCATATATGTGACATTATCTCATGCTATCCGTTTTAATTAAACAATATACATGTCAATTATTTAATGCCCTCTTTTTTCCACACTATCTATTGCATCTGTCTCTCATACAGTGTCTGTACATTCAATTATGTTTCCTGTTTATTAGCCATTTCAATTGGAGCGGGTGATGGCAGTATCTAGCAGAGTAAAAACACGATCTTCAAATAAAACAGTGCTACCTCTTGGTAGAGATAGCACCCCGGTTGTACATGCACGAGAACCAGCCCTACCACACATAACCCAGACTCTCGCAGATTCTACCCCTATTGCGATGGACAGAGAACCAGCTTCACCCAATCTAATCCCAACCCCAGCTGATAGTAATCCAGTTCCTGTTGACACAGAACCATCTCCACCACAAAGCTCCCAAACAAGAGCAGTTAGTAAGGCAGCTCCAGTGCCCAAAGCGCCAGTACTACCATGGTGAACCCCAACTCCACCAGTTAGTACACATATTCCTGTGGAGAAAGCACGACCAACCATTCATAGTTTAGCATCTAACGCATTTGATGTTGTTAAATCCTATGTGCGTATCTTCCCATCATGGAAATATTATACTAAAGATGAAGGAAAATGCCAGTTGCAGGTATTTTTCCAGGAGTTATGTGTAAGTAATGTTATTCATGGCAATTAGTTTGCTTTGTACCATACATTCTACCTCCATGATGGTTATAATACAGCAAAGTTTCCCATTTTTCTCTATAGAGAAGGACCGATTTGGAAACTCAGGATGAGGTAACCTGTGCTAATACCTCTGCTATCTTCAAGAATGGTTGGTGGCAGTATCGGAATTACCTGAAGAAAACATACTTCACTGGCAAAGAAACTCATCAAATTCCCTTACGTTCTCCTGAGACACATTTACTAGACGATGACTGGGAATGCCTTGTTCTTTACTAGTCCTGAAACAAGAATGTGGTAAGGTATATGAGCTCATTTTATTTAATGTACTATATGCTTGTGTCTTACTGTACTCTGTTCATGTAGAACAAGTGCTTAAACCTGAAGAACAACTGTTCTCATTTAAGATTCCATTGCTATCATGCATACTGCTTTGCTCTTGTATCACTGTATTTACTCATACAAACTTATTTTTAAATTGAACTATCCAATGGAAACTCCAATGGCACAACAAGTATGTTTACATATGTTTCTTTAACAGGTTTACTCTTATAAATAGCTCTGTTGATTTCAATTTTAATTGTGTATACAGTTGACTTCTCATATCATGCACATTACTAGCATCATAACAGGGCCAATAGTGTTGTTGTACATATAGACCCGTGGTACCCATCATTTCAGTGTTGCTTTCTCTTGAACTGATATGATTTGAACCGTGTCTCTATTTTGATTTGGCAAGACAATGTAGTGACCATAGGATATAGATATATGTTTGTTTGATGCTTTTATAATGTACTACTTGGCAATAGAAGACTTGGTAGTTTAATCTTTTCCACCTTACTAATGAACTGGTTCACTGAAATGAGTTTCATATACTAGTACATGCTAAACCTGTTATGTGTCTGCTTGTTTATCTTTTAGAATGCTGACAGAATTTTAGGGAAGAGTGCCTTATTAAGCAATGATAAAGGACGTAATGCAGATAAGGTTCAGGATCGTGAGACATCCTTGTTGGTCTCCAACAAAGCTAATAAAACAGCTAAGGAAAACTATCTTGAAGATAGTGAGGCAACCTCAAAGTCCTGTCTTAGTTTACTGTTCGAGTTACTGGCCACTACTGCATGCACAAGCTATTCATACTCACTGTCTGAATCAGTTCGGTTCCTTGAGTCTCAACTACAAGCTGAAAGACATCGATCATTTGTCTTTGCGACAAGAAGCGGAAGGATCATGAAGTCCCCGGAGCATTTAGATGCATACTTTCTAGTGCAACGACAAGCGTTGGAGGATTTTAGCGCCAAACAGGACAAAGCTAATAATCTTGCTAAGCTTATTGCCGACATGGTGGATACCTGTGATAACGTTTCTTGAGCTCTTCCGAAGTTGTTTCAGTTATGGACTTGTTTTGTCTTTGTGTTTATTTGCACTTTGGTGGCCAATTTTGATGGCGATGTATGTAATATGCTACTTTGTTCCCTATAGTTGCACTGGTGGCGAACTTTGATGCCCAGTGGATGTAATATGTGTAATAGCTATAATAGGCTAGCGTTAGTTGCTTGCTTATTTATTTCCTTATTGTCTTGTTTAGTCGTTTGCTTGTAGTCACTGCAGTTCTTTTTCCGTGTTCTTTTAGTGGCCATAACAACCTAGTTTTGGTAACTAGGCCACAATAATCATGGCAACACACAGACTGTTGTAACCATTGTCCTCCTACGGGCCGTAGGATCCGTGGGCCTTCTACGGGCCATAGGATCCATGGGCCTTTTACGGGCCGTAGGATCCATGGACTTTCTACGGGCCGTATGATCCATGGGCCTTCTATGGCCGTAGGATCCATTGGTCTTCTACGGGTTGTAGGATCCATGGGCCTTCTACAGAGCGTATAATCATTTCACCAGACATGGGCCGTACTATTCGTGGACCATAACGGGCCGTTAATAGGCCGTATTTGATAATGCTATGAAAACAACCCAACGGGTTAACGGGCCACAAACGGGTCGAATGTAACCACGGGCTGTATTTGGCCCACAAATGGAACAGGACAGTAACGGACCGTATCTAACCGAATTCTAGAAATGAGCCCAAGAATAAATGGGCCCTTAGAAGGCCGAAAGTTAACACGGGCTGGAAACGGCCGACGGAATAATGGGCCGTTAATGGGTATAAAGCGATACACTATTCATTATGGGCCAGTTTCATCTAGGGCCTTTAATGGGCCGAGAGTAACAAAGGGCCTCATATGGGACGAAACACATCATGGGCCATACATGAGCCGGAAGTTACAACGGGCTGGAATCATATTTGACGGCCCACATGAAGCTACTGGGCTTAATTCCGATGGGCCGTAACGGGCCGGTAGTAAGCGGGCCATAAATGGGCTATATACGAACAGGCCGTTAACAGGCTTTCCATTGGCTGGCCCGTTACCTTTTAACCAGGTCAAACAGGCTGGACTTTTCACCGAAATGGGCCTCTATTGGGCCGTGCCACGTGTCGACGTATCATAGGCTCCTCCTGTCCAATGAGTGGATGACATATGTCCGAACGTTGAGCCGACACGTGTTTCCTCTGGCCAATGAGAATTTTACACGTGAAAAATTCCCATAGGTCTGGGCTGTTAATGGGTTATCAGATCCAAAACCGGACCCGATAGCTTAACGACATCCCGTTACGGTGGATGCCACATGTCGGTCACCCTTGACGAAAGCACTTCTATGACAAACGATTTATCATCATGGAAGTGGACACTTCCGTGATGATAATTTTTGTAATGTCATGGAATACTTCTACGACAGCACATGTATGACTATCTTGATTCTGTCATAAATTTCTCATGGATGTACATGCATGACAGAAAACATGACCTACTGTGACAAACACGTATCATCATGGAAGTGTCTTTTTTTTGTAGTGCTAGAAAGATTTGCAGCCCAGCAGGTCAGAGAATAACCAGTTGGCCTGGGTTGGGTATTCCTCAAAAAACATAAAGTTGGGCTAGTCATTTTCACATAGAAAAAATAATATCTGGGCCCCAACCGAACCAGTTGATATCCTACTGCTCTCAACAACAAAAAACATCCCTAAAAGATACTGCTCACCCCTGAAAAAATACAGCTCGAGCTGCTGGGTCCTAGCTATCGGCCGCTCCTTGTGCAATTCTCTCATTTATTGACTATACGTTGACAATTGTGTGGGACCCAGATGTCAGGAAATTAGAAGGAAGCAATTTTTTTCTTGTAGTTGAAATAAGGAGGCACTTGCGTACATACATCCATGGCCCTGGTGGGTGCCTACTGTCATCCTCTCCATGTACAGTCATCTCCTGATTACCCTCGTTCATTGAGCATATTGACAACGTGAGACGGCGGTGCCACCGCGAGCACAACAAGGCAAAGGACGGCGGGGAGATCCTCGCGGGCCCTATGGATTGTCTGGTACAACACCCGCTGCTCATCCAGGAAGCCATGATCATCGACCAGCATGTCCAAGATGGCATTGTTGTTTGCCTGTTCCCCACCGATTTGTCCCTTCATGAGCTCGCCGGCGAAGAAGACGATATTAATCACAAAAAATAAAAAAAGTGACGAGATTAGAACAGAAGACCTGTGCTGCATAGCAGCTTACTACATCTATAGATGGACATTGACTGGTCAAGCCTTAAATTTGCTCATCTACATCTGAATACCTCATATTAGAAATCTTAAATTTCTTCAAAAGCATGCAAATGAAAAAAACCTAAGTACTACGTAGGTCAAGTAACCTAGTCCTCGTCAGAGATGTCCACTATCGACGTGCCCGGCGCCGGGTACATGGGCGGCAGCCACAGCTGTGGCTCCTCCGCATTTATCTCCACTTTGACCTTGTCAAAGTGGGTGTCGGTGGCCGCCCGTTCCTGCCGGATGACGCGTCGGTTGGCCTCCACATAGGCCTCATCCTGGGTCGACTTTAGGATGGCCTTCTGCTCCGCTGTATCGTCCGCATGGGTGATGGTGAACTCCACCTCCGCGTCCTCCATGTTGAAGCCCGGAGCCGGCGCCAGCTCCTGCTCCGGCTGCTCCACCTCCTTGTCGTCCTCTGAATCCGCCACCTCCATTGGAGCCTGTGATAACCCACAAGTATAGGGGATCGCAATAGTTTTTGAGGGTAGAGTATTCAACCCAAATTTATATATTCGACACAAGGGGAGGCAAAGAATATTTGCAACTATTAGCAGCTGAGTTGTCAATTCAACCACACCTGGAGATTAATTATCTGCAAAAAAGTGATCAGTTGCAAAGTAGTATTATAGTTTTGATAATAGTGGTAGCAGCAACAACAGCAGTAACGGTGATAGCAATGATTTTGTAGCAAGTGTAACAGTAACAACAACAGTAGTAACTTAGCAAGAGCAATATGTAGGAAATTCGTAGGCATTGGATCGGTGAATTCGTTGGATGATATTCATCATATAAAAGTCATAACCTAGGGCAATACAAAACTAGCTCCAGTTCATAAATATAATGTAGGGATGTATTCCGTAAATAGTCATACGTGCTTATGGAAAGAACTTGCATGACATCTTTTGTCCTACCCTCCCATGGCAGCGGGGTCCATATGGAAACTAAGGGATATTAAGGCCTCCTTTTAATAAAGAACCAGAACAAAGCATTAACACAGAGTGAATACATGAACTCCTCAAACTCCGGTCATCACCGGAAAGATTCCCGACTATTGTCACTCCGGAGTTTATAGATCATAACACGTAATAGGTGAATATGACTTGCAAGATCGGATCTAGAACATATATATAATGGTGAAAACATAAACAGTTCAGATCTGAAATCATGGCACCTGGGCCCAAAGTGACAAGCACTAAGCATGGCAAAGTCATAACAACATCAATCTCAGAACATAGTGGATACTAGGGATCAAGCCCTAACAAAACTAACTCGATTACATGATGAATCTCATCAACCTCCTCGCGGACCAGCGAGCCTATGAAGGAATTACTCACTCCCGGATGGGAGCATCATGGAATTTGTGATGAAGGAGGGTTGGCGATGACGAAGATCCCCCTCTCCGGAGCCCTGAACGGACTCCAGATCTATCCTCCCGATGAAGAACATGAGGTTCTGGCGGGGCCGTATCGTGAAATAAAATAATTCTTCCTCCCTAATTTTTGTCTCCAAATATAGGTATTTATGGAGTCGGAGATAGGGTCTACGGGGCCACCAGGTGGGCAGAACCCACCCTGGGTGTGCCTGGATGGGGGGGCTGGTGGGTTATGCTCACCCAGAGCCCCCCTCCGGTCGTTCTTGGCTCCAGTATTTTTCTTTTATTCTTAAATAAATATCCAAAAAGTTTCATTCCATTCTGAGAACTTTTATTTCTGCACAAAAACAACACCATGGTATTTCTGTTGAAAATAGCGTCAGTCTAGGTTAGTTTCATTCTAATCATGCAAATTAGAGTCCAAAACAAGAGGAAAAGCATTAGGAAAAGAAGATATGACGGAGACGTATCAACTCCACCGAGCTTAAACCTTTGCTTGTCCTCAAGCAATTCAGTTGATAAACTCAAAGTGAAAAAGAAAAACTTTTATGAACTGTTTGATCTTGTTTACATAAATAAGCTTAAGTAGCACCCATGTTTTCAGCAAAGATTATAACTAACCATGTCAAATATAACTCTTAAAAATTATATTAACTCATATCAATGATATAATCAACAAGTGAGCAATAATAAAATATCTCAAATGGTAACACCTTGTCAAAACAATCATGACAAAATATGACAATAGTGGTATCTCGCTAGCCCTTTCCGAGACCGCAAAACATAAATGTAGAGCACCTCCAAAGTTCAAGCAATGACTAAACATTGTAATTCATGGTAGAAAAGTTCTAGTCATGATGCATCCAACATTAACTATACACAATGCATGAGTATGACAATAGTGCTCTCATAATTGGGTGCTTATTTGAGAAGGTGACGACTCAACATAAAATTAAATAGATAGTCCTTTCGCGGAGGGAAGCAGGGATTTGCAGTGGTGCCAGAGCTCAGTTTATAAAACAGAGGTAAATTAATTTTCTAGAAATGCACCCTTCCTATTTACGTCACGACCGAAATTTATAGATATCTTCCATGGTAGAGACATGAGTGGTGGTTCCCAAGCGATAAAAGTAAAGGTTTACTCCCCCTCCACCAATAAACACACTCCACGGCTAGCCAAATCCATGGTTACCGTCCATACCAACAACAATCATGGGGGAGTTTTGTTTAATTATTTGCATTTTTTTATTTCGAGACCGACAATATATATTACCGCCCCTCTCGTGCAAGGACGAGTGAATAAACACTCATCACGAGAATAACCCGCTTAGCATGGAAGATACTGACTACCCCCTGTCGCTCTATGAACAATCCAGGCACACAAAAACAGATATTTGTTTGAAGATTTTAGAGGTGGCACGTGCAAATTTACTTAGAACGTCAGGGTAAAACCGCAAATAGGTAGGTATGCTAGACTCATCTGGAATAACTTGGGCTTTAGGATTTTGATGCACAAGCAATATTCCCACTTAGTACAGACGAAGGCTAGCAAATAGGTTGGGAAGCGGCCAGCTAGAGAGCGAAAACGGTCATGAACATGCATTATGCATAATGAACATTGGATACTAGCATGAGTAGGATATGAACACCATGCATGAATATAAATATCATAGAGGCTATGTTGGTTTTGATTCAACTACATGCATGAACATGTGCCAAGTCAACCCACTCAAAACATTTAGAGGAGGATACCATATCATCATACTACATCACAATCATTTTAACACAATGTTGACATCCAAGATAAATCATTATCCACTCCTAGCTACTTAAGCATGGCATGATAAACTATAAACTCTAATTGTCATTGCAAATATGTTTGATCGTAATATGTCGAATAATGGATACTAGGTTAAATATATTTACAAAAACAGAACAAGTCAAGTTCATACCCGTTTCTCTCTGCCATAGCCAGTTCACCAAATATCATCATTATTGCCTTTCACTTGCATGACCGAACAATGTGAAAATAATAATAGTGCAAGAGTGTCGTAGACTAAGCTGGAATCTGCAAACATTTTATACAAAAGGAGAAGACAAAGTAATTTAGGCTCTTTGTTAGACCAACAATAATGCATACGAGAGCCACTCAACATTTTCATTGTGGTCTTCTCTTTGGTATGACTCAATAAACAGAATGGAATTTCAGAGAAATACACTAAAATATTTTTGGAGTTTTTAGTTTTTCTAGAAGAAAGCAAATTAAAGAAGGAAAAATAAAAACAAGAAAAAATAATTACACGGGAAAGCTCCCAGCAAGCAACAGAAGAATCAAGAAATATTTTTTGGTTTTTCTTTTAATACTGCAACTAATTAAAATGGAAATAAAAGCAAAAAGGAAGCATGAAACATTTTTGGGTTTTCTCAGAGTTTTTCAAACACACAAGAAGAAAGCGAGAAAATAAATCCAACATGGATGACACAATGAAAAAGTGTGAACACCGACAACTGGAATGAAAAGTGTGAACATGAATGTAATGTCAGTGGAAATACGTACTCCCCCAAGCTTAGGCTTTTGGCCTAGCTTGGTAATCACCGCTCATAGTAGCCATCTGGTCCCACGTTGAAGTGATATGGAGCGCGCACCTGGGCGTCCCTCTCCTGAGGCTCCTCCTCTGCCACTGCCTGGGCGTTCCGGTAGGCAATGATGTCATCTGGCATGATCCTGTATCCGCCCCCGGCAATAGAATCAAAAAAAGCAGGTGCAGGCAACAGAATAATATCACGGGTATCTACACTGAAAACCAGGTTGTAAGGAACATTATTAGTAGTGTTCTTGCCATCAATAAATTGATGAGCTGCCATCGCCTCACGATCTAAGTAAACCTTGGGCAAGCGATGATCATGTTGGCGTATCTGAACGTTAAAGTGACTCACCAAGCGAGTAGAGTAAATACCGCCATGAATTTTACCCTTGGTCCTGCTAAGGTGTAAATGATGTGCAATAATAGCCCCTAGGCTAAAGGTGTTATCACCGTTTAGTGCATGGCGTAAGACAGCGAAATCGGGGGCACTAAGTGCACCAACCTTGTCTCTAGCAAGCAAACACTTCACAATAAATAAAGCAAAATAATGCACAGAAGGAAACTGCAACCTGGTGGCGGTAACATAAGACACCCCTCTCTCATCTCCCACTGACAGAGTACAATAAAAGTCCTCTAACTCTGTAGGCCTAGGCTCTCTTATTTCCCCGCCAGAAGGGATCAAACATATATCACAAAATTCAGTAAGTGGTATCTGATGGGTTTCAGCATATAAATTAAATTGCACCTCAGGGGGGTTATTCCTACTCATTAAATGAAAACTTTGCACAAAGGAATTTGTGAGGACATGGTATTGTTCACAATCATCTGCGATGAAGTCGGTGAGGCCAGCATTAGCAGGAAATTTTGCGAACTCTTGATGAATTCCGGCTCCATCCATGAAGGGGTTATGCGGCCATTCGCACGGGTGCACTTCCGCCATTCTCCGAGTATGGAGGTCATTATCCGATGATTCCCCAATGACTCCCTTGGCACTTTTCTTGGAGGCAAACTTCCTAAAGAAACTCATCTTATTCCTATAAATAAAATTCTGAAATTTTTAGCCACAAAATTATTTGTCAACAAAACTTCACAAGATTGTTAGCAACTACTCATAAGGATGCGAAAGGCCATATCAAGCATTCAAACTACTTAGCTCTCTAAGAATTCAACATGCAAGCTCATGTACAATAACACCAAGAGTAGCTAATTATTCTAAATATAATCCATTAAAGCAAAAGGAGTCACATACCAAGTAGCAATCCCCCAAAACAGTTTCGGAAATGGAGCTTCGAGCAAACAGATCGAAATCCACAGGTTTGAGAGCAATAACACGAGAGAGAGAGAGAGAGAGAGAGAGAGAGAGAGAGCACTGGTGATTATTTTCTAGAGGTAGGAGATGACATGGGCTAAAGAGATAAGTGAGGGGGCCCACGTGGGGCCCACAATCCACCGGGGCACGCCAGCAGCCCCAGGTGGGTTCTGCCCACCTGGTGCACCCTCCTCTGATGTTATTTGCACTAAAAATTCAGAAATATTCAGAAAAAATCGTATTAAATTTTCAGGACATTCTGAGAACTTTTATTTTGGGGTCATTTTTTTATTGCACGGAAAATCCAGAAAGCAGGATAAACATGAAAATTTATTTTATTTAACTTAGAAAATCAGAAAATGAAAGGGTATAACAGAAGGTAGTGCCTACTAAATTCATCAACTTCATACCTCTAAAAAATGATCTATTAATAAGGTTGATCAAGTCTTATTAACAACCACCTTCGATTAGCATGAAACCGAAGAACTTCCGTAAAACACTAAGTTACCTCAGCGGGGATATGCATGTCCCTAACAATGAGTATATCATATTTATTTTTGGCAGTAGGTAGAGGTATTTGAAAACTTCCAGTAATGAGTGTCGTAGATTTTTCAATAACATTAATACCATTCACTTGGAATTTTTTCTTCGGAAAGTGCATCGTATGCTCATTACCATTGATATGAAAAGTGACCTTCCTTTTATTGCAATCAATAACAGCCCCTGCAGGATAATCGACATGTTGTCGTCCTCGGGCATCTCAAGTATAAAGTCAGTTAAGATAGTAAGATTTGCAACAACAACGGGCACATCCTCACAAATACCGACATGTATGGCTATTTATTTGTCAGCCTTTGCAAAGATATTTCAGTAGGTGTGAGTTTACTCAAGTCAAGTCTTTTATATAAGGAGAAAGGCATAACACTAACACCAGCTCCTAGATCACATAAAGCAGTTTTCACATAGTTTCTTTTGATGGAGCAAGGTATAGTTGGTATTCCCTGATCTCCAACTTTTTTAGGTACTCCATCCATAAAAGAATAATTAGCAAGCATGGTGGAGATTTAAGCTTCAGGTATTTTCCTTTTTATTAGTGATAATGTCTTTCATATATTTTGCATAAGGGGCCATCTTTAAAATATTAGTCAAGCGAGTGCGCAAAAAGACTGGCCTAATCATTTCAGGAAAGCATTTAAATTCTTCATCATTTTTGTTTTTAGTTGATTTTGGTGGAAAGGGCATGGGCTTTTGAACCCATGGTTCTCTTTCCGTTCCATTCTTTTAAGCAACAAAGTCTCTTTTATCATATCTTTTATTTTTGGGTTGTGGGTATCATGATCAACAGCTGGTTATATGTCAACATCGTTATCTGGTTCCTTATCTTTGTCTAGTGTGCCTTCATGAACATCATTATTATCTTTTTCATTATCACCAGATGAATGTGCATTACCAAATTGAGTTTAGCATCAGAAATATAAACATCATTATTAGCTTCAGGAGGTTTTTCTATCTCACGTTCACTAGAGGTATGCAAAGTCCTATCATTTTTCTTTTTCTTTTTAGAAGGACTAGGTGCATCAATGTTAATTATTTGAGAGTCTTGTTCAATTCGTTTAGGATGTCTCTCGGGATAAAGTGGTTACTGAGTCATTTCACCTCCTCCAGTTGCTACTCTAACAACCAAGTCATTTATATTATTATTCATTTCATCAAGCAATTCTTTTTGAGAATTAGCAAATTGTTCTAACTGATTATGAACCATAGAGGCATGTTTTCCTAAACCTCTAACATCATTAGTGATTCTAAATAACAAGTTACTCAAGCGAGCAATGATATCATAATTGTATTTCAATTGTTTCATAACATTTGCATTGAAGTGATCTTGTTTTCTAATGTAATTATCAAATTCATAAAGGCATTGACTAGGATGTTTATTGTAAAGGATGGCACTTTCATCAAATTTCATTAAAGAGTTTACCTCTACCACCTGTGGTGGTGGTATGTCAAGTCCATGGATTTCTTCAATAGGAGGTAATTTTTTTACATCTTTAGATTTAATACCTTTTTCCTTCTTACATTTCTTTGCCTCTTGCATATCTTCAGGACTGAGATATAAGATACCCCTCTTCTTCAGAGTGGGTTTAGGCGGTGGTTCAGCAAGAGTCCAATCATCATAATTTTTCAATATGTTATTCAATTATTCCTTAGCTTGTTCAATAGTTCGTTCCCTGAAAACACAACCAACAGAACTATCTAGGAAGTCCCTAGAAGCATCGGTTAGTCCATTATGAAAGATATCAAGTATTTCATTTTTCTTAAGAGGATGATTAGGCAAAGCATTAAGCAATTGGAGAAGCCTCCCCCAAGCTTGTGGGAGACTCTCTTCTTCAATTTGCATAAAGTTAAATATCTCCTATAAGGCAGCTTGTTTCTTATGAACACGAAAATATTTTTGAGCGAAGTAGTAAATCATATCCTGGGGACTACACACACAACCAGGAGCAACAATATTATACCATTTCTTAGCATCACCCTTTAATGAGAACGGAAATAACTTGAGAATATAATAGTAGCAAATTTTCTCATCATGAGCAAATAGGGTGCCTATATCATTCAACTTAGTAAGATGCGCCACAACTGTGACATCCTGGTTTTTGCCCTCTCTTCCTTGTCTGATTTTCATTTGGTTTGGATTTGTATTTGTAATTTTGAATCACTTCAGATGGACTTAAGCACTTGGGTACCACCTTGACTTTCACCCAAGTGACTCATTTATCTCTCTAGCCATCATTTCTTCTCTGATCCACCTCAAAATAATATTATGAATATTTTTATTAAATGAAAAATATTCATTTTCCCTCCCAAAACCCTAACTAGCCCATTGTATTCGAAAGCAACCCCAATTTTTCTTGCCCACTAAAATCTGGGAAAATTCCCAAATATTCTTTTAACCCTAGGGCACCTTCCTGAGCAAAAATATTGCATCACTTTTTGGAATATTTTTTCTACGGAAAATATTTGCTGTTCTGGACAGAAATGGTAATTTCTACAGCAACTACCATTTTACTTGCTCAAATGCTGCTGAATTTTCTTGTGCATCACTACCCTCCTAGATGATTGCTAAACTCCAAATCCCAGCTCCCAACTCTTAGTATTTTGACCACAGTGAGCTCTCAAAGTTACCGGCCCGTAAACTTACCAAAGAATCGAACTCCAACTTCATCACAGAAGCTCAACTCAAAGTGTTGTAACCACTCAAACCACCAAGGACTACACGCCAGACATGAAGTTTAAGCTTAGCGCGGCCTGATGTCATAGTTCACGTGGTGACCGCATTTGTCCAGGCGTGCTGGCATACGCCGATGCGCTCTGCAACGCGCCTGAGCCACTGTTGAGCGCGTGCTCGCTTCCCTGCCTGCCGTGCCTTGCCAATCTTCGCCACGACCATCGTTCCAACCCCCTTAACTCCCTCTTGGCGCTCGACGAAGCCGGAGCTCACTGGAGCGAGCAGGGGTGCGGTCCGTCGAACCCAACAGTGCGTTGTGCACTATGTTCGTCGCCACCCCCTCGCTCCTGTGCTCGTCTCCGCTCGCCCACAGTGCCCGCGTGAGCTGCGTCACCTTCCCCCTCGCTCACTGACGCCATGTCCAGGTGTCCTCCGGCGGAGCCCGAACCCCTCTCCTCGCTCGGCTATAAATACAACCCTCCCCAGCCTTCTCGCGCGTCATCCACTCCTCTCCCACACTCCACAAGCCAGTAGGAAGCCGTAGCCCGGCCGGGCAGGCCGTGAGCCGCCGTCCCCGAGCTCGAGTTCGCCGGCGATCCCCTTGTGTCGTCTCCGCAGCTCCAGCCCCTCCCAGGATCCGGCTACCCTTCCAGGGCCTCCGCCGTGCTTCGGCGGTGTCGTCCAGCCCGATTGGAGCCACTGGTGTCGCCTCTGGTCGCCGTCATCCCCAACTCCGGCGACCCCCGCTCTCTGTCGCCGCTGGAGAGGTTGTTCCCGACGCCGTCCGACCACCCATAGTTAATCTACGGGTACGGGTAGGTGCACCTTCGTCTTCTCCTTCGATCCATCCCTCTAGCTTGGGCCAAGATGCCATCCTCGCTGGCGTGTGCTCCGCCGGAGCCCCGCCGCACTCTGTTTCCCCTTCCCCTCCCTCTCACCTGGCGAGCAGGTGAGGAAGTCCTGGACTAAGGGGTCCTCGGGCGATCGACCTGTTATCCATGGGCCGAACTGATGGGCTGTGAAGACATGAACGCCGAAGACTGTACCTGGGTCCGGATTGGATTCTAGTTGATGTGGGAGGCAAGCTTGGCGACCGACTATGAAGATTCCTTCTTATGTAACTGACTCTATGTAAACCCTAGATCCCCCCGGTGCCTATATAAACCGGATAGTCCGGAAAGGATATATTCATTACCATAGTCTTATAGGCTAGGCTTTTAGGGTTTAGCCATTATGATCTCGTGGTAGATCAACTCTTGTAATACTCATATTCATCAAGATCAATCAAGCAGGAAGTAGGGTATTACCTCCATAGATTGGGCCCGAACCTGGGTAAAACATCATGTCCCCCGTCTCCTGTTACCATCGATCCTAGATGCACAGTTCGGGACCCCCTACCCGAGATCCGCCAGTTTTGACACTGACATTGGTGCTTTCATTGAGAGTTCCACTATGCCATCGACGAAAGGTTCGATGACCCCTTCAATCGTCTATAGTAACGCTGTCCAAGGAGGAACTTTCCTCCCCGGACAGATTCTCGTGTTCGGCGGCTTCGTACTGCGAGCCTACTCGCTTGGCCATCTGGAGCAGGTCGATAGCTACGCCCCTGGCCATCAGGTCAGATTTGGAAGCTTGAACTACGTAGCGGACATCCGTGGAGAATAGATCTTCAACGGATTTGAGACTGTAGCGATCACTCCCCTTCGCCCCGATGAACATGACTTAAATCTGTCATCGGATCACGTCCAGGAGATGGTTCCTGTTACTGCAACGGCCTTAGAACCGAGGCAGGTCATGCCATCCGAGGCCACAGAGTCCCCAGAGTTGGAGCCGCACACGGGCCCAACACCCCGCAATATTTGCGTCCATGGAAACTCCAGACTCATCTCCGGCTATAAGTTGCGGATCGGGTGCGCCTGCGGACACCGAGCTGGATCGGCTATCGATTTCTGAATTTAGTGCCACAGACATCTTCCAGCACTCACCTTTGGGTGATGTGTTGAACTCTTTAAAGAATTTGTCCTTGGAGAAGGACTCACAGCCGAACTATGTCCGGTTCAATCTAGGGGCTGACCACGGAGAATTTTGCTTCCCACCCACCACCCATTTCATAGATACCGTCGAGGACTTAACCAACGAGCTCGATTATGGCTCCGAAGACATCGACGGTATGGACGACGACACCGACAAGGAGCAAGGACAAGACCCGCCATTCACTGGGCGTTGGACGGCCACCTCTTCGTACGACGTGTACATGGTTCATACACCTAAATGATCTGACGACGATGACAAAGAAGAGCCAGATGCGAATAAACCCTCTAAGACGCAGTCCAGGCGCCGGCGCCCTAAACACCGCTCTAAGTCATGTCGCTCAAAAGACAGCAACACCGGCACTGGAGAAAATAGTACTCCTGATGACGCTGAAAACAATGAAGACCCTGTCGGAGCAACATCCGAACAAGAGGAACAAGACAATGAGCAAGATAACCCTGATAAACAGGCCAGGCCCAGTGACCTGGAGAATGATAGTTACCATCCACCCTCTGAGGATGATGAGAGGCTTGGCAATGAGGACTTCATCATGCCTGAGGCACCCCTCGAGCAGGAGCGCTTTAAGCGCCAGCTCATAGCTACTGCGAGAAGCCTAAAGAAAAAGCAATAGCAGCTCCAAGCCGATCAAGACCTACTCATCGATAGATGGACCGATGTACTGGTAGCTGAAGAATACAGCCTCAAGCGCCGAACCAAGAGTTACCCAAAGCACATACTGCTACCTCAGTTCGACGAGGAAGCACCAGATCCCTCATGTAATATGGAACGACCACCACGAGGTCGGGATAGTGCGGCGGACCGACCACCCCGCGGTCGGGATAAAATGACAACTCAGGCCACACAACAGCCTGCCCCACCGCCTCATAAACACAGGGGCAGACCAGCTCGGGACCATACGTACGACCTTCGGCAGGAATTGGATAACAAAGCAGGACACACCAGATTGATTTACGGATCGCGAGAATGCTTCCCTACTCGGGATGATGGCTACCCATTCGGACGTGATAAATCTAGTCACACACGGGTCGATAACCGCAGATGGACTTCATCGGAAATGCGCCATGACGCGGCCTGCTATAGAGGTGCCGCACACCCTCTCTGCTTCACAGATGAGGTGCTAGATCATGAATTCTCCGAGGGGTTCAAACCCGTCAATATTGAATCATACGACGGAACAACCGTTCCCGCAGTGTGGATCGAAGATTTTATTCTCCACATCCACATGGCCCGAGGAGATGATTTCCACACCATCAAATACCTCCCACTAAAATTAAAAGGACCGGCTAGACACTGGCTAAATAGTCTACCTAAAAATTCCATCGGCAGCTGGGAGGACTAGGAAGAGGCTTTCCTTGATAACTTCCAAGGAACTTATGTCCGGCCACCAGATGCCGATGACTTAAGCCACATAGTTCAACAACCTGGAGAAAATCAGCCAAAAAATTCTGGACTAGGTTCCTAACCAAAAAGAACCTGATCGTCGACTGTCCGGATGCCGAGGCCCTAGCGGCCTTCAAACACAGCATCTGTGACGAATGGCTAGCACGCCACCTCGGCCAAGAAAAGCCGAAGTCTATGGCCGCCCTTACGGCACCCATGAACCGCTTTTGCGCGGGTGAAGACAGCTAGCTGGCTCGTAGCAAAAACACAGCTAGCGAGGCAGGCCCCTCTGAGGCCAAGAACAGCACTGGCAAGCTCCAGCGCAATAGACAAAAACACCGAAGCAATGGTGATAACACCGATGACACCATAGTTAACACCGGATTCAACGGCTCCAAGTCCGGCCAGCAGAAGAAGCCCTACAAAAGGAACAATGAGGGGCCTTCCAGCCTGGACCGCATACTCGACCGCCCGGGCTAGATACACGGCACCCCAGACAAACAAGCCAATCACACCAACAGAGATTGTTGGGTTTTCAAACAGGCTGGCAAGTTAAATGCTGAGAACAAAGAAAAGGGATCACAAAGTGAGGACGAGGACAAAGAGCCCCGGCAGCCGAACACTGGGGGGCAGAAGAAATTTTCCCCTCAATTCAAAACGGTGAACATGATATACGATACACACATCCACGAAAGGGAGCGCAAGTGCGCACTCAGGGACGTCTATGCGGTAGAGCTAGTCGCCCCGAAATTCAATCCGTGGTCGTCATTCCCAATCACCTTCGACCGTCGAGATCACCCAACTAGTATCCGGCATGGCGGTTCAGCCGCACTGGTCCTCGACCCAATCATCGACGGATTCCACCTCACACGAGTCCTAATGGACGGTGGCAGCAGCCTCAACCTGCTCTATCAGGATACAGTATGGAACATGGGAATTAATCCCTCATGAATCAAACCCACAAAGACTACCTTTAAAGGAGTCATACCAAGTGTAGAGGCCCGTTGCACGGGCTCAATCACACTGGAGGTGGTCTTCGGTTCCTCGGACAACTTCCGAAGCGAAGAGTTAATCTTCGATATCGTCCCCTTCCACAGCGGCTACCACGCGCTGCTCGAGCGAACCGCGTTTGCTAGATTCAACGTGGTGCCACATTATGCTTACCTCAAGCTCAAGATGCCCGGTCGACGCGGCGTCATAAAAGTCAACGGAAACACAGAACGCTCCCTCCGGACAGAGTAGCACACCGCCGCCCTAGCAGCAGAGGTACAAAACGGCCTTCTCAAGCAGCACTATAGTCTGGCTGCCGAGCCCCTGGACATCATTAAGAGGGCCCGGACTACACTACAACAGGACAGCGCGGCTCGTCAAGAGCTTGATTAGCAATTCAGACTCCGTCCCAATCCCGATGAGGTAGTGGCATTCATACCACGTGTGCATAATTACGCACTCAAAATTCCATGGGCATCAACGGAGGCACAAGCGCTAGCCGAGGATCTATAGTTCGGTTAAACCGATCCCGGACACACATATAACTTTACTATCTCCTTTTCCCTTGTTTCAGGTTTCTCTTATGCGGGCCTCCTTCCACGGCCTGATTAATGGTCCTACCAAAGGATAAGCACACCGGATTGACACGAAGCATAGGCGTACATGGGAAGCCCTAGAGGCTAACCGTTTTCGAAACCCGCGTGCAGCTCGCCTTCGGTTGTGGCATGTAAAATAGCCAGCTGCTTATTGCATTATTTTGTACCAATGTGCTTAGGCGCATTAACCCAACTATAATGGAAACAGTTCATGATCCAAGTTCAAGGGCCCCAGATCCTATCTCTGTTCTCCCTCTGTTTTCCTTTAAATTACTTATTTCCTAGCAACCGTACACTCTGGTACATTTCATACTTGCCAGGGGCTCCCCATCGCCCCACGATACGGCAACAAAGCCCGAGCAATCCTTAAAGATAAGTTCGGCACCCTGAATTTATCATTATATGCATTGGCTCCGAATCATGTCTTTGGTCAATAGTTGGGTTGCAAGGCTCCTGTGCTTGCTACCCTACGTTCCGCTAAATCGGCTAGGGTGGTAAAGGGAGAACTACTATGATTGTGCCCTGTCCTTGACCAGATGAGCACCTCTGTAGAGAAAGCCGAAAACTGACTGTCATGATATGGCGAGAGCCGGTCAGCTGTTCGAGGGTTACAAATCATCGGAGATTTTTTCCGCATTATGCGAAAGATCGGCACTTCCCGATCAGATGCTGACAACACTCTGGCTTGAACCGGGGCTGTGCCCATGATTTATTGTAAAACTCCTATGGCTAAGTGAGGGCGTTTAAGTTGTATAGTCTGATTGCCTTGTTCGTTGCGCTAAACAACTCCTTCAAGGACCATATAATTGGATCAAGATTGTTTAGATTCCATCTCGAACACCTCTGTACTACGTACGTGAGGGCAAAAGCCGACGACTGGCCAACCCTCAGATTACATACAACACAACCGCACAGGAGGAAACAATTAAAGCATAACAAAATAACATTACAAAATAGGCTTTGTTTTCAGAATACAAGGCAAAGGCAACATGAATACATTTATTCAAATACAATGTCCTGCGAACATTGTGCTGCCGCAAGGCGAGACCCCTCCAAGACATCCGCAAAATACCGTTCGGGTGTGCGGTGCTCCTTGCACACGCTGTGGCCCTCTGGTCACCTCGACGGCGTCCATCTTCGCCTACCACATCTTGTGACGGGCGAATGCCATGTGCGCACCTTCAATGCAGGCCGAGCGCTTGATGACGTACAGCCGAGGACAGGCGTTCACCATCCGCCTCATGAGTCCGAAGTAGCTGCCTGGCATAGCTTTGGCTGGCCATAGCCGGATTATCAAATCCTTAATGGCTAGTTCGGTCACCCTATGCAGCTCCACCAGCTGTTTCAGTTGATCGGTGAAGGACACGGGATGCTCTGGCGCCGCATACTGCGACCAGAATAGGTTCTCTTTAGAACCCCCTCCTTCGGCTTGATAGAACTCCACGGCGTCTGATACGCTGCGTGGCAAATCCGCAAAAGCCTCTGGGGATCCGATCCCGGGTTAGTAAAAGGTACTGCTTCTCCGCATACTTGATTTGCATCTTAAATGCCAACCCGCCGTGATCTTCTTGGCCTCCTGGATCTCCTGGAGGGCAGCCTGGGCCTCATTCTGTGCGGTCTCTACGCTCTGACGAGCCTTGGTGAGTTCGGCCCCTTGAACCGATGCATCAGGCTCCAAGGCCTCGCATTTTTTCACCGCATCCTGGAGCTCTTGCTGGACTTCTTTGACCCGGGCCTTGAGCTTCTTACGGGCGGCTTGTTGCTGGACAGCCTTCTCCTCGGCCTCGTCAAGGTCATTCCTCAGGGCCTCGACCACGGTCGCGGCCCCTGCATATATTACGACACCGTGGTCAATATACAACGCCTACTCCTTCCAAACACACAGCAAGTCGTCACTCACCTTGGTTCTCCCGGAGCCGAACCCTAACCTCGCCGAGCTCGTTCTCGGTCCGCTCCAGCCATTGCCTCAGTTCAGATACTTCGGCAGCATGCGAGGTTGCGGCCAGTAGCGACGCCTGCTTATCCATACATATTACGTTAGTCTCCTATAACATAAGATTGATCCTCTGTCCGGTTATTCTTGCCAAACACTGGACAGTGTCTCAGGGGCTACTGTCTACACGGGGTTTTTCTCTTTCTTACCTTGAAACCTGTCAACAGGTTGTTGTAGGCTTCATTCAGTCCACTCTTGGCGGAATAAACCTACTCGATCACCGCACCCATAAGGACACGGTGCTCATCCACGACGGAGGCGCCTCGTAGCGCCTCCATCAGGTTATCCGGCGCCCCTGGATGGACAGGGGCCACCGATGGAAGTGGCGCACCCCCTGCTTCAAAGGGGGCTGCTCGCCCGACTCCGGAGCCATATGGGTCTTCGGAATCGTACTCGGCTGAGGGCTGAACTGGATGCGGCCCTCTTCGCCAGTCTCCAAGGGGATCGGCTCCCCCATGTGTCCGGCAGTGGAGGTCTCGCCTTGTGGCGCCTCCCGGTTCGGAGCGGCCCTCCGGGACAACAGTTTGATGTCATCCATGCCCCGGGGGAATAAGCAGGCGGTGGTGCCAAGCTCGCCATCTCCGACGGAGCCAGCGAACCTCCAGATGAGGATCGTTGGATAAGGTCACAGGCTGGACTGCAATAGTACAGTTAGCTATGTCAAGATAATGAAGAAAAAGGGTCGGACGTGCACATGAGCGAGCCATGTCACTTACGATGGGGCCTGGGGCTTACTGCGGGGGCGTCGTTCTGGACTGCTGTCAACGCCCCATGCGGTGTTGACCGCTGGGACGCCCGACCACTTCTTGGGCATTTCCGCCTCCAGATGCGCCGAAGCCGCCCTCTTCTTCTTCCTCTCCTCAGGGGGAGGGTTGTTTTACTCCTCCTCCTCCTCTTCCTCGTCATTGTCCTCAGGGACAGAGGAATGAGCTTCGTCGTCTTCGGACATCACGTCCGAAGTGCCCTTGCGACAGGGCCACTCTTGGCCCCCTTTGCCTTCTTCTTGGCCTTCTTCTCCGGCGCCTTATATGGCGCCGGCACCAGCATCTTCGCTAGACGCGGGATGACCGGTTCTTCAGGCAGCGGAGCTGGACACTGGATCAGCTTCGCCCTCTCCATCCAGTCCTGAAAACGCAATGATAAACTCAGACATCCTCGTCGAAACAATTAAGTTGGGGATACGTCAGAAATAGCATACCTCGTTGGTGGGGTGTTTACAATCGTGACCACGGTCTGAATCTGTGGCTGGTGGCTTCTCGTTTCCCTTAAAAAGCAACCTCCATATGGGTGGTTTCGAAGATCCTCACCAGGGTTTGATGCTTCTTCGGATTAAAATCCCATAGAGGGCGACTTTTCCGCTGGCAGGGGAGAATCGGCGAACTAGCATCACCTGAATTACATCAACGAGCTTGACATCCTTGGCTATCATGCTCTGGATGCGCGTCTACAAGACTATCAATTATCATCAGGCGAGCACCAGTCCGGACTCTTCTCGACCTAGGAGGTGAGTCGCATGGGAGCACTGGGGCAGAATTCGACAGCCGCGGCCCAGGTGGTGTGTCGGGGTTCTGTGATGTAGAACCATTGTCTCTGCCACTCCTTTACTGTCTCCACAAAAGTGCCTTTCGGCCAGGAGACGTTGGGTAGCTTGCTCACCATGGCTCCTCCGCACTCCGCGTGCTAGCCATCCACCACCTTTGGCTTCACATTGAAGACTTTGAGCCACAGCCTGAAGTGGGGATGGATACGGAGGAAGGACTCACACACGACTATGAACACCGAGATGTTGAGAAAGGAATTAGGGGACAGATCATGGAAATCTATCCCGTAATAATACATCAACCCGCGTACGAAAGGGTGGAGCAGAAACCTTAGCCCGCGGAAGAAATGGGGGATGAATACTAGCCTCTCGGTGGGCTTTGGCATGGGGACGACCTGTCCCTCGGCCGACAGACGGTGGGAATCTCCTTCGCCAGATAACCGGTTGCCCGAAGCTCAGTAGTGTCCTCCTCCTTGACGGAGGAGACCATCCACTTGCCCCGGCCTCCGGATCCGGACATGGTTGCTTGAGTGGAAAGGAGATGAGAACTTGGGCGCTGGAGCTCGAGATCAGAAGGGCGGAGAGAGAGAGAGAAGGCGTGAGAGGGGAAGAGGGAATCCTTATCCCCTTATAAAGGCCCTGAATATCAAGCGCCTCCTCACTCGCCTTAAGATTCGCCTATTACCAAGGACCGTATAAACGGCACGGTTGGATTACCCATACCCGCATTGATGAGAATCCCGCGATAAGGGGACACGATCTCTGCTTTGACAAGACGTGCCAATGGCAACCACGGCTTGGGACGTGGAACATCAAACACAAAAGCGATTCGGAATTGTGACCGGTCAGACGTGATGTCGTGCGGCAAAAAAGTTGTCGGCGGATGGAACTCGTGTAAAAGTTTATTCTCTTTGTGGTGGTGTATGGTGTGTGTGACAGGTCCGGAAACTATCATCGCATCCGAAGACTATCTTGGAGTTCGGAAATGATGAAGACAATCTGCGCGCCGGACTCCTCGTCATTGAAGCCAGGTTCAGGGGCTACTGAGGGAGTCCTGGACTAAGGGGTCCTCGGGTGTCCGGACTGTTATCCATGCGCCAGACTGATGGGCTGTGAAGACATGAAGGCCGAAGACTGTACCCATGTCCGGATTGGACTCTACTTGACGTGGGAGTGTCACACCCTGATTTTCATGGCACAACACTTAAGATGATAAATCATGATAAAATGTGGTTTGACAAAAACTTCTGCATTGTTTGACTTTTTATTTGAGTGGGTTTTCTCTCTGTGTCTTCAAGTGCTCTTAAAAGTCAACATAGCTTCACCTTCTATACCTCATCTCCTTGCCCCAAACTTCTGCCCAATGATCATGCCATGCGTATAGAGAAATATAGTATTTTCTTACAAAAATAATTTGGCCAAAAAGTACTTTCTAAAATTAGTTTTTCAAAAACCCTTGAATTGAGATTTGCACTGCAAATACTTGATTTGAGGTGTGGAAAATCTTTCAAAAGGTATATTTGAAACCTATTAGATATAGGATTCCCATAAACCACAAAAAAATAATTTTAAAAGTTATTTTACTATTTTATTTAAAAGCTTGTCCTTAAGGCCTGAAATGGTCTTTAACAGGGAAAAATTATTTTATGGTTTTAAAAATATTTGACAAAAATCAGGGAAACTCAGTGGGCATATATTTCCCATATATAAGTGTTTCAACACATGGTCATGTTCAAAATATTGGACAAAACCTCCCAAAACCATTTCTGCCCATTTCTAGGATTTGAAATATTTCTATAGAAAATATTTTCATAAAAATACAAGGAAAATCCAGCAAGTCACAAATGCATATTGGGATCACCTTGCAAACCCTCATGTCAATCCAGGTCATTTTGGTTCACCAAAATGCCCCAAAACCCTCTCTGACCAGAATCTAATTTTAACAACTTTGTACTACCAACTTTCTCTCCTTGACCCCAACTTTTGTGAGCATGTTCACATGACCAAATGAGGCTACCACACCAAGTGGTGCATCAAGGGGAAGTCATTTGCTCAACTAGATCTACACAAGCTCATTTCTGCTAATTTCTAGGGTTTACAAAAGTTGCATTGGCAACTTTGCCCAAATAAGCTCCAAATTGGTGGAAGGCCCTAATTTTATGTGTCATTTCCCCCTGTGGAGTCTCATGGCAAATGGAGATCATCTACTTTCCCAAACTAGCATCAAACACCTTCTGCATTTTAACTAAAAACCCTGTTTGGGCCTCTTCCACTAATCCAAATGAGTTCTCCTCTTCACCACACCTCCTCCTAACCTCCCTCTACCTCTGGCATTCAGCACAAGTCAATGCTTATTGATCAAGGGATGGAACCACCAATTTTCTATTCGACAGCCCCATTTCCACTCTTCTCCTTCCTCTCTCTTCACCCACTGGCCACCCAAAGCATCCAAGGCCAAGATCCCTTCCTTAGCACCCCCCAAATGCTACTGGACATGCAAGGGGGCGCCCACAAGCATAGAAAATGGGCTGGACAGCCATATGGGTGCTCTGGAGCGCGCTACAGTGCGCTCCCGCACTATAGCTGCCCCCTGCCAACTGCCTCCGGCCACCTCGGGCCTCCCCAGCATGTCTCACGAGGCCGCCTCGGTGTCTGGGACACGGCAAGCTGCCGGCCCCCTCCTAAACCTCTCTCCTCTCCCCTCCATGACCTCACCCGAAAAGGCCAGAGGTCGTGGGCCCACGGGCACCACGGCCCCTCTATTTAGAGGCCCTCCCGAGCTCTCCCACGGCTTCTTCCCGCTCTCCCTCTTCCCCATCAATCTCCTGCATAAGACACCTCTACCCCCCACGCCCTCCTGCCCCCTCCATGGCTGCCATGGTCGCCGTCGTCCTCCACCCAGCTCCGGCGAACCAGGGCCTCCCCTCCTCTCCTTTGACCACCAGGGGAAGTGCAGCAGGCCATGGGATCCTTCCCGCTCCTTATATCCTCTGCTTCGGTGCCCATCGCGTCGTGCTCATCCGCTCCCGAAGCCGCTCGCCGGCGCCAAGGTCGCCGTTGCATCGGTCCTCCCCAGCCTGTGAGAGACCCATAAATGGGCGCGGCTCGGCCTCCCAAGTCCACCGGTACGCCGGACGCCGTCGGGGACGGCCGGAACCGTCGGGGAGCATGCCGGCACCCCGCTCGGTCGACCTCCTCTGATCCTGGCGCGAGGAAGGAGACAACCTGCGGGCGGGTCCCTCTCGTCGGTGGCCCAGCCTCCAGGCCAGCTGGCAAGTGGACGCGTCTTCGGGGCAAACCGCCTACCCTGCAGGAACGCGGACTCCGCCAAGATGCGCCGTCGGCGTGGCCCGATCTCCCATAGCTGAGCTCTTGGGCGCCGCCCAAGCTATCCCTACGCCGGTGCGCGCTTTAGGTAAAACTAATTTATTTATTTTTCCTTTTCACTAAGCTTCTAAAATCCATAACAAATTCATTTCAACACCAATTTTGATGATTCAAATTTCTAGTAGTTCCTAAAATCATGCCCTATCACATGGTACTGTTTGCACATTTTTCCAGAAAACTTTTCTTCACACATGTTTCGTAAAACCCTATTTTCCTATTTCTGTGATGAACTTTAGAAAATCACAGAGATCTCAAAATTTATCCAAATGCCATGATTCAAATTCCTAGATGCTTCTAAGTTCATAGCTTAGTTTATGAACATTTTTCTTAATACTTTCTGTACCCCACAAAATAATGAGCCATTTCTTCATATTAGCCAACTTTGCAAATTCATAGGAAATTCATTTGAACTCCAAATCCAGTGAAATCAGCTCCTAGATGCTTCTAAAATTATTCCTTGTTAAATGGATGCCTTTGATCATTTTTTCAAATAGTTCTTCTGTACACTTCTTGCAAATCCATAAACCCCTTGATTCCATCACATCAAAATGTTTAGAAATATCCATTGATCCACTTCCAATGAAATCACCTTGGTCATTCCTCATATGACCAGAGGTATCCTAAAAAATTCCAACTCACATTTTTACAGCACTTTTATTTTTGCCTTGTTGTGTTGCTTATTGTGATTGTTTCCGACGTTAGTTGGCGAAGTAGACGGAGTACTTGAAGATGGACCAGAAGGTTTGAAGACTCTGAAGGACAAGGCAAGCAGCCCTTTGACCATGTCTATGAAACCCTTTTTATGCATGTCATATAGCACCATATTGTTGTTGCAACGGAATCATGATGATGTGGTAACCACTTTGATGGTTTGCCACCGTACTTCCTCATTGATACTTGCATTGTGCATGACCCTACCTTCTTATGAGGGTTATGCCGGTGGGAGTAGATAGGATGCTAAAGTAGTGCTACGCAAAAAGGGACAGGTATATGCATGATGAAGGAGACAAAGTATTTTCAAAGGACTTTTCGAAAACCCCGTCGGGTGCCACTTATGCCCGAGGGAGATGATGAGATGGGTAACCACTTGATGACGAAGTGGTGTACCGAGGCAAGTGTGTGTTGTTTTCAAACGGACTAGATTTAAGATTTGTCGACTGTCCCAACCTTACATGCGCAACCACTCTACCCTTGTATGGGAAAGGGCATTATTGATTACCTAGGCCGATACTAGCTTGGAGCCCGCATTACTAGTGACGGGGGAGAGTTGGTGCTCTCTCTCTCGGGCAGGGGTGCTGTAGGGCGGCCATGACTGTTTTCTGAGGGCACCGGATACACCGCTAAGGCCCCTCTTGGATGTTACGATCTCGAGTGAGTCTCGTATGATGTACATCATGAGGATACGGAACAACGAGTGGACTCCTTGTTAGTGTCGTCTAGGGAAAGATAGTGATCGGGTGCTTACCCTGGCTACTTGAGGTACCGCGGGTTGTGGATGACACGGAAGTTCCCCGGATCTTGTGGGTAAAGTGTGCAACCTCTGCAGAGTGTAAAACTATTCGAATAGCCGTGTCCACGGTCAAGGACAGTTGGGCGGTGCTGCTTAAACTACGTCCAGAACTTCACAAACCAGTGTGTGTGTTTGGATAATTGGGGACTTGACATGATTGAGTTGGGTTGATGCCCACTCTATTTATGTTGATATCTATAACCTGTCCTCATGGTTACTTGAATTCTCCTGATGCATGTCTTAGAAGTTGTTGAACATGCCATTGCACTCAAAACTAGCTTTCTGCAAACTACCTACTTAGTGCTATATCTTTGCATTATTGTGCCTTTTTCCAATCATGGGTTGCTTGCGAGTACATTCAAAGTACTCATTGGCTTGCCACTGGTTATTTAATTGGCCAGGCATGGAAGATCAGGAGTTTGAAGAAGAGTTCTTTGGAGACGAACATGCGAACTAGGACGTTTCCTAGTCAGAATGCCTGTAGGGTTAAGGCAGATGGCATGGGTTCTACTTATCGACAAAGATTTCCGCTGCTAAAGTTTATTTGGTATTCAGCCCCAGTGGCTTTATCTATGTAAGACTTGACCATAATGGTCATAATTTGTGTAAGACGGTATGTATGGATGTAAGACTCTTGTTATTCAGCTTCTGTGTGTTCAGTGAGCATTGATCTCTGGGATCACTGTACACGTGAATTCGGTGATCACGACTTATGAGTCGGGGTCCCGACAGGGAGGCAAGCTTGGCGATCGACTATGAAGATTCCTTCTTATGTAACCGACTCTATGTAAACCCTAGATCCCCCCGGCGCCTATATAAACCAGAGGGGTTAGTCTGGAAAGGATATATTCATTACCATAGTCATACAGGCTAGGCTTTTTGGGTTTAGCCATTACGATCTCGTGGTAGATCAACTCTTTTAATACTCATATTCATCAAGATCAATCAAGCAGGAAGTTGGGTATTACCTCCAAAGAGAGGGCCCGAACCTGGGTAAAACATCCTGTCCCCCGTCTCCTGTTACCATCGATCCTAGACGCACAGTTCGGGACCCCCTACCCGAGATCCGACGGTTTTGACACCGACGGCGGGCCCTTCTAGTCAGCCACTTTGGCCGCGCCCAAAGCGGTATGAGTGGTGACGCCCTGCGGGGTTTATGCCTTTGACGTCACCCCCTAGTTCTGTATTATTTAAATCAAATTCAAAATATTCCAGAGAGCTTCAAACAGCCACAACTTTTTAACCACAAGTCCAAATGAATTGATTTTTTTGCATTGTGTTCTTTATGAAATGATCTACTAGCTCACCAAAAATGAGATTTTTCTCTGCTGTCTAGATTTTCTGGTGAATTTCAGAATGTTTCTTGATGTTTTCTTTTTGGGTTTATAATTGTTTTCAGAAAGTGAAGCTTGTCTTGAGGATCATCAGGAGGAGTGTGAACCTCATCTGCACTAAGGCAAGCCACAACAACATTTTCATCGTCCCATTGCAATATTAGTAATTTTGCAACTTGAACAAATGGTTTAATCCATGCATTTAAATCACTAAAATATATATTTATATTCTGTTGGATGCTTGTTTGAGTTGATATGCTTAGTTTACAGAAGTTTGAAGCTAACTAAGTTTGGCTAATTCATTAGAAGTAATTTGTTAATGAAGAAGTAATATGGTTATGGAAAAAGAATTATTTTGAGTTATTTTTCTTGAATGAAAAAAAGGAAATATGCTAAAGTAAAGATTCTGTTTAAATTTGATGATTAATCATAACGAGAGAGGTGTTATGAGTTATTGATATCTATGCTTAGTATTTGATATAGTTGACCCAGTTATTTCCATTGATATATGATGCATATGTTAGTGTTGCATTTTCATGTCATATAATGACACCGGTTATTTTCACTCTATGTTGAACCTGTTAAAAACTCAACTTGAACATATCGTTGATCGGGTCATGGTGCCACTGAATCGAGTTTTTCCCAGTGCAACCACATTTTCCTTTATGGGAAAGCCTTTATTCGGTCCGTTGTCATGCCTCTGGTCGGTGCCTCCAACGAGGGAAGGTTATGGGCGTGCGTTACCCTGGCCCGGTAAGCAGACATAACCCTGTGTGCCCGTTGTTGTTATGGACCGTTTATGTTTTGCCACGACGGTGGCCGTTGGTGTCTTTGGTAGACACGGGGCCACCCAGGACAAGTCCAGTGGGGAGTAAGTCGGAGTGGCCGGGAGAGTGTCATGGCAATGGAGGGGTTTCGTCGGAATGCCGTTGGTCCACCCGGATGGGAGTGCGAGGCCATGGGTTCCATGGTGTGGGTACAGTGTGTTACCTCTACAGAGTGTATTCAATCTATCGATAGCCGAGTCCACGGTTACGGTCATGCTCGAAAGTAGGTCACACCATGTGTCAACACTTAATTAATTTTGCACACTAAGATACGAACCTTGCATTGTTGAGGAGATGGTGGTTGAGAAACCATCTTGATGATGGAGATCAAGTTGTTGGTCAGTTTGTGATCTCAGAAAGATCACCGTTTGGTTACGAGGTAACCCGATCAAAGACCGAGATGGCTGGTCTATTTGTGATCCAGGAGCAATCACCGTTTGGTAAGCAAGTCCAAGGGACTTATATCACGAAATCATGATCACTGCATTCCTGATATGACTTTGCATTAGTGATTCAATTGGTTAATTATCATGATATTGCTTGTCATTATTTTTATGTTTGTTGTGAGCTTGCAAGTACATTCAATGTACTGACCTGGCATGTCATGCCGGCTTTCAGGAAAGTCTCGTTGGAAAGGAATGATGTCGGAGTCTAGATCGTGTCCACATCGGTGTCCCTGTGCTATGGAGTTCTGCTTCGACGTCGTCCAGCTGCCACGTATTTGTCATGAGCGAAGTCCCCTTTATGTTCACTAAATAATGTACATATTGTTCAGCTGCACCGTGTGTGCCACTTGGCCACACAACTCGTTGTAATATGAACCTTGTTCCGCTAGCATCAATGAAGCGGTAGTTTTCTGTACCAAGATGTTGTGTGTTGCCAGAAGACATGGTCTGTGGGCTGGCAATACATGGTAAACCGGTTGCTCTGAGTCGGGGTGCCACAACACTTGGTATCAGAGCCACGCTGACTGTAGGTCACACTAGACTACCGACATGTTAACAGGATGTTAGTTAAGAATATAAGTTGAGTGCAGGTAGTGTTTGTAGCTGGTTGTTGCATTGCATGCACTTGTTTTATTTTTATGCTAACCTACTAATGGCCGTGAGTGTAGATGGCTCCGCTGCCGTATCCGTGCCAGTTGCAGCTGATGCTGTACACGTCGCCGCATCTCCTCCGTAACGTGTGGCGTCGGCTGTACCCCCTCGGTGACGATCCAGTCTATCGTGTGTACCGGGAGCGTCTAGCAGACTCAGTGTATGAGTATCCCGCAGTGGTTACTCTGCGCACCAGTTCAGCTTCCAGCACTTACACTCGTACCTCTTGGAGCGGTTTCGCTTCTACCGCTTCTATGGCTGTCCAATTTGCTACATTCGAGGTCCTTGTCGAGCTTCGTTATAACGAGGTCCAGATGCAGAACCACCCAGGTTTCCACTACTATCCCTCCCTGCACGACAATGGTCGTGTCCGTTTTCCTATCATTGATCCGGAGTCTGATAGTGTTGCTAGCCACCTTTCTTGTTATATCACTGCTAGCTACCTTATGATTCACGAGCTGACTCGTGCTCGTACTGCTTTAGCCGCTACTAGATCTTTCACTACTCCCTCGTCTATGGGATTTACTCCTTACATTCCATCCAGTTCTAGTTCACCCATTTCACCGCTTACTCCTCTGAGTAGCTCAGGCACCTCGACCATGAATCATCTCAGTGCTCCTACTGAGTGGGTTTCACTTCTCACTACTCCAGTAGCCCCGATGCTTCAGCCTCACCCTGCACCTGCCCCGGAGGGAGAGCCCTTGAGGCAGCATCGTCGTGTTACCTTTAACCCGGAGGTTTCAGTTAACATCATCAGTTCGGGATCCGAGTCCACTTTAGGAGAGGACCCCGCAGCACCAGCAGAGCACTAGAGCGTTCGAGTATCCATAGTTGTCAGGATGATGTACGGATGTAGTCGTACGAGTCATGATGTTTCGTTTCATGTATGAGAGTAGTTGAACTTGCTATGTTGTTTATCTTTCATGTATGAGTCTATGTACAATTTTGTTGGAACTCTGTTTTTATTCGACGTGTTTCCTTCGTTATTTCGTTTTCTCTCGGGTTTTGTTGCTGGCTTTCTCCACTTTATTTTCGATGTTGCTGATCTCGGTTGCGTTGTCTTGGAAAAAACCAACAATAGGATGACACGGTGTGGCAGCAGTAGCGACGCTTGTGAGGATGTTCCTGTTCATCGTTTGACGCGACAGGCAGGACACTCCCCCGAGTCGTACGTTCCACCATCACCTCCATCACCAAATCCGCCCTCCACCGAGCAAATTCTGCGTATGTTTGAGGAAAGGAAGAATACTGATCTGATTGAAATATTAAGGAGTGTGCAAGCTATGGTTGGGCAGAATGGAAATCAGAACGGTGTTACAACGACTCCGTGACCATCAGCTATACGCCAAATTCAGTAAATGTGAGTTTTGGCTCAAGCGGGTGGGATTTCTTGGACATGTGCTATTCGCAGAAGGTATAGCCGTGGACCCGAGCAAAGTGAAGGATGTGCTCAATTGGTTGGCACCCACAACCGTATCCCATATCCGGAGTTTCCTTGGACTAGCTGGGTACTACCGTCACTTCATTGAAGGGTTTTCCAAGATTGCCAAACCTATGCCAGAGCTGCTCAAGAAAGATAAGAAGTTTGAATGGACTGGGGACTGTGAGAAAAGTTTCAATGAGCTGAAAATACGACTGACGACAGCCCTATGTTGACTCTTCCAGACATCTACCGCAGCTTTGATGTGTACTGTGACGCTTCTAGACATGGTCTTGGATGCGTACTTATGAAAGATGGCAAGGTGGTAGCATATGCATCACGACAGCTACGACCACACGAGGGAAATTACCCTACTCATGATCTGGAATTAGCCGCGGTGGTTCATGTTCTAAAAATTTGGAGGCACTACCTCATTGGGAAGAAGTGCCAAATTTTTACCAACCACAAGATTCTCAAGTACATATTGACTCATCCAGATTGAAATCTCCATCAACGAAGATGGCTTGAATTAGTCAAGGACTATGATCTTGGAATAAATTACCACCCGGGTAAGACCAACGTGGTTGCCGATGCACTCAGCCAAAAACCTATCAGCCTGAATACCATAATGGAATCCTTGCCTCCTGAACTTCAAGAAGAGATTGCTCAGCTCAACCTAGTCAAAGTTGGTGCTGGTCTTGCTAATATTATGGAAGTTACTCCTACCCTCGAGGAAGAGATCTGCAAGGCCCAGCCAGATTACACCGTCCTACAGGAACATGCCAGGCATATGTTAGCAGGATAGACTTCAGATTTTTCTAAGGATCAACAAGGTACACTACAATTCCGTGGAAGGATTTGTGTACCCGGTCAAGAGGATTTAAGGAAGAAAATACTGTCAGAAGCACACGAATCTTCGTATTCTATTCACCCTGGAGGTACTAAAATGTACGAAGATCTTCGACAAATATTCTGGTGGGAAGGGATGAAGAGAGACATTACCTATTTTGTGGCCTGTTGCGACATATGCAACAAGTTGAAGGTAGAACACCAGAAACCAGCCGGACTCCTCCAACCGTTGCCCGTTTCACAATGGAAATGGGATGATGTCTGCATGGATTTTGTCACAGGGCTACCAAAGACTCAGCGAGGCAATGACGTTGTCTGGGTCATAGTGTACACAACCAAGGTACACTACAAAAAAAGACACATCCGTGACATTTTGGGCCGAACGAAATTTTTTTCTGTCATACATATGACACTTCTATGACGATAATTGTGACAAAACCCGGTATCATCATAGATGTGGTGGGCTCCTACTTCTATGACAAAAAAATCATGACAGAAAATGGGCTTTTCGTCCTGGGCGGGCCGGAGAGGCAGCTGCATGACATTCTTTGCGACGTCCATGACGGAAAAAACCGTGGTAGAAGCGATGGCGAGGAAAATTTTGGGGAGTTGCCGGTTACAGTGGGAGGACGGGGCCGAGTGATGTGTGTTTCTCTCGTACACGTACGCGCGTGTGTGCTATGCGTTGGCTCTAACTGAACCTGAGCAAGGCGTTGGGCTCTAACTGAACCCGAGTGATTGCACTACAGGCTACGTGTACTGAACCCGAGCGATCGATCAATGGCTGTTAACTGAACCCGATCGAGCAATTCCTTCGCTACTGCTGCTAACTGAAGCTGATCGTTGCTGCCTTTGGGATGAACAGTGAGTGTTGTGGGGGGGGGGTGGGTTGGATGAACAGTTAGCGGTGGCGTTGCCTCTGGATGAACGGGACCCCGTGGTGTCCTGGAGGGCTGGATGAACAGTAGACGGTGGAGGGGTGCACGTGGAGGGGTGGTTGAACAGGACCCCGTGGTGTGGAGGACTGGATGAAAAGTAGATGGTGGAGGGGTGGTTGAACAGTAGCCGGTGGAGTAGCACGTGGTGGAGGCTGGATGAACAGGAGCGCGTGGAGGCTGGAGGAGGTCGACGGTAGCCCGTGGAGGCTGGAGGAGGTCGACGGCGGAGATGAACAGTATCCCGTGGAGTCCCGTTTTGCGGTACGCCACACCCCTCCCGATGAACAAGACCCCCGTTTTGACCGTAGCGCTCCAACACAAGTCCGTTTCGTCCGTTTTGCGGTACGCCACACCCCTCCCGATCAACAGGACCCCTGTTTTGATCGTAGGAGGTCCATTTACTCCGTTTTGCGGTACGCCACACCCCTCCCGATCAACAGGACCCCTGTTTCGACCGTAGGAGGTCCGTTTCCTCCGTTTTGCGGTACGCCACACCCCTCCCGATCAACAGGACCCCGTTCCGAATGTAGGAGGTCCGTTTCCTCCGTTGTGCGGTACGCCAAGCCTCGTTTCCTTCGCCTGTTCCGTCCAAGCCCTCCCGATGAACACGACCATGCATTCCGTTCCGACCAAGCCTGTTGGCTCCCACGCGTTTCGTTGCCTCCCGATGAACACGACGCATTCCGTTGCCTCCCCATGAACACGACGACGACGTTGTTTCTCCGTTCCGACCCAGCCATGTACACGAGCCCTGGCCGTACGTACACATACGTGGCCGTATTTTCTTTCTTGTACCCTGGCCGTTGTACGTACGTGTACATACTACGTGCGCGCCTCTACTATGACACGTGCGCGCCTCTACTATGACACGTGCGCGCCTCTACATCGACCAGTATGTACGTACACGTTCGCGACCAGAATGACAATGCTACGTATGCTTCGACCAGGTGGGTCCCTACTGTCATTCACTTCCTTGCGTGCGAAGATGTAGCTGGTGGGTCCCAGCAGTCAGGGAGGCGAATCATTTTTTTTGCCCGGATGCACTTCCTTGCGTGCGAAGATGTAGCTGGTGGGTCCCAGCAGTCAGGGGGGCGAATCGTTTTTTTTGCCCGAACGCACTTCCTTGCGTGCGAAGGTGTAGCTGGTGGGTCCTAGCAGTCAGGGGGAAACGTTTTTTTCGCGAAATACGGTGGCCCGTCCGATGGGTCCCCGCTGTCAGGTGGAGGAATAATTATTTTCCGCGTAATAAGGAGGCACTTCCTTGATGTGGCCGTGCACCCAGCTGTCAGCCTCTCCACGTACAGGCCACGTCCGATGGAAGTAGTTCCTTGACCACGTTGACCACGCCGCGCTGAGAGCACCAGGGCGGTGGACGGCAGCGAGGCCTAGGAAGGGGACGACAGGGAGCCGGGGAAGACGCGGCAGTGTAAGCCTGCACGGAGAGGAGTATGAGGGTTCACTGGTTCGGCTGCGGTGTGAGGCTGCCGTCGCCCCAGGGCCTGGCCAGCGGTGGGAATAGTAGGGGGCGGTGAGGCCTCCGCGGCAGCACATCCGGCCACGGGACGTAGGAGCATGCGGCACAACCGACACTGCTTTGGGCGGCTAGAGCAAGAAGACCAGAGGTTGAAGAAGCACTACGGCCGTTGGATGGACATCGTACGGTCACTGGAGCTAGAATCGTTTATATTGACTAAGTTGACAAAGCCCTCCGTCCCTGTCAACTTAGTAGGCCCTAAGTCAGCCTTCCACCAAGGTGGGTCCCAGCTAGCAGGGGGTATTCATTTTTTTGTGCGTAATAAGGAGGCACTTCTGGTGGGTCCGAGCTGACAGCAGGGGGAACGTTTTTTTCATGAAATATGGTGGCCCGTCGGGTGGGTCCCAGCAGTCAGGGGCAAACTTTTTTTCATGAAATACTGTTGGCCCGTCCGATGGGTCCCTGCTGTCAGGTGGAGAAATAACTATTTTCCGCATAATAAGGAGGCACTTCCTTGCGGCTGCCGTGGACCTAGCCATCAGCCTCTCCACGTACAGTATTCTTCTGATGGAATTCGGTCATTAACGACATTGACCACACCGCGTCGAGAGTACCACGGCGGTGGACGACGGCGAGGCCTAGGAAGGGGACGACGCGGAGTCGGGGAAGACGCGGCAGTGGATGCCCACGCGGAGAGGAGTACGAGGGTTCACTGGTTCGGCTGCCGTCGCCCTTGAGAATAACAGGGGGTGTGGGTGAGTGGAGTGGAGGGATGGCCTGGACAGCGGTGGGAGTAGTATGGGGGCGGTGAGACCTCCGCGGTAGCACAGCCGTCCATGGGAGGTAGGAGCAGGCGGCACGATCGGCGCTGCTTTGGGCGGCTGGAGCAAGAAGACCAGAGGTTGAAGAAGCACTACGGCCGTTGGATGGACATCGTACGGTCAGTCGAGCTGGAATCGTGCATATTGGCTAAGTTGACAAAGCCCTTCGTCCCCGTCAACTTAGTAGGCCCAATATACTGGGTCCCAGATAGCAGGGGAGTATTCTTTTTTTTGGGCATATTAAGGATTCACTTCCTTGCGAGCGAAGATATAGCTGGTGGGTCCGAGCTGTCAGCGGCGGTAACGTTTTTTTTCGCGAAATACAAAGGCCCTTTCGGTGGGTCCTACATGTCAAGTGGAGGAATCATTATTTTGCGCGTAATAAGGACACATTTCCTTGCGTGCGGCCGTGGACCCAGCTGTCAGCCTCTCCACATACAGTCCACTTCAGATGCATGTCGGTCGTTGACCATGTTGACCACGCCACGCTGAGCGCACCAGGGCGGTGGACAACAGCGAGGCCTAGGAAGGGAATGACACGGAGGCAGGGAAGACTCGGTAGTTGTTTCACACGCAGTGGGGAGTACGACTGTACAAGGGTTTACTGGTTCGTCTGCCGTCGCCGGAGAATAACAGCAGGTGTGGGACTGTGGGTGAGTAGAGGGATGGCTAGGCCAGCAATGGGAGTACGGTGGGGCGGTGAGGCTGCTGTGGCGACAGTTGGCATGAGGAGGAGGGAAGCGAGCAGTCCATGGCGCTTGTTTGATTTGGGCAGGAAGAAGCAGAGATTGAAGAAGACGACGGCCGTTGGATGGACATCCAACGATTATCTGAACCATCTGTGAAAAGCCTCAAATCTGTGGAAAAGCGACATGCAGCCCATCTGCCATTATTTCAAATAGTTTACAGCCCATTTGCTAATTCTTACGAGTTTTTTGGAGCCCATATTCTTTTGTTAGCATTACAACCCATATTGTGGCGGGTTAAAAACTATACGAAATTTTGCATATGTCGGTCTTGATGCGAACTATTTTTAATCCCGAAATTTTGAGTCACATTCAGACTAATTTTAAAAATAAATGTATATCCATATAAAATCCAATAAATTGTCCACGCATAAAAATCAATGCAATTTAAAATCTCAAAATGAAAAAAGATATTTGAAACTAATTGCCGGTTTGATGTGTTTTAAAAATGTACAACCCATTTCTCATTACTGATAGGCCATTTTCTCGGCCAGCCGAATGAAGCTTTCCTCATCTTGAAAGATTTGCAGCCCAACAGGCCTGATAAAGCGACTTACTTGACAAATCACAAATAAACTGGGTTAGCCATTTTCAGAAAGAAAAAAAACTACTTGGCTGGTCTGTGGTAAACATAAAAGAAAAGGCTATCTAGACAGGCGAGTGTCCCTTACAGCCAGTTGACACCTGCGTCTCAAAAACAAATTAGATAAATGCCACTCCAATTATGGCGATTCATAAAATGCCACTGCAATTTCCAAACTTTGAAAATGCCGGTGCAATTTTGGCAAACTTTGAAAACGCCACTGCAGTTTGCAAACTTTGAAAACGCCACTCCGGACTTGAAAAAATGCCACTAGAAATGGCATGAAATGGCATTTTTCAAAGTTTGGAAATTGCAGTGGCATTTCTGAGGCATTTATCAAATTAACCCAAAACAAAAATAACTGGGTGAGCTGTCGGGTCCTCGTGTCGGCCGCTCGTTGTGCAATTCTCTCGTTTATTGACTACGTTGACAATGGCATGGGACCCAGATGTCAGAAATCCACTAGGAGGAGCCATTTTTTTATTGGCTTGAAATAAGGAGGCACTTGCTTGCGTACTTCCATGACCTTAGCGGGTCCCTGCTGTCATCCTCTCCACGTACAATCATCTCCTGATTATGTACGCATCAACTTGCTAGGCCCACAAGTCAGCCTCTAAACCCGTGGAGGACAAATACAACCCATTTAAAAAAATAACAGCCCATTCCATACGTTCAAACAGAAAGTTCAACATTCAGAGAAAAGTAAAAGGTCTGATCCACATATAGAGTACTGAACTTCCACGTTGACAACCATCATAGCCAAGTTAACTATCTACTCCAACTAATACTCTAGTAGCGTACAAGTACTAACTTACTCTTAGATAACTAGACGATGCCGGCCGCCATGTGTGGTACACGCTAAATGCCGGCACAGGCATCCTGCGCCTCGCCTAGGACTTGCCAGAGGTGCGATAGGGCGCGTTGCTCGCGCATGTTGGCCTTTTCCATGCCGGTGTGGTCCACCGAAGCTTTGGCTTCCAAGTGGGAAACCCACTTGACAAGATGTTAGTAAAAATCAGCTTCGCGAACGCGTGCGTGTCCGGCAGCCTCCAGGGCTATTTGCCGGGCGCCGGCCTCCATGTAGTCGGCCCTGTTGTGGGCGCTCTGCTCGCGACTCAGAGCGTCGGTGCGCTACTGCTCCATGTCCCGCTGGTGGCGCAAATCAGCGATACGCTGCTCCTCCTCCAGGCGGTCGCGCTCCAACAACTCCTGCTCCTCCGCCATGCGGTCACGCTCCAACAACTCCTCGATCTACGCATTGCCATCTAAAGATAGATAGAATGCCTCCTCCCTCCGTCTGCCTTCCGGTGAAAAACCGAACACTAGTTCCAGCGGTGACCGCCTCCGGCGTCGCCTACCGCGGACGGGGGGGGGGGGGCATGGCGGACGTGGCGATCAACGTCGGGCTGGTGGGGGCTTATGAGGATATGGCAAGTTGGGTCGCGGTGGCACCGGAGAAGGCCGGGAAACAGTACTTATAGGGGGAAGGTAGCGCGACGGTCATCGGAATTCAATGCATAATGGCTTAGTGCGCCAGCTAGCCGTGGAAAACTAGGGAAACTAAAATTATGACTGTGTCGTCCCGTCCCGTCTGGGTCACACGCCGGCATGGCGGTCAAACGAGTGCACTCGAATCATCTCCCTCCTTGTCAATAATGATTCCACGGATTTAAAAAGCCCGCAACAATTAAAGTGTATCTTTTTCGCATCAGTTAGCTGCCTTAATTACGGCCGGCTGCATGCAGGCACTTACAATCGCTCGCAGGCAGTACACGAAGCAGCATGCAATGATTCGCAGCCGAGGGCACGCATGCAGCCACTTAAATTGCTGGAATTAATTAGGCTTAAACTTCTGCATGCCGTTAATTATTGCCTTGCCTTGGTCTTCTTGCTTTGCTCACGGGACTAATAAACCCGGACAGAGGGAGTACCTTTGTTGGTAAGAGGTTTGAATTAAGCCCTGCAAACCGGAAAGGAGGTACTAGTACGTGCGTGATCCGCTATTTATTTGTGTAGGATTGAGTAGGTCGTTTCTTGAATTGAGCCCTGCAAACCGGAAAAGAGGTAGTACGTGCGTGATCCGCTATTTATCCATGTAGGATCGATAGTGTAGCTTGTCAGTTTCTTCAGAGGTAGGCATTTTTATCCGTGTAGGATCGATAGTGTAGCTTGTCAGTTTCTTGAGGTAGGCATTTTATTCAAAAACTGCCACTTCGCAGCTTATGTCAAAATAAAACTGCCAGGAGCACATTTGTAGGCTAGCTAGTGATCGATCAGTAACTTGTAAACACTGAGTGAAAAGAAATAAGTAACTATTAATGCATCTCAATGATTCACAGATCATATATAAATATGTAGCTCCAAAAGCAAAGATCAGCCACTTCGGATCTTGCGTCGCAACTAAAACTAACTAGTACGATTCCCATACATAAGATCAACATGTTAATGCATCTCAATGATTCACAGATCATATACAAATATGTAGCTCCAAAAGCAAAGATCTAGAAAAAACAACTGTTCTTCCTACTAACATGGATGCTTCTCTTGGCCAACATTTAGTACAGACTGAAAGACAATTTTTTTTGTGAAGTTTACAATTCCTCTTGCAAACGTAAGTGGTTTCACCAATAGCTGGAACCATGAGAATGAACCACACATGATGGAGGAACATCCACTGCAATATGATTTGGTCTTCTCTCGATCACACCGCGAGACTATTTTTGGAATACAAACTTTAACTTAGGCAAAATGATGCCCATTGTATAATCAGACCAAAGCAATGAAGCACCTAGTGTTGGCCAGTAAATAGTACAGTACTACTTTTCTACAGTCCATGAAGTGACTATCCAATCTTTGTGTCTATTTTGAAATGGCACTGCATGCAGTGACTATACTATTCTCTTGTGCAGTTCAACCAAAATAGCAACGGGCAGACATCTCTCTGCTGCACAAATATCAAGCAGCTAGTAAACATATACCACACCATGTTCGCAGTGATGGAAGAGGTGAAATCGATACCACAGTAATTGAGCATCCTATCTTTGAATCCTGTCCTTCACCTCCAATGTAGGTACAAGCTGCCAATAAATTCACATGCAAACCACTAGTTTTACTATCTAATGGCAGTACAAAAAGAGTAGCAAGATAGTAGCAAACCATGTACCTTCGTAATGAACAGCTCATAGTGCCACCAATTGGATATAAAGGTTTGGAAAGAAAACATGCTCCTATTGTTGAACCAATTTGGACTTTATGTGCAGTTCCACTAAAATCGAGCATCCCTATTTGCATAGATATTGAAAGTGTGATTACTATAAAAGTGGCACTAGTTGAAGCATAGACTCACAAATATAAGCATTCCAATTTCTTAATGGGAAAAGGTAGCAAGACTGTTTCTAACCACCTGTTTGAAGGAATAAATAAAGCAACAACAGATGATGTCAGGAAGGCATACATAGTTACGAAAAAGCGAGCCATTTCGACCTTTCCTCTTCTTTTAAGCAAATTTTGTGCAGTTCTACTAAAATAAAATGCCATCACCGCCATGACAATTCGGGACAACTGTACAAAAGGAAATGACTTAACATTACATCATGATGTCGGTATGTAGTCGGCGGGCATTAGAGACAAACATACGACCTCCTCCGATAACATAATGAACATTAATTTTAACAAAGGTGTGACTAGCTTTACTGGGATAATTTGAGTGAACTCTACACCCTCTGTTCCTTAATATAAGACGTTTTCGCGGTTCAATTTAAAGTACCCAAACATCTAGTATTTAGAAAAACAGGTAGTAGTTTTCTTGAGCACATATCTGGGAAAGCTTGCCACACTTTATTTATGTCCATACGCTAATGCAACGCCATTCGAATACTACAAATCTACACTAATCCAGTGGCTAGTGCAACAGTAGAGTAGTTAGTCTATTACAGGGTACAGTACAATGGTTTTACTGAACAGATTTGAATAAACTCTAGCACTGATAGGTTTCTATAAGAATTAACAATACAAAATGTAAAGGTAACAAGTTTCAGCATTGGTATACTAGCTGTGCATGAGCATTAAACCAAATACAAAAGTCTGAAGCTAACTAGCGTTATTAACTAATGACAGTATAAAAAAATTGCAAACCATGTACCTCCAAGGTAAATATCATTTCGAACTCGGGGGGACCTTAAAAATTGCTATCCCAATCTTGATAATCGATCAAACATAAAAACTTGATCGAACGAATCAAGAGAACAGCCGGAGGAGGAGGTGTCCACTCTTGACCTTTCCTCTTGTCTTCATAATTGTCTGTGCAGTTTAACCAAAATAAAATGACATCAACGCCTTGGCATTTTGGTGACATTGTACAAAAAAATTAACTTATCTCATGAAAGTGAGGTATGTAATCTATAAGCATTAACGATTGCAAAAATCTGAAGGTAGTAACAAGTTTCATCATTGGTATCTTGGTACGTGCAACAGATTAGAATGCCTTAGCTAAAAATCTTTAATACATCCACAATCAACAGCTAACCCTGAAATAATCCAAAGGACATTAAATGGCATTGCTTAAATTTATCGGTGGCATTAGACCCGAGAGCGGCATTAGTTAAATGTGGCATCACTTTAGCAGTAGCATTGCTTGACTTATTTGCTGGTGTTATACTAACAGCAAAAAAGTGGCAATAAGAGCATGGGAGGCCCATTAGGACGATTAGGCGCACTAGTACGATGTACCTCCACGAACACAGAGTGGTGAGGGAGGTATGGTTGCCCAGAGCAACAAATATCCAGGCAGCATATGTGGATTACGTCCCATTTTTGTTCTCTTTAGCCACCTTTTTCCTATGTGAGGATAACAAACCGATCGACCTGGTCATTCTCTATTGTGTTGTCATGCCTTTCTACCCTTGTTCAACCAAGAGACACGAGAATCGTTGCTTAGCTACTGATTTCCCCTTTTCAACCTAGATGCGGGTTCGATGCCTACTCTCTTTGACAGTACAGACTCCCTTCCTTTCCTTATTCAACCCGGACATGGATTAGTCTGCATGAAGTAGGGTATCCTTTAATAGTGCAAATTATGGTTTTCATCTGCGTGGCCAGCAGAGCAAAGGATAGGAAATTGGGAAGATGGTGGAGTGGAAAAAGATCCACATGCAACGACGTGGCAGATGGGGCAATAGAACAAGGGTATGGTTCGAAAAGAGGTAGCATACCCGAGGGTCGGTGGGAAGTGGCTTCGCTCGTGGTCGTCGTCCTCCGCACACACTACGACAGCGAGCTTGGGGACGAGGCCATCCCGCACGGGCGCTAGGTCTGAGAGGACGGCCTTGTCGTTAGTGCGTGACCTCGCTCGCCGACGACGAGTGCGTCAACGCTGCACGTCCTTTTCTTCCTCGGTGGATCTGTGACCACCGGTGAGGAGGGAGAGAGGGGCCGTCTTTTTTAGATCTGGAGAGAGGGTGGTAGTGTGAGAAGCAAGTGGGCAGCCCTTTGCAAGAAAGCGCTGAAGCTCCAGCCTATATATCTTTTTTATACTACTAGTACTGGAGGTGTACTAGTGGTCGAGTAGTTTATATTTTCTCCGTCTGATGCAGTTAGTCGTGCTTCAAAACTGAACGGCACACCATTAAAAAATAAAGGTCGATAAATAATGCGGCACCTCGGGCCAACGCGGCCAGATCGCATTTTGCACGAGAAATTACACACCATGTTTCGTTGACATGTGGTCCCGTTCCTACATATCAATGAGATGACGGCGAGTAGTAGGAGTATTTCCGAACGGACGTGTAGGCCGGGGTGCCTCTTCGTGAACCGTGGCAAACTGGCAACCGTCCACTGGCTCTTCTCCTTTCCCTCTCGATTTGGAACTGCTGTCACACGCTCTTCCTCTCCCTCCTCCATTTTCCTTCAACCCTTCACCCTTTTTTCTTCCATTGTTCGGTCGTCTTCTCCATGGAGGGAACAGGCCGGAAACGACCCTGTTATTCTTTCCCAAATCTGAAAGATGACGTGGTGGAGGAACTCATTGATCGGTGCGACGTCATCACCTCGGCTAGCATGGCAGGTTCGTTCAAGCCCATTCTCGACTCAACTAATAACATCATTACAAGGAACCCAAGAGTCAAAGAGCGGTTTGATCTCCCCTATCTTCTTCGCCGTGACCCTGATGACTGGCGCCGTCACGACGGAGGCCTCGCCCTGTGCAAGTTGATGCCGCTTGATAATGATACGTATGATGTTAAGATGCCATCGCTTGAGGGCAAGGCTTGGGCAGGCGCAAATGGAGATTGGGTTGTTTACAGTGGGAACTTGTGAATGTGTACACTCGTGACCGGGCTCCACTTCCAAAAATCTCAGCAGACTGCCCAGAGGTTGAGCACACCGGTATTGTACGAACGTTCAAATACAATCATGGTGACTGTCTTCTACGGAAGATAGCAATTTGTAGATTTCCCAACGGCTCTTGGAATTACAACAACTATGAAGTTGTTGCTATCTTCGACAAGCTTGTTGCCGTCCTTGGTGGTTTGACTCGATGGATATTGCTCAAAAATCAGTTTCTGTACACGGCTAAGTATTGTGATGCAATTCAATACGAGGGCCTTGTGTTTGCTGCCACCACTGTGGCCTTTGTTTTTGCATGGCATCCTCGTAGTTTCGGTACGTTTGTCTTCCACCGTAATTATAATTGTTTCATCCACATGCATGCAGGTTAGCAAGTTTCCCTTTACTAATTAACCTTCTTCTTGTGTTTCCAAGGTCCTATGAACATTCCACCACCTATACTTGAAAAATTTTATAACCAAGGGGGAGATGACGATGGTGATGACCACGAGCATGAGGACGAGTAGCGCCCATATACTCTTTGGCGCCTGGCAACTAATTCCGATTGATCACCTCTTCTTGTGTGTATACAGCCCACTAATGATGTTACTGCTAAGGAAGCAGGTGTAGTCTCCCATGGTCGCACTCTCCGGACCTATTCCAACACCCGTTGCATGGTATTCAGGATGGATACTAGTGTGCTAGCGTCAACTCCTTCTCCACAGTACAGAATTGATAGTCTTGGAGAAAACTTCGCTCTTCCTTGGACAAAACTATCCAATGATGGTGAAAGGCGATCCAACTGCTGTTGACACAATGTTACTACCATTTATGAGAAGCAATTGTGTCTATACCTCGGACATTTGGGTGGTTCCCTACCCTGGTACTGATATAGTAGGCCGCTCCAGCCTGGATATTAGTCCTGCGTTGGTCTCCAGATCGGCAATGGATGGCCCATCCCAAAGAATCACCTGTGGTTCAAAGCAAGCGTTTCCAACGCCGAGGAATGGTTGAGTTGATGTTCATTTCATTGCTTGTTATTTGTTGTGTGGTGAAAACTTTAGTATTTATAATATATCCTCGTCGTCGATGTGGGTTGATGACCTATTGTATGTAATAAAATGATATGCCTGTGATAAACTTACAAAATTTATGAATGGCTTTCGAGTCGCTTCTCTGAGTGAGTGGTGCGACGAGGCAAAAACATATTTTCCGAATACATAATTGTACATGCATTGCAACACGTTATCGGATGAGGCCCATCAACAATAGTAGTACACTATTTGTACTAGCTTCACATGCTTCGCGCGTCGGGCGGGTGTTTTTACTGTAGCCATATGTTTATGTGTTCGCTGTACGTAACCAGCACCTCGAATCCTCGATACTATATAGTAGGTGTAAGTAGTAGGAGTAGTAGGGTGGCATGGGCCAGAACAAGCATTCACGTCCAGGAGTACGGCACACGCAACCAGCACGACTTCCATCTGACACCATATTATTTCATTGAGTCCGTGCTAGACCAATATCTTCAACCTCGTCGTTTCTCTAACTTCTGCCATCGCGCGGCGGGCGAGGTGGGGGTTTGCCGATAGTCGGTTTCCTTAACTGCGATCCCACTTGTAAGGCCAACTCCAACGCACGACCCCAAATGGACCTCCGTTTTGCACGAACTCCAACGATAATTTTGACTAGAAAAGCAAGACCAAAGAAAACAAGAACGACAAAAATACATTTTACTACTCCTGTAAGTTGGATTAGTGCCTTCTCGATGCATTCATTGTTGATCTGCGGAGGATCGATCTCGCGTGCTTCTTTCTTCTTCGAGTGTAAATAAGTAGACATTACTTCCTCGCATCTAGTCTCATGTCTAGCCTCTATTCTAGTAGGAGTATCAACAAGTGCACTAATCTCATCTCTAGCCTCTGTGCTAGCTAAAAGTGATAGAACATCTACTAAATTGCGCTCTATCAATATATGGATGTACTCTTCTTTGCAATACAAAAACTTCCATCCATTCTACTCCCTCCGTTGCACAATAGATGTCTTCTGTTTGTCAAAATATATATGTATCTGGACATGTTTTAGTATATAGGTACATGCATTTTTGGACAAATGGAAGTCAAGTATTTTGGAACGGAGTGAGTACACAATAAAATTTTTAAGTTAGCCCAACTAGTCTAATCCGAGAGCACAACCGAAGATTTGGTCGGGTTCTTCCTCCTTTTATCGACACGTGGGACTTGTCATGAAAGAAAATAGAGTGGTCGTTGAAGCCACGATATGTGCATCTTGGGTTAAACTGTAAATAGAATTTTACTACTCTTGAGTAACTCCAAAAGCGGCCACCGAAGATCTTTATTGTATTTGTTTTTCATCAGCAGCACATCGAGGTGAAAGATGTGCAGGTTCAGTGGGTCCTCTTGCATTTTCACTGACATGTGGGGCCGCATGTGAGCAAACAGACGATGGGCTCCGCGCGTCCGCTGGCTGGCTGAGAAGAGAGATAGAGGAGGGCTGAGCACGGACTACAGGAAATTTGTTCTACGTACCTCGATATATAGGCTCGATATAGTGGGGTGTCATGGGCCATAACTAGCATTCACGTCTAGCAGTACGGCACACGCCACCCACACGAGTCTCATCTAACACCAATTTTCTTGGAGTCCGTGCTACAACCATCTCTTCTCCCTCCTATTTTCCCAGCCATCGCGCGATGGGCGGGGTGGGGGTTTGCCGATTGTCGGTTTGCTCAACTGCGGACCAACCGTGTGGGAGTGCAACGAGAACGCGGCAGGCTTTTCCTTTTGAACTCGTAACTTCTAAAATTTGGTTCTGCTCCATGGCTCGACCGATAGATAGAAAATAATGATTTTGCCTAGAGTAATGAGAAGTTTGGTTCTGGTGCCGTTCATGCATGGGCGCGTCGGCTGGAGGCTTACGTCAAAGTCGTCCGCGAGCTTCTTGACGACGGTGAACTTGTCGAGGAAACCGACGAGGACCTCGTCGAACAAGGAGACGAAGCTGTCGTCCAAGCGGCCCTCGCCTGTGGCCTCAAGAAATACTACAGAGACGTTCCTCGGTGTCGGGTCAGCAGTCAAGGCGTCGTGGACCATCTGGCACAGCCGGCTGATGCTCGCACTCATTGCCTCCATGGGTCTATCTTAGCTTCTAGTCAACTGATCTTGCGATTCGAGTGATCACTCTTGCCCTTGGTTAGCGTGCGTAGGTGCGTAGGATTTCATACTAATCCTCGGCCCTCTACTGTACCTGCCTTTGGCAGTATGATAGGTGGGCCAGCCACCCCCTGGGCCCACGTGTCATTCACCCAAAGGCAGTTGTCGTAAGTCAATGAGGATGCATCCCCCTCCGTGCCGGTGCAGTATAGTCATCTCACCGGACCTCAAGTTGGGGCCAAATGAGAGAAGTTTCATGTTTACTGGTTTATTGGTCCCCTTTGCATTTTGCGCCAAGTTTTGACCTCTGATCTAACTAATAAAATGTTAATGCATGTAAACAAAAATGTTGTGTAAGTCACCTTACGAAAACCAAATAATCCTGAAACACTTAGGCATGGTGCATTAACTCCCTCCTTGTTTCTTATTTCGTGACATATCAACCAATGAGAGATGTGGGTCGTGCATGCTTTCAATGACTTGAGACTACCAAACATGACATGCAATGTTTAGTTCATTGCATGTAATCATATTAGTACTCTAGTTAGCAAAAAAAATTAAGTTCTCTCACCGATAGGAATAAAACACAATGTATTTATTTACAGAGGGAGTAGTACTAGATATTGCTAGTCAAATACTAAAATCCAGATGGACGTGGTAGTACTCCTAAGTCCATACGGTGGTGCTACTAGTACTAGTAGTAGTACTACCAATGTAGTAGTAGGAGTACTAGCACTGTACTACCCGTTGGTCAAATTATTACGTCTTTGCTCCTAACGGTGAAGTGACAAGACCTGCTACCGGAGATGACACTGAGTATAGGCGCCGTGTTCGCATACAATAGTCAGCCTCACCATCTGCAAATACTATCATAATGGCTGTAGAGCTAGCCTGCTTACAACTAGCCCTGTTCGACATAATTTCCCGTGCGTAGATGCTCGTGCATTGCACGGAACACCAACATTGGGGGTGGACGGCTCCGGCAGCGGCCATCGCGCCAAATTTTTCCACGGCCTTGGAACAAGTGTTGATTGTGAGAGACAAGAAGTTGTTTGTAAATAGGGAACAAGTGCGGCCATCTTTTTGCAAAAATGGAGAAGCTTGGTTTGTATGCGTCAGATCTAGATCCGACGGCTATTGGTGAAAGATGGGAGGCACAACATCATCACCAACTCAGAACCTGTTTGATTCGCAGGATTTTGAAAACACAGGAATAGGACATGACAATATTACAAGTTTCAAACTGATATTACAAATGTTAGGAGTAATGCTGCACCTACGAAGAGGGAATTACTAGGAAGTTTACGTAAGAACTTTCGTTACTTTAGGTGGATGCAACATTATCATACAAACTAAAATCCACCATACGACAAGTCACTAATGGACAAATAAGTTTTCAAGTCTCCGCCACTTGATGTTTCAAAAACAAATTCAGCTTCTGCGGAGACTTTGTCATTTAGGCTTAGACGCTATGCGGTGATCAAGACGCCATTCATTGTTGCGCCAGAGAACGCCAAACCTCATTACCTTGAGCACACTTGCCTCCAGAACAAAGAACCTGGCCAATTTAATCTCAGATGTGCTGCCTCGGTAGTCGATCAAATCAATTTCTGTAAGATGGAGATCAACGCATTCGATGAGATTGTTATAGTGCATCACATTTCTCACTTTCGGGTCTTTTTTATCTGCAAAAGAAGAGAACATATTAGAGCAGCTGGCTGCATAAGATTGCCGTGTCATCAAGAGGTACCAATATCATTCGCTCATACGATAGGGTTGGCTGGCTAGTGATATTTTTCACTCTCTCTCTCTCTATCTGTTTCCTCTCATTTAACTAGGAGCACGTGAAGGGCTTGGGCATTTGTTGCGCAAAAGTATGCCACATAATACGCATCGATGTCAAATCAAAAGATTTTGGCACCGCTCTCGTGATGTGAGAGAGTTGGCACCGCTGTGCACACAAACCCACATGTATAAACAAATCAATCAAACCAACTACACCAGCCTCTCACTCTCCCAAACAAGTGTTTTTTTATTGCCTAAGTCCTCTCTCTCTCTCTCCCACGCAGTGTTTTTCATTGCGTGAGTTAATTTGGCACCGGAGCAAAGTAGGTGATCCAGATTGGGGCACCAGGTGAGCAATGGAGGGGCATCGATGCCAAATGCATCACAAGTGAATATGGCACATGTTTTGGCCTACATAGCCCCCTTTTGTACTCCCTCCGTCCCAAAATTCTTGTCTTAAATTTGTCTAAGTACGTATGTATCTAGTTACATTTTAGTGTTAGATACATCCGTATATAAACAAATGTAAGACAAGAATTTTGAGATGGAGGGAATACTACCTCGTATTTAGTATAAAATTTTGACCATAGATTTACCTAAGAAAATGCCAATGCATGCCACTAAAAATTACACCATTTGAAATTATGTTCAAATACGAATCCAATGATATAGTACTTAGTGACATGCATTAACATTTTTTCAGTTAAATCTATGGTCAAATTTTGATACTACAAAATTGGAAGAGTAAACCAGGACGGAGGTAGTACTTGCTCTTAGGGTAACCATAGAGTTACTGGAGTAGTCTAAGTTACTTTCCACTATGACTAGCCTAGGCTACTATAGTAGTACAGCATAAAAATGATGCAGGTGATCACGTGAGAAAAAAAATACTAAAAACATTTCTTTCGGTGCAGTGCGTAGATGCAGTTTTGAACACTGCACTTGCATCATAATTTGGGAAAATTATGAAAAAATTGAGCTACGTTGTGATTACCGTTTACTTATAGGAAGGAAGTTTCACCTCGATGAGTAGCTTCTCCGTGGACGGAAAGCATGTAAGGAATCCAATAACTTGATCCAGATTGGGGCCGATAGATTTTAGTGCTAAGATCTTCACTATGCGCATGGACTAGGTCAAGCTTGTGGGAATCATTTTCTGGACGACGGTCGTAAATACATCAAGAAGAAATTTAAAAATGTGAATTTCAAGAAGACGGAGAAGAAGATGAGTGATGTACCTGAACGATTACGGATCCAATAAAGAGTTCGGAGAATTTGGCAGATGAGTACACCAACGCTGTCAATTTCGGCGCGTCAATGACCCTGATTTTTGTTGGACCTTCTAGATCCGATACAAGCAATCTCTCAAGGAAAGGCGCATTCTCAATGACCATAACGTGGAATAGCTAGAGTGATCTATTCCCAATTTATGTCTTGTTGCGGGGCCAGCAAGACACATAAATCCATTGGAGATTCATCGAGGCGATGTGGAGGCTAATGAACCTGTGGATCTGCTCAAGACGAAGGTACTCGAGCGCAGTACAGCTGCGGAGCAGGTGCTCCATAGCCTTCTTCGTGATGACAACGTAAAAGAGGTCAAGCTGCTTGAGTTGAGGAAGAAGAAGGGCGGGCGCGACATTAATCTGGGGAAGATAGCAGGAGCTGAAGCTGGCGTGGCGCAGCGTTGGCGTGAGGCGGAGCACGGACGGCGGCAGAGAGCGACATCATCCAGCTTCAAAGCTGAGCTCCTCGAGCTGATCTAGGGCGGGGGATAAGAACCACTCGTCGAACTTGGGTTGGACCTTGCAGTTGGTACTGAACATGCGGATGTCAAGGCGTCTGGCTAGCCCAGGGTGCGATGAAAGGATCTTGGAGACTGCGGCCATGCGTTTGCAATCCCCGTCGCAGAGGCAGCTGTCGACGGTGAGGTTGAGGGGGACGCAGCGCCAGAGGGGGCGCCACCGCCGGGAGAGCAGGGCGGTCCGCATGGCAAATTTTGTGGGGAGGAGGCCGATGATGACGAGCAGCATGTCGTCGGGGAGGCTGCTGATGAAGTCCAGGCTCGCCGGATGCGGTTTTGGCTCGAGCCGCCTCCGCTTGTTGGCTGCCTCGCCGTCCATCTCAACCGGCGGCGACGCCGGTGTACACGTGTGCTGGGTGTGCGCGAGTGCGTCCTTCTGTGCATGCCGCCGCGCAGTGGTGAATTGTGCGCGAGTGCGTCCTTCGCGCGCAAGAAGTTTGTCCTCAATGCGCCCTCAATTTACTAGCGTGCAGGGTGCTACCCCGAGTGGTTTCAACTTTGTTTACTTCACCGCGTGTCAGATGGGCCTCTAGTTTACTTATTTTCACCCACTGCCACATGGGCCAGCACACGAAGATACAAAACACGAGCTGAAAAGGCAGCATGTGGATTGGTTGACCGGTCAACTAAACAATATACGGAGCTATATGCTGACACAGTGAGCGTATAATCCGTCGGTATAGAGAGTTCGAGTGAGAGGGGAGGCCCGTGAGAGATAGCAGAGAGAGAAAGAGCTACTCCCTCCATTCGATAATGTAGTTCCAACATTTTTTAAGTCAAACTTTTGAAACTTTGACCAAGTTTTTAAAGAAATTACTTATATCCACAATACCAAAGATAAATGATATTATGAAGTAAGTACTTGTTGTGATGAATCTAATGATCGTTCCAGATGTAAATGTTTTTCTCCACATATACCTGGTCAAACTTTTCTGAGGTTTGACTTTTCAAAACATCCATATGCTTATGGACGTGACAGAGTCCTTAACTAGAGAGAGAGAGAGTGAAAAAAGTGTGTGTGTGCGTGTGTGAAAGAGATATGGACAACACATGATAAAAGTAGAGAAAAAGCGTGTGTGTCTTATGCAAACATATCACACATGCATCTTCGACAACAGAGGCAAGGTGAGGAGATAGTGTGTGGTTGTTTGGAACCAAGAGAGCAAGACCCCTAGCACGTGGCCAAGAGGGGTCTGCCAAACAAGGGAGAGAGGTCGAGAGAGACGTACGGAGAAAATGCAGACATGGGGAGGAGAGAGTGTATGTTTGTCATAGAGAGATCCCCTGGAGATCATGATGGGATTATATGGGTGGGAGATCGAATGACAAGGTGTGTGCGCGATAGAAGATGCCCCGAGAGATATCGAGATAGACGTATGGATGGAAGGAGACAATACGTGTGTTCATGAGGGCTAGTAAGAGATAATCATACTTAGGAGGGGGGAGTGCTTGCGCCTATGGCCCTATTTGGATACTCTAACTCAGTTAGAGGTTAGAGTTAGATTCTAACCCTGAACTAACTCTAAGTAAAGAGGTGTTTGGATGGCAGGGTTAGATGGAGCGTGGATACGGTGAGGCACCTTCACGGGCGGTGCGAGAGGGAGGGAGGGAGAGGACGAGAAGCTTCGAGGAAGTGGGGAGGGATCTGCTGCGGGGAGAGCGAGAGAAAAAAGTGTTTATTAGTGGTCCCAAGAAGAACTAACCCAAATAAGCACCTCTTGGATGGGTTAGTTTTTTTGGATGGGTTAGATGCATCTAACCCAAACTAACCCTCCTGTTTGGATCTTTTTGGGTTAGTTGAGTCCAAACTAACCCAAACTAACTCTAACCCATGGATCCAAACAGAGCCTATGATGGAGTGAGGGATTATGGTACTTAGGGGGTGTGTGTCACATGGAGAGAGAACAAGGGCGGAGAGTGTTGGATGGGTCTATATATATAGCGTGAGCGAGACATGTGTATGTGTGAACCAGGGAGATATAAGGCAAGTTTGGCTTGCGTCCTGAGCATCTTTTGCCTGGCCTGGGGTTGTGGCTGGATTTCATGCACGCTTGTTTGGTTGCTACCACAGTGAAAAAGAAAGCCCGCCGCCCGGGTTCCCTTGCACTTTAATTAGCTTTGGTGAACTCCGAGACATCGCAAGTAGCTTTGGCCCAGCGACCGATTTCAAACGCTTGGCCGTGCCTGGTCGTGCGGCCATGAGGCTAACAGCAACATGGATGTATATTAGCATTACATAATTGATGCATGGATTGATTGATGGGACATTGATGCTTTGCCTGGCCCAGGCATGAACCAAACGCAAAGATTACCACACAAGCCCGGCCAGCAGAAGTATTTTACATTTCATGTCCGGACCAGCAAGACCGCCATCAAGGCATGAGGGTCAGGTCACGAACCAAACTGACCAATAAAGTTTGAGTGAGATTGAGGAGCCCCGATAAGGCTGAGTTGTGCGTCAGATGGCTGAGAGGGGGAAAGAGATATTCCATCCGCTCGATAATGCAGTGCATGTAAATTATTTAGAAGTCAAACTTTGGAAACTTTGATCAGGTTTACGCAAATGTTATTTATATCTACAATACCAAATATACATCATACAAAACTACATCTCATGGTGAATCTAATGGTATATGTTTTCCGTACTAGATGTAATTCTTTTTCTCCACGTACATGGTCAAACTTTGTGATGTTTGACTTTTCAATAAATCTATATGCTATGGACCGAGGAGAGTGCCTCGGTCGAGACAGATCAAGTGCGTGTGAAGGAGAATGAGTAAGTGTGCAAAAAGATTATGGGTGTGAAAGAGAAAGTGACAACAAACGATAAATTAGAGAGAGTGTGTGTTTTTTCGTTTCTTATGCGAACATATCACGCATGCATCTCCGAGATTGAAAAGCACCCAGGCGAAGAGATACACACAGATAGCTAGTGTGTGATTGTTTGCAACGGAGAGAGACACCCGTGTAGCACATGTCCAATAGAGGTCTGGACAACAAGGAAAAAAAGGACGAGAGGGACACATGGATGGCATGGACGCATGGGGAGGGAGAGAGGGTGTGTTTGTGATAGAGAGTTCCCCTCGAGATCGTGAGGGGACTATATGGGTGGGAGATCAAGGGAGTGCATGTGTGATAGAAAGATGCCCCGAGAGAAATCGAGATAGACCATGCACATGTTTGTGATGGAGACTAAGATTAGCTAGTCATATACATATAGGGGGGACTGCGTGTGCCTACATTTGAGTGAGAGACCATCATACTTGGCTAGCTGGGCATGAGATTGTGCGTGTGTGTGCGTGTGGGATGGAGAGATAACGAGGGAGAGAGATAGAGTTTTAGATGGGCCTATCGAGTGCGAGTGAGATATGCATGTGTATGTGTGACCCTGGTGGATGGAGAGTTTGAGAGAGGGGGGAAGAGCTCTGAGACGACATAGTGGTGCGTGAGAGAGTTACGGGCAAAGATCCAAGGAATTTGTGTGCGTACGATGAGTGCACCCAAGATATCTAGCTTGGACTAGCTAGAGTATCATACATAGTGTGCGAGAGAGACCTATAGATGGTGTATATATGCATGCGAACTATAAAGACCCCCCCCCCCCCAACACACACACACAGAGAGAGAGAGAGAGAGACACACGGAGAGACAGGCAGACGGACCAACATGGTTTTTGTGTCGGATGCGTGCGACAGAATTGAAGATTGTCGGAGAGAGAGAGAGAGAGAGAGAGAGAGAGAGAGAGAGAGAGAGAGAGAGAGAGAGAGAGAGAGAACAGGAGTGCGGGAGAGGGGGAGGTCGCGTTTTATGCATCAAAGACTGATATAAACCATGTTTCGATATAAACTTGCATTCAAATATTTAAATTGGAGAACATGTTGTCTGCAATCCACACATGAACGGATATATGCGTATATCAAACAAGTTCATTAATTTGACTTTCAACATGTTCATGGAGTACTATAATACTGTACAACATGCTACTCAATAGAGGTGTTCAATTTTGGATTTAGTTCACTATTTTGACCTACTGAACGAGCTATTTCATTGAATCGAGATATTTCATTTTGGATTTGATTCGCGTTTTTGAGTGGGTCAACTATTTGTCATATAGTAAATCGCTATCAACGAGCATGTAAAAACACATTACTCCCGAGCATCATCTCTCCATCTAAAAAAGAAGTGCCAAGCTAATATTACAAAATTTGATTCGAATCGACTTGGTAAGGTAGACGTGGATGCTCGTTCTCCCAAAATTTGAACGAACCGTTAAACATCCTCTCTACTCGGTGGAGTTCGCCCGAGCAAATAAATGGGAGACGCGAAATTACCGTCCTATGTGGGACACGCATCAATTGCCCCGTTGTACATCGAGGGTAGGTTCGTAACTTCATCCAAGCGCGCCTTCTCCTCGGCCGAAATGACATGTGCTGAATAATTCATAAACCATGGTCGGCAAAACACGCTCTCCTCGCCCGAAATAGCTCGCGCCCACTATTTTAAAACACGCTCTCGCCTCAAATCGTTCGCGCCCACTATAGTTCAAAACACGCCCTCCTGCTTGAAATCGCTCCCGCCCACTATTTGGGGAGAAGCAAAGTTACTCTACTATCCCTGCCCTCGGTACAGACCCAGGCCGAGAAGCCTATAGGCAAGGGTAGAATCAGTAACTCCCCTCACATTTCGCACAAATGTGTCCGTAAGACATGGTTCCACTCCTCCCAATTCCCCTCCCTGCCCACCCCCCTTCATACCTCGTGGGCGCTAAATCACCTTCTCCCCGGGAAGCTCCCTTCTCCCGAGCCGCGAAACCTCAGCCCCACCTCCATAGCGCCCCCACCACACCAATTTCACAGCCGCCCTCCTCCCTAATGCCGGAGACGCTGTCCATTTGCCGTCGTGCATTGGGCCATGTGCCTCTTACTCCGTGCTGCTGGTGCTGCCTCGACGACGGCCGCGTGAACCGTACCGGAGCCGATTCACCCCCGCCGTTGTTCATGGCGCCAGAGCGGCTCCAACTTTGGGTCGGTCCAGAGTCCTGGCACTGCTTCCGCGTAGTCGTCGACCGTCGCGACATCGCTCTTTCCCTGCCACCGGTCGCCACCGCAACCGCGCCGGCCTCACCGACTCGGCAGCTGGACCTGCCTACTTCACAATGCCGCCAGATAGGTCGCACCCTCATCTCAAATCACTTTATTTAGGCGTCAGTTCTCTGAATTTTATTCTAGGCCAACCGATTCCCAATGGGAAGCAGCACCCCTCGAGGCGGCGGAGCTCCTAGGCTACCGGTTGGCTGGTGTCTAACGTAAGGGTGCGGGGCCGCAAGTTCGCCATGGAAGCAACGCTTAGATGGCTATCTTTTAGAGTTGCGTGGGTTGAATGTACTGCCGCCGCCAGATCTGGATGACGGGGAGTCTTTGTGGATTGGCCCGGGGGCGGCGCAACCACGGTAGTGCGGTGGGGCGGGGAGCGGGATTTTGGCCGGGGCCACGGACAGCGGAGGCACGCTGCTCTATCGTCGGTTGTTGGCTCTTCGGGGAAGATTCCGAACAGTGTCAGCCGGGAGGCACAAGACGGCCATCAAGCCATCCGGCGTAGATCGGACAATATCAAAATAAAATAAAATCGTGTGACCCCAATTTAGTCTTCAGTCAACAGACGTGTGACCACTCTCGTACCTTGCTGTTGATCTCTTAGTGTATTTCTTCAGATCAAAGAGATATGTCGTTCTTAACATTATGCGTTATCTGCATCTTCAGACACACCGCCTTCCGACTCACCGCAGCTGCTCCAACAAGGGAAGCATACACCAGAAGGGAGCCAGTGGTGCCGCCTCTGGTCGCCGTCATCCCCAACTCCGGCGACCCCCGCTATCTGTCGCCACTGGAGAGGTCATTTCCCACGCCGTACGACCACCCCTAGCTAATCTACGAGTACATCCAGGTGGGCCTTCGTCTTCTCCTTCGATCCATACCTCTAGCTCAGGCCAAGATGCCCTCCTCGCCGGCGTGTGCTCCGGTGGAGCCCCGCCGCACTCTATTTCCCCCTTCCCCTCCCTCTCACCTAGCTAGCAGGGCCCACTAGTTAGCCACTCTGGCCGCACCCGAAGCGGTACGATTGGTGGCATCCCACGAGGTTTACGCCTTCGACGTCACCCCCCAGTTCTGTTTTATTTAAATCAAATTCAAAATATTCGAGAGAGCTTCAAACAGCCACAACTTTTTAACCACAAGTCCAAATGAATTGATTCTTTTTGCATTGTGTTCTTTATGAAAAGATCTATTAGCTCAACAAAAATGAGTTTTTTTCTCTACAGTCTAGATTTTCTGGTGAATTTTAGAATGTTTCTTGATGTTTCCTTTTTGTGTTTATAATTGTTTTCAGAAAGTGAAGCTTGTCTTGAGGATCACCAGGAGGAGTGTGAACCTCATCTGCACTAAGGCAAGCCACGACAACATTTTCATGGTGCCATTGCAATATTTGTGATTTTGCAACTTGAACAAATGGTTTAATCCATGCATTTAAATCACTAAAATAAATATTTATATTCTGTTGGATGCTTGTTTGAGTTGATATGCTTAGTTTACAGAAGTTTGAAGCTAACTTAGTTTGGTTAATTCATTAGAAGTAATATTTGTTTATGAAGGAGTAATATGGTTATGGAAAAAGAATTATTTTGAATTGTTTTTCTTAAATGAAAAAAAGGAAATATGCTAAAGTAAAGATTCTGTTTAAATTTGATGATTAATTATAACTAGAGAGGTGTTATGAGTTATTGATATCTATGCTTAGTGTTTGATATAGTTGACCCAGTTATTTCCGTTGATATATGATGCATATGTTAGAGTTGTAATTTCATGGCATATCATGACACCGGTTATTTTCACTCTAAGTTGAACCTGTTAAAAAATCAACTTGAACATATCGTTGATCGGGTCATGGTGCCACTGAATCGAGTTTTTCCCAGTGCAACAACATTTGCCGTTATGGGAATGCCTTTATACGGTCCGTTGTCATGCCTCTGGTCGGTGCCTCCAACAAGGGAAGGTTATGGGCGTGCGTTACCCTGGCCCAGTAAGCGGACATCACCTTGTGTGCCCGTTGTTGTTATGGTACCTTGTTTTATGCTTTGCCACGACGGTGGTCGTTGGTGTCTTTGGTAGACACGGGGCCACCCAGTACTAGCCTAGTGTGGAGTAAGTCGGAGTGGTCGGGAGAGTGTCATGGCAATGGAGGGGTTTCGTCGGAATGCCGTTGGTCCACCCGAATGGGAGTGCGAGGCCATTTGTTCCGTGGTGTGGGTACAGTGCGCTACCTCTGCAAAGTGTATTCAATCTATCGATAGCCGAGTCCACGGTTACGGACACGCTCGAATGTAGGTCACACCATGGGTCAACGCTTAATTAATTTTGCACACTAAGATATGAACCTTGCACTGTTGAGGAGATGGTGGTTGAGAAACCATCTTGATGATGGAGACCAAGTTGTTGGTCAGTTTGTGATCTCAGAAAGATCACCATTTGGTTACGAGGTAACCCGATCAAAGACCGAGATGGTTTGTCTGTTTGTGGTCCAGGAGCGATCACCGTTTTGTAAGGAAGTCCAAGGGACTTAGATCACGAGATCATGATCACTTCATTCCTGATATGACTTTGTATTAGTGATTCAATTTGTTAATTATCATGATATTGCTTTTCATTATGTTTATGTTTGTTGTGAGCTTGTAAGTTCATTCAATGTACTGACCTGGCATGTCATGCCAGCTTTCAGGAAAGTCTCGTTGGAAAGGAGTGATGTCCGAGTCTAGATCGTATCCACATTGGTGTCCCTGTGCTATGGAATTCCGCTTCGACGTCATTGCGCTACCGCGTATTTGTCATGAGCTCGGCCCCCTTTATGTTCACTAAATAATGTACATATTGTTCAGCTACACCGTGTGTGCCACTTGGCCTCACAACTCGTTGTAATATGAACCTTGTTTCGCTAGCATCAATAAAGCGGTTGTTTTCTGTACCAAGATGTTGTGTTTTGCCAGAAGACATGGTCTCTGGGCTGGCAATACATGGTAATTCGGTTGCTCTGAGCCGGGGTGCCACAACGCTAGTTTCAGTTTCGTAACCATGGAAAGGATCAGATTCAACTAAAGTAATTAACTCCGGGTCAACAGAGGATTGATAATCCTTAGCATCAATAAAGATAGGTGAAGTAGCAAACTTAGTATCACATTTCATTCTAGCATTCAAAGATTTTTCTTTCAGTTTGCATAGTAATTTCTTAAGATCATCCCTATCATTGCAAGCAAGAAAGTCTCTAGTTGTCTCCTCATCCATGACATAACCTTCAGGTATTTTAGGCAATTCATATCTAGGAGAGCTAGGTCTAAGATGTTTGAAAATTTTTAGTTTCAAGTACTTCATCAGTTTCAGTAGTTTCATCAATTTCAGCACTCTCAATAACTTTAGCTCTAGCAAGTTGTTCATCAAGAAATTCACCTAGTGGCACATTATCCTCAAGCAAGGTACTAGCATCATCATGAGTATCATTCATAGCAGAAGTAGCATCATCAATGAATTGTGACATATTAGGATTAATAGCATGTGATGGTGTTGCAAGTCTACTCAAAACAGAAGGTGAATCAAGTGCAGAGTGTGATGGCAGTTCCTTACCTCCCCTCGTCCTAGAGGGAACGATCTTGGTTTTAGTATCCTTTAGATTCTTCATAGTGATAAATAGACAATAATCCCAAGTGACTCAACAAATATAGCAATGCTCCCCGGCAACGGCGCCAGAAAAAGGTCTTCATAACCGATAAGTATAGAGGATCGCAACAGTTTTCGAGGGCCGAGTATTCAACCCAAATTTATAGATTCAAAACAAGGGGAGCCAAAGAATATTTGCAAGTATTAGCAGCTGAGTTGTCAATTCAACCACACCTAGAGATTAATTATCTGCAGCATAATGATCAGTAGCAAAGTAGTATGATAGTTTTGATAATAGTGGTATCAGTAACAGTAGCGGTAACAGTGATAGCAATGATTTTCTAGCAAGTGCAACTGTCGATGTACAAAAAGAGGGGTACACCTTTTAACTGTACGCGGGCAGTCTGAGCCGCGGGCACCGCCACACTAAGCAAGGCAAGGAAGGTGAGCCAAGGTAAGGCCGAAGCTCGAAAGGAGCAGAACGACGCCATGACCAAGACCACAAAGAGCAAAGGGGACGAAGCAGACTCCCCCGGCAAGATCCTTGCCGGGGGGCGGTTTTAACAAACCCGGCAAGGCCCTTGCCGGGGCGGCTCGCCCCACGCCCACGTAGCGGATCACCTTTGAGTCCACTGACCCCCATGGGGCAAAGGATTCGGGAGACATCCCCGTGGTGGCATGCATATCTTTGTGAAGACAATCAAAGATCAGATACATACTATAGAAGATGACGACCCTTGGCGGGATCCCGGCCAAGGAGGACCACAAGGCCCCCGGCAAGAGCCTTGCCGGGGATGACAGCAGGCGCCGCGGCAAGACCCTTGCTGGGGCCCCGACAAGACCCTTGCCGGGGCTGCGGCAAGGCCCCTACCAAGGACACCCGTAGGGCCACCATCAGGCCCGCGCCAATCAAGCCTCCACCATGCAGCTGCCGACCCAACCAGTTGGGCAGGCACCTGCGTGGCGGCAAGCGAACCTTCGTGGAGACCCACCACTGTGCCACCTCCGCTGCCTACCTGCTTACATGGCACCACAGGCACCGCTGGCCAGGGCGCGTGTCAACACGAAAGGGAGCAGCGACGGAGGAGACTGGGCTCTCCCCCGTCTCCGATAAAGCAAGGAAACCTAAGGAAGACGCATTTATGGCGCCTTGTCATGTAATGCGAGGGATAAACTCGTATGACTGTACCCTTTCCACCTCCTGTGTGCCACTGTGGCAACCCCTTTCCTATAAAAGGAGGCCCAAGGCGACAAGGAGGAGGATTCGGCTTTTTTGGAGCTCCTCACGCCCCGTAGCTAGCTCAAGAACGCAGATAAACTAACCACCAAAGCAGGAGTAGGGTTTTACGCATCTCGCGGCCCGAACCTGGATAAAGAACCCGTGTGCTATCTGTTTGATCTGCTCTTCTCACGACCCCGCGCCCCGCAACCGTAGTAGGGCTTCTCGTGATCCCATAGGTGTCGTCCCCGCACCGACATCTTTGGCGCGCCAGGTAGGGGGCCGCAATTGTGAGAACCAGCTCTAGCAGTTAGTTCGACGCTTCTTCATCGTCATGGCGCCCAAGAAGAAGACGACGGTGGCGGTTGGCCCGTCGGAAGCCGTACACCATGTCCCGACGCGGGCGAGCAGCGGATCAGTCGCAGAAAGGACCCGGGGCGCTGTTCGCGAACACCAACACCGTCCCAGTAGCCGAAGTTTGGGAGGCAGCGATGTTCGTAGCTGGTAGCGGGCCGCACACCGCCAAATCAAAAGACGGAGTCGCCCTCCGCGGGTGGCGCGGGCCTTCAAGATCGCTGCCACCCCGCTCGCAGGCGACGCGAGGGCTTCCAAGACTCCCACGCCGGCGCCGACGGCGCGCTCTTCTCAAGCGACGCGCGACGAACGGCGTAATCACGCCGAGGACCCCGGCTATCACCGCGGAAAGAGCCCCGAGCGCCACCTCCGGGATTTAGAAGACCTACCCGCTCGCCGAGGCGCTGGTGAAGATGGCATGCGACCGCAGGGTCATGATAGAGCTCCTTCTGACATGGTCGGTCGCCGCCGCAATCCATGCAGGTTTCGCTGCCACCAACGCCAGCAGAAGCCCTGGCTCGCACGCAGTTGCTCCTCGATTTTCCTCCCACTGCGGGGAAACTCGACGAATGGAGAGCACCTCAAGTACGTAGTCCAGATGCACTTCCCCAGGAAGGTGTCAACAAACAATACGGCAGAGTACGAGGGGCTGCTTGCCGGTCTTAGGATCACGGCGGACCTCGAAATCAAGAAACTCATCGTCAGGGGAGACTCGCAGCTTGTCGTCAAGCAAGTCAACAAGGATTACGAGCCCATTGATGAAGGCCTATGTCGATGAAGTGAGAGAAAGCTGGAAGAAGCGTTTCAGCGGTATACTGAGCTGAACACGTTCCCCGAGCGGAGAATGATGTCGCCGATTACCTGTCAAAACGCGCTGCCCTCAAGCTACCTGTGGAACCAGGTACCTTTGTGCTTCAGCTAACTCAACCATCCATTGATCCATCAACAGAGCAGAATAAGAGGAGGAAATCAGGGTCCGGCAAGTACTTTCCCGCCGAGCTCCCCGGGGCCGCCGGCAAGGATGTTGTCGGGAATACTGAGTCCGCCACGGGACGACTGGCTTCAGCGGAGCATCAAGCCTTTGCCGTCGAGACAGCCACTCCTGTAGTGGAGGAAATGCCTTTAGTCCTCGCTGTCGAGCCCCAGGCTCCGGCGTGGGCACAACATATCGTCCGATTCCTCCAAACAGGGGAACTTCCTGAGGAGCAGGAAGAAGCGGAAAAAGTAGCCCGTCGCTCTACCATGTACCAGTTCGTCGATGGCGCCCTGCATGTAAAGAGGCCGAACGGAGTGAAATTGAAGTGTATCCCTCGAGAGGAAGGACTGAGCTGTTGGCAGAGATACACGGAGGGATATGTGGATCCCACATTGGGTCAAGGGCCCTTGTCGGCAAGGCATTCCGGCAAGGCTTCTTCTGGTGTGAAGCGTGTCAGTTCCATTCAAAGAAGCTTCATCAGCCAGCTCAAGCCCTTCAAACCATTCCTCTCTCCTGGCCCTTCTCGGTTTGGGGGCTCGACATACTGGGCCCTTTCCCCCGCGCTGTCGGGGGCTTTGAGTACTTGTACGTTGCAATCGACAAGTTCACAAAGTGGCCGGAAGTGGAGGCAGTGAGGAAGGTCACAGCTCAGTCAGCCGTCAAGTTCTTCAAGGGACTGGTGTGCCGTTTTGGCGTTCCCAACAGGGTTATCACCAACAACGGCACACAGTTCACAAGCCACAACTTCATGCAGTATACCCACGACCTCGGCAGCAAAGTCTGTTTCGCTTCCGTTGCTCACCCGCGGAGCAATGATCATGCTGAGGGGGCAAATGCTGAAGTACTGCGAGGCTTAAGGACCAAGACCTTTGACAGGCTGCACAAGAGTGGAAGGCGCTGGATTGATGAGTTGCCGGCGGTTCTTTGGTCGATCAGGACGACGCCAAATCGAGCCACCGGCCAGACACCTTTTGCCCTGATATACAGGGCAGAAGCAGTTCTCCCCACCGAACTCACATACGGGTCACCTCGAGTGCTCGCTTATGACGAGCTCGAGCAAGAGCAACTGCGGCAAGATGACGCAATGCTCCTTGAGGAAGATCGTCTTCGGGCGGCTGTGAGAGCAGCACGCTACCAGCAAGCCTTGCGTCGCTACCATAGCCACAAGGTTCATGACCGAAGCCTTGAGGAAGGTGACCTTGTCCTTCGGCGCGTTCAATCAGCCAAGAATTCCAACAAGTTGACGCCAAAGTGGGAAGGCCCTTACCGGGTAATACGAGTCACCAGGCCCGGCGCAGTCCGCCTGGAGACCGAAGATGCCGTTCGATGAGTAACTCACGGAACATTGAGCATCTTCGCAAGTTTTACCGTGGTAGGCGCGGCTTGCCGGGCCCCGGTAAGCCACCTTTTGTACAAGCATTGCCGATGATGCATGTAACCCTTTGTACAAAGCCGTGCACGTAACACGAGCATAAATAAATGAAGCGCTGGCGCCCTAAGTTATAGCATGCATGCTAGGTCAAGTCTCGTCCTTAGTTAGGGTTGATAGTGCTGGGCGGCGACTAACCCCTAGCTTAGAGGTCGAGTGTGCGTCTCTTTGCCATTCTTTTGTCTCCTTTGGTTCGCAGGACTCACAGATATCCTTGCCGGATCACTTGAGGACGAAAGAAGAAAAAGAGGGACGGATCGGCATCTAGACCCCGGCAAACTAGTATTGTCGGGGGCTGCAAGTACGAAGATTCACCCACGGCAATCCAGAGTTGCCGGGGGCTGCAGCTTCAGATAAGTTCTTCATTCCTTATCATGCATTCCCTTATGGACTGAGGTATGTGAAACTTCGTTGTTTCCCAAGCTACCGTGCTCCCCTAAAAACTCTAGGCTCTAGGGCTCGTTCCTGGGGCCAGGTTTGGTCGTAGCCGCGGCAGCAAAAGTATGAAACGAGGAGCCTGAACCCGCCTCATCCCTGCCTCCGCCAAAAGCGTGAGGAAGGTCGAGTGAAGTGGGAAGACGGTAGGGCCTGTTGCCGGGTAAGGAAATGTTTATCTTAGAGATATCAAGGATTTATTCCTTGTCATGGGTTCTACCCGCAAACAAACGACCCGACAAGCATCCCTTCTCATTAAAAACATTCCACTCAGGTACAGTCCATAGAGAATGAAAAACACGAATGATGGGATTACAAGTTTTTAAGATTCATCCTAGGCCCGAAGGCTTACAAACTGAAAAGAGATAAGGTGCTCAAACCCTCTTTTGTCCCTCTTCTCAGGAGGTAGGTCAAGGAGGCGAAAAGGGCAAAAGGGACGCCTAGGTGAGCTACGGGTGGCAGGAGGCACCAAGAGAACATCTCGGTGGCCGTCCAAAGGCTGGATGGTGATGGCAGCGCCGGAAGCAGAGCTCGAAGACGAGGCGGCAGGACGTCAACACGCGTTGAAGGCGTCAGTGCCTGCGTACTCCGATTTGATGGCCTTGCCGCCCGCCATCTTCCTCTTCCACAGCCTCCCAATGCCAGCCGCCCAAGGAGACGACCCCGAGAAGTTCAGGAAGCCGGCGACACGGATGATGGGATCGCCAGTGCCGCATGGAGCGACGCCCGACACCTAGTCGGACCCGTCATCCTGGCGCCTGCTACCCTCGTCGTCGCTGCCGCTGTCCTCCTTGCCACTCCCGCTCGAGGAGGAGCCTTCGCTATATGAAGAGCTCTCCACGCAGCACCTTGCCCGAGTCCCGAAGCACCCGAAGACCTTGACGGAGAGAAGGCCGCCCTCCATCAGCTTAAAATGGAGAGTGAGCCCCGCCGTCAAGTGGTGGATATGGGCGAACGTCTTCCACCCTCGACCAAGATCATCACTTGAGGGGCTGGAAAGTCGACGCGAACTTGCGTACCGCTGATCCAACAGCCCTCATGTGCAGCCGCAGTGACTCCGGCGGATCCCGCTCCATCTCGCTTCATGAAGGAGTCGAGACGAAAGCGGCGACGGCGAGGCGGCAGCGCAGCCTGACGAAGAACTCGCAAGCGTCATCCCCAACATGGCCCTCCATGGGGGGAGGAACCGCTGGCGGAGGCGGGACCAGCGCGCCGCCCCGTTCTCCTCTTCCCTGAGCACCTCGACCTCGTCCACGGCCTCGCCCTCTCCCCCTTCCCCTCGCGGCTGGCTCTGCCACCGCAGGTGAAAGAGAAGGAAGGACGCGTTGTCGAGCGGCGACCCTTGCTGCCACCGTTGAAGAGCCAGGATTCCCTCTCTCCATGGCGGATGGAGGGAGGGGGAGCGGAAGCTGAAGGAAAGAGAAGATGGAAGAGTGCGGGAAGCCGTTCCCCCCCCCCCCCCGCTCTTTATAAAAGAACGGGGTGGGGGCACGACCGCCCCGCTCGACCAATCAAGACGCGGAAGGCGCAGGGAACTGGGACCGACCCGCTGCCCCGGCCCGCGACGGCCCGGTTTCCCGCCTCCACCATTCGCCACCCCGAGCGCATGAGAGCCACGTGGCAGGCATGCGGGACCGAGGCGACGGGTGAGGCGACTTCTCCCCCCGTGATCGTGGGGAGTGGACGCCTTGAAGACCACGCCCCGGCCTCGTTCAGTAAATGGGCCGCACCTTCATGCCTCCCTCCGTTTATGGGGAAGGCAGGAACCGCCCCCTTTTACTGCGACGGGACGCATGCGTGCAGAGCTCAGCCCCACGCATGCCGCGCACATCGGGCACGCCTCCCCACGCCAAGCCACGCGCGGGAGGCATGGGAAGCGCAGCGCGCGAAAAGACTTACCGCGATAAAAACCACCCTGCCTGCCCGCGCACCGTTTTTGGGTCTAGCCCAACGACGCGATTGCGCTTACGTCTGGCCAAGGCCCGGGGGCTCCTGTCGGTGTACAAAAAGAGGGGTACACCTTTTAACTGTGCACGGGCAGTCTGAGCCGTGGGCACCGCCACACTAAGCAAGGCAAGGAAGGTGAGCCAAGGTAAGGCTGAAGCTCAAAAGGAGCAGAACGACGCCAAAACCAAGACCACAAAGAGCAAAGGGGACGAAGCAGACTCCCCCGGCAAGATCCTTGCCGGGGGGCGGTTATAGCAAACCCGGCAAGGCCCTTGCCGGGGCGGCTCGCCCCACGCCCATGGAGCGGATCACCTTTGAGTCCACTGACAACCATGGGGCAAAGGATTCGGGAGACATCCCCGTGGTGGCATGGAGATCTTTGTGAACACATTCAAAGATCAGATACATACTATAGAAGATGACGACCCTTGGCGGGATCCCGACCAAGGAGGACCACAAGGCCCCCGGCAAGAGCCTTGCCGGGGATGACAGCAGGCGCCGTGGCACGACCCTTGCCGGGGCTGCGGCAAGGCCCCTGCCAAGGACACCCGTAGGGCCACCATCAGGCCCGCGCCAATCAAGCCTCCACCATGCAGCTGCCGACCCAACCAGTTGGGCAGGCACCTGCGTGGCGGCAAGCGAACCTTCGTGGAGACCCACCACTGCGCCACCTCAGCTGCCTGCCTGCCTACATGGCACCACAGGCACCGCTGGCCAGGGCGCGTGTCAACACGAAAGGGAGCGGCGACAGACGAGACTGGGCTCTCCCGTCCCGATAAAGCAATGACACCTAAGCAAGACGCATTTATGGCGCCTTGTCATGTAATGTGAGGGATAAACTCAGATGATCAGAGCCCTTTCCACCTCCTGTGTGCCACCGTGGCAACCCCTTTCCTATAAAAGGAGGCCCAAGGCGACCAGGAGGGGGATTCGGCTTTTTGGAGCTCCTCACGCCCCATAGCTAGCTCAAGAATGCAGATAAACTAACCACCAAAGCAGGAGTAGGGTTTTACGCATCTCGCGGCCCGAACCTGGATAAAGAACCCGTGTGCTATCTGTTTGATCTGCTCTTCTCACGACCCCGCGCCCCGCAACCGTAATAGGGATTCTCGTGATCTCATAGGTGTCGTCCCCGCACCGACAGTAACAGTAACAGCAGCAATAGTAAATTAGCAGGAGCAATATGTAGGAAATTCGTAGGCATTGGATCGGTGAATTCGTTGGATGATATTCATCATATAACAGTCATAACCTAGGGTGATACAAAACTAACTCCAGTTCATAAATATAATGTAGGCATGTATTCCGTAAATAGTCATACGTGCTTATGGAAAGAACTTGCATGACATCTTTTGTCCTACCCTCCCGTGGCAGCGGGGTCCATATGGAAGCTAAGGGATATTAAGGCCTCCTTTTAATAGAGAACCGGAACAAAGCGTTAACACATAGTGAATACATGAACTCCTCAAACTACGGTCATCACCGGAAAGTATCCCGACTATTGTCACTCCAGGGTTTATGGATCATAACATGTACTAGGTGAATATGACTTGCAAGATTGGATCTAGAACATAGATATAATGGTGAAAACATAAACGGTTCATATCTGAATTCATGGCACCCAGGACCGAAGTGACAAGCATTAAGCATGGCAAAGTCATAACAACATCAATCTTAGAACATAGTGGATACTAGGGATCAAGCCCTAACAAAACTAACTCGATTACATGATCATCTCGTCCAACTCCTCACCGACCAGCGAGCCTACGAAAGAATTACTCACTCCCGGTGGGGAGCATCATGGAATTGGCGAAGAAGGAGGGTTGGTGACGACGAAGATCGAAGATCCCCCTCTTCGGTGCCCGGAAAGGACTCCAGATCTGGCCTCCCGATGAAGAATAGGAGGCGGTGGCGGCTCCGTATTGTGAAACGTGATAATTCTTCCTCCCCGTTTTCCTCTCCAAATATAGGTATTTATGGTGTCGGAGATAGGGTCTGCGCGGCCACCAGGTGGGCACAACCCACCTGGGCGCGCCTGGAGGGGGACGCGCCCTGGTGGGTTGTGCTCACCCAGGGGCCCCCTCGTGTGGTTCTTGGCTCCAGTATTTTTATTTTATTCTGAAATAGATCTCCAAAAAGTTCCATTCCATTCCGAGAACTTTTATTTCTGCACAAAAACCACACCATGGTAGTTCTACTGAAAACAACATCTATCCGAGTTAGTTTCATTCAAATCATGCAAATTAGAGTCCAAAACAAGAGGAAAAGCGTTGGGAAAAGTAGATACAATGGAGACGTATTAGTCGGCGGCTGCTCCTCTCCCTTCTCCTCCACATGCTCCTCCTCCTCTGGCTCCAGTGAGTCTAGAGGCAGCCCGGCAGCGATGCTAGCGGCGCGCCTTGCCCAGATCTCCTGCTTGATATGGTACCAACACTCTCGCGTGAGCATAGCATAGGTGGTTATCTTCTTCTCGGCCATGGCGAAGCCGGAGAACATGGGAAGGGTGCCGTAGTGGGGGGATTTATTGGCCTCAGAGGCGAGCTGGACCGGCACCACGCACCGTTCACACCACACTCCACCCCACCCACCCATCGGAGGAGACATCCATCGGACCGTCGGGTTTCTGGGTGATCCCGCGTGGGACCCCGATGTCAGTCCAATGTGGCGGACGCGCCCGGGCGCCCCATAGCCGCCCATATTTTGGATGTATATGAGGGTCGGTCGGCCCAGGCGTTTGAGGCCCGTTTGAGGATCCCGTCTGGGTCAAATTTTCGTGAACAAGCCATCCGCCAGGTTGTTTGAGGCGGGTTTGGGGTGTCCGGGTGTAGATTCTCTAGTTTCTCAAAAAATGTTGCAGATGCTCTTACCACTAAAAGGACGGATGATTTAAGTTATTCCATACATTTATATTTTATAACATAGGTTATGCATGAGTTGGTCGGAGGATCATATGGTTTCACCTCTGGCCTACAAGAACTTAATGTTGTGTAGGCTATGAATTAAACACTAAGACGACAAACTTAATAAGCGTAGAAACAATACCCACATCTAGACCTACGAGTGCGCTCAATGATGTCGTGGTTCTACGTGGGCACTTCCAATTTTATTCTTAATAACATGCAAATCACAGGCTCATTGTAACACTCGCATTATATCAACATGCAAAACAATATATAGCATTATTCTCAGGAGGCACGGTGAACAACTCGTTTGCCGCTGTTTCACACGGACCACAAAGTTTGAGAAGCTTTTAAGTGTGCTGCACCCTGCATCGTCATGCCGTGTGCAACAACATTCCAAGCTCAACTTTGCAATCAAACTCACATGCTTGGCATTTCATAGACAACCTTCACAACAAGCTCTTAAAATACCATATATAGTCAACATTCATGATTATGCATCTCACGTGAGAGCCAATATTTACTTCTGAACTAAAGACACGAATAGGAAAAACTGATCGATGCTGCTCACTACAAAGGGCATCCCATTCCAAAATATCAAATGCATGTCTTCTTGTTAACATCAATGAGCAAATTTCACAAGGTTTTCCAATTCCAAAATATCAAACTATGTCTTCTTGCTAACATCAATGAGCAAACTTCGACAAGGTTTTCCCATTCAAAATATCTAATGCCTATGATTGTGGAAAGGGCGGGATTTGTCATCAGTTTGCACATTCAAACGGAACATGGGAGTTGGATTAACCAGTTGATCTTTTTTGTGCAGTTCCACTGAAATCAACTAATGGCTTGCATAGCATGGTGGATTTCATATTTATATGTTGCAAGGCCCTCAAGACATTGACAACTCCTTTCATGTAGATAGTTTGGTGGCTCAAGCTGACAACGAATGATTAGAGAACCATTTGATGTATTGTGCATGAAGAAGTATTATGGAGGACACGAACCATCTAGACATTTTGTGCAGTTCCACTGAAATCTTGTTGAGCAACCCTGTCTGCATGAATAAAGAAAAAGTGTGATTATTATAATAGTGGTACTAGTTGATGAAACATACGCTCACAAATATAATCATCTTCAATATCTTAATAGGAAAAGATAGCAATAAAATAGCTTCAATTAAACATTTATGCAAAATAGTACCACAATATAAGTAGTACAACATAACAAAGCACGATCATGTGGATGAAGGCCGATACTGACCTCATTTGTTAGAGCTGTGTCCACCACTCACTTGGTCATACTTTTCCTTGTTGTTGAATTTTGCACTTCATGTGTTGTTGAGTTGCCACATGAGCTCTGCAGTCTGGTCATGTCACCAACGTCTACTAATACTCTGTAAAGCTTCTCGACTATTCCTTTTGTAATGCACCGCAAACAGTGATTGCTTCTTTCTACAAAGTGGAAAGATCAAATGGACCCAATAATGCAACAATTTGCATTAAACACATTGGATCATTTTGTGTAGTTCAACTGAAATCAAAGTCAAAATAGCAACGAGCAGAAGTTTTGATATCCATCTTTGCACAAATAGGTATAAAGAAAACAATTACTGACTAATAACGGTTGATGGCTTATACGCCCACAAGAAAAGACGTCTACCTTATCTTAATGGGAAACAAAGCAGGACAGTAGCAATTATCAAACAGTGTGATTCATTCATATTAACTTAGACATTATCTTAGCAATATCTTGGTTAAACATGTAGAAAGAACGACAAGCAGGAAAATACCATTTCTAAAATAGTGTAACTGATTCATATTAATAGAGACATTATCTTAACAATACCTTGGTTAAACATGTAGAAAGAACGACAAAGCAGGATAGTACCATTTCTGAAACACTATAACTGAGAGACATTATCTCAACAATACACCCGCCGATCTATAATAGTGTTGCAGATTTGAACTAAGGTTCAGTAGTTAATTCTAACACTGGCATTGCTTAATTTTACCAGTGGCATTAGATTAATAAAAAGCATAAACAGTTGCATGGGATAGTGGACGCAACAGCACCATGTGCTTCCATCAACGTATAATGGGGTGATGCGGAGTTTGTTGTAACAAAGAAGCAAGCATCATGTCTGGGTTGCTCCCATTTTTGTTCACTTAATGGGAAACGAAAGCAATACAGTAGCTTCAGTTCAACATTTATTTAAAATAGTACCAATACAAATAGCACGATATATCAAAGCACACTACACAATCATGTGGATGAAGGTCGACACTGACCTTTCACGAGGCAGACTTGAAAGACCTCAGTGCCAAATACCAATCTGCCTACACGGATATAAGAAATACAATCTTCTTGTGTGTAGTTCCACTAAATCAAGCAACATTGCCGATGTGATATTTTAGCTGAACTGCACAAAACACTCTTCGAACAAAAGTGTTTTGCACAGTGAACCAAAAGTTCGCAATAGGAACGAGTTGAATAGATATCTCTATTTCCATAGAGGTAAAAAAGGAATCAATTAATGGCCAATAAAGGAGGATGGAACATACAACCACGAAAAGAAGCATCTACCTTATCTTAATGGAGAACAAAGTAGGACAATAACATTTCTAAAACAGTGGCATTGATTCATATTAACAGAGACATTCTCTTAAAATAACATTCGTTAAAAATGTAATTCACTTTTAGTAGTCACATGGCATTATTATATTAACAACAACTAAATAGTTGTATGGTACATGGGACACGCCAGCACCATGTGCCTCAACACGTATAAATGGGCGATGCAGAATATGTTGCAACCAAGAACAAATCAGCATATCTGTGTTGGTCCCATATTTGTTCTCTTTAAACCTTTTTCCTATGTGAGGGCAGGTAATCTAATCATGCACAAACTCCGCGACCCCTCGGTTTCTTTCCTTTTTCAACAAAGAGGTCAGTTCCTTACATATGTGTGTACTACGTTACCCCCTTTTCACTTTTCGACCAACTAAGCGGATGGATAGCCAGTCTGTACTACCTTTCCCCTTCCTTTGCTCATTGAACCACGTCCTAGATTCATGCTCCCCCTTATTTCCTCCTTGAACCAAGACCTAGATTCGACTGCAGAAGCGAAAAAGATCCACATGCAGCTAGAGCAATGACGGTTTGAAAGTAAGTTATACCTTAGGGTCGTCAAGATGTGGCTAGGCGTGTGGCGGGAGGCTGGATCTGCCACACTTTGTATGACAAACAAGGAAGAAGGGGTCGGAAGCCCTCCCGCGTAGGCGGTGGATGAAAGAGAACAACACAGCCAGTAGTGGATTCCCTCCCTCACCAACTGCAGGAGAGTGAACACTGCACCTCCGCCCCTTCCCAGTTCGATGTGATCTAGACGGATCCTTGACCTACGGTGAGGGGGGGGTGGAAGGCCAACACAGTCTTATTTAGATCTGAAGAGGGTGAGAGAGTGTGAACAGAGCAAATCCTAGCAAACAAACGTTGAGCCTCCAGCGTGTATATATATAGTGGAGAGAGAGACAGTGTGAAGAGTGCAAACCCTAGTGAACAAGCGATGTGGCTCCATCTTATTTAGTACTCATATATAGTACTAATATAGTGGAGTGGTTTTATTTTTCTCTCCACAACAATCGCTTTAAATTGTGTACGAAACGAAACTCTTTATTTAACGTACGAGTGAAGAAAACTACGATCAACTAACAATCGACGCATCCTAGTCGCACTTTCTGTCATTCATGTGTGGTACACTACCCTCCAAGTGAACAACCACACACGCGTCAAATTATGAGAAAGGTGGGCTACACCAACCTTCAATTTTAATATTTTTTCATAAATTCAATTTCAGTTGATAAATTCAATTTCAGTTAATTTGTATGTACAGTTTGCCCTCTCCCACTAATTATGGGTTGTTGTGTTCGGCCTAAATCAGTGTGCCACCATATCTCGTACTACCTCCGTCCAGGTTTTTACTCCACAACATATTTTTTTATCAAAGTCTAACTACATATTTAACTATCATACGGCTAATACATGCCAACAAAATATAAATATTATTGGGTTCATATTTTTTGTGTAGTTATATGAGTAATATTTTTTTATCAATGTGTGGCAACATAATTAAATAGTCGCAAAAATTTAGAATCAACTCATAAATAAAATGTTTATACAACTCAATGATTGATAGATCATAGCCAACATTTAGTTAATAGCTGGACAAATAAAATTACATGGGAGCTAAAGACAAAGTTGTGAGAAGGTTTAGAAATCAACACAAAACTTTTGCTCTTAGTACCAACATCGATGCTTGATACGTCTCCAACGTATCTATAATTTTTTATTGTTCCATGTTATCATATTATCTGTTTTGGATGTTTTATATGCATTTATATGCTATTTTTTTGGGAGTAACCTATTAACCTAGAGCCCAGTGTGAGTGCCAGTTTCTGTTTTTTCTTTGTTTTTGACTTTTACAGAAAAGGAATATCAAACAGAGTCCAAACGGAATAAAACTTTATGATGATTTTTCTTGGACCAGAAGACACCTACATGACTTGGAGAGAGGGCCAGAAGAGTCCGGAGGAGGCCACAAGCCTCTAGGGCGCGCCCCAGGGGGGCACCCTGAGGGCTTGTGGGCCCCTTGGGAGTCCTCTAACCCTAGTTCCACCTCTATATATTCTCAAATGTTCCCCAAACATCAGAAGCTTCCACCAAAATACCTTTTTAGCCCCGCAAGCCTCTGTTCCCGTGAGATCCCACCTTGGGGCCTTTTCCGGCACTCTGACGGAGGAGGATTCGGTCACGGAGGGCCTATACATCAACCTTGCTGCCCTTACGATGAAGCATGAGTAGTTTACCATAGACCTACGGGCCCATAGCCAGTAGCTAGATGACTTCTTCTCTCCCTCTTTGATCTTCAATACAATGTTCTCCTCGATGTTCTTGGAGTTCTATCGGATGTAATCTTTTGCGGTGCGTTTGTTGAGATCCGATGAATATTGGATTTATGATCAGATTATCTATAAATATTATTTGAGTCTTCTCTGAACTCTTTTGATATATTTGTATTTTTCTTTGAACTATCGGTTTGGTTTGGCCAACCAGATTGATTTTTCTTGAAATGGAAGAGGTGCCTAGTTTTGGGTTCAATCTTGCGGTGTCCTCACCTAGTGACATAGTAGGGGTAGCGAGGCACATACTGTATTGTTTCCATCAAGGATACAAAGATGGGGTTTACATCATATTGCTTGAGTTTATCCCTCTACATAATGTCATCTTACTTATAGTGTTACTCCATTCTTACGAACTTAATACTCTAGATGCATGCTGGATAGCGGTCGATGGGTGGAGTAATAGTAGTAGATGCAGGCAGGAGTCGGTCACGGACGTGATGCCTATATTCATGATCATTGCCTTAGATATCGTCATAACTTTGCGCTTTTCTATCAGGTTCTCAACAGTAATTTGTTTACCCACGTATGTTTTCTTTCAAGAGAGAAGCTTCTAGTGAAACCTATGGCCCCCAGGTCTATTTTCCATCATATATTTTCAGATCTATAAACCAAAAAACCCAAAAATACCTTGCTGCAATTTAGTTATATTTACCTTTGTTTGCTCTTTTATTTACCTTTTATATCTATCTCTATTAGATCTCACTCTTGTTCGTGACTGTGAAGGGATTGACAACCCCTTTTTCAAGTTGCGTGCAAGTTTTTGTTAGTTTGTGCATGTGCATATATTGGAGACTTGCTTGTGCCTCCTATTGGATTGATACCTTGGTTCTTAACTAAGCAAAATACGTATCTCTACTTTGCTGCATCACCCTTTCCTCTTCAAGGAAAAAATCAACGCAAGCTCAAGAAGTAGCTGGAAGAATTTCTGCGTTGTTGCCGGGGAGGATTCACGCCAAGTCAAGATTTGCCTCCTGTCAACTTGCCAATTTTTGGCGCCGTTGTCGGTGAGGTTCTACATCAAGCCTACCAAGTACCTATCAAAAACTCTCATCTCTTGCACTAACATTATTTGCCATTTGCCTCTTGTTTTCCTCTCCCCCACTTCTAAAACGTTTTCAGAAAAATACAAAAGCATTTGCCTTTTTATTCGACCTTCTTTCGTTCGTCTTTTCGTTTGCTTGCGTGCTAGACTGGTGTCTTGCCGTGATGTCTAAATCTGGGGAGGTTATCGTTGAAATTTTTGAGGATCTTGCTGATGGAAATCTTGAGGAAAAACTTGGATCTTGTTCTAATGTGTTTAGCGGCTAACTCTTAGTCATTGTTTTAGGAGAAGCCATGTTGAAACCTTCATTATCACGAGTGGGCTTGATGAAGTGATTCAGGAAGAATTTGCTGATAAATATCGTAACCATCAACAATTCACTAGCGGGGAGCGGTTCAGGCGTCCTCGATTCAAAGGTGAGCTGCAGGATTTTTAAGATCAGAATGTGCCACATGAGTGGAGTAGAATATATTAATAAAGATAGAGTTACTGGTACTAATTCGCGAGCATCTTCACAACAATCAGCAGATTTGCAAATGGAGATCATGTGTCTTCAAACATAGTATCCACAAAGGTTGGTCCCCACTTGGTGCTGAGAACACTGAAATATTTTGTAATTAGTCATGTATTTGCCATGTTAGGAACAACCTAACCGGTGTTAGATGTATTTTTTCTTCTTTGGACAGAAATAGAAAGAGGTTTGTTTAGAAACTTGAACATTTGACTAGCATAAGAAAAGTTATTTGCAAACTATTGGATGCATTTTCCGAAAATAACAGATTTTGGTGTCTTACCAGAGAAATGATCTCGTGCTGCAGAGGTAGTTCCCTCTTGAACAGGTTCCCTGGTTTATTTTTCCACAATGTCAACACACTTCAAAATGAAGATGAATTTTCACATACTTAATTCTTGAACCATATATGAATGCACATTAACTTCAACATCATAGAATTCAATACCTATCCATGAATTGTTGAAGATGTGTCAGATCCTGAGGCTTTATTGACTCTCTTGAGAGAATCCAGGTAGTAAATTATGTTCTTGTTTGGAACAACAAATACCTAGGTCCAGTGATTGCTACGGATTAAGAAAACCATGAACTTACGAACTATGTCGAAATTTGAAAGACAATCAATGTAAGTGTGGTTGTTTATTTGACTTACCCTTCATGATATGGCCAGAGAAATAAGTCTGCATGGGACGTGTTTTCGAAGATACGGGCGACCTTGTTAATGGCCCACTCCTGTTCATCCTTAGAATATAATACTGTGCCATTTTCTAATGCGGGATCTATGAAATACACACTCTGCTTTTTTCTTCTCTGCGCGATCAATCCCCTGAGAGGAATAAAATACATTTAGTAGTTTATCGTTTACAACCTTGTATGGAGAAGTTGATCAGAGTTTGTTAAGTACTTACAAAATCAGGCATCTAACAAGAGTGGCATCGAGCACGTTGAAGTTGAAGAAGAGATGTAAGTCCTCAAAACCCACAGTGATGGAACCCGGATCCTGACGCTCTTCGATCGCCTTGGTGATGAACTCCTAAGCGCCAAGCGCCAAGCGCCCTGCGCCGTGCTAATGGAAGCGCGTGTTGAAGCATGATAGTCTCCAACGTATCTACTTTTTCCCACACTTTTCCTCTTGTTTTGGAATCTAATTTGCATGATTTGGATGAAACTAACCGGGGACTGACGCTGTTTTCAACAGAACTACCATGATGTTTTTTTTGTGTAGTAACGGAAGTTCTCGGAAAGGAATGAAACTTTGTGAGGATTTTTTATATCAATAATAAGGATTTTTGGAGCCAAGACCCACCAGAGAGGGGCCCCTGGGTGGGCACAACCCACCAGGGCACGGCCCCCTCTCCTGGCGTGCCCAGGTGGGTTGTACCCACCTGGTGGCCCTGCTGATGACCCCCTGATACTATAAAATCACATTATTCCAGGAAAAAATCACGGAGAAAGAATTGTCGTGATCCTTGAGATGGAGCCGCCGCCAAGCCCTATTCTTCCTCGGGAGGGCAGAGTAATCGAGATTCATCATGTAATCGAGTTAGTTTTGTTAGGGCCCGATCCCTAGTATCCACTATGTTCTTAGATTGATGTTGCTATGACTTTTCCATGCTTAATGCTTGTCACTTTGAGCCCGGGTGCCATGAACTCAGATCTGAACCATTTATGAATTCATCATTATATCCATGTTTTAGATCCGATCTTGCAAGTTATAATCACCTACTACGGTTATGATCCGACAACCCCAGAGTGACAACAACCAGGCCCACTCTCGGTGATGACCGTAGTTTGAGGAGTTCATGTATTCACTATGTGTTAATGCTTTGTTCCGTTTCTCTATTAAAAGGAGACCTTAATATCCCTGAGTTTCCAATATGGACCCCGCTGTCACGGGAGGGTAGGACTAACTATGTCATGCAAGTTCTGTTAATAAAGCACGTACGACTATTTACGGAATACATGCCTACATTATATGGATGAACTGGAGCTAGTGCCGTAGCCCCCTAGGTTATGACTATCACATGATGAATATCATCCAACAAGTCACAGATCCAATGCCTACGAATTTATCCTTATTGATCTTGATGTGTTACTATTGCTATCATCACTGTTACACTTGCTACAAATTACTGCTATCATTGTTACTGTTACTGTTGCTGTTGTCACTATTATCAAAACTATCAAACTACTTTGCTACTGATCACTTTGCTGCAGATAATTAATCTCCAAGTGTGGTTGAATTGACAACTCAACTGCTAATACCTTCAAATATTCTTTGGCTCCCCTTGTGTCGAATCTATAAATTTGAGTTAAATACTTACCCTCGAAAACGGTTGCGATCCCCTATACTTGTGGGTTATCAAGACCTTTTTCTGGTGCCATTGCCAGGGAGCATAGCTATATTTTTTGAGTCACTTGGGATTATTATCATATTATTACTATGAACAATCTGAAGGATCCTAAACCGAAGATATTTCCCTCAAGTACGAGAGGAGGTAAGAAACTGCCATCCAGTTCTACTTTAGATTCACCTTCTGTTATGAGTAAACTTGCAACACCACCACATGCTATTAATTCTGATATGTCGCAAGTTATTGATGATGCTACTTCTACTATGAATGATGCTTATGATGATGCTAGTACCTTGGTTGATAATGATGATGTGCCACTTGGTGATTTTCTTGATAAACAAATTGGTAGAGTAATACAACATGATGTTGTTGAATCTAATGATGATCTTGATACTGAAACTCCTGAAACACCTGCTAGAACTAGCCTTCCTAGATATGAATTTCCTAAGGTACCAGAAGTTTATGCTTTGAGTGAAGAAGCAACTAGAGATATTCTTGCTTACAATGATAGAGATGATCTAGAGAAATTACTATGCAAGTACAAAGAAAAATCTCTGAATGCTAGAATGAAATGTGATCCTAAGTTTGCTACTTTACCTATCTGTATTGCTGATAAGGATTATGAATTCTCTGTCGACCCAGAGTTAGTTTCTTTGGTTGAATCTGATCCTTTCCATGGTTATGAAACTACTAAGTTGAATGATATAGCCACCCTTTTTACTCATGATGAGAAGACTCGCTATTAATTTATTCTCAAATTATTTCCTTTCTCATTAAAGGGTTATGCTAAAGCTTGGTAAAATACTCTTGCTCCTGGTTGTGTGCGTAGTCCCTAGGATATGATTTATTAATTTTCTGAAAAACATTTTCCTGCTCATATGAAACAAGCTGCCTTACAGGAAATATTTAAATTTGTGCAAACTAAAGAAGAGAGTCTCCCACAAGCTTGGGGGAGGCTTTTCCAGTTACTTAATGCTTTGCCTGATCATCCTCTTAATAAAAATGAAATACTTCATATCTTCTATAATGGACTAACCGATGCTTCTAGGGACTTCCTAGATAGTTGTGTTGGTTATGTTTTTAGGAATTATCGAGTAACATATTGAAAAATTATGATGATTGGACTATTCCTGAACCACCGACTACACCTACACCGAAGAAGAGGGATATATTATATCTCAGTCCTGAAGATACGCAAGAGGCAAAGAAATCTATGAAGGAAAAAGGTATTAAAGCTGAGGATGTTAAAAATTCACCTCCTATTGAAGAAATACATGGGCTTATACACCACCACTGCCGAAGGTGGTAGAGGTAAATTCTGTTATGAAGTCCAATGAAAATGATAATCCTCACAATATGCATCCTAGTCACTGCCTTTATGAGTTTGAAAACTACATTAGAAAACAAGACCACTTCAATGCAAATGTTATGAAATAATTGAAATATAATTCTGATATGATTGCTCGCTTGAGTGACTTGTTATTTAGAATCTCAAATGATGTTAGAGGTGTGGGAAAACATGCTTCTATGGTACAATCCCAGTTAGAACAAGTTGCTAAATCACAAAGAGAATTTCTTGATGAAATGAATCATAATATGCATGACTTTGTTGCTAGAGTTGCAACTAGAGGAGGTAAAATGACTCAAGAACCACTTTATCCTGAGGGACACCCAAAAAGAATTGAACAAGATTCACAAAGAAACAACACTAGTGCACCTAGTCCTTCTAAAAAGAAAAAGAAAAATGATAGGACTTTGCACACTTCTAGTGAACCTGAAATAGAAAAACCTCCTGACAAAGATAATGGAACTTCTATCTCTGATACTGAAACTCAATCTGGTAATGAACACTCACCTAGTGATAATGAAAAAGATAATGATGAGGTCCATGAAGACACTCAACCGTCTTGACAGAGAGAACATTGAGCGCCACACCACCGTCGATGAGTGTTTTGGTGACGAGGACGTTTCTGATGGTGGGCGAGCAAAGTATCGGGAGTGCGCCAGCGGCGGCTGAGCACTTGAGTTGGTCCGCAGAGTCGAAGGTGATGGCATACTTGGAACACCTGAGGGGACGTGACGCCCTGATCTTGGGAAGGGCCGCGTTCACCTCACGAGTGAACTTCTTGAAGATGCGATCAGAGGCGAGGGCCTGAGCGCCACCCAAGATGCAGGCAATGGCACGAGGCTCTTTGAAGCCCTGAGGCCCATCGTCTTGGCGGTGGTCGTCGTTCCTCCTTGGCGGCGGTGGCAGCGGAGGGAGGCCGGCAATGCCCCGAGGACAGTCCTCACAGGGCTGATCTCTCCAGGGGCCATTGAGGGAGTTCTGGATTAAGGGGTCCTTGGGCGTCCGGCCTGTTGGACATGGGCCGGACTGATGGGCTGTGAAGATACAAGACCGAAGACTCTCACCCATGTCCGGATGGGACTCTCCTTGGCGTGGAAGGCAAGCTTGGCGTCCGGATATGAAGAAGCTTCCTTTCTCTGTAACCGACTTTCTACAACCCTAGTCCTCTCCGGTGTCTATATAAACCGGAGGGTTTAGTCCATAGGGACAATCATAATCATACGGGCTAGACTTCTAGGGTTTTAGCCATTACGATATCGTGGTAGATCAACTCTTGTAATACCCATATTCATCAATATCAATCAAGTAGGAAGTAATACCTGCATAGAGAGGGCCCGAACCTGGGTAAACATCGTGTCCCCTGTCTCCTGTTACCATCGACTTTAGACGCACAGTTCGGGACACCAACATTGGTGCTTTCGTTGCGAGTTCCGCTGTGACGTCGAAGACAGGATCGATGGCTCGCCTTGTTATCAGGGATGGTATCACCTCCGGAGGAGCCCTGGCCTCAGGCCAAACCCTCCGGCTGCGCAGCTTTACCATGACCACCCGTACAGCCGTGAAGCCGACGATGACTTCTTTGGTCATCGAAAATCACCTCCGTGTTGACTCTGAATACTCCAAACGGATGGATCCGATGGAGTTGTCATCTTTAAACGAACTCCAAGATCGCATCGCCGCCTTGGGGGTCGCTACGGACTGCGATCGGATTGGGCTTAAACCCGATCAGAGAGAAATCAAATCTCCGCCGATCACCCATAAGATAGCGGTAGTAGAGGAGCAAAACAACAACTCTTCCTCTATATTGAGGACGAACTATGTTCGGATTTCTGAGCTCGAAGAGCCGGATACCTGTCCGAGGAATGACGTGCCCTGTCCTCCGAACCTAGAATCGGATGATGGGCCTGAAAAATCAGTTGATATCCCGGAGCCCGAACCATTAAGCTCGGAGATTTCTCGAACACCAGATCCCAAATTGGGTCAGGGTTCAGATTTAAAGCCACCCACCCACCAGATATACGCGATCTCATGTACATATGACAGCAGTCTCAAGAAACGGTCCATCACTTTTGGGCCAGATTCCTCCTGGTCAAAGACAAGATTAAAGATTGCTGCGACGAAGACGCGATCTCAGCATTTAGCAATAACTGCACGGACATAGGAATCCTCAGCACCATCAACCGCCGTCGCGTATTACACTTTGCTGACTTGGCAATCATCATACAGAAGTACTGCACAATGGAAAGCGCCTGGAAAACTCAGGCAGCTCTCTGGGAACCAGTGGTTTCCACTCAACCCTTCGTTCGGGAAAAAAGGATGCACCCTCGCGGGGCACCCGAGCCAATAGTAAAGAAATCTAAGCACATTACGGGGCGCGGAACCGTTATGGAGGGATGGCTCGATAGGCCATGCAAAATACACACAACGCCGGATACCATACCAACCCACAACCTTAGGGCATGTTGGATACTCCCGCAAGTGGCCAAGAGCGGTGAGGATATCCTCACCAAAAATACCCAGAGCAACACCCCCGGAAGACGATGACCTCAGCATATTGACGGTCTTCGAGACTTTTGCTTCAAACAATCGGCACAAAGGGCCCTCCGCGACCTCACCGAAGTCTGCCAAGTCACGGCAACAAACCCTTTGGATGACACGGCCATAACTTTCAATGGCAGTCACGAACCAAAATTCCGGACAGTCCGAGCACCGGCCACCTTGGTCCTCAATCCAACTGTGGACGGTTTTCGGCTCACCAAAGTGCTCATGGACGGCGGCAGCGAACTAAACCTCATCTATGAGGATACACTCAACAAAATGGAAATAGACAGGAGCCGCATCGAGCAAAGCAGCATGACCTTCCGAGGAATCATTCCCAGTCGGGAGGCGCGATGTGCAGGAAAAATCACACTTGACGTCGTATTCGGCACGCCGGAGAATTATCGGTCTGAAGAGACAACCTTCCAAGTGGCCCCTTTCAATAGCGGATATCACGCCCTATGGGGGCGAGATGCATTTACACACTTCCAAGCTATACCTCATTACGGGTACATGAAGCTAAAGATGCCTGGGCCCAATGGTATCATCACACTTGCCAGTGATCCGGACATAGCACTCAGCACCAAAAAGAAAACTGCATCCCTGGCCCTCGAGGCATTTTCTGAAGCCCTCGCGGCTGAAGAGCTAACCGCGCTGCACTCCACAGTGGATAGGGATGACATAATCTTGGGCAAGCGACCCAAATCCACCTCCTTTAAACCAGCAGCCGAAATAGTCAAATTCCAAGTCCACCCGACAGACCCAAAGGAGACAGCATCCATCGGGGCACAACTCGACCCAACGGTTGACGCCCCGCTATGAGAATTCCTGCGCGAGAACTGGGACATAACGCCTGTCACCCTTCTCATATGCCAGGAATCCCACGCAGGTTGGCCAAACACAACCTCCACATACTAAAGGGATATAAACTAGTCAACTAAACACTGCGGCACTTTTTCGAAGCCAAACGATAAGCCATGGGGGAGGAGCTAGCCAAGTTAATCGAGGCCGGATTCATCAGAGAAATAAAACATCTGGACTGGCTAGCAAACCTGGTGATGGTGCCAAAGAAGGATAAATCCTGTCGCCTATGAGTCGATTTCAAAGACCTCAACAAGGCCTGCCCTAAGGATCCCTTCCCCTCCCTCGCATCGATCAGATTATTGATGCTACCACAGGAAGCGACTCACTGTGTTTCCTCGATGCCTACTCTGGATACCATCAAATCAAAATGAAGGAGTCCAACCAAGCTGCAACATCATTCATTACCCCATATGGTCATTCTGCTTCAACACTATGCCCTTCGGGCTCAAAAACGCCGGGCCACCTACCAACGCATGATTCAAACATCCCTGGAGAAACAGATTGGCAAGACAGTTGAAGCATATGTGGATGACGTCGTCATCAAAACTAGGCATGTCGAGTCATTGATAGACGATCTGTGTCTCACATTCGACAACCTCCGTACATATGACATCAAGCTCAATCCGGAAAAGTGTGTTTTCAGCGTTCCCACTGGAAAACTGCTGGGCTTCATCATTTCCAATAGAGGAATTGAAGCAAACCCAGCCAAAATCCGAGCTTTGTCACAATTGGCTACGCCAACAGACCTGAAACAAGTCCAAAAACTAGCCGGATGTGTGGCAGCTTTAAGCCGCTTTATCTCCAGACTAGGAGAAAAAGCACTGCCACTCTATCGCCTTCTCCGACGCACCGACCACTTCGAGTGGATGGATGCGGCAATGGCCGGACTGGAAGAAATAAAGGTTCTTTTAGCGAGCAACCCAATCCTAGCCACATCGAACGTTGGTGAACCCATGCTATTATACATATCAGCAAATCACCAAGTGGTGAGCGCGGTGCTCGTCGTCGAGCGAGAGGAGGATGGACACAAATTCCCGCTTCAGAAGCCGGTATACTACGTATCCACTCTCCTCACACCATGAAAATCCCGGTACCCTCATTACCAAAAGATAGCATACGCGGTCTTCATGGCATTCCGGATGCTGCGACGTTACTTCCAAGAGTGCTCGATCACGGTGGCTTCCGAAGTACCACTGAATGACATAATAAACAACCGCGATGCCACAAGCCGGATTGCCAAGTGGGCCATTGAGCACCTTCCATTCGACATAACATACAAACCATGCCGGGCCATTAAATCCCAAGTACTGGCCGACTTCGTCACTGAATGGACAGATGCCAAACTCCCTAAAGAGTAGGGCACATATTCCAACTGGGGCATGTACTTCGATGGCTCAAAAATGCTGGCGGGCTTAGGAGCGGGCGTTGTCTTAACATCCCCCACTGGATACACAGTTCAGTACGTACTCCAAATATTATACACAGACTCCAACAATGCAGCCGAATACGAGGCCTTACTGCACGGTCTTCGGATGGCCATCTCCATGGGCATACAACGCCTGGAGGTGCGCGGAGATTCAAACCTTGCAATATCCCAAATAAATGGAGATTTCGACGCCAAAGTCTGAAGATGGCGGCCTGTCGTAACGCCATTCTCAAAATGTCAACTCGGTTTGAGGGGCTCGAGTTTCATCATGTGGCTTGAGAAAGTAATCAAGTGGCGGATGTCCTTGCTTGCATCAGTGCCAAGCGCGACCCCGTCTCGCCTAACATATTTCTTGAAAGGCTCTTCAAGCCATCCGTGGTGTGGTAAGGGGAGAGCGGCAACACCACTCCAGACCCGATTATACCCCCAGATTCCGAACACAATACCGATATCATCGGGGGCTCAGCCACCGAAATAACACCATCGGCCCATCTTATCATGGAAGTCATCGCCCCATGGACCGAACCATTCTTGGCCTACCTTAATAGGCGAGAACTCCCTGAGGATCAGAATGAGGCTCGCTGCATTGTCCGCGCCGAAGCGATAACGTCCACGACAGAAAGCTCTACAAGAAAAGCGCTATCGGAGTACTTCAAAGATGTATCTCCGAAGAAGAGGGACGACAGCTCTTGTCTGAATTCATGCCAGTCTCGGTGGTCACCACGCCGTGGCTTGGGCCCTTGTAAGTAAGGCCTTCTGTACGGGTTTCTATTGGTCGATGGCCTGAGCAGACGCACAAGACCTTGTTCAACGTTGCGTCAGATGCCAGCTTTTGCCAACCAAAGCCATATGCCACCCACCGTTCTACAAACAATCCCCATCACTTGGCCTTTTGCGGTCTGGGGGCTTGATATGGTCGGACCCATTAAAGTTGGAAGCCATAGGAAAAAATATCTACTGGTCATGGTAGATAAGTTCACTAAGAGGATAGAGGCCAAACCAGTTAAAACGACCGAAGCCGGACCAGTTGTAGACTTCATATCCGGTGTCGTGCACCGTTATGGTGGCCCACACAGCATCATCACCGATAACGGCTCAAATTTCACAGCCGATGAGGTGAAAACCTGGTGTGCTAATCTGGGCATTAAGCTCGATTACGCCTCCGTCTATCACCCGCAAACAAACGGCCAAGTCAAACGAGCCAATGGTCTTATTATGAGCGGAATCAAGCCTAGACTAGCGTGGTCTTTGAAGGAATCAGATGAGCACTGGGTTGAGGAGCTCGACTCCGTACTCTGGGGGCTGCGGACCACGCCCAATCAAACCTAGACTAGCGTGGTCTTTGAAGGAATCAGACGAGCACTGGGTTGAGGAGCTCGACTCCGTACTCTGGGGGCTCCCGCAAACAAACGGCCAAGTCAAACGAGCCAATGGTCTTATTATGAGAGGAATCAAGCCTAGACTAGTGTGGTCTTTGAAGGAATCAGACGAGCACTGGGTTGAGGAGCTCGACTCCGTACTCTGGGGGCTGCGGACCACGCCCAATCGCAGTACCAGATATACACCCTTCTTCATGGTGTACGGCGCAGAGGCTGTGTTGCCCTGCAACATTATTCATGACTCACCTCGAGTGCGCATGTATGAAGATAGAGAGAGGCCGGTCTTGATCGGCATGACAGCTTAGATGCCCTGGAGGAGGAGCGCGACGTCGCAAAAGCCCGTTCCGCATTTTATCAACAGCGGGCTCGCAGATATCAAAGCAGAGAAGTGTGGGCCAAGTCTTATAATGTTGGCGAACTCGTTCTACGCTTGCCGGAGAAGAAAAAGGACAAACTCAAGCCCAAGTGGGAGGGTCCCTTCATCATTGATGAAGTTCTCACCGGAGGAGCGTACCGCCTGCATGAAGCATCAGACAATCTCTAAGAGCCGAACAATGGAACGCAGCCAGACTCCGAAGATTCTACGCCTAGAGCCAAACTCTTTGTTCGTCTTCTTCTCCCTTTTGTTTCCATTATTTTTTCCTCTCTTTTCGCCTTTTTTTATTTAGCTTTAAAGCTCTCGTGCGGGTAAACTGTGCACCTAGGATGTACATATCCTTAAATATGTACGCCCATAATACCTGGGGCTTCTTGTACAGAAGCTTATTATTATTTTTCGGGCATCAAGCTCACCACATATGTGTTTTTTCCTCATATGTACCTTTTCTTCGCCATTATATGCATCGTCATGACTTAAGTTTTGGCCAAGCTAGGTTGCCTGGCTCCTGTGCTTATGCCCTACGTTCCTGTTTGTTTGGCTAGGGCATAAAGGGAGCACCTCTGCGATTGTTACTGTCGGGTCATCCGGATGTGTACCTCAGACTGGGTGAAGCCGAAAGCTAGCGTTCTTAAGGGAATATTCGGTCGGCGGACTAAATATGTTTTGACGCTCATTACACTATGAACCCCCAGATGTTACATATAATGTGATTTTTCAATCACAGTTCGGACATGCATATTAACACATGTTTACCCATGGAAAGGAACCCTTAACGGAACTATTCTCTCTGGAAGACATTTCTTACAATTACAATGTAATATAACATAGCTAGACGGATACAACTTTTCTGTTTAAGCAACTCTGACCCCTATGCCTAGTTTCCACGCATACCCCAGCCTATCTTGCCGCTCAGGTATTCGGAAACACTCCGTACGTTCGGGTACAGAGGTTGAAGCGAAAAGGTCTTCCATGACGATTGTTTTACAATCCGGTTAGGGACAAATATTTCAAGGAAAGTACATAGTCACTGGGACTCAAAAATTTCCTCCTCTATGCCATCTAACAGGCTGTCTAACTTACAAATATGTTGGGAATATTTTGCGGCTACTTTTACCTGGTCATATACCAAACTAACGGGAATTTCTTTTCCGTCCGACCCTAGAGGTCCAACCCAGGCCATATGATTTGGATCAAGCTTGGTGTACCATGTCTTCACCATGGCCCAGGCCTCTCGCACACCTTCTCGGCGGGTCGATATCTTCCATAATCGAATACACCGCCGGGCTCCTTTGAATAGCTCCACGAGCTCCGCCATACTTCCTGGAGGGGAGGCGGATGGCCAGAAAGCCTTGGCAACACTCCGCATTGCTTGCTGAACTCGCTCGTGCCTTTGGGAAAGCTCTGGTAGCAGGTCGCCTTGAGATCCGGACATTTCCACTTCGGGACGGCCAGTCAGCATACCTGCAGACATAAATCTGCAGTTCTTGCCCTCGCCGAATTATAGGGAGACAAGTTCGGAAAATCATACTGAATATGCCGCCTCCTAGCCTCTTATTCTTCTTCACGGAGTCGGCTAGCTAGGCTCGCACATCTTTTAGTTCTTCGCCCAACAGAGTGTTGGAATCCTGTAGCTTATTCTTCTCATCCTTGACCCGTGTCAACACACGATCACCCACGGATAGTTGCCTTTTGGCCTCTTGCGCGGCTTGCAGGGTCTCCTTCAGTTGATCTGACAATCCTGCCAGGGGAAGTACAAAAAGTTTTAATATTATTGGTATATGACTATATTTTCTCAATAGAGGGGAACATTACCAGGCGATGCCTTCTTGGATTCCTCCAGTCCGGCTGTAGTAGCAGCTAGCTGGGTCCGACACTTTTCCATCTCTTGAGACAACAGGTTGTTCTTCTCTGTGAGCACCTGGTTACGCAATGATCCTCAAATCAGCTGTATCAACTGCTTCAAGTCTCGGGGGCTACTGGTATATAATTATCAGATTTGCACAAATGTGTACTTACCCGCATATCTTTCAAATGTTGATCTGTGGCTCTAGTAAGCTCGTCTCGAGCAGCTTGGATGTATGCATTAGCCGAGCTGAAGGCGTTGAATGCCTCTTTTGTAAAGTCGGGGTCGCGAAGAGTGGCCCGCCGGCGCTGATGATTCATGGCGCTTTCCACTTTAGAGTTTGTGACGGATACATCATCTGAATCCTCTGCCGAAGGACAATCCGGCGTCACTCCCATATCAACCCTCACCTTCAAGGCAGGTTCGGGAACCTGACTTGTGGAGGCGTGGGCGGTAGGATCCCCGGACATAGTTCGGCGAACGCTTTTTTCTGATAAGACACGGCGGATAAATGTCACAGTTTAATGTGACTACCAGGGGCCATGATTAAAAAATCATACCTCTTTGATAAAGGCTCTGCCATGTTGCCATTCGCCTTCCTCTTCGAAAATTTGCCAAAGGTGCGAGGGTGTCCGGACCCTTCCGACCGCAGCAGGAGGCGTCATCTTCCCCATTATAGTGCAACATGGGAAGCCCTCTGTATTGGAGTGGTTGAACCCCCCGCACTATGGAAGTCGCCATTACCTCGACTATTGATAGTCCGGACTTGGCAAGTGTCCTTATCTTGCTCATCAATTGACGGACTTCCGCACTATCTTCCTCCTCGAGGCTCCGAGGGCGCCAGCTATGGCGTTTCTTCAATGGAACATTTGAAAATTCTGGAAGACCAATTCGGACTGGGTCAGGAAGGGCGACATCCTCAATATAGAACCATTCGGAAGGCCACTCTTCGGACGCCTTCTTTGGTGTACTAGACAGGTACCCGGTCTCGGCGATGCGCCATACCTCGGCACCACCCACTTCAAATATTGATCCCTCTTGGTTAATTACGAGGGACGAGGCAGAATAGTTTCCTCCAAAATTCAAAATGGGCCTCACAGCCCAGGAATAGCTCACAAAGAGCAATGTAACCCACAATGTGCAGGATAGAGGCAGGAGTGAAATTGTGCAGTTGGAGGCCATGATACTCCAGAAGTCCTCGGAGGAACGGGTGGATTTGAAATCTGACGCCTCTTAACAAGTAGGGAACAAATCACACTCGTTACCCCTAGATGGATTGGGGAAATTCTCTGCCTGAGCCCCGCCTTTGAAGGAAGTCAATCTTGCTCGAACGGGGACTAGATCCGCGGGGGGAAGAAATCCCTGTGTTTGCAGCTTCACCAGCTGACCGTGGGATACGGAACATCTCTCCCAATCGCCTTTTGTCGGAGCCGTGGTGACGGGAGGAAGAACTGGGAGCGCTAGCCATGTTGGAATGGTTCCTCCTAGAAAGGTCTGAGGATTTTTCCGCGCGGTGTGGAATGGATCTGAGATACAATCTCTTTAAATAGACGCTTTTCTTACATGGCTGGGGGGTTATATATAAAAAAATACCCTGACCTCTCGTATTCGCTCGACACGTGGAAGCTGAAGCCATGGATGCACAAAATCCGATGTGTACGACATTAAATGGAAGGCCGAATATAGCTCTTCAAAGTCATCGGGGGAGGAACCTGCTTTGCAATGCCGAAGATAATCTGCGCGCTGGACACATCGTCATTGAAAGCCTGGTTAAGGGGCTACCGAGGGAGTCCTGGATTAAGGGGTCCTCAGGCGTCCAGCCTATTGGACATGGGCCGGACTGATGGGCTGTGAAGATACAAGACCGAAGACTCTCACCCGTGTCCGGATGGGACTCTCCTTGGCGTGGAAGGCAAGCTTGGCGTACGGATATGAAGATTCCTTTCTCTGTAACCGACTTTGTACAACCGTAGTCCTCTCCGGTGTCTATATAAACCGGAGGGTTTAGTCCGTAGGGATAATCATAATCATACAGGCTAGACATCTAGGGTTTTAGCCATTATTATCTCGTGGTAGATCAACTCTTGTAATACCCATATTCATCAAGATCAATGAAGCAGGAGGTAGGGTATTACCTCCATAGAGAGGGCCCGAACCTGGGTAAACATCGTGTCCCCTGTCTCCTGCTACCATCGACCTTAGACACACAGTTCGGGACCCCCTACCCGAGATCCGCCGGTTTTAACACCGACAGTCACCGCGAGGCTGACCCTGCCAGTGGTCCTCACGGGGCTGATCAGGCCAGTCCTGGCAGGGGTCGCGATTGTCCCAGCGGCCCCCACCGGGGCCTCCTCAGTGGTCGTAGCCACGGTCGTTGTGCTCGGGACGGTGGCAGAGGCGCCCCTCGCGGATTGCCCTGAGCTCCTGGCAGTCGTTGGTGTTGTGGCTATGGACGTTGTGGAAGACGCAGAATGGGCGGCTGCCCCTGGAGGATTCGGCATGGTCGCAGCCGTGCTTCATCTGAGGTTCAGCCACGAGCATAGCAAGGCCCTTGCGCTTCACGTCCTTAGCCTTGGCCTTCTTGTCTTCAGGATCGGCCTCCGGGAGCTCTAGGACGGAGAGGCGACCTTCCTCTATCCTCGTGCATCTGGCGGCCATGTTGAACAACTCCAGAGTCGAACACAAGTCCTCATGTATGGTGAGCTCCTCCTTCATCTTGACATCCCGGACACCCTCAGAGAATGCCGAAATGATGGCCTCGTCCGAATCTTCGGGATCTTGAGGCGAACATTTGTGAAGCGCTTTATGTACTTGTGCAAGGTTTTGCTCGGCTGCTGCTTGATGTGCCGTAGGTCGCCTGCTGTAGGAGCGCAGTCGTGAGTGCCCTAAATGTTGGCGATGAAGCGCTCGCAGCTCGTCCCAGGAGGATATCGACCCTATCGGGATATTCTGGAGCGAAGAACGCACGCCATCCTTGAGGGCCATGGGGAACCAGTTCGCCATGACTTTGTCGTTGCCGTTTGCAACCTTGATACTCAGCTCATAGAGCTGGAGGAACTAAGCAGGGTCAGGAGTGGCATCATAGCAATCTATCTTGAACTTGCCGGGCAAGACGACGCGACACAGCTCCAGGGTGAATGCACGGCAACCTGCTGCACTCACGGGAACCAGCCGCAGAGGAGGAGCCCGATCTTGACGCCCGTGCACCGCCACCTCTGGCGGTACACTTTCTTGACGTGGCGGTGCTGGAAGCACGTGTGCTTCCCATTGGGGTTGCTGCACCACCTGGCAGCTTTCTTCATCGTGCGTTGGTGCCCTGCCCAACAGGTCGCGCTGGGGTGCCTCACGTCTCGGCTCGGGGTCCACGCTATGCAGAGGAGGGGGAGGAGGCACGCCGTGAGACACGTCACCCGCCAGGGATGGCAGAGGGCGAGGCAAACGAGTTGGCGCAGGGGCCTCACCAGTGGAGTTGACGAGCTTGGCGATATGGGCGAGCCAGTCGTCATAGAGGTCATTGCACGGGCGATAGCGTAGCAGCTCGCGCGCCATGAGCAGTGTAGCCTGCACATTCGCCGGATCGTGACGAGCGTGAGAGGACGATGCCGTGACCAGAGTGGGTGATGGAGTCGCGGTTCGGCCGTTGCACCACACGGACGGTGGGAGCGACAAGTCCTGCTGTTCATGGGCAACATGGTTTGTATTTGTGTTAGCCACCAGGGAGGCAGAGCGGCGAGACGTGTCGTTGCCCACGGGTGTCGTCTGAGCAACACAAGCGGCCCGACGCTTGGCATGGACACGGCGAGCGTCGGCCATGGGAACGGTGCAACGGGGGCAGAGCGAATGGTGGAAAAGAGGCTTCGACACGCCCCTACCTGGCACACCAAATATCGGATTCAGGGCTCCGCAGACCCAAGAAAAGGTTCGAACTCTGGGCCGTGTGCGAAGAACTCAACTTCTCCAGCCAACTAGCTCGTCACCCCCACAGCCTAGCTCGATGGGCATGGAAGAAGATGGACACGACAGTTTCCAGGTTCGAGCCACCTTGCGGTGTAAGACCCTACTCCTACTTTGTGGTGGATTTGCCTCACGAGGGGCCGAGGACTAACTAGTACAAGGGAGGAACCACCTCGCAGGGTTTGCTCTGGTGAGTGAATGATTTGAGAGGTTCCGATCGGCTGATCGGGCCTCCCTCTTGGTGGTGGCTAGCCTATATTTATAGTGGCCTCGGTCCTCTTCCTCCAAAACGAAGGTGGGAAGGGATCCCACAGTGTGCAATTTGAAAGGGGACAAGTAGTACATTTTATCCTGATGAAAGTTGGTCTTTGCCTGCAAAGCTTCTGGTCGTGATGCTGCGGTGGGCTCAGTGATGACATTTGTGTTGCCATTCTGGCGGTGTTGGTCTTGTTGCACGGGAATGGAAACCTTCGCCTGACTCCTCGGGACCCCGTGCCTGCGCTTGCCTCCTTAGCACCAAAGTGGAAAAAGGCTCCTCTGTGCCCGCTAGCGCCTGCCTGGCTTCTGTCGTCATAGCTTGCGTCTATTGGCAATATTCCCTAGAAGCAATAATAAAAAGGTTATTATTATATTTCCTTGTTCATGATAATTGTCTATTGTTCATGCTATAATTGTGTTATCTGGAAATCGTAATACATGTGCGAAAACATAGACCACAACATGTCCCTAGTGAGCCTCTAGTTGACTAGCTCGTTGATCAATAGATGGTTACGGTTTCCTAACCATGGACATAGGATGTCATTGATAACGAGATCACATCATTCGTTTAATGATGTGATAGACAAGACCCAATCCTAAGCATAGCACAAGACCGTGTAGTTCGTCTGCTAAAGCTTTTCTAATGGCAAGTATCCTTTCCTTAGACCATGAGATTGTGCAACTCCCGGATACCATAATGGTACTTTGGGTGTGCCAAACATCACAACGTAACTGGGTGGCTATAAAGGTACACTACGGGTATCCCAGAAAGTATCTGTTGGGTTGGCACGAATCGAGACTGGATTTGTCACTCCGTATGACGGAGAGGTATCTCTGGGCCCACACGGTAGGACATCATCATAATGAGCTCAGTGTGATCAAGGAGTTGTTCATGGGATGATGTGTTACGGGAATGAGTAAAGAGACTTGCCGTAACGAGATTGAACAAGGTATCAGTATACCGACGACCGAATCTTGGGAAAGTATCGTACCGATAGACAAAGGGAATTGTATACGGGATTGATTGAATCATCGACATCGTGGTTCATCCGATGAGATTATCTTGGAGCATGTCGGAGCCAACATGGGTATCTATCCCGCTGTTGGTTATTGACCAGAGAGTTGTCTCGGTCATGTCTACGTGTCTCCCGAACCCGTAGGGTCTACACACTTAAGGTTCGGTGACGCTAGAGTTGTAGAGATATTAGTATGCGGTTAACCAGAAGTTGTTCGGAGTCCTGAATGAGATCTCGGACGTCACGAGGAGTTCCGTAATGGTACGGAGGTAAAGATTTATATATAGGAAGTCCAGTTTCGGCCACCGGGAGAGTTTCGGGGGTCACCGGTATTGTACCGGGACCACCGGAAGGGTCCCGGGGGTCCACCGGGTCGGGCCACCTATTCCGGAGGGCCCCTTGAGCTGAATAGGCATGGGAACCAGCCCCTGGTGGGATGGTGCGCCCCACCCAAGGGCCCAAGGCGCCTAGGATTGGAAACCCTAGGGGCCCGTTGCCCCCCGAGGGGGCATGCGCATCCCCTGGTTGGAAACCCTAAGGGGGTCGTTGCCCCCCAAGGGGCCGCCACGCCCCTAGATGGGTTCTCCAAGGGGGCATGCACCCCCCTAGCCCCTATATATAGTGGAAGGGAGGGAGGGCAGCCACACCCTAAGCCCTGGCACCTCCCTCTCCCTCACGTGACACCTCTTCCTCCTCAAGTAGCGCTTGCCGAAGCCCTGCTAGAATCCTGCTGCTTCCACCACCATGCCGTCGTGGTGCTGGATCTCCATCAACTTCTCCTCCCCCTTTGCTGGATCAAGAAGGAGGAGACGTCTATGCTCCGTACGTGTGTTGAACGCGGAGGTGCTGTCCGTTCGGCGCTAGGATCATCGGTGATTTGGATCATGACGAGTACGAATCCATCAACCCCGTTCTCTTGAACGCTTCCGCTCGCAATCTACAAGGGTATGTAGATGCACTCCTCTCTCTCTCTCTCTCTCTCTCTCTCTCTCTCTCTCTCTCGTTGCTAGATGACTCCATAGATTGATCTTGGTGATGCGTAGAAAATTTTAAATTTCTGCTATGATCCCCAACAGTGGCATCATGAGCTAGGTCTATGCGTAGTTTCTATGCACGAGTAGAACACTACTTGTTGTGGGCGTCGATTTTGTAAATTGACTTGTCGTTACTAGTCTTATCTTGATCCGGCGGCATCGTGGGATGAAGCGGCCCGGACCGACCTTACATGTACACTTACGTGAGACAGGTTCCACCGACTGACATGCACTAGTTGCATAATGTGGCTAGCGGGTGTCTATCTCTCCTACTTTAGTCGGATCAGATTCGATGAAAAGGGTCCTTATGAAGGGTAAATAGAAATTGGCATATCACGTTGTGGTTTTGGCGTAGGTAAGAAACGTTCTTGCTAAGAAACCTATAGCAGCCACGTAAAAATTTGCAACAATTAGAGGACGTCTAACTTGTTTTTGTAGCATATGCCGTGTGATGTGATATGGCCAAAAGGATGTGATGAATGATATATGTGATGTATGAGATTCATCATGTTCTTGTAATAGGAATCACGACTTGCATGTCGATGAGTATGATAACCGGCAGGAGCCATAGGAGTTGTCTTAATTACTTTACTTTATTGCTAAACCGTTAGCCATAGTAGTAGAAGTAATAGTTGACGAGACAACTTCATGAAGACACGATGACAAGGATCATGATGATGGAGATCATGGTGTCAAGCCGGTGACGATGATGACGATGGCGCCCCGAAGATGGAGATCAAAAGGAGCAAAATGATATTGGCCATATCATGTCACTATTTGATTGCATGTGATGTGTATCATGTTTTTACATCTTATTTGCTTAGAACGACGGTAGCATAAATAAGATGATCCCTCATTAAAATATCAAGAATTGTGTTCCCCTAAGCATGCACCGTTGCTAAGGTCCGTTGTTCAAGCACCACGTGATTATCGGGTGTGATAGGTTCTAACGTCAAGATACAACGGGTGTAAGCCAGACTTACACACGCAATACACTTAGGTTGACTTGACGAGCCTAGCATGTACAGACATGGCCTCGGAACACGGAAGACCGAAAGGTTGAACATGAGTTGTATAGAAGATACGATCAACATGAAGATGTTCACCCATGATGACTAGTCCGTCTCACGTGATGATCGGACACGGCCTAGTTGACTCGGATAATGTATCACTTAGATGTCTAGAGGGATGTCTATCTGAGTGGCAGTTCATTAAATAATTTGATTAGATGAACTTAATTATCATGAACATAGTCTAAAACTTTGCAATATGTCTTGTAGATCAAATGGCCCACGCTAATGTTGCCCTCAACTTCAACGAGTTCCTAGAGAAAACCAAGCTGAAAGATGATGGCAGCAACTACACGGACTGGGTCCGTAACCTGAGGATTATCCTCATAGCTGCCAAGAAAGCATATGTCCTTGATGCACCGCTAGGTGAAGCACTTATTTTCCCAGCAACTCAAGACGTTATGAACCTCTGGCAGTCGCGTAGTGATGATTACTCCCTGGTTTAGTGCGGCATGCTTTACAGCTTAGAACCGGGGCTCCAAAAGCATTTTGAGTAGCACAGAGCATATGAGATGTTCCAAGAGCTGACAATGGTTTTCCAAGCTCATGCCTGGGTCGAGAGATATGAAGTCTCCGACAAGTTCTACAGTTGTAAGATGGAGGAGAATAGTTCTATCAGCGAGCACATACTCAAAATGTCTGGGTTGCACAACCGCTTATCTCAGCTGGGAGTTAATCTCCTGGATGATGCGGTCATTGACATAATCCTTCACTCGCTCCCACCTAGCTACAAGAGCTTTGTGATGAACTTCAATATGCATGGGATGGAAAAGACCATTCCTGAGGTATATTCAATGCTGAAATCAGCGGAGGTGGAGATCAAAAAGGAACATCAAGTGTTGATGGTGAATAAAACCACTAAGTTCTAGAAAGGCAAGGGTAAGAAGAACTTCAAGAAGGACGGCAAGGGAGTTGCCGCGCCCGGTAAGGCAGTTGCCGGGAAGAAGACAAAGCATGGACCCAAGCCCGAGACTGGGTGCTTTTATTGCAAGGGAAACGGTCACTGGAAGCGGAACTGCCCCAAGTACTTAGCGGATAAGAAGGCCGGCAATACCAAAGGTATATGTGATATACATGTTATTGATGTGTACCTAACCAGCGCTCGTAGTAGCTCCTGGGTATTTGATATCGGTGCGGTTGCTCATATTTGTAACTCAAAACAGGAGCTGCGGAATAAGCGGAGACTGGCGAAGGACGAGGTGATGATGCGCGTCGGGAATGGTTCCAAGGTCGATGTGATCGCCGTCGGCACGCTACCTCTACATTTACCTACGGGATTAGTTTTAAACCTCAATAATTATTATTTAGTACCAGCTTTGAGCATGAACATTGTATCTAGATCTCATTTAATGCGAGATGACTACTCATTTAAATCTGAGAATAATGGTTGTTCTATTTATATGAGAGACATGTTTTATGGTCATGCCCCGCTGGTCAATGGTTTATTCTTATTGAATCTCGAACGTGATGTTACACATATTCATAGTGTGAATGCCAAAAGATGTAAGGTTGATAATGATAGTCCCACATACTTGGGGCACTACCGCCTTGGTCACATTGGTGTCAAACGCATGAATAAACTCCATGTGGATGGACTTTTGGTGTCTCTTGATTATGAATCATTTGTCACGTGGGAACCATGCCTCATGGGCAAAATTACCAAGAATCCGTTCTCCGGAACAATGCAGCGAGCAACCAACTTATTGGAAATCATACATACTGATGTGTGCGGTCCAATGAGCGTTGAGGCTCGCGGTGGTTATTGTTATGTTCTCACCCTCACTGATGACTTAATTAGATATGGGTATGTCTACTTAATGAAACACAAGTATGAGACCTTTGAAAAGTTCAAGGAATTTCAGAGTGAGGTTGAGAATCAACGTGACAGGAAAATCAAGTTCTTACGATCAGATCATGGGGGAGAATATTTGAGTCACAAATTTGGCACGCACTTAAGGAAATGTGGAATTGTTTCACAACTCACGCCGCCTAGAACACTCATCGGAATGGTGTGTCCGAACGTCGCAATCGCACTCTATTGGATATGGTGCGATCTATGATGTCCCTTACCAATCTACCGCTATCATTTTGGGGTTATGCTATAGAGACTGCCGCATTCACTTTAAATAGGGGTCCGTCGAAATCCGTTGAGACGACACCATATGAATTGTGGTTTGGGAAGAAACCTAAGTTGTCGTTTCTGAAAGTTTGGGGATGCGATGCTTATGTCAAGAAACTTCAACCTGAAAAGCTCGAACCCAAATCGGAAAAATGCGTCTTCATAGGATACCCTAAGGAAACTATTGGGTATACATTCTACCTCAGATCCAAAGGCAAGATCTTTGTTGCCAAGAATGGATCCTTTCTAGAGAAAGAGTTTCTCTCGAAAGAAGTAAGTGGGAGGAAAGTAGAACTTGATGAAGCATTGCCTCTTGAACCGGAGAGTAGCGCAGCTCAAGAAAATGTTTCTGTGGTGCCTGCACCGACTAGAGAGGAGGTTAATGATGATGATCAAGGAAATTCGGATCAAGTTACTACTGAACTTCGTAGGTCCACAAGGACACGTTCCGCACCAGAGTGGTACGGTAACCCTGTCCTGGAAATCATGTTGTTAGACAATGGTGAACATTCGAACAATGTAGAGGCGATGGCGGGCCCGGATTACGAGAAATGGCTTGAAGCCATGAAATCCGAGATAGGATCCATGTATGAAAACGAAGTATGGACTTTGATTGACTTCCTCGATGATCAGCGAGCCATAGAAAATAAATGGATCTTTAAGAAGAAGACACACGCCGATGGTAATGTGACCATCTATAAGGCTCGGCTTGTCGCTAAGGGTTATCGACAAGTTGAAGGGGTTGACTATGATGAGACTTCCTCACACGTAGCGAAGCTGAAGTCCGTCCGAATCATGTTAGCAATTGCCGCATTCTATGATTATGAGATATGGCAAATGGACGTCAAAACGGCATTCCTTAATGGTTTCCTTAAGGAAGAATTGTATATGATGCAGCCAGAAGGTTTTGTCGATCCTAAGAATACTGACAAGGTATGCAAGCTCCAACGCTCAATATATGGGCTGGTGCAAGCATCTCGGAGTTGGAACATTCGCTTTGATGAGATGATCAAAGCGTTTGGGTTATCTTGAGACTTATGGAGAAGCTTTGTGTTTATAAGAAAGTGAGTGGGAGCTCATGGCATTTCTCATATTATATGTGGATGACATACTATTGATGGGAAATGATATAGAATTCTTGGAAAACATAAAGGCCTACTTGAATAAGTGTTTTTCAATGAAGGACCTTGGAGAAGCTGCTTACATATTAGGCATCAAGATCTATAGAGATAGATCGAGACGCCTCATTGGTCTTTCACAAAGCACATACCTTGACAAGATATTGAAGAAGTTCAATATGGATCAGTCCAAGAAGGGTTTCTTGCCTGTATTACAAGGTGTGAGATTGAGCACGGCTCAATGCCCGACCACGGCAGAAGATAGAGAAAAGATGAGTGTCATCCCCTATGCCTCGGCCATAGGGTCTATTATGTATGCCATGCTGTGTACCAGACCTGATGTAAACCTTGCCGTAAGTTTGGTGGGAAGGTACCAAAGTAGTCCCAGCATGGAACACTGGACATCGGTCAAGAATATCCTGAAGTACCTGAAAAGGACTAAGGATATGTTTCTCGTTTATGGAGGTGAGGAAGAGCTCGTCGTAAAGGGTTACGTTGATGCTAGCTTCAACACAGATCTGGATGACTCCAAGTCACAAACCGGATACGTGTATATTTTGAATGGTGGGGCAGTCAGATGGTGCAGTTGCAAGCAAAGCATCGTGGCGGGATCTACATGTGAAGCGGAGTACATGGCAGCCTCGGAGGCAGCACATGAAGCAATCTGCATGAAGGAGTTCATTACCGACCTAGGAGTTATTCCCAATGCGTCGGGCCCGATGACTCTCTTGTGTGACAACACTGGAGCTATTGCCCTTGCCAAGGAGCCCAGGTTTCACAAGAAGACCAGGCATACCAAGCGTCACTTCAACTCCATTCATGAAAATGTTCAAGATGGAGACATAGAGATTTGTAAAGTGCATACGGACCTGAATGTCGCAGATCCGTTGACTAAACCTCTTCCACGTGCAAAGCATGATCAACACCAGAACTCTATGGGTGTTCGATTCATCACAATGTAACTAGGTTATTGACTCTAGTCCAAGTGGGGGACTGTTGGAAATATGCCCTAGAGGCAATAATAAAAAGGTTATTATTATATTTCCTTGTTCATGATAATTGTCTATTGTTCATGCTATAATTGTGTTATCCGGAAATCGTAAACATGTGTGAATACATAGACCACAACATGTCCCTAGTGAGCCTCTAGTTGACTAGCTCGTTGATTAATAGATGGTTACGGTTTCCTAACCATGGAAATAGGATGTCATTGATAACGGGATCACATCATTAGGATAATGATGTGATGGACAAGACCCAATCCTAAGCATAGCACAAGATCGTGTAGTTCGTCCGCTAAAGCTTTTCTAATGTCAAGTATCCTTTCCTTAGACCATGAGATGGTGCAACTCCCAGATACCGTAAGGGTACCTTGGGTGTGCGAAACGTCACAACGGAACTGGGTGGCTATAAAGGTACACTACGGGTATCCCCGAAAGTATCTCTTGGGTTGGCACAAATCGAGACTGGGATTTGTCACTCCGTATGACGGAGAGCTATCTCTGGGCTCACTGGGTAGGACATCATCATAATGAGCTCAATGTGATCAAGGAGTTGTTCACGGGATGATGTGTTACGGGAACAAGCAAAGAGACTTGCCGTAACGAGATTGAACAAGGTATCGGTATACCGACGATCGAATCTCGTCCAAGTATCATACTGGTAGACAAAGGGAATTGTATAAGGGATTGATTGAATCCTCGACATCGTGGTTCATCCGATGAGATTATTGTGGAGCATGTGGGAGCCAACATGGGTATCTAGATCCCTCTGTTGTTTATTGACCGGAGAGTTGTCTCGGTCATGTCTACGTGAATCCCGAACCCGTAGGGTCTACGCACTTAAGGTTCGGTGACGCTAGAGTTGTAGAGATATTAGTATGTGGTTAACCGAAAGTTGTTCGGAGTCCCGGATGAGATCCCGGACGTCTTGAGGAGTTCCGGAATGGTTCGGAGATAAAGATTTATATATAGGAAGTCCAGTTTCGGCAACCGGGAGAATTTCGGGGGTCACCGGTATTGTACCGGGACCACCGGAAGGGTCCCGGGGGTCCACCGGGTGGGGCCACCTATCCCGGAGGGGCCCATGGGCTGAAGTGGCGTGGGAACCAGCCCCTGGTGGGCTGGTGCGCCCCACCCAAGGGCCCAAGGCGCCTAGGGTTGGAAACCCTAGGGGGTCGTTGCCCCCCGAGGGGGCATGCGCCCCCCTGGTTGGAAACCCTAAGGGGGCCGTTGCCCCCCGAGGGGCCATCGCCCCCGGGGGCCGCAGCCCCTAGATGGGATCTCCAAGGGGGCATGCGCCCCCCTAGCCCCTATATATAGTGGAGGGGAGGGAGGGCAGCCGCACCCTAAGCCCTGGCGCCTCCCTCTCCCTCCCGTGACACCTCTTCCTCCTCCAGTAGCGCTTGGCGAAGCCCTGCTGGAATCCCGCTGCTTCCACCACCACGCCGTCGTGCTGCTGGATCTCCATCAACTTCTCCTCCCCCCTTGCTGGATCAAGAAGGAGGAGACGTCTCCGCTCCGTACGTGTGTTGAACGCGGAGGTGCCGTCCGTTCGGCGCTAGGATCATCGGTGATTTGGATCACAACGAGTACGACTCCTTCAACCCTGTTCTCTTGAACGCTTCCGCTCGTGATCTACAAGGGTATTTAGAGGTACCCCTCTCTCTCTCGTTGCTAGATGACTCCATAGATTGATCTTGGTGATGCGTAGAAAATTTTAAATTTCTGCTATGATCCCCAACAACGTCACCACAACCTCGTGTGGTGGGCTCCTGCATAGAAATCTCCGCTCCTGAGGAGGCAGCCTAGGGAGGCCGCTCCCTTGTGTGGTCTTCATGTCGCCTACCTCGTGAGGCTTGGCCCCTCGCGAGGGTCTTGTCTTGTTGGTGTTGCAGATGGGCCGTACCAGGCCATCGATGGAGCCACGTTGTGGGCCGCAGGCAGGCAAGTCTGTGTACCCTGTTTCCCAGAATGCCGACAGGGTCTTCTACATCATCATTGACTCCTTAATGTCCTTTCAAAGCCCCAGACACATTTCCCTCCTCAACCTTTCATACAAGTAGTTCTGCTTCATTTCAGTCCTCACTTTTTTTATGCTGAGCCTCTCTTCTTTGCTTAGTGTGAAAGCCCTCTCGTGCGGGACATTGACACCTATACCCTTGGCACGACCAGGGGGATCTTTTGTTTCCAAAGCATCAGACATAATGTCACAGGGCACTGAGTTCCTATAGAACCTTCCAGGGATCTTGGAAGCCTTTAACATCACATGATATAGTTCTTCGTCATGTGAGTTTTCAAAGTAATAAGTTTCATCGTTACGCCTCCTTGCACATGCCCGCAAGTAGTCTCTAGAGCGTTCGCCCATGATTTCACTAAAGGCTAGTTTCCCACCCACGGCCACTGCTTCTTTGTCTTCCTGGTCCCATATCTGTTTCATGCCGTAGTATCGTGCCACAGTCATATGGTGGGGTGTGTGTTCCTCTTCTGAAGTTCTGATTGCTTGGTTGTAAGTGCATCTAGTGCCCCTTAGTGATTTTGGTGTACTGAAGACTTATAGGTTAAGGGACTAATGAGTTTATGAGTGTACACAGGTCTATAAGTCTATGAGGAGTTTGATATTTACAGAGAAAGTCGACCCTAAAATGAAGTTCTTATTTGAAGACTTTTGTATTCGAAGACTTTCTGAAGACTTTGAAAGTGAAGAAATTGGTGTGACCTTGAAGACTTGGTATTCATTTGAGGAACATGAAGTGTGAAGACTTTTGTTTTCGTAGTTTCGTTTTCTCTTTCTTGAGTCATAGGAAACACCGTACTGTTAAAGGGGGTCGAGGAAATACTAAGGAAAAATTTCAATGTGATGCTCAACTCAAAATCCTACACCTACCAATTCCTTCGAGTGAAGCCATTGGAAATCTCATACAGTTCAGTCAATTTCTTCAAAGGATGTAGACAAAGTTCTTACAGTCACTGAGAATTTGTTCGGCGAGGAGTTAGAAATTCGCCAGTGCGAATTGCCTACACAATGAGGAACATGATAGCCCTGAGGAATTTGATACTCAAATTTCTGACCGTTGCTGTGCTACGCGCCAGCTTTTCCAAAATATCTTATCCACCTAACGGTCATATCATTTAAGGGCATTTATGTCTTATCATGTTGGGCTTCTCCCTAGGCTATAAATAGCCGCCCCCTACAACCACTAGCTGGTTGGCTACTCCGAGAGAAACTGACACTTGTCAATTGAGAGCATCCCATCCTCCGAGGACTTTGAGTGAAAATCATCAAGTGAGGAAAACCCAAACCCAAACACCTACAAACCCAAAGTGATTGCGCATCACTGAAGAGATTAATCCCACATGGATGCGACGCTTGTTACCTTTGAAGACTGTGCTTCTTCTAGACGGTTAGGCATCATGGTCTAGAGCCTCCAAGAGGAATTGTGGATCACCGAGTGACCGAGTTTGTGAAGGTTTGGAAGTCGCCTGAAGACTTACCACGAGTGATTGGACGAGGTTTGTGTGACCTTAGTTCAAGGAGAATACGGTGAGGACTTGGTGTCCTGAGCTGCGTGCTCAGGACTGGGTGTCCGGGACTATGTGTCCTCGAGTTTAAATACTCAGCCACTCCAACCAGACGTACAACTGAGACAACGGTTGGAACTGGTCTACCAAATCATTGTCTTCACCAAGCTTACTGGTTCTATTTCCTCAACTCTTTCATTTCCTCATTACTGTGTTAAGTGCTTCATCATATCTGTGTTTGAAGACTTTGACTGAAGAATTTCTCAATTTCCTCAGTTCAATTTCTTCAGTATGTTTGTCTTCATTCTTGTGTTATCCTGTGATTACGCTTTTTGTACTATGTGCTTGTCTTCATTTCATCATGATGACCATGTCTGTATTCTGTTATGCTTACTTCTGAGTACTTATTCTGCTGCAAGTAGTTCTTCGCTAAGGAATTTCCTCACCGGCAAATTCCTCAGTGAAGAATTCATAAAAATCGCCTATTCACCCCCTCTAGTCGATATAACGCACTTTCAATTGGTGTCAGAGCAAGGTACTCCCTTGTTCTGTGTGATTTTGGTTTAACCACCCGGAGTTTTAGTTATGTCGACCGCAGGTATGATCAAGGTCTCTGCTGGCTGTCCTACCTTCGATGGGACAGACTACCCCCACTGGAAGAATAAGATGTGAATGCATCTTGAGGCAATTGATAACGATCTCTGGTATGTTGTGGAAAATGGTTTCCCTCCGTCTCACCCTCAATGAACGCTACCGATGTGAATTCAAGCAACTCGATTCTCAAGCGAAGAATATCATATGTGGCCATCTGAGCAAAGGACAGTATGGAAGAGTGAGTGCTTTGGAAACTTCTAAGCTTATCTGGGATAGGCTGTCCAAAGTGAATGAAGGAGTCTCAACTCAGCGTGACTCTCGAGTTGATTTTCTTCGCAATCTCTTCAACCGCTTCAAAAGACTCGACAATGAAAATGTTCAACAAACCTTCGATCGCCTCACTGACATCTCAAATGAGCTTCAAGTGCTTGGTGCCACTGACATCACCGACCATGAGGTGGTGAAGAAATTGTTGAGATCGCTTGATTCCTCATTTGATACTCTGGCATTGATGATACAAGAACGTGCTGATTACAAGTCACTTGATCCCGCTGATATCCTCGAGAGGCTAAATACTCATGAGTTCCAGCTTGCTGAAAAGAGAGATCTCTATGGTTCGAGCTATGGCAAATCACGTGCCCTGAAGGCCAAGGCAGTATCTGAATCTGAACGTGAAGATTCTGGTAGCAGCCTTGGTGATCCTGAAGAATTGAGCAAGGAGCTAGCATTGCTCGTGAAGAAATTCCAGAAATTCTCAAGACGTGGCCGCTTTGGAAAATCCTCAAGGAGCAGTGATTCCTCATCCAGTGACTACAAAAGGAGGCTATGCCACAAATGCAAGAAACCTGGTCACTATATTCAAGATTGTCCTCAGTGGGAAAAGGAATTAAAGAAGAAGAAATACAAGGATTACAGTTCTGATGACGCTAAGAAGAAGAAGAAATCATCAATATCTTCATTATCAAAATCCTCGAAGTCTTCATCTCACAAGAAGAGCAGCTCCAAGAAGGCTCGGGCATTCATTGGCAAGGAAATGGACTCTAAGGCTGAATCTGAGGAACATAAGGAAGAGGAGGCATCTGAGGAGTCCGAGTCTGGTGTGGCGACCCTAGCTCTCGCTACTGCATTCATCAGCAAGTCTATCTTCGACTCTGAATAAAATGACCTCACCAACAAGGTTGATGAAGACAATGATGACTACGCTCCCACCTATTGCTTCATGGCAAAGGGTGCCAAGGTATGCAAATATACCTCCTCTGAATCTAGTGAGAATGAATCTGATGAAAACGTCAAGCTCAGCTACTCTAAACTTTCTAAGATTGCTGTGAAACAACAAAGGGCTTTTGAAAAGGTTCAAAACATGGTAGACAAAAGTGATGATATGTTGGATGAAGAAATGGATCGCACTAAAGCCTTGACTGAAAATATTCAAAGACTTCAGTCTAGGTTTGACAGCCTTCAAGGTCATCATAACACTCTCTTGTCTGATCATGAGAAGCTCTCTTATGAATTTCTTCAAAGAAAGCAAGATCTTGAGAATCTAAGAATGAGTTATGAAGATCTTCAGAAGGAGCGCGATTCATTACTTGCTCAACAAATCAGCGCTGCTCAGGAAGAATTTGTTCCTCCATGCTTAAAATGCATTGAACGTGAATGTGCTAATTCTTCACCTGAATGTTCAAATGCTTCAATTGTTACAAATTCTTCACCTGCCTCTGGTATCTCCTCATCTGAGTGCTAGTATCACTGACGATGCAGGGCTGAAGGAATTGTACATGACAGGCATGCACAAAAGCCTCAAAGGGCATCAGACTCTTTGTGATGTGCTTAAAAAGCAGATCCTCAACAGGAACCCTAGGAAAGAGGGTATTGCCTTTGAGAGGAAAATCAATGCTGATGGTACATATTGGAAGCCTGAGCAGTACCCCAAAACCTCATGGTTTGCTGCAAAGGGACCACCAGTTGATCCATCTAACTTATGTGGCTTTACATGTGAATCTCCTCATTCTTCTGATGAGTCGTTTGACTCCAACTATAAACTGTTCAAAAATCAGAATGGTGAAGTATTTGCTAGATATGTTGGCACTAATCAAGTAGGAACGGTTCCTCTATGAAGAAAATCTGGGTTCCCAAAAGGTGCCTTGAAAGTCTTCACGTGAATGTCCTCATGACACCACCTGTGAAGAATAGGAACCCCAGATCAAACTCTTCATATGGACCAAATTCTTCATATGGATCCAAGTCCTCATACGGACCAAATTCCTAACGTGGATCAAAGTCCTCACATGATTATCATCATGCTAACAACTCTATTTCGCAGGGTAGAGCTAAGGGCTATGAATATGTGCATTATTCCTCAAACCATTATGTTCATAAGTCCTCGAAGAATTTCTCTGCTTATTCATATGCTTACCCTAACCCCTCTTATGTGAAACGAAATGGTTTGGCTTCTTGGCCACCATTCTCATACGGAGCTCGCAGAGTGATGAACTCTTTTCCACCCCTTCAGATGTGGGTGGTGAAGAAAAAGAACTAATCTCTTCTGCAGGGTCGGGTCTCTAGACGTGCTTTAACGTCTGAAGAATTTTTTGGGGGCCTGACGAAAATGCCTGAAAGGACGCATGCTAATCATGAAGAAATGAACTTTCATTTCACACGTCCTCATACTGCTATATCTGTTTTACTGCTTGATGAAATTCATCTGATGAATTTGATATCATATTCTTCACTGATGAAGTATATGAGTTCATAAGCTGCACTAATTCATCTGCGGGATGATCGACCCAAAGCCACTTAGTGGGTCCTCGATAGTGGATGTACAAATCACATGACTGGTGACAAGAATCTATTGATGGATGCTCCCTTATCACCATCGCATCTGAAGCATATCATCTTCGCTGACAAAGGCAAAAGTCAGGTATTGGGTCTAGGTAAGGTTGCGATCACAAAGGATCGACACATGGACAAAGTAATGCTTGTTGAGTCCTTAGGATACAACCTTATGTCTGTCTCAATGCTTTGTGATCTTGATATGGTTGTTGTCTTTGGCAAGTATTGTTGTGTTGTGGTTATGGAAGATGACAATTCCAAAGTCTTCAAAGTCTTTAGGAGAGGAGACTTGTATATTGTTGATTTCACTACAGGACCGCAACCAGCCGTGTGCCTACTTGCAAAAGCTTCAGAAGGCTGGCTATGGCATCGACGACTTGGTCATGAAGGCATGAGGAATTTGCACACGCTTGCGAAGAAGAAGCACGTCATTGGCATTGAGAATGTCAAATTCCTCAAGGATCACTTGTGTGGAGCCTGCGAAGCTGGAAAAATGACCAAGGCCAAGCATCCAGCGAAGACTATCATGACCACTACTCGACCATTCGAATTGCTTGACATGGACCTCATTGGTCCTAATCATTACTCAGCAGTCACTAATGATGCATCTCTATATGGCTTTGTTATTGTTGATGATTACTCTTGTTACACATGGGTACACATTGTTACTTACAAACATGAAGTGCAGGAAGTTTTCAAACGATTTTCCTCGAGGGCTTCAACCAACTTTGGTGTGAAGATCAAGCACATCAGAGTGACAATGGAACTGAGTTCAAGAATTCTGGTCTTGATGACTATCTTGATGAACTTGGTATTACTCATGAGTTATCTGCTCCTTATACTCCTCAGCAAAATGGCGTCGTGGAGCGCAAGAACAGAACTCTTGTTGAGATAGCTGGCACTATGCTTGATGAGTACAAGAAGCCTCGTCACTTCTGGAATGAGGCAATTTACACTGCGTGCCACATCATCAACAGGGTATATCTTCACAAATTCTTGAAGAAGACTGCCTATGAACTCCTCACTGACAAGAAACCGAATGTGAGTTATTTCAAAGTCTTCGGTGCTAAATGTTGTATTAGATATCCTCATCACAATGCTAAATTTGCACCCAAAGCACATGAAGGTTTAATGCTTGGTTACGGAAAGGACTCGCACACCTACAGAGTCTTCAACAATGTTCTTCACAAGATTGTTGAAACTGTAGATGTGCGGTTCGATGAAACTAATGGCTCTCAAAGAGATAACCTACCTTTTGTGATAGATGAACCAGCACCTGAGCGTTCTATCAAGTTCAAGGCTACTGAGGATGTCATTCCTACTGAAGAATCTGCTGAAGAATTCATTCCAGAACGTGAAGAACGTCGAGCTGATGCATCTGAAGAAAATGCTGAAGAAAATGGTGCCGAAGAAAATGCTGATCAAATTCCTCGACGACAACCAGCTCATCCTCGCGTTGTAAAAGAAGTGCAAGTTGAAAAGATCATCGATGACATTGAAGCACCAGGTCCTCTCACACGCTCAAAAGCTTCACATTTATCTAACTTTTGTGGGCACTATGCTTTTGTCTCTATCACAGAGCCCACTAAGGTAGATGAAGCATTTCTGGAGCCTGGGTGGATTCAGGCCATGCAAGAAGAATTACATCAGTTCGAGCTCAACAACGTCTGGGAACTGGTCAAACGTCCAGATCCTCGCAAGCATAATATCATTGGCACAAAGTGGATCTACCGCAACAAGCAAGATGAAAATGGCCTTGTGGTGAGGAATAAGGCATGACTTGTAGCTCAAGGCTACACACAGGTTGAAGGAATTGATTTCCATGAAACTTTTGCACCTGTCGCTAGACTTGAGGCTATTCGCATATTACTTGCTTATGCTTACCATCATGATATCACTTTATATCAAATGTATGTGAAAAGTGCATTCCTCAATGGTAAGCTTGATGAAGATGTATATGTTGCTCAACCCCCAGGTTTTGAAGATCCAAAGAATCCTGACAAAGTCTTCAGACTCAACAAGGCCCTCTATGGCCTCAAGCAGGCCCCTCGGGCGTGGTATGACACTTTGAAGGAATTCCTCATGAAGAATGGTTTCACACTCGGTTCACTCGACCCTACTCTCTTTACTAAATCTTATGATGGTGAACTATTTGTGTGCCAAATATACGTTGATGATATTATCTTTGGCTGTACTGACCAACGTTATAGTGATGAATTTGCCTATATGATGAGTGAAGACTATCAAATGTCTATGATGGGAGAGTTGAAATTCTTCTTAGGTCTTCAAATTCGTCAACATCACAATGGCATATTCATATCTCAGGAGAAATACCTCAAGGATGTTCTGAGGAAATTCGGCATGCATGACTGCAAAGGCGTCAGAATTCCTATGCCCACAAATGGCCATCTATGCACTGATGAAAATGGTATTGACTTTGATCACAAGGTATACCGCTCCATGATTGGTTCTTTATTGTACTTATGTGCATCTAGGCCAGATATAATGCTTAGTGTTTGCATGTGTGCCCGATTTCAAGCTACACCAAGGAATCACACCATAAGGTCATGAAGCATATTCTTTGATATCTAGCTCACACACCAACACTAGGATTATGGTACCCCAAGGGCTCTGCTTTTGATCTCATTGGATATTCTGACTCTGACTATGTTGGTGATCGTGTGGACCGCAAGTCAACATCTAGTACTTGTCATTTCCTCGGACGATCTTTGGTCTGTTGGTCCTCGAAGAAACAGAACTGCGTATCACTGTCTACTGCGGAAGCTGAGTACATTGCTGCTGGTTCTTGTTGTGCTCAATTGCTGTGGATGAAGCAAACTCTCAAGGATTATGGCATCAACGTGAAGAATGTGCCTCTCTACTGTGACAATGAGATTGCCATCAAGATTGCTCACAACCCAGTTCAGCACTCGAAGACAAAGCACGTTCAGATTCGTCATCATTTTCTTCGTGATCATGTGTTGAAGGGCGACATCTCCATTGAGCATGTGAAGACTGAAGAACAGCTAGCCGATATCTTCACAAAGCCCTTGGATGAGAAGAGATTTAGCAAGTTGCGGTGTGAGCTAAATATATTAGAATCTTCGAATGTTCTTTGAATAGGACACTTATCCTAACACTTATGCAAAATTGATGACTTAGATGTGCAACACATGAAGAAACGTTATTCTTCAATCAATGAAGAACAACACTCTAAAGTTGAAGAAATTAATGAAGAAATTGATTCTCAGAACCCTACGACAATTGTACGCGGTGTCTGAAATCATCATTCTTATACGGTGGGTCATGCCACCACCAAAGTTGAAAATCTTCAATTTGAGTTTTTCCTCAGTTTTGAAATTCTTCAGTTTTTCTCAAATTCTTCAACTTTGCAAAATCTTCACTGGTTCCGTTGTTTTTCTTCATTGGCTATATATATATATATATATATAGATATATATATATATATATATGGGTTTATGTCCTCTACAGCATTCACTTATGGCTATTTCTTCAAGTTGTTCTTCTGCTAAGTGAATGTGATCGGACCCTTCCCCCTCTATGCTATACTCAACCCAATCTATTCACAAATTCTTCATGTGCGTTCTATTTGAAACTCGTTCAAAGTCTTCACTGTGTTCTTGTCAGCTGAAGAATTTGCGAACGGAACTTTTAACTTATCTTATCCAAATTTTTGGCTTTGCCGCTCAAACCGTTCCGCTTCCCATGATAGACTTATCTATTCACCCACGATCTAACACGATCTCCACTTTTCAGTACGTGGGTGACACATGTAATGCGAATGAAAAGTGTCAGGGGCACATTCGTCCTAAATCTTCGGGCGAACAGTTTTACACCGTGGCTATAAATACCCCCTCTTCCCTTCCTCACTTTATTTACTCCGCTCGACCTCTCTCTCCCGCTCGAGCTTCTCAAACCCTAGCGCCGCCGCTACTCCATCGTCGCCGGTGAGGAAGAGCTTCACTGCCTCGACCTCATCGCCGTCAGATCGCTACCGCCATGAAATCTTCACTCTGCCGCCGCCCGTAGCCATCTTCCTCCACCGAGTTAGGGCGTGGAAGATCTGCACCGACAAACTTCACCTCTCCATCTCACGGTTAAATGCGTGTTCTTCGTTCAGGGTAATTAAAAGTTACTTTTACTGCCCTCTTTGATTCAAATGATTTTTACAAAATCCTCAAAGGTGTTTTATTCTTAAAATCCTCACACACTAAACACCTCACATGTCATCTCTTCTTGATTCGTTTCTCTAAGCATCATTTTTCTTCAAGATTCCTCAATTGTGTGGATCTTCGATCTATACAACTCTGGAACCTAAGACAAAGAACGCTTAGTGAAATTCTTCAAGACTCATCTGGTCAAAATTCCTCAAACTTGTTTTTTTAAAACCTTCTGAGAACGCATATGACCTCTCCAAATTCCTCGCAGCTATACTCTGTTCACAGGTACTCATGTCCGCTGCTGAATCACTAGGTTCTCATCAACTTAACTCATTTGCAGCGTTCCTCGAAGAAAAGTTGCATACTTCTTCAGAGAATTCGATTGTTCAAATTCCTCAACTGAAGAAAATGGCAGACGGTAAGAAGCCTCAGCAAGGAGGAAAGAAGCCTGAGGTCATGAATGCCTTTGAAATCCCTGATGACATGTACAAAGACTATTGCACACCTGATGAGGCCAAGTTTGGTAAAGAAAACAAAAATCAGCGCAAGGTGTGCATACAGAGGATTGAAAGGAGATGGGCAAGAGAATGGAGGGAGTACAGGTATGTAACTTCAAAGTACATGAAGAAATTCACACTCAATCCTCCATGCCCAAGACCACCATTGGCACCTGGCCAAGTAGAAGATCCCACCAGCCTCAAGCGCGGTGAGGATTATCCTGATGAATGGGCAAAGCGCCAAGCCAAGCTGGCCAGGCAAGCCAAAGAAGCAGTGAGGAAATTCAATGAGGACTTTGCTACTGCTGCTGCTGCCTCTGCTAAGGCCTCTGCTGTCAAGCCAAAGAAATCTATGGCAAAGAAGCCCGCGCGCAAGCCAAGTGCTTCACCTCTAGTGCCCTCAAGGCCTAGTTCCTCAGCAATGCCCTCACGGCCAGAATCCTCAAAGCCCTCACGGCCAATTCCTCATGCTTCTCCTGCTCCTCCAAAATCTTCAGCTCCTCCGCCAAAGTCTTCGGCCGCTTCGAAAAAGTCCTCTGCACCTGTGCATCTTGCCACGTGCCAAAGGACGGCAGGCATCTCCATTGCCTCAGGTGTCTCAGCTAGTTCCTCAGCTACACCAAATTCTTCAACGGGACCATCCCTGCTGAAGACAGATGCAACTGCTGGACGAGGTCCTCGCCCTAGTCCTCAAAAGAAGCAAGTCGCCTTCCAAGTGCCATCTGAAGAAGACGAAGCTGATGATGAAGAACTTGCTGAAATCATCACAGACAGGCAAGTCAGGGCCGCTAGAGCCAAAGGCACCAATGTGCCATTGCTATTGGATCCTAAGATGATCCTCGATTATATTGATCTCTGGCACAAGGATCCAGACACTCCTATGCCTGATTTCCATTTGACTCCTGGCCAAAGTCACATGTCACCCATTTCATCTCTCAAGAAAAATGGAAATTTGAGAAGGCCAGGCAGATCAAGAAGGCACAAGATAGGAAAGAAATTTTTTGAAGACCAATGTTGTCTCTATGACAACCGATGAGCTTATCAAAATCCGATCGAAATCAAAGCCCTCAGCAATAACTTCAATGCCTACTATGCTGATTGGCAAGGTGCCAAAGTCAGATTTGTTAAATTGACTGAGAAATTCACCTCCAGTGTTGCAGCTCCATAGCAACAGGAAATTACTCAGGCTGAAGCTTCTGCTCAGCAAACTGAAGAACATGCCAGCACCGCTGATGAATTTCAGATTGCTGAAGAAAATGTTAGTTCCTGGGCTGATGATTGTATTCCAGCCGCTGAAGAAATTGCCAGGGCATCCACTAGTGGTGCGCCTGAAGAAAATGAAGAAGTCAGGGCAACTGCATCAGTTGTGCGTGAAGAAAATCAACCAGATTCCTCTGCTCCTCCTGCGCCTACACCGACTCCAATCCTTCCAACTGCATTAGATGTGAAGAAGACCAAGGCTGCAGAGCGTGCAGCTGTGAAGAAAAGGAAAGCATCAGCTGCTTCAGATTCCTCAGCTCCAAAGAAAATGAAGCCTCTGACAAGTTCATTTGGAAATCCAATTGATGTTTTTCCAATCTCGACCATGCCATCAAAGGACCTTGTTCCTTTTGGTGAAGAATATGTGATCCCTAGCGGATCTGATGAAACAATCATTCTGCTGCTTCGTCAGAGCAGATTGATGAAGAAATTGAAGTGGATGCTATGCCTTCAACACATGTTGTCTCCTCGCCAATGCCTCAGTTCACAGCTGAAGAGGCTGGCATTGAAGAAATAGAAGATGAAGACGTGGATATTGGGTGCACTACGCCAGTGATGAATGATGACTTTTGGGAAAGTCAGCACCCCAATTCTCCACTCTTCACCCCTTCTGACAAATACCTCAGTCCCCTGCACCAACCGTTCAACTGGGCTCTGAAGAAACTCACCCCACTTCATCTGTGCGTGAAGAATTCCAGCCACTAGTGCTGAAGAAACTGCTGCTGCTGATCACTTGAACACGCAGACTGCCACTAAAGAGGAACGAGAAATTCCTCAGCCTGAAGAACCTGATATTGCGATTCCCAAGGTCGTGATGCAACTCACTGACACTCAACTGCCAAAGCCAAAAGATCCATTCTCAAGGAAGCAAAAGTTCAAGGCTGAAGATCTCTTCGGCGAGCATGTGTTCTTCATAGATTACAACTCCTATGACTCTGCTCTCATAAGGAAGAGGCGTTTCTTGATGGCCAGCCAGGCCAATTTCTATTCCTCAGTGCTGTTCAACAAACACAAAGTCTTCGATCATGCACACATTCCTCATGTGGACATGGAATCTCTGCCGGGCTTCGAGCCAGTCCTCAGTGTTCTTCACAACGCTGGACTGTTAAATTTCTGCACTGACATATGTGATTGGAATGAAGAACTCATTCTTCAATTCTTTCTTGACAGCACATCACAGGAAATTCAAGATGTGAACTCATGGGTGCAGGACTGGATGTCATAAAACACTCACTACAAGGCACCAGCCATCAATTGCTTCGTGCCCTACCACTCGATCCTCCCTTGAAGGTGCTCTCGTTGCGTCTCAAGTGAACCTGAGCTTACAAATCACTACATGCAAGTTCTGATGAAGCCTTTGAAGCCAGGGCAGGCCCCACGAACCAAATTCCTCGTCAAGGAATTCGTGTATGTTCCTTGGACTGTCTATCGCATTTTGACGAAGACATTGAGTCCTATCAAAGGTCACGACTCGAATGAAGAAGAAGTCGTTGGCATCATGAGGAATCTGCTTTTCAATATCATTCATGGCGTTCCCGTCAACTTCAATGATTTCTTCATGAGGACTCTGGCCAATGTCGCTATGTCACCTTTTGAGCTGAAGCCTTATGCACCTTGGATTATGAGATTCATCAGAACAAGGTCTTCACTCAATTACAAAGCTGATACTCTGAATCACTGTAGCTACTTGCCTCCGATTGAAGTCCTCAAACGGACATTTTCCTCAGCTGATGACAAAGGAAAGGCCGCTGCTGTAATAGATGAAGGAATTCGTCCATTGGATGGTCAATTTCGCAAGGCTGCATCCTACTCAACCAATGATGACTCTGCCACCCATGACTCTGCCGCCAACACAACCTAGCCACATCCTCAAGGCACAGCACCCAGGGTGATGACTGATCGTGAGCTTATCCTCAGTCTTCATCAGAAAGTTGATCACAATCATAAATGGGTCAAGCGTCAGTTTGGTTCAATTATTCACAACGTGACCTCAACCCATAATGCAGTGAAGAAAAATCAATACTACCTCCATGAAACTTTCACCCGTACCTGGGCTGTTTTGTCTCATGTCTACAGCGAAGAAGATTCGAAGAAAATGGGTCTCAAGGAAGAATTTGACTGGTCTGCACCTGCACCGAAGAAATACAAGAAGGTCAAGGTTCCTTCCTTGGTGGCCAACTCCTATTCTTCATCGCTCGACACTGATGAACATGAAGACTTGGACGACACTACGGCAGGCCCTACTATGACAAACGACCCCGACAACGCTGGCGCTCCTACATCAACTTGATATTCTTCAGGGGTGTTAGTCCTCAGTTTCGATCCTTTTGGTCATTCGATGACAAAGGGGGAGAAAGTTGAGTTAGTCTTCAAGCGGGTCTATTATATGGGCGTTTTTTGCTAAGTTACAACTCTCGCTCTTCTGAAACTTTATTGGATCGAGTTGTAATCTTAAACCCGATGGTGCTCTGATACTTTTGATGTGTTCTTCTGCATGCTTATTCCTTGCTATATGTTAATACACGCATGCTGAATTACATCAGTCACCATATTTCATCATGCATTTCAAATTCTTCATATCATAATTTAAATGCGTGAATGAAAAACAATATAAAGGGCGATATCTCCATGATTCAACTCTTCAAGAGTGCTTTGCATAAAAAGCAAAATCCTCACTATGCACATCTTCAGGGGGAGTTCTTCTATATCTTGCAATCAAATTCCTCAATATCAGTATTTACACTTCATATGTTTATCCCCGTTCAAATTTGTCATCAATCACCAAAAAGGGGGAGATTGTAAGTGAATCTAGTGCCCCTTAGTGATTTTGGTGTATTGAAGACTTATAAGTTAAGGGACTAATGAGTTTATGAGTGTACACAGGTCTATAAGTTTATGTGGAGTTTGATATTTATAGAGAAAGTCGACCCCTAAAAATGAAGTTATTCGACTGAAGACTTTTGTATTCTGAAGACTTTCTGAAGACTTTGAAAGTGAAGATATTGGTGTGACCTTGAAGACTTGGTATTCATTTGAGGAACATGAAGCGTGAAGACTTTTGTTTTCGTAGTTTCGCTTTCTCTTTCTTGAGTCATAGGAAACACCGTGATCGTTAAAGGGGTCAAGGAAATACTAAGGAAAAATTTCAATGTGATGCTCAACTCAAAATCCTACACCTACCAATTCCTTCGAAAGTGAAGCCATTGGAAATCTCATACAGCTTCAGTCAATTTCTTCAAGGATGTAGACGAAGTTCTTCCGGTCGCCGAGAATTTGTTCTCGATCGAGGAGTTAGGAATTCGCCAGTGCGAATTGCCTACACAGTGAGGAACATGATAGACCTGAGGAATTTGATACTCAAATTTCTGACCGTTGTTGTGCTACGCGCCAGCTGTCCCAAAATATCTTATCCACCTAACGGTCATAACATTTAAGGGCATTTATGTCTTATCATGTCGGGCTGCTCCCTAGGCTATAAATAGCCGCCCCCTACAACCACTAGCTGGTTGGCTGCTCCGAGAGAAACTGACACTTGTCAATTGAGAGCATCCCATCCTCCGAGGACTTTGAGTGAAAATCATCAAGTGAGGAAAACCCAAACCCAAACACCTACAAACCCAAAGTGATTGAGCATCACTGAAGAGATTGATCCTGCGTGGATCCGACGCTTGTTACCTTTGATGAATGTGCTTCTTCCAGACGGTTAGGCGTCATGGTCTAGAGCATCCAAGAGGAATTGTGGATCACCGAGTGACCGAGTTTGTGAAGGTTTGGAGGTCGCCTGAAGACTTACCACGAGTGGTTGGACGAGGTATGTGTGACTTTAGTTCAAGAAGAATACCGTGAGGACTTGGTGTCCTGAGCTGCGTGCTCAAGACTGGGTGTCCGGGACTGTGTGTCCTCGAGTTTAAATACTCGGCCGCTCCAACCAGACGTACAACTGAGATAGCAGTTGGAACTGGTCTACCAAATCATTGTCTTCACCAAGCTTACTGGTTCTATTTCCTCAACTCTTTCATTTCCTCATTACTGTGTTAAGTGCTTCATCATATCTATGTTTGAAGACTTTGACTGAATACTTTCTCAATTTCCTCAGTTCAATTTCTTCAGTCTGTCTGTCTTCATCTTGTGTTATCCTGTGATTACGCTTTCTGTACTCTGTGCTTGTCTTCATTTCATCATGATGACCATGCCTGTATTCTGTTATGCTTACTTCTGAGTACTTATTCTGCTGCAAGTAGTTCTTCGCTAAGGAATTTCCTCACCGGCAAATTCCTCAGTGAAGAATTCATAAAAATTGCCTATTCACCCCCCTCTAGTCAATATAACGCACTTTCATTGGCACTCTTCTCAGTAAACTCTATAGTTGCCCTAACCCTTGGTAATTCTGTCCAGTCTGCCTTTGTAATTTGGGGGGTATGCAGGGATTGGGTCCTTGCCTTCACTCAAGTACTTCTTGTACAACACGTGCTTCAAGTTTCTCCAAGCATCCCTGGCCTTCTTCAGTGTTGCGTGTTCCACCTGCATTCTCCACTGCGCTAGAATGTTGAAGTGATCCATGATCTCTCAGACTATACTTTGCCATGTTTCTGTGTCAGCCTTCCAAAACCCTGGCAGATTAATGTTGAGCCTTGCCCTGCCAACAAATCCACACACACTCCTAAACCTCGTGCGTGCTTTATCTGGTTTAGTTGGAAACTAAGACTTTAAATCGATGTCGGTTACTTCATATACACATTAAGGCTGGTGTGTGGGCTTTCTTTGAGCGTTCTTTCGTGTCCTGACCGGAAGGGTGATTGTGGCGGCTCTATCCCGTTCTAGATTACTTGATCCCTGACCGTCTGCTAGAGACTTAGGGTTGTAGGACTCAGATGAAGATACATCGCCTTAAGCAGGAGTGTTGTTGCTGCTTCTCGACATCTAGAGAGAAGACATGCAAAACTCAGGAAAGGACTGTCGGTGTCAAAACCGGCAGACCTCTCGGTAGGGAGTCCTGAGATGTGGATCTCAAACAAATGGTAACAGGAACAGGGAGATGATGTTTTACCCAATTTCGGGCCCTCTTGCTGGAGGTAAAACCATATTTCCTACTCTTGTTTATATTAATAGAGATGTATCAAGTACAGAGTTGATCTACCTCGAGATCGTAAGATGTGGTCTAACTCTAGGGCTAGGTGAATTGTGTTGCGTGGCTTATATACACGCCAGGTAGGGTACCTAGAGTTACAAGGTCGGTATCTAGGCACAAGGCGACAGGAGAAATCTTGGAATATACGACAAGTCTTCGGTGGAAGTAGTCTCGATCACGCCTCCTACATACTGCCTCTTGAGTTCCTCTTGAGAATGAATGAAGGCCCACTGGCCCAATCCATGGAGCATGGGCCGACAAGGTTAGTACCCCCTAGTCCAGGACAGCGTCAGTAGCCCCCGAACTGGTCTTCTATGTCGGGGACGATGCTCTTGACGAAAGCAACCTTGGATACGGAGTCCTTGGCTCGACAGATGAGTTCCCCATTATGATTCTCAAACCACTCTTTTAAAGGAGCAGTACCAACCAAGGCTCAACCAAGCTTGTACCCTGCTCGAAGATATTGGGCAACTTAACCTGGAAGGCCACCCACCTAGGTGTGAACAATTTCACCTAGTCTGACAACTTTATTGAAACGGCTCCCCCCCACGGCGGGTCTTGCAGTTACTGCTTCCCCTAAATCATGACTTGAGGCGGCATTTTTACTACCACATCCCATCGAGGTGGAGATCATGCCCATTTTCTCAGGGATATCATCAAGATTTTGTTTCCCCCCCATATGCTTAACGACATCTTTCGTGGGAGTGGCATTTTTATCGACGCAGTAAGGGGGGGTTGTCGTGGTGGGCGCATGGAAGATGCCAAGGGATGGCTAAAGAGAGGAGGAGGCTCGAGGGTGCTGGTGGACTCCAGAGGCGAGGTTGGCATGAGCGGGCGCGGGACGCCGGACATACCCAGGTTCGGGGCTCTCCGGAGAGATAATACCCCTAGTCCTGCCGAGTGTAGTTGGATGATCGATAGTAAAATGTTGCTCCTGGAGCTGTATGGAGGAGGAAGGAAGCTGGCCAAGGCTTGGGCTGCTCCTTCTCTCCGGTGTTGCTGTTTTGTGGCTAGTCCTATGATTGCTTGCTTCTGGCGAGACAATGCTTCATGCCCCTATGATCGTGGGCTCCCAGGGGCTTTTATAGTCCAACCCCCCAGGGGTACAATGGTAATGTTATAAGTCGGTGGGTCCGTATTGTCAGTGTCCGGGGACCCGGGCTGGGTCCTGATGAAGGCTTGTGGTTCGCCGGGTTGCCCTAGGTGCGGGCCACGCATACCTAGGGGTACTTGCGCCGTCTTGTCGATCGTCAGGGCGTGGCCGAGTTGAGTCGCGTACAGTGTTCTCCGTCAGGTCGTCGCTTGATGTCGTCAGCGGTGAGGGCGGTGGCACTGTAGCCACGCCAGCCCTGGTCAGCGGGTAGGTGAGGGGCACTGTTGCCATGTTCCTGCTGACCAGAGGCATGGGCGGGGCACTGTTGCCTCGGTGATCATTGATTGAAGTCTCATCCCCACCATACGGCCTGGATGGGATGGGAGTTGACCTGCGGCTGGATTGCATAGCAAGCCATGGGTGGCGCTGGCTTGTTGAGGAGGCTTTGGCAGTGTCGGGTTTGGCTGTCTTGCGCTAGTTGTTGGGGCTGAGCCGACGTTTCTTGCCGGGTCGGCTAGTCTGGCCGGCTTGCGGGGCTTGGCCGGGTCGAGCGACCCGGCCAAGCGCGTGCCGGTATTGAGGAGCGGTGCCATCCCTGCTGTTTTTGAAGAGGATCCGGGTTCCGTTGCCTGCCCGGGGTCCATCCCCCCGACAGTAGTCCCCGAAGCTGTGAAGGTCCGCCGTCTTCGGATGAATGGGCCTTCGCAGTTTCCCCCTTAAGCAAGGTGGATTCTACGAGCGCCGGGTCCGGCAACACTCACTGTGTGGCGGTTTTCTTGGGAACCGGATTGTGGCGTTCCGGCCGTGGCGGGAACCGAGAAGTCCGCCGAATCTTGGGGCAGTCCCTTGGGCTTTGCGCAGGCGCCACATGGTGCCCAGAAGTTGGAGGGGCCTGACAAGCCACGCGCGTGACGGGACCGGGCGACGGGCTGGGGCCCGTCGCCGCGCGCCCTCGGCCCAAGTGCATGGATTTATTGCAGCGTTCGGGGGCCGGTTGCTCTTCCCCGGGCAGTTACTGCGTGTGTACGTGCGCACTTAGTGCGGGGTAGTGAAACGGGCGCGTGCAGACGATCCCACTTCTCCACTTCCCCACCTTCAAAACGAGGGTTATAAATCGGGGGGCAGGGGGCGGCGGACATTTTTCTCGCTCGCGCCCTCCAGTCCCTTTGCTCTCGCTCCTCTCTTTGCAACTGACGCACTGCAGCGCCCGCTGCTCCAAGCAGAACTACTTCGCCGTCCATCTTCCTTCTTTTTCCTTTGATCATGTCGCTGCCATCGGGCTCTTGGATGGGCTCGAATTTCACCTCCGAGGACATCACCCAACTCCGGGCGACGCGGCGCCTGCCGCAGGAGATGGACGTCGGCGTCCGCCTGCCGCGCAGCGAGCAGAGGCCTCAGACCGAGGGGCAGGAGCGTGTGGTCTTCCTCACGCACTTTGAGCGCGGGTTCGGGCTGCCGGTGAGCACCTTCTTCCGCGCGTTCCTGGAGTTCTTCGGGTTCCAGCCGCATCATCTTGGCGTCGGTCCCATCATCCAGCTCTCCGGCTTCGTCACCCTCTGCAAGGGGTACCTGGGGGTCGAGCCTACGATCGACCTCTGGGCGCGCTTCTTCTCCTCGAAGCAGCAGGGCCCGTCGGCCAGGGAGTTCGCCGATTGCGGCACCGCTGTCATCTCGAAGCGGTCTGGGGCGGATTTCCCCAAGATCCCCCTAGAGGATTCTGCCAAGAAGTGGCAGAACTCCTTCTACGTCCGCCCTTGGTGCGGATCGCATCAACCTTCCGGCCTTCGCCATCGCGCCGCCGTGGGCGAAGACGAACTGGGGCTACTCGCCCTGGCGCCCGTCGCAGGAGATCGTCAATCTCTACGAGCGGGTGATGGTGATGAGGACGCAGGAGGGGCTCACCAGCATCGACCTCCTCGCCATGCTCATCATGTGCCGGGTCCTTCCGCTTCAGGGGCGCTCCTGCCTAATCAGCGAAATGGTCGGCTTTCAAGACCCCAACCGCATGGGGTCGACGCGGCTATCCGCGGAGCAGATCGCGCGCGGCGTGAATAACATCTCCAAGGCCAACCGTGGGGAGGACTGGCGGTTCGGCAAGGCACCGTACATCCAGTCGAATCCGGCACCGCAGGTGATTGTCTGGTCTCCTTACTTTGCTTCCGCGCACCTTCTCATCCATCCTGACGCGATGCGGGGGGTACTTTTGAACGCGATTCGGCATCCTTACGCCCAGGCCCCATCGCAGGTGGCACTGATGGCGCTAGAGGAGCCCGCGGTTCATGGCGGGGAGGAGGAGGCCGAGTCCGACGTCGGCGCTGGGCGTCGCGCGGGTAAGTCTTGTGTTTTTCTTCATGTGTCTTGGGTTGCTGACCGCAACACGTAACGGTCGGTGCTCACGCCAGTTGTTGGTGTAGTGGCGTTGGGCGGGGGAGGCGGCGACGTGGACGGAGCCGAGTCCTCGCATGGGGCGGCGCCGAGCCTCCCGCACGGGAAAGACAGCATCGCGCCGCGACCCCGGGTCCCGAAGCGCACGGCTGACCCGGCCAGGGCCGGGAGGCCGGCCAAGAGGAAGCGCAGCAGCGGGCTAGGGAGGCCAATCCCGGTCCCGGTCTTGGCGGGGTAAGCTTCATCTCTTACTTGTGCCCAGATTTTTTTCTTGAGCTGGACTTGTTTCTTTTCTGCTCATTCTGTCTTCTTCGCCAATCGCGCTGGCGAGGGCGGCGGCGGAAGCCGCAACCGCCGAAGGGGCCGCATTCCGCAGGAGTCGGTCCGACCTCGCCGACCAGGTCGAGGTGGAGGGGCGGTCCGACTCGGACCTCGGCCTAGATCCGAACGACGCTGAAGCCTTGGCCTCGCGGGACAGGAACCGGGCTGAGGCGGAGCTGGGGGCGGCGTCGGTCCGTGCTCGGACCAACACGGCGGCGGCATGGGCGCGAGCCGGCGTGGAGCCGGCCTGGTGCGAGATGCCAGAGGGCATGGTGGTGCCGGCGACGGTCTTTGAGCCGTCGTCGATGAGGAGTGCGGCCATGGAGGCCTTGCTAAGGTGGTGATCCCCGAACGGGAGGTCGTGGAGGTGGAGGATGACACCCCGCAGCGGGCCGACGTGGTCGAGCGAGCAGGGACTGATGGTGGTGGAGGCGCATCGTTTAGGAAGAGACGCTGCGGGCGGCGGCGGCGGAGGCGCTGCCGGTTTTGGAGGAGGCACCGCGGGTGACGGTGCCGGAGGCCACCCCGGCAGCTGGGCCGGAGACAGTGACGCAGGGCATCCCGTCGTCCGGGTCAGAGATGGCGACGCAGGGCGTCCCGGCCTCCGGGGCATCATCGGCGCCGGGAGGGGCGTCGGAGGAGGTGCTGGCTGCGTCGCGGGCGGCCGGCGTGGAGCACTCCTTGGTGCCCCGGAAGGGAGGGCGCCGAGTTGCCGTGCCGCAGCCGGCGCGGAGCAGGGGCGTCGTTGCCTTTGGGCCTCAGACCCAGGAGGAGGCGGCGCTGGATGCCGTCAGTCGCCGCCTGCGAGGCCGGACGGAGCGGCTCGAGGCCTTCACCCAGGCCAAGGTGGAGCAGACGCGCGACCTGGAGTGCGTCGTTCTGGTAAGTCTTCTTGTAATTTCTTCTTTGTGGGCGGCCAACAAGACCACTGGGTGTAGCCCCCGAGGTTTGGGCCAACTATGTAGTAGTTGGGTCGAATCTTTAGAGTGTTGGCCTTGTTCTGATTTCTGCTTCTTTTAGCATCTCGACACCTTCCGGGTCGCCGCTTACAATCGTCTTCTGGGAAAGCACCGGGAGCTCATGGAGCAGCTTGCCGCCAAGGAGGAGGAGCTCTGCGTCGCTGCGGGTATTCTTGTGCTCTTTTCTAGTGGAGGCGCGCTAGCGCACCTACTGGGTGTAGCCCCCGAGATTCGGGCCAACTGTGTAACAGTTGGGCCAAATCTTAAGCCTTGCTTTTTTGTTCTGCTGAGTCCTTCTTTTTCGCAGCCGATGTGCTGTCCTAGCGGACTCATCTACTCCGGGCCGGTCATCACTATGACCGGCTCGTTACCGACACCGGTCGTCTTGGCGTCGAGGCGGCGCAGGCGAAGGCGGAGGCGGCCGCGGCTCGGCGGTCTCTCAACGAATCCAACCGGCTGCATGAGCAGTTGGTGGGTCACAAGAGCCGCCTCGAGGCTGAGGTGGAGCTCCTTAAGGCGGAAGCCGCCAAGTGGCAGAGATGCAGCAGGCCCTGGAGGAGGCGGACCAGTAGCATGGCCAGCTGGCTGACGACAAGGGCCGGCTCCAGGATGAGGTGGATCGCCTGCAGGGGCAGGCTACCACGGCTGAGGAGGCCCATCAGGACGAGGCCCGTCGCCGCGAGGCGGCCAAAGACAAGGACGTCGAGCTGAAGGCGGCCCTTGCCAAGGCGGCCGATCCGGAGAAGGCGCTCGGGGAGCGCGACCGCGCCATCGAACGGGAGCAGTGTGGTACGTTGCTTGAGGCGCAGCACCTGGAAGAGTCCTTCTCTAGTAAGTGCTTTTTCTTGTTGTTTGTCGGGTCGGGATTCGGCCTTTCATCCTTGTTGTTCTTCTTCTAACTCGCTTCTTCCTTTGCGGCAGGGGCCTTCTCGGAGACGCAGCGGCTGGCAGAGGAAGCCGTCCGCTATCAGCGCGACCCGACCGGCGTCGTTGGGTCCGGGACGGATCCGCAGGTGGTCTGGACCTTCCCGGAGATCATCGCCGCCGCTGAGGCCCGCCAGCAGGCCCTGGGGATGCAGTTGGAGCGGCTGTCCCAGGCCGGCACCGCAATGACGGCGGCCCTCTGGCCGGACTCCGTCCAAACGAGCAGCTTCTCACGCCTGGCGCGTTGGTTGGAGATGGGGCCGGACCGGCTTGGCGAGTGGCGCGTCTCCTCCGCTCGTGCCGGTGCTGAGATGGCGCTTCGGTTCACGCTGTCCAGGCATCCGGACCGGTAGCTGGACGAGTTGATGGGCCAGCGGGCTGGTTCGGAGCAGCTCTTGCAGGAGCAAGCCGGCCGGATCGCCTCCCAGGCCAGCTACATCGCCGGGTTCGCCTTCCACGACGAGTTCCATCCGGAGCGGGCGGAAGACGGCGGGGTCGTGGACGGCGACGACTACGTCTTGCTCCTCCATGATCCATAGGGTAGCTCGGAGGAGACGGGCATCTACCGCGACACGGGTGCTGAGGAGGACATCGGCACCTTGCCGGACCCGGAGGCCGCCAGGGGAGAGCCGTCGACGTCGCGACGCGGCGATGGAGACGCGTGTGACACTTTGTGTAAAATCTGTCAAATAGTAGGTCCACCCACCCACTGGGGGTTTTTAGGGTGTAATGAACTCGGGTCGTGGGCCTTTTCTTAAACACTCGTGTAGATGTCGTGGGTGCTTTTGCTCTTTGCCTTCCGTTTTTTGGACCGATTTCATGCGCTTTTCCTTTCTCCAACATCCCCCCCCCCCCCCCCGCGCGAGTCAGACGGCCGAGGCTCCGGTCCATGACAAGGAGTTTGGTTCTTTGCGAGGAGTACGCAGGACTTGGGTCCCTCGAAACATTGAGCGCGAGCGAAACACCCACTGGGCCGGCTGGCGGCAATCCGGCGAGGCCGCTTCGCGAGCAGCCGGTCGTGTGATTGTTCATTTGATGAATGGTGGGCCGGGTTGATCGACCTGGCAGCCTTTGACTTAGTGTATGAAGTGTAAAGGAGCTTTGGCCCGTTGTGCTTGACAGCCGACAGCCAAAGCTGGATCTGTGGCTTTAGGGCGAAGTGGGGGACCGCGGCATCCCAACGTTATCAGGAATCACCAAGTGAGGCGGTGGGGTGGCAACCGAGCCGGCCAGCCCCCGAGCCCCCGGGTCGAGCGAGTCGGACCGGTGGTCGGGTTCAGTGGTGTACTGATGCAAGAAAATAGGGACGCGATAAATTGTTCGACAAAAGGCAGCCCCCGAGTCTCGGGACCCCATAGTTTCATGCATTTACAAAAGGCGACGATAGGTACGCTCGTTCGGCTAACTGTAAAACGGGCGGAGGAGTTCCGCATTCCACGGCCGGGTCGATTCTTCACTGGCGGTGTCCTTCTTGCGCTTCCTTGACTTGCGTGCGTCGATGAGGTCCGCAAGGCCCTGCTCACGATGAATGGGCCCTCCCATGGAGGGGACAGCTTGTGCTGGCCTGCCTGCTCTTGGACGAGTCGGAGGACGAGGTCGCCCTTGCGGAACACGAGGGGCTTCATCTTCTTGCTGTGGTAGTGCCTCAGACCTTGCTAGTAGATGGCCGAGCGACTGAGCGCTAGGAGCCGTGCTTCTTCGAGTAGGTCGATGCCGTCTTCGTGGGCTTCTCTGGCTTCGACTTCAGTGTACATCGTGACGCGCACGAGTCGAACTCGACGTCGGTCGGGATGACTTCGGCTCCGTAGACGAGGAAGAACGGGGTGAACCCAGTCAGCCGATTCGGCGTGGTGCGTAGACTCCAGAGAACGGCTGGCAACTCGTCAAGCCAGCTGCCGGGTGAGCGGATGAGTGGCTCGACGAGTCGCGGCTTGATGCCGGACAGGATGAGTCCATTGGTCCGCTCGACCTACCTGTTGGAATGCGGATGCGCAACGGAGGCCAGGTCGAGGCAGATGCCAGAGATGGAGCAGTATTGCTCGAGCGCGCACTTGGCAAAGTTGGTGCCGTTGTCGGTGATGATGTTGTTTGGCATGCCGTAGCGCATCGCTATGTCCTTGATGAACCGGACGGCTGTTGCCCCGTCCAGTTTCTTTATTGGTCTTGCCTCGATCCACGTGGTGAATTTGTCGACTACCACCAGCAAGTGCGTCATGCCGCCTCGAGCGGTTTTGAAGGGCCCCACCATATCGAGTCCCCAGACCGCGAAGGTCCAGGCGATCGGTATGGTGCGGAGTGCTAACGTCGGCTGATGGCTGCGTTTGCTGAAGCGCTGGCGTCCCTCACACTTGAGGATGAACGACTCGGCATCTTGGAGGGCCGTAGGCCAGTAGAAACCGTGGCAGAACGCCTTGGCCACCAGGGATCGTAATGCGGCGTGGTGCCCGCACTCGCCCTGATGTATGTCGAGGAGGATGTCGATGCCCCGTTCCTGCTCGACGCAGCACTGGAACACGCAAGTGGAGCTGCGCTTGACGAGCTCGTTGTTGATGATGCTAAAGGCGGACGCCCGACACTGCACTTGCCGAGCTTCGGTCTCGTCCATGGGGAGAACCCAGTTCTCCAGAAATTCTGATATCGGGAGGGCCCAAGATGGATCCGTAACCACGGCGAAGACGGCCACCGGGGTGGGTTCCAAGTCGGCTGCCCCCGAGCCGGGTTGAGCATCCCCCGGGTCGGGGATGGCGACGGCCGGGTCCGGGACGATGGTGGCCGGGTCGAGCTGAGCAGCCCCCGGGCCGGGTTCGGCAGTCCCTGGGCTGGGTTAAGGTGCGGCCGGGTCTTCTGGAATGTGGATGGACTCGGAGTCCGGCGATGGCTTGACGGACGGCTTGCGTAGGTTCTTGAGGGAGACGCCGGACGGGATGGCTTGTCGTGACGAGGCGATCTTGGTGAGCGTGTCGGCTACTTCATTCTCCACGCGCGGGACGTGGAGGAACTCGCAGCCCTCGAAGGATCTGGACAGCTTTTGGACGAGGAAGCGGTAGCTTGCAATGTTGGAGTCGTAGGCGTCCCATTCGCCGAAGCATTGTTGCACCACCAAGTCCGAGTCGCCGTAGCACAAGATGCGCCAGATGCCGAGTTCCTTGGAAAGCCGGAGGCCGTGCACAAGGGCTTCGTACTCAACGACGTTGTTGGAGGCGGCGAAGTGGATCTGGAAGCGTAAGCGAGCGGTCGCCCTTCGGGGACGATAGTACGATGCCGGCCCCCAAGCCGAGTCGCATCTTGGACCCGTCGAAGTGCATGCACCAATGCGTCGAGTCGGGAGGCGGCGGCAAGTACTGGGTCTCAGTCTAGTCGATGAGGAAGTCGGCCAGGGCTTGAGACTTGAACGTGGTGCGGGGCTCGTAGAGGATGGTGTGGCCGGCTAGCTGGATTTCCCACTTGGCAACCCGGCCAGAGGCATCCCGGCACCCGATGATTTCTCCGATAGGCGTCGTGCTGACCACAGTGACAACGTGCTCTTGGAAATACTGCTTCAGCTTCTTGGCGGTGAAGTACACGCCGTAACACATCTTCTGGTAGTGCGGGTAGTTCTGCTTGGAGTTGGATAGCACCTCGCTCAGTTAGTAGACTGGGCACTGGACGGCTTGGATCTTGACCTTCTCTGGTCGCTCGACAACCAGCACCGTGTTGACCGCCCGCGAGGTCGCAGCTATGTAGAGCAACAGTGGCTCCTTGTCGGTCGGCACGGCCAGGACTGGTGCGGTGGAGAGCATGCGCTTGAGGTCTTGGAAGGCTTCGACTGCCTTGTCGTTCCATTCGAACGGGCTCGTCTTCTTCATCAGCTGGTACAGGGGTAGCGCCCTCTCGCCTAGACGGCTTAGAAACCGGCTGACCGAGGCCAAGCATTCGGTGAACTTCTGGACATCGCGCAGCCGAGCCGGCTTGCGCATTCGCTCGATGGCCTTGATCTTCTCCGGGTTCGCCTCAATGCTGCGTTCCGAGACGAGGAAGCCGAGTAGCTTTCCGTCCGGGACGCCGAAGACGCATTTTTCTGGGTTAAGCTTGACCTTGTATTCGCGGAGGTTGGCGAACGTTTCCTTCAAATTGTCGAGGAGCGTGAGGTGTTGCTTGGTCTTCACCATGATGTCGTCCACGTATACGTGGATATTGCGGCCGAGTTGCGGCAGCAGGCATTTCTGCATGTAGCGCCTGAAGGTGGCGTCGGCGTTCTTCAAGCCGAACGACATGGTGATGTAGCAATACACCCCAAAGGGCGTGATGAAGGATGTCTTCAGGGCGTCGGCTGGGTCCAGCTTGATCTGGTGGTAGCGGGAGTAAGCGTCCAGGAAGGTCAGGAGCTCACACCCGGCGGTCGAGTCGATGACTTGGTCGATCCGCAGGAGGGCAAACGGATCCTTGGGATGGGCCTTGTTGAGGCTGGTGTAGTCGATACACATGCGCTAGGTCTTGTTCTTCTTCAGGACGAGGACTAGATTGGCCAGCCACTCGAGGTGAAACACTACCATTATGAAGCCGGCCGCCAAAAGCTTGGCGACCTCTTCACCAATGTTTCTTCTCTTCTCTTCAGAAAATCGTCGTAGGGATTGACGGACAGGCTTGGCATCCTTGCGGTAGTAAAGTTTGTGCTCGGCGTACTTCCTCGAGATACCCGGCATGTCCTTGGGGGTCCATGCGAAGATATCCCGATTCTCACGGAGGAAGTTGACGAGCTCGACTTCCTATTTGCTGTCGAGGCGGGCGCCTACGACAACGTACTTGCTGCAGCTGGGGTCTTCCGGGTTGAGCTTCACTCTCTTGGTCCCCTTGGAGGGCTTCAAGGCGGCCTCGTCGGCCGGGTCCGGGGTCGGGATTGACGCGGCGGAGGCCTCGCCTACCAGGGCGACGATCCGGTTGAGCTGGCGCCGCTCCTCGGCAATGACCAGCGACTCAGCCAACTTGGCGCCGTCTCGGGCGCACTCCAGGAACTTGCGGTTATCGCCGGTGATGGTGATGAGGCCCTTGGGACCCGGCATCTTCATCTTCAGGTACGCGTAGTGGGGAACCGCCATGAACTTGGCGAGCGCGGGCCGGCCCAGCAACACGTGATACGCGCTGAACAGGTCCACCACCTCGAACCAGATCGGTTCGCGTCGGAAGTGGCTACTATCACCGAACAGGACATCTAGCCGGACCCGGCCAATGGGGTAGCAGGAGAGGCTGGGCACGATGCCGTGGAAGATCGTTCAGCTCGGCTCCAGGTCCTCAGCCTTGAGGCCAAGCTTGGTCATCGTGTCGCGGTAGAGGATGTTGATGCTGCTGCCGCCGTTGATGAGGACTCGGGAGAACTTGCATGTGCGCTACGCGACGATGGTGGGGTTGAGGGCGAGGGCGTAACCACCCGGACTCGGTATGACTGCCGGGTGATCCTCCCGGGTCCAGGTGATCGAGCGATCCGACCAATGCATGAACTCCGGCTTGGCCGGGATGACAGTGTTCACCTCCTGTTGAAAGAGGCGCTCGTTGCGCTTGTCATTGCCAAGGCTGGTGAAGATGACGTAGGCCGCGCTCTGGTCCGGGTAGGCGTCGTCGCGCATCGCGCTGCCAGCTGGGCGTGGCGGTGGAGGTGGAGGCGGCTGCCCCGCGCCTGGAGCCGGAGCCGGAGGGGGCGGGACGTCACCCCTCATGATGCGCTTGGTGAAGCCGCAGTGCCGAAGCATATGCGTGGAGGGTCTTGCGCCGCTGTGGTGCTTGCAGGGGGCGTCGAGCATCTGCTCGAAGCTCATGGCGGGTTGGCATGCCGTCTTACCGGTTTGCCGGTGCTTCACCAGCGGGTTCGCCGCGGGCTCGGTGGCCGTGACGAGCCGGTTGTCATGGCGCGGCGCCGGTTGGTCGGCCTTGCGCTTGTTGTTCTGGTGATGCTGCTGCCGGTTGCTTTCGCCGGCCGGCTTCGGAGGGGGAACCGACTTCACCTTGCCGGCTTCATCCAGTGCCACCTGGATCTTCATGGCGGAGTCGGTGTTGGCGTACTTGTCCGCCGTCACCATGAGCGCGGCCATGGTGGCCAGCTCGGAGCGTAAAAGCTTGTTCTTGAGGAGGGAGCCATCTCGGCACCCGCTGACGAAGTACTGGATCGCCTGGACTTCATGGACGCCCTCGCAGCTGTTCCGGAGCTCGGTCCAGCGTGCGAGTACTCGCGACCGTTCTTCTAGGCCCTTGAACGCACATGGCGAGCTGGCTAGGGCGGCATGATCGCTTGTAGGTCCCCGTGAAGTTGCGGACGAAGGCTTCCTCGATGTCCACCCACGTGTTGATGCTGCCCGCCGGTAGGCTGTTCAACCACGTGCGGGCCGACCCTTGGAGCATGAGCGGTGCGTAGCGCACGGCGAGACGACAATTGGCACTGGTGATGCCAATGGCCGTGGTGTAGTCGGTGAGCCAGTCTTCTGGCTTCACCGTCCCATTGTACTTGGGGGTGTCGCGGGGGAGCATGAATTCTTTGGGGAAGGGCTCCTCCCAGATGTGCGGGCCGAAGCACGCTGGCCCAATAGCGCCGTTCTCCTCCACCTCTAGGGAGCGAGCGAGCTGATCGAGGCAGGGGCGAGCGTCGGCGTCGTCGATGGCGCGCGGGCCGAGTCGATTTGCGGCCAGGCCACGGGGGGCCGGGTCGGTTGGAGCCGGACGCCGTCCATGCTGGCCGGGTCCGCGCTGGATCTCTAGGACGGGCTCGTTGCCTAATCTGCCGGCGGTCGTAGCGGCTGGGTTGCGCCGAGTCCGGGCCTTGCCGGAGTGCGCCTCGCCGGGTGGCGAGGAAGCGGTGTGCAGAAGTTCGCCAGCCCCGCAAAGGCGGGCGGAGCCGGATCACGCCGGCTTAGCGAGCTAGTTGAGGCGGTCCTGCTGGGTGTTGGCGGTGTGGAGGAGTTCGCACATCCGCCCAATGCGCTCTTTCAGCTCCTCACCCGCGAGCTGGTCCTGGCCGGCTGCGACTGCTTGGGCAGCGTGCATGTTCTTCGCTGGGGTCTCGTAGACGGTTGGGACATCGCGAGGGCCTGGGCTCCTCCCCGGGCACGCACATCGGCGACCTGGCTTGGCTCGGCGCGGCGGGCGTCAATCCGTAGGTGACATCGTGCTCCAGCTGAGCGGCATCCAGGCGACACTGAGTGGCAGCGAGCGTCTCGGACAGGTCCAGCATCCGCTGGCGCCTTTCCTCGAGCTGGGTTTGGGCCTCAGCGATGTTGGTGGCGTCGACGTCGGTGCTGATGGGGATGCGGAGGCTCTGCATCGCGGCGCGCAACGGATCGGACGGCTCAATCCGATCCGCTGCGGCCCTGGCTTCGGCAGCCTTCCTCGTCTTGTTCGACGAGGAGGAGGCGCCGTTGCCGATGATGAAAACATCCACATGGACGTCCATTGCCCCAGCGGAAATGCCGCCGCCGAGGGAGAGGGGAGAGTCGGAGTAGCTGAGCACCTCGCTGGGGTACTCGTCAGCCGCGAACGCATAGGAGATGCGCAGCGACGAAGAGGCAACCAGCAGCGCCCGGCAACGTCGTCCGCCCGGTATGACGGACTCGTCGGTGTAGGAGAAGGCCCCGTCTGAAGCATGCTCCCAGCCAGCTCCTCGAGCTACCCCATGGTGGGCACCAACTGTCGTGGTCGGCGCATGGCAGATGCCAAGGGATGGCTAAAGAGAGGAGGAGGCTCGAGGGCGCTGGTGGACTCCAGAGGCGAGGTTGGCATGAGCGGGCGCGGGACGCCGGACATACCTAGGTTCCGGGCTCTCCGGAGAGATAATACCCCTTGTCCTGCCGAGTGTAGTTGGATGATCGATAGTACAATGTTGCTCCTGGAGTTGTATGGAGGAGGAAGGAAGCTGGCTGAGGCTTGGGCTGCTCCTTCTCTCCGATGTTGCTGTTTTGTGGCTAGTCCTATGATTGCTTGCTTCTGGCGAGACAATGCTTCATGCCCCTATGATCGTGGGCTCTCGGGGGGTTTTATTGTCCAACCCCCCGTGGGTACAATGGTAATGTTACAAGTCGGCGGGTCCATATTGTCGGTGTCTGGGGACCCGGGCTGGGTCCCGATGAAGGCTTGTGGTTCGCCGGGTTCCCCTAGGTGCGGGCCCCGCATGCCTAGGGGGACTGTGCGCCGTCTTGTCGATCGTCAGGGCGTGGCCGAGTCGAGTCGTGTATAGTGTTCTCCGTCAGGTCGCCGCTTGCTGTCGTCAGCGGTGAGGGCGGGGGCACTGTAGCCACGCCGACCCTGGTCAGTGGGTAGGTGAGGGGCACTGTTGCCACGTTCCTGTTGACCAGAGGCATGGGTGGGGCACTGTTGCCTCGGTCATCATTGATTGAAGTCTCGTCCCCATCATACGGCCTGGATGGGACGGGAGTTGACCCGCGGCTCGATTGCGTAGCACAGGTGGCGCTGGCTTGTTGAGGAGGCTTTGGCCGTGCCTGTCGGCGTTCTGGGAACGGGGGTCCCCAGACTTGCCTGCCTGCGGCCTGCGGCTTGGCTCAAAGGAGGCCCAGGACAGCCCATCTTCATCAACGCAAGCTCAAGACCCTCTCGAGGGGCCAAGCCTCGCGGGGCGGACGGCAAGGAGCTTCCTCAGGCACGGCCTCGTCAGGCTGGCTCATGAGGAGGCGGAGAGTTCAAGGCAGGGTACCTCGCGAGGTGCCAATGGCGCAAGCCATGGCGACCAAAGGGCGCGGTCGGGCGCCAGCCTGCGCAACGTCCTCCTTTCCTCTTTGGTGCAAAGGGAGCAAGCGCAGGCGAGAGCATCAAGCAAACGCATCCGTTTCGGTGCAACAAGACAAAGTTCAGCCCAACGGCTGGAAGCGCACCAGGGCGAGGCTCGCCCCTGACACATTTGGCGGGTCCAAGGCAGGAGAGTACCAGGCTCCGGCCGGGGCTTGACGAGGAGCCATGACTGGCTAGGGCACGCAGCCGGAGTGGATCCGAAGATCTTGGAAGCGGAGAGGAGAGGCGCAAGAAAGGGGATCTGAGCAGCAACTGGAGAAAGTAAAGGAAGCAAGGAAGATGCCGCTCATATCGACTCCACGCTGTTGCAGAGGCGCACGCTGCGTCCAACCAATCACACGCCTGGCGCCCAAAGGGCGCAGCTGTTAGGGCCCATGACGCTCGCGCACTTGCCCTTTCGCCTCTGCTCGGCCAAGTTCGGGCGCCCGTGGGCCCAGGGGGCTACTGTCGGCGTTCCGGGAACGGGGTCCCCAGACTTGCACTGCGGCCTGCGCGGCGTGGCTCAAAGGAGGCCAGGACAGCCCATCTTCATCAACGCAGCTCAAGACCCTCGCGAGGCCAAGCCTCATGGGCGGATGACAAGGAGCTTCCTCGAGCCTGACCTCGTCAGGCTGGCTCATGAGGAGGCGGAGAGTTCAAGGCAGGGTACCTCGCGAGGTGCCCATGACGCAAGCTGTTGGGGATGTAACTACTGAATATAAACCGCCCTGAAGGGGCCGGTTTACCCTCTGCCATAATTGGGGCGCACGAAGACTCAGAAGGTGGCGATTGCTGTAGAGCTTAGAGGCCCAGAGCCCAGGGGCGAATTAGGGCCCATAATGGTAAAACCGCCATAACCATGTAACTTGTGTTGTAAGATAAGAGAGAAGAGACTGAGCCGGACACTTGTATGAGCCAGCCTCGGGACTCTGTAGACCGGCCGGACGTCAACCCGTGTATGTAAGGGGACGACCCGGCGGCGGTCTGAAGACAGACAACAACAATTCGAGGCTTAGGCGAAGCTATTGCTCCCTAGTCGCCGAAATCACATCAATCCCATCACAAACTAGACGTAGGCTTTTACCTTCATCGAAGGGGCCGAACTAGTATAAACTCTCGTGTCTTTGCGTCCGCTTTAACCCCTCTAAGTTAACCCGTACGATGGCCCCGCGACTAAGTCCTTTTTTGAGGACATCTGCCGTGACAATTCCACGACGACAGCTTGGCGCCCACCGTGGGGCTATCGCATCGATGGTTTGATGATCTTAGAGGGCAAGTTCGGCGACTCGAAGGCTATCTTTGTGGGCCGGATGACCAAGAGTCGTCGCGGCAAGCTCTACATCGACGATGCAGGCTGGGGCCCCGAGGCCGGCTCGATTGAGTACGGGTACCGGGTCCCCTTTGGTGGCATACACGTGTTTATCGGCAGGATCGGTGAGCCAGGCGTGGCGGACATCTGCACCGACCTCGTCGAGACGGCTCGGCGGCGAAGAAGAATCCTGCCCGCTAAACCGGTTGTCGGGCATGCTTTAAGTGGGAGTCATCCACGGAGGAGACTATGAGGGCGGATCAGCATCTGTGGCGAAACCGTTGTCTACTCGATGACGAAGTCGTCGATCGGGAGACCGAAGTCTCTGTACCAGCTGCAAGATGGCCAGATCGGGGGCTGTTCCGACGGTGAGAGTATTCCGGACCCCTTGGATCTGCCCAACCGGGTTGGAATATTCATGGCCGGTACACAAGCGACGCTTCACTCTTCGACCGCCGCGCCAATGGTCGCCGGTTCAACAGCGGCGATGGCAGCCGGGGCAGGAGGCTCTGTGCGCCCGCCGGCTCAAGTTTTATCAGAGCTATTTGATGTGTTGGCTGTGCTCATGGCAGAGGCTAACCCGGCAGATCAAGACCTGCATAATGCGGAGATTGCAAAGGTGAAGGAGCAGATCACTAAGGCTAAAGCGGATCTGGCAGCCGCAGACGTTAGGATGATGGCAGAGCGGGCCGCTTTGGATGCGCAGGCTTATAGGCTCATGCTGGATCAGAACGCGTCGCATGAAGTCATGAAAAGAAAGTACAGATCCCGTTTGCCCTCGGTTTTCGAGGAAGAGACCTCTTCAACACCCGGGGCGAGGACCAGTAATCCGCCGCCAGTGGTGAGCCGGGCGGAAGCACCTGGGACGGGCGCGCCGATTCAGCCCCGTGTGATAGATCTGCCTCGCCATCATGCCGGCGCGCCTCAGGCTGTTGAAACACCTCCGGGTCACTACTCCAACCCGATGGATAACCTTGTTGCGGTTGCGGCACGGTTGGAGGCGATTCCAATCGAAGGCGATTCACCACAGGCGGTAGAAACCCGCAGGGTCAAAGAGCTCCTTAGGACGGCCCTGGCCCAACAGGAAGCGTACTCATACAGCCGTGATCGGATCCACTCCACCCCCCGCCCAAGCCGGAGTTATAGCCGGCACGCAGATGAACCGGCCGTGTCAAGTAATGCGCAGCGGTGCACCTCGCGGCAACAACCCGTCGGGTGGCTTCAAAACGCTCAAGAGGTGGTGGACCGGGCCAGGCACGTGGGGAGGCCGAGTTAGTAGCACAGATGAGGATCATCACCGCGCGGTTCGGACCGACCATCTTCGAGCCTGGGGTTACATCTGGCTCTTTGGGGGTGCCTTGCCTCGTCCCCGCTTTACGCAATGCACGCTTGCCCAAAGACTTCAAGGGGCCACGCAAGGTGCCCAATTATACCGCCGATCTGGCTCCAGAAGCATGGATAGAAAGCTATGAGATGTCCATGGAGATGCTGGATGTGGATGAAGCTGCGTGTGCAAAGTATTTCACCATGATGCTTGAAGGCACGGCCCGTACTTGGTTGAAAAACTTGCCACCCAATTCCATCAGTTCATGGACCCGGCTATGAGCCGGTTCATTCAAAATTTCAAAGACACCTGTAAGCAGCCCATGTCCTGGTGGACTTGGCGGCTTGTGTCCGAGCGAGAGGAGAATCCACAACCCGTTGGGTACGCGCGTTTGGAAGTTTTACATTCTTCGCACGGATCAACACCGATTCTGCGATCTTAACCCTAGAAGGCAACCGCGGTTCAAACCTTTAAAATTGAAGCAGGGACGCATGAAGCGTTTTTGCAATGACATGGGCACTCTCATGGGCGTTTTAGTGAAGTATGCTGATTCTGATAGTACCAAGGATCCAGAGTCTGAGGAGGATGATGAAACAGGGACGGAAAACAGAGCAGCAACTCCGAGGCCAAAAGCATCATCGGGCGGGTAATGGAGGAAACAAGCATAAGGCGAATGGTAACATGGGCTTCGTAGCCAATACCAACGTGCAGGACAAGGGTCAACGGCGCAAGGGTAAACATCTGAACCGAGGTGGTGCGCCTAATCACAATCCGGACCGGTTGAATTATCTGCTGAATCAACCCTGTCCGAAGCATGGGACGAAGGAGGCGCCAGCAAACCACCTCTGGAAGGATTGTTACATTCTGCAGGAGTTCAAAAATTCTAATGCTTTCCGGTATGATCAAGGGCCCGGCGGCGGTTCAGGGTCCGGCCCGGGTTACGGTGGAGGAAATTCCGGTCCAGGGTTTAATGGTAATCCGGGCGGGCAGAACAATCAGAACAATCAGAACAATCAGATTAACCAAGGTGGTTACAATCAGCAGCAGCAGCAGTCGGGTTATCAAAGCAATCCGAAGCAGTTGAATGGTGGACAGTATCACGTCTTCACCACTAGCTCGGACAAGCGAGACCGAAAAGTTCTGAAGCGGGCAGTCAACGTTGTTGAACCGGCCGTGCCGCATTACCTACGCTGGTCAGAGCAGCCTATTGTGTGCAGTAGAGAGGATCATCCTCCCCGGGTTGACAATCCGGGTCAACTAGCCCTAGTGGTGGCGCCTCAGGTGGGAGGATACAAGTTCACAAAGGTGCTTATGGACGGAGGGAGCAGCATCAACATCCTGTATTATGAGACCTTCCGTCAGATGGGGTTAACGGATAAACATCTCAAGCGGTCCAATACAAGTTGTTTCATGGTGTGGTGCACAGCAAGTCAGCATATCCGGTTGGTAAAATAGCTCTGGAGGTGGCCTTTGGGGATGAACATGACTCCAGATCGGAAACATTGACATTTGAAGTGGTGAAAATTAAAAGCCCTTACCACGCCCTGTTCGGGCGGCCGGCTTATGCCAAGTTTATGGCACGACCTTGTTATGTCTATTAGCAGCTAAAAATGCCGGGTCACAAAGGGACGATAACGGTTCATGGGAGCCGCAAGATCGCTTTAGAGTGTGAGGAAGGTGATGCGGCTTACGCAGAGTCGGTTTGTGCCACCGAAGAGCTAAAGTACTATAAAGACAATGTTGATCCGCGGATATGACCCCGTTGAAGAAGCCAACTACAGAGCACGATCCGGATCTGAAGTTTAAATCGGCGGCCGAGACTAAACTGGTTGACTTTGTGCCCGATGATTCGGCCCAAGCAGTTCATCATCAGTGCTAACTTGAATCCTAAATAGGAAAGCGCGCTCATCGAGTTCATCCGTGAGAATCGGGACATTTTTGCATGGAAGCCTTCTGACATGCCAGGTGTACCGAGGTAACTCGCTGAGCACACTCTTAATGTTGACCCCAAGTACAAGCCGGTAAAGCAGTTTCTTCACCGGTTTAACGAGGAAAGGCGCAAGGCCATTGGAGAAGAGGTTGCCAGGCTCTTAGTAGCAGGTTTTATCGTTGAAGTTTTCCATCCAGAGTGGCTTGCTAATCCGGTGTTAGTCCTTAAGAAAAACGGCACTTGGCGCATGTGTGTGGATTACACAGATCTTAACAAGGCTTGTCCAGCAGATCCTTTCGCCTCCCCCGCATTGACCAGATTATTGATGCTACGGCGGGTTGTGAGCGTTTGAGCTTTTTGGATGCGTATTCGGATATCATCGAGATCAAAATGGCGGTTAAGGACCAGGAGAAGACAGCGTTTATCACTCCCTTTGGAGCCTTCGCTATGTGTCTATGCCTTTTGGGCTCAAAAGCGCCTAAGCAACTTATCAGCTAAGATAGAATTGCTTGCACGAACAGATCGGTCAGAACGTGCATGCTTATGTGGATGATATTGTGGTTAAATCAAGGAAGAAGGAGACACTGATTGAGGATCTGAAAGAAACCTTTGACAACTTGCGGGTGTACAAGATGATGCTTAACCCGACCAAATGTGTTTTCGGTGTTCCAGTAGGCAAGTTATTGGGTTTCCTTGTGTCCAACAGGGGGATTGAAGCTAATCCGGAGAAAATTACGGCTATCACCTCCTTGGCTAAGCCAAAGTGCATTAATGATGTCCAGCGTTTGGCGGGTTGGATTGCCGCGCTAAGCCGGTTTATCAGCCGCCTCGAAGAAAAGGCCATTCCTTTGTACCAGATGCTGAAGAAGACGGATCAGTTTGTCTGGAGTGCAGCCGCCGATGAAGCATTGGAGGATTTAAAGCGGCAATTGGCCAACCCACCTGTTCTCGCCGCTCCCATTGACAAGGAGCCGCTTCTGCTATATGTTGCTGCTAATGCCGGGGCGATTAAGCGTAGCCATTGTGGTAGAGCGGAAGGAGGCAGGGAAAGAGTATCCGGTTCAACGTCCGGTTTATTACATCAGCGAGGTGCTCATTGAGTCCAAGCAAGGATATCCGCATTGGCAGAAGCTGGTGTATGGGGTTTTTATGGCAAGCCGGAAGCTGAAGCAGTATTTTCAAGGGCATCCCATCGCGGTGGTAAGTTCAGCTCCCTTGGGCGATATCATACAGAAACGGGAAGCGACTGGCCGGATTGCTAAGTGGGCCATAGAGCATGGGCCGCACGGTTTAAGGTATGTGCCTCGGACGGCAGTAAAATCCCAGGCACTTGTGGATTTCATTAATGATTGGACGGAGTTGCAAGCACCTGAAGAAAAGCCGGATTATACCTATTGGACCATCCACTTTGACGGGTCCAGGCAGTTGGAGGGCTCGGGGGCTGGAGTTGTGTTAACTTCCCCACGAGGTGAAAAGTTTTGTTACGTCCTCCGCTTAATGTTCCCTTGTACTAACAATGCAGCTGAGTATGAAGCCTTGCTCCATGGTCTTCGGATGGCTAAGGAGATGAATCTAAGCCGGGTTAAGTGCTTGGTGACTCGGACTTGGTGGCCCAACAAGTGTCGTGCACTTGGGATTCCAAAGACCCACTCATGGCTGCATATCGTCGGGAGGTGGATGTTGTTGCAGGTCATTTTAAAGGCTATCAGGTGGACCATGTGGATCGTCGGAAGAACAAAGCGGCGGATGCTTTAAGTCGGTTGGGCTCTCAACGCAAACCGGTCCCGCCCAATGTCTTCCTTGATGTACTGCACAATCCGTCACTCAAGCTTCCTGATGAAGTAGATTTGGCTATTCCTAATCCGGAGGCTCAGTTGGTAGCAGCCCTGCATGTCATTCTGGATTGGACGCTCCCTTATTTGGCGTACATGAGCCGGGGCGAGTTACCAGAAGATGAGACGCGTTGGCCCGACGGATAGTTCGGGCGGTCTAAGTCTATGACCATTGTTAATGGCGAGTTGCATCATTGCAGTGTGTCGATGCGTTTCAGCGTTGTGTGTCCCCGAGGAAGGCCGTGAAATATTGCGTGAGATCCACGAAGGGACTGTGGTCACCACGCCTTGGTTCAAAATCCTTGGTGGCTAAAGGCGTTCCGCCATGGTTTTTATTGGTTGACTTCCCATGCCGATGCGGAAGATCCTGGTCAGCGATGTGATGGTTGCCGAAGTTTTCTAGACGTGCTCATATACCGCCCAAGAATTGAGGATGATTCCAATTACTTGGCCGCTTTGCGACTTGGGGCTGGACATGGTGGGACCTTTTAAAGGTCCAAGGACAAGAAGACACACTTGCTGGTAGCGATCGACAAATTTACAAAGTGGGTCAAGGCGAGCACATTAGCAAGTGTGATGCGCCACGGCGGTTCAGTTCATCAAAAGGGTGATCTCCCGGTTTGGGTTTCCACACAGTATCATCACGGATAATGGTACCAATTTGTCCAAAGGTGCCATGAAGGAGTTTTATGAACGTGAGCACATCCGGCTTGACGTTTCTTCAGTAGCTCACCCACATTCCAATGGTCAAGCAGAACGAGCTAATCAGGAGATCCTGAGAGGTATCAAGCCCCGGCTTATGGTCCCTTTACAGAGGACGCCGGGCTGTTGGGTAGAAGAGCTACCATCTGTGTTATGGAGCATAAATACTACCCCTAACAGATCCACTGGATACACACCGTTCTTTATGGTCTATGGAGCGGAGGCGGTCCTCCCCAGCGATATCCGTCATGACTCGCCTCGTGTGGCAGCCTATGTTGAGGCAGATAACGAGGCAGCAGACGGCAGGACGCTTTGGATCGACCGGATGAAGAACGAGATATGGCGGCTGCTCGCCGGTGATTTACCAGCCAGGATCTTCGTCGGTATCATAGTCGGCTGTGTCGAACCAGAACCTTTCAAGAAGTGTACATGGTGCTTCGGCTCATTCAAGACCAGACAGATATGCACAAGCTATCCCCACCTTGGGAAGGGCCTTTTGTGGTCAGCAAGAATCTGCACAACGGGTCATATTATCTGATTGATGTTCGAGAGCATAAAGACTCACGCACGTCAGAAAAGGAGACCAACAGGCCGTGGAACATAGCTCATCTTCGGCCTTATTATACCTGAGCCATCAACTCTCCTTATGTACATATTATGACAATGTATATATTATGAATAAAAGCAATAAACCGGAGCCTCGGCTAAAGCGGGGTTTCCGTTCTGTAAAAATCCGGCTTGGGTACATGGAGTTGTTGTCTTAAAACAGCTTCCGGTTTGTCTCTTGAGCTTGCTCTTCAGAAGCTTTTAGATGTCATCTGGGGGCTTGGTCGTGTCCGAACCAATGCAACACCTTTTGATAGGCGAAAGCCACCAGATCACTTGGGGACATGGTCAAGTCTGAACCGATCCACGCCTCTTGGTCGGCCTGAGGTCATAGAGTCACTTGGGGGCTTGGTCGAACCCGAACCATTGCCACGCCACTTGATCGGCATAATGCCACGGTTTCAGTCGGGGACCTGGCTGACTTGAACCATAGCTACACTTTATTGGGAGCTTGGTCGTGTCCGACCATGGTAACGCCATCTGATCGGCTCAGTAAAGCCTCTTTTTGCAAACGGTTTTTATCATTGCCTTTGCTTCCGTATTTTTTTTCATAACTATTATTAAAATCAGTTCAACCAGTCCATTGACGGAATTTGGTTTATTTTTTAATCTGGAGATAACTTTTCCGGTTTGATTTTTTCTTGTTAAACATCCCATTATGGAGTAACAGGGGGCTTAACATGACCTGGCATGGTTTACCTGGTAAACCGGCGTTCTAAACACAGGAGCTGTTGTCTCCTTTGACCGTAACGGTTTATACAACCTCCGCTTCAAGGTTGGCTCAGCCAACTGCATGCCCGACGCTGGCAGGTATTTTTGTATCACAAAATTTTGATCATATACCTCAATATTTCCTTACATATACATATGAGCGTCACAAGCCGGCTGGCGACACAAGCCGCCGTGGCGGTTTAAGAATTTGTGATTGCAGGAAAAATAGATTGAAGGTTTCGTTATTCAATCAAAAGTATCGGCACCTCTGCCAAGGTTGCGCATCAAGGCATAAAGGCGTATTCAAAAACAAAAGTGCTGACTAATCTATTACAAGGCCTTCCGAGGCCCAACATTTTGAATGGCGTTATGACTAGCAGCTTATGATGCATCAACCGGCTTGACGGATTAAGCTTCCTCGCCGGGTTGACGTGAAGAAGATGGGTCGTCTGGCGTCGGTTCAGCTTCTTCCTCTTCATCACCCAATGGCGGAAGTCATTGGTAGACCCGATCAATCCAGTTTAAAGCCTGAAAGACAGCCTCTTCACTTATAAGCTTAGCCGGATCAACGTCAGGGGCATAAGTGTGCTTACGGATTGGAGGAACAAGGTTCTGCACTTCTGGAATGACAAATTCCACCCGCCTGTAGTTAGCATCATAGAAAGAGCGGTAAACCGCCAGGTTGGCTTCTACTGCCAGTTGACTAGCCAGAGGACGCATCTCCTTTGTTATTCGTTTGAGGGTGTCATTATCAAAGGCTTCGCCGTTTTCTTGAGCGCTGGGGAAGCCCTTGGCTATGTCAGCCGGATCAAGGTCCGCTATCCACGCCTTGGCGCGAGTTAGAGCCAATAAAGTGCCAGCCCGGGCCGCGGATCGTTTCAACTCTTCAAGTTGTGCCGGAATCATGGATAGCCGGTCCAGCGTATCTTTGATCAAGGACGGAGCTGTGTTATCATACGACGTAGCGCATATGACTCGGTGGGTGCGGTATACAGCTGCTCAATCAGCGTGTATGCAGCCTTGAGCTTCTTCCGCATATCGAGCCCAAATGAGCAATACGCTTCCCTATACGGTTTAAGACAACTCGGGTTAAACAGCGGAAATATCAAAAGCGGAATAGTAATCGCTTAAAATCTCTTACCAAAGATCGCAGAGGTCATGGCATTAATTTGGCGCTTTAGTCGGTGAGCTCTTACATCACCGGTTTAAGAGCCGCTTGACATCTTCCGCCCGTTTTAGCAAACCAGCCTTCTCGGTGTCCCAGTTGGCTTGCTCGGATTTATACCACTCCTTGAGCTGCTCCATAGTGGTCAAGGCAGTTTTCAATTCATCCTTGGCCTTGGTGGCTTCTGCTTGTTGAGTCTTCAGATTGGCACGAAGGTCCTTGAGTTGTACGGTTTCTGGTATATCTCACTCGATAAAAAATGGATCACGTTAGTTGTTTCATTATGAAGTCCCAAGCTCAATACAGGTATTCAACTTGGCACTTGGGGGCTAATGGCTAATTGATCTCATCTTGCTATGATGATACATGTTAAGTCCCGGTTTAACTATGCTAAGTTGAACCGGCCCTTGGGGGCTACAGCACTGAAGTTTGAGACGTATGAGTTTTATATTAAGTCTCGGTTTAACTATGCTCAATTGAACCGGCCCTTGGGGGATACTACATAACAAAAGTACAAGAGAGGCATAATTCCTTACCGCATAGTGTTCCTTCATACGATTCACCAGACCGGCTTCGAAATCACGACTTGTGTAGAGTCGGTTCAGGAAGCCGGAGTGAAGTTCTTGGGCAGAGAAGTTATCATAAGCTGATAGATCAGTTTTCCCTTCTCTTTACTCATGGCAGTAGACTCTTCCTTGGCGCTGTGTTTTGATACAGCACGGATTGCCGAGGCGGTATAGGCGGTGCCCGTCACTACGACATCATCATCTTTGGCCGGGCGGGCCGGATTGGCATTCTTCCTTGGGCTTGGTGTTTTCATACCCAGGCTCGGCGTTTCAGCAACTGCTACATGTTCCGCTGCAGGACTCGGTGGAGCAGGATGTGAGGTTTCCAATTGGGCATCCGGCTCAACCTCTGGCGGATTAGCATTGTCGTCTTGGTTCAACTTGGCAGAACTGTTTTTAGCAACTTCAGGCTTTTCGCCATGGTGCTCTGGAGTTATCTCCGGATCAGCATCCACAGTAGGGTCAAGGGTTTTCGCCTTCTTACTTAAGCAAGCCTTGGTGCTGCAATATTCAGAGTTAGAGTGTGATGAACCGACAAATGCGAAGAAAACAAAAAAGAGCATTATGCTTACCCGCAGCAACTTTAAGAGGAGGCGGTTGAGTGGTTGATGAACCGCCAGATGAGTTGGAAGAGGCCCGATAATTCGGATCGACGGATTGAGAGGACATCGGAAGAAACCTTTCGAAGGATAACGCTTTTCAGGAGAACAAATCACCTCACGGGCGACGCTTCCGGGTTGGGGTGTCGTAAACCGGACGATGTAATTTGTTGACCGTTGTGTGCGGGTCGTCTGGCGCTCTTCAACCTCGGGCCGTGGTCTTCAAAGAAAGGTTCGGATTCAAATGAGCACGGAGTGAGATTTTTTCACTTTCCGGACTGTGCGGCAAATTCTTTTAACCGCACAAGATCAGATTCGGAAGAAAGAAGGATTACCTCAATAGGATCGGCATGATCGGCTTCAAAGATCATCCGGGAATTGAAAGCTGTCAATAGGATGAAGGATAAAAGGGACAAAGTAAATCAAGCTTTACCTCGACTTCTGAATCTTCTTCTTCCATGGATCGGAAGACTCGGCGGTTTTCTCTTACCAGCTTTCTTGGTGGTCTTGGACTTTACGAGGAACCGGGCGGTTTGGTTCGTTTCGTATGAGCTGTTAGCACGAAGTAACAAGGATTAATATATATCAATAAGGCATTAATATCGGAAGAGCGATGAGCAGAGCCTTACATGAGCGTTTTGTTGGAAACACGTAATGGGGCCAACCGGTTTGGCTGCAGACGGAGATCGGCTCATCGAGCATCTTCTTCACCGCCTCGGTGACTTCAAGCTTAGTTATTGGTAGCTCGTGGACGTCTTTGAGGGTCTTTGACGCTACCAAAGGTATTCGTGCATCAATCTGGGCGGCTTAATGGCAAGATGCCCCAAGAAACCCAACATAGAACAAGGTCAATACCGGTTAAGCCATTGGCCATTAGAGCCCGGAGTTTGATAATTTGAGGCGCAAAATTCTTCCGTTCTGCGGCGGTCAAGCGTAAAGGCAATGGGTGATGGTTGCTAAGCCGGTGAGGGTGGTAGCCCGGCAAGGGGTTCTCGCTGTTAGGAGCGGTATTCTGGCAATAGAACCAGGTTTGTTCCAATCTTTCGGATGGCTATGGTGTTTTGCGTGAGGAAAGTCTACTTCCTTCCTTTTCTGGATTGAAACACCACCCAGTTCCGTGTTAGGACCATCCGAAAACTCCGTCTGGCAGTTCAAATGAAAGAAATCCGGAACAGCTCCACAGATGGTTCTTCTTGAAGATAGACTTCACGTAAAACTTGGAAATTGCATATATTGGACACGTAGTTCGGACCAATATCTTGTGGATGGAGTTGGAAACTTGCGAGGACATCCGGAAGAATTTTGATCCGGCGGGTTGAATCCCGGTCTAAGTGCTGCATAAATACAATGACTTCTCCATCTTGAGGTTCAGGAGGGCATTCGCATCCGGAACACGCCAATGGAGGACATTTTGGAGGCTAAAGCGCGGTGGTGACATATCCATTGAGTTGTGTCTCGATGATCTTGGACCGACCCAATTGCAAGTCGAGAATTGTTTGGCCATTCCGGAAGAAGGAACTGCGAAAGGAAAAGTAAAAAGCAGTTCACCGTTAACGGTTCGTACATATTATACAATGCTAAACCGCAATTCGCGATCGGTTCCAATTTCGGGTTTAAGCGAGGACTAATGGAGTATGGCGGACTAGCTATCAAAAAATTAAACCGCCCTTAGGGGAAGAGACAATGGAAAATCTGCTAAGTGTGGGCCGAAACAGGTTTCACATATGAATGGAGTTAATTTGGATCTACCGAAGGTTCAAGAAGAAAAATTTCTCTGCGACCCATGCAAGCCTTATAAAGAGGCAGGGAAGTTCGTGCGTTCTAACAAGAGGGTCTCGAACAAAAAGAAATATGTGCAAAGTGCTAAAGCGAAGGCGGAGCGATTACTACAGGATATATGCTACGGTTGGATTAAAAAGCCATGGCAGCGCAGGTATGAAGAAACTAGGGATGAACACCTATGAGCAGCGATATGAACAGGAGCCTCAAGATGCAGATCTAGGGCATGAGGAGGAGCCTTACCCGATGCACAGAACAACGGAGGAGCGCCGAGAGTCTCTGGTACAACCAGGTTGATGCAGCGGCCTTGCACTGACGCGGCGGTCCGAGGTCGGAGGCGACGGCGGAGCTTCAGAGCTGGAGCGTCGCGAGGAAGAAGAAGCGCGGAAGGAGGAAGAAGAGAAAGGGCCTTCTGGTCTATTTATAATGAGACGGAGTAATTAATGAGCCGAGAATGGAGGAGTTGAAAGCGGCAGGCGCAGCCGGTCGCCTCGATTTCAGGATAGTATTAAATGAAGGGAATCTTCTTGTTTGGGCTTCTTTAATAAAGATGACGTCAAGATGCTCTGTTCTTTGTGGTCGGAGGATGACGTCACGGCGGTTTAAGCAGATGGCGGTTTACTTAAATATGAAGGAAGATATTCAGAGTTTCCTAAGATGTTGAAGATTAACATGAACAGGTTCAAGTCAACTGGGGCCTAATGTTGGGGATATAACTCTTGAATATAAACCGCCACTGAAGGGCGGTTTACCCTCGGCCATAATTGGGGCCCACGAAGACTCGGAAGGTGGCGATTCTTTGTAGAGCTTAGAGGCCGGAGCCGAGGCGAATTAGGGCCCATAATGGTAAAACCGCCATAACCATGTAACTTGTGTTGTAAGATAAGAGAGAAGAGACCGAGCCGGACACTTGTATGAGACGGCCTCGGGACTCTGTAGACCGGCCGGACGTCAACCCGTGTATATAAGGGGACGACCCGGCGGCGGTTTGAAGACAGACAACAACAATTCGAGGCTTAGGCGAAGCTATTGCTCCCTAGTCACCAAAATCACATCAATCCCATCACAAACTAGACGTAGGCTTTTACCTTCATCGAAGGGGCCGAACTAGTATAAACTCTCATGTCTTTGCGTCCGCTTTAACCCCTCTAAGTTAACCCGTACGATGGCCCCGCGACTAAGTCCTTTCTTGAGGACATCTGCCGTGACAATTCCACGACACAAGCCATGACGACCAAGGGCGCCAGTCGGGCGCCAGCCTGCGTAGTGTCCTCCTTTCCTCTTTGGTGCAAAGGGAGCAAGCGCAGGCGAGAGCATCAAGCAAAGGCATCCGTTTCGGTGCAACAAGACCAAGACCAGCCCAACGGCTGGAAGGGAGTCATCGTGGAGCCCAAGCAGGCGTCAACACCAGAGCCTTTGGTAGGCGAGGACCAACTTTAGTCAGGATAAGTGTACCCATTGTTCCCCTTCAAAATGGCCAATTGTTGGCGCCCTTCCCGCTCAATATTTGGGAAGAGGCCCAAGGCCTTTGCCTATAAATAGGAGTAGCCACACTCAGAGCTAGGGGCATCTGGGAGAAGGGCAGCTGGAAGAGAGAGAGAAGGGAGGAGATCTGAATCCTCATCAAGGAACCAGTAGCTAGAGCGACTGAACACCACCTAGCTGTTCATCGCACCCGCCAAGAATTGACCCTCGCGAGGCTGTTCTTCCTTGTATTGTTCCTCATCAGCCCGAGAGGCAATCCACCACACCACACACTGGAGTAGGGTATTACACCATGATGGTGGCCCGAACCAGTATAAATCTCATGTCTCTTGTGCTGTTCCGTTAAGTAGTTTAGGTCCCAGCGATTCGGCGAGGTGCGAGACGGTGGAGGGTTGGATCTCCGCGCGCACCCCAGTGTTCGAACCTCAAGGGTCTGCCGGAACCCGAAATCTGACATTTGGCGTTTCCTAAGCGGAAGGCCGTAGGTTCGCCCCCTACCTGTAGCCCCCGGGCCCACGGCGCGCCCGAACTTGGCCGAGCAGAGAGGCGAAAGGGCAAGTGCGAAGCGTCGCGGGCCCTAACAGCCTGCGGCCTTGGGCGCCGCGTGGCGGTTGATTGGACGTGGGCGGCACTGCTTCCCCACGATGCCTCGGTAACCACCCGGATTCGACAAGTCCCTGCATGCAGAGTCGGTCATGATTACCGGTGATCGTGGAGGCCGACGGTTGGCCTTCGCCGGCTATAAGTACGGGACAACGCGCGCCCTTCCAGTCTATCCTTCTGCTTCTCCTCCTCCTTGTTTCATCTGGTTGCCATGGCTCCGATCCGCCGGTTTTCCACGGAAGAGAAGGGAAAGGCTCCTCAAGAGGATCCTGACCTGCTCCCCCCAAAGAAGCGGCTTGCCCTCTGGTGTAAGGCGAAGCGCGTGCCAGGAGGCGCCCATGCCCTGGTGCGTGGGGCCGCCACCAGGGTTTCCTCTTCCCTTGTACACGCACGTTGGCGGCTCTGAAGGAGGCGACGCCGGGTGCCACGAGCGGCGCCGCCGACGACGCCGGCGGGTCACGTAGGTGAGCGTCTTCCCCCCTGGAGTCCACGGTGAGGGCTCCTGCCGGGATTTCGTTCTTCGCGTCGCCACGCCTCCTAAGTCTTGGATTCATCTTCCTCCTTTCTTCGCCTCCGTCGTCCGTGGGGAACCCCACAGGACTCGCTGACAAAGACGCCAGATTCACGGCACCCTCGCGACTAGGGCAGAGGTCACAGTAGTTGCCCCGGGCGAGGTTTTCATGACTCGAGGCTGGGGTGAGGTCGCCCGGTCTGTAGGATGAGGGGCGCCCTCGCGATCCACCTGGAGTACGATGGTGCTTCGGTGGTGTCCTTCAAGGTCTTCGACGCGGTGGGTCGTCGGCTAGAGTGCTGCCCCGGGAGAGGTGGTCGGGGCCCTGCTACGGTGAGACAGAGGCCGACCGACCACTCCCTTGGCAGCTCCCCAGGCGACAAAGGCGCCGGAGGATCCAGCGACCCCGCCGAGCTCTTGGCGGCCGAGGACGAGCGGCGACAGCCACGAGCCTCCGAGCCTGCACGCCTCGAGCAGGCGGGCTCGTCAGGTCGTCGCCGCCCCTGATTTGGATGGGGTTGGCTCCGGACCGGGTGGCCCACTATTGATGATGGCGTCTGCCGCGGTGGTCCCTGTAGATAGGACTCCTTAGGATTCGCGTCTTTTGTTCCTGCGAGGAGCCAAGATGTACCCCGCGGGGGCTTGTAAGATGTTTGTAGCTTCATTTGTCAACATGATCCTTATTGTGAGGCAGTGCGAGATGCTCATTCCGTTCTAGCTCAGTTTCCTCCTTTCGGTCCGCACGAGGGCCTGATGCTCTGCGCCGATAGGTCCCAGTCCCAAGGCGGCTTCAGCCGTCGTTGGTATGCCAAGTCGCGATGCCGTGGTCAAGGCCAGGAGGTGAGTGGCCCGAGGTCTGATAAGAGCCTCTGACTCGCGATGCTCAGGGGGTCCCCCTTGGCGCTCAAGCAGCCATCATTCGGTGAGAAAGGAGAGCGACGTTGCTAACACGGGGTTGCATTGAGTGTGGGGATGGTGTTGCGATAAATAGTGTGTCCGGACGGGTGACTTATCTCGAGGGTCAGGACAATGCCTCCTGGTGCGGCGCTAGGTCCGTGCCTTGTCGGGCGAGAGATCGCGTGGCGAGGTCGTTTCGTGCTCCTTGGAGGGACCCTGCAGGTTCACCACAAAAGGAACAAGAGCTCGCCGTGGCGATCGTTAGTCCTGCCATTAGTTGCTTTGGAGAGGCGCGAGAGGCCTCGCGAGGTGTGTTGGGGCACCCGTGAGCCAGCAGGCTCACGGGCCCTACCTCAAGGTGGGTTGCGCCTGGCTCTGGGCCTTATCTTCGAAAGTGTGTTCCTGCAAATTTGGCGGATGCCGGTGCTCTACGTCTTCGGGTCTCGGCTCTCGGGCTGGTCTCAGCCGTCGCTGGCAAGCCAGGTCGCGATGCCATGGACAAGACCAGAGGGTGAGTGCCGGAGAGCCAGTAGGAGCCCTGAGTCTCGATGCTCAGGCACCCCCCCTTTAACGCGCAAGCTGAGTTAGATGACGAAACTCTACGTCCTCGGGTCTCGGCTCTCGGGCTGGTCTCAGCCGTCAGCCGGGTAAGCCGTGTCGCGATGCCATGGACAAGACCAGAGGGTGAGGGCCGGAGAGCCGATAGGAGCCCCTGAGTCGCGATGCTCAGCACCCCCTTTAACGCTACGAGCCGGGTTAGATGACGAAACTCTACGTCCTCGGGTCCCGGCTCTCGGGCTGGTCTCAGCCGTCAGGGCAAGCCAGTACACGATGCCATGGACAAGACCAGAGGGTGAGGGCCGGAGAGCCGGTAGGAGCCCTGAGTCGCGATGCTCAGGCACCCCCCCTTTAACGTGCAAGATTCCGTCACCCAGGAAAAGGCACCAAATAACAAGCATGGTGGAGCGAGAGCATAATCCTAAGGAAAACGTAAGAAGGATACATGCCGCTGGGACAGGCCCGAGCGGCTTGGGGATGATGCAGCCCGAGGGCGCCCAACAGGATAAGCTAATGACATGAAATAAAAGGGATACATGCCGCAGGGACGGACCCACGCGGCCTGGGAATAATGCGGCCCTGAAGGCGCTCCCATCCTGAAACGAAACTTAAAGATGTCACCTGGTGATGTTGGGGACGAAGGGGTGTTGGTGTAGCAGACTCGGTGGGCTGCGGGAGCCGACCTCACGAGCCCCAGCCCGAGGCCTCGGGAGGATCCGGAGGCGCCTGGCGGCCTCGCGGAGCCATCTCCATCTCCGCCTGAGGCTGCGGGCGTGCACGACCTCTTGAGCCTCGGGATGGCCCTCATGAGATGCTGGTGCGCAGCAACCGCGTTTGGCAGGCCGTGGGGCATGCACACGTAGCTGTGGGGCGGGCCCTCGCAACGTCCCACTCGCGAGGGCCAGAGGCGCTCTTGAGATGCGGCTCGGTTGAGCCCTGGTATGTCGATGCAGACGCGGAGCCTACCATCCTCGCCTGGATGGGGGGCCACAGCGGGTAGGCGGCGGCTGCCCCTCATGACCCTTGACTCCTATAGCTCCTGAATGGCCTTGCTGACGAACTCCTGAGGGTTCGGCCCTCCTTGCCTTGCTCCTGCTGAAGGGAAAGCGTGCTTCAAACACGCCCATCGTGGTGCCCAAACGCCTCCCTCGTGACCCTGGCAAGGTCGGCGGCCCTCCAGGGGAGAGCCCCCGAGCCCTGCCTGAGGAGGGCGCCAGGTGCGCTTTCCTATGCGATGGAAGGAGGCTCCCCCTGGCCCGGTGCGGGCCCTGAGGGGCCTGTCTCTTGAGGAGCTGGGCCGGTCGATGTCTTCTTCTTCTTGGGTGCGGCCTCGGGAGGCCTCCTACTGCTGTGGTCTGGGTCTTCTAGCGATGCGGCCTGAAAGGCTCGCTCCAGGGAGCACAGTGCGTCTCTCTCTTCACAGGGCACCGTGATGACCCCGCCGCTTCCTGGCATCTTGAGGATGTTGTAGCCATGGTGGGTTACGGCCATGAATTTGGCCAACGCTGGGTACCCAAGGATGGCGTTGTACAGCAGGCGAATGTGGGCGACGTCGAAGTCGATGAGCTCGGTGTGGTAGAAGGTCGTGAGCCCCAAGGTGACAGGAAGGAGGACCTGCCCGATCGGGACCGTGGAGCCGTCGGTGACTCTCTGCAGAAAGGCTTGGTTGGCTGAAGCCGATCAGAAGGCACTTGAAGATTGTTGAATGTCTCCACGGACAGGACGTTGAGCCCTGCTCCGCCGTCGATGAGGGTCTTGGTTACTAGCACGTTGCTGATGATTGGGGAACAAAGCATCGGGAGAACTCCGGCTGTGGATGCGCACTTGAGTTGATCCGCTGAGCTGAACGTGATGGTGCACGCCGACCACCTGAGAGGGCGCGTGGCCTCGAGCTTGGGAAGGACTGCATTCACTTCACGGGCGAACTGCTTGAAGATGCGCTGAGAGGCTGGGGCTTGAGCTCCGCCAGATGCAGCGATCGCACGCGCTTCACGGAAGCCCCAGCCCCTCGCCCCGATGACGGTCTTCAATTCTCCTTGGCGGCGGCGGCAGCGGAGGGAGGCCTGCGTTCTCATCGGGCGATCCTCGCGAGGCTGATCCTCCAGCCTCCTCGCGAGGCGGGTCTTGCCAACGGTCCTCGCGAGGTTGGTCGGGCCACCCTTGGCGCGGGCCGCGGTCTTACCAGCGTCCTGCATTCCTTCCTCCTCCTCGGTCGTAGCCCCGGTCGCTGCGCTCGGGGCATCTGCCTACCCTTCCTTCGCGTACGGCCCGGAGCTCTTGGCATTCATTGTTGTTGTGGGTGTGGAGGTTGTGGTACACGCAGTACCGGCTGCCCTTGGAGGACTCGGGCTGATCTCTGCCTCGCTTGGTGTCTGGTTCGGCCATGGTACGGCAGCCCCTTGCACTTCACGCCCTTGGCCTTGGACTTCTTTTCTTCGATCCGCGGCAGGCAGCTCGAGGAGGGAGAGGCGCCCTCCTCAGCCCCCGGGCGCACTTGGTCGCCAAGTTGAACAGCTCCAAGGAGGTGCACAGATCTTCATGCATCGCCAGCTCCTCCTTCATCTTGATGTCGCGCCGCCCGTCGAGAAGGCGAGATGATGGCCTCCTCCGCTACCTGTGGGATCTTGAGGCGCGCGTTGTTGAAGCGCTGGATGTACTTTTGCAGGGTTTCCCGACTGCTGCTTCATTCGGGCGCATGTCGCTCACGGCGGGTGGCCGGTCGCGAAAGTACCACGGAAGTTGGCGATGAAGCGGTACGCATCTCGGCCCAGAAGAGATCGCGTGCACAGGGCCGATTCAGGAGCCAGGTGCGGGCTCCGTCCTTGAGCGCCATGGGAAACCAGTTCGCCATGACCTTTTCATCCCCGTTGGCAGCCTCGATGCCCAGCTCGTAGAGCTAGAGGAACTCCGTAGGGTCAGTTGTGCCATCGTAGCGAGGAGGCAGGTCTGGCTTGAACTTGGCGGGCCACGCGACGCTGCGCAACTCGGAGGTGAAAGCGTGGCAGCCCGCCGTGGTCGCGTGGGGCCTTGGACGGCAGAGAGCTTGGTCTTGCAGGCCTCCCTGCGCCGCGGCTGGGGGTAGAGCAGGGTCTTGACGTGCCGGAGCGGGGAGCGCTCGGGCAGCTTCTTGTGGGCGAGGAACTTCTTGGCAGCTCTGCTCTTGCCACGCCGGTGCCTAGCGGAACGGGTTCCGCCTAGGGGCCGCGCGCCTTGGGGCCAGGGCGCCTTCTTGAGGAGGAGGCGGCTGAGGCGCCCCGGGAGCTTCATCGCCCGCATGGGGCGGTGCTTGATGCAGCCGGCAGACGGCCGAAGCGCCTCTGCAGCGTGGGCGAAGCTTCGGCGACTTCGGTCGAGCCATTCTTCAGACGCTGCCGTCGGGCGGTAGCGCAGGAGCTCGTTTGCCGTGATGAGTGCAGCTCGGGCCTCCATGGCCGCACGGGGTGCGCATGACGAAGAACCAGCGGGGGTTAGCGAAGGCATGGCGGTGCGGCCGTCCCGCCTCATGGACGGGTGCTAGGACGATGCTTGCTGCTCGTTCCCCGTCGGGCCGGTGGCAGCATTGACGGCAAGTGACGGGGAACGACGAGGGCGCCCACCGACGGGAGCTGTCTGGGCGACATGGGAGGCAAGGGCGGCTCGGCGCTCGGCGCGGGCCCGACGGGCGTCAGACATGGTTGCGGTGGTCAGGGAAGAACGGGGCGACGGAAGGCGGATTCCGGCGCACCCCTACCTAGCGCGCCAAATGTCGGATTTCGGGTTCCGGCAGACCCTTGAGGTTCAAACACTGGGGTGCGCGCGGAGATCCAACCCTCCACCGTCTCGCACCTCTCCGAATCGCTGGGACCTAAACTACTAAACGGAACAGCACAAGAGACACGAGATTTATATTGGTTCGGGCCACCATCGTGGTGTAATACCCTACTCCAATGTGTGGTGTGGTGGACTGCCTCTTGGGCTGATGAGGAACAGCTAGGTGGTGTTCAGTCGCTCTAGCTACTGGTTCCTTGATGAGGATTCGGATCTCCTCCCTTCTCTCTCTCTTCTAGCTGCCCTTCTCCCAGATGCCCCTAGCTCTGAGTGTGGCTACTCCTATTTATAGGCGAAGGCCCTGGGCCTCTTCCCAAATATTGAGCGGGAAGGGCGCCAACAATTGGCCATTTTGAAGGGGAACAGCGGGTACACTTATCCAGACTAAAGTTGGTCCTCGCCTGCCAAAGGCTCACGTGATGACGCCTGCTTGGGCTCCACGACATTACTCCCTTCCAGCCGTTGGGCTGGTCTTGGTCTGTTGCAATCAAGCGGATGCCTTTGCTTGATGCTCTCGCCACGCTTGCTCCTTTGCACCAAAGAGGAAAGAGGACGCTGCAGGCCGGGCGCCTGACCGCGCCCTTGGTCGTCATGGCTTGCGTCATGGGCACCTTGCGAGGTACCCTGCCTTGAACTCTCCGCCTCCTCATGAGCCAGCCTGACGAGGCCGTGCCTGAGGAAGCTCCTTGCCCTCTGCACCGCGAGGCTTGGCCCCTCGCGAGGGTCTTGAGCTTGCTTTGATGAAGATGGGCTGTCCTGGGCCTCCTTTGAGCCACGCCGCAGGCCGCAGGCAGGCAAGTCTGGGGACCCCCGTTCCCAGAACGCCGACAGTGCCGGGTTCGGCTGTCTTGCACTAGTTGTTGGGGCTGAGTCGACGTGTCCCTCCGGGTCGGCTAGTCTGGCCGGCTTGCGGGGCTTGGCCGGATCAAGCGACCCGGCCAACCGTGTGCCGGTATTGAAGGGCGGTGCCAGCACTGCTGTTTTTGAAGAGGATCCGGGTTCCGTTGCCTGCCCGGGGTCCATCCCCCCGACAGGGGTCTTGGCCTTTCGACAGCCTATAAGAGCAAAAGGGAGGAGAAGGCCAGCAACCACGCTCTCATTCCCCCACCCACCGCTTCATCTAGCTCCAGTGCCCATATCCAATCTCACACTCCTTTCTATTAGCGAGTCCAAACCTTCCCCACTCAGCAATGCCCGATACCCTCAAAGGGCACTGGGGCAGTTCCACGGTGACGGACTGCACGATCCTAGAGCTGCGGGCTGCAGGATACCTCCCCGCGAACATCACCACATGTGCTCTAGGCGTAGATCAACAAGTGTCCGGTCCCAATGTAGGTGAGCGGGTAGTCTTTTCCCCCCACCTCATCCGATGCCTCGGGTTCCCACTGCACCCATTCGTGTGCGAGATCATGTTCTACTACGGGCTTGAATTCTACCACATGGCCCCGAACTCCATCCTCCACATCACCTCCTTCAACATGGTCCGCAAGGCCTTCCTTCGCTACAAGCTGCACTTTGGCCTATGGCTGAAGACTTTCTGGGTCAAGCTGCAGTCCAGCGGCTCCAATTTGGCGGAGTGTGGAGGGGCCATGGTCAGCATGAACCAGGGCACAGAATGGTTCAAGGGCACCTTCATTGAAACATGAAGGAATGGTAGTGGGAGTGGTTCTACATCATCGAGCCACTCGCCCCTGGCCAAGCCGAGGTCCTAGCCTTTTCGGCCGGGCCTCCGAAGAAGCTCAAGTCCTAGAGGAAGAAAAATGTCACCTGGGGAAACCTAGAGGAGGTGGAGACCATGATCAAGTGGTGATCCACAACGGGGAACCTAGAGCTCACCGACGTTATCAATATCATGCTCAACCGCCGCATCCTCCCACTCCAACTCCGGGCCACCCTGATGTGGGAGCAGAAACCAAGGACACAGTCCCCATCAAGTGCATTCTTTCGCTCCTTCTTAGCCGGCATGTGGACACGGCTCCACAAGATGTCCACGTACAAGACCCCAAGGAGGGGGAAGACCTCAGCTTCGAGGATGGATACGAAGCCCCCAGGTAAGTGCTCTAACACACAAATCTAAGTCTTTATCTCTTGCATTGTGGGGTAGATTATAATGAATCATTCTGCTTGACACTTGAAGAAGTGGTTGGCCTGGGTGCAGAAAGTGCGATGTCTGGCCCCACTAACAAAGGAGCCAAGAGCTCCCCTGCTCATAGTGCTCCTCATCGAGGAGCCGCACGTGGTGGCCCCCAAGGGACCAGAGTACCAGAAGGGCAAGGTGAGTGCTCGGACTCGGGAGACCTCGGTCACCCAGTCCGAGGAGATCCACTCCTCCTCCGCCAATGAAGACTACGTGGAGGAGGGTGAAGAGGAAGAGAACCCTTTCCCTAAAGGGAAAAGGGTGGCGTCGGGGGATGCCAAAGCTGGATGCAGCCCAAGGGCTCAAAGAGGCCGAGGAGGTCCTCAGCCAGGGCCCCGGAGAGTGTCGAGCTGTCCGACGGATCAGAGGAAGACCCCTTGCTATGGGAAGGAAAAAGCCGACCGAGGGTATGTTATTGCTTTTGAACCCTGTACTTATGATAAGTTCTTTTAGCAATAGTGATCTCATAAGGAATCTTTTTACACAGTCCGCCGAAGGTGCGCCCCAGCGACTACTCGAGTGGGCTGCCATCTGCCAGCGGGATCTCGAAGCAAGCAGCTCCCCCACTAGCTCATGACAAACTGAGGGTGGTGACATCCACAGCGCCCCTAGGTCAACATGGCATGGGCCAAAGAGTCCGGCATCATGGCCGAGGTCGAAGCCTCGGACCAACAGGACCTGGGGGAGAAGATCCCCGAGATCATCAAAGAGGGGTTGGGCCAGTCATCGGCCCAGCCGATGTCTGCTCCAGCTCCACCATCGCAGCTGGAGAGCACTCGCCCTAGCACCTAGGCGCTTGGTTCCGAGGTCGTCATGCCACCCCCGCCTACTGACCAAGGGCGGGCTAGCGCGGGGTGGACCAAAGAAGTGGAGGAGGCCTTGAAGGGCTCCTCCCTCAAGGAGGAGCATCATGCCTTGATAGGCACGGTGCTGCAGAGCTTCTAGGTCGCGGGGGCCGGCCTGCACGAGGTTTTCAAGAACCTCGTCATCAGCTTCAAGGTACTCTTTTATCCTTGTACATGAGTAATTGTTGTGATTATATTTTCTTTGTAAATTCATGCACGACTCCAAGGAAATACCCTAGTGTCCTTCTAAACGGCCCGGTCAGTGAGTAGCCCCCAAGCCCAATGCTAGTTTCAAGAAATCGGCAGTGAGGTCGTGTATTAGTGGGAGCTTGACATGCATCCCCCAGGACGCTGCCAAACAAAATAAGGAAATCATCGTGGAGTTCCAATAAATTTATTGTGGGCTTTTGTAAAAAATTCTTGACTGCAGGTTTCGACCTCGGCTCTAAGCTCCATGTCCGAGGAGAGTGCGGAGGTAAATTGGAAGCTCGAGAGGTCCCAGGAGGACCTCAACCTGATGAACCAGAGGTTCAAGCAGTCTCAAGGTAAGCAACCCAGACTTGCGTTATATAAGTGTTATATTGAACACAAAATTTGTGATGTTTTTGACTTTGGGTGGACGACTGAGGTGCTCAAGGCTGAGCTCAGAAAAGCTCGGCATGAGGTAGAGCAGCATAAGGCTGCAGCCGCGAAGGTGGAGAAGGCCCGAGCTACCGAGAAGGTGGCTGGGGAGAAGGACCGGGCGCGGGTCCTGGAGATCGAGGAGACCCTCAAGGGCGTGTTCGAGGCATGCAAGCAACTTCACGCAGAGGGGAAGCAAGCGATGGAAGAGCTTGAGAAGCTCTAGCTTGCACATTCCAAGCTCTAGATCGCGGCCGGGGCTGACCATGAGGTGCTCCAGCAAGTGGAGAAAATCGCCTCAGGTAAGCTATACTTATTGAAGTTTGTGTTTGGCAGCAAAGGATGCGTCGAGCTCACCCAGCTGTGGCATTTCGCAGAGAACTTCGCGGATCTTTCGAACAGTGTTGCGGATGCCATGTAACATTTTGACTAGTTGGAGGGTCATGACATGGAGAAGGCATTCTGGGGTGCAGTTCCCGGGGTCTTCATCATCACAGATGCTGAATCACCGAGTGAAGCAGCTGGCGGAGTTATTTCGCATGGTGAGACCGGTGCTTCAAGACCTCTGTGTTGTGTTGTGGCCTGCTAAAGCCATGCCAACCAGCTTCTTCGGCCTCTTGGCTCGTCTGTGAGACGTTGTCCCATGCGTTGATAGTTGGAGGAGGTCCGCGTGCTTTGAAGGATCTCGGAGGGTGTACGCCTGCATGAAGATGCACTTTCGGAGGGTAATATTAGATTCCAATTTCCGTTAAGGAAAGGCATGGAACACTTCCATAGAAATAAGATTAAATTACCTTATGAATCTATTATGACAGCCACTTATGGATTGCCTACCAAAGATGGTAATACCTAGATCTATCCTTGCTTTTATGCCTAGCTAGGGACGTTAAACGATCGCGCTTGTTGGGAGGCAACCCAATTTTATTTTAGTTTTGCTTTTGCTTCTGTTTAGGAATAAATAATCCATATAGCCTCTGGTTATATTTGTTTCTGTGTTTTAATTAGTGTTTGTGCCAAGTTAAACCTATAGGATCTTCTTGGATGATAGTTATTTGATCTTGCTGAAAATTCCGGAAACTTTCTGTTGATGAAAACAATTGTTAAAAATCACCAGATTGTGATAAAAATACTGATTCCAATTGCAGTAGATCAATAAACAAATTATCTAGGTCGTCCTATGTTGGTAGATTTTTCTGAGTTCCAGAAGTTTGCGTTAGTTACAGATTACTACAGATTGTTCTATTTTTGACAGATTCTGTTTTTTGTGTGTTGTTTGCTTATTTTGATGAATCTATGGCTAGTAAAATAGTTTATAAACCATAGGGAAGTTGGAATACAGTAAGTTTAACACCAATATAAATAAATAATGACTTCATTACAGTACCTTGAAGTGGTGTTTTGTCTTCTTTCGCTAACGGGGCTCACAACATTTTCTGTTAAGTTTTGTGTTGTGAAGTTTTCAAGTTTTGGGTAAGGATTTGATGAATTATGGAACAAGGAGTGGCAAGAGCCTAAGCTTGGGGATGCCCAAGGCACCCCAAGGTAAACCTAAGGACACCAAAAAGCCAAAGATTGGGGATGCCCCGGAAGGCATCCCCTCTTTCGTCTTCGTCCATCGGTAACTTTACTTGGAGCTATATTTTTATTCACCACATGATAAGTGTTTTTCTTGGAGCATCTTGTATGATTTTAGTCTTTGATTTTAGTTTACCACAATCATCCTTGCTGTACACACCTTTTGAGAGAGACACACATGATTCGGAATTTATTAGAATACTCTATGCGCTTCACTTATATCTTTTGAGCTATATAGTTTTTGCTCTGGTGCTTCACTTATACCTTTTAGAGCACGGCGGTGGTTTTGTTTTATAGAAAATATTGTTCTCTCATGCTTCACTTATATTATTTTCAGAGTCCTACAAAACAGCATGGTAATTTGCTTAAATTTAGAAGGTGGTCCTAATATGATTGGCATCCAAGATTAGTAAAAACTTTATTATAACTGCGTTGAATACTAAGAGAAGTTTGATACTTGATAATTGTTTTGAGATATGAAGATGGTGATATTAGAGTCATCCTAGTTGAGTAGTTGTGAATTTGAGAAATACTTGTGTTATGTTTGTGATTCTCATAGCATGCACGTATGGTGAACCGTTATGTGATGAAGTCGGAGCATGATTAATTTATTGATTGTCTTCCTTATGAATGGCGGTCGGGGACGAGCGATGGTATTTTCCTACCAATCTATCCCCCTAGGAGCATGTGCGTAAAACTTTGTTTCAATAACTAATAGATTTTTGCAACAAGTATATGAGTTCTTTATGACTAATGTTGAGTCCATGAATTATACGCACTCTCACCCTTCCACCATTGCTAGCCTCTCTAATACTGCGCACTTTTCACCGGTATCATACACCCACCATATACCTTCCTCAAAACAGCCACCATACCTACCTATTATGGCATTTCCATTGCCATTACGAGATATATTGCCATGCAACTTCCCACCGTTCCGTTTATTATGACACGCTTTATCATTGTCATATTGCTTTGCATGATCATGTAGTTGACATTGTATTTGTGGCAAAGCCACCATTCATAATTTTTTATACATGTCACTCTTGATTCATTGCATATCCCGGTACTCCATGGAGGCATTCAGATAGAGTCATATTTTCGTTCTAAGTATTGTGTTGTAATTCTTGAGTTGTAAGTAAATAAAAGTGTGATGATCATCATTATTAGAGCATTGTCCCAAGTGAGGAAAGGATGATGGAGACTATGATTCCCCCACAAGTCGGGATGAGACTCGGACGAAAAAAAGAGGCCATAAAAAGGCCCAAATAAAAAATTAGAGAAAAAGAGAGAAGGGACAATGTTACTATCCTTTTACCACACTTGTGCTTCAAAAGTAGCACCATGATCTTCATGATAGAGAGTCTCCTATGTTGTCACTTTCATATATTAGTGGGAATTTTACATTATGTAACTTGGCTTGTATATTACAATGATGGGCTTCCTCAAAATGCCCTAGGTCTTCGTGAGCAAGCGAGTTGGATGCACACCCACTTAGTTTCTTTTGTTGAGCTTTCATACACTTATAGCTCTAGTGCATCCGTTGCATGGCAATCCCTACTCACTCACATTGATATCTATTGATGGGCATCTCCATAGCCCGTTGATACACCTAGTTGATGTGAGACTATCTTCTCCTTTTTTGTCTTCTCCACAACCAGCATTCTATTCCACATATAGTGCTATGTCCATGGCTCACGCTCATGTATTGCGTGAAGATTGAAATTTTTTGAGAACATCAAAAGTATGAAACAATTGCTTGGCTTGTCATTGGGGTTGTGCATGATTAAATACTTTGTGTGATGAAGATAGAGCATAGCCAGACTATATGATTTTGTAGGGATAACTTTCTTTGGCCATGTTATTTTGAGAAGACATGATTGCTTAGTCAGTATGCTTGAAGTATTATTATGTTTATGTCAATACTAAACTTTTATCTTGAATCTTTCGGATCTGAATATTCATACCACAAATAATAGAGTTACATTAAGGAATATGCTAGGTAGCATTCCACATCAAAAATTCTGTTTTTATTATTTACCTACTCGAGGACGAGCAGGAATTAAGCTTGGGGATGCTTGATACGTCTCCAACATATCTATAATTTTTGATTGTGCCATGCTATTATATATTATGTTTTGGATGTTTAATGGGCTTTATTATACACTTTTATATTATTTTTGGGACTAACTTATTAACCGGAGCCCAGCCCAAATTGCTGTTTTTTGCCTATTTCAGTGTTTCGAAGGAAAGGAATATCAAACGGAGTCCAAACAGAATGAAACCATCGGGAACGTGATTTTTGGAACAAACGTGATCCAGAGGACTTGGAGTGGACGTCAAGAAATCACCGAGGAGGCCACGATGCAGGGGGGTGCGCCTACCCCCCCCCCCAGGGCGCGCCCTCCACCCTCATGGGCCCCTCGTGGCTCCACCGACCTACTTCTTTCTCCTATATATATACCTACATACCGCAAAACCATCAGAAGCGATGAAAACCTAATTCCACCGACGCAACCTTCTATACCCGTGAGATCCCATCTTGGGGCCTTTTCCAGCGTCTTGCCGGAGGGGGCATTGATCACGGAGGGCTTTTACATCAGCACCATAGCCTCTCCGATGATGTGTGAGTAGTTTCCTCAGACCTTCGGGTCCATAGTTATTAGCTAGATGGCTTCTTCTCTCTCTTTGGATCTCAATACAAAGTTCTCCTCGATTCTCTTGGAGATCTATTTGATGTAACTCTTCTTTTGCGGTGTGTTTGTCGAGATCCGATGAATTGTGTGTTTATGATCAAGATTATCTATGAACAATATTTGAATCTCCTCTGAATTCTTTTATGTATGATTGGTTATCTTTGCAAGTCTCTTCGAATTATTAGTTTGGTTTGGCCTACTAGATTGATCTTTCTTGCAATGGGAGAAGTGCTTAGCTTTGGGTTCAATCTTGGAGTGTCCTTTCCCAGTGACAGCAGGGGCAACAAGGCACGTATTGTATTGTTGCCATCGAGGATAAAAAGATGGGGTTTATATCATATTGCATGAGTTTATCCCTCTACATCATGTCATCTTGCTTAAAGCGTTACTCTGTTCTTATGAACTTAATACTCTAGATGCATGCAGGATAGCGGTTGATGTGTGGAGTAATAGTAGTAGATGCAGAACCGTTTCGGTCTACTTGTCATGGACGTGATGCCTATATACATGATCATACCTAGATATTCTCATAACTATGCTCAATTCTATCAATTGCTCGACAGTAATTCGTTTACCCACTGTAATATTTATGCTATCTTGAGAGAAGCCACTAGTGAAACCTATGGCCCCCGGGTCTATTTTCCATCATATTAATCTTCCATCAACAAGCTATTTCTATTACCGTTTATTTTGCTTTCTTTACTTTTACTCTTTACCGTAAAAATAACAAAAATATTATCTTATCATCTCTATCAGATCTCACTCTCGTAAGTGACCGTGAAGGGATTGACAACCCCTTTATCGCGTTGGTTGCGAGGTTCTTATTTGTTTGTGTAGGTGTGTGGGACTCGAGTGTAGTCTCCTACTGGATTGATACCTTGGTTCTCAAAAACTGAGGGAAATACTTACACTACTTTACTGCATCACCGTTTCCTCTTCAAGGGAAAACCAACGCAGTGCTCAAGAGGTAGCAGTCTCCAACTTCCAGGGCACTCGCGACCGCCCTCCGGCCGCGGGTGACCTGCGCCGCATCAAGCAGCAGCCAAGAGTGACCTTGCAGAAGTACATCTAGCGCTTCAACAGCGTTCGCTTCAAGATCCCCAAGGTGACAGACGAGGCCATCATTGCAACGTTCTCCGATGGCGTCCGCGACGTCAAGATGAAGGAGGATCCTGCCATCCACTAGGAGCTATGCACAACTCTGGAGTTGTTCAACATGGCGACCAAGTGCGCAAGAGCTGAGGAAGGGTGCCTTTCCCTCCTCGAGCTCCATGCTGCTGACCCAGAGGAGAAGAAGCCGAAGGCCAAGGACGTGAAGCGCAAGGGGGTGGCCGTGCTCGCTGAGGGAGTCCTGGATTAGGGGGTATCCGGACAACCGGACTGTATACATCGTCCGGACTATGGAAGCGTGAAGATACAAGACTCAAGACTTCGACCCATGTCCGGATGGGACTTTCCTTGGCGTGGAAGGCAAGCTTGGCGATCCGGATATTATATTTCTTTACTTGTAACCGACTCCATGTAAACCCTAGCCCTCTCCGGTGTCTATATAAACTGTAGAGGTTGGTCCTTAGAAGGCCGATCACAATTACAATCATACCATCATAGGCTGGCTTCTAGGGTTTAGCCTCTACGATCTCGTGGTAGATCTACTCTTGTACTACCCATATCTTCAATATAATCAAGCAGGAAGTAGGGTTTTACCTCCATCGAGAGGGCCCGAACCTGGGTAAACATCTGTGTCCCTTGCTTCCTGTTACCATCAGCCTAGACGCACAGATCGGGACACCCTACCCGAGATCCGCCGGTTTTGACACCGACATTTGTGCTTTCATTGAGAGTTCCTCTGTGTCGTCGCTGCAAGGCTCGATGGCTCGTCTCGTTTTCAGGCACAACATTACCGCAGGGGGAGCTCTGGTTGTAGGCCAAACTCTCCGTCTAGGCGGCTTCGTCATGGCCACCCCATCGGCTGTCGCGCTGACGATGGCCTCTCAGGTCATCACGCATAAACTTCACATCAATTCGGAAACTCGCCGAACAGATGGATCTGATAGAGCTCCCTTCTCTTAATGAGCTCTTGGACCGCATCGCCGCTTTGGGAGTCGCAACGGACTATGACTGGATCGGGCTTAAACCTGACCAAAGGGACATTAACTCCCCGCGGGCCACCCATGAGATAGCGGTATCGGAGGAACCACACAAGGAGTATCCCTCTATTTTGAGGACGAATTATGTCTGGATCGCTGAGCTCCCGGAGCCGGACACCCGCCTGGGGGATGACATGACCCGGGTCCCGGACATAGAACCGCACGCAGGCCGAAAAATTGGGCGGCGTCCGAATCCGAGCTGTTGAACTCGGAAGCTTCCATGCCCCGGGGTGCTAGATCGGATCAGAATCCGGATTCAACTATAACCACCCACGCAGACATAAATCGCCTCTCCCATATCAGGCAAGAACCCCAGGAGATAGTGCATCATTACTGGGCCAGATTCCTCCTTGCGCTAAACAAAGTCGAGGACTGCCACGAGGAGGACGTAGTCTCGCTCTTTTGCAAAAATTGCACGGACAAAGGAATCCTTAATGCTACAAGTCACCGTGACATAGTACGCTTTGCGGACTTAGCAATCATAGTACAGAAGTACTATGTGATGGAAAGCGTCTGGAAAACTCAAGCTGAATTTTGGGACAATCCGACTTTCACCAAAACCTTTGTCCGAACTAAACGGGCGAACTCTCGTACGTCGTCCGATCCAATCCCCAAGAAACCAAAGCCCACCCTGGCGAGGAACCATATTGGAAAAATGGCTCAATGGGCCATGTAAACTCCACAGCACTCCGGACACAGCACCAACTCATAGCCTTAGGGCATGTTGGATACTCCGGCAGGTTGCGAAAAGTGGCGAGGATCTTCTTACAGAACAAAATCCCGCCAACAAGCACAATACGATACTAACAGTCTTCGAGACTTTTGCCTCAAACAGTAGGCATAAGCGAGCTCATCGAAGCTCCGCAGAAATTTGCCATATGACCAAGATGAACCCCTGGAACGACACTGCTATAACTTTCAATGCAAGTGACGAACCTAGATTCTGGACTGTCCGGGCACCAGCCGCTCTGGTTCTTAGCCCAATCATGGATGGCTTTCGGCTCACTAAAGTGCTCATGGATGGCGGAAGTGGATTAAATCTGATCTATGAAGAGACACTCAGCAAGATGGAAATCGACAAAGGTCGCATCGAACAAAGCGGCACAACCTTCAGGGGAATTATCGCTAGTCGGGAAGCACGGTGTGCGGGAAAAATCAGACTTGACGTGGTATTCGGCACCCCGGAGAATTATAGGTCCGAAGAAATCACATTCCAAGTGGCCCCTTTTTGTAGCGGATACCACGCCCTTTTAGGGCGGGACGCGTTTGCAAGCTTTCAAGCTATACCCCATTACGGGTACATGAAGCTTAAAATGCCCGGGCCCAATGGAATCATCACTCTAGCCAGTGATCCGGACGTCACACTCCGCGCTGAAAACAAAACCGCAGCACTAGCCCTGGAGGCATTATCTGAGGCCCTAGTAGCCAAAGAATTAACAACACTACGGGCCACCGTGGACAGGGACGACGTGATACTCGACAAGCGACCCAAGTCCACCTTGTTTAAACCCGCAGACGAGATAGTCAAATTCCAAGTCCACCCAACGGACCCCATGAAGATAGCTTCCGTCGGGACAATGAGCCCATGATGGACACCGCCTTCTTGAGACTTCTTACGCGAGAATTGGGACATCTTCGCCTGGCACCCACCGGACATGCCAGGCATCCCACGCAGATTGGCCAAACACAACCTCAATATACTAAAAGGATAGAAACCGGTCAAGCAGACTCTAAGACGGTTTTCAGAGCCCAAACGGCAGGCAATGGGGGAAGAGCTAGCCAAACTACTCGAGGCCGGATTCATCAGAGATATCAAGCATCCGGATTGGCTGGCAAACCTAGTAATGGTACCAAAGAAGGACAAATCCTGGCGCCTATGTGTCGACTTTAAAGACCTCAACAAGGCTTGCCCCAAGGATCCCTTTCCCCTCCCTCGCATCGATCAAATCATTGATGCCACAGCAGAGACACGACTCATTGTGTTTCCTCGACGATACTCTGGATACCATCAAATAAAGATGGCAGAGTCTGACCAAGCTGCAACAGCTTTCATAATGCCATATGGCCCTTTCTGCTTCAACACTATGCCTTTCGGGCTCAAGAACGCCGGTGCAACCTACCAACGCATGATTCAAACATGCCTGGAAAAGCAGATCGGAAAAACAGTGGAGGCATATGTGCATGACGTGGTCATAAAAACAAGACAAGTCGAAACTCTAATAGATAACTTGAGGCTTACATTCGACAATCTCCGGACATACGACATCAAGCTGAATCCGGAAAAATGCGTTTTTAAGCGTCCCTCGAAGCTACTAAACCGTTGTTTCCAACAGAGGAATTGAATCGAATGCGGCAAAGATCCGAAGCTCATCACGATTGGCTATACCAATGCACCTCAAGCACACCCAAAAACTAGCCGGATGCGTGGCTGCTCTCGGCCGCTTTATCTCCGAGTTAGGAGAAAAGGCATTACCTCTTTACCGCCTTCTTGGCGCACCGAACACTTCGTGGTGGACGGATGCAGCCGCCCTGACCGGATGAAATAAAGACCTTATTGGCCAGTAATCCGATTAACAAGACTAAATATCGGCGAACCTATGCTTCGCATATAGCTGCAACGCATCAAGTTGTAAGCTCGGTGCTCGTCGTTGAGCGAGAGGCCGACGGATACAAATACCCGCTCGAAGCGGTTTACTACGTGTCCACGGTCCTAACCCCATGCAAATCCCGATACCCACACTATCAAAAATTAGCATATGCGGTGTTCATGGCATCCCGGAAGCTACGACACTACTTTCAAGAGTGTTCGATTACGGTGGCCTCCGAAGTACCACTCAATGACATAATAAATAACCGCGATGCTACGGGCCGGATTGCCAAATGGGCCATTGAGCTCCTTCCGTTCGACATAACGTACAAACCACGGCGGGCCATCAAGTCACAAGTATTGGCTGACTTCGTCGCCGAACGGACAGAAGCCGAACTCCCTAAAGAGTACGGCGCATACTCAAACTGGATCATGCACTTCGACGGCTCTAATATGCTGGCCGGATTGGGAGCAGGTGTAGTCCTGACGTCTCCCATCGGAGACACGGTCCAGTACGTCCTCCAAATATTATGCACAGACTCCAACAATGCAGCCGAATACGAAGCTCTGTTGCATGGTCTTCGGATGGCAGTCTCTATGGGCATTCAACGCCTAGAAGTGCGCGGGGATTCAAACCTCACCATATCACATATAAATGGAGATTTTGATGCCAAGGACCCGAAAATGGCGGCCTACCATAATGACGTTCTCAAAATGTCAGCTCGGTTCGAGGGGCTCGAATTCCACCATGTGGCTCGAGAAAACAATCAAGCGGCGGATGTCCTCGCTTGCATCGGCGCTAAACGCGACCCTGTCCCACCTAACATATTCTTGGACTGGCTGTTCAAGCCATCCGTAGTATGGGAAGGAGTCCGGCAATACTAGCACGGATCCGAATACACCCCGCATTCGAACCATCAGACATAGTCGGAGGTTCTACCACCGAAATAACATCCTCGGCCCACGAAATCATGGCTATAATCGCCCTGTGGACCGAGCCTTTCTTGGCCTACCTAAATAGGCAGGAGCTCCCCGAAGACCAAAATGAAGCACGCTGCATTGTCTGGCGCTCTAAAGCTTACAAAGTCTACGAAGGGGAACTCTACAAGAAAAGCGCTACCGGAGTACTCCAAAGATGCATCTCTGAAGAGGAAGGGTGGCAGCTCTTGGCTGAAATACATGCCGGCATGGGCGGGCACCACGCCGCGGCTCGGGCATTAGTCAGCAAGGCCTTCCGTACAGGTTTCTATTTGCCGACAGCCCGAGCAGACGCACAAGACCTTGTCCAACATTGCGTTGGTTGCCAGCTCTTTGCCAATCAGAGTCATATGCCCCCTACCGCTCTCCAAACAATCCCCATAACTTGGCCCTTTGCGGTCTGGGGGCTGGATATGGTCGGACCTCTTAAAGGGGGAAGCCATAAGAAAAAAATACTTATTGGTCATGGTGGACAAATTCACCAAATGGATAGAAGGTAAACCAGTCAAAACGGATGAATCCGGACTAGTAATAGACTTCATATCCGGGGCCGTACACCGATACGGTATCCCCCACAGGATCATCACTGATAATGGCTCAAATTTCACAGCCGACGAAGTGAAAACTTGGTGCGCAAAAATGGGCATTAAGCTCGATTACGCTTCCGTCTACCATCCCCAAACAAACGGCCAGGTAGAGCGGGCAAACAGTCTCATCATGAGCGGCATCAAACCCAGACTAGTGCGATCCTTGACAGAGTCGGATACGCACTGGGTAGAGGAGCTCGACTCCGTACTCTGGGGGCTGCGGACCACGCCAAATCGCACGACCAGATATACACCATTTTTTATGGTGTACGGCGCGGAAGCAGTATTACCTTGCGACATAATACATGATTCGCCACGCGTACGCATGTACGAAGAGAAGGAAGCCGAGTTAGATCGGCAGGATAACTTAGATGCCCTGGAGGAGGAGCGTGATATCGCAAAAGCCCGCTCCGCATTCTATCAGCAACAGGATCAACGATATCAAAGCAGAGAAGTGCGGGCCAAAACTTACAATATTGGCGAGCTCGTTCTACGCCTACCGGAGAAGAAGAAGGACAAGCTCAAACCCAAGTGGGAGGTTCCCTTCGTCATTGACAAAGTTCTCACCGTAGGAGCGTACCGCTTACATAATGCATCCGATAATGCACTCGAGCCGAACCCATGGAACGCGGCCAGACTCCGAGATTCTCGCCTAGCGCCAAACTCAAAGTGTTCGCCTCCTAACCCCTCCTTTTTAATTAGGCTCCATCCTTTTTCCTTTCTCGACCTTTTCTCTCTTCACACAAAGTATTAAATACAAAGGCAAATTTCTGGATCACTCGCCGCACTAAGTGTGTAAGCAATACACTGGGGCTTCCTATATGGAAGCTAAAATAATTACTCACATGGCTTTCTGCCCATCACATATGCATTCTTTTTCCATATGTGCCTTTTCTTCACCATTATATGCATCGATATGACTTAAGATGTTGCCAAGCTGGGTTGCCTGGCTCTTGTGTTTATGGCCTATGTTCCTGTTAATTCCTCTAGGGCATAAGGGGATCACCTCTGCGATTGTTACTGCCGGTTCAGCTGGATGTGTACCTCAGACTGGGTGAAGCCGAAAGCTAGCTTCCTTAAGAGAATATTCGGTTGGTGAACAAAAGATGTATTCGTTTATTATAACGCAAATCCCCAGAAGTTTTGTATCCTGCGCAATCGTTCACAGTCCGGACATGTGCATTGTCGCATGCTTACCCAGAGAAAGGAACCCCTAACGGAAATATTCTCCCTGGAAGATGTTTCTTACTATCCATGTAATATAACATAACTAGTTGGGTACTTCTCTGTTCAAGCACTTATGACCCCTACGCCTGGTGGCCACGCATACCCCCGTTTTGTATAACCGAGTGGGTATTCGGACACACCCCGGACTATAGGATCCGGGGGCTAAAGCGAAAATGTCCGCCATGACAAATGATTTTAATCCGGCTAGGGACTACTTATGTCCATTGAATTACACGGTCACTTGGACTGACTATATTCCTCCTCTATACCGTCCAATAGACTATCTAGCTTACAATCCTGTTGATAATACTTAGCAGCTAACGCTACCTGGTCATATACCAGACTCACGGGAATTTCTTGCCCATCGGGCCCCGCCGGTCCCACTTCGGCCATATGGTTCGGGTCCATCTTGGTGTAGCGCGTCTTCACCATAGCCCAGGCTTCTCTTGCGCCTTGCCGGCAAGCAGATACCTTCCACAGTCAGAAGCGCCGCCGTCCTCCTTGAAGCATATCCAGAAGCTCCTCCATGCCATTCGGCAGCAAGCTTGATGGCCACAAAGCCTGAGCAACACCCTGCATCACTTGCCGAGCTCACTCGTGCGATTCATGAAAAGGTCTTGCGATAAATCACTTGCGATGAGGGCATCTCCTGATCGTATGCGACCCGTTAACATTCCTGCAAGCAAAATTCTTTCAATATACTTCCTCGCCGAACTATACTACAGCTTCGTCTAGGCACTTACCGTAAATGCCGCGTCGAAGCCTTTTGTTCTCCTTCACGGAGTCCGCCAGCTGAGCGCGGAGATCTTTTAACTCCACGTCCAGCTGGACTTTGGCATCTTGAAGATCGTTCTTCTCCTGCTTAACTCGCATAAGAATGCGCTCGCCAGCCTCCAGCTGCATTTTGAGATGCGATGCGTCCTCTCTTACGCCCTCCGGATTCACCCCGGGATTGTGTGCAGAATTTTCTGTTAGACTTGTCATATCAGCCATTTACTAACTGGTGCATCTTCGTACAATTGTGGCAATTGTTACTAGATGAGGGCTTTTGGGGTTCCTCTAACTTGGCAACTGCGACCCTCAGTTTGGCCTTGCATTCCTCAAGCTCCTGAGACGATTGCTCATTCTTATCTACAAGGACTGTGCATAAATTGATCCTTAAAACAGTTGTTCCAATCGTTTCAAGTCTCAGGGGCTACTGCTACACATGCTTATCAAATTTTCTTACCCGTATATCTTTGGTATACTGGTCCGTCACTCGGGCAAGCCCGCCTTGAGCGGCTCGGATGTATGCTTCTCCCGAATTGAAGGCCTTAAATGCCTCTTCGGAAAAGATGTTGTTCCGAAGTACGGCCCGTCGGCGCCGGTGATTCATGGCGCTCACTACTTCGGAATTCGTGGCTGAGAGCATATCTGCATTCTCTATTGGAGAACTATGCGGCATCGGCCCAGCTCCCGCCTCCGCTCTCAAAGCTGGTTCTGGAATCCGGCTGGTGGAGGCGTGGTTGGCAGGATCCCCGGATATAGTCCGGTTGCTCCTCTTCCTGCCAGAACACAAAGGGTGCTGTCATACTTCAAAATACCATAATCACATCACAAAGTTTTTGTCTTACCTCTGTAGCGGTGAATCGACCCTTACCGCCTTCCTCTTGAGCCTGCCCGATCCGGACGCCCTTGGCCGACGAGTCCCTAGGGGCTCGGCCCCACGCTCCAATCGTCGTCTCTACAAAAACACGACACTTCAAGGGTAAGGCATGGCATCTGAAGGGAGTCCTCTTAGGAGGATAGGGTTTTTTCAACTTGGCTTTCGCGCGACATAGGAAGCGGTCCGGGATAGTCGGCAGTAATGGCCACTGAGGTGCCATCACAGCTCGCTTGATAAAATATCCCATTGACGAGCTCCACGGTAATATCCGGATCTTCTTCAAGACGTGGATCTAGGGCCCTTCCGGGGTCCTCCGGTTGCGGGGAGGGGCTGGAGATTCCTTCTACGGCCCTCCTCAGTTCCTGCTCAGGAATATCGAGGCAGATGATCTTAGCAAAGAATGCCATAATAAGTGACGTAGGGAAAGGAACGACAACTTACCCAGTTTGGGGGGTTGTACATGGAGAATCCCTCTCGCGGTTTGATGTGAAGGAATTCCTCCTCTTCCCCTTTGTACAAATCGGACAATATCCTTGCGGAAGCGATGGCGAGTCCGAACCCTTACGGCCACAGCGGGTGGCATCATCTTCCCCGTTGAAGTGCCACATGGGCCTCCCCGATATTGAAGTGGTTGCACTCCCCGTATTATGCATATTGCCATAACCTCGACTATCGTCAGTCCGGAGTTGGCCAGTAACTTTATCTTGCTTATCAGGTAATGTATTTCCCTGGTATCCTCCTCTTGGGGGCCTCGGGGGCGCCAGCTTAGACGTGCCCATGGCAGGGCGTTACTGAACTGGGGGAGACCTGTCCGGACTGGATCCGGAAGGGGAACATCGTCAATGTAGAACCACTCTGAAGGCCAGTTCTCTGGTACCTTCTTGGGAGTGCCGGATAGGTATCCGGTCTCGGCAATGCACCATACTTCGGCCCCGCCCACCTAACATAGATATTCTCCCTGGTTGCGGGGGACAAGGCATAACAGCTTCTTCCATAACCCGAAGTGAGGCTCGCAGCCTAAAAATAGCTCGCAAAGGGCAACGTACCCTGCTATGCGTAGTATAGAGGCAGGGATGAGATTGTGTAACTGGAGGCCGTAGAACTCCAGGAGCTGGCGAAGGAACGGGTGGATAGGAAACCCGACGTCCCTTAACAGATGCGGGATGAGGCATATTCTCTCCTCTGGAGACGGATTCGGAGATCTCTCCGCTTGCTCCCCGCCATTATAGGTGCTATTCCGGCTCGGACAGGGACCATGAATGCTGTGGAAGAAACCCTTGGATTTGTAACTCGATCAAACGGCTATGGGGAACTGAACACTCTTCCCAGTCCCCCGGCTTGGGGCGAGGAGAGCGAGCAGAAGAGCTGTGACGATCGGCCATGTTGGAATGGTTTTTCTGAAGCGCTCTGTTGGATGCTTGCTCGAGGGGGAGGAGTGAGGTTTGGATCTGAGAATCCCCGTCTCTTCAAATAGGCAGTCAGCCCAAAAGATTGAGGGTGGTAAATGCGAAAAACACCTTGTCTCCTCGCATTCGCTTGACACGTGGAGATGGTCATTATTGAGGCACTGAAGCCAAGGAGTACAACATTGATGGAGTTTCGGACACTATTCGTCGTGACAAGCACTTTGGGGTATTCGGAGATGGAACCCGCCCTGCAATGCCGAAGACAAGACTGCACGCCGGACTCATCGTCATTGAAGCCTGGTTCAGGGGCTACTGAGGGAGTCCTGGATTAGGGGGTATCCGGACAGCCAGACTGTATACATCATCCAGACTATGGAAGCGTGAAGATACAAGACTCAAGACTTCGACCCGTGTTCGGATGGGACTTTTCTTGGCGTGGAAGGCAAGCTTGGCGATCCGGATATTATATTTCTTTCCTTGTGACCGACTCCATGTAAACCCTAGCCCTCTCCAGCGTCTATATAAACTGGAGAGGTTGGTCCTTAGAAGGCCGATCACAATTACAATCATACCATCATAGGCTAGCTTCTAGGGTTTAGCCTCTATGATCTCGTGGTAGATCTACTCTTGTACTACCCATATCTTCAATATTAATCAAGCAGGAAGTAGGGTTTTACCTCCATCGAGAGGGCCCGAACCTGGGTAAACATCTGTGTCCCTTGCTTCCTGTTACCATCAGCCTAGACACACAGATTGGGACCCCCTACCCGAGATCCGCCGATTTTGACACTGACACTCGCGGCGGAGCCAGACACGAAGCGCGGCAGGGACCACCCTGGGTCGTCCAAGGACATCCGTCCATTCTGCGCCTTCCACAACGTACACAGCCACAACATCAATGATTGTCATGAGCTCAAGGCCATCCGAGATGGACGCTTCGGTCGACGCCCCGAGCGCAACAACCAGGCTACGGCCAAGGAGGAGGACGAGGTGAGGGATGCTAGGACGACTGCGGCCCCTGCCAGGAGTGGCGCGACCGGCCTCGTGAGGACCGCTGGCAGGATCAACCTCGTGAGGGCGCTTGGAGGGACCAGCCGTGCGAGGACAGCCCTCAGGGCAATGCTGGTCTCCCTCCACTGCCGCCACCACCAAGAATAAGTGACGACCACCATCAGGACGAGGGGGCTGGGGGCTTCCAGGAGCCGGGCGCTATCGCCTGCATCTTGGGCGAAGCTCAGGCCCCAGCATCCAAACGCGTCTTCAAGCAGTTTGCTCGCGAGGTGAATGCGGCCCTTCCCAGGCTCGAGGCCACGCGCCCGCTCAGGTGGTCCAAATGTTCCATCACCTTCAGCTCGTCGGACCAGCTCAAGTGCGCGGCGACTGCGGGCGCCCTCCCGATGCTCTGCTCGCCCGTCATTAGCAACGTCCAAGTCACCAAGACTCTCATTGATGGCAGCGCAGGGCTCAATGTCATGTCCGTCGAGACATTCGATAGCCTCCAAGTGCCATACGATCAGATGGAGCCTACCAAACGCTTCTGAGGAGTGACTGATGGCTCTAGCACCCCGATAGGGCAGGTCCATCTCCTTGTCACCTTCGGCCAGCGCGACAACTAATGCACCGAGCTCATCGACTTTCGCGTCGCCCACATCCGTGTGTCGTACAACGCCATCCTTGGGTATCCAGCATTAGCCAAGTTCATGACAGTGACCCACCACGGCTAGAACATCCTCAAGATGCCAGGAAGTGGCGGGATCATCACAATCCCCTGCGAAGAAAGAGATGCGGTGTGCTCCCTGGAGCGCGCCTTCCAAGCCGCAGCAATCGAAGACCCCGACAGCGAGGGCACCTTGTATCCTCCTGGGGCAATCCCCAAAAAGAAGAAGCAACTACTCCTCACAGGGCCACAGGAGAGCGGCATCTCCAGCGGCGCCGCCTCAGGATCAGCGCCCGCACCTGGGGCGCCTCCCTCCCTTGCATAGGAAGGCGCGCCTGGTGCCCTCCTCGGGCGAGGCTCGGGGGCTCTCATCTAGAGGGCCTCAGACCTAGCCTACATCACGAGGGAGGCGCTTGGGCACCACGTGGAGGCGTGCTTTGCGGCATGTTTCCCTCAAGAGGGCATTGGGCGAGCAGCGCCTGGTGCTCAGGAGTTCATCATCAAGGCCACCCATGAGCTTCAAGAAGCAAGGACAATGCGCGGCGACCGCCACCCACCTGGCGCAACCCCCATCCTGGCGAGGACGGCGGGTTGCGCGTCTGCTTCGATATTCCAGGGCTCAACAAGGCCGCATCTCAGGAATGCTTCTGTCCTTCGCGCGTTGGCGTTGCGAGGGTCCACCTCACAGCTACGTCCGCATGCCATTTGGCCTGCCGAGCATGGCAGCCACCTTCCGGCGCCACCTACTGAGTGTCATGTCTGCTCAGGAAGCCAGGCATCACACAGTCCTAGCAGAGATGGCGACGGTCCTCAAGGAACCACCCGAGCCCCCAGAGCCTCCCGAGTCTTAGGGTCCGGGCGGCTCATGAGGAGCGACTCCTTCATCGCGCGCCTTCGGCTACCTCAACCCTCCTTCGACAATGGTACCAGGTGACATTTTCCAAGTTTACCCAGCTGGGAGCGCCCCTCGAGCTGCACGATTCCCAGGTCGCACGGGCATGTCCCTGCGGCATGTATCCTTTTGCATCCTTAGATTACTCTGTCAGGGGCGCCCCTCGGGCTGCATCATCCCCGGGCCACTCGAGTCCGTCCCAGCGGCATGTATCGTTCTTGCATCTATCTGAACTAGCTTATATCCTTGCATGGTTTTCTTATGGCTATCACTTGCTTGATCACATCTCACGGCATCCCGCGTTGCTGACCGATCTCCTGTTTACCCCATGGCGAAAACACCACATACCGGCATGGAGCTTTTGCTCGGGCACGTCCCTGCAACACTGATAAACCTGAGAGATTGAGCTCTGGCTCGCGGCCCGCTCCGCACACGTCACCTCATCAGGTCCTTAGTGCCTTCGTCTTGTTCTAGATCAATCAGCAGCTAGGTAACCAGCACGATCACGGGCTATGCTCTCTCTCCAGCCAACCTGCAAGAACCTCCCGAGGACGACAGCCGGCGGTACCATGGGCAGCTTCTTTTCCCATGCAATTCGCTTGCGTGTTAAAAGGGGGGCACCTGAGCATCGTGCCTCAGGAGCTCTTACTAGCTCTCCAGCCATCACCCCCAGGACTTGACCACGGCATCGCGACCTGGCATACCAGCGGCGACTGAGCTCGCTCGAGGGCCGGGACCCGAGGACGTACAGCACACGAAAGGGCATGGTAAAAGGGGGAAAGCTCGCATGGGCCTAAGCCGGCTACACTATGGCTGTTGATGCACGAGCATGGCACATCACAAGGAGTCGACTCCGGACCGCTAAGATAAGTTTCGCACTCGGGTCAGCCAAAGCATTGTGGTATAGGATTCCCTTCTCTTGCAGCCCTGCTATGGCGATGCCACCTTCCTTTCCTGCCCTTAGGTAGCTGCTTCAGGAGCTCTTACTGGACCTTGGGCCGCTCACCTCCTGGCCTTGACCACGGCATCGCGACCTGGCATACCAGCAACGATTGCAGCCTGCGTGGGGTCCCGGCCCTGTCAGCATAGACCACCAAGCTACCGCGAGGTCGGAAAGGGGGGACTGAGCCGAAGCAGGACATGCAGTCGTAAATCTTCATAATAAGGGCAATATTAAACAAAAGGCACTACAAATCCTTTACACACCCCCACGGGGTTCGTCTCGATTCCTCGCAGGGAACAAAACAAGAAGGTTTCTAGGAGCCCTATCTAAAAGCATCAACGCTGCCGACGCCATCATCAGTAGTGGGCCACGGCAGGCCGACGCCAATCCCATCCAGATCAACGGCAGCGGCGGGCGAACGCCGCTGCTGCGCTCCGGGCACGGCGAGAGCTCAGGGGAACAAAGCTGTTGTCACTCGTCTCCGAAGTCTCGTAGGGCTCCGGAGAGTCGCTGGACTCCCAAGTGTCATCGCTGCTGCTGGAGGAACCGCTGGTGAGGCCAGCGGCTGGCCCAGCTCCTGCCGCTGTGTCGTCCAGACGACCCCCTCCAGGGCAGCACTCCAGGCGGCGGCCTTCCCGGTCGAAGACCTTGAAGAACATCATGGAGGCGCCGTCGTATTCAAAGTGGATGGCGAGGGCGCCCTCTGCACGGCAAACTCGGGCGACCTCACCCCACCCGCGAGTCATGAAGATTTTGCCCGAGGAGATGACCTCAACCTCTGCCCCCGTCGCCGAGGCATCGCACTCGGCGTGCTGCCGCCACAGCTCGAGGGGACCCCTCAGCGGCATCTCGACGGAGAAGAATTGCGGGAAGAGAATCCAAGTGCGCGGGACATCACCGCCCCCAACCCCGGTTCGCGCAAGGAGCCCTCGGTGTGGGTTCCTGGGGCGACGGCGCGCGCCACCGCGGCGTGGCAACCACGGCCGCGACATGGACGGCGTTGGTCGCTGCATCCTCCTCCGGAGCCCTCGGCCTGGGCGTACAAAGGCAGCGGGTATCCGGGGGAGGCCGCTCATACCAAGGCCTCGACACCTCCGGCCTCATGACTACGTCGCGGTGGCGAGCCAGCCTCTTCTTCGGCGGAAGCAGCCCCGGCTTGTCATGGGGGGATTTTCCCTTCTCAGCGGCCAAGAATCTCTGTATCGGTGCCTTGGGTGTTGTTGCTAGCAATGAAGCAAGGAAGAAGAAGCGAGCAGAACTGGAAGAGATGGGCGACATGGGCTCCTCCCACCTCCTCATTTATAGCAGGAGAAGGCCAACCGGTGACACCCAAGATCACAGGTAATGATGGTTTTCTCTGCATGCACCTGGGACTCATCAAGTCGGGCTGTTGCTGAGCCAGCATGGGGAAGCAGAGACACCCACATCCCGTCAGTCGCACGCTTCAATCAAGGCCGCAGGCGGTTGGGTCCCGCGGCGCTCCGCACTTGCCCTTTGGCTTCGCCTCAAAGCCAAGTCCGAGCATGCCTAGGGCCCGGGGGCTACTGTCGGCATTCTGGGAACGGGGGTCCCAGACTTGCCTGCCTGCAGCCCATGGCGTGGCTCCTCTAGCAGCCTAGTACGGCCCATCTTCACAAGCAAACACTCAAGACCCTCGCGAGGGGCCGAGCCTCGCGAGGTGGACGACACAAGACCTCCTCAGAGGCGGCCTCACTAGGCTGGCTCGCGAGGAGAGAAGGGATCAAGGCGAGGGGCACCTCGTGAGGTTCCCTTGACATGAGCCGTGACGACCAAGGCTAGGCGGGCGCCAGCGGGCACAGAGTACCCGTTGCCTCTTTGGTGCTAAAGGGGCAAGCGTAGGTGAGGAGTCCCGAGGCATCAGGGAAAGGTTTCCATATCGGTGCAATGAGACCAACACCAGCAGGATGGCAGGACGGAGGTCATCGCGGAGCCCACGGCAGCGTCACCACCAGAGCCTTTGGCAGGCGAAGACCACCTTTTGTGAGGATAGCTTGTACTAGCTATCCCCCTTCAAATTGGCAGGTGTGGGATCCCTTCCCGCCTAACATTTGGGGAGAGGACCCGGGCCTCTATAAATAGGACTAGCCACCACCTTAGCAAGGGGGGGATCATTCAGATCATCCTCAACCACACAAGCTCATCGAGCTCGAGAACACCTCTCCTCAGGAGGTTGTTCTTCCTTTGTACTTGTTCATCCTCAGCCTACAAGGCAATCCACCACACCACACTAGAGTAGGGTATTACACCACATCGGTGGCCGGAACCAGTATAAACTCTAGTGTCCCTTGTTGTAGGACCTTGAAGTATGTCTAGAGGGGGTGATTAGACTACTTGACTAATTAAAAACTTAACCTTTTCCCAATTTTAGACTTTGGTAGATTTTAGCTATCTTTGAACAAGTCAAGCAATCTACACACAATTCAAGGAAGCATGCAAAGAGTATATAGGCAGCGGAAATTAAAGCATGCAACTTGCAAGAATGTAAAGGGAAGGGTTTGGAGAATTCAAACGCAATTGGAGACACGGATGTTTTTGTCGTGGTTCCAATAGGTGGTGCTATCGTACATCCACGTTGATGGAGACTTCAACCCACGAAGGGTAACGGTTGCGCGAGTCCACGGAGGGCTCCACCCACGAAGGGTCCACGAAGAAGCAACCTTGTCTATCCCACCATGGTTGTCGCCCATGAAGGACTTGCCTCACTAGAGGTAGCTCTTCATGAAGTAGGCGATATCCTTTCCCTTACAAACTCCTTGTTTCAACTCCACAATCTTTTCGGAGGCTCCCAAGTGACACCTAGCCAATCTAGGAGACACCACTCTCCAAGAAGTAACAAATGGTGTGTTGATGATGAACTCCTTGCTCTTGTGCTTCAAATGATAGTCTCCCCAACACTCAACTCTCTCTCACAGGATTTGGATTTGGTGCAAAGAAGATTTGAGTGGAAAGCAACTTGGGGAAGGCTAGAGATCAAGATTCTTGTGGTTGGAATGGAATATCTTGGCCTCAACACATGAGTAGGTGGTTCTCTCTCGTAACTGGTAAGTTGGAAGTGTAGGTTTGTTCTGATGGCTCTCTCCACGAATGAAGAGGAGGTGGAGGGGTATATATAGCCTCCACACAAAATCTAACAGTTACACACAATTTACCAAACTCGGTGGGACCGAATCATCAAACTCGGTCGGACCGATTTAGTAAACCTAGTGACCGTTAGGGTTTTCGGTGGGACTGACATGCAACTCGGTGCGACCGATATGGTTAGGGTTAGGGCATAACGTAATCTCGGTGAGACCGATTACACAAACTTCGGTGAGACCGATTTTGGTAATTAGCTAACCAGAGAGTTGGTCGTAAACTCGGTGGGACCGATTCGCTCTTTCGGTGAGACCGAAAAGTTACAAAAGGGAAACAGAGAGTTTACATTGTAATCTCGGTGGGACCGATCGCTCACTTTGGTTAGACCGAAATGTTACGAAGGGAAACGGAGAGATTACAATCCCATCTCGGTGAGACCGAGATCCTATCGGTGAGATCGATTTTCCTAGGGTTTGTGGCAGTGGCTATGACATTTGAACTCGGTGGCGCCGGATAGAAAGAACCGGTAGGGCCGAGTTTGACTTTAGGTTTAGGTCATATGTGGATGTGAGAAAGTAGTGGAGGGTTTTGGAGCATATCACTAAGCACATGAAGCAAGAGGCTCATTAAGCAACACCTCATCCCTCCTTAATAGTATTGGCTTTTCCTATAGACTCAATGTGATCTTGGATCACGAAAATGTAAAATGTAGAGTCTTGAGCTTTTGAGCTTGAGCCAATCCTTTGTCCTTAATATTTTGAGGGATCCACTTTCATCATCCATGCCATGCCATTCATTGAGCTTTCCTGAAATATTTGGCTTGGAATAACATTAGCTTAATGAGCTATATGTTGTTATGAATTACCAAAACTACCTAGGGATAGTTGCACTTTCAATCTCCCCCTTTTTGGTAATTGATGAGAACATATAGATCAAAGCTTCGACAAATGATAATAAGATTGAAAAACATCATTGCTTTGAGAAGTATGTGATGAGCAAGAGCTCCCCCTAAATTTGTGCATATTTTAAGATTTGCTTTGGACTGCAAATGCAAAAGGAATTAGGCTCATGGGTTACTCTTCCATGTCACATACATCTTGGTGGAGCGCTCAAAATAATAAAGATTGAATACATGCACTCATCACCAAGAAAAGTGAATGATCATATAAGGATAAGTAAGATAATAACATATAGCAAGCATAAGTGTAGCTTATGATCAAACACATGATCATCAATGTCTCACAGGTAATTGCATAGTATCTCAAGCAATCAAAAGCAAACAAAGTTCAACCAAGAAGACAAGAGAGAACAAAAGCAGCAAATCTCTCTCTCGAAGCTTATGATCTATACATTTTTCTCCCCCTTTGGCAACAAGTTACCAAAAAGTTCCTAGAAAATGCATAGGACTATATCGTCTCTCAGGCTTGGTCTTCAGGTGGTGGTGTCCGGAGAACTCCAACAACGAAGGCTTCAGTCGATGTAGATGGAGCTGAAGGAGTTTGTACTGGAGCTGGTTGCGCTGGAGCTGTAGCTGGAGCTGATGAAGTAACTCTGGTGACTGGTACTGGCTTTGTAGCTGATCTCTGAGCTCGAGGCACTCTGGAAAATGCATCAGTTGTTGTCCTGCCATTCCTCTCCTGCATGTCATCCTCAGAGCTGCTCCACGTACCGATCAATCTCAGTTACTTTGACATCAAGATCATAGAATTTTTGTTCCATGATTCTTTCCAGGCTCTCCTGGTTTTGATTTAAGGTGGCCAGCCCCTTCTAAATCCGTAGAGTTGATGCTATCAAGTAACCAAGCTGCTCCTGCTTGTTCTTCAGAAAGTACTCAGATGCCTCTGCTTGAGTCGGCATCTTGGCAGCCTTCTCTTTCCTTGCCTTTTCTTTCCTTCAGCAACAGCAGGCTCTTTGGGTTGGGATTCCAAAGAAGCTTGAGTGGAGACTCTGGCTTTGGACATTGGTTGTCTACCTGCAGGCCTTTTGATCTTCAGGCCTGGCTTTACTGTAGTTGAGTCGTACTCCTTCTTGAGCACTTTATTCTTTGAACTTGCATCTTCCTCAACTGCCACATAATCCTCATCCTCAGACTCTGAGGTCTTCTTCTTCCTTGTCCTTGTGGAAGCCTTGGGCAAATTGCTGGGAGTGCTTCTGCTCACCTCATCTGAGCTGCTAGAGGGACTAGTGCCCTCACTCATGTGAATCTGCTCTTCTGACTTGTTCTGGCTGTCACTTTGGTCTGACATGCTGCACACACTGATCGCTAACCACAGTGAATAGTTATAGATGAGGTAGAGTGGATGAGCATCACAAAATGCAGAGATTTTTGCAAAAGAATGATTCAAAAAACTTAGTTTTAGTTTTCCACATAAAGCATTTCGGATCTACCGATTTTCAAACTCGGTGATACCGAAGCAGTTTTGGAACCTAAACTACTGAACTCGGTCGCATCGAGTCATAGTTCTATGGCACCGAGACTGCTAGGGTTTCTAAAGTTCTAAAATCGGTCACACCGATTTGTAATTCTCGGTCAGACCGAGACTTACTAGTGCAATGGCGTTAGCCAAATCGGTGGGACCGAAGTTTTCAACTCAAGGTCCGAGATGGTTTCATGAAACCTAACCCTAAATTTTCGAATCATACCTATTCTAAGGATTGTTTTGACTGGATAGAAGTGTTTCAATAATGGCAAGATGCATTACGAACACAATGTGCTGAAAATCGGATGAGGATAGCACTGTGATTGAGTTCATACCCTAGTTCGGCGGTGAACTCGCTACGGCGGCAACGGCGGAGAAGAATTCCGTTGACAGCGGCGGAGACCAGCGACAGGAGGTGGCTGGCGACGAAGTCGACGATCCGTAGACCTAGTAGGCAAAGAGAGCTATGCGCAGGCGAGAAGTTTCGGAGAAAGTTTTCCAAAATTTGCCCGTGAGAATATATAGCCCGACACTATCGGTGTGACCGAGTGGAACAACTCGGTGGCACCGAGATGCATAACTGTTAACAGTTACAGCAACTCGGTGTGACTGAAAAGTTCAAATCGGTTGCACCGAGATTGAAAACCTAGATCGACTTAGTGATCTCGGTATGACCGAAATGGAGGAATCGGTCAGACCAAAAATCACAAAGAAGTTTTGGAAGTTTAAGTCTATGACGAATCGGGGACTCCGAAAGTGCTCCTCACACAGAGTGGTTCGAATCGACTTGATCAAATTTTGTGATGTAGCATGAATAGAGTTTGAGACGAGAAAAGCATAGATAGCTAGAGAAGGTTCTTAGGCATTCTTGTCCATCCACTTGGCCAAAGAAAAAGAAGCCAATCAATCAAAACAACAAGTGGATGTCCTCGAATGAGTAAAATATGCATCCAACATGCTCACACAATAAAATGACAAATGAAATATATGACAAAGCATGGACAACCAATTCTAGCATCTATCAAGCAATTGGCGATGACTAGGTCATCTATATATGAGTATATTGACTTAGGAGTCAAATGAGAACATTTGATCATAGGTCATACTCATCGTTTAAGCTCAAGTGGGGTTACCACTTTTACATAAAGCATTTATGTGTTCACATCATTAGAGTTGCTTTGACTCAATTCTTAGATTTAAGCTCCCTAGATGTGAGATCCCCCTTAGAGGGATAAACTAACCTTGGGTTTTGTCGATGATGACTTCATGTAGGTGTTGAAGATGTGGATGCTCAATGTTGATGTAGATCTTTTGGAGCAATCCTTTGGAGTGAGTTGCACTTTCAATACCTACATGGGTTAGTCCCACAAGGAACAAACAAGAATATCCATAGACATAGAGTGATGCACACACAAAATGATGTCCATGAAAACATTAGGTTACCTTGTCCCTTGCCTTACCAACATGAGGGTTTGTTACTCCTTCAACTAGTGCAAGATATGGAAGATGATTGCACTTGTCCTTGCCATAATGATATGAGTGAAAAATGTTGGCGGAGTCACCCTCAAGAACTCTCTAGTTCTTCTTCTTCGGGATCCACATCATCTTGATGGGAATCCTTGGTGTAGTAGTTGTGCTTGATGAAGTTGAACTTGACGTAGTCTTGGGAACCACTTGACCAAGGCCTTAGTTGCTTCTTCAAATGCATAAATCTCCTCTTGAAGCTTGTCCTTGCCTTTGTTCTTGTTGTCTTGTGGTGGAAGATAATCTTGTGCTTGTGTTCCCTTGAAGGAAGTAGGATCATAGTTCTCTTGTTGAGGAACAAACTTCGTCTTGGGGTATTGATCTTCTTCCCACTCAACTCCATTAGCATTGAACTTTCATTCAAAACCAACACCTTGATTCTTCCGGTGCCTTCCTTGCTTGCGTACAATTTCCTCAAATTGCTTACTCCCGGCAAGGCTCTTGTATACACCTTTCTCTATAATTCCCTTCAATAAGCTGTTTTCTTGCTCAAGTGTAACTTGGCTAAGAGAATCATTAGTGGAATCAAGAGAACTACTAGAAGCAACAATATTTGGTTTAGCATTGTTATTGTTACTATTAGAAGAAGAATCTTTCTTGTTCTTGTTACTAGACTTGACTTGAGGCATGTAAGTAGATAAGAGTAAACGCTTGGCAATATAAGAAGAACTTTTCTTAAGGAGATCATCATTGATCGCTTTTAGGAACTCATGCTCTTGCTCAAGATTGAGATTTTCAAAGCGTAACTTCTCATGAGCCCTTAAAAGTTCTCGATGATCTTCGAAGATAGTTTCATGAGCTAACTTAAGAGTGTTTAGTTCTTTAGTTAGACACTCAATCTTCTCCTTATCATTGTCATTCGTTTCATCTTGATTAGCATGATTAATTGACGTTTCATCATAGTATTCATCACTAGAGTTGTCAATAAGTAAATCATCATCACCTAGCAAGTCATCTTCATCACTATTAAAATCAACATACTCGGGGTGTGTTACCTTAGGACCTTTGGCCATGAAGCATCTTCCAATTCCTTCGTTTGGTGATTCAAATATGTCGTAGGAGTTGGTTGACACAAGTGCTAAATCGGCAACACCTTCATCTTGAGTGTATTCGGAGTCGAAGTGATAGCTTTTATTGGAGTGATTGTCGGAGTCAGAGCCGGATACCCATTCACCAACATGAGCTTGATGTCTTCGTTTTGTGTATCTCTTTGATGACTTGTCCTTCCTTTCCGAATCATTGCTTCTCCGTGAGGGTCTTCGTTCATAACGATCATCTCTACTCCTTCTCTCTCTTGGTGGTGATTCTTATCTTCTACTTCTTCTCTTGGGAGAATCTTCTCTTCTTTTGTAGCTTGTCGTACACTCATTGGAATAATGTCCGGGTCTCCCACAATTGTAGCAATTTCGCTCTCGACTAGAAGATCTTTTGTCATTGTAGGACCTTGACTTGGAGCTTCTTTCTTTGCTTCTACTCTTGTAGAATTTGTTGAAGTTCTTCACCATTAAGCTCAATTCTTCATTGAAGGTTTGTTTCTCACTTGATGATGTGGGGGCTTCACATGAGGCTTTGTAAGCACCACTTGACTTGTTGTGAAGTCCCTCTTTATCCTTGAGTGACATCTCATGAGCAACAATTCTTCCAATGACTTAAGTTGGCTTGAGATCTTTGTAATTTGGCATCATTTGGATCAATGTGCACACGGTATCATATTTTCCATACAATGCTCTTAGGATCTTCTTGATGATGAATCTGTCGGTCATCTCTTCACTTCCTAAGCCGACAATCTCATTTGTGATAAGAGCAAGCCTCTGATTACATTTCAGCGACATCTTCACCATCCTTCATTTTGAACTTGTCAAGCTGACTTTGAAGCACATCCAACTTGGATTCCTTGACGGAGTCGGTACCTTCATGCATATCGATCAAAGTATCCCAAATTTCCTTTGCATTCTCAAGACGGCTGATTTTGTTGAATTCTTCAGTGCACAAGCCATTGAAGAGGATATCACAAGCCTGAGCGTTGTATTGCAGCATTTTCAACTCTTTCGCGCTAGCTTCACGGTTCGGTTCTCTCCCATCAAAGAATTCACCTTGCAAGACAATACACACAATAGCCCAAACGACGGGGTTATGTCCGAGAATATGCATTTTCATCTTATGCTTCCAACTAGAAAAATTAGTGCCATCAAAGTAAGGACCTCTACGGTGATAATTTTCCTCGCTAGACGCCATACTCTCCTAGGTTGTGAAACCAAGGCTATGACCACCAAAAGCTATGGAAATCAAAGCAAATGGAGACCAAGGCTCTGATACCACTTGTAGGACCTTGAAGTATGTCTAGAGGGGGGTGATTAGACTACTTGACCAATTAAAAACTTAACCTTTTCCCAATTTTAGACACTGGCAGATTTTAGCTATCTTTGAACAAGTCAAGAAATCTACACACAATTCAAGCAAGCATGCAAAGAGTATATAGGCAGCGGAAATTAAAGTATGCAACTTGCAAGAATGTGAAGGGAAGGGTTTGGAGAATTCAAACGCAATTGGAGACACAGATGTTTTTGTCGTGGTTCCGATAGGTGGTGCTATCGTACATCCACGTTGATGGAGACTTCAACCCACGAAGGGTAACGGTTCTTGTGAGTCCACGGAGGGCTCCACCCACGAAGGGTCCACGAAGAAGCAACCTTGTCTATCCTACCATGGCCGTCGCCCACGAAGGACTTGCCTCACTAGCGGTAGATCTTCACGAAGTAGGCGATCTCCTTGCCCTTAAAAACTCCTTGGTTCAACTCCACAATCTTGTCGGAGGCTCCCAAGTGACACCTAGCTAATCTTGGAGACACCACTCTCCAAGAAGTAACAAATGGTGTGTTGATGATGAACTCCTTGCTCTTGTGCTTCAAATGATAGTCTCCCCAACACTCAACTCTCTCTCACAGGATTTGGATTTGGTGGAAAGAAGATTTGAGTGGAAAGCAACTTGGGGAAGGCCAGAGATCAAGATTCTTGTGGTTGGAATGGAATATCTTGGCCTCAACACATGAGTAGGTGGTTCTCTCTCAGAACTGGTAAGTTGGAAGTGTAGGTTTGTTCTAATGGCTCTCTCCACGAATGGAGAGGAGGTGGAGGGGTATATATAGCCTCCACACAAAATCTAACCGTTACACACAATTTACCAAACTCAGTGGGACCGAATCATCAAAATCGGTCGGACCGATTTAGTAAACCTAGTGACCAAGTTAGGGTTTTGATTGGGGACTGACATGCAACTCAGTGCGACCGATATGGTTAGGGTTAGGCATAACGTAATCTCATTGAGACCGATTACACAAACTCGGTGAGACCGATTTTGGTAATTAGCTAACCAGAGAGTTGGTCAGGTAAACTCGGTGGGACCGATTCGCTCTTTCGGTGAGACCGAAAAGTTACGAAAGGGAAATAGAGAGTTTACATTCTAATCTCGGTGGGACTGATCGCTCACTTCGTTTAGACCGAAACGTTACAAAGGGAAACAAAGAGATTACAATCCCATCTCGGTGAGACCGAGATCCCTATCGGTGAGACCGATTTGCCTAGGGTTTGTGGCAGTGGCTACGACATTTGAACTCGGTGGCGTTGGATAGAAAGAATCGGTAGGGCCGAGTTTGACTTTAGGTTTAGGTCATATGTGGATGTGAAAAAGTAGTGGAGGGTTCTGGAGCATATCACTAAGCACATGAAGCAAGAGGCTCATTAAGCAACACCTCATCCCTCCTTGATAGTATTGGCTTTTCCTATAGACTCAATGTGATCTTGGATCACTAAAATGTAAAATGTAGAGTCTTGAGCTTTTGATCTTGAGCCAATCCTTTGTCCTTAATATTTTGAGGGATCCACTTTCATCATCCATGCCATTCCATTCATTGAGCTTTCCTAAAATATTTGTCTTGGAATAGCATTAGCTCAATGAGCTATATGTTGTTATGAATTACCAAAACCACCTAGGGATAGTTGCACTTTCACTTGTTCTTCGAGTTCGACGTGCTAATCTTTGATATCGTGATGAGTGAGCGAGCTAGGGGAGGGAGAGATCTTCGTGCGCACCCCAGAGTTCGAACCTTAAGGGTTTTGCCGGAACCCGAAATCCGACATCCACCCCAATGCAGGAGTAGGGTCTTACACTGCAAGGTGGGTCGAACCTGGGTAAACTGTCGAGTCCCTTCCCTTTTCCGTTCATCGAGCTAGGCCATGAGAGCGACGCATTCGTTGGCTAGAGAGGTTGAGTTCTTCGCCCACACCCATGAGTTCGAACCTTTCATGGGTTTGCGGAGCCCTTAATCCGACACCGGATTTACTATCCGGATGCCCTCTTGGGCAGAGGCCCTCCCTGGCCTCCTGCGCCTCTTTCTTCTTCTTTTCCTTTTTCTCTGGCGCCTTGTATGGCGCCACGGTCAGCATCTCCCCCAGTAGAGCCAACTGGGGGTCTTCCGGCAGCGGGTCGGGCTATTGATCTTCTTGGACTTCTCGAGCTAGCCCCGTGGAAGTAGGAAAGTGAGGATTAAATCTTGTGGAGTGCTGACATCCAAACATAGAGCGGATCAAACTTTGCTACCTCCTTTGAGGGGTGTGCGGCGTCGAGGCCAACGTCCTCCTTCTTGGTCGTCCATGCCTTGTGAGGCTTGAACAACACCTTACAAAGCTTTTCGTGGGTGGTGCCGTAGAAGTATTGCACGGTGGCCGGATCCTTGAGTTTGTATGACCACATTGGGGTGGCCCTATGTTGGAAGGGGAGGAGGCAGCGGTTTTGATACCGACACCCTCACTCTCCCCTCGCCCTTCCTCGCTAGAAACCTGTTGGGGATATTCCCCATGACCAATACCTGGATCATGAGGATAAGTCATCTCTGAGGCTTAAGTCATCTCTGGACTTAAGCCGCCCTGACGTTAAGTATCTCTAGGCTTAAGCCGCCCCGAGGCTTAAGTCATCTCAAGGCTTAAGCCTCCCTGAGGATTAAGTCATCTCTGGGCTTAAGCCGCCTTAACGTTAAGTCATTTTTGGGCTTAAGCCACCCTGAGACTTAAGTCATCTGTCGCCTGAAGCCACCCTCAGGCTTAAGTCATCTATGCGCTTAAGCCGCCCTGACGTTAAGTCATCTATGGGCTTAAGACGGCCTAAGACTTAAGTCATCTCTGCCTTAAGCCACCCTGAGACTTAAGTCATCTTTGGGCTTAAGCTGCCCTGATGTTAAGTCGTCGCTGGGCTTAATTTACCCAGAAGATGAGTCCGGGAGCTAAGAAGCCCAAGATGAGAAGCCCGTGATAAGAAGCCCAAGATAAGAAGGCCACGATAAGTCACCCGCGATAAGAAGCCTGCGATAAGAAGCCTCCCCTTCAACTTATATAAGGAGGGGTAGGGCACCCCAAGAGAGACAAGTTTTAAGATAGACAGGTTCGAGAAAGATATTTGGATAGGTCTCGAGACAGACGTTTTGATAGCTCTCGAGAGAGGCAGTGAAATAACACCCTTGTAACCGTGAGCATCATCATCATCAATATAATCAAGTAGGATGTAGGCTTTTACCTCCACCATGAGGGGCCAAACCTGGGTAAAAACCCACGTCTCCCAATTCTGATCAACCCCGATGAGCTAACCACCGAGTTGTGATGGCCTCACGACTAAGTCCTCACACTAGGATGTCTGCCATGACAAAACCACGATAGTTGGCACCCACCATGGGGCTGACCCACGGCGGTGTTGAGTTCTTGGATGGATCTCTTCCAGGGATCGAGAAGTTCAGAATTTTCCTGATGAAGAAGAGCCGGCTTGGAAGGATACACATCAGCTTCAAGTTCATCAGTCCAGATTTACAATCTGTGAGATTTAACGTTCAAGGGAAATTAGGGTTGTGGTCGATTCCGCCCTCGCTATTGTTGGCGTCCCGGGAATGGGGGTACCCAGACTTGCCTGCCTGCGGTCCATGGCGTGGCTCCGCCAAAGGCCCGGTACGGCCCAGCTTCAGCAGCAACAACTCAAGACCTTCGTGAGGGGCCAAGTGTGGGGACCCCGACTCATAAGTCGTGATCACCGAATGCACGTGTACAGTGATCCCAGAGATCAATGCTCATTGAACACACAGAAGATGAATAACAAGAGTCTTACATCCATACATACCGTCTTACATAAATTATGACCATTATGGTCGAGTCTTGAGTATAACTTCGCAGCGGAAATCTTCGTCGATAACTTGGACCCATGCCATCTGCCTTAACCCTACAGGCATTCTGACTGGGAAGCGTCCTAGCTCACATGTTCATCACCAAGGTACTCTTCATTATATCCCTGTTATTTCATGCCTGGCCAATAAAATAACCAGTGGCAAGCCAATGAGTACTTTGAATGTACTCGGAAGCAACCCAAGGGTGATAATAGAATAATTATGCAAGGCACTACTGCTAAATTGGCATTTTTGCGGAAAGCTAGTTTTTTTTTCATGCAAGTATGATCAACATTTATCAAGGACATGAATGCGTCTGCAACAAGAATCAGGAGGTTATAGAACATCGAGACGGAGTTGTGAACAACTCGTGCTCAAACTCATCATGACTTCCTCGCAAATCCCATTAACATATTTACCAAACCGTGTTGTTTTCCAGAAACATATGGACATAGTCTAAGCAGCACCACCCAACTGTCCTTGACCGTGGACACGGCTATTCGAATAGTTTTACACTCTGCAGAGGTTGCACACTTTACCCACAAGATCCGGGGAACTTTCGTGTCTTCCACGACCCGCGGTACCTCAAGTACCCGGGGTAAGCACCCGATCACTACCTTTCCCTAGACGACACTAACATAGAGTCCACTTGATTGGTTGTAACCCCCGTGCCCCACATTTCACATCTTAAAATTGTGGAGCCTCGCTCCCATATTTATCACATACCACAAGCACGGGGTACCAACGGTGTGTCCGGTGCCCTGTAAAAACAGTCATGGCCGCCCTACAGCACGACCAGTAGAGAGAGAGCACCAACTCTCCCCCGTCACTAGTAATGCGGGCTCCAAGCTAGTATCGGCCTAGGTAATAAATAATGCCCTTTCCCATACAAGGGTAGAGTGGTTGCGCATGTAAGGTTGGGACAGTCGACAAATCTTAAATATAATCCGTCTCTGTAAACAACACTTTTATCAAGCCTCGGTACACTACTTCACCACCAAGTTGTGACCTAGTTCATCATCATCTCCCAGGGGCATCAGTGGCACCCACTGGGGTTGTTTGCAAGTATGTCAAACCACACTTGTTTCTTTCCGTGCATAACCCTGACCCACTGCGTATCCATCTACTATAGCATATTTCTACAACCCACCAACACAACTCAAAGCATGGGTATGTAGAGTCATGAACAATGCAAGTATCAATGGAGTATGCAACGGAGGCAAGCCTAGCAAGGTTGCCACTCAAGGTATATCATGCACTCAGTGAAGCAACGAAAATGCTATTATGATGTAAAATGGTTCATCATGTTCAATGGGCTGCTTGCCTGGTTCAATAGAGTCTTCAAATCTTCTGGTCCTTCTCCAAGTACTCCGTCTACTTCGGCAACTAACGTCGGAAACAATCACAATAAGCAACTCAACAAGGCAACAATAGAAGTGCTCTAAAAAAGTGAGTTGGACTTTTCTAGGATACCCTTGGTCATCTGAGGAATGACCAAGGTGGTTTCACTGGGATTTGATCAATGGATATCTCTGAACATTTCAATATGATGGAATCAAGGGAGTAATAGATTTGCAAGAAGTGTACAGGAAAATTATTTTGAAAAAAAGATCAAAGGCACCCATTTAACAAGGAATGATTTTAGAAGCATTTAGGAGTTGGTTTTTACTGGATTTGGAGTTCAAATCATTTTCCTATGAATTTGCAAAGTTGGCAATATATCGAGAAATGGACCAATACTACATGTCGCATGTAAAGTATTGGGAATAATGTTCAGAAACTAAGTTTTGAACTTATAAGTATCTAGGAATTAGAATCATTGCATTTGGATAAAGAATGGGCCCACTGTGATTTTCTAAAGTTCAGCACGAAAATAAGAAAATAGGATGTATTAAATATGTGTGAAGGGAAGTGTTCTGGAAAAATGTGCAAATAGCACCATGTGATAGGGCATGATTTTAGTAACTACTAGAAATTTTAATCATGAAGTTTGGAGTTAATTTGAATTGTTTATGGATTTTGGAAATTTACTAAAAAAGAAAAAGGAAAAGAAAAAGATTTAGGTTATACCTAAAGCGCATGCTGAGCGCAATATAGCACCGCTACACACTGGGCCGGCCCAGTGGCTCGGGCGCACTGGCTGCCTACGCCGAAGGCGTATTAAGCGGAGGCGTCTTCGCTGCGGGGAGGCCGGAATCTGCTTGTGCGTTTCAACATAAACATCGGGGCCCACTGGCTAGCTCACTGACATGTGAGGGCCCCCCGCAGGGTCATCTTCCTCCTCCCGCTCCCGTGATAGAGGGGAGGGGACGCCCTGGCCGCGCAAGGCCGACGCTCGCCCCTGGCGGCACATGCCACCTCCGGCCAAGCTGCGGCCATCGAAGGGGCCACCGAAGGGTGGCGCATCAGGGGAGCTCATCAGGGTCGGCAGGAGATGGCCGGGGCGCGCCCGACACTGGCCTCGGTGGACGGCTACTCGGGCGGTGATGGGCAGGGGGCACGGTGCCCCGGCGGACTGGGCGATGGGGGGAAATGGGTCGCCGGGATTTGGTGGTTCTTCTGGAGGGGAGAGGAGGTGGGGAGGACCTCGTCCTTTCCTGAATCGGAGCGGAGGCCAGCGGCGGCATTCCGGCCATGTGGGGTGCTGGAGGGCACGAGAGGGAGGGGGAGGCTGTCCAGGAGGTGCACGGGAGAGAGAGGGGTCCAACCGAGGCGAGAGAAAGATCGGGGGATGGCACCGGTGCTCCGTGGGCAGTGTCCACGGACGCGCTCGGTGAGCTCTGCAGAGGGGGGGAGAGAGGTCTAGGAGGGGGCCGACACCTTGCCGTGTCTCGGACGCCGAGGCGACCTCAGGGGACACCACCCCACCGCCCAAGGCCGTCTTATGCCCTTGGCATGGTAGAGCTACAGTGCGGGAGAGCACTGTAGCATGCTCCAGAGCACGAGCTCTGCATGCCGTGGCATAAAATATATGCCATGGGCGTGTCCGCCTAGGAACACTGGGGGAGTGTAAACAAAGGGGAAGTGGCCTTGGATGCCATGGTGAACCACTAGGAGAGGAGTGGGGTTGAGAGAGATGGAATGGGCTGTCCAGAGGGGTAAATGAGGTGGTTTCACCCCTCAATCATTAAGCAATGGCCAGGGGAGAGTTAATGGAGGTAGGAGAGGGTCAGGAGCAGCTGTGGTACAAAGTTGAGCCCATGGAGATTAGTGGAAGAGGTCAAAATGGCATTTTGGTAAAGTGTCAGAAGGTGTTTGATAATGGTTTGGGCAAGTAGATGATCTCCATTTTCCATGAGACTCCACAGGGTGAAATGACACATAAAATTAGGGCCTTCCACCAATTTGGAGCTTATTTGGGCAAAGTTGCCAATGCAACTTTTGTAAACCCTAAAAATTAGCAGAAATGAACTTGTGTAGATCTAGTTGAGCAAATCACTTCCCCTTGATGCACCACTTGGTGTAGTAGCCTCATTTGGTCATGTGATCACGCTCACAAAAATTGGGGTCAAGGAGAGAATGTTGGTAGTACAAAGTTGTTCAAATTTGATTCTGGTCAGAGAGGGTTTTGGGGCATTTTGGTGAACCAAAATGACCTTGATTGACATGAGGCTTTGCAAGGTGATCACATTATGCATTTGTGACTTGATTCATTTTCCTTGGATTTTTATGAAAATATTTACTGTAGAAATATTTCAAATCCTTGAAATGGGCAGAAATGGTTTTGGGAGGTTTTGTCCAATATTTTGAACATGACCATGTGTTGAAACTCTTATTTATCGTAAATATATGCCCACTGAGTTTCCCTGATTTTTGTCAATTATTTTTAAAACAATAAAATAATTTTTCCCTATTAAAGACCATTTCTGGCCGTAAGAAAAATCTTTTAAATAAAATAGGAAAATAACTTTTAAAATTATATTTTTGTGGTTTATGGGAGTCCTACATCTAATAGGATTCAAATATACCTTTTGAAATATTTTTCACACCCCAAATCAAGTACATGCAGTGTAATCCTCAATTCAGGGGTTTTTGGAAAACTAATTTTTGAAAATACTATTTGGCCAAATTATTTTTGTAAGAAAATACTATATTTCCCTATACACATGGCATGATCATTGGGCATAAGTTTGGGGCAAGGAGATGAAGTATAGAAGGTGGAGTTGTGTTGACTTTAAAGAGCACTTGAAAAACACACAGAGAAAACCAACTCCAAATAAAAGCCAAATAATGCAAGAGTTTTTTTGTCAAACCACACTTTATCATGATATATTAGCTTAAGTGTTGTGGCATGAAAGTCAGGGTGTGACACCAAGCCTCGCGAGGCGGGCGACACCAAGACCTCCCTGGGGGCGGCCTCACTAGGCTAGCTCCCGAGGAGCAAAGATATCTATGCAACATGCACCTCACGAGGTTCATATGACGTGAGCCATGACGACCAAGGCCAGGCGGGCGAAGTGTATCAGTTTCCTCTTTGGTGCTATGGAGGCGAGCGCAGGTGCAGGATCCCGAGGAATCAAGCAAAGTTTTCCATATCATTGCAACAAGACCAAGACCGCCAGGACGACAGGACGGAGGTCATTGCGGAGCCCACCGCAGCGTCACCACTAGAGCCTTTTACAGGCGAAGACTACTTTTGTCAGGATAGCTTGTACTAGTTGTCTCCCTTCAAATTTGGCCATTGTGGGATCCCTTCTCACCTACATTTGGGAAGAAGACCAAGGCCACTATAAATAGGACTTAGCCACCACCATAGGGGAGGACGGAGCCATTCCACCCGAACCACCTCACCAGCTCATCGAGCTCAAGAACACCTCACCTCTTGAGGCTGTTCCACCACTGTACTAGTTCATCCTCAGCCCCTCGAGGCAATCCACCACAAAGCTGGACTAGGGTATCACGACCAAGTATGAGGAATCTCAAGCCGACTCCTCAAGTTAACTTAAGACTCGGGAGCTACACACACATGATTCGGCAGATTTGGCCGTTTTCACAAAATTCAAGAACCCCGGTCATTTCAGGGAAGACAACTCGGTCCCGGGGGCTGTAGCCATTATCAGTGAAAAAAATTAAAGGTTGCCAAAGAGGACTAGCTGCCTCGATGCATAGATCAAACATGGGCATCCTGCCATATAAGCAAAGAATTAAATGTTGTCAAAGAGAGCATGCTGCCACGATGCGCAGTTAAAACATAGGCATCCTACCTTATTGAAAGAAGACTAGTCGCCATGATGCACAGTCTAAACATGGGTATAACATTCAATTGGTCACTTGGGGGCTTCCAACTCACCGAGTTTAGCTTTCACACCCTCTTGACCCGACAAAGACACCCAATATTATTGGTTAAACTTGTCTGTCTGCTTGATGCGACTCCAAAAAGGTGACCCCCGTACTCTTGACAGTCAATCTTTATGACCATGAACTTGCCAAATTTAAAACGGTGGCTTGAGACACGTGACAGACAGCTTACAAAAAGCGAGGATAAACCAAGTGTCAGAGTTCTGGGAACCAGGGTACCCAGACCTGCCTACCTGTGGCCCACGACCTGGCTCCTTCAACGGCATGGTACGGCCCATCTACAAGACCGCCAAGACAAGACCCTTGCGAGGGGCCAAGCCCCGTGAGGCGAACGACACCAAGACTTCTTGAGGGAGCGGCCTCCCCAGGCGGCCTACAGAGGAGCGGAGATTTCTATGCAAGTACCCGGCCTCATGAGGCTACCATGACGCAAGCCATGACGACCAAGGAAGGTGGGCGCCAGCAGGCATAGAGAGGGCAGTTTCCTCTTTGGTGCTAAGTAAGCAAGTACAAGCATGGGTTCCCGAGGAATCTGGCAAAGGTTTCCATTCCGATGCAACAAGACCAAGACCACCAAGATGGCAGGACGGATGTCATCGCCGAGCCCACTGCTGCATCACGACCAGAAGCTTTGCAGGCAAAGACCACCTTTCGCTAGGATAAGATGTACTACTTGTCCTATTTCAAATTGGTAGTTGTGGGATCGCTTCCAGCCTATGTTTTGGGGGAAGAGGACCGAGGCCACTATTAATATAGGTTAGCCACCATCGTAGAAGGGCACACGGATTCTCTCGTCCATAGACCTCGCGAGATTGTTCATCCCTGATACGTCTCCAACGTATCTATAATTTATGAAGTATTCATGCTGTTATATTATAATTCTTGGGTGTTTTACAATCATTTTATAGCAACTTGATATCATTTTTTGGGACTAACCTATTGACTCGGTGCTAGTTGTTGTTTTTTGCTTGTTCTTTACATCGCAGGAAATCATTATCAAACGGAGTCCAAACACCGCGAAACTTTTTGTGGATTTTTTATGGACCAGAAGACATCCAGTGTGCTAGAGAAGCACCTGGGGGTGTGCCTCGAGGGAGGCACAACCCACCAGGGTGCAACTGGGGTCCCAGGCGCGCCCAGGTGGGTTGTGCCCACATTGGTGGCCTCCCACGCCCCGTCTTCGCCCTATAAATTCCCAAATATTCCAAAAACCCTCGGGGTAAACCTAGATCATAAGTTCCGCCGCTGCAAGGCTCTGTAGCCACGAGAAATGAATCTGGACCCCATTCCGGCACCCCGCCGGAGGGAGGAATAATCACCGGTGGCCAACTTCATCATCCCAGCGGCACCCACGATGAAGAGAGAGTAGTCCACCCTCAGGGCTGAGGGTTTGTACCGGTAGCTATGTGTTTAATCTCTCTCTCTTGTGTTCTTGAGGTTTCACAATCATGATGTATCACGGGCTTTGTTGATATAGTCGGATCATATTGTGTTTTCCCCTCTCTATCTTGTTGTGATGAATTGAATTTTCCCTTTGAGATTTCGTTGTTAACAGATTGAATACTTCCATGGATTTGAGAGCACTTGATATATGTCTTGCATATGAATACTCGTGGTGACATTGGGGTATCGTATTGATTCGCTTGATATATGTTTTGGCACTCAACTCGCGGATTCCCGTGGTGACACTGGGGTAATCTATGCATAGGAGTTGATGCACGTTCTTGTCTTTGTTTCTCTCGTAGAAATCTTGGGGCACTCTTTGAAGTTCTTTGTGTTGGTTTGAATATTATGAATCTGAATTTTCTTCGGTGTTATTTTAGTATGTCTTGGTTAGATCGATCGGAAAGAATAGCTTTGACGTGGTTTCGTACTATACAAACAATTCTGTCTTATGTTCTCCGCTAGATAGGAACTTTGAAGTGATTCTTCAACGCACTTTCAGGGATGGTTATATGATCCTATTATATTAGCATTGTTGAGAGATTGCACTAGTGAAAGTACAGACCCTAGGCCTTGTTTTCAGGCAATGCAATATTGTTTGTGCTCACTTTTATTGATAGCTACCTTGTTGTTTTTACTTATTCAAATTATAAAAATATATTTCTACCATCCATATTACAGTTTTATCACCATCTCTTCGCCGAGCTAGTGCATCTATACAATTTGCCATTGTATTGGGTGTGTTGGGGACACAAGAGATTTCTTGTATCTGGTTGCATGGTCATTTGAGAGAGACTATCTTCACGCCTCCCACAGATTGATAAACCTTAGGTCATCCACTTGAGGGAAAATTGCTACTGTCCTACAAAACTCTGCGCTTGGAGGCCCAACACGTGTCTACAAGAATAAAGTTGCGTAGTAGACATCAAGCTCTTTTCTGGCGCCGCTACCGGGGTGGCTAGGTAAGCGGCACTCACATCCCTTCAATGAAGCTCTTTTCTGGCGCCGTTGCCGGGGAGGTGAGTGCTTGAAGGTATATTTTTAGATCTGGCAATTGAATCTTTTAGTTTCTTGTTTATCACTAGTTTGGTTTATAAAAAGAAATCTACAAAAAAATGGAATTGAGGTTGCATCATATTATTCATCATTATAATGCATTTCGTGAAAATGATGGAAAGGAAAATTATGCTCATTTTATAGAAGACGAATTCAATAAAATGTTTGGCATAGAATCTTTGAATGATGAGCATGATTGCAATGTTGTTAGTATGATTTCCTTGAATATCCATGATGCTAATGATATGCAAAGCCATAAGCTTGGGCATGCTATGTTTGATGAAGATTATATTTTTAGTCCCCCAAGATTTGATCTGCAAATGTGTTATAATGATTGCATGCCTCCTATTTATGGTGATTATAATGATGAAAGTGGATTTGGAGAGGTCATGACTTTTTTTAGTGATGAATCCACCATTTTGGATGAGGCTTCAATTGATTATGAAAACAAAGTTGCTATCTATGATGATTATGGTGATGATATGTATGCTATAAAGAATAATGATAACCATGAAACTTGTCATCATGATTTTAATTTTCACTCTCATGATATTTATTTTGTTGAGTTTGCTCCCACTACTATTGATGAGAAGAAATTTGCTTATGTGGAGAGTAATAAGTTTTCTATGCTTTTGTGTCATGAAAAGAATGATTTATGTGATGGTTATATTGTTGAATTTCTTCATGATGCTACTGAAAATTATTATGAGGGAGGAACTTATGCTTGTAGGAATTGCAATAATATCAAGTTTCCTCTCTATGTGTTGAAAGTTCTGAAGGTATGCTTGTATTTCCTTCCTATGCTAGTTGATTATTGTTCCCATAACTTGTTTGCTCACAAAATCCCTATGCATAAGAAGTGGGTTAGACTTAAATGTGCTAGTCATATGCTTCATGATGCTCTCTTTGTTTTTCAATTCTTATCTTTTATGTGAGCATCATTGAACTCATCATGCCTAGCTAAAAGGTATTAAAGAAAAGCGCTTGTTGGGAGACAACCCAACACTTTTCCCTACTATTTTTATGTGTTCACATGATTATGCTACTGTAGTAATCATGTTTTATTGCTTTTGTTTCAATAAAGTGCCAAGTAAAGCCTTTGGGATATTGTGGATGATAGTTAACTTGAATCTATGCAAAAACAGAAACTTTTGCTTCCAGAAATAGACTTGTTTAAATTCACTGGAACGTGATAAAATTCTGAAATTTTTATGGACGATTGATATGCAAATTCTCTATGTTTCCTAATTTTTCAGAATTTTTGGAGTATCAGAAGTATGGTTATTCCGCAGATCATTACAGACTATTCTATTTTTGACAGATTCTGTTTTCGATGCATAGTTTGCTTGTTTTCTAGTTTCTATGGCTTATATTGCTCAATACAAATTGGGGAAATGATATTATACAGTAGGCATTGTGTGGAAACAATTATGAATCTTGTTTTGACAATACCAAAGTGAAATGGTTTGGTCTTAATCATACTAACCTATCTCACGAAGTTCCGTTAAGTTTTGTGTGATTGAAGTTTTCAAGTTTTGGGTGAGATGTTGATATGCGGAGAATAAGGAGTGACAAGACCCTAAGCTTCGGGATGCCCAAAGCAACCCAAGGTAATATTCAAGGAAGATCCAAGCAGCTAAGCTTGGGGATGCCCCAGAAGGCATCCCCTCTTTCATCTCCAACATTATCGGTAACCTCACTTAGAGCTACATTTTTATTCATCACATGATATGTGTTTTGCTTGGAGCGTCATTTTATTTTATTTTGATTCTCTTGATGTTTTTTATAATAATGTATTGCATCTTTCATTTCAATAAAAATATCAAGGCTAGCCTTTACCATGCTTATTTTGCAAGTCCACATGTTGTTGTTTCAAAATAGAAAGGTTATCGCTATTGCAAAAAATTCCCTAGAAAATTCAGACTATGATAAAATGTTGAAAATTTTTGCACAATAATCTCTAATAAATTTTCTAAAGTGTGGTAAATTTTCATAATTTTTGGTGTTAAAGAAGTATTGATACTCTTGCATTCTTTACAGATTGTACTGTTTTGGCAGATTACTGTTATGTTTGCACTGTTTGCATATGTTTGCTCGTTTAATGCTTCTATTCGAGGTAGAAGTATTAAATATGTAGAGGCATTTAGTATGCAATGTTAAATAAACATTTTGGTGATTTGTTACAGTAGAGAATGATAAGGTTTTGCATTTATTTATACTAACGTATTTCACGTTTTTGTTGAGTTTTGTGTGGATGAAGTTTTTAAGTTTTGGGGAAACCGTGATATAAAAGGAATTAAGGAGACACAAAATCTCAAGCTTGGAGATGCCCAAGGCATCTAAAGATAATATTTCAAGAAGTCTCAAGCATCTAAAGCTTGGGGATGCCCCGGTAGGCATCCCACCTTTCTTCTTCAACAATTATCGGTTAGTATCGGTTGAGCCTAAGTTTTTTATTATTCACATGATGTGTGCTATTGTTGGAATGTCATTTTATTTTGTTTTGCTTGCTGTTTTAATAAAACACTTAGATCTGAAAGTTTTTAGATAAAAGAGAGTCCTCAAATAGCTACCCATTTACATAACTGCTCGCTTGATCTTCACCTATATCTTTTTTGGAGTAGTTTGTCATTTACTCTTGTGCTTCACTTATACCGTATGAGTAAACTATTTAATGAATTGAATATCATGAAGTTGAAACTATATGGTCATATCATGCCTAGTGGTACCTTCACATTGGGTTTAGAAAGTGAAATCTTTTGAGGCTTGACAATCACAATATTGGTCATACAAGCAATTCATGAATGATTAGTAGAAGGAAGAGAACTTTCACATGCAAATACACTATCTTGGGATCTTTTGTGATAGTGAGCCCCCATTAAAATATTATATTCCAATTTTTTTGACATTGGACAAGGAAGACAACGTAATGATTTACGTTTGTTCATATTCACATAGAAGTTATATTGTCATAGATCCTTCAACATGTGGTGTTTCCCCCCATCTTTGCTAGCCAAAAATAACGCACCAAGTAGAGATAATACTTGTGCATCCAAAAACCCTTAAACCCAAATCTTATTTTCAGGAGTCCACCATACCTACCTAAGGATTGAGCAAGATCCTTCAAGTAAGTTGTCATCGGTGCAATAAGGCAATAAAAATTGCTTCTTAAAGTGTAAGATCATTTAGTGTAAGAGAAAATTGAGTGTTGTACGAACTTGTGATGGTAATGAAATAAAAGCGACAGACTGCATAATAAAGGTTGCTATCATAAGGGGCAATATAATGTGATGTTCTTTTGCACTAAGGGGTTGAGCATACAAACAAAAAGCGCATAGCAACCTCTGCTTCCCTCTGCGAAGGGCCTATCTTTTACTTTTATGTATTTACTTTCATGCAAGAGTCAAAGTTTTTCTCTCTATTCCTTTTTATTTTTCTCTTTTGGAAAGCATCATGTGGTGAGGAAAGATCTAGGCACATATATCCAGTTGGATATGGGTAGCGTGAGTTATTATTGTTGACATCACCCTTGAGGTGAATAAGCTGGGAGGCGAAATTATAAGCCCCTATCTTTCTATGTGTCCGGTTGAAATGTTTTGCTCATGTGTATGCGGTGAGTGTTAGCAATCATAGAAGAATATATGATGGTTGAGTATGTGGAGCTCTTACTTAGACTCTGTTGAATAAGTTGAATTGCAATTGCTTGGTGACTAAGAACATAGGTTGTTGAGTTTCAAGAGAATTTGTTGTTTGAACCTTAACATGTGAATTGGTTGCTACTTTAACATGAGAAGTTTTATAAGAAAGAATTGTTGTTATGATGATAGGAGAAGTGATTGAAATTATCATTGATCAAACTCATGCACTTTGCTAGCATTCACACTTCATAAATTATTTATTTTATCATTTACCTACTCGAAGACGAGTAGGAATTAAGCTTGGGGATGCTGATACGTCTCCAACGTATCTATAATTTATTGAGTATTCATGCTGTTATATTATAATTCTTGGATGTTTTACAATCATTTTATAGCAACTTTATATCATTTTTTGGGACTAACCTATTGACCCAGTGCCGAGTGCCAGTTGATGATTTTTTTCTTATTTTTTACATCGCAGGAAATCGTTCATCAAACGGAGTCCAAACCCGCAAAACTTTTTGTGGATTTTTGATGGACCAGAAGACATCAAGTTAGCCAGAGAAGCACGTGGGGTGCCCTGAGGGGCCACAACCCACCAGGGTGTGCTTGGGGGCCCTGGCGCGCCCAGGTGGGATGTGCCCACCTCGGTGGCCTCCTGCACCCCCTCTTCGCCCTATAAATTCCCAAACATTCAAAAAACCCTAGGGTAAACCTAGATCAGAAGTTCTGCCGTTGCAAGGCTCTGTAGCCACGAGAAACCAATCAAGACCCTTTTTCGGCACCCTGCCGGTGGGGGGAATCATCACCGGTGGCCATCTTCATCATCCTGGCAGCCACCACGATGAGGAGGGAGTAGTCCACCCTCATGGCTGAGGGCTGTACCGGTAGCTATGTATTTAATCTCTCTCTCTCTCTCTCGTGTTATTGAGATGTCACGATCTTGATGAATCACGGGCTTTCTTCATATAGTCGGATCATATGGTGTCTTGCCCTCTCTATCTTGTTGTGTTGAATTAAGTTTTCACTTTGAGATTTCGTTGTTATCGGATTGATTACTTCCATGGATTTGAGAGCACTTGATATATGTCTTGCATATGAATACTCGTGGTGACATTGGGGTATCGTATTGATTCACCTGATATATGTTTTGGCACTCAACTCGTGGATTCCCGCGGTGACTTTGGGGTAGTCTATGCATAGGGGTTGATGAACGTTCTTGTCTTTGTTTCTCCGATAGAAATCTTGGGGCACTCTTTGAAGTTCGTTGTGTTGGATTGAATATTATGAATCTGAATTTGCTTTGGTGTTATTTTAGTACAAACTCTTGGTTAGATCGATCGGAAAGAATAGCTTTGAGGTGGTTTCGTACCCTACAAACAATTATGTCTTATGTTCTCTGCTAGATATGAACTTTGGAGTGATTCTTCATTGCACTTTGAGGGATGGTTAAATGATCCAATTATATTAGCATTGTTGAGAGATTGCACTAGTGAAAGTACGGACCCTAGGCCTTGTTTTCAAGCATTCCAATACCGTTTGTTCTCACTTTTATCGATTGCTACCTTGCTGTTTTTACTTATTCAGATTATAAAAATATATTTCTAGCATCCATATTACACTTTTATCACCATCTCTTCGCCGAACTAGTGCACCTATACAATTTTCCATTGTATTGGGTGTGTTGGGGACACACGAGATTGCTTTTATTTGGTTGCAAGGTCGTTTGAGAGAGACTATCTTCATCCTACGCCTCCCACGGATTGATGAACCTTAGGTCATCCACTTGAGGGAAAATTGCTACTGTCTTACAAAACTCTGCGCTTGGAGGCCCAACACGTGTCTACAGGAATAAAGTTGCGTAGTAGACATCAATCCCTTGTACTAGTTCATTCTCAGCCCCTCGTGAGGCCAATCCACCACAAAGCAGGAGTAGGGTCTTACACCGCAAGGTGGCCTGAACCTGGGTAAACTGATGTTTTCTTCTTATTCCATGTCTGAGTGAATCGAGCTAGGTCGTAGAGCGATGGGCTGGTAGGCTGGATTGGTTGAGTTGTTCGCACATGCCCCAAAGTTTGGACCTTTCTTGGGTTCGTGGAGACCGGAATCCGACATCTGGCGTGCCATGTAGGGGCATGTCGAAGCCCCGCCTCTTCACCAACCATGCTCCGCCCGTGTTGTGTGGTTCCCATGGCTGGCGCCGCCCGCCGGGCCGCCGGGCGCGTTAGGAAGCATCGCGGGTGAGGGAGTTCCGGACTAGGGGGTGTCCGGATAGCCGAACTATCATCATCGGCCGGACTCCAAGACTATGAAGATACAAGATTGAAGACTTCGTCCCGTGTCTGGATGGGACTTTCCTTGGCGTGGAAGGCAAGCTTGGCGATACGGATATGTAGATCTCCTACCATTGTAACCGACTCTGTGTAACCCTAACCCTATCTGGTGTCTATATAAACCGGAGGGTTTTAGTCCGTGGGGCGAACAACAATCATACCATAGGCTAGCTTCTAGGGTTTAGCCTCTTTGATCTCGTGGTAGATCCACTCTTGTAACACACATCATCAATATTAATCTAGCGGGGCGTAGGGTTTTACCTCCATCAAGAGGGCCCGAACACAGGTAAAACATCGTGTCCCTTGTCTCCTGTTACCATCCGCCTAGACGCACGATTCGGGACCCCCTACCCGAGATCCGCGGTTTTGACACCGACATTGGTGCTTTCATTGAGAGTTCCTGCGTATGCGTCACCGATAGGCTCGATGGCTCCTTTGATCATCAACAACGACGCGGTCCAGGTGAGACTTTTCTCCCGGACAGATCTTCGTGTTCGGCGGCTTTACCGCGGGCCAATTAAGCGGCCATCTAGAGCAGATCGAAAGCTACGCCCCTGGCCGTCAGGTCAGATTTGGAAGTCTAAACTATATGGCCGATATTCGCGGAGACTTGATCTTCGACGGATTCGAGCCACAGCCAAGCGCGCCGCACTGTCTCGAGGGGCATGATATAGCTCTGCAGCCGAACAGTGCCCTGGAGGTCGCACCAGTATCCGCTCCGACCCTTAATCCGGAGCCGGATTCCCCGATCGAGGACGAGCGGTTGGACACCGCCTCGGGGGCTACAATATCTACGGCGATCGAGCCAAACTCCATCCCCGTCCTTTGCGAAGACCTCAACTCCGGGGTGCCGGACACCTCTCCGGACTCCGAACCCTCCGCGCCCTTGCCAATCGAATCCGATTGGGCGCCCGTTATGGAGTTCACGGCCGCGGACATCTTTTAGCACTCGCCCTTTAGCGACATCCTGAATTCACTAAAGTCTCTCTCTTTATCCGGAGAGCCCTGGCCGGACTGCGGTCAGGACGGTTGGGATGCGGACGACGAAGAAATTCAAAGCCCACCCACCACCCACTTCATAGCCACTGTCGAAAGCTTACACGACGTGCTCGATTTCGACTCCGAAGACATCGACGGTATGGACGACGATGTAGGAGAAAACAATGAACCAGCACCTATAGGATTCTGGACAACCTCATCCCATGATGTATACATGGTGGATACACCTAAAGGAAATGAAGACGAGGAACAACGGGACGCTACGAAGGATAAATCCCTCGAAAAGCAGTCAAAACGGCAACGTAACGCCGAACAAAGTCCCGCCTCAACAAAGACCCAGCCATAGAGCGAGGCGAACGGCGGACAACGAACAAGCTATCGAGCAATCGTCCGAACAAGACAACTTGGATAAACAATCTGTCCCCGGCGAAGACAACAGTCCGGACGACCTCACACCGGACAAACCATTGGAGCAAAATAACCTCCAGAAAAGGCTCGTCGCCACTGCGTGTAGCCTGAAAAAGCAGAAGCAGAAGCTCAAAACAGCGAAAGATGCACTCAGAATCAGATGGAGCAAAGTATTCAGCACCGCATGAACAAATGCATGACGATCGCCGAACAACAAAGAGCTACCCGAAAAGAAAGCTACTGCCCGAATTCGACGAGGAGGCCTTAGAGCCCCCAAAATTAAAAGGCAAGAAGGCCACCCGGTCGGATGGACGACCTCACGGCAAAAAGAGAGCGACGAATGGCGCCGCACACAAACCAATATGCGATCCGCATAAGGATTCACATCAACAGGATGGCCCAGTTAGGTCCATCTATGGGCCAAGAAATCAGGCTCGTCAAAGCAATGCAATACGCCAAAATTCCGAAGATCACGGCACACCCAAATATAGGGGCGCCGCACATCCCCTATGTTTCACCGATGAGGTGCTGGAGCATGAATTTCCAGCGGGATTCAAACCCGTAAACATAGAGGCATACGACGGAACAACAGACCCTGGAGTCTAGATCGAGGATTACATCCTCCACATACACATGGCTAGAGGAGACGATCTCCACGCCATAAAATACTTACCCCTTAAACTCAAAGGGCCAGCTCGGCATTGGCTTAAAAGCCTCCTCGAACGTACCATTGGAAGCTGGGGAGAGCTCGAGGATGCATTTCGGGAAAATTTTCAGGGGACTTACGTCCGCCCTCCGGATGCAGACGATCTAAGTCACATAACTCAACAACCCGGAGAGTCAGCCCGGAAATTCTGGAACAGGTTCCTTACTAAAAAGAACCAAATAGTCGACTGTCCGGACGCCGAATCCTTAGCAGCTTTCAAACACAACGTCCGAGACGAATGGCTCGCCAGACACCTCAGCCAGGAAAAGCCAAGAACAATGGCCGCATTAACAAGCCTCATGACCCGCTTTTGCGCGGGAGAGGACAGCTGGCTGGCTAGATGCAGCACCAGCGCCTCGAGTACATCCGAAATCAGGGATTGAAATGGGAAATCATGACACAGAAAAGATCAGCGCCGGAATAAGGAAAATGGCCCGAATAGTACGGCGGTCAACGCTGGATTCAAAAGCTCTCGACCGAACAACAAAACACTGCCACTAAAGGATAACAGTGACGAGCTATCCAACCTAAACAAGATTCTGGATAGACTGTGTCAAATACATGGTACTTCTGAGAAGCCTGCAAACCATACCCACAGAGATTGTTGGGTCTTCAAACAGTCCGTGGTGAGCGCCCGAACACAAGGGGCTCGACACACCAAGTAAAGATGACGGCGAGCACCACAACCGTAACCCCGGAAAACAAAAACTTTCCCACGGGGAGGTTAAAACAGTAAACTCACTTCACGTGATCAAAAGGAAAAACAAAGCGGCACCCCTAAAAAGCGCGCGCTGCTGGTTGTCAAAACCAATCACCTTCGACCATCGGGACTATTCCGATAATATCCGAACGCAGGATGGACTGCCTTGATATTGGATCCAATAATCGACGGATTCCAATTTACACATGTCCTCATGGATGGCGGCAGTGACATAAACCTGATATATCAGGACACAATCCGCAGGATGGGGATAAACCCAACCAAAATTCGCCGTAGCAACACCTCCTTTAAAGGAGTACCACCCGGCCCATACGCCCTCTGCACGGGCTCCATACTGCTAAAAGTTGTGTTTGGTTCATTCGACAACTTCCGTCGCGAAAGGTTACTCTTCCATGTCGCCCCGTTTAAAAGTAGCCATCAAGCACTATTGGGACACGAAGCTTTCGCCCGCTTTAACGCAATACCACATTATGCATCTCTAACACTTAAAATTCCCGGTCCACGCGGCATCATTACGTTAAAAGGAAGTATTAAGTGTTACTCGAGCACGGGAGAACGGGAGACTGCCTTGACAGCCCCACAGCTATCCGGCTCTGCTAGGCAAAGAACCTGAATTGGTCATTCAAACCCCGGACACGGCTAGACGAGTCCGGCGTCTACCAGTGGCATACCCACATACGAGGGGCCGCATGCATATATAACAATAGACAATAAAGCTCAATTTTGTTCACTTCTTCGAGCCGTACTCTGATCATTTAATATTAAGTACATCTTTCGCACGCTCCTTTTTCTTTCAAACTAAGTTCCTCTCTTTTCTGAGATGAACAACGTGCTACACCCGTCGGGATACGGCTGCGCGGAACCACAGCGCAGACGTGCAGCGAGGACCCGTTGCAAGGATTCTTTTCAGATTAAGACCTGCGTAAACCTTTTTTCACCGTCTCTTGTTGATATACATTCCCCAGTTCCTTAAATATAAGCGAGGAGGAGGCTGGTGCTTTGGCATTGGCCGCACCAAAAAATTCTTGGCGTGCACACGGACACAAAGGGCTTAGGGCCTTATTTTGCCCATTTTCATAAAGACCGAATACCTTAGGGAGTATTCGGCGTCTCGAAAGTTAGGCCTTATATGCATCAGCTCCGAATCATGTCTTTGGTCAAATGTTCGGTTGCCCGGCTCTGTGTTTTGCTGCCTTACGTTCGGTTTCACGGCTAACGGCACCAGGAGAACTACTGCGATTGTGCCCGGTTCGCCGGGCGAGCACCTCGAGAGAAAGCCGAAAACTGACTGTCATGATATAGCGAGAGACTGGTCAACCACTCGATGAAATCACAGGAATGTTTAGAATTCCTCCGCATTAACGAAGGACCGGTTTTCGGTCAGGCACATACGCACCCCGAATTCGGGAGAATGCGGTGCCCCCAGGGGCTATCTAGTAGCCCCACCCTCGAACTCCTATGGCTAAGTGAAAGTGATAAAGCATTATAGTCCGGTTGCCTGGTTTGCTATGCTATTACCTCCTTAACAGGACCAAGACGTTGGATTAAGTGTGAAAATGCGCTTTTTTGCAAACACCCCCGCACTATGTGCGTGGGGGCTGAAGCCAAGGACTGTCATCTTTCAGGTTATATACACATATACATAAACGGCCGCACATGGAGTAGTTTACTACTTGAACGCACAAGTATAAAAAGCACTTATATTACATTGAAACATTGTTTTCACAAATCATACATGTCATTTAAACATAATATCCTTCGAGCACTGCGTCTCTATTAAACGAGCGCCGGTAGGACTTCTTCAAAGTAGTGCTCGGCGGGAACTCGACCTCTGCCCGAATCCTGGGATGCAACGTTAGTGGCCTTCATCTCCGCCCAGTATGTCTTGACACGGGAAAGAGCCATCCGCGCTCCCTCAATGCACGCTGATCGCTTCATTGCGTCGATATGCGGCACCGCACCAAGAAACTGCTGCACTAAACCAAAATAGCTCTTCGGCTGGGGTCCGTCCGGCCACAAGTGAGTCAAGACATGCTTCATGGCAAATCCGGACAACCGATTCAGCTCGGCCCATTCGGCCAACCGATCGGTCAGCGGCAGAGGACGCTCCGGACTATGGAATTGCGACCAATATAGCTCTTCCCTTCAGCCCCTTCGGCCCCGGAAGTGCTCAACGCGTCCTGGCGCTTCTGCCAACTCCGAGATAAGCATCCTCACGAACTCCACAATTTATCCAACTGAGCATACTTTGGATCTGTATATTTCCTTCGCAGCGAAAGCGGTTTTCCAGCCGCAATTGCCCGGCACGACTCAGCTCCTCCTTGGCAGCTCTCAAAGCCGATTGGGCATTCTTGGATTCGCGGCGGCCTTCTTTAAACCCTCTTGTTCCGCTTTGACGCTATTTTTCAAGAACCTCGCAACGATCGGTAGTATTCCTTAACTTTTTGGCCATATCGGCCATCTCCTCTTTGCTTCGGCGATGGAGCAAAGACGTTCAGCTTTTAGCTCTTCGGCCGCCTTTAAAGCGGCCGCATTACTACTCCTGGCTTGCTCTTTCGCTCGGGCGAGTTCTACCCGCAGCTCCTCAACGGCAGCGGCACCATCTGCATTAAGCATACAAACAGTAAGACATGGGCGTCAAGCTCCCTTACCAGGTGTCCGCATAGAAGTCGCATACCTTGTGACTCGTCAAACCGTTTATTAACCAGCGCGATGTCCGCATCCGCCTCATCAAGCTGCCGCTTTAGTTCGGCATATTCATCAGTCCGGCTGGCCTCCGGAAGCCCCGCCACCTGTTTAGGAGCGGCGATATGTTAAAACTGAGAATTTGATCCTCGACACGTCGTCAATTTTGACAACATACCGAGTCTCAGGGGCTACTATCTATACATGGTGCATTTTATATGCATAACTGTCAGAAGGTACAATATTTTTTGCGTACCTCAAACCCCATCAGTAAGCTTCTGACGGCTTTGTGCAATCCGCTCTCTGCGGATGCAACTCTTTCAATCACCGTACCCATTAGAGCACGGTGATCTTCTGAGATAGCCGCTCGCCCGAGCAGATCCTTCAACTCCTCCGACCGCACACCACTTGGCGCCGGACCTTCCGCCCCCGCCGGACTTGGGGGAACCCTCCGCGACGACACCTCCGGGTCGTCCACTTCACATGAGGGTGCGACATGTGGAGTTGTTTCGCTCTCCATCATCTCCGGAAGAAGATTCCCCGAAGACGAGCTCTGCTGAGAAGGGCTGAGGTCCGAACTACAAGGTACAATTTCGGTTATCTTCATAAATAAATACAGGGATGCTCCTTATTTACAAGACCCCTTCTTTCTACTTACGGCTCGCTGGAGGGCTGATCCCCTTGGGGAAATAATGCGGTTGGGTTACTTCCCAGCGCCGGACTCTCTGCCGAAGATTCCCTTCCTTTCTTTGAGGCCTTGACCTCCGGATCTTCTGAAGCGGTCTTCTTCTCTCCTCGGAAGGTGGGACTCTTGATCCCTCCTTCCTTGATAGCCTCCTTCGCAGAGGCAGTTGCTCCCCCGCTCCTCCCTTCGCCTTCTTCAAAGGGCGCGACCTTCAACATCTTGGTCAACATGGGATCCGGCGTGGTCTCTGGGAGGGGAGCCAGACACCTTATCAACTTTGCCTTGGCTATCCACTCCTGTTCAAGAAACGACTCCTTTAAAGGGCAAATATATATAATAAATGAATGAACAGCTAGTCCGGTAACAGTACTCCGTACTTGAGCATCTGGGTGATTGCAGCTTAGTCCTGCGTCCTCGGTCAAGTCCGGACACTTCTCTTGTGATCCGAAGAACAGTTTATACATCTCCACGGGCGTCATGCCCATAAAATTTTGGAGAGCTCGTGGTCCCTCCGGTTTGAATTCCCACAGGCGGAGGCGGCGTTCTTTGGCTGAAGGCGCGGATCACCATAACCTGCGCCACTGCAACCAGATTTATCCCTCTTTACTGGAGATCTCGAAAACGACCCTGCAGCATGGGAACATCCTTGGACAGCCCCCAGTCGAGCCCCTTTTTTACCCAAGATGCCAGCCACTATGGTGGACCTGGCGGAAGGCGAGGCGCCCGCCCGTTTGGTGCCACCGGGAGCGGTGATATAAAACCACTCCCGTTGCCACAAACCAAGCTCCTCTTGAAAAGAGCCCTCGGCCACGGAGCATCAGCACATTTGCTTATGACCGCCCTCCGCACTCTCGCTTGCTGCCCCTTGATCGTCTTTGGCTCCACCTTGAAGGTTTTGAGCCACAATCCAAAGTGGGGGTAATATGGAGGAAGGCCTCACATACAACAATGAATGACGAGATATGTAGGATGGACTCCGGATTCAAGTCATGGAAATCAAGCCCATAATAAAACATGAGCCCCCGCACAAAGGGGTCCATCGGGAAGCCTAAGCCCCGAAGGAAGTGGGACACGAACACCACGTTCTCGCCGGGCTCAGGAGTGGGAGTGACCTGCCCTGGAGCAGGCAGCCTATGCGAGATCTCACCGATCAGATACCGGGCGTCTCGCAGCTTTAGCACATCTTCTTCTGTGATGGAGGAAGACATCCATCGGCCGTCTTTGGTCGGAGCCGGACATCGTCGAAAGTCCAAGCGCCTGAATCTGAAGCTTTGGGTGTTGGAACTCGAAGCGCAAGGCGAACTCGATGGAGGGTGTAAAAAGAAGAGGGCCTTGGTCTCACTATAAAGAGGTTGAATACCAAGAGCCCACCCCGTGGTCGATTAGGACTCACCTTTGATAGAGAAGGCAGGCCAATGGGCACAGTTGGGTTACCCACGTCCGTATTGATGAGAATCCCGGAATAAGGGGGCACAATCTACGCTTTGATAAGACGTGCGAAGGAAATCGCCTCGCTAAACACGTTGAGGTGGAACAATAAAAAACGATTCATATAAAGGCCTGGCCGTGGTGTGATGTCACGCCACGGAATACGTCAGCAGATCTATGCAAAAATTATTCTCTCTACGGTGTTATGTGGAACTTGTTTTGCAGAGCCGGACACTATCCTGGTGTTCACAATCTTCTATAAATTATTCGGAGGAAGAACCCGCCTTGCAATGCCGAAGACAATATGTGTGCCGGACTCGTCGTCATTGAAGCCTGGTTCAGGGCTCTTGAGGGAGTTACGGACTACGGGGTGTCCGGATAGCCGAACTATCATCATCGGTCGGACTCCAAGACTATGAAGATACTAGATTGAAGACTTCGTCTCGTGTCCGGGTGGGACTTTCCTTGGCGTGGAAGGCAAGCTTGGCGATACGGATATGTAGATCTCCTACCATTGTAACCGACTGTGTAACCCTAACCCTATCCGGTGTCTATATAAACCGGAGGGTTTTAGTCCGTGGGGACGAACAACAATCATACCATAGGCTAGCTTCTAGGGTTTAGCCTCTTTGATCTCGTGGTAGATCCACTCTTGTAACACACATCATCAATATTAATCTAGCGGGGCGTGAGGTTTTACCTCCATCAAGAGGGCCCGAAACTGGGTAAAACATTGTGTCCCTTGTCTCCTGTTACCATCCGCCTAGACGCACAGTTCGGGACCCCCTACCCGAGATCCGCCGGTTTTGACACCGACAGCGGGTCTTCGAGACTTTTCTCTTGCCCCGCGATAGGTGCGGTGGCCGCTGAAGTTCAGGCCAGCGTTGCCCCCATGGTACAACGGTGTCGTGGACCCGCGGAGTTCCATTGGGTGTACGCGGAGGCCATCTGGGTGGCAGGCGGCGACGGCAAAGTCATGGCGAACTGGTGGTTCCATCAATACCTTGTCAAGTTTGCACTATATCTCTTTTCAATCCCTCAAGAAGAATAAGTAGTATGCCAAATCCATTGCTTGTCATCAATGTAAATTGGTGAAGGATACGCATAACGTAATTCTTATTTTTGTTTCATCCAAGTGATCTAGTTTCTTCTTTCCAGAGTTATTCATCATATCACATTTCTCGGTTTGAGATGCTTCATCTTTTCTTCTCCGGAGTTTCAAGTTTTTCCGCTTTATCTCGTCGTGAAGCTCCATCTAAATCATCGCAAGGCTTCACCTGGTGTTTTCAACTTCTCCTTCTTTTTATCATCCTTTTATTACCGGAATTCTTCATAGAGGCTCTACATGGTGGTTCGTCAAGGATTCTTTTCATTCTTCAATTGTTCTCAAGATTTCTCTCGAAGTTATGATCCGCCAAGCTATACTCTAAAATAAACATGGTGCTCAACACATGTTTTATTTTGAGGAGTTCAAGCATTCTTCATCTTGCATTCCGAAGTACAATTCTTCCTACCTTATCTTTTGAGGTGGTGTTATGGCACTCTTGACAATTTCCTTCATGTTTCATGATTCATATGTTGTCAAGCATGAGGTATTTTAAATCCATCATTTTCTCTTCGTTCAAGAGATCTTTTCAACCAGTCAATCTTTTGTTGGAGTTATATTGGGTTATATTTCACCTACAGCCTTCCCTAAGGAATGTAGCTATTTGGTCGTCCTTGTTCCTTGTTCCTCTTTTCTACCGGAGTGTTCTCAACTTCGTTCAACTCCGTTGCATTCTTTCTTTCAACTTTCCAACCTCTCAAGGTTCTTTGGTTTCACTCATTGGTCGAAGAAGCAACTTAGTTTTACCTCCTCTCTTCCTCTTCCGTTTTCTCTCCGGCGCCATCCAGGATCTCGGGACGAGATCCTCTCATAGTGGTGGAGTGTTGTAACGCCCCGGATGCAACTTTCCATATTCGTAACTCCAACTCTTGCCTTTTCCGGAGATGCGATATTTTTTTCCTTCGTGGTTTGATTTTTGTCTTTTGTTTTGCATTTTGTTCATGTTAGGCATTTCGTTTCATAGCATCATGCGCATTGCATCTGCATGTTTTCATAAAGCTTGCACCCGTTCGTAGTTGCCGCGTTCCCCTTGCCTTCTTTGACCGTTCCGAGACCAATCGGGTTTCGCTTCCCTCTTGACCGTGACCACCTAACCTCTTTCGCCAGCTCGCAGCCCCCTCGCGCGTGTCCGAGACTTACCCAAACCCAACCTGCTCAGTCATCACCGTTGCATTCGTTTCATCCCCAAACATCTATAAAACATCTCTGTTTTCTTTGTTGGACTTCCCTAGCCATATTTTCGTCCGCCCGATCCCGATCCGATGATCCAAATCCTCCCTCCTAGTATTACCTACCTGCTGTATAAACAGATGAACCCTAGATCCTAGGGAGCTTCTCCCATCTGTCCTGTCCCAGCCGCCGCCTCTGTTCTCCATCCCATCACCCAGATCCTTCGCCACCCACCTCCTCGTTTTCCTCTCCTTCCCAATCCACCACCAACCAGCCTCCACCTTCATCGGGATCCATCCCCCAACCAGCTAACCAGCGGTGATCTCCTCGATCCACTGCCCGATCCCATCCATCCCCCGACCACCTCCCTTGTTCTTCGCGCCTCCTCCTTCCGCAGGTCACAGAAGACCGTAAGGCCCGGCGCCTCGTCCCCTCCTCCCGTGCTTCGATCCAGACAGATCGAAGCGGCGCCCGACGCCTCCTCAGCCTCCTCCCGAATCTTGTCGGAGCAAGCCGGCCTCCTCCTCGGCTCCATCCCCGCTGCCTGCGCCTCCCTCCCGAGCTCCTCCCGAAGGCCAGCAACGAGCACGCCGCCCCACCGGGTTGACCTTTGCGCCCTACCTTCTCCTGGAGCCCCTCCCGTGCTCTCCTCCTGTAGCTCGCCTCGCTGGAGTTCGGTGCACCGGAGCACCACCACAAGGGACCTCAACCACCAGGCCACCCCGGCCAGTCTTCGGCCACCTGCAGGCCAACCCCGTCACCGCTCCTTCCCTGCTCCTCTTCCTTCCTTCTCCTCCCAACCTTACCTCGTTTTTCCCACATCTGCTTTCTCCATGGACAGGGGCGCCGCCTGAGCTCCTCGGCGCCGCCAGATCCGGCGCCACAGAGACCCAGCGTCCTCGCCAGACCGCATCCTCTGCCCGCTCGCTGGATGCAGCCGCTGCGCCCGTTTGACCTTGAGCCTCGTCGGCCTCTCTCTGCCTCGCAGGCCCATTCGGCCTGCCTGGCCTCCTGCTCCACCGACTGGGCTTAGCCCATGGTGAGCCACCCCAAGCCCACCTCCCCAGCAGATTTCGGCCCGGTCTTGTTTTTTTTACAGGTCTGCGATTTTAGCATTATCCCAGGATTTACCAGTTTTGCAGAAAAGTCCCTAGTCTTCATGCACTTAATAACTCATGAGCCGTGCATCGGATTAAAATGTTTTGTATATGAAAAATGCTTAGAATTTTATCTAGTTTCATAATATGCCACTTTCATCCATGTTTAAAAATGTTTAAACTTGATGTTTGTTTAAATTTGCTTAAATGCCATGTTAAAATGCTTTAATTCATAACTAAATATCCGTAGCTCGGTTTTAAATAAACTTTATATGTAAATGGGGTGGAAAAATGCTTAGATTAACTTGGTGCACTTTGTCTTACTGTTTAACAACTCTAAAATTGTGTTTAGGGAAGAACAGTACCGAATCTAAAATATGCACATGAGGATTTTCCGAAATTGTTGTTTGTTGTTTCCGGCCTCATTTAAACTTGCCTAAATAGTTAGTTTACCATTGTTTCACCTCTTGCCATGTTTAACAACATTTAATATTGTTTGGTAGCTTAAACGAGATTAAACTATATATGTCAATGTGGTGTTTTGTCAATATGCAACCCGTTGCATATTGAGCTCCACTTAATTTGTAGTATTGTTTGTTGCACTTTGCCATGCCATTGCTCATTAAACCGGACATGCATCATACTTGATTGTGCATCGTGCCATGTTTATGCTTGTGCATTTACCATGTTGTTTGTTCCTTTCCGGTGTTGCTTCTTAGTTCCGGTAATGTTGCGATTGTGAGGATTCGTTCGACTACTTCCGTTCGTCTTCTTCATGGACTCATTCTTCTTCCTAGCGGGATTTCAGGCAAGATGACCGTCACCTTGGATCTCATTACTATCATTGCTATGCTAGTTGCTTCGTTCTATCGCTATGCCGCGTTACCTACCACTTGCTTATCAAGCCTCCCAAATTGCCATGAACCTCTAACCTTTGTCACCCTTCCTAGCAAACCGTTGTTTGGCTATGTTACCGCTTTTTGCTCAGCCCCTCTTATAGCGTTGCTAGTTGGAGGTGAAAATGAAGATTGCTCCATGTTGGATTATGTTTATGTTGGGATATCACAATATCTCTTATATTATTAATGCATCTATATATTTGGTAAAGGGTGGAAGGCTCGGCCTTATGCACAGTGTTTTGTTCCACTCTTGCCGCCCTAGTTTCCGTCATATCGGTATTATGTTCCCGGATTTTGCGTCCCTAACGCGGTTGGGTGATTTATGGGACCCCCTTGACAGTTCGCTTTGAATAAAACTCCTCCAAAGAAGGCCCAACCTTGGTTTTACCATTTGCCTCACCACCACCTATACCCTTTCCCTTGGGTCGGCCAACCCGAGGGTCATCTTTATTTAGCCCCCAGCGGGCCAATGCTTCTCTAAGTGTTGGCCCGAAACGCAGCACTCGCAGGCCACCTTGGGGAAACTTGAGGGTTGGTTTTACTCGTAGGATGTCTCATCCGGTGTTGCCCTGAAGCGAGATATGTGCAGCTCCTATCGGGATTGTCGGCGCATCGGGCGGTCTTCTTTGGTCTTGTTTTACCATTGTCGAAATGTCTTGTAAACCGGATTCCGAGACTGATCGGGTCTTCCGGGAGAAGGAATATCCTTAGTTGATCGCGAGAGCTTATCATGGGCTAAGTTGGGACACCCACAGGGGTTTGATCTTTCAAAGCCGTGCCCGCGGTTATGTGGCAGATGGGAATTTGTTAATGTCCGGTTGTAGTTAACTTAAAGTAAACTCTTCTAAAATACACCAACCGTCGCGTAACCGTGAGTGTCTCTTTTCGGGGTTGATCGAGAGGAGAACACAGTTTCTGGGTTTTGTCTGACGTAAGTAGGAGTTCAGGATCACTTCTTGATCATTACTAGTTGACGACCGCTTGCTTTGCTTCTCTTCTCGCTCTTATTTGCGTAAGTTAGTGTAACGCCCTCGATGCGGCTATATCTCCCACGTGTCGAAGCACGACTTAGAGGCATAACCGCATTGAAAGAAATGTCTCAAGTGAGGTAATCTTCACACAACCCACGTAATACATAAGGGAAAGAGATACATAGTTGGCTTACAATCGCCACTTCACACAATACATGAGTAAAGAATTACATCATACAGATACAATCAAGGTCCGACTACGGAACCAAAAATAAAAGAAGACTACCCCAAATGCTACACAGATTCCCGATCGTCCCAACTGGGCTCCACTACTGATCAACTGAAACGAAACAACACAATGAACAAGATCTTCATCGAGCTCCTCCTTGAGCTCGGATGCGCCACCGCACGGTTTCATCGGCACCGCAAACTGGTTTTGGAAGTATCCGTGAGTCACGGGACTCAGCAATCTCACACCATGAGATCAAGACTATTTAAGCTTATGGGTAGGAGAAGGTAGTGAGGTGGAGCTGCAGCAAGCGACTAGCATATATGGTGGCTACATTCGCAAAAGAGAGCGAGAAGAGAAGCAAGGCACGGTCGTGAAGCTAGTAGCGATCAAGAAGTGATCCTGAAACTACTTACGTCAAACATAACTCCAACACCGTGTTCACTTCCGGACTCCACGAGAAGAGACCATCACGGTTACACGCGATTGATGTATTTTAATTAAGATCAACTTCGGGTTTTCTACAACCGGACATTAACAAATTCCCATCTGCCTCATAACCGCAGGCACGGCTTTCGAAAGATAATACCCTGCAGGGGTGTCCCAACTTAGCCCATGATAAGCTCTCGCGATCAACGAAGGATATTCCTTCTCCCCGGGAAGACCCGATCAGTCTCGGAATCTCGGCTACTAGACATTTCGGCAGTAATAAAACAAGACCAGCAAAGCCGCCCGGATGTGCCGACAAATCCCGATAGGAGCTGCACATATCTCGTTCTCAGGGCACACCGGATGAGCAAGACCTCGGGTTGGCATAGACCCTGATTGCCCAGGGGGCGCCGGACATCGCTCGGTTTGGACCAGCAATCGAAGGAGAACTGGCCCGGGGGGTCAAAATAAAGATGACCCTTGAGTCTGCAGAACCCAAGGGAAAAAGGCTTAGGTGGCAAATGGTAAAACCAAGGTTGGGCCTTGCTGGAGGAGTCTTATTCAAAGCGAACTGTCAAGGGGGTCCCATAAATCACCCAACCGCGTTAGGGACGCAAAACCAGGAACATAATACCGATATGACGGAAACTAGGGCGACAAGAGTGGAACAAAACACCAGGCATAAGGCCGAGCCTTCCACCCTTTACCAAGTATATAGATGCATTAATTAAATAAGATATATTGTGATATCCCAACAAGTAAACATGTTCCAACAAGGAACAACATCTCCATGTTCCAACAAGGAACAAACTTCATCTTCACCTGCAACTAACAACGCTATAAGAGGGGCTGAGCAAAGCGGTAACATAGCCAAACAACGGTTTGCTAGGAAAGGTGGGTTAGAGGCTTGACATGGCAACATGGGAGGCATGATAAGCAAGTGATAGGCATCATAGCATAGGCATAGCAAAAGAGCGAGCATCTAGCAAGCAAAGATAGAAGTGATTTCGAGGGTATGGTCATCTTGCCTGAGATCCCGCAAGGAAGAAGAACGAGTCCATGAAGAAGACAAACGGACGTAGTCGAACGAATCCTCACAATCGCAACATTACCGGAACTAAGAAGCAACATCGGAAAGGAACAAACAACATGGTAAATGCACAAGCATAAACATGGCACGATGCACAATCGAATGTGATGCATGATCGGTTTAATGAGGCATGGCATGGCAAAGTGCAACAAACAATACTACAAATTAAGTGGAGCTCAATATGCAACGAGTTGCATATTGACGAAACACCACATTCGAGTTATTTAGTTCTCTCTTGGTTATGTACCCAGCAATATTAAATGTTATTAAGCATGGAAAGGGGTGAAGCATAATAAAAACTACCTATCTAGGCAAATTTAAATGAGGCCGGAACAACAAACAACAATTCCAGAAAATCCCCATATGCAATATTCGAATTTGGTACTGTTCTGCCCTAAACCATATTTTAAATTTGTTAAACAGGAAAAATAAAGTGTGCAACAGTACTTTCACAATCTGCAACTTTCATCCATGTTATTCTAAGCATTTTTCTGCCCCATTTACATATAAGGTTGTTTTTAAATAGAGCTACGGTTATTTAGTTATGAAATAAATCATTTTAGCATGTCATTCGTGCAAAATAATGCAAACAGCAAGTTTAAACATTTTAAACATGGATGAAAGTTGCAGATTGTGAAAGTACATGAAATTCTAAGCATTTTACATATATAGTTTGTTTAATTTGGATGCATGCATGATTAGTTATAAGCAATCCAAAACAGGGGCATTTTCTGTAAATAAGAATGCATTGGATAATGCTAAAATACAGACTGGGAAAAAATATGCACGGGCCGGATTGCAGCAACCTGCAGCGGCCTAGGAAGATTTGGCCCGAGTGAGCGCTGAGTGTGTGTGTGCGCGTGTGCAACAGTACAGGAAAACAGAGCAAAAATTGGGGCCCCTAGGGATCGAACCCAGGTCCTCCTGGATTTGTGCACGAGGGAGGAACCATTGGGCTAGGTTAGTGTTTGTGATACAAAGGGGGATCGGCAGCAGATGAACATGATGCAAGAAGCAAAATGACAAGGCACTTGACAAGATCATGCATAACATATATGAATGAACTATGCAAAACAATTAGGATAGTGCAACAAACATAATAAACACATGGCAACAACTAAAATAAATAGAAGGCATCTAGAGCATCGGTCTCGGGGCGTTACAACACTCCACCACTACAAGAGAATCTCGTCCCAAGATCTAGGATGGCACCGGAGAAAAATGGAAGAGGAAGAGAGGAGGTAAAACTAAGTTGCTTCTTCAACAAACGAGCGAAACCACGAACCTTGAGAGGTTGTGCAAATCGAAAGAAAGAATACAATGGAGGTGAACAAGATTGCAAACACTCCATTAGCAAAGAGGAACAGGGAACATTCGAGAACCTTGTAGGTTGAGAGACATGAGAAAAAATAGCTTCACGAACGAAAAGAATATGACTACCTCGGTATGATGAGATAGTCAAGGAACAAGAATGACAGAATTTGGACAGCACTCCGGTAGAAAAGAGAAGAAAACTTGATAAGATGAAAAGAACTTGAGCAGAGGGCACAACACTCCGGTTAAATGGATAAGCATGAAAAGAACATGATCCTCACAATTCGAGATGATGAGTGAAGAGAGCAACATCACAATGCCTCCGGAAGAAGAAATAGAAGTTAGATCATTGGAATAAAGTTATGGAGAAGAAAATGACAACTTCTACCACAAATGAGTTTGGAAAGCACCCTTAAAAGGATAGAACGGAGTTGTTGGAAAATCAACAACGAAAAGCACAAGCTTGTTATGGGCTTATGGCAAACATCTCAAAATGATGAGGTGACAACCCGCCACTAACAGAAACAATTGATTGGTTGAGATCAATGAAGATAAGAGAAACTTCTTCACCGAGATGAGAAGGAGAAATTTGGATCATTGATAAGCACCACAAATAGGTACATTCCTTAGGGAAGGTTGTAGGTGAATATAACCCAAGATAACTCCAACAAAGGGATTGATGGATTGAAAAGATCTCTTGAACGAAGAGAAAATGATGGATTTAAAATACCTCATTCTTGACAACAATATGAATCATGAAACATGAAGGAAATTGTCAAGAGTGACATAACACCACCTCAAAAGATAAGGTAGAAAGAATTGCACTTCGAAATGCAAGAAGAAGAAAACTTGATCTCCTCAAAACAAAACATGTGTTGAGCACCATGTTTAATGTTGAGTATAGCTTGGCGGATCATAACTCCGAGAGAAAACTTGAAGAGCAATTGAGGAACGGAAAGAATCCTTGACGAACCACCATGTTGAGCCTTCGTGAGAACTCCGGTAATAAAAGGATGATAAAAAGAAAGAGAACTTGAAAACACAAGGTGAAACCTTGCAGTGATAAGATGAAGCTTTGAAATGATATAACCGAGAAAACTTGGAACTCCGGAAAGAAAGATGAACAAATGAAATCAAGAATTTTGATGATCCTCTGGAATAAGGAATTGAATTTACTCGATGAAACAAGAATAAGAATTACATTATGTTGATCCTTCACCAATTAAATTGATGGCAAGCAATGGATTTGGCATACTACTTATTCTCGTGGAGAGGATTAAGATAGATATGGCGCAAACTTGGGAAGGTCTTCAATGAACCACCGGTAGGATTGGAAAGAACGAATGAATCTATATGATAACGAAGGAAGAGAACTCTTGAACGAACCACCGTAAGAATTGAGAATGAACATAGCAAAGGCACAATTCACCAGGAAGAATTGGAAAACGAATGAAGATATTTGAGGGGATTTAGATACAAGTGAACGAATAGATGACGAGCTGATTGGAGAATACTTGAATGATGCACCGGTAAGATTTGGAGAGTGAGATGTTGAGACTGAATAATTCTAAGATGATGGCTCTGGAGAATCAAACTGAAAAGATTTCTGAATTGCTCCGGATGGGTGAAAAGAATTCTCACAATCTAAAACAATTATGAGAGGATGGCATCAAGCTAGAACCATGAATCTTGAAGAGAATAGAGCAAGATTTAAGAGAAACTCTTCTTTGGTCTTCAAATGTTGAGAATGATGATGAGAAACACCAGCATGAATTGTTGAGATACTCCGGGATGAAAATTAGAAAGGTTGAACCAACGATGAAAAGAATTCGGAAGATCTTGGAGAAAGACATTTGACTGATGATAACTCATTCTTACGTCAAACTTTGAACAGAATTTTAGAAGCTCCGGGAAAATTAGAATAGTCAGGTAAGATCCTGGGAAAAGACCTGTGGGTTAGGGCCCACTCAAAAGAAAACACCATTGAAGGGTTGCTTGAAATAACGATTGCACCGGTAGAATTAAATGGCTTGAATGAGATAACAACCTCGAAATAGCTTGAACGGATTAAGAATGGAAACACGAATCTTCTGAGATATCTTCATCACTCCCAACCAAATGAATAGCGAGAAGTGAATGATTAGGAGATACACCGGCATGAGAAAGCATTGTGAAAAGAGGAAAAGGGATAAGATCAACACCAAAATCTTGAATTAAATCCATCGGAGAATAAAATTTAGAATGGAACAATGATAAGGTTGAAACTTCCTTAGCGTCTTCATGAGAAATCACCGGATAAAACATTAAAGGAAAAGAATGAAGAAACTTCACTCAATAAAATGGATACTTGATTAAGAAATCTGAGTCCTTGAAAAAAAAAAGGGTGGGAGGCGGGAAAACAAAGGCAACTTGGGTCGGATGAAACGAACACCGTTGAGAAAAAAACTTAGAATTGATCTTGCGAATGTTGCAATGATCGGATTTACTTGGAGAGAAGCACACGGTTGGAAAGGATTGAAAAGACGACCTTGATGAACAAGAAGGATTAGCATCCACATAGAAATATGAGAACACCGTTTAGAATAAGGTATGGAATCAACACTTGGCATTGAAGCAACTTGAATACCACAAAAGCGGAACAAAAACAAAGGATTTGGCTTGCAGAATAAGCGGAAACAAACATATGATAGATCCCATATCGTATCATGTGTGTGTTGGAAAGATATCCTACGAGATACTTGAATTCCCACTTATAAACTCCCGAAACTTTCTGGTTATGCAATCTGGTGTTGGGGATACAGGGGACACAAAATATATCACCCAAACTAACAATACCTAGATCCAGCTGTATCCATCCTTCAACACATAACCAAGAAAACTCCGGAAATCGTTTACCTCGACCTTTGAAAAGCATCCGTTATACGAGTTATGGCAATACTCTCGAACTCTCCAGTACTGGGTGGCGTCAAGATTATCTCACCAACACTGCATAAAAGAGATTTTCGATGTCGGTAAAACTCAGGTATTCCAGAACTGCAACGATAAAATTGTGACGACAACACCTCGGAGCTCAACTCCCCGAGACACTGCTACAACCCCTAAATGTCAGGAGGCACCAAGAACACTGTTCTCGTCACAAAACCATCGGAACGATTCCAAGATACCCGCGTGATCCTAAAAAAAATTTAGTGAAATTTGAGAAGAGAAAGAGTCAAAACTTCTACGTCAGGAGACCTCACCAGAGCGACGAAGGGACTGAGGAGTAAAAAGAATCCTAAGACTCAAAACATTTTTGTTCTAGACACAACAACGCCAGCAAACAATCAAGTAGGGGGCTCCTAAGTCGGGGATGGCTCTGATTACCAACTTGTAACGCCCTCGATGCGGCTATATCTCCCACGTGTCGAAGCACGACTTAGAGGCATAACCGCATTGAAAGCAATGTCGCAAGTGAGGTAATCTTCACACAACCCATGTAATACATAAGGGAAAGAGATACATAGTTGGCTTACAATCGCCACTTCACACAATACATGAGTAAAGCATTACATCATACAGATACAATCAAGGTCCGACTACGGAACCAAAAATAAAAGAAGACTACCCCAAATGCTACAGATTCCCGATCGTCCCAACTGGGCTCCACTCTTGATCAACTAAAACGAAACAACACAATGAACAAGATCTTCATCGAGCTCCTCCTTGAGCTCGGATCGTCACACCTGCGGTTTCATCGGCACTGCAAACTGGTTTTGGAAGTATCACATGCGTCACGGGGACTCAGCAATCTCACACCCGCGAGATCAAGACTATTTAAGCTTATGGGTAGGAGAAGGTAGTGAGGTGGAGCTGCAGCAAGCGACTAGCATATATGGTGGCTACATTCGCAAAAGAGAGCGAGAAGAGAAGCAAGGCACGGTCGTGAAGCTAGTAGCGATCAAGAAGTGATCCTGAAACTACTTACGCCAAACATAACTCCAACACCGTGTTCACTTCCCGGACTCCGAGAAGAGACCATCACGGTTACACACGCCGTTGATGTATTTTAATTAAGGTCAACTTCGGGTTTTCTACAACCGACATTAACAAATTCCCATCTGCCTCATAACGCGGGCACGGCTTTGAAAGATAATACCTGCAGGGTGTCCCAACTTAGCCCATGATAAGCTCTCGCGATCAACGGAGGATATTCCTTCTCCCGGGAAGACCCGATCAGTCTCGGAATCCCGGCTACAAGACATTTCGGCAATAATAAAACAAGACCAGCAAAGCCGCCCGGATGTGCCGACAAATCCCGATAGGAGCTGCACATATCTCGTTCTCAGGGCACACCGGATGAGCAAGGACGTCGGGTTGGCATAGACCCTGATTGCCCAGGGGGCGCCGGACATCGCTCGGTTTGGACCAGCAATCGAAGGAGAACTGGCCCGGGGGGTTAAAATAAAGATGACCCATGAGTCTGCAGAACCCAAGGGAAAAAGGCTTAGGTGGCAAATGGTAAAACCAAGGTTGGGCCTTCTTTGGAGGAGTCTTATTCAAAGCGAACTGTCAAGGGGGTCCCATAAATCACCCAACCGCGTTAGGGACGCAAAATCCGGGAACATAATACCGATATGACGGAAAATAGGGCGGCAAGAGTGGAACAAAACACCAGGCATAAGGCCGAGCCTTCCACCCTTTACCAAGTATATAGATGCATTAATTAAATAAGATATATTGTGATATCCCAACAAGTAAACATGTTCCAACAAGGAACAACATCTCCATGTTCCAACAATGAACAAACTTCATCTTCACCTGCAACTAACAACGCTATAAGAGGGGCTGAGCAAAGCGTTAACATAGGCAAACAACGGTTTGCTAGGAAAGGTGGGTTAGAGGCTTGACATGGCAACATGGGAGGCATGATAAGCAAGTGATAGGCATCGTAGCATAGGCATAGCAAAAGAGCGAGCATCTAGCAAGCAAAGATAGAAGTGATTTCGAGGGTATGGTCATCTTGCCTGAGATCCCGCAAGGAAGAAGAACGAGTCCATGAAGAAGACAAACGGACGCAGTCGAACGAATCCTCACAATCGCAACATTATCGGAACTAAGAAGCAACACTGGAAAGGAACAAACAACATGGTAAATGCACAAGCATAAACATGGCACGATGCACAATCAAATGTGATGCATGTTCGGTTTAATGAGGCATGGCATGGCAAAGTGCAACAAACAATACTACAAATTAAGTGGAGCTCAATATGCAACGAGTTGCATATTGATGAAACACCACATTCGAGTTATTTAGTTCGCTCTTGGTTATGTACCCAGCAATATTAAATGTTATTAAGCATGGCATGGGGTGAAGCATAATAAAAACTACCTATCTAGGCAAATTTAAATGAGGCCGGAACAACAAACAACAATTCCAGAAAATCCCCATATGCAATATTCGAATTTGGTACTGTTCTGCCCTAAACCATATTTTAAATTTGTTAAACAGGAAAAATAAAGTGGACCATGTTATTCTAAGCATTTTTCTGCCCCATTTACATATAAGGTTGTTTTAAAATAGAGCTACGGTTATTTAGTTATGAAATAAATCATTTTAGCATGTCATTCGTGCAAAATAATGCAAACATCAAGTTTAAACATTTTAAACATGGATGAAAGTTGCAGATTGTGAAAGTACATGAAATTCTAAGCATTTTACATATATAGTTTGTTTAATTTGGATGCATGCATGATTAGTTATAAGCAATACAAAACAGGGGCATTTTTTGTAAATAAGAATGCATTGGATAATGCTAAAATACAGACTGGAAAAAAATATGCACGGGCCGGATTGCAGCAACCTGCAGCGGCCCAGGAAGATTTGGCCCGAGTGGGCGCTTAGTGTGTGTGTGCGCGCGTGCAACAGTACAGGAAAAACAGAGCAAAAATTGGGGCCCCTAGGGATCGAACCCATGTCCTCCTGGATTTGTGCACGAGGGAGGAACCATTGGGCTAGGTTAGTGTTTGTGATACAAAGGTGGATCGGCAGCAGATGAACAAGATGCAAGAAGCAAAATGACAAGGCACTCGACAAGATCATGCATAACATATATGAATGAACTATGCAAAACAAATATGATAGTGCAACAAACATAATAAACACATGGCAACAACTAAAATAAATAGAAGGCATCTAGAGCATCGGTCTCGGGGCGTTACAGTTAGCCACCATACATTGCTTAGCCGCTGCTGCAACCTCACCACTTTACCCCTTCCTTACCCATTAAGCTTTGCTAGTCTTGATACCCATGGTAATGGGATTGCTGAGTCCTCGTGGCTCACAGATTATTACACCAACAGTTGCAGGTACATGTTATGCGATGATCATGACGCGAGAGCGATGTTACTTGTTTTGGAGTTCTTCTTCTGCTTCTTCTTTGATCAGGGGATAGGTTCCAGGTCGGCAGCCTAGGCTAGCAGGGTGGATATTGTTTGAGTTTCTGTTTATGTTTCGTCTGTAGTCGGATGTTTATCTTATGTATGATGTATTGTTGTATTTATGTGACATTGTATGTCTTGGAGTATCCCCACTATTATGTAATGTTGATGTAATTATATCCACCTTGCAAAAGCGTCTTCAAGATGCGCTTCTATCCTTGGTGGGACCTTCGAGTTCCTTTAGGATAGGGTCGCATCTTGGGCGTGACACGGACGACATCACCAAGAGGGCTTCCCGATGCGAGCCTCGGAAGCCTGGTGTCTTTGAGGAGCGACTCTTCAAGCCATCAGCAGCCCCTTCCTCTACAGGCCCCGCGCTGCTTTGGGAGGAGCCGCCCCTGGCCCCCCTCCACAGACGCTCCAGCCTGTGGTCCGACCACCGGAGCCCGCCTGCTCCTGGTGCTCAAACCTCGGGAGGGGTGCTGGCAGTACAAAAAAAGTACACTTCCGTGATGATACGTGTTTATCACAGTAGGTCACATTTTCTGTCATGCATGTACATCCATGATGATTTTATGACAGAATCAAGATAGTCATACGGTCTTTGTCATAGAAGTGTTCTATGACATTACCAAAATTATCATCACGGAAGTGTCCACTTCCATGACGATAAATCACGCGTCATAGAAGTGCTTTCGTCAAGGGTGACCGACACGTGGCATCCACCATAATGGGTCGCCGTTAAGCTATCGGTTTCCGGTTTGGATCCGATAACCCGTTAACAGCCCCGACCAATGGGGATTTTCCATGTGTAAAATCATCATTAGCTGGAGGAAACACGTGTCGGCTCACCGTTGGGACAGATGTCATCCGCTCATTGGACTGAAGGCGCCTATGATACGTCGAAACATGGCAGGGCCCAACAGAGGCCCATTCCTGTGAAAAGGCCGGCCCATTTGACTTGGTAAAAAGGTAGCGAGCCGGCCCACGGAAAGCGTGTTAATGGCATGTTCGCATATAGCCCATTCACAGACCGCTAACCCAGGGCCCGTTACGGCCTATCCGAATTAGGCCCAATAGCATCATCTGGGTCATCCAATATGATTCCAACCCGTTTTAACTTCCGGCCCATGTATGGCCCATGACGTCTTTTGGCCCATATGACGCCTTTGTAACTCTTGTCCCATTAACGGCCCATGGTGAAACTGGCCCATAATGAATAGTGTATCACTTTATACCCATTAACGGCCCATTATTCCATTGGGCCGTTTCCAGCCCATGTTATCTTTCGGCCTTCTCAGGGCCCATTTATTCTTGGGCTCATTTCCAGCGTTCGGTTACTTACGGCCCATTACTGTCCTCTTCTGCTTGTGGGCCAAATTCAGCCCGTGGATACCGTCGGCCCATTTGTGGCCTGTTAATCCATCGACCATTTTTGTAGCATCATCAAATATGGCCGATTAACGACTGCCCGTTATGGTCGGCCCGTGAACGGACGATTCCAACTCTAGCCCGTTTATGGCCCATAATGCAGTCTGTTATTGGCCCATGTTTGGCCAATCGATCATACGGCTCGTAGAAGTCCCATTGATGATACAGCCCGTAGAAGGCCCATTGATGATACGGCCCGTAGAAGGCCCATTGATGATACGGCCCGTAGGAGGCCCATTGCTTCTACGGCCCGTAGGAGGCCCAGGGTCACTACAGTAAATACATAGCCCATGGTTATTGCGGCCACTAGCAAACTGCAGAAAAAGAACTGCACTGACTACAAGAAAACAAATAAACAAGACAACAAGGAAACAAATAAGCAAGCAACTTACGCTACGCTGTCACGACTATTACACATATTACATCCGCTGGGCATCAAAGTTCGCCACCAGTGCAAATATAGGGAACAAAGCATTATATCACATACACTGGTTGTCAAAGTTGGCGACCGATTGCAAATAAACAAAGACAAAACAAGTACAGAACTGAAACCACTTCAGAAGAGCTCAAGAAACAATATCCTGGGTACCCATAATGCTGGCAAGATGCTTAGCAAGCTTATTAACTTTCTCTTGCTTGGCACTGCTGTTGCACCAGAAAGTATGCATGTGAATTCCGCAGAGACTTCCTCAGTCCTTCGGCTTCCTGTCACATAACATCTGATCGATGTATTTCAACTTGAAGTTGAGACTCAAGAAGCCGAACTGATTCAGGCAGCGAGTTCGAAGAGCTGGTGCCAGCAGTAGTAGCCAAGAACTTCGAACACTACATCAAGACAGACTTGAGGTTGTCTCAGTGTCTTCAATATAGTTTTTATCAGCTTTCTTGGAGACCAACAGGGATGTCTCACTATCTTGAACCTTATCTGCATTACTTCCTTTACCATTGCATAACTGGGTACTCTTCTCCAATATTTTATCCGCATTCTAAAAGAGAAACAAACAGACACATCACAAGTTTGCCATGTTGTATATGAAACTCATTTTGGTAAACCAGTTCAGTAGTAAGGTGGACAGGATAACAACATGAAACAAACATATATCAATATAGTATGGTCACTATATGGTCTATATCATTCTAGTTTATGTTCCCAAATCAAGATAGAGACAGTTCAAATCATATCTATTTAAGACAAAGTAGCATAGACAGAATATAAGTGTGGGAAACTACACAACAATAAGAACACTTGTAATGTGCATGGCATGAGAACATAACTGTTTATTCAATTGAAACTGAAATCAGCATAGAGCAAGTTACAACAGCAAACACGTTAAATAAAAAGGTTTAAAACATACCTGTTGCGTCATTGGAGTTTCAATTGCATCCTTCAAATATGAAATTAGTTGGTATGAGTAAATGTAGTGATGAAGAGCAAAGGAGTATGAACCATAGCTACAGAACCTGACATGAGAAAAATTCTTCTTCTGCTTTAAGCGTTGACTTGGGGTTTGGAGTGGTGGTCCTCGTGCTTTGAGCACTGCAATTGCCTTACTAACTGCTCGTGTTTGGGTGCTCTGTGGTGGAGATGGTGATGTGTCAACTGGAACTAGGTTACTATATGTTGGGGTTGGGGTTAGAAGGGGTGTAGTTGGTTCTCTGTCCAACTGGGTAGGGGTACAATCTGCGTGAGTCTGGGTTATGTGTGGTGGGGTTGGTTCTTGGGCAAGTACAACCGTGGTTCTATCTGCATCGACAGCTAGCACGATCTTTTCTAAAGACCGTGTTTTTAATCCCACGGATACTACCATCACCCCCTCCAATTCAAATGGCTGATAAACACGAAAAGTAATTGAATGTACAGACATTGTAAGATAGACAGGTGTAATGGATAGTAGGAAAGAAAACAGGGCATGAAATAAATCACACTTATGTTGTCTAACCAAACAGAATAGCATGACATAATTTCACATAAAGCTGTCAGGACCCCGATTCCAAGTCACATCGATCTAGCCGGTAACACCTGATATCACTTTACGGCCTCACGCACGGTATTCCCATGGGTGTCGCCTTACCATGGCCCGGGACCATTTGCACCTTTTGGCTCACGTATATGATAGTGTCGCTAGCATCCATATGACAGAGAACCCGGGCCGACATGACTAGTCGTGAACCCAAAGTGGCACTAACTTATAGGGACATGCATACATGAATCAACATCGAGCATGTCTGTCAGCAGCGTGTGAATCCGGGATGTAACCTTTGGGCTAACGGGACTCGGGAACCCGAGCATGTAGCGAGCTAAGCGAGGACTCCGGATGTCACCGCGTGACATTTCCCCAAAGGGACAGACACATGAACGAAGTGAATCACATGCCGGCCAGTCAAGTGTTCTTGAGCAGTAGTGCTGGGCTAGCAGGACTCCGGGAACCCGGGCTGTAGCAGGCTAGGCAGGACTCCAGATGTGACCTATGATGGCTAATTAAACAGGATAGCATGACACAATTTCAGATGTATGATGGCTAACTAAACAGGATAGAATGACATACTTCAAAATATGATGACTATGTAAACAGGATGACATGATATAACTATACGATGTGTCTATTAAAGTGGTTGGCATGCCATAATTCACAAAAGTGTCGTCGATGGAAACATGATGGCATGATATAATTCACAGATAGAATGACATAATTCAAAATATGATGACTATGTAAACAGGATGAGATGATATAACTATATTATGTCTTTAGAAAATGGGTTGGCATGCCATAATTCAGATACATGTTGTCTATGTAAACATCATGGCAGGATATAATTCAAATATATGATTTATATACTGAGCAAGTGAGCAAAGGGCAATCGCATATATGATGTGTCAACTACATGGCATTCAATACTGTGTATATGATGTAAAAACTAAGTATTGCAATACAACATATGCATGATATGAGTAATATAACCCTGCCAAGTTTGAGCATACACCTCAAGGGGATAATAGGACTGGTCATTTTCCGCTGAATCCTCCTCGGACGAGCTATCTGTTACCAGCAAGATATCTTCTTCAGCAGGTAGGGTTGTCTGCTCTGAAGACCTTGTTTCCACTCCAGATTTCTCCATCATCAATTCAAATGGCTAATGCACAAGAAGAGCAGTTGAATATACAAACATTGTCGACAAATGGGATGAGAAATACAAAAAAAGGACGGCATGATATAATTCACATATATTACGCTTGGCTAAACAGCATGGCATTGCATAATTCACATATACAATGCCTTGCAACAAGATAGCATTGCATAATTCACATATATAATGTCTTGCAACAAGATGGCATTGCATAATTCACATATATGGTAATTAGACACTAAACAGGTGGCATTCACACAAAGCATGTCTAAACTAAGTAAATGACATAGCAATGCAAGACACCATACGCACGATATGAGCAACATAACCTTGCCAAGTTAGAGCATGCACCTTGGGGGGGGGGGAATAGGACTGGTCAACTATCTCTGAATCCTCCTATGAGGAGCTATCTGTAACGAGCAAGACATGCGCTTCGTCAGATAGCATTGTCTTCTCTGAAGACCTTGTATCCACTCCAGATTTTTCCATGGCCGTGCCGAATGGCTGATGCAAATGAAGAGTTATTGAATGTACTAAAATTGTTGAAAAATTTAATACGTAATAAAAAAATGATGGCATGATATAATTCACATATAAGATGACTGGCTAGCCAGGGTGGCATTCCAAAATTCACATATATGATGCCTGGCTAAACAAGACGGCATTGCATGATTCACATATACGATAAAGAAACTAAACAGATGGCATTCACACAAAGCATGTCTAAACTAAGCATAGTTCATATTTGATGTATAAAGTAAGCAATACAAGGCACCATATGCATGATATTACCAACATCATCATGCCAAATTAGAGCGAAGACCTCAGGGGGAAATAGGAGTTGTCTTCTCCTTCTCAATCCCCCTCAGAACAGTTATCTTCCTCTTGATTACAATCCGAAATGGGTGGACGGGGGGCTGCCTTTGCACCCACCATGGAGCGACGTCTGCATGAAATTTTATTTCCATGGAAGGCTCGTCTCTTTTGCTCTACATGTTTAGTTCCATTGTGTACAATAACTGACATGCATAGGAATAAAACATAGTGAGATTATGTAAGGAGTGCATGCACAAATCCAGAGTGATGGTAGCAAACTATGGTTAGACCCAAAACCAATGATAGCAGGCAGACAATAGCTTTACTTAAAAATACAGATAATGGCTCCTTTAGTTTGTTTGCACCCAACATGAAATTCATACTAGACAACCAAGATTAACCAGATAGTAGACAGATAGTATTGATTGCTGCCCCAATATGTACCCCGCAACAATTTAAAAACTCAAGTTTCAGCATTATTTTGGACCTGACTCGGAGTCTAATAGGTGAACAGGACGATAAAGTAGCATGTCATCATATTAAGCGATGCATAACATAAGCAAACACGAAATACTGCGACCTCTCTTGCGGACCCGTGTAGTCCTCAAGGTCGTCTGCTCAGTTGATGATGGTAATGCAGTTGTCGTGGCTGCCGATGGCGGGGAAGAAGATCTGAGGCGGCAAAAAACAGTCTGGAGGGCGGATCCCTGCTGTGCTGAACCCTTCCGCCGTTGGAGCAGCTGAGCTGGGGTGGAACACAGCGCAGTAGGAGCGGAACAAACCACACAAGGTTTTCTTTGATACATATATGTAACAGAAGTAATTGTGTAAGGGCTTGTTTGAATTTGAGGATTCTAACAATGCAGGGATAGGAAATACACAGGAATAGGATAGGAATGTACGTGCAAAACAGAGAATTTAAAATCATAGGATTTCTACCAATCTGGGTGTTTGATCCATAAGAATTGGAAGATCACAGGATGCAAAGAAGCATGGTGAGATTAAGTCAAACCATAAGAAAATGTACGGTTATAATGCTATTATGCTACTATCTCTTAGTCTTGTGCTTCATGAATAGGAATTTGGAAAGGAGGGATGTGGATATTAAAATTCCTACGGTTTTTCTTTCAAGGAGACACTAAAGGAACAAATCCTACAGTGTTCCTTTGCTCCATTCCTTTGAACCAAATGCATGAATAGTAGTACCATAGTAAACTTTCCAATTCCTTTGTTTTTCCTTCACTTTTCCTTTCAACCACTGGCGATTCTAGTAGGCAGGCTTGAGCAGGGAAAAGCATACACTCAAAAAATGTTTTTGTGCTACTTCTACTACTTGGGACCCAGGCCACTACCCAACTAGCTCAACCCCCAGGCCCATCTACAAATGCATAGCTCAAACGCGCAGAGATAATTAATGATGGCTTTCAAGAGAGTCCATCACGGATACTTAAGTTGCCTGGTACCTCACTGCTTGTCATATAGTAGGAAAAACTAATCGTATTTCACGTTACTATGTGTGCTCAGTGGACAATATATATAACATGTAGAGTAAAAAATAGATGCAACAAGGGTACAACCTCTTTGGCAAAGCCATGTCGATCTCAGCGTGATTGGGTTGGTCGGTGAGGATGCTCCAGCTGATTTGGCTGTTGGAGGACGGGAAGAAGATCTTGGGCTTCTGGAGATGGAGCCCGGGGTACTGCTCCGCTGTCATGGAGGGTTTCGTCGTTGGAGCAGCTCTGGTGAGTTGTACGACGGCGAGGCTGAAGCAGGACAAGAGAAACAATGTTAACCTGAGTGGAATTCTAATAACATCTCCAATAGATGACATAAAATACATAACCACAAAGTGCTAGATGTGAAATACATCAGCCGCTCATCTCTGAACTTAACTGCCGAAACTGAATTTAATTGTCGAAACTGAATTTAACTGTCAAAACTGAATTTTGCTGTTGAAACTGAATTTTACTGTCGAAACTGAAACACACTAGTAGCAGAAAAGTAGTAGCAGCAGCATCATCGCCCGGAGCAAAGAGCGTGTCACGAGCCGGGCAGCTGGTCGTGTAGCAAAGATCTCGGGTAGTCACTGCAGGGCTCGAGCAAGAGCAAGAATCGCTTGCTCGCGGCAAAGAAAGCGCAAGAAGAGTAGAGCAGCAGGCAGGTGAGGCTACACGTCATTCGACTGACTTTTTCATCTCTGGTTAGTCGATTTTCCAGCCGTTGGATACGAAATCAAGGGCCTGCAATTCATCTTCAACCTCCACCCCCTGAGCAGCCAGCCACCACCGGCCAAACCATCGGCCCCCACCGCCTCGTCGCCCCACCCGTCCCGAAACCACTCCCCACCATCGGTCTGCCGCCGCCCCGGCCATCCCTCTAGGCCCCTCATGCCGAGCTTTTTCTCCGACGATCCTCATGCCACCGCCCCACCACCGCCAGCGACCACCGCCCCCACCCTGAACCCTAAGATAGATAATGGGGTACCTCTCCGGCAAGCCCTCCTCCTCGTAGCGGCTGTTTCTTCCTTAACTTCGACGAGCCCCCCCCCCCCCCACCGCCTGAAAATCGACTGACCCAAAAGACGATTCAGTCGACTGAAGTGTAGCCAAATCAGAGCATCAGCGCAAGCAAGATCAAGAGCGAGAGCAGCAGCGTGAGCAAGAGCAAGAGCAAGAGCAAACCAGGCAGGGGACCAAGAGCAAGAGTAGAGCAGCAGCGCGAGCGAGAGGCAAAGCAGCAGCAGGTCCTACCGATGTGGACATCACCGCCGAGGGAGCGACGCCTTGGAGGAAGTGGCCGGCGACGCCACCGTGCATGGAGCAGCGCCATGTCGGCTCGAGACCGAGCGCCGGCAGCACCGTGAGATTGAATCAAGAAGAAAATGTGGCGATAGTGTAGAACCTCTTTGGTGGTGCCGATTAGGCCTCAACTTCATCTGAAGAAACGGTGATGATTCTGCTCTTCTGGTGGTGCAGGTGAAGACGGCAGTGTGGGAATGGAGGTGGCATGAAAGACGAGGGAAACATCGGGGCAGCTCCTTGGAGGTGGAGGACGGGGTGGCTGAACCGGCGGGATGACGAGATCGACGACGGATCCTCATCTGGTGCGGTGGATGAGGGACGTCGAGGTGTTGTTGTGGACGACGTCGTCGGGGAAGAGGCCCCGGCTGGGTGGCGGGCGGAGGATAGTGTGGGGCTTCATGAGTTTTCACGGCCTCGGTGTACGAATGGGTGGGCGGATGGGATGGGAGGGGGAACCATGGCTTAGGGACGCGGTTGTCCGAAATGTGGGGTAAGTTACGAAAGTACCCCCACCGATTTGAGCTAGGCAGTTCTTTTGGTTCAGGGGTATCGCGGACATTTCGTGTATCGGGATTTCGCAGGAGGTGGGAGTTTTTGCGCGCGTTGTAATTTTGGGATAGCAAGGCGTGGGTTGAGATAGTTGGAGTTTTCGGAGCACAACAAGACAAAGATATATCTTAAATATTTCGGGGTAACAAGGCGCGGGTTGAAGAGGCGGGAGTTTTGCAGCACGATAGGCAGAGATGCTAGCTTGAAATTTCGGCATAACAAGGCGCGGCCTGAAATTTCGGGAGAACTAGCTTAACGTGTCCAAAAAAGACAATTCGCACCTCATCACTAGAGAGAGCCATGTCCCGTTTTACTATATTACTATAAATGCATTCAAATACAACAACGAAAAAATAAAAAAAATTGGGACAACAAACATAACGTGTACAGTACCAAATCAATTTGCACTTCCCTCAACAATAAAAAAACAATTCATGTTGTCTAGCATATGGACTAAATTTGAGTACATTTTCCTTGTTTGAATGGGATTGTACACAGGTTAGTTATACAACCATCTAAATATTATCTTCACAACACATGACATGAATATAGGAGTAGTAAATTCCTATATAATATCTGAACTACATGTACATACGATCTCAAATTCAAATATATGTATCCATTTTATGTTGAATTCAAATCATAGTACATGTATGCTCTAGCTAGATGTTCGGAATCTAAACCATGTATGATACTACATACAATGTGTTTAACACGCACAACACACACACAAAAACCATTTAGACTAGTAAGGTACACGTGCATTGCACACATGAGATTTGGCAACCAAATTATGAATAAATACCACATTATAGCATGTAAGGTTTGAGTCACATATGCATGATGTAGATGTTCTATTAATTCTTATAGTTCATCTCATTCAAAATCATCTAATTTTTATAAGAAAGCTAATCTATTTTAAGATTCATGGAATTGTGCGTTGTAAAGCATAAAGTAAAAACAAATAATGGCAAATCATGTAGAAAAACATTTGGGCAATTATGATACGGAAGATTTTAGAACAAAGAAGAAGTGCTTGTGTTTTGAGGTTTGTGCATTGTGCTTAAGTTCAAGCATGGAGTCTTCTAGATTGTACATGTGGCAAAATCTAGTGGAATGTAGATGATATCCAATGGCCATTAGTGCTCGAATTTTCCATCTCTGCACTGTCGGGTTGGCTTCATCCAACGACCATCTTTCAAAGTTAAAGTTATTCACACACTATATAAAAAATATAAAATATAATATATAGGGGTATTGTCGGTGTCAAAACCGGCGGATCTCGGGTAGGGGGTCCCGAACTGTGTGTCTAGGCGGATGGTAATAGGAGAGAAGGGACACGATGTTTTTACCCAGGTTCGGGCCCTCTTGATGGAGGTAAAACCCTACTCCTGCTTGATTAATATTAATGATATGGGTAGTACAAGAGTAGATCTACCACGCGAGATCGTAGAGGCTAAACCCTAGAAGCTAGCCTATGGTATGATTGTTGTTAGATCCCACGGACTAAAACCCTCCGGTTTATATAGACACCGGAGAGGGCTAGGGTTACACAGTCGTCGGTTACAATGGGAGGACATCTACATATCCAGACGCCAAGCTTGCCTTCCACGCCAAGGAAAGACCCAGGACACGGGACAAAGTCTTTAATCTTGTATCTTCATAGTCCAGAGTCCGCCAAAGGTTATAGTCCGCCATCCGGACACCACCTAATCCAGGACTCCCTCAAGAGCCCTCGAACCAGGCTTCAATGACGCATTTAGTCCGGGCGCGCAGATTGTCTTCGGCATTGCAAGGCGGGTTCCTCCTCCGAATACTTCATAGAAGATTTTGAACACAAGGATAGTGTCCGGCTCTGCAAAATAATTTCCACATACCACCGTAGAGAGAATAATATTTACACAAATCCAATCTGCTGACATATTTCGCAGCGAGACACCACGGCCAAGCCTTTATTTGAATCGTTTTTACTGTCCCACCTCAGCGCACTTAGCGAGGCGGTTTCCTTGCCACGTCTTGTTGAAGCAGAGATCGTGTCCCCTTATTCTGGGATTCTCATCAATACGAGCGTGGGTAACCTAACCGTGCCGTTAATTCATGGCGCTTGGGAGATAAGCGAGTTTTACCAGGCTGGTGGGGGCACATAGTTTCGTCCGCCCATATAAGGGGATAAGGATCCACCCTTTCCATCTATGCCTTCTTCCTCCTTTGCTTATCCATTTTCGCGCACCCGAGCTCCAGCGCCCAAGTACGCACATCCCGCCTCAACCTTCTCCAGTCATGTCCGGAGCGGGAGGCAAGTGGATGGCCTCCTCCGTCACGGAGGGGCACATTAAAAAGCTGAGGAAGGTTTGATACCTGTCCAATGACATCGCGCATCGGCTGCCCGACAAGGGGCAGCTCATCCCCACCCCCAGGCCCCATGAGAGGGTGGTGTTCCTCACCCACTTCCTCTGCGGACTAGGTTTCCCACTTCACCCATTTGTCCGGGGACTCATGTTCTACTACGGCCTGGATTTCCACGATCTGGCCCCGAACTTCATCCTTAATATATCGACGTTCATCGTCGTGTGCGAGGCCTTCCTCTGCATCCAGCCCCACTTCGGCTTATGGCTGAAGACCTTCAATGTCAAACCAAAGGTAGTGGGCGGCCGCCAAGCGGAGTGCGGAGGCGCCATGGTGGGCAAGATGCCCAATGTTACATGGCTCGAGGGCTCCTTCGTGGAGACCATAAAGGGGTGGCAATCGGGGTGGTTCTACATCACCGAGCCGCGTGACCCTGAATGGGCAGCGGCCCCCGAATTCCGATCTGGCTTCCCTACACGGCTCACCTCCTAGAAAGAGACGGGCTTGTCGTGGGGTGATTCGGAGGAGCTGTCCGAACTCCAACCCTGCGTCCAAAACCTGGTGAGCAAGAAGCTCAAACTCGTCAATGTAGTCCAGGTCATGCTCATCCGTCGGATCCTCCCGTGCCAACAACGGGCTTTCAGCTTGTGGGAGTTTGATCCGACACAGCACCAAACCCTGAGTAGGCTCTTCGACACTACGTACGAAGATGCCTGGAAGGTGCTGTTCAAGGGCGCCGAGGCTCCCGCATCCGCTACCGAGGATCGCGGATTCAGCGCGCAGCATCAAGCCAACGCGGTAAGCTATTTTGCCCTTTACGGGACACTTGTTTTTCATAGTTTGACTCTATGCGGGATCTAAACTCCCTTACCTTTGACAGGATTGGCAGAGGTCGTCCGGGCAGATTGACTGTCCGGCTCCCTTGCCAGAAGACCCAGCGGACGCCCGCTTGACGGGGCTGTTGGTTCTGGCACCTTACATGGTGCTGGAGAAGAAGGCCAAGAAGAAGGCCACGGGACCTCGAAGGAGTTCCCGGCGCCAGGTGGTGTCGGATCATCGTCCGATGACTCCGAGGCGGACTCCTCCCGTGAAGATGAGGAGGAGGAAAGAGAGGCCACTCCCCTAGCGGGGGGAGAGAAGAAAAGGAAGGCCACCCCAACTGGGGGGGCCGGAGGGTCCAAGAAGGGAAGGACCCTCCCTCCGGACTACTCCACCAACACCGACGACGGCGAAGAAGAGTGGCCACCCAGGGCCAAGCCCCTGGCAAAATCATAAGTATCCGGATACCAGAGTAACTCATGGCGCTCCTTCATTGCACATTACCTTCTGACGCCGAATATAATCATGCAGTCCGCCCAAGGCCGGGCTCGACGCTTCAACGAGCGGCTCCCTGGGTTCGTCGGATGTGAATAGCACTTCACTTCCGACCGCCTCCTCTCCTCGCGCTGCAGATGATGCCGAGGTGGAGTCCCAAAAGGGGCCAAGCCAGGAGGAGGTGGTCCTGGAGGCGCCGCAAGGCAACCTCCCGGACTCCAGGCAAAAAGGGGATAAAACCCCAAAGGGCTCTAAGTCCGGCCCCGGGCCGGACTCCACACCGGAACCTTGAGTGGTTCCGGAGTCCGGCAGGTGGCCCCCACGTAAGAAGGGCAAGCCTACGACGCCGGTGACCTCCGTCCAACTGGAGGCACCGGATAATTTGCTGGAGGTGCTTAACGGCGCCTCCATCGACGAGGAGCACCGCACTACTATGAGTGTGGTGATCCAGAAGGTTCAGTCCGCCAAGAGCGGGCTGACCGAAGCTTGTGCCAGCCTTCTAACAGGCTTTGAGGTATGTATTTAATATATGTAAAAATATTACCGCATAGACAGTAGCCCATGATGCTTAGTTTGGTGTTCGGAAAGAAAAGCCGAACTGAGGATCAAAAAGATATATGCAGGAGTCTAACATAAGTATGTCAATATGGGAATGCAGGCTGTGCTGCTGACCTCTACCGCTGACCGGGACTGGAGGTCAATGCATTGAAGCAGAGCCTCGAGCGGTCCGAGAACGAGCTCGGCCTTGCCAAGAAGCAGCTCGAGGACAAGGAAGGTAAGTAATACCTTATATAAGTATATAATAAAGATGTGGTCGCAAAAAATGATAGGACCAGCGTGAGTATTACAGGGGCCACAACCCAGGTGGCGACCCTGAAGGAAGCGTTGTCCAAGGCCGAAGAAAATGCGGCCGTGGAGCGTACCCAGCGAGAAAAGCAGGAGGCACGGGTGGCGGAGGTGCGGCAAGACCTCCAGGCACTCGTGGAAAAACATGAGAGTTTGGAACTTGACTCAAAGACTCGAGAGTCCGAGCTCGCCTCGGCGCTTGAGAGCGCCAAATCTGCCAATGCCGAAGCCCAAAAAGCCCTCCAGGAAATTGAGGCGATGAAGAAGATAGCGGCGGGTAAGGCATTCTTGATGCAAAGCAAGCATGCGAAAGTGAATTACTTGTTACTAACCCGAGTACGGAGCTCTCCAGGAGCATTTGCAGATCTTCCCCGGAGTGTGTCCGACGCTGCCGCATTCTACCGAGCCGAAGAGGGGAGCTCGACGGAGAAGGTGTTCTGGTTTCATTATCTTTGAGGCGGACACCCAGTGCCCTTGAGCGACCAAAGAAGCGGTGGTCGAGCTCCATAAGGTGGCCGAACAGGCCATGAAGGGTCTCAGAGTCCGGTGTGGCACGGGAAGCCATGCACAGGAGCTACTTGGCTGGTAAGGCGTCTTGTGGATGCCTGTCCAAGGCTTGAAGTCATCAAGCGCTCCGTATGCATCGAAGGTGCCCGTAGGGCCTTGCCCGTGCTAAAGTGCATCGGGGCAAGATGGACGCCGAGAAGCTTGTGACGGACGGACCACCGCCGGGCAAGGAGCATCGCAAGCCCGAGATGTATTATGAGGGCGTCCTGAAGGGTGCCCGCCGTATAGCGGATGAGTGCTCCAAAGATGTAATTTTTGAGTAAACTCGCATTTGTGATCCTATACGCCGAGAACTTGTTCATATGCGCTAAGCAATGCTTTTGAATTTAAAATATTATCTTCTGTGCGGTCGTTTATAAAAATTGAGAGATGGCGAGTCGTCGGCTTCTGCCCCCATGCCACGAGTGCTGGGGTGTTCGGGATAAACTTGAGCGCTCTTTTTCCCATTATTGGGTCCTTCGAGGGAGGCGCTCAACACAACGAACAAGGTAATTGGACTATAATGCTTGAACACTCTCACTTAGCCATAGAATTCTATAATTTTAAATTTCGGTGAAGCCCCTAGTATTCGGAAGACCGAGTTCGGGGCGCTATCCACGCCTAGGCCGGACAAAGTCGACTCCTCGCTCTAAGCGGCATCAGTCTTTAGAGACTCGAAAACCTCTCGAACAGCGACCAGCTCTCGCCCTATCATGACGGTCAGTTTAGCTTTCTCCGAGGTGCTTAGCTCAGCTCAACCGGGCACAATCGGTGGTTCTCCCAAAGGCTACCTTAGCCGATATAATGTAACGTAAGGTACCAAAACATGGGAGCCGGGCAAACCCAACTATTGACCCAAGACATGATTCGGAGCTGATGCATATAATGCTATAAGTTCGGGGTGCCGTACTCATGAGAGTGTTCAGACTTCTCACACCATATTCTGGGGTACGTAAGCCCCTGGTGTATTGGTCGTACCAAAGTGTACGGTTGCATAATGTCATAACTGAACATATTTTTATAAAAAAAGGAATGCAATAATAGACAAAAGCTATGTATTGTATATTCAGAAAATCTGCGGAAAAAGCAGAATGATACAAATAGTGCGATAAGCAAGAGGTGGGACTATTTGACATGTCCCCCTCCAGGGGCGAGCTGCGGGATGATATGTGAAACAAGTATACTGCTCGTTGTCGGATTTCGGGTTCCGGCAGACCCTTGAGGTTCGAACACTGGGGTGCGCGCGGAGATCCAACCCTCCACCATCTCGCACTTCGCCGAATCGCTGGGACCTAAACTACTAAACAGAACAGCACAAGAGACACGGGATTTATACTGGTTCAGGCCACCATTGTGGTGTAATACCCTACTCCAGTGTGTGGTGTGGTGGATTGCCTCTTGGGCTGATGAGGAACAATACAAGGGAGAACAGCCTCGCGAGGGTCTGTTCTTGGCGGGTGCGATGAACTGCTAGGTGATGTTCAGTCGCTCTAGCTACTGGTTTCTTGATGAGGATTCCGATCTCGATCGCCTCCCCCTGCCCTGGGGGTGGCTACTCCTATTTATAGGCGAAGGCCCTGGGCCTCTTCCCAAATATTGAGCGGGAAGGGCGCCAACAATTGGCCATTTTGAAGGGGAACAGCAGGTACACTTATCCTGACTAAAGTTGGTCCTCGCCGCCAAAGGCTCTTGTGATGACGCCTTTGCTTGGGCTCCACGATGACTCCCTTCCAGCCGGTGGGCTGGTCTTGGTCTTGTTGCACCGAAATGGATGCCTTTGCTTGATACTCTCGCCTGCGCATGCTCCCTTTGCACCAAATAGGAAAGGAGGACGTTGCGAGGCTGGAGCCCGACTGGCTCCCTTGGTCGTCATGGCATAAGTCATGGGAACCTCGCGAGGTACCCTGCCTTGAACTCTCCGCCTCCTCATGAGCCAGCCTGACGAGGCCGTGCCTGAGGAAGCTCCTTGTCGTCCGCCCCGCGAGGCTTGGCCCCTCGCGAGGGTCTTGAGCTTGTGTTGATGAAGATGGGCCGTGCCGGGCCTCCTTCGAGCCACGCCAAGAAAGCCGCAGTGTGCAAGTCTGGGACCCCTGCTCCCGAACGCCGAGCAGTAGCCCCCGGGCCCACGGCGCGCCCAAACTTGGCCAAGCAGAGAGGCGAAAGGGCAAGTGCGAAGCGTCGCGGGCCCTAACAGCCTGCGGCCTTGGGCGCCGCATGGCGGTTGATTGTACGCGTGCGCCTCTGTAACCGTGTGAGTTGATAACAGAGTCGCATCTTCCTTGCCTCCTTTACTTTCTCCAGTTGCTGCTCAGATCCCCTTTCTCGCGCCTCTCCTCTCTGCTTCCAAGATCTTCAGATCCACTCCGCCCGTTTGCCCTAGCCAGTGATGGCTCCTCGCCAAGCCCCGGCCGGAGCTTGGTACTCTCCTGCCTTGGACCCGCAAAATGTGTCAGACGCGAGCCTCGCCCTGGTGCGCCGGATGGCGGAGGCGCAGGGCATCAACGGAACGGAGGCGTTCAAGGCCGGCTCTTCCGCCCCTGAGGGTCGGGGGAGTACCTTCTACCCGCTCTTCGTGAGCGCCGCCATTGCTGGTCTGGTGCCTCCCTTTTCTGAGTTCTTCTTCTCCGTCCTCCGTCACTACAACATTCAAGCTCTGCACCTCCATCCCAACTCCGTCCTTCTTCTGGCAATCTTCGCCTACTATTGTGAGGCCCATGTTGGGGTCAAGCCCTCGGTGGCCTTACTGTGCCATTATTTCTCCCTCCGAACCTCCCGTGGTTCCGCCTCAGGCGTCTTGTGAGCTTAAATGCAGATCTGGCAGAGCCATCGCCATTTCAAACCCTGGGAAGCGGATTGAGGGCTTCAGGAGCAAGTGGGTCTTGGTGGATGCTGGCCGCATCCACCCTCGGCTGATCCTGCCCACGGAGTGCCCCGCGAGCTCTGACGACTGGTCCCGAGTGGAGCTTCTGGATCCCCGCGCGAAGCTGGTGCTGGAGAAGATGGACGCAGATCTGAAGCCGGCCAGCGTGGCGGCGGTGAAGCTGACCGGTGCATCGCTGCTGAGGGAGTTCCTGGAGCATCAACTGGCTCCGCTTCGTCAGTACTTGCTTCCGATGTGGAGGCCTCACTCGAGCCCCGTGGTCCTGCCCAGCGAGGACCTGGCGACGGTCCTCCAGTCCTTGGTTGGGGGCGATGTGGCGAGACTGGAGGGCGCCCAGCGCCTTGTTCCTTCTCGCGAGGATTGGGAGCAGGTAGTGGGGCCCATGCCTGTCTTCAATGGGGATGGGCCCGTGCCCGTGGAGGCTCCGGAGGACCTGGTGGACGTGTCCTCTGCCGATTCCAGCGAAGAGGTGGAGGAAAGAGAGCCGGGAGAGGGGGTTGACTCGGGGGCGGAGTCAAGGGCTCCTCCCCTTCGGTGCAGGTCCCGCACTCTCCGCCTCCCCCAGAGTGACGACGACGAGGATGAGGATGGGCAGGGAGGCAGAAGCCTGCCCCCGATCCCGAAGAAGGACCGGACTGGGATGGTCCCTCGCGGGTCCGCCCCGGCCCCGGGGCGATCCGCAGACGCGCCTCCTGCTCCCGGCCCCCTTGAAGCTGATCCCTGCAGCCGGCTCTCGGGCTTCAAGTATGGCCGGAGGTTGCTCGAGCTCGCGAGCGATGACCAGTAAGTGCTTGATTCTTGTTTTATTCCTTGCTTTTGTCGCTGAGGCTTGATATCTATATCTCTTGGCTAGGCTGGCGCCTGCGTCGAAGAAGCTGAAGGGAGCTCCTGAGGCTTCATCTAGGGCAGCGCCTCTGCCCGCGAAGGAAGGCGATGGCAAGACACGGGCCTCCCTGCCCGGTCATCCTCGCGAGGTTCGGGCGGAGCTGGCCGGGCGAAGCCAAATTTCATTGCCCAAGCGACTCCCGAGGTGTCCTTGCCCGATGCCGTCGCCATAGCTGCTGGGGCGCAGCAGGTCCTGCCTCACGATACTATGGTTACGCCGCCGTCCTCTCCTCCTACTCCACCAACTGCTGTCTCTCCGACTCCTCCCACTGTCCTGGATCGTGCTGCTGCTGAATTGGACCGGCTGTGGCAAGATCTTCTGGGCGTCGACCCTCGCTTGGTGGCCGGGCGCTTGGAGCTGGATTCGCTTCGACGCTTCGATTCGGGCGGCGCTGGTTCAGGCCTCGACGGCTTGCGATGAGGAGAAGCAGGCTGTCCGTGAGGCGAAGATTGCCCGTGATGCTGCCCTGGGGGAGGCAGCTAGCATCCAAGGTCGCTGTGAGATGCTGGAGAGCGAGCTGAAGGGCCTGCAGAACCAGCTTGCCGAGGGGGCCCGCCTCCGCCAGGATCAGGAGGAAAGCATGAAGGCTCGCGAGGTGGCCTTCAAGGACCGGGAGGCCAGGCTCAAGAAGCGTCGCGACCGCCTAGGCGCGCTGGAGCAGGAGCTGGAGGCGAGGAAGGTCGAGTTGGACGACAAGGCGTGGGTTCTTGCAGAAGATCGCGTGGCCTTCATGGATATGGAGGTGAAGGCTCGCTCTTTGCTAAAGACACTTTACGACAGCGGCCTGGAGAGTCCGCTGGCCGGCGCCGAGGATGGTCCCGCCAAGCTGCTTCCTTTCCTGGTTCGCGCTCTTGAAGATGTCTCCCTTGGCCTTGGCCCCATGGCCGAGGCCGAGGCGCGTGTCTTGTCTTCTGCGGCACTGACGCGGGTCCTCACCCACATCTACCTTCGTGATCCCAGCGTCGACCGACAGCTTCTTTGGAGCCAAGAAGCGGCGAGCATGCAGCTGCTGCCGAGGCTGTGAAGGGTCACGTGGAGGCTCTGTTGGGAAGTTCCGGCCTTCAAGACCAAGCCGGGCGAAGCGCTGCCGGCCCTGCTGCTCCACGAGGCGAACCCACTCCGCGCTGCTCCCCCGCCGACAAGTGACTCTGTTGTGGCTCCTGTCCTGCTTTTAATTCCTGCACATGTATCATGCCTCGGGGAGGCGTTTAAACTTGCATTTGGTATTGCGATAACAGTGTGGACTGTAATATTTGCTTTTGAATTCCTTGAAATTTGCGCTTCCTACTTGCTTATGTTCTACGCCGGCAGAGCCCTTGCCTCACAGATACCTCAAATTGTTAGCCTCGACCGGAAACCAGGACGGGACCAAGGAGTGAGGGGCTACATGACAAGTTAGGCTCCTAAGTCGCGATGCTCAGGAATCCCCCTTGGCGCATGAACAGCAAGTAGGGAGGTGAGACGCGGGCGGATCCACCGTCTACTTCTGCATAGCCCGGCCCCGCGCATACCTCAACCGCCGTTAGCCTTTCGGAACTAAGGGGTGAGGGGCTACGTGACCAGTTAGGCTCCTGAGTCGTGATGCTCAGGAGTCCCCCTTAACGCTCAAACGGCATTCGTACCTTGGCTCCGCTCGGGGAGTGACGTCACGACGAACCAGGCCCGGGGCCTGGCTGGGTGGCGTCGTCTGGGCGTGACCAGTGCAGCCCGTGCCAGCCCCCTCGCTGGCGCTCCCGAGGGAGGCGTTGCGATGAGGCCGGACACTGAGCTCTGGGCTCCCTGAGGTTGATGCGACCCGGAGGCCACCCTCAGTTGATTATCACCAGCGTGGAGCATAGCGCTTCCGCATGCGTACGGGCATAGCCGCTCCTCCGTAGTGTCGTCAGCCAGCGCAGAGCATGGTGCTTCCACTGGTACGTGGGAGGGGGCTCCCCTCGGGGAGGAGCCCCGGGCGTATCTGACCCCACCACGACACGTGGCTGGCACGGTAGGCTGGGACGAGGTGTGTCTGGGCACCCGTGAGCCAAGCAGGACTCACGGGGCCCTACCTCAAGGCGGGTTGCGCCTGGCTCTGGGCCTTATCTTCGAGTGTGTTCCCGCAAATTTGGCCAGATGTCGGTGTTTCACGCCTTTGGGTCCCGGCTCTCGGGCTGGTCTCAGCCACAGCGGCAAGCTAGGTCGCGATGCCATGGAAAAGACCAGAGGGTGAGGGCCGGAGAGCGGTAGGAGCCACGAGTCGCGATGCTCGTGTACCCCCCTTTAACGCTAAGTCGGGTTAGATGACTAAACTCTACGTCCTCGGGTCCCGGCTCTCGGGCTGGTCTCGACCGTCGGTGGCAAGCAGTCGCGATGCCATGGACAAGACTAGAGGGTGATGGCCGGAGAGCCGGTAGGAGCCCTGAGTCACGATGCTCAGGCACCCCCCCCTTTAACGCGCAAGCTGGGTTAGATGACGAAAGTCTACGTCCTCGGGTCCCGGCTCTCGGGCTGGTCTCAGCCGTCGCTGGCAAGCCAGGTCGCGATGCCATGGACAAGACCAGAGGGTGAGGGCCGGAGAGCTGGTAGGAGCCATGAGTCGCGATGCTCGTGCACCCCCCTTTAACGTGCAAGATTCCGTCACCCGGAAAAGGCACCAAATAACAAGCATGGTGGAACGAGAGCATAATCCTAAGGAAAACGTAAGAAGGATACATGCCACCGACAGGCCCGAGCGGCTTGGGGATGATGCAGCCCGAGGCGCCCCAACAGGATAGGCTAATGACATGAAATAAAAAGGGATACATGCCGCAGGACGGACCGACGCGGGCGGGAATAATGCAGCCTCAAGGCGCTCACCGGAAATAAAACTTAAAGATGTCACCTGGTGATGTTGGGGACGAAGAGGTGTTGGTGTAGCAGACTCGGTGGGCTGCGGGAGCCGATCCTCACGAGCCCCCAGGCCCGGGGGCCTCGGGAGGATCCGGAGGCGCTGGTGGCTCCTCGGGAGCCATCTCCATCTCCGCCAGGGCTGCGGCGTGCCTGACCTCTCGAGCCTCCAGGATGGCCCTCATGAGATGCTGGTGCGCAGCAACCGCGTTTGGCAGGCCGTGAGGCATGCTCACGTAGTTGTGGGGCGGGCCCTGGCAACGTCCCACTCGCGAGGGCCAGAGGCGCTCTTGAGACGCGACTCGGTTGAGCCCTGGTATGTCGATGCAGACGCGCAGCCCACCATCCTCGCCTGGATGGGGGGCCACAGCGGGTAGGCGGCGGCTGCCCCTCATAACCCTTGACTCCTGTAGCTCCTAAATGGCCTTGCTGACAAACTCCTGAGGACTCGGCCCTCCTTGCCTTGCTCCTGCTTGCGGAAAACGTGCTCCGAAGCACGCCTCCACGTGGTGCCCAAGCGCCTCCCTCGTGACCTTGGCGAGGTCGGCGGCCCTCCAGGGGAGAGCCCCCGAGCCCGGCCTGAGGAGGGTGCCGGGCGCGCTTTCCTATGCGATGGAAGGAGGCTCCCCCTGGCCGGGCGCGGGCCCTAAGGGGCCTGCCTCTTGAGGAGTCGGGTCGGCCGATGTCTTCTTCTTCTTGGGTGCGGCCTCGGGAGGCCTCCTGCTGTTGTGGTCTGGGTCTTCTAGCGATGTGGCCTGAAAGGCTCGCTCCAGGGAGCACACTGCGTCTCTCTCTTCATAGGGCACCATGATGACCCCGCCGCTTCCTGGCATCTTGAGGACGTTGTAGCCGTGGTGGGTTACGGCCATGAATTTGGCCAGCGCCGGGTAACCGAGGATGGCGTTGTACGGCAGGCTAATGTGGGCGACGTCGAAGTCGATGAGCTCGGTGCGGTAGTTGTCGCGAGCCCCGAAGGTGACAGGAAGGCGGACCTGCCCGATCGGGACCGTGGAGCCGTCAGTGACTCCGGAGAAAGGCTTGGTTGGCTGAAGCCGATCAGAAGGCACTTGAAGATTGTTGAATGTTTCCACGGACAGGACGTTGAGTCCTGCCCCGCCGTCGATGAGGGTCTTGGTGACCAGCATGTTGTTGATGATTGGGGAACAAAGCATCAGGAGAACTCTGGCTGTGGCCGCGCACTTGAGCTGATCCGCTGAGCTGAACGTGATGGCGCACGCCGACCACCTGAGAGGGCGCGTGGCCTCGAGCTTGGGGAGGACTGCATTCACTTTGCGGGCTAACTGCTTGAAGATGCGCTGAGAGGCTGGGGCTTGAGCTCCGCCCAGGATGCAGGCGATCCCACGCGGTTCCTGGAAGCCCCCAGCCCCCTCGTCCTGATGACGGTCCTCGTTTCTCCTTGGCTGTGGCGGTAGCGGAGGGAGGCCTGGGTTCCCCTGCGGGCGATCCTCGCGAGGCTGATCCCTCCAGCCTCCCTCGCGAGGCAGGTCTTGCCAACGGTCCTCGCGAGGTTGGTCGCGCCACCCTTGGCGTGGGCCGCGGTCTTCCCAGCGTCCTGCATTCCTTCCTCCTCCTCGGCCGTAACCCCGGTCGCTGTGCTCGGGGCGTCTGCCGACCCTTCCTTCGCATACGGCCCGGAGCTCTTGGCATTCATTGGTGTTGTGGGTGTGGAGGTCGTGGTACACGCAGTACCGACCGCCCTTGGAGGACTCGGCTGATCTCTGCCTCGCTTGGTGTCTGGTTCGGCCGCGAGTACGGCAGCCCCCTTGAGCTTCACGTCCTTGGCCTTGGACTTCTTTTCTTCGGGATCCGCGACAGGCAGCTCGAGGAGGAGAGGCGCCCTCCTCAGCCTGGCGCACTTGGTCGCCAAGTTGAACAGCTCCAAGGAGGTGCACAGATCTTCATGCATCGCCAGCTCCTCCTTCATCTTGACGTCGCGCACGCCGTCGGAGAAGGCAGAGATGATGGCCTCCTCTGTTACCCTGGGGATCTTGAGGCGTGCATTATTGAAGCGCTGGATGTACTTCTGCAGGGTTTCCCCTGGCTGCTGCTTGATTCAGCGCATGTCGCTCACGGCGGGTGGCCGGTCGCGAGTACCCTGGAAGTTGGCGATGAACCGGGTGCGCATCTCGGCCCGATGAAGATCGTGCCTGGGGCCAGATTCAGGAGCCAGGTGCGGGCTCCGTCCTTGAGCGCCATGGGAAACCAGTTCGCCATGACCTTTTCATCCCCGTTGGCAGCCTCGATTCCCAGCTCGTAGAGCTGGAGGAACTCCGTAGGGTCAGCCGTGCCGTCGTAGCGAGGAGGCAGGTCTGGCTTGAACTTGGCGGGCCACGCGACGCTTCGCAACTCGGAGGTGAAGGCGCGGCAGCCCGCCGTGGCCACGGGGGTCTCGGACGACAGAGAGCTTGGTCCTGCGGGCCTCCACATGCCGCGGTAGAGGCGATCTGAGGTCTGACGTCTTTGGAGCGGGAGCGCTCGGGCAGCTTCTCGTGGGCGAGGGACTTCTTGACAGCTCTGCTCTTGCCGCGCCAGCGCCTGGCGGAGCGGGTTCCGCCCAGGGGCTGCGCGCCTTGGGGCCAGGATGCCTTCTTGAGGAGGAGGCGGCTGAGGCGCCCGGGAGCTTCATCGCCCAGCAGGCGGGTGCGGTGCAGCGAGATGGGCCGGTGCGAGGCTCGTCTGCGGCGCGGACGAGCTCGGCGACTTCGGTCGAGCCATTCTTCATAGACATCGCCGACGGGCGGTAGCGCAGAAGCTCGTTTGCCGCGATGAGTGCAGCTCGGGCCTCCATGGCACTGCGGGGCACGCATGACGAAGAACCAGCGGGGATGAGCAAAGGCGTGGCAGTGCGGCCGTCCCGCCTCATGGACGGGTGCTGGGACGATGCTTGCTGCTCGTTCCCGCGGGCCGGTGGCGGCGTGGGCGGCGGACGGCAGCGACGGAACGACGAGGGCGCCACGACGGAGCCGCTGCACTGGGCGACATGGGAGGCGAAGGGCGGCTCGGCGCTTCAGCAGGCCCGACGGGCGTCAGACATGGTTGCGGTGGTCGGGGAAGAACGAGGCGACGAAAGGCAGATTCCAGTGCACCTCTACCTGGCGCGCCAAATGTCGGATTTCGGGTTCCGGCAGACCCTTGAGGTTCGAACAATGGGGTGCGCGCGGAGATCCAACCCTCCACCGTCTCGCACTTCGCCGAATCGCTGGGACCTAAACTACTAAGCAATAACAGCACAAGAGACACGGGATTTATACTGGTTCAGGCAACCATTGTGGTGTAATACCCTACTCCAGTGTGTGGTGTGGTGGATTGCCTCTTGGGCTGATGAGGAACAATACAAGGGAGAACAACCTGGCGAGGGTCTGTTCTTCGCGGGTGTGATGAACTGCTAGGTGATGTTCAGTCACTCTAGCTACTGGTTTCTTGATGAGGATTCCAATCTCGATCACCTCTCCCTGCCCTGGGGTTGGCTACTCCTATTTATAGGCGAAGGCCCTGGGCCTCTTCCCAAATATTGAGCGGGAAGGGCGCCAACAATTGGCCATTTTGAAGGGGAACAGCAGGTACACTTATCCTGACTAAAGTTGGTCCTCGCCTGCCAAAGGCTCTGGTGATGACGCCTGCTTGGGCTCCACGATGACTCCCTTCCAGCCGTTGGGCTGGTCTTGGTCTTGTTGCACCGAAACGGATGCCTTTGCTTGATGATCTCGCCTGCGCTTGCTCCCTTTGCACCAAAGAGGAAAGGAGGACACTCAAGGCGGCTGGCGCCTCGGCGGGCGCCCTTGGTCGTCATGGCTTGTGTCATGGGCACCTCGCGAGGTACCCTGCCTTGAACTCTCCGCCTCCTCATGAGCCAGCCTGACGAGGCCGTGCCTGAGGAAGCTCCTTGTCGTCCGCCCCGTGAGGCTTGGCCCCTTGCGAGGGTCTTGAGCTTGTGTTGATGAAGATGGGACGTGCTAGGCCTCCTTCGAGCCACGCCGCAGGCCGCAGGCAGGCAAGTCTGGGGACCCCCGTTCCCAGAACACCGACAGTAGAACGCCGACACTCGTTATAGAGACCACCTGGACACTCGACGTAGCTTTTCTGCTTCCCTGGCTGTTGCATCGTGTGTTCGGCGATTCTACTGTCGGACAGGCCTTCCGAAGAGCGGAGTCCTGAAAGTAAGAAGAAAAAAAAGAATGACAAAATCGGGAGCCCCTAGTGCGGTTCAACCGCATTTTGGGCATGCCGTGGTTGTGCCCCTCCCCCTATGCCCATGGTAATTCCAGAGCATAGTTATGTACGCGTAGTACTGGTTTCGCAGTTTCGCGAGGGCTGGGGTTGGGCCGCATTGCTACGCGTGCTCGGAACGTGCCAGGCGGTCTTGTTGTAGGTTACTCCGGCGCGCTTGACGGTGTCCGGACGCTTAATGGCCGGATCGAGAATTGCCTTGAGAGGCTGCTTTGTACTTCCGCCATGAGGGCAGCCAGATGCTCCTCCGTTCGGAGAGAGCATTCGGTGTTTACATTGACCGTAATGACTCCTCGAGGGCCTGGCATCTTGAGCTTGAGGTATGCATAGTGCGACACCGCATTGAACTTTGCAAATGCGGTTCGTCTGAGCAGTGCGTGATAGCCACTGCGGAACGGGACTATGTCGAAGATTAACTCCTCGCTTCGGAAATTATCCGGGGATCCGAAGACCACCTCAATTGTAATCGAGCTCGCATAGTTGGCCTCTACACCTGGTATGACGCCTTTAAAGGTCGTCTTTGTGGGTTTAATCCTTGAGGGATCTATGCCCATTTTTCGCACTGTATCCTGATAAAGCAGGTTCAGGCTGCTGCCGCCGTCCATAAGGACTCTAGTGAGGTGAAATCAGTCAATGATTGGGTCTAGAACCAATGCAACGAATCCGCCATGGCGGATGCTAGTGGGTTGGACACTTCGATCAAAAGTTATCGGGCTGGAGGACCATGGGTTGAACTTTGGGGCGACTGGCTCCAACGCATATACGTCACTGAGTGCACGCTTCCACCCCCTTTTGGGTATGTGGGTTGCGTATATCATGTTCACCGTCCGCACTTGTGGGGGGAAGCCCTTCTGTCCCCTATTGTTCGGAGGCTGGGGCTCCTCCTCGTCATCGCTATGCAACCCCTTGTCATTGTTTTTGGCGTTTAACTTGCCTGCCTGCTTGAACACCCAACAATCCCTGTTGGTGTGGTTGGCTGGTTTTTCGGGTGTCGTGTATCCGCACGAGCAATCGAGTATTTGGTCCAAATTGGACGGGCCTGGAGTATTTCTTTTGAATGGCTTTTTCTGCTGACCGGGTTTAGAGCCTCTGAATCCGGCATTAACTGCCGTATCCTCAGCATTGTTGATGTTAATGCGACGCTTTTGCTTGTTGCGACACGACCTGCCATTGCTGTCCTTGGTATCCGAATTACCAGGACTCTTGGTCATGTTATTACTACGAGCTAGCCAGCTGTCTTCTCCCGCGCAAAAGCGGGTCATGAGTGTTGTGAGGGCTGCCATGGATTTTGGCGTTTCCTGTCCTAGGTGCCGAGCCAGCCACTCGTCACGGATGTTATGCTTCAAGGCTGCAAGGGCCTATGCATCCGGACAGTCGATTATTTGATTTTTCTTGGTTAGGAACCGTGTCCAGAATTGTCTGGCCGATTCCTCTGGCTGCTGAACTATGTGGCTTAGGTCATCAACGTCTGGTGGTCGCACATAGGTGCCCTGGAAGTTGTCGAGGAATGCGGCTTCCAGGTCCTCCCAACAACCAATTGATTCTGCTGGCAAGCTGTTAAGCCAATGCCGAGCTGGTCCTTTAAGCTTGAGTGGGAGGTATTTGATGGCGTGTAGATCATCGCCGCGGGCCATGTGGATATGAAGGAGATAATCCTCGTGTTGGAAATATGCCCTAGAGGCAATAATAAAAGGATTATTATTATATTTCCTTGTTCGTGATAATTGTCTTTTATTCATGCTACAATTGTATTATCCGGAAATCGTAATACACGTGTGAATAGATAGACCACAACATGTCCCTAGTGAGCCTCTAGTTGACTAGCTCGTTGATCAATAGATAGTCATGGTTTCGACTATGGACATTGGATGTCATTGATAACAGGATCACATCATTAGGAGAATGATGTGATGGACAAGACCCAATCCTAAGCATAGCACAAGATCGTGTAGTTCGTTTTGCTAGAGCTTTTCCAATGTCAAGTATCTTTTCCTTAGACCATGAGATCGTGTAACTCCCGGATACCGTAGGAGTGCTTTGGGTGTACCAAACGTCATAACATAACTGGGTGACTATAAAGGTGCACTACAGGTATCTCCGAAAGTGTCTGTTGGGTTGACACGGATCGAGACTGGGATTTGGCACTCCGTATCACGGGGAGGTATCACTGGCCCACTCGGTAGTGCATCATCATAATGAGCTCAAAGTGACCAAGTGTCTGGTCATGGGATCATGCATTACGGTACGAGTAAAGTGACTTGCCGGTAACGAGATTGAACGAGGTATTGGGATACCGACGATCGAATCTCGGGCAAGTAACATACAGTCTCACAAAGGGAATAGTATACGGGGTTGCTTGAATCCTCGATATCGTGGTTCATCCGATGAGATCATCGAGGAGTATGTGGGAGCCAACATGGGTATCCAGATCCCGCTGTTGGTTATTGACCGGAGAGCCGTCTCGGTCATGTCTGCATGTCTGCCGAACCTGTAGGGTCTACACACTTAAGGTTCGGTGACGCTAGGGTTGTATGAATATGAGTATGCAGCAAACAGAAAGTTGTTCGGAGTCTCGTATGAGATCCCGGACGTCACGAGGAGTTCCGGAATGGTCCGGAGGTAAAGAATTATATATAGGAAGTGTTGTTTCGGCCATCGGGAAAGTTTCGGGGTCACCCGGTATTGTACCGGGACCACCGGAAGGGTCTCGGGGGTCCACCGGGTGGGGCCACCTATCCCGGAGGGCCCCATGGGCTGAAGTGGGAGGGGAACCAGCCCCTGGTGGGCTGGTGCGCCCCCCTGGGCCCCCCTCTGCGCCTAGGGTTGGGAACCCTAGGCGAGGGGGCCCACTTGCCTTGGGGGGCACTCCACCCCCCTTGGCCGCCGCCCCCCATAGGAGATCCCATCTCCTAGGGCCGGCGCCCCCTTGGTGACCCTATATATAGAGGGGGGGAGGGAGGGCAGCCGCACCCTTGCACTTGGCGCCTCCCTCCCCCTGCTACACCTCTTCCTCCTCCCCAGTTGCTTGGCGAAGCCCTGCCGGACTACTGCTGCATCCACCACCACGCCGTCGTGCTGCTAGATCTTCATCAACCTCTCCTTCCCATTGCTGGATCAAGACGGAGGAGACGTCACGCTGACCGTACGTGTGTCGAACGCGGAGGTGCCGTCCGTTTGGCGCTAGGATCTCCGGTGATTTGGATCACGACGAGAACGACTCCATCAACCCCGATCTCTTGAACGCTTCCGCACGCGATCTACAAAGGGTATGTAGATGCATCTCTCTCACTCGTTGCTAGATGAACTCATAGATGGATCTTGGTGAACGTAGGAAATTTTTTATTTTGTGCAACGTTCCCCAACAGTGGCATCATGAGCTAGGTCTATGCGTAGTTCTCTTTTGCGCGAGTAGAACACAATTTGTTGTGGGCGTAGATGTTGTCAACTTTCTTGCCGCTACTAGTCTTATCTTGCTTCTGCGGTATTGTGGAATGAAGCAGCCCGGACCGACCTTACACGTACGCTTACGTGAGACAGGTTCCACCGACTGACATGCACTAGTTGCATAAGGTGGCTAGCGGGTGTCTGTCTCTCCCACTTTAGTTGGAGCGGATTCGATGAAAAGGGTCCTTATGAAGGGTAAATACAAGTTGACAAATCACGTTGTGGCTTTCACGTAGGTAAGAAAACGTTCTTGCTAGAACCCTATTGCAGCCACGTAAAAACTTGCAACAACAATTAGAGGACGTCTAACTTGTTTTTGCAGCAAGTGTTTTGTGATGTGATATAGCCAAAGTTGTGATGAATGATGAATTATATATATGTGATGTATGAGATCATGTTCTTGTAATAGGAATCACGACTTGCATGTCGATGAGTATGACAACCGGCAGGAGCCATAGGAGTTGTCTTTATTTTTTGTATAACCTGCGTGTCATTGAGAAACGCCATGTAAATTACTTTACTTTATTGCTAAACATGTTAGCCATAGTAGTAGAAGTAATAGTTGGCGAGCAACTTCATGGAGACACGATGATGAAGATCATGATGACAGAGATCATGGTGTCATGCCGGTGACAAGATGATCATGCAGCCCCGAAGATGAAGATCAAAGGAGCTATATGATATTGGCCATATCATGTCACTACTATATAATTGCATGTGATGTTTATTATGTTTATGCATCTTGTTTACTTAGAACGACGGTAGTAAATAAGATGATCCCTTATAATAATTTCAAGAAAGTGTTCTCCCTAAGCGTATGCGCCGTTGCTAAAGTTAAATCGTTCGAAGCACCACGTGATGATCGGGTGTGATAGATTCTTACGTTCACATACAACGGGTGTAAGACAGTTTTACACATGCAAAACACTTAGGTTAACTTGACGAGCCTAGCATGTACAGACATGGCCTCGGCACACAAGAGACCGAAAGGTCGAACATGAGTCGTATGGAAGATACGATCAACATGGAGATGTTCATCGAATATGACTAGTCCGTCTCACGTGATGATCGGACACGGCCTAGTCGACTCGGATCATGTAACACTTAGATGACTAGAGGGACGTCAAATCTGAGTGGGAGTTCATTATATAATTTGATTAGATGAACTTAATTATCATGAACATTAGTCTAAAATCTTTGCAAAATGTCTTGTAGATCAAATGGCCAACGCTCATGTCACCATGAACTTCAACGCGTTCCTAGAGAAAACCAAGCTGAAAGACGATGGCAGCAACTATTCGGACTGGGTCCGGAACCTGAGGATCATCCTCATAGCAGCCAAGAAACAATATGTCCTAGAAGCACCGCTAGGTGAAGCACCCATACCAGAGAACCAAGACATTATGAACTCTTGGCAGTCTCGTGCTGATGATTACTCCCTCGTTCAGTGCGGCATGCTTTACAGCTTAGAACCGGGGCTCCAAAAGCGTTTTGAGCAACATGGAGCATATGAGATGTTCGAGGAGCTGAAAATGATTTTCCAAGATCATGCCCGGGTCGAGAGATATGAAGTCTCCGACAAGTTCTATAGTTGTAAGATGGAGGAAAATAGTTACATCGGTGAGCACATACTCAAAATGTCTCGGGTTGCACAACCGCTGTCCCAGCTAGACATTAACCTCCCGGACGAGGCGGTCATTGATGTAATCCTTGATCGCTTCCACCAAGCTACAAGAGCTTTGTGATGAACTACAATATGCAAGGGATGGTGAAGACCATTCCTGAAGTATTCTCAATGCTGAAGTCAGCAGAGGTTGAAATCAAGAAAGAACATCAAGTGTTGATGGTTAATAAAACCACTAAGTTCAAGAAGGGCAAGGGTAAGAAGAACTTCAAGAAGGACGACAAGGATGTTGCCACGCCCGGTAAGCCGATTCTTTGGGAAGAAGTCAAAGAATGGACCCAAGCCCGAGACTGAGTGCTTTTATTGCAAAGGAAGGGTCACCGAAGCGGAACTACCCCAAATACTTAGCGCATAAGAAGGCCGGCAACACTAAAGGTATATTTGATATACATGTAATTGATGTGTACCTTACCAGTACTCGTAGTAACTCCTGGGTATTTGATACCGGTGTCGTTGCTCATATATGTAACTGACAGCAGGAGCTGCGGAATAAGCGGAGACTCGCGTAGGACGAGGTGACGATCCGCGTCGGGAATGGTTCCAAGGTCGATGTGATCGCCGTCGGCACGCTACCTCTACATTTACCTACGGGATTAGTTTTAAACCTCAATAATTGTTATTTAGTTCCAAGTTTGAGCATGAACATTGTATCAGGATCTCGTTTAATGCGAGATGGCTACTCATTTAAATCCGAGAATAATGGTTCTTCTATTTATATGAGAGATATGTTTTATGGTCATGCTCCGATGGTCAATGGTTTATTCTTAATGAATCTCGAACGTAATATTACACATATTCATAGTGTGAATACCAAAAGATGTAAAGTTGATAACGATAGTCCCACATACTTATGGCACTGCCGCCTTGGTCACATTGGTGTCAAGCGCATGAAGAAGCTCCATTCTGATGGACTTTTAGAGTCTCTCGATTATGAATCATTTGGCACATGCGAACCATGCCTCATGGGCAAAATGACCAAGACTCCGTTCTCCGGAACAATGGAGCGAGCAACCAACTTATTGGAAATCATACACATCGATGTGTGCGGTCCAATGAGTGTTGAGGCTCACGGAGGATATCATTATGTTCTCACTCTCACTGATGACTTGAGTAGATATGGGTATGTCTACTTGATGAAACACAAGTCTGAGACCTTTGAAAAGTTCAAGGAATTTCAGAATGAGGTAGAGAATCAACGTGACCGAAAAATAAAGTTCTTGCGATCAGATCGTGGAGGAGAATATTTAAGTCACGAATTTGGTACACACATAAGGAAAAGTGGAATCGTTTCACAACTCACGCCGCCTGGAACACCTCAGCGTAACGGTGTGTCCGAACATTGTAATCGCACTCTATTGTATATGGTGCGATCTATGATGTCTCTTACTGATTTAGCGCTATCATTTTGGGGATACGCTCTAGAGACAGCTACATTCACTTTAAATAGGGCACCGTCTAAATCCGTTGAGACGACACCGTATGAATTATGGTTTGGGAAGAAACCTAAGCTGTCATTTCTAAAAGTTTGGGGATGTGATGCTTATGTCAAGAAACTTCAACCTGAAAAGCTCGAACCCAAGTCGGAAAAATGCGTCTTCATAGGATACCCTAAGGAAACCATTGGGTATACCTTCTACCTTAGATCCGAAGGCAAGATCTTTGTTGCCAAGAACGGATCCTTTCTTGAAAAAAAGTTTCTCTCGAAAGGAGTAAGTGGGAGGAAAGTAGAACTCGATGAAGTACTACCTCTTGAACCGGAAAGTAGTGCAGCTCAGGAAAATGTTCCTATGGTTCCTACACCGACTGGAGAGGAAATTAATGATGATGATCAAGGTACTTCGAATCAAGTTGCTACTGAACTTCGTAGGTCCACAAGGACACGTTCCACACCAGAGTGGTATGGTAACCCAGTCCTGGAAATCATGTTGTTAGACAACGGTGAACCTTCGAACTATGAAGAAGCGATGGCGGGCCGAGATTCCAACAAATGGCTTGAAGCCATGCAATCTGAGATAGGATCCATGTATGAAAACAAAGTATGGACTTTGACAGACTTGCCCGATTATAGGCAAGCGATAGAAAACAAATGGATCTTTAAGAAGAAGACGGACGCGGATGGTAATGTTACCATCTATAAAGCTCGACTTGTCGCTAAAGGTTATCGGCAAGTTCAAGGGGCTGACTACGATGAGACTTTCTCTCCCGTAGCGAAGCTGAAGTCCGTCCGAATCATGTTAGCAATTGCCGCATACTATGATTATGAGATATGGCAAATGGACGTCAAGACGGCATTCCTTAACGGCTATTTTAAGGAAGAACTGTATATGATGCGGCCCGAAGGTTTTGTCGACCCTAAGAATGCTAACAAGGTATGCAAGCTCCAGCGATCCATTTATGGGCTGGTGCAAGCATCTTGGAGTTGGAACATTTGCTTTGACGAGATGGTCAAAGCGTTTGGGTTTATGTAGACTTATGGAGAAGCCTGCGTTTACAAGAAAGTGAGTGGGAGCTCTGTAGCATTTCTCATATTATATATAGATGACATACTTTTGATGGGAAATGATATAGAACTTTTGGACAGCATTAAGGCCTACTTGAATAAGAGTTTTTCAATGAAGGACCTTGGAGAAGCTGCTTATATATTAGGCATCAAAATCTATAGAGATAGATCGAGACGCCTCATAGGTCTTTCACAAAGCACATACCTTGATAAAATATTGAAGAAGTTCAAAATGGATCAGTCCAAGAAAGGGTTCTTGCCTGTGTTACAAGGTGTGAAATTGAGCTCAGCTCAATGTCCGACCACGGCAGAAGATATAGAAGAGATGAGTGTCACCCCCTATGCATCAGCCATAGGGTCTATTATGTATGCCATGTTGTGTACCAGACCTGACGTAAACCTAGACGTAAGTTTGGTAGGAAGGTACCAAAGTAATACTGGCAAGGAACACATGACGGCGGTCAAGAATATCCTGAAGTACACGAAAAGGACTAAGGACATGTTTCTCGTTTATGGAGGTGACGAAGAGCTCGTCAGAAGGGTTACGTCGACGCTTAGCTTCGACCCAGATCTGGATGACTCTAAGTCACAAACCGGATACGTGTATATGTTGAATGGTGGAGCAATAAGCTGGTGCAGCTGCAAGCAGAGTGTCATGGCGGGATCTACATGTGAAGCGGAGTACATGGCAGCCTCGGAGGCAGCGCATGAAGCAATTTGGGTGAAGGAGTTCATCACCGACCTAGAGTCATACCCAATGCGTCGGGGCCGATCAAACTCTTCTGTGACAACACTGGAGCTATTGCACTTGCCAAGGAGCCCAGGTTTCACAAGAAGACCATGCACATCAAGCGTCGCTTCAATTCCATTCGTGAAAATGTTCAAGATGGAGACATAGAAATTTTCAAAGTGCGTACGGATCTGAATGTCGCAGATCCGTTGACTAAACCTCTTCCATGAAAGCAAAACATGATCAACACCAGAACTCTATGGCTGTTCGATTCATCACAATGTAACTAGATTATTGACTCTAGTGCAAGTGGGAGACTGTTGGAAATATGCCCTAGAGGCTATAATAAAAGGATTATTATTATATTTCCATGTTCGTGATAATTGTCTTTTATTCATGCTACAATTATATTATCCGGAAATCGTAATACACGTGTGAATAGATAGACCACAACATGTCCCTAGTGAGCCTCTAGCTGACTAGCTCGTTGATCAATAGATAGTCATGGTTTCCTGACTATGGACATTGGATGTCATTGATAACGGGATCACATCATTAGGAGAATGATGTGATGGACAAGACCCAATTCTAAGCATAGCAAAAGATCGTGTAGTTCGTTTTGCTAGAGCTTTTCCAATGTCAAGTATCTTTTCCTTAGACCATGAGATCGTGTAACTCCCGGATACCGTAGGAGTGCTTTGGGTGTACCAAACGTCATAACGTAATCGGGTGACTATAAAGGTGCACTACAGGTATCTCCGAAAGTGTTGGGTTGACACGGATCGAGACTGGGATTTGTCACTCCGTATCACGGAGAGGTATCACTGGGCCCACTCGGTAGTGCATCATCATAATGAGCTCAAAGTGACCAAGTGTCTGGTCACGGGATAATGCATTACGGTACGAGTAAAGTGACTTGCCGGTAACGAGATTGAACGAGGTATTGGGATACCGACGATCGAATCTCGGGCAAGTAACATACCGTCTGACAAAGGGAATACTATACGAGGTTGCTTGAATCGTCGATATCGTGGTTCATCCGATGAGATCATCGAGGAGTATGTGGGAGCCAACATGGGTATCCAGATCCCGCTGTTGGTTATTGACCGGAGAGCCGTCTCGGTCATGTTTGCATGTCTCCCGAACCCGTAGGGTCTACACACTTAACGTTCGGTGACGCTAGGGTTGTATGAATATGAGTATGCAGCAAACCGAAAGTTGTTCCGAGTCCCGGATGAGATCCCGGACGTCACAAGGAGTTCCGGAATGGTCCAGAGGTAAAGAATTATATATAGGAAGTGTTGTTTCGGCCATCGGGACAGTTTCGGGTCACCCAGATTGTCTGGGACCACCGGAAGGGTCCCGGGGGTCCACCGGGTGGGGCCACCTATCCCGGAGGGCCCCATGGGCTGAAGTGGGAGGGGAACCAGCCCCTGGTGGGCTGGTGCGCCCCTCCTGGGCCCCCCTCTGCGCCTAGGGTTGGGAACCCTAGGGGAGGGGGGCCCACTTGCCTTGGGGGGCACTCCACCCCCCTTGGCCGCCGCCCCCTAGAAGATCCCATCTCCTAGGGCCGGCGCCCCCCTGGGGACCCTATATATAGCGGGGGGGAGGGAGGGCAGCCGCACCCTTGCACTTGGCGCCTCCCTCCCCCTGCTACACCTCTTCCTCCTCCCCAGTTGCTTGGCGAAGCCCTGCCGGAGTACTGCTGCATCCACCACCACGCCGTCGTGCTGTTGGATCTTCATCAACCTCTCCTTCCCATTGCTGGATCAAGACGGAGGAGACGTCACGCTGACCGTACGTGTGTCGAACGCGGAGGTGCCGTCCGTTCGGCGCTAGGATCTCCGGTGATTTGGATCACGACGAGAACGACTCCATCAACCCCGTTCTCTTGAACGCTTTCGCACGCGATCTACAAAGGGTATGTAGATGCATCTCTCTCACTCGTTGCTAGATGAACTCATAGATGGATCTTGGTGAACGTAGGAAATTTTTTATTTTGTGCAACGTTCCCCAACACCTCGATCCATACCGCGGAATCTATTGTGCCATTGTATGATTCGATGTTCATGGGTTTGAAACCCTCGGGGATTTGATGAACCATTACTTCATCTGTGAAGCATAGTGGGTGTGCGGCGCCTCTGTATTGGGCTATATCACAACGTAGCTCAAATGAGCTTTGTCTACTGTGTTCGGCCCAGCCGGATTTACCATGTCCGGCATGACGGTTATCGTCACGTGTCATGGGGCGCCCACGCGATCCATAGATCGATCTTGTTTGCCTTGCCCTGTCCTCCAATATATCTCGCAGGTCGGGCGCGTTTCCCCGTGCCTTGGTATTCTTTGAGCGTCGCCAGGGTGCGGCTTGAGTGGAGGGCCGAGAGGCCTCTCTGTCATGCACGGGGTGGCCGGTCGTCCGCATCATGCGCTGGTGATGTAGGTCTAGGTGCTTCCTCCTCTAATCGGGGCAGCAGCCTGCGTTTTGGGTAGCTCTTGGAGGGGCGTTCGAGTTTGTACTCTTCAGCCGCAAGGACATCAGTCCATCTGTCGGCTAGCAAGTCTTGGTCAGCTCTAAGTTGTTGCTATTTTTTCTTGAGGCTGCTCGCCGTGGCCATAAGCCTGCGTTTGAAACACTCTTGTTCGATGGGATCCTCAGGCACGACAAATTAAATGCCGTAAATCGAGGCTTGCCTCGTCTTCGGAGGGAGGCATGTAATTATCGTCCTCTACCTCTCTGTCTGCCGCTCTCTCATGAGGGTTGGCTTCTCCATCCTCCTGTGCTGAATCCTGCTGGAGGGGGTTGTCTTTGGCATTGTCCGGGGTGTTATTATCTCCCGTGCTGGAATCGTCGTTTTTGCTTTGGCGGGATTTAGAGCGGTGCCGCTGACGCCGGCGCTTAGTCTTCTTCTTGGAGGGGTCATCCTCCGTTGTTCCATCGTCGTTCCCTTCTTTTGGGGTATCCACCATGTATATGTCATACGATGAGGTGGCCTTCCAGTGCCCTGTAGGCGCTGGTTCTTGGTCGTCTCCTGCATCGGCGTCCATACCATCGATGTCTTCAGATTCGAAGTCGAGCATGTCGTTTAAATCATCGGCGATTAGCTCTGAAGTGGGTGGTGGGTGGGTTTTGAATTTCTTCGTCGTCCGCATCCCAACCTTGCTGACCATAGTCCGGCCAGAGCTCTCCTGATAAAGGGAGAGACTTTAGTGAATTCAGAATGTCGCTGAAAGGCGAGTGCTGAAAGATGTCCGCGGCGGTGAACTCCATGATCGGCTCCCAATCGGATTCGAAACCGGCGGATCTCGGGTAGGGGGTCCCGAACTATGCGTCTAGGCGGATGGTAACAGGAGGCAAGGGACACGATGTTTTTACCCAGGTTCGGGCCCTCTCGAGGGAGGTAAAACCCTACTCCTACTTGATTAATATTGATGATATGGGTAGTACAAGAGTAGATCTATCACGAGATCAGAGAGGCTAAACCCTAGAAGCTAGCCTATGTTATGATTATTGTTCGTCCTACGGACTAAAACCCTCCGGTTTATATAGACACCGGAGAGGGCTAGGGTTACACAGAGTCGGTTACAATGGGAGGAGATCTACATATCCGTATCGCCAAGCTTGCCTTCCACACCAAGGAAAGTCCCATCCGGACACGGGACGAAGTCTTCAATCTTGTATCTTCATAGTCCAGGAGTCCGGCCAAAGGTTATAGTCCGGCCATAAGGACACCCCCTAATCCAGGACTCCCTCAGGTATTGATATAGATATGTGATGGAAGGCCACCCATCATCTCCAATTAGAATAGTGTGTCCATGCACGGATGCAATGCAGCCAAATGATGTCTGCCATTGGTATCTCAAATTCAAATCAGTCTGTCCTTGTTCAATGTGTATACAATATAGCATGCTCGTTTCCAAACCACATTGCGCATATCTCAGTTATATTCATGCATGCATGGGTTTCAAACATCATGATCTCTTATTAAAATATTTGAATTCAACTTTACATTGATTATGACCTCACCTAATCTTTTACACCCACACAGTCGTCTTCTCTTTATAATTGTACCACTAACTTTCTCTCGTGCATGCATGCACACACACTACCACTCGGCATTATCCATCACACACATGCAACCTCTTTCTTCAGGTCGGTCTCCCATGCATGCACACACAAACCTCCCGCTCTTAATCATATTGGGCATTCTTTATCTCTCACATGCATGGGCAATGATTGGTGTTCCTCTATGTGTGTGTGTATATATAGCTAGGTTTTTTCAGTTTTCCACACAAACCGATCAATCTATATATCTAGTGAGGTCTCACCCTCTTTCCCACATACACATCGATCAATCTATACCTCTCTATATAGGATTACATAGCTAATACACCCACATTAATTATATATCCAATGCCCCCTCTCATCATCCATGCCTTCCGCTTCATCTCTCAGACGCGCAGTGTGGCGAAGACAGGGGCAACAAGGGCCCTGCCCCCCCTAACATCACTATATATTGAGGCTAATATGAATATGATCAGTAGATCAATTGCTGGTAAAATGGTTTAAGTTGATGAATTGGCCCTCTTCGTAAAGGATTGGCAATGCTTGGCCCCCTAGCTCATTTATTTTGCATGGCTCTGCCACTGCGTGCAACAGCACACGTCCTCACCTCCTCTCATTAAATATCGATCTCGCACTTCTGCACTCCTTCATAGTCTCCCTCCACTTGGCCCCTCTCACCATCTTCTAGCCCCCACCGGATTTTGCCACATGTACAATCTAGCAGACTCCATGGTTGAACTTAAGCATAATGCACAAACCTCAAAACATAAGTGCTTATCTTTGTTCTAGAATCTTCTGTATCATAACTGCCCAAACTTTTTTTTCTAGTTGAATTGCCATTATTTGTTTTAACTTTATGCTTTACGATGCAAAATTCCATGAATCATAAAATAGATTAAGGGCTTCTTTGATTCAAAGGATTCTCAACGTAATTTTGGAGGATTCCAATCCTTGGGAATTTTTCCTATCTTGGTTGCTTGATTCATAGGATTATAAACCATAGGAATTTTTACATAGGATTCATTTGCACTAGATTTCATAGGAAACTTTCCATCCACTCAAACCTCTTTGAAAGAATCCTACGTTTTTTCTATGCACAATGAAACACTCGTACAATCATGTAGGATTCAAGACGACATTCCACTCTAATCACATGTCTATCCTATTCCCGCGTTTTGGAAATCCTACGAATCAAAGAGGCCCTAACTTTTTTATAAAGACTAATTGATTTTGAATAAGATGAACTATAAGAATTAAACGAACGTCTACATCATGCATATATGACTCAAAGCTTACATGCTATAGTGTGATATTTATTCATAATTTGATTGCCAAATCTGATGTGTGCAATGCACGTGTACCTTAGTAGTACTTCTAGTATGAGCAAAACACGTAAATTAGAATTCCAATGGCAAGCTACATAGTGTCTCTCTTTCAGTTCATGAAGCCACGTGGCACATGTGGAGGCGTTGTCGCAACCTCCTTGTGTCGATTGATCATAGTGACGTGTTGTTGGTTCTAGAAGAATGTAGTCGTCCTCTCTCAGGCACACTGGCAGTACATGCACGAAGCGAAGATGTGCACGCACGCACACGCGGGTACATGGTGGGACGCATTTTTGTATGAAGTTCCACCCCATGTGCTAATTTGATGCGTGTAAAGTTCTTCACTTCATTCATGGTTAATTAATATAGCGCATGCAAATTGAGTGGACACGAGGGAGGAAGTAGTTGAGAAAGACATTACTACTCCACTTAGTGCATGCGAGTAGTTAAATCATGGGTTGCTACTTCCATTGGTCTACTTGGAATTTTGTGCCAATTTTTGACCATATTGTTAAGTAACATAATATTTATGCATGTCATAAAAAGTGGCACAAAAAAAGGGGGCCAATAAACCAGGACGCAGGCAGCATGATCAATTTTTGCCATGGCTACTGTTGGTGGCCTTTGTATTTAAATATGGACGGAGTGGAGTAGTACTATCTTTATCTTAGCCTCATAGAAGTCTCCCAGTGCCTAGGCTCGCCTCCCCGCCTCGCCCACCAGACCCCGCCATGGATAATCCCTTAGATCCCAGGATCCCGCGGGCTGCCCTCTTGCTGTGGCCCGCAGCACTGCCTCCTTTGAGCGAAACCCACATGTGTTTTAGAGGGGATCCATTACTCTGGAATCACAGATGGGTGGTGCCGGAGGACATTCCAGGGATGCGTTTCAGGTGGTGGGCAGCAAGGGCAAATCAGATCGAGGAAGCACCGCATCGATTGGAGAGAAGTTCAAAGGATATGCGCCTGGTGCAGCACAAGGCAAAGGCACAAGTCAATCTCAGGGGAGAGATGCCGAGGGATGTCAGCATCTGGCAGCGTCGCGTTGATTTCGAGCTTGGGCTAATGGCAGAGATCATATTCACGGAGTGAACTGCGAAGGAAAGAATGTGCATGCCTGCGGAATGGCATGAGCAACCGGTGCAACTATTCAAATGGGCGGTAGGAGAAGCCAAATTGAGGGACAAGCTGCAGCGGTGCCGCTGGGCATGCATCGTAGGCAAGGTGAGCTGCCCTCCTTCCCCGCCGGTGATGCAGTGACCTACTCGGTTGCTGCTGCAGTGGACTTGCGGCGCCATGGCGGTTTGCAACCGTGACAATCACTCCATCAATATGTATTGTATTCCTTGATGTATGTCTTGCGTGGGATACCCATGGTGACAATGTGGTATTCTATTGATTCACTTGATGTATGTTTTGGTGATCAACTTGCGGGTTTCGTGACCTTGGGAATCTATGCATAGGGGTTGGCACACGTTTTCGTCTTGACTCTCCGGTAGAGACTTTGGGGCAATCTTTGAAGTTCTTTGTGTTGGTTGAATAGATGAATCTGAGATTGTGTGATGCATATCGTATAATCATACCCACAGATACTTGAGGAAACATTGGAGTATCTAGGTGACATTAGGGTTTTGGTTGATTTGTGTCTTAAGGTGTTATTCTAGTATGAACTCTAGGATAGATCGAACGGAAATAATAGCTTCGTGTTATTTTACTACGGACTCTTGAATAGATCGATCGTAAGGATAACTTTGAGGTGGTTTCGTACCCTACCATAATCTCTTCGTTTGTTCTCCTCTATTAGTGACTTTGGAGTGACTCTTTGTTGCATGTTGAGGGATAGTTATATGATCCAATTATGTTATTATTGTTGCATGTTGAGGGATAGTTATACTAGTGAAAGTATGAACCCTAGGCCTTGTTTCCTAGCATTGCAATACCGTTTACGCTCACTTTTATCGCTTGTTACCTTGCTGTTTTTATAATTTCAGATTACAAAAACCTATATCTACCATCCATATTGCACTTGTATCACCATCTCTTCACCGAACTAGTGCACCTATACAATTTACCATTGTATTGGGTGTGTTGGGGACATAGGACACTCTTTGTTATTTGGTTGCAGGGTTGTTTGAGAGAGACCATCTTCATCCTACGCCTCCCACGGATTGATAAACCTTAGGTCATCCACTTGAGGGAAATTTGCTACTGTCCTACAAACCTCTGCACTTGGAGGCCCAACAACGTCTACAAGAAGAAGGTTGCGTAGTAGACATCAGGCTCGTTGTCTTCCCTGGTCCAGGCTCGGCGGTGTGGCGGCTCGCCGTAGTCGCCATTGCTCATACTCTCCCTTGAGGGAGAACCTCCACTGCTGGAGGCATCGCGACCATCGCCAATGGCGAGTTCCTCATCGAGCATGCCGTCATCATCGGGAGACTGGATGTCATTGTCGTCGCTCTTCGGGCAACACCCCATGCGCCTGCCGTCCTCCCGAAGACCCTGACGTAGAGGGTCGTTGCGCCGTCATGCCTGAAGTGGAGGGTACACCTCCCCTTTAGGCTGCACGCGCGGGCGAGCGGCTGCCACCCGCAGGTCAGGAATATGTTGCCGGCGGAGGTGACCTCAACCTCCACCCACGAGGCCGGCAACGCACCCGCGAAGAAGTGCGGGAGCCGGAACCAGATGCCCGATGGCCTCTCCGCCCACACCATGAACTCTGCGGATGTGTTGGCTGAATGAGAACGCGAGCGCGATGGCTGGCTGACCGTCACTTGCCTCCCTCCTTGGCCACGGCCTCCTCGGCCATGGCAGCTACCGACGTGATAGGGAGCCTTCCCATGGCTGCGAGAAGTGGTGTCAGCCTTCAGGGGGTGTGCCCACGCCCTCGGGGAGCTACCACCGGTGTCGCGGTGTACTTGCAGGGACGGTCGCGGCCCTCTTGGGCGGTGGCGAATCCGCACCCTCCTTAAGGGCCTTTCCCTTCTCAGCGGCCGAAAACCTACTCACTGGCGCCATGGATGCTTTAGCAAGACGGCAGGACAAGGAAGAAGAAGGAGCAAGCAGCAAGAAGATGATGATGGGCTGGGGGCTCCGCCCCTGCCGCCGTTTATAGCTGGAGGAAGGCCAACCGCCGGCCTCTCATGTTCCAAGCAATGATGGCCCCTTTGCATGTACCAGGCATTTGGCAAGTCGGGCAGTTGCCAAGGCGGCGTGGTGAAGCAGAGACGCCCACGTCCGATCAAGCTCCATGCGTCGGCATGGCCCGCAGGCGATTAGGGCCCGCAGCGCTTCGCCCTTGCCCTTTGGCTTTGCCTCGAAGCCAAGTCCGAGCATGCCTTGGGCCCGGGGGCTACTGTCGGTGTTCTGGGAACCAGGGTACCCAGACTTGCCTGCCTGCGGCCCATGGCGTGGCTCCTTCGACGGCCAGGTACGGCCCATCTACAAGACCGCCAAGACAAGACCCTTGCAAGGGGAAAGCCTTGCAAGGCGAACGACACCAAGACCTCCTGAGGGACCGGCCTCCCCAGGTGACCTCCCAAGGAGCAGAGATTTCTATGCAGGTACCCGGCCTCATGAGGCTACCATGACACAAGCCGTGATGACCAAGGCAGGTGGGCGCCAGCGGGCGCAGAGAGGGCAGTTTCCTCTTTGGTTCTAAGGAAGCAAGGACAGGCGTGGGTTCCCGAGGAATCTGGCAAAGGTTTCCATTCCGGTGCAACGAGACCAAGACCACCAGGATGGAAGGACGGATGTCATCACCGAGCCCACCGCTACGTCACGACCAGAAGCTTTGCAGCCGAAGACCACCTTTCGTCAGGATAAGATGTACTACTTGTCCCCTTTCAAATTGGCCGCTGTGGGATCCCTTCCCGCCTATGTTTTGGGGGAAGAGGACCGAGGCCACTATAAATATAGTTTGTCCACCACCGTAGAAGGGGGGACGGATTATCTCGTCCACAGACCTCGCGAGGATGTTCATCCCTTATACTAGTTCATCCTCAACCCCTCGTGATGCCAATCCACCACAAAGCAGGACCAGGGTCTTACACCGCAAGGTGGTCCGAACCTAGGTAAAATGTTGTGTTCTTCTTATTCCATGTTTGAGCGAATCGAGCTAGGCCACAGGGCGACGGGCTGGTAGGATGGATTGGTTGAGTTCTTCGCACATGCACTACTGCAGGATACTGCTAACACGACACTACGATCAGAGTCCCTTTCCTGAAACTGTGTGCGATGCAATAATCACAAACGATGGTGTAAAAAACCGTCAAAAAAGGTGCAAAACATTTGCGATGGTGGAGCCATCAAACACGGTTCAGATTTTAGTTGCGTGTGCGATGCAGGACACACGGTTAATCCATTCAAACTTTCTGTGATGAGGCAGAACAACAGAAATGGGCAACCATAACAATGTGTGTGCGATGCAGGACACACGGTTAATCCATTTGAACTGTTTTCGATGAGGTAGAACAATACAAATGGGCAGCCATATCAATGTGTGTGCAATATATGGCATACAGTTAACTCGGACGAACTATTTTTGATTAGGGAACACAACAGAAACGGTTCAACTTAACAAGACGTGTGTGATATGCGGCACGCAGTTCACATGGATGAACTGTTTGCGATGAGCCAAAAGAACACAAACGAGTCGAGTAAACAAGATCTGTGTGATACGTGGCAAACAGCCGACTCGGATGAACTGTTTGCGATGAGAAATTACAACATAGACGGCCAATACAGTTACTTCGTATGCGATTCTGTGTGTACAAAAAACTTTGAAAAATGCAAACTAGTTGCTTGCGGTGGCGGAGTATCGCACATGATTCGTCTGTGAGTACTCGTGTGCGATGATTAGTATGTTACACATACGTTTCCTTATGTTAACATGTGTGGAATTTGCAATATGGACAGTTAATATGCAAATGCCTTCTGGACATCGGTCACACGCTTAAACTCAATGAACTCTGTACGATACTAATACTTTCCATGAAAATTTATGAACTTGGGTAACAGCATTTGAGTAACATATATATAGTGGTTACACTATTCGACAAAAGGAGGATCTTCGCAACACGATTTTGACAACCATATGGTCCATATCTACATACATAACATAGTAACAACTATCACATTTTAAGAGGCTAAGGGCCAACAACCATATGGTCCATATCTACATACTTAACATATATAGTAACAACTAGCACATTTTAATAGGCTGAGTACCAACAACCACAAATATCCACTGGAAGCAGCTTGATCACGACAACTCAGCATCTCCTCAATGAAAAGGAAGAGCCCTCCTGTGCCTTGGTAGAGCATGAGTAGAACAGTATCTCCAATTTTCCAATATGGATGCATTGCCACGAGAAGCGAGAACTTGTTAATTTGAATGGTTCCATTTTTGCAGGAAATGCAATACCTTGCAATCACTTTCGCGTTATTAGCAGGCACAAGTGTAATTCGACCACGCCGGAAAATCGATCCAGGAACTGCTACAGGGGGCAATTTTTTTTGACATGTAGAATAAAAAATAATTGTAACATATCATTGAAGATATATATAGTTTATGAGCATCAACATTAAAATAAGACCTTTTACCAGCGTTTTGTGCACACAATTGGTCTTGTCCAGTGTGTGCACCATAGGTCTAATTAATCCCATCCAAAATCCAGCATTCACTATGCATCCAACATATCCTGCTTAAAAGGTGGAAAGGTATTATTTATTCAGAACATGGCAGAAGAATATATAGTGCACACAAATTGGTAAATAGAATTTATTACTGCCTAGGAACGAGTCGAATATGATATCACAATTGGTTGCTTAAATAGTGATCAATTGGTTTCTTAAATAGTAATATGACAGATGGAGAAAGTTGAAAGGACACTAACCTCGATCGGACTTTGATCGGTGATGACGTTAGAAGTAAACATCCATGTTAATTAGACCAGGCTGTGGTGCATGCACTAGAATTTTATTGCCAGCTTTCAGTTCATAACACTTATACATTTTTCTCCAAAGGTCCGCCTTAAAATTGGAGTGACCATCTTTATCAAGTTTTATGCTAACCGTCGTTGTAAATCCATGTTATATTGTCAATATGACATACTGGGAGTCATCAGCAAAGTAAATCCCAAGATTTCCTTCTACTCTTGTTCTTGCAAAGCAAGGGATGTACTGCTTGAAATGAAAATTAAGATCGTAAATTAGATTTATTGAAATAAAAGAGCAAGATGCAAATATGGGAGTAACTGATAGAACATATCAATATATATATATATATATATATATATATATATATATATATATATATATATATATATGAAAGCAAAGTACAAAAATATAGAATTAAAAATAGATAATGTAACAAAGATTTGATGCAAATGTATAGATAATGTAGCAACAGACGGTATATGTTCACAAATTTAGGCCATGCCAACCATGGTAGGTTGAGATTGAACATACCGAGCGCTCCCTGTAGTCATCCAGAATGGTGAGATAGAACTTCGTTTCCGATTGGCCACGACCACAGTTGCCCGATTTGTGCTTGCACTGTGGACACATGAATGAACACCCACGAATTAGCTAGAACAAAAATGATTCCACGGCGATTTCCGCCGGTTGATTAACAGCGACGGACGGACAGCGATAAGAGATGAGTGAATATTTTGCTAATTAAGTTGATTACCTTCTCCATGATAAAATTCCCCGGCCCAATCCCGCAGAAAATCCCAGTCGACCAGAGTCTAGAATGTTGGTGTAGATAGGCGGCGGAAAGCGGTAGCGGCGAAATCTGGTGCCGTTTGGAGCGCGACCTACGCCCGCCGCCAACAGTCGTCGAGCTTAGGGTGCAGAGTTGTGGAGGAGTCCGCGGCGAGTGAGTGGGGATGAAGTGGGTGAGGGTTTTATTTTCCCTTTTGCATGTGTGAGTGAACACACACGGTTCGCAGAGGCCACGGAGATGAATCGTGTGCGATAATAAATCACCGAGATTGAATGGGAATCCAAATTTCCTTTGTCCTTCATCCATGAGTTTTTTTCTATGGTGAACATAAACCCTGCTAATCACCGTGTTCAAATTTGACACTTTTCTGGGTTCATTTACAATATTTAGGGGATTATGTGCATTTTGTAGGCACTAATGCACATAATTCAAATTCAAACAATCGGTGCATGAAAGGGTGCACAAGAACGGTCTGGAAAAACCATACTCGTGGTATTTAGTAATTTCTCAAGCCTTTTACAAGGAATGGGCAGAGATTTCAATGGAATGCGTGGCAATAGTCAACCACAAACGCGTCATTTACTGGATTATCAACTATATATAGAGCAATGAAATATGTGCTTGAAAAACATGACGGCTGACATGGTGCCATGGTATGGCCTCACTGTGCCCTGGTTAAAAGCTGAGAGGATATGATTTATGTTGTCATGCACGCCCTTCATAAATCGAACCATCACCGACGAAGTTCAAAGGTTTCGAGAGGGAAATCACCAAGATTGAAGGGGAATCCAAATTTTCGTCCTAGTTTGTCATTCAGTTTTTTTGCAACGATCAACATACCGCCTCAAATGCAATGTGTTAAAATTTGACATTTTTTCGAACTCATTTACAATATTTAGGGGATTATGTGCATTTTCTAGGCATTAATTATGCGCGTAATTCAAATTCGAACAATCGGTGCATGAAAAGGTGCACAAGAACGGTCTGGAAAACCATGCTCGTGCTATTTAGTACATTCTCATGCCTTTTATAAGGAATGGGCAGATATTTCCAGGAAATGTGTGGCAATAGTCAGCCATAAACGCATCGTTTACTGGGTTAACAACTATACAAAAATGAAATACATGCTTGGAAAACATGACGCCTGGTGTGGTCCCATGGTATGACCTCACCATGCCCTGGTAAAAATGTCGTCATGCACGCCTTTCATAAAATGAACCATCACCGAGGAAGTTTCATGGTTTCGAGCGGAAATCACCAAGATTGGAGGGGGGTCCAAATTTCATTTGTCCTTTGTCCATGAGTTTTTTTCTATGATGAACATACAACCTGCAAATCACCGTGTTCAAATTTGGCAGTTTTCTGGGTTCATTTGCAATATTTAGGGGATTATGTGCATTTCCTAGGCATTAGTGCACATAATTCAAGTTCAAACAATCGATGCATCAAAGGGTCCACAAGAACGGCCTGGAAAACCATGCTCATGCCATTAAGTAAATTAGCATGCCTTTTACAAGGAATGGACAGATATTTCGATGAAATGTGTGGCATAATAGTCAACCACACACTACTCGGGAAAACCTTATACACAGAACTTTAGTAGTAGCGCTTGTTAAAAAAAGGTGCTACTGCTAAATAGCAGTAGCGCGTGCAGGGTAAATGCGCTGCAGACACAAACGTAGCAGTAGTGCGTCTACTTTTAAAAACGCTACTACTAAAATTCTTACTACTAAGCCGATAGGCTACATATAGTAGTAGCAGTCTTCCAGAAAGAGCACTACCGCTAACTTTATTTTAGCAGCGCGTTTATTGTGAAACGCGCTACTATTAATGAAAAGAAAATTAAATGAAAAACAAATATAGAAGTAAATGAAAATGAAAGAAATAAAAAAAGGAGAAAGGAAAAAAAATGTAAAGAAAAATAAATGAAAAGGGGGAAAAGGAGAAAGGAATAGCAGTAGCGTATGTTCATCAGAGGCGCTATAGATAACTTAGCAGTAGCGCTTGTTTAGACCCCCGCTATAGAAAGAGAAAAGGAAATAAGAAAAGAAAAGGAAAATATATAGCTATAGCAGTAGCACGTTTACTGAAAAGCTCTATAGCTAACTTAGCTATAGCACTTTTACAGAAACGCGCTACCGCTAAGTTTGACTTAACCCAAAAGTTGTTTCCCCCCGGCCACCACTTCTCCCCAAATCTCTTGCCCCACTGCGCCGCCGTCTCCCTACTTCGCCGCCGTCTCCTGCCGAAGGCAGCGCCCTCGGAGCCACCAGAGCCGCGCGACCTGGACGCCACCGGAGCCGCGCGGCCTCATCAACGCCACCGGAGCTGCCCTCGGCGCTAGCGAAGCCACCCTCGACACCCTGCCTCCCTCGCCACAACTGCCTCCCTCGCCGTCACCGGAGACGCCCCTGCCTCCCTCGCCATGACCGGAACCATCCTTTGTAAGCCCCCACCCCTCCTCTCTCTCTCTCATGGATAGCACAAACATTGGACAGAGAACTAGCTAGCTAGGTTAACTAGTTTAACTAGGTTAATTAACTAGGTTAGCGCAAAATTTTGGTTAGGGCTTTGACAGAGAACTAGTTAGGTTAACTAGTTTAATTAGGTTAATTATCTAGGTTAGTGCAAAAAATTAGTTAGGGCTTTTACAGAGAACTAGCTAGGTTAACTACTTTAATTAGGTTAATTATCTAGGTAAACTAGGTTAACTAGCTAGGTTAACTAACTAGGTTAAATAGCTAGGTTAATTAGGTTCGTTAGGTTAACAAGCTAGGTTAACTAGGTTCGCTAGGTTAGAGGAAAAATTTATTTTAGAGCATTAGGTGAGAAGGGTTAGAGAAATGGAGTTCCTTTGCAATTTAATTGGGTTCTGTCCTAGGCAGAGAAGCGTTAGAGAAAATAATGTGTGTGTGTGAGAGAGAGAGAGAGGAATAGCTAGAACATAATTTGGGTTCTGTCCTAGGCAGAGAAGTGTTTAGTGAGGTCATTTTGCAAAGGTTTTTGATGTTTGAAAAGACCACTATTTTTCTAGGAAAAGAATTTAGGCAAGTTTTATTTAAAGATGATCCTTCCTAGACTTCTATTGTTGATTTTATCTTTTCATTGAAGTGGTCATGTTATATCTTTTCATTGAAGTGTGGTTCGATTGTGCCCATGTGGCCTTTTGTTGTTTCCAGGGAATGAAGCGCGGGTGCCTATGTTTTGCCGGAATGTTGATTCATTTCCGTTCTGGCAAATTTCAGGTGCTCGATTTGTCCACTTTTTAGCAAAGGTCATGCAGAAATTTTCTATGAACTTCGGCATGACTCGTGCTACAAATTAGGACATATTGAGTGCTCGCGATTTGCCGCACCAGGAAGGAGTCAACGTTCCTGCAAAGCATAGGCCTTTTTTATGTCATTATTCATTTTATTAGGTCTAGAATTAATTGACTAGATTTAATCATAGGAAACATGGCTAGCAACAATGAAGGACAGGGTTCTGGTGACTGCGACAACGTCTACCTGGCGGCAGAAGAATTTTTGTGGGAACCGACGATCAAGAGTTGATGCTGCTGGGTCCACCTGTCATATCGGAGATTGAGACCGACATTGAGACCGGCGCTGAGACTGAGACCGGCGCCGAGACTAGCGGAGCCGGTATAGAACCGAAAGCAAAGAGGCAACGGCTTCCTAACAAGCTCAGGACTACTAGACTGGTGGTCACGGAGGTGGACGACGGCAATTTTGAGCCAAACGCGCCCGAGGAAGCGCGCGCGTGCTACGGCAATCAAATAGGCTGCATCATACGGACAACCGCCACAATCAACGATGAGAAACTAAACAAGATAGATAATCTGAGGCCCTCCCTCCTAAATAAGCTGCACCAGATATTCTTGTTCCCGGGCCGGAATGAAAAGGATTATAAAGATCCAGATAAGGACCCGACAATGAAGAAGATAAACAAACACGCCATGACCAAGTTTAGCGACGCGTTGGCTGCCTGGAAATCAAGGGTGAAATATCGGATCGTCAACAAAAAGGAACCCTACTCCGAGATTGTAAAGGATAATCCGACAATCACGGCAGAGCACTTTGAAATATTCAAGGCGCCTTGCGAGACCGAAGCTGCCAAAAAAAGTCAAAGGACATGAAGGGGCTTCAACAGAGGAACATTGGGTTCCACCACCTCGGAAGCCGTGGTTCCGGTGGGAAGAGGTCCATACGGGCCAAGGAGGACGCGGAAGCCACGAGTCTGGGCATCCCAGACCCCTTGGCGGAGTTCACCATCCCGCGGGAGCGTGACGTCCTCAGGGCCCGGCACCGTTGGGACCCAGTGAAGAAGATTTTCGAGACGAACGTGGTCACGACGGAGTTCATGAGACTGCTGGTAATTTTAGCTTCTGATCAATTCGACTGCACGTTAGTCATATTTGTAAACTATCCTTGTGCCTTTTGCAGAGAGAGCAGCACAGGATTGCGGCCGAAAGCGACTCGCCGTCTGAGGCGTTGGCGAGGCCCAAGTGGGACACTCCATTCAACCGGGCGTTGAACATATTGAAACGACTCCCGGTGGAGTCGCGACCATCGTATGGACGCGTGCGCAGTGTCGGAGACGGCGCCACGTGGAAGAAGTACTACCGTGAGACCACGGAGGAGAGAAAGGAAAGACGGAGGTTAACTGAAGAAAACATCGACAAGAAGGTTGAGATTGCGGTTGAGAAGAAATCATCTCGAGACGAGAATAGCGGTAGCTACCGCAAAACAGGTGCTTGTAGATATGTCTACTTCCTTGGTTCCGGCCGTTTTCAATTGGAGGAGGCAAAATCCAGAAAAAAAATGCAGCGGACTTTCCCCTTGCTGACTTCTTGGGGAGCAGCTCGACTAGCGTTGCACTAGCACCTGCAGCTGCACCTGCTCTCGGACCGGCTCCCACACCGGCTCCTACACTGGCTCCTGCACCTGCTCCCGCACCGGCTCCGGCATCGGACATGCTCGGCGGTGCTTCGTCTTTGTCTGAGCTCGGCGCTCTCACGATATCTGTCACACCGGCCCCCTTCAATAAATGTATAATCTCACGTTTTCGGTGCCTTTCGGATGTCTCACGTCGCAGACTTTTCTTTGCAGGCCGACGAAACCCCGTGCACCATATTATACACCATCGGCGACCAAAAGGTGGATGTGGGGAAGGCGACGATAATGGAGCTGAAGGAACCATTGTTCCACAGCTGGCCGATCCCCCCGGACGTCTTCAAGGTTTTCATGGCCAGTGTCAAACCGGGCCACGAGAATTTGCCTCCTCTAGTACTAGTGGGGGATGACGACGAGACCCCCCAGTCGCTTGGTGATCGTTTCAATGGGTGGGTCCTATTGTGGCCAAAGAGTCTGCTTCGTCTGGAGCCGGCCGGGAGCACACCCACTAGCACGTAGTTAGGTATGAACATCAACACCTCACCTACCCAATTAGCATCGGCTATCGTGCTGGGTGCTAGCGGAGTGGGTGAGGAAAAGGCTCCATTAGTCGCTGGTGACGTCACCATCGATGAGGATGAGGATGACGATGGCACTCAACAGTTTGTCAATACTGGCGCCTACTTAGGGTTTGAGCGTCATGAGTCGGTGCCTGAATTGCCGTCTCCGGAGGCTAAACGTATTATAAACAACCTTCCGATAGTAAAGAAGTCTAGGAAGAGATCGAGGAAAGGCAAAAAAGTTGCTTCTATGATCCAACTACCTCAGCAGCCTCGGGTTCAAGACCGTATAGATATCCCCGGTGCAGAAAAATGGCATATCCCCGGTCAACCAATCCTACCTGAAGCAACGCTTGGGGCCAGATTCGGCGATCTAAGGAGACTTCATGACGATGTGCTGTGGATAGAGAAAGGCTTCATCACCTTGAAAGATCCAGGATACCCACTCTATGTGGTTAACGTTCCGCGACAATTGTCGTGCGTCGACACATTCCCCGCGAAGAATTTCTTCCTTCGATTCGATTACATATTCGACATGTTTCACGTGAAGAAGCTGGATTTTACGTTTGTCTGCCTTTATACCTTGCACATGAAGTTCTTCCTAGTAGTGACGAATGTTTGTTTGTTGGGTTTTCAACTATAGAAAAAATGAAATAAATGCTTAAAAACATAACGCCTGGCATGGTGCCATGGTATGACCTCACCATGCCCTGGTAAAAATTTGAGAAGGTTTTCCTTATGTCGTCATGCACGCCCTTCATAAACCGAACCATCACCGAGGAAAGTTCCATGCTTTCGAGAAGTAAATCCCCAAGATTGAAAGGGAATCCAAATTTTCGTCCTAGTTTGTCATTCAGTTTTTTTCCAACGATCGACATACCGCCTCAAATGCAACGTGTTCAAATTTGACATTTTCCCGGGCTCAATTACCATATTTAGGGGATTATGTGCATTTTCTAAGCATCAATGGACATAATTCAAATTCGAACAATCGGTGCATGAAAAGGTGCACAAGAACGGTCTGGAAGAACCATGCTTGTGTTATTTAGTACATTCTCATGCCTTTTACAAGGAATGGGCAGATATTTCAAGGAAATGTGTGGCAGTATATAATAGTCAACCATAAACGTGTCGTTTACTCGGTTAACAACTATACAAAAAATGAAACACATGGTTGGAAAACATGACACCTGGCGTGGTGCCATGGTATGGCCTCACCATGCCCTGGTAAAAATTGGAGAATGTTTTCCTTATGTCGTGATGCACGCCTTTCATAAAATCGAACCATCACCGAGGAAGTTTCATGGTTTCAAGGGGGAAATCACCAAGATTGAAGGGTGGTCCAAATTTCCTTTGTCCTTTGTCCACAAGTTTTTTTCTATGATGAACTACAACTTGCAAATCACCGTGTTCAAATTTGGCACTTTTTCGGGTTCATTTGCCATATTTAGGGGATTATGTGCATTTCCTAGGCATTAATGCGCATAATTCAAGTTCAAACAATCGGTGCACGAAAGGGTCCACAAGAACAGCCTGGAAAACCATGATCGTGCCATTTAGTAAATTTTCATGCCTTTTACAAGGAATGGACAGATATTTCGATGAAATGTGTGGCAATAGTCAACCACAAATGTTTGTTTGTTGGGTTTTCAACTATAGAAAAATGGGATAAATGCTTAAAAAAACATGATGCCTGGCATGGTGCCATGGTATGACCTCACCATGCCCTGGTAAAAATTTGAGAAGGTTTGGCTTATGTCATCATGCACGCCCTTCATAAATCGAACCATCACCGAGGAAGTTCCATGCTTTTGAGAGGGAAATCCCCAAGATTGAAGGGGAATCCAAAGTTTTTCTACGACGAACATACACCCTGCAAATCACCGTGTTCAAATTTGGCATTTTCCGGGCTCATTTACCATATTTAGGGGATTATGTGCATTTTCTAGGCATTTAACACATATGGATCCAATCCAGCTACAGGTGCACGGATGTGATGTGAGGGACATGGATTGTCGTTCGATCGCAGCACATCCTACGGTGCACACACGCGATCCGCGTGGCTGGGATTTCGGTCAATCATAGCAACACACAATAGGCTCAGCGCACACAGTTTTCGGAAGCACAGAGATGAACCGCGTGCGATAATGAACGAGCAAAACTGTAAGGGAAGCCAAATTTCTGTTGTCGTTTGTCGTTGAGCTCTTGAACACCACCGCACAGTACGGCTGCCCGTCCCCCGTCCCAGAGCTCTCTCCAGGCGTCGTCCATGGCACTGCGGCGCATAGTAACTGGTAAGGAAGCGATGGCATTGAAGGAAATATGCCCGAGAGGCAATAATAAAGTTGTTATTTATATTTCCTTATATCATGATAAATGTTTATTATTCATGCTAGAATTGTATTAACCGGAAACTTAGTACATTTTTGAATACATAGACAAACAAAGTGTCCCGGGTATGCCTCTACTTGACTAGCTCGTTAATCAAAGATGGCTAAGCTTCCTAGCAATAGACATGTGTTGTCATTTGATGAATGGGATCACATCATTAGAGAATAATATGATAGACAAGACCCATCCGTTAGCTTAGCACTATGATCGTTTGGTTTATTGCTATTGCTTTCATCATGACTTATACATGTTCCTCTAACTATGAGATTATGCAACTCGCGAATACCGGAGGAACACTTAGTGTGCTATCAAACGTCACAATGTAAATGGGCAATTACAAAGATGCTCTACACGTGTCTTCGATGGTGTTTGTTGAGTTGGCATAGATCGTGATTAGGATTTGTCACTCCATGTTTCGGAGAGGTATCTCTGGGCCCTCTCGGTAATAATCATCACTATAAGCCTTGCAAGCAATGTGACTAATGAGTTAGTTACGGGTTGATACATTATGCAACGAGTAAAGATACTTGCCAGTAACGAGATTGAACTAGCTATGATGATACCGACGATCGAATCTCGGGCAAGTAACATACCGATGACAAAGGGAACAACGTATGTTGTTATGCGGTTCGACTGATAAAGATCTTCATAGAATATGTAGGAGCCAATATGAGCATCCAGGTTCCACGATTGGTTATTGACCGGAGATGTGTGTCAGTCATGTCTACATAGTTTTCGACCCCGTAGGGTCCGCACGCTTAATGTTTGATGATGATTTGTATGTGAGTTATGTGATTTGATGTACCGAAGTTTGTTCGGAGTCCCGGATGAGATCAAAGACATGACGAGGAGTCTCGAAATGGTCGATAGGTAAAGATTCATTGCATTCGGACATCGGAATGGTTCCGAGTGATTCGGGCATTTTTCCGGAGTACCGAGAGGTTACCGGAACCCCCCGGGGAAAGATATGGGCCTTATGGTCCATAGAGGGAGGCTAACTAGCCCACAAGGGGCTGGTGTGCCCCCCACAAGGGAGGAGGCCGAATTGGACTTGGGAAGGGGGCACCACCCCGTTTCCTTCTCCTACTCCCTCTCCTTCCCCTTTTCCCCCTCTGGTATAAGGAAAAAAGGGTGGGGCCGAATCCTACTAGGACTGGAGTCCTAGTAGGACTCCCCTCTCCCCGGCACGCCCCTTGTTGGCCGGCCTCCTCCTCCCATCGTTTATATACGGGGGCAGGGGCACCCCAAAGGCAGAACAGACAATCTCTTAGCCGTGTGCGGTGCCCCCCCTCCACAGTTACACACCTCGGTCATATCGTCGTAGTGCTTAGGCAAAGCCCTACGCCGGTGACTTCATCATCACCGTCACCATGCCGTCGTGCTGACAGAACTCTCCCACGGCCTCAACTGGATCAAGAGTTCGAGGGACGTTATCGAGCTGAACGTGTGCTGTACGCGGAGGTGCCGTACGTTCGGTGCTTGGATCGGTTGGATCGCAAAGACGTTCGACTACATCAACCGCATTACTAAACGCTTCCACTTTCGGATGAGGGTACATGGACACACTCTCCCCTCTTGTTACTATGCATCACCTAGATAGATCTTGCATGATCGTAGGAATTTATTGAAATACTGCGTTCCCCAACAGTGGTATCATAGCCAGGTCTATGCGTAGATGTTATATGCACGAGTAGAACACAAACAGTTGTGGGTGATAATAGTCATACTGCTTACCAGCATGTCTTACTTAGATTCGGCGGTATTGTTGGATGAAGCGGCCCAGACCGACATTACATGACCGCGTTCATGAGACTGGTTCTACCGACGTGCTTGGCACACAGGCGGCTAGTGTGTTTCTGTTTCTCCTGCTTTAGTTGAATCGAGTTTGACTATGCCCGGTCCTTGTTGAAGGTTAAAATAGCACACTTGACGAAAAATCATTGTGGTTTTGATGTGTAGGTAAGAAACGATTCTTGCTAGAAGCCCATAGCAGCCACGTAAAACTTTCAACAACAAATTGAGGACGTCTAACTTGTTTTTGCAGGGCTTGCTGTGATGTGATACGGTCAAGACATGATGATATATAAATTATTGTATGAGATGATCATGTTTTGTAACAGTTATCGGCAACTGGCAGGAGCCATATGGTTGTCGTTTGATTGTATGAAATGCAAACGCCATGTACTTGCTTTACTTTATCACTAAGCGGTAGCGATAGTCGTAGAAGCAATAGTTGGCGAGACGACAACGATGCTTCGATGGAGATCAAGGTGTCAAGCCGGCGACGATGGTGATCATGACGGTGCCTTGGAGATGGAGATCAAAGGCACAAGAGGATGATGGCCATATCATATCACTTATTTTGATTGCATGTGATGTTTATCCTTTATGCATCTTATTTTGCTTAGTACGGCAGTAGCATTATAAGATGATCTCTCACTATATTTCAAGGTATAAGTATTCTCCCTGAGTATGCACCGTTGCTACAGTTCGTCGTGTTGAGACACCACATAATGATCAGGTGTGATAAGCTCTACGTTCACATACAATGGGTGCAAGCCAGTTTTGCACACACAGAATACTCGGGTTAAACTTGACGAGCCTAGCATATGCAGATATGGCCTCGGAACACTGTAGACCGAAAGGTCGAGCGTGAATCATATAGTAGATATGATCAACATAGTGATGTTCACCATTGAAAACTACTCCATCTCACGTGATGATCGGACATGGTTTAGTTGATTTGGATCACATGATCATGTAGATGACTACAGGGATGTCTATCTAAGTGGGAGTTCTTTAGTAATATGATTAATTGAACTTTAATTTATCATGAACCTAGTCCTGATGGTATGTGCATATCTATGTTGTAGATCAATTGCTCGCGTATAGCTTCCCTGTTTTATTTATGATATGTTCCTAGAGAAAAATATGTTGAAAGATGTTAGTAGCAATGATGCGGACTGGCTCCATGATCTAAGGATTATCCACATTGTTGCACAAAAGAATTATGTCGTTGATGCACCGCTAGGTGACGGACCTATTGTAGGAGCAGATGCAGACGTTATGAATGTTTGGCAAGCTCTGTATGATGACTACTTGATAGTTTAGTGTGCCATGCTTTACGGCTTAGAACCGGGACTTCAAAAACGTTTTGAATTCCACGGAGCATATAAGATGTTCCAAGAGCTGAAATTGGTATTTCAGACTCATGCCCGAGTCGAGAGGTATGAGACCTCTGACAAGTACTTTGCCTACAAGATGGAGGAGAATAGCTCAACCAGTGAGCATGTGCTCAGAATGTCTGAGTACTACAATCGCTCGAATCAAGTGGGAGTTAATCTTCCAGATAAGATAGTGATTGACAGAGTTCTCTAGTCACTGTCACCAAGTTACTGGAACTTCGTGATAAACTATAATATGCAAGGGATGACGAAAATGATTCCCGAGCTCTTCGCGATGCTGAAATCGGCGAAGGTAGAAATCAAGAAAAGCATCAAGCGTTGATGGTTGACAAGACCACTTGTGATGCCCGGATAATTAAGCTACAGTGAACCTCTGCTAATGATGACATGTCACCTCCGTTACTATTGCTAATCTCACGTTAGTTCGAAACTGATTCAAATTCAAATTCAAAATCAAGCAAACAATAAAAAATTTCAAATTTTAAAACTAAAATTTTCGGAGTGAACCAAATATTGCATAGGTAATTATGATGGAGAAACCACACCTTTATAAAATACTCCCTCCGTTCCTTGATATAAGGTGTATAGATTTTTGAGAAAAATTCCGAAATATAAGGTGCATTGAGTTGCACCACTCGTTTGAATATATTTTTTTAGGAATTTGATTACATTTCCTTATATCAGGCAAGCTCCTCTATTTACTCATGTCAATTAGTCAGGTGTAATCTCACCCAAAACTTGTGAAATTTTCCCTCCATGTTCGTTCTTTAATTTCCGTGCCAAAAACTATACACCTTATATCTAGGAATGGAGGGAGTATTTAAATACTATAAGATGAATAAAACAGTAGCAAAAACTATTATTTAAATACTTTTAAATATTAAATAATTACGAAACTATTTTAGCTTGGGTAGCAAGTTAATGTGGCAGTGGCATATTTGGTAACATCAAATTAGGTGTCATTTTGGTATTTTGCTAAAACAAAAATAAAAGGAAACTAAAAGAAAACAGAAAGTAAAAATAAATAAAAGGAAAAGGATAAAATGAAAAGAAAAGGAATAAAAGCCCCTCGACCAATCGGGCCACGGCCCAGCCAGGTCGGCCCACCTAACTGGCCTACTTAGGCCTCCCCACCACGAAACCTTAGCCCACACCCCACTACCCCCGATCCCCTCTATCTCTCTCTCGGTTCCTCTCCCCCGATCTGGATCGGGGGGCGCATGCTGCTCGCCCCCGACAGCGTCGCCGGACCGCCCCGCCTCACGCCGGCGCCCCACGCCGCCCCGTCCTCACCTCCTCCCCGACCGGAGCCCAGTGCTCGGTGCCCCCCACCCAATCGCCGCTCGACGCCGCCGCCACCAGATCGCCCTTGCTGCCGTTCGTCGGGTCGCCCACTACCTCACCGGCGCCGCCTCCCAGCCGGACTGCGTCGTCCTCATCCCCTTCTCGGGCCGCTTCTCTGAGCCACGCCACCCGTTCCTCTGCTGCGTGGGTGAGGAACCCTCTCAACCCGCCCCCTTTCTTCGCCCGGTCACTGCGGCCGAGCCGCGCTCACCCGTCCCTGGACCATGCACGCGCACGCACTCAGCCACGCCGGGCCTCGCTCACGCGCGCGTGCCCTGCCCCGCAGCTTCCTGTCTCGCCCGCCTTCTGTTGTCGTCGGCCGCCGTCGTATCGGTCGACACCGACCACCCCCGGCTGTGCCACCACCACCATGCGATGCGCCGCCTCGTAGGTGTTCGAATGGACACATCCGCGCCACGAGCGGCTCCCCGTATGCCGTTTCCCGCGAGCTCCTATGCCGCTACCATTCTGTAGTTCGTCGCCGGTGCTAATCCGGTGACATGGCTGTCGTTAGTCACTAATCCCCCATAAACATTCACTGTGTTAGGGGCCCACCCGCTAAACTAACCCTGCTTTCAAAACAAACCTATTAATAAACTGGAGTATGACATGTGGGCCCGGCCAACTAATGAGAGAAATTTTAAGATAACTACCTGCTAAATACATGTGTCACTGACAGGTGGTCCCCATCTGCCAGTTTGACTGGTCAATGTTGACCTATTGACTGCTGAGTGAGCACCCCCCGCCCCACCTATCAGCCTCTATTGTCTGGGCAGTTGACTTAGTCAACTGTCCCCACCTGTCAGCCTCAGGTGCACACTTCTGCGTATGCTTCCTGTGTACCCATAGCATTTAAATACTAACTTAATTTTTAATTAAACTAAATCCAGAAATTAGAAAATCTTTTAGAAACTTTGAAAAACTATATAAAATAATCCGTAGCTCGGATGAAAAAACTTTGTACATGAAAGTTGCTCGAGAAGAATCCGGATACATAGCCCATTCGTCCGCCACACATCCCTAGCATAGCAAACGCGCAACTTTCCCCCTCCGGTTCATCTGTCCGAAAACGCGAAACACCGGGGATACTTTCTCGGATGTTTCGCACCTTCACCGGTATCGCCTACTACTGCTGTAAGACCCACGATGCGGCTATATCTCCCACGTGTCAAGGCACAGCTTAGAGGCATAACCGCATGGTGGTTTTGTCGCAAGAAGGGTCGTCTTCACACAATCCCATGTAATGAGCAAGAATGGGATAAAGAGTTGGCTTACAATCGCCACTTCACACAATACATTAATTAAACATACATCATTCAAAGTACACACAAGGTCCAACTACGGAACCAAAATAAAAGAAGACAACCCCAAATGCTAGATCCCCGATCGACCCAACTGGGCTCCACTACCGATCATCAGGAAATGAAACGTAGTAACGACCAAGTTCCTAGTCGAACTTCCACTTGAGTTCGGTAGCATCACCTGCACTGGTATCATCGGCACCTGCAACTATTTTGGTAGAATCTGTGAGTCACGAGGACTCAGCAATCTCACACCCGCGAGATCAAGACTATTTAAGCTTCTGGGTAGGATGGGGTAATGAGGTGGAGTTGCATCAAGCACTAAGCAAATATGGTGGCTAACATACGCAAATAAGAGCGGCAAGAGAAGCAACGCTATGGTCGAGAAGCTAGAAGTGATCAAGAAGTGATCCTGAAACTACTTACGTTCATACATAACACAAACCGTGTTCACTTCCCGGACTCCGTCGAAAAGAGACCATCACGGCTACACACGCGGTTGATGTATTTTAATTAAGTCAAGTGTCAAGTTCTCTACAACCGGCCATTAACAAATTCCCATCTGACACATAACTGTGGGCATGGCTTTTGAAAGTTTATACCCTGTAGGGGTGTCCCAACTTAGCCCATCACAAGCTCTCACGGTCAACGAAGGATATTCCTTCTTCCAGGAAGACCCGATCAGACTCGGAATCCCGGTTACAAGACATTTCGGCAATGGTAAAACAATACCAGCAAGACCGCCCGATGCGCCGACATCCCGATAGGAGCTGCGCATATCTCGTTCTCAGGGCAACACCGGATGAACACTACGTACAGCTAAAACCAGCCCTCAAGTTCCCTCGAAGTGGCGCCGCAAGTGGATCTGGTTCGGACCAACACTTAGAGAAGCACTGGCCCGGGGGGTTAAAATAAAGATGACCCTCGAGAGAGCGACTCCCAAGGGAAAAGTAGGTGGTGGTGAGGCAAATGGTAAAACCAAGGTTGGGCCTTGCTGGAGGAGTTTTATTCAAAGCGAACTGTCAAGGGGTTCCCATAACACCCAACCGCGTAAGGAACACAAAATCAAGGAACATAACACTGATATGACGGAAACTAGGGCGGCAAGAGTGGAAAAAAACACCAGGCATAAGGCTGAGCATTCCACCCTTTACCAAGTATATAGATGCATTAATTAAAGTAAGAGATATTGTGATACCCCAACATATCCATGTTCCAACATGGAACAAACTTCAGCTTCACCTGCAACTAACAGCGCTATAAGAGGGGCTGAGCAAAAGCGGTAACATAGCCAAACAACGGTTTGATAGGAAAGGTGGGTTAGAGGCTTGTCATGGCAATATGGGAGGCATGATATAGCAAGTGGTAGGTAGCGCAACATAACGATAGAGCAAAACAACTAGCAAGCAAAGATAGAAGTGATTTTGAGGGTATGGTCATCTTGCCTGAGATCCCGCAAGGAAGAAGAACGAGTCCATGAAGGAGACAAACGGTCGTAGTCGAACGAATCCTCACAACTCCGGAATGAAACCGAAGATAACAAGAGAAGCAACCGGAAAGAAGCAAACAACATGGTAAACAACCATCACATAAACATGGCATGATGCACAATCAAGTATGATGCATGTCCATTTAATGAGGCATGGCATGGCAAGGTGCACAAACAATACTAAAAATTAAGTGGAGTTCAATATGCAACGAGTTGCATATTGACGAAACACCACATCAATTATTTAGTTCTCTCTCGGTTATGTACCCAACAATATTAAATGTTATTAAACATGGCAAGGGGTGAAGCATATGAAAATTACCTATCTAGGAAAGTTTAAATGAGGCCGGAACAACAAACAACAATTCCGGAAAATCCCCATAAGCATATTTTGGTTATGGTACTGTTCTGCCCTAAACACAATTTTAATGTTGTAAAATAGAAAAATAAAGTGCACCATGTTAAACTAGGCATTTTTCTACCCCGTTTACATATAAAGTTTATTAAATTTGGAGCTACAGTTATTTAGTTATGAAATAAATCATTTAGCATGGCATTTATGCAAAAAAAAATGTAAACAACAACTTAAACATTTTAAACATGGATGAGAGCAGTATATTATGAAACTAGATGAAATTCTGAGAATTTTACATATATAAATTATTTACATATGATGCATGGTTAGTTATTTATTAGATGCATGAACACTAGGGGTTTTTCTGTAAAACTGCACTCTCTGGATGAATGAACAAATTCGCAGACGCTGGAAAAAAACACACGCAGGCCGAATCTGAACAAAGTTGGGGCTGCTCACCCATGGGCCAAGCCCAGTCGGTGGATGCCCAACGGGGCAAATCTGGTGGTGGAGGAAGTGGCCGAGCTGGGCCTGATGCACGCAGCGGCTGGCTTGGTTGATACGTCCATTTTGCATCATGCTTTTATATTGATATTTATTTCATTATGGGTCGTTATTACACGTTATGTCACAATACTTATGCCTATTCTCTCCTATTTTACAAGGTTTACATAAGGAGGGAGAATGCCTTAAATGGAATTCTCAACCGGAAAAGGAGCAAATATTAGAGACCTATTCTGCACAACTCCAAAAGTCCTGAAACTCCACAAAAGTTATTTTTGGAAATAATAAAAAATATTGAGCGGAAGAAGTACATCAGAGGGGGCCCCACCTGGCCACAAGGGTGGGGGCGCGCCCTACCCCCCACAGGCGCCCGCCTCGTGGCCCCCTGTTGGCTCTTTGCGGGCCATCTTCTGCTATATGAAGTCTTTCGTCAAGGAAAAAATCATAAGCAACCTTTCGGGACGAGACTCCGCCGCCACGAGGCGGAACTAATCTAGGGCTCCCACGAGCTGTTCTCGGCTGGGACACTTCCCTCCGGGAGGGAAATCATCGCCATCGTCATCACCAACGCTCCTCTCATCGGGAGAGGGCAATCTCCATCAACATCTTCACTAGCACCATCTCCTCTCAAACCCCTAGTTCATCTCTTGTATCCAATTCTTGTCTCCAAGTCCGGGATTGGTACTACTAGGTTGCTAGTAGTGTTGATTACTCCTTGTAGTTGATGCTAGTTGGTTTATTTGGTGGAAGATCATATGTTCAGATCCTTTATGCATATTAATACCTCTCTGATTATGAACATGAATATGCTTTGTGAGTAGTTACGTTTGTTCCTGAGGACATGGGAGAAGTCTTGCTATTAGTAGTCATGTGAATTTGGTATTTGTTTGATATTTTGATGAGATGTATGTTGTCTAGCCTCTAGTGGTGTTATGTGAATGTCGACTACATAACACTTCACCATTATTTGGGCCTAGAGGAAGGCATTGGGAAGTAATAAGTAGATGATGGGTTGCTAGAGTGATGTAAGCTTAAACCCTAGTTTATGCGTTGCTTCGTAAGGGCTGATTTGGATTCATATGTTTCATGCTATGGTTAGGTTTACCTTAATACTTTTGTTGTAGTTGCGGATGCTTGCAATAGAGGTTAATCATAAGTGGGATGCTTGTTCAAGTAAGAACAGCACCCGGGCACCGGTCCACCCACATATCAAATTATCAAAGTACCGAATGCGAATCATATGAACGTGATGAAAACTAGCTTGACGATATTCCCATGTGTCCTCGGGAGCGCTTTCCTTCATATAAGAGTTTGTCTAGGCTTGTCCTTTGCTACAAAAAGGATTGGGCCACCTTGCTGCACTTTATTTACTTTTTTTACTTGTTGCTCGTTACAAATTATCTTATCATAAAACTATCTGTTATCACTTATTTCAGTACTTGCAGAGAATACCTTGCTGAAAACCGCTTATTATTTCCTTCTGCTCCTAGTTGGGTTCGACACTCTTACTTATCGAAAGTACTATGATAGATCCCCTATACTTGTGGGTCAGCAAGACTCTTTTCTGGCGCCATTGCCGGGGAAAGAAGCGCCTTTGCTAGGTGGAATTTGGTAAAGAAAAATTTATATAGTGTGCTGAAATTTACTGTCATTTGTTACTATGGAAAGTAATCCTCTGAGGGGCTTGTTTGGGGTATCTTCACCCCGACCTGTAGAGAAAAGAGTTGCTCCTCAACCTACTGAACCTATTGCAAATAAAAATATTCACTTTGAAGTTCCTTCAGGTATGTTAGAAAAACTGCTAGTTAATCCTTTTGTAGGAGATGGAACAAACTATCCTGATGAGCACCTAATCTATGTGGATGAAGTTTGTGGATTATTTAAGCTTGCAGGTATACCCGATGATGTTGTTAAGAAGAAGTTATTTCCTTTATCTTTGAAGGAAGATGCATCGACATGGTATAGGCTATGTGATGATACGGGATCATGGAACTATAAACGATTGAAATTGGAATTTCATCAGAAGTTTTATCCTATGCATCTTGTTCACCGTGATCGTAATTATATATATAATTTTTGGCCTCGCGAAGGAGAAAGCATCGCTCAAGCTTGGGGGAGGCTGAAATCAATGTTATATTCATGCCCCAATCATGATCTCCCAAGAAAAATAATTCTCCAAAGTTTTTATGCTCGGCTTTCTCATAATAATCAATCCATGCTCGATACTTCTTGTGCTGGCTCTTTTATGATGAAGACTATTGAATTCAAATGGAATTTATTGGATAGAATTAAACGCAACTCTAAAGATTGGGATCTCGACGAAGGTAAGGAGTCACGTATGACACCTAAGTTTGATTGTGCTAAATATTTTATGGATACCGATATTTTCCGTAAGTTTAGCACTAAATATGGACTTGACTCTGAGATAGTAGCTTCTTTCTGTGAATCTTTTGCTACTTATGTTGATCTCCCCAAGGAGAAGTGGTTTAAATATCATCCTCCCATAGAAGTAAAAGTAGTTGCACCTACTAAAGTTGAAGAAAAGACTGTCACTTATAATGATCCTATTGGTCCTACCTCTTATGTTGAGAAACCACCTTTCCCTGTTAGAATAAAGGATCATGCTAAAGCTTCAATTGTGGTTCGTAAAAGCAATATTAGAACTTATACACCTCCTGAGCAAGTTAAAGTTGACCCTAATATTGCTATTGTTAAAGATCTCTTAGCTGATAATATTGATGGGCACATTATTTATTTCTGCGGTGAAACTACTAGAATTGCCAAACCTTGTGCTAAAGATAAACAGAGACCTGCGGTAGGCGTGCTTGTTATTTCTGTTAAAATAGGAGATCATTGTTATCATGGCTTATGTGATATGGGTGCTAGCGTTAGCGCTATACCTATTGCCTTATAAAACGAAATTAAGCATGATATTGCACCTGCTGAGTTAGAAGATATTGATGACACAATTAAGCTTGCCAATAGAGATACTATATCACCAATGGGAATTGTTAGAGATGTTGAAGTCTTGTGTGGGAACACTAAATACCCTGCTGCTTTTCTTGTTCTTGGTTCCCCACAAGATAGCTTTTGTCCCATTATTTTTGGTAGACCCTTCATGAACACTGTCAATGCTAGAATAGACTGCGAAAAGAATGTTGTTACTATTGGCTTGGGTGATATGTCCCATGAGTTTAATTTCTCTAAATTTAGTAGACAACACCATGAAGAAGAATTGCCTAGTAAGGATGAAATTATTGGTCTTGCTTCTATTGTCGTACCTCCTAGTGATCCTTTAGAACAATATTTGCTAGACCATGAAAATGATATGTTTATGAATGAAAGAAGGGAAATAGATGAAGTATTATTTAAACAGGAACCTATCCTGAAGCACAATTTGCCTGTTGAAATCCTAGGGGATCCTCCTCCACCCAAGGGTGATCTTGTGTTTGAGCTTAAACCGTTGCCTGATACTCTTAAATATGCTTATCTTGATGAAAAGAATATATATCCTGTTATTATGAGTGCTAACCTTTCAGAGCATAAAGAAGAGAGATTATTGAAAACTCTGAAGAAACACCGAGCTGCTATTGGTTATACTCTTGATGATCTTAAGGGCATTAGTCCCACTCTATGTCAACATAAAATAAATTTGGAAGAAGATGCCAAACCAGTCCGTGATCATCAACGAAGGCTGAATCCTAAGATGAAAAAGTGGTAAGAAAAGAAATACTAAAGCTTCTGGAGTCAGGTATAATTTATCCCATTGCTGATAGTCAGTGGGTAAGTCGTGTCCATTGTGTCCCTAAGAAGGGAATTATTACTGTTGTTCCTAATGATAAAGATGAACTAATTCCGCAAAGAATTATTACAGGTTATAGGATGGTAATTGATTTCCGGAAATTAAATAAAGCTACTTACCCCTTACCTTTTATCGATCAAATGCTAGAAAGATTATGCAAACATACACATTATTGCTTTCTAGATGGTTATTCTGGTTTCTCTCAAATACCTGTGTCAGCTAATGATCAATCTAAGACTACTTTTACCTGCCCTTTTGGTACTTTTGCTCATAGACATATGCCTTTTGGTTTATGTAATGCACCTGCTACCTTTCAAAGATGCATTATGGCTATATTCTCTGACTTTTGTGAAAAGATTTGTGAGGTTTTCATGGACAATTTCTCCATCTATGAATCCTCTTTTTATGATTGCTTGAGCAATCTTGATCGAGTTTTGCAGAGATGTGAAGAAACTAATCTTGTCTTGAATTGGGAAAAGTGTCACTTCATGGTTAATGAAGGTATTGTCTTGGGGCATAAAGTTTCTGAAAGAGGTATTGAGGTTGACAAAGCCAAGGTTGATGCTATTGAAAAGATGCCATGTCCCAAGGACATCAAAGGTATAAGAAGTTTCCTTGGCCATGCCGGTTTTTATAGGAGGTTCATTAAGGACTTCTCAAAATTTCTCGACCTCGACTAATTTATTACAGAAAGATATGCCATTTGTCTTTGATGATGATTGTGTAGAAGCATTTGAAATACTTAAGAAATCATTGATCTCTGCACCTATTGTTCACCCACCTGATTGGAATTTACCCGTTGAAATTATGTGTGATAGTAGTGATTATGTTGTAAGTGTTGTTCTAGGGCAAAGAGTTGAAGAAATTAAATGTTATTCAATATGCTAGTAAAACTCTAGACAATGCTCAACGAAATTATGCTACTACTGAGAAAGAATTCTTAGCAGTTGTATTTGCTTGTGATAAGTTCAGACCTTATATTGTTGATTCTAAAGTAACTATTCACAAGGATCATGCTGCTATTAAATATCTTATGGAAAAGAAACATGCTAAACCTAGACTTATTAGATAGGTTCTCTTGCTACAAGAATTTGATTTACATATTGTTGATAGAAAGGGAGCTGAGAACCCTGTTGCAGATAACTTGTCTAGGTTAGAAAATGTTATTGATGACCCACTACCTATTAATGATAGCTTTCCTGATGAGCAATTAAATGTCATAAATGCCTCTCGTAGTACTTTGTGGTATGCTGATTATGCTAATTACATTGTTGCTAAATTTATACCACCTAGTTTCACATACCAGCAAAAGAAAAAGTTTTTCTATGACTTGAGACATTACTTTTGGGATGACCCACATCTTTATAAAGAAGGAGTAGATGGTGTTATTAGGCGTTGTGTACCGAGCATGAACAGAACATATCCTACATAAGTGCCATCCGAAGCTTATGGAGGACACCACCGGAGATGTAATCGCACATAAGGTATTGCAATCCGGTTTTTATTGGCCTACTCTCTTCAAGGATGCCCGTAAGTTTGTCTTATCTTGTGATGAATGCCAAAGAATTGGTAATATTAGTAGACGTCAAGAAATGCCTATGAACTATTCACTTGTTATTGAACCATTTGATGTTTGGGGCTTTGATTATATGGGACCTTTTCCTGCCTCAAATGGTTACACACATATTTTAGTATTTGTTGATTACGTTACTATGTGTGAAGAAGCTATTCCAACTAGTAGTGCTGATCATAACACTTCTATTAAGATGCTTAAAGAAGTTATTTTTCCTAGGTTTGGAGTCCCTAGATATTTAATGACTGATGGTGGTTCACATTTTATTCATGGTGCTTTCCGTAAAATGCTTGCTAAGTATGATGGTAATCATAGAATTGCATCTCCTTATCACCCACAGTCTAGTGGTCAAGTAGAATTGAGTAATAGAGAGCTCAAATTAATTTTGCAAAAGACTGTCAATAGGTCTAGAAAGAATTGGTCCAAGAAACTTGATGATGCATTATGGGCCTATAGAACTGCATATAAAAATCCTATGGGTATGTCTCCGTATAAAATGGTTTATGGAAAAGCAAGTCACTTACCTCTCGAACTAGAACATAAGGCTTATTGGGCTATTAAAGAGCTCAACTATGATTCAAACTTGCCGGTGAGAAGAGGTTATTTGACATTAGCTCACTTGATGAATGGACAACCCAAGCTTATGAAAATGCCAAGTTGTTTAAAGAAAAAGTTAAAAGATGGCATGACAAAAGGATACAAAAGCGTGAGTTTAATGTAGGTGATTATGTATTGCTATACAACTCTCGTTTAAGATTTTTTGCAGGAAAACTTCTCTCTAAATGGGAAGGGCCCTACGTTATCGAGGAGGTCTATCGTTCTGGTGCCATAAAAATCAACAACTTCAAAGGCACAAATCCGAAGGTGGTGAACGGTCAAATAATCAAACATTATATCTTAGGTAATCCCATAAATGTTGAAACCAATGTTATTGAAACCGTAACCCCGGAGTAATACATAAGGGACACTTTCTGGAACATTTCAGACTCTGAAAAGGAATAGGTATGTGGTACAGTAAGTAAACTGACTCCAAAACAGTTTTAAGGCAATATTTCTCCGCTTTGGATTATTCAGAAAAATAGAAAAATAAGAAGCAGTCCGGGAAGGACACGAGGGCCCCACGAGGGTGGAGGGTGCGCCCTACCCCCCTGGGTGCGCCCCCTACCTCGTGGGCACATCATACGCTTTCCGGACTCCATTTTCTTGCATGATACGTATTTTGGTCAGTAAAAATTCATTATATATTATCCCAAAGGTTTTGACTCCTGTATCACGCAATTATCCTCTGTTCTTGTTTCGAGCTGTTTTCTGTCAGGGTTGTCAAGGCCAGGCATCATGTCCCCCTCCTCCAACAATGGTGACAACGATGCTTGGCTGATGAAGATAGAGCTGAAGAGGGAAGAACCCATGGAGATCAACAAGGATGAAGGGATCAAGAAGACCACGGAGGATCAAGCTCCAGTAGTAGAAGACATCCTTCAACATGATCATAATCTTTTTACCCCAACTGAGATCGAAGATTTCAAGATGATTGAGTTAGCTCGCATATAGAAAAAGTATCTCACGCGTGAAAATATTTTGTTGAAGAAGCATATTGTTGCACTCAAGGGCATTATCCGCAAGCTGGAGGACCTATTACGCTCGATGTGCGACTATCCATCATCACCATCTTCTTCACCAACAAAGAAGGAGATATAATCACATGGGTATGGGCACTCCCCTTGGCAACTTCCAAGCTTGGGGGAGGTGCCCCGGTATCGTATCACAACCACATATACTATCTTTACCGTTTTTCTTAGTTCGATCCTATTAGTAGTATCTTGATCTAGTAGAATAAAGTTTATGGCATGATCTAGTTTTGAGTTTTGCTTTATGATCTCTCTATGTAATCAAGTCCGTGAGCTATATAATAAAGATTACTGTTGAGTAAAGGGCTTGATTATTTTTCCATGATCTTGAGTGAGTAAAAGAAAGAGAAAAGAATAAAAAGAAATAAAGAGTTCATATTGATCTTATTGAGAGTAATGACTTCACATAGAAAGAGTATGATGATTAAATTTGTTGGGAGTTGGCAAACATAGCTTTGGTCATCGTTGCAATTAATAGGAAGTAATAAGGAAAGAGAGGTTTTACATATAAATATACTATCATGGACATCTTTTATGATTGGGAGCACTCATTAAAATATGACATGCTAAAGAGTTGATTTGGACAAGGAAGACAACGTAATGGGTTATGTTTTCTTATATCTGAGATAAATTATATCTTCATCGATCATCCAACATGTTGAGCTTGCCTTTCCCCCTCATGCTAGCCAAATTCTCAGCACCAAGTAGATATAATACTTGTGCTTCCAAAAAACCCTTAAACCAGTTTTGCCATGAGAGTCCACCATACCTACCTATGGATTGAGTAAGATCCTTCAAGTAAGTTGTCATTGGTGCAAGCAATAAAAATTGCTCTGTAAATATGCATGACTTATTAGTGTGGGAGAAAATAAGCTTTATACGATCTTGTGATGTGGAAGAAATAAAAGCGACGGACTGCATAATAAAGGTTCATATCACAAGGGGCAATATAAAGTGACGTTCTTTCGCATTAAGATTTTGTGCATCCAACCATAAAAGCGCATGGCAACCTCTGCTTCCCTCTGCGAAGGACCTATCTTTTACTATTATCCTTTACCTTATGAAAGAGTCATGGTGATATTCACCTTTCCTTTTTACATTTTATCCTTTCGCAAGCATAGGGTGTTGGAAAGATCCTGATAGATATATCTAATTGGATATAGGGGAGCATGAGTTATTATTGTTGACATTACCCTTGAGGTAAAAGGTTGGGAGGCGAAACTATAAGCCCCTATCTTTCTCCGTGTCCGATTAAAACTCTGTAACCACAAGTCTCGCGTGAGTGTTAGCAATTATGAAAGAATAAATGATAGTTGAGTATGTGGACTTGCTAGAAAGCTCTGACATAGACTCTTTCTGATGTTATGATAAATTGCAATTGCTTCAATGACCGAGATTATAGTTTGTTGGTTCTCAATAAAGTTTATGATTCGTACTTTGGTATTGTGAATGGATTATTACTTGAGCATAAGAAATCATATGACAATATCCATATATGTTGCTGTTATGAGAATAATCATGATGCCCTTATGTCTGTATTCTATTTTTATCGACACCTCTACCTCTAAACATGTGGACATATTTATCGTTATCGGCTTCCGCTTGAGGACAAGCGAGGTCTAAGCTTGGGGGAGTTGATACGTCCATTTTGCATCATGCTTTTATATCGATATTTATTGCATTATGAGTTGTTATTACATGTTATGTCACAATACTTATGCCTATTCTCTCCTATTTTACAAGGTTTACATAAGGAGGGAGAATGCCGGCAATTTGGAATTCAGAATTTGGAAAAGGAGCAAATATTAGATACCTATTCTCGCACAACTCCAAAAGTCCCTGAACCTCCACGAAAGTTATTTTTGGAAATAATAAAAAATATTGAGCGGGAGAAGTACGTCAGAGGGGGCCCCACCTGGCCACAAGGGTGGGGGCGCGCCCTACCCCCAGGGCGCGCCCTCTGCCTCGTGGGCCCCCTGTTGGCTCTCTGTTGGCCATCTTCTGCTATACGAAGTCTTTCGTCAAGGAAAAAATCATAAGCAACCTTTCGGGACGAGACTCCGCCACCACGAGGCGTAACCAATCTAGGGCTCCGGCAGAGCTGTTCTGCCGGGGACACTTCCCTTCGGGAGGGGGAAATCATCGCCATCGTCATCACCAACGCTCCTCTCATTGGGAGAGGTCAATCTCCATCAACATCTTCACCAGCACCATCTCCTCTCAAAACCCTAGTTCATCTCTTGTATCCAATTCTTGTCTCCAAGTCCGGGATTGGTACTAGTAGGTTGCTAGTAGTGTTGATTACTCCTTGTAGTTGATGCTAGTTGGTTTATTTGGTGGAAGATCATATGTTCAGATCCTTTATGCATATTAATACCCCTCTAATTATGAACATGAATATGCTTTGTGAGTAGCTACGTTTGTTCCTGAGGACATGGGAGAAGTCTTGCTATTAGTAGTCATGTGAATTTGGTATCGTTCGATATTTTGATGAGATGTATGTTGTCTAGCCTCTAGTGGTGTTATGTGAACGTCGACTACATAACACTTCACCATTATTTGGGCCTAGAGGAAGGCATTGGGAAGTAATAAGTAGATGATGGGCTGCTAGAGTGACCGAAGCTTAAACCCAACTTTATGCGTTGCTTCGTAAGGGGCTGATTTGGATCCATATGTTTCATGCTATGGTTAGGTTTACCTTAATACTTTTGCTGTAGTTGCGGATGCTTGCAATAGAGGTTAATCATAATTCGGATGCTTGTTCAAGTAAGAAAAGCACCCAAGCACCGGTCCACCCACATATCAAATTATCAAAGTACCGAATGTGAATCATATGAACGTGATGAAAACTAGCTTGACGGTATTCCCATGTGTCCTCGGGAGCGCTTTCCTTCGTATAAGTGTTTGTCCAGGCTTGTCCTTTGCTAGAAAAAGGATTGGGCCACCTTGCTACACTTCATTTACTTTTGTTACTTGTTGCTCGTTACGAATTATCTTATCACAAAACTATTTGTTACCACTTATTTCAGTACTTGCAGAGAATACCTTACTGAAAACCGTTTATCATTTCCTTCTGCTCCTCGTTGGGTTCGACACTCTTACTTATCGAAAGGACTACGATAGATCCCCTATACTTGTGGGTCATCATTGTTCAACGCGATCGCGTGGCTCGTCTACGAAGTAGGGGTGCGACGGCTTCAGGGTTTAGGCGATGCAGGCACGGCAACAGGGCGATGCAGTGCAGCGGCAGCATCAAGCCTCCTGGTTCCGCGTGACGAGGAGGAAGACTGGGCACGGGCAAGCTCGGGACTTGCAGGAGGGGCGGCGACGGGTGCACAGAGGAGGAGCGGTTGCCGAGGCTTGGCGAACTGCTATTGTTGCTGCGGCGACGAGGCAGCGAGTTGAGGGACTTGGCGTCCTGGTGAGAGAACGGCGGCGCAGCAGGGACACGGCGGGAACGACACGGAAATGGAGGCAGGGCATGGATCCGTGCGGTGGAGGCCCTGGCCGGATGGCGGGTGACGAACTTGAGGCGCTCAGGCGCCATGGCCGCTCCAATTCCCTGCAGCAACTAGAGAGAGATGAGAGACAGGAGGGAGGGAGAGACAGAAGGAGAAGTGGTGGGGGAAGGGCGCGGGGGTGCTCATCTTGCTCGCTGCAAGTTCGGACGCCGACGACAGAGGTTGGAGAAGCTCGGGCATGAGCAGGGGATCGAGCCCATGGCTCTCTCCTGCGGGTGTTTATGTCGCTGGTTGGTGGATCGAGGGGATCCAGAGGAGAGCGCTGGTTCGGTAGGTTCGAAGGCGACTGGTCGGTGGCTGCAATCAAGGAGGAGTGGGTGGAAGGATCAGACAGATCCCGAGGAAGGGGAGACCAGGTGGAGAAGTCAGTGGGTGGCGGCGTGAGGAGGATTGGATGGATTGGACGGGCTAGGGTTAGGGTTTGATCTATTTAAATAGGTAATGGGATAGATCTTGGACCCTCCGATTAGATCGGACGGTCGAGAATAAATAGGTTAAGGAGTCCAAACAATGAACCGAGGGATGTATTGAGATGATCTGAATCCAACGGTGATGGCTGAGCGGGTCGGGTTCGGGAAAGTTTCAGACACGGGTGAGGGGGGGGCTGACAAAAGGTCAACGGAGACAGAGAGAAGCGACACTACGAACGGCTACAAGTTTTATGAAAACATGCGGATGCAATGCACATGATGCCATGATGAAATGCAACAAGCAAAAATAAAACACACGGCGACAACAAAATAGCTGGAAGACTTCTGGAGTGTCGGTCTTGGGGCGTCACAACTGCGTTCGGTCACCCCTAGCACCGCCTATTGCCATGTTATGCTTTGTGTTGCTTTGATTGCTCTATTATTTATTGTGTTCCCCCTCCGTTACTTCTTTCCGGTAGACCCCGAGACTGCAGGCAACCCCCAGTTCGACTACGGTATTGATGACCCTTCCTTCTTGCCAGAGCAACCAGGCAAGCCCCCCCCCCCTTGGTCACCAAATATCGCCTATTCTTCTCTCTACTGCTTGCATTAGAGTAGTGTAGCATGTTACTGCTTTCGGTTAATCCTATTATGCTGCATAGTATGTCTTTGCCACTACTGTTGTTACCTTTACCTGCAATCCTAAATGCTAGGATAGGATGCTAGAATTCCATTAGTGGCCCTACATTCTTTTCCGTCTGCCATGCTATACTATCGGGTCGTGATCACTCGGGAGGTGATCACGGGTATATACATATATACATACATACTATACAGGTGGTGACTAAAGTCGGGTCGGCTCGTAGAGTACCCGCATGTGATTCTGAAGTGGGGGCTGAAAGGACAGGTGGCTCCATCCCGGTAGAGGTGGGCCTGGGTTCCCGACGGCCCCCGACTATTACTTTGTGGTGGAGCGACAGGGCAGGTTGAGACCACCTAGGAGAGAGGTGGGCCTGGCCCTGGTCGGCATCCGCGGTTACTTCATAATAACACGCTTAACAAGATCTTGGTATTTGATCTGAGTTGGGTCGTTGACCTTATACACACTAACCGCCACATGGGACAAGATATGGGCAACCGGCGTCGTGGTATCAGTCGAAGCTCTTTTTGACGTCAACGACTGAGCAGCGCGCGCTGCATTGGACCGTAAGCCCGCGCTTATGTTAAGGGGGCTAGGTCTGCTTCCGGCCACGTACTCAATGTGCAGGTATGCAATGGGCGATGGGCCCAGACCCCTGCGTGCATAGGATTTAGACCGGCGTGCTGACCTCTCTGTTGAGCCTAGGTAGGGCTGCGACATGTTGATCTCCGAGGCGGACATGACCCAGGAAAGTGTGCCCGGCCAGAGGGATCGAGCGTGTCGGGTAATGTGGTGCACCCCTTCAGGGAAGTTTATCTATTCGAATAGCCGTGTCCATGGTAACAGGCGACCCGGAGTTGTACCTTGACCTTATGACAACTAGAACCGGATACTTAATAAAACACACCCTTCCAAGTGCCAGATATAACCCGGTGATGGCTCTCACATAGGACGACGAGGGGAGGATCACCGGGTAGGATTATGTTATACGATGCTACTTGGTGAACTTGCCATCTACTCTCTTCTACATGATGCAAGATGGAGGCAGCCAGAAGCGTAGTCTTCGACAGGACTAGCTATCCCCCTCTTATTCTGGCTTTCTGCAGTTTAGTCCACCGATATTGCCCCTTTACACATATACCCATGCATATGTAGTGTAGATGCTTGCTTGCGAGTACTTTGGATGAGTACTCACGGTTGCTTTGCTCCCCCTTTCCTTTCTTCTTGGTTGTCGCAACCTGATGATGGAGCCCAGGAGCCAGACACCACCGTCGACAACAACTCCTACTACATCGGAGGTGCCTACTACTACGTGCAGGCCGCTGACAATGACCAGGAGTAGTTTAGGAGGATCCCAGGCAGGAGGCTTGCGCCTCTTTCGATCTGTATCCCAGTTTGTGCTAGCCATCTTATGGCAACTTGTTTAACTTATGTCTATACTCAGATATTGTTGCTTCCGCTGACTTATCTATGATCGAGCACTTGTATTCGAGCCCTCGAGGCCCCTGGCTTGTATTATGATGCTTGTATGACTTATTTTATTTTAGAGTTGTGTTGTGATATCTTCCTGTGACTCCCTGATCTTGATCGTACACGTTTGCGTGTATGATTAGTGTACGATTGAATCGGGGGCGTCACACCACTAGTTTCAAGTAAAAGGGCAAGGGAAAGAAAGTGAACTTCAAGAAGAATGGCAAGCAAGTTGCCACTCCCATGAAGAAGCCCAAAAGATAGACCCAATCCTGAAACTATGTGTTTCTGCTACAAAGGTAATGGTCACTGGAAGCAGAATTGCCCCAAATACTTGGCGGATAAGAAGGATGGCAAAGTGAACAAAAGTATATGTGATATACGTGTTATTGATGTGTACTTTACTAGTGTTCATAGTAGCCCCTGGGTAATTGATATCGGTTCAGTTTCTATGATTAGTAACTCGAAACAGGAGTTACAAAATGAACAACAGACTAGTTGAGGGCAAGGTGACGATGTGTGTTGGAAATGATTCCAAAGTTGATAAGATCACCATTGCATACTCCCTATACCTTCGGGGTTAGTATTGGAACTAAATAAATGTTATTTGGTGTTTGCGTTGTAAATATGATTGGATCATGTTTATTGCGATACAGTTATTCATTTAAAGTCAGAGAATAATTGTTGTACTGTTTACATGAATAAAACCTTCTGTGGTCATACACCCAAGGTGAATGGTTTATTGAATCTTGATCGTAGTGATACACATATTCATAATATTGATGCCAAAAGATGTAAAGTTGATAATGATAGTGCAAATTGTTTGTGGCACTGCCGTTTAGGTTATGTTGGTGTAAAGCGCATGAAGAAACTCCATGCAGATGGGCTTTTGGAATCACTTGATTATGAATCATTTGATACTTCCGAACCATGCCTCATGGGCAAGATGGCTAAGACTCCATTCTCCAGAACAATGGAGCGAGCAACTGACTTATTGGAAATAATACATACTGATGTATGTGGTCCAATGAGTATTGAGGCTCGCGGCGGGTATCGTTGTTTTCTGACTTTCACAGATGATTTGAGCAGATATGGGTATATCTACTTAAGTAAACACAAGTCTGAAACATTTGAAAAGTTCAAAGAATTTCAGGGTGAAGTTGAGAATCATCGTAACAAAAAAATAAAGTTTCTACAATCTGATCGCGGAGGCGAATATTTGAGTTACGAGTTTGGCCTTCATTTGAAACAATGTGGAATAGTTTCGCAACTCATGCCACCTGGAACACCACAGTGTAATGGTGTATCTGAACGTTGTAACCGTACTTTATTAGATATGGTGCAATATATGATGTCTCTTACCGATTTACCACTATTGTTTTGGGGTTATACCTAGTTCTAACATCACAACGTAACTGGGTGATGATAAATATGCTCTACAGGTGTCTCCGATGGTGTTTGTTGAGTTGGCATAGATCGACATTAGGATTTGTCACTCTATGTTTCAGAGAGGTATCTCTTGGCCCTCTCTGTAATAATCATCACTATAAGCCGTGCAAGCAATGTGACTAATGAGTTAGTTACGGGGTGATACATTACGCAACGAGTAAAGAGACTTTCCGGTAATGAGATTGAACTAGGTATGATGATACCGATGATCGAATCTCGGGCAAGTAACATGCTGATGACAAAGAGAACAACGTATGTTGTTATGTGGTTTGACCGATAAAGATCTTCGTAGAATATGTAGGAGCCAATATGACCATCCAGGTTTTGCTATTGGTTATTGACCGGAGATGTGTCTCGGTCATGTCTACATAGTTCTCGAACCCGTAGGGTCCGCACGCTTAACGTTCGATGACGATTTGTGTTGTGAGTTATGTGATATGATGTACCGAAGTTTGTTTGGACCCGGATGAGATCATAGACATGACGAGGAGTCTCTAAATGGTCGAGAGTTAAAGATTCATATATTGGAAGGTTGCATTCGGACATCGGAATGGTCCCGAGTGATTCGGGCATTTTTCCAGAGTACCGGGAGGTTACCGGAACCCCCCGGGGAAAGATATGGGCCTTATGGGCCATAGGAGTGAGGCTAACCAGCCCACAAGGGGCTGGTGCTCCCCCCACAAGGGAGGAGGCTGAATTGGACTTGGGAAGCGGGCACCACCCCTCTTTCCTTCTCCTACTCCCTCTCCTTCCCCTTTTCCCCCTCCGGTAGAAGGAAAAAAGGGTGGGGTCGAATCCTACTAGGACTGGAGTCCTAGTAGGACTCCCCTTTCCCTGGCGCACCCCTTGTTGGTCGGCCTCCTCCTCCCCTCCTTTATATACGGGGGCATGGGCACCCCAAAGGAAGAACAGACAATATCAGCCATGTGCGGTGCCCCCCTCCACAGTTACACACCTTGGTCATATCATCGTAGTGCTTAGGCGAAGCCCTGAGCCAGTAACTTCATCATCACCGTTGCCACGCCATCGTGCTGACGGAACTCTCCCTCGTCCTCAACTAGATCAAGAGTTCGAGGGACTTCATTGAGTTGAACGTCTGCCGAACGCAGAGGTGACGTACGTTCGGTGCTTGGATCGGTTGGATCGCGAAGACGTTCGACTACATCAACTGCGTTACTAAACGCTTCCGCTTTCGGTCTACGAGGGTACGTGGACACACTTTCCCCTCTCGTTGCTATGCATCACCTAGATAGATCTTGCGTGGTCGTAGGAAATTTTTTGAAATACTGCGTTCCCCAACAGGCATCCCGCCACGCCGTGTTCCTCGCCGCCCTCGAGCGCACACATGGTAAGGAAGCGATGGCATCTCGCCTTGCTGAGTTCATCGCCACCGCTGGCCAGACAGTTACATGGGTGGACTTTGAGGCTGCCATGGCCGAATGGGTGGTGGATCTGGAGGCGGCCAAAGTCGCATAGAAGGAGCGAAAAAAGGCAGAAAGCAGTCAAGAAAAGAGTGTACCGCTGCCACAAGAAGAAAGAGGCCGCGCGCCATGGTGAGGAGAGCTTGGCGGAGATCGAAGAACGGTGGGCTACCGCCTACAAGGCCGGGAAGGAGAACACCAGCGTCTGGCCAACATGCCCCGATGGCAGCATGTGCGAAGTAGTTTAAGTTTGTAGTATTAGAGCAAATTACCAGTAGTACTTTAATTTTGTAGTATTAACGTACAATGTCGGTAAGAGCATCCTTTGAGGGTTTTGAGCGTTGATTAGCATGTGTGCCCGTGTGCATTTTTTGCGTTAATCATTAGAAGATCACAAAACACACGGTTTCTATGCCGTACCCGTCTGCGTTTTTTGCGTTAATGACCCATAAGTCAGTTACCTGTGCAATGTTTCCTAATAAACCAGGCGTACCATTGACCGAAAAAATCAAGTACATGTGTACATTTATTTGGAGACGGGATCTGCCAACTTTCTTTTTTCTCGCACACGAGTATTTTACGCGCTTCATCTGTGTTGTGTGTTTCCCCCGCCTAAGTTTCAAGTTTCGTAGCGAAATTTTCATTAGGCGCGTGATTTTAGATTTTATTCCTCCAACATCATCTCCACCCTCAGTATCCCCCCTCGCGCCTCCCCCTACCGGCATCTCAAACCGCCGCCGCCACAACCACATCTACATTCTGCTCGGATCCAGTCAGGTAACCCACCGATCTCTATCACGGCCCCGACCTGATTGCTTGAATGGCGCCTGTGAAACATCCTCATGCCTCCAAATCCCCCTCGCCAGCAGCTGATGGCGGTCCATGGCGTGATGGCCGCTGTGCATGTTAACCCAGAGGAACACCTCGCCTCCGCCGCCGCCGACACACGGTGCAGGCTCTGGCCCAGATGAAATCCCCCACCGACTACCCCCCAAGACTTAATAGGTAAGATCTGACTAGCTAAATCTTACCAATACCACTTGCAACGGCTATGATTTGTATGATTGATGTATTAAGCATGTTCGTGTCATGTTTATTTCAGTACTGCACACTATATGGTGTTCAAATATTACCGTGTCCAGCTCAATTTCACCAATACCAGCAACAAACTTACAATACATGACTCTGGATATCACTAGAGATGCTGCCCATTTGCTATTTTTAGTGGATGCTAACCCTGTTGTACTTAACATGCCTGTCCATGTACTTACGCAGGGTCATAACGGCCAATGCTTTTGTTTGCCATCGAGGTCAGCTGCATCCCGTGTCTTACAGTACTTCACATAATTTGTGCAATTGTAGTTTACCTTCTACCATTTACTGGTTGCCTGTAGGTACAAATGTCGATGTAATCGATCCACGCTCGACCGGAGGAATAGCTCGCCTTACGGCCACGACTTTGGGCGGGCTGGCCAAGATGAAGTGCCCCAGCAACTACCTCTCAGGACTTACCAAGTATGTACTCACCAGTTCAATATTACCAATACCAGTTGCAATTAATGGCTATGTTCTGTACGGTCGATGTATTAAGCATGCTCTAGTAAACATGCCTAACACGTTTTTGCTACTTTCCCTACCTTTTTATAGACATCTGGGCCATTCTCTGCTCTGGCAGCACCTGCCTTCTGATTTTTAACTATGCCAATTGCATTTTTATCAGTACCGGTTTCAATGTCTATTAAGCCTGTTGCAATTAACAGTTGAATCAATTTTTAAACAGTTGTATTTCAATGGCTACAAACTTACAAAACATGACTTAGGATGATGTTAAGCCTGTTGCTATTAACAGTTGTATCCATTTTTTAATCTGTCCATTTACTACCATGCTACTCTCCGCAATGAAGATATACTAGAGATGCTGCTCATTTGCTATTTTTGGTGGATGCTAACCCTGCTGTAATTAACATGATTGTCCATGTACTTACGCAGGGTCATAACGGCCGATGCTGTTGTTTGCCGTCGAGGTTAGCAGCATCCCATGTCTTACAGTATTTCACATCATTTGTGCAATTGCAGTTTAACTTCTACCATTTACTGGTTGCCTATAGGTACACATGTCAGTGGCACTGATCCACGCTTCGACCCGGAGGAACAGCTCGCCTCCGCCGCCGCTGACTTTGGGCGGGCTCTGGCCAAGATGAAGTGCCCCAGCAACTACCTCTCAGGACTTACCAAGTATGTACTCACCAGTTCAATCTTACCAATACCAGTTGCAATTAATGGCTATGTGTTGTACGGTCAATGTATTAAGCATGTTGTAGTAAACATGCCTAACACATTTTAGCTATTTTCCCTACCTTTTCATAGACAACTGGGCAATTATCTGCTCTAGCAGCACCTGCCCTGTGATGTTTAACTCTGCCAATTGCATTTTTATCAGTACCAGTTTCAATGGCCATTAAGCCTGTTGCAATTAACAGTTGTATCCATTTTTAAAGAGTTGTATTTCAATGGCTAAAAACTTACAAAACATGAATTAGGATGTTGTTAAGCCTGTTGCAATCAGCAGTTGTATCCATATTTTAATCCGTCCCTTTGCTACCGTGCTACTCTTTCGAAATGAAGATATCACTACAGATGCTGCAGTTTTATTACCATTTGCTATTTTTGGTGGATGTTAACCCTGTTGTAGTTAACATTGGCTTTCCATGTACTTACATAGGGCTACAATGGGCGATGTTGTTGTTTGCCGTCGAGATTAGCTGCATCCCATGTCTTATACACCATCTATTCCTAAATATAAGTATTTTTAGAGATTCCAATATAGACTACATAAGGAGCAAAATGAGTGAATCTAGATTCTAATCTAAACTATATCTATAATTCTATATACATCTGTATGTAGTTCATGTTGAAATCTCGAAAAAAATACTTTTACTTAGGAACATAGGTAGTTGTATTTTACATCATTTGTGCAATCTCAGTTTAGCTTCTAATATTTACTGGTTGCTTGTCGGTAAATATATGAGCGGTACTGATCCATGCTTCGATCCCTTTTGCGTATGGGGCAATGAGATATTCATGAACAAGTGTCAAGTGAGGAAACTAAGAAAGATTGTTAGGCGAAGAAAGCGGGTGATTGGAATTAAGCTCTTTATTTACATTGTCGAAGACAACAGTGAACTTTAGGATGGTAAGTAATGTGTTGTCTTTTCCCCCTGCCCACAACAACTTACTCTATTAGACCTCTGTATCTGATATTTTTCTCTTTTCAGTGGTTTCTGAAGCTATTTACTGATGATTACCTTGCAAACTACTTAACCGGAGTGGACGAAACTAAGGTTAAAGTATATAATTCATGCTACCATGATAATGCTCTAGAAGTCTTGCTGAAGGCCGTGAAGGATGGGCGGGCGATCGTCACAAGGGGTTGGACAAAAGTGGTTCGTGCCTATGGCATGCAGGAAGGCACATTATGGGCATTCCGCTTCTTCAATGCCGTCGGCAATCAAAATGATTTACACTTGTCTCTTCACCTTTACCGCCTTTAAATAATGTGGTTCATCATAGTTAATTGTTGCCTAATCCTGTAATTACTGAACATATTGTACTGGCAATTTTATTTGTGGATTCGTTGTTGAACCATTGTGCTAAGAATTTGAATTGCACATTTCATATTTCAAAATTTCCAATTTGAATAATAAATTATAGGCAAAAATAAAAAGAAAACAGACGGTCATGGAACTTTGCAAACGGTTCTAGTAGTAAAAGCGCTTGTGATGGATAGCCCAATGCCACACAGTTTTCTGCATGAAATCATGTGTGATGTAGTTAATGAAAGAGAACAGTTAACCAAGGCAGAGCGTGTGTGACAGTTACACCTTTCACACACGAGCGTATACATAAAATTGTGTGGGATGTACATACGAACGGAAACGTTTTCCCTGGATTGACTGTGTGGGATGTACATAAGAACGGAAACGTATTCCTTGGATTGACTGTGTGTGGGATCCACCGTGTGGGATGTACATACCTACGGAGATGTTTTTCTCGGATTACCGTGTGGGATGTACATACCTACAAAAATGATTGGGTTTCGATGCCTCGCCCGATCGCACACGGCCCCAGCCTGGGTCCCAAGAGAGCCTATCCCCGATGATTTCTGGGTCGTGTGGGAAGGACCCCCCTATCGCCCACACTCACTTGGCGACGGTTCCAAATGTCGTTGCGGAAAGGGGTTAAAAACCGTTTGTATAGCACTGACGCACAATAGTGACGCCCTAGAGTTAGAACCATTCTTGGGTCCGTGGAGCCCTGAATCCGACACCAAGGCTATCATGCCAACTTCACTGAAGCAAGAGTCGAGCCTCGAAAGCCGGCATTTTTATACTCTATTATCAAACACATCCAACATCATACATTGCATCATCATACAGCGCATCATATATGCATATATACATATATATATATATATATATATATATGTGTGTGTGTGTGTGTGTGTGTGTGTGTGTGTGTGTGTGTGTGTGTGTTTGTTTATGTTGCAGGAGCCGGTTTTCAAACCAGGTTACATTGTGACTCTGCAGGAATAAACAAATCATTGATGTCCAACATGGTCGTATTTTCATCATGGTTATCTTAACTAGTGATAATTAATTGAGGTTTCCAAAGCCATTTCAAAGATGGTTGTTATTCCCTCATCCAAAAATACCATCTTACAACAAGAAGCATGGTTCAACAGTGATATGCAAAGCATTCAACAGACATCATCCAGACGGTGGATATGATTTTATTTTACAATGGAAGGAATAGTCCCGAGTCGCTGCAGGAACATGACCCGGCACTTAGGGGATACATTATTCAAATCAAAATTACATCAAGTATGCAAGTCCCATGTCACTGCAAGCATGCACCACGGCACTTGGGGGCTAATGCATAGTCATTTTAACTCGTCTCATTGAAGACCCGACCCATCACATAGTGATGAGCCGTCCCTTGGGGGCTACCAATTGCTCCTGTCAAAATTTAAAGTACAGAAGCCTTAATCCGCTATATCGAAAGTGGCCCAAAGCTTGGGGGCTACATAATATAATGTTATTTTGAAAGGAGTACATGTAAGACCCAGGCCACTGCAGGCAAGACAACTTGGCACTTGGGGGCTACAGCATTCAGTTGTTTACCAAGATTATACAGTCCAAATTGAAGACTCGTCCCATCACATACTAATGAGCCAAACCTTGGGGGTTGCACATGTGAAGTGCAAAAACATTCAGTTCATAATTGAAGACTCAGATGAACAACCCGCATTTCTCCAAAGTTGCAACGTTTACATTTAAGGAAGTCTTAAGATATCACTTTGTTCTACTATTAAAGACTTGGGGGCTACAAGTTATCTCCTCCAAGATATTCAGACATGTGAGCTCAACATTATATGAATATATTTTTCATAAAAATTCAGAAGCATTGAAAGATGGCACAACATCAGATGAATTTTCTTTTTATCAAGCCAAGGCATTTGAAGACAATTCGAAAATATCATAAGGGTTATTTTTTCTACATGGAAGCAGCATCAGCATGTTAAATTGACAAAAGACTTAGACTTTTCAAGAACTGATTAATTGACTAAAACTAGTCTTTTTGAGTGAGCCGGGCCCTTTACTTATTCTTATTTCAGGAGCTTAGCATGAATAAATTCAAAGCTAACCCGGGGGCTAATGTTGGGGATATTCCCCACGACCAAGCCTCGGATCATGAGGATAAGTCATCTCTGAGGCTTAAGTCTTCTCTGGACTTAAACCGCCCTGATGTTAAGTCATCTCTGGGCTTAAACCGCACTGAGACTTAAGTCATCTCTAGGCTTAAGCCGCCCTAAGGCTTAAGTCATCTATGGGCTTAAGCCGCCCTGAGGCTTAAGTCGTCTCTGGGCTTAAGCTGCCCTGAGGCTTAAGTCCTCTCTGGGCTTAAGCCGCCCTGACGTTAAGTCATCTCTAGGCTTAAGCTGCCCTGAGACTTAAGTCATCTATGGGCTTAAGCCGCCCTGAGGCTTAAGTCATCTCTGGGCTTAAGTCATCTCTAGGCTTAAGCCGCCCTAAGACTTAAGTCATCTCTAGGCTTAAGCCGCCTTGACATTAAGTCATCTCTGGACTTGAGCCGCCCCGACGCTAAGTCATCTCTGGGCTTAAGCCGCCCTCAGACTTGAGTCATCTCTGGGCTTAAGCCGCCCTGAGGCTTAAGTCATCTCTAGGCTTAAGCCGCCCTGACATTAAGTCATCTCTGGGCTTAAGCCGCCCTGAGACTTAAGTCATCTCTGGGCTTAAGCCACCCTGAGACTTAAGTCTGGGCTTAAGCCGCCCTGACGTTAAGTCATCTCTGGGCTTAAGTCGCCCGAAAGATGAGTCCCGGAGCTAACAAGCCCAAGATGAGAAGCCCGTGATAAGAAGCCCAATATAAGAAGGCCGCAATAAGCCACCCGCGATAAGAAGCCATAATAGGTTATGTCCTAATCCTACTAGGACTCTACATGTAAGCGGCCCCTTCAACATATATAAGGAGGGGCAGGGCACCCCAAGAGGGATATGTTTTGAGATAGATAGGTTTGAGACAAATATTTGGATAGGTCTCGAGACAAACATTTTGATAGCTCTCGAGACAGGCAGTGAAATAACACCCTTGTAACCATGAGCATCATCATCATCAATATAATCAAGCAGGATGTAGGATTTTACCTCCACTGTGAGGTGCCAAACCTGGGTAAAAACTCGTGTCTCTCGATTCCGATCAACCCGACAAGCTAACCACTCAGTTGTGATGGCCTCACGAATAAGTTCTCACACTAGGCCATCTACCGTGACAAAACCACGACAGTCCCCGCCATGGCCGAAGAGCTCGTTGACGCGCCGGCCTGAACCACCGCGGCCACAGCCACCCTCTCACCTCCCCACCTTGTCAAGACGCTTTGCCTCATCTCCCTCGTCCTCTACGCCGAGCCACACATCGCTGTACGCCATGAATCCTCACCACCGAGCTCGACCCCGCCGCCTCTGCACTGAGATCACTGGTGACCGTATGTCGTCTCCTCCGCCTCCTCGAGCTCCGCTTGGAATCTGCTGTGAGATCCACCGTCTTTAACCCTACTCCCCAAGCTCGTTCATGTCCCCTAGCCATGCTAGCCATTGGAGCCAGGAGCTCCTCGCCGCCGATCATGAAGCCGTCGTGGCTAGAGCGAGTGCTGCTCGCATCTGAGCACTCCATCGTCCTCAGCATGCTCCCAGGAGCCCATAAACACCACCAACTAGTCCTCTAGTGCACCGTAGTGTCGACCCTGTCCACTTCCAAACTCCAGCCGCCACTGATACGTCCATTTTGCATCATGCTTTTATATTGATATTTCTCGCATTATGGGCTATTATTTCACGTTATGTCACAATACTTATGGCTATTCTCTCTTATTTTACAAGGTTTACATGAAGAGGGAGAATGCCAGCAGCTGGAATTCTGGGCTGGAAAAGGAGCAAATATTGAAGGAATATTCTGCGTAACTCCAAAAGTCCTGAAACTCCATGGAATACCTTAAAATAAATAAAGAAAAATAAATGCGCCAAAGATGAAGGCCGGGGCCCACACCCTGCTCACGAGGGTGGGCGCGCCCCCCTCCAGGCGCCCCCCTACCTCGTGGGCCCCCTGGTGGTTCTCCGACGTCCATCTTCTCCTATATGAAGTCTTTCGACGGGAAAAAATCGGAAGCAACCTTTCGGGACGAGACTCCGCCGCCACGAGGCGAACCTTGGCGGAACCAATCTAGGGCTCCGGCAGAGGTGTTCTGTCGGGGACACTTCCCTCCGGGAGGGGGAAATCATCGTCATCATCATCACCAATGCTCCTCTCATCGGGAGAGGGCAATCTCCATCAACAAGTTCATCAGCACCATCTCATCTCCAAACCCTAGTTCATCTCTTGTATCAAATTCTTGTCTCCAAGTCCGGGATTGGTGCTAGTAGGTTGCTAGTAGTGTTGATTACTCCTTGTAGTTGATGCTAGTTGGTTTACTTGGTGGAAGATCATATGTTCAGATCCTTTATGCATATTGTTACCCTTATGATTATGAACATGAATATGCTTTGTGAGTGAGTTACGTTTGTTCCACGAGGACACGGGAGAAGTCTTGCTATTAGTAGTCATGTGAATTTGGTATTCGCTCGATATTTTGATGAGATGTATGTTGTCTAGCCTCTAGTGGTGTTATGTGAACGTCGACTACATAACACTTCACCATTATTTGGGCCTATAGGAAGGCATTGGGAAGTAATAAGTAGATGATGGGTTGTTAGAGTGATAGAAGCTTAAACCCTAGTTTATGCGTTGCTTCGTAAGGGGCTGATTTGGACCCATATGTTTCATGCTATGGTTAGGTTTACCTTAATACTTTTATTAAATTAAGTTGCGGATGCTTGCAATAGAGGTTAATCATAAGTGGGATGCTTGTTCAAGTAAGAACAGCACCCAAGCACCGGTCCACTCACATATCAAATTATCAAAGTACCGAACGCGAATCATATGAACGTGATGAAAACTAGCTTGACGATATTCCCATGTGTCCTCGGGAGCGCTTTTCCTATTATAAGAGTTAGTTCCGGCTTGTCCTTTGATACAAAAAGGATTGGGCCACCTTGTTGCACCTTATTTACTTTTGTTACTTGTTGCTCGTTACAATTTACCTTATCACAAAACTATCTGTTACCACTTATTTGATTTTGCAGAGAATACCTTGCTGAAAACCGCTTATCATTTCCTTCTGCTCCTCGTTGGGTTCGACACTCTTACTTATCAAAAGGACTACGATAGATCCCCTATACTTGTGGGTCATCAAGACTCTTTTCTGGTGCCGTTGCCGGGGAGTGTAGCGCCTTTGGTAGGTGGAATTTGGTAAGGAAAACTTTATATAGTGTGCTGAAATTTTCTGTCATTTGTTACTATGGAAAGTAATTCTATGAGGGGCATGTTCGGGGTATCTTCACCCCTTCCAGTAGAGCAAAGAGTTGCTCCTCAACCTACTGAACCTATTGAAAATGAAAATCCTTTTGAATTTCCTTCGGGTATCATGGAAAAACTGCTGGCTAATACTTTTACACGAGATGGAACAAAGCATCCTAACGAGCATCTACGCTATGTGGATGATATTTGTGGACTATTTAAGCTTGCAGGTGTACCCGATGATGTTGATAAAAAGAAGGCTTTCCCTTTATCTTTGGAGGGAGACGCGTTGACATGGTATAGGCTATGTGATGATACGAGATCATGGAACTATAAAAGAGTGAAATTCGAATTTGATCAAAAGAATTACCCTATGCATCTTGTTCATCGTGATCGCAATTATATACATAATTCTTGGCCTCGTGAAGGAGAAAGCATCGCTCAAGCTTGGGGGGGGCTTAAATCAATGTTATATTCATGCCCAATCATGAGCTCGCAAGAGAAGTGATTATGCAAAGTTTTTATGCTCGGCTTTCTCATAATAATCAAACCATGCTCGATATTTCTTGTACTGGCTCTTTTATGATGAAGCCTATTGAATTTAGATGGAATTTATTGGATAGAATTAAATGCAACCCTGAAGATTGGGACCTCGACGAAGGTAAGGAGTCAGGTATGACATCTAAGTTTGATTGTGTTAAATCTTTTATGGATACCTATATTTTCTGTAAGTTTAGCACTAAATATGGACTTGACTCTGAGATAGTAGCTTCTTTCTGTGAATCTTTTGCTACTTATGTTGATATCCCTAAGGAGAAGTGGTTTAAATATCATCCTCCCATATAAGTAAAAGTAGCTGCACCTATTAAAGTTGAAGAAAAGACTATCACTTATAATGATCCTATTGTTCCCACCTCTTATGTTGAGAAACCACTTTTCCCTGTTAGAGTAAAGGATCATGCTAAAGCTTCAACTGTTGTTAAGTAAAAGCAATATTAGAACTTATACACCTCCTGAGCAAGTCAAAGTAGAACCTAATATTGCTATTGTTAAAGATGTCTTGTCTGATAATATTGATGGGCATGTTATTCAATTCTATGGTGAAACTTCTAGAATTGCTAAACCTTGTGCTAAAGATAAACATAGACCTGTGGTAGGTGTGCCTGTTATTTCTGTTAAAATAGGAGATCATTGTTATCATGGCTTATGTGATATGGGTGCTAGTGCTAGTGTTATACCTATTACCTCGTATGAAGAAATTAAACATGAAATTGCACCCGCTGAGATAGAAGATATTGATGTCACAATTAAGCTTGCCAATAGAGATACTATTTCACCAGTGGGAATTGTTAGAGATGTTGAAGTCTTGTGTGGGAAAACTAAATATCCCGCTGATTTTCTTGTTCTTGGTTCTCCACAAGATAGCTTTTGTCCCATTATATTTGGTAGACCCTTCTTGAATATTGTTAATGCTAAGATAGACTGCGAAAAGAATGTTGTTACTATTGGCTTGGATGATATGGTTCATGAGTTTAATATCTCTAAATTTAGTAAACAACATCGTGAAGAAGAATTGCCTAGTAAGGATGAAATTATTGGTCTTGCTTCTATTGCCGTACCTCCTAGTGATCCTTTAGAACACTATTTGCTAGACCATGAAAATGAGATGTTTATGAATGAAAGAAGGGAAATAGATGAAGTATTCTTTAAACAAGAACCTATTCTGAAACACAATTTACCTGTTGAAATCCTAGGGGATCCTCCTCCACCCTAGGGTGATCCCGTGTTTGAGCTTAAACCGTTGCCTGATAATCTTAAATATGCTTATCTTGATGAAAAGAAAATATATCCTGTTATTATTAGTGCTAACCTTTTGAGTATGAAGAAGAAAGATTATTGAAAACTCTGAAGAAACACCGTGCCGCTATTGGATATACTCTTGATGATCTTAAGGGCATTAGTCCCACTCTACGTCAGCATAAAATAAATTTGGAAGCGGATGCCAAACCAGTTCGTGATCCTCAACGACGTTTGAATCCCAAAATGAAAGAAGTGGTAAGAAAAGAAATACTCAAGCTTCTGGAGGCGGGTATAATTTATCCCGTTGCTGATAGTCAGTGGGTAAGTCCTGTCCATTGTGTACCTAAGAAGGGAGGTATTACTGTTGTCCCTAATGATAAAGATGAATTGATTCCGCAAAGAATTATCACAGGTTATCGATGGTAATTGATTTCCACAAATTAAATAAAGCTACTAAGAAAGATCATTACCCCTTACCTTTTATTGATCGAATGCTAGAAAGATTATGCAAACATACACATTATTGCTTTCTAGATGGTTATTCCGGTTTTTCTCAAATACCGTATCGGCTAAAGATCAATCAAAGACTACTTTTACATGCCCTTTTGGTACTTTTGCTTATAGACGTATGCCTTTTGGTTTATGTAATGCACCTGCTACCTTTCAAAGATGCATGATGGCTATATTCTCTGACTTTTGTGAAAATATTTGTGAGGTTTTCATGGACGAATTTTCCGTCTATGGTTCCTCTTTTGATGATTGCTTGAGCAATCTTGATCGAGTTTTGCAGAGATGTGAAGAAACTAATCTTGTCTTGAATTGGGAAAAGTGCCACTTTATGGTTAATGAAGGTATTGTCTTGGGGCACAAAGTTTCTGAAAGAGGTATTGAAGTTGATAAAGCCAAGGTTGATGCTATTGAAAAGATGCCATGTCCCAAGGACATCAAAGGTATAATAAGTTTCCTTGGTCATGCCGGATTTTATAGGAGGTTTATTAAGGACTTCTCAAAAATTTCTCGGCCTCTCACTAATTTATTACAAAAAGATGTACCATTTGTCTTTGATGATGATTGTGTAGAAGCATTTGAAATACTTAAGAAAGCATTAGTCTCAGCATGTGTTGTTCAGCCACCTGATTGGAATTTACCCTTTGAAATTATGTGTGATGGTAGTGATTATGCTGTAGGTGCTGTCCTAGGGCAAAGAGTTGATAAGAAGTTAAATGTTATCCATTATGCTAGTAAGACTCTAGACAATGCTCAAAGAAATTATGCTACTACTGAAAAAGAACTTTTAGCAGTTGTATTTGCTTGTGATAAATTCAGACCCTATATTGTTGATTCTAAAGTAACTATTCACACCGATCATGCTGCTATTAAATATCTTATGGAAAACAAAGATGCTAAACCTAGACTTATTAGATGGGTTCTCTTGCTGCAAGAATTTGATTTGCATATTGTTGATAGAAAAGGAGCTGAGAACCCCGTTGTAGACAACTTATCTAGGTTAGAGAATGTTCTTGATGACCCACTACCTATTGATGATAGCTTTCCTGATGAACAATTAAATGTCGTAAGCACTTCTCGTAGCACTCCATGGTATGCTGATTATGCTAATTATATTATTGCTAAATTTATACCACCTAGCTTCACATACCAACAAAAGAAAAAGTTCTTTTATGATTTGTGACATTACTTTTGGGATGACCCACATCTTTATAATGAAGGAGTAGATTGTGTTATTAGACGTTGTGTGCCTGAGCATGAACAGGAACAGATCCTACGCAAGTGTCACTCCGAAACTTATGGAGGACACCACGCTGGAGATAGAACTGCACATAAGGTATTGCAATCTGGTTTTTATTGGCCTACTCTCTTCAAGGATGCCCGTAAGTTTGTTTTATCTTGTGATGAATGTCAAAGAATTGGTAATATTAGTAGACGTCAAGAAATGCCTATGAATTATTCACTTGTTATTGAACCATTTGATGTTTGGGGCTTTGATTATATGGGACCTTTTCCTGCCTCCAATGGATATACACATATTTTAGTTGTTGTTGATTACGTTCCTAAGTGGGTAGAAGCTATTCCAACTAGTAGTGCTGATCATAACACTTCTATTAAAATGCTTAAGGAAGTTATTTTTCCGAGGTTTGGAGTCCCTAGATATTTAATGACTGATGGTGGTTCACTCTTTATTCATGGTGCTTTCCGTAAGATGCTTGCTAAATATGACGTTAATCATAGAACTGCATCTCCATATAACCCGCAGTCTATTGTTCAAGTAGAATTGAGTAATAGAGAGCTCAAGTTAATTTTGCAAAAGACTGTTAATAGGTCTAGAAAGAATTGGTCCAAGAAACTTGATGATGCATTATGGGCCTATAGAACTGCATATAAAAATCCTATGGGTATGTCTCCGTATAAAATGGTTTATGGAAAAGCATGTCACTTACCTCTCGAACTAGAACATAAGGCATATTGGGCTATTAATGAGCTCAACTATGATTTCAAACTTGACAGTGAGAAGATGTTATTTGATATTAGCTCACTTGATGAATGGAGAACCCAAGCTTATGAAAATGCCAAGTTGTTTAAAGAAAAGGTTAAAAGATGGCATGACAAAAGGATACAAAAGCGTGAGTTTAATGTAGGTGATTATGTATTGCTATACAACTCTCGTTTAAGATTTTTTGCAGGAAAACTTCTCTCTAAATGGGAAGGTCCCTACGTTATCGAGGAGGTCTATCGTTCTGGTGCCATAAAAATCAACAACTTCGCGGGCACAAATCCAAAGGTGGTAAACGGTCAAAGGATCAAACACTATGTCTCAGGTAATCCTATAAATGTTGAAACCAATATTATTGAAACCATAACCCCGGAGGAATACATAAAGGTGGTAAACTCAGGAGAACGTTCCAGACTCTGAAAAGGAATAGGTATGTGGTACGGTAAGTAAACTGACTCCAAAACAATTTCTAAGGCAATATTTCTTCGTTTTGGATTATTTAGAAAAATAGAAAAATAAGTAGCAGTCCGGGGAGGACACGAGGCCTCCATGAGGGTGGAGGGCGCGCCCCCGTACCTCGTGAGCACCCTGTGTGTCCTCCGGACTCCGTTTTCTTGCATGATACATATTTCGGTCGGTAAAAATTCATTATATATTCTCCCGAAGGTTTTGACTTCCGTATCATGCAAATATCCTCTGTTTTCGTTTCGAGCTGTTTCCGTTGCAGATTTGAGGATTCCGGAGACTCGATCATCCTTCTATGAGGGTGAGCCTATGCCATGGAAGGTGGACGACAAGCTTGCATCATCAACAACACCTCCACCGCCAAAGAAGAAAGAAGGAGACATAATCACATGGGTATGGGCACTCCCTTGGCAACTGCCAAGCTTGGGGAGGTGCCCGGTATCGTATCACCATCACAACTCCTATCTTTACCGTTTTTTTAGTTCGATCCTATTAGTAGTATCTTGATATAGTAGAATAAAGTCATAGCATGATCCAGTTTTGAAGTTTTGCTTTATGATCCCTCTATGCAATCGAGTCCGTGAGCTATATATAATAAAGATTAGTGTTGAGTCAAGGGCTTGATTATTTTGCCATGATCTTGAGTGAATAAAAGAAAAGAATAAAATGAAACAAAGAGTTCATATTGGTCTTATTGAAAGTAATGACTTCACATAGAAAGAGTATGATGATTAAAAGTTGTTGGGAGTTGGCAAATATAGTTTTGGTCATCGTTGCAATTAATAGGAAGTAATAAGAAGAGAGAGGTTTCACATATAGATATATTATCATTGACATCTTTTATGATTGGGAGCACTCATTAAAATATGACATGCTAAAGAGTTGATGTTGGACAAGGAAGACAACACAATGAGTTATGTTTTCTTATATCTGAGATAAAGTATGTTGTCATGGGTCCTCTAACATGTTGAGCTTGCCTTTCCCCCTCATGCTAGCCAAATTCTCAGCACCAAGTAGAGATACTACTTGTGCTTCCAAATAGCCTTAAACCAGTTAGCCATGAGAGTCCACCATATCTACCTATGGATTGAGTAAGATCCTTCAAGTAAGTTGTCATCGGTGCAAGCAATAAAAATTGCTCTCTAAATATGCATGACTTATTAGTGCAGAGAAATAAGCTTTATGCGAACTTGTTGTGGAAGTAATAAAAGCGACGGATCATTTGCGTAATAAAGTTCCACATACAAGGGGCAATATAAAGTGACGTTCTTTTGCATTAAGATTATGTGCATCCAACCATAAAAGCGCATGGCAACCTCTGCTTCCCTCTGCGAAGGGCCTATCTTTTATTATTATCTTCTACCTTATGCAAGAGTCACGGTGATCTTCACCTTTCTTTTTCATTTTATCCTTTGGCAAGCCTAGCATGTTGGAAAGAACATGATATATATATCTAATTGGATGTGGGGGAGCATGAATTATTATTGTTGACATTACCCTTGAGGTAAAAGGTTGTGGGGCAAAACTATAAGCCCCTATCTTTCTCTGTGTCCGATTAAAACTCCGTAACCACACGTATTGCGTGAGTGCTAGCAATTATGAAGGACTAAGTGATAGTTGAGTATGTGGACTTGCTTTTAAGCTCTGTCATAGACTCTTTCCGATGTTATGATAAATTGCAATTGCTTCAATGACTGAGGTTATACTTTGCTGGTGGCCAATAAAGTTTCTGATTCATACTTTTGCATTGTGAAAAGATCATCACTTGAACATAAGTAATCATATGACAAAATTTATATATGCTGTTGTTATGAGAATAATCATGATGCCTTCATGTCCATATTTTATTTTCATCGACGCCTCTACCTCTAAACATGAGGACATATTTATTGTTATCGGCTTTTCGCTTGAGGACAAGCGAGGTCTAAGCTTGGGGGAGTTGATACGTCCATTTTGCATCATGTTTTATATTGATATTTATCGCATTATGGGCTATTATTTCATGTTATGTCACAATACTTATGGCTATTCTCTCTTATTTTACAAGGTTTACATGAAGAGGGAGAATGCATACTGGAATTCTGGGCTGGAAAAGGAGCAAATATTGGAGACCTATTCGCAACTCCAAAAGTCCTGAAACTCCACGGAATATCTTAAAATAAATAAAGAAAAATCGTCGCCAAAGATGAAGGCCGGGGGCCACACCACGCTCACAAGGGTGGGCCCCCTACCTCGTGGGCCCCCTGGTGGCTCTCTGATGCCCATCTTCTCCTATATGAAGTCTTTCGATGAGAAAAAAACAAGAGGCAACCTTTCGGGACGAGACTCCGCCGCCACGAGGCGGAACCTTGGCGTAACCAATCTAGGGCTCCGGCGGAGCTGTTCTGCCGGGGATACTTCCCTCCGGGAGGGGGAATTCATCGCCATCATCATCACCAACGCTCCTCTCATCGGGAGAGGGCAATCTCCATCAACATCTTCACCAGCACCATCTCATCTCCAAACCCTAGTTCATCTCTTGTATCCAATTCTTGTCTCCAAGTCCGGATTGGTGCTAGTAGGTTGCTAGTAGTGTTGATTACTCCTTGTAGTTGATGCTAGTTGGTTTATTTTGTGGAAGATCATATATTCAGATCCTTTATGCATATTATTACCCCTCTGATTATGAACATGAATATGCTTTGTGAGTAGTTACGTTTGTTCCTGAGGACAAGAGAGAAGTCTTGCTATTAGTAATCATGTGAATTTGGTATTTGTTCGATATTTTGATAAGATGTATGTTGTATAGCCTCTAGTGGTGTTATGTGAACGTCGACTACAAAACACTTCACCATTATTTGGGCCTAGAGGAAGGCATTGGGAAGTAATAAGTAGATGATGGGTTGCTACAATGACAGAAGCTTAAACCCTAGTTTATGTGTTGCTTCGTAAGGGGCTGATTTGGATCCATAGGTTTCATGCTATGGTTAGGTTTACTTTAATACTTTGGTTGTAGTTGCAGATGCTTGCAATAGAGGTTAATCATAAGTGGGATGTCTGTTCAAGTAAGAATAGCACCCAAGCACCGGTCCACCCACATATCAAATTATCAAACTACCAAACGTGAATCATATGAACGTGATGAAAACTAGCTTGACGACATTCCCATGTGTCCTCGGGAGCGTTTTCCTATTATAAGTGTTTGTCCAGGCTTGTCCTTTGCTACAAAAAGGATTCGGCCACCTTGCTGCACCTTATTTACTTTTGTTACTTGTTGCTCGTTATAATTTACCTTCTAGTGGTCTTTGCGCATCCAGCTGCCGCCTATAGCGCAGTTCTGGCAAGCTTCCGATGTAGTCTTGGTCACCGCCGGCTGAACTCCTACGCAGCCGATGTGGCACAGTCATTAGCACTAATCCCTGCCAGCTAGACCGCCCACACACGCTGACAGTAGGCCCCACAGCTTGTCAAAATGTGAGTCAACACGGGATAGCAGGATTAGCCCATGTGTCATGACTAGTGAGCCCCATTGGTCAGATTTGACCTGGCTGGCCCCGTTAACCACTGACGCAGTAGTGACATAGTGCTGACGCAATAAAACTTTTTTGGATTATTTCTATTATTAGAAATATCTGGAAATTCCAGAAAATTAGCAAAACTTCAAAATTTCATATAAAATCAATCATAGCTCAGAATGAAATAACTTATAAATGAAAAATGATTAGAAAATCCAATCTATTTGTTTGTTCTATTTTCATGCATGACAAAACAAGTTATACCTACTGATCAGTCAAATCAATTAAATGGTATTTGAAATACCATATATGGATGATGATTTTGAACCTATGGTTCAAACCAACTCCTTCTAACTTGTTGATGGCTGCATTAGCTCAACCAACATTCATTTTTTCATGTCATGTTCATGCATCATATTGTTGCATATGTTGTGTATTGATGCATCTCTGATACTGTTCTTCTTGATAGGTCCTGCTCCTGCGAGTGGCACCGAGTATCTATCTGAGGAGAACTGCTACTGTGTTGATATTCCAGGCAAGCAAACCCCCCTTGAGCATTCCAATACAATCCCACTCTCTCGCTCCTGCTCTCTTTTACTGCATTTAGACAACAGTGTTTCAACTGTTACTTGTTGCTGTAGCTGAACCCACTTCCTCTGCATAACCTGTCTTTGCCACAGTAAATAGTAAAACCTTACTAGCATGGTTAGGAGTTGCTTGAGCCCCTGTTGTGATCTTTACCATGCTATGTATGTTATGATTGATATGCTTAGAGTTGTGTCAGGTTTGGTTCATCTGGGTGATGGACTCGAGTGAATCGATGGTGTTCTAGTGAAGAGAGCTAAGTGTGTGAACACGATTTGGTAAAGGTAGCGATGAGAGGCCATGTAGGAGTACATGGTTGGTTGTCTCATTGAGACTGTCCTTAAGAACTGAGTCATGTGTATGTTATCCAAGAACATCTACTACCACACACTGGGCCCTGAAATATGACCCCGCTCGACATATTAATCGCCCTGATCTCTGTCCAGGAGTTGCAACTAGTTTATGGTGTTTATAGGTTGTGTTGGGGCCCGTGCTTAGCGCTGACTGGAGGGGTAGGCTTTGATGCGGCAGGCACCATGGCTGGGTGTACCAACCATAGAACCATCCGACGAGGTGGACTTGGGAACCCTGTACACATCGTTTGAGGTTGTAACGGAAACTTCAACCGGACTTCCGTTGTGGGTCAGTTCTCAGATAGGCGATCAAACTGGAATAGAGTCTTGTGTGGTTAGTCGGGTCGTGGTCCACACCACACCGGCTTTCGCTTGAAGTCTGTCGAGCACATGTCATGTGCAGGCGCTAAGTGGTGGAAACATGTGTGAAGAAGTACACCCCTGCAGTGTTATAAATGATATATTCGAATAGTCGCGTCCTTATGGACTACTTGGAGACTCACATGGTCATAGACAACTCAAATTGGATACTCTAAAATGTGCAAGATAAGTTGTGAGTGCTATGGATGGCCTTCTTGTAGGGAGATAGGAGAGGATCCATAGTGGTGTATTGTTGTGGTGATTAGTGGACTCGTGTGCGCTTTCTCACCCCAAAGAATTACTCGTAGTCATAGTACAGGATAGCCACAGAGTGAAAGATTGCTTGCTGCAGTTAAACTCCACCACCCCCTTTGTTGATAATGACGCATATGTAGCTAGTTCTAATATAAGTGTTGCTGAGTACATTTGTACTCATGTTTGCTTAATTATGCTTTTGCAGAGGAGACTCCGGTCTCACTAGTAGTTCCAGGTGGACTTCGACGAGTAGCTTGTATCCCAGCTACGATCTTGTACCCTTGGGTGGGTCTTATAGATAGTCAGGCTTCCTAGCCTTTTTCATTTGTAGTTGTCTGTACTCAGACATGTTATGATTTTGTTGCTTGTATGCTTTTTATGATGGGTCATGTGACCCCTGTTTGTAATATCATGTTATGTATGGATCTTTGGAGCCTCTTAATGAAATACTTTGAGTCGTGGAGTTATGTTGTGATGCCATGTTGTACCAAAACATCTCGAGCATATTGTGTGTATGTTATTGAAATGGTTTGGTATGTTTGGGATCTGACACCTAGTTGTTTATTCTTGGTAGGCTTCCTTATGGGGAAATGCCTCCTAGTGCTTCCATCTGGAATACTGGACTGACCGGCATGTGTGCTTCTTTGCTCTTGTGTCTTTCCCTATGGGGAAATGTCACGCGGTGTTTACTGGAGTCCTTTGTAGCCTCGCTACAACTCAGTTACACTCGCTGCTGACTGACATGTGCATTGCTGGGTCATGTATGTCTGTCCCTGTAAGTTTGTGCCACCTTGGTTTACGACTAGTCATGTCGGCTTGGGTTCTCTGTCATATGGATGCTAGCGACACAATCATATACGTGATCCAAAAGGCGCAAAAGGTCTCGGCCAAGGTAAGGTTGCAGCCGGGGAATACCATGCGTGAGGCCACAAAGTGATATGATGTCTTAATTGCTAGATCGGTGTGACTCAGTATCGGGGTCCTGACAGTTTTGGTATTAGAGCCGACCCTCGGGTGTGCGGGCATGTGGTGCATGGCGCGTGTGGCCCGTTGTGGCACACAGCATGGCTCATGTGCCGGACTGGACACACATACGTGTGCCAAGAGGGAACGTTCCTGATGGGCCGTCGAGGATGTGGTTCCTTTGAGTGGGGGTGTATGTGAGATCCTAGCTTAATAGGAATGATAGACTACTCATATCAACAAGGAATTCCTTCTTTTCCGGAAGTCCGTTTGAAAAGAACTTGAATGTTAAGTGTGCTTGGCTGGGAGTAATTCTAGGATGAGTGACTGACTAGGAAGTTGGTCCTAGGTGTGCACGAGTAAGGAAAAAATGCACAGAAAAGACTAGTGTTGGTCTGCAGGGCCAGTCTTTATCCCTCCAAGCATAACAGGATGTTACAATTAGTATCGTCATCTTCATGTTGTCGAAGAGATTCGTGCTTGACACCGTGGTCGAACGGAAAGTCCCAAGCTCGGTCGTCTTGTTGTCGTCTCCTTGTATGAGGCCCATATGATGTGGCATCTCGTGGATCGCCGCCATGACCAAAAGTAATTTCCCATACTCGGCCATCGCCCTTGAGGTGCTTCTGAAGATGGAAAGTCACCCTCACTTGTGGTTGGTCGCCTTGGACTTGGCGTCGAAGCTTCTTCTTGTTGGCGCTCGTCTCGCACTCTTCTCTTGTGCTCATGAAGGTTGGCCATAGTATGATGTAGAGCTTGTTGAGACTTATTGGTGTGCGCATCTCTAGTGTCTTCATGTTGATGGTGAAGTTGTCGTTCTTGAACATGTAGTTGATGGAACTCGTGGTCTTAAAGAGGAGGGCATGGTTGAATGGTGCTTGGATTGGATGTGCGCTCCAAAGATCTACGACTTACTCGACGCCGCCTTGAAGATGATGAAGGGGAAGAAGAAGACTTGTAGTTGGTCAATATGTCTTGTAGTTGATCCATGTGTGCGTCCAACCTATCATCGATGTAGTACCTTTTCCTTGCTTCGGTGTGTCAGATGTTGGTGGTGAGGCTCTCAATGTGGTCAAAGACCGAAGATGATGTGCTTTGCCTATCCATCATAAGACTCGAGTAGAGGTGAGTGGAAAATGAGATAAAAAATACCAAGATACCTTTTCCCAAGGTCGAGGATGTATCCCATGTCACTCAATGGGAATTGAGAGAATAGTGGAATTGGTACCATACTTGTTCACTCACACCTACAAGTAAAACTTATCGAGTGGCTTGGTTAGGACAAGTGGCACAAAATTCAAGCAAGTGTTAGTCCAAGATATTGAGAATGTTGAGGAAGATTCACAAAATTGCAATGTAAAGAAAATAGATCAATAGCTATGGTGGCACAAAGGAACACACACACACACATGGATAGATAAGTGGCTGTCGTTGATGTCGAATCTGTGGCGATGATGAGTGGTGGTGCTGATGATGTTGAACCATTCCTAATTATCTGACACACCTTAGAAAGTGGAAAGCCGCAACTCAAAATCTCAAAAAAAAATGGTCAAAATGGGTTATGGTGACGGAAGAGTATGGTGGGCGGGTTATGCGGTAGTTATGGTGGAGGGCAAGGCAAGGATGCCAAAATGGCAAAAAAATTTATGGAGTCAAATGATGGTGGTAAATATCTAGATGGATGGGGGATGTCAATAGCTATCCAACGAGCTAAAGAACATCAAAATCGGATTCCGAATGTGAAAGTTATGGTCAAAACAATGAAATAGGGCAGCTGAAATCTCCAGGGGTCGGACATCCGTGGGGAGGCCAGATTTCCGTGGATCGGCATCCAGAAACTCGCCTGTTTTTGCGCTCCAGGTGTTGGATGTCCAGCTGGGGACCCGGATGTCTGGCCCGAGAAATGCTAGATCGCGATTTGGATCTCCAGCTCGTTTTGGGGGCATAATTTCATTATTTTGGGGTTAAAATTGATCGGGAAAGAAAATTTTGTGGTGGATTTCGTGATGGGGAGGTAGGGAAAGCGAAGATGCACTTACCAAACAACAAAATCTCACAAGAACCAACAAAATGCAAAAAAAATGGTATGGCTATTTTTTATGAGGATTTTCAAATTGGAATGAAAACAAACAAAATTAGGCTGGAATATGGGGATGGGGATCCAAATTCGTGTCAACGTGGCTCCTGATACCATTATGTTGTAGGGCACGGGCCAAAGTGCCTCCATTTGTCCCGATGTTCACGAATTAGAGGTGGGTTCGAGGAAGAACACAATGAACGCGAGGGGAAAATGGGGAGAAATCATAAGAGGAACACTCAGGAACAATTCCAATCACAATTTCACTAGACTAACGAACACACAAGATCCACAAGGTACATGAACAATCAAAGGGAAACAAAATACAAGGTAGAGTTGATCCAAATCTAAAGGATATGAGGTCTTGATAATCTAGATAGATCCTTCCCATGAAGGGGTCTTGATATCCACTTGGGGGATCTTCTCCGAAGAGGCCATGAATCCACTCATGGATCTTCTCCTAGGAGGAATCCCACAAGGGGGGTACATGAGCTAAGCTCCAATGCATAGTTCTATTCTTAGCTTTCCCTAGAATGGAGGGGGGAGAGGTATATATAGTCCAAGCCACGAAGTGGGAGGTGGGATAGAAATACATGGGCCTCGGGCCGAATGTCCGGCCTCTCGTGAGGTGCCGGATGTCCGGCCAGGCGGTCGCCAAACTTTGGGTGGCTTCGGGTGTCCTTCTGCCAGATTTCTGGGGGAAGGTCAGTTGTCCGGGCGGTGGTGAGGCGCCGGATGTCCAGCCCAGCGATGGACATACTTCGTGTGGCCTCGAGTGGCCTTCGCCAGATATCCGGGGAGGCGCCAGATGTCTGACCTGTCTCAGGGTGCCAGATGTCCGGGCTTTTGACGGATGTATTATCGTTGTAGCTTCGCAATGACTCCACTTCTTCCTTTTTCTGTCTCCGCTTCCATGCTTCCTTCGCGGTGGTGTAGTTGTTCCTTGGCGCTTGCACTCCTCCTCGTCATCCGTGAAGCTCCGACAATACCTATGCAGTCACACGAGAGAAGTGTCAAGTAGTATACCATCCTCGAAGGGGTCAAGTGAGCACGTGTAAAGGAGATGATTCACCTTTATGTATGTGAAGTGGATGCCACACGTGTCACTTGCCGAGTGGACTCTTGACTGGTGATGTCTGTAGGATGCTCCGCATCAATATCGGAAGCACAGGGCAACAAACAAAGCCACTTTGCAACAATGCATGAAGCAGCTAGGAATGATGTGGAGAGGGCATTCGAAGTGCTTCAAACTCATTGGGAATTATTCGTGGAGTTGCAATGATGTGGGAATCAAAAACTCTGTGGAAGCTCATGACATGTTGTGTTATTTTGCACAATATGATTGTCAAGGATGAGGGTGATGATGTTGCCCGAACCAATAATTTTGAAGCGCCTGGAGAACAAGTTCATAACACGGATGCAGCTCAGCTTATGAATTTTCTACATATGCATCAGAATCTTCGAGATCATCAAGTGCACGAGCAACTACTCAATGATCTTGTGAAGTATATGTGGACCACAATGAAAACCAAAGAGCTAATTTCGTGTTAGGCACTTAAAATAAATTGTATGCAAGAACTGTGTACTTTTGATATCAACATTTGTTATTTAGGCGTGACATTGACGCGTATGACAGACGTACATGCATTTTGTAAAACATAGCTTTTGGGGGGAACTGGCTCGACCCTCTATGGGGTGGCCTATCACATCTATATAATGGTGTCATACAAGTCCTATACCAATACGGTATGGATTACATAGTGTGACGCCCTCGATTCAATCGTACACTAATCATACACGCAAATGTGTATGATCAAGATCAAGGACTCACGGGAAGATATCACAACACAACTCTAGACACAAATTAAAATAATACAAGCTTTATGTTACAAGCCAGGGGCCTCGAGGGCTCGAATACATAAGCTCGAATACACAAGAGTCAACGGAAGCAACAATATCTGAGTACAGACATGAGTTAGACAAGTTTGCCTTAAGAAGGCTAGCACTAAAAAGTAGCAACGATTGAAAAGGCAAGGCCTCCTGCCTGGGAGCCTCCTAACTACTCCTGGTCATCGGCGGCCTCCACGTAGTAGTAAGCATCGGCGGTGGCATCGGCTCTGGGCTCCGTCATCTGGTTGCATCAACCGGAAGAAGAAGAAAGGAGGAAAAGGGGAGCAAAGCAACCGTGAGTACTCACCCAAAGTACTGCAAGCAAGGATCTACACTACATATGCAACATTATCAAAGGAAGGTTGTATATGTGGACTGGCTGCGAAATGCGAGAATAGAGAGAAGGCCTAGTCCTATCGAAGACTAGCATCTTCTGGAAACCACCATCTTGCATCAAATAGGAGGGAATAGAGTAGCGCAAAGTAAGGTAGAAGTAGTGTTATCAACCTCGACCGGAGATCCTTTCTCGACTCCCTGCGAGAAAGAAATCCCAGAGCCATACTATCCAGTTATCATCACAATCAAATACTCATCACCATCCAGTTCTCATCACAAGTAGCCAGTTCTAGTTGTATCGATCGGGATACAACTCCAAGTGTCCGTTACCATAGGACAAAGCTATCGATAGATGTTTTCTTCCCTGCAGGGTGCACCAACTTACCCACCACGCCGCTTAACTCCGTAGGACACACTTTCACAGGACATGCCCGGCCTCGGCCAAACAATACGCCGCAACCCGACCTAGGCTTAATAGAGAGGCCAGCACGCCGGACTAAACCTATGCCCCCAGGGGTCATGGGCCATCTCCCCGGGAACTCCTACACGTTGCGAGGGCGGCCGGTGAGCAGACCTAGCTACCTTCCTAAACATGCAGGAGCTTACCAGTCCAACCCGTACGCCGCTCGATGGCGTCTATTAAGCTTGGCTGATGTATACGACGCGAACGCCCATACTATGCCCACGTGATGGTTAGTGCTATCGGGCGAGGCCCCTTGGATCAAATATCCAAATCGTGAGTGGATTAGGAGCAGCGGTAACAAGCAGAGACTCACGAAAGATGTGACCCCGTTGCCCCGTCTCGAGGACTTGCGGCAAGGGCTAGGAATGCCCGGCCACGCCTCGTAATTACCTCGCGGGAACCCTCCAGGTAAACCCGACTCCACATCACTCGCAATTAAGCTCGCGCAGGCACCCCTCAGGGTCGACACGTCTTTCCAAGTAACATTGGCAAAGTCCAAGTATCCGTGTGTCCAAACATCAAGGGGAAAACCCGAGGAATCACCCCCGATGAATTCCACTATATGTAATCATCAAGGTGAACGTAAGAGGAATCACCCCCGGGGTTCACACTTGAGGGGTTGCACGACAGAGTCGTATCGGAAGTGGTTAAGGCGGAATCGCCCTCGATGACCACGACCGAATAGCTACACTATAGGGTTAACATCAGAAGTGTTGTAGAGGTCTCACCCTCGGCACTCAATAGTAACACTGCAGAGTCGAGCAACGAAGGGGCGTGATGTGACGTGAGGTGTCGGGTCCTGGTCTTGATCCCGTTGATCGGGTCTTCGATAATCCAAATGGGCGATCGAGTCAAGTGGGGGTCAGCGATGGGTCTCTAACCAACCTATACTAAGCAGTTTAGGATAAGCGGTAGGTAACAATAGCAGGTTACAATAAACAGGCTATGCAGCAGAATAGGAGCAAACAATAACAGTAGCAAAATCTAATGCAAGCATGAGAGAATGGAATGGGCGATATCGAGATGATCAAAGGGGGGCTTTCCTGGTTGCTCTGGCAAGGAGGGGTCGTCGTCGACGTAGTCGATCACAGGGGCAGCATCGGTCTTGGGGTCTACCGGAGAGAAGAGGGGGAAGAAACAGTAAATACATAGTAAGCAAGTGCATAACAGGACAACTAATTAACTAACCAAATTAATTAACAGTTTTAATTAACTAACCAAATTAATTAGGTAAATTAAACAGAGTTAATTAAGTTAATTTTACTGATTAGCTAATTGATTAATTTTATTTATTAACAATTTCGTTCTAAACAGGGGGTGGGCCTCTATGGTCAGTGGCACAAGGACATGCCCTGGCTGTGACACACACACACACAGGGGGCCAACTATGGCCATGGTGTGGCCAGGGGAGGCAGCAGCGCCCGGTGAGGTCAAGCGAGGGGCGAGACCAGCGGCGCGCGGCAAGGGCGGGTGGCGGTGGTCATGAAGCGGCGGCAGCAGCGTCGCGGATCGGCGGCGAGCAGCATGCGTATAGGGGCAGGTGCAGGCGTAGGCGGGATCGTGGCGGGGAGGCTAGTGGCCGCGGCTGGGGAAGGCGAGGCCAACGCGCGGATGGGGGGACTGCCGGAGCGCAGCCATGGTGGCCAATGGCGCGTGCGACCATTTACGACGACGGGGATGAGGGGGATGAGGGGGAATCGGTGATGGCTCACAGCGGAGCGTAGGGGGCGCGGCAGTGGGCTCGGGGAGACGAGGTAGCGAGCGACGGGCGGCGGTGTGGAGGCCGCAGGCGCCGGGTGGCGGCGACTTGGGGCGGCGGTGTCCAGCGGGCGGGCGCGCTCGATCCGGCGGATTCAGGGTCGGTAACGAGGCGAGGCGCCGGCGTCGAGGAGTGGGGGGGCGCGGTCGCCGGGGAGAGGCGGCGGGGTCGGGACGAGGCCGACGGGGCAATGGGATGGGGGCCCGAGCGCTGGGGCGCTGGGTGTGTGGCGGCGCTGGGAGGGAGAGGGAGAGGCAGGGGGAGTGGGGGTCGTGGGATAGGGTTAGGTCACGGTGGGGTTATGGAGGGTTAGGTGGGCCGCCTGGTTGGATGGCCAGTGGGCTGAGGCCTAGTGCGAGGGGGTCTCTTTTATTTTTCTTTTAAAAGCTTTTGTATTTTACATTTACATTTTATTTTACAAAGAACAGTTTTGCAATAATTCAAGCCACCAAATGACCTTGCATAAAAGTGGAGCTTGGCCACAAAAATACTATGAAATATTCTGCAGTGCCACAAAAAGTTTGTGCAATTTTGGAGTTCATTTGAATTTTTCATAAAGAGGATAGCATTTAAAAAAATGCTTAAATGATGTGGTTATAATTGCCAAAGCTCATCTTTGCACAAGAGGGATGTTGTGTTCCTTAACAAATAAATGTTATGGAATATTTGTCAAATGACGGACATTTTTCTAGCAAGTTTTGAGCAAACTCATTTTGCATTGTGACTTTGAATTGTTTTCAGAGAGGAATTTGAAATGAGATATTATCCCAACATGATTATCATTGAAATTCACAGTAGCTTAGCATCATCATGGTGGTTTAGTGTAGCATGATCCTCGGGGTGTTACACATAGTAAGGCTACAATACGGAGTCTAGCACCCTCCCTCAATCTCAACTCACTCCTGAAGCATCTAGGAGGTTGAGAATGCGCCTATAGACCTCAAACATGGGAGAAGGTAGAGGCTTGGTGAAGATGTCTGCAAGTTTATCTTTTGAAGAGATAAACGTGACTTGTAGTAGCTTCTGTGCGACACGTTCCCTCACAAAATGATAGTCAATCTCAATGTGTTTAGTCCGTGCATGGAACGTTGAGTTTGATGACAGAAACGTGGCACCGATGTTGTTACACCAAAGGACCGAAGGATGTGGCTGAGCAACTCCTAGCTCTTGAAGTAGGGACTCAATCGATATAAGTTCGGCAGTTGCATTGGCAACCGACTTGTACTCTGCCTCTGTGCTACTGCGAGACACAGTGGGTTGCTTGTGTGCACTCCAGACGATCAGATTAGGCCCCAAGAACACAACACCCCCCCCCCCCCCGTAGATCACCTGTCATCTAGACACCCAGCCCAATCAGCATCTAAGAATACAGAAAGAACTCTGAAGGAACTGGGGCACAGGTGAAGACCAAAGGAGACAGTGATACGCACATAGCACAGTATGCACTTCACAGTAGAACAGTGCACATCAGTAGGTGCATGAAGATACTGGCACATCATGTTAACCGCAAAGGAGAGATCAGGACGCGTGATTGTCAGATACTACAGGCCACCAACGATACTCCTGTACTCGGTAGCATCCTCAGGAGATAGAAGTGCACCATCAGCAGCTGAAAGTTTGTCAGTGGAGGAGATGGGTGTAGGCGATGTCTTGCACTTGGGCATAATAGCACGGTGCAAGAGATCAAGAGAGTACTTCTTCTAGGTGAGATCCAAACTGCCACGAGACTGATGAGCGACTTAAATACCCAGGAAGAAATAAAGCTGTCCCAAATCCTTAACTGCAAAATCACGACCGAAGGCCTTGATCACAAGAGCATCAGCAGCCGTCGGAGAGGAGCTAACCAGGACACTATCATCCACGTACACAAGGAGGTACATGGTCACACTTGGTTGCTGAAACAAGAACAGTGAAGTATCAGCCGTCAAAGGAATGAATCCATGAGTGCATAGAGCTGAAGCCAGGAGAGCATGCCAGGCACGAGGTACCTGTTTCAGTCCATAGAGAGCCTTCATTAGACAACAGTGGTGATAAGGATGAGTGTGATCGACAAATCCAGGTGGCTCCTCATGTAAACCTCCTCTTCAAGCAATCTGTGAAGAAAACCGTTCTGCACATCAAGCTGGCATAGAGACCATCCACGAGAAACTGCTAGAGACAGAAGAAGTCGAATAGTGGTAGGCTTGACAACTGGATTGAATGTATCCTCGTAGTCTAGTCCCTGACGCTGTTTAAATCCCTTAGCCACGAGACGCGCTCTGTAGCGCTCAATGGAACCATCTGCATGTTTCTTCACCATAAAACCCCACTTCGAATCGATGATGTTGACATGAGACGGAGGGGGAACAAGTGTCCAGGTATTATTCTACATAAGAGCATGATATTCTTGTTCCATAGCTGCCCCTAGTGTGGGATACTCATAGCGACTTGATAACTGCGTGGTTCGGTGGTTGGATCGTCCATAGCATGAGCCAGGCAAGCCGCAAGGTATGTGACCATGCCATAGGTGCGCTCCATGGGATGAACGACGCCACTGCGACTGCATGTGTGTGGACGCCACGGAGCAGCGAACACCAGGGCAGGCGGGGCGTCCGGAGCAGGCGAGGCCGGTCCAGGGGACTCCGGCAAAGAGGGGCCGGGTGACCGTGGACCGGGCGACGGTGGGCTGGGCGATGTAGGCCTAGGCGTCGTGTGGGCCGCTGCAAGCCCAGGCGAAGTAGGTGGCAGCGACGCCCGCGCAGATGGCGGGGGTGACGATGGAGGGGAGGCCAGGCGAGGAGGCGGCGATGTAGGCCGCTCAGAGGAGGCCGTCGTGGGCTCCGGCCTAGCCACAGTAGCTGATGTAGGCTCCGGCCCAGTTGGAGTGGTAGATGGGGCTCCCGAGGTGGGGTCGAGGGTGGGAGGCGGTGCATGCACATGCACCGGCCGGTCGACGTGTGCCATAGGCGGCGTAGTGGCTCCGTCAGGGAGGAGTTCCAGGTGAGCTCCACGTCCAGTTCCTGCACCATGATTAGGTAACAACACAGGTGAATATGCAACATCTTCAAATTGGCCAGGCATAAGAGGAGATGAATGCATAGATGGTGCTATGACGGATGACTGAGGTATGGCAGAAAAGGGAAGCCTCATTGAAAACAACATCCCGAGATATGTAGCCTCGATTAGTTGGGACATGGATACACTTGTAGCCTTTATGGAGAGAACTACACCCCAAGAACACACACTTTTTGGAGCGAAACTCAAGTTTGCAATCATTATAAGGACGAAGATGAGGCCAGCAGGCACACCCGAACACCTTGAAAAAGGTATAGTCAGGAGTTTCATCCAAGAGAAGCTCAATAGGAGTTTTCATATTAAGAACATGCATAGGTAATATGTTAATGAGAAAACACGCGGTGGCAAAAGCATCACTCCAAACGCGAAAAGGCATGTAGCATGAGCAAGAAGTGTGAGGCGGTTTCAACTATATGGCGATGTTTATGCTCCATGACACCATTCTGCTGATGTGTATGTGGGCATGACAAACGATGGGAGATCCCAAGCTTATTAAAGAAAGTGTTGAGGTTGCGACATTCGCCCCCCCCCCCCCAAGGTGACCGAACATGGATAATTTTATGCTTGAGTAGACGGTCAACATGCAATTGAAACTGAATGAATATATCAAACAAATCATATTTGCGCTTAAGAAGATAAAGCCATGTGAAACGACTATAGGCATCAACAAAACTGACATAGTAGTTGTGACCACTAACAAATGTTTGTGCTGGACCCCACACATCAGAAAACACAATTTCAAGAGGACTCTTTACTTCTCTAGTAGATGAAACAAAAGGTAGTTATGACTTTTGCCTTGTTGACAGGAATCACACACGGACATCTCTTTATTGCTAGACACTAATGGCAGCTCATGGCAGTGGAGTATGTGGCGAACTATGGGTGTGGCGGGGTGACCAAAGCAAGAGTGCCACTGGGAAGGTGACACACGAACACCGCTGAAGACGCACGGGGCGGATGGATCCTCCAAACGGTACAAGCCTTGGCTCAAGCGGCCACTAAGCAGAGCATCCCGGGTTGCTCGGTCCTTAACAAAAAGATTAAAAGGGTGAAATTCACATAGGACATGATTATCTGGGGTGAGCTTAGGGGTAGATAAAAGATTACGAGTCACCGAGTGGACCTGCAAAACATTACGAAGATGGAGCTGCCTAGAGGGATGACTAGTTAAAAGAGATGCTTGGCCAATGTGAGAGATGGGCATACCTACACCATTGGCGGTGTGAACCTGATCGTGCCCGTAGTAGGGCTGGTAGGTGGAGAGTTTGTTGAGCTCGTTCGTCATGTAATCTGTGGCGCCGGTGTCCATGTACCAGGCCCGATCAACAGGATAGGATGGTGTGTACCCCTGTTCGACGTGCGGGTCCTTGCCCTTGGCGGTGATGTGGGCAGCCGGGGCGGCGGCGAGGGGACCAAAGTCTACCATGGCAAACTTGTGCTCGTTTCCCTTACCGTTGTTGCTGATGCCAAGGAAGCTCCTCTAGCGGTGGTGACAATTGGAGGCGACATGGCGTTAACGACCACATAGAAGGCACACCACCCGAGTGTTAGGGCCCCCACCCAGGGTCGATGTAGGGGGCGGGGCGACCTTGCCAGTTGACGGGGCAGGGGCGCTGACTGCGATAAGCCCAGAAGGCCGCCGGCTATGCGGTGATGGTGGCGGAGGAGCGTGATACGTCCATTTTGCATCATGCTTTTATATCGATATCTATTGCATTATGGGCTGTTATTTCACGTTATGTCACAATACTTATGGCTATTCTCTCTTGTTTTACAAGGTTTACATGAAGAGGGAGAATGCCGGTAATTTGGAATTCGGGTGGAAAAGGAGCAAATATTGGAGACCTATTCTGTGCAACTCCAAAAGTCCTGAAACTCCACGGAATATCTTAAAATAAATAAAGAAAAATCGTCGCCAAAGATGAAGGCCAGGGGGCCCACACCCTGCTCACGAGGGTGCCCCCCCCCGGGGGGCGCGCCCCCTACCTCATGGGCCCCCTGGTGGCTCTCCGATGCCCATCTTCTCCTATATGAAGTCTTTCGATGAGGAAAAAAACAAGAGGCAACCTTTCGGGACGAGACTCCGCCGCCACGAGGCGGAACCTTGGCGGAACCAATCTAGGGCTCCGGCAGAGCTGTTCTGCGGGGGACACTTCCCTCTGGGAGGGGGGAATCATCGTCATCATCATCACCAACGCTCCTCTCATAAGGAGAGGCAATCTCCATCAACATCTTCACCAGCACCATCTCATCTCCAAACCCTAGTTCATCTCTTGTATCCAATTCTTGTCTCCAAGTCCGGGATTGGTGCTAGTAGGTTGCTAGTAGTGTTGATTACTCCTCGTAGTTGATGCTAGTTGGTTTATTTGGTGGAAGATCATATATTCAGATCATTTATGCATATTATTACCCCTCTGATTATGAACATGAATATGCTTTGTGAGTAGTTATGTTTGTTCCTGAGGACAAGGGAGAAGTCTTGCTATTAGTAGTCATGTGAATTTGGTATTCGTTCGATATTTTGATAAGATGTATGTTGTCTAGCCTCTAGTGGTGTTATGTGAATGTCGACTACATAACACTTCACCATTATTTGGGCCTAGAGGAAGGCATTGGGAAGTAATAAGTAGATGATGGGTTGCTAGAGTGACGTAAGCTTAAACCCTAGTTTATGTGTTGCTTCGTAAGGGCTGATTTGGATCCATATGTTTCATGCTATGGTTAGGTTTACCTTAATAATTTTGTTGTAGTTGCAGATGCTTGCAATAGAGGTTAATCATAAGTGGGATGTCTGTTCAAGTAAGAACAGCACCCAAGCACCGGTCCACCCACATATCAAATTATCAAACTACCAAACGCGAATCATATGAACGTGATGAAAACTAGCTTGACGACATTCCCATGTGTCCTCGGGAGCATTTTCCTATTATAAGAGTTTGTCCAGGCTTGTCCTTTGCTACAAAAAGGATTGGGCCACCTTGCTGCACCTTATTTACTCTTGTTACTTGTTGCTCGTTACAATTTATCTTATCACAAAACTATCTGTTACCACTTATTTCAGTACTTGTAGAGAATACCTTGCTGAAAACCGCTTATCATTTCCTTCTGCTCCTCGTTGGTTTCAACACTCTTACTTATCGAAAGGACTATGATAGATCCCCAATACTTGTGGGTCATCAAGATTCTTTTCTGGCGCCGTTCTTAAGGCAGTGTAAGCGCCTTTGGTAAGGAAAAATTTATATAGTGTGCTGAAATTTTACATCACTTGTTACTATGGAAAGTAATTCTCTGAGGGGCTTGTTAGGTATCTTCACCCGTCGATGAGAGCAAAGAGTTGCTCCTCAACCTACTGAACCTATTGAAAATGAAACTCCTTTTGAAGTTCCTCCGGGTATGATGGAAAAACTGCTAGCTAATACTTTTACAGGAGATGGAACAAAGCATCCCGATGAACATTTATTCTATGTGGATGAAGTTTGTGGACTATTTAAGCTTGCAGGTATACCCGATGATGTTGTTAAGAGGAAGGTCTTCCCTTTATCTTTGAAAGAAGACGCATTGACATGGCATAGGCTATGTGATGATACGAGATCATGGAACTATAAAAGATTGAAATTGGAATTTCATCAAAAGTATTACCCTATGCATCTTGTTCATCGTGATCGCAATTATATATATAATTTTTGGCCTCGAAGGAGAAAGCATCGCTCAAGCTTGGGGAGGCTTAAATCAATGTTGTATTCATGCCCCAATCATGAGCTCTCAAGAGTGACAATTCTTGAATTTTTATGATCGGCTTTACGATAACTTGATCACACCATGCTCGATACTTCTTGTCTTTGGCTCTTTTATGATGAAGACTATTGAATTTAAATGGAATTTATTGGATAGAATTAAACGCAACTCTGAAGATTGGGACCTCGACGAAGGTAAGGAGTCGTATGACACCTAAGTTTGATTGTGTTAAATCTTTTATGGATATCGATATTTTCCGTAAGTTTAGCACTAAATATGGACTTGACTACGAGATAGTAGCTTCTTTCTGTGAATCTTTTGCTACTTATGTTGATCTCCCTAAGGAGAAGTGGTTTAAATATCATCCTCCCATAGAAGTAAAATTAGCTGCACCTATTAAAGTTGAAGAAAAGACTGTCACTTATAATGATCCTATTGTTCCTACCTCTTATGTTGAGAAACCACCTTTCCCTGTTAGAGTAAAAGACCATGCTAAAGCTTCAACTATTGTTCGTAAAAGCAATATAAGAACTTATACACCTCCTGAGCAAGTCAAAGTAGAACCTAATATCGCTATTGTTAAAGATCTCTTGTCTAATAATATTGATGGGCATGTTATTCAATTCTGTGGTGAAACTGCTAGAATTGCTAAACCGTGTGCTAAAGATAAACATAGACCTGTGGTAGGCGTGCCTGTTATTTCAGTTAAAATAGGAGATCATTGTTATCATGGCTTATGTGATATGGGTGCTAATGCTAGTGTTATACCCATTGACTTATACAAAGAAATTATGCATGATATTGCACCTGCTGGGTTAGAAGATATTGATGTTATAATTAAACTTGCCAATAGAGATACTATATCTGCAACGGGAATTATTAGAGATGTTGAAGTCTTGTGTGGAAAAACCAAATACCCCGCTGATTTTCTAGTTCTTGGTTCTCCACAAGATAGCTTTTGTCCCATTATATTTGTCAGACCCTTCTTGAATACTGTTAATGCTAAGATAGACTGCAAAAAGAATGTTGTTACTATTGGCTTGGATGATATGGTTCATGAGTTTAATTTCTCTAAATTTAGTAAACAACATCGTGAGGAAGAATTGCCTAGTAAGGATGAAATTATTGGTCTTGCTTCTATTGCCGTACCTCCTAGTGATCCTTTAGAACACTATTTGCTAGACCATGAAAATGAGATGTTCATGAATGAAAGAAGGGAAATAGATGAAGTATTCTTTAAACAAGAACCTATTCTGCAACACAATTTGCCTGTTGAAATCCTAGGGGATCCTCCTCCACCCAAGGGCGATCCCGTGTTTTAGCTTAAACCGTTGCCTGATAATCTTAAATATGCTTATCTTGATTAAAAGAAAATATATCATGTTATTATTAGTGCTAACCTTTTAGAGCATGAAGAAGAAAGATTATTGAAAACTCTGAAGAAGCACCGTGCCGCTATTGGGTATACTCTTGATGATCTTAAGGGCATTAGTCCCACTCTATGTCAACATAAAATAAATTTGGAAGCGGATGCCAAACCAGTTCGTGATCCTCAACGACGTTTGAATCCTAAAATGAAAGAAGTGGAAAGAAAAGAAATACTCAAGCTTCTGGAGGCAGGTATAGTTTATCCCGTTGCTGATAGTCAGTGGGTAAGTCTTGTCCATTGTGTACCTAAGAAGGGAGGTATTACTGTTGTCCCTAATGATAAAGATGAATTGATTCCGCAAAGAATTATCACAGGTTATAGGATGGTAATTGATTTCGCAAATTAAATAAAGCTACTAAGAAAGATCATTACCCTTACCTTTTATTGATCAAATGCTAGAAAGACTATGCAAACATACACATTATTGCTTTCTAGATGGTTATTTCGGTTTCTCTCAAATACCTGTGTCGGCTAAAGATCAATCAAAGACTACTTTTACATGCCCTTTTGGTACTTTTGCTTATAGACATATGCCTTTTGGTTTATGTAATGCACCTGCTACCTTTCAAAGATGCATGATGGCTATATTCTCTGATTTTTGTGAAAAGATTTGTGAGGTTTTCATGGACGACTTTTCCGTCTATGGTTCCTATTTTGATGATTGCTTGAGCAATCTTGATTGATTTTTGCAGAGATGTGAAGAAACTAATCTTGTCTTGAATTGGGAAAAGTGCCACTTTATTGTTAATGATGGTATTGTCTTGGGGCACAAAGTTTCTGAAAGAGGTATTGAAGTTGATAAAGCCAAGGTTGATGCTATTGAAAAGATGCCATGTCCCAAGGACATCAAAGGTATAAGAAGTTTCCTTAGTCACACCGGATTTTATAGGAGGTTCATTAAGGACTTCTCAAAATTTCTCGACCTCGACTAATTTATTACAGAAAGATGTACCATTTGTCTTTGATGATGATTGTGTAGAAGCATTTGAAATACTTAAGAAAGCATTAGTCTCTGCACCTATTGTTCAGCCACCTGATTGGAATTTACCCTTTGAAATTATGTGTGATGCTAGTGATTATGCTGTAGGTGCTGTTCTAGGGCAAAGAGTTGATAAGAAATTAAATGTTATCCATTATGCTAGTAAGACTCTAGACAATGCTCTACTACCAAAAAGGAACTTTTAGCAGTTGTGTTTGCTTGTGATAAATTCAGACCCTATATTGTTGATTCTAAAGTAACTATTCACACTGATCATGCTGCTATTAAATATCTTATGGAAAATAAAGATGCTAATCCTAGACTTATTAGATGGGTTCTCTTGCTGCAAGAATTTGATTTGCATATTGTTGATAGAAAAGGAGCTGAGAACCCCGTTGTAGATAACTTATCTAGGTTAGAGAATGTTCTTGATGAGCCACTACCTATTGATGATAGCTTTCCTGATGAACAATTAAATGTCATAAGTACTTCTCATAGCACTCCATGGTATGCTGATTATGCTAATTATATTGTTGCTAAATTTATACCACCTAGCTTCAGATACCAACAAAAGAAAAAGTTCTTTTATGATTTGCGACATTACTTTTGGGATGACCCACATCTTTATAAATAAGGAGTAGATGGTGTTATTAGACGTTGTGTGCCTGAGCATGAACAGGAACAGATCCTACGCAAGTGTCACTCCGAAGCTTATGGAGGACACCACACTGGAGATAGAACTGCACATAAGGTATTGCAATCCAGTTTTTATTGGCCTACTCTCTTCAAGGATGACCGTAAGTTTGTTTTGTATTGTGATGAATGTCAAAGAATTGGTAATATTAGTAGACGTCAAGAAATGCCTATGAATTATTCACTTGTTATTGAACCATTTGATGTTTGGGGCTTTGATTATATGGGACCTTTTCCTGCCTCTAATGGATATACACATATTTTAGTTGCTTTTGTTACGTTACTAAGTGGGTAGAAGCTATTCCAACTAGTAGTGCTGATCACAATACCTCTATTAAAATGCTTAAGGAAGTTATTTTTCCGAGGTTAGGAGTCCCTAGATATTTATGGTGCTTTCCGTAAAATGCTTGCTAAATATGACGTTAATCATAGAATTGCATCTCCTTATCACCCGCAGTCTAGTGGTCAAATAGAATTGAGTAATAGAGAGCTCAAATTAATTTTGCAAAAGACTGTTAATAGGTCTAGAAAGAACTGGTCCAAGAAACTTGATGATGCATTATGGGCCTATAGAACTGCATATAAGAACCCTATGGGTATGTCTCCGTATAAAATGGTTTATGGAAAAGCATGTCATTTACCTCTCGAACTAGAATATAAGGCATATTGGGCTATTAAAGAGCTCAACTATGATTTCAAACTTGCCAGTGAGAAGAGGTTATTTGATATTAGCTCACTTGATGAATGGAGAACCCAAGCTTATGAAAATGCTAAGTTGTTTAAAGAAAAAGTTAAAAGATGGCATGACAAAAGGATACAAAAGCGTGAGTTTAATGTAGGTGATTATGTATTGCTATACAACTCTCGTTTAAGATTTTTTGCAGTAAAACTTCTCTCTAAATGGGAAGGTCCCTACGTTATCGAGGAGTTCTATCGTTCTTGTGCCATAAAATCAACAACTTCAAGGCACAAATCCGAAGGTGGTAAGCAGTCAAAGAATCAAACATTATATCTCAGGTAATCCCATAAATGTTGAAACCAATATTATTGAAACCGTAACCCCGGAGGAATACATAAGGGACACTTTCCAGACCGTTTCAGACTCCAAAAAGGAATAGGCATGTGGTACGGTAAGTAAACCGACTCCAAAACAATTTTTAAGGCAATATTTCTCCGTTTTGGAATATTTAGAAAAATAGAAAAATAAGTGGAAGTCCGGGAAGGACACGAGGGCCCCACGAGGGTGGTGGGCGCGCCCTACCCCCCTGGGCGCGCCCCCTACCTCGTGAGCACCTCATGTGCCCTCAGGACTCCGTTTTCTTGCACGATACGTATTTTGGTCGGTAAAAATTCATTATATATTCTCCCGAAGGTTTTGACTCCCGTATCACGCAATTATCCTCTGTTCTTGTTTCGAGCTGTTTTACGTCGAGTGGTCAAGGCCAGGCATCATGTCGTCCCCCTCCTCAGACAATGGTGACAAAGATGCTTGGCTAATGAAGATAGAGGTGAAGAGGGAAGAACCCATGGAGATCAACAAGGATGAAAGGATCAAGCAGGCCACGGAGGACCAAGCTCCGGCAGCAGAAGATACCCTCCAGCTTGATCACAACTTTCTCACCCCAACTGAAATCGAATCTTTCAAGATGATTGAGTTAGCTCATATTCAAAACAAGTATCTCACAAGTGAAAATATTTTGTTGAAGGAGCATATTTGTTGCACTCAAGGGCATTATCCGCAAGCTGGAGGACCTCTTACGCTCGACGTGCGACTATCCATCACCTCCACCTTCTTCACCGACAAAGAAGGAGACATAATCACATGGGTATGGGCACTCCCCTTGGCAACTGCCAAGCTTGGGGGAGGTGCCCCAGTATCGTATCACCATCACAACTCCTATCTTTACCGTTTTTCTTAGTTCGATCCTATTAGTAGTATCTTGATATAGTAGAATAAAGGTTATGGCATGATCTAGTTTTGAGTTTTGCCTTATGATCCCTCTATGTAATTGAGTCCGTGAGCTATATATATAATAAAGATTAGTGTTGAGTCAAGGGCTTGATTATTTTGCCATGATCTTGGGTGGATAATAGAAAGAAAAAGAAAAGGAATAAAAAGAAACAAAGAGTTCATATTGATCTTATTGAAAGTAATGACTTCACATAGAAAGAGTATGATGATTAAAAGTTGTTGGGAGTTGGCAAATATAGATTTGGTCATCGTTGCAATTAAAAGGAAGTAATAAGGAGAGAGAGGTTTCACATATAGATATATTATCATTGACATCTTTTATAATTGGGAGCACTCATTAAAATACAACATGCTAAAGAGTTGATGTTGGACAAGGAAGGCAACGTGATGAGTTATGTTTTCTTATATCTGAGATAAAGTATGTTGTCATGGATCCTCTAACATGTTGAGCTTGCCTTTCCCCCTCATGCTATCCAAATTCTCACCACCAAGTAGAGATACTACTTGTGCTTCCAAATACCCTTAAACCAGTTTAGCCATGAGAGTCCACCATATCTACCTATGGATTGAGTAAGATCCTTCAAGTAAGTTGTCATTGGTTCAAGCAATAAAAATTGCTCTCTACATATGCATGACTTATTAATTCATAGAAAATAAGCTTTGTACAAACTTGTTGTGGAAGTAATAAAAGCGACGGACTACATAATAAAGTTCCACATACAAGGGGCAATATAAAGTGACGTTCTTTTGCATTAAGATTTTGTGCATCAACCATAAAAGCGCATGGCAACCTCTGCTTCCCTCTGCGAAGGGCCTATCTTTTATTATTATCTTCTACCTTATGCAAGAGTCACGGTGATCTTCACCTTTCCTTTTCATTTTATCCTTTGGCAAGCCCAGCATGTTGGAAAGAACATGATATACATATCTAATTGGATGTAGGGGAGCATGAATTATTATTGTTGACATTACCCTTGAGGTAAAAAGTTGTGGGGAAAAACTACAAGCCCCTATCTTTCTATGTGTTCGATTAAAACTCCGTAACCACAAGTATTGCGTGAGTGTTAGCAATTATGAAGGGCTAAATGATAGTTGAGTATGTGGACTTGCTTTCAAGCTCTGACATAGACTCTTTCTGATGTTATGATAAATTGCAATTGCTTCAATGACTGAGGTTATAATTTGTTGGTGCCCAATAAGGTTTCTGATTCATACTTTTGCATTGTGAAAAGATCATCACTTGAACATAAGTAATCGTATGACAAAATCTATATATGTTGCTGTTATGAGAATAATCATGATGCCTTCATGTCCGTATTTTATTTTTTTATCGACGCCTCTACCTCTAAACATGAGGACATATTTATTGTTATCGACTTTTAAGCTTGAGGACAAGCGAGGTCTAAGCTCGGGGGAGTTGATACGTCCATTTTGCATCATGCTTTTATATCGATATCTATTGCATTATGGGCTGTTATTTCACGTTATGTCACAATACTTATGGCTATTGTCTCTTGTTTTACAAGGTTTACATGAAGAGGGAGAATGCCGTAATTTGGAATTCTGAAATTTGGAAAAGGAGCAAATATTGGAGACCTATGTTGTGCAACTCCAAAAGTCCTGAAACTCCACGGAATATCTTAAAATAAATAAATAAAATCGTCACCAAAGATGAAGGCCAGGGGCCCACACCACCGCTCACGAGGTGGGCGCGCCCCCACAGGCGCGCCCCTACCTCGTGGGCCCCAGGTGGCTCTCCGATGCCCATCTTCTCCTATATGAAGTCTTTCAATGATAAAAAAACAAGAGGCAACCTTTGGGGCCGAGACTCACGCCACGAGAGAACTCAAGCGTAATCCAATCTAGGGCTCAAGCGAGCCTGTTCTGCCGGGGACACTTCCCTCCGGGAGGGGGAAATCATCGTCATCATCATCACCAACGCTCCTATCATCGGGAGAGGGCAATCTCCATCAACATCTTCACCAGCACCATCTCATCTCCAAACCCTAGTTCATCTCTTGTATCCAATTCTTGTCTCCAAGTCCGGGATTGGTGCTAGTAGGTTGCTAGTAGTGTTGATTACTCCTTGTAGTTGATGCTAGTTGGTTTATTTGGTGGAAGATCATATATTCAGATCCTTTATGCATATTATTACCCCTCTAATTATGAACATGAATATGCTTTGTGAGTAGTTACGTTTGTTCGTGAGGACAAGGGAGAAGTTTTGCTATTAGTAGTCATGTGAATTTGGTATTCGTTCGATATTTTGATAAGATGTATGTTGCCTAACCTCTAGTGGTGTTATGTGAACGTCTACTACATAACACTTCACCATTATTTGGGCCTAGAGGAAGGCATTGGGAAGTAATAAGTAGATGATGGGTTGCTAGAGTGAAGCTTAAACCCTAGTTTATGCGTTGCTTCGTAAGGGCTGATTTGGATCCATATGTTTCATGCTATGGTTAGGTTTACCTTAATACTTTTGTTGTAGTTGCGGATGCTTGCAATAGAGGTTAATCATAAGTGGGATGTTTGTTCAAGTAATAACAGCACCCAAGCACCGGTCCACCCACATATCAAATTATCAAAGTACCGAACGCGAATCATATGAACATGATGAAAACTAGCTTGACGATTTTCCCATGTGTCCTTGGGAGCGTTTTCCTATTATAAGAGTTTGTCCATGCTTGTCCTTTGCTACAAAAAGGATTGGGCCACCTTGCTACACTTTATTTACTCTTGTTACTTGTTGCTCGTTACAATTTATCTTATCATAAAACTATCTGTTATCACTTATTTCAGTACTTGCAGAAAATACCTTGCTGAAAACCGCTTATCATTTCCTTCTGCTCCTCGTTGGGTTTGACACTCTTACTTATCGAAAGGACTACGATAGATCCCCTATACTTGTGGGTCATCAGAGCGACGAGCCTCGATGCGTTGCTCGGTGAAGATGAGGCGTGAGTAGAGCTCGTGTGGGGGCATCGCTGGCTTGGCATTGTGAACAGCCTTGGCGAGATTGTCATAGTCGGCGTCGAGGCCTTTCATGACAAAACCAACGAACTCCTCGTGCTAAGCGGCCGACCGATAGAGGTGAGTGTGTCAGCCAGCACCTTCATCTTGTTGAAGTAGGTCATGGCGGAGGAGTCCAGCTTCTTGATGTCGGCGAGCTTGCTGCGATGGGCCATCGAGCGGGAGGTAGAGACCTGGGCAAAGGCGTGCTCCAGGGTCGTCCAGGCGTCCATGGAGGTGGCGGCGAAGAGACAGAGGCCGGCGACCCCGTCGCCGAGGGAACCCTGGATGGCAGAGAGGATCGCCTGGTCCTGCTACACCCACATACAATGTTCCGGGTTGATGGCCAGGCCATGGACGGTAGGTGATGCGGAGCATCCTACGGTCATCACCATGTCAAGAATCCGTTTGGCAAGTGACACGTGCGACCTCTACTTCTCATACATAAAGGTGAATCTTCTCCTTTACACGTGTTCACTTGACCCCTTCGAGGATGGTATACTACTTGACACTTCTCCCGTGTGCATGCATAGGTATTGTCGGAGCTTCACAGATATCAAGGAGGAGTGCAAGCGCCAAGGAACGACTACACCATCCGCGAGTGAGGCATGGAAGCGAAGACGGAAAAAGAAGGTGCTGCGGAGTCTACAGCGACCAGACGACCGGAAGCCTCCGGACGTCCGACCCTCTACAGCGCCCGGATGACCGACCAAGTCCGGACGTCCGACACCTCCCAGGCCACGGACGACCGAGCGCCTCCGGACAACCGGTGCTACGGCGACAGAACAGAAGTTACGGATGTCCGAGGACTTCAGGACGTCCGGACCGTCCCGAGCTTCCGGACGTCCGACGCATGTGTGCGCAGCCGCGGGCCTTTGGCCTTGTATCCCTCTCCCACTTACCCCTTCATGGCTTAGAATATAAATAGACCACCTCCACCTCATTTCTAAGGTTAGCAAAGTGATAGCTCATTTGTATGTGAGCTTTGCTCCTACCTTCCTCTACTCTTGAGAGAGAGAGAGAGACCACTACTCCATTGGAGGCCAAGACCTCCATCTAGGAGAAGATCCTGCGGGATATATCATCAAGACCCCCTCTTGGGCGGCCCCCTTCAAGACCTCCTCACAGAGATGAACTCTACCTTGTATCTTTCCCTTTGTTGTTCATGTACCTTGTGGATCTTGTGTGTTTGATTGTCTAGTGGATGTGTGATTGGACTTGTTCTTGAGTGTTTCCCCTTGTGATTTCTCTCCGTTCTTCCCCGCGTTCATTGTGTTCTTCGAGGGATCCCACTCCAAACGTGAAAGATCGGCCTACACCGGGTTAGCCCCGTATCATATGATATCATGAGCCACGTTGATCACGTTTTTGGAGCCCCTACCCCTCTTTTTCTAGCTTGATTTTGTTGTGTTCTTCCCCAAATTCGGAAATCCCCACCAAAAATAGCCCCAAATTTTTTTTGTGATTTGTTGGTTAGATGAAGTTTTGTTGATTTTGATTCATGGATTTGCTTGGTTTCGAGTGGATCTAGCATTTTCCCAAGTTTCCCTATCTTTCATCCACAAAATCCCACGAATTTTGACCCCGAAATCCCCAATTTCCGCCCAAAATCGCGTCCCGGATCTGAAATTTCGAGTTGACCACCCACCGGACGGCATCGACGATTTACTTGATGTCCGGACTCCCCATGAAGCACCGGACGTCCGACCTTTTTCGGACGACGGAACCCCTAACCCGAACCGAATTTACGGATTTCATTTCCGGACGTCAAGCGCCCGGACATCCGACCTTTTCCGGACGTCCGTAACCTGTAGTTTCAGACTTCGGCTGATTTTTGTTTTGTCCATAACTAATTCATCCGAACTACGATTTTGACGTTCTTTACCTCGTTTTGAAGCTATTGACATCCCCTATCCCACAAAAATACCACCAACATCATTTGACTCCATCAAATTTTCGAAAATTTGGCAAGTTTGCCTAGGCCCTCCACCATATCATCCGCATAGCCACCACCGACTTCCGCAACCTAACCAATTTTGTTCCCCATTGTATATGTGGTTGCTTGAGTAGTGATTCGAGTCTCCTAAGGTGTTTCGGCTACTTAGGGAGGATTGCTTCTTCTTCAACCACCACCACCACTTCCGCATAGGCTTACCCACCATACACTTCCATCCCAACTTAACCCAATTTTGTTTGAGCTTTTTGAGTTGTGGCTTGTGTCTCCTAAGGTGTTTCGGCTACTTAGGGACGGCAACTTCAACATTGACTCGCATAACCCATCATTCCATTTCCTCATTGCCTAGTGCAAAACCACCAACGCATTCCCGCTACCACCATTTGACATTTGTCATTTGAGATTTTGAGTTCGCGGTTTTTCCGTTTCCTAAGGTGTTTCGGCTACTTAGGGACGAGTCTCCATCATCTTGGTATCTACATCAAGAACACCGCCACCATTATCGCAAAGGACGGTAACCTCGACGACACCATTGTACATTCCCTTGCAATTGTATTGATAACCCCTAGCCCATTTTGCGTCACTTGCCTATCGAGACTAGCCATTTGAGTATTGCCGGCAACGTTACTTGTGCACATTAGTGATCATACTTCCCATAACATACATACCATATCATCTTGGTATCATCATATCATCCATTGTGTCACAATATCGTTCCCGCATATACACAATAGCTATCTTGGTTTGTGCATTGTGCAAAGTGGCCATATCAAAAAAAAAGAGAATAAGCTTTTAAGCAAAAGAGAAAGAGAGCAAAGAAGCTTGTAAGCAATAGCCATAGCATCAAAATATATCATATGGTATCATATCGATCATCTTGGATCATCTTGAGAGAAACACCGGAACCATACATACATAGCATACTTGGGATAGAAAGTTTATCCATTTTGCATCTTATAGGTTGTGCACAAGTGTCGTATCCGCCTATTGAGCAATCGTGCTAGCGTCTCTCTTGAGTTGTGCAACATGAGCGTTTTCCGTGGATTCCACATTTTGTGCTCATTCCTTGGTTGCACGACCCCATTTATCTATCTGTGTGTGTGTTTCCGTGTGCCACATATTGTTATTGGTCTACTTGTTTCGCTTGCGAATTTGTGAATCTCTTTCAACATTATTGACTCTTGCTAACATTTTGCATCAAATTTTGTGCCACTATCCTCACCGAGCTCTACCATAAGCTTTACTTGATAGGTGTGAGTGAACAAGTCCGGTACCAATTCCACTATTGTTTCATCTCACATTGAGTGAAACGGGATACATCCTCAACTTTGGGAAAAGGTAACTTGGTATTGTTTATCTCATTTCCTACTCACCTCTACTCGAGTCTTGTGATGGATAGGCAAGGCATTTCACCTTCGATCTACAACAACAACAACGAGTTCGATGCCACGAACAACAACTCCAACGCCAAGATGCAAGCTCAAATGGAGGATATCAAAGCCCTCATCAAGTCCTACAAGCGATCTTCCTCATCTTCGAGAAGACGCTCAAGAGCACATGCTTCCGAGCTACCATCTCCGGCAAGATCACATCGGCATCGACACCATCACCAACAAGAACGTGAAGGTCACGAGCTCTACACCAACAATCGCTCAAAGACTTCACCATGTCCCTTGGCATCTTTGCCAAGTGACTTCAAGGCATCTTCGCCTACGGACATACGACATCTTTGCCAACAAGAACCTCATGACTACGCTCAAGAGAAGCTCCCCAAGCTCAAGTCCGCGACTTCCACGAGCTACTACGACCTCGACATCGACCACGCGATTCCTTTATATGGGACTCAAGAACCCGAGGAGTACCTCGAGTGGGAGCGTTTAATGGACGACTACCTCAAGCTACATCAAGTTCCTCCCGAAGATCAAGTGAAGTGCGCCACAAGAAACTTCCACGACTACGCCTCAACTTGGTGGATTCACACACCTTCGGAGTACTACGACATGAGTTGGCCCAAGACGAAGAGAGATTTGCGGCGAGTTTGTGCCTCCAACCTACGGAACAACTTCTTCGCCAATTGGAGAACACCATCCAAGGATCCAAGTCCATCGACATTACTTCAAGGAGATGAAGATTGCCTTCATGACGACCGGTGTGGACGACCCCATTTCGATGAAGTTCCACTTCATGATGGGATTGAACAACGACATCTCCAAGACTATCTTCCTCGAGAACTACAAGTCCATCGATGACTACTACATTGGTGCTCTCAAGGCAGAACAAGAACTCATGAAGGCCAAGGCTTCTCCACCCCAAGCACACTTCGCGGCGACCAAGCTCTACAACAAGCATGAGGCTAGTAACACCATGATGTCCAAGCCCGACAAGCTCCAAGACGATGCTCCCAAGTGCGACTTCACCGCCATCCCTCTTTGTGGCATTGATGATGCCGAGTCTACCTTGACTCTTTTTCAAGATGGTGCGGCGATAAGTACGACTACGGAGACCTTCAAGGACCAAGCTTTGGAGGCAAGCGACAAGGTGGCGAGCAAGGATGATGCTTCCATCTTAGGAGGCGAGAGTGATGATGTGCCATCTTCAGACTTCATCCATGACGACGGCGATGAGATGGTTGAGTATTTCACTTCGACCACGGCGATGTATGATGACTTGAGTGACTTTAGCCACCATATTGAGAGTGAGAGTGACTTCACCACTAGCCACATATATGATGTGTTGCCACAATTCCCATGTGAGGAGAGCCACAACCCCCACCACTTGAGTGAGATGAGTGACTCCACCATACGTGAGATTGAGTGCACCTATTTTGAGGAAGTGAGTGAACCACCACATAGAGAGTGTGATAGTTGATAGGGCATGTGAGGCCACTATGATTTATAACGACTTAACCTCTACCTCTATTGTGTCTTCTCATTTGGTGCTAGGTCCCATATATGATGACGCGCCAACTCGCGACGACTACGTCCTTCCTTTGGACAAGACGATGGCCATGGTGGAATATGATGCACCCCCCCACATGGTTCCATCAAGATGAAGATGACCACCATTTGGTCTTTCCCACCTCACCTACACCACTTGAGTGGAATGACAAAGGTAACAAAGGTGACGGCGATGCTCTAATCCCACTAGTGGACATTCTTGAGATTGATTGCTTGCATGATGTTGATTCACCTATTACCATGCTTCATGCTAGTATGATTTCCCATGTGATGATTGGCCCGTTTATGATGAATATGATGATTCTCATGTGGAGTCTATTAGTTGTGATGCCATGTTACATAGGATTTCTTGTGACAATTCTTTAGGTCACATCATGTTTGCTAATCCACTTGACTTGTCATATGCTATGCATGAGATCAACCATATGTCTTATTTGCAATCTCTCCATAGTGACTATGCATATGCCATTAAAATAAACCCAATTTGCACATATGGCATACATGACAAGCCCATGGTTATTGGCATTTGTTTTTCTTGTGATGATATTGATATGCTCCCTTTGCATCATTTATCTCATATGCCATGCCATGCCCACCTAGCCCGGATATGCATTGTTTTGGATGTTGTCCATTTTCTCCAAATGATGTTTCCAATATTGCTCATGAGGAGACCCCATAGTTTCATCATACATGTTAGGAGATTTTGATCCATCCCATCCATTGCATGATCCCAATAATTATGTGCACCATATGCTCCCCATGAACAAACATGCTATTGATGTGCCATACACTTGCATTGTCAATTTGTGTCCCCATCGTGTCATACATAATAACTATTCTTTCATGATGGATGACATGTTCTTATACCATGCATCAAATTTCTTTGAGCGATGCTTATCTTGTGCTAACTCACACGTGCACATACACATCATGATGGATGATGTGTACATTTACCACGCCGCACAATTTCTTTGGTTTATGTCTCTTTTGTGTAGGTACCCATGAATACTTGTCGACCTCGCAATCCCACGAGTTGACAAAACGAGCTCTAGAGAGCAACGATGATTTGGGATCCCATGGATTGCCTTTCCACCGCTCTCTTCGCGCAAAGACTTCACGCATTTCTTCTACATGGCCCTCACTTGGCTATGGGTTATTGTTCATAACATATCATATGCCCATCTTGCCATGTTCACTTTGCATGATATGCTCATTCCTATGCATTTGACATGCATTTGTGACCCATGCTTTGCATTACACATGATGATTGACTCTCATACTTTTATGTGTATTTGCAAGCTTGGTGGAGATATTGCTTGTTGTTGCCATGTTCCATTTGTGACCCACCCCTATGATGATACTATGATCTTGCTTTGTGTTCGTGCTTGCGATATGTCATGTGCACTCCCTATGCCTATTATTTGCTCACATGACATGATTGCCATGATTTATTCTAGTGTGTTGCATCTTCGCTCCACTAGTTTGCACGACTTGATTACTATGTTTGTTTGCCTTGTTGCATCACCTATGATTCATACTTGCTCATTTCATGCGGTTGATGACAACCATCTACATGCTTTGCACATCATTGTTATTGCTTCATGTCACATATCTCCATATGTTGCCTCTCTCATGCTAGATTTGCCATGTATTGAGTGCAACCATGCTATTCGTCTTGCTCATGAGTTTGCCCCATAGCATTCTCACATATGTTTGGAGATTTTGACATATTACATGTGAAGCATGCTTGTCTTACTTCTTTGCACCATATACCTAGTGCCATGAATATTGCCAATGTTGCATCATATTATTCATGCACTTGTGCTTCTAATGGTTATGTGCAAAAGATGAGAACCATCATGATGGATAATGTGTTTGTCTACCATGCGCATACGTTCTTTGCTTTGTTTTGTGCATGTGTAGGATACTTGGACTTTGTGTCGACTTCCACTTCACGTGAGTTGACCACTAGAGCTCTTGAGAGTGAGCCTCATACATTCTACCACAACTCGCTTCTACACCGTATTTGCTTCCACTTTGGCATTGTGAAGACTGCACAAGGACACGCCTTCAAGGTGACATCCTTCTTGAGCTTGGATATTGTGGATCATACTTCATGTGTTGCTTGCACCATTTGCACACATGCTCGAGATATTGCTTTAACCCATGATTGCCACATTTCCATGCTTCATGACATATATACCTTGTGTGTTGCATCCAATTCGTGGACTACTTGCTACTATCATATGGCTGGTTGCACCAATATTATTTCTTCACATATGACATGTCCCTTTGCTTGTCACATGATTCACTTGATTGCCTCACACATGATGAACAATTGCTCTTTCTATTGTGTTGAGTGCCACTCCATCTTCACTACACCCTATGCACATTATGCTTGGATTGTCTTGCACTTGTCCCATGTGTTTAGACACTTCATTTTACTTGGTGTTATGAATGATTCATATGCCTACCATAGACCTTTCATTGAGCAATTTATGAATGCTTGCTATGAACTTGAGGTAGATTCTTATTCTCTTGACACACATATTTGCATCTCTACCTCCCATTTACATGCTTGTCCCCATGATATCTTTGATTGTGCTCAATTTATGCACTTACATGCCATGTCACAATCCTTTGTCACGCCATTTGCTATGCTTGATGACGACACTTGTTTGGTGAATCACCTATTGAATGCTTGGTTTTGCACTAATGCTAACCACATTTGTTTTTCCAAGTGTTTGTTCCATTTGCTCCTTTTGAAGGAATCACAAGATGGTGCGAAATTCGAGAGTGCCCATTTCGAGCTACTAGACGATGAGTGCTTGGTGATAGACCACTTCGACACGGCACCGCCATCTCTTTCCCATGGTGATTTGGTTTTAGATCCGAGGTCGGATCTTTTCCAAGGGGGAGGGGATGATGCGGAGCATCCTACGGTCATCACCATGTCAAGAGTCCTTTTGGCAAGTGACACGTGCGACCTCTACTTCTCATACATAAAGGTGAATCTTCTCCTTTACACGTGTTCACTTGACCCCTTCGAGGATGGTATACTACTTGACACTTCTCCCGTGTGCATGCATAGGTATTGTCGGAGCTTCACGGATGTCAAGGAGGAGTGCAAGCGCCAAGGAACGACTACACCATCCGCGAGTGAGGCATGGAAGCGAAGATGGAAAAAGAAGGTGCTGCGGAGTCTACAGCGACCGGACGACCGGAAGCCTCCGGACGTCCGACCCTCTACAGTGCCCGGACGACCTTTCACGTCCGGACGTCCGACACCTCCCAGGCCACGGACGACCGAGCGCCTCCGGACGACCGGTGCTACGGCGACAGAACAGAAGTTACGGATGTCCGAGGACTTCCGGACGTCCGGACCGTCCCGAGCTTCCGGACGTCCGACCCCTTCCGGACGTCCGACGCCTGTGTGCGCAGCCGCAGCCTTTAGCCTTGTATCCCTCTCCCACTTACCCCTTCGTGGCTTAGACTATAAATAGACCACCTCCACCTCCTTTCTAAGGTTAGCAAAGTGATAGCTCATTTGTATGTGAGCTTTGCTCCTACCTTCCTCTACTCTTGAGAGAGAGAGAGAGACTACTACTCCATTGGAGGCCAAGACCTCCATCTAGGAGAAGATCCTGCGGGATATATCATCAAGACCCCTCTTGGGCGGCCCCTTCAAGACCTGCTCACGGAGATGAACTCTACCTTGTATCTTTCCCTTTGTTGTTCATGTACCTTGTGGATCTTGTGTGTTTGATTGTCTAGTGGATGTGTGATTGGACTTGTTCTTGAGTGTTTCCCCTTGTGATTTCTCTCCGTTCTTCCCCGCGTTCATTGTGTTCTTCGAGGGATCCCACTCTAAATGTGAAAGATCGGCCTACACCGGGTTAGCCCCGTATCAGTAGGGATGACCTGCGGAGGACACGGTAGCGAACCTTCAACAAACCCTAGGAGAGACCAACTGTGGAGCGGCGGTAGGACCTTGGCGCGCCAGAATAAGTAGTTGTCCGGTCTGAGTCTGATGGCGATCAAGTTGTCGAAGTGGAACGGCCCGGTGGGCGTGATGGAGCCAGCAGCAGAGGGCGGTGGGCGGCTGAGCCGCGACAGGAACCACGACAGCGACCGAAGCCGTGGGTGGCGACGCGGGCAGTGGCGGGGTCGCGGTCACGGGCAGGGCCGTGAGCGAGGCCGCGGGTAGCACCTCCCACGAGGCCGCTAAGATGACGGCAAGTGTCAAGGAGGAGCAAGAAGAGGCCGCGGGTGGTTCTGCGGGCAGGATCGTCTGGCGACGGAGGTTGGAGTGGCGGCAGCGGGATCGGCGCTGAAAACATGGAGCCCACAGCAGTGGTGCCGAAGAACTGGGGCACCGACGGAGCCAAGGGCGAGGTGGGAGTGGGAGAGAGGCAAGCGACGCAGGGATTGACCCGGAGCTGGTAGCGCCCGAAGCGGAAGTGTAGGATCGAAAGTATGTCTAGAGGGGGGTGATTAGACTACTTGACCAAATAAAAATCTAGCCTTTTCCCAATTTTAAGTCTTGGCAGATTTTAGCAACTTAGCACTAGTCAAACAATCAACCTACACATGCAAGTCTAAGAGTATAGAAGCGGAATGTAAAACATTGCACATGAAGGTAAAGGGAGGAGTTTGGAGGGAGCAGACGTAATGTAGACACGGAGATTTTTGGCGTGGTTCCGATAGGTGGTGCTATCGTACATCCACGTTGATGGAGACTTCAACCCACGAAGGGTAACGGTTGTGAGAGTCTACGGAGGGCTCCACCCACGAAGGGTCCACGAAGAAGCAACCTTATCTATCCCACCATGGCCATCGCCCACGAAGGACTTGCCTCACTAGGGTATATCTTCACGAAGTAGGCGATCTCCTTGCCCGTACAAACTCCTTGGTTCAAGTCCACAATCTTGACGGAGTCTCCCAAGTGACACCTAACCAATCTAGGAGACACCACTCTCCAAAAGGTAATAGATGGTGTGTTGATGATGAACTCCTTGCTCTGGGGCTTCAAATGATAGTCTCCCCAACACTCAACTCTCTCTCTCTCTCTCACACAGATTTGGATTTGGTGGAAAGATGATTTGAGTGGAAAGCAACTTGGAGAAGGCTGGAGATAAGGATTTATGTGGTTGGAATGGAATATCTTGACCTCAACACATGAGTAGGCGGTTCTCTCTTGCTACCTCTTGAGCACTGCGTTGGTTTTCCCTTGAAGAGGAAAGGGTGATGCAGTAAAATAGCGTAAGTATTTCCCTCAGTTTTTGAGAACCAAGGTATCAATCGAGTAGGAGGCCATGCACGAGTTCCTCGCACCTACACAAACAAATAAATCCTCGCAACCAACGCAATAAAGGGGTTGTCAATCCCTTCACGGTCACTAACAAGAGTGAGATCTGATAGATATGATAAGACAATATTTTTGGTATTTTTATGATAAAGATGTAAAGTAAAATAAAAGGAAATAAAAATAACTAAGTGTTGGAAGATTAGTATGATAGAAAATAGACCCGGGGGCCATAGGTTTCACTAGAGGCTTCTCTCGAGAGCATAAGTATTACGGTGGGTGAACAAATTACTGTTGAGCAATTGACAGAATTGAGCATAGTTATGAGAATATCTAGGTATGATCATGTATATAGGCATCACGTCCGATACAAGTAGACCGACTCACCTGCATCTACTACTATTACTCCACACATCGACCGCTATCCAGCATTCATCTAGAGTATTAAGTTCATAAGAATAGAGTAACGCTTTAAGCAAGATGGCATGATGTAGAGGGATAAACTCATGCAATATGATATAAACCCCATCCTGTTATCCTCGATGGCAACAATACAATACGTGCCTTGCTGCCCCTCATCCTTTGGGAAAGGACACATAAAGATTGAACCCAAAGCTAAGCACTTCTCCCATTACAAGAAAGATCAATCTAGTAGGCCAAACCAAACTGATAATTCAAGAGACTTGCAAAGATAACCAACCATACATAAAAGAATTCAGAGAAGATTCAAATATTGTTCATAGATAAACTTGATCATAAACCCACAATTCATCGGTCTCAACAAACACACCGCAAAAGAAGATTACATCGAATAGATCTCCACAAGAGAGGGGGAGAACATTGTATTAAGATCCAAAAAGAGAGAAGAAGCCATCTAGCTAATAACTATGGACCCGAAGGTCTGAGGTAAACTACTCACACATCATCGGAGAGGCTAAGGTGTTGATGTAGAAGCCCTCCGTGATCGATGCCCCCTCCGGCGGAGCTCTGGAAAAGGCCTCAAGATGGGATCTCACGGGTACAGAAGGTTGCGGCGGTGGAATTAGGTTTTTGGCTCCGTATCTGGTAGTTTGGGGGTACGTAGGTATATATAGGAGGAAGAAGTACGTCGATGGAGCAACGTGGGGCCCACGAGGGTGGAGGGCACGCCCAGGGGGGTAATCGCGCCCCCTACCTCGTGCCCTCCTGGTTGATGTCTTGACGTAGGGTTCAAGTCCTCTGGATCACAATCGTTCCGAAAATCACATTCCCGAAGGTTTCATACCGTTTGGACTCCGTTTGATATTCTTTTTCTGCGAAACTCTGAAATAGGCAAAAAACAGCAATTATGGGCTGGGCCTCCGGTTAATAGGTTAGTCCCAAAAATAATATAAAAGTGTATAATAGAGCCCATTAATGTCCAAAACAGAATATAATATAGCATGGAACAATCAAAAATTATAGATACGTTGGAGACGTATCAAGCATCCCCAAGCTTAATTCCTGCTCGTCCTCGAGTAGGTAAATGATAAAAACAGAATTTTTGATGTGGAATGCTACTTGGCATAATTGCAATGTAATTCTCTTAATTGTGGTATGAATATTCAGATCCGAAAGATTCAAGATAAAGGTTTAATATTGACATAAAAGTAATAATACTTCAAGCATACTAACTAAGCAATTATGTCCTCTCAAAATAACATGGCCAAAGAAAGTTCATACCTACAAAATCATATAGTTTAGTCATGCTCCATTTCCGTCACACAAGAATGCTCTGATCATGCACAACCCCGATGACAAGCCAAGCAATTGTTTCATACTTTAGTAATCTCAAACTTTTTCAACCTTCACGCAATACATGAGCGTGAGCCATGGATATAGCACTATGGGTGGAATAGAATATAATGATGGGGGTTATGTGGAGAAGACAAAAAAGGAGGAAGTCTCACATCAACGAGGCTAATCAATGAGCTATCCATCGATTGATGTTAATGCAAGGAGTAGGGATTGCCATATAACGGATGCACTAGAGCTATAAATGCATGAAAGCTCAACAAAAGAAACTAAGTGGGTGTGCATCCAACTTGCTTGCTCACGAAGACCTAGGGCATTTGAGGAAGCCCATTGTTGGAATATACAAGCCAAGTTCTATAATGAAAAATTCCCACTAGTATATGGAAGTGACAAAACAAGAGACTTTCCATCATGAAGATCATGGTGTGCTACTTTGAAGCACAAGTGTGGAAAAAGGATAGTAGCATTGTCCCTTTTTTTGGGCCTTCCTTTTTTTTATTGGTGTTTCTCTCTCTTTTTTATTGGGACAATGCTCTATGAATGATGATCATCACACTTCTATTTATTTACAACTCAATGATTACAACTCGATACTAGAACAAAGTATGACTCTATATGAATGCCTCCGTGATATCTGGGATAACAATGAATCAAGAGTGACATGTACAAAAAATTATGAACGGTGGCTTTGCTACAAATACGATGTCAACTACATGATCATGCAAAAAAATATGACAATGATGAGCGTGTCATAATAAACGGAACGATGGAAAGTTGCATGGCAATATATCTCGGAATGGCTATGGAAATGCCATAATAGGTAGGTATGGTGGCTGTTTTGAGGAAGATATAAGGAGTTTTATGTGTGAAAGAGCGTATCATATCATGGGGTTTGGATGCACCGGCGAAGTTTGCACCAACTCTCAATGTGAGAAAGGTCAATGAACGGTACCGAAGAGGCTAGCAATGATGGAAGGGTAAGAGTGCGTATAATCCATGGACTCAACATAAAGAACTCACATACTTATTGCAAAAATCTACAAGTCATCAAAAACAAAGCACTACGCGCATGCTCCTAGGGGGATAGATTGGTAGGAAAAGACCATCGCTCGTCCCCGACCACCACTCATAAGGAGGACAATCAAAGAACACCTCATGTTTCAAATTTGTTACATAACATTTACCATACGTGCATGCTACGGGACTTGCAAACTTCAACACAAGTATTTCTAAAATTCACAACTACGCAACTAGCACAACTTTAATATCACTACCTCCATATCTCAAAACAATCATCAAGCATCAAACTCTGTTAGTATTCAGAACACTCATAAGAAAGTTTTTTTTACTAGTCTTGAATACCTAGCATATTAGGATTATCTAAGAAAATTACCATGCTGTTTAAGACTCTCAAAATAATATAAGTGAAGTATGAGAGAATAATAGTTTCTATAAAACAAAACCACCACCGTGCTCTAAAAGCTATAAGTGAAGCACTAGAGCAAAAACTATGTAGCTCAAAAGATATAAGTGAAGCACGTAGAGTATTCTAATAATTTCCGAATCATGTGTGTCTCTCTCAAAAAGTGTGTCCAGCAAAGATGATTTTGGTAAACTAAAAATCAAAGACTCAAATAATACAAGACGCTCCAAGCAAAACACATATCATATGGTGAATAAAAATATAGCTCCAAGTAAAGTTACCGATGGAAGTATACGAAAGAGGGGATGCCTTCCGGGGCATCCCCAAGCTTTGGCTTTTTGGTGTCCTTAGATTATCTTGGCGTGCCTTGGGCATCCCCAATATTATGCTCTTTCCACTCCTTGTTCCATAATCCATCAAATCTTTTACCCAAAACTTGAAAACTTCACAACACAAAACTTAACAGAAAATCTCGTGAGCTTCGTTAGCGAAACAAAACAAAACACCACTTAAAGGTACTGTAATTAACTCATTCTTTATTTATATTGGTGTTAAACCTACTGTATTCTAACTTATCTATGGTTCATAAACTATTTTACTAGCCATAGATTCATCAAAATAAGCGAACAACACACGAAAAACAGAATCTGTTAAAAACAGAACAGTCTGTAGTAATCTATAACTAACGCAACCTTCTGGAACTTCAAAAATTCAGCCAAAATAGGAAGACCTATATAATTTGTTTATTGATCAGCAGAAATTGGAATCAATATTTTATCACGTTCTGGTGATTTTTAACAATTATTTTCGTGAACAGAAAGTTTCTGGAATTTTCAGCAAGATCAAATAACTATCATCCAAGAAGATCCTATAGGTTAAAATTGGTACAAACACTAATTAAAACATAAAAACACATCTAACCAGAGGCTAGATAAAATATTTATTCCTAAACAGAAGCAAAAGGCAAAAAAACTAAAAATAAAAATGGGTTGCCTCCCAACAAGCGCTTTTCTTTAAAGCCTTTTAGCTAGGCATAGATAATTTTAATGATGCTCACATGAAAGACAAGAATTGAAGCGCAAAGAGAGCATCATAAAACACGTGACAAACACATCTAAGTCTAACACACTTCCTATGCATAGGCATCTTATAGGCAAAAAAATTATCATAGCAAGCAAAAACTAGCATATGCATGGAAGCGGAAAGAAACAATAGCAATCTCAACATAACGAGAGGTAATTTAGTAACATGAAAATTTCTACAATCATATTTTCCTCTCTCATAATAATTTCATGTGGGATCATAAAAAAATCAACAAAATAGATATCACATAACATATTCTCAACATGATCCTCATGCATGCAAAGTTGACACTCTTTCAAAATAGTGGGATTAACATTAACTAAAGTCATGACCTCTCCAAACCCAATTTTATCGAAAATTTCATAAGATTGAATATTCTCCAAATATGTGGGATCTAAAGTTGACACTCTTCCAAACCCACTTTCAATATTATTGCAAACAATATTATCAATCTCATATTCATCATGGGGATTAAATAAATTTTCAAGATCAAAAGAAGAATCACCCCAATCATGATTATTGCAACAAGTAGTAGACATAGCAAAACTAGCATCCCCAAGCTTAGGGTTTTGCATATTATTAGCATAATTGATATCAAGAGAATTTATAGTAACATCATTGCAATCATGCTTTTCATCGAAGGAACTAACAAGTATGGGTGCAATAGCAACGATCTCATGTTTAACATAAGGGACTATAGCAAAATCATCTTCATAAATATTGGCATCATGGCCACAAGAATAGCAAGCATCATGTTCATCAAGGGATATTTCAATCAAATCATCGGAATCATCATTATCTATAGATTCATGCATATCATTATTTTCTTCCAAAGCAACGGTCATTCTTACAATAAATTCTTGGACATAGACATTATGAGCAAAGTTTTCATTGCAATATTTAAGTATGACGAAATTTTCAGATTCGTTGAGAGTAAAATCATACTTTTCAATCAAAGAAGCAACTTAATGAGCACCCTTAAAAACGAAAAATTCTTCAATTTGTTCGATATAATAGTAACTATAAACACCCTTTGCATAAGAAGATAAGATTTCATTATCTTTGAACTCACATAGGTAGGGAAGGTGTTTTTAAGGGTTCTTAGAGCAACAAGTAAAATTACAAATTTCACAAAAATTCCAAGCATAGCATAGCAAACTATTTATATGATACCATAAGAGCTTCCCTTTTTCGGACAAACGATGACGCACAAAATGAGCATGCTCATCTAAAGATTTCCCATCAACTAGGCTAGTTGGGGTTTCAAAGACGAAAGATAAGGATCGAAGATGATCCAAGTAGAACACTTTAAGTGGATCCATATCAATAGATTTTAAGCAAGCGAAGATGCAACCATATAGAAGGCACATGGCAACACGAGCAAACAAAAGGACGAATGGAAAAGAGAGGGCAAATAAAACGGCAAGGGTGAAGTGGGGGAGAGGAAAACGAGAGGCAAATGGCAAATAATGTAATGCGGGAGATAAGGGATTGTGATGGGTACTTGGTATGTTGACTTTTGCGTAGACTCCACGGCAAAGGCGCCAGAAATCCTTCTTGCTACGTCTTGAGCGGTCGTTGGTTTTCCCTTGAAGAGGAAAGGGTGATGCAGTAAAGTAACGTAAGTATTTCCCTCAGTTTTGAGAACCAAGGTATCAATCCAAAGAGGAGGCCACGCACGAGTCCCTCACACCTACACAAACAAATAAATCCTCGCAACCAACACAATAAAGGGGTTGTCAATGCCTTCACGGTCACTTACGAGAGTGAGATCTGATAGATATGACAAGATAATATTTTTGTTATTTTTATGATAAAGATGCAAAGTAAAATAAAAGGCAATAAAAATAACTAAGTGTTGGAAGATTAATATGATAGAAAATAGACCCGGGGGCCATAGGTTTCACTAGAGGCTTCTCTCGAGAGCATAAGTATTACGGTGGGTGAACAAATTACTGTTGAGCAATTGATGAAATTGAGCATAGTTATGAGAATATCTAGGTATGATCATGTATATATGCATCACGTCCGATACAAGTAGACCGACTCCTGCTGCATCTACTACTATTACTCCACACATCGACCGCTATCCAAAGATGCATCTAGAGTATTAAGTTCATAAGAACAGAGTAATTCTTTAAGCAAGATGACATGATGTAGAGGGATAAACTCATGCAATATGGTATAAACCCCATCTTGTTATCCTCGATGGCAACAATACAATACGTGCCTTGCTTCCCCTCATCACCTTTGGGAAAGGACACCGCAAGATTGAACCCAAAGCTAAACACTTCTCCCATTGCAAGAAAGATCAATCTAGTAGGCCAAACCAAACTGATAATTCAAGAGACTTGCAAAGATAACCAATCATACATAAAAGAATTCAGAGAAGATTCAAATATTGTTCATAGATAAACTTGATCATAAACCCACAATTCATCGGTCTCAACAAACACACCGCAAAAGAAGATTACATCGAATAGATCTCCACAAGAGAGGGGGAGAAAATTGTATTGAGATCCAAAAAGAGAGAAGAAGCCATCTAGCTAATAACTATGGACCCGAAGGTCTGAGGTAAACTACTCACGCATCATCGGAGAGGCTACGGTGTTGATGTAGAAGCCCTCCGTGATCAATGCCCCCTCCGGCGGAGCTCCGGAAAAGGCCCCAAGATGAGATCTCACGACAGAAGGTATATATAGGAGGAAGAAGTACGTCGGTGGAGCAATGTGGGGCCCACGAGGGTGGAGGGCGCGCCCAGGGGGGTAGGCGCGCCCCCCTACCTCGTGCCCTCCTGGTTGATGTCTTGACGTAAGGTCCAAGTCCTCTGGGTCACATCGTTCCGAAAATCACGTTCCCGAAGGTTTCATTCCGTTTGGACTCCGTTTGATATTCTTTTTCTGCGAAACTCTAAAATAGGCAAAAAAAACAACAATTCTGGGTTGGGCCTCCGGTTAATAGGTTAGTCCCAAAAATAATATAGAAGTGTATAATAAAGCCTATTAATGTCCAAAACAGAATATAATATAGCATGGAACAAACAAAAATTATAGATACGTTGGAGATGTATCATCTCTCAGAAAATGTATGCTGGAAGTGTAGGCATGTTCTAATGGCTCTCCTCACAAATGAAGAGTGGGTGGAGGGGTATATATAGCCTCCACACAAAATCTAACTGTTTCACACAAATCCCCAAACTCGGTGGGACCGAACAATGAAACTCGGTCGGACCGATTCAGTTCAAACTGTGAATGTTAGGCTTTTCGGTGGGACTGACATGTCAACTTGGTGGGACCAATTTCATTAGGGTTAGGGCATAACGTAATATCGGTGAGGCCGATTACACAAACTCGGTGGGGCCAATTTTGGTAATAAGCTAACAGAGAGTTGGTCAGGCAAACTTGGTGGGACCGATTCGCTCATTTCGGTGAGACCGAAACGTTATGAAAGGGAAACAGAGAGTTTGCACACTGAACTCGGTGGGACCGATTGCTCATCTTGGTTGGACCGAAACATTACGAAGGGAAACAGAGAGTTTGCAATCCCATCTCGGTAAGGCCGGGATCCCTATCGGTGAGACCGAAGTGACTAGGGTTTCTGGCAGTGGCTATGTCAAGAGAACTCGGTGGCGCCGGATAGAATGTTTCGGTAGGGCCGAGTTTGACTTTTGGTTTGGGACATATGTGGATATGAAAAAGTAGTTGAGGGTTTTTGGAGCATATCACTAAGCATTTTGAGCAAGCAACCCATTAAGCAACACCTCATCCCCTTCAAATAGTATTGGCTTTTCCTATGGACTCAATGTTATCTTGGATAATTAAAAGTGAAATGTAGAGTCTTGAGCTTTAGAGCTTGAGCCAATCTTCTGTCCTTAGCATTTTGAGGGGTCCACATTTCTAATCCATGCCATGCCAATCAATGAGCTTTCCTGAAATATTTATCTTGAGATATCATTAGCTCAATGAGCTACATGTTGTTAGGAATTACCAAAACCACCCAGAGATAGTTGCACTTTCAATCTCCCCCTTTTTGGTTATTGATGACAACATATAGATCAAAGCTTCGACAAATGATCATAAGATTGAAATACATCGTCGCTTTGAGAAGTATATGATAAGCAAGAGCTCCCCCTAAATTTCTGCATTATTTAAAATTTGCTTTTGAATGCAAATGCACAAATGATTAGGATCATGGGTTACTCTTCCATGTCACATACATCTTGGTGGAGCGCTCAAGATGATAGAAATTAAAAGCATGCACTCATCACCAAGCAAAATGAATGATCATATATGGAATATAAGAGGTAATATCATTCAAGCAAGCATTAAAGTAGCATATGATCAAAGACATGATCAAACAAGTATCTCACACATAGACATAAAGTATCAACCAAGCACACAGAAACTTCAACCAAAAGCAAGAGAGTCAAAGAAGCAAAACACTCTCTCTCGAAGCCTATGATCTATACGTTTCTCCACCTTTGGCAATAAGTTACCAAAAAGTTTGAAAATGCATAGTGCTATGCGTCTCTCAGGCTTGATCTTCGGGAGGTGGTGTAGAGAGAACTCCAAGGATGAAGGCATCAGTTGATGTAGTCAGAGCTAGTGGAGTGGCTGCTGGAGGTGGTGCTGAAGTTGTAGCTGCTGGTGTTGACGATGTAGCTCTAGTATCTGGTACTGGCACTGCAGCAAATCTCTGACTCCTTGGCACTCGCTGAAAAGCATTTGTAGTTGCCTTCCCTTTCCTCTCTTCTGCTTCCTCCTGGAGTTGCTCAACTGTTGTCTGTATCTCTGTGACCTTCAGATCAAGATCATAAAATTTTGTCTCTATGATCCTCTCCAAGCTCTCCTGATTCTGAGTCAGGGTGCCCAAGCCCTTCTCAATCCTCAATGTAGCTTGAATCAGATATCCAAGCTGATCTTGCTTGCTCTTCAGGAACACCTGAGATGCTTCCTCGGCACTTGGCATCCTTGCAGCCTTTTTTGCCTTTGCTTTAGCTCTCTTCTCTTGTGCTTGTGTTGATGAAGGTTCATTCTCATTCATGACAACTTCATTATCTTCAAACTCTGGGAGCAAGGGTAAATGCTCTTTGTCCAACAAGTAAGTCCCTGTGCCCATCTTGGAGTTGATGAGCATCTGAATATGTGGAGCATACCCACAAGATCTCTTTTGATCAGCAGATGTCCTTTTGATTGTCTCTGCAATCAGACTCATGACCTTGAAATTTTTAGGCACATCAAATATTTGCAGGAAGTTGATGGAGTGTCCTCTAATCATCTTGTGATCTCCAGACTTGGGTAGCAGAGTGTGCCTTAAGATAGTGTTGATAGTTGGTAGACCAGACAACAAATAGTGCACAGATCCAAGCTTGTGTGTCTCCAAAGCTTTATCAGGGATCTCTTTGTACATGTTTGCCATAGAGTTGTGGTCTTTCTTCTTCTTGGAATACACATCCAAATCATCCTCATGCTCTTCTGGGGCATTGATCAACTTGGCCCATTCTTCTACAATTGATTGGTACCTTGTACCTTCAGACATCCATACTATCCTCCCATCTGGATAGAAATGAGCAGTGGAATAAAACTGTATGATTAGCTCATCATTCCATTTGGTGAGTTTTTGACCTACAAACTTGTAAACTCCACAAGCTTTGAAGCTGTCTTGTACACCTGGGAAGTGATCTTCATTCTCTTTGATGTATTCCCAATCAACCCATCTCATGTCACAGGCAATTGGCTTCTTTTCAAGAAAAATAGTCTCATAGAAGTCTTGTTGTTCTTTGGTGTGGAACCTATAGTCCACAGCAGTTCTCCTTCTCACAGCATAAGGATCAGACTATCTCCAAAGTCTCAATCCTGCATCTTTCTTGATGTGCATGTCCTCAGCCACTGGATGAGTGTCATTGTGGTCCGGAATCTTGGGTTTCAGTTTTCTTAGCACTAGGGATTCATCATATTCTTCTTCAACTTCAGGCACTGGGGCCTTGTTCTTCTCTTCAGCAGAATGTTTCTGGTGCTTCTCTTGGGCTTAGAGGGTTTCTGAGTTTGAGTTGTTCCTTTGGGAGCAGTCTTGGGCTTTGATGGAGCAGCCCCTGACTTGATTGCATCTCCCATAAGCTTATGAGACTTGGGTGTTGGTGCAACATCCTCTTCCTCTTCCTCTTCTTCTGAATCTCTTACCATAGTTGATTTTCCAAGAACTTTTGTAGTTGTGGTTCTTGCCCTGTTCTTCTTCTTGCCATCTCCAGCTGCCTCACCATCATCTGATTCTATGGTGAATTTCATGGTTTCTCCTATTGGAACTTTCCTTGGCTTTGACATTGGGACTCTCTTTGCTAGTGCCTTCTTATTCAAGCTAGGCTTAGTTGCAGCAGTTGTGCCATACTCTTTCTTCAGCACTTTCTTCCTTGAGGTGGCCTTATCCTCAACAGCCACATAGTCCTCATCCTCAGAATCTGAGGTTTTCTCCTTCCTAGATCTGGTGGCTGCTTTGGGTAAGTTACTTGGTGTGCTCCTGCTGCCCTCATCATAGCTGCTTGAGGGATTAGTTCCCTCACTCAATTGCATTTGCCTTTATATTTGTTTTGGCTATCACTTTGATCAGACATCTTGGCAAACACACTGACAGCAAACCCTGTGAATAGATGTAGATGAGGTAGAGTGGATGAGCATCACAAAGTGCAGAGTTTTTGCAAAACAGATGAGTCAAAAACTTAGTTTCAGTTCTCCACATAAAGCATTTCGGAGCTACCGATTTGTTAAACTCGGTGATACCGAAGCAAATTTTGGAACCTAAACTAGTGAACTCGGTCAGACCGAGTCACAGTTTGGTGGTACTGAGATTGCTAGGGTTTCACACAGAGTCGAAATCAGTGGCACCGATTTGCAAATTTTTGGTCAGACCGAAAAGCGCATGTGCAATGGCCTAAGCCAAATCGGTGAGACCGATTTATACAACTCGGTCGGTCCGAGATGAGTTCGGCGGAGACCTAACCCTAAATTTTTGAATCAAATCTAACCTAAAGGATGTTTTCTCTAGATATATTGTTTTCATACATGGTAAAGATCATGGCAAAGCAATGTGCTACGAATCGGAGTAGGGAAATAGCACAAAGAGTCGAACCCATACCCTAGTTTGGCGGGAGTTCGCTACAGCGACAACGGCGGAGCAGAATTCCGTTGACGGCAACAGAACCCAGTGGCAGGAGGTCGCTGGTGGCGTGGAGACGATCCGGAGACCCGAGGAGGCGGAGAAGGACACGCACGGGCTGAGGAGTTTGAAGAAATTTCCAAAATCTCACTCGTGGGTTTATATATCCCGACCCTGTCGGTGTGACCGAGTGGAACAACTCGGTGGCACCGAGATGCAGAATCGCAAGCGATTACTATAACTCGGTGTGACCAAAAAGTTCAAATCGGTTGCGCCGAGATGAAAAACCGAGACCAACTTAGTGAACTCGGTGTGACCGAAGTGGATGACTCGGTCGTACCGAAATACACAAAGAGGTTTTGGAAGTTTAAGTCTATGACGAATCGGGGACTCCGAGTGCTCCTCACACAGAGTGGTTCGAATCTGACTTGATCAAAATTTGTGATGTAGCATGAATAGAGTTTGGGACACGAAAAGCATAGATAGCTAGAGGGTGTTCTTAGGCATTCTTGTCCATCCATTTGTCAAAAGAGAGAAAACCAAACAATCAAAGCAACAAATCGATGTCCTCGAATGAGTAAAATATGCAACCAACATGCTCACACAATAGAATGGCAAATGAAATATGTGATGAAGCATGGACAAACACTCTAGCATATATCAAGCAATTGGCGATGACTAGGTCATCTATATATGAGGATTGACTTAGGAGTCAAATGAGAACATTTGATCATAGGTCATACTCATCGTTTAAGCACAAGTGGGGTTACCACTTTTACATAACGCATTGTTGTGTTCACACCATTAGAGTTGCTTTAGCTCAATTGGTTAGAATAAAGCTCCCCCTAGATGTGATATCCCCCCTAAGAGGGATGTAATAACCTTGGGTTTTGTCGATGATGACTTCATGTAGGTGTTGAAGATGTGGACACTCAATGTTGATGTAGATCATTCGGAGCAATCCATTGGAGTGAGTTGCACTTTCAATACCTACACGGGTTAGTCCCACAAGGAACAAACAAGGATATACATAGACATAGAGTGATGTACACATATATGATGTCCATGGAAGCATTAGGTTACCTTGTCCCTTGTCTTACCAACAAGAGGGTTTGTGACTCCTTGAACTAGTGCAATATGTGGAAGTTGTTTGCACATGTCCTTGCCAAATAATATGAGTGAAGTATGTTGGTGGAGTCACCTTCAAGAACTCTCTAGTTCTTCTTCTTCGGAATCCACATCATCTTGATGGGAATCCTTGGAGTTGTAGTCGTACTTGACGTAGTAGAACTTGATGTAGTCTTGGGAACCCACTTGACCAAGGCTTTGGGAGCTTCTTCAAATGCATCAATCTCCTCTTGAAGCTTGTCCTTGCCTTTTGCTTGTGGTCTTGTGGTGGAAGATCATCTTGAGCTTGAGTTCCTTGGAAAGAAGTAGGATCATACTTCTCTTGTTGGGGAACAAACTTCGTCTTGTGGTATTGATCTTCTTCCCACTCAACTCCATTGGCATTGAACTTTCATTCAAAACCAACACCTTGATTCTTCCGGTGCCTTCCTTGCTTGCGTACAATTTCCTCAAATTGCTTACTCCCAGCAAGGCTCTTGTAAATACCTTTCTCTGTAATTCCCTTCAATAAGCTATTTTCTTGCTCAAGTGTAACTTGGATAAGAGAATCATTAGTGGAATCAAGAGAACTACTAGAAGCAAGAACATTGGATTTAGCATGAATGTTGTTACTACTAGATGAAGAATCTTTCTTACTCTTGTTGCTAGATTTTACTTGTGGCATGTAAGTAGACAAGAGTAAACGCTTGGCAATGTAAGAAGAACTTTTCTTGCGAAGATCATCATTGATTGCTTTTAAGAACCCATGCTCTTTCTAAAGGTTGAGCTTTTCAAAGCGTAGCTTCTCATGATCTTTAAAAGTTCTCGATGATCTTACAAGATAGTTTCAGGAGCTAACTTAAGAGTGTTAAGTTCTTTAGTTAGACACTCAATCTCCTTCTTATCATCGTCACTCGTTTTATCTTGATTAGCATGATTAATAGCAAGTTCATCATAGTTTTCATAACTAGAGTTGTCAACAAGTAAATCGTCATCTCCTAGCAAATCATCTTCATCACTATTGAAATCAACATATTTGGGGTGTGATACCTTTGGGCCTTTAGCCATGAAGAATCTTCCAATTCCTTCATTAGGTGAGTCAATTATGTCGTAGGAGTTGGTTGACACAAGTGCTAGACCGGAAACACCTTCATCTTGAGTATCTTCGGAGTCAGAGTGATAACTTCTTTCGGAGTGATGGTCGAAGTCTGAGCCGGATACCCATTCACCAACATGAGCTTGATGTCTTTGTTTTGTGTAGCTCTTTGATGATTTGTCCTTCCTTTCTGAATCCTTGCTTCTCCGAGAGGCTCTTCGTTCATAACGATCATCTCTACTCCTTCTCTCTCTTGGTAGTGATTCTTCTCTTCTACTTCTTCTTTTGGGAGAATCTTCTCTTCTTTTGTAGGGAGCCGTACACTCATTGGAGTAGTGTCCGGGTCTTCCACAATTGTAGCAATTTCGTTCACGACTTGAAGATCTTTTGTCATTGTAGGACCTTGACTTGGAACTTCTTTCCTTGCTTCTATTCTTCTAGAACTTGTTGAAATTCTTCACCATTAGGCTCAATTCTTCATTGAAGGTTTGTTTCTCACTTGATGATGTGGGAGCATCACATGAGGCTTTGTAAGCACCACTTGACTTGTTGTGGAGCTCTTCCTTATCCTTAAGTGACATCTCATGAGCAACAATTCTTCCAATGACTTCCGTTGGCTTGAGATCTTTGTAATTGGTCATCATTTGGATCAATGTGCACACGGTATCATATATTCTATCCAAGGCTCTTAGGATCTTCTTGATGATGAATCTATCGGTCATCTCTTCACTTCCTAAGCCGGCAATATCATTTGTCATGAGAGCCATCCTAGAGTACATTTCAGTGACACCTTCACCATCCTTCATTTTGAATTTGTAAAGTTGACTTTGAAGCACATCAAATTTGGATTCCTTGACGGAGTCGGTACCCTCGTGCATATCAATCAAAGTATCCCAAATTTCCTTTGCATTCTCAAGACGGCTGATTTTGTTGAATTTTTCGGGGCACAAGCCGTTCAAGAGAATATCACAAAGCTTGAGCATTGTATTGCAGCATCTTCAACTCTTCCGCGGTAGCTTCACGGTTCGATTCTCTCCCATCAAAGAATTCACCTTGCAAGCCAATACATACAATATCCCAAACGGCGGGGTTATGTCCAAGAATATGCATTTTCATCTTGTGCTTCCAACTAGCAAAATTGGTGCCATCAAAGTAAGGACCTCTACGGTGGTAATTTCCCTCGCTAGACGCCATACTCTCCTAGGTTGTGAAACCAAGGCTATGATCACCAAAAGCTATGGAAATCAAGGCAAATGGAGACCGTAGCTCTGATACCACTTGTAGGATCGAAAGTATGTCTAGAGGGGGGTGATTAGACTACTTGACCAAATAAAAATCTAGCCTTTTCCCAATTTTAAGTCTTGGCAGATTTTAGCAACTTAGCACTAGTCAAGCAATCAACCTACACATGCAAGTCTAAGAGTATAGCAGCGGAATGTAAAACATTGCACATGAAGGTAAAGGGAGGAGTTTGGAGGGAGCAAACGCGATGTAGACACGGAGATTTTTGGCGTGGTTCCGATAGGTGGTGCTATCGTACATCCACGTTGATGGAGACTTCAATCCCTGAAGGGTAACGGTTGCGCGAGTCCACGAAGAGCTCCACCCACCAAGGGTCCACGAAGAAGCAACCTTGTCTATCCCACCATGGCCATCGCCCACGAAGGACTTGCCTTACTAGGGTAGATCTTCACGAAGTAGGCGATCACCTTGCCCGTACAAACTCCTTGGTTCAACTCCACAATCTTGACGGAGGCTCCCAAGTGACACCTAACCAATCTAGGAGACACCACTCTCCAAAAGGTAATAGATGGTGTGTTGATGATGAACTCCTTGCTCTTGTGCTTCAAATGATAGTCTCCCCAACACTCAACTCTCTCACACAGATTTGGATTTGGTGGAAAGATGATTTGAGTGGAAAGCAACTTGGAGAAGGCTAGAGATCAAGATTTATGTGGTTGGAATGGAATATCTTGACCTCAACACATGAGTAGGTGGTTCTCTCTCAGAAAATGTATGCTGAAAGTGTAGGCATGTTCTGATGGCTCTCCTCACAAATGAAGATTGGGTGGAGGGGTATATATAGCCTCCACACAAAAGCTAACCGTTACACGCAAATCCCCAAACTCGGTGGGACCGAATAATGAAACTCGGTCGGACCGATTCAGTTTAAAATGTGAACGTTAGGCTTTTCGGTGGGACCGACATGTCAACTCGGTGGGACCGATTTCATTAGGGTTAGGGCATAACGTAATCTCGGTGAGACCGATTACGCAAACTCGGTGGGACCAATTTTGGTAATAAGCTAATAGAGAGTTGGTCAGGCAAACTCGATGAAACCGATTCGCTCATTTCGGTGAGACCGAAACGTTACGAAAGGGAAACAGAGAGTTTGCATTGCGAACTCGGTAGGACCGATCGCTCATCTAGGTTGGACCAAAACTTTACGAAGGGAAACAGAGAGTTTGCAATCCCATCTCGGTGAGACCGAGATCCCTATCAGTGAGATCGAAGTGACTAGGGTTTCTGCAGTGGCTATGTCAAGAGAACTCGGTGGCGCTGGATAGAATGTTTCGGTGGGGCCGAGTTTGACTTTTGGTTTGGGACATATGTGGATATGAGAAAGTAGTTGAGGGTTTTTGGAGCATATCACTAAGCATTTTGAGCAAGCAACCCATTAAGAAACACCTCGTCCCCTATAGACTCAATGTGATCTTGGATCACTAAAAGTAAAATGTAGAGTCTTGAGCTTTAGAGCTTGAGCCAATCTTCTGTCCTTAGCATTTTGAGGGGTCCACATTTCTAATCCATGACATGCCAATCATTGAGCTTTCCTGAAATATTTATCTTGAGATATCATTAGCTCAATGAGCTATATGTTGTTAGGAATTACCAAAACCATACAGGGATAATTGAACTTTCAGGAAGCGGTCATGGCGCAGGCGGCGGCCCTAGGGTTTAGGGTTTTTGGTGCGGCGGCGGCGGGTGGGGTGTAGAACCTAGGTTAGACTCGATACCATGTAAAACGTAGGTTTTGGGAGGAACTGGCCCGACTCTCTATGAGATGGCCTATCACATACTTCCTCCGTCCAGAAATATTTGTCCTAGAAATGAATAAAATGGATGTATCTATAACTAAAATAAGTCTACATACAATCATTTTTAGGATAAGTATTTCTGGACGGAGGGAGTATATATAATGATGTCATACAAGTCCCTATCAATATGGTATGAATTACACAGTAAGGCTACAATACGAAGGTTAACACATTTGCATGAATTTGAGAATCCAGATTTGAGATATGTGGATGCCGAACACAAGATATGAGAACCCGTCCGGATGCATCCGTGGGCATTTCAGGACGCGTCTATGCACGTATAGATGGCCGGATTTGACAAATCTGGCTAGGTGCTCTTAGGCTGAGGAGGCGTGCGATCCCGTGGCATAGGAATCCGCTGTGCGAGGCATGCCCTCGATCGTGGGATGGCACAGTCCGGTAGACGGGGCTGCACCACGTCTTGCCTTTGTTTTCCATTGAGAAAGAAGGAAAAGCAGGAGGTTGCGCGCTGCACAGAATAGTCTCTTTCACTCTCTTTCGATCTTCCATAGGAGCTCCAGGTCAGGGACAAGACGATCACATAGGTATGGCTACGAGCGTACGACGAACCCAACAAACGCCCTGCTGCCAAGCGCCAACCTCATCGCCAATTCATGGTGTACGTACGTACATGCAAAATTTTGCAGTAACCATCCAAATCCATGGATCGCACACGTAAAAGTTGCTTTGCAATAATCTACTGGACTGTAGCATGAATTGTGCATATCGAGAGGCAAATTAACGAGTAAAAAAAGATCTAGAAAATACAAGTAATCATCATCTCAGGCTGAGGCTCCCAGCTCGATCGATCTGTAGTATCATCATGCATGCATCTTGAATTTCTGCTTTGGTAACGAACGTACGTAGTAGTGTTGATTGGAATGGTTGGATTAGTAGCTGTAGTTCTTAACGAACATGCCCTCCTTGGCCTCAGCGGCTTCGCCGTCGCTTGTGTACTTTCCGAGCTGCGCGAGCGAGTTGGCCTTGGCACGCAGCAGCAGCGCCTCCTGCGCCGCCTTGACGTTCTCCGGCCGGCCGCCCCACGTCTTGAGGCACGTGTTCTGCAGCGCCCTGGCGTAGGAGAAGGAGACGTGCCACGGGTTGGGCCCCTGGTTCATGGCGTTGAGGTTGAGCGTGGCCTCCACCTCGGACTGCCCTCCCGACAGGAACATGATGCCGGGGACGGCGGGCGGCACGCGGCGGCTGAGGAGCTTGAGGGTGTAGTCGGCGACCTGCTCCGGTGTGGCCCTGTCCTTGCACTCGGCGCCGGGGGTGACCATGCTGGGTTTGAGCAGGATGCCCTCGAACATGACGTTGTTCTGGGCCATCTGGTAGAAGGTCTCGGCCCACACCTTCTGCGCCACCTCGAAGGTGCGCTCGATGCCGTGCTCCCCGTCCAGCAGGATCTCCGGCTCCACGATGGGCACCAGACCGTTGTCCTGCGAGATGGCGGCGTAGCGGGCGAGGCCCCAGGCGGCCTCCTTGACGGCCAGCTCGGAGGGGCCGTTGGGGATGCTGACCACGGTGCGCCACTTGGCGAAGCGGGCGCCCTGCTGGTAGTAGGCGGCCTCCCGGGAGGCGAGGCCGTCGAGGCCCTGGCACCAAGACTCGTCGTTGGAGCCGGTGAGCGGCACCAGGCCCTTATCCACCTTGATCCCGGGCACGATGCCCTGCTCCACCAGGATGTCGACGATCTTCTTGCCGTCGACGGTGGACTGGTAGAGCGTCTCCTCGAAGAGGATGGCGCCGGAGATGTGGTTGCCGAGGCCAGGGACGGAGACCAGCAGCGTGCGGAACGCCTGCCGGTTCGCCTCTGTGTTCTCCAGGCCGATCGAGTCGAGGCGCTTCCCGCAGGTGGCGTTGGACTCGTCCATGGCCAGGATGCCGCGCCCCGGCGACGCGATGGTTTTCTGCACGTGCGTGCAAAGCAGCAGCAGCATGTCAGTCCAGTCCACTCCAGTCCATCAGTGAATTATACTAGTACGTGTAATTCGGCCGGCGAGAAGCTGCCTGCAGCGTACGTACCGCGGTCTTGACGAGCTCATCGTCGTAGGCGCCGGCGCGGACGACCATGGACACCCTCGGGGCGGCGACCTGGCGCGCGACGCCCCATTCGGCCTTCTTGGGGAGGAAGGAGGACTTGAGGAGAGTAGCAGATGCCATGTCCTTTTTTCTTCTTCTTCCTTTCTTGCTTGCCTGCCTGCCACTGACCTCAAGCTCAAGGTGCTAGCTATCCTCTCTGCCTCGCTGAGGCCAATGGACTCATATTTGAATGGGTGGCACGAGGGGATATGAGGTCTGGGGTGGAGGTTTGGATGGCTCAATGTCTGGCTGTCCGTCCATCGCCCCACTCATCACCCCCGTTTTAATGCACAATTGCAATTCCCCATGTTTATGTGCACCATGTAAAACAAAAGCCAAGAAAATTCCTGCACCTCATCCATCCGTGGGAACGCTGCTGGCCTCAAGATGGCTTTCATCATCACCTGCGGCCGCGTTTCACCGGTAGCCTATGCCCTCAGATTTCTCGCATCCATGGATAGATAGATAGATTCACCCCACCCGGGGTGGTTGCCATGCTTCCGCTTGTTTTTCTTTCCCGGATGGATCTCAGCAAGTTGCAAGCTGCGAGCTGCTTGCTAGCACAGTAGTATGTGATTTCTGACTCACTGTCAGGCTCTGTAACTAAATTTAACTGAATGTATCAGCGGCACCAGCTCCCCTGTTCCCGCGTTTCGAATGGATCCTGAGCCGCCCATCAAGCGTCTAACGGCTCTCCTAGCTAGACACCGGTTCACCTCATGAGCATCTTTGTCAAACGTCGATCAACCATCGGACGGTCCCCAAGCTTTCGAGCATCGTTGTTGCCCCCGTCATGCACATTTTCTTCTTTCATTCTTACTTTTCACCCGCTCCTTGTTGTAATGGCCATAAGGCCGCGTTCTCCATTCATTCCGAGACCATCTTGATGTAATCTGGTTGTAAACCTAATTGCCTGTGGCAAGCTACAGTGCTTTCCTGCACCAGTTTGGGTGCAGTCAGCGGTGCAGTCTGGCTGCTAAAGAGTGTTTTTTCAGCGTTAAATTAGCAATCCTGCTACCTGACCGTGCATCTTTTGAAGACGAGCCGCACGCGTAGACGGTGAAAGGCGGTGGTAGACCGGTGAGAGGAGGACACCGACTCAATCCCTCCCTTCCCAACCCTTGTCCTTTCTACAAGTGTGTGTCTACAAGAAAGCAAGATGGCCAGAAGTGACTAATTCAAGGGACAACGCAAATCTGAAATTGATGTCAAAAGCTTACAGAGAAATCGAGAAGAAGATCGTAAGGAGTTCGAGGAGTTCCTAGCAACGGTGAATAGAAAATTTCTCACAATGCAAAAGAACTTCGACAAGATCCATGCCAATTTTAGACGCCTATTTTTGGATCCTTGGCCACAAGAAGAGGAAGTAACTAAAGAACAACCTGACCAATATAGTGCTCCAAACAAAGCAACCCCTGTTAGTGTAGCAGTTGGCCGGCCCAACTAACTACCACCGCCCATTTATATAGCTGAAAAGCAAACACCTCCAACTGGAGGCTCTGAAGTGTTAAGGGAACATACACGAAAAGAGCTTAACTTGGATGTCACCCGGAAAACACCCTATACACATCCTAATTATGGCAATACAAGCCTTGAAGGTGCACAGAGTCAAGGCCACATAGCACAACAACAGATAATGTATGAAGAATATGTGCAAAAGAAAGTTGTGGAAGGAAATTTCAGAAGACAGAGGCCTACTACCCATGTTGACCGTAGAACAGTAGTATTAATTGTCAAACCTGCCAAGTAAAATATCTCTTAACTTGATGGTCTAAATGTTAATGCTTGGATACAGAACTTGGAGCAGTATTTTGCATCTGCTAGAACTCCTTCAGAGCACATAACTGAGCTAGCTATATCCTATTTGAAAGGACCAACTATACAATGGTAAAGAGGCACATGGTACACTATATGCCATGGCATTGGTCATGTACCTACTTGACTAAGAGGTTTTCTACCACGTATTTGTGCGATAATGTGAGGACTTTTCATAGTCTAGTGCAATCATCTACATTGGCTGATTACATTGATCCATTTGAGCAGGCTATGAACCTAATGAGGGGAGACAAACCAACCATTCTTAAAGATTACTACTTAAGCAGCTTTGTGTCAAGGGTATCTCCTTATATTCGAAGTCACCTGGAGTGTTTAAAACCAAAAGATATGCAGACTGCAATTTGGTATGCTAGAAGTAGTTATTCGGTGAACCTTCTACATTACCACCTACTAGGTTTTGACGTTTTGTGACCACACAATTTCACTCACAGCAGAGGCTAAAATTATGAAATCCTTATGCAAACCAAAACAATAGCCCATACCCCTCTCCAACTTTATTAGTGAAAGAGAAAGATGGGTCTTGAAGGCTTTGCACTGGCAAACTCAATGTAATTACAATCAAAAGAAAGTACCCTATACCAGTGATAGAAGACCTTTGGATAAATAGGAAGGAGCAAAAGTATTTTCAAAGATTGATCTGAGAAGTGGATATCATCAAATTCTAGATGGCCTCTGAGGATATATCTAAAACTGCATTCTCTATTCATATGGGCTTTTTTTAATACATAATTATGCCATTTGGGCTGACTAATGCTCCTGCAACATTTCAATCCTTAATGAATGCAATATTAGCTCCTTATCTAAGAAAGTTTGTGATTTCTGACTCACAAAACCTGCAGTTACGGTTACAATTTCACATTGGCTTCAAGAGCAATGTTGCACATTATGTGTCGCCCACCCTTTCAACTCAAGTAATAACTGACACTAATAGTACAAATTTGGGACATGGTTCCACATGCACCCACTATGAATAGTAAATAGGAAAAAAATACTAGAAAAAATAAAAAAAACTGAATCTTTTTTGTAGTATACATGGTCGAGCATTCTACTTGAGCATGATGTTTCACAAAGAAATGACACCCATGGCAATCTAGGCAAAAAAGACAAAATATGTGCTATATTCAAAAACACTATTTAAAGGAATAGTAACGTCAGATTGTACTTTCTTCACTCCAGAATACCCCAATGTCAGTTTGATATACCAAAATTTTCAGATTTTTTTTTGTTTATTTCTAGTATTTTCTTTGAATTTATTATTATTCATGTGGGTGCGCGTAGAACCATGTTCACCTGTGTATTTTCGTACAAATTTGTCTCTATTACAAGCACATGTTTAAAATACAAGCCATTAGAATATACGTATGGAACAAAATCAATACCTACCTTAACCAAAAATCCAACAATAATTTGTGCATTAACAACAAAAGTTGATACGGATACAAACATAAATTTATCATCATAAAACAATAAGAAACTTATATGGCATGTTAAACACCTAATTTTTGTTAGACTAAAATACCATAGTATGCTTTGCTCAACTATTTAGTACTTCTAGTAAAATTCAACAGCGTCCCAGTGGCCAAACTATATCACTTGTTCCGATGGATTCAGGTGAACACTTCAGACAGTAGTATCTGAAAAGCACAACCCTCTCACATACGAGTTAGGTGGTTCCACCGGGCCTCAATATTTCGCCGAGATTCACATGCAGGCTGTTCCTCATGGTTCTCCTTCCTGCCCCAACAGCCCCACTGGTCCCACTGGAGCCACCAGCATTACCCTTTCTCATCATAGCCGCAAACTCACTGTAATCAATTTGTCCATCCTACAAAATTATTTATATGTCAAGTGATAAGTCTATTATAAGTCACAGCTGAGAAGAATGGAGTGGTGAAAAACAGTGCTAAAAAGACAAACATTATTTTGATCCACATCCTTGATCATATCCTCAAGATGAACGTCAGAAAGGCCAAATTTCTCGCATGCTTGCGAGAGCTCATCAATTGTTATAAAGCCACTTCCATCTTTATCAAAGAATGCGAATGCTGACACCAAATTTTCCTCCCTCTCCAGTTTATTCACATGCAATGTAGCTGCTAAGAATTCACCATAGTCGATGGATCCGCTGTTGTCAATATCAGCCTGAAAAAGATGGATAAAACTCAATGGTGCGTACTACTATCTAAAAAGTGCTGGACTGCAATTACGACCGATGGACTCAACAAGACAGTAGCACTAACCGCATCCATCAAAGACTGGATTTCAGGTTCCATTAGATCGGATCCCACCCTTTTCAAGCCATCCTTCAGTTCTTCATAAGTTATTGTCCCACTATTGTCAGTATCAATCATTTTAAACAACTCTTTTAAGCCACCGATCTCCTCCTCAGATAGACTTTCAGCAATGACCTGCAAGAACACAAACACGCTTGGTCCCTGAAAAGATCAAGGTACAAGATAATTCACGATGCACTTTGCTGCCATCTTTATTCAGCAGTTGCAAAAATATTACCACATTATTCTGCGAGATGCCACTTCACCAAGATTCTAAGCGAACAAGATTGTACAATCATACAAATCACAAAGAGACAAGGCCCACTGACAAGATTGATACACAATAATTTATATTTCTTATTAAAATCTCAATTTCCTTCGTTACATATGCGTGATAATTATGAAACAAATTTCACTTGAGACTCCCATTTTCAGTGAACGCATTCTAGTCAGTGTTCGTATGTATAATAGAAGTGTCAGAAAAAGGAGGCAATAATGTAATGTTGTAATAGAGCACTAACTCTACTGAAGTGCAAAGACAGAGTAGTGAATTTAGCGTGCAATGTCTGCTGCATGTCACTAACAGGACAAAAAGATTCCATACCCTCAATGCCATCTTCTTCAGCTTGTTCATTGCAGAAAAGTGTTTCAGCCTTGACAAAACAGCAGAATCAATAGGTTTGTCAGGTGCAACAGAATCATCAACAATCCATGGATGACCTGACATGGGAAATACCATTGTTATTACTTCTTTCAGATAATGGAAGGGAGAACCTCCCCCGTCTCTGCATCCAGAGATGCATGCAGCATTGTTATTATTAGTAAAAATATACTTATGTGACACAGGGAAGGACAGAGCAAGACTTACACAGAACCTCATGAGCAGTCTCTCTCTTTGTAGGATCACGGATAAGCATCTTACGAACTAGATCTTTAGCACTATCAGAGATACTAGGCCATGGTTCAGTTTCCAAGTCAAGCTTACCTCGCAAAATCTGCTTGAAAATTCCTGATTCGCTTTCTGAGAGGAGAAAAGCAGATTTTATCCACTCAAACATGGTAATGTTGGCAAATGATAATAGATCTAGACCTAGAAGTTCAATGGTTCGAACAGTAAATAATCTACCAGCCCAAAACGGAGGCACACCACACAGCAAAATGTACAGAATTACTCCGGCACTCCAGACATCAGCTTCTGGGCCATAGCATTTTAGAAGCACCTCAGGTGCAACATAATAGGGACTCCCAACAACATCTGCAAATTTATCTCCTGAAAAACGAGAAGGGAGAGTTTTCATTGTCAACGAACTTTTAGTGCCAGTTCTATTAATCATTTCTAGAGAAATAAAATAGTAGACCGCATTAACTCAAGATTCCACTAACCAGTCACTATGCACTAAATTAAGCATGGCAGCGCAGGTGCGACTTTGACAAATTCTGTTCTACTAGCAACAAAAATTTATCTTGAAAAAATATTAATCATTAAGTTGTCCCACATGTCCTCAAATATACATTTAACAGCTCCGTGAAGCAAAGTTCCTTCAGTTGTCTAGTTTTATTGACTATAAAACTGTATCTTGTTCTTGTTTATGTAATTCTGTTTCACATTCTTTTGCTGCACAGTGCCCATGTATGGAGCCAGGAAGTATTGTTATTTGGCATGTTATTGACTCGATTTTGTAAACATGTGGGTGGCCAGTGATTTAGCTGCACCGACATGTTAACAGTGTATATGTTCTAGAAAATATTGAGCAACGTCCTGCAACACAATCGAATTTTTTGCAGTGATGTCATTCTTTAAAGTGCAACCCTATGAACATAAGCTCTCCTGTCTGCAGCAATTTTCAGCGGGGAGGACAAAAAGAATCCATACATCGCAGTTCGCAATACAGCTTAACATGTACTTTCATATCCTACGAAGTTGTGTCTCGTGAACTAAGGTACTAGTGGATTAGTTAGCCGCACTGAACTTTGGCATTCTGCCAAAAAGAAAAATTAACTATGGTACAGTAACACAACAGTAAGCACATACGTAGAAGCTAGATGTCCAGCCCATGGAAACCCATATACCCGAAATTGCTAATGTTTCCCAGCCAAAGTCAATAACTGGAAACCACTCATAGCCCACAATATTCTACTACCATATTTGACCAATATTAGGTATTGATACCCATTTACCAAACTTATCCTCTAATCCAGGCTAGAATTACTTATTGCAACTTTATTAATTTCCATCAGATTATTGGGCAACATTACAAAAAAATATGGTTATGTAACATACCTCTGTTGTGTAAAAGAGTACAAAATTGACTTCAAAGATCAAAACAGTCAAACCACATAGCATTTACAGCACTCCCACCGTTGTACTAAATCAGCGACAATTAATATGGATCGGAGGGAGTAGCATTATTGATTTTCCGTCAAACTACCATATCATATTGAATTTTCGTCAAATAAATATAAACCGTATGGATATTTTCATTTCTCAACTGAGCAATCTATTCAAATGGCGTATTGATAAGGTTGCTGTGAATACCAAGATCAATTTAACACCAAGTGCATCGCTAATTGTTGCATCAATCAAATCAAATCAAATAATTTAACGAAATACTAGAAACCAACCAGGCTTGTAGAAGACGGAAAGCCCAAAGTCCGTGGCCTTGAGTGGGGCGTCCTCGGCCGTGCTCGCGAAGAGGAAGTTCTCCGGCTTGAGGTCCCGATGCATGACACCGAGCGAGTGGCACCCTCTACCACCCCCACGATCGTCCTGATGAGTTGGGCAGCGGCACGCTCGCTGTAGTGGCCCTTGGCCACGATGCGGTCGAAGAGCTCGCCGCCGGCGCAGAGCTCCATGACCAGGTGCACGAAGAGGGCGTCCTCGTAGGCGCCGCGGATGCGAACCACATTGGGGTGCTCCGACAGGTGATGCATGATCTGGATCTCGCGCCAGACATCCTCGTAATCCTCGCGGCACAGCAGCTTGCGCTTGGGGATGGACTTGCACGCGTACTCGCCGCCGTCCTCCTTGGCCACGCACAGGTACGTCGTGCCGAACTGCCCCTGCCCCAGCTTCTTCCCGATGCGGTAGTGGTCGCGCACGTTCGCCGTCTTGTGCGGCAGCACCGACGCCGGCCGCCCCACCGACGGCGCCGTCACCGGCGGCGGCAGCCGAGCGTGCGCCTTCTCCCTCCCCGGGCCTTTAGGGTCCGGCTGCATTGGCGTCGACAGCTGCGGGTCTCGACGGGATCAAGAACCGTACGGGCCTCCCTTCCCACCCCTTGTCAGAAAATACCGCGGCGAGCCACGCCAACAACCGATGGGAAATGGAAGTTGTCTCCCGCCTCCGTCCACGATCCCTGGTTTCTTTCCTAGGAAATTTACAGGGATTGCGATTGAACAACTCACAAAAGGATCGGATCTTGGAGCGGGCCCTCTTGCCTTGGGGGATTCTTGGCGGAACAGATGATGGTCAGAGGCTAATGAGGGAGCTTTAGGGGAGGTTTATGGCGGCTCCGCCGTCCGAAGAGCGGGGAGAAATGTGTGGCGATGGGATTGCTCTGTTCCTCTTCCTGGGTGGATCCTTGCAGGAATTCCAGGTGAGACCGGTCACACGCGAAGATTGAATTCTCGCTCCATGCGTGGTTGGAAAATCTATTGGCTTCGATGGCTCGTTGGGTCACGGGGGCGCATGGGGATGAATTGTTCGGGCATGGGCATGTGGGGGAGCATGGCGGTGGTTATCTTATTCTCTTCCGTGAGAGGTATGGAGGAGAGGGTGGAAGGAAGAAGAAGGCAACCGTGGTCGGAAACTTCTATTCCGAGCCTTTTTTGTTTCTGATATTCTTTTTCTAAACGAAAATGCTATTTTCCTGCCGACCGGTAGTTAGCGACAGGCACGTACGATTGCTCCCACCCGCCTGCTTTGCTCCCTTCGATCTTTCTTTCTGGTCCTGTTGCTCCCTTCGATCTTTCTTTCTGGTCATGTCGCTCCTCTCGCCTTTTTTTCTTTGAGCGCTAGAAAGACGCATTCGATGGGGATCGAACCTAGCCCGGCTGGTATTTGTTTGAAGCGAACAACCAACTCACCAAACCTCATTTGATGTCCAGTAAATGAAAATTAACTATGTGACCTTTCTACCTCCGATACATTGTTGGCCATTGGTCCCCCCACCTCCTCTCCATGTGAATGCAAGTGTTGTCTCTCTCCGCGTGTGACAGGCTGCCTGGTTGTAGAGTGAGAGAGAGAGGGGGAGACGTGAGAGATGGATGATGTCGGATTTTGGGTTCCGGCAAACCCTCTAGGTTCGAACTCTGGGGTGCACGCGGAGATCTCACCTCCTACCTACCTACACCTCGTCGCCTCGCAAGGATCTAAACTACACAAAGAGCAACACAAGGGACACAAGGTTTATCTTTGGTTCGGGCCACCATTGTGGTGTAATACCCTACTCCAAAGTGTGTGGTGTGGTGGATTGCCTTAGGGCGATGATGAACAATACAAGAAAGAACAGCCTCGCGAGGGTCATTCTTGGCCGTCTTGACAATTGCTAGGGGAGTTCGGTCTCTCTCTCTCTAGATTGCTTGATCTCTAGCTCGCTACGGATTAGGATCCGGATCCCGGATGGCTCTACCTGTGGGTGGCTAGTCCTATTTATAGGCAAAGGCCACAGGCCTCTTTCCAAATATTGAGCGGGAAGGCGCCAACAATTGGCCATTTTGAAGGGAACATCTAGTACACTTATCCCGACTAAAGTTGGTCCTCGCCGCCAAAGGCTCTGACGATGACGCCGGCTTGGGCTCCACGATGACCTCCTTCCTGCCGTTGTGTTGGTCTTGGTCTTGTTGCACCGAAATGGCTGCCTTTGCTTGATACTCTCGCCTGCGCTTGCCTCCTTTGCACCAAAGAGGAAATGAGGACACTGCGCGGGCGCCCACTTTGGCGCCCTTTGGTCGTCATGGCTTGCGTCATGGGCACCTCGTGAGGTACCGCCTTGATCTCTCCGCCTCGCGAGCCACCGACGAGGCCGTGCACGAGGAAGCTTCTGTCGTCCGCCCATGAGGCTTGGCCTCGCGAGGGTCTTGAACTTGTGCTAATGAAGATGGGCGTCTTGGGCCACCCTTTAAGCCACGCCCGCGGGCAGCCGAGTAGCAAGTCCTGTACCCCGTTCCCGAGAATGCCGACAGTACCCGGGCCCAAAGCGCGCTGGACTTGGCTTAGCGGAGAAGCGAAGGCAAGTGCGAAGCGCTGGCCCTAACGACCTCTTGACCTTGGGCGCCAAGGTGGCGGTTGATTGGACGTGGGGCCCCCACTTCCCCACGACGCCTCGGCAACAACACAAATTGACAAGTCCCTGCATGCAAAGCGGGTCATGATTACCTGTGATCGTGGAGGTCGACGGTTGGCCTTCCCCGGCTATAAGTACGGGACGGCGCGTGCCCTTCCAGTCCATCTCTTCTTGCTTCTCCTTCTTTCCCTTGCTCCACATCGCGGCAATGGCTTCGATCCGCCGTTTTTCCGCATAACACAAAGTAAAGCCCCCCCCCCCCCCCCAAGAGGGTCCCGACCCGCTTCTGAAGAAACGGCCAGCCCTCGGCCGTCGAGATGAGGGCGCCCGGCGAGGTGTCGAGGCCTTGGCACGAGTGGCCACCGCCAGGTTCCCCGCCCTTATGTACGCCCGCATTGAGGGCCACTGAAGGAGTCGGCGCCAGCGCCATGGGCGATCTGGCCGTCGGCGTCGGCGGTCACGCAATGGTCTTGCGTTGTTCCCCCAGAGTCCATGCCGAGGCTCCTCCCGAGAGTTTGTGCTCCACGCCGCCATGCCTCCTCGGTCTTGGATTCGCCTTCCTCCCTCCTTTGCCTTCGCGATTCCGCAGAGGGATCTCTGGAGCTCTGCTGCGACGCCGGCCGCAGACGCCGGTGACACCCTTGTGACCGGGCGGAGGTCGCGGTCGTCGCTCGGCAAGGTCTTCATGACTCGAGGTGGGCGAGATCGCCGGTCTGCAGGACGAGGGCGCCTCGGATCCACAGGAGTCTGACGGCGCTTCCGTGATGTTCTTCAAGGTCTTCGACGGAAGGGCCTTGGTGAGTGCTGCCCTGAGAGAGGTGGTCGAGGCCCTGCCGCGGCGAGAACTAGGCTCGCCGATCGCTCCCTCAGCAGCTCCTCAGGCGGCCGAGGCGGCGGAGGATCCAACGACTCCGTCGAGCTCTTCGCGACTCCGGAGACGGCGACGGCAACCTCTGAGCCCCGAGCTTGCGTCGCTCTCGGAGCAGGGCGGGCTCGTCAGGTCGCCGCCGCCCCTGATCTGGATGAGGTTGGCGTCGGTGCCTGACGGCCCACTGTTGATGATGGCGTCTCTTGCGGAGGCGCGTGTAGTTAGCGTTCTTTAGGATCTACTCCCTTTGTTCCCTGCGAGGAGTCGAAAAATGCGCCCCGTGGGGGCTTGTAAGGTGCATGTGGTTCCGTTTGTTAATATGATCATTGTCGTGAAGTAGTGCGAGATGCTCATCCCATCTTAGGTTAGTTCCTCCTTTCGAACCTCACGAGGGCTTGATGCTCTGCTACCGGCAGTCCCGGTCCCAAGGCGGCTTGACCGTCATTGGTATGCTGTGTCGCGATGTCGTGGTCAAGGCCAGGAGGTGAGCGGCCCGGGGTCCAGTAAGAGCCCCTGAGTCGCGATGCTCAGGAGGTCCCCTTTAGCGCTCAAGCAGCTATCGTTCGGTGAGAAAGGAGTGCGACGTTGCTAACACGGGATTGCCTTAAGTGCGAGGTCGGTGCTGCGATAGCTAGTGTTTCCGGAGGATGACTTATCTCGGGAGTCAGGAACCGCTTCTTGGTGCGGCGCTAGGTCCGCGCTTCGGCAGATGAGGAGTTGCCTGGCGAGGTCCCCGCGTGCTTCTTCCCTCTCGCCTTTACTCCCCTTTCTGCTCTACATCCTCGGGTCCCGGCCCTCGAGCGGGGCTCAGCCGTCATTGGTATGCCGAGCCGCGATGCCGTGGACAAGGCCAGAGGGTGAGGGCTGGAGAGCCGATGGAGCCCATGAGTCGCGATGCTCGGTACCCTCCCTTTAACGTGCAAGCGGTTCACGGACGAGAGTGAAGAAGACGCCGTGAGGGCCTCGCTGACGCTGCTCCTTGAAGAGATCCTGCGGGCTCATCACAAGAAGAACAAGAGTTCGCCATGACAATCGACGATCGGCCGTTGGTTGCTCTGGAGGGTGACGAGGCAATCAAGGCTTGACGAGGTGGGGCCATGCGGGGCTGCCGCGGCCAGAGCTCAGCCGTTCAGGTTTGTCGGCGTTGCCGGGACGGACCCATGCGCAAGCGTCGTGCCGTTAGGGAGCAGCTCCATCAATTGGTGTCAATCGAGCGGGCGACTAGGTCAAACACGTTAATCACAAAGGAGCAAGTTCATTTAGATAGGTGTAGAGAAGGCAGTCATCGCTGGGTCTAGCCCGAGCGACTTGGGGATGATGCAGCCCGAGGGGCGCCCCCAATAAGGTAAACTAGAAACATGAAGCAAAAGGGATACACGCCGCAGGGACGGACCCACGCGGCACAGGAATGATGTAGCCACAGGGCGCTCCCTGAAAATGAAACTCGAAGGATGTCACCTGATGATGTTGGAGATGAGAGGATGCCATGCGCTGCGGAAGCCGAACTTCACGAGCCCCGAGGCCCAGGAGCCTCGGGAGGCTCCGAAGGCGCTGGAGGCTCCTCGCGGACCATCTCCATCTCCGCCAGGACGGCGGAGCGCCTGGCTCTTGAGCCTCCAGGATGCTCCTCATGAGGCGCTGGCGCATGGCAGCCGCGTTCGGCAAACTGTAAGGCATGCGGACATAGCTGTGGGGTGGACCTTCACAGCGCCCCATGCGTGAGGGCCAGAGGCGCTCCTGAGAGGCGGCTCGGTTGAGCCCTGGTATGTCGATGCAGACGCGCAGCCCTCCATCCTCGCCTGGATGGGGAGCTACGGCGGGTAAGCGGCGACTGCCACTCATGACTCTTGGCTCCTGCAACTCCTGAATGATCTTGCTGACGAACTCCTGAGGGTTTGGCCCTTCTTGCCTTGATCCTTCCTGAGGGAAACGTGCTTTGAAACACGCCTCCAAGTGGTGCCCAAGCGCCTCCCTCGTGATCTTAGCTAAGTCTGTGGCCCTCCAGGAGAGAGCCCCCGAGCCTTGCTCGAGGAGGGCGTTGGGCGCGCCTTCCTATGCGACAGAAGAAGGTGCCCCCTGAATGGGCGCGGACCCTGAGGGCCCTGCCTCCCGAGGGGCCGGGCCAGGCGATGTCTTCTTCTTCTTAGGAGCAGTCTCGGTGAGCCTCCCGCTCCTGTGATCTGGGTCTTCAATTGATGTGGCTTGAAAAGCACGCTCTAGGGAACACACTGTGTCTCTCTCTTCGCAAGGCACCGTGATGACTCTGCCGCTTCCTCGCATCTTGAGGACATTGTAGCCGTGATGGGTCACGGCCATGAATTTGGCCAGAGCTGGGTATCTGAGGATGGCATTGTATGCGGTGGCGAATGTGGGCGGCGTCGAAGTCGATGAGCTCGGTCTGCGGTAGTTGTCGCCCGCCCGAAGGTGACAGGAAGGCGCTGCCCAATCGGAACCGTGGAGCCATTAGTGACTCGGAGAAAGGCTTGGTTGGTGAAGCTGATTCTGACTTGGAGATTGTTGAATGTCTTGACGGACAGGACATTGAGCCCTGCTCCACCATTGATGAGGGTCCTGGTGACTTGCACGTTGCTGATGATTGGGGAACAAAGCATCAGGAGGACTCCGGTTGTGCCTGCGCACTTGAGCTGATCCGCCGAGCTGAACATGATGGCGCATGTCGACCACCTGAGAGGGCGCGTGGCTTCGAGCTTGGGGAGGACTGCGTTCACTTCACGGGCGAACTGCTTGAATATGCGTTGAGAGGCTGGGGCTTGAGCTCCGCCCAGGATGCAAGCGATTGTGCGCGGCTCCTGGAAGCCCCCAGCCCCCTCGTCCTGATGATGGTCTTCATTTCTCCTTGGCTGCAGTGGTAGAGGAGGGAGGCTTGCGTTGCCTTGCGGGCGATCCTCGCGAGGCTGATCCCTCCAGCCTCCTTTGTGAGGCGGGTCCCTCCAACCTCCCTCGCGAGGCTGATCTTGCCAGCGGTCCTCGCGAGGTCGGTCACGCGACCCTTGGCGAGGGCCACGGTCTTCCCGACGTCCTGTGTTTCTTCCTCCTCCCCTGTCGTAGCCTCGATCATTGCGGTCGGGGCGTCGACCGATTCGCCCTTCTCGCACGGCTCTGAGCTCTTGGCATTCGTTGGTGTTGTGGGTGTGGAGGTCGTGGTACCTGCATCTGCTGCCCTTGGAAGACTCGGGCTGATCGTTGCCTCGCTTGGTATCTGGTTCTGCCGCGAGCACGGCAGCCCCCTTGCGCTTCACGTCCTTGACCTTGGGCTTCTTCTCTTCTGGGTCGGCAGCCGGCAGCTTGAGGAGGGAGAGACGTCCTTCCTCGACCTGGCGCGCTTGGTCGCCAAGTTGAGCAGCTCGAGGATGTGCACATGTCTTCATGCATCGCCAACTCCTCCTTCATCTTGACGTCATGCACACCGTCGGAGAAGGCTGAGATGATGGCCTCCTCGGTCACCTTGGGAATCTTGAGGTATGCGTTGTTGAAGCGCTGGATGTACTTCTGCAGGTCTCTCTGGCTTTGCTTGATGCGGCGCATGTCGCTCACGGCAGGAGGCGGTCGCGAAGTGCCTTGGAAGTTGGCGATGAAGCGGGTGCGCATCTCGTCAGAGGAGATCGTGCCGAGCCGAGTTCGAGGAGCCAGTGCGGGCACCGTCTTTGAGCGCCATGGGAAACCGATTCGCCATGACCTTCTCGTCCCTGTTGGCGGCTTGATGCCCAGCTCGTGAGAGCTGGAGGAACTCAGCGAGGTCGGCCGTGCGTCAAAGCGAGGAGGCAGGTGTCTGGCTTGAACTTGCCGGGCCACGCGACTGCGTAGCTCGGCGGTGAAAGCGCTGGCGACTGCAGTGGCCACGGAGGCCTTTGGTGACGAAGGGCTTGATCTTGCGGATCCCAGCGCCGCCACCGGGAGCAGCGCGGTCTTGGCGTCTTGAACAGGAGTGCGGTCGTGGCCGGGCGGTGCGAGAGCACTCGGCAGCTTCTTGGGGGCGAGGGACCTCTTGGCGGTCTGCTCTTCTGCTGGTGCCGGACGGAGCGGTTCCGCCCGAGGACCCGCGCCTTGGGGCCAAGGCGCCTTCTTGAGGGGAGGCGGTGGCGCCCGAGCTTCATCGCTTTGTGCAAAGGCGGGCGGCAGTCTGCAGCCGAAAAGGGCAGTCTTGAAGCCCCGGCGCGGACGAGCTTCGGCGACGCGGTTGAGCCACTCCTCGTGAAGCGTCGTCGAAGGGGCCAGTAGCGAGAGCTTCGTTTGCCGATGAGCACGGCTCGAGCCTCCATGGGCGCGGCGCGAGCGCGAGAAAAAGAAAACCAGAGGCGGCGAGGAAGTAGCGGTTCGCCGTCTCGCCTCACGGATGGAATCTTTGGGGCGACGCTTGCTCATTCCCGCCGGGCGGTGGCGGCGTTAATGGCGGTGACGGGAACGGCGGGGGCGGCCGCCGACGGGGGCCGTCTGGGCGACGCGAGTGGCGAGAGCGGCCCGGTGCTCGGTGCGGGCCCGACAAGCGTCCGACATGGATGCGATGGGCGGCAAAGAACAGGGCGGCGGAAGACGGATTCCGGTGCACCCCTACCTGGCGCGCCAAATGTCGGATTTCGGGTTCCGGCAGACCCTCTAGGTTCGAACTCTGGGGTGCACACGGAGATCTCACCTCCTACCTACCTACACCTCGTCAGCCTCGCAAGGATCTAAACTACACAAAGAGCAACACAAGGGACACAAAGGTTTATCTTTGGTTCGGGCCACCATTGTGGTGTAATACCCTACTCCAGTGTGTGGTGTGGTGGATTGCCTCAGGGGCTGATGATGAACAATACAAGGAAGAACAGCCTCGCGAGGGTCTGTTCTTAGCCGGCGCGACGAACTGCTAGAGGGAGTTCGGTCTCTCTCTCTCTCTCTCTCTCTCTCTAGATTGCTTGATCGCTAGCTCTGTTCTGGATTCAGGATCCCGGATGCCTCTACCCTGTGCGTGGCTAGTCCTATTTATAGGCAAAGGCCCTGGGCCTCTTCCCAAATATTGAGCGGGAAGGACGCCAACAATTGGCCATTTTGAAGGGGAACATCTAGTACACTTGTCCTGACTAAAGTTGGTCCTCGCCTGCCAAAGGCTCTGACGATGACGCCGGCTTGGGCTCCACGATGACCTCCTTCCTGCCGTTGTGTTGGTCTTGGTCTTGTTGCACCGAAATGGATGCCTTTGCTTGATACTCTCGCGCTTGCCTCCTTTTCATCAAAGAGGAAATGAGGACATCGCAGTGGCGCCCGCCTGGCGCCCTTGGTTGTCATCATGGCTTGCGTCATGGGCACCTCGTGAGGTACCCGCCTTGATCTCTCTGCCTCCTCATGAGCCACTGTGAGGCCGTGCACGAGGAAGCTTCCTGTCGTCGCCTCATGAGGCTTGTCCCCTCGCGAGGGTCTTGAGCTTGTCTTGATGAAGATGGGCGTCTTGGGCCACCCCTTGAGCCACGCCATGATCCATGACGAGTGTAAGTCTGGGTACCCCCGTTCCCAGAACACCGACAGATGAGATGACATGATCTTTTTGAAGGATACACCATACATGCATGTTTGCATGGTACTTCATGAGCTGGCCTTTTTATGTGGGCATGCATGCATGTCGTATGTGGCTCCATGAGACCATGCACAGGTAAGTCATTTTTCTCTATGTGGAGATGGATAACCAGGGCCATTTAATAAGGCTAATTACTACGGGTTTTGGTCTTTGGAACCAATAAATTGGGATGAATAAAGTACTAGTCATAGTTTTTTTGTACATGGCAACTCCAACCAGGAAACACAAACTTGTCCTTTTTGTTCGCGTTTTGTATGTTTGGGTCACTAAAATGGAGACCGAACCGACGTACGCATCCGGACAGAGCCATTAAACCCAACGGTGCTGCTCCAGCTGGTGAGAAGTCCGTCCCGGCATTTCACCCCACACCAAGTGGGGGCGGCACCTCCCAAGGCAAAGTGCGGCGATAACTTATGTGCCTCGGTGCTGATAACTTTGGCGAGCGGATGATAAAATGTACTTACGGCAACTTTAATGTTAATAGCACGGTAACTCACTCATCGCAAACTTGATAACTTATGTACCCGGTCACGGTAACTTTATGTCGCCATGGGTGGGGAGGGCTGGGGTGGTTGATGAAATATACCACCGTTAACTTTTGTGTGAATAGCATGATAACTCACACGTTGCACACACGATAATTTATGTATCCGGTCCTGATAACTTTGGCATGGGGTGTGTGTGTGGGGGGTTGATGAAATACCCCTGGTAACTTTTATGTGAATAGCATGGTTAACTCACATATCACAGGCCTGCTAACTTGTGTACATCAGTCCTGATAACTTTGGCATGGGGGGACGGGTCGATGAAATATCTCCTCAGTAACTTTTGTGTGAATAGCATGGTAACTCACACATCTCAGACCTGATAACTTATGTGCCTCGGTCCTGATAACATTGGCAAGGGAGTTGTTTAATAACATACCGTGACAGCTTTCGTGTAATTTTTTGGTACTATACGCATCATATACGTGATAACACATGCACAATCACCACAGTAACTTTAACCCAAGCTGATAAGAACATTAGAACGTTCATGCCCCGGTAATATCTGTGTAAACAACGTGGTAATATATGTAGCACATGTGTGATAAATTACTAAGCCCAGAACTGGTAACTTTTGATCCAAAATAAAAGTCGTTGGAACATATCAACATAGGATCTAGTTTCGATGCCTTCTTCGCGGTGTTTCTTTTATGAAAACAATTTTTTGATCGGACCAAAGATGTGAGCTACAAAACATTTTGAAGTTTGAAAATAAGGAGGAATCAAGGATGACATCAACTTTTCGGTCTTCTAAATCATTTGCACAGGGGAGAATTGGAGGACCACTTTTTATGCCCGGTAATTTCTATATAAATAAGATGGTAACTTATGTATCATATATGTGATAACTTACTTAGTGCGGGTTTGGTAACTTTTGACAAAAAAAATCATCGAAACATACCAACATGGGATCTAGTTTTGAAGATCTCGTCGTGACAAATCTTTTATGTGAAAACAATTTTTTAATCGGAGCGACGGTTTGAGCTACAAAAAGTTTTGAATATAAATTTTTAGATGGAACCTTTCTTTTTTCTCTCTCGATGAGGTCAACTGGGCCTGGTCCGAAGCCTTGCACTTACCCAGGTGCACAAAATCTTTTGGTAATGGGCCAGTTTGTGTTAGAATCAAACGGGAAACCCGGAAACGATTGAAGAAAACTGGAAAAGCGGGACGATCGAAGGAATTATAGCGATTGTCCAGAACTGTCGCTAACGACCAGTCGACTGGTCGTTAGCACAGTCCTTTTCTAAATAGTTATAGTTATGTCACATATTGTTACTACTTATGGAGTACGTACTTTTTTCTTTTTCGTTTCATTTGCATCATATAATACTTAAAATTACTTTATACTAGCACCATGAAAAACCATAAATGTATTTTATAGAAACATGACTCAGTGGAATTCCTTTTTTAAAGCATAATGCAATTTTCAAAAAATACATATTACGAATTACAATGCTGTGAATCAAACAACTATCCATACAATATAAAGAAAACAAGCCCCTAATATCTAACACAAGACTCCCTTTTGTCTGAAGCCGTTCTATTCAAAAATATTGCTTGATTTTATTGTTGATAGGAATATAAAAGTAGCATTTCACAGTTGGGTGCACTTCCACAATGAACGAATCAGATGTTAGGTGGCCAAAAGTTTCGAGGTTGCTCTATAGTTAATTTCATTTCTGTTCAAAAAAATAGTTAATTTCATTTTTACAAAACAACCGTGGATGGATTAATTATTGCCAAAGAAATGCATGAAGGAATCCGGGCGCTGAAGGAACTAGAAAATAGTAAAACTCAGCAACCCATGATTCCTAACGTCCTAGATCCTCCAAGCATCCACAATGCCTCCTTGGCTCGTGTCGGAATCCCGATCATAAGTCACAATGATCTAGCATAAGACATATTATATCACTTTGCTGCCTCACGCACGGTAACACATGGCTGTCGCCTTTACCTTGGCTGGGACTGTTTACTTCTTTTGGCTCATGTATATGATTGTGATGCTAGCATCCATATGATAGAGAACCCGGGTCGACATGACAAGTCATAAACCAAGGTGGCACAAACGTACACGGACAGGCATAGCTAACCCAACAATGCACGTGTCGATCATCAATGTATGAACCCAAGTCATAGCAAGCTACAAGGACTTAAAGGAACAACGCATGACATTTCCCCGTAGGGACACACACATGAGCAAAGAAGGATACATGTGTTCCGGAGTAGTAGTGAACCACCAAGGCGCAGTGAAAGCATTAGGAGGCATTTTGAAAGGATCGAGAAGAGGTATCTAGAGGGGGGGGGGTGATTAGACCCTCAACAAAGAAAAGTAGCGATTTTAAATTCTTCAAGTTAAGGTGGAGTTTTAGCACAAATTTAAACATTCACAATACATTTCAAGCAAGCATGGCAAGTGTATATGAGCAGCGGAAAGTAAAGCATGCAAGTAGCAAGAAAGTAAAGGGATGGGATTGGAGTATGCAAACGCAATTGTAGACATGAATTTTTTTGGCGTGGTTCTGATAGGTGGTGCTATCGTACATCCACGTTGATGGAGACTTCAACCCACGAAGGGTAACGGTTGCGCGAGTCCATGGAGGGCTCCACCCATGAAGGGTCCACGAAGAAGCAACCTTGTCTATCCCACCATGGCCATCACCCACGAAGGACTTGCCTCACTAGGGTAGATCTTCACGAAGTAGGTGATCTCCTTGTGACGCCCGGATAATTAAGCTACAGTAATCCTAAGTTAATGGTGCCACGTCACCACTCTTACTGTTGCTAATCCTCGGTTGATCCAAATCGCAATCCAAATTCAAGTTCAAACTAAAGTCCAAAATTTAAATTTCTCAAACATGCAAACTAAAATGTTGAAAGGGTGGAAAATAATCCCTAGATATTTGTTATGTTGGAACCAACCTCTTTTGAATTCCCAAAATGCCCTTGGGATTAATTTTTGGTCCAGCAGCAATTAAATTGGCCTTTTTAGTTTTTAAAAATGGTTAGACAACTACTTTTGACCACATACTTTTTGTTCCATCTCAATATATTGTGTTAGATTTATGTGGCAAGTTTTGTTCGAAACAAAACTCATTTGGTACAAAAGAAAATGCAAAAGAAAAAGAGAAAATGGAAAACAAAAAAAGAAAAGCTTCCCCTGCCCCCTGGACCTCGGCCCACCAGGGACAATCCCAGCTGGTCCGGCCCAGCCACTCCCCGGGTCGCCTTCTGCCCATGTTCCCCCGGCCGGGGTCGCAACAGGGGCGAACCGTGCCAGACCGACTCGACGGTGACTCCCCGGAGAGGATAAGGTCGACCACCCCCCTCGATGCCTCGGCCTCCTCCCCACCTACCTCCACCCACTCCCCCCCTCAACCTCTCCTCCTCATCCTCATCCATCCCCCCTCCTCTCCACCGCTCTCTCGCTCGCGCCCACCATAACCTCGCGCCACAGAGAACGCCTTGGCCGCAGCCACCACCTCGCCTCACCGCCGTGTCCCTCGTCTCCGTCGTCGTCCTCTTCCTCGTCCCCGTCAAGGAGCACGAGCCAGGAGCCACCGCAGTGAGCCCGGCGAGCTCGTCTTCTTCCCTAGATCGCCGGACGCCGCCGCCGTCGATCCGTCGTCTTCACTGCGCTATAGAGCTTCCACATGCCACCTTGAGCCGCTCGGTGAGCCCCATCACCTCTTCCTTTTCCTCCTTTAGCTTGCTGCGCCTGTAGCTCGCCGCTTCTGCCATGGCCGAACACAGCTCCGCCGTTGAGCTCCTCGTCGTGGCCACGCTTGCCGATGAGCTCGTCCGAACTTGCAGTCGTGCTTAGCACGCGCGTAGGGCCCCGTAGCGCTAGCTAGCTCGCTCGGTTGTGCCGTGTATCGCCGGATCCACCTCGTCCCCTTCCGCCTTGGCCGTCGGTGATTCCCGTCGACCGCGGCCTCCCTCTGCACTCCCGTTCACTCAAGGGGCCTCCTTGCGCCCGCACGGTGAGCACCGCACGTCCTTCCCCTGCCTCCCCCTCATTCTGCTACGCATACCGTCGCCGCCATGGACGGCCGAGCTCAGCTCCGCCGTGCCGCTCATCGTCGTCGCTTCCGTCGATGCCATGGCCGTCCGAGCACACCATCATGCTCGGGGCAGTCCAGCGGTGCGGCCCAGCGCTTTAGATCGCTCGTGTGCACGCTAGTTCTTTGTTTTCGCCGAGCTACTGTAGACCACCGCCGCCGGTGACCTTGCAGCTCCCTGTTCTGGCCATCTCCGGGCGGTTCAGTGGCACACTCGACGCACGATAGCGTCAGCGTTCGAATGCAGGTGAAAACGCGCGATTTGGCGCTCTGTAGCGAAGATCCGAGCCTCTCCGTGAACTTCGCCGCCGCAGAGCTTCGCGCAACTCCGGCGTCGACGCCCGACGTGGCCGACACAGGGCCACCCAGTCATTGTCGGTAGGCCCCACGGGCCCAAGTTGACTAGGTTGACCCAGTCAACTGCTGACTGGGCAGCCCAGTACCACTGACATGCAAGCCTCACCGCATAATTAAGCTAATTAAAATGTTTTTATAATTAAAAGTAATTAGTAATCTAATATGCCACTGACATGTGGGGCCCAGCTATTATTTAACCTCATTTTAGTTAGTTTAAACTTCTGTTAGTCCATCGTCTATGATAGGTGGGACCCATTGGTCAGTTTGACCTGCTCAGCCGTCCTGTTGACTGCTGAAGTCACAATGATGTCATGCTGACGCAGTAATTCCTTTCTATTAATTTAATTAATTCCAGAAAATACTTTAATCTTTAAAAATTCACATAAATAAATCCGTAACTCGGATGAAAAAAATTTATCCATAAAAGTTGCTCAGAACGACGAGACGAATCGGAATACGCTCTCCGTTCATCTGTAACGTGCCCCTAGCATAGCGAACATGCAACCTTCCTCCTCCGGTTCGTCTGTCCGAAGATGCCTAACCCCGGGAAAACTTTCCCGGATGTTCTCCCCCTTCGCCGCTATCATGTAACACTGCGTTAGAACATCCCTAGTGCTGCTTATTGTCTTGTCATGCATAGTATTGCATTTGTTTGCTCTGTATTTATTGTTTCTTCCCCCTCTTCTCTCCGGTAGACCCTGAGACCACTGTCAATGCCGCTGTGATCGACTACATCGACGACGACCCTTTCTTCCCTTTCAGCGGAGCTTCCAGGCAAGCCCCCCCTTTGATCATCCCGATATCGTCCATTCCATTCTCTCATGCTTGCATTAGATTTTTCTACTGTAATTGATTACTCCTATTCTAATGTATAGCCTTCTTTTGTAACCTGCTCATTGTACCTTACCTGCTTATCCTAAACTGCTTAGTATAGGTTGGTTAGTGATCCATCTGTGACCCCACCTTGTCCTTGTTGCCCCTGCTTCATCATCCACGACTCGATCAACATGATCCACGACCAGAGCCCGACACCTCACATCACATCACGCCCCTTTGGTTGCTCGACTCTGCAGGGCTACTATCGAGTGCCGAGGGTGAGACCTCACAACGCACACCCGATGACAACTCTGTAGTGTAGCTATTTGGTCATGGTGAATGAGGGTGGTTCCTCCTTCACCACTCCCGATACGGCTCTGTCGTGCAACCCCTCAAGTGTGAACCTCGAGGGTGGTTCCTCTTACGTTCACCTTGATGATTACATCGAGTGCAATTCATCGGGGGTGATTTCTCGGGTTTTCCCCTTGATGTTTGGACACACGGTTACACAGACTTTACTTGAGACCATTGTTGAAGTCGGGTCAACCTTGAGGGGTACACGCAAGTTGATATGAAAGTCGGGCGGGCCCATAGAGCACCCGCGAGTTTTCTACATGGCATGGCCAGGCATTCTGGGCCCTTGCCGTAAGTCCATGAGACGGGGCGACGGGGTCACATTATTGTGAGTCTCTGCTCGTCTCCGCGAGCCCCCAATGCACTAACAGGTTTGGGTATTTGTTCTGAGTTAGCCTCTGGCCTTTAGGCACTAACCACCACGCAAGAATAGATATGGGCCTCGACATCGCAGTATCAGCCGAAGCTTTGTCAGATGTCCAGTTTAGCATTGCGGCACGGTCGGATCATGGTGGCCATCTGAGGCGGTGCCGGTATCCACCCTGCTCGCAACGGCCCGGAGTGCAACGGGCGATGGGCCCAAGACCCCAGGGTGTCACATCCCTAGTTCTGGTAATGCCTAGTGCTAGCATCTGGTGTTGTATCATGTTTATTTTTCCTAGAAAGTTGAAATGGGGATGGCAGAAACCCCCAGCACCACTTAATCCAACTAGGGTTACTAAAATACTTTTTCAATGAACCTGAAGTGCCCTTCAAAAATGTTCATCAGCTCTGCCTTGGTCTAGAACACTGACAAAAATGGTTCACTTTTTCTAGGACAACATTGGGTCACTGTATTAAATCATACCTTATTTGTATTTGGGCATTTAAATTTTATATATTATATTAAATGTCCAAATATTCATGAACTGAAATGTTTGCTGTTGGAAATAATCCAAACAGTGGCCTCAAGCAGTTGCATGATTTTTGAGGTTGTTCTGGTATTCTTAATAAAGCCATCAAATTCTGAGAATAATAGAAAAGTAGAAATAAAAGAGAGAGAGAGGAAGCACACAGGCCAGTGACACAGGCCAGTTGGCCCAGATCTTGCAGGCCCAGCCCACACCGCCGCCATCGTTAAGCTGCTGCCAGTAGGACGCCGAGCGCGTGCCCGACGCACGCCGGCCACCTCCTCCCTCCCTGCCTGCCTGTCTCCTCCCCGACGTGGCCGACGACGCCACGTGCATCACCCCATACCCCCTAGACCTACCCCACTCTCCATGGACCCTTTCCCCCCTCCTCTGATCTCTCTTCCATGCAGCCCGAGCGGAGCTTGTCACCGCCAACACCGTTCACCGCAGCCACCGTGCTCCCGCGCTACCTCAAGCTGTCCAAGAGCTACGTCGTCGACCCATGCGCCATCTTCGCGGATCCACGCTACCAGACGCGCCCCGCAGCGGCTTCCCTGACCTCTTCTTCAAGCTTCGGCCGCCGAGATCGCCAGCGCCCGTTCATCGTCCACGGTGCCTCCCCGAGGTTGCTGAACCGCCCTACCGACTCCATGTGAGCCCTTGCGTCGAACCCCCCTCTCCTCTACTTCGTTTGCTCGCCGTAGACATCACCCCCTTGCTGACCGTAGCACGCCGTCGCACAAGCTCGTCACCGACGAGGCTCCGGTGATCTTTTGGTCCCGTGCATGTTCCCGTTGGCCTCGTGAGCACACATAGAACCTGTAGGTACTAACTACTGACTTCCCCGCATGCCGCATCATCGGTTTCGTCGATGCCCAAACTCCAGCGGCCTCAAAAGAGCTCGCCGCCGTCAGTTCCGGCCACCCCAACACCTCCCACTGCCACCACTCGACGCGCGCGAGCTCCAGCTACTCGTATATGGGCTCCGCCGTTGATTTGGTCGTCGGAGGAGCAATCCCGAGCACCACCACCGCATTTGACCCCGCCGGCGGCTAAACACCGGCGAGTTTGACCCACTTTGACCACGGCGGGACCCCCTGTGTCCATGACATGTGGGGCCGGCCTTTGACTGAATTAGTGTAGGGTTATAATTAGTGCTAATTGCCACTGTTAGAGGTTAATCTCCCGCTAACTAAACACTGTGCCACTGACACTGGGACCCACTACCCAGTTAATCCATGGTTTATGTTTAAACCTTCTTAATTAAAGCCACAACCACTGACATGCGGGCCCCACTGGTCAGGTTTGACCTGGACCGGCCCTGTTGACCGCTGACATCACAGTGACGTCATGCTGACACAGTAATTCATTTCTGGAATTTAAATAAATCTTAAATGGTTTATTTATTTCAGAAAATGTTATAAACTTCAAAAATTCATAGAAAATAATCTATAACTCAGATTGAAAAGATTTATATATGAAAAATGATCAGAAAAATCCAATCTATCCATCTGTACTAGTTTCATGCATGTTTAAACAAGTTAACTTGCTGTTTAGTGCAAAACATGATAAAGCACTATTTAAGATCACAAATGAGTTTGAACTTTGAATCTTTGGTTCAAAATACCTCAAACCCATATGGTTATAGATGCATTAGCCCAACACACTCATTTTTCCATATCACATTCATGCATCATATTGTTGCATCGCATTGATTGTGTTTCTTCTCTGTTGCCGGTATTCGTCCCCTCTCAGTAGACGTGGTTCCGACGATGAGTTCGATGACACTGATGAAGAGCTATATTATCTTCAGAAGTGCCAGGCAAGCAAAACCCCCTTGTTCATTCTGATACAACCCCACTCCTCTCACTCCTGCTCTCTTTTACTGCATTAGGACAACAACGATTCAACTGTTACATGCTGCGGTAGTTGAACCCCTTTCCTCTTCATGACCTGTCATTGCCACAGTAAATAGATGAAACCCACTAACATGAGTAGGAGTTGTTTGAGACCTGGTGTGCCTACTCATTCATGCTTGTTGTCATGCCTGCTACTGCTTAGAGTTGAGTCAGGTCTGATTCATTGGGGATGAGTTGGAATGTGGTGAAAATGTCCTGCTGTTGAGAGCTAAGTGCGTGAACACGATTTGGTAAAGGTAGTAGTGAGAGGCCATGTAGGAGTACATGGTGGGTTGTCTCATTGAAACCGTCCTCAGGAACTGAGTTCTGTGTTTGTGATCCATGAACAGCTACTACCACGCATTGGAATGCCTAAGTGCCCCTCTCGACTTATTAATCGCCTTGATCTCTGTCCAGGAGTTGCAACTAGTTTCTGGTGTTTGTAGGATATGTGTTGGAGGCCATGCGTAGCGCTGACCCTAGGGGTGGGCTATGATGCGGTAGATACAGCATGGCACGGTGTACCAAGTCGCCTGTTTGGTGTCTCGGGAACCCTGCACACATCGTTTGCGGCCGTGAGCGACACCCCGGCCGGATTTCCTTGCGGATGGAACCCGAATAGGCGATAAACCTGGACTAGAGACTTGTGTGATTAGTCAGGTCGTGTCCGACACCCTCGCCAGGCCTCCGCTTGAAGGTTGCCGAGATACATGACGTGTACATGGCGGTAAGTGGCGAGAGCGTGTGTGAAGAAGTACACCCCTGCAGGTTTAACATCATCTATTCGAATAGCCGTGTCCGCGGTAAAGGACTTCTGGGTTGCCTGTATAGTTCATAGACAAGTGAAAGTGGATACTCTAAAATGTGCAAGATAAGCGTGAGTGCTATGGATGGCCTTCTCGTAGGGGACGGGAGCGGATCCATAGTGGTGTATTGATATGGTGAATATGTGGACTCGCGTGCATCACCTCAAAAGAGTTACTTGCGGTAGTAGTTCAGGTTAGCCAGGAGTCAAAGCTGGCTTCTTTGTAGTTAAACCCCACCACCCCTTTGTTGATAATGATGCATATGTAGTTAGTTACGATGTAAGTCTTCTTTGGGTACATTTGTACTCACGTTTGCTTAATTTATGTTTTGCAGAGAGACTTCAGTCTCACTAGTAGTTCCGTGTGGACTTCGACGTTTAGCTTGTTACCTCAGCTACGATCTTGTGCCCTCGGCAGGATCTGGTAGATAGTCAGACTTCTCAGCCTTTTTCATTTGTAGATGTTTGTACTCATACATGTTAAGATTCCGCATGTGCTATTGCTTGTATGACTTGAATGCTGGGTCATGAGACCCATGTTTGTAATATCTGACTCTTCGGAGTCTTATGAATAAATACTTTGAGTCGTAGAGTTTTGTTGTGATGCCATGTTGTATTTACACATATAGAGCATATTGCGTGTATGATTGAAATGCTTGGTATGTGTGGGATCCGACAACCTAGTTGTCTATCCTTGGTAGCCTCTCTTATGGGGAAATGTAGTCTAGTGTTTCCACTGAGCCATGGTAGTCTGCTACAGCCCAGTTTACCAGAGACCTGTTAGCCCAGTTGCTACTGCTCCGGAACACTTAGACTGGTCGACATGTGTCCTTCTTCGACCATGTGTCTTTCCCTTTGGGGAAATGTCACGTGGTGTCTTTAGGAGTCCTGGTAGCCTGCTACAGCCCGGATTCTTCGAGTCCTGCTAGCCCAGTTGCTACAGCCCGAATTCACTCGTTGATGACCGACACGTTCGTTGCTGGGTCATGTATGCCTATCCCTATAAGTTAGTGCCACTTTGGGTTCATGACTAGTCATGTAGGCCCGGGTTCTCTGTCGATGGATGCTAGCGACACTATCATATACGTGAGCGAAAAGGCGCAAACGGTCCCGGGCCAGGTAAGGTGGCACCCGTGGGGATACCGTGCGTGAGGCCGCAAAGTGATATGATGTGTTACATGCTAGATCAATGTGGCTTAGGATCGGGGTCCTGACAGCGTTGGTATCAGAGCCTGACTGCCTATAGGTTTATCAAGCCAAACTGGTCGAAGTCGTGTCTAGAAATGCTTTAGTTATATAAGGGAATTGATTGTGGAAGGGAACGTAAGGCTCTTTTTACTCCTTTACCTTATGCCTTTCTGATCCGAGTCACCCTCATCTTTCCTACGGGGTTAAGGAACTAGGCTTTCTATTCTTTCTATCAGGTTCACGTGTTACTAATCCGTAGACTCTTATAGGATTGTTGGTTCCAATCCTCAGTTCAGTTTCTACTACTTTAGTATGTTGATAGTTGATCCCGGAACCTTGATATTGTGATTCTGAGTGGTTATGCCACCATTTTTGCAGAATGTCCCAATCTTTTTGAGCTTTTACAACCATTATGCTGTCCGAGTCATCCTAGGTTTCTTACTAGTCTGACGTATTTGCAAATCCCTTCCTCCCATTCTCGATGTCCCTTTGGGCCAGTTTAACCACACTAATCGGTGAGTTGAGGTGCTTCATTGCCTCAGTATATATGTTGGAGCTATTATGATGACCCTAGGTGTCTTAGAGGATCACATAGTAATCTAGCCATGTTTTGTATCCTCATTGTGATGATTCTGGCCATTATTCTTGAAAGCATCCCATGATGCCATTTAGTTAGTAGGCATTCTATTCCTGGGTTTTTGAACCCGAGATTCACTCTACTTACCTCGTGTTGATAGTGTTTGCTAGTTCCTTTAGGATATTAGTAACCTTTGTGATAGTCCTCGGGGTCCGTGGTATTTTCCTCTTCCAAATACCATGAACTACTTATGGCAGAAGCTCTCCTAAACCAAAACATCACAATAAGAGTGCTCTTGATGAGTTCTCCATTCTATATTGTGACTCTGCCAGATCTACCTTTCTGCATGGGTTATCCGGAAGAACTATGTCGAGCTTTGTTCGACATACTAATCTATGCATCCACAACTCAGAAAGTGATACGTTCCTTTGAGTGGTCCCTTTTCAAGTTGTATCCTGACCCTCGTGTATCAGTTGATAGTTGGGAGTATTTGTGCATCCGTGTTAATTGACGCCTTTTACTCTTGTGGTCCATCAAGCCGTTCTAGTTTAGAATGACTAGGAGAAACAAACTCCAGTACCTCATCCATTTCTTGGATTGGGTCAAAGCAGTTGTATTTCGCAGATCAAAATGCTAAACCAGCTTTTGTTCTATTCTACCTTGGAGTATTACCCCCTTTATGTCAGGATTTTCATGAGAATTGCACCACCTCTTATGAATTTTGACGCAGTGATACTTCTTGCCATCATTTTTCATTCCTTGGTTCCTGTGTTATTGTAACCGGAATGCCGACAAGTGAGTCGTGATGTGTGAAATCAATACTCCTAGCAACTCCGTTGCTTGGTAGTTAATGGACAACATTCTCATTCTTAGCGTGTTGGTTATTAAATCCTCATCCTAAGATTGATCGTGCTACCTAGTCCTTATTTCTGGTGCACTCTTTGATCAATGAGTTAGGATTGTGTCAATCCCTCACTCTTTTGATCGTATCACCTTGCCCTGAAAAGCAAGGTTGTTCTCGAGCTTAGTAACATATCGATGGTTCATGATTTTCCAAATATCTTCTCGGAAGTATTACCAGGTTGTCCCATGACTGTTATGTTGAGCTCATGATCAAGTTGGTTTTCCTCTAAACCAACCATTCTCCAAGAATCTGTGTTGGATACCCCTGAGCTAGTTGGTTAAGCTAAACAACAAGTTGGAGAGTTGGAAGATAAAAGCTTTATCCGACTTAGTTCATTCCAAAGGGATAACTCTTTGTATATGTGTGTTGAAGAAAGACGGTATTTTCATCTATTGACCCTCGTGATCAGTTAATGGACCTATCATCTTATCCAGTCTTTGATTTGAGTACGGGCTATCGTCAAATCAAATCAGAACCAATGATGTTCGTAATGTTGTCTTACTCGTGGTTGTTTCCTCGAGCATACACCATTATATCTTTTTGGTCTGACCAATACTATCGCCTTGTTCACATAGTTGTGGTATTCCATCTTCATGGGAATCTTGATGACTTGTTGTTGAGCTCATCAGCAACATTTTATCTTCTCCATGATTCATGTTGAACATTAAGCTAGTGTTGGAAACTTTGTAAACAATGCCTTCCTGTTCCGTTCATGAGGTATATGTTTGGATGAGAGAAGTGACTTCCTCTAATTCACGTGTATCTGATGTAAGTTGTCGCCGTGAATTCGAGAAAGCTTGTTTTATTCCTCTGGAACCATCCCAAGTTAGTCATGTATGTGCGAAGTATTCTATGGTTTGATAGACTGATCATCCCCATTCCATATGTATTCCTAGCACACAAAGCCACTGATTGATTTGTTCAAGGATAAGAAGTTCAAATGCTATTCCCGAAGGGCCCAGACGGACATGCACAAGACTTCGTTATTTCAATGATGGTTCCCTATCATAACTTCGATGGCGTTTTGTTGTAAGACTACTATGTGGTCATGCTTATGCAGGACAGCGTGCTCACATGTGTGTGTGAGCAGCTCATGTTTTGGAGCTTGCTATCGTAGTTCATTTCCCGAGAATCTCGCAACATCATCTTGTCGATTTGTGTTGCACACTTTCTTTTCCAGACATGATGTCTGAAATATCCTGTTACCAACCAGATCTGAATCTCAGGTAGACATGATGGTTGAAACATTCCCAACATTTGCATTTTGTCCCCAGCTTGCACCGGCCATTGTGCCATTTTACTATGGTTTGCCTTCTCAGTAACTGTTATTCAGGATCATCCTCAAAAGTGAGCTTACCCTGGGCCCTATCCTTTCTCGATGATACGGAGAAATCATCCATCGCGTTCTCTTCAACAAGGTAGTCCACATCATCCATTCTAGCCCGAGTATGTCGTTCTCTCGAAACTCCGTCAAACGATCGTTTGTGAGTTGCCTTAGGATGGTATAGATAGTTTCAATGATCGATGTATCAAAAGTAATTCTTTTTGCCACTTAAGGGAATAATTCTACCAGTCATGTTCCCAAAGGTGCCCCGTTTGTTCCGAAGGGCAACCAACTCCTTACTACGTTGACACACGTTCACCACCCTCCTAAGTGTGGAAATTCTGCTACTTAATTAAACCTTGTCATATGCTCATTTCCATCATTCTTGATGTGTGTCTTGTGTCTCAGCTCAAGAGATGTTATGTATCATTTCATGAGCTGATCGTCAATTGCTCGATCTTTGAGGAGATCAGTTCCGTAGAATTTATTTCTGTCATCGTCGTGTTGGATGAAGTTCTCAGATCATGACATCGAGACAAAGATGGTGATCGAATCAACATTCTTATGAAGTGCTACCTGGATCGTGAAGATTCTGTTAGTTTGCATTTCCCCCTTCATCTTACCCTACGCTTGAATCTCGGGACGAGATTCTTGTTTAGTGGGGGTGAGTTGTCACATCCCTAGTTCTAGTAATGCCTAGTGCTAGCATCTGGTGTTGCATCATGTTTAATTTTCCCAGAAAGTTGAAATGGGGATGGCAGAAACCCCCAGCACCACTTAATCCAACTAGGATTACTAAAATACTTTTTCAATGAACATGAAGTGCCCTTCAAAAATGTTCATCATCTTTGCACTGGTCTAGAACCTCTGACAAAAATGGTTCACATTTTTCTAGGACAACATTGGATCACTATATTAAATCATACCTTATTTGCATTTGGGCATTTAAATTATATATATTATTTTAAATGTCCAAATATTCATGAACTGAAATGTTTGCTGTTGGAAATAATCCAAACAGTGGCCTCAAGCAGTTGCATGATTTTTGAGGTTTTTCTGGTATTTTAATAAAGCCATCAAATTCTGAATAATAGAAAAGTAGAAATAAAAAGAGAGGAGGAAGCACACAGGCGGCTTACAGGCGCCCGGCTGCCCAACCTTTATTGCAGGCCCAGCCCACACCGCCGCCGTCATTAAGCTGCTGCCAGGAGGATGCCGAGCGCGTGCCCGACGCATGCCGGCCACCTCCTCCCTCCCTGCCTGCCTGACTCCTCCCCGACGCGGCCGACGACGCCACGTGCATCACCCCATCCCCTGGATGTCTCCCACTCTCCCTGGAACCTTTCCCCCTCCTCTCCTCTCTCTTTCGCGCAGCCCGAGTGGAGCTCGTCGCCGCCAACACCGTTCACCGCAACCACCGTGCTCCCCGCGCTACCCCGAGCTATCCAAGAGCTACGCCGTCGACCCCCGTGCCATCTTCGCTGATCCACGCTACCTGACGCGCCCCGCAGCGGCTTCCCCGACCTCTTCTTCAAGCTTCAGCCGCCGAGATCACCGGCGCCCGTTCGTCGTCCATGGTGCCTCCCCGAGTTTGTTGAGCCGCCCTACCGACTCCATGTGAGCACTTGCGTCGAACCCCCCTCTCCTATGCTTCGTTTGCTCGCCGTAGATGTCGCCCCCTTGCTAACCGTACCATGCCGTCGCACAAGCTCGTCGCCGACGAGGCTCCTGTGATCTTTTGGTCCCGTGCATGTGCCCGTTGGCCTTGTGAGCACACGTAGAACCCGTAGGTACTAACTATTGACTTCCCCGCGCGCTGCATCGTCGGTTTTGTCGATGCCCGAAATCCGGCGGCCTCAAAAGAGCTCGCCGCCGTCAGTTCCGGCCACCCCAACACCTCCCACTGCCACCACTCGACGCGCACGAGCTCCAACTACTCGTATATGGGCTGCCGTTGATTTGGTCGCCGGAGCAGCAATCCCGAGCACCACCGCCGCATTTGACCCCGTCGGCGGCTAAACGCCGGCGAGTTTGACCCACTTTGACAACGGCGGGCCCCCTATGTCCATGACATGTGAGGCCGGCCTTTGACTGAATTAGTGTAGGGTTATAATTAGTGCTAATTGCCACTGTTAGAGGTTAATCTCCCGCTAACTAAACACTGTGCCACTGACACTGGGACCCACTACCTAGTTAATCCATGGTTTATGTTTAAACCTTCTTAATTAAAGCCACAACCACTGACATGCGGGCCCCATTGGTCAGGTTTGACCTGGACCGGCCCTGTTGACCGCTGACATCACAGTGACGTCATGCTAACACAGTAATTCATGCTAACGTCCTATAACCCCTTTTCACAGCGCATGGTCATCTCCATCTCCATGTGCGTGGTCTGCCCATGCATGGTTGTCCTCGTGGTGATCTCTGTCTCCACGCCATGGTGTCAACCGCCAAGTGTTACATAAGATACTATGCTATTAAAAACTAATAGCTACTGAAAGTAAATTACATTACATGGCTTGTCATGTTGACACGCAGGTCATTAATACAATAATGGGACAACCATATGGCTCCTGCCGGTTGCCGCACTCATGACACGCATGTCATGAAACAATAATATACAAGCAACATACATGGGCTATACCAAATCACAGTCATTCCCTGCAAAAACGAGTCAGACGTTCTATCGCCGAAGATAAAACCTCATGAAACTCTATCTTCCAAGTGGATTTTGGCCTTGCCATAAGCACCGAAATCCCGTTCCGATATTTTTCCGCTAATCCAGCTTTTCGTTAGCTTCAGTTTGACAGGTCGTGGAGCAAAATCGGAGTTCGTATGCAAAAGTTACAACCGTTTTACCAAGACCGCTCCAACAGATTTCAGCACCGCGGAAATCACATTTCCAAGGTGTTGATCTATGTTCCGATTCGATCAATCTCATTGATCTTCGCGTGCTGCATCCGGATTTACGTTCCACTGTCTACCCCGATGGTGGAAATCGACCGGTAGGGGTAAGTCATGTCACGACTTCCGCGTCACGATCACAGAAACAAGGTCATGAAACCAACCTTCAACACTGACGTGCGCGACCGATCTCATCGACCCACACTTGAACCGATCTACATATATCATATGCATATCATCGAATCTATCACCACACAGCGGAGGTTCTGATACCACTGAAGGAACACGCGGTAGTCTACGCTAGCGCCAAATAAAATTTTCTACCGCGCACCCAAGATCATGCTGCTGGAAATAGATTACGAGATCGGGTTTACCACTAGGCGTGCAGTCACCGCAGCGGACGTAGAGTTGGTGATGCGTGTAGTCGATCTCTCAGCCCGTCTCCTCCTCGTGTTCCCGATCTCCCGCGAACAGCGAAGACCCGCGAACGGTGATCTCCCGCGAATGGCACCTCGCGGTTCCCTCGAACGGTTTGTCCAAGCACCGCAGATGCGATGCCTCCAAGGTATCCACACGTGCGGGGTGCAGCGGCGGGCGGTGGACTGCTAGGTCCGGTCGCACGTCATGGGCGTGGGGAGTGGCGGCGACTATCGAGGGTTGGATCAAGATCAACCCTAAGTGGTGCGCCCACTCCCCTTTATATAGACCTCCGAGGTGGGCTCAACACTTGAGCCCACTAGGAGTCTGCATCCATTTTCCACTCGGATCCAATCCGAATGGGCTGCAGCCCCTAAAGTGTGCGACCCTATAAGTTCATGTACGCATGGACACGACCAAGTCGATAGTTGGTAGCGGCTCCTAGCAGAACGTGCCAACTCCCATGTGTGTGTAAAGTTGTTTGACGAACCTCGACAATGTGTCATATGCAACATTCCTTTTGCCTCACGATATTTGTTGTCGATCTCAAAGGCGAGTACTTGTCACCCTTGTGATAGCTCGACCTCTCTTCTCGAAACCGTGATGCAGCTTCCCGAACTAGGTTAACACTTAACCCAAGTCGCATGGCCATGCTTTCTGAATCTGATCACTTGAGAGGGCCCAGAGAATATCTCTCCAAATAGGAGGGGCAAATCCCATCTTGGTCAACCATGTCTCGTGGCATGTCTCACGACTCACCCGAAAGCTACCTTTATAACTACGCAGTTACGAAGTAGCGTTTGATAGACCCTAAGTGAGTCGATCCTCATCCCGAGAACATGCGAGGACCTCAGGTCAAGGACATGGCATAGACATTGTACTTGAGACTAACAAATGACAATATCTCGCTGTGTCTCAAAGTGGGGCTGCCCGGCTCGGGGGCTGTCCGGTTCGGTGATCTCCATCCCCGAGCACATACTATCGGTTTAGCATCTTCATGCACATGACTTGTGAAACATAGTCATCAACTGAGTCGTATACCAGTCAAGGATATGTGTCCGCATAACCTTATGAACTAGGGACCATTAGAACAATAATCATACAATACATAGTTCCACAAACAAGTCACATACTCATTGATGATGTTCAAGGACAATGCAAAGGACTCACAAATACATATGGAAATATCATCATCACATGATTGCCTCTAGGGCATATCTCCAACACTCAGTACCACTGACATGCAGGCCCCATCGCATAATTAAGCTAATTAAAATGTTTTTATAATTAAAAGTAATTAGTAATCTAATATTCCACTGACATGTGGGGCCCAGATGTTATTTAACCTCATTTTAGTTAGTTTAAACTTCTGTTAGTCCATCGTCTATGACAGGTGGGACCCATTGATCAGTTTGACCTACTCAGCCGTCCTATTGACTGCTGACGTCACAATGATGTCATGCTGACGCAGTAATTCCTTTCTGTTAATTTAATTAATTCTAGAAAATACTTTAATCTTTAAAAATCCATATAAATTAATCCGTAACTCGGATGAAAAAGTTTTATACATGAAAGTTGCTTAGAACAATGAGACAAATCGGAATACGCTCTCCGATTATCTGTAATGTGCCCCTAGCATAGCGAACATGCAACCTTCCTCCTCTGATTTGTCTGTCCAAAAATGCCTAACCCCGGGAAAACTTTCCTGGATGTTCTCCCCCTTCGCCGCTATCATGTAACACTGCGTTAGAACACCCCTAGCGCTGCTTATTGTCTTGTCATGCATAGTATTGCACTTGTTTTCTCTGTATTTATTATTTCTTCCCCCTCTTCTCTCCGGTAGACCCCGAGACCGTTGCCGATGCCGTTGTGATCGACTACGTCGATGATGACCCCTTCTTCCCTTTCAGCGGAGCTCCCAAGCAATCCCCCCCTTTGATCGTCCCAATATCGCCCATTCCATTCTCTCATGCTTGCATTTGATTTTGCTACTGTAATTGATTGCTCCTATTCTTATGCATAGCCTGCTTTTGTAACCTACTCATTGTACCTTACCTGCTTATCCTAAACTGCTTAGTATAGGTTGGTTAGTGATCCATCTGTGACCCCCACCTTGTCCTTGTTGCCCCTGCTTCATCATCCACGACCCGATCAACATAATCGACGACCAGAGCCCGACACCTCACATCACATCACGCCCCTTTTGTTGCTCGACTCTGCAGGGCTACTATCGAGTGCCGAGGGTGAGACCTCACAACGCACTCCCGATGACAACTCTATAGTGTAGCTATTTGGTCATGGTGAATGAGGGTGGTTCCTCCTTCACCACTCCCGATACGGCTCTGTCGTGCAACCCCTCAAGTCTGAACCTCGAGGGTGGTTCCTCTTACGTTCACCTTGATGATTACATCGAGTGGAACTCACCGGGGGTGATTCCTCGGGTTTTCTCCTTGATGTTTGGACACATGGTTACACGGACTTTACTTGAGACCATTGTTGAAGTCGGGTCGGCCCTGAGGGGTACCCGCGAGTTGATGTGAAAGTCGGGCGGGCCCGTAGAGCACCCGCAAGGTTTCTACGTGGCACGGCCGGGCATTCTGGGCCCTTGCCATAAGTCCATGAGATGGGGCGACGGGGTCACATTATCGTGAGTCTCTACTCGTCTCCGCGAGCCCCCAATGCACTAACAGGTTTGGGTATTTTTTCTGAGTTGGCCTCTGGCCTTTACGCACTAACCACCATGTGAGAATAGATATGGGCCTTGGCGTCGCAGTATCAGCCGAAGCTTTGTCCGATGTCCAGTTCAGCATTGGGGCACGGTCAGATTGTGCTGGCCATCCGAGGCGATGCTAGTATCAACCCTGCTCGCAACAACCCAGAGTGCAACGGGCGATGGGCCTAAGACCCCGGGGCACTTAGGATGTAGATCAACGGGGACCTCTCTGCTGAGCATAGGTAGGGATGCGACGTGTTGATCTTCCGAGGCCGTGCATTGACCCCAGAAAGGTGTATCCGGCCAGAGTGATCGAGCGTGTTGGGTAATGTGGTGCACCCCTGCAGGGAACATATATATTCGAATACCGTGTCCACGATAATGGACGTTCAGACTTGTATCCTGATCTATTACAACTAGAACTGGTTACTTGAGACATGTGATGGATATGTGGCTCCGAGATTGATTTCTCGCAGGGAGACGAGGAAGGATCTATGGGCTTTATTGTTACAACATGCTTGTTAAATATAAACTGCTATTCTTACTCTTCTACATGCTGCAAAGATGCTTGGAGCTGCTTGAAGATACTAGCCTTTGATAGGCTAGGCCTTCCCCTCTATTTTGGCATTCTGCAGTTCAGTCCACAGATTCAACCCTTCCATTTGATACCAATGCATACTTAGTATAGATCTTATGCTTGAGAGTACTTTGGATGAGTACTCACGGTTGCTTTGCTACCCCTTTTCCCTCTTCTTCCTTCTTTCCGGTAGTTGCAACCAGATGGTGGATCCCTGGAGCCAGATGCCACCACCGACGGATACTGCTACATGGAGGCCACCGAAAACCAGGAGTAGTTAGGAGGTCCCATGCAGGAGGCCTTGCCTCTTCGATCGTTGATGTTTGTGTTTGCCTTCTTAAGGCAATCTTGTCTAACTTTATGTCTGTACTAAGGTATTGTTGCTTCCGCTGACTCTTGTGTTTTGAGCTTCTGTATTCGAGCCCTCGAGGCCCCTGGCTTGTAATATAAAGCTTGTTTTATTTCAATTTGTGTCTAGAGTTGTGTTGTGATATCTTCCCATGAGTCCCTGATCTTGATCATACACATTTGCATGTATGATTAGTGTACGGTCGAATCAGGGGCGTCACAAGTTGGTATCAGAGCCGACTGCCTGTACGAACCCCTTTCTAACTCCTTGGCCGAAGTTGAGTCTAGTCTTAAAAAAACTATTTTACTAACATGGCTGTGTGGCTTACGAGCCCACGTCGCCAAATGGATGGTATTAGGATCTTTTAATCCTCGTCTATACTCTGGGACTCTGACCTCTCTTCTATTCGGGTTAAACAATTTTTCTAAAACTAACATTAGGATCTCGTGATCACATCCATCCGGAGATTTGTATTACCCCTTTCTCGAATTGAGGGCTAAGTTCTGCTTCACAATGTTCACTAAACACAAGATCCTCATATCGAGGGCACCCTGCATCGTCAATTTCAAATCCCTCACTCCAGAGGTTTCCTTGACGTTGATGTAGCCTTTGCTATGTCCCGTTGTGGTATCCTTCCATCGATGCATGCGTGCCGCCTAGTAAGTCTAGTATGTTTCTCTTGTGCGAACTCATACGAACAACATGTGATTGGCTCAATATATGTATCAGTATGTGTTCCATGACTACTGCTTTGTGCATACTGTGCCTTTGCTCATTGTCCAAGATACGTCATGAATGACTCCATACGCTTGCTCCAACCTTTACTGAACTACCCCCTGTTGCATTTAAGCAGGATGTTTAGACCCACTGGCCATGACCGTGGTGGCGACGATCCACTACCTCCCGAATACATGGCCGGAATGATACAGCAATTGAGCTGAATCGCCAGTTCATGGAACGAGTCATGGCTCAATTCCCGCTCCCCAATATGAATCAGTAACGAACCCCAGTGACTCTGCAATGCTTTGTGCGTCTCAACCCTGTCATCGACCATAGCTCAACTCAGCCCCTTGATGCTGACGACTGGCTCCATGACATCACTTTCGAGTTAGGACTCTGCTGATGTATCCCCTACCAGCTATGTCACCTTCATAGCATATTACCTGAAAGGTCCCGCTGCTCAATGATGGAACATACAAATGCGTTACTTACCTGTTGGAACCGCCATCACTTACCGGAATTCCAAGCTGCATTCTGCGGGCCAATGTCGAACCACCATGGTTAGTCTCAATGTCCCCGTTGAAATTGAAGGGCTGGAATTCCATGCTTCCCCCATTGTTTTGAAGTCTTCAAATATTGACCTCATTCTAGGAATGGAATGGTTGAAATCACATACCACTTCTATCATTTCCGCCACTAAAATCGTCCATCTACTACATCCTTCAAGTGAGATAGTAAGCTATCATGCTCATCTTGTTCGTAATGCCGAAGCGCGAATTTATTCCTTGGATGCGTTAAACGCTTCTCCTCTTGTGAGAATTGAAAATGCTCCAGTCGTTTGTGAATTCGGAGGTGTTTTTTCAGAAGAACTACCCAATACATGACCTTGAACTTGCTGCAGTTAAATTTGCACTAAAGTTGTGGTGACATTTCCTTCTTGGTACTCATTGTGAGATCTTCATCGATCATCAAAGCCTAAAGTATTTATTTACTCAGCTAGATCTGGATCTCCATCAGCAGCGATGTATGAAAACGGTTCCAGACTATGACTATGGTATTTCTTATACCCCTGGCAAGGCTAATGTCATGGCCGATGCCTTGAGTCGCAAGTCTTATTGTAACAATCCCATGGCTTATAAAGCTCAACCCCTGCAAAATGATCTCACTTGCAGAGAGCATTCTATCTGCGTTCTCGTTCAAGCTGAATGCCGCACCCGTCTGAGGGCTATCATATTTCTACAAGTTTAGTGGTCAACTCATTCTGAAGATGAAGACACTTGGGAACTCGAGGATCGTCTTCGAGATGAATACCCCGCTTTTGTTTCCATCTACCTTCTAAAATCTCGGGATGAGATTTCTTGTAGTGGATGATATTTCTTTTGGTCCAGTAGCGATTAAATTGGCCTTTTTAGTTTCTAAAAATGGTTAGACAACTCCTTTGGACCCCATACTTTTTGTTCCATCTCAATATATTGTGTTAGATTTATGTGCCAAGTTTTGCTCAAAACAAAACTCATTTGGTACAAAAATAAAATGCAAAAGAAAAATAGAAAATGGAAAACAGAAAAAGAAAAGCTTCCCCTGCCCCCCTGGACCTCGGCTGTCGGATGTGGGGTCCCGGAAAATCCTTAAGGTTCAAACTCTGGGGTGCGAGCGAAGTCTTTCCCTCCTACCAATCCACACCCTAGCTCGCTAAGATCTCACGGACGAACTCGACGAACTCGCAACACAGAAAGACACGAGGTTTATACTGGTTTGGGCCACCATTGTGGTGTAATACCCTACTCTAGTGTGGTGGTGGTGGATTGCCTCTTGGGCTGATGATGAACAATACAAGGGGAAGAACAACCTCCTGAGGTTGAGGTGTTCTTGTGCTCGTCCAGCTTGTGTGGGTGAGATGCCTCTGAGTGAGTTGTCCCCTACGGTGGTGGCTAGCTCTACTTATATAGGCCCTGGTCCTCTTCCCAAATATTGAATGGGAGGGGAGCCAACAACGGCGGGCAAATTTGAAGGGGGACAACTAGTACAAGCTATCCTAACAAAAGTGGTCTTCGCCTGTGTTGGTGTTCTGGGAACGGGGGTCCCTAGACTTGCCTGCCTGCGGCCCACAGCGTGGCTAAGCAGCAGGCCGTACGGCCTATCTTTACCAACAAGGCATCCAAGACCCTCGCGAGGGTCCAAGCCTCGCGAGGCGGACGATGCAAGACCTCCTCTGGAGCGGCATAGCCAAGCAGGCTCACGAGGAGCGAAGATATCAAGGCGGCGCAAACCTCACGAGGCTCTCGTGACGTGAGCCATGATGAACGGTGTCAGGCGGGTGCCAGGTGGGCGCCGGTGCGCGCAGCATCCTCATTTCCTCTTTGGTGCTAAGGAGGCAAGCGCAGACGAAGAGTACCAAGGCATCAGGCAAAGGTTGCCATATTGGTGCAACGAGACCAAGACCATGAGGACGGCAAGGCGGAGGTCATCGTGGAGCCCAAGACGGTGTCACCCCAGGGCTTTTCGCAGGTGAAGACCGCTTTTGTCAGGATAGCTTGTACTAGCCGTCCCTCTTCAAATTTTCCCGCCGTTGTTGGCTCCCTTCCCGCTCGATATTTGGGAAGAGGACCAGAGTCTCTATAAATAGGACCAGCCACCACAGTAGAAGCAGGTTGAACTACCATTGAACCCACACACCACAAGTTCATACGCACAAGAACACCTCAACCTCAGGAGGCTGTTCTTCCCTTGTACTGTTCATCATCAGCCTAAGAGGCAATCCACCACCACCACACTGGAGTAGGGTATTACACCACATCGGTGGCCCGAACCAGTATAAACGCCGTGTCTCTCTGTGTCGCGAGTACGTCGAGTTCGTCCGCAAGATCTTAGCGAGCTAGAGCGTAGATCGGTAGGAGGGAAAGACTTCGCGCGCACCCCAGTGTTTTAACCTTAAGGGTTTGCCGGAACCCCACATCCGACATTTGGCGCGCCAGGTAGGGGTGCGCTGGAGCTCCTCTCCACCAATCTGCGCCTGCCTTGCAGCCGCTCCCATGGCAGGCGCGCCGCCATCCGCTTCTGCGACCGACACCAGCAGCGGGGAGTCTGGGTACCGAGCCCTGGCCCCCGCCCTGCGGCGAGTGCAGTGGCCGACCAAGTTCAAGCCAGACATGCCGCCATGTTATGACGGTGCGGCAGACCCGTCGCTGTTCATGCAGGCGTACGAGGAGGCCGTCCTCAATGCGAGAGGAGACGGCCGGATCATGGCCAACTGGTTCCCCATGGCTCTCGCCGGTGAGCCACACGTCTGGCTGCTCAACCTCCCGGGGTCCATGGTGGCGTCCTGGGAGGAGCTCCGCGACCGCTTAATCATGCGCTACGTGCTGCCGGCGCACCATGCGGTTGCGGCGCTGCTGGGCGGCTCTCAAGCACCGCCTTCAGATCGCCACGTCAAGCCTTTCTTCCGTTAGATTGGGGCAGCCTCCAAGCGCCCCGGGGCTCCGTCGAGTTGGGCTGCGCCGGAGGCCGACCTCACCTTCGGTTCAGAGGACCACCCTGGCTCCACCACCGGCTCTGGGATGCTCCCAATGCTTTGCACGCCTACCATCTGCAACGTGGCCGTCACCAAGACCCTCATCGACGGTGGTGCCGGCCTCAACTTGCTCTCCGTAGAAGCCTTGAGCCTCCTCCACATGCCGCCCGAGAGGCTAAACCTTAGCAAGCCTTTTTCGGGAGTGGGCGGCAGAGCTGCCTAAGCTCTGGGGCAGATTCGTCTCCCCGTCACCTTCGGCACGCGCGACAACTACCGCACTGAGCTGGTGGACTTCGGCGTCGCCCGCATCGGTCTCCCGTACAATGCCATACTCGGGTACCCGGCTCTTGCTCAGTTCATGGCGGCGACTCACCCGGCCTACAACCTCATGAAGATGCTAGGGAGCAAGGGCGTCCTCACCATTAGATGGGACACTAAGGAGGTGGTGACGGCGCTCAGGCTCGCCTTCAAGACCGCGGCAGCTGTGCAGCTAGCCGGCGCCAGTACGCCAGAGACCAAGGAGACTGCACCCGCCAAGAAGAAGAAATTGTTCACCCAAGACAAGGCGGAGACCAAGCAGGTGCCGGTTGACGAGGGCGGGTCTTCAGGGGCCACCTGTACCATAGGAACCAACCTAGACCGGCAACAAGAAGAAGCTTTGGTGAGGTTTTTGCACGCGAACAAGGAAATATTCGCGTGGGAGCCCAATCAGCTGGTAGGAGTCCCGAGAGAGGTGATCCAGCATCATCTAAGGGTGTGCCCCAACATGCGCCCAGTGAAGCAGCGGGCGAGGCGGCAGTCCGCCGAGAAGCAGGCCTTCATCATTCAAGAGACATGCAAGCTAGAGGCAGCTGATACCATTCGAGAAGTTCAATACCCCGATTGGCTGGTGAACCCCGTCGTAGTACCAAAGAAAGGTGGGAAGGAACGGATGTGCGTCGACTTCACCAACCTCAACAAAGCTTGCCCCCAAGATCCGTTCCCCCTTCCGCGCATCAATCAAATCGCCGACTCCACCGCCGAGTGCAATTTGCTATGTTTCCTAGATGCATTCTCTGGGTACCATCAGATCAAGATGGCGGTGGAGGATGTGGAGAAGACGGACTTTTTGACACCATGTGGGGTGTATTGCTACACCTGCATGCCTTTTGGACTTCGCAATGCGGGTGCAACCTTTCAGCGGCTAATGCACATCGCCTTGGGGCGGCAGCTCGGCAGGAACACAGAGGCCTACGTTGATGACATAGTGGTCAAATCTCGCGAGGCGAGGACGTTGATTCAAGACTTGGAGGAGACCTTTGAGAGTTTGCGCCTTGTGAACTTGAAGCTTAACCCGGAGAAGTGCGTGTTTGGCGTCGCCTCTGGCAAGCTACTAGGGTTTCTTGTATCCCACAGAGGGATCGAGGCAAACCCGGAGAAGATCAAGGCCATCAAAGACATGAGCCCACCATAGACCCTCAAGGAGATGCAAAAGCTGGCAGGACGGGTGACCGCGTTAGGGCGTTTCATCTCTAAGCTAGGCGAACACGCCTTGCCCTTCTTTAAGCTCATGAAGAAGAAAGGCCCCTATGAGTGGACCCCGGAGGCCGATCGGGCCTTCCAAGACCTCAAGAAATACCTCACTAGCCCCCCGGTGACGGTGGCTCTGCGACCCTCGAGCCTCTAGTACTCTACCTTGCCTCCACCCCGTACTCCGCTAGCACGGCGCTGGTGGCAGTTCGGGAGGAATGCCAAGACAAGGGAGTGCTGCGCCAAGCCAGAGTTGATACAGCACAGGGTCAGGAAGGCACACCAGAGCCATCAGTGGCGGAAGATCAAGCTCGATAGGGCAACATCGCGGAAGCTCCTGAGGACGGCCAAGTCTCAGGAAATCCCCTGCCCCAGGATACGCCAGAATCTCCGCAGGACTCGAGCTTCAATAGTGTGCTAGCCCTCATCGAGCACCAGGTGTACTTCGTCAGCACCGTATTGCGGGATGCAAGGGCACGCTACCCCATGCCACAAAAGCTCCTGCTCGCACTCTTGGTGGCCTCGCGCAAGCTGCGACACTACTTCCAAGGGCACCCCATCAAGGTCGTCTCATCTTACCCATTGGAGAGGGTACTCAGGAGCCCAAACTCGGCCGGAAGGGTCGCGGAATGGAACATCGAGCTGCAACCATTCCAGCTGGAGTTTAGCACCACCAGGGTCATCAAGGGAGCCCTTTTCACGATTTTGTGGCAGAATGGACAGATGCCCCGGCTATTGAGGAAGGAGAAGACCGGTCCACCTCCCCAGGAAGTGAGGCGCCAGACGGCTGGGTCATGCATTTCAATGGCGCCTTTGCGCACCAGGGCGCGGGGGCTAGAGCAGTGCTCATATCGCCCACTCAGGACAAGCTCTACTACACCATGCAACTCTGCTTCCAGCACGGTGAGAAGGTCTCCAATATCACAGAATACGAAGGCCTCATAGCTGGCCTGAAGGCTGCGGTGGCTCTAGGGGTTAAGCGTCTCACCATCAAAGGCGACTCGCAACTCCTCGTCAACTTCTCCAACAAAGTGTATGAGCCGAAGGATGAGCACATGGAGGCCTACCTTGCGGAGGTGCGCAAGATGGAAAAGCAGTTCTTGGGCCTGGAGTTGCAGCACGTGCCCCGGGGCACCAACAAGGAAGCCGACGACATCGCCAAGAGAGTACCGAGGCAAGTGCAGACAAAGAGTACCGAGGCATCAGGCAAAGGTTGCCATATTGGTGCAACGAGACCAAGACCATGAGGACGCCAAGGCGGAGGTCATCGTGGAGCCCAAGACGGTGTCACCCCAGGGCTTTTCGCAGGTGAAGACCGCTTTTGTCAGGATAGCTTGTACTAGCCGTCCCTCTTCAAATTTTCCCGCCGTTGTTGGCTCCCTTCCCGCTCGATATTTGGGAAGAGGACTAGAGTCTCTATAAATAGGACTAGCCACCACAGTAGAAGCAGGTTGAACTACCATTGAAACCACACACCACAAGTTCATACGCACAAGAACACCTCAACCTCAGGAGGCTGTTCTTCCCTTGTACTGTTCATCATCAGCCCGAGAGGCAATCCACCACCACCACACTAGAGTAGGGTATTACACCACATCGGTGGCCCGAACCAGTATAAACCCCGTGTCTCTCTGTGTCGCGAGTACGTCGAGTTCGTCCGCAAGATCTTAGCGAGCTAGAGCATAGATCGGTAGGAGGGAAAGACTTCGCGCGCACCCCAGTGTTCGAACCTTAAGGGTTTGCCAGAACCCCACATCCGACAGCCTGCGAAAGGCTCTGGTGGTGATGTCGTCTTGGGCTCCATGATGACCTCCGTCCTGCCGTCCTTCCGGTTCTTGGTCTCGTTGCACCAATAAGGCAACCTTTTCCTGATGCCTCAGTACTCCTCGCCTGCGCTGGCCTCCTTAGCACCAAAGAGGAAACAAGAACGCTGCACGCGCTGGCGCCCGCCTGGTATCGATCGTCATGGCTCACGTCACGAGAGCCTCGTGAGGTTTGCCCTGCCTTGATATCTCCACTCCTCGTGGGCCTGCCTGGCCAGGCCACTCCTGAGGAGGTCTTGCGTCGTCCGCCTCGCGAGGCTTGGCCCCTTGCGAGGGTCTTGGATGCCTCCCTGATGAAGATGGGCCATATGGCCCGCTGACTTAGCCACGTCATGGGCCGCAGGCAGGCAAGTCTGGGGACCCCCATTCCCAGAACGCTGATAGTAGCCCCCGGGCCCAAGGTGCGCTCGGGCTTGGCTTCGCGGCAGGGCCAAGGGTCTAGTACGGAGCACCGAGGGCCCCAAAAGCATGCGGCCTCGGTTGACGCGTGGCAGTTGATTGGACGTGGGCATCTCCGCTTCCCCATGAAGCCTTTGAATCCACCTTGCTATGCGGCCCCTGCAACCTACATAGTTTTACCTCCGTTGTCTGCGCCTCGCTTCCCCAATCTCCCTGCTTCCTCGAGACTTTGCTTCTCTTCTCTAATCTGACCTGCCCTCCACCCGCTTCGCTGCAATGTCGCCGAAACAAGCAGATAAGGGAAAGAAGCCCTTATCTCTAAGCGCTCCTCCGGCCGTCGAGCCGGCACTAGGTCGATCCCGAGTGCTCAACGACGAGGCCATGGACAAGGTGCGTCCGATGCTTGTGTCAGGACCCCGATTCCAAGTCACATCGATCTAGCCGGTAACACCTCATATCACTTTGCGGCCTCACGCACGGTTTTCCCACGGGTGTCGCCTTACCATGGCCCAGGACCGTTTGCGCCTTTTGGCTCACTTATATGATAGTGTCGCTAGCATCCATATGACAGAGAACCCGGGCCGACATGGCTAGTCGTGAACCCAAAGCGGCACTAACCCATGGGGACAGGCATACATGAATCACATCGAGCATGTCGGTCACCAGCGTGTGAATCCGGGCTGTAGCACTGGGCTAACAGGACTCCGGGAACCCGGGCTGTAGCAGGCTAGGCAGGACTCCGGATGCCACCGCGTGGCATTTCCTCGAAGGGACAGACACATGAACAAAGTGAAACACATGCCAGCCAGTCAAGTGTCCGAGAAGCGGTAGTCTTTGGGCTAGCGGGACTCCGGTGAGAACCGGGCTGTAGCGGACTACTATCGCTCAGAAGCACTAGACTACATTTCCCCATATGAGAGGCTGCCAAGGATAAACAACTAGATTGTCGGATCCCACACATACCAAGCATTTCAAACATACACACAATATGCTCAATATGTGTAAATACAACATGGCATCACAACATAACTCTGACTCAAATATTTATTCATTAGGCTCCGAGGAGCGAGATATTACAAACATGGGTCTCATGACCCAACATCTGAAACATACAAGCAACAAGCACAAGCGGAAGCTTAACATGCCTGAGTACAGACATCTACAAATGAAAAAGGCTGAGAAGCCTGACTATCTACCAGATCCTGCCGAGGGCACAAGATCGTAGCTGAGGTATCAAGCTAAACGTCGAAGTCCACATGGAACTACTAGCGAGACTGACATCTCTCTGCAAAACATAAAATAAGCAAACGTGAGTACAAATGTACTCAGCAAGACTTACATTAGAACTAGCTACACATGCATCATTATAAACGAGGGGGGTGGTGAAGTTTGACTGCAGCAAGCCAACTTTGACTCGGTGGCTATCCTAAACTACGACTGCAAGTAACTCTTTTGGGGTGGCGCACACGAGTTCACATATTCACCAATCAATACACCACAATGGATTCGACCCCGTCTTCCTACGGGAACGCCATCCATAGCACTCACGCTTATCTTGCGCATTTTAGAGTATCCACTTTCACTTGTTTATGAACTGTTATAGGCAACCCAGAAGTCCTTTTCCACGGACACGGCTATTCGAATAGATGATGCTAACCCTGCAGGGGTGTACTTCTTCACACACGCTCTCGCCACTTACCACCATGTACATGTCGTGTATCTCGGCAACCTTCAAGCCGAAGCTTGGCGAGGGAGTCGGCCACGACCTGACTAACCACACAAGTCTCTCGTCCAGGTTTATCGCCTATTCCGGTTCCATCCGCAAGGAGATCCGGCCGGGGTGTCGCTCCACGGCCCCAAAGCGATGTGAGCGGGTTCTCGAGACACCAAGCAGGCGCCCGGTACACCGTGCCATGGTGTATCTACCGCAACATATCCCACCCCTAGGGTTAGCGCTACGCACGGCCCCCAACACATATCCTACAAACACCAGAAACTAGTTGCAACTCCTGGAAAGAGATTGAGTTGATTAATAAGTCGAGAGGGGCACTTAAGCATTCCAATGCGTGGTAGTAGCTGTCCATGGATCACAAACACAGAACTCAGCTCCTGAGGACTGTTTCAATGAGACAACCCACCATGTACTCCTACATGGCCTCTCACCGCTACCTTTACCAAATCCTCTTCACACACTTAGCTCACACACAGTAGGACATGTTCACACACCATTCCAATTCATTCCCGATGAATCTAACCTGACTCAACTCTAAGCAGTAGCAGGCATGACAACAGGGCTCAAATAACTCCTACTCATGCTAGTGGGTTTCATCTAATTACTGTGGAATGACAGGTCATGCAGAGGATAAAGGGGTTCAGCTACCGCAGCAAGTAACACATGAGTCGTTGTTGTCCTAATGCAGTAAAAGAGAGCAGGAGCGAGAGAGTGGGATTGTATCGGAATGAACAAGGGGTTTTGCTTGCACAGCACTTCAAGATAATATAGTTCTTCATCGGTGTCATCGAACTCATCGTCGAAACCACGTCTATCGAGAGGGGACAAATACCGGCAACACAGAAGAAACACAATCAATGCCATGCAACAATATGATGCATGAAGGTGACATGGCAATATGCTGTTGATTGGCCTAATGCATCTAGCAACAAGTTAAATGGGGTTGGTTTGAACACTAGGTTCAAATTCAAACTCCATATGTGAGAGTTTAAATGCCATTTAATTGATTTGACCTGATCAGCGGGTATAAGTTGTTCTAACATGCATGAAAATGGTACAGATGGATAGATTTGATTTTTCTGATCAATTTTCATATATAAATTATTTCATTCTGAGCTACGGTTGATTTTCTATGATTTTTAGAAGTTTTGGTTATTTTCTGGAATTTCCTGTATAAGAAAAATTCCAGTAATTAGTTATTGCGTCAGCATGATGTCATGGTGACGTCAGCAGGTCAAAGGCGACGGTCCAGGTCAACCCTGACCTGTGGGCCCTGCGTGTCAGTAGTTAGCTAACTAACTAAATTTAGTTAGCGCTAATCCTGGGTTAGTTAGCAGGGCGGGCCCCACTTGTCATAGACCCAAGGGTCAAACTGGGCCCACCTGGTCAATGGTCAGCGGGTCAAACCCACCGGCGACTCGACACCGGCGAGGCCCGATATGGTGGCGCGGCTCGGAAAACACCCACAGTCGACCAAATCGACCGCGATTTGGTCCTACAAAGTAGCCGGGCTCATGGCATCTAGTAGGCCAAGCGGGATGAGCTGGGTGGTTCAGGTCGGCAAGTGGCGAGCATGGATGCGCGGCCGGAGTTCGAGGTCGGTCGGGTTAGCTAGGAAGCATGGGAGGGGAGTTACTTTGGTACGGACTCCACAGAGCTACTGAGCACGGAAGTGTGCTCGGCTTGAGCGACAGTGGCTCTAGCCACGCAAGCGGCTGCGGGTAGCAAGGGGCGGCAAGCTCTGGCGGGAAAGCGTGAGGGTTAGGGAGTTAGATGCAGGTGCTCACAGCGAGTCCAACGAGCGCGAGGGAGAGGTCGGGGACGTCTGGTAGCTCCCGAATCGGCGGCGATGGGCTTCGGTGGCCGGTGACAGAAACGGCGATGGTGGCGATGAAGCAGCGCGTCTGAGGCTGGGGAAAACGTCGAGGAGGAAGAGGCAGAAGAGGCGGAGCTCATGGACTAGCTGGCTTGGCATGGGGATGCTGGTGGCCGTGGCAAAGCGAGCAAGCGGCGACGGTGGCTCTCGGGTGCGTCGAGAGGAGAGCCAGGGAGGGAGAGAAACTCGGGGAGAGAGTTGAGGGGTTCCAGGGGGGTCGGGGAGGCGACGTGGAGGTCGTCCAGGCGTCCAGGGGCGCGGGCGGCAAGCAGGAGGTGGCGCCTGATGCGCGCTGTGGCACGCGCCTGCCCTCCTCTGGCGTGAGGTTGGTGGTGGCTGGCGCCAGTGGGCTGAGCCTCTGTTTGGGCTGTGGTGGGGCGCCAGTAAGGTCAGTGAGCCTCTGTTCTTTCCTATTTTTATTTTCTGTTATTTTGTTTTGATTTAGTTTGAGAACTAAATCATTTTAAAACTTTCTCAGAATTTTTGTGTGAGCTCGGAGAGAAATTCCAAGGCCACATGCAAATTTACAAAAATATTTGAACATTATTTCTTATATAGCAGAAATAATTCCAACCCAAATACGTTATTGATTTAAATCAAAGGCCCAAAATAAATTATTTCTGTGACTTCAAAAATATTGGTTTGAATTTTATATCATGCCAATATTTTCACGCATAATCTTGAGGAACATTTTCTTGGACTCATTTGATGAGGTTTAAATGTTGGTTATTTTTAGGGGTATTCTGAGGCTTGAAAATTCCTCAATTCAAATTTCATTTGAATTTAAACATGATGCAACAACCAAGCGAGACCAAGGCCAAGGTAAAGCTAGGGATGTGACAACTCACCCCCACTAAACAAGAATCTCGTCCCGAGATTCAAGTCGTGAGGTAAGAAGACAGAGGGACACAAGCTAACACAATCTTCACGATCCAACTGCCCTTCTTAAAGATGTCGACTCCTTGCGTCATATTGATCTTGGCATCTTCGCTTTAGAGATCTTCATCGACACGATGATGACGGAAAGAAACTCTACTAGGATTGATCTTCTCGAAGATCGAGCTATACAAGATTAACTCACGAAATGGGACATAGAAGCATTTATGGAGCTGAGAAGCAAGACATGCATCAGGAGGGGCGGAGGAAACAATTCGACGAGGGTTTCAGAATAGCGATGAAAAATTGCCATGATTCCATAAATGGGCACCTTAGGAAAGGTGACTCGTAGAATTATTCCCTTAAGTGGCAAAAAGAATTACTTTTGTTATTTAGATCATTGAAACTCTTTATACCAGCCTAAGGCAATCACAAATGATCGTTTGAAGGAGTTCGAAGGAATGACATACTCGGACTAGGATGGATGATGTGGACTACCTTGTTGAAGACAATGCAATGGATGACTTTTGCTTATCATCGGAAATGGATGGGACCCATGGTAGGACCGCTTTTGAAGATGACCCTGGGCAACAATTGCTGGGGTGCAAGCTGGGAACATAATGCAAATGCTGGGAATGTTTCAACCGTCATATCTGCCTGAGATTCAGATCTGGTTGGTAACAGGACATTTCAGACAGCATGTCTGAAAAGGAAAGGTGGCAACACAAATCGACGAAATGATGTTGCGAGATTCTCGGGAGATGGACTATGGTAGTAAGCTCCAAAACATGAGCGGTTCTGCTACAAACATGTGAACACGCTGTCCCAGACAAGCATGGCCACATAGTAGTCTTATATTTAACACTACCAAGTTCAGGTGGGGAACCATCATGTAGGGTAACGAAGTGTTGTGCATGACCTAGGATTAACACAACAACTCCTTTTCCTTGGACAAATCAATCAGTGGCTTGGTGTGCTAGGAATACATATAGAATGAAGGTTGCAAGTCTCCAGACCACAGAATACTTCGCACATATGCATGACTGCATTGGGATGATTCCAGAGGAAGCAAAACAAACCTTTTTCAAATTCACGGCGGCAACTTGCACATGATGCACATGAACTTGGAGAAAGTCACCTCTTACACCAAACATATGCTTCATGAACGGAACATGAAGGCATCGTTTACAAAGTTTCCAACACTAGCTTAATGTTTAACACGAATCATGGTGGAGACAAGAAGCTGCTAATGGGCTCAACAACAACTCATCCTAATTTCCATATCACTGGACTTCCACCATCATGCGAACACGGTGATAGCATTGGTCAGACCAAAAGATGTAATGGTGTATGTTCGAGGGATCAACCACGAGTAAGACAACATTACAAACATCGTTGGTTCTGATTTGACTTGATGATAGCCCATACTCAAGTCATAGTTTGATAAGACAATAGGTCCAACAACTGATCACAGGGACCAATCGATGAAGATATCATCTTTCTTCAACATACATTACACAATAATATCCCTTTGGAACGAACTAAGTTAGGAAAGCTTTTATCTTCCAACTCTCCAAGTTGTTGTTTAGCTTAACCAACCAGCTCAGGGATAACCAACACGGATTCTTGGAGAAGGGGTGGTTTACAAGAAACCAACTTGATCACGACTTTAACATAGCCGTCAGGTGACAACCTGGTAGCACTTCCAAGAAGATATTTGGAAAGTCACGAACCACCGATATATTACTAAGCTCGAGAACAATCTTGCTTTTCGTATAAGACGATATGATCAAAGAGCAAGGGATTGACACAATCCTAACTCATTGATTGAAGAGTGCACCAGAAATAAGGACTAGGTAGCACAATCAATCTTAGGATGATGATTTAATAACCAACATGCTAAGAATGAGAATATTGTCCATTAACTACCAAGCAACGAGTTGCTAGGAGTATTGATTTTAGACATCACAATTCATTTGTCGATATTCCGGTTGCAACAACACGGGACCGAGAAATGAACGATGATGGCGAGAGTATCACTACATCAAGAATTCATAAGAGTTGGTGCAATTCTCATGACATTCTTGACATAAGACGGTAATACTTCAGGGTAGAACAGAATCAAAAGCTGGATTGGCATTTGATCTGCGGAATACAACCGCTTTGACCCAATCCTAGAAATGGACAAGGTACTGGAGTTTGTTTCTCCTAGTCATTCCAGAATAGAATGGCTTGATGGACCACATGAGTAATAGGCATCGATGAACATGAATGCACAATTACTCCTGACTATCAATTGACAGACTGGGGTCAGAATACAACTAAGGAGGAACAACTCGAGGAGCATATAACTTTCTGAGTTGTGGATGCATAGGTTAGTATGTCGAATCAAGTTCAACAGGTTTCTTCCGGATAACCCATGCAGGAAAGTAGAACTGGCAGTTTCACAATGTAGAACGAAGAACTCATCAAGAGCACTCTTATTGCGATCTTTGGTTCAAAGGAACTCCTGCCAAGGATGGTCCATGGTATTTGGAAGAATGATATACCACGGACTTCGAGGACTACCGCAGAGTTACTAATATCCTAGAGGAACTAGCAAACACTATCAACAGAGGTAAGTAGGGTGAATCTCGGGTCAAGAACCCAGGAGTAGAATACCTACTAACTAAATTGCATCACGGGATGCTTTTGGGAATGATGGCCAGAATCATCACACTAGGAATATAAAGCATGGCTAGATTACTAGATGATCCTCTAAGACACCTATGGTCATAATAATAGTTCCAACATATATGTCGAGGCAACAGAGTACCTCAACTCACCGATTAGTGTGGTTAATCTGGCCCAAAGGGACAACAAAATGAGAGGAAGGGATTTTGCAAATGCTTCAGATTGTTTTAGAAACCTGGGATGACTCGGATAGCATAACGGCTGTAAATGCTCAAAATGGTTCGAGACATCCTGCAAAATAGTGGCATGACCACTCAACATCACAATAACAAGGTTCCGAGATCAACTAACAACACACGGAAGTAGTAGGAACTGAACTGGGGCTTGAAACCAACAATCCTATAAGTCTATGGATTAGTAACACGTCATCCTAATAGATAGTTGAGAAGCCTAGTTCTTAATCCCCGTAGAAGAGAAGAGGATGACTCAGATCAGAAGGCCATGAGGTAGAAGGAGTAAAAAGAGCCTTACGTTCCCTTCCACAATCAATTCCCTTACATAACTAAAGCATTTCTAGACACAACTTCGACCGGTTTGGCTTGGTAATCCTACAGGCAGTCAGGCTCTGATACCAACGCTGTCAGGACCCCGATTCCAAGTCACATCGATCTAGCCGGTAACACCTCATATCACTTTTGCGGCCTCACGACCGTATTCCCACAGGTGTAGCCTTACCATGGCCGGGACCGTTTATGCCTTTTGGCTCACTTATATGATAGTGTCGCTAGCATCCATATGACAGAGAACCGGGCCGACATGGCTAGTCGTGAACCCAAAGCGGCACTAACCCATGGGGACAGGCATACATGAATCACATCGAGCATGTCGATTCGGCAGCGTGTGAATCCGGGCTGTAGCAGGCTAACAGGACTCAGGAACCCGGGCTGTGAGCTAGGCAGACTCCGGATGCCACCGCGTGACATTTCCCGAAGGGACAGACACGAACGAAGTGAAACACATGTCGACTCAGTCAAGTGTCCAGAGCAGTAGTCTTTGGGCTAGCAGGACTCCGGTGAACCGGGCAGAAGCGGACTACTATCGCTCGGGAAGCACTAGACTACATTTCCCCATATGAGAGGCTGCCAAGGATAAACAACTAGATTGTCGGATCCCACACATACCAAGCATTTCAAACATACACACAATATGCTCAATATGTGTAAATACAACATGGCATCACAACATAACTCTACGACTCAAATATTTATTCATTAGGCTCCGAGGAGCGAGATATTACAAACATGGGTCTCATGACCCAACATACAGAGCATACAAGCAACAAGCACAAGCGGAAGCTTAACATGTCTGAAAGTACGTACATCTACAAATGAAAAAGGTCGAGAAGCGACCATCTACTGCATCTGCCGAGGGCACAAGATCGTAGCTGATGTATCAATCTAATCGTCGAAGTCCACACGAAACTTCTAGCGAGTCTGACATCTCTCTGCAAAACATAAAATAAGCAAACGTGAGTACAAATGTACTCAGCAAGACTTACATCAGAACTAGCTACACATGCATCATTATCAACGAAGGGGGTGGTGGAGTTTGACTGCAGCAAGCCAGCTTTGACTCGGTGGCTATCCTAAACTACGACTGGAAGTAACTCTTTTGGGGTGGTGCACACGAGTCCACATATTCACCAATCAATACACCACTATGGATTCGACCCCATCTTCCTACGGGAACGCCATCCATAGCACTCACGCTTATCTTGCGCATTTTAGAGTATCCACTTTCACTTGTCTATGAACTGTTGTAGGCAACCCAGAAGTCCTTTTCCGCGGACATGGCTATTCAAATAGATGATGCTAACCCTGCAGGGGTGTACTTCTTCACACACACTCTTGCCACTTACCGCCATGTACACGTCGTGTATCTCGGCAACCTTCAAGCGGAAGCCTGGCAAGGGAGTCGGCCACGACCTGACTAACCACACAAGTCTCTCGTCCAGGTTTATCTCCTATTCGGGTTCCATTCGCAAGGAGATCCGGCCGGGGTGTCGCTCATGGCCCCAAACGATGTGAGCAGGGTTCCCGAGACACCAAGCAGGCGCCTGCACACCGTGCCACGGTGTATCTACCGCAACATAGCCCACCCCTAGGGTCAGGCCACGCACGGCCCCAACACATATCCTACAAACACCGAAACTAGTTGCAACTCCCGGACGGAGATCGAGTTGATTAATAAGTCGAGAGGGGCACTTAAGCATTCCAATGCGTGGTAGTAGCTGTTCATGGATCACAAACCACGAACTCAGTTCACGAGGGCCGGTTTCAATGAGACAACCCACCATGTACTCCTACATGGCCTCTCACCGCTACCTTTACCAAATCGTGTTCACACACTTAGCTCACACACAAGAGGGACATGTTCACACACCATTCCAATTCATTCCCAATGAATCAGACATGACTCAACTCTAAGCAGTAGCAGGCATGACAAACAAGCATGAATGAGTAGGCAAAACAGGGCTCAAACAACTCCTACTCATGCTAGTGGGTTTCATCTAATTACTGTGGAATGACAGGTCATGCAGAGGATAAAGGGGTTCAGCTACCGCAGCAAGTAACACATGAGTCGTTGTTGTCCTAATGCAGTAAAAGAGAGTAGGAGCGAGAGAGTGGGATTGTATCGGAATGAACAAGTGGGTTTTGCTTGCCAGGCACTTCTGAAGATAATATAGTTCTTCATCGGTGTCATCGAACTCATCGTCGAAACCATGTCTATCGAGAGGGGACAAATACCGGCAACACAGAAGAAACACAATCAATGCCATGCAACAATATGATGCATGAAGGTGACATGGCAATATGTTGTTGATTGGCCTAATGCATCTAGCAACAAGTTAAATGGGGTTGGTTTGAACACTAGGTTCAAATTCAAACTCCATATGTGAGAGTTTAAATGCCATTTAATTGATTTGACCTGATCAGCAGGTATAAATTGTTCTAACATGCATGAAAATGGTACAAATGGATATATTGGATTTTTCTGATCAATTTTCATATATAAATTATTTCATTCTGAGCTACGGTTGATTTTCTATGATTTTTAGAAGTTTTGGTTATTTTCTGGAATTTCCTGTATAAGAAAAATTCCAGTAATTAGTTATTGCGTCAGCATGATGTCGTGGTGACATCAGCAGGTCAAAGGCGACGGTCCAGGTCAACCCTGACCTGTGGGCCCTGCGTGTCAGTAGTTAGTTAACTAACTAAATTTAGTTAGCGCTAATCCTGGGTTAGTTAGCAGGGCGGGCCCCAGTTGTCATATACACAAGGGTCAAACTGGGCCCACCTGGTCAATGGTCATTGGTCAAACCCACCGCTAATCGACACCGGTGAGGCTCCAGACGGTGGCGCTGACTCGAACGCTTACGGTCGACCAAATCGATCATGATTTGGTCCTACAAGTAGCTGGGGCTCATGGCATCTAGTAGGCCAAGAGGGAGGAGCTGAGGTGGTGCGAGTCGGCGGCGAGCATGGATGCGGCGGAGTTCGGGTCGGTGCGGGTTAGCGCTAGGAAGCACGGAGGGGAGTTACTGGTGGCTACGGACTCCTGGAGCTGCGCTGAGCACGGAAGTGTGCTCGGCTTCGAGCGACAGTGGCTCTAGCCACGACGGCGGCGGCTGCGGGCAGCAAGGGGGCGACGGCTATGGCGAGAAAGAGGCAGCGGGGTTAGGGGGGTTAGATGCAGGTGCTCACAGCGAGTCCAACGAGCGCGAGGGTGAGGTCGGGGATGTCCGGTAGCTCCCGAATCGGTGGCGATGGGCTTCGGCGGCCGGCGACGGAAACTACGATGGTGGCGATGAAGCAGTGCGTCCGAGGCCGGGGAAAACGTCGAGGAGGAAGAGGCAGAAGAGGCGGAGCTCATGGACTAGCTGGCTTGGCATGGGGATGCTGGTGGCCGTGGCAAAGGCGAACGGCGGCGACGGTGGCTCTCGGGTGCGTCGAGAGGAGAGCCAGGGAGGGAGAGAAACTCGGGGAGAGAGTTGAGGGGTTCCAGGGGGGTCGGGGAGGCGACGTGGAGGTCGTCCAGGCGTCACCCGGGCGCGGGCAAGCGAGGAGTTGGCGCCGCGGTGCGCTGCCGGGCACGCGCCTGCCCTCCCGGGCGCGAGGTTGGTGGTGGCCCAGGCGCCCGATGGGCTGAGCCTCTATTTGGGCTGTGGTGGGGCGCCAGGTAATGTCAGGTGACCCTCTGTTCTTTCCTATTTTTTTATTTTCTGTTATTTTGTTTTGATTTAGTTTGAGAACTAAATCATTTTAAAACTTTCTGTAAATTTTTGTGTGAGCTCAGAGAGAAATTCCAAGGCCACATGCAAATTTACAAAAATATTTGAACATTATTTCTTATATAGCAGAAATAATTGCAACCCAAATACGTTATTGATTTAAATCAAAGGCCCAAAATAAATTAGTTCTGTGACTTCAAAAATATTGGTTTGAATTTTATATCATGCCAATATTTTCACAGAATAACAGGAACATTTTCTTGGACTCATTTGATGAGGTTTAAATGTTGGTTATTTTTAGGGGTTTTCTGAGGCTTGAAAATTCCTCAATTCAAATTTCATTTGAATTTAAACATGATGCAACAACCAAGCCAGACCAAGGCCAAGGTAAAGCTAGGGATGTGACAGCTTGCTTGCAGCTTCAACGAGTGTGGAGAGACGGTGGCTTGGCCTGCATCTCGCACTCGCATGGCGCGGGCGGCCACTGAAATCCCAATCTTCATAGATGCCCTCTGGGCTGGCCTGATTCCTCCCTTCTCCGCCTTCTTCAATGCGGTGCTCGAGCACTATCAGATCCACATGTTGCACCTTGACCCTCAATCAGTGATTCTTCTCACCGTCTTCGCCTTCGTGTGCGAAGCCATGGTGGGCGTCGCCCCTTCTGTGGCCCTCTTCCGCCATCTCTTCTCATTGCATCAGATCGACCCTCAGCAAAGCTCGGGGTGCGCAAACTTCCAGGCCGTGGCCGCGACTGCGGGCGCGGGAATTGACTTCGAACTTCCTTCATACATGAGCGAGTTCTGTACACGGTGGGTGTTTGTTGACGCCAGCGTGCTCAGCTCGCTGCTCCAAGCTCCGGCGGGGCCTGCTGTTCCAAACTCCGGCTGAGGCCATCAGAAGCTCACGAGCCCCCGACTCGTTCCCGTCTTGTCACACCCTGCTTTTTGTAACATGTCATTTGCATTAATAATGCATGAAAACTTGGACCAACAAAAACTTTTGCATCATTTGGCTTTTTATTTGGAGTTGGTTTTTCTCTTTGTGATTTTCAGGTGCTCCTTAAAGTCAACACAACTCCAACTTATATACTACATCTCCTTGCCCCAAGCTTCTGCCCAATGATCATGCCATGTGTATAGTGCAATATAGTATTTTCTTCCAAAAATAATTTGGCCAAATAGTATTTTCAAAAATTAGTTTTCCAAAAACCCCTGAATTGAGGTTTGCACTACAAGTACTTGATTTGGGGTATGTAAAATATTTCAAAGAGTATATTTGAAACCTATTAGATATAGGACTCCCATAAACAACAAAAATATAATTTTAAAAGTAATTTTCCTATTTTATTTAAAGGGTTTTGCTTTAGGCCAGAAATGGTCTTTAATAGGTTAAATTTATTTTAAAGCTTCAAAAATATTTGAGGAAAATCAGGGAAACTTAGTGGACATATATTTTCCATATATAAGAGTTTCAACCCATGGTCATGTTCAAAATATTGGACAAAACCTCCCAAAACCATTCCTGCCCATTTCAAGGATTTGAAATATTTCTCTGAGAAATATTTTCATAAAAATCCAAGGAAAATCCAGCAAGTCACAAATGCATATTGTGATCACCTTGCAAATCCTCATCTCAATTAAGGTCATTTAGGTCCACCCAAATGCCCCGAAACCCTCTCTGCCTAGAATCAAATTTGAACAACTTTGTATTTCCAACTTTCTCTCCTGGATCCCAACTTTTGTGGGCATGATCACATGACCAAATGAGGCCACCACACCAAGTGGTGCATCAAGGAGAAGTGATTGACTCAACTGGATCTGCACAAGTTCATTTCTGCTAATTTCTAGGGTTTACAAAAGTTGCATTGGCAACTTTGCCCAAATGAACTCAAGATTGGTGGAAGGCCCTAATTATATGTGCCATTTCACCCAGTGGAGTATCATGACAAATGGAACTCATCTACTTGCCCAAACCTGCATCAAACACCTTCTGCCACTTTACCAAAAACCCTGTTTGGTCCTCTTCCACTAATCTCCATGAGTTTTACTTTCTACCACGACCCCTCCTAGTCCCCCTCTAGCACCTGGATACTTTTCTTCTTGAGGAAGCAATGATGAAGGGGGGGGGGAACCCCATTTTTCTTCTCTGGACAGTGGATTCCTCCCTCTCTCTCAGCCTCCTTCTCTCCCCTCAGCTTTCCAGAGCATCCAAGGCTCTCCCCATATTTTGCCCATGCGCCCTTCAGCTGCCAGACACTAGAGGACGCGCGAGGACGCGGGAAAACCGCGGATGCCGGCCAAAGTCGCGCTCTGGAGCGCCTGGCAGGGCACCCGACCGTTGACGCCGCGCCCCCCGACCACCTCGAGTCTCCCCCGCGCGCCAGTTGATGCCCCTCGACGTCCGCTCCACGCCAGCAGGCCGCCCACTTGCTCCCGCACCCTCCTCTCTCTCCTGCAGCTCGCGCCAGAGCGCCGCCCCGCTCGGCCAATGCTCGCGCCACTCCTGTGGTCCGCCACAGCTCACCCCGCTCCTCCTCTCTCTCCCTGGCACCCTACACCACTCCCACGAACACCCCCGAGCCCTCCATTACCTCTCTAACGGCCACCCGAGCCGATCCCGTGGGCACCCGTAGGCCGCGCCTACGGTGGACCTCAGCCAGCCTATAAAAGGCGACCCCGAGCCCCTCTCTCACTCCCTGTCGCTCCCCCACACTCCTAATCAACCTCCCGCACCACCCATTAGTCTCCAGAGCCGCCCGAGCTCGAGATCGAGCTCGAGCTCCGCCGCCTCGGCTCGTCGGCGTTCGCGCGGTACATGCCTCCTCCGCCCCCGTTTTCTCTAGATCTGGAACCGCGCGGCATCGCTGACCCTTTCCCCTCTCTTCCCCACTCTGTTTGCAGCCGGGAACGGCCGGAACCATCGACGCCCGAAGCACCTCCACCGCGTGACCTCGTCGCCGGCGAACCAGGCTGCTCCGACGACCGTCTCCACCACCACCCGAACGGCAATATCCCCCTGAGTCCAATGGTACCACCCATGCATCCTCCCATGCCCTATATCACCGCCGGCGAGCTCGCTGCCGCCTATGGACGGAGGTAGACGATGACGGCCGTGGGCCCGGTCCGTCAGCCTCACGCCCTGACGGGTGGGACCCACCCATCAGGTTTAAAAACGCACGCGCGCGCACCGGTTCGCCCGTCGGCTGAAGGCGTACTTCGCCTTTACGCCTTCAACTTGGTGGCCTCGCGCGGGCTGATTTCCCTCTGGGCCTGCTACACTGTGGCCTTTCTGGCCCAGTGGCACAGTGCCACTTTTCTTTTTCTTTTTCTGTCTGTTTTATAAAAATTCCACATGATAAAATACTTATCCAAATGAAATAATTCCAACTCCTAAAATCTCAGAATAATCCCACCTATTTATTGTTGTAACTTTCGTACACAACCATTACACTTTTCTGCACTGTTCAAATTTAATTCAAATTTGAACAATAAAATCTCAGTTTGAAAATCCACTACTCTGTCCTCCTAACTCCAAATCCAAAACCAAGAATTTTCCCCTTCCTAGTTTTCCTCCTAGTATTTTACAAAAATAAGTTGACATTTTTCTGAGCACTTTGACTTTTCTGTTTTCATTATTGTCTTATTTTTCCGTTATTTCCTTGCGACGATTAGATCCCGTATTTGACGAAGTTGCCAAGGAAGAAGGAGGAGAAGGATTTTAAGACCTCGAAGAACAAGCCAACCAAGGCAAGAAGCCCTTTGACCATGACATCCCTCTTGTTCATCTGCACTTTTTTCCGATTGCATCGATGATGAAATATGACGGTGGTAAAATTGTTGTGAACCACCACATGATGCATACCCCTACTTACGACCTTACCTTGTTCATGATTGCATTGTCAAGAGACTATTCGATGCATAATGATGCATGTGTACCATGAACTCTTCGTGGTTACATTCTTTCGAAAACCCCTTCGGGTGCCCCTAATGCCCTTGGGAGATGTTGAACTAAGGTCACCACTTGAGGAAGAAGTGGTGTACCGAAGAGAGCTTTTGGAGTGTGTAAAATGATGGATTAGATTTATGTGTGATTACTGTCCCAACCAAACATGTGCAACCACTCTACCCCTTTATGGGACGGGGAATTATTGATTACTTGGACTGATACTAGCATGGTGCCCACATTACTAGTGACAGGGGTGACTTGAGGTCACTCTCGGGACGGGGTCGTGCTTGGATAGGCGGCCATGACTATTTTCACACGGCACCGGACAAACCATTGGTCCCTTCGTGTATGTGTGATAATGTGAAAAGGGCAGAGTCCCACGATCTTTTGCTTATACACGAGGGCTGTTTATCAACGAGTGGACCCTATGTTAGTATCGTCTAGGGAAATGTAATGATCGGGTGCTTCCCCCGAGTACTTGAGGTACTGCGGGATCGTGGGTGACACGAAAGCTTCCCGGATCTTGTGGGTAAAGTGTGCAACCTCTGCAGAGTGTCAAACTATTCGAATAGCCGTGTCCACGGTCATGGACAGTTGGGAGGTTCTACCTAAACTATGTCCATAAATTTTACAATCTCGGTGCATGTGTGTGTGGAAAGGAACTATTTGTGTCAAGGTGGTGACTTGACATGTTGAATGGCATGACATTTGATTCAAATTCTATTTATGTTGATATCTGTAACCTGTTCTCAAGGTTACCCAAGTTCATGGATGCATATCTCATGAGTTGATAGGACATCCCAACTAGCGTGAAGCTAGGTTGCTTACTTGTCGTACAATTGCATTGTTACCTTGAACCAAATCATGGGTTGCTTGCGAGTACATTCAAAGTACTCATTGGCTTGCCACTGGTTATTTATTTGACCAGGCATGGAAGAACAGGAGTTCGAGGAACAGTTCTTTGGTGACAAACACGCGAACTAGGACACTTCCCAGTCAGAATGCCTGTAGGGTTAAGGCAGATGGCATGGGTTCTACTTATCAATGAAGATTTCCGCTGCTTGTGTTTCATTTGATGTTCAGCCCTTAAGGCTTTATCAATGTAAGACTTGACCATAATGGTCATAATTTGTGTAAGACGGTATGCATGGATATAAGACTCTTGTTATTCAACTTCTGTGGGTTCAGCGAGCATTGATCTCTGGGATCACTGTACACGTGCATTCGATGATCTCGACTTATGAGTCGGGGAACCCATAGAGCTGGTATCAGAGCCATCCTGACTGTAGGAAGCCTTAGTTAGCATGGACGTTAGTTAGAGTGAGACTATCTACAAAATTACCTATATACCTACGTTTTCTAGAATTATCCCAAACATAGGTCACCTTTCCCTATCGAATTCTTCCCTTCCACTTTTGTAGATGGCCATCGTACACGAGGACTTCCTGACCACCGGGTTTCCCGTGCTTCTCGAGGACAGCCTCAAGAAGTGCCAGTTTACTCGAGCCCCCACCTTCTCCTACCACGAGCACTGGATCAACAGTACTAAGAAGGAGTATCACGTGGAGGTAGTCGTGAGGGCGAACGACTCCCCGACGAGCTAGTTCTTTGAGGGACCCCAGATGGCGACCTTGCTTCTCACCATTGAGACTGCTGCACTCAAGGCGCCGACTCGCCTTCGAGATCTTCTGCCAGAGATGGCAAGTGAGCCAGCCACTCGTTACCTGCCTTATCGTAAGGAGGGTGATGACTAGAGCAGCGCACCAGCTCCACCCCTGGACGAGGGCTTCCCTCCGCTTCTGCACCTACTTCAGCTTGTGTGCTGACAGCCTTGCACAACACTTGGCCTCGGAGTCGATGGAGCTTCGGAGGGAACTCCATGAGACCAAGGAACTCCTTCGCCTAGCTCAGACAAAGGCGGACAGGATCAAGAAGGATGGTGCACCCCCTGGACAGCCCGTTGTTGCCTATCGAGGCGGGCGACCCCCACATGCTACACATGCCAAGGGATCATCTCAGCCACGCCGTATGACGGCGAAGGACTATCACAACCTCTTCATGGTGCCACCGGTGAAGCAGCGCCGTGTTCAGCTCCTCCACTCCCCCACTCCCTCAAGTGACGAAGAAACTGAGACGGATGAAGATGAAGAGGAAGACCCAGAGGAGCCGAAATACGCGACCGAGCATTCCACCACTTAGACACCGTTCAGGACTAGAATAGGCCAGTCCGTAACCCTTAAGGTAGGATAGGTCATGTACCCCTTATGCAAAGTCGAGTCCATGTAATGGTTCAAATGAAACCATGTTGCATCGTGTTTGCTTTCGACTTGTTTTGATGAAAGTTGTACTTTTCCTTTCGGGAACTTGTAAACAACTACATCACCCATTTGGATTTTTAATGAATGTGTTTGGCCTTTTGGCCCTTGCGTGAAAACAATTAGTGTCATACCAACCCCCTTACTAGGCACCCCATCTATATTGCTTTCCCTCATGAGCCCTTGACCGCTCCAACAGGATGCCTGTTGTAACACGTACTGGTACCTCTACTCAGCAGCAAGAAACCGGGGCAGGAGCCAGCCAAGACCAAACCCAAGGACAAGCTCCACCACCGCCACCGCCTCCAAACATGGACATGGCTCAGCTTCTCCAAGCCTTCCGAGAGGAACGCCAAGCCAACACTGCAGCCCTCCAGATGATTGCTCAATGTCAACCGCCCGGCCACCGAGGCAACGGCAATGGGACGTTCCACGTTAGCGGCGAGTTCAAGAAGCATGCACCACCCACCTTCATCGAGACTGCTGAACCCTCGGATGCGCACGATCGGGTCCGCACCATTGAGGATCTGTTGGAACTAGTCGGCTGCACTGAAGACCACGAGAGGGTGGCATATGCTGCCCACTGTCTCGGGGGAACTGCCAGAGCTTGGTGGGATGGATTCAAGGTCATGCATGCTGGGCAAAACATCACTTGGAATGACTTCAAGGCAGAATTCCGCAAGGCCCATATTCCTTCCGGAATTATGGCCATCAAGAAGCGTGAGTTTCGGGCCCTGAAGCAGGGGAGTAGCACTGTCAAGGAGTACATGCAGAAGTTCAGTGTTCTCTCAAGGTATGCTCCTGAAGATGTCAGCACTAATGCTGCCAAAAGAGAGCGCTTCATGGAAGGCCTCAATCAGACCCTGCAGTACTCGCTTGTTGTGTGTGACTCCCCAACCTTCCTCGACACGGTGAACAAGGCACTCATGCTTGAGGACAAGCGACGTGCTTTGGATGATACTCAGAAGCGCAAGATGATCGAAGGGTAACTCCAGAACGAAGCCCCGCCCGTGGCAACCAGCCCCGGTCAAGCCAACCTATCAGAGCCAAGAGCCCCGCACCTCGCACCAACTATCGGCCTCAGCGGATGCCAACCCCAGGTCAGCTTTCAACAACCCCAATAACAGTGGAGGTAACAAGATCAACAACCCAAACCAAGTCACTTGCTTTGGATGTGGTCAGGCATGACACATCTCAAGGATGTGCCCCAACAAGAAGCTTGATGCCCCGCGCCCCAATCCACAGAACCCAGGACAAGGCCGTAGAATGCCACCAAGGAACCAAGCTCCCCGCAACCCACCCAACAATGACAAGGGTCGGGTGAACCATGTCACTGCAGAAGAAGCCCAGGAAGACCCGGACATCGTGCTGGGTACGTTCCTTGTCAACTCAGCACCCGCAACTGTTTTGTTTGATTCTGGAGCCACACATTCATTTTTCACCCAAAGGTTTGCATTAAAAAGTGGCATGACCCCTACACCCCTGAATAACCCTATGGTGGTACAAACCCTCAGAGCAGAGATGAGAGCCAAGTTAGGATGTAAAGGAGTCAGGATTGTCATGAATGGGGTAGATTTCCTAGCAGACCTTATCATCCTAAGATCACAAGGCTTGGACGTGATCTTGGGAATGGATAGGCTCAGCAAGCACCAAGGCTTGTTAGATTGTGCCAACCGAACTGTCATAGTAACCAATGGCCAAGGAGTTGAAGTTAAGTTTGCTCCCAACTCCTCTTCTGCTCATGCCACCCAAGTCAACTGTCTGACTGAAGTTGGATTGGAGCAGGTACTGGTAGTATGCGAATACCCTGATGTCTTTCCTGATGAGCTACCGGGAATGCCTCCTGACCGAGACATTGAGTTCATCATTGAGCTCATGCCCGGAGCAGGACCCATCTATAAGAAGCCTTATAGAATGGGAACGGAAGAGTTAGCAAAGCTGAAGAAGCAACTGGAAGAGCAGTTGAGGAAGGGATTTATCCGCCCGAGTGCCTCCCCTTGGGGATCTCCTGTTCTGTTTGTGGCAAAGAAGGACAGTACCATTCGCTTGTGCATTGACTATCGCTCCCTCAATGAAGTTACAATCAAGAACAAGTACCCACTTCCCAAGATTGAAGATCGATTTGATCAACTCAATGGGGCCAAGGTGTTCTCCAAGATCGACCTCAGATCTGGGTACTACCAACTGAAAATCAGACCCCAAGATATTCCGAAGACGACATTTGTAACCAGATATGGCCTGTATGACTCCATGGTCATGTCCTTTGGATTGACCAATGCCCCAGCTTACTTCATGTATCTCATGAATAAGGTCTTCATGGAATATTTGGACAAGTTTGTTGTCGTCTTCATTGACAACATTCTTGTCTTCTCGAAGACGGAAGAAGAGCATGAGCAACACTTGAGGATGGTCCTAGACAAGCTTCGAGAGCACCAACTGTACGCCAAGTTCAGCAAGTGCGAATTTTGGCTGCATGAGGTTGAATTCTTGGGTCATGTACTGAATGTCGAAGGGTTGTCAGTGGATCCCACCAAGATCCATGCCGTGACTAAATGGCAAACCCCGAGCAATGTGAAGAAATTCAGAAGTTTCCTCGGACTCGCAGGATATTACCGCAAGTTCGTTGAAGGATTCTCAAGCATTGCCCGACCTATGACCCAGCTCCTGAAAAAGGACAAGAAGTTTGAGTGGACACCAACGTGTGAAGAGAGCTTCCAGGAGCTGAAGAAGAGATTAACCACCGCCCAGCTCGCCACACCGATATTCACAAGGAATTTGTGATATATTGTGACGCATCAAGAACCGGACTCGGTGGTGTCCTCGATGCAAGAAGGCGTAGTCGTAGCATATCTATCCAGACATTGCGTCCTCATGAAGAGAACTACGCTACTCATGATCTTGAGTTGGCAGCTGTAGTTCACGCCTTAAAGACCTGGCGACATTACCTTCTAGGGAAGCGATGTGAGATATACACCGACCACAAGAGTTTGAAGTATATCTTCACTCAAAAGGAATTGAACATGAGACAAAGAAGGTGGCTAGAGTTGATCAAGGACTATGACCTCAATGTCCAATACCACCCTGGAAAGGCTAATGTGGTAGCAGATGCCTTAAGCAGAAAGGCTTGTTCCTTGAATGCTATGCTTAAGGAAAGGTTACCCGCCTTATATGAAGAACTTGAAGGCTTCGATTGGAACTGGTTGCACCAGGATTCTTAGCCAACCTTGAAGTCAAGCCTACCCTGATGGATGATGTTAAGGAAGCTTAGAAGGGACACGAGAGTATTGAAGGAATCAAGAGGAAGATCAAGGAGGGCAAAGCCCCAAGTTTCTCAGAGGATGAGCAAGGAGTTGTGTGGTTCGGGAATCGCATTTGCGTGCCCAACAAGATTGAGCTCAAGAATCTGATCTTGCAAGAAGCTCATGACACCCCGTATTCCATCCATCCTGGAGGGACCAAGATGTATCAAGACCCGAAGGAAAGATTCTGGCGGCATGGGATGAAAAGGGAGGTTGCCACCTATGTTGCAAAATGTGATGTATGCCAAAGGGTCAAGGCTGGACATCAGCGACCTGCTGGATTGCTCCAACCACTCAAGGTTCCCGAGTGGAAATGGAATAAAGTCGGAATGGATTTCATCGCTGGGTTACCCAGGTCAAATAAGGGTCATGACTCCATCTGGGTTATAGTCGACCATTTGACCAAAGTGGCCCATTTCATTCCTGTCAAGACTACCTATGATGGCAATCAGCTGGTGACTCTATACATCGACATAATTGTAAGTCTTCATGGTGTTCCTAAGGAGATTGTGTTAGATCGAGGAACCCAGTTTACCTCTAGGTTCTGGAAGAAGTTCCAAGAGGCCATGGGAACCAAGTTGTCTTTCAGCACTGCTTTCCACCCACAGACCGGAGGCCAGACAGAACGAGTGAATCAGATTCTCAAAGACATGCTCCGAGCCTATGTCCTAGCATATGGAGCTAAATCGGAAGGTTGTCTTCCGTTCGCTGAGTTCTCCTATAACAATAGTTACCAATCAAGTCTCCAGATGGCACCATTTGAAGTGTTATATGGGCGCAAGTGTCGCACACCCCTCAATTGGTCAGAGACCGGAGAAGGGCTAGTCTTTGGACCAGATGTTCTCCACGAAGCAAAAGAACAAGTGCAGCTAGTCAGAGAGCATCTGAAGACAGCCAAGTCAAGACAAAAGAGCTATGCTGACACTCGTCGCCGACAGGTGAACTTCCTAGTCGGAGACCATGTGTACCTACGGGTAACCCCCCTTAAGGGAACCAAGTGTTTCCATGTTAAGGGGAAGCTCGCACCAAGATTCATTGGCCCCTTTAAGATCACTGCACGACGAGGAGAGGTGGCTTATCAGTTGGAACTACCACCTGAACTATCCGATATGCACAACGTATTCCACGTGTCACAACTCCGGAAGTGTCTCCAAGATCCAGACAAGCCTGATCTCTACAAAGATGTCGATCACCAAGCCATTGACCTTCAGACTGATTTGACCTACCGTGAGAGGCCCATCCAAATTTTGGATGAAGCAGAACAACGTACGCGAAGCCACACCTTCAAATACTGAAGCAGAAGCCACCTGGGAACGTGAAGACTACCTTAGATCCGAGTTTCCCGATCTCTTTTAGAGCCTAGTTTAGGAATCTCGGGGACGAGATTCTTGTAAGGGGGGTAGGTCTGTCACACCCTGCTTTTTGTAACATGTCATTTGCATTAATAAAGCATGAAAATTTGGACCAACGAAAACTTTTGCATCATTTGGCTTTTTATTTGGAGTTGTTTTTTCTCTCTGTGATTTTCAGGTGCTCCTTAAAGTCAACACAACTCCAACTTATATACTTCATCTCCTTGCCCCAAGCTTCTGCCCAATGATCATGCCATGTGTATAGTGCAATATAGTATTTTCTTAGAAAAATAATTTGGCCAAATAGTATTTTCAAAAATTAGTTCTCCAAAAACCCCTGAATTGAGGTTTGCACTACAAGTACTTGATTTGGGGTATGTAAAATATTTCAAAGAGTATATTTGAAACCTATTAGATATAGGACTCCCATAAACCACAAAAATATAATTTTAAAAGTAATTTTCCTATTTTATTTAAAGGCTTTTGCTTTAGGCCAGAAATGGTCTTTAATAGGTTAAATTTATTTTAAAGCTTCAAAAATATTTGAGGAAAATCAGGGAAACTCAGTGGACATATATTTTCCATATATAAGAGTTTCAACCCCTGGTCATGTTCAAAATATTGGACAAAACCTCCCAAAACCATTCCCGCCCATTTCAAGGATTTGAAATATTTCTACAGGAAATATTTTCATAAAAATCCAAGGAAAATCCAGCAAGTCACAAATGCATATTGTGATCACCTTGCAAAGCCCCATCTCAATTAAGATCATTTTGCTCCACCCAAATGCCCCAAAACCCTCTCTGTCCAGAATCAAATTTGAACAACTTTGGATTACCAAATTCCTCTCCTTGATCCCAACTTTTGTGAGCATGATCACATGACCAAATGAGGCCACCACACCAAGTGGTGCATCAAGGAGAAGTGATTTACTCAACTTGATCTGCACAAGTTCATTTCAGCTAATTTCTAGGGTTTCCAAAAGTTGCATTGGCACCTTTGCCCAAATGAACTCAAGATTGGTGGAAGGCCCTAATTATATGTGCCATTTCACCCAGTGGAGTCTCATGACAAATGGAACTCATCTACTTGCCCAAACCTGCATCAAACACCTTCTGCCACTTTACCAAAAACCCTGTTTGGTCCTCTTCCACTAATCTCCATGAGTTTTACTTTTTACCACAACCCCTCCTAGTCCCCCTCTAGCACCTGGATGCTTTTCTGCCCGAGGAAGCAATGATGAAGGGCGGAAGAACCCCATTTTTCTTCTCTGGACAGTGGATTCCTCCCTCTCTCTCAGCCTCCTTCTCTCCCCTCAGCTTTCCAGAGCATCCAAGGCTCTCCCCAGCTTTTGCCCATGCCCCCTTCAGCTGCCAGACACTAGAGAACGCACGAGGATGCGGGAAAACCGCGGATGCCGGCCAATGTCGTGCTCTGGAGCGCCTGGCAGGGCACCCGACCATTGACGCCGCGCCCCCCGACCACCTCGAGTCTCCCCCGCGCGCCAGTCGATGCCCCTCGACGTCCGCTCCATGCCAGCAGGCCGCCCACTTGCTGCCGCGCCCTCCTCTCTCTCCTGCAGCTCGCGCCAGAGTGCCGCCCCGCTCGGCCAATGCTCGCGCCACTCCTATGGTCTGCCGCAACTCGCCCCGCTCCTCCTCTCTCTCCCTGGCACCCTACACCACTCCCACGAACACCCCCGAGCCCTCCATTCCCTCTCTAATGGCCACCCGAGCCGATCCTGTGGGCACCCGTAGGCCGCGCCTACGGTGGACCTCGGCCAGCCTATAAAAGGCGACCCCGAGCCCCTCTCCCACTCCCTGTCACTCCCCCACACTCCTAATCAACCTACCGCACCACCCATTTGTCTCTAGAGCCGCCCGAGCTCGAGCTCCGCCGCCTCGGCTCGTCGGCGTTCGCGTGGTATAGGCCTCCTCCGGCCCCGTTTTCTCTAGATCTGGGACCGCGCGGCATCACTGACCCTTTCCCCTCTCTTCCCCACTCCTTTTGCAGCCGAGAATGGCCGGAACCATCGAAGCCCGAAGCACCTCCGCCGCGTGACCTCGTCGCCGGCGAACTAGGCTGCTCCGGCGACCATCTCCACCACCACCCGAACGGCGACATCCCCTGAGTCCAATGGTACCACCCACGCATCCTCCAGTGCCCTATATCGCTGCCGGCGAGCTTGCCGTCGCCTCTGAACGTAGGTAGATGACGACGGCCATGGGCCCGGTCCGTCAGCCTCATGCCCTAACGGGTGGGACCCACCCGTCAGGTTTAAAGACGCACGCGCGCGCACCGGTTCACCCGTCGGCTGAAGGCGTACTTCGCCTTCACACCTTCAACATGGCGGCCTCGCGCGGGCTGATGTCCCTCTGGGCCTGCTACACTGTGGCCTTTCTGGCCCAGTGGCATAGTGCCACTTTTCTTTTTCTTTTTCTGTCTGTTTTATAAAAATTCTGCAGGATAAAATACTTATCCAAATGAAATAATTCTAACTCCTAAAATCTCAGAATAATCCCACCTATTTATTGTTGTAACTTTCATACACATCCATTACACTTTTATGCACTGTTCAAATTTAATTCAATTGAACAATAAAATCTCTGTTTGAAAATCCACTACTTTGTTCTCCTAACTCCAAATCCAAAACCAAGAATTTTCCCCTTCCTAGTTTACCTCCTAGTATTTTACAAAAATAAGTTGACATTTTTCTGAGCACTTTGACTTTTCTGTTTTCATTATTGTCTTATGTTTAAGTTATTTCCTTGCAACGATTAGATCCCGTATTTGACGAAGTTGCTGAGGAAGAAGGAGGAGAAGGATTTGAAGACCTCGAAGAACAAGCCAACCAAGGGAAGCAGCCCTTTGACCATGACACCCCTCTTGTTCATCGGTACCCTTTTTCCGATTGCACGATGATGAAATATGACGGGGGTAAACTTGTTGTGAACCACCACATGAAGCATACCCCTACTTATGACCTTACCTTGTTCATGATTGCATTGTCAAGAGACTAGTCGATGCATAATGATGCATGTGTACCATGAACTCTTCATGGTTACATTCTTTCGAAAACCCCTTCGGGTGCCCCTAACGCCCTTGGGAGATGTTGAACTAAGGTCACCACTTGAGGAAGAAGTGGTGTACGAAGAGAGCTTTTGGAGTGGGTAAAATGATGGATTAGATTTATGTGTGATTACCGTCCCAATCAAACATGTGCAACCACTCTACCCCTTTATGGGATTGGGCATTATTGATTACTTGGACTGATACTAGCATGGTGCCCACATTACTAGTGACAGGTTTGACTTGAGGTCACTCTCGGGACGGGGTCGTGCTTGGATAGGTGGCCATGACTATTTTCACAGGGCACCGGACACACCGTTGGTCCCTTCGTGTATGTGCGATAATGTGAAAAGGGAAGAGTCCCACGATATTTTGCTTATACACGAGGGCTGTGTATCAATGAGTGGACCCTATGTTAGTATCGTCTAGGGAAAGGTAATGATCGGGTGCTTCCCCCGAGTACTTGAGGTACTGCGGGATCGTGGGTGACACGAAAGCTTCCCGGATCTTGTGGGTAAAGTGCGCAACCTCTGCAGAGTGTCAAACTATTCGAATAGCCGTGTCCATGGTCATGGACAGTTGGGAGGTGCTACTTAAACTATGTCCAGATATTTTACAATCTCGGTGCATGTGTGTGTGGAAAGGAACTATTTGTGTCAAGGTGGTGACTTGACATGTTGAATGGCATGGCATTTGATTCAAATTCTATTTATGTTGATATCTGTAACCTGTTCTCAAGGTTACCCAAGTTCATTGATGCATATCTCACGAGTTGATAGGACATCCCAACTAGCGTGAAGCTTGGTTGCTTACTTGTCGTACAATTGCATTTTTACCTTGAACCAAATCATGGGTTGCTTGCGAGTACATTTGAAGTACTCATTGGCTTGCCATTGGTTATTTAATTGACCAGGCATGGAAGAACAGGAGTTCGAGGAAGAGTTCTTTGGTGACGAACACGCGAACTGGGATGCTTCCCAGTCAGAATGCCTGTAGGGTTAAGGCAAATGGCATGGGTTCTACTTATTAATGAAGATTTCGGCTGCTTGTATTTCATTTGATGTTCATCCCTTAAGGCTTTATCAATGTAAGACTTGACCATAATGGTCATAATTTGTGTAAGACGGTATGTATGGATATAAGACTCTTGTTATTCAGCTTCTGTGTGTTCAGTGAGCATTCATCTCTGGGATCAAAATACACATGCATTTGGTGATCTCGACTTATGAGTCGGGGTCCCCACATGTCTGGTTTAGGTTGGGGATGTCGGCGTTCTGGGAACGGTGGTTCCCAGACATGCGTACCTGCGGCCTGCGGCGTGGTTCAAGTGGGGGGCCCAGTGCAGCCCAGCTTCATCATCTCAAGCTCAAGACCCTCGCGAGGGGCCAAGCCTCGCGGTGCGGACGACAGGAATCTTCCTCAAGAGTAGCCTCATCAGGCAGGCTCACGAGGAGGTGGAGAGATCAAGGTAGGGCACCTCGCGAGGAGCCCGTGACGCAAGCCATGATGATCGAGACCAGGCGGGCGCCGGCCTGCGCAGTGTCCTTGTTTCCCCTTCGGTGCAAAGGGGGAGAGCACAGGCCAAGGCATCAAGCAAAGGTTACCATTTCGGTGCAACAAGACCAAGACCAGCAGAACGGCAGGATGGAGGTCATCGTGGAGCCCAGGGCGGCATCATCGTCAGAGCCTTTGGCAGCCGAAGACCGACTTTAGTCAGGATAAGTGTACTAGATGTTCCCTTTCAAAATGGCCAATTGTTGGCGCCCTTCCCGCTCATTATTTGGGAAGAGGCCCAGGGCCTCCCACCATAAATAGGACTAGCCACCACAGTAGAAGGGAGAGGATCCAGATCACGCATAGACGAGAGAGAGGCGACAGAACTCACCCAAGCAGTTCATCGCACTAGCTCAAGAACAGCCTCGCGAGGCTGTTCTCCCTTTGTATCGTTCATCATCAGCCCCTAAGGCAATCCACCACACCACACACTGGAGTAGGGTATTACACCACAATGGTGGCCTGAACCAGTATAAATCTCATGTCCCTCGTGTGTTCTTCTTTCTAGCCTAGATCCATTGCGAGACTTCGAGACGTGAGCTGGTAGGGGAATGATCTTCATGCGCACCCTAGAGTTCGAACCTCAAGGGTCTGCCAGAACCCGAAATCCGACATTTGGCACCGGGTAGGGGTGCGCCGGAATCTTTCTTCTGCTGGTCGCATGTGATCTTCCGTCGTGTCCATGGTCGACGCCGCCGAAGCTCGCGCCGAAGCGTCGGGCTGCTCTCGCCACCAAGGCCGCCTGACGCCGCCTGCCGGGCGGTCGCCTCTGCCGTTCGCCGCCACCGCCAACACCGCCACCGGCCCGATAGGGAACGAGAAGCAGGCCTTGTCCCTGCATCCTTCGGTGCGGCGGGAAGGCCGCACCGCCACCCCGTCCCTGGCTCCTACCGGTTCATCGTCGCACGCCCGTCGCGCCCCCACGGACGCGCCGCCCGCTCGAGCAGCCGATGCAGGCATTGGGGCCAGGGGGCTCTGTCGGCGTTCTGGGAACGGGGGTCCCCATACTTGCCTGCCTGCGGCCTGCGGCGTGGCTCAAAGGAGGCCCAGGACAACCCATCTTCATCAACGCAAGCTCAAGACCCTCGCGAGGGGCCAAGCCTCGCGGGGCGGACGACGAGGAGCTTCCTCAGGCACGGCCTCGTCAGGCTGGCTCATGAGGAGGCGGAGAGTTCAAGGTAGGGTACCTCGCGAGGTGCCCATGATGCAAGCCATGACGACCAAGGGCGCCAGTTGGGCGCCCATACAAGGCCCTCCTTTCCTCTTTGGTGCAAAGGGAGCAAGCGCAGCGAGAGCATCAAGCAAAGGCATCCGCTTTGATGCACTAAGACCAAGACCAGCCCCAACGGTGGAAGGAGTCATCGTGGAGCCCAAGCAAAGGCCATCACCAAAGCCTTTGGCGGCGAGGACGAACTTTAGTCAGGATAAGTGTACCCGCTGTTCCCCTTCAAAATGGCCAATTGTTGGCGCCCTTCCCGCTCAATATTTGGGAAGAGGCCCAAGGCCTTCGCCTATAAGTAGGAGTAGCCACCCCCTGGGTAGAGGGATTGGCCCCTCGGTATGAGATCGGAATCCTCACCAAGGAACCAAAGAGCTAGAGCAATCAACACCACCTAGCAGTTCATCACACCCACCAAGAATGCACTGCGAGGCTGTTCTTCCCTGACTTATTCCTCATCAGCCCAAGAGGCAATCCACCACGCCACAAACTAGAGTAGGGTATTACACCACAACCGTGGCCCGAACTAGTATAAAACTTGTGTCTCTTGTGCTGTTCTGTTTAGTAGTTTAGGTCCCTGCGATTCGGCGAGGTACGAGATGGTGGAGGGTTGGATCTCCATGCGCACCCCAGTGTTCGAACCTCAAGGGTCTGCCGGAACCCGAAATCCGACATTTGGCGCGCGCCCAGTAGGTGCGCTGAATCGATTTCTCTGCCACCTCGTGCCCCGTCGCATCGCCATCGCCATGTCCGACGACCAAGCGGGCAACTCAGATCCTTGGGCGGCGTGGCCCACCCACGCAGAGCCGCTCGCCTCGGGTGACCCCGTGCCCCAGGCAGGTCGCGGTCCGCAGGGTGCTGCGGGCGGCGCTGAACAGGCTTCGACGGCTCTCACGCTGCGGCGCGGGTCGGCAAAGAAGGGCCTCGAATCACGCCGCGACCACATCACCATACAACCGCGAGCTCCAAAGCTATTCCAACACCGGCGAAGCTATCAGCACCGGGCCGGGGGCGGGGGCTTCGACGGCTCTCACGCTGCGGCAGGCGCGGTCGGCAGCAAGGGCCTCGAATCACGCCGCGACCACATCACCGTACAACCGCGAGCTCCAAAGCTATTCCAACACCGGCGAAGCTATCAGCACCGGGCCGGCAGCGGGGTTGCCCCCGCCCCCGGCCCGCGGAGAAGAAGGACTCAGCGTAACTCATGGCCCTGGTGGACCGCCGCGCAACCACCCCATGGTGGGGGCATCAAGCAGAGTAGCATGGCACGCTCAGCACTACGGCGTGGCCTTCGGGATGACGGCACCAGAAGAATACGTGCCCCACATGATGGACCAAGGGCACCTGCATGAGGGAGAACAAGGCTCGCTCCTCAGCCCAAGCTGGGGGGATGAGGCACCAGAAGCCGAGCTCTTCCAGGAGCCTCGAGACGGCCCCACTGGTGACACCGGGGGTGACGATTATCGGGTACCGCTACTTCCTCAAGAGCAAACATACACTAACCATAGGTCGCAGGAAATACAGGTCGCCACGGCGAGCGGCTGCCCCGCTCCCGCAGTCTCCTACCCCTCAGGAGGGGGCGCAGGGGGCTGCCGGAGAGGGGCAGAGATCCGACATCACCACCGCGGCATTCGGAGCAAGGCGTTCTCAGGAGGCAGGCCCTTCACTGGGAGGCGCCTCGAGGCTCGCTTCTGGCGGAGGACCCGTGGTCGCTCGGGGGAAACTGGCTGGCGACCGGCTCTACCCCATCGGCAAGGCCCTGGTTTCCGGTCGCCGTTGATGGCACTAGAGTGTGGCGCAAGGCGGGCCTCGTTTGGCGATATGAAGCAAGGCGGTACTGTGAAGAAGGCCCAATGCCCGTGAAGCTCGCCGCCTGCGACACTCTCACGTAATAATGAGTGGGGCTGTACACGCCCGGGAGTCTCGGGGGTGCCGGCCTCAGCCCTGGGCTCCCTCCCACGCCCAAGGCAGCACTTAGCTCCGTGAGAAGACGTCCAAGACTAGACTAGGTGCCGGACGCGGCTTTTCTTCTGCTTCCTTCGCCTTTCCATTTGGTTTTCGCTTTCCCCCGCTGGAATTACATTGGATTCAAATTTGAGATTTGCGTGTGTTCGGGGAAGGGGTGCTTAGTCTCGTTCGAGCAAATCTCTCGCGTTTCGGTTACCACTCCGCCTCAGCTGCCTCCCCTCGCGAGCCCCTCGCGAGCCCCTCGCGAGCCGGGCCAGGCCTAGCTTGTGCGCAGCCCAGCCTGCCGCCACCGCGTCCTCTCCGGAGGGTTTTTACTGCAGATCCTACGGATTCAATCAGGAGGCACTCAGATTGCCGCAGCCTCCCACAGGCTATCTCATGGCTCGTACGAAACAAAGGTAAACCAGCCAACCAAAGCACGTCGCTTAGCCAACCACTTGGCGCTGGGCGTATGGGCGATGTAACACCTGCTAATAAGATGAACACAAGTTTTACATGAGGGGCTCCTCCCAAAATGCTCTCACAGCCATCGCACCAAAACCTGAGTTCTATTCATGCAGGATAATGTATCAGGGACAATACATAATCAGTCGGATAAATCCCCAATGCGTCCTCGTGAGCACCTCCCGAGCCATTGCTTTGGCGCCGCTGGCCTCGTATCCTTTGTCTGCGTGGTCGTCGGTGGCGTCTGGGCCGTTCACCACGCCGCCCTCATCGGGCGGCCACGACCACGCTGCCGTTGTCCGGGCGAAGGCCCGGACGAGAGCATCCACATTGTCTTCCACTCCGGCGCCAGGTCGCCCCGGGACGGCCCGGGAACTGGGAGATAGCTGCGTCCAAAGTCGGGCGGGGGTCCATGTCACCGAGATGGTCAAGACACGAGAAAAGGCGCGCCAAGCAGCGCGCGGCTCCTCTCCTCCACCAACCTATTGGCCCTCGACCGATCAAGCCTCTAGCCGCGCCACCACGCCGGTGAAGAACTCAAGGTTGCCGGGCGTAGTTAATCACAAGGCGTGCTCGCCAACCGCCGCCTCACGAGATATTACCCAAGGCTGCGTTGGCTCTTTCCCGAGCATGGCGCAGCATGGGGCCGTGCTCATGTTCCAGATTCGCCACGACGATCTCGTCCGCATTCTCGGGCGTGACGGCCTCGGCCTCCTCCACCCGTTGGCGAAGAAGGAGCGCCTCGGCCCGAGAGGTGATGGACTCCTCTGCGCCACCTCGAGGGCGGCCCAAGAGCATCGGCCCGCCCGCCGCCTCCTCCAGCTTGGCCTCAATGCAGCAGTCCTGCCCTCAGCCCGGCCTTGATCAACCCCAGCCGCTCCTCAAACTCGCGCCGAGGTTCGAAAGGCCGCGCCACTCACTCGGTGTCCGACCTCCTCCAGACGCTGGCTTCCCGTGCAGCGACCTCATCCTCCGCCTGCCGCCAATCGCCTCCTCGTCTCAAGCGCCAGACTGCCAAGACGCTCGTTGGCGGCCTCAAGCGTCAGCGCCTCCTCACGCTTCTGGAGCTCCGCCGGGTCGCCGGAGGCCACCTTCATCGATGCGAGGGCTGCCTCGCGCAGCTCCACTTGCTCCTCCAATGAGTGACACCGGGCCAGGAGTTCCCGTGCGCGCTCCTCCGCTGCCTCTCGCCGCCTGTTAGCTTCCCGGGCCTCCTCGACGGCCCGAGAACAGGCCTCCCGAGAGGCTGCCAGCGACGCCTTGGCCTCTTCATCAATATCGCGCTGGTGGCGCGCAAGGGCGACAGCGCCCTCTAGCCCGCGCCTCTCTGCGGCTAGGCGCAGGCCCTCGGCCTCAAGGCGCGCGTCTTCATCAGCAAGCTCTTCACCAAGAAGGCTCACCGCGTCAGCCGCCCTTCGAAGAAATCCTTGGCGGGCGCGCGCTCCCGGCGCCGTGCACGTCCTCCACACCATCAACCGCCCCAAAGCGGCGCGACGGAGCCACGAATCGAACTCCCCCTCCGGGGGCTGGGGCTGGCACCCTCGCTGACGGCCGGGCGCGCTGCACTAGAAGCCCGGCCCGGAGCCAGCCATCCCTGCACGAAGGGCGCAGGAAGCGCCTCAACCAATCGCCGTCCACGACTAGGCGAGAGGCCCACGGCAGGCTAGCTATGCCACGGGAAGGCTCGCGAGGAAGGGTCGCGAGGCGCGCGGGGCCGCGACGCACCTCGGGACGGTTCACCTCCCCGGTCGCCCTCACCACAAGGGCTCCACGGCTTGGAGCACTCAAGGACGGGGGAGGGGGCGAAGCCGGGGGGGGGACGGCTCCTCACCCGTCTCCGTGAGCTCGGCAGGAAGGGGCCTGCAGGGCAAGGATCAGTACAAGCAGCAGAAGAATCAGGAGCTGGAGAAGGAGATGGCTTACTCATCAGTGGCGAAGTACTTCCTACGCTTCAGCAGGTGACAAGGGTAATCATTGCCCAGGGCCTCTCTTCTCTTCCGGAGGGCCTCGAAGTTCATGCGGAAACGACCCAAGATTTGTGCGCAGGGGTCACCTGGCGGGAGAAGCATCAAAGGCGACCTGCGTCGGCGTCCCGCTCGACGCGCTGCTGGTCGCCTCACCAAGAGAAGCAGCAGGGCCTCGGGGCTCCATTCAAGGCGCGCCATGGGCGGCTGCCCGCCGCCCACAGCAGCGGCATGAGCCTCGAGCCGCCTCATGAGCGTCGCCGCCTTTGTCACCCAGCGGGGTTCCTTGACCTCTGGTGGCTCAGGCCTCCCCGCCTCCGCCACTTGAGGAGGAGCCGCGCCTGGCCGAATCGGGAAGGGCTATCACCATCACCGGATTCTCGCGAGGCCCACGGAGACCAGTGGGCGGCCCCATTCATCGAAGATAGGCATCTGGTTCACAAAATCACCCCTGTTCTGGCAGAGGTACAACAAGGCTCCCCCATGTTGGATGCCACCGGGGTTGGGGTCGCCAGTCAGGACCAGGAGTACTTTCCTCAGCGCTTCAGGCGTCAGGTCTTCTTCCTGAAGCCTCATACGATCAGCAGGCCCGCTAAAGGCCCACATCCGGTGGGAATGGCGTTGGAGAGGAGCAACGCGGAACATCAGGAACTCCTTCACCACCTTGGGCACTGTCACAACAAGCGACCTCAGAAACGCGAAGCGGCGCCAGACAAAGATGAGCCGAGGGCTTGAAAGCGTCTCCTGGCCCCAGCCTGAATTGGGGACAGCAGGCGAGGTTGGCTCCGATAGCAGGGGGCTGGGCACCCCCACATCCACGTACAACCACCTCTCGCCAAACTCAGCCGCAGGCGGAGGCAGGCTGAAGTCGATCCCTGAGGACGCTGTCTCGGGCGCGGCGATGAAGCTCACGCACGCCGAGCATTGGGTGGGGTCGACAAGGCGCAGAGAGAAGAAGTGGCGCAGCAAGGCAACCAAAGGAAGGATGCCCATCATTGCTTCACAAACGAAGGCGACGACCGAGAGGAGAGTGATGGACTCAGGACCTAGATGCATCATGTGGATCTGATAGTGGGAAAGCACGGCATTGAAGAAATCAGAAAAGGGGGAACCAGCCTCGCCCTGTATGGCGCCAAAGAAAATACCGGACCTTAGTGACTATCCTGTCGATAGAGAAGTGGGACGCGGGCCAGGCCGTCGTTCTCCCGCATTCGTTGAAGGTGGTGGCCAGAGCCGAACTGACCTTGCCCAAGCCCTCTAGATTGAGTATGATCGACGGGTCGACGGCGGAGGCCGCCGGCGGCGGCGAGCAAGGCAGAGGCACAGGTTTCTTCCTTTCCCTTCTTCGCCGTGAGCCATGGCGATTCAAAGGGGAGATTCGAGATTGGATTGAAAATGGAAGCTAGAGTTTGAGAGGAGGAAGGACAGGGGCGCACAAGCAGCAGAGAGGGGAACAGATGTGTACAACAGCGTGTCCGCCTCGCAAGGCACGAAATAAGGAGGCGTGGGGGAACAGTGCCACCCACGTCCAATCAACCGCCACGCGTCGCCCAAGGCCGCAGGCTGTTAGGGCCCATGACGCTCAAGACTTGCCCTTTCGCCTCTCTGCTCGGCCAAGTTCGGGCGCGCCCGTGGGCCAGGGCTACTGTCGGCGTTAGGGAACGGGGGTCCCCAGACTTGCACTGCTGCTCATGCGGCGTGGCTCAAAGGAGGCCAGGACAACCCATCTTCATCAACGCAAGCTCAAGACCCTCGCGAGGAGCCCAGCCTCATGAGGCGGATGACGAGGAGCTTCCTCAGGCATGGCCTCGTCAGGCTGGCTCATGAGGAGGCGGAGAGTTCAAGGCAGGGTACCTCGCGAGGTGCCCATGACGCAAGCCATGACGACCAAGGGCGCCAGTCGGGAGCCAGCCTGCGCGGCGTCCTCCTTTCCTCTTTTGTGCAAAGGGAGCAAGCGCAGGCGAGAGCATCAAGCAAAGGCATCCGTTTCGGTGCAACAAGACCAAGACCAGCCCCAACGGCTGGAAGGGAGTCATCGTGGAGCCCAAGCAGGCGTCATCACCAGAGCCTTTGGCGGGCGAGGACCAACTTTAGTCAGGATAAGTGTACCGCTGTTCCCCTTCAAATGGCCAATTGTTGGCGCCCTTCCGCTCAATATTTGGGAAGAGGCCCAGGGCCTTCGCCTATAAATAGGAGTAGCCACCCCCAGGGTAGAGGGATCGGCCCCTCGGTATGAGATCGGAGTCCTCACCAAGGAACCAGTAGCTAGAGCAACTGAACACCACCTAGCAGTTCATCACACCCACCAAGAACAGACCCTCGCGAGGCTGTTCTTCCTATCTTATTCCTCATCAGCCCAAGAGGCAATCCACCACGCCACAAACTAGAGTAGGGTATTACACCACAACCGTGGCTCGAACTAGTATAAAACTTGTGTCTCTTGTGCTGTTCTGTTTAGTAGTTTAGTTCCCTGCGATTCGGCGAGGTACGAGACGGTGGAGGGTTGGATCTCCGCGCGCACCCCAGTGTTCGAACCTCAAGGGTCTGCCGGAACCCGAAATCCGTCAGGCTCCGAGCCTTGGCCCCCGCCTTGCGGCAGGTGCAATTGCCGCTCAAGTTCAAGCCCGAGATGCCGCCGCGCTACAACGGCACGATGGATCCGCTGGTTTTCCTGCTGGCGTACGAGGATGCCTTCCTCAAGGCCGGGGGCGACGACAGGGTGATGGCCAACTGGTTTCCCATGGCCCTCACCGGTGTTCCGCGCATGTGGCTGCTCCACCTATCGACGGCTTCTGTGACCTCATGGGGGGAGCTGCGTGACCTCTTCCTCGCCCATTACGCCGCGCCAGTGCCCCCGGTCGTCGCAGCTCTCCTGGCCCTTATTGATGGTGGTGCCGGCCTCAATGTGCTCTCTGTGGAGGCCTTTAGCCTCCTCCACGTGCCACGAGAGCGGCTTCAGCCCAGCAGGCCTTTCTCGGGTGTCGGAGTCGGTTCCACCGCCTCCTCGGGACAGATTCGCCTCCCGGTGACCTTCGGCACCTACGACAACTTCCGCACAGAGCTGATCGACTTCGACATTGCCCCCATCGGCCTCCCCTACAACGCCATCCTCGGCTACCCGGCCTTGGCCCGGTTCATGGCAGCAACTCACCCGGCATACAACCTCATGAAGATGTCCGGGAGCAGCGGCGTCCTTACTGTGTCAGGAGACACAAAAGATGCACTATAGGCGCTCAAGCTTGCTTTCAAGACGGCTGCGGTGGCACAGCCCGCCAGCACTGACACCCTCGAGCCCAAGGGGGCTGCGCCGGCTAAGAAGAAGCAGCTGTTCACCCAAGACAAGGCGGAAACCAAGCAGGTACCGGTCGACGAGGACGGGTCCAATAATGCCACCTTCACCATAGGTGCCAACCTCTCGAACCTTGAGCAGAGGAGGCCTTGGTGAAGTTCTGCGTCTTGAAAAGAAGGTTTTCACATGGGAACCTGATCAGCTAGCGGGGGTCCCGAGGGGTGTGATTAAGCATCACCTCAACGTAGCCCCAACGTCGCCCGTAGCGTATATGAGCGGCGGCAGTCCGCCGAGAAGCAAGCTTTCATCGTCCAAGAGACCCGCAAGCTAGAGGCAGCAGGGGTTATTCGCAAGGTCCGCTACCCGGATTGGTTGGCTAACCCGGTTGTCGTGCCGAAGAAGGGAGGAAAGAAACACATGTGTGTCGACTTCACCAACCTCAACAAGGCCTGCCCGTAGGATCCATTTCCGCTCCCTCGCATCGACCAGATCGTTGACTCCACCGCTGAGTGTGACCTGTTGTGCTTCCTGGATGCCTTCTCGGGCTATTACCAGATCAAGATGGCAGTAGAAGACGTGGAAAAAACGGCTTTCCTGACGCCGTGCGGAGTGTACTGCTATACATGCATGCCATTTGGGGTGCACAACACAGGCGCGACCTTTCAGCGGCTGATGCACATCGCCTTGGGTTGGCAGCTCGGGAGGAACGCTGAGGCTTACATTGATGACATTGTGGTGAAGTCTCGGGAGGCAAAAACCCTGATACAGGACTTGGAAGAAACCTTCGCGAGCCTCAATGAAGTAGACCTACGGCTCAACCCAGAGAAGTGCGTGTTTGGAGTCCCCTCGGGCAAGCTCCTGGGTTTCCTCGTGTCCCACAAGGGCATCAAGGCCAACCCGGAGAAGGTCAAAGCAGTCGAAGACATGAGCCCGCCGAAAACCCTCAGAGAAATGCAGAAGCTCACCGGGCATGTAACCGCGCTAGGACGCTTCATCTCCAAGCTAGGGGAACAAGCACTGCCCTTCTTCAAGCTGATGAAGAAGAAGGGCCCCTTCGAATGGACTGAAGAGGCCGACAAGGCATTCCAAGATCTCAAGAGGTACCTTACCAGCCCTCCGGTGATGGTAGCTCTGTGTCCTCGGGAGCCCCTGGTGCTCTACCTTGCAGCCACCCCCTACTCCGCCAGCGCAGCCCTGGTGGCGGTTAGGGAGGAGCGTTGGACCAAGGCCGCAGCAACCGTCCGGGCTGAAGCCAAGCGAAGCCAAGAAAGCCTCACGAAGACCGCGACCGCAACCGAAAAGGATCAGCCGCAACAGGGGAGGGCACCCGGAGCAGAAGAGGCCTTTCCAAGCGATCAAGCGCTGGGGGCTCCGTCGTCTCAGGAGGCGCCCCAACCTCCGGAGGACGCAAGCAGCGTCAGCACCCTCAACCTCGTCGAGCTTCCCATGTACTTCGTCAGCATGGTGCTACGGGACACAAGGGCGCGGTACCCCATGCCTCAAAAACTCCTCCTCGCGCTATTGGTAGCCTCGCGAAAGCTGCGGCACTACTTCCAAGGCCATCCCATCAAGGTCGTCTAAGCATACCCCTTGGAAAGGGTACTCAGGAGCCCCAATTCGACTGGAAGAGTCGCTGAATGGAACATCAAACTGCAAGCATTTCAGCTAGAATTCAGCACGACCAGAGTCATCAAGGGAGCCGCACTTGCAGATTTCGTGGCAGAATGGGCAGAGGCACCGGGCCTCGAGGCAGGTGAGGACCGATCACTTTCCTCGGGAAGCGAGGCACCGGACGGCTGGGTCATGTACTCGTATCTCCTACTCAGGACAAGCTCTACTACGCCGTACAACTCTGTTTCCAGCACGGAGAAAAAGGTCTCCAACAACATAGCAGAGTACGAAGGCCTGATAGCAGGCCTGAAAGCCGCAGTCGCCTTGGGGGTAAAGCGCCTCATCATCAAGGGTGATTCGCAACTCCTCGTCAACTTCTCCAACAAGATATACGAGCCGAAGGACGAGCACATGGAAGCCTACCTCGCGGAGGTTTGTAGGATGGAGAAACAGTTCTGGGGGCTGGAGTTGCAGCATGTGCCTCGCGGCACCAATCAAGAGGCTGATGACATCGCCAAGAGGGCATCCAGGTGGCTGCCTCAGGAGCCTGGCGTCTTCGAGGAGCGACTCTTCAAGCCCTCGGCGGCGCCATCACTATCAAGCACGGCGCAACCTCGGGAGGATCTCCCTCAGCCGCCTGCCTCGGGAGCCCCGGCCTACGGCCCGGCCTTAGGGGCACGCCTGCTCCTGGCGTTGGAGCCTCAGGAAGGATGTTGGATCGCAGAGCTCAAGAACTACTTGACGCAAGGGACCCTGCTGAAGAAGGAGGAGGACGCGGAGCGCGTGGCGCGGCAGGCCACGGCCTACTACATCGAGGATGAAGAGCTCTACCGGAGGCGACCAAATGACGTATCCCTATGTTGCATTTCCAGAGAGCAAGGGAAGGAGCTGTTGGCAGACATACACGGTGGAGACTGTGGGCATCACTCATCATCACGAACCCTCATTGGCAAGGCGTTCCGCAGCGGATTCTACTGGCCCACAGCACTCAGTGACGCCGTTGAGCTGGTGAAGGCTTGTGAGGCTGCCAATTCCACGCCAAGAAGATGCATCAGCCGGCAGGGGGTCTGCAGACTATACCCCTCTCATGGTCGTTCGTAGTTTGGGGGCTGGACTTTCTGGGCCCGTTCCCTCGGGCGCCAGGGGGCTATCGCTACCTCTACGTCACAGTGGACAAGTTCACCAAGTGGGCTGAGGTGGAAGCTGTCCGCACCATCCCAGCGGGCTCCACAGTCAAGTTCATCAAGGGCCTCGTGAGCCGATTTGGGGTGTCTAACCGCATAATCACCGACAACGGTTCGCAATTCACCAGTAATCTCTTCAAAACGTACTATTCTAACCTTGGAACACAGATATGCTACGCTTCGGTAGCACACCCCCGGAGCAACGGCCAGGCCGAGCGAGCCAACGCGGAGGTCCTGAGGGGCCTCAAAACCAGGACCTTCAGGAAGAAGCTGGTGGCTTGCGGCAGGGGCTGGTACGATGAGCTCCAGTCTGTGCTGTGGTCTATCCGCACGACCGCGGCCAAGCCGACTGGAGAGACCCCGTTCTTCCTCGTCTACGGAGCTGAGGCCGTCCTCCCTCACGAGGTCAAGCATCGTTCATACGGGTCCTGCATCCGAGCGAGGCCTTGGCGGGGCGCTATGCGGGGGACGAATCTCGTCTTTGGGGAGGAACGCTGTCGAGAGGCAGCCATGCGGCAGCAAAGGTATCAACAAAGGCGCATGACGATACCACTGCCGCAACATCTGCCCCAGAACTCTTGAGGTAGGGGACCTCGTGCTCCGACGGGTCCTCTCTAGGGAGGGGTTGCACAAGCTCTCTCCCATGCGGGAGGGCCCATTCAAGGTTGTTCATGTTTCCAGGCCCGGCTCCGCACGCTTGGAGACCCAGGAGGGGGTGCCCATCCAGAATGCATGGAACATTCAACATCTCCGAAGATTCTACCCCTGAGCGAGGCCCAGTGCCTATGGAAAAGGCCCGGTGCCTGTGAAGAAGGCCAATGCCTGTGAAGCTGCCGCATTTTAGGGAAGGCCCGGTGCCTGTGAAGAAGGCCAATGCCTGTGAAGCTGCCACATTTTGGAAAAGGCCTAGTGCCTGTGAAGAAGGCCAATGCCTGTGAAGCTTGCCGCCCATGACACTCTCACGTAATAATGAGTGGGGCTGTACACGCCCCGGAGTCTCCGGAGTGCCGCCCTCGGGCCTCGGGGGCTCCCGCCCACGCCCAGTGGCAGCACTTAGCTCCGCGCTGGTGAGAACACGTCGAAGACTAGATTCGGTGCCAGACGCGGCTTTTCCATTTGCTTTCGGCAGTTGTCTTGTTCGTTCCTATTTGAAGTTTTATTGGAGTTGTTGCCGTCTCTAGCTTGTGACTCTTTGTCTTTTTCACTCACTTGCCTCGTTTTCTCTCGCGCAAGTCTCGCGAGGGAGGTACGCTGGGCACCATTATGATGTTTTCTGCCCCGGTCGCTTGAAGCTTTCCTATCCGAGTCCGCTCTTGGAGCACCCTCCTAGTCCGTGCCCCACGGGCATCGCGACGAAAGCACGGACACAGGTCTGTCGCCCCCACAACCAAGACCTGAAGCTACTCCTACTGACTAATCCTTGCAGGACATGAAGCGCACGGCGAGGCCTCGGCCTCGGGAGGCGAAGACCGCGACAAGCCTCCCCGAGCTAAGTAGTTCCCGCACATGGGCACACAGCACGGAAAGATAACACAGAAATAGCGGAAACATCACGATAATTAACAACGATAGTTCAACACGCCCCTGCGGGGCCCAATACTACTTTATTTTTTGCGCATGAAAGGAAGAAAAATAAAACATGCACGACTTGCTCGGCACCGACTCGCGGTGAGGGCTCGTACTGCCTCCGGAGCTCAGTCAGATCCCTGCTCTCGCTTCACCGGGGCGCAATGGCGGACTGACCTGCTACCTTCCCCTAGGCGGGCGCGACGGCGGGGGCTGGTCGCGACCACCGCTGGAGGAGCTGCTGTCCGAAGCAAAGTCGCCGAAGCTTGGCTAGCCCCGAGCGCCGCTGCCCACGCGCCTGGCACCATCTTCGTCCTGATCAACGTCGGGGCTGGGCACACGGCTTCGGTCATCGTCTTCGGGGTAGCACCCAGCACGGCAGTCGTCTTCCCCGAACACCCTCACATAGAGGGTGGCATCACCGTCGAACTTAAAGTGCAAGGTGCACCTCCGGCTCAGGCCACGCAGCTGGCAAACGCGTTGCGGCCAGCGGGTCGAGGCCACATCCCGGCGACGGAGACCTCCGGCCAAGCCCAGAGGCCTGCTGCAGCAACCGTCACTTTGAAGCGAGGCCGCCCGGGCGCCGGCGGAAGTTCACCTCTGAAGAAGCGGGGAGCTGGAGCCAGTGCTGGTCGGGTCCACCGACCACACGAACTCCTAGAGAACCTCTGCCGAGCGAAGCGCGGCTCGGGGGTCGCGCAGCGCGGCGCGGCCTCCCATCTCTGCAAGGCGCTCATCACCGCGCTGGGGACCGCCTCCACGACTACGGGAAGCCACCACGGGGGCCGCAGGATGCTTGCGAGGGCGGCCCCGGCCGCGCTTGGTCGGAGGAGAGTCAGGCCCTTCCTGACGGGCCTTTCCCTTCTCTGTGGCCGGTAACCTCTTGGTAGAGCCATGGGAGTGTGAGTAGCAGGATGGAGAGGAAGGAGTAGCAGGGAGAGATGAATTGGAATGGCTCGCGCCGTACCGTACTTATAGCTGGAGGAGGCCAACCGTCGGCCTCCACAATCGCAGGTAATCGTGACCCATTTTTGCATGCAGGGACTTGTCAAGACGTGCAGTTGCCGAGGCATCATGGGGAAGCGGAGACGCCCACGTCCAATCAACCGCCACGCGGCGCCCGAGGCCGCAGGCTATTGGGGCCCGCGGCGCTTCCCACTTGCCCGTTTGCTTCTTTGCTAAGCCAAGTCCGGGCGTGCCTTGAGCCCGAGGGCTACTGTCGGCGTTCTGGGAACAGGGGTCCCCAGACTTGCCTGCCTGCGGCCTGCGGCGTGGCTCAAGTGGGGGGCCCAGTGCAACCGAGCTTCATCAGCTCAAGCTCAAGACCCTCGCGAGGGGCCAAGCCTCATGAGGCGGACGACCGAAGCTTCCTCGTGAGCAGCCTCATCGAGCGGGCTCGTGAGGAGGCGGAGAGATCAAGGCAGGGCACCTCGCGAGGAGCCCGTGATGCAAGCCATGACGATCGAGACCAGTGAGGCGCGCCGGCTCAAGAAGGTCTTTGTTTCCCCTTCGGTGCAAAGGGGGCAAGCATAGGCCAAGGCATCAGGCAAAGGTTACCGTTTCGGTGCAACGAGACCAAGAGCAGCAGAACGACATGATGGAGGTCATCGTGGAGCCCAGGGCGGCGTCTTCGTCAGAGCCTTTGGCAGCCGAAGACCGACTTTAGTCAGGATAAGTGTACTAGATGTTCCCCTTCAAAATGGCCAATTGTTGGCGCCCTTCCCGCTCATTATTTGGGAAGAGGCCCAGGGCCTCCCACCATAAATAGTACTAGCCACCACAGTAGAAGGGAGAGGATCCAGATCACGCATAGACGAGAGAGAGGCGACTGAACTCAAGCAGTTCATCGCACCAACTCAAGAATAGCCCTCGCGAGGCTGTTCTCCCTTTGTATCGTTCATCATCAGCCCCTGAGGCAATCCACCACACCACACACTGGAGTAGGGTATTACACCACAATGGTGGCTTGAACCAGTATAAATCTCGTGTCCCTCGTGTGTTCTTCTTTCTAGCCTAGATCCATTGCGAGACTTCGAGACGTGAGCTGGTAGGGGAAAGATCTTCGTGCGCACCCCAGAGTTCGAACCTCAAGGGTCTGCCGGAACCCGAAATCCGACAGGGGAAGCTGAAGGAGCAAGGCGTGACCGCGCCTATGGTGGTGAAGGAATTCGTCAAACGCCGGGTTGCTCCGCTTCAGCGCCACTCCCGCCCGATGTGGACCTTGCTCAAGAGTCAGGACCATATGAGGTTTCAGGAGTCTGGGCTCCCTCTCGGGACGCGGCAAACAGTGCTCAAGGTCCTGACGGGCGTCCCTTTGCCGGCCGAACTGCCTGGGAAGAATTGCCTGCTGTACCGCTGCAAGAACAAGAATGAATTTGTAGAGAGCATGCCTCTCTTCGGTGAATGGGGGCTGCGCCCACTCGGCCTGGTGGGGTCCCGCGAGAACCCCGTCGACGTGGTTCCCTTCCTCGCCGCCGGTGCCGAGCTCGCCCCAGGTGAAGGTGCAGGAGGGAGAGCTCCAACGGGGGCCGGTGGCTCGAGCGCTGTGGAGCATATTCTGAGTGGTGATCCTGGCGCGTCGTCCTCGAGGGCTTGCGACCCCTCTCCTAAGGCGTCGGTCACTAAGGAGACGCGGCATGCGGCTCCCGAGGCCAAGGCTCCAGGAGCCTCGGGAGGTTCTGGTGAGACGGCGCCCGGCTGTTCGCCGCAACCGGGCACCCCTGAAGCTGTCCTCCCCAGCTCTTCTTCGGCCCTGCTACGCACTGGCCGTCACGTCCAGTGCTTCGGTCGTCTCTGTGTGTACTTCGAGGAGCTCCGCAAGAGGAAATGATCCCCTAGGGGCCGCAATATCTTCGGGCCGTTGAAGCGACGGAAGCACATCGCCATTGACAGGTAAGTATCTTATTGTTGTGGCTTCTTGCGTGCAGTCTTCTTATCCTGACGTCAATCCTTCAGGGCTCCTCCCTTTGAAGCTGTTACGTCTACTGAGGAGCGGCCTGCCCCTTCCTCGACTCCCCCATCGTCCTCAAGCTGCCTCGGTCTGCCCGCCGCCTCCGGAGCAGGTCGGTTGAGGGAGCGTTTCTGCCTTCGGGGCGCGCTGAGCCTGCGGCTTTATTGCCCCTCCCCCATGGTTTGGTGTGGAGCTTGGCGGGCGTGCCCAAGACCCCTCCTTTGGTCATGGACAGTAGCTGGTTGACTCCTGCCTTTGGTTCCTCTTCAAGAAGCGAGCCCCGATTGGCTCGGGCTCCTCGCGAGGACTGGTTGATGTCAGGTGCGGCGCCAGCCCCCAGCCCCCTGCCGAGAGGTGGTGTGCTGCTTGGCGACCCGCCAGCAGCCCCCGTGGCGTAGGACGAGGTGAGCCGAGCGTTCGAGCTCAAGCGCGGGCGGAGCGTAGTTCGTCATGAGCTCTTCCAGGAGGCAATGGGCGCAATGAGCTGACTTGGTGAAGAGCTCGCGGGTGTCGACTCGCGCCTTGAGGCTGAAGGTCTCCGATTGGCGGAGGAACGGCACAAGCTGAGGGTGGCTATCAACCTTGGCTGCTACCAGCATGGTCTTGACAACGCGAAGGCTGAGGCGTCTCTTAATGTTTCCCGCGAGGTTTGCTCCCGAGCCTTGGAGGAGGCTCATGAGGCCGACCGCCGCCGCGAGGCCGCGGAGAAGCGCGCGTGGGAGCTCCACGCCTGTAGCACGTCCCTAGAGCAACAGGTGGAGGCGCGCAGAGCCGCCATTACGTCACTGAGGGGGACGCCTGTCGAGGAGGAAGAGGTCCGGAAGCGTGCGGAGGTGTTGGCGCTGGAGCCGTGGAGCACAGCCTCGAGCTTGAACAATTGGAGACGAGGGAGCGCCAAATCACCCAAGCATAAGATGCCGTCGGGGTTCGCGAGGCCAGGGTCCAGGAGGAGGTGGACCGCCGGGTGGCCGAGTTTCGCGCAGAACTGGAGGGAAGGTATGACTTGAAGCAGAAGCTTGCAGGTATGGAGGGTGCGGGCAGGGCTGCTGCCCTCAGGCCCAGGTTGGACGAGGCTGAGAGGCGTGCGTAGGCAATGGCTGCCGCCCTGGTCATGGCGCATGCGGACTTGGCCTCCGTCCGTGCCAAGCTGCTTTCTCTCCGGAAGCGGGTTGATGACGCCGAGGCTGTCGCATGGCAAAACAAGGAGGAAGTGCTCTAACATCGGACGCTGGAGCGCGAGCATGCTCCTATGCTTCAAGATCTCCGGAACAGGGCCAACACCGCCCTGGGCTACATCTGTGACGAGAATGCTCCTGCCCCCATTCGAATGACTATGCCAGCCACTTGATCTTCTTCTCTGACGTGGTGACGCGCCTGGAAGCTCGGTCCGACAGGGCTCGTCGGCCCGTGGAGGAGAGAAGTTGGGGCCTGCTCGGGCGCGCGTTCTCCCGTGTCTTCAGCCACCTCAGGAACACTTTCCCCGACTTCGACTTCGATGCTGCCATTGCCCCCGTACCGCAGGCCGTCCGGGGCAAACTGGCGCGGTGGGTGGAGGACAACGTGGACGCGCTGGTCAGAGCCTTTGCCACTGATGACGACGTGGTGGTGGTCGCCGCAGACGAAGGCGACGTGGTTGATGACGGCGACGAAGGCGTCACCGAAGGTGGCAATGGTGCCGACGAAGACGACGATGACGACGCGAGTTACGCGTCCGAGGGCGATGTAGCGAGTGACATATCTGGTTGATCCCATGTCCCCCTGTCGTTTTTCCCTATAGGCAAAAACTCAGGCGTGGCCCTTGGAAAACTTGTAAGAGCATTTTAAGAGGGGGAGCCCCTCATGTAAGCAGGTTGCGGCCTTTACTTTCTTATGCGGTATTGAATCTGTGCCCCCGTGGACTCATGAGTCCGGGGGCGAGTTCCCTATCGTGGTTTACCTTAGTCAGCACCAGCCTCGAGCTGGATCACGAGGCTACGAGTTTCTGAGAATCCTGCGGAGCTTTTCGACCTATCAGAAGGGGCTCCGCAAGAGGCAAGCGCCAGTTGTAGCGTTAGCGCGCGCTCGGCGCGCGTGTGCTTCGCGCAGTCCCGCTCGCGAGGGGCTCATGAGGGGAAGGCGACGGACATGAGTCCCAAACTGAACGAAATCCAGAAAGCAAGAAACTATTCGAACAAGAAGAGGAACCCCGCGTGCACATCGACAAAAAACTCGGTTTCAAGTTAAATCCATATCCAGAAAGCAAAGCTACAGAAAGAGAGATCCAAAGCAAATGGCCGCGTCCGGCACCTAGTCTAGTCTTCTGGTCTTCAAGACTTCTCACCTGCGCGGAGCTAAGTGATACACCTCCGTCGTATCTACTTCTCCAAACACTTTTGCCCTTGTTTTGGACTCTAACTTGCATGATTTGAATGGAACTAATCCAGACTGACGTTGTTTTCAGCAGACTTTCCATGGTGTTATTTATGTGCAGAAACAAAAGTTTTCGGAATGACCTCAAACTCCACGGAACATATTTTCGGAAAATATTAAAAATACTGGAAGAAGAATCCACATCAGGGGGCCCACACCCTGTCCATGAGGGTGGGGGGCGCGCCCCCTGCCTCGTGGGCCCCCTGACGCTCCACCGACCTCAACTCCAACTCTATATATTCGTGTTCGGGGAGAAAAGAACCAGACAGAAGGATTCATCGCGTTTTACAATGCGGAGCCGCCGCCAAGCCCTAAAACCTCTCGGGAGGGCTGATCCGGAGTCCGTTCGGGGCTCCGGAGAGGGGAATCCGTCGCCGTCGTCACCATCAACCATCCTCCATCACCAATTTCATGATGCTCACCGCCACAGTGAGTAATTCCATCGTGAGGCTTGCTGGACGGTGATGGGTTGGATGAGATCTATCATGTAATCGAGTTAGTTTTGTTAGGATTTGATCCCTAGTATCCACTATGTTCTGAGGTTGATGTTGCTATGACTTTGCTATGCTTAATGCTTGTCACTAGGGCCCGAGTGCCATGATTTCAGATCTGAACCTATTATGTTTTCATGAATATATGTGAGTTCTTGATCCTATCTTGCAAGTCTATAGTCACCTACTGTGTGTTATGATCCGGCAACCCCGAAGTGACAATAATCGGGACCACTCCTGGTGATGACCATAGTTTGAGGAGTTCATGTATTCACTACGTGTTAATGCTTTGTTCTGGTACTCTATTAAAAGGATGCCTTAATATCCCTTAGTTTCTATTAGGACCCCGCTGCCACGGGAGGGTAGGACAAAAGATGTCATGCAAGTTCTTTTCCATAAGCACGCATGACTATATTCGAAATACATGCCTACATTATATTTATGAATTGGAGCTAGTTCTGTGTCACCCTATGTTATGACTGTTACATGATGAACCGCATCCGGCATAAGTCTCCATCACCGATCCAATGCCTACGAGCTTTTCATATATTGTTCTTCAGTTATTTACTTTTCCGTTGCTACTGCTACAATCACTACAAAACCCAAAAATATTACTTTTGCTACCGTTCCTGTTACTTCCATATTACTTTGCTACTAAATACTTTGCTGCAGATATTAAGTTATCCGGTGTGGTTGAATTGACAACTCAACTGCTAATACTTGAGAATATTCTTTGGCTCCCCTTGTGTCGAATCAATAAATTTGGGTTGAATACTCTACCCTCGAAAACTGTTGCGATCCCCTATACTTGTGGTTATCACTAAGTGCTGCCACTAGGCGTGGGAGGGAGCCCCAGGGCCTAAGGCCGGAACCCCTGAGACTCCGAGGCGTGTACAACCCCAACTCATTATTACGTGAGAGTGTCACGGGCGGTGAACTTCACAGGCACTGGGCCTTCTTCACATGTACCGACCTTGCTTCATATCGCCAGACGAGGGACCCGCCTTTCGCCACCCTCGACCATGTTTGAGCCGACCGGCAACCTGGACGACACAAAGGGGGGAAAGGGGACGCCAGCGGTGCCCTCGGCGACCACAGGTCCTCTGCCGGGGGAAGGGTCATCGAAGCCTCCCCGGCAGAGGGCCTACCTCCGGCTGTCCCTTGGCTTCGCGCGCCGTGGGGAGGGGCCTGGCTCCCGACCCCTCTCCTGCAGCCCCCTACGCGATCCCCCCACTGGCAGGGAGGCCGCCAAGCTGGGCCGCCAGCCGTTGTGGTGATCTGTTCCTCCTGCGACTCATGGTTAGCGTAAGCTTGCTCCTGAGGGATTAGGGGTACCCTGTAGTGGTCGTTGCACACGCGGTCGTGGCGGTTCCCCGACGGCTCCTGGAAGGCTTCGACTCCTAGCGCCCCTTCTTCCCAATCTTCTCCAACAAACGAGCCGGGGTCGTCCTCCGGTGTGTACTACTGGTCATGCGGGGCATGTAGGCTTCCGGGGCTGTTACCCCGAACACCTCGCCGTAGTGCCCCACACTCCATGTTGCCCGGCCCAGCGTGGCGTCCTGAGGATAGTAGCGTGGCATCTCGCCGGGACAATGGGGGGCGACACTTGTGCCCGTGCTTGTCGCGAGCGGTATGGGGGCGGCGGAGCCTCCGGCGCCGCCGGCCGCGCTGGTGTTGACGAAGCCCCCATGCGCGCCCGACGGGGCGTGGTTGCGGCGAGGCCCGCCAGAGACCTCAGAACGGCACGAGAAGGGAGTCGATAGCAGAGCAGCGGTGCTCGAGGCCGCCCGCGTCTAGCAGCTCAAAGCAGCTGTTCCAAAGAGCGTGTCCCGGCCGCTCTCGATCAGCCGGCACCGCAGCAGCTCCCTTGCCACGGTGAGTGCCGCCCGCATGTTTGCCTGCTCTCGCCGCGAGTGCGGCACTGTTGCCGCGGCGTGGCTTGCTGCCCTTGCAGCGGCTCGTACCTGTCGTGGAGTGAGGGAGGACGACGCCCCGCGCCGCCTGGAGCACGGGGTCGAGGCCTTCATGAGCAGGCATCGTTGCCCGGGCCGGCCAGGCTGCCCAACGGTCGGAGTCAGCTCTTGGGTCGCCGGACATCTCGACCGTGGAGCGTTGGTGAGTCGATTGTCGAGGAAGAAGCTCCGGCGCACCCCTACCTAGTGCGCCAAATGTCGGATGTGGGGTCCCGACAAACCCTTAAGGTTCGAACTCTGGGGTGCGCGCGAAGTCTTTCCCTCCTACCGATCCACGCCCTAGCTCGCTAAGATCTCACGGATGAACTCGACGAACTCGCAATACAGAAAGACACGAGGTTTATACTGGTTCGGGCCACCATTGTGGTGTAATACCCTACCCCAGCGTGGTAGTGGTGGATTTCCTCTTGGGCTGATGATGAACAGTACAAGGGGAAGAACAGCCTCTTGAGGTTGAGGTGTTCTTGTGCTCGTCCAGCTTGTGTGGGTGAGATGCCTCTGAGTGAGTTGTCCCCTACGGTGGTGGCTAGCTCTACTTATATAGTCCCCGGTCCTCTTCCCAAATATTTAGCGGGAGGGGAGCCAACAACGGCGGGCAAATTTGAAGGGGGACAGCTAGTACAAGCTATCCTGACAAAAGTGGTCTTCGCCTGCGAAAGGCTCTGGTGGTGACGCCATCTTGGCTCCACGATGACCTCCATCCTGCCGTCCTTCTGGTCTTGGTCTCGTTGCACCAATAAGGCAACCTTTGCCTGATGCCTCGGTACTCCTCGCCTGCGCTGGCCTCCTTAGCACCAAAGAGGAAACAAGGGCCTTCTGTGGCCGGCGCCACTTTGGTCTCGATCGTCATGGCTCATGTTACGAGAGCCTTGTGAGGTTTGCCCCGCCTTGATATCTCCGCTCCTCGTGAGCCTGCCTGTCCAGGCCACTCCCGAGGAGGTCTTGCATCATCCGCCTCGCAAGGCTTGGCCCCTTGCGAGGGTCTTGGATGCCTCGCTGATGAAGATGGGCCGTACGGCCCGCTGACTTAGCCACGCCACGGGCCGCAGGCTGGCAAGTCTGGGGACCCCCATTCCCAGAATGCGGACATCGGCCCACGAGGGACATGCCCAGCTGGTCTGGCTCAGCCCCTCCCCGGGTCGCCTTCTCCCCCTGTTCCCCCGACCGGGGTCGCAACAGGGGCGAACCCCACTAGACTGCCTCGACCACCCCCCCTCGACGCCTCGGCCTCCTCCCCACCTACCTCCACCCACTTCCCCCCTCGGCCTCTCCTCCTCATCCTCATCCATTCTCCCTCCTCTCCACCACTCTCTCGCTCGCGCTCGAGCGCTACCATGGCCTTGCCGCCGTAGAACGCGCGACCACAGCCACCACCTCGCCTCACCACCACGTCCATCGTCTCCATCGTCGTCCTCTTCCTCGTCCCCGTCAACGAGAGCGAGCCGGGAGCTACTGCAGCGAGCCCGGCGAGCTCATCTTCTTCCCTAGATCGCCGAATGCTGCCTCCGTCGATCCATCGTCTCCACTGCGCTACAAAGCTCCCACGGGCCACCTTGAGCCGCTCGGTGATTTCCATCACCTCTTCTTTTTCCTCCTTTAGGTTGCTGCGCCCGTAGCTCACCGCTTCTACCGTGGCCGAACACAGCACTGCCATCGATCTCCTCATCGTGGCCACGCTCACCAATGAGCTCGTCCGAACTCACAGTCGTGCGCAGCACGCGCATAGGGCTCTGTAACGCTAGCTAGCTCTCTCCACCGTGCCGTGTATCGCCGGATCCACCTCGTCCCCTTCCGCCTCGGCAGCCGGTGATTCCCGTCGACCGCGGCCTCCCTCTGCACTCCCGTTCACTCACGGGGCCTCCTTGCGCCCGCACGGTGAGCACCGCACGTCCTCCCCCTGCCTCCCCCTCATTCTGATGCGCATACCGTCGCCGCCATGGACGGCCGAGCTCAGCTCCACCGTGCCGGTCATCGTCGTCACTTCCGTTGATGCCAAGGCCATCCGAGCACACCATTGTGCTCGGGGCACTCGAGCGGTGCGTCCTAGCACTTTAGATCGCTCGTGTGCACTAGTTCTTTGTTTTCCTCGAGCTACCGTTGACCACCATCGCCGGCGACCTTGCAGCTCCCTGTTCCGGCCATCTCCGGTCGGTCTAGTGGCACCATTCGATGTGTGGCAGCGTCAGCATTCGAATGCAGGTGAAAACGCGCGATTTGGCGCTCTGTAGCGAAGATCCGAGCCTCTCCGGTGAACTCGCCGGCGTAACTCCGGCGCCGCCCGCCGACGTGGCCGACCTGGGGCCACCCCCAGGGTCGCTGCCAGCGAGCCCAGTTGACTAGGTTGACCCAATCAACTGCTGACTGGGCAGCCCAGTACCACCGACATGCATGCCCCACCGCATAATTAAACTAATTAAAATGTTTTTATAATTAAAAGTAATTAGTAATCTAATATTCCACTAACATGTGGGGCCTAGCTGTTATTTAACCTCATTTTAGTTAGTTTAAACTTCTGTTAGTCCACCGTCTATGACAGGTGGGACCCATTGGTCGGTTTGACCTGCTCAGCCGTCCTCTTGACTGCAGACATCACAATGATGTCATGCTGACGCAGTAATTCCTTTCTGTTAATTTAATTAATTCAAAAAAATACTTTAATCTTTAAAAATTCACGTAAATTAATCCGTATCTCGGATGAAAATGTTTTATACATGAAAGTTTCTCAGAACGACGAGATGAATCAGAATACGGTCTCCATTCATCTGTAACATGTACTAGCATAGCGAACATGCAACCTTCCTCCTCCTGTTCGTCTGTCCGAAAATGCCTAACCCCGGGAAAACTTTCCGGGATGTTCTCCCCCTTCACCGCTATCATGTAACACTGTGTTAGAACACCCCTAGTGCTGCTTGTTGTCTTGTCATGCATAATGTTGCACTTGTTTGCTCTGTATTTATTGTTTCTTCCCACTCTTCTCTCCGGTAGAACCCGAGACCGCTGGCGATGCCGCTGTGATCGACTACGTCGATGACGACCCCTTCTTCCCTTTCAGCGGAGCTTCTAGGCAAGCCCCCTTTGATCATCCCAATATCGCCCATTCCATTCTCTCATGCTTGCATTAGATTTTCGTACTGTAATTGATTGCTCCTATTCTGATCCATAGCCTGCTTTTGTAACCTTCTCATTGTACCTTACCTGCTTATCCTAAACTTCTTATAGTGATCCATTTGTGACTCCCACCTTGTCCTTGTTGCCCCTGCTTCATCATCGACGACTCGATCAACATGATCGACGACCAGAGCCCGACACCTCACATCACATCACACCCTTTTGTTGCTCGACTCTGCAGGGCTACTATCGAGTGCCGAGGGTGAGACCTCACAACGCGCTCCCAATGACTACTCTGTAGTGTAGCTATTTGGTTGTGGTCAATGAGGGTGGTTCCTTCTTCAGCACTCCCGATACGGCTCTATCGTGCAACCCCTCAAGTGTGAACCTCGAGGGTGGTTCCTCTTATGTTCACCTGGATGATTACGTCGAGTGGAATTCATCGGGGGTAATTCCTTGGGTTTTCCCCTTGATGTTTGGACACACGGTTACACGAGCTTTACCTGAGACCATTGTTGAAGTCGGGTCGGCCCTGAGGGGTACCCGCAAGTTGATGTGAAAGTCGAGCGAGCCCGTAGAGCACCCGTGAGTTTTCTACGTGGCACGGCCAGGCTTTCTGGGCCCTTGCCATAAGTCCATGAGACGGGGCGATTGGGTCACATTATCATGAGTCTCTCCTTGTCTCCGCGAGCGTTTGGGTATTTGTTCTGAGTTGGCCTATGTCCTTTATGCACTAACCACCACACGAGAATAGATATGGGCCTCGACGTCGCAGTATCAGCCGAAGCTTTGTCAGACGTCCAGTTCAACATTGCGGCATGGTCGGATTGTGCTGGCTGTCGGAGGCGGTGCTGGTATCCACCCTGCTCGCAATGACCCAGAGTGCAACGGGCGATGGGCCCAAGACCCTAGGGCACTTAGGATGTAGCAGCCAGATGGTGGATCCCTGGAGCCAGATGCCACCGCCGACGGATACTGCTACATGGAGGCCGCCGAAAACCAGGAGTAGTTAGGAGGTCCCATGCAGGAGGCCTTGCCTCTTCGATCGTTGATGTTTGTGTTTGCCTTCTTAAGGCAGTCTTGTCTAACTTTATGTCTGTACTCAGATATTGTTGCTTCCGCTAACTCTTGTGTTTCGAGCTTCTGTATTTCTGCCCTCGAGGCCCCTGGCTTGTAATATAAAGCTTGTTTTATTTCAATTTGTGTCTAGGGTTGTGTTGTGATATCTTCCCGTGAGTCCCTGATCTTGATCGTATAGATTTGCATGTATGATTAGTGTATGGTCGAATCGGGGGTGTCACACTCCTTGCCCGTACAAACACCTTGGTTCAACTCCATAATCTTGACGGAGGCTCCCAAGTAACACCTAACCAATCTAGGAGACACCACTCTCCAAAAGGTAATTGATGGTGTGTTGATGATGAACTCCTTGCTCTTGTGCTTCAAATGATAGTCTCCCAAACACTCAACTCTCTCTCACATATTTGGATATGGTGGAAAGATGATTTGAGTGGATAGCAACTTGGGGAAGGCTAGAGATCAAGATTCTTGTGGTTGGATTGGAATGTCTTGATCTCAACACATGAGTAGGTCGTTCTCTCACAGAAAATGAATGCTGGAAGTGTAGGCACGTTCTGATGGCTCCCTCCACGAATGGAGGAAGGGTGGAGGGGTATATATAGCCTCCACATGAATTCTAACCGTTACGCACACTGTACCAAACTCGGTGGTACCGAATAGTGAAACTCGGGCAGAGCGATTTAGTTCAAAATGTGAACGTTAGGCTTTTCGGTGGGACCGACATGATCAACTCGACGGGACCGATGTGCTAGGGTTAGGGCATAACTTGATCTCGGTGAGACCGATCACATGAACTCGGTGAGACCAGTTTCAGTGATAGGCAAACAGACAGTTGGTCAGGTAAACTCGGTGGGACCGATTGCTCATTTCGGTAAGACCGAAAGTTACTAAAAGGAAACAGAGAGTTTGCATTGCGAACTTGGTGGGACCGATCGCTCATTTCAATTAGACCGAAACGTTACGAAGGGAAATGGAGAGTTTGCAATCCCATCTCGGTGAGACTGAGATCCCTATCGGTGAGACCGAACTGATTAGGGTTTCTCGCTATGGCTATGTGAAATGAACTGGGTGGCGCCGGATAGATCAAATCGGTGGGGCCGAGTTTGACTTTAGGTTTAGGACACATGTGCAATTGATAAAGTGGTTGATGGCTTTTGGAGCATATCACTAAGCATTTTGAGCAAGCAAGCCATTAAGCAACACTTCATCCCCTTTTAATAGTATTGGCTTTTCCTGTCGACCCAATGTGACCTTGGATCACTAAAATGAAAATGTAGAGTCTTGAACTTTTACCAATATGTGTCCTTAGAATTTTGAGGGGTCCACATCTCTAGTCCATGCCGTGCCAACTTTCTGAAATGATCATCTTGAAAGTGTATTAGTTCAATGAGCTATATGTTGTTAAGAATTACCAAAACCACCCAGGGATTAGTTGCGCTTTTCAATCTCCCCCTTTTTGGTAATTGATGACAACATATAGATCAAAGCTTCGACAAATGATAATAATAATGAAATACATCGTCGCTTTGAGAAGTATGTGATAAGGAAGAGCTCCACCTGAATTTGTGCATTATTTAAAATTTTCTTTTGAATGCAAATGCACAATCGATTAGGAACATGGGTTACTCTTCCATGTCACATACATCTTGGTGGAGCGCTCAAAATGATAGCATATGAAATATACACTCGTCACCAAGATAAAGTGAATGATCATACATGAGAGATAGATAATATCATCATCCAAGCACAAACATTAAAGTATGATATGATCAAACACATGATCATACAAGTATCTCACACACATAACCATAAAGTATCACCCAAGCAAGCAAACAAGGTAGCAAATAAGTAGCAGCAAAAGAGCCAAAAAGAAGCAAAGCTCTCTCTCTCTCTCTCTCTAAGCCTATGATCTATACACTTTCTCCCTCTTTGGCAACAGGTTACCAAAAAGCTTGAAAATGCATAGTGCTATGCGGCTCTCTAAGCTTGATCTTCGAGAGGTGGCGTGGAGAGGACTCCTGCAACAAATGCATCTAAAGAGGATAAAGGAGCTGGTGGAGTTGCAACTGGAGGGGCAACTGAGGCTGTGGCTGCAGGAGCTGAGGTTGTAGCTCTAGTATCTGACACTGGCACGCTGCAGACCTCTGTCTTCTGGGCACCCTTTGATAGGCATCAGTGGTGGTCTTGTCACTCTTGTCCTCAAGATCTTCTTGGATCTTCTCCACAGAAGTCTGAATCTCTGTCACCTTGACATCCAATTCATGAAGTTTTGTTTCAAAGATTCTCTCAAGACTCTTGATTCTGAGTCAGGGTGGCTAATCCTTTCTCAGTCCTCAAAGTGGCTTGAATAAGATAGCCAAGTTGGTCTTGTTTTGACTTGAGAAAAACTTGTGAAGCCTCTTCAACACTTGGCATCTTGGCTGCCTTCTCTGCTTTTGCCTTTGCTCTCTTCTCTTGAGCCTCTACTGATGTTGGTTCTATAGCATCCATGACAACTGTGTTGTCCTCAAAGTCGGGCCTCAAGGGAAGGTGTTCTTTGTCCAACAGGTATGTGCCTGTGCCCATCTTGGAGTTGATGAGCATCTGGATGTGTGGAGCATACGCACATGATCTCTTCTGATCAGCACCTGTCCTCCTGATTGTCTGTACAATCAGTGTCATCACCTTGAACATTTCTGGCACATCAAGCAGATGCAGCAAATTGATGGAATGTCCTCTTATCATCCTATCATCACCAGACTTGGGCAACAATGTGTGCCTCAGAATAGTGTTGATTGTGGGCAGTCCTGACAGGAGATAATAGACATAGCCAAACTTGTGATGTTCGAAGGCTGCATCTGGAATCTCTTTGTACATATGTGCCATGTAGTTGTGTCCTTTCCTAGGCTTTTCATACACATCTTTATCATCCTCATGCTCTTCAGGGGCATTGATTAGCTTGGCCCACTCAGAAATGGTAGACTATTACCTTGTACCCTCAGTCATCCAGGCAATTCTTCCATCTGGATAGAAGTGAGTTGTGGAGTAAAATTGCATGATAAGCTCATCATGTCCACTTGGTCAATTTATGACCCACAAAGGCATCAACTCCATTCATTCTGAAGCTCTCATGAACTCCAGGAAAGTGATCCTCATTTTCATCAATATATTCTCAATCAACCCATTTTATATCACTTACTATGGGCTTCTTATCTAGGAGCACAGTCTTATAGAAGTCCTATTGTTCCTTAGTGTGAAACCTGTAGTCTACAACAGTTCTCCTTCTTGCAGCATAGGGATCTGACTGTCTCCATAGTCTGGGACCTCCATCCTTTCTTATCTTCATGTTTTCAGCCACTGGATGTGTATCATAATGATCCGGGATCTTGGGCTTCAACTTTCTGAGCACTTGGGATTCCTCTTCTTCTTCTTCTATTTCAGGCACTGGGGCCTTGTTCTTTTCTGCAGCTGGTATATTTCTAGTGGATCTCTTTGGTGCACACTTGGTGGCTTGAGCAGTAGCTTTGGGGGCAGTCTTGGGATTGATGGAGCAGCCCCAAACTTGATGGCATCCCCCATTAGCTTCTGAGCTTTAGGTGCTGGTGCAACATCCTCTTCTTCATCTTATTCCTGATCCTCAGCTAGGTCTCTTATCATGGAGGATCTACCATTAATTCTGGCCATGGTCTTTTTGACCCTTTCCTTTCTCTTCTTGCCCTCACCATCCTCCTTTGGTTCAAGAGTGAACTCAATGGTTTCCTGTGTTGAGGCTCTGGCTTTAGACATGGGCACTCTCTTGGCAGGAGCCTTCTTGTTCAACCCAGGCTTAGTTGAAGATGCTGTGCCAAATTCTTTCTTGACAACTTTCTTCTTGGAACTGACTTCTTCCTCAGCAGCAACATAGTCTTCATCCTGTGAATCAGAGTTTCTCTTTCTCCTTCTCCTTGTTGCTTACTTGGGAAAGTTGCTTGGGGTGCTTCTACTACCCTCATCATAGCTGCCGGAGGGACTAGTGCCCTCACTCAAGTTAACTTGCTCCTCAGACTTGTTCTGGCTATCACTTTGATCTAACATGTCTGACACTTCAAACTGAAAGTTGACCCTGTGAATAGATGTAGTTGAGATAGAGTGGATGAGCATCACAAAGTGCAGAGATTTTGCAAAACAATTGAGTCAAAAACGTAATTTTAGTTTTCCACAGAAAGCATTTCGGAGCTACCGATTTGTTAAACTCGATGACACCGAAGCAATGTTAGAGCTGAACTAGTGAGATCAGTCAGACCGAGACACAGTTTGGTGACTCCGAGATTTCTAGGGTTTCACTGAGAGTTGAACTCGGTCACACTGATTTGCAAGTTTCGGTCAGACCGAAAGTTGCAAGTGCAATGGCCTAAGCCAAATCGGTGTGACCGATTTCTACAACTCGGTCAGTCCGAGATGAGTTCGGCGGAAACCTAACCCTAAATTTTTGAATCAGATCTAATCTAAAGAAAGTTTTTATTGCATACATTAATTTCATACGTGGTAAGAATTATGACATTGAATTTGTGCTAAGAATCGGAGGTAAAGATTGCACAGAGGATTGAACTCATACCCTAACTTGGAGATGAGCTTGCTACGGCGGCAACGGCGGTGAAGATTCCTGTTGGCGGTGACGGAGACTAGCGGCAGGAGGTCGCTGGCGAAGAGAGGACAATCCGGAGACCCGAGTCGGCAAAGTAGGATATGTGCGAGCGAAGGGTTTCGGAGAAATTTCCAAAATTTGACCCGTGGGTATTTATATCCTGACCCTGTCGGTGTGACCGAGTGGAACGACTCGGTGGCACTGAGATGCAGAATCGCAAGCAGTTACTGACTCTCGGTGTGACCGAACTGTTCTAATCGGTTGCACCGAGATTGAAAACCTAGATCAACTCAGTGAACTCGGTGTGACCAAAAGGAATGAATTGGTCAGACCAAAATACACAAAGAGGTTTTGGAAGTTTAAGTCTATGACAAATCGGTGACTCTGAGTGCTCCTCAGCCAGAGGGTTCGAATCCGACTTGATCAAACTTTGTGATGTAGCATGAATAGAGTTTGAGAAGAGAAAAGCATAGATAGCTAGAGGAAGTTCTTAGGCATTCTGGTCCATCCATTTGGCAAAAGAAAAAGAGCCAAACAATCAAAGCAACAAGTGGATGTCCTCGAATGAGAAAAATATGCAATCAACATGCTCACACAATAAGATGGCAAATGAAATATGTGGCAAAGCATGCACAAACACTCTAGCATCTATGAAGCAATTGTCGATGACTAGGTCATCTATATATGAGTATATTGACTGAGGAGTCAAATGAGGACATTTGATCGTAGGTCATACTCATCGTTTAAGCACAAGTGGGGTTACCACTTTTACATAAAGTATTGTTGTGTTCACACCATTAGAGTTGCTTTAGCTCAATTCTTAGAGTAAAGCTCCCCCTAGATATGATATCCCCAATAAGAGGGATGAACTAACCTTGGGTTTTGTCGATGATGACTTCATGTAGATGTTGAAGATGTGGATGCTCAATGTTGATGTAGATCATTTGGAGCAATCCATTGGAGAGAGTTGCACTTTCAATACCTACATGGGTTAGTCCCACAAGGAACAAACAAGGATATCCATAGACATAGAGTGAAGTACACACAAGATGATGTCCATGAAAGCATTAGGTTACCTTGTTCCTTGTTTTACCAACAAGAGGGTTTGTGACTCCTTGAACTAGTGCAAGATGTGGAAGTTGATTGCACTTGTTCTCGCCAAAATGATATGAGTGAAATATGTTGGCGGAGTCACCCTTAAGAACTCTCTAGTTCTTATTCTTCGGGATCCACATCAACTTGATGGGAATCCTTGGAGTTGTAGTCGTACTTGATGAAGTAGAACTTGATGTAGTCTTGGGAACCCACTTGACCAAGGCCTCGGGATCTTCTTCAAATGCATCAATCTCCTCTTCAAGCTTGTCCTTGCCTTTTTGCTTGTGGTCTTGTGGTGGAAGATCGTCTTGAGCTTGTGTCCCCTTGAAGGAAGTATGATCATACTTCTCTTGTTGAGGAACAAACTTCGTCTTGGGGTATTGATCTTCTTCCCACTCAACTCCATTGGCATTGAACTTTCGTTCAAAACCAACACCTTGATTCTTCCGGTGCCTTCCTTGCTTGCGTATAATTTCCTCAAATTTCTTACTTACACCAAGGCTCTTATAAACACCTTTCTCTATAATTCCCTTCAATAAGCTATTTTCTTGCTCAAGTGTAACTTGGCTAAGAGAATCATTAGTGGAATCAAGAGAACTACTATAAGCACCAATATTGGATTTAGCATGATTATTGTTACTACTAGATGAAGAATATTTCTTGTTCTTGTTGCTAGATTCTACTTGTGGCATGTAAGTAGACAAGAGTAAACGCTTGCCAATGTAAGAAGAACTTTTCTTACGAAGATCATCATTGATTTCTCTGAACCCATGCTCTTTCTCAAGGTTGAGCTTTTCAAAGCATAGCTTCTCATGAGTCTTTAAAAGCTCTCGATGATATTCTAAGGTAGTTTCATGAGCTAACTTAAGAGTGTTTAGTTCTTTAGTTAGATGCTCAATCTGTTTCTTATCATCGTCATTTTTTTATCTTGATTATGATGATTAATAGCAAGTTCATCATAGTTTTCATCACTAGAGTTGTCAACAAGTAAATAATCATCACCTAGCAAATCATCTTCATCACTATTGAAATCAACATACTCGGGGTGTGATACCTTTGGGACTTTAGCCATGAAGTACCTTCCAATTGCTTCATTTGGTGAATCAAAAATGTCATAGGAGCTGGTTGACACAAGTGCTATACCGGCAACACCTTCATCTTGAGTATATTCGGAGTCAGAGTGATAACTTCTCTCGGAGTGGTGGTCGGAGTCAGAGCCGGATACCCATTCACCAACATGAGCTTGATGTCTTCGTTTTGTATAGCTCCTTGATGACTTGTCCTTCCTTTCCGAATCCTTGCTTCTGCGGGAGGTTCTTCGTTCATAACGATCATCTCTACTCCTTCTCTCCCTTGGAGGTGATTCTTCTCTTTTGCTTATCCTTTTAGGTGATTCTTCTGTTCAAGCATGATAATCACTATTGGAGGTTTATGTCCAAGAATATGCATTTTCATGTTATGCTTCCAACTAGCAAAATTAGAACCATCAAAGTAAGGACCTCTACGGTGGTAATTTCCCTCGCTAGACGCCATACTCTCCTAGGTTGTGAAACCAAGGCTATGATCACCAAAGCTATGGAAATCAAGTAAAATGGAGACAAAAGCACATATACCAATTGAGAGGATCGAGAAGAGGTGTCTAGAGGGGGGAGGGGGTGATTAGACCCTCAACAAAGAAAATTAGCCGTTTTTAAGTTCTTCAAGTTAAGGTGGAGTTCTAGCACAAGTTTAAACATTCACAATACATTTCAAGCAAGCATGGAAATAATATATGAGCAGCGGAAAGTAAAGCATGCAAGTTGCAATAAAGTAAAGGGATGGGATTCGAGTGTGCAAACATAATTGTAGACACGAATATTTTTGGGGTGGTTCCGATAGGTGGTGCTATCGTACATCCACATTGATGGAGATTTCAACCCTCAAAGGGTAACGGTTGCGCGAGTCCATGGAGGGCTCCACCCATGAAGGGTCCATGAAGAAGCAACCTTGTCTATCCCACCATGGCCATCGCCCATGAAGGACTTGCCTCACTAGGGTATATCTTCACGAAGTAGGCGATCTCCGTGCCCGTACAAACTCCTTGGTTCAACTCCACAATCTTGACGGAGGCTCCCAAGTAAACCTAACCAATCTAGGAGACACCACTCTCCAAAAGGTAATAGATGGTGTGTTGACGATGAACTCCTTGCTCTTGTGCTTCAAACGATAGTCTCCCCAACACTCAACTCTCTCTCACATATTTGGATTTGGTGGAAAGATGATTTGAGTGGAAAGCAACTTGGGTAAGTCTAGAGGTCAAGATTCTTGTGGTTGGATTGGAATGTCTTGGTCTCAACACATGAGTAGGTGGTTCTCTCTCAGAAAATGAATGCTGGAAGTGTAGGCACATTCTGATGGCTCTCTCCATGAATGGAGGAAGGGTGGAGGGGTATACATAGCCTCCACACGAAATCGAACCGTTACACACAATTTACCAAACTCGGTGGGACCGAATAGTGAAACTCGGTCAGACCGATTCAATTCAAAATATGAACGTTAGGCTTTTCGGTGGGACCGACATGATCAACTCAGTGGGACCGATGTGCTAGGGTTAGGGCATAACTTGATCTCGGTGAGACTGATTTCAGTAATAAGCAAATAGAGAGTTGGTCAGGCAAACTCGGTGGGACCGATCACTCATTTCGGTGAGACCGAAACGTTACGAAAAGGAAACAGAAAGTTTGCATTGCAAACTCAGTGGGACCGATCGCTCATTTCGGTTAGACCAAAATGTTACGAAGGGAAACAAAGAGTTTGCAATCCCATCTCGGTGAGTCCGAGATCCCTATCGGTGAGACCGAACTGATTAGGGCTTCTAGCTATGGCTATGTCAAATGAACTCGATTGCGCCAAATAGATCAAACGGTGAGGCCGAGTTTGACTTTAGGTTTAGGACATATGTGGAATTGAGAAAGTGGTTGAGGGCTTTTGGAGCATGTTACTAAGCATTTTGAGCAAGCATGCCATTAAGCAACACCTCATCCCCTTTTAATAGTATTGGCTTTTCCTATCGACTCAATGTGATCTTGGATCACTAAAATGAAAATGTAGAGTCTTGAGCTTTTGCCAATATGTGTCCTTAGCATTTTGAGGGGTCAACATCTCTAGTCCATGCCATGCTAACTTTCTGAAATGATCATCTTGAAAGTGTTTTAGTTCAATGAGCTATATGTTGTTAAGAATTACCAAAACCACCCAGGGATTAGTTGCACTTTCACATTTCCCTGTAGGAAAGACTACCAAAGGCAGATAACTAGGTGTCGAATCCCACACATACCAATGCATTTCAAACATACACACAATATGTGTAGATACAACATGGCATCACAACATAACTTTACCACTCAAAGTATTTACTTAAGAGGCTCCAAAGAGCCATACATAGCATCACATTATAAATAGGGGTCACATGACCTATCATACAAAGCATACAAGCAACGGGAGCATAACTTGTCTAAGTACAGACAACTACAATAAAAAAGGCTGAGAAGCCTGACTATCTACAAGACCCTCCAAGGGTACAAGATCGTAGCTGGGATACAAGCTACTCGTCGAAGTCCACATGGAACTACAAGTGAAATCGAAATCTCCCCTGCAGAAACATAAATTAATCAAACGTGAGTACAAAGGTATCCAGCAAGACTTACATCGGAACTATCTACATATGCATCATGTATCAATAAAGGTGTTGTGGGATTTAAGTGCAGCAAGCCAACTTTGACTCAGTGACTATCCTGTACTACGACTAACAATAATTTCTTTGAGGTGAGAAAGCGCACACAAGTCCACTATTCACCACAACAATACACCACTATGGATTCTCGCCAGTCTCCCTATGAGAAGGCCATCCATAGTATTCACACTTATCTAGCGCATTTAGAGTATCTATTTCAAGTTATCTATGAACCATATAAGCCTCCAAGTAGTCCATATCCGAGGACGAGACTATTCGAATAGTTCATTAACCCTGCAATGGTGTACTAATTCTTCACACATGTTTCCACCACTTAGCACCTGTACTCGAAATGTACTCGGCAGACTTCAAGCAAAAGCCGGCGTGGGTGTAGACCACAACCTGACTAAATGCACAAGACTCTAATACAGGTTTATCGCTTATCTGAGGATGAACCCACCAGGGCAGTCCACTCGAAGTTTCCGTTATGACCTCAAACGATGTGTACAGGGTTCTCAAGTCCACCTCATCAGATCTTGGTACACCCGACCACGGTGCCTACCGCATCAAAGCCTACCCCTCCAGCACAGCCCCGGCACATCCTATAAACACTAGAAACTAGTTGTAAGTCCTGGAAAGAGATCAGGGTGATTAATAAAGTCGAGTAGGGTCATATTTTAGGGCCCAATGTGCGGTAGTAGCTGTTCTGGGATAACATACACATAACTCAGTTCTTAAGGATGGTCTCAATGAGACAACCCACCATGTACTCTGATGTGGCTTGAACTACGTCGGTATTTCCCAAAGAGGAAGGGATGATACAGCACAACTAAGGTAGGTATTTCCCTCAGTGACGAGACAAAGGTTATCGAACCAGTAGGAGAACCACGCAACACTACGTAAATGGGACCTGCACACAACGAACAAATACTTGCAACCTGACGTAAAAGAGGGGTTGTTAATCCCTCCCAGGTAAAAAGATAGATAAAATTGTAGGAGATTGGATAAATAGATCTCGTGGGAACGCGAGATAAAATAAATAACAAAAAATTGCAGCAAGGTATTTTTGGGTTTTTTGATTAATAGATATGAAAATAAAAACGAATACAAATAGATCTCGATGGAAAATATGATAAAGAATAGACCCGAGGGCGTAGATTTCACTAGTGGCTTCTCTCGAGAAAAATAGCATACGGTGGGTAAACAAATTACTGTGGGGCAATTGATAGAACTTCAAATAATTATGAAGATATCCAGGCAATGATCATTATATAAGCATCACGTCCAATATTAGTAGACCGACTCCTGCCAACATCTACTAATATTACTCCACACATCGACCGCTATCCAGCATGCATCTAGTGCATTAAGTTCATGAAGAAACAGAGTAATGCAATAAGAACAATGACATGATGTATACAAGATCTATTCATGTAGGAATAGAACCCATCTTGTTATCCTTAATAGCAACGATACATACGTGTCATTTCCCCTTCTGTCACTGGGATTGAGCATCGTAAGATCGAACCCATCACAAAGCACCTCTTCCAATGGCAATAGAAATCGATCTAGTCAGTGTAACTAAACCGAACATTCGAAGAATAAATACGAGGCTATAAGAAATCTTGCATATAAGAGATCAAAACTCAAATAACTTTCATGGATAAAATAGATCTGATCATAAACTCAACATTCATCGGATCCCAACAAACACACCGCAAAAAGAGTTACATCAAAATAGATCTCCAAGAGATCATTGTATTGAGAATCAAAAGAGAGAGAGGAAGCCATCTAGCTACTAACTACAAACCTATAGGTTTACAATGAACTACTCACGCATCATCGGAGAGGCACCAATGAGGATGATGAACCCCTCCGTGATGGTGTCTAGATTGGATCTGTGGTTTCTGGAACTGGCGGCGGCTGGAATTGTGTTTTGTCGACTACCCTAGGGTTTTTGGAATATTGGGGTATTTATAGAGCAAAGAGGCGGTGTGGGAGGCGGTCCAGGTGGGCACAACCCACTAGGGAGCGCCCGGCCCCCCATGCGCGCCCAGGTGGGTTGTGGTCCCCTCGGAGCCCCCCTCTGGTACTTCCTTGGCCCAACTTGTGTCTTTTGGTCCGGAAGAAATCTCCAAAAAGTTTTGCTGCGTTTGGACTCTGTTTGGGATTGATTTTCTGCGAAGCAAAAAACAGCAAATGGCACTGGGCACTATGTCAATAGGTTAGTCCCAAAACATGATATAAAGTTGCTATAAAATGATTGTAAAACATCCAAGAATGATAACATAACATCATGGAACAATAAAAAAATATAGATACATTGGAGACGTATAAGCACCCCCAAGCTTAATTCCTGCTAGTCCACCATACTTTCACATTCCACGACTAGCCGTTGTTGGTGGAAACGACACCTATGGGATCACGGGGAATCCCTTCTATGGTCGGCGGGCGTGGGGCTATCGAAAGAGCGGGTTTAAGAGATCAACATGGGAAATTTATCCAGGTTCGGGCCGCAAGTGATGCGTAATACCCTACACCTGCTGGCTTGTGTTTATCTAGTGTTCTTGGACTAGCTACAAAGCGTGCAGGGTCCAAAAAGTCCGAATCCTCTCTCAGTATGCCACGGGCCTCCTTTTATAGTCAAAGGGGCTACCACAGTGGCACACAGGAGGTGGAAAGTTGTACAGTAGTCGAGTTTATATCTGGCACCATAGAAAAAAAACACATTAAATGCGCTACTTAGGTGTCCTCTTACTTTATAGGGGACGACAACGAGGCCCGTCCCGTCCATCGCCGCTTCGCCTTGCTCCGACACCATTCCAGGCCAATGAGGCATGCAGCGCCATGTAGGCTGGCAGGCTGCTGAGCTGGTGTGGTGGCAGGGTCTTCACGAAATCTGCATCCCACCACGTAGGTGCTTGACTAGTTGGCTTAGGAGCCACGTACTGCCACGTGGGTACCTGCTTAGTTGGTGGGTTGGCCGCTCAGCTGGGGCGGTGACGGGGCGGCAAGGCCTTGCCACGGTCTTGCTGATATTCCCGGAAAGGGTCTTGTCGGGGCCTGGTGGGCGCCCTCAATAAGAGTCTTGCCGGGGCCTTGTGGGCCCCCTCGGCAAGAGTCTTGCCGGGGCCTTGTGGGCGCCCTCGGCAAGAGTCTTGCCATGGCCTTGTGGGCGCCCTCGGCAAGAGTCTTGCCGGGGCCTTGTGGGCGCCCTCGACAAGAGTCTTGCCGGGGCCTCGTGGGTATCTTCGGCAGGAGCATTGCCAGGGCCTCGTGGGCATCCTCAGCAAGGAGCCTTGCTGTTGTCTTGTTTTCTGGTTCCTATCTAGGCCTCGCAGGCCCTTTGTCTTCACAAAGATCTGCATGCCACCATGGAGGCGCCTCCCGAGCCTTGGTTCCAATGTGGTTAATGGCGTTGGAACTTTTAGACTCAAGGGTAGCGGCCCCGTTGGTGTTGAGCAAGTTGCCTCGCCAAGGCCGTGAAGGCCGCCCCGGCAAGGGCCTTGCTGGGGGAGTTTCACCTCGCCCCTCTGCTCTTCATGTTTCTGGTCTCGAGCACGGCTCTGGTAGTCTTGTGTCTTTGCTTCCTCTTCTGTCCCGCCAAGCGCGGCCGCAGGCGTGTGGCTGCGACTTCCCGCGCACAAGTAAAGGGGTACAAAAAGGACCCCTATTTTTGTACACCGACAGGAGCCCCTGGGTCTAGGCCACATATAAGCGCAAAGAGTTATTGGGCCGGGCCCAGAACGGTGTGCGGGTATGCGTGGCAGAGTTTTACCACAGTAATTCCCTCACCAGTTACGCTTCCCCATGATGTGCGTTGAATGGGTGACGTGGGGGTCGTGCGTGGGGCCGTTGCAGCACGCCTGCGTCACATGATGGTAAATGGTAAAGAGGCAGCCCGCGCCTTCCCCATAAAAAGGAGCGACCGCAGGCGCGCTGCTCATTTACCCCCTGTGCCTTCTCCAATCTCGGAATCGCCGCTCCCTTCTTCCTCCTCAAGATCTTGCCTTTGCTCGCCGCCGCCGCGCCCTCACTGCCCTTAATCCTCCATCCCCTCTCAGTCGCCATGGCGCCCAAGACAGGCAAAGGCAAAGGGGTGGCCAAGGACGTCGGGGAGAAAGAGGCGCCGGAGAGCGAGTTGGCGGTGCTGCGGACGCAGCATGCCTATTTCCCCTCGGCGGTCGATGCGGTCTATCTCAGGGACTACTTCAAGCCCCTGTGTGGGAGGAAGATGACGGGGCACCCTGCCACACACATCGTCCCTGCCGATTTCACCAAGGCCGGCCCAAATCAGTACCCCTTCTTCGTCGATTACTTTTCTTGCGGGCTCTGCCCCCTTTTCTCTGATTTCTTCAACGACATCATGCACACCTACGGCTTTCGCCTCCTCTACTTTACGCCGAATACCATGGCGTGCACGGCCTTCTTCGCCCATCTCTACGAGGGCTTTGACGGAGTGCTCCCTAGCACGACGCTCTTCCGCCACTACTTCTATCCTCGCATCCAGCCAGGGGATGCCATTTCTGGGTGCATCACCTGGATCCCGAGGACCCAGGAGAAGGGCACGTACCCGGAGGGTGCCTAGAAGGAGAGGTGGGACGAGTGGCGGGACCAGTGGCTCTGGATTAGGGAGGAGGATCCGCAGGAGTTTTGCCGAGTTCGTCAGAGCCTGCCGACTCGCTGCAAGGACTGGAGCGACCTCGACGTCAACGACAAGAAGCTCACGGTCGACACCACCAGGATCCATCACCTCACCATGGCCGAGCTCACCCTTGAGATGATTGGGGCCGATTTCATCCGTTGTCGAATCGCCCCACTCCACAACAAGGGGAGGCCGGCCTGGGACTACAGGAATGCGACCGATGGCATGAGGCTCTGCCCTGGACTAAAGCATAACTTCACGGTGCTGGGGCATGCCCAGTTTTGCCAGAGGCTCTTCCAAATCAATGTGGATGACGACGGCTAGGCTGAGAGGACTGGCAAGGCCGTCAATGGGCCCTTGTTTGGGTTGCCGGCGGGAGTGGTCCCGCTGAGCAACAACTCTCGCCAGTCCGCTATCATTGCCATGATGCCGGACATCAACGTGCACGGCCTCGACCCGGCCTGGGGCAAGCCACCAGCAGAGAAGGTGCAGGAGTTTTTTGACAACTTGCCAGAGGGCTATGTCCGCGATGAGCCGCTACGCATCCGCGACACCACCAAGGAGGAGCTGGACTACATCGCCGCCAGGGCGGTGGAGGCGGTGCTTGTCAAGGAGGCTAGCAGCCGGCGCCGTGGAGGACGAGGCAGATGCGGCTGCGGAGGAGGAGCTCGCCCAGTGGGTGGAGTCTGCCGGGGAGGCCAGCGGTGCCGGCGCCGGGGCCCCCCTTATTGAAGACGCGGGGGATGAGTCGCCCGAATAGGAAGCCGAAGTGGACGACCCTCCTTCCGAGGGGAAGAAGCGCGTCCTGCGGCAGGGCCAGCTCCAGTGAGCCGGTCCGGCCCGGCAGGACCGCGCAGCGGCAACCGGCTCAGGAGCAGCTCGTGCGCTAGACGAGGGCGATGAAGGTCGCGGCAGCGAAGAAGACGGTGAAGGGCGCGGTGGCGAAGAAGATGGCGACTGCCTCCTCCTTGTCCAAGCAGCGCTGGACCCCATCTCCTTCTCCCCCTCCCTCAGACAGCACCCTGGAGGCTGAATTTGACCTCGGATCTTTTAGCCCAAAAAGGAAGAGGAAGCCAGTGGAGGGGGAGGTGGAGGAAGAGTAAGTATTTCGCCCCTCATCATATCCTGACCTTACGCCTATGTTATCCTCCTTTGATTCGATGTTATCATCACAGGGACACGGAGACGCTAGCCTAGAGGGTGGCGAAGAGGGAAAAGGCCTCGACGGGCGACAAGCCCCCGGCGGGTACTTTGTGTATGCCGGTGTTGGTGGAGAGCAGTCTGGACAACAGCCCCCAACGCAGCCCCCGCTTCAGCCCCCAGCATGAGTTCATCACTCACTCCTGCACTGATGAACATTGGCGTGTGAGTTCTTGATGCTGACCTTGCCGGGTTTGCAGGAGGAGAACGACAACAGGAGGAGCCGCCGAGGGCCACTCCCAACACGCCGCCCCCCTCGACTATGCCGCCCAGAGGGTCGTCCCTGGCAAGGGCATCCACCACTGAGCCCACGCATATGGAGGAGGAGGAGGCGAGCTTGGGTGCCGGTGGTTCTGCCCCGGCAACGAATGCTGGCAGGGAGGGCGCCACTTCTTCCCAGCCCGGTGTGGGTAAGTTGTTTGCTTCCCGTCCCTGTTCTTTCTTCTTCTTTTTGAACCTTGATCTTGGCCTGGTCTCATTCCCCTTCTTGGTATCCAGACCCTTCCTTGGAGGACCGGGAGGATATTGACACCGTCATTGAGGAGGTCTCCAAGGACGCCGAGGCCAAGGCCGACAAGATTGCCACCGAGGAGGCTGCCAAGACCGCAGTGGTGGAGGCTGCCAAGGGGCCTGCCGGGGAGGCTAGCAAGGCCGCTGTCGAGGAGGCCGGCAAGGGGCCTGCCGGGGAGGGGGTGGTTGATGACCAACCTTCCTGCTCCGCTGCCCCTGGCCCGAGAAAGTACTTGAAGGTGGACGACGACCAGTTCGTCCACCTCCCAGGGACGGCGAGCACCAGGGCGCCAACCGAGAGGGAGATGTTTGATGACGAGGCGCTTGCCACCACCGAGCTTCAGGTTGTTGATGAACCGAGCGCCGGTGGTGGAGGTTCCCAAGAGGAGCAGCTTCTTCGGGCCATGAGCGTCAACTTCCAGAAGCTCCAGGCACTCCACTGTGCCCTCCTGGACAAGGAAAAATCTAGGATGGCGGCGGCGGACAAGGCGGGGGCGGATCTTGAGGAGCGCGTCGCCGAGTCGCAGGCCTGGTTCCGCGAGGCCCATGAAGAACTGAGGGTTGCTCAGGGTTTGCTGGCTGAGCGCAAACAGGAGCTCATCCTAAAGCAGGCTAACGTCGAGAAGGCCTAGGAGGTGGTGAAGGAACATGCCGCCAAGGACGAGGCCGCATGGCAACAACACCAGGCTTTGCTGAACTCCCAGGAGGAGGACCTTGCCGCCCGTGAGGAGGCGCTCGTCGCCACACTCCGTGGCAAGGATGAGGAGGTCGAGAAGCTCGTCGTGCAGCAGACCTAGGAGCTGGTGCAGAGGCACAAGGAGGCAATCAATGCTCAGGCCTTGGTCCATGCGGACAAGGTGAAGGAGCTGGAGCTAGAGCGGGAGGAGCTGAAGAAGGTGGCCTCGGAGCTGACGAAGGAAAGGGACACGGCCAACCGTTCTTTGGCGGATGCCCAGGCAGCAGTCTCCGACAAGGCCAAGCTGCTCTCCAAGGCCAACGACTCCATCAATGATCTGAAGTTGAAGCTGGACGGCTTGGAGGGGAAGCTTTCGGAGGTCGGGGCTCGTGAGGAGACCTTAAACAAGGTCCTGGAGGACGAGAAGCAGCTGTGGAGGAATGATGCCGCCGAACATGAGGAGTACGCGAAGGGCATAAACCTTTGGATCAGCCGCCTCTTCGACATTGCCAACAGGATCACCACGAAGCTGGCCGCCATGGGGATGCGGAACGTCAGGTACTCCCAGGAGCCGAACGTGAGTCCCAATGCCAGACTGACTCTGTTCTTCGAGGGTGTCCTTGGAGCCTTGGAGCAGCTCCGTTCCAACCGAGCGACCTCTCTGGCCAATGAGGCCCGGAAGCTCTGCCGGGGCACCCTAACCAAGGTCCTCACCAAGGTGGCGTACTGGAACCCCAATGTCGACTTCGCCGCCGTGCTAGAGAGCTTGCTGGAGGATGTGGACCTCACGCCGCTCGAGGAGCGTATCGAGCCCATCATCAAGTGCGTCGACTGGGTCCGGAGGGTGGAGGGCCAACGCCGAGACTAGGCGCCCCGTTTCCCTTTGCCGTTGCAAGTTCATAACCAAGACAATTTTATCTTAAGTTAGGACCACAGCAACAATTGATGTAATATAACTCTGCAGTACTTTTTTAAAACGATGCATGCTATTTTCCTGTTTGATCTTTCTTAGTATGTATGCCCTACGCTTACTTGGACATGCTTGCCCGCGCGTAAACCCAAGCCTCGGTGCTTTGAGGACGGATCCTTAGTGGCCTGCCGGGTGTGCTTGCTGCCGGGCAAACCACCTTACCGCTCTCAGCGCGGCAGCTTGAACTGTTGAGTGGACTCGAAACAGGACAAGGGCATTGCCAATAGCGGATAGGCCACCCTACTGATCTCAACTCGGCCGCTCGAACTATTGAGTGGACTCGAAACAGAACAAGGGCGTTGCCAATAGCGGGAGGGTCCCATCGCGTGCAGGTTTTCCATACAAAGAGTGAGATCTTTCGAGGAAAATAACTTTATAAAAGAAAAGGGAATTACTCAAAGTTTTGCGCGACTTAGCTTTTTGTGGCCACGCAGATGATCGTTGCTGCCGCGAACGGCACTAGAGTGCGGTCGGTTGATGCCGCCTTCTCTTCTCGGGCCACCACGACGAGGGAGTCGATAGGTTGGCTCCAAAACCGGATTTTTACAGCTCGCGCCCCCTACCTGGCGCGCCAAACATGTCAGTGGAAATGACACCTATGGGATCACAGAGAATCCCTTCTACGGCCGGCGGGCACGGGGCTGTGGAAAAGAGCGGGTTTAAGAGATCAACACGGGAAATTTATCTAGGTTCGGGCCGCAAGTGAGGCGTAATACCCTACTCCTACTGGCTTGTGTTTACCTGGTGTTCTTTGACTAGCTAGAAAGCGTGCAGGGTCCAAAAAGTCCGAATCCTCTCTCAGTATGCCGCGGGCCTCCTTTTACAGTCAAAGGGGCTACCACAGTGGCACACAGGAGGTGGAAAGTTGTACAATAGTCGAGTTTATCTCTGGCACCGTAGGACAAAATGCATTAAATGCGCTACTTAGGTGTCTTCTTACTTTATCGGGGATGACAACGAGTCCCGTCCCGTCCGTCGCCACTTCACCTTGCTCCGACAAGCGTCCAGGCCAACGAGGCATGCAACGCCACGTAGGCTGGCAGGCTGCTGAGCTGGTGTGGTGGCAGGGTCTTCACGAAGATCTGCATGCCACCACATAGGTGCTTGACTAGTTGGCTTAGGAGCCACGTACTGCCGTGTGGGTACCTGCTTAGTTGGTGGGTCGGGCCGAAATCAAGGGCGGCGGGCGGCAAGGCCTTGCCGCGGTCTTGCTGATATTCCCGGCAAGGGTCTTGCCGGGGCCTTATGGGCACCGTCGGCAAGAGTCTTGCCGGAGCCTTGTGGGCACCCTCGGCAAGAGTCTTGCCGGGGCCTCATGGGTATCTTCGGCAGGAGCCTTGCCAGGGCCTCGTGGGCATCCTCGGCAAGGTGCCTCGCTGTTTTCTTGTTTTCTAGTTCCTATATAGGCCTCGCAGGCCCTTTGTCTTCACAAAGATCTGCATGCCACCATGGAGGCGCCTCCCGAGCCTTGGTTCCAATGCGTCGGAATTTTTAGACTCAAGGGTGGCGGCCCCGTTGGTGTTGGGCAAGTTGCCCCGGCAAGGCTTTTGCTGGGGCCGTGAAGGCCGCCCGGCAAGGGCCTTGCCGGGGGAGTTTCACCTCGCCCCTCTGCTCTTCATGCTTTTGGTCTTGAGCACGGCTCTGGTAGTCTTGTGTCTTTGCTTCCTCTTCTGTCCCGCCAAGCACGGCTGCAGGCGTGTGGCTGCGACTGCTCGCACACAAGTAAAGGGGTACAAAAAGGACCCCTACTTTTGTACACCGGCGGCCGTATCCACGGGTGCCATCCATACCAACACTTTCCGAGGAATTTATTATTTAACAACATAAAGTTAATTCATTTTTTTCATTTCGGGACTGAGCATCCCTAATACCGTTGCCGTACTCTCGTGCTATGACAAGTGAATAAACACACATCTTGAGAATAACACATCTATCATGGAAAAATATCAGCCACACCTACCGTTTCCTGAGTGGTACAAGCACACAAAAAGGAAATTCATTTTGAAGATTAGGGATGGCACATACAAATTTGCTTTGAATGGCAAAAGAATACCACATATAGGTAGGTCTAGTGGACTCATATGGGAAAACAGGGTTTAAGGATTTTGGGTGCACAAGTAATAATCCCACTTAGTACAAATGAAGGCTAGCAAAAGATTGAGAAGCGAAAAATCTCATAAGCGAGCATTAAGCATAACTAACACCGAATAATGCACCACAAGTAGGATGTACTTCCATTGCATAACTATTAACTTTCGTGCTTGCATAGGGAATCACAAACCTTATGTCGGTGAAACAAACCCTGGGTCCATTGCCCGGACTATGCACAGGCACGAGAACAAGATTACAACACCAAGATAAGATTGGAGCACAAGGGATCAGTTCTTCAAAGGACCAGCATGCAGCACAAGAGAACCAAGACTAGTCAGAGAAGCAAAATGTTGCTAAGGGAAAAACCTCCCTTGCCGGGCAGGTGAGCCTGGCGAGGATGGGGTTACCCCCGGAAGCAAGCCTTCGAGATGTCCCGACAGGCCTGCCGGGGCTCATGAAGGTAGAACCACCTCACCGCACCACCTCATCGCGACGCACGTCGTCGGTCGGGGCGGTATCAAGTTCCAAAGTGAATAAGTGGCTGCTATTCGCCACATGGCAGCCACTTCCTACAGGAAATGCCTCCAAGCGACACCTGTCCTGCGACGTGTTGAGCGAGCAGATGAAAAGCTAGCAAAACAGCCAGGCAGGGCCTGCCGGGCGATATGTGATGTGACGTAGAGCAGCGCATTTGATGCACCGTGTCAGCCTGCAGAGTTAGGTATGATAGCACTGTTTGCTATCTAATCAGTGCACAATGACTGATTTGCCACTGTGGTGACCCCTTCGCCTATAAAAGGAGGCCCAAGGCAGCCATAGAAAAGGTTGGCTAATCCACCCCCTCACACACTCATACGCGCGTAGCCGTTTTCGCCCCGAGGCAACCCTGCCGGGAAAGCGTGTTACGCTCACCACCATTTTTCCACCATCAATCCACCAAAGCAGGAGTAGTGTTTTACGCCTCACGGCGGCCCGAACCTGGGTAAAGATTGCCTCTGTGATCTCTGCCGTGCTATTCCACGCTCCTCTTCTCTTTGTGCAACATGCCATCCACTCGCCGAACCAGAAAGGGGCTCTTGGTCCCATAGGTGGCCGTGGTTTCCTGCGACATCTTTGGCACGCCAGGTAGGGGGATCACTTGCACGAACCTTAAAGCATGAGCAGCGTGTCACCTTCATCGCCATTTTCATCGTCAACGGCTCCATTGACTATGGCGCCCAAGAAGAATCCCGGTGTTGTAGCTCACCCGTTCACCTCGAAGGCTCCGCCTCCCGCTACCACCAACACTGCAGGGGATGTGGAGGCACACGAGGATGTGGGTGTTGTAGGGGACGCAGTCAGCGCAGGCGGCATCGTCACCACCTCCCCCATGGCCGAAGTAGGAGCGGGAGGCACCGGAGGAGAGCAGCATCAGCAACTTCCCAGTGGCCATGCTCCACGAGGTACGAGCGAAGGGGTCATCCCATCTGTACCTCTTTCCCTCGCTGAAGGGCGCAACCACAGTGGTGGCACCCAGACTGGAGCGAATCGTTACCCCCCGGCCACCCCCCAAGGGCGCGACCGCATGGTGCGCGCCTCCCCCATAGCGGGTTGACCCAGCCGCTGTGCCCAATGAAGCCACTGGCCCTCAAGCGGCTTCACCGTGTCACCGTGCCATCCAAGTGGCTGGCTCGCAACAGCGAGGGTGCGAGCAGTCGCCACTGGCACCACCAGAAGCCAGGTGACGGTACGATATACATCATCATCACCGATGCCAAGCACAGCTACAGAGGCCATGGCGCGCCCCAGCTATTGTTGAGGTTCCCGCTGGCGGCCGATCAAATGGATGAATGGAGAGCGACCACTCAGAGTCTAACTAGCTTCACCGAGACTGGGGGCTCATAACGAGCTGGCCCGCCGCGGCCTCCCCAAGCCACGACAATGGCTCGCGCTGCTGGCCGTACGAAAGGGGCCACGCCCACGATGTAGTCCCCACGGCGGCAACCAGCGCGGGCGCTGCAGAATGAAGAACCCGACGACGTCTCGATGGCCTCGTCCGACCCTCGAGCACGTCCAGGCTGACGACGAGCCCTAGAGGATAGGCGGAGGGGAGGCGCGCGCGTCGTCGTCAAGCGACGCCGCGACGAGCACCGTCGGGCCAATGTGTGTGGTGGTCCCGATGTCGACGAGCCTGCGCTCGAGGACAGCGGGTGCCTGCCTTTCGAGGTTGGGTGTCTTGCCTTTACTCGTGAGCTGCAACAAGTCTGTTTGCTATTCTCTTGCACATTCAAGCCAGAGATACCCGAGAAGTACGACGGAAGGCTGAAACCGACAGAGTTCTTGAGCATCTACACCATCGTTGTTCAAGCTGCCGGAGGAAGAGATGAGAAGGTGTTTGCCAACTACTTCCATTTGGCACTCAAGTCCAATGTGAGGTCTTGGGTGATGCACCTGCCGGAGAAATCCATGGGCCGACTTGTGCCATGAGTTCATTGGTGCCTTCACGGGCGATCATCAAGAACCAGGACGGCCCAGTGACCTGCAACTTCTCCAACAGAAAGAAGGAGAGACTCTCCGCAAGTATTTGCAGAGATTCAGCAAAGTCCACAGAAATATCCCAAATATCCACCCGACCGATGTGATAGCTGCCTTCCAGTCCAATATGCGCAACCGTAGGATACGTTCCAAGACGAATGTGCGGTTGCCCAAGACTGTGAAGGAGCTTTAAACCTTGGTGGACAAGTGTGCTCGGATGGAGGAGGGGATGAAGAGGAAACCAGCGAGCAGGAATTTCAAAAGGCCACTGACGCCCTGTGCATTGATGGGGGTGCATTTTTGCACTCCTCTCACCGCCAAATTAAATGGTGGGCGCGTGAGGTCAATGCCGTGGAGCCTGCAGCGGAGTCTCGGAAGCTGCTCAAATGGTCAAGCACGCCAATCATCTTTGACGAAGAGGACCATCCTGACCGCACCACCGTGGTAGGGTGTTTGCCGTTGTTGGTCTCTCCAACAATTTGCAACCTCAAGGTCACAAAGATGTTGGTTGACGGCGGGGCTAGGCTGAATCTATTTTCTCCAAAGATTATCAGCAAGCTTCAGATAGAAGAGGAAGAACTAAAGGTCACGGGCACGTTTCAAGGAGTCAATCCCAGCATGAATCATCCTAAGGGAAAGATCATGTTACCAGTGACATTTGGGGGAGAATTGAGCTATCAGATTAAGAATGTTGTGTTTGATGTGGTCGACCTCCCGCTGTCGTAAAATGGAATCCTTGGGCGCCCAGCTCTGGCAAAATTCATGGCGGCATCCCACAATGCCTACAACACTTTGAAGATGCCAGGGCCGGTAGGAGTCATTTCTATCCCATCAGACGAGAAAGACGCAATCATTTGCGTGGATAAGATGTAGTCGGACGCAGTCGCGGCAGAGGCCACGACAGCGGCAGTCCCCGCCAAGGAAAGCAGAGGAAAGAAGAAGGATAGCAGGGACACCAGCAAGGAATTCGAGAAGCGTACCTCTTTGGAGTGTGCTGCGCTTGTTGATGACTTGCCGGAGAGTTCCAACAGCAAGAGATCCAAGGTCGCCGCACCACATGTGAAAAAGGTCCCGACAGGGCTGGCTGGCGCTGATGGTACCTTCACTATCAACGCCACCCTTGATGACAAATGGGAAAGCGCCCTCGTTGCCTTCCCGTGGGAAAATATCGATGTGTTTGCCTGGCAACCATCTGATATACCTGGTGTTCCTAGGGTGGTAATCGAGCACCACCTTGCTGTGTGCCTACATCCTCGACCTGTCAAGCAGAAGGTTCGAAAGCAGGCCCTAGAGAGGCAGCAGTGCATTGCAGAAGAGATTAAGAAGCTTGAAGCAGCTGGTCTAGACAGATGAGTACTGCATCTGACATGGTTGGCAAACCCAGTGGTCGCGCACAAGGCTAACGAGAAATGGAGGCTTTGCATAGATTTCACAGATCTCAACAAGGCTTGCTCGAAGGACCCATTTCCCTTGACGCGCATCGACCAGATTGTCGACTCCACTTCAGGTTGTGATTTGCTCTCCTTTCTGGTTGCATACTCTGGGTATCATCAAATCTTCATGTCCAAAGAAGATGAAGGGAAGACCTTGTTCATCACCCCATGCGGTACGTACTGCTTTGTGCGTATGCCTTTCGGGTTGAAGAGTGTCGGGTCCACTTTTGCAAGAGCAGTCCAGATTGGTTTTGAACCACAGTTGCACAGAAACATTCAGGCTTATATGGATGATATTGTGGTCAAGACCAAGGATAGATCAACCCATATCCAGGATTTGGAGGAGACATTTGCTAAGCTGTGCAAGATCAACTTGAAGCTGAAACTGGAGAAGTGTGTGTTTGGCATTCCCTCCGGCAAGCTACTTGGGTTCTTCGTGTCCCATCGTGGGATCAAAGCCAACTCCGACAAGATCAAGGCTATCAAGCATATCCAGGCACCCCATATAGTCAAAGATGTGAGGCGTCTGACAGGGTGCGTCGCCGCACTTAGCAGGTTCATCTCCAAGTCTACCGAACGTGCCCGACCATTCTTCACAATTTTGAAGAAGGCAGGACCCATGATGTGGACCCCGGAAGCAGATACAACTTTACAAGAGTTGAAGGCCTACTTGTCCTCCGTGCCCACTTTGGTCGCCCCTAAATCACAAGAGCCGTTGCTGCTGTACATGGCGGCAACTAATCAAGTGGTTAGCACAGCCTTAGTGGCACAGTGGGAAGTAGAGGAATTAGAGAATGAGAAAAGCCCGACAGGTCCGAATGAGGATTAGGAAAAATAAGAGCACGGTAGCAGGGGAAACCCCAAGGACGCGGCAAGGAAGAAAGTGGTGCAGCGCCTAGTGTACTTCGTCAGTTCCCTATTACAGGGGCTAGATCAAGGTACTCTGGTGTGCAAAAGTTGATTTTTGGCCTCATCATGGCGTCAAGGAAACTGTGCCACTAGTTCTAAGCCCATGAGATTACGGTTGTCACCCGCTTTCCATTGCAAAGGAAACCCTGAAATCCTAAGGCTACCGGCAGAATAGTGGAGTGGGCTTTGGAGTTATCTAGCTTTGGCCTGAAATTTGAGAGCATGTCAATGATTCAGAGCAGGGCATTGGCAGAGTTTATTGCAGAATGGATGCCAACCCGTGATGAAGAAGTGCGGGAAACAATTATCCCCGGCAAGGAAGCACCCCAAGAATGGATCATGTATTTCAATGGGGCCTTCTCCCCGCAAGGTGCAGGGGCTGGCGTGCTTCTCGTTGCACCCACAGGGGAACACTTGAAGTACGTCGTCTAGATGCATTTTCCCCGGGAGGAGGCGACCAACAATACAAGAGAGTATGAAGGGCTCCTTGTCGGGCTCATAATTGACACAAAATTGGGAATCAAGAAGCTAATTATTCGAGGAGATTCACAACTTGTGGTGAGACAAGTCAACAAGGATTACCAAAGTCCATTGATAGAGGCATACATTGAGGAAGTGAGAAGATTGGAGGAGCACTTTGATGAATTGCAAACAGAGCACGTACCCCATGCGGAAAACAGCATAGTTGATCATCCGTCAAAGTGTGATGTGCAAAAACTTCCTGTCAAACCAGGAACTTTTGTTCTTCATCTTACTCAGCCCTTCGTATCCCCGACAACAATGACCAGAAAGAGGAGGAAGTTGTACTCTGGTAAGCCTCTCCCGGGGCTCCTGGTAGGGACCCTGCCAGAAGCAACTCCCCATCGATTGTCGGGTTGCGCTCTCCTGCTGGACCACTAGTCCCCACGATCGAGAAACACACTCCCGCAGATGGGGAGGTGCCGCTAGTCCTTGCTGCCGAGCCACATGCTCCAACTTGGGCAAGGCACATAGTCCATTTCCTCCAAACTGGAGAACTTCTCGATGAGCAAGAGGAAGCTGAAAGAGTAGCCCGAAGGGCTAGTATGTATCAGTTTGTCGATGAAATTCTGTATAGAAGAAGGCCCAATGGTGTGAAATTGAAGTGCATCTGCCGGGAAGAAGGAAAGGAACTGCTGGCGGAGATACACAAAGGCATGTGCAGCTCCCACATTGGATCAAGGGCGTTAGTTCGGAAAGCATTCCAAAAAGGATTCTATTGGCCTACAACCCTCGAAGATGCGTGTCGGCGTCTTGGAAACGGGGGTCCCCAGACATGCCTGCCTACAGCCCACGGCGTGGCTCCACCAGCGGCCCCGTACGACCCATCTTCACCAGCAAACACTCAAGACCCTCACAAGGGGCCAACCCTCGCGAGACGGACGATGCAAGACCTCCTCGGGGGCGGCCTCACCAGGCCGGCTCGCGAGGGGCGGAGAGATCAAGGCAAGGGCACCTCGCGAGGTTCCAGTGACGCAAGCCATGACGACTGAAGCCAGACAGGCGCCAGGCGGGCGCCAGCGCGCGCAGTGTCCTTGTTTCCTCTTTGGTGCTAAAGAGGCAGGCGCTAGCGAGGTGTCCCGAGGCATCAGGCAAAGGTTTCCATATCGGTGCAACGAGACCAAGACCAGTAGGACGACAGGACGAAGGTCACCGTGGAACCCAAGACGGCGTCACTACCAGAGCCTTTGGCAGGCGAAGACCACCTTTAGTCAGGATAACTTGTACTAGTTATCTCCCTTCGAATTTGGCCGTTGTGGCATCCCTTCCCGCTCAATATTTGGGAAGAGGACCAGGGCCTCTATAAATAGGACTAGCCACCACCGTAGGAGGCATCTCATCAGGGAACGGATCGTGAGCCATTGAGATCATCCTCATCCACACAAGCTCACCAAGCACAAAAGCACCTCTCCTCAGGAGGCTGTTCTTCCCTTGTAACTATTCATCCTCAGCCCAAGAGGCAATCCACCACACCACACTGGTGTAGGGTATTACACCACATCGGTGGCCCGAACCAGTATAAACTCCGCTGTCTCTCGGTCTTTGGGTTCGGTGAGCTAGGCCTTGTGATCGTTGCGAGGGCGAGTTAGGGAGGGAGAGATCTTCGTGCGCAACCAGTGTTCGAACCTCAAGGGTTTGTCGGAACCCGAAATCCAACATTTGGCGCGCCAGGTAGGGCCTCGCTGAAGCCTCTCTACCATCAGCAGACCCGCCAGCACTCTGCAGCGCCGATGTCCGGCGACCTGAGGGCCAGCGCCGACCACTGGGCAGATTGGCCGGCCCGGGCGGCGGCGTCTGCCCAAGAAGACCTCAACCCCGCGCCCCAGGCGGCACGCGTACCGCCAAACTCTGCGGGGCGCAGACGGCGCAGCCTGACACCGTCCATGCATACTCCACGGCGCGCGCGGGCTGCCACAAGGGCTTTGAGGGAGTCCCGGACTAGGGGGTGTCCGGATAGCCGGACTATCGTCACGGCCGGACTCCAAGACTATGAAGATACAAGATTGAAGACTTCGTCCCGTGTCCGGATGGGACTTTCCTTGGCGTGGAAGGCAAGCTTGGCGATACGGATATGTAGATCTCCTACATTGTAACCGACTCGTGTAACCCTAACCTATCCAGGTGTCTATATAAACCGGAGGGTTTTAGTCCAGAGGATCTAACAACAATCATACCATAGGCTAGCTTCTAGGGTTTAGCCTCCTTGATCTCGTGGTAGATCTACTCTTGTACTACCCATATCATCAATATTAATCAAGCAGGAGTAGGGTATTACCTCCATCGAGAGGGCCCGAACCTGGGTAAAAACATCGTGTCCCTTGTCTCCTGTTACCATCCGCCTAGACGCACAGTTCGGGACCCCCTACCCGAGATCTGCCGGTTTTGACACCGACATTGGTGCTTTCATTGGGAGTTCCTCGGTGTCGTCACCGATAGTCCCGATGGCTCCTTCGATCATCAACAACGACGCGGTCCAGGGTGAGACTTTTCTCCCCGGACAGATCTTTGTATTCGGCGGCTTTGCACCGCGGGCCAATTCGCTTGGCCATCTGGAGCAGGTCGAAAGCTACGCCCCTGGCCATCAGGTCAGATTTGGAAGTTTGAACTATACGGCCGATATCCGCGGAGACTTGATCTTCGACGGATTCGAGCCGTAAGCTGCCGCCGCCGCACCGCTCCTCGATGGGCGTGATCTAGCTCTGCAGCCGAACAGTGCCCTGGAGGCCGCACCAGCATCCGCTCCGACCCTTAATCCGGAGCAGGATTCCCCGATCGAGGATGAGTGGTTGGACACCGCCTCGGGGGCTATAATCTCTACGGCGATCGAGCTGAACTCCATCCCTGTCCTTTGCGAAGACCTCGACTCTGTGGTGCCGGACTCCTCTCCGGACTCGAACCTCCGCTACCGCCAATCGAACCCGATTGGGCGCCGTAATGGAGTTCACGGTCATGACATCTTTCAGCACTCGCCCTTTGGCGACATCCTGAATTCACTAAAGTCTCTCTCTTTATCCGGAGAGCCCTGGCCGGACTGCGGTCAGGAAGGTTGGGATGCGGATGACAAAGAAATTCGACGCCCACCCACCACCCACTTCGTAGCCACTGTAGAAAGCTTACACGACGTGCTCGATTTCGACTCCAAAGATATCGACGATATGGACGACGATGTAGGAGACAACAATGAACCAGCACCTATAGGATGCTGGACAACCTCATCCCATGATGTATACATGGTGGATACACCTAAAGGAAATGAAGACGAGGAACAACGGGACGCCACGAAGGATAAATCCCTCAAAAAGCAGTCAAAATGGCAACGTAAACGCCGAACAAAGTCCCGCCTCAACAAAGACCCAGCCATAGAGCAGGGCGAACCGGTGGACAATGAACAAGCTATCGAGCAATCGTCCGAACAAGACAACTTGGATAAACAATCTGTCCCCGGTGAAGACAACAGTCCGGACGATCTCACACCGGACAAACTATTGGAGCAAAATGACCTCCGAGAAAAGGCTCACGCCATCAAGGCAGAAAGCATGAAAAAGCGAAGCGGAAGCTCTAACCAGCGGAAGATGCACTCAGGATTAGATGGAGCAACGTATTCAGCACCGCAGACAAGTACGGCGACAGTCGCCTAACAAAGAGCTACCCGAAAAGAAAGCTACTGCCCGAATTCGACGAGGAGGCCTTAGAGCCCCCACAATTAAAAAGCAAGAAGGCCACCCGGTCGGATGGACGACCTCACGGCAAAAAGAGAGCGCTAATGGTGCAGACACAAGCCAATATGCGATCTGCATAAGGATTCACATCACAAGGATGGCCCATTAGGTCCATCTATGGGCCAAGAAAGCATGCTCACAAAGCAATGCAATACGCCAAAATTCAAGATCACGGCACACCCAAATATCGGGGCGCCGCACACCCTCTTTGTTTTACCGATGAGGTGCTGGATCATGAATTTCCAGCGGGATTCAAACCCGTAATCATAGAGGCGTACGACGGAACAACAGACTCGAGTTCTGGATTGAGGATTACATCCTCCACATACACATGGCTAGAGGAGATGATCTCCACGCCATAAAATACTTACCCCTTAAACTGAAAGGGCCAGCTCGGCATTGGCTTAAGTGCCTCCCCGAAAATACCATTGGAAGCTGGGAGAGCTCGAGGATGCATTTCTGGCAAATTTTCAGGGGACTTATGTCCGCCCGGATGCGTATTTATCTAAGTCACATAACTCAACAGCCTGGAGAGTCAGCCCGGAAATTCTGGAACAGGTTCCTTACTAAAAAGAACCAAATAGTCGACTGTCCGAACGCCGAAGCCCTAGTAGCTTTCAAACACAACGTCCGAGACGAATGGCTCGCCAGACACCTCGGCCAAAAAAGCCAAGAACAATGGCCGCATTAACAAGCCTCATGACCCGCTTTTGTGCGGGAGAGGATAGCTGGCTAGCAAGATGCAACACCAGCGACCCAAGTACATCCGAAATCAGGGATGGAAATGGGAAACCACGGTGCAACAAGGACCAGCGCCGGATTAAAAGGAACAGTCCAAAGAGCACGACAGTCAACGCCAGATTCAAAAGCTCACGGCAGAACAACAAAAAACTGCCCCTTAAGGACAATAGCGATGAGCTATCCAACTTCAACAAAATCTTGGACAAGATATGTCAAATCCACAGTACTCCTGGGAGGCCTGCTAACCATACCCACCGAAATTATTGGGTCTTCAAACAGTCCGGCAGACTGAACGCCGAACACAAGGAGCTCGACACACCAAGTGAAGAAGACGACGAGCGCCACAAGCAGAGCCCCGGAAAACAAAAAGACTTTCCCACAAGAGGTTAAAACAGTAAACTCACTTCACGTGATCAAAGGGAAAAGCAGAGCGGCGCGCGCTAAGAGGCGCGCCGCACACTGGTTGTCAAAACCAATCACCTGTGACCATCAGGACTATTCCGAAAATATTCGGAACGCAGGATGGACTGCTCTGATACTAGATCCTATAATCGACGGATTCCGATTTACACGAGTCCTCATGGATGGCGGCAGTGATAGACCTGATATATCAGGACACACTCCGCAGGATGGGGATAAACCCAACCAAAATTCGCCGTAGCAACACCTCCTTTAAAGGAGTAATGCCAGGCCCATATGCCCATTGTACGGGCTCCATACTGCTAGAAGTTGTGTTCGGTTCATCCGACAACTTCCGTTGCGAAAGGTTACTCTTCCATATCGCCCCGTTTAAAAGTAGCCATCAAGCACTATTGGGACGCAAAGCTTTCGCCCGCTTTAACGCAATACCGCATTATGCATCTCTAACACTTAAAATGCCCGGTCCACGCGGCATCATCTCGTTAAAAGGAAGTATTAAGTGTTACTCGAGCACGGAAGAACGGGAGACCGCCTTGACAGCCCCACATCTATCGTGCTCGCTAGGCAAAGAACCTGAATTGGTCATCCAAACCCCGGACACGGCTAGACGAGTCCGGCGCCTACTAGCGGCATGCCCCCATACGAGGGGCTGCATGCATGTATAACAAGAGACAATAAAGCTCAATTTTATTCACTGCTTCGAACCGCACTCTGTTTATTTAATATTAAGTACATCTTTCGCACGATCCTCTTTCTTTTAAACTAAGTTCCTCTCTTTTACAGATGAACAACGTGCTACACCCGTCCAGGATACGGCACAACGGAGACACAGGCGCAGACGTGCAGTAGGGAACCGTTGCAAGGATTCTTTTCAGATTAAGATCCTGCGTAAACCTTTCTTACTGTCTCTTGTTGATATACATCCCCCGGTTCCTTACTATAACCGAGGAGGATCCTGGCGTTTTGGCATTGGCCGCACCAGAATTTTTGAGCGCATTCGACACTGTGGGCTTAGGGCATTATTCTGCCCATTTTCATAAAGACCGAATACCTTAGGGAGTATTCGGCGCCTCGAAAGTTAGGCCTTATATGCATCAGCTCCGAATCATGTCTTTGGTCAAATGTTGGGTTGCCCGGCTCCTGTGTTTTGCTGCCTTACGCTCCGCTTTTCACGGCTAACGCTGCACCAGGAGAACTATCGCGATTGTGCCCGGTTCGCCAAAGCGAGCACCTCAAGAGAGAAAGCCGAAAACTGATCATATGATATAGCGAGAGTCTAGTCAACCACTCGATGACTCACAGGAATGTTTAGGATTCCTCCAAGATTAACGAAGGACCGGTTTTCGGTCAGGCACATACGCACTCCGAATTCGGGAGAGTGCGGTGCTGTGGGCTATATAGTAGCCCCACCCTCAAACTCCTATGGCTAAGTGAAAGTGATAAAGCATTATAGTCGGGTTGCCTGGTTTGCTACGCTATCACCTCCTTAACAGGACCAAGATGTTGGATTAAGTGTGAAAAAGTGCTTTCTTTGCAAACACTCCCGCACTATGTGCGTGGGGGCTGAAGCCAAGGACTGCCATCTTTCAGGTTATATACACATATACATAAACGGCCGCACAAGGAGTAGTTTACTACTTGAACGCACAAGTATAAAAAGCTCTTATATTGAAACATTGTTTTCACAAATCATACATATCATTTAAACATAATATCCTTCAAGCACTGCGTCTCTATTAAACGAGCGCCCGACAGGACTTCTTCAAAGTAGTGCTCGGCAGGTACTCGGCTTTTGTCCGAATCTTGGGATGCAACGTCGGTGGCCTTCATCTCGCCCAAGATGTCTTGACACGGGCAAGAGCCATCCGCGCTCCTCAATACACGCCGATCGCTTCATTAAGGCCGACACGGTACCGCACCAAGAAACTGCTGCACTAAACCAAAATAGCTCTTCTCCTCTGGTCCGCCCGTCCACAGGAGAGTCAAGACATGCTTCATGGCAAAACCGGACAACCGAATCAGCTCGGCCCATTCGCCAACCGATCGGTCAGGCGAAGGACGCCCGGACTATGGAATTGCGACCAATATAGCTCTTCCCTTCAGGCCCCTTCTCGCCCCGGAAGTGCTCAACTGCGTCGCGGCGCTTCGCCGCCAAGTCCAGATAAGCATCCTCCGAACTCCACAACTTATCCAACTGAGCATACTTTTGATCTCAGATATTTTCTTCGCAGCAGAAACGGTTTTCCAGCCGCGATTGTCCCGGCCTGACTCAGCTCCTCCTTGGCAGCTCTCAAAGCCGATTGGGCATTCTTGGATTCGGCGGCGGCCTTTTTTAGGCCCTCTTGTTCCGCTTGACGTTCTTTTTCAAGAACCTCGCAGCGATCGGTAGTATTCCTTAAATTTTTTGCCATATCGGCCATTTCCTCTTTGCTTCGGCAGTGAGCAGCCCGTTCGGCTTATAGCTCTTCGGCCGCCTTTAAAGCGGCCGCATTACTAACCCTGGCTTGCTCTTTTGCTCGGGCGAGCTCCGCCCGCAGCTCCTCCACGGCAGCGGTACCATCTGCATTAAGCATACGAATAGTAAGACATGGGCGTCAAGCCCCCTTACCAGGTGTCCGCATAGAATTCACATACCTTGTGACTCGTCAAACCGTTTATTGACCAGCGCGATGTCCGCATCCGCCTCGTCAAGTTGCCGCTTTAGTTTGGCATATTCATCAGTCTGGCTGGCCTCCAGACGCCCCGCCACCTGTTTAGGAGCGGCGATATGTTATAACTGAGAATTTGATCCTCGGCACGTTGTCAATTTTGATAACATACCGAGTCTCAGGGGCTACTATCTATACAGGGTGCATTTTATATGCATAATCGCCGAAGGTACATCATTTTTGCGTACCTCAAACCCCGTCAGTAAGCTTCGGACGGCTTCATGAAATCCGCTCTCCACGGATGCAATTCTTTCAATCACCGTACCCATTAGAGCACGGTGATCTTCTGAGATAGCCGCTCGCCCGAGCAGATCCTTCAGCTCCTCCGACCACACACCACTTGCGTTGGACCTTCCGGCCCTGCCGGACTTGGGGGAACCCTCCGCGACGACACCTCCGGTCGTCCGCTTCACATGAGGGTGTGACAGGTGGAGGCGTTTCGCTCTCCATCATCTCCGGAAGAAGATCCCCCAAAGACGAGCTCTGCTGGGAAGGGCTGAGGTCCGAACTACAAGGTACAATTTCGGTTATCTTCATAAATAAATATAGGGATGCTCCTTATTTACAAGACCCCTTCTTTTTTACTTACGGCTCGCTGGAGGGCTGATCCCCTTGGGGAAATAATGCGGCTGGGTTACTTCCCTGCCACGACTCTCTGCCAAGATCCCTTTCCCCTCTTTGTGGCCTTGACCTCCGTATCTTCCGAAGCGGTCCTATTCTCTCCTCGGAAGGTGGAACTCTTAATCCCTCCTTCCTTGATAGCCTCCTTCATAAAGGCAGTTGCTTCCCCGCTCCCCCCTTCGCCTTCTTCAAAAGGCGCGACCTTCAACATCTTGGTCAGCATGGGATCCGGCGTGGTCTCTGGGAGGGGAGCTGGACACCTTATTAACTTTGCCTTGGCTATCCACTCTTGTTCAAGAAACGGCTCCTTTAAAGGGCATATATATAAAATAAATGAATGAACAGCTTGTCCGGTTACCGGACTACTTACTTGAGTATCTGGGCGACTGCAGCTTAGTCCTTCGTCCTCGGTCAAGTCCGGACACTTCTCTTGTGATCCGAAGAACAATTTATACATCTCCATGGGCGTCGTGCCCATAAAATTTTGGAGAGCTTGTGGTCCCTCCGGATTGAATTTCCACAGGCGGAGGGGGCGACGTTTGTAGGGTTGAAGGCGCCGGATCACCATAACCTGCGCCACTGCAACCAGATTGATCCCTCTTTCCTGGAGGTCTTGAATACGGCCCTGCAGCAGGGGAACGTCCTGGGCGCCCCGGTCGAGCCCCTTGTTGACCCATGATGCCAGCCGCTGTGGTGGACCTGAGCGGAAGGCAGGGAGCGCCGCCCATTTGGTGCCCCTGGGAGCGGTGATATAAAACCACTCCCGTTGCCCCAAACCAAGCTCCTCTTGGGAAGAGCCCTCAGGCCACGGAGCATCAGCAGCTTATGACTGCCCCTCTGCACTCTGCTTGTTGCCCCTTGATCATCTTTGGCTCCACCTTGAAGGTCTTGACCCACAATCCAAAGTGGGGGGTAATATGGAGGAAGGCCTCACATACGACAATGAATGACGAGATATGGAGGATGGACTCCGGATTCAAGTCATGGAAATCAAGCCCATAATAAAACATGAGCCCCGCACAAAGGGATCCATCTGGAAGCCTAAACCCGAAGGAAGTGGGACATGAACACCACGTTCGCCGGCTCAGAGTGGGAATGACCTGCCCCGGAGCAGGCAGCCTATGCGAGATCTCGCCGTTAGATACTGGCGTCACGCGCAGCTTTAGCACATCTTCTTCTCGTGACGGAGGAAGACATCCATCGGCCGTGTTGGTCGGACCCGGACATTGTCGAAAGTCCGGCGCTGAATCTGAAGCTTTGGGTGTTGGAACTCGAAGCGCGAGGCGAACTCGATGGAGGGTGTAAAAAGAAGAGGGCCTTGGTCTCATTATAAAGAGGTTGAATACCAAGAGCCCACCCGGTGGTCGATTAGGACTCACCTTTGATAGAGAAGGCAGGCCAACGGGCACGGTTGGGTTACCCACGTGCGTATTGATGAGAATCCCGGAATGAGGGGGCACGATCTATGCTTTGATAAGACGTGCCAAGGAAACCGCCTCGCTAAACACGCTGGGGTGGAACAATAAAAAACGATTCATATAAACGCCTGGCCGTGCTGTGATGTCACGCCGCGGAATACGTCAGCAGATCTGTGCAAAAATTATTCTCTCTACGGTGTTACGTGGAACTTGTTTTGCAGAGCCGGACACTATCCTTGTGTTCAAAACCTTCTATGAAGTATTCGGAGGAGGAACCCGCCTTGCAATGCCGAAGACAACATGCGCGCCGGACTCGTCGTCATTGAAGCCTGGTTCAGGGGCTACTGAGGGAGTCCCGGACTAGGGGGTGTCCGGATAGCCGGACTATCGTCACGGCCGGACTCCAAGACTATGAAGATACAAGATTGAAGACTTCGTCCCGTGTCCGGATGGTACTTTCCTTGGCATGGAAGGCAAGCTTCGTGATACGAATATGTAGATCTCCTACCATTGTAACCGACTCTGTGTAACCCTAACCTATCCGGTGTCTATATAAACCGGAGGGTTTTAGTCCGTAGGACGAACAACAATCATACCATAGGCTAGCTTCTAGGGTTTAGCCTCCTTGATCTCGTGGTAGATCTACTCTTGTACTACCCATATCATCAATATTAATCAAGCAGGAGTAGGGTATTACCTCCATCGAGAAGGCCCGAACCTGGGTAAAAACATCGTGTCCCTTGTCTCCTGTTACCATCCGCCTAGACGCACAGTTCGGGACCTCCTACCCGAGATCCGCCGGTTTTGACACCGACAGGCTTCAAGCTACGCTGCGGCGACGACGCCACACACCCGGCGGGAGCAAGCGAACATGAGGGCCGCTCTCACAGTGGCGCGAGAGCTGCTGCGATGCCGACTGATGGAGAGCGGCCGAGATGCACTGCTGGAGCGCGTCGCCGAGCTGTGGACGCTGCAGCCAGGGGAGCACCGCCTTTCTGCTCCTCGCTCACGCCTCAAGCTGCGGCTGGGTTGCATGGCGGGCCTTGCCGCGCCCGTGTGCCTCCGGGCGTGCCAGGAGGTGTCGTCGACATCAACGCGACCAGCGGCACCGGACATCGCACCCGTGCCACCTCTGATGGGCGCAGGCATGAGCGTCGTCACCCACGGCCCCGACAGGATGTCGCCCTACCATCCTCAGGGAGGCGCGCTAGGCCGGGTGGCATGGACCGCGGGGCACTTTGGCAAGGTTTTCGGGGCGATGGCCTCGGAGGCCTACGTACCCTGCATGGTGGACCAGGAGTAAATGCCGGAAAATGACCATGGCTCGTTCCCCGGGCCAGGATGGGAAGAGGAGGTGCTTGAAGCTGAGGACATCCAGGAGCCACCAGGGAGGTTCGTCGACCATGCGAGCGACATCGGCTATAGGGTACCGCTACTCTCTCAGGAACAGGCTTATGCTAACCATGGGCCGCAAGTGGATTAGGTCACGGCGGTGGACAACGGCCCTAGCACGGCAGCCCCCCTTCCACCAGGGGGAGCGCACCGGGGGTTGCAAGGAAGGAGCCGGGAGCAAGGCCCGTCCTCACATCCCGTGGAGCAGGGTGTCAGCCGAAGGTAGGCCCTCTGCCGGGGAGGCACTGGCGAGCGTTCCCCCCGGTAGAGGACCCGTGGTCACCGAGGGTGCCGCTAGCGTCCCCTTTTCCCCTTGGTATCGTCCTGGTATCCGGACGCCCCAACGGTGGTCGAGGGCGGCGCAAGGCGGGGCCCTCGTCTGGTGGTATGAAGTAAGGCTCGTGCCTGTGAAGGTGTCCGCTCGTGACACTCTCACGTAATAATGAGTGGGGCTGTACACGCCCCGGAGTCTCCGGAGAGCCGCCCTCGGGCCTCGGGGGCTCCCGCCCACGCCCAAGTGGATGCGCCATGCTCCGCGCTGGTGGAAGACCAGAAGACTAGACTAGGCGCCAGACGCAGCCATTTGCTTTTAACCTCTTTTCTATAGCCCTGTTTTCTGGCTTGGATTTAAGTTTGAAGTTGAATTTTCATTGGATTGCGTGGGGGTGTCTTTTCCCGTTCGTGCGATTTCTTGCAATCTGGTTCCTTGCCTCGATTCAGAGTTCACACCTGCTGCCTCCCCCTCGCGAGTCCCTCGCGAGCGGGGGCTGGGCGCGCTGCGCGCACGCCCTGCCATGGCCGGCGCTTGCTTCTCGCGAGGCCCTCTCGGGCGGATCGGCAGGCTCCTTAGAAGCTCACGACCTCATGAGCCGGTTCGGAACCTATCCCGACTAAGGTAAATTATAGCAGCAAGATGACGGCGGGACTCACGGGCACATGAAAACACATCTCCGGCTTGGCCTAAGGAATAGAAGCTATAATCTATTTACATGAGGGGCTCCCCCTCCCAAAATGCTCTTACAACTTCCAGGGCCGTGCCCGAGCTTTCTCATGCAGGGTCAACGACAAGGAAGCACGGGCTCAATCGGACATGTCACTCATTGCGTCCACCGGGTCGCCCTTGGACACGTCGCTGGCGTCGCCATCGCCGTCGCTGGCATCACCATCACCATTGCCGGCGCCACCCTCACCATCGTCGACCACATCACCTTCATCTGTGGCGACTGATGAAGCTATGTACCTAGGGTAGGCTTATGGACCTGTCCAAGATACCCTCCCCAAGGACATCTCTAGAAGAATCACCTTTCAATCGACTCAGAAGTGTTCCACTCGACAGACTCGAAGACACTCGACCATGAAGCCAACCACTTGACAGCCAGGAGATCTAAAGTCACTTCGCATGCTAATGGTCGGTCATTAAGTAGCTTATATGGTCATCATAGCACTTTATTTGCGGCGTTTCTGGTAACGCCCGACCATAATGTACCTTAAACCCTGCATAACTGAGGGCCGGAGGGGTCTGGCAAATTCTATATAATCCACCCCCCTCCTCAGTGTCAAGGGTTCGCACCCCTGTAATTCATACACGCATAATCCAGTCGACCGCCTCCAGGCTCCGAGACGTAGGGCTATTACTTCCTCCGAGAAGGGCCTGAACTCGTAAAACTTGTGCGTATACAACTACTCCATAGCTAGGATCTTGCCTCTCCATTCCTACCCCTCTACATTACTGTCAAACTTAGAACCACGACAGTTGGCGCCCACCATGGGGCAGGTGTCTTAGCGACTTGTTGGAGAAGTTGCAGTTTTTCCGATCCCCTTCATCATGGTTTCAGGCGGAGGTTTGGCTGAGGGCCACGAGATCCGTCTCGGCACGCTCATGTTCGTCGCCGCCGACCACTGCTTGGCTTCGTGGAGGCACCACCACGATGTCGACGCTCCCGTTCGCAAGCAACGACTTTTGCACGTGCATCCGTGACATCCTCTTGCGGCAGCCGTCGACCCAGTATCGGTCAGCTCCTTTGGCGTCCTCCCTCCCTGTTGCCCACCGGCGCAAGCGTTCCGGTCGGTCGAGGCTTCAGCGGTGGGTGAGGCACGTGGTGGCTCGCCAGTCGGCCACCCCTCAAGTCGCGGCTATCGAGCCCGACGAATTTATCTACGGCATGTTCGACCTTGTCGGATTTCGGGTTCCGACAGACCCTTGAGGTTCGAACACTGGGGTGCGCACAGAGATCTCACCCTCTACCTACCTGCACCCCCCCGCCTCGCTAGGATCTAAACTACGAAAGGAACAACACAAGAGACACAAGGTTTATACTAGTTCGGGCCACCATTGTGGTGTAATACCCTACTCCAGTTTGTGGCGTGGTGGATTGTCTCTTGGGCTGATGGTGATGAACAATACAAGGAAGAACAACCTCGCGAGGGTCTGTTCTTGGCCAGGCGATGAACTACTTGGAGGAGTTCAGTCGCTCCCTCTCTTCCTCTCTCTAGATTGCTTGGCCTCTAGCTCTGTCTATCCAAGATGCGATCAGATCTCTCTACTATGGTGGCTAGCTCTACTTGTATAGGCAGAGGCCCTGGGCCTCTTCCCCAAATATTGAGCGGGAAGGGCGCCAACAATTAGCCATTTTGAAGGGGAACATCTGGTACACTTATCCTGACTAAAGTTGGTCCTCGCCTGTCAAAGGCTCTGGTGGTGACGCCGGCTTGGGCTCCACAATGACTTCCTTCCTGCCGTTGGGCTGGTCTTGGTCTTGTTGCACCAAAATGGACGCCTTTGCTTGATGCTCTCGCCTGCGCTTGCTCCCTTTGCACCAAAGAGGAAAGGAGGACACTGCGCGGGCTGGCGCCCGCCTGGCACCCTTGGTCGTCATGGCTTGCGTCATGGGCACCTCGTGAGGTACCCCGCCTTGATCTCTCCGCCTCCTCGCGAGCCAGCCTGATGAGGCCTTGCCTGAGGAAGCTCCCTGTTGTCCGTCCCGCGAGGCTTGGCCCCTCGCGAGGGTCTTGAGCTTGTGTTGATGAAGATGGGCCATGATGGGGCCCCCTTTGTGCCACGCCGCAGGCCGCATGCAGGCAAGTCTGGGACCCCGTGCTCCTGCAACGCCCGACAAGAGCCCCCGGCCCAAGGCGTGCCCGGACTTGGCCGAGCAGAGAAGCGAAAGGGAAAGTGCGAAGTGCCGCGGGCCGTAACAGCCTGCGGCATTGGGCGCCGCGTGGCGGTTGATTGGACGTGGGTGCCTTAGCAACCGCGCGAGTTGAAAAAGGAGCGGCGTCTGCCTAGGCTTTGCTTCCCTTGTTTTCTATGGTTACTGCTCAGATCCCCTTTCTTGCGCCTCTACTTCTTGCCTCCGAAATCTTCAGATCCACTTCGACTGCACGCCCTAGCAAGGCATGGCGCCTCGCCAGACCCCGACCGGAGCTTGGTACTCGCCTGCCCTGGACTCGCCGAACGTGTCGGAGGCGAGTCTTGCCCGGGTGCGCCAGTTGGCGGCGGTGCAGGGTATCGACGGGGCGAAGGTGTTCAAGGCCGGCTCCGCCCTCCGTGAGGGCTAAGGGAGCACCTTCTATCCGCTCTTTGTTATCGCCATTGTTGCCGGTCTGATGCCTCCCTTTTCTGAGTTCTTCTTCTCTGTCCTCCGACATTACAAGCTACAAGCTCTGCATCTCCACCCCAACTCTGTTCTCCTTCTGGCGATCTTCGCCTACTATTGCGGGGCTCACGTCGGGGTGCAGCCCTCAGTGGCCCTGCTGCGCCACTATTTCTCCCTCCGACCTCTCATGGTTCCCTCTCCGAGTGTGCGAGCTTAAATGCGTGTACGGTAGCTCCATCGCCATTTCGAACCCCGGGAAGAGGATTGAGGGCTTCAGAAGCAAGTGGGTCTTGGTAGATGTTGGGCGCATCCACCCTCGGCTAATCTTGCCCACGGAGCACCCCACTCACTCCAACGATTGGTCTCGAGTGAAGCTCGTGGACCCCCGTGCGAGGCCGGTGTTGGAGAAGATGGACATGGATCTGAGGCCGGCCAAAGATGGCGTGGCGCGAGCTGACCGGGCCGTCATGCTGAGGGAATTCCTAGAGCACTAGCTGGCTCCGCTTCGTCAGTACCCACTTCCGATGTGGAGGCCCCACCCGAGCCCCGCGGTCTTGGCCGACGAAGACCTGGCTGCGGTTCTCCATTCTTTGGTCGGGGGCGATGTGGCGAGGTTGGAGGGTTCTCCTACGCCCTTGTTCCTCCACGACGACTGGGAGCAGGTAGTGGAGTCTATGCCCGTCTTCAACGGGGATGGGCCCTATCCGCGGAGGTTCTCGAGGACCCGGTGGACGTGTCCTCCGGCGACTCCAGCGAAGAGAAGGGAGAAGGGGAGCGGGAAGGAGGGCTCGACTCCGAGGCGACCGACGGAGAGTCAAGGGCTCCCCTCCCTCGGCGCAAGTCCCGCGTACTCCGCCTCTCACCGCGCGACGACGACGTCGAGGATGATGACGAGCAGGGCGGCGGGAGCTTGCCCCCGATCCCGAAGAAGGATAGGACCGGGCTGATCCCCGCGGGTCTGCCCCGGTCCTGAGGCGATCCGCAGGCGCGCCTCCTGCTCCCGAGCTCCTTGAGGCTGATCCTTGCAGCCGGCTCTCGGGCTTCAAGTATGGTCGGAGGTTGCTCGAGCCATGAGCGACGCACCGATGGCGCTCGATTCCCATCTTATTTCTCGTTTTGTCGCTGAGGCTTGACGTCTGTATCTCTTGGCTAGGCTGGCGCCCGCGGCAAAGAAGCCGAAGGGATCTCCTGAGGTTCCGTCTGGGGCAGCGCCTCTGCCCGCGAAAGAAGGTGACCGCAATGCACGGGTCTCTCCTGCCCGGTCGTCCTCACGAGGCCTGGCTGAGCCGGCTGGGGCGAGCTCAGCCCCCACGGCCCAAGCGACTCCTGAGGTGCCCTTGCCTGATGCTGCCACCACAGCCGTTGGGGCGCAGCAGGCTCCGCCTCAGGATACTGTGGTCACGCTGCCGCCTTCTCCTCCTACCCCACCGTCTGCTGTCTCTCCGACCCCTTCTACTATTCTGGATCGTGCTGCTGCCGAACTGGATCGGCTGCGGCAGGATCTTTTGGGCGCCGACCCTCGTCTAGTGGTCGGGCGCTTGGAAGCTAACCACAGCTCGATTCGCTCCGACGCTTCGATTCGGGCGGCGCTGGTCCAGGCCTCGACGGCTTGCGACGAGGAGAAGCAGGCCGTCCTTGGGGAGAAAGTTGCTCGCGATGCTGCCTTGGGGGAGGTAACCGATGTCCGAGGTCGCTGCGAGGCGCTGGAGAGCGAGCTGCAGGGCCTGTGGGACCAGCTCGTCAAGGAGGCCCGCCTTCGCCAAGAGCAGGAGGAAGGCATGAAAGCTCGCGAGGCGGCCGTCAAGGATCGGGACGCCAAGCTCAAGAAGCGCCGTGAACGCCTAGGCGTGCTGGAGCAGGAGTTGGAGGTGAGGAAGGTCGAGCTGGACGACAAGGCACGAGTCCTTGCCGAGGATCGCGTGGCCTTCACGGAGATGGAGGTGAAGGCTCGCACCTTGCTGAGGGAGCTTTACGATAGCGGCCTGGAGAGACCGCTGGCCGGCGCAGAGGACGGCCCTGCCAAGCTGCTTCCCTTCCTAGTTCGCGCTCTTGAAGATGTCGCTCTTGGCCTTGGCCCTACGGCTAAGGTCGAGGCGCGTGTCTTGTCTTCTGCAGCGCTGACGCGGGTCCTCACCCACGTCTATCTTCGCGATCCCAACGTTGACCTCGACAGCCTGCTGGAGCCAGCGAGCGGCAAGCTTGCCGCTGCCGCTGCTGAGGCCGTGAAGGGTCGTGCGGAGGCTTCTTTGGGAAGTTCGGGCCTTGACACCAAGCCAAAGCGGGCGCTGCCAACCTGCGGCTCCACAAAGGCGAACCCGCTCCGCGCAGCTCCACGCCCGACAAGTGACTCCGTTGTGGCTCATGTTACGCTTTTAATTCCTGCACATGTATCATGCCTCGGGAGGCGTTTAAACTTGCATTTGGCGTTGTGATAATGATTATGGACTGTAATATTTGCTTTTGAATTCCTTGAAATTTATGCTTTTCCTTCCTACTTGCTTATGTTCTACTGGCCGTGAGAGCTGACCCCACGCATACCTCAGCCGCCGTTAGCCCCGACCGGAAACCAAGACGGGACCAAGGAGTGAGGTGCTACGTGACAAGTTAGGCTCCTGAGTCGCGATGCTGAGGAGTCCCCCTTGGCGCACGAACAACAAGTAGGGAGGTGAGATGTGGGTGGATCTACCATTCTACGTCTGCAGAGCCCGGCCCCGCGCATACCTCAACCGCCGTTAGCCTTTCGGAACTAAGGAGTGAGGGGCTACGTGACCAGTTAGGCTCCTGAGTCGCGATGCTCAAGAGTCCCCCTTGACGCTCAAACGGCCTTCGTACCTTGGCTCCGCTCGGGGAGGGACGCGCGACGAACCAGGCCCGAGGGGCCTGGCTGGGTGGCGTGCGTCTGGGCGTGACCCAGGCGCAGCCCCCGTGCCCAGCCCCCTCGCACGTCACTCCCGAGGGGAGGCGTTGTGATGAGGCCAGACACTGAGCTCTGGGCTCCCTGAGGTTGATGCAACCCGGGGGCCACCCTTAGTTGTTTATCACCGGTAGAGCATAAGCGCTTCCGTATGTGTACGGGCATAGCCGCTCCTCGGCGTGTCGTCGGCCACCAAAGACGGAGCATGGTGCTTCCACTCAGACGTGGGAGGGGCTCCCCTCGGGAGGAGCCCCAGGCGTATACAGCCCGCCATACGACACGTGGGCAGCACGGTAGGGCCTAACGAGGTGTATCTGGGCACCCGTGAGCCAGCGCGGGACTCACGGGGCCCTACCTCAAGGCGGGTTGCACCTGGCACTAGGCCTTATCTTGTGATCTGTTCCTGCAGATTTGGTTAGATGCGGCGCTCTACGTCCTCGGGTCCCGGCCCTCGAGCTGGACTCAGCCGTCGCTGGTATTCCAGGTCGCGATGCCGTGGACAAGGCTAGAGGGTGAGGGCTGGAGAGCCACTAGGAGCCCTGAGTCGTGATGCTCAGGTATCCCCCTTTAACGTGCAAGCGGTCGACATGAACGAAGAAAAGGTGCCATGGGTTGGCATCAAATAACAAGCATGATGGGTCGAACGCATGACCCGAAATAAACGCAAGAGGGATACATGCCGCCGGGCCTGGCCCGAGCGACTTGGTGATGATGCAGCCCGAAGGGCGCCCCCAACAAGATAAGCTAGGAACATGAAGTAAAAGGGATACACGCCGCAGGGACGGACCCATGCGGCCTGGGAATAATGCAGCCCTGGGGGGCGCTCCCAGTTGGAAATGAAACTTGAAAGATGTCACCTGATAGCGTTGAAGACGAAAGGGTGTTGGTGCGGCACACTCGGTGGGCTGCGGGAGCCGATCCTCACGAGCCCCCAGGCTCAGGGGCCTCGGGAGGCTCCGGAGGCGCTGGCGGCTCCTCGTGGACCATCTCCATCTCTGCCAGGGCTGCGGAATGCCTGACCTCCTGAGCCTCCAGGATGCTCCTCATGAGGCGCTGGCGCGTGGCAGCCGCGTTCGGCAAGCCGTAAGGCATGCGAACATAGCTGTGGGGTGGACCTTCGCAGCGCCCCACGCGAGAGGGCCAGAGGCGCTTCTGAGAGGCGGCTCGGTTGAGCCCTGGTATGTCGATGCAGACGCGCAGCCCACCATCCTCGCCTGGATGGGGAGCTACGGCAGGTAAGCGGAGGCTGCGACGCATGACTCTTGACTCCTGCAGCTCCTGAATGATCTTGCTGACGAACTCCTGAGGGTTTGTCCCTCCTTGCCTTGCTCCTTCTTGAGGGAAACGTGCTTCGAAACACGCCTCCAAGTGGTGCCCAAGCGCCTTCCTCGTGACCTTAGCAAGGTCGGTGGCCCTCCAGGGGGGAGCCCCCGAGCCCTGCCTGAGGAGGGCGCCGGGCGCGCTTTCCTATGCGATAGAAGGAGGTTCCCCCTGAGGAGGCGCGGACCCTGAGGGGCCGGGCCGGACGATGTCTTCTTCTTCTTGGGGGCGGTCTCGGGATGCCTCCTGCTTCCGCGATCCGGGTCTTCCAGTGATGCGGCCTTAAAGGCTCGCTCCAGGGAGCACACCGCGTATTTATCTTCGCAGGGCACCGTGATGACTCCGCCACTTCCTGGCATCTTGAGGACGTTGTAGCCGTGGTGGGTTATGGCCTTGAACTTGGCCAGCGCTGGGTACCCGAGGATGGCGTTGTATGGCAGGCGAATGTGGGCGACGTCGAAGTCGATGAGCTCGGTGTGGTAGTTGTCGCCAAGGCCGAAGGTGACAGGGAGGCGAACCTGCCCAATCGGGACCGTGGAGCCGTCGGTGACCCCAGAGAAAGGCTTGGTTGGCTGAAGCTGATTGTAAGGCACTTGGAGATTGTTGAACGTTTCCATAGACAGGACGTTGAGCCCCGCCCCGCCATCGATGAGGGTCTTGGTGACCAACACGTTGCTGATGATTGGGGAGCAAAGCATTAGGAGGACTCCGGCTGTGGCCGCACACTTGAGCTGATCCGCTGAGCTGAACTGATGGCGCACGCCGACCACCTGAGGGGGCGCGTGGCTTCGAGCTTGGGAAGGACTGCATTCACTTCGTGAGCGAACTGCTTGAAGATGCGTTGAGAGGCTGGGGCTTGAGCTCCGCCCGAGGATCTGACGATCGCGCCGCGGCTCACTGGAAGCCCCAGCCCCTCGTCCTGATGATGGTCTTCATTTCTCCTTGGCTGTGGTGGCAGAGGAGGGAGGCCTGTGTTGCCTTGCGGGCGATCCTCGCGAGGCTGATCCCTCCAGCCTCCCTCGTGAGGCGGGTCCCGCCAGTGATCCTCGCGAGGTTGGTCGCGCCACCCTTGGTGAGGGCCGCGCTCTTCCCAGCGTCCTGCGTTCCTTCCTCCTCCTCGGCCGTAGCCCCGGTCCCTGCGGTCGGAACTTCGGCCGATCCTCCCTTCCCGCACGGCTCGGAGCTCTTGACATTCGTTGGTGTTGTGGGTGTGGAGGTCGTGGTACACGCAGTACCGGCTGCCCTTGGAAGACTCGGGCTGATCTCTGCCCGGCTTGGTGTCCGGTTACGCGCGAGCATGGCAGCCCCTTGCGCTTCACATCCTTGGCCTTGGGTTTCTTCTCTTGGGTCTGCGGCAGGCAGCTCGAGGAGGGAGAGACGCCCGTCCTCGGCCCTGGCGCACTTGGTCGCCAAGTTGAATAGCTCCAAGGAAGTGCACAAGTCTTCATGCATCGCCAGCTCCTCCTTCATCTTGACGTCGCGCACACCGTCGGAGAAGGCGGAGATGATGGCCTCCTCGGTCACCTTGGGAATCTTGAGGCGTGCGTTGTTGAAGCGCTGGATGTATTTCTGCAGGGTCTCCCCTGGTTGCTGCTTGATGTGGCGCATGTCGCTCCTGGCGGGTGGCGGTCACGAGTACCTTGGAAATTGGCGATGAAGCGGGTGCACATCTCGTCCAGGAGGAGATCGTGCTCGAGCCGTGTTCAGGAGCCAGGTGCGGGCCCCGTCCTTGAGCGCCATGGGAAACCAGTTCGCCATGACCTTCTCGTCTCCGTTGGCGGCTTCGATGCCCAGCTCGTAGCGAGGACGCAGGTCCGTCTTGAACTTGCCGGGCCACGCGACGCTACGCAGCTCGGTGGTGAAGGCACGGCAGCCTGTTGTGGCCACAGGTGGCCTTGGGTGACGAAGAGCTTTGTCTTGCAGGTCCCCATGCGCTGCAGCTGGGAGCAGCGCGGGGTCTTGACGTCTTGGGAAGCGAGGCGTGGTCGCGGCGAGCTGGGCGGGAGCACTCGGGCAGCTTCTTGCGGGCGAGGACTTCGGCAGCTCTGCTCTTGCCGCTGCACCGGACGGAGCGGGTTACGCCCAGGACCACGCGCCTTTGGGGCCGGCGCCTTCTTGAGGGGAGGCTGGCGCCCCGAGCTTTGTCGCCCATGCAGGCGGCGGTGCGCAGGGGACGGACAGCTGGGGAGCCCCTGCGGCTCGGACGAGCTTCGGCGACGTCGAGCCACTCTTCGTAGACGTCGTCGAATAAGCGCAGGAGCTTCGTTTGCGCGATGAGCGCAGCTCGAGCCTCCATGGCGCGCTGAACGCGCGAGACGGCGAACCAGCCGGGCGCAGTGAGGGGTAGCAGTCACGGCCGTCTTGGCTCACGGAGGATGCTTTGGGGCGATGCTTGCTGCTCGTTCCCCGCCGTACCGTGGCGGCGTTGGCAATGACGGACGGGAATGACGAGGGCGCCCGACGGGAGCCGTCTGGCGACGCAAAGCGAGAGCGGCTTGAGCCGGGCGCGAGCCCAGCGGCGTCGAACATGGATGTGGTGGTCGACGGAGAACAGGCGGCGGAAGATTTAATTCCAGCGACCTACCTGGCGCGCCAAATGCCGGATTTCGGGTTCCGGCAGACCCTTGAGGTTCGAACACTGGGGTGCGCGCGGAGATCTCACCCTCTACCTGCCTGCACCCCGCCGCCTCGCTAGGATCTAAACTATGAAAGGAACAACACAAGAGACACAGGGCTTATACTAGTTCGGGCCACCATTGTGGTGTAATACCCTACTTTAGTTTGTGGCGTGGTGGATTGCCTCTTGGGCTGATGGTGATGAACAATACAAGGAAGAACAGCCTCGCGAGGGTCTGTTCTTGGCCGGGCGATGAACTGCTTGGAGGAGTTCAGTCGCTCCCTCTCTTTCTCTCTCTAGATTGCTTGGCCTCTAGCTCTGTCTATCCAAGATGCGATCAGCTCTCTCTACTATGGTGGCTAGCTCTACTTATATAGGCAGAGGCCCTGGGCCTCTTCCCCAAATATTGAGCGGGAAGGGCACCAACAATTGGCCATTTTGAAGGGGAACATCTAGTACACTTATCCTGACTAAAGTTGGTCCTCGCCTGTCAAAGGCTCTGGTGGCCTTGGCTTGGGCTCCCACAATGACTTCCTTCCTTTCGTTGGGCTGGTCTTGGCCTTGTTGCACGAAATGGACGCCTTTGCTTGATGCTCTCGCATGCGCTTGCTCGTTTGCACCAAAGAGGAAAGGAGGACATCTGCTGGCCGGGCGCCCGCCTGGCGCCCTTGGTCGTCATGGCTTGCGTCATGGGCACCTCGTGAGGTACCCCGCCTTGATCTCTCCGCCTCCTCGCGAGCCAGACTGATGAGGCCGTGCCTGAGGAAGCTCCCCGTCGTCCGCCCCGCGAGGCTTGGCCCCTCACGAGGGTCTTGAGCTTGTGTTGATGAAGATGGGCCATGATGGGCCCCCTTTGTGCCATGCCGCAGGCCGCAGGCAGGCAAGTCTGTGGACCCCCGTTCCCAGAACGCCGACGGACCTGTCGACTGGCTCCGCAGAGACTACATCCGAGTGCGACAGCAGTGATCCAGCAGCGGAAGTCCTGATGGTCGATGGACCACGCAGTCCTCCTGGCTTTCCCCGCGCCGACGGTGGCGACAGCGAAGGCGCTCCGTCTCATGCCCATGAAGAGTACCTTCCCGAGCCCCTCACTTCGCTGTAGAGGAAGGAACTTCACCGCCAGAACATGGATGCACTTCACACTCCTATAGTTGGAGAAACCCCCGAGGCCCGTGCCTTGGAAGATGCGCGCTTGGCCAACTTGGCTGAGTGCACTCGACTGGAGAATCTCCAGAGAGTACTCGACTAACGAGCGCGACAACGGGTCTCAGCATCCAGTAGATGTCAGCTCTTTCAGCCACCGACTCAGGTATATCGAACTCCGATTCAAAATTTAGCAGCTGCGGCCTGTATAGCAGAGTCGATTCAGCCTTCCCAGTCCGAGGCTGGCAGAGGCTTGTTGCAGATCAGAACATTACTCTGGGCAGCAGGAGACCAGAATTCAGCTGTATCACAACATGAATAGGATCCACAACAAATCCGTTGTTGCAGATACAGTTCAGTCGGCTCACAGCCCAAGATCGCCCCCGAGGCGTGAGGGGCGTGGAGACCGGCGAGATCAGTATAGGAACCGTGAGCAGTATGATCACCGACTCGATCGCGATGATCGACGTCGAGTGCCCACCCCTCCCCAAGGAGTGGGTCATACGTGCCTCGACAGCAGGATGACAGACGCCCTCACAGTGCTAGGCGAAGGATTCCAGTCGACCCCAGAGAACCAGGCTTTGATGCGAGATCCATTCTCGTTCAAGGTTTGGTCGACAGAAACAGAGTTCACCGAGGAGGTCATGACAGAGTTGTACCCACCAGCAGCAGAGTGCACGTCTCATGACCAGAGTGCTTCAGCAGAGCCATCGTGGCGCAGTGATTCCTCCCAACTTCAAGGTTGGCGATCGGAGTCGATAAGTTCACCGGTGAGTCCAAACCTGATACTTGGCTTGAGGACTACCGAGTGGCTGTTCAGATTGGCGGCGGTAATGATGAAGTGGCCATGAAACACCTGCCTCTTATGTTGGAGGGCTCGGCCAGAGCATGGCTGAACCAGTTAGCACCCAGCAGCATTTACACTTGGGAAGATCTTTCCCGAGTGTTTGTCAGAACATTTGAAGGGACCTGCAAGCGACCAGCAGGGTTGACAGAATTGCAATCTTGCGTGCAGAAGACAAATGAAACTTTGAGGGATTACATCCAGAGATGGATCACGTTGCATCACACAGTGGAGAACGTGTCGGATCACCAGGCAGTTTGTGCCTTCAAAGAAGGCGTTAAGTACAGAGAACTGAATCTAAAATTCGGTCGAACCGGAGACATGTATCTGAGTCGAGTGATGGAGATTGCCACCAAGTATGCTAATGGTGAAGAAGAGGATCGACTCCGGAGTGGCAAGCACAAGTTAGTCGCTCGTGAAACCGGAGGAGGAAATTCCAGTCGGAAGCAGAAGCGGAAAGCCGAGCCAGCTGCTCCTGGAGAAGCCTTGGCCGTGACTCAAGGAAAGCTTAAGGGGAAGCCCAAAGGGCCTTGGAACCCCAAGAAAGTGAAGGATCAAGACGGAAATGATGTATTAGACTTGCCATGCCACATTCACACAAAGAAAGATGAAGAGGGTAAACTCATTTACCCAAAGCATACCACTCGACAGTGTCGGCTCTTGATCCAGCAGTTCCAGGGGAAACAACCCAAAGATAAGGAAAAGGAGTCGGACAAAGTTGAGAACAAGGAAGATAGTGATGATGGATACCCCCAGATCAATTCCACCCTGATGATTTTTGCTGATGTTGAAAGCAAAAGTCGATTGAAAGTTATCAACCGAGAGGTGAATATGGTCGCTCCGACGACACCTAGTTATTTGAAATGGTCTCAGACTGCCATCACATTCGACCAGTCTGACCACCCGACGCACATAGCCACCCCTGGGAGGCAAGCTTTGGTGGTCGAACCAGTTGTCGAAGGCACTCGACTAACTAAAGTTTTGATGGGTGGTGGCAGTGGTCTGAATATACTGTATGCGGAGACGTTGAAAGGGATGGGCATTCCGATGTCCAGGCTCAGTACCAGCAACATGAGTTTCCATGGAGTCATTCCTGGAAAGAAGGCCGAGTCACTCGGTCAGATTGCTCTTGATGTGGTTTTCAGGGACTCCAAGAATTTCCGCAAAGAAAAGTTGACGTTTGAAGTCGTGGATTTCCAGAGTGCTTATCACGCTATCCTGGGAAGGCCAGCGTATGCACGGTTCATGGCTCGACCATGTTATGTATATCTTAAGCTGAAGATGCCAGGCCCCAAAGGTGTGATCACTGTCACCGGCAATCGGAAGAAAGCGGAAGAGTGTTTTCAGAAAGGCTCAAAGATCGTCGATGCTGAGATGGCAGTGGTAGAGCTGCAGGAATACCTGAAAACTGCCGACCCGAGTGATTTGTTGCGAGCCAAGAAGCCCCTACGGAATCAGTGTTTCAGTCGTTCGATGAGACAAAGCCGATTCACATTCACCCGACCGACCCCAATGCTGCTCCGACTCATATCTCAACAACACTCGACTCCAAATAGTAAGAAGCGCTCACCCAGTTCCTCCGTGAGAACTGGGACATCTTCGCATGGAAACCTTCTGACATGCCAGGTGTTCCCAGGGAACTGGCTGAGCATCATTTACGAGTCGACGTGAAGGTAAAACCGGTCAAGGAACATCTTCGACGGTCCACCGTACAGAAGAGAAAATCAATTGGTGAAGAAGTGGCTCGACTCCTTGCAGCGGAGTTTATCCGAGAGATTTACCACTCCGAGTGGCTCGCCAATGTTGTCATGGTCCCCAAGAAGGACAATTCACTTCACATGTGCATTGACTTCAAACATATCAATCGGGCCTGCCCGAAAGATCATTTTCCTCTCCCCCGCATCGACCAGATAGTCGACTCAACTGCGGGATGTGAACGCATGCCTTTTTTAGACGCCTATTCCGGTTACCATCAGATCCGTCTGTATGGACCCGACGAGATCAAAACGGGTTTCATCACTCCATTCGGGTGCTTATGTTATGTTACCATGCCATTCGGCCTAAAGAATGCCGGAGCCACGTTCATCAGGATGATTCAGAAGTGTTTACTCACTCAAATCAATCGGAATGTGGAAGCGTACATGGAAGATATTGTGGTCAAGGCATGGAAGGGTTCCGACCTGCTGACTGACCTTGCTGAAACTTTTGCCAATCTCAGGAGGTATGATATCAAGCTTAATCCATCAAAGTGTACATTCAGAGTTCCTGGCGGAAAGTTACTCGGTTTTCTCGTTTCCGAACGAGGAATCGACGCCAACCCAGAGAAAGTTGTTACTACACTCTGAATGAAACATCCTGTGTGTGTGCACGATGTCTAGAAGCTTACTGGTTGCTTGGCCGCTTTAAGTCGATTCATTTCTCATCTCGGTGAAAAGGCATTGCCTCTTTACTGACTGATGAAGAAGTCAGACAAGTTCGAGTGGACTCCCGAAGCTGATGCAGCGTTTGCAGAGCTAAAAACCCTGCTCTCCACCCAGCCGGTGCTTGCTGCCCCAATCAGCAAAGAGCCTTTGCTGCTTTACATTGCAGCCACGGGACAAGTTGTCAGTACAGTACTTACGGTCGAGCGGGAAGAAGAAGGAAAAGCCTTTAAAGTTCAGCGCCCAGTATATTATGTTTCTGAAGTTTTAACTCCATCAAAGCAAAGATATCCTCATTATCAGAAGCTTGTATATGGGATTTATATGACCATGAAGAAGGTTGCACATTACTTCTCTGACCATTCCATTACAGTCGTCAGCGACGCTCCATTGTCAGAGATTCTGCACAACAGAGATGCAACTGGTCGAGTGGCAAAATGGGCGATTGAACTCCTTCCCCTAGATATCAAGTTTGAGGCAAAGAAAGCCATCAAGTCCCAAGCAATAGTAGATTTCGTCGCCGAGTGGATTGAACAAGAACTGCCGACTCAAGTTTACTCGGAGCACTGGACCATGTTCTTTGATGGTTCCAAGATGCTGAATGGTTCCGGTGCTGGGGTACTGTTAGTTTCCCCCCGAGGAGATAAGCTTAGATATGTTCTTAAAATTCACTTTGATTCCTCCAACAACGAAGTAGAATATGAAGCACTTTTGTATGGGTTGCGTATGGCCATTTCACTCGGCGTCCGTCGCCTCATGGTCTATGGCCTCAGATTTGGTGGTTAATCAAGTGATGAAGGAGTGGGACGTTAGAAGTCCGGCCATGACTGGTTACTGCAATGCAGTGAGAAAGCTAGAGAAGAAATTCGAGTGGTTAGAGCTTCATCATATACTGTAACGCCCCGGATACAACTTTCCATATTCGTAACTCCAACTCTTGCCTTTTCCGGAGATGCGATATGATTTTACCTTCGTGGTTGGGTTTTTTCTTTTGTTTTGCATTTTGTTCATGTCTTGCATCTCATCTCATGGCATCATGTGCATTGCATCCACATGTTTTCATAAAGCTTGCACCCGTTCGTAGTTGCCGCGTTCCCCCTGCCTTCTTTGACCGTTCCTAGAACAATCGGGTTTTCGCTTCCCTCTTGACCGTGACCACCTAACCTGTTTCGCCAGCTCGCAGCCCCCTCGCGCGTGTCCGAAACTTACCCAAACCCAAGCTGCTCAGTCATCACCGTTGGTTTCAGTTCATCCCCAAACATCTATAAAACATCTCCGTTTTCTCGTGTGGACTCCCTAATACATTTATTCCGGACCGCCCGATCGCGATCGGAGGACCCAAATCATCCCCTTTCGTATATATATACAGACCCGTAGTCCATAAATAGACGCCTAACCCTAGGATCTAGGGATCCTGTCCCATCCTTCCCATTCCATCGCGCCGCCACCCCCCTTGTCCTCTCCACATCGGGATCCCTCCCGATCCATTCCTCCCAACCAGATCGCACTGACCGCCTCCCTCGTTTTCAGCATCGAACCAACCCAGGCCCCTCGATCCACTACTCGCCTCAGCCTCGGAGCTCCTCCATGTCAGTGCTCCTCCCCAAGCCCGAGGCCATGCCTCCTTTGCTCGATCCTCAACAGCCAGCAGGACCAGCCCCGTCGCCCTCTCCTTCCTTCCTCCATTTCTTCGCTCTCACTCCCTCTGATGGTGTCCCGATCCGCCGTCCCAAGGCCAAGCAGCCGGCTTGCCCTGCTCCTGCCTCCCCCAGATCAACGTTGCGCCGGCGCCCTTCGGTTCCTGCACCGCCGGCGAGCATCATCAGGCCCCAGGTCGCGTGGCCATCACCCTCGCCTTCTCTCTTCTTTCTTATTTTTCGTTCTGCTCCATCTTTCTCTGAATATGTCTCTCTCCCTCTTTTCTTGAGGTACATCAACAGCCACCGCTCTCCTTGGAGCTCCCATGGCCGACGCCTCAAGTTTGTCCCCGTCAGATCCGTGCCCGCGCCCTGTTCCTGGTCGCCTCCACCTGGATCCGCCCCATCCACGCTTGCCGGAGCCTTCGCACCAGTCCCAGCGCCGCCCGGCTTCTCGCTCGCTCAGATCGAGCGGAGAGGCTCCGCTCGTCCGCCGCACGCCGTTGACCTGTCAGCCGCTGCGTGGGCCAGCGCCTCCCCAAGGCCCAGCGTCCCGGCCTGCCTCCTCCTCGCCACAGTTCCGGGCCAAGGCCCATGGTGAGCGCCCAGCCGCCCCCTGTTTCGGCCCAGTTCTTGTTTTTTTTCAGATCTGCTTAGTTTTTCATCTAGTTTCATAATATACCACTTTCATCCATGTTTAAAAATGTTAAAAGTGTTGTTTGTTTAAATTTTCTCAAATGTCATGCTAAAATGTTTTATTTCATAACTAAATAACCGTAGCTCGGTTTTAAATAAACTTTATATGTAAATGGGGTAGAAAAATTCCTAGTTTAACATGGTGCACTTTAGTTTCCTGTTTAACAACAATAAAATATGTTTTAGGGCAGGTATCAAATTCGAAATATGCACATGGGGATTTTCCGGAATTGTTGTTTGTTGTTCCGGCCTAATTTAAATTTGCCTAAATAGTTAGTTTACTTATGCCTCACCTCTTGCTAACAACATTTAATATTGTTGAGTAGCTTATAACGAGATCAAACTAAATAATTGCATGTGGTGTTTCGTCGATATGCAACTCGTTGCATATTGAGCTCCACTTAACTTGTAGCATCGTTTGTTGCACTTTGCCATGCCATGCCTCATTAAACCGGACATGCCATGTTTATGCTTGTGCATTTACCATGTTGTTTGTTTTCTTTCCGGTGTTGCTTCTTAGTTCCGGTAATGTTGCGATGGAGGATTCGCTCGACTACTCCCGTTCGTCTTCTTCATGGACTCGTTCTTCTTCCTAGCGGGATTTCGTGCAAGATGACCGTCACCTTGGATCTCAATACTATCATTGCTATGCTAGTTGCTTCGTTCTATCGCTATGCTGCGTTACCTACCACTTGCTTTTCAAGCCTCCCAAATTGCCATGAACCTCTAACCTTTGTCACCCTTCCTAGCAATCCGTTGTTTGGCTATGTTACCTCTTTTGCTCAGCCTCTCTTATAGTGTTGCTAGTTGTAGGTGAAGATGAAGATTTCTCCATGTTGGATTATGGTTATGTTGGGATATCACAATATCTCTTATTTAATTAATGCATCTATATACTTGGTAAAGGGTGGAAGGCTCGGCCTTATGCCTGGTGCTCTGTTCCACTGTTGCCGCCCTAGTTTCCGTCATATCGGTATTATGTTCCCGGATTTTACGTTCCTAACGCAGTTGGGTGATTTATGGGACATCCTTGACAGTTCGCTTTGAATAAGACTCCTCCAGCAAGGCCCATCCTTGGATTTACATTTGCATCACCTAGCCTTTTTCCCTTGGGAGTCGCGCATCCCGAGGGTCATCTTATTTTACCCCCCCCCCCCCCGGCCAATGCTTGTCTAAGTGTTGGTCCAAACTAGAGCACCGTGCGGGACCATCCCTCGGCAACTTGGGTTACGTTGGTACCTGTACGCTTCTCTTATTCGATGTGTCCTGAGAACGAGATACGTGCGACTCCTGTCGGGATTGTCGACACATCGGGCAGCTTTGCTGGACTTGTTTTACAATTCTCGAAATGTCTTGTAACCGGGATTCCGAGACTGATCGGGTCTTCCCGGGAGAAGGAATATCCTTCGTTGATCACGAGAGCTTATCATGGGCTAAGTTGGTACACCCCTGCAGGGTTTGAACTTTCGAAAGCCGTGCAGCGGTTATGTGGCAGATGGGAATTTGTTGATATCCGGTTGTAGTAAACTTGAAGTAAACTCTTCTAAAATACACCAACTGCAGCGTGAACTGTGAGTGTCTCTTTTCGGGGTTGATCGAGAGGAGAACACGGTTTCTGGGTTATGTCCGACGTAGGTAGGAGTTCAGGATCACTTCTTGATCATTACTAGTTGACGACCGCTTGCTTAGCTCCTCTTCTTGCTCTTGTTTCGTAAGTTAGCCACCATAAATGCTTAGTCGCTGCTGGAACCTCACCACTTTACCCCTTCCTTACCATTTAAGCTTTGCTAGTCTTGATACCCATGGTAATGGGATTGCTGAGTCCTCATGGCTCACAGATTACTACACCAACAGTTGCAGGTATAGGTTTATGCGATGATCATGATGCGAGAGCGATGTTACTTGTTTTTGGAGTTCTTCTTCTACTTCTTCGATCATGGGATAGGTTCCAGGTCGGCAGCCTGGGCTAGCAGGGTGGATGTCGTTTGAGTTTCTGTTTATGTTTCATCCGAATCGGATGTTGTTCTCATGTATGATGTTGATGTATTCTTGTGGCATTTGTGCCTTATGTATGTATCCCCACTATTATGTAATTTTGATGTAATGATATCCACCTTGCAAAAGCGTCTTCAAGATGCGCTTCTATCCTTGGTGGGACCTTTGAGTTCCTTTAGGATAGGGTCGCATCTTGGGAGTGACAAGTTGGTATCAGAGCCTCGACCGACCATAGGAGCCCCCTTGTTTATTGGCCGTTGTTGAGTCTACAAAAAAATTATTTTGAGTCTTAGGATTATATATATCGGAGAGTAGGATTCTTTTTACTCCTCAGTCCCTTCGTCGCTCTGGTGAGGCCCCCTGACGTAGATGTTTTGTCTTTCCTCTCCTCAAACTTCACGAAAAAAATTTAGGATCACGCGGGTATCTTGGGATCGTTCCGATATTCTTGTGACGAGAACATTGTTGTTGGTGCCTCCTGACATTTCGGGGTTGTGGCAGTGTCCCGGGCAGTTGAGCTCCGAGGTGTTATCGTCATAATTTTATCGTTGCAGTTCTGGAATACCTGAGTTTTTGCCGACATCGAAAATCTCTTTTATGCAGTTGTTGGTGAGATAACCTCGATGCCACCCGATCTTTCGGGAGTTCGAGTATTGCCATAGCTTGTATAACGGATGCTTTTTGAAGGTTGAGGTACCACGATTTCCGGAGTTTTCTTGGTTATGTGTTGACGGATGGATACAATTTGGATCTAGGTATTGTTAGTTTGGGTGATATATTTTGTGTACCTGTATCCCCAACACCGATTGCATAACCGTAAAGTTTCGGGAGTTTATAGGTGGGAATTCAAGTAGCTCCTAGAATATCTTTCCGACAGATGCATGATGTGGGATTGGGTAAATCTCTATCATATGTATTTGTTCCGGCTTATTCTGCAAGCCAAATCCTTTGTTTTGTTTTGAGTTGCGGTATTTGAGTTGCTTCAATGTCAAGTGTTGATTCCATACCTTTCAAGCGGTGTTCTCATATTTCTATAGGAGTGCTAATCCTTCTTGATCATCGAGGTCGTCATGTTAATTCTTTTCCCAACCGGCGTGCTTCTCTTCAAGTGGATCCGATCATTTCAACATTTGCGAGATCAATTCTAAGTTTTCTCAACGGTGTTTGTTTCATCCGTCCCAAGTTGTCTTTGTTTTCCCGCCCTCCCACCCTTTTCTGCAAGGACTTATATATTTTAATCAAGTATCCATTTATTCATGTGAAGTCTCTTCACTCTTTTCAATCAATGTTCTTATCCGGTGATTTCCCATGGAGATGCTCAACAGTTTAAAGTTCATCATCCTTCATTGTTGTTTCTTCTCCGGTGGATCCAATTCAAGCTTTCGATATTCATCATATTCCTTTCCTCGTTTCTAATGATTTCTCATGCCGATGCACCTCTTAATCATTCACTCTCGCTATTCATTTGTCCTGGAGTGCTAAAGTTATCTCAGAAGGCTCGTCTTTTCTTCCAAGATCTGTTCAAGCTATTTGGAGATTATTATCTCATTCAAGCCATTTAATTATACCGGTGCAATCTTTATTTCAAGCAATCCTTCAATGATGTTTCTTTTGAGTGGGCCCTAACCCACAGGTCTTTTCCCAGGATCTTACCTGACTCTTCTAATTATCCCGAAGTTATTCTCAAATTCATTTCAAAGTTTGATGTAAGAATGAATTATCATCAGTCAAATGTCTTTCTCCAAGATCTTTCAAATTCTTTCGTCGTTGGTTCAACCTTTCTAATTTTCATTCTGGAGTGTCTCAACAATTCATGGTGGTGTTTCTCGTCGTCATTCTCAAATTTTGAAGACCGAAGAAGATTTCCTCTTAAATCCTTACCCTTTCTTCCAAAGAGGCGTAGTTCAAGCTTGATGCCATCCTCTCATAATTGTTTTCGATTGTGAGAATTCTTTTCTTACCATCCAGAGCATTTCATGAGTTGTTTCCATTTCTTTCCTCCGAAGGCCATCATGTCCTAATTCTTCATTCTCAGCGTGTAGCTATCGTTCTCCAAATCTTACTGGTGCATCGTTCAAATAACCTCTAATCAGTTCATGGCCTCTTTGTTCTCATGTATCTAAATCCCCTCAAGTATCTTTATTCGTTTTCTAATTATTCCCGGTGAATTGTGCCTTTGCTACGTTCATTCTCAATTCTTACGGTGGTTTGTTGAAGAGTTCTCTTCCTTCGTTATCATATAGATTCATTCGTTCTTTCCAATCCTACCGGTGGTTCGTTGAAGACCTTCCCAAGTTTGCGCTATATCTCTCTTAATCCTTTCTACGAGAATAAGTAGTATGCCAAATCCACTTCTTGTCATCAATTTAATTGGTGAAGGATGAGCATAATGTAATTCTTATCCTTGTTTCATTGAGTAAATTCAATTCCTTATTCCGGAGTTGTTCATGATATCATTTCTCGGTTCTAAGTTGTTCATCTTTTCTTTTCCGGAGTTCCAAGTTTTTCCGCTTTATCTCGTCACTAAGCTCCATCTAAATCATCGCAAGGCTTCACTTTGTGTTTTCAACTTATGTTTCTTTTTATCATCTTTTCATTACCGGAGTTCTTCATGGAGGCTCTACATGGTGGTTCGTCAAGGATTCCTTTCATTCTTCAATTGTTCTTCAAGATTTCTCTCGAAGCTAAGATCCACCAAGCTATACTAAAAAATTGAACATGGTGCCCAACACATGTTTTTTTCTGTGTGTGAGGAGTTCAAGTATTCTTCTTTTTGTATTTCAAAGTGCAATTCTCCTACCTTATCTTTTTAGATGGTGTTATATCATTCTTGACAATTTCCATTCATGTTTCGTGATTCACATGTTGTCAAGAATGAGGTATTTTAAATCCATTAATCTATTCGTTGGAGTTATCTTGGGTCATATATCATCTAAAGCCTTCCCTAAGGAATGTTGCTATTGTGGTGCTTATCAATGACCCAAGTTCTCCAATTATCCTCTTGGTGAGAGAAATTTCTCTTATCTTCATTGGTGCTCTCAAGAAAATCAATGGTTTCCATTAGTGGCCGGTTGTCACCACATAGTCTTGAGATGTTTTCCAGAAGCCCACTACAAGCTTATTCATTTCGTTGTTGGTTTTCCAACAACTCCGTTATAACCTTCTTGGAAGGGTGCTTTCCAAGTTCATTTGTGGCAGAAGTTGGCATTTTCCTCTCCATTATGTTAGTCCAATGATCTATTTTCTATTCTTTCTTCCGGAGGCATGGTGATGTTGCTCTCTTCACTCATCATCTCGAATTGTGAGGATCGTGTTCTTTTCATGCTTATCCATTTAACCGGAGTGTTGTGTCATCTCTTCAAGTTCTTTTCATCTTATCAAGTTTTCCTTCTTCTTTCAAATGGAGTGCTGCCCAAATTATATCAATCTTATTCCTTCTCAGATCTAGTTTTAACCGGAGTGGTTTCAATATCTATCTTATCACTAAAACTCTTGGTTCTCCTCGTATCCCTTGTTCCTCTTTTCTAATCTGAGTGTTTTCAACTTTGCTCATCTTCGTTGTTTTCTTTCTTTCATTTTGCTCAACATCTCAAGGTTCATGGTTTCACGCGTATGTCGAAGAAGCAACTTAGTTTTACCTCTTATCTTCCTCTTTCTTTTCCCTCCGGTGCCATCCTAGATCTCGGGACGAGATCCTCTCGTAGTGGTGGAGTGTTGTAACGCCCCGGATACAACTTTCCATATTCGTAACTCCAACTCTTGCCTTTTCCGGAGATGCGATATGATTTTACCTTTGTGGTTGGGTTTTTTCTTTTCTTTTGCATTTTGTTCATGTCTTGCATCTCATCTCATGGCATCATGTGCATTGCATCCACATGTTTTCATAAAGCTTGCACCCGTTCGTAGTTGCCGCATTCCCCCTGCCTTCTTTGACCGTTCCAAGACCAATCGGGTTTTTGCTTCCCTCTTGACCATGACCACCTAACCTCTTTCGCCAGCTCGCAGCCCCCTCGCGCGTGTCCGAAACTTACCCAAACCCAACCTGCTCAGTCATCACCGTTGGTTTCAGTTCATCCCCAAACATCTATAAAACATCTCCATTTTCTCGTGTGGACTCCCTAATTCATTTATTCCGGACCGCCCGATCGCGATCGGAGGACCCAAATCATCCCCTTTCGTATATATATAGACCCCTAGTCCATAAATAGACGCCTAACCCTAGGATCTAGGGATCCTGTCCCATCCTTCCCATTCCATCGCGCCACCACCCCCCTTGTCCTCTCCACATCGGGATCCCTCCCGATACATTCCTCCCAACCAGATAGCACCGACCGCCTCCCTCGTTTTCAGCATCGAACCAACCCAGGCCCCTCGATCCACTCCTCGCCTGAGCCCCGGAGCTCCTCGCCGAGCCCGAGGCCATGCCTCCTTTGCTCGATCCTCAACAGCCAACAGGACCAGCCCCGTCGCCCTCTCCTTCCTTCCTCCATTTCTTCGCTCTCACTCCCTCTGATGGTGTCCCGATCCGCCGTCCCAAGGCCAAGCAGCCGGCTTGCCCTGCTCCTGCCTCCCCCAGATCAACGTTGCGCCGGCGCCCTTCGGTTCCCACACCGCCGGCGAGCATCATCAGGCCCTGTGTCGCGTGGCCATCGCCTCGCCTTCCCTCTTCTTTCTTCTTTTTCGCTCTGCTCCATCTTTCTCTCAATATCTCTCTCTCCTCCTTTCTTGAGTACAAAGCAGCCACCGCCCTCCTTGGAGCTCCCATGGCTGACGCCTCAAGTTTGTCCCCATCGGATCCGCGCCCGCGCCCTGTTCCTGGTCGCCTCCACCTGGATCCGCCCCATCCTCGCTTGCCGGAGCCTTCGCACCAGTCCCCGCGTCGTCGGCCTCTGCTCGCTCAGCATCGAGCGGAGAGGCTCCGCTTCGTCCCTTCGCCGCCTCGCCTCGTTGACCCGTCTGCTGCGTGGGCAGGCCAGCGCCTCCCAAACCCAGCGTCCCGGCCTGCCTCCTCCTCTCCGCAGTTCCGGGCCAAGGCCCATGGTGAGCGCCCAGCCGCCCCTTGTTTCGGCTCAGTTCTTGTTTTTTTTCAGATCTGCGATTTTAGTATTTTTCCAGAGAGTGCAGTTTTGCAGAAAAACCCCTAGAGTTCATGCATTAATAACTCACAAGTGGTGCATCATATGTAAATAATTTATATATGTAAAATGCTTAGTTTTTCATCTAGTTTCATAATATGCCACTTTCATCCATGTTTAAAAATGTTAAAAGTGTTGTTTGTTTAAATTTGCTCAAATGTCATGCTAAAATGTTTTATTTCATAACTAAATAACCGTAGCTCGGTTTTAAATAAAATTTATATGTAAATGGGGTAGAAAAATGCCTAGTTTAACATGGTGCACTTTATTTTCCTGTTTAACAACAATAAAATATGTTTTAGGGAAGAACGGTATCAAATTCGAAATATGCACATGGGGATTTTCCGGAATTGTTGTTTGTTGTTCCGGCCTCATTTAAATTTGCCTAAATCGTTAGTTTACTTATGCCTCACCTCTTGCCATGTTTAACAACATTTAATATTGTTGAGTAGCTTATAACGAGATCAAACTAAATAATTGCATGTGGTGTTTCATCGATATGCAACTCGTTGCATATTGAGCTCCACTTAACTTGTAGCATCGTTTGTTGCACTTTGCCATGCCATGCCTCATTAAACCGGACATGCCATGTTTATGCTTGTGCATTTACCATGTTGTTTGTTTTCTTTCCGGTGTTGCTTCTTAGTTCCGGTAATGTTGCGATGCTGAGGATTCGTTCGACTACTCCCGTTCGTCTTCTTCATGGACTCGTTCTTCTTCCTAGCGGGATTTCAGGCAAGATGACCGTCACCTTGGATCTCAATACTATCATTGCTATGCTAGTTGCTTCGTTCTATCGCTATGCTGCGTTACCTACCACTTGCTTTTCAAGCCTCCCAAATTGCCATGAACCTCTAACCTTTGTCACCCTTCCTAGCAATCCGTTGTTTGGCTATGTTACCTCTTTTGCTCAGCCTCTCTTATAGTGTTGCTAGTTGTAGGTGAAGATGAAGATTGCTCCATGTTGGATTATGGTTATGTTGGGATATCACAATATCTCTTATTTAATTAATGCATCTATATACTTGGTAAAGGGTGGACGGCTCGGCCTTATGCCTGGTGTTTTGTTCCACTCTTGCCACCCTAGTTTCCGTCATATCGGTATTATGTTCCTGGATTTTGTGTCCCTCACGCGGTTGGGTGATTTATGGGACCCCCTTGACAGTTCGCTTTGAATAAGACTCCTCCAGCAAGGCCCAACCTTGGTTTTACATTTGCATCACCTAGCCTTTATCCCTTGGGAGTCACGCATCCCGAGGGTCATCTTATTTACCCCCCGGCCAACGCTTGTCTAAGTGTTGGTCCAAACTAGAACACCGTCTTGGGACCATCCCTCGGCAACTTGGGTTACGTCGGTACCTGTACGCTTCGCTTATCCGGTGTGTCCTGAGAACGAGATACGTGCGACTCCTATCGGGATTGTCGACACATCGGGCGGCTTTGCTGGATTTGTTTTACCATTGTCGAAATGTCTTGTAACCGGGATTCCGAGACTGATCGGGTCTTCCCGGGAGAAGGAATATCCTTCGTTGATCGCAAGAGCTTATCATGGGCTAAGTTGGGACACCTCTGCGGGGTTTGAACTTTCGAAAGCTGTGCCCGCGGTTATGTGGCAGATGGGAATTTGTTGATATCCGGTTGTAGTAAACTTGAAGTAAACTCTTCTAAAATACACCAACTGTGTGCGTAACCGTGAGTGTCTCTTTTCGGGGTTGATCGAGAGGAGAACACGGTTTCTGGGTTATGTCTGATGTAGGTAGGAGTTCAGGATCACTTCTTGATCATTACTAGTTGACGACCGCTTTCTTAGCTCCTCTTCTCGCTCTTGTTTCGTAAGTTAGCCACCATACATGCTTAGTCGCTGCTGCAACCTCACCACTTTACCCCTTCCTTTCCCTTTAAGCTTTGCTAGTCTTGATACCCATGGTAATGAGATTGCTGAGTCCTTGTGGCTCACAGATTACTACACCAACAGTTGCAGGTACAGGTTTATGCGATGATCATGACGCGAGAGCGATGTTACTTGTTTTTGGAGTTCTTCTTCTGCTTCTTCGATCAGGGGATAGGTTCCAGGTCGGCAGCCTGGGCTAGCAGGGTGGATGTCGTTTGAGTTTCTGTTTATGTTTCATCTGTAGTCGGATGTTGTTCTCATGTATGATGTTGATGTATTCTTGTGGCATTTGTGAATTATGTATGTATCCCACCTATTATGTAATGTTGATATAATGATATCCACCTTGCTAAAGCGTCTTCAAGATGCGCTTCTATCCTTGGTGGGACCTTCGAGTTCCTTTAGGACAAGGTCGCATCTTGGGCGTGACATATACCCCGACTAAAAAATCAAGCAGTTGATGATTTGGCAAAAATAGGTTCCAAGAGAGAAGCCATTCCCGGCAACGTGTTTTTGGAACACATCCACGCACCATCAGTTCAAGTGGATCCTTTCACCGAAGAAGCTCCGCAACCAAAAAGTGCCACAGGTCCGACTGAAGTTGAGGTTCCAGCGGTGGTCGACTTGATCATGGAAGTCTTGGTCATCACTCCCGACTGGACGGTGCCGTACATCGCGTACATCCTAAGGAAAGAACTCCCAGAGAATGAAGAAGAGGCTCGACAGATCATCCGTCGATCCAAGGCCTTTACTGTGATAAAGGGACAGTTATACAGGGAAAGCGCGATTGGAGTCGGTCAGAAGTGTATAACACCAGAAGAAGGTCAAATAATTCTTGACGATATCCACTCGGGGACCTGTGGGTCGTCATGCGTCCTCTCGGACCATTGTGGCTAAAGCATACCGAGCAGGATTTTACTGGCCAAGAGAAAATGAAATGGCGAAAGAGATAGTCGACAAATGTGAAGGATGTCAGTTCTACTCCAATATGTCACAGAAACCCGCGTCAGCTTTGAAGAGCATTCCACTCGTCTGGCCCTTCGCTGTTTGGGGATTGGATATGATTGGACCACTGAGAACTGGCAGGAGCGACTTCACTCTTGTGCTAGTGGCAGTCGACAAGTTTACTAAATGGATTGAAGCTAAGCCTATCAAGAATCTCGATGCTTGCACTGCTATCAATTTCATCAGAGAGTTGATACTCAGATATGGAGTTCCTCATAGCATCATCACTGATAATGGGTCAAACTTCGATTCCGACAAGTTCAGAGCCTTTTGCGCCTCTCAAGGCACACGAGTTGACTACGCTTCAGTCACTCACCCCCAGTCGAATGGACAAGCGGAACGAGCAAACGGTCTAATTCTCAAAGGACTGAAACCCCGACTGATGCGCGATCTCAAGCACGCAGCAGGTGCATGGGTCGACGAACTTACATCAGTTCTTTAGGGATTGAGGACCACCCCTAATCGGTCAACTGGACAAACTCCATTCTTTCTGGTCTATGGAGCTGAAGCAGTTCTGCCGAGTGACTTGCTTCACAATGCACCCCGAGTCGAGCTCTACTCTAAAGATGAAGCAGGACAAGCCGGACAGGATGCAGTCGACCTCCTAGAAGAGGAAAGAGAGATGGCCCTGATCCGATCGACTATCTATCAGCAAGACTTGCGTCGATTCCATGCCAGAAGTGTGAAGAGTCGAGCCTTCCAAGAAGGAGACTTGGTCCTCCGAGTAGATCAACAGAAACCACACAAGCTCGCTCCCACTTGGGAAGGCCCCTTCATCGTCACCAGAGTTCTCCACAATGGAGCGTACCATCTTTACAATGTTGATCGCCAGATTGATGAGCCACAAGCTTGGAATGCGGAGCTACTCCGCCCCTTTTATACTTAAATACTCACTCGGATGAGATGTAATAAGAAATACCTCTGTAGTTTATTTATCAAAGACAAGAGTTTTATAATTTTCCCAGTGATTGTTGTTGCTTTTGTTTACGTAAGAAACCCCCTAGTGGGTGGCTTAGCTGCGAATCTGTTTCGCCTAAGTTTGTAAAAAAAAAACTCCTACTGAGTGACGAGCAAGCCTCTTACTCAGAGGCTTAGCTGCGAATCCGTTTCACCTAAGTACTTGAAAATCCTACCGAGTGGTGAGCCAGTTTCTCACTCGGAGGCTTAGCTGCGAATCCGTTTCGCCTAAGTACTTGAAAATCCTACCGAGTGGTGAGCCAGCCTCCCACTCGGGGGCTGAGCTGCTTCGCCGGACTCGCCTATGTTTTTAAAATCCTACCGAGTGGTGAGCCAGCCTCCCACTCGAAGGCTTAGTTGCAGTCCAGTACTCGCCTAAGTTTAAAAAATCCTACCGAGTGGTGAGCCAGCCTCCCACTCGGAGGCTTAGCTGCAGTCCAAGTACTCGCCTAAGTTTGAGAAATCCTATCGAGTGAAGAGCAATCCTCTCACTCGGGGGCTTAGCTGCAGTCCAAGTAATCGCCTAAGTTTTAGAAATCCTACCGAGTGACGAGCAATCCTCTCACTCGGAGGCTTAGCTGCAGTCCAGTACTCACCTAAGTTTGAGAAATCCTACCGAGTGAAGAGCAATCCTCTCACTCGGGGGCTTAGCTACAGTCCAAGTACTCTCCTAAGTTTAAGAAATCCTACCGAGTGACGAGCAATCCTCTCACTCGGAGGCTTAGCTGCAGTCCAAGTACTCGCCTAAGTTTGAGAAATCCTACCGAGTGAAGAGCAATCCTCTCACTCGGGGCTTAGCTGCAGTCCAAGTACTCGCCTAAGTTTGAGAAATCCTACCGAGTGAAGAGCAACCCTCTCACTCGGGGGCTTAGCTGCAGTCCAAGTACTCGCCTAAATTTGAGAAATCCTACCGAGTGAAGAGCAACACTCTCACTCGGGGGCTTAGCTGTAGTCCATGTACTCGCCTAAGTTTGAGAAATCCTACCGAGTGAAGAGCAATCCTCTCACTCGGAGGCTTAGATGCAGTCCAGTACTCGCCTAAGTTCGAAAACATACCGATCCGCAAGGACGACGAGGTGCAGTTCGACTGCTACCTACTCCTTCAGAGCTGCGCCACAAGTACAACGTGCGCTCCATTCCGATCCACAAGGACGACGAGGTGCAGGTCGACTGCTACCTTCTTCTTCGGAGCTGCGCCACAAGTACAACGTGCGCTCCATTTTGATCCGCAAGGACGACGAGGTGCAGATCGACTGCTACCTTCTCCTTCGGAGCTGCACCACAAGTACAATGTGCGCTCCATTCCGATCCGCAAGGACGACGAGGTGCAGGTTGACTGCTACCTTCTCCTTTGGAGCCGCGCCACAAGTATTCAACCCAAATTTATAGATTCGACACAAGGGGAGCCAAAGAATATTTGCAAGTATTAAAAGCTGAGTTGTCAATTCAACGACACCTGGAGATTAAATATCTGTAGCAAGGTGATCAATAGCAAAGTAGTATGATAGTTTTGATAGTAGTGGTAACAGTGATAGCAATGATTTTCTAGCAAGTGTAACAATAATAGTAGCAGTAGTAACTTAGCAAGAACAATATAAGGGAAATTCGTAGGCATTGGATCGGGTGATTCGTTGGATGATATTCATCATATAACATTCATAACCTAGGGCGATACAAAACTAGCTCCAGTTCATAAATATAATGTAGGCATGTATTCCGTAAATATTCATACATGCTTATGGAAAGAACATGCGTGACATCTTTTGTCCTACCCTCCTGTGGCAGCGGGGTCCATAAGGAAACTAAGGGATTAAGCCTCCTTTTAATAGAGAACCGGAACAAAACATTAACACATATTGAATACATGAACTCCTCAAACTACGATCATCACTAGAAAGTATCTCGACTATTGTCACTCCAGGGTTTACGGATCATAACACGTAACAGGTGAATATAACTTGCAAGATCGGATCTAGAACATATATATAATGGTGAAAACATAAACGGTTCAAATCTGAAACCATGGCACCCGGGCCCAAAGTGACAAGCATTAAGCATGGAAAAGTCATATCAACATCAATTTCAGAACATAGTGGATACTAGGGATCAAGCCCTAACAAAACTAACTCGATTACATGATGAATCTCATCCAACTCCTCACCGACCAGTGAGCCTACGAAGGAATTACTCACCCCGGTGGTGGAGCATCATGGAATTGGCGATGAAGGCGGGTTGGTGATGACGAAGATCGAAGATCCCCCTCTCCAAAGCCCAAAACGGACTCTAGATCTGGCCTCCCAATGAAGAACATGAGGTGGTAGCGACTCTATATCGTGAAACAAGATAATTCTTCCTCCCTGATTTTTTCTGAAAAATAGGTATTTATGGAGTCGGAATCGAGGTCTCATGGGCCACCAGGTGGGCACAACCAACCTGAGTGCGCCTGAAGGGGGGAGGGGCGCCCTGGTGGGTTGTGCTCAACCAGGCCCCCCTCTGGTGGTTCTTGGCTCCGGTATTTTTATTTTATTCCGAAATAAATCTTCAAAGAGTTTCCTTCCAATCCGGGAACTTTTATTTCTGCACAAAAAACAACACTATGGCAGTTCTGCTGAAAACAACGTCAGTCCGGGTTAGTTTCATTCAAATCATGCAAATTAGAGTCCAAAGCAAGAGGAAAAGCGTTAGGAAAAGTAGATACGACTAAGACGTATCAACTCCCCCAAGCATAAACCTTTTCTTGTCCTCAAGCAATTCAGTTGATAAATTGAAAGTGAAAAAGAAAACTTTTATGAACTCTTTTGCTCTTGTTTAAATAAATAAGCTTAAGTAGAACCCAGGTTTTCAACAAACATTATAACTAACCATGTCAACAATAACTCTTAAAAATTATATTAACTCATATCAATGACATAATCAACTAGCGAGCAATAATAAAATATCTCAAATGACAACACCTTGTCAAAACAATCATGATATAATATGACAATAGTGGTATCTCGCTAGCCCTTTCCGGCACATAAATGCAGAGCACCTCCAAAGTTTAAGCAGCGACTAAACATTTTAATTCATGGTAGATGTAGCGACCAGACCCGAATGAATCTAGCGCTCTGTGCTCAGTGTCATCCCTGGATCAGTAATGCTGACACCACACAAGATTTGAAGGATTTATAGCAGAGTAGCAATCACACACTTATTACATCGTTGTCCACAAGGGAACTTAATACAATAATATGGCTTAAGGCCATCTAAAGATAACAATGAAGGCTTGGAAAACGAGTGAGTCCATCAACTCCAACGGCATCACCGAGTATAGAACCACGACCTAACACCTTACTCGTTGTCCGAAAAGTCTGCAACGTGAAAAGTTGCAGCCCAAAACGGGTCAAGACATGGAATATGCGGCAATGTAACACATAGAGAACAATGAAGCAACAAACCTATACTACATGCATATTTGGCTGGTGGTAAGGCTCTACGGTTACATTTTTGCATAAAGCTGATTTTTTCCTACATCAAAGGAATAATTTTATTTAACTATCATGGTGGTTGTTAAACATTGAGAATGGTTGAAAGCATCCTCAATCCCAATTAAAAGTACTCATTAAAACCCAATAACTTTATTATTAGAAATAACATGTTGAGATTCACATGATATTCAAGTACTAGATACTCAAGATGTCCATAACCGGGGACACGGCTAATCATGATTAGTTTATACACTCTGCAGAGGTTTATGACTTTTCCCCACAAGACTCGATCGCCTCCGCTTGGTTCTCGCACTACATGGTGTTTGAGAGACGGATGACCGAGACATAGTCTTTCGTAAGCGCTTAGCACCTTACATGTGGGTAGGCCGTACCAACCTACATCCCCTACATCAGCTAGCCTACCCGTAAGAGTTCGCACAACTTAGTCAACTACGCCAGAGCCCATAATTGGCTTGTGGCTGCACACGGAAGTTTCCAGTTTGAATAATCTCATGATCCCTTAGAGCCTGGGTGGCGGTCCGAAGAAATACAGGCAAGTCCTGATAGAAACCAGGTGCCTCAATCCACCCAGATGTGTGTTTAAGTTGCCACCTTAGATAAACCATTAATTAACAAACTCACATCTGTCATGGATATTCACTCACCCAATCCACGTCTACTAGCATAGCATGGCATAATCAAGCAAACGTAGAAGTAACTCCCAAGGTTTCATAAGTAAAACAAGTGATAGGTACTACCTCAATCTACTTCCCGTCCCACAATTTAATTAGATCCTAAACATGCAAGTGTTTGAGGGTTTGATCTAATGCAATAAAACTGGGTAGTAGAAAAGTATGATCAAAGTGTTACTTGCCTTGCTGATGATCCGCGAGTCCTAGAGATTCGAAGTAACAAGCGGCGCACTCCGGTGATCTAACGCAGACAAACAACAAGCATAAAATAAGTACTCCTATAATGAACAGGTAAATCTCGAATAAAAGATCTAACCAGATAGTTCAACTTAAGAACCCTGGTTGCAAAAGAATCGACTCGAATAAAGCATCGAAAGTCGGAACTCGAGAGAGAACGACTCGGTTTAGCAAATCTGAAATTAGGTCAAAATTTCATAGTAGCAAAACTCTGTGTAAGTAGGGTAGTCGGAACGGCGGTTTCACATTCTAAACTCCAGGCGCTTGAATCACCCGATTCCGATAAACGAGCAAGAAATAAAACAGATTTGAAAATCGGATCAGAAATCAAATCTGAAAAATAACGGATTAAATCTGATTTAAAAGAAAACGACGAACGGATTAAATAACGGACGTTCATAACAGAACTAATCCAACGAACGCGTTCATTGAAACGAACGGGTCGGTGAACGGTCACTAAATAAGAAAACCGAAAAAATAAAACCAATATAGGTTTTTTAAAAACCGAACATCGCAAAAAAATCGGACCGGTTTTCTAGGGAAAACCGGATCGAACGGCGCTGGGCGGTGGCTACTCCCGGCGGGCTTGTGGCGAGGTCCGGCGGCTCCGGCGGCGGGTTCAGCGGGGTTCGGGAGGCGAGGCGGCGGGTGCTCCGGCGACGGCGGGCGTGCTCGGCAAGGGCGGCGGCTCGGCTTAAGGGGCGGGCGAGGTGAGGAGAGAGGGGGTCCGGGGTTAAATAGGAGGGTGCTCGGCTTGGGAAGGGGCAACGGAGCCGGGCGGAGTCGGACTCGGGCGGCGGGGTCCGGCGTCTTGTGTGGCGGAGAGCTCCTTTCGCCAAGCGGGCGCGCGAGGAGAGAGAGGCGGGCCGGGCTCGGTCAAGCCGGGCTGGGCCGGGCCTTGGCCAGGGGCGTTTTTTAAACAAAATGAATTAAAAAATATCAAACGAACTCCGATTTAAATAAAACAATTTTCCCCGACTCCTAAAAATGAGTCGAACAAAATGAACTTTAAAACGGCAAACATGCGTAATATTTGTAAATGCTCATTTTGACTAAGCAAAATAAATCTTCCAAAACCAAATTTGATTTATTTATAATATCTTCATTTTTCCTAAATATTGGGAAAGTCATATTATTCCCTCTCTTGAGATTTTTATAGGAAAAACTTTATGAAGATAATTAAATAAATCCAATGATCCTGTTTTCAATTTGAGAAATCCCAAATATGAAAGTAATGAAACTTCCAACTCTCTCCGAGGGTCCTTGAGTTGCATGAAATTTTCTAGGATCGGGAAAATGCGAGAAAAATATGATATGCATGATGACCTAATGTATAACATTCCAAATTGAAAATTTGGGATGTTACAAACCTACCCCCTTAAGATGAATCTCGCCCTCGAGATTCGGGTTGGCTAGAAAATAGGTGAGGGTGGTCCTTGAGCAAAACTTCCTCTCTTTCCTGTGTGGCTTCATCCTCGGTGTGGTGGCTCCACCGAACTTTGCAAAACTTGATAACCTTGTCAGGTAACTCTCATGGCATAATCGAGAATCTTAACCGGTTTTTCCTCATATGTCAAATCATCCTTCAACTGAATTGCTTCCGGTGTACCGTGTCTCTTAACGGTACCTCTGCTATCTCGGGGTGACATTTCTTCAACTGAGAAACATGGAATACGTCATGAACTCATGACAGTCCTTCTGGCAATTCCAACTTATAAGCAACTTCTCCCATGCGTTGCAAAATCTTATACGGTCCAACGAAACGTGGTGCTAACTTTCCTTTAACTCCAAAACGCTTAACTCCTCGGCGGGGATACTCGAGATATACTGTCTCCAACTTCATACTCAATCGCTTATGCGCTTTGAATCAAGCATAGCTCTTTTGTCTGGACTGGGCTACCTTGAGCCTGTCTCGAATCAACTTAACTTTTCGTTGAGACTCCTTAATCAAATCTGGTCCAAACAATCGACGATCTCCGCTTTGGTCCCATAACAACGGTGTCCTGCACCTTCTTCAATACAAAGCCTCGAAGGTGCCATCTTCAAGCTGGTTTGGTAACTGTTGTTGTAGGAAAATTCTGCATACGGCAAATTTTCATCCCAGCTAGATCCATAATCTAGGGCACAAGCTCTCAAAGATGTCCTCCAAAATCTGATTGACTCTCTCGGTTCTGGCATCCATCGGTCTGTGGGTGGAAAGCTGTACTAAATTCCAATCGGGTTCCCAATGTTTCATGCAACTGGTTCCAAAAATTCGAGGTAAACTGGGTTCCTCTATCTGATACGATGCTCCTCGGAACTCCGTGTAAGCACACAATTCTGGTCATGTATATCTTTGCCAACTTAGCACTGCTATAGGTAGTCTTGACTGGAATGAAATGAGCTACCTTTGTTAAACGGTCGACTATAACCCAAATCGAGTCATTACCTAAACGAGTCTTTGGCAAACCTGTGATGAAATCCATGCCTAGTTTATCCCACTTCCATTCGGGTATCGGCAATGGTTGTAACAATCCTGGCTTCTTCGATGTTCTCGCCTTTACTTTCGACATACATCGCAACTGCTACATACTCCGCAATATCCTTCTTCATTCCGTCCACCGTAAAGTATTCTTCAAATCCAAGTACATCTTGGTATTTCCTGGGTGAATCGAATAGGGTGAATCATGAGCTTCTTGTAAAATCAACTTCACGATCTCGGGGTCATTGGGCACATAAACACGGTCTTCAAACCATAGGGTATCGTGCTCATCCTCACGAAATCCTTTATCTTTTCCTTTGCTCATTTTCTCCTTTATAGAGGCAACTTCCTTATCTGCCATTTGGGCTTCTCTCGATTTTGTCCATCACTGTTGACTGAATTTCCAATGCTGCTACATAGCCTCTCGGAACTATTTCCAAACATAGCTCTCGAAGGTCCTCGGCCAACTCATTGGGTATTCCTCCCATCATTAGGGTATTGACGTGGCTCTTACGGCTCAATGCGCCTGCTACGACATTAGCCTTCCCGGTGATAATGCAATCTCATGTCATAATCCTTGATAAGCTCTAACCATCTCCTTTGTCTCGAGATTCAATTCATACGTGGTGAAGATGTACTTCAAACTCTTGTGATCCGTGATATACTTCACAATGATTTCCAATGAGAAAATGTCTCCACGTCTTGTGGCATGCACAACGGCTGCTAACTCCAAATCATGAGTGGCATAATTCAACTCATGGGGCTTAAGTTGTCGTGAAGCATACGAAACAACTCTTCCTTCCCTGCATAAGCACTGCTCCAAGTCCTCGACGTGAAGCGTCGCAATACACCTCATAATCCTTAGTCCGATCCGCAATATCAAAACCGGTGAGGTAACCAATCTTTTCTTCAACTCCACGAAAACTTGCCTCACAGGTCCTCGGTCCATATGAATCTGTTTTCCTTCTTCAACAATTCTGTCATAGGCTTGGCAATCCTTGAGAAATTCTCAATGAACCTTCGGTAGTATCCTGCGAGTCCAAGGAAACTCCGAATCTCTCCAACTGTCGTTGGTGCTTCCCATTTGGTTACAGTCTCAACCTTTGTGGGGTCAATCGCTATCCCTTCTCCGGATATAACATGTCCGAGAAATCCAACTTCCTTTAGCCAAAACTCACATTTGCTGAACTTGGCATACAACCTGGTGTTCCTTAGTTTCTCCAAAACCAATCGCAAATGTTCCTTGTGTTCCTCTTCATTCTTCGAGAAAATCAAAATGTCATCAATGAACACCACGATTTAACTTATCCAAAAACTCCATAAACACTTTGTTCATCAGGTTCATGAAATAGGCTGGTGCGTTAGTCGATCCAAATGACATAACGGTATACTCATTATAGTCCATATCTCGTGGTAAATGCTGTCTTGGGTATGTCCTGCTCCCGAATCTTCAATCGATGGTACCACGATCGCAAGTCGATCTTGGAAAACACCTTGGCTCCTTGCAAGCGATCCAACAGATCATTTATCATAGGTAGTGGGTACTTGTTCTTGATTGTTACTTCATTCAATCCACGATAATCAACAACCATTCTTAACGATCCATCCTTCTTCTCCACTAGCAAACGGGTGATCCCCAAGGTGAAGAACTTGGGCATATAAAACCTTTATCCAATAGTTCCTTAATCGCTTCTTGATCTCCGCCAAATCTGTCTTTGGCATCCTATACGGCCGCTTCGATATCGGGCCTGCTCTCGCAACAGCTCGATCAAAACTCAATGTCTCTATCCGGTGGCATTCCTGGCAACTCTTCCGGAAATACATCAGGAAAATCCTTCACCACTGGTACTTCTTCCTGTACCACTCCTGATAAGCAATTAACTTGTGCTCTCCTCGGCTCGTGCCGTGATACATACTTAATCCTTCTTCCTTCAGGTGTGGTGAGCAAAATTGATCTAGTGGAGCAATCAATGTTTCCTCCATACCTTGATAACCAATCCATACCTAATATCACATCCAATCCTTGGGATTCCGTAACTATTAGGTCTCGAGGGGAAAACATAGTGTCCAATCCTTAATGGCGATCGATCACACCATTTACTAGCCATGTACTCGCCTCCCGGTGAGGTTACTAGCAGGGTGACCTAAGGGCTTGGGTTGGTAACTTGTACTTATCCACAAATCCCCTTGATATGTATGAATGCGATGCACCAAGATCGAAAAGAACAACCGCAAAGAAATGACTTAACCAAAAACTTACCGATTACTGCATCGGGCTGATCTTCAATCTCCTCCACTTCAAGGTGGTTCACCTGTCCTCTATTGAAAAGGTTGGGCTTCTTTCCAGAGCTTCCATTGCCATTTCCATTCTGGCCTTCTGGACAGTCATTTGCATAATGCCCAGTCTTGCGGCACTTAAAACAAGTAATATGACTCAGGTCTACTTTGGATGGTGTTGACGGGTTGGTGCGATTCTGTCCGTTGCTTCCTCCATTCCCGTTCCCATTCTTGGTGCTGTTATGGTTATGCGAATTACCTCCTCCATGGGTATGCTGAAACCGAATTCCTGACTTAGGGGTATAACGAGGTTTCGCCGAGCTCCAGAGTTATACTTCCCTTGTCCATACTTCCGCTTACGGTTCTCAATTTGTAGCTGCTTTCCTTCAATCATGAGGGCTCGATCTACTAACTCCTGGTAGTTATTGAAACTGGCTACCATCAACGGCATGCTGAACTCATCATTCAGTCCTTCCAGAAATTTCTCCTGTTTAGCTGCATCAAGAGTAACGTCATCCGGGGCATAACGTGCTAATTTGCTAAAGTCATCCACGTACTGGCCAACAGTCCTTCCTCCTTGGCGTAAGTTGCGAAACTCACGCTTCTTCATGGCCATGGCTCCTGCTGAAACATGGGCAGTGCGAAAAGCTTGCTGAAATTGATCCCATGTGACAAGGTGTCTCAGTGGTAAGTGGCTGTGAAATTCTCCCACCATGTCAGCTGCGGGTCCTTCAAGCCGATGTCTTTGCAAACTTCACTCTTTCTCCATCCGTGCATCCTGCAGCGGTCAGCTCCTTCCTATCTTGCGGAGCCACCATATCTGCTACAATTGGCTCGGTGCTCTTGGAATACACCGCGGGTTTAGTCTAAGGAAACGAGTCGGATGATCCGCAGTGGTGGTGGTGGTGGGTTGTTGTTGTTGTTGTTGTTGTTGCCCCTGTTACGCACCAATGTTTGAATCGAGGTATTCTCTTTGGATCAGTTGGGTGATCTCTGGCGGAAAAGCGATCCGGGGTCGCGTCTCGGAGGCATCTGATGGGTTTAGAAAAGATGAGAATTTGGAATAGAATGAGGTCTAAGGGGAATCACTACCCAATGCACATGAGCAAATACACACAAATCACTTCATTCAATCAAACAAAGGCTTACAACGATCTAACTATCGCAAAAGTGCGTGTACTATAATGTTTACATGGAGGAATACTACTAATATGTGGGGACTTCTACTAATTTGAACCGTGGAAGACTCCATAATGTCTCCGCCCAGCTTCGTCTTCAAAGTCGGGTTCACTTGGATCCAAATCGGTGTCGTCGATGTTGATGTAGTCGCTTGGGCAATCGACATACTGGTCTTCATTCCTGAGCGCCAACTTCTTCTTGAGTTCTTCAATCTCGTACTTAAGATCGTTATTGTGTCTTGCTAGAGCTACGATCTCGTCCATAAAGTCCTTGCGAGATGTCTTTAGTTCTTCTTCAAGTTCGATGATCCTTCCCTTTGCATTACGCAACTCCAACATATCATTGCACATCTGGTTCTCCACGGCGCCGAATGTGCTGGTTTAACTCCTGGATAAATGCTGCAATGGATCTATCCTTCTTGGTGCTGACGACGTCCCATTTGTCATCTCGGCGTCCGCAAATCTGGTAAATTGTGTCCTTGAGGTCTTCTTGATAAACTTCTACAATGCGTCCCATGGTGATGTGAGCTGCCATGCTCTTTCCCAAACTCCAAGTTGGTGCACTGAAAACACTATCTATAGGCTTGGTGATTGGGGCGAATGTCCTTCCTGGAACGTGAGCGTGAATCTTCCAGCGCTCCTCTTCAGGCAGAGTGGCGTTGAAAGTCCCGGTGAAGCTTGGTAATCCAATGTATAGGTATTTGGTAACTTCCTTCAAGTGAAATCCAAAAGGTGTGCCTTCATCCGGTTGGGTGTACTTGATCTTCGCGTCCTTCATCCTAAAGAGAGTAGAAAAGATGAGGAGTTAGAAAATGGGAAGAGAATAGTGATCTATGGCTTTATCTTAGTGGTCGTGTCCTACAGTCGTGTGCTCGATACCATTCTCAGAGCGACTGCAGACCCGAATGAATCTAGCGCTCGTGCTCGGTGTCATCCTGGATCAAGATGTCGACACAACACAAGATTTCAAGGATTTATAGCAAGAGTAGCAATCACACACTTATTACATCGTTGTCCACAAGGGAACTTAATACAATAATATGGCTTAAGGCCATCTAAAGATAACAGCGGAAGGCTTGGAAAACGAGTGAGTCCATCAACTCCAACGGCATCACTGAGTATAGAACCACGACCTAACACCTTACTCGTCATTCTAAAAGTCTGCACGTGAAAAGTTGCAGCCGAAAACGGTCAAGACATGGAATATGCCGCAATGTAACACATAGAGAACAATGAAGCAACAAACCTATACTACATGCATATTTGGCTGGTGGTAAGGCTCTACGGTTACATTTTTGCATAAAGCTGATTTTTCCTACATCAAAGGAATAATTTTATTTAACTATCATGGTGGTTGTTAAACATTGAGAATGGTTGACAAGATCCTCAATCCCAATTAAAAGTACTCATTAAAACCCAATAACTTTATTATTAGAAATAACATGTTGAGATTCACATGATATTCAAGTACTAGATACTCAAGATGTCCATAACCGGGGACACGGCTAATCATGATTAGTTTATACACTCTGCAGAGGTTTGCGCACTTTTCCCCACAAGACTCGATCGCCTCCGCTTGGTTCTCGCACTACATGGTGTTTGAGAGACGGATGACCGAGACATAGTCTTTCATAAGCGCTAGCACCTTACATGTGGGTAGACCGTACCAACCTACATCCCCTACATCAGCTAGCCTACCCGTAAGAGTTCGCACAACTTAGTCAACTACGCCAGAGCCCATAATTGGCTTGTGGCTGCACACGGAAGTTTCCAGCTTGAATAATCTCATGATCCCTTAGAGCACGGGTGGCGGTCCAAGAAATACAGGCAAGTCCTCGATAGAAACCAGTGCCTCAATCCACCCGGATGTGTGTTTAAGTTGCCACCTTAGATAAACCATTAATTAACAAACTCACATCTGTCATGGATATTCACTCACCCAATCCACGTCTACTAGCATAGCATGGCATAATCAAGCAAACGTAGAAGTAACTCCCAAGGTTTCATAAGTAAAACAGGTAATAGGTACTACCTCAATCTACTTCCCGTCCCACAATTTAATTAGATCCTAAACACGCAAGTGTTTGAGGGTTTGATCTAATGCAATAAAACTGGGTAGTAGAAAAGTATGATCAAAGTGTTACTTGCCTTCGATGATCCGCGAGTCCTAGAGATTCGAAGTAACAAGCGGCGCACTCCGGGTGATCTAACGCAGACAAACAACAAGCATACAATAAGTACTCCTCTAATGCACAGGGAAATCTCGAATAAAAGATCTAACCAGATAGTTCAACTTAAGAACCCTGGTTCCAAAAGAATCGAATCGAATAAAGCGTCGAAAGTCGGAACTCGAGAGAGAACGACTCGGTTTAGCAAATCTGAAATTAGGTCAAAATTTCATAGTAGCAAAACTCTGTGTAAGTAGGGTAGTCGGAACGGCGGTTTCATATTCTGAAACTCCGTGCGCTTGAATCACCCGATTCCGATAAACGAGCAAGAAATAAAACAGATTTGAAAATCGGATCGTAAATCGAATCAAAAATAACGGATTAAATCCGATTTAAAAGAAAACGACGAACGGATTAAATAACGGACGTTCGTTAACAGAACTAATCCAACGAATGCGTTCATTGAAACAAACGGGTCGGTGAACGTTCACTAAATAAGAAAACCGAAAAAAAACCAATCTAGGTTTTTTTTAAAAAAATAAACCGAACATCGCAAAAAAAAACCGGACCGGGTTTTCTAGGGAAAACCGGATCGGAACGGCGCGGGGCGGTGGCTACCTCCGGCGGGGCTTCGCCGGCGAGGTCCGGCGGGGCTCCGGCGGGGTTCGTGAGGTTCGGGAGGCGAGGGCGGGGTGCTCGACGGCAATGGCGGCGTGCTTGGCGGCGGCTCGGCTTGGGCGGGCGGCGGGGTGAGGTGAGAGAGGGGGTCCGCGGGTTAAATAGGAGGGGGTGCTCGGCTTGGGGAAGGGGCAACCAGCCGGGCGGAGTCGGACTCGGGCGGCGGGTCCCGGCGTCGGCGGGAGAGCTCCAGCCGGGCGGGCGCGAGGAGGAGAGGCGGGCGCTGGGCCGGCTGGCTGGGCCTTGGCCCGGGGCAGCGTTTTTTAAACAAAACGAATTAAAAAATATCAAACGAACTCCGATTTAAATAAAACAAATTTTACCCGACTCAAAAAAATGAGTCGAACAAAATGAACTTTAAAAACGGCAAGCATGCGTAATATTTGTAAAATGCTCATTTTTGCCTAAGCAAAATAAATCTTCCAAAACCAAATTTGATTTATTTATAATATCTTCATTTTTCCTAAATATTGGGAAAGTCATATTATTCCCTCTCTTGAGATTTTTATAGGAAAAACTTTATGAAGATAATTAAATAAATCCAATGATCCTATTTTCAATTTGAGAAATCCCAAATATGAAAGTAATGAAACTTCCAACTCTCTCCGAGGGTCCTTGAGTTGCATGAAATTTTCTAGGATCGGGAAAATGCGAGAAAAATATGATATGCATGATGACCTAATGTATAACATTCCAAATTGAAAATTTGGGATGTTACAGTAGAAAAGATCCAATTATGATGCATCCAACATTAACTATCACTACAAAAAAAAGACACATCCGTGACATTTTGGGTTGAACGAATTTTTTCTGTCATACTTATGACACTTCTATGACGATAATTGTGACAAAACCCGGTATCATCATATATGTGGTGGGGTCCTACTTCTATGACAAAAAATCATGACAGAAAATGGGCTTTTCGTCTTGGGCGGGCCAGAGACGCAACTGCATGACATTCTTTGGTACGTCCATGACGGAAAAAACTATGGTAGAAGCGAGGGCGAGGAAAATATCGAGGAGTTCCTAGTTACGGTGGGTGGTCGGGGGCCGAGCGATGCGAGTTTCTCTCGTACGTACGCGCATGTGTGCGAGGCGTTGGGCTCTAATCGAACCATGCGAGGCGTTGGGATCTAATCAACCCGAAAGTGATTGCACCGCAGTTACGCTACATCGAACCCGAGCGATCGATCGATCCCTTGCCGTTGGATCGAACTCGAGTGATTCTTCGCTCATCGCCGCTAATCAAGCAAACCGAACACCGCTGCCTCCTTCCCTTGATGAACAAAGTGGCGTTGTTGGGGGTTTGGATGAACAGCTTCGATGGGGTTGGATGAACAGGACCCCGTGGTAGTAGAGGCCGTTGCAGCTGGATGAACAGTACCCCGATCGATCGAGCTGGTGGATGAACAGGACCCCGTGGAGGGCTGGATGAACAGGACCCCGTGGAGGGTTGGATGAACAGTAGCCGATGGAGGGATGGTTGAACGGTAGCCGATGGAGGGCTGGATGAACAATAGCCCGTGGAGGGGTGGTTGAACAGGACCCCGTGGAGAGGGCTGGTTGAACAGTAGCCGGTGGAGGCTGGATGAACAGGAGCCCGTGGATGAACAAATGCAGTGGAGGCCGGAGGAGGTCGACGGTGGATGAACAAGAGTCTGTGGAGGCTGGAGGAGGTCGACGGTGGAGATGAACAGTATCCCGTGGAGTCCCGTTTTGTGGTACGCCACACCCCTCCCGATCAACAGGACCCCGTTTCGACCGTAGGAGGTCCGTTCCTCCATTTTGCAGTAGGCCAGACCCCTCCCGATGAACAGGATCCTGTTTCCACCATGGCCGATCGAACACAAGGCCGTTTCCTCCGTTCTGCGGTACGCCAAGCCTCTTTTCCATCGCCTGTTCCGTCCAAGCCGGTTGGCTCCCGATGAACACGACGACGCATTCTGTTCCAACCCAGCCGGTTGCCTCCCCATGATCACGACGACAGCGCAGCTTCTCTGTTCCGACCCAGCCATGTACACGAGCCCTGACCGTACGTATGCGCGAGTTGGCGTTCGAGACCCCGCCCACATGTACGTACGTGGCCGTATTTAATTTCTTGCACCCTGGCCGTTGTACGTACGTGTACATGCTATGTGCGCGCCTCTACTACGACCCGTCACGCCTCTACTATGACACGTGCCCTTCCTTACATGGCCACGGTTCATCGCTGCAGCCTGCGGACAGACCAATCGACCAGTATGTACGTACACGTTCGTGACCAGAATAACAACGCTACGTATGGTTCGACCGGGTGGGTCCCGACTGTCAGGCACTTCCTTGCGTGCGAAGATGTAGCTGGTGGGTCCCAGCAGTCAGGGGTTGAATCATTTTTTGGCCCGTAATATGGACACATTTCCTTGTGTGCAAAGATGTAGCTGGTGGGTCCCAGCAGTCAGGGGGGAGTCATTTTTTTTCACGAAATATGGTGGCCCGTCCGGTGGGTCCCTGCTATCAAGTGGAGGAATCATTATTTTGCGCGTAATAAGGAGGCATTTCCTTGCTGCGGCCATGGACCCAACTGCCAGCCTCTCCATGTACAGTACTCTTCCGATGGAAGTCGTTCGTTGACCACACCAGGGCGGTGGACGACGGCGAGGCCTAGGAAGGGGATGACGCGGAGCCGGGGAAGAAGCGGTAGTGGGTGCCCATGCGGAGGGGAGTACGTGGGTTGACTGTTTCGGCTGCGGTGTGAGGCTTCCGTCGCTGGAGAATAACAGGAGGTGTGGGTGATATAGAGGGATGGCATGGCCAGTGGTGGCAGCACAGCCGGACACGGGAGGCAGGAGCAGGCGGCACAGCCGACGCTTGTTTAGGCGGCTGGAGCAAGAAGACCAGAGGTTGAAGAAGCACTACGGCCGTTGGATGGACATCGTACGGTCACTAGAACTAGAATCGTTCATATTTACTAAGTTGACAAAGCTCTCCGTCCCCGTCATCTTAGTAGGCCCACAAGTCAGCCTCCCATATGGTGGGTCCCAGCTAGCAGGGGGTATTCATTTTTTTGTGCGTAATAAGGAAGCAGTTCCTTGCGTGCGAAGATATAGCTGGTGGGTCCGAGCTGTCAGCGGCGGGAACATTTTTTCGCGAAATACAGTCGGTTGGTCCTAGATGTCAGGTGGAGGAATCATTATTTTGCATGTAATAAGGAGGCATTTCCTTGTGTGCGGCTGTGGACCCAACTGTCAGCCTCTCCACGTACAGTCCACGTCCGATGGATGTCGTTCGTTGACCACGTTGACCACGCCACACCGAGAGCACCAGGGCGGTGGATGATGGCGAAGGCTAGGAAGGGGACACACGGAGCCGGGGAAGACGCGGCAGTGGATGCCCACGCCGAGAGGAGTACGAGGGTTCACTAGTTCGGGTACGGTGTGAGACTGCCGTTGCCGCAAAATAATAGGGGTGTGGGTGAGTAGAGGGATGGCCTGGCCAGTAGTGGGAGTAGTAGGGGGCGGTGAGGCCTCTGCGGCAGCACAGCCGGCCACGGGAGGCAGGAGCAGGCGGCACGACCAGTGCTACTTTGGGTGGCTGGAGCAAGAAGACCAGAGGTTGAAGAAGCACGACGGCCATTGGATGGACATCGTACGGTCACTGCAGCTAGAATCGTTTATAATGACTAAGTTGACAAAGCCCTTGGTACGCGTCAACTTAGTAGGCCCACAGGTCAGCCTCCAAAACGGTGTGCCCCAGATGTCAGGGGGAGGAATCATTTTTTGGGCAGATGAAGCTAGAATATCCGAGACTGAAGAAGAAGCACGACATCCCTTGGATGGACATCCAACGGCCACTGCTGCTAGAACCGTGTGTTGACTATAAGTTCACAAAGCCTTGCATACGCGTCAACTTAGTAGGCCCACAAGTGTGTGGCAGAGAACTTATATCCCATTTGCGATTTGTAAGAATGTACAACCCATTTTTGATTTCTAATGGAATTCACTACAACCCATTTACAGTTTGTTAAAAGTACAACCCATTTTCTAGCAAGGATAACGATAATAATTTCAACCAACCGTTCAAAACAGAATTCAAAAAAAATTCCCACATTTTGATGGGATACAAAATATTTTTATCCCGAAATTTCTAGTCAGATTAAATACAATTTCAATATAAATTTGTATTACGTAAAAATCCAACGAAACATTGCGCGCGCAACAATTAATGAAATTCAAAATTTTAAAATCCAAAAATAATATTTTATAAATTAATTACGTGTTTGGTTCAATTTTTTATAGTTACTGCCCAGTTTTTATAATTACATCCGATTTAATATTTATTAAAGCCAATTTTCCTGTTAAGCCTAAGGCATCAATCCTAGGAAAGATTTGCTGCCCAGCGGGGCAGAGAATAACAAGTTGACCTTGCCTGGGTATTCCTAAAAAAAGTATAGCTGGGCTAGCCATTTTTAGCTTGAAAACAATTAATATCTGGGCTGGATATCTGGCCTGGGCTAGACAGGCCACAGCCCGCCCAGTTAATACCCTGCTCTCCTCTGAACAACAACGAAAACATCGCTCAAGAAAAACTCTACAGTGCTCACACCTCAAAAACACAAATACTACTCGAGCTGCTTGGTCCCAAATTGCCACCGCTCCTTGTGCAATTCTCTCGTTTATTGACTACATAGGTTGACAATGGTGTGGGACCGTGATGTCGAAACTAGGAGGAAGCAAAAAGAGGCACTTATGACGTCATTTGCTATGGCCCTAGTGGGTCCCTACTGTCATGCAGTCAAAATAAAGTCATCTCCTGAATCCTCATGTTTGTTGACCATGTTGACAATGCTCGGCGCCACGGCGAGCGCAACAACTCGATGGACGATGAAGAGGGCCTCACGGGCCCTATGGATGGTCTGATACAGTGTTCGCTGCTCATTCAGGAAGCCAGGATCATCGGACACCTATGAGCACCTTCGAGAGACTGAGACGGCATGAAACGGTAAGGCCGCGCTTGGAAGCTCTGGTTTATTTCACACCTGTATTAAGATACAAGTGTAATTTACTCTTCATCAGAAACAACGCGTAAAATACAAGCGTACTGAAATCGAGGGCCCGAGGTCTGTAAGTAAAACCGGCGGGTTACACGTGTAATTTGAGAGACCAGTGTATATTTTACTAGTCGAAATCGACCAACCAAGCGCTTCGCCTGAGACCATCTGCTTTTATTTACAAGCGGTTTTGGTTGGAAAACGACGATCCAATCACGGCCTAAGATGATGAGTTTGTCGGAAGATCATATGGTTTCACCTCTAACCTACCCGAGTTGTCGTATAGGCTATGAATGAAACATAAGACAATGAACTTCTTCAGCACAGAAACAACAGAAGAGGATGATCTTCTTAACATGGAAATCAAGGGCATTAGATCAACATGCAAAACAATATGAAGCATTATTCTCAAGAGGCACGGTGAACAACTTGTGATGCCGCATGCCACAACATTCCAAGCTCAACTTTGCAATCAAACTCACAAGGCCAGGCATTACATAGAAAATATTCAGAACAAACTCTTAAAATACCTTACATAAGTCAACATTCATGTGACTATGCATCTCAGCAGAGTTAATATTTACTTCTGAACTGAAGACAAGAATAGGAAAAAACGATCGACGTTGCTCACAGCAAAGGGCGTCCCACTCAAAAATATCAAATGCATGTCTTCTCGCTAACATCAATGAGCAAAAATTGACAAGTTTTTCCAATTCCAATATATTAAACTAATGTCTTCTTGCTAACATCAATGATTAAACTTTTAAAAGCTTTTCCCATTCAAAATATGTAATGCCTATGATTGTGGAACGGGCAGGGTTTGTCATCAGTTTATCATCTGATAGTCCGGTGGCTCAAGGTGACGACGAATGATTAGAGAACCATTCGATGTATTGTGCATGATGAAGTATTATGGAGGACACGAACCATCTGAACATTTTGTGCATTTCCACTAAAATCAAGCAGAGCATCCCTGTGGATTTTGTATTTATATGCTGCCAGAAAACAAAGACACATCATCACACACATGAATATTGGCCCCAGTGTCGACCCACCAATCATGGACTAACAAACTAAAAGTACGATAAACAGATTACCATACCTAGATGCCCCATCATTGTTGCTTAGAGTGACATTGACAAACATGGAGTCCTGTCCTGGCTTCTTGGTACTTGTTTGGGCACTTGTTTGCCCAGTGTTCCTCCGAACCACAAGTAAAGCAACCATCTCTCCTTTTGTCTTTCTTCTTACCCTTCTTAATGGCCGACGCTGGCAGCACCATTCAAACATATAGTCCGGTGGCTCAAGGTGATGATGATTGATTAGAGAACCATTTGATGTATTGTGCATGATGAAGTATTATGGAGGACATAAACCATCTGGAAATTTTGTGCAGTTCCACTAAAATCAAGCTGAGCATCCCTGTGGATATCGTATTTATATGCTGCAAGAAAACAAAGACACAACAACACACACAGGAATATTGGCCCCAGTGTCAACCCACCAATCGGTGGACTAACAAACTGAAAGTACAGTAAACAGATTACCATACCCAGATGCCCCATCATTGTTGCTTAGAATGACATTGACAGATTTGGAGTCCTATCCTGGCTTCTTGTTCTTGTTTGGGCATTTTTGCCCAGTGCACTCAACGTGTTGTCGAGTTTCCTATGCTCTCCTAGACTAGTCATGTCACCAGCGTCTACTAATACTCTGTAAAGCTTCTCAATCATTCCTTTTGTAATGTAGCGCAAACAGTGACTGCTTCTTTCTGCAAAGTGGTAAGACCAACTGGACCTACTAATGCAACAATTTGCCTTAGACACATTGGCTCCTTTTGTGTAGTTCAACTAAAATCAAAGTCGGAATAAAACCAAGCTTTAATTTTGATATCCCTGTAGGCAACAATAGGTATAAGGGAAACAATTACTGAGAAATAACGGTTGATGACTTGTACTCCCAGAGGAAAAACATCTACTGATCTACCTTATCTTAATGGGAAACAAAGCAGGAGAGTAGCAATTCTCAATCAGTGTGATTCATTCATATTAACTGAGACATTATCTTAACAATGCCTTGTTTCAACATGTATAAAGAACAACAGAGCAGAAAAGTACCATCCTAAAACAATGCAACTGATTCATTTTAACAGAGACATTATCTTAACAATAACTTGGTTAAACATGTAGAAAGAACTACAAAGCAGGATAGTACCATTTGTAAAACACTGTAACTGATATATAATAACAGAGACATCATATGCACAATACATTTCTTAAACATGCACTCCAAATTATCCCCATGTAAATGGTACTCCCGCCGATCCCTAACAAGTGTTGCAGTTTTGAACTAAGATTCAGTAGTTAATTCTGAGGAAAGGCGGTACTGACCTTTCAAGACCAAGATTTGAAACAACTTGTAAGGAAGACCTAAAAAAGATCTCAACACATATATGGAAATCCGGTCTCCTTTTGTGCAGTTCCACCAAAATTAAGCGAAGCAAAATGTCACAATAGCAAAAAGTTGAATAGATATCCCTATTTTAACAGAGGCAAAAAAGGAATCAATTACTGGCCAATAAAGGAGGATGAAACATGCAGCCTCAAAAATGGTAATCCTGCCAATCCCTAACAAGTGTTGCAGTTTTGAACTAAGATTCAGTAGTTAATTCTGAGAGTGGCATTGCTTAATTTTACCAGCCGCATTAGATTAAGAAAAAGCATAAACAATTCCAGGGAGAGTGGGCGCAACAACAACATGTGCTTCCATCTACTTATAAAGGGGGTGATGCTGAGTTTGTTGTAACATAGCAACAAGCATCATTTTTGGGTTGGTCCCATTTTTGTTCACTACTGAATGGGAAAAGACAGCAATACAATAGCTTCAATTCAACATTTATTTAAAACAGTACCAATACAAGTAGCACAACATCTCAAAACACACTACACGATCATGTGGATGAAGGCAAGTACCAACCTGTCATGACACACACAAGATCACGTCCGAATCTGCCAACACGAATAGGAAATCCAATCTCGTTTTATGCAGTTGCACGGAAATCAAGCAAAGTTGCCGGTGTGACATTTAAGTTTGCTATAGCAACAAGTTGAATAGATATCTCTGATTTAACAAAGGAAAAAAAGGAAACAATTACTGCCAGTAAAGGAGGATGAAACATGCGGCCACAAAAAGAAGCATCTACCTTATCTTGATGGAAAACAAAGTATAGAACAGAAGCATTTCTAAAACGGTTGCATTGATTCATATTAACAAAGAAATTCTCTCAAAATAGTTCAGTAGTTAATTCTGAGAGTGGCATTGCTTAATTTTACCATCAGCATTAGATTAAGAAAAAGCATAAACAATTCCAGGGGAGAGTGGGCTCAACAACACCATGTGCTTCCATCTACTTATAAAGGGGGTGATGCAGAGTTTGTTGTAAGAAAGCAACAAGCATCATGTCTGGGTTGGTACCATTTTTGTTCACTACTTAATGGGAAAAGAGAGCAATACAATAGCTTCAATTCAACATTTATTTAAAATAGTACCAATACAAGTAGCACAACATCTCAAAACACACTGCACGATCATGTGGATGAAGGCAAGTACCAACCTGTCATGATGCACACAAGATCACCTACGAATCTGCCAACATGAATAGGAAATCAAATCTCGTTTTGTGCAGTTGCACTGAAGTCAAGCAAAGTCGCCGGTGTGACGTTTAAGTTTGCTAGGCAACAAGTTGAATAGATATCCCTGTTTTAACAGAGGCAAAAAAGGAAACAATTACTGGCCAATAAAGGAGGATGAAACAAATGGCGACAAAAAGATGCATCTAACTCATCTTGATGAAAAACAAAGTAGGATAGTAGCATTTCTAAAACGGTTGCATTGATTCATATTAACAGAGACATTCTCTTAAAACAACATTCATTAGGAATGTAATTTACTTCTAACAGTGGCATTGCTTCAATTTTCCAGCAGCATTCTTCGATTAACAACAACAAAATAGTTGTATGGGACATGACATGGGACATGCCAACACCATGTGCGTCCACACGTATAAATGGGTGATGCAGAGTATGTAGCCAAGCATCGTATCTGCATTGATCCCATATTTGTTCTCTTTGAAACTTTTTCCTATGTGAGGGCAGCAAATCTAGTCCTGCACAAACTACCCGGCCCCCTAGTTTCTTTCCCTTTTCAACAAAGAGATGGGTTCCTTACAGATGTGTGTACTGGGTTACCCCCTTTTTCCCTTTTCGACCAACAAAGCGGCTGGATAGCTAGTCTATACTACTTTCCCTCCCTCCTTTCCTCATTGAACCACGTCCTAGATTCATGCTCCACACCATTGCAGCCTTATTTCCTCTTTGAACCAAGACCTAGATTCGACTACAAAATAAAAAAAGATCCGCATGCAGCTAGAGCAATGACGGTTTCAAAGAAACTTATACCTTAGGGTCGTTGGGATGTGGCAAGGCGTGTGGCAGGAGGCCGGATCTTCCCACACTACATACGACAGCGAGGAAGACGAGGTCGGTGGTCCTCCCGCACAGGCGCTGGGTGAAAGAGAAAAGTGCAGCCGGTAGTGGATTGCCTCCCTCGCCGAAGGCGATAGAGTGAACGCTGCACCTCCTCCCCTTCCCGGTGTGACGGGATCCAGGCGCCTCCTTCACCATCTGTGAGGGGGGTGAGAGAGACAGAGGCCACAATGCGGTCTTGTTTAGATCTGGTGAAGAGGGTGAGAGACTGTGAATATAGCAAACCCTAGCAAAGGAACACTGAGCCTCCAACGTGTATATATATATATGTAGTGCGGCGAGAGTGTGGAGAGTGGAAACCCTAGCAAACAAGCGCTGAGGCTCCAGCTTATATAGTGTACTACATATATCAGACATGATCGAGCTCCGGTGCCTTAATCAGACTTGCCTTTGGCTGTATGACAGGTTGGCCAGCCATATTTTGGGCCCACCTGTCATACACCAAAAGGCAGGTGCGCTAAGTCAATGAAGCTGCGTCCATATAGTACTCGTGTATACTACTAATATATAGTGGAGTGGTTTTCTTATTCTCTCCATAACAATCGTTTTAAATTGTGTAAGTACGAAATGAAACTCTTTATTTAATGTACCAGTGAGGAAAACTACTACTTCCGATGAACTAACAATCCATGCGTCCTAGTCGCACTTCCGTCTCGCACGCGTCTTGTACACTACCCTCCCTTAAGTGAACAACCACACATGCTCCAAATTATCAGAAACGTGTGAGAGTGTGTACAAATAAAAAATTTTAATTTCAATTATCGGAAAGGTTTGAGAGTACGTACAGTTTGCCCTCTCTCAATAATTATGGTTTGTTGTGTTCGGCCTAAACTTGGTCAAACTTTACAAAGTTTGACTTCAGTCAAATCTAATATGCGGAGTAAATAAAAATGGAGGGCTACTACGTCCATCCGGGTTTTTAGTCCACACCATTTTTAAATCAAAGTTAATAGCTGGACAAATAAAATTACAGGGGAGCTGAAGACAAAGTTGTGAGAAGGCTTAGAAATCAATACAAAACTTGTGCTCTTAGTACCAACGTCGATCCTTCTTCGAGTAAACATTTGGTTCATAGCCAATTGTGTGATAAAATTGCACCAACGTGAAAGACTACTGCGTCTCCTACACAACCAAGCAAAGAAGCTTGTGTTATTGCGCGAACGCACTAGAAGCAGAATTGTTGGCCATCAAAGAGGGTTTGTCGCTCGCATTGCAGTGGAGTAATCTTTTTATTGACCCACACACCGTAGAACAATCGTTCTATGGTAAATTATATTAATATAATAAAGTACATGGGGGGTCTAAGCTCCAAATATCAATATCAAGACCGGCTGCCTTGAAGCTACAAATATGGTGAGGATTAGGAATGAAGATCTTGATAGATCTCGGTTTGGTTTTTTGGTGCGTGAGATTAGATTGCTCATGGCACTCTGAAATACCTGTATTGCTCATGTTCGACGAAACAACAACATTGTTAGTCATACTTTAGCTCATTATGGTAGGACTAGTGGCCGTATCGCTGTTTGGCTAGGTTCAGGCCCTGATGGCATTGTCGAACTTTGTAACTCCGAGTGTAGCCTGGCTACGTGAGTAATACAAGTTTGTTCCCGCAAAAAAAAAGACATAGACGTGCATATCCGTGTTTACGTAAAATTTCATCTCCATCTCCATCTCCAATCATATTTGTCCAACTGGCACATTAATTATGTTGTTAATTATATACGCAGCAATATTAACTTACATCATCTCTTGTTTGCGGGCGTCTGGACCGCTGCCACGCCTGCTCCTGACCGACCCGAACCTTCTTCATCACCCGCACGTGCTTCCGGCGCGAAACGGTCAGTGCCGCATTCATGCCCGGCCAGAGCGGACGCGACCTCTCACTGGCGCCGGCATTGAAGCGGCGCGCCGACCAAGAGAGCATCGCTCGCGCTGCTTCCCAGTGCACGCAACTGCTCCGCGTTCAAAGGTCGCAATAGCCGGCCACAACATGCATGTAAAAAGTTCTTGGGAGTCCGTGCTACAGCTAGCTGTCCTCCCCCAACTCGTCAATCTCTTCCACTACTGCTAGTACTCCATGGCACGATCCATCGACAAGCAGGCAGGAAAGTTATCATATACTCGGTTTATGGTGAGTGATACATCCATTTTGCATCATGCTTTTATATCGTTATTTATCGCATTATGGGCTGTTATTTATTATGTCACAATACTTATGGCAATTCTCTCTTATTTTACAAGGCTTACATGAAGAGGGAGAATAACGGCAGCTGGAATTCTGGGCTGGAAAAGGAGCAAATATTGGAGACCTATTCTGTGCAACTCCAAAAGTCCTGAAACTCCACGGAATAACTTAAAATAAATAAAGAAAAATCGTTGCCAAAGATGAAGGCCAGGGGGCCCACACCCTGCTCACGAGGGTGGGGGGTGCCCCCCCTGGGGTGCGCCCCACCTACCTCATGGGCCCCCTGGTGGCTCTCCGATGCCCATCTTCTCCTATATGAAGTCTTTCGATGATAAAAAAATAAGAAGCAACCTTTCGGGACGAAACTCCGCCGCCACGAGGCGGAACCTTGGCGGAACCAATCTAGGGCTCCGGCAGAGCTGTTCTGCCAGGGACACTTCCCTCCGTGAGGGGAAAATCATCGTCATCATCATCACCAACGCTCCTCTCATCGGGAGAGGGCAATCTTCATCAACATCTTCACCAGCACCATCTCATCTTCAAACCCTAGTTCATCTCTTGTATCCAATTTTTGTCTCCAAGTCCGGGATTGGTGCTAGTAGGTTGCTAGTAGTGTTGATTACTCCTTGTAGTTGACGCTAGTTGGTTTATTTGGTGGAAGATCATATGTTCAGATCCTTTATGCATATTATTACCCCTCTGATTTTGAACATGAATATGCTTTGTGAGTAGTTACGTTTGTTCCTGAGGACAAGGGAGAAGTCTTGCTATTAGTAGTCATGAGAATTTGGCATTCGTTCGATATTTTGATGAGATGTATGTTGTCTAACCTCTAGTGGTGTTATGTGAACGTCGACTACATAACACTTCACCATTATATGGGCCTAGAGTAAGGCATTGGGAAGTAATAAGTAGATGATGGGTTGCTAGAGTGACAGAAGCTTAAACCCTAGTTTATGCATTGCTTCGTAAGGGGCTGATTTGGATCCATATGTTTCATGCTATGGTTAGGTTTACCTTAATACTTTTGTTGTAGTTGCGGATGCTTGCAATAGAGGTTAATCATAAGTGGGATTCTTGTTCAAGTAAGAACAACACGCAAGCACCGGTCTACCCCACATACCAAATTATCAATGTACCGAACGCGAATCATATGAACATGATGAAAACTAGCTTGACGATATTCCCATGTGTCCTCGGGAGTGATTTTCATATTATAAGAGTTTGTCCAGGCTTGTCCTTTGCTACAAAAAGGATTGGGCCACCTTTCTGCACTTTATTTACTCTTGTTACTTGTTGCTCGTTACAATTTATCTTATCACAAAACTATCTGTTACCACTTATTTCAAGATTTGCAAGAGAATACCTTGTTGAAAACCGCTTATCATTTCCTTCTGCTCCTCGTTGGGTTCGACACTCTTACTTATCGAAAGGACTACGATAGATCCCCTATACTTGTGGGTCATCAAGACTCTTTTCTGACGCTGTTGCCGGGGAGTGTAGCGCCTTTGGTAGGTGGAATTTGGTAAGGAAAAATTTATATAGTGTGCTGAAATTTACTGTCACTTGATACTATGGAAAGTAATTCTCTGAGGGGCTTGTTTGGGGTATCTTCACCCCTTCCAGTAGAGCAAAGAGTTGCTCCTCAACCTACTGAACCTATTGAAAATGAAACTCCTTTTGAAATTCCTTCTGTATGATGGAAAAACTGCTAGCTAATCCTTTTACAGGAGATGGAACAAAGCATCCTGATGAGCACTTAATATATGTGGATGAAATTTGTGGATTATTTAAGCTTGCAGGTATACCCGATGATGTTGTTAATAAGGGTTTCCTTTATCTTTGAAGGGAGACGCATTGACATGGTATAGGCTATGTGATGATATGAGATCATGGAACTATGAAAGATTGAAATTGGAATTTCATCAAAATTATTACCCTATGCATCTTGTTCATCGTGATCGCAATTATATATATAATTTTTGGCCTCGCGAAGGAGAAAGCACCGCTCAAGCTTGGGGGAGGCTTAAATCAATGTTACATTCATGCCCCAATCATGAGCTCTCAAGAGAAATAATTATTCAAAGTTTTTATGCTCGGCTTTCTGATAACAATCGCACCATGCTCGATACTTCTTGTCTTTGGCTCTTTTATGATGAAGACTATTGAATTTAAATGGAATTTATTGGATAGAATTAAACGCAACTCTGAAGATAGGGACCTCGACGAAGGTAGGGAGTCAGGTATGACATCTAAGTTTGATTGTGTTAAATCTTTTATGGATACCGATATTTTCCGTAAGTTTGGCACTAAGTATGGACTTGACTCTGAGATAGTAGCTTATTTCTGTGAATCTTTTGCTACTTATATTGATCTCCCCAAGGAGAAGTGGTTTAAATATCATCCTCCCATAGAAGTAAAAGTAGCTGCACCTATTAAAGTTGAAGAAAAGACTGTCACTTATAATGATCCTATTGTTCCTGCTTCTTATGTTGAGAGACCACCTTTCCCTGTTAGAATAAAGGATCATGCTAAAACTTCAACTGTTGTTCGTAAAACCAATATTAGAACTTATACACCTCCTGAGCAAGTTAAAGTAGAACCTAATATTGCTATTGTTAAAGATATCTTGTCTGATAAAATCGATGGGCATGTTATTCAATTCTGTGGTGAATCTGCTAGAATTGCTAAACCGTGTGCTAAATATAAACATAGACCTATGGTAGGCGTGCCTGTTATTTCTGTTAAAATAAGAGATCATTGTTATCATGGCTTATGTGATATGGGTGCTAGTGCTAGCGTAATACCCATTGACTTATACAAAGAAATTATGCATGATATTGCACCTGCTGAGTTAGAAGATATTGATGTTACAATTAAACTTGCCAATAGAGATACTATATCTGCAATGGGAATTGTTAGAGATGTTGAAGTCTTGTGGGAAAACCAAATATCCCGCTGATTTTCTTGTTCTTGGTTCTCCACAAGATAGCTTTTGTCCCATTATATTTGGTAGACCCTTCTTGAATACTGTTAATGCTAAGATAGACTGTAAAAAGAATGTTGTTACTATTGGCTTGGATGATATGGTTCATGAGTTTAATTTCTCTAAATTTAGTAAACAACATCGTGAGGAAGAATTGCCTATTATTGGTCTTGCTTCTATTACCGTACCTCCTAGTGATACTTTAGAACAATATTTGCTAGACCATGAAAATGAGCTGTTCATGAATGAAAGAAGGGAAATAGATGAAGTATTCTTTAAACAGGAACCTATTCTGCAACACAATTTGCCTGTTGAAATCCTAGGGGATCCTCCTCCACCCAAGGGCGATCCCGTGTTTGGGCTTAAACCGTTGCCTGATAATCTTAAATATGCTTATCTTGATGAAAAGAAAATATATCCTGTTATTATTAGTGCTAACCTTTGAGCATGAAGAAGAAAGATTATTGAAAACTACAAGAAGCATCGTGCCGCTATTGGATATACTCTTGATGATCTTAAGGGCAATAGTCCCACTCTATGTCAACATAAAATAAATTTGGAAGTGGATTCCAAACCAGTTCGTGATCCTCAACGATGTTTGAATCCTAAAATGAAAGAAGTGGTAAGAAAGGAAATACTCAAGCTTCTGGAGGCAGGTATAATTTATCCTGCTATCGATAGTCAGTGGGTAAGTCCTGTCCATTGTGTCCCTAAGAAGGGAGGTATTACTGTTGTCCCTAATGATAAAGATGAATTGATCCCGCAAAGAATTATTACCAGTTATAGGATGGTAATTGATTTCCGCAAATTAAATAAAGCTACTAAAAAAGATCATTACCCCTTGCCTTTTATTGATCAAATGCTAGAAAGATTATGCAAACATACACATTATTGCTTTCTAGATGGTTATTCTGGTTTCTCTCAAATACCGTGGTCGGCTAAAGATCAATCAAAGACTACTTTTACATGCCCTTTTGGTACTTTTTGCTTATAGACGCATGCCTTTTGGTTTATGTAATGCACCTGCTACCTTTCAAAGATGCATGGTGGCTATATTCTCCTGACTTTTGTGAAAAGATTTGTGAGGTTTTCATGGACGACTTTTCCGTCTATGGTTCCTCTTTGATGATTTCTTGAGCAATCTTGATCGAGTTTTGCGTAGATGCTAAGAAACTAATCTTGTCTTGAATTGGGAGAAGTGCCACTTTATGGTTAATGAAGGTATTGTCTTGGGGCACAAAGTTTCTGAAAGAGGTATTGAAGTTGATAAAGCCAAGGTTGATGCTATTGAAAGATGCCATGTCCCAAGGACATCAAAGGTATAAGAAGTTTCCTTGGTAGCGCCGGATTTTATAGGAGGTTCATTAAGGACTTCTAAAAATTTCTCGACCTCGACTAATTTATTACAAAAAGATGTACCATTTGTCTTTGATGATGATTGTGTAGAAGCATTTGAAATACTTAAGAAAGCATTAGTCTCTACACTTGTTGTTCAGCCACCTGATTGGAATTTACCCTTTGAAATTATGTGTGATGCTAGTGATTATGTCAGAGGTGCTGTTCTAGGGCAAAGAGTTGATAAGAAATTAAATGTTATCCATTATGCTAGTAAGACTCTAGACAATGCTCAAACAAATTATGCTACTACTGAAAGGAACTTTTAGCAGTTGTGTTGCTTGTGATAAATTTAGACCCTATATTGTTGATTCTAAAGTAACTATTCACACTGATCATGCTGCTATTAAATATCTTATGGAAAAGAAAGATGCTAAACCTAGACTTATTAGATGGGTTCTCTTGCTGCAAGAATTTGATTTGCATATTGTTGATACAAAAGGAGCTGAGAACCCCTGCTGCGCATAACTTATCTAGGTTAGAGAATGTTCTTGATGACCCACTACCTATTAATGATAGCTTTCACGATGAACAATTAAATGTCATAAGCACTTCTCGTAGCACTCCATGGTATGCTGATTATGCTAATTATATTGTTGCTAAATTTATACCACCTAGCTTCACATACCAACAAAAGAAAAAGTTCTTCTATGATTTGCGACATTACTTTTGGGATGACCCACATCTTTATAAAGAAGGAGTAGATGGTGTTATTAGACGTTGTGTACCTGAGCATGAACAGGAACAGATCCTACGCAAGTGTCACTCCGAAGCTTATGGAGGGCACCACGCTGGAGATAGAACTGCACATAAGGTATTGCAATCCGGGTTTTATTGGCCCACTCTCTTCAAAGATGCCCTTAAGTTTGTTTTGTCTTGCGATGAATGTCAAAGAATTGGTAATATTAGTAGACGTCAAGAAATGCCTATGAATTATTCACTTGTTATTGAACCATTTGATGTGTGGGGCTTTGATTATATGAGACCTTTTCCTGCCTCTAATGGATATACACATATTTTAGTTGCTGTTGATTACGTTACTAAGTGGGTAGAAGCTATTCCAACTAGTAGTGCTGATTATAACACCTCTATTAAAATGCTTAAGGAAGTTATTTTTTCGAGGTTTGGAGTCCCTAGATATTTAATGACTGATGGCGGTTCACACTTTATTCATGGTGCTTTCCGTAAAATGCTTGCTAAATATGACGTTAATCATAGAATTGCATCTCCTTATCACCCACAGTCTAGTGGTCAAGTAGAATTGAGTAATAGAGAGCTCAAATAAATTTTACAAAAGACTGTTAATAGGTCTAGAAAGAATTGGTCCAAGAAACTTGATGATGCATTATGGGCCTATAAAACTGCATATAAGAATCCTATGGGTATGTCCCCGTATAAAATGGTTTATGGAAAAGCATGTCACTTACCTCTCGAACTAGAACATAAGGCATATTGGGCTATTAAAGAGCTCAACTATGATTTCAAACTTGCCGGTGAGAAGAGGTTATTTGATATTAGCTCACTTGATGAATGGAGAACCCAAGCTTATGAAAATGCCAAGTTGTTTAAAGAAAAAGTTAAAAGATGGCATGACAAAAGGATACAAAAGCGTGAGTTTAATGTAGGTGATTATGTATTGCTATACAACTCTCATTTAAGATTTTTTGCTGGAAAACTTCTCTAAATGGGAAGGTCCCTACGTTATCGAGGAGGTCTATCGTTTCGGTGCCATAAAAATCAACAACTTCGAAGGCACAAATCCGAAGGTGGTAAACGGTCAAAGGATCAAACATTATATCTCAGGTAATCCCATAAATGTTGAAACCAATATTATTGAAACCGTAACCCCGGAGGAATACATAAAGGACACTTTCCAGACTATTTCAGACTCCGAAAAGGAATAGGTATGTGGCACGGTAAGTAAACCGACTCCAAAACAATTTTTAAGGCAATATTTCTCCGTTTTGGAATATTTAGAAAAATAGAAAAATAAGTGGAAGTCCGGGAAGGACACGAGGGCCCCACGAGGGTGGTGGGCGCGCCCCCCTACCTCGTGAGCACTTCGTGTACCCTCCGGACTCCGTTTTCTTGCACGATACGTATTTTGGTCGGTAAAAATTCACTATATATTCTCCCGAAGGTTTTGACTCTCGTATCACGCAAATCTCTCCTGTTTTTGTTTCGAGCTGTTTTCTGTCAGGGTTGTCAAGGCTAGGCATCATGTCGTCCCCCTCCTCCGACAATGGTGACAAAGATGCTTGGCTAATGAAGATAGAGCTGAAGAGGGAAGAACCCATGGAGAGCAACAAGGATGAAAGGATCAAGAAGGCTACGGAGGACCAAGCTCCGGCAGCAGAAGACACCCTCCAACATGATCCCAACTTTCCCACCCCAACTGAAATCGAAGCTTTCAAGATGATTGAGTTAGCTCGTATTCAAAGCAAGTATCTCACAAGTGAAAATATTTTGTTGAAGGAGCATATTTTTGCACTCAAGGGCATTATTCGCAAGTTGGAGGACCTCTTACACTCGATGTGCGACTATCCGTCACCTCCACCTTCACCGGCAAAGAAGGAGACATAATCACATGGGTATGGGCACTCCCCTTGGCAACTGCCAAGCTTGGGGGAGGTGCCCCGATATCGTATCACCATCACAACTCCTATCTTTACCGTTTTTCTTAGTTCGATCCTATTAGTACCATCTTGATCTAGTAGAATAAAGTTATGGCATGATCTAGTTTTGAGTTTTGCTTTATGATCCATCTATGTAATCGAGTCTGTGAGCTATATATATAATAAAGTTTAGTGTTGAGTCAAGGGCTTGATTATTTTGCCATGATCTTGGGTGAATAAAAGAATGGAAAGAAAAAAAACATAAAAAGAAACAAAGAGTTCATATTGATCTTATTGAGAGTAAAGACTTCACATAGAAAGAGTATGATGATTAAAAGTTGTTGGGAGTTGAAAAATATAGTTTTGGTCATCGTTGCAATTAATAGGAAGTAATAAGGAGAGAGAGGTTTCACATATAGATATATTATCATTGACATCTTTTATGATTGGGAGCACTCATTAAAATATGACATGCTAAAGAGTTGATGTTGGACAAGGAAGACAACATGATGAGTTATGTTTTCTTATATATGAGATAAAGTATGTTGTCATGGGTCCTCTAACATGTTGAGCTTGCCTTTTCCCCTCATGCTAGCCAAATTCTCAGCACCAAGTAGAGATATTACTTGTGCTTCCAAATACCCTTAAACCAATTTTGCCATGAGAGTCCACCATATCTACCTATGGATTGAGTAAGATCCTTCAAGTAAGTTGTCATCGGTGCAAAGCAATAAAAATTGCTCTAAATATGTATGATTGATTGGTGTGGGAGAAATAAGCTTTATACGATCTTGTGACATGGAAGAAATAAAAGCGACGGACTGCATAATAAAGGTTCATATCACAAGGGGCAATATAAAGTGACGTTCTTTCGCATTGAGATTTTGTGCATCCAATCATAAAAGCGCATGGCAACCTCTCGCTTCCCTCTGCGAAGGGCCTATCTTTTATTATTCTCATCTCCCTTATTCAAGAGTCACTGTGATATTCACCTTTCCTTTTTAATTTTATCCTTTGGCAAGCCCAGCATGTTTGAAAGAAAATGATATATATATATATATATATATATATATATATATATATATATATATAATTGGATGTAGGGGAGCATGAATTATTATTGTTGACATTACCCTTGAGGTAAAAGGTTGTGGGGCAAAACTATAAGACCCTATCTTTCTCTGTGTCCGATTAAAACTCCGTAACCACAAGTATTGCGTGAGTGTTAGCAATTATGAAGGACTAAATGATAGTTGAGTATGTGCATCGGTGTCAAAACCGGCGGATCTCGGGTAGGGGGTCCCGAACTGTGCGTCTAAGGCGGATGGTAACAGGAGACAGGGGACACGATATTTACCCAGGTTCGGGCCCTCTCTATGGAGGTAATACCCTACTTCACGCTTGATTGATCTTGATGATATGAGTATTACAAGAGTAGATCTACCACGAGATCGTAGAGGCTAAACCCTAGAAGCTAGCCTATGGTATGATTGTTGTATATTGTATATCTGTCGACTAGCTCGCCCTGGTTTATATAATGCACCAGAGGCCTAGGATAACAAGAGTCCTAGCCGAATACGCCGGTGGGGAGGAGTCCTTGTCTTGATCACCAAGTCTTGTGGAATCTTCCTTGTATGCGGCACCTATGCGGACTGCCCAGAGTATGCGGCCCTGGGTCCTCGCCCAATCTAACCGATTGGGGGACGACGTGGTGAGTACCCCCTAGTCTAGGACACCGTCAGTAGCCCCCTGAACCGGTCTTCAAGTTAGGGACGCTCCTCAATTCTTCCGAACTGTTCTTCATCTTCGGTTGCCGGTCTTGAAAACTGGTTCAACAAATCTTCTCATCTTCGTTCTTGAGGATCACCGAAATGCATCAGCGAGTTTATACATCGGGTATCCGAGGAGACCCTTAAAGTTTCCGGCCTTTATCAATGCATTGTTATTTTTATGCCACACCTTGGGTTTGAAGTTGTTCTCGGGCGGCAGCGTCCTCTTTCGTACGAGCTCCAACGTCAGACTGCATTCGAGGTATCTTTTGCAGCCGAGCACCAACGCCGGACCGCTTCCCAGCTCTAACGCCGGAATGTATCCGAGTTCCAACGCCGGACTGTATCCGAGCTCCAACGCCGGACTATGTGTCCGAGCTCCAACGCTGGGCTATGTATCCGAGCTCCAACGCTGGACTGTATCCGAGGTGTCGCAAATCACCTTGGTTCAAAGAAGTTTGAAGGAGTTTAGCTGAGCTTAATGCCGGAAATGCCCTCTATGGAGCCAGCCACTAGCGCCCGAGCTTTATGTCGGATCGCTTCCGAGGTGGTGCACCACCCCAATGTTGGCTGATTTTTGGTCAATATTTTTATTGATGCAATTTATTCTCCGACGAGATATATAGCCGATAGCCCTCAAGGTGTGTATCGGTCTAAAACCCGAGATGCACCGAAGGGTGACATAAGACCGCCGATCCCAAGAATCACCGAGACTCAAAGTTGATTTACAAAATCAGCCTGAGGATCAAGTCCTAGCTCGGCAGAATACTTCGGGACGCAAAAAGCGGCGTGCTCAATCCTCGAGACTCGGGTTGGGTGCGGCCGACCAACCTGAGGATCAAAATCTCCTCGGAAACTGTATTGCACTTAAAATTTTCTGCATAGAACAGGCAATGCAAGAGTTCTCGAGACACCGGGTCGGGTGGCAACACCGGATCGTGGGATTGATGTGCCCTTTAATATTTGTAAATAATAAGCCCGAAGCCCAAGATTCCCCGAGCCTTAATGCGGCACGGGTGTGCGAATTAAGGATCGATATCCATAGTAAAATCACAAATTATGTGTAATGACTCAATGTATCCAAGTACTTTATGTCATTAATGCTCGGATCCGCATTGTACAAAACTTTGTTGACCGACCATCGGCTTCAACCTCCTTGGCCAGTAGCCGAGGAGTGTTTGTCCTACTTTATAAAGCCTTTATGAGGGCAAAGATTTATGACAAACAAGGCAATCTGGCCATACGGTTTTATAAACAAAGGTACGCAGAGAGATATGTTATATGACCGCTAATGTAAGAAATGTCTTCCAAAGAAAATAGTCCCGCTTATCGGTTCCTTTCTTTGGGTTGTCGTGCTAAGCATGATCATGAAACCTCAGCTCCAATGTAAGAGCAAAATATTGAGGATTTAGTTTGGGAGGCCGCCATTAGCCCCGGTAGTGTTCGGCGACAGTCGAGGTCAAGCCGGAAACACTTCGGCCAATTTTATGAACGGCCTGTCATTTAATATAGTCATCGGACCGCTGACCAGTTTACACCTATTGTGACAGTCAGTTTTTGGCTTTCTCCACTGAGGTGCTTGACCATGCGAGCTGGAAGCGCAATCGCATTGGTTCTCCCTTTGCACACCTAGCCGAACAAAGCGGAACGTAGGAGGCAAGCGCGGGAGCCGGGCAACCCAACTATTGACCGAAGACACAATTCGAAACTGATGCATATATAGCAATATCCGAGAATGTTTTTGCCGAATCTCTAAAGGTGTCCGCGTTGCCTTCGCGAGACTTGTGCTGAAAACACACAAATAGTTTAAAAGTGCCAAAATCTTGAAACCAAAAACGCCAAGAAAAACATGACGTCCGAACAAGATCAAGTGTTCGATGCCAATCCGAAAATTGGACTTTAGAAAAAAGTGCTTCTGCCGTGCTTTAACATGACACATCCTATCTCAAGACTTGCGGGTCAGCCTACGGCTTCAGTCTCCCACCCCGAAGGTGGAGTACTTCTCATTAGGCCAGTTTAGAAAACTAAACTCTAGCGGTTTTGAGAGAGAAATTAGGCTCCCCGGCTAGTGACTGCACACTCGTGTCGAAAAAAGGAGTGATAAATAATAAACACTTTGCAACGACTAAGAAGAAAAACACTTAGTATAAAACGGCTCAAATAAACATAAGAGCCCCCAAGTGACTTGGGTAAAAGTTGACTATATAATGTAAGGTGACATGTAAAATGCCTTCTAGCCGGATTGTAGATCGCTTGTCGAAAGCACCTTTTCGCTTCAACCTCTGGACCCAATAGTCCGTAGTGTGTCCGAATACCCTCGCGGTTATAAAAACCGGGCATGCGTGGAGACCAAAGCGTAGGAGTCATTAGTGCTTTATCGCATAAGTGCCCAACTAGTTATGTTATATTACATGGTTAGTAAGAAACATCTTCCAGGGAAAATAGTTCCGTTAGGGGTTCCTTTCCCTGGGAGGCATGCCCTAAAGTGCATGTCCGGACTGCGAAAAGAGCAGAAAAACATCTGGGGCCAGGTAAATGAATAGGTAAGAAATCATCTTTTAATTCACCGACCGGGTATTCCCTTAAGAACGCTAGCTTTCGGCTTCACCCAGTCTGAGGTACACATCCGGTGACCCGACAAGAAAATCGCAGAGGTGCTCCCTTTACCACCTAGCCGAACAATCGGGAACGAGGGGTAAGCACAGAGCCAGCAACCCAGCTTGGCCAAAACTTAAGTCATATCGATGCATATAATGGTGAATAAAAGGTACATGCGGAAGTGTGATACATGTGTTGGGCATAAAGCCGAATTAATAAGCTTCATTAAAGAAGCCCCGTGTATAATGAGCGGGTAGCGCGTCAAGTGTAAAAGTAACAAAGTTTGGACAAGGAAAATTTTTACAAGCAACTTTTTTCCAAAAAGTATAATGCTTGGTCGAGCGAACACAAGTTAAAAATTTAAAACTTTGAGCATGAAGGCAACTTAGCTGGTTAATGTGTTCGGTATTGACGACGCGGTCCGAGCTTGATGCGGACAAGGTTCCATCCCCAAGCCGATCCCGAGGTGGCGGAGCAAAAGAGCTCGAGAGAGATGCCAAGTCCCTCGCATGGGGTAATGAAGTGTTGACGAAGCCCCGTCCACCGAGGTGACGCCAAAGGATATAGTCCGTTGGATCATTTTCCCGTGCACAAAAATAGTGCAGACCAGGGATAATAGTAATAATAAGAATTAAAAAAAGTTGCATAATAAATAATTTATGCAAAGTGAGTAATAAAAGAAATATGGCCTGACGCCGAAGTCAATGTCGATGCAGGTCGTCGGCGTAATGCATAAAAGGCGTGGCAAAGCCTGGATTCACAGGTCGGTCCGAGTTCCGGATGAGGCGTTCGCCGGACTATGTACGGAAACTGACCGAACCATCATGCGACCGTCGATAATGCGGCCACCATTTGATAGACCTGTGTACATATGATGGACAAACCAGAGTAATAATTCCTTGGGAAAAATTAACCCAAATAAGCAAAAAGAAATACTAGGATTAATAGCACCTGGTTTATTTGTTGTAGCAATCCGAAGGAAGGTGATTCCCAAAATTGGGACTCGATTCGCGTACCCATTGCCGTTCGGTTAGTGACGCCGAAGTGTCCGGAGTAGGTTGATGAAGAGGTGGCGAAGCCCCCGGTCTAGCCGAGATGTCGGAGTAGGTCGGCGTGATGGCCACTAGCTTGAAGAAGCAATAGTGCGGCCCTGCCGATGCAGGTCGTGACGTGGTCGATGCCGGCTTGATGAAGCGACTGTGCGGCGATGCCGGTATGCCCGCTCCGTGTAATCCGTGGGGCGGCGATGTTGGTGATGATTTATCCTTCGCGATGCCGGACTCTTGTTCGGCCTGCCGAGATGATGATACGAAGAAGTTGAGCTCGGCTCAACAAAGTGACGACGTGTCTAGCGCAAGTCGGCAGTCGTGGAGCAATATTGCCGGACTGGTTTGACACCAGCATGATGTTGAAGATCATGTTCAAAAGATCTTAAAGTTAGTGGGATGTGTTCGGGAACAAAACACAATACCCCATACAAAACTTCCTTCAAAAAGGATGTCCGAAATCCCGTTCATAAAAAAGACGAACTCGGGTCGGATTCGTTTTTCGCAGAAAACAGATCCGAAAAGTGATGCACTAATCGGAAGGTTCCCGGAGTTTGGACGGTCGGATCGAGCTGAAATTTTGAGGGGTGGTAGATATAGGAATTCCGCCGATGATCAACGGTTGGATCTTCCAAAGGAAGTCCGAGCTAGAATCTGCACAGCACGCCCTAAACTCGTCCGGATTCTCGTCCAGATTCAATGCGGCTCCGGTATACCGGAGATTGCTAGAGATTCCTCCACCGGAACTCGACGAAATTTTCTAGGGTTGTTGTAGACTCAATTCCGCACAATTCCACCGAAGCAATCGTTAAAACGACACCTGAGGAGGCGGTGGCGGCGGACACAAGTCCGCTGTCCATAAAAATAGTACGGTCGCCCGAGGGCAATGTTGACGTTGAGCCCCCGGGCTCCCTGGATGATTCCTCCATGATCTTGATAGAGATCGGAGTTAATGTTGATGAGGGCCCTCATCCGAACATGACGATCGGAGATAGGGCGCAGTCCTTGGTCGAACCAAGGTAACCAGTCGAGCTGGTGACAAAGATGCCGAAGTCGCAGTTGATCTGCAGGCGAGCCATCGACCTTTTGCCGAACACACAACGGAAATCTTAATGAAAGCACCAATGTCGGTGTCAAAACCGACGGATCTCGGGTAGGGGGTCCCGAACTGTGCGTCTAAGGCGGATGGTAACAGGAGACAGGGGACACGATATTTACCCAGGTGCGGGCCCTCTCTATGGAGGTAATACCCTACTTCCTGCTTGATTGATCTTGATGATATGAGTATTACAAGAGTAGATCTACCACGAGATCAGAGAGGCTAAACCCTAGAAGCTAGCCTATGATATGATTGTTGTATATTGTATATCTGTCGACTAGCCTAGCCCTGGTTTATATAATGCACCAGAGGCCTAGGATAACAAGAGTCCTAGCTAAATACGCCGGTGGGGGAGGAGTCCTTGTCTTGATCACCAAGTCTTGTGGAATCTTCCTTGTATGCGGCACCTGTCCAGACTGGCCCATGAGTATGCGGCCCTGGGGGTCCTTGGCCCAATCTAACCGATTGGGGGACGACGTGGTGAGTACCCCCTAGTCCAGGACACCGTCAATGTGGACTTGCTTTTAAGCTCTGACATGGACTCTTTCCAATGTTATGATAAATTGCAATTGCTTCAATGACTGAGGTTATAATTTGTTGGTGCCCAATAAGGTTTCTGATTCATACTTTTTCATTGTGAAAAGATCATCACTTGAACATAAGTAATCATATGACAAAATCTATATATGTTGCTGTTATGAAAATAATCATGATGCTTTCATGTCCATATTTTATTTTTATCGACGCCTCTACCTCTAAACTTGAGGACATATTTATTGTTATCGGCTTTTCGCTTGAGGACAAGCTAGGTCTAAGCTTGGGCGAGTTGATATGTCCATTTTGCATCATGCTTTTATATCGTTATTTATCGCATTATGGGCTGTTATTTCACAGTATGTCACAGTACTTATGGCTATTCTCTCTTATTTTACAAGGCTTACATGAAGAGGGAGAATGCCGACAGCTGGAATTTTGGGCTGGAAAAGGAGCAAATATTGGAGACCTATTCTGTGCAACTCCAAAAGTCCTGAAACTCCACGGAATATCTTAAAATAAATAAAGAAAAATCGTCGCCAAAGATGAAGGCCAGGGGGCCCACACCCTGCTCACGAGGGTGGGGGCCGCGCCCCCTACCTCGTGAGCCCCCTGGTGGCTCTCCGATGCCCATCTTCTCCTATATGAAGTCTTTCCACGAGAAAAAATAAATAAGAAGCAACCTTTCGGGATGAAACTCCGCCGCCACGAGGCGGAACCTTGGCGGAACCAATCTAGGGCTCCGGCAGAGCTGTTCTGCCAGGGACACTTCCCTTCGGGAGGGGGAAATCATCATCATCATCATCACCAACGCTCCTCTCATCGGGAGAGGGCAATCTTCATCTCATCTCCAAACCCTAGTTCATCTCTGTCAGGACCCCGATTCCAAGTCACATCGATCTAGCCGATAACACCTCATATCACTTTGCGGCCTCACGCACGGTATTCCCACGGGTGTCGCCTTACCATGGCCCGGACCGTTTGCGCCTTTTGGCTCACGATATGATAGTGTCGCTAGCATCCATATGACAGAGAACCCGGGCCGACATGGCTAGTCGTGAACCCAAAGCGGCACTAACCCATGGGGACAGGCATACATGAATCACATCGAGCATGTTGGTCATCAACGTGTGAATCCGGGCTGTAGCACTGAGCTAACAGGACTCCGGTAACCCGGGCTGTAGCAGGCTAGGCAGGACTCGGGATGTCACCGTGTGACATTTCCCCGAAGGGACACACACAGGAACGAAGTGAAACACATGCCGGTCAGTCAAGTGTCCAGAGCAGTAGTTCTGGGCTAGCAGGACTCCGGTGAACTGGGCTGTAGCGGACTACCATTCCTCAGGAAGCACTAGACTACGTTTCCCCATATGAGAGGCTGCCAAGGATAAACAACTAGATTGTCGGATCCCACACATACCAAGCATTTCAAACATACACACAATATGCTCGATATGTGTAAATACAACATGGCATCACAACATAACTCTACGACTCAAGTATTTATTCATTAGGCTCCGAGGAGCGAGATATTACAAACATGGGTCTCTCGACCCAAAGATTCAGAGCATACAAGTCAAACACATGCGGAAGCTTAACATGTCCGGAGCACGTAAACTATAAATGAAAAAGGCCGAGAAGCCCGACTATCTACAAGATCTCGCCGAGGGCACAAGATCGTAGCTGAGGTAACAAGCTAAACGTCAAGTCCACGTGGAACTACTAAGCGAGACCGACGCCTCTCGCAAAACATAAAATAATCAAACGTGAGTAAAATTGTACTCAGAAATACTTAAAACATATCTAACTACATATGAATCATTATCAAGAGTGGGTGGAGGATTTTGACTGCAGCAATCCAGCTTTTACTCGTTGGCTATCCCGAACTACGACGCAAGTAACTCTTTTGAGGTGGCGCACACGAGTCCACATATTCACCATATCAATACACCACTATGGATCCGCCTCCGCCTTCCTACGAGAACGCCATCCATAGCACTCACGCTTATCTTGCGCATTTTAGAGTATCCACTTTCACTTGTCTATGAACTGCACAGCAACCCGTAAGTCCTTTACCGCGGACACGGCTATTCAATAGATGATGTTAACCCTGCAGGGTGTACTTCTTCACACACGCTCACCACTTACCGCCGTTTACACGACATGTACTCGGCAACCTTCAAGCGGAAGCCCAACGTGGGTGTCGGCCACAGCCTACCTAAACACTCAAGTCTCTAGTCCAGGTTTTATCGCCTATTCAGGTTCCATCCACAGGAGTCCGCCGAGGTTTCCACATACGGCCCCGAACGATGTGTGCAGGGTTCCCGAGATACCAAACGGGCATTTGGTACACTGCCACGTGCCTACCGCAACACAGCCCACCCCTAAGGTCAGCCATATGCCCCCAAAGATACTACAAACACCGAAACTACTTTGCAACTCCTGACAGAGAACAAGAGTGGTTAAGAAGCCGAGAGGGTCCATTGGTTTCAGCCCAATGCGTGGTAGTAAGCTGTTTCATGGATCACAAACACATAACTCAGTTCCTGAGGACGGCTTCAATGAGAGAACCCACCATGTACTCCTACATGGCCTCTCACCGCTACCTTTACCAAATCGTGTTCACACACTTAGCTCACACATAGTAGGACATGTTCACACAACTCCGATTCATCCCCGATGAATCATACCTGACTCAACTCTAAGCAGTAGCAAGCATGACAAACAAGCAAGCATGAGTAGGCACAACAGGGCTCAAACAACTCCTACTAATGCTAGTGGGTTTCATCTATTTACTGTGGAATGACAGGTCATGCAGAGGATAAAGAGGTTCAGCTACCGCCACAAGTAATAGATGAATCGTTGTTTTCCTAATGCAATAAAAAGAGAGCAGGAGCGAGAGAGTGGGATTGTATCGGAATGAACAAGGGGGTTTTGCTTGCCTGGCACTTCTGAAGATAATATAGTTCTTCATCGGTGTCATCAAACTCATCGTCGGTAAATCGTCTACTGAGAGGGGACAAACACCGACAAACAAAGGAGAAACACAATCAATGCCATGCAACAATATGATGCATGAATATGACATGGCAATATGCTGTTGATTGGCCTAATGCATCTAGCAACAAGTTAAATGGGGTTGGTTTGAACACTAGGTTCAAATTCAAACTCCATATGTGAGAGTTTAAATGCCATTTAATTCATTTGATCAGATCAGCAGGTATAAGTTGTTCTAACATGCTTGGAAATGGTACAGATGGATAGATTGGATTTTTCTGATCATTTTTCATATATAAATTATTTCATTCTGAGCTACGGTTGATTTTTTATGATTTTTAGAAGTTTTGGTTATTTTATGGAATTTCCTGTGAAGGAATAAATCCAGAAATCGAATTAATGCGTCAGCATGACGTCACTGTGATGTCAGCAGTCAACTGGGTCGGCCAGGTCAAACTTGAACAGTGGGACCCATACGTCAGTGTCTGAGGCTGGTTTAGGTGGATGACATGTGGGACCAGTCAATGCTGACTTGGCCAAAGTCAAACTGACACGTGGGGTCCACGACATTAACACTAATTTAACAGAAAAAATATACTAATTCTAATTAAGTGCAGGGGCCCACATGGCAGTGGCTCATGGGGTGCTTATAGTGGTCATTAGCACTAACTAACCGGCGCCATGTCAGCAGGTGACGCCGGCGACCACAGCAGCGGCGGAAACTCGCCGGAGTTGGTCGGGGCGGCGCTACAGGCCGCGGCTGGGCACGCTGAGGGCATCTATGCGGTGCTGGAACTCGCGCGCATCCAACGGTGCAAGCAACACCTGCTGGGGCGGATGGAAACGACGACGGCGTCGAGGTCAGCGGCGACCGGAGCTTGGGTGTCGACGGATTCGGCGCTATGTTGAGCAAAGCCTGCGTTGCGTGGCATCTACGGCGGCTGCACGTGCCAACAAGGCTATTGGCATGCTAGCATGACCAAAGGGTCACCGGACTGATACCGGCGACGAGCTCGGGCGGAGGTGAGCTTCGGCCTCGATGAATACAACGAGTACGTTGTGCAAAAGGGCGAGGCGTTAGGGGGAAAAATGACCGGAGGCTCACAGCGCGTCGATTGAAGTACTCGTCGGGCTCGGGGAAGGCCTGCAGATGACGGACCGACGACGGCGATCGTCGGAGTACGAGGAAGAAGACGGAGCCGATGGCGGTGTTGTAGGGTCTCCCGCGGGGCATGGCTTCGTGAGGAGGAAGAGGGGGTCGAGGCGGAGCCCCTGAGAGCATCGGCGAGGCGAGGCAGTGGTTGTGGCCACGGCGGTGCTCGTCGGCGGTGATGGCTGCAATCGGTGGTTGCGTGCGAGGGAGCCATAGGAGGAGAGGAGCTCGGGGAGAGAGTGAGAGAGGTCCGAGGGGTTGCGTGGCCGCCTCCGTGGCGCTGGAAGGGCCTCGAGGGCGTGAGGCAGGCAGGGAGGAGGCCACGGTATCTCCAGCGCTCGCTACCGAGCTGCTTCGGGGCGAGGGGAGGAAGATGACAGGAGGAGGTGGGCTGGCCAGGTGGCTGGGCTGCCAGTTGGGCCGGCCAGGTGAGGCCGAGGTGGGCTTGGTGGGCGCCAGGTAAGTGCCCAGGTGAGCCTCGCTCTCTCTCACTCTCTCTCTCTCTCTTTTATTTTATTTTTTTCTATTTCTGTTATTTTCTTTTGATTTGATTTAGAACATCAAATCATTTTATAAACTTTCTGTAAATTGTTATGTGATCTCACGACTAGCGCAAGGTCACATGCAACTTACAAAAATGTTTGGGCTTTATTTCTTATATAATAGAAATAAATCCAACTCAAAAATGTATTGATTTAGTTCAAAAGGCCCAAAATAAATATTTCAGTCACTCCAAAAATATTGGTTTGCTTTTTACCTCATGCCAATATTTTTACAGAATAACAGGAACATTTTCTTGGACTCATTTGATGAGATTTAAATGTTGGTTATTTTTAGAGGTTTTCTGAGGCTTTTGGAAATTCCTCAATTCAAATTTTCATGAAATTTAAACATGATGCAACAAGCAAGGCTAGCCACAAGCAAAGCTAAAGTTAGGGCTGTGACAATCTCTTGTATCCAATTCTTGTCTCCAAGTCCGGGATTGGTGCTAGTAGGTTGCTAGTAGTGTTGATTACTCCTTGTAGTTGATGCTAGTTGGTTTATTTGGTGGAAGGTCATATGTTCAGATCCTTTATGCATATTATTACCCCTCTGATTTTGAACATGAATATGGTTTGTGAGTAGTTACGTTTGTTCCTGAGGACAAGGGAGAAGTCTTGCTATTAGTAGTCATGTGAATTTGGTATTCGTTCGATATTTTGATGAGATGTATGTTGTCTAGCCTCTAGTGGTGTTATGTAAACGTCGACTACATAACACTTCACCATTATTTGGGCCTAGAGGAAGGCATTGGGAAGTAATAAGTACATGATGGGTTGCTAGAGTGATGAAGCTTAAACCCTAGTTTATGCGTTGTTTCGTAAGGGCTGATTTGGATCCATATGTTTCATGCTATGGTTAGGTTTACCTTAATACTTTTGTTGTAGTTGCGGATGCTTGCAATAGAGGTTAATCATAAGTGGGATGCTTGTTCAAGTAAGAACAGCACCCAAGCACCGGTCTACCCACATACCAAATTATCAAAGTACCGAACGCGAATCATATGAACATGATGAAAACTAGCTTGACGATATTCCCATGTGTCCTCGGGAGCGCTTTTCATATTATAAGAGTTTGTCCAGGCTTGCCCTTTGCTACAAAAAGGATTGGGCCACCTTGCTGCACTTTATTTACTCTTGTTACTTGTTGCTCGTTACAATTTACCTTATCAAAAAACTATCTGTTACCACTTATTTCAGTACTTGCAGAGAATACCTTGCTGAAAACCGCTTATCATTTCCTTCTGCTCCTCGTTGGGTTCGACACTCTTACTTATCGAAAGGACTACGATAGATCACCTATACTTGTGGGTCATTAGTGAATGGCATGCCGAGCGACCGCGTGGGGTCAAGCCATGGAGGAGGGTGAGACACGAACGCGATAGACGTGATTTAAACGTTTGTTTTGCTCGATGGCGCGATCCAACAAAACGAAACGTTGGTTTCTCTCTGTTTCCATTTTTTCTCCGTAAAAACGGAAACTTTCCACTCCATTTTCATCCTTACTCCAAGGTTGTCCCGTTACAACATTCCATTAAATACAAAGGAAAACTAACACGCATGCTGATGCATCTCAATGATTTACAGATCATAGCCAATATTTACTTCACAACTAAAGACAAAAGTTGTGAGAGCGTGTACAAAAGAAAAACTACTGATGGGGTCACTACGACTGAAACCCTAAACCCTAAACATGATTTAATTTCCTAGCTAGGTAGAACCCGTCGAAGGAAAGACGGCTGTCACCCTCGGATAATATTATGCTTTTGTGCAGTTCCACTAAAATCGAGCTAAGCATCCCTGATGGCAAAGATATTAAAGAAGTGTGATTAGAATAATAGTACTGGCACTAGTTCATGAGACATAAACTCATCACAAATAGAAGCCGGTAGAAGTAGAGAAAGATTGACATGGAGATGGAGCTACGTGGGGAGCTGCGGCAGTGGAGCAAGCTGGCTCCAAGAGGAAGATGTACTACCTGGGACATCAGGCTATAGCTAGAAGGGCGGTTGGGACGCGACATCAGCCCATACCGTGGGGACCCCCGATTGGGACGCACCGACTGTGGGTTTTCTCCCTCGCCGATGTCGACCGCGTCTACGCAGAACATTGTTCCCTTCCCCCAGTGGTGGGATCAGGCCGGATATGTGACCAGCGGTGTGGCCACCGTCATTCTACGCTTGTGAAGAGAGCAACCCAAGCGAGCAGGCTTGTAGCTTAGGCTCCTGCTAGTGTATATATAGTGGTTTTCTTTTTCTCTCCATATCAACCATTTTATATTGTGTACGTGTCATTTAAGAGTGAAATGATGGTTGCTTCTTCCGAGTAACTTACTGTGTGATTTGACTGCTCCTTAGTGGCCCCTAGACGTGCTCCACCTACGTGTATAACCATTCGTGAGTCTCACTTGTACTTATCTCTATTTTCTTGCATGATATGTGAGTAGACAGGATGTGCATAGAGGAATTTTGTTACTGCACGTTGTTACGTAGTACTGTACTACTAGTACATACTCCCTCCTTCCGGCTCACTACTGGTACTCCCTCCGTCCTGGCTTATTGGTCCCCTTTGTACTCAATTCATGGGCTCGTTTTCCTCAAGAAATTGTCTTTACCAACGTATTAATATCGGGAATGCATGCGTGATCAATGAATGATTAAACCTTGCATGCAACGTTTTGACAAAGCATTCACTTATGAACATGTGAATGTAAGGGATTACAACCTTGTGCATGCATGCAACAGTCACACATACACATGGACGCAAAAACGCGCGCGACGCCCTAATGCATGCATGTCTGAGCACACGGCGGAACACACACGGTCACGCTCAAGTGCTCAACCTACACGTGCATGCACACACATACTCAGCCAGGGTGAGCTAGTGACCGTATAAACACCGAAAAATGTATATATTGAGTGCAATGAGTGTATTATGAAGTCCATTGACCGTATTTTTACAAATATACAAAGTGATGACATGCTGTATTTATCTCGTTTGAAATTAAGCCATATTAACCAGAAAGGAGGCACTATGGACTAGCATTACTTTGCTGTGTCCTGTCAACTTGCCGAACAAGGAGAAGCTTGCTGGACGGGAGAAGCTTGTGCACGGTGGCTTGCAGGACAAGGAGAAACTTTTGACTAATGCAAGCTCTCCCTCGCTCAGGCGGTGGACGTGCAACAGTTAATTAGGTGTTAGATTGCCAGACGCATACACTATACTAGTACTAGTATCATTGTTCGACTTCCCGAAGAGGCGAACAACCAAGCGCAAAGTTTACTAGTACTACTACTACTACTACTATAGAGGTACGTACTATACTATACTAGGAACAGGATGGAGGAGCGTCTGCACTCTCATTATATTTTAAAAATGTGATAAAGCAATCTTCAACACATTTGGTTCTCTTCGAGGGTTCTCACATGTGATAATGGAAGTTGATTGCATGGAACACTCGCCACATTTCTCGCGTATTTCTGGCTCAGATCCTTTTACAAATAGGAGCGCTCAGTAATATTTCCTGTTTTTTTGTTATTCAACATGTAAACAGGTCAGCAAACCTTGCGGCGCATCTTTGTGCAAACCATGCTTGCTGCACTTTGAATGTGGCCGAGAGCTGGCTTGATGAAACACCTCGCTTCCTTCTTTTTTTTGCGGGGTACCTCGCTTCCTAGTGACCAGTCTCTGGGCTGATCGTCCTAAGAATGCTTATATATGAATAAAGCTCTCTCATTTACCCGCAAAAAAGATTAAGCCATATTAACCGGAAAGGAGGGAGTGTGGACTAGCACTACTTTTTGGTGTGTCCCGTCAATTCGCAGAACGAGGAGAAGCTTGCAGGACAAGGTGAAGCTCGCTTATGCCTTTTGACTAATGCAACTTACCCTCGCCCAGGCGGTGGACATGCATCAGTTCATTCGGTGTCAGATTGCCACAGGCATACACTGTAGTATCCAACATGAAGAGTGCCATCATTGTTCGACTTCATGAAGAGGCGAAGAGCCAAGCGCAAGGTTTATAGTTGTACGAGTAGTACTACTACTAGAACCGCATGGTGGAGCGTCTGTATTCTTATTTTATTTTAATCTCTGATAAAGTACACATTTATTTGGGAGAAGGGCGGAAAACGGCAGCCCAATGGTAGTGTTAAAAACATCGAACATGTAATGATGATATCAATCAACCATGCTCGAATATATCTTGGCCTCTGTGCGAGCCCGTCTGTGTGTTCTCGCTCCTCGTCTCTCTCAAGGAACGGTTGGTAGGCCATTTTGCAGTCAATTGAGATTGGTTTGCTCACACTCCGGTCCCACATGTCAGCAATAACCAAGAGGAAGTGCATTGACCGACTGGCCATACGCGTACTTGGTTTTGCACCTTCAGGCCATGCTTGGAATGGTTGTATTTCAATACGGAGGCGTATAACTTACACCTATAAGTTATCTTGGTCATTGTAAATTCCAGCTGGAATTGAAACGACGGGCGCAGGTGTTTATTTTTTTACAAGTGTATTCAAAAGAGAAACGGTGATCCAAACAGGGCCTCATACTACTGCTCCCTCCGTCATAGTTTACAGGGCGTGCTTCATTCTGATGCATTTCTCTCCATGCATTTCCACCACCAGAGATACTTTAGAGCGTATTGATGGTTGCTTCTTCTGAGCAACTTACAGTGGGAAAGGTGGGGCTTATGATTTGACTGCTCATTACTACTTACTATTAGTGCGGCGCAACAACCGGGCTGAGTCTCCCATGCAGTTGTGCACTACTCCGTTCTTAAATATACTACATAGTATTTGTGTTTCTTGAGGTTTCAATGAGTGACTACATACGAAGCAAACCGAGTGAATCTACATTCTAAAATATGTCCATTTGAAATTTGTAAAAAGATAAATATTTAGGAACCGAGGAAGTATAATTTTGTGCATGGCACATGGACCCGGATGCTAAAGAGGCTTCTGGAAATGCTATCAAGATTCCCGCATTTGTTTCCATAATTGACGTACTATACAAATAATTTTCCAGCGACATGAAATTGTACAATGCTCTGAGCTTTCAGCTTTTGTTTCATGTGTCTTGCTGATGTCTACTACATAACCTTCTTCTTGTAGACGTTGTTGGGCCTCCAAGTGCAGAGGTTTGTAGGACAGTAGCAAATTTCCCTCAAGTGGATGACCTAATGTTTATTAATCCGTGGGAGGCGTAGGTTGAAGATGGTCTCTCTCAAACAACCCTGCAACCAAATAACAAAGAGTCTCTTGTGTCCCCAACACACCCAATACAATGGTAAATTGTATAGGTGCACTAGTTCGGCGAAGATATGGTGATACAAGTGCAATATGGATGGTAGATACAGGTTTTTATAATCTAAAAATATAAAAAAGCAAGGTAACTAATGATAAAAGTGAGCGAAAATGGTATTGCAATGCGTTGAAACAAGGCCTAGGGTTCATACTTTCACTAGTGCAAGTTCTCTCAACAATAATAACATAATTGGATCATATAACTATCCCTCAACATGCAACAAAGAGTCACTCCAAAGTCACTAATAGTGGAGAACAAACGAAGAGATTATGGTAGGGTATGAAACCACCTCAAAGTTATGCTTTCTGATCGATCTATTCAAGAGTCCGTAGTAAAATAACACGAAGCTATTCTTTCCGTTCAATCTATCATAGAGTTCGTACTAGAATAACAGCTTAAGCCACAAATCAACCAAAACCCTAATGTCACCTAGATACTCCAATATCACCTCAAGTATCAGTGGGTATGATTATACGATATGCATCACACAATCTCAGATTCATCTATTCAAACCAACACAACGTACTTCAAAGAGTGCCCCAAAGTTTCTACCGTAGAGTCAAGACGAAAATGCGTGCCAACCCCTATGCATAAGTTCATGAGTTTACGGAACTCGCAAGTTGATCACCAAAACACATCAAGTGGATCACGTGATATCCCATTGTCACCATAGATAAGCACATGCAAGACATACATCAAGTGTTCTCAAATCCTTAAAGACTCAATCCGATAAGATAACTTCAAAGGGAAAACTCAATCCATTACAAGAGAGTAGAGGGGGAGAAACATCATAAGATCCAACTATAATAGCAAAGCTCGTGATACATCAAGATTGTGCCAAATCAAGAACACGAGAGAGAGAGAGAGAGATCAAACACATAGCTACTGGTACATACCCTTAGCCCCGAGGGTGAACTACTCCCTCCTCGTCATGGAGAGTGCCGGGATGATGAAGATGGCCGCCGGTGAGGGACCCCCCCTCCGACAGGGTGTCGGAACGGGTCTAGATTGGTTTTCGATGGCTACAGAGGCTTGCGGCGGCAGAACTCCTGATATAGGTTATGTTCTGGGGGTTTCTGTATATATAAGAGGTTTTGGCGTCGGGAACAAGTCAGGGGGTCTCTGGGCTGTCCATGAGGTAGGGAGGCACGCCTGGGGTGGTGCGCCCCACCCTCGTCGGCAGCCCGGGACTCTTCTGGCCCAACTCTTTTACTCCATGGCCGTCTTCTGGTCCAAAAATAAGCTCCATCAAGTTTCAGGTCAATTTGACTCCGTTTGGTTTTCCTTTTCTTCGATACTCAAAAACAAAGGAAAAACGGAAACTGGCACTGGGCTCTAGATTAATAGGTTAGTCCCAAAAATCATATAAAATAGCATATAAATGCATATAAAACATCCACGACGGATAATATAATAGCATGGAGCAATAAAAAAATTATAGATACGTTGGAGACGTATCACTTGCCATCGATGCTCTTTCTGAAACAATAAAAAATTAACTTCCTTGCTAATGCATCTCAATGATTAGCGTATCGTAGCTAATATTTACATCACAATCAAGACAAAGTTGTGAGAAGGTGTTAAATTAAAATTGATCCATGCTTTCATTAGCGTGAACGTCCCCAGCTCTGTCTAAATCAACAAGGCATGTTGGGAAAAAAGTAGTTGTCTGGAGCATGCAACATTCTGATCATTTTGTGCAGTTCCACTAAAATAGAGTTGAGCGTCCCTCTTCCAAAGATATTAAGTGTGATTACGATAATAGAGGACTGCTGATGAAACAATAAAAACACAAATAGAAGCCGGTCACCTTTGCAGTCTCTCTTAAGACTAACTAGTTGGAGAAGATTAAGCAAATAGTTGGAGAAGATTAGGATCAGAGTTGGATGAGGAGGATAGAGAAAAACCAATCTCCCTTTATGCAGTCGCACTGAAATGTAGACGTTGCCCGTGTGACATTTTAGTACAACTGCACAAAACACTCTTAAGAAAAAAAATGATTTGTGCAGTTCACCAAAAGGTCGCAATAGCAACGAGGTGAAATGGATAGCCGTGTTTGCAAAAAAGAGGTAGAAAGGAAACAATTACTAGCCAATAACAGTTGATGACACATGCGACGACAAAAAAGAAGCATATTCCATGTCCTAAGGGAAGATAACAACTTGGTTGTGTTTGTCTAAAACGGTGTGAGGACGAGATTGCAATCTGAAATGTACGCCGGACGAGCTGCGTTTTGGGCAAAGAACTATGTTGGATCCACATGCAAGATTTTCCACATGCAGCGACGTGGGAAGACGGGCAGTGGAGCAAGGCTGGAGGGGATACCTGGGGGTCATTGGGATATAACTAGGTGAGCGGCGGCGGGCGGGATCTGCCCATACTGCGGCAGCGAGCAGGTGGCATAGGCCCTACTGTGATGGAGCTTGGTCAGAGAGAACGGTGGGTACCGCAGATCGGGACGTGCTGCCTCAGCGCCGTCGAACGAAGAAACGATGCACATGCTCCCTTTCCACCAGCGGACGGGATGCGGCCGGATCAGTGACCAACGGTGAGAGAGAGAGAGAGGCCACCGCCGCCTTCTGTGAGATACTCTAAAGAGAGACAAACCCAGGCAGGCAGGCTGCATTGTATATAGTGGAGCGAACTACCTTTTTCTCCATAAAAATCATTTTATATTCTGTGTACGTCCCATTGAGCGATATAACTTTATTTAAAAATAACGCGCCAACGCATCAAGTCGAACTTTGTTTCGTGCACGCGTGGTACACGACCTCCGTAGGTAAACAACCTCTACACGCGTTCAAACTAGCACGTGGGCTGCCATTTCGTACAGAAATGACCTCCACAGTGTACCCGCTCGATGAGTGCCGTAAAGAAGGAGCTGGGGGGCCTACACACACCGTGGGTGAACGACCTAAAGTGAAAAGACGAATTTGCGCGATGGAGCTAGAGAATGCTGAGGGAGGGTGAGAGGGATGCGGGCGTGTGCATGCACGAGAGGAAGTTAGTGCTAGCTACAAAGATAAGAGGATTGTGTGGGTGTAAAAGACGCATAGAGATCATAATTAATTATAAGAAGTGAATTCGAATATTTTAAGAATTTATCATAGTGTTTTAAACCGACGCATGCATGAATATATATAACGGTGATACGCATGGTGTGGTTATGAACATGTTATACTACATATAATATATTTTATCTCTACTCTTATAAAAAACAGAGTTGTTGATGATGGTGTGCCTGCCATCCTGCAATATAGGTCGTCCAATTTATATCTGACGGATTGGAAGGAAACTATGGCAATTTTGAAAAGATATACCCACACCCCTCTCCATATTTGCAAATAAGGCCTCCCCTTGATCATGTTGATGTTCCGTGGAACGCATGGGCATCTTGCTAGTACTACATATAATATATAGAACATTGATTATAATTTGGGCTAATGTGTGGCTTTTGCAGCTCGAGGGCTAAATACTTGTCATAATGTAGGGGCGGGCACTATACTTTGTGTGATAAACACGGTGTACATATGGAACATGGTTTAGATTATGAATATATAGTTAGTACATCAAATGTACTATTATTTGGAATCAACATCAAGTGTATTCAAAAGATTGAATTCGAGTTCATATAGTACACATAGTTCATATCTATCTCTATAGTAATCATGTGGTGTGTTGTTAAGGTAATACACGAATGATGGTTGAAGTTGGCAACAATCATGATTGTAGATTCTTATTGAAATAGAGAAACAAATTCAAATTCAGTCAGAATTGCAGCGGTAGTATAAACATTTGAAATGAACTAAAATGTTGGTATTAGTAGGTTACATGCATTATACAGCCATTGAAAAATTTAATTGGACATAACATGGATTCATACTCTCTCTTTGTGTAGCTTTGAATAGCATTTGTATAGTAATACGGGACAAGACTCTCTCCTTGTGTGGTGTGAATAGTTTTATTTTTTTCTTTTTTTTTTCATTGAGGGAAGTGCGAATTGATTTGGTACGTACAAGTACAATATTACATGTTAGGCTTGTCCCTAAAATTCAACCCGCGCCTTGTTATATCCCGAAAATTCTGATATCGTGCTCCCAAAACTGGCGCCTTCACAATCCGCGCCTTACTATTCCGAAATTACAACGCACGCGAAAACTCCCTCCTGCTGCCAAATCCCGACACGTGAAATCCCCCTTCTAACCCTGAGCCGAAAGGGCTGCTAGTTCAAATCGGTGGGGGTACTTTTGTAACACACCCTACATTTTGGACAATCGCGTCCCTAAGTCATGGTTCCCCCTCCCATCGCCTCCTTTTCGCCATTCAAAATCCCAGGCTGCCATAACCTCTCCGCTCCAGACGCGAAACCCCACCCTCCTCCGTCCGCCACCTCACCTCTGCCCAGCCGGAGGCTCTTCCTCGACGACGTCGTCCACCACAACAGCTCGACGTCCCTCATCCACCTCCCCGGATGAGGATACATCGTCCATCTCGTCGTCCCGCTGGTTCAGCCGCCCCGTCCTCCACCTCCAATGTGCTGCTCCGATGATCGCCTCATCTATTGCGGCTGCTCCATCCCCATAGCGCCGCCTTAACCTGCTCCGCCGGAACCGCGACATCCTCACCGACTCCTTGGACGAAGCCGAGGCCTACTCGGCGCCACCAAAGAGGTTTTACACTCATCGCATCGCAACTTCTCCTTAACTCGACCTCCCGGCACCGACGGTGCTCCATTCCACACCCCCATGGAGCGGCTACCACGAAGCCGGCACCGCAGGCGACATCTCCACGGCGGCTCTCCCCCAGTCCGAGGTCCCTTCGGTGGCGACGTCCATACCGGCCGGATCTGCTGCTGCTACTCTGGCTCTCGCTCGCTCGCTCGCCTAGCTGCTGCTGCTGCTCTCCCCCTCGCTCGTGCTGCTGCTCTGCTCTAATTTAGCTACACTTCAGTCAAATGAATCGACTTCTGGGTCAGTCGATTTTCAGGGGGTGGAGGGGGGGGGCTTGCCGGAGTTAAGGAAGAACCACCCGCAACAGGGAGGGGGGGCTCGCCAAAGAGGTACCCCACTATCTATCTAGGGTTCTGGGTGGGGGCGGTGCTCGCTAGCGGTGGGAGTTGGTGCAGTGGTGGGGCAGTGGCGTGGGGATCGCCGGAGAAAAAGCTTGGCACGCGGGGGGCGGGGGGGTGGGGGGGGTGGGGGGGGGGGTTGGGGGGAAGGGGCTAGAGGGCTGGCCGGGGCGGTGGCGGACCGACGGTGGGGAGTTGTTTTGGCCTTGGCGGGCGGACCGACGGTGGGGAGTTGTTTCATGGCGAGGCGGCGCTGGTTCGGCCAAGGTGGCGGCTCATGGGGTGCAGGTTGAAGACGAACTGCAGGCCCTCCCTAAACTATCCCATGTGAAGTGCCTCTCTGCTACCATTGCGTTAAGTTTCGATAGTAACATTCAGATTCCATAGTAAATTTCAGCTTCGACAGTTAAGTTCAGAGTCAACAGTTTTTACCTCATCTGTTGTAGCCAGGTGGTTTTTGGTGATGTAAAATTTACATATATCACTTTTTGGTAATGCATTTTACATCATCTGTTGGAGATGCTATTAGAATCCCACTTGAGATTAACGATGGCAAACCCTCTCCCCCTCTCCAGATTGTAATCCAGAGGAAGATATCTGTTCTGAGGCGGATTCAGACGCAGCTGACCACTCCTATTTACCCCCAAGGTGTTTGCTCTAACTTGGCATGATTATGTTAGTCATATCATGCATATGTTGCCTTGCAGTGCCTACTTTCGACATCATATATGTCATCTGCTTAGTTTAGACATGTTATGTGATGCCACCTGTTTAGTTTCAATATCATATATGGGAATTATGCAATACCATCCTGTTTAACCAGGCATCATATATTTGGATGATATATAGACCATACTTTTCTTCATTAAATTTTCATTTGTCGACAATGTTTGTACATTAAACTACTCTTCCTATGAATCAGCCATTTGAGTGGGTGATGGAAAAATCTGGAGTGAAAACAAGGCCTTCAGAGCAGACAGTGCTACCTGTCGAAGCAGATCTCTTGCTGGGTCCCGATAGCTCCTCAGAAATGGATTCAGAGACAAATGACCAGTCCTATTCCCCCACCGAGGTGTATGCTCTAACTTGGCACGGTTCTACTGCTCATATCATGCATATGGTGTCTTGCATTGCATAGTTTAGACATCATATACACAATATTGAACACCATGTTCTTAGTTCAGATATCATATATGCGAATGCCCTCCGCTTAGCATATAAACACATATGTGAATTAAATCATGCGATCCAGGTTACTTAGATAACATGTATGTGAATTATGTCATGCGATCCTGTTTAGTTAGTCATCATATCTTTGAATTATGTTATGCTATGATATCCAGTTTAGATAGACATCATAGATGTGAAATTATGTCATGCTATCCATTTTAGTTAAACAATATACATGTCAATTATTTAATGCCCTCCTTTTTCCACACTATCTATTGCATCTGTCTCTCATACAATGTCTGTACATTCAATTATGTTTCCTGTTTATCAGCCATTTTAATTGGAGCGGGTGATGGCAATATCTAGCGGAGTAAAAACACGGTCTTCAAATAAAACAGTGCTACCTCTTGGTGGAGATAGCACCCGGTTGTACACGCACGAGAACCAGCCCTACCACACATAACCCAGACTCTCGCAGATTTTACCCCTACTGGGATGGACAGAGAACCTGCTTCACCCAATCTAACCCCAACCCCAGCAGATAGTAACCCAGTTCCTGTTGACACAGCACCATCTCCACCACAGAGCTCCCAAACAAGAGCAGTTAGTAAGGCAGCTCTAGTGCCCAAAGCGCCAGTACTACCACCGCGAACCCCAACTCCACCAGTAAGTACACCTATTCCTGTGGAGGAAGCACAACCAACCATTCATAGTTTAGCATCTATCGCATTTGATGTTGTTAAATACTATGTGCGTATCTTCCCATCATGGAAATATTATACTGAAGATGAAGGAAAATGCCGATTCAGGTGTGTTTGTCCAGGAGTTATGTGTAAGTAATGTTATTCATGGCAATTACTTTGCTTTGTCCCATACATTATACCTCCATGATGGTTATAATACAACAATTTTTTTCCCATTTTTCACTATAGAGAAGGACCATTTTGGAAACACGGGATGAGGTAACTTGTGCTAATACCTCTGCTATCTTCAAGAATGCTTGGTGGTAGTATCAGAATTACCTGAAGAAAACATACTTCACTGGCAAAGAAACTCGTCAAATTCCCTTACGTTCTCCTGAGACACATTTACTGGACGATGACTGGGAATGCCTTGTTCTTTACTGGTCCCGAACCAAGAATGTGGTAAGGTCTATGAGCTCATTTTATTTTAAGTACTATATGCTTGTGTCTTATTGTACTTTGTTCATGTAGAATAAGTGCTTAAACCTGAAGAACAATTGTTCTCATTTAAGATTCCATTGCTATCGTGCATACTACTTTACTCTTGTATCACTATATTTACTCATACAAACTTATTTTAAATTGAACTATCCAATGGAAACTCCAATGGCACAACAGGTATGTTTATGCATGTTTCTTTAACAGGTTTGCTCTTATAAATAGCTCTGTTGATTTCAATTTCAATTGTGTATACAGTTGACTTCTCATATCATGCACATTACTAGCAACATAACAGGGCCAATAGTGTTGTTGTACATGTAGACCCATGGTACCCATCTGGAATCTTGTTGTGCCGTTTAGTTTCCCACGCTTTGTATTCTTTCAGTACTGCTTTCTCTTGAACTGATATGATTTGAACCGTGTCTCTATTTTGATTTGGCAAGACAACGCAGTGACCATAGGACATAGATATATGTTTGTTTGATGCTTTTATAATGTACTACTTGGCAATAGAAGACTTAGTAGTTTAATCTTGTCCACCTTACTAATGAATTGGTTCACCGAAATGAGTTTCATATACTAGTACATGCTAAACCTGTTATGTGTCTGCTTGTTTCTTCTTTTAGAATGCTGACAAAATATTGGGAAAGAGTGCCTTATTAAGCAATGATAAAGGAAGTAATGCAGATAAGGTTCAGGATCGTGAGACATCCTTGTTGGTCTCCAACAAAGCTGATAAAACAGCTAAGGAAAACTATCTTGAAGACAATGAGGCAACCCCAAAGTCCTGTCTTGGTTTACTATTCGAGTTACTGGCCACTACCGCTTGCACAAGCTATTCAAACTCACTGTCTGAATTAGTTCGGAATCTTGAGTCTCAACTACAAGCTGAAAGACATCGATCAGCTGTGCTGCGACAAGAAGCGGAAGGACTGGGGAAGTCCCTGGAGCATTCAGATGCATACTTTCTGGTGCAATAGCAAGCGTTGGAGGATTTTAGCGCCAAACATGACAAAGCTAATAAGCTTGCTAAGCTTATTGCCAACATGGTGGATACCCAGGATAACGTTTCTTAAGCTCTTCTGAAGTTGTTTCAGTTACGGACTTTTTTTGCTGCTGCGTTTATTTGCACTGGTGGCCATTTTGACAGCCAGTGTATGTAATATGCTGCTTTGTTCCCTATATTTGCACTGGCGGCGAACTTTGATGCCCAGTGAATGTAATATATCTAATAGCTGTAATAGGCTAGCGTTAGTTGCTTGCTTATTTATTTCCTTATTGTCTTGTTTAATTGTTTGCTTGTAGTCACTGCAGTTCTTTTTTCGTGTTTTTTTAGTGGCCACAATAACCTAGTTTTGTTAACTAGGACACAATAATCATGGCAACACACGGACTGTTGTAACCACGGGCCTCCTGCGGGCCGTAGGATCCGTGGGCCTTCTACGGGCCGTAGGATCCATGGGCCTTTTACGGGCCGTAGGATCCATGGACTTTCTACGGGCTATATGATCCACGGGCCTTCTACTGGTCGTAGGATCCATTGCTCTTCTACGGGCCGTAGGATCCATGGCCTTCTACGAGGCGTATAATCATTTTGCCAAGCATGGGCCATACTATTTGTGGACCATAACGGGCCGTTAATAGGCCGTATTTGATAATGCTATGAAAACAGCCCAACGGGTTAACAGGCCACAAACGGGCCGAGTGTAACCACGGGCTGTATTTGGCACACAAATGGAACAAGCGAGTAACGGACCGTATCTAACCGAATTCTAGAAATGAGCCCAAGAATAAACGGACCCTTAGAAGGCCGAAAGTTAACATGGGCTGGAAACGGCCGACGGAATAATGGGCCGTTAATGGGTATAAAGTGGTACACTGTTCATTATGGGCCAGTTTCATATCAGGCCTTTAATGGGCCGAGAGTTACAAAGGGCCTCATATGGGATGAAAGACATCACGGGCCATACATGGGCCGGAAGTTACAACGGGATGGAATCATATTGGACGATCCAGATGAAGCTACTGGGCTTAATTCCGATAGGCCGTAACGGTCCGGTAGTAAGCGGGCCGTAAATTGGCTATATACGAACAGGCTGTTAACAGGCTTTCCGTGGGCCGGCCCGTTACCTTTTGACCAAGTCAAACGGGCCAACCTTTTCACCGGAATGGGCCTCTATTGGGCCGTGCCACGTGTCGACGTATCGTAGGCGCCTCCTTTCCAATGAGTGGATGACATCTGTCCGAACATTGAGCCGACACGTGTTTCCTCCAGCCAATGAGAATTTTACATGTGGAAAATTCCCATTGGTCCGGGCTGTTAACGGGTTATCGGATCCAAAACCGGACCCGATAGCTTAACGGTGTCCTGTTACGGTGGAGGCCACGTGTCGGTCACCCTTGACGAAAGCACTTCTATGACGCACGATTTATCGTCATGGAAGTGGACACTTCCGTGATGATAATTTTCGTAATGTCATGGAACACTTCTACAATAGCACATGTATGACTATCTTGATTCTGTCATAAATTTGTCATGGATGTACATGCATGACAGAAAATATGACCTACTGTGACAAACACGTATCATCACGGAAGTGTCTTTTTTTTGTAGTGTATACAGAATGCATGAGGATGAAAATAGTGCTCTCAGAATCTAGCGCTTATTTGAGAATGTGATGACCCAACATAAAATTAAATAGATAGTCCCTTTGTAGAGGGAAGTAGGGATTTGTAGTGGCGCGAGAGATCAGTTCTTTAAAAACAGAGATACATGAAATTTTGAGAAGTTCACCTTCCTATTTACTTCGCGACCATTAGTTATCAATATCTTCATGCTAAACACAATAGTGGCGGTTCCCAAGCGAAAAAAGTAAAGGTTTACTCCCCCAACAATCACACTCCACGGCTAGCCGAATCCACGGGTACCGTCCATACCAACATCAATCCTGGGGAGTTTTGTTTGATTATTTGCAATTTTATTTCGGGACCGGGAATCCCCATTACCGCCCCTCTCGTGCAAGGACGTGTGAATAAACACACATCATGAGATTAACTAGCTTAGCATGGAAGATACTGACTACCCCCTGTCGCTCTATGAACAATCCAGGCACACACAAAAATGAATGTTTATTTGAGGGTTTTAGAGGTGGCACATGCAAATTTAATTAGAACGGCGGGGTAATACCCATATAGATAGATATGGTGGACTCATATGGAATAATTTGGGTTTTAGGATTTTGATGCACGAGCAGTACTTCTGCTTAGTACAGGCGAAATCTAGCAAATAGGTTGGGAAGCGGCCAGCTAGAGAGTGAAAACAGTCATGAACATGCATTATGCATAATGAACATTGTATACTAGTATGAGTAGGATATGAACACCATGAACATAAATATCATAGAGACTATGTTGATTTGATTCAACTACATTCATGAACATGTGCCAAGTCAAGCCACTCGAAACATTCAGAGGAGGATACCATATCATCATATACTATATCACAATCATTTTAACACAATGTTGACATCCAATATAAATCATTATCCACACCTAGATAATTAAGCATGGCATGAGAAAATATAATATCTAATTGTCATTACAAACATGTTTCATCATAATATGTTGAATCATGGATACTAGGTTAAACATATTTACAAAAATAGAACAAGTTGAGTTCATACACGTTTCTCTCTGCTACTTCTTGAGCTTGCATTGGTTTTTCCCTTGAAGAGGAAAGGGTAATGGAACAAAGTAGAGATAAGTATTTCCCTCAGTTAAGAACCAAGGTATCAATCCAGTAGGAGACACAAGCAAATCCCTAATATATGCACCTACACAAACAATCAAACACTTGCACCCAACACGATAAAGGGGTTGTCAATCCCTTCACAGTCACTTGCAAAGGTGAGATCTGAGAGAGATAGATATAAAAGATTACTAAAACGTAAAACAAATAAAATTAAATAAATTACAACAAGGTATTTTTGGGTTTTTTGGTTTATAGATCTGAAAATATATGATGGAAAATAGAACCGGGGGCCATAGGTTTCACTAGGGGCTTCTCTCTTGAAGGAAAATAATACGACGGGTGAACAAATTACTGTCGAGCAACTGATAGAAAAGCGCAAAGTTATAACGACATCCAAGGCAATGATTATGAATATAGGCATCACGTCCGTGTCAAGTAGACCCACTCCTGCCTGCATTTACTACTATTACTCCCCACATCGACCGCTATCCAGCATGCATCTAGAGTATTAAGTTCAAAAGAACGGAGTAAGGCCTTAACTAAGATGACATGATGTAGAGGGATAAACTCAAGGAATATGATGAAAACCCCATCTTTTTACCCTTGATGGCAACAATAAAAAATGTGCCTTGCTACCCCTACTTTGTCACTGGGTGAGGACACCGCAAGATTGAACCCAAAACTAAGCACCTCTCCCATTGCAAGAAAAACCAATCTCAATCTAGTTGGCCAAACCAAACTGATAATTCGAAGAGAAATACAAAGATATCAAATCATGCATATAGGAATTCAGAGAAGATTCAAATAATATTCATAGATAAGCTAATCATAAATCCGCAATTCATCGGATCTCGACAAACACACCGCAAAAGAAGATTCCGTCGGATAGATCTCCAAGAACATCAAAGAGTACATTGTATTGAAGATCAAAGAGAGAGAAGAAGCCATCTAGCTACTAGCTATGGACCCATAGGTCTGTGGCAAACTACTCACGCTTCACGGAAGGGCAATAGAGTTGATGTAGATGCCCTCCGTGATCGAATCCCCCTCCGGCAGGATGCCGGAAAAGGACCCAAGATGGGATCTCACGGGAACAGAAGGTTACGGCGGTGGAAAAGTATTTTGGTGGACGCTTCTGTTGATATCGGAATATTTGTGAATTTATAGAGCTGAGAGGGAGGTCGGTGGACTCCCGAGGGGCCCACAAGCTAGGGGGGCGCGTCCCCCCTTGGGCGCGCCCTGAGGGTTTGTGGTGCCCTTGCGACTTGGTCTCCAAGTTCCATGGGTGTCTTTTGGTCCAAGAAAAATCATCACGAAAGTATTATTCTGTTTGTAGTCCGTTTGATATTCCTTTTCTGTAAAACTCAAAAACAAGGAAAAAACAGAAACTAACACTAGGCTCTGGGTTAATAAGTTAGTTCCAAAAATAATACAAAATAACATAATAATGCATATAAAACATCCAAAATAGATAATATAATAGCATGGAACAATAAAAAGTTATAGATATGTTGGATATCTAATAAGCATCCTTAAGCTTAATTCCTACTCGTCCTCGAGTAGGTAAATGACAAAAACAGAATTTTTGATGTGGAATGCTACCTAACATATTTATCCATGCAATTTTCTTTATTGTGGATCCATAATATTCAAAACAAAAGTTTAATATTGACACAAAAACAATGATACTTCAAGCATACTAATAAAGCAATCATTTCTTCTCAAAATAACATGGCCAAAGAAAGTTATCCCTACAAAATCATATAGTATGGCTATGCTCCATCTTCATCACACAAAGTATTAAACCATGCACAACCCCGATGACAAGCCAAGCAATTGTTTCATACTTTTAATGATCTCAAACATTTCAATTTTCACGCAATACATGAGCGTGACCCATGGATATAACACTATGTCAGCGTTCTGGGAATGGGGGTACCCAGACTTGCCTGCCTGCGGCCCACGGCATGGCTCCATCGACAGCCTGGTACGGCCTAGCTTCAAGATCAACAACTCAAGGCCCTCGCGAGGGGGATGACACCAAGACCTCCACGGGGGGTGGCCTCCCCAGGCTGGCTCCCGAGGAGCGGAGATATCTATGCAAGCCTCACCTCGCGAGGTTCAGATGACGTGAGCCGTGACGACCGCGGCCAGGCAGGCGACAGCGGGCGCAGTGTACCAGTTTCCTCTTTGGTGCTAAGGAGGCAAGCGCAGGCGTGGAGTCCCGAGGAATCAACCAAAGGTTTCCATTCCGGTGCAACAAGACCAAGACCGCCAGGACGGCAGTATGGAGGTCATCATCGAGCCCACCATGGCGTCACGACCAGAGGCTTTTGCAGGCGAAGAATACTTTTGTCAGGATAGATGTACTAGTTTTCTCGCTTCGAATTTGGCCGTTGTGGGATCCCTTCCCGCCTTCATTTGGGAAGAGGACCAACGCCCCTATAAATAGAGCAGCACCACCACCGTAGAGGAGACAGATCATTCAAATCACCCTCATACCCTCCAGCTCATCGAGTACAAGAACACTCCTCCTCCTGAGGCTGTTCTTCCACTATACTAGTTCATCCTCAGCCCCTCGAGGCCAATTCACCACAAAGAAGGAGTAGGGTTTTACACCGCAAGGTGGCCCGAACTTGGGTAAACTGCTGTGTCTCTTTTCCATTAAGTTCATTGAGCTAGGTCATGAGATTAGCGAGCAGGTAGACTAGGGAGGACGAGTTCTTCGCACGCACCCCAGACTTCGAACCTCTCAAGGGTCTGCGGAACCCGAAATTCGACATTTGGCATGCCAGGTAGGGGTCCGTTGAAGATCCGCCACTCTGTCCGCTGCACTCTGCTGTTTGTCTCTCATTGCGGGTGCTTCTCCATCGACTGGATCGACGCATGCTCTCGGAGGAGCCGAGGGCCTTTGAACCTTCACCCCCACCCTGCGGCGGGTGAAGTGGCCGCCCAAGTTCAGGCCGGACATGCTATGTGACGCCCCGAGACCAACACTTCAGATGCCTTCCATGTTTTTTGTTATCGTTGTGTGTCTTTATTTGTTTGTTGCATTCATCATGTCATCATTCGCATTGCATCGACACTCACTGCCTTCATTGTTTTTAAAACTTGCATCCACTCATAGTTTATGCGTCCCCCCTTGCTTTTGTTGACCGTTCCGAGACCAATCTTGTTCTTCGTTTGCCCTCTTGCCTAAATCGGAGTCTCTCTGTACAGTGCACAAACACCCTCGTGTTCGTGTCCGAAACTTCTCCGAACCCGAACTGGGCTGTCTTCATCGATTGGTTCGGATCATCTCCGAACATCCCTAAGATATCTTCCGTTTCTCCATTAGACTCCCCTAACCTTTTATTCTCGACCACCCGATCCCGATCCGATGATTCAAATCCTCCCTCCTTTTTATCTACCTACTATATAATCTGATGAACCCTAGAAATCCCTAGAAATTAGGGATCCTGTCCCATCCAGCCACCCAATCTCGAGCTGCGCCGCCACCCCACTGCTCTCCCCTCAAAAATCCGCGCTTGCCCGATCCCCTGCCTCCTCACCTCGGCCCCGAGCGCCACCACCCGTCGACAGCCTCACGCGAGGAGCACCGCCGGATGAGGCCAGGATCCTGTCGGATTTCGGGTTCCGGCAGACCCTTGAGGTTCGAACACCAGGGTGCGCGCGGAGATCCAACCCTCCACCGTCTCGCACCTTGCCGACTCGCTGGGACCTAAACTACTAAACGGAACTGCACAAGAGACACGAGATTTATACTGGTTCAGGCCACCATTGTGGTGTAATACCCTACTCCAGTGTGTGGTGTGGTGGATTGCCTCTTGGGCTGATGAGGAATAATACAAGGAAGAACAGCCTCGCGAGGGTCTGTTCTTGGCGAGTGTGATGAACTGCTAGGTGGGGTTCAGTCGCTCTAGCTACTGGTTTCTTGATGAGGATCCGGATCTAGCCCCCTCTACCCGGTGGGTGGCTAGTCCTATTTATAGGCGAAGGCCCTGGGCCTCTTCCCAAATATTGAGCGGGAATGGCGCCAACAATTGGCCATTTTGAAGGGGAACTGCGGGAACACTTATCCTGACTAAAGTTGGTCCTCGCCTGCCAAAGGCTCTGGTGATGACGCCTGCTTGGGCTCCACGATGACTCCCTTCCAGCCGTTGGGCTGGTCTTGGTCTTGTTGCACCAAAGCGGATGCCTTTGCTTGATGCTCTCACCGCGCTTGCTCCCTTTGCACCAAAGAGGAAAGGAGGACACTCTGGCCGGGCGCCCGGCCCGGGCGCCTTTGGTCGTCATGGCTTGCGTCATGGGCACCTCGTGAGGTACCCTGCCTTGAACTCTCCGCCTCCTCATGAGCCAGCCCGACGAGGCCGTGCTCGAGGAAGCTCCTTGTCGTCCGCCTCATGAGGCTTGGCCCCTCGCGAGGGTCTTGAGCTTGTTGATGAAGATGGGCCGTCTTTGGGCCTCCTTCGAGCCACGCCCTTGAGCAAGTCTAGGGACCCCATTCCCGAACACCGGCAAGAGCCCCCGGGCCCACGGCGCGCCCGAGCTTGGCCGAGCAGAGAGGCGAAAGGGCAAGTGCGAAGCGTCGCAGGCCCTAAAAGCCTGCGGCCTTGGGCGCCGCGTGGCGGTTGATTGGACGTGGGCAACACTGTTCCCCCACGCCTCCTTATTCCGTGCCTTTTTAGGCGGACACGCTGCTGTACACATCCGTTCCCCCCTCTGCTGCTTGAGCGCTCCCTGTCCTTCCTTCTCTCGAACTCCAGCTCTTGCATCCACTCTGATCTCGAACCTTCCCCATCTCCTTCCTGCCGTCATGGCCCCGGCGAGGAAGGGAAAAGGGAAGAAACCCGTGCCGCCGCCTCACTCGCCGTCGACGGCGGCCCCCGCCGTCGATTGGCCGGTCGTAGTCAACAAAGAGGGCCTGGGCAAGGTCCACTCGGCCCTGGCCACCATCTTCAATGAGTGCGGGAGGACGACGGCCTGGCCTGCTTCTCGCTTCTCCGTTGACAGGATTCCCACTGAGGTCCGGTACTTCGCCGACGCCCTTTGGGCAGGACTGGTTTCCTCCTTCTCAGATTTCTTCAATGCCATGCTTTCCCATTACCAGATCCATATGATGCATCTGGGTCCTGAATCCATCACCCTTCACGCGGTATTTTCATTCGTTTGTGAGGCAATGACGGGCATCATTCCTTCGGTTGCCTTGCTGCGCCACTTCTTCTCTCTGCGCCTCGTCGACCCCATTCAATGCTCAGGGTGCGTGAGCTTCATCGCTGCGCCTGAGACAGCGGCTTCCGGAATTGATTTCAGTCTTCCCCCTCCCTCGCTTTGGGTTTCATGAGCGGTGGCTGTCACGTGGGACGTTGGGGTGCCCAGCCCCCGACGGAGCCATCTTCGCTGCTGTCCCCAACTCAGTGGGGCCAGTGACACTCGCGGGCCCCGGTTTTCCTTCATCCGCACCGCTTGAGTTCTGAGAAAGCTTGGCGTGTGGCGCCCAAGGTGGTGAAGGAGTTCCTGCTATGCCAGACGCTCCTCTCCAATGCCACTCCCACCGGATGTGGGCCTTCAATGAGCTTGATGATCGTATGAGGCTCCGGAAGAGGACCTGGCGCTGAAGTCTTGAGGACAGTGCTCCTGGTCTGTTGGTGACCTAACGCCGGCAGCATCCGGCATGGAGGGGCCTTGCTGTACCTCTGCCGTAACAGGCGACTTTGTGAACCAGATGCTGTCTTTGTGAATGGGGGCCGCTCACGGGCCTCCAGGGGCCTCGCGAGAATCCAGTGATAGTGACTGCCCTTCCAGTCGGCAAGGAGACACCTCCTCAAGTGGCGGGGCAGGGAGGCACGAGCTGCCAGAGGCCGAAGGGACCCCCGCTGGGGTGACAGCACCGGGCGACGCTCGTGAGGGAGCAGCTCCTGAGGCTCATGCCGCCGTGGCTGAGGGCGGCAGGCAGCTGCCCGCAGCACCTGAGGATGAGGCCCCTGAGGCCCGTGCTGCTTCTCTTGGTGAGGCGACCAGCAGCGCGTGTCGGGGATGTAACTACTGAATATAAACCGCCATGAAGGGGCCGGTTTACCCTCGGCCATAATTGGGGCCCACGAAGACTCAGAAGGTGGCGATTGCTGTAGAGCTTAGAGGCCCGGAGCCCAGGGGCGAGTTAGGGCCCATAATGGTAAAACCGCCATAACCATGTAACTTGTGTTGTAAGATAAGAGAAAGAAGAGACCGAGCGGACACTTGTATGAGCCGGCCTCGGGACTCTATAGACCGCCGGACGTCAACCCGTGTATAAGCGGACGATCCGTGGCGGTTTAGGGACGAACAACGACAATTCGAGGCTTAGGCGAAGCTATTGCTCCCTAGTCGCCAAATCACATCAATCCCATCACAAACTAGACGTAGGCTTTTACCTTCATCGAAGGGGCCGAACTAGTATAAACTCTCGTGTCTTTGCGTCCGCTTAACCCCTTTAAGTTAACCCGTACGATGGCCCCGCGACTAAGTCCTTTCATGAGGACATCTGCCGTGACAATTCCACGACAGTTGGCGCCCACCGTGGGGCTATCGCATGATGGTTTGATGATCTTAGAGGGCAAGTTCGAAGGACTCGAAGGCTATGCTGTGGGCCGGATGACCAAGAGTCGTCGCGGCAAGCTCTACATCGACGATGCAGGCTGGGGCCCCGAGGCCGGCTCGATTGAGTACGGGTACCGGGTCCCCTTTGGTGGCATACACGTGTTCATCGGCAAGATCGGTGAGCCAGGGCCTCGGCCGGACATCTGCACCGACCTCGTCGAGACGGCTCAGCGGCCGAAGAAGAATCCTGCCCTGGCTAAACCGGTTGTCAGGCGTGCTTTCGTGGGAGTCATCCACGGAGGAGACTATGAGGGCGGATCAGCATCTGGTGGCGAAACCGTTGTCTACTCTAATGACGAGTCGTCGACCGGGGAAACCGAGTCTCTGTACCAGCTGCAAGATGGCCAGATCGGGGGCTGTTCCGATGGTAACAGTATTCCGGACCCCTTTGATCTGCCCAACCGGGTTGGAATATTCATGGCCGGTACACAAGCGATGCTTCACTCCTCAACCGCCGCGACAACGGTCGCCGGTTCGACAGCGGCGGTGGCAGCCGGGGCAGGAGGCCCTGTGCGCCCGCCGGCTCAAGTTTTATCAGAATTATTTGATGCGTTGGCTGTGCTCATGGCAGAGGCTAACCCAGCGGATCAAGATCCGCATAATGCAGAGATTGCAAAAGTGAAGGAGCAAATAACTCAGGCTAAAGCGGATCTGGCAGCTACAGACGCTAGGATGGTGGCGGAACGGGCCACTTTGGATGCGCAGGCTTATAGGCTCATGCTGGATCAGAATGCGTCGCATGAAGTCATGAAAAGAAAGTACAGATCCCGTTTGCCCTCGGTTTTCGAGGAAGAGACCTCTTCAACACCCGGGAGCGAGGACCCGATGTCTGCCGCCCGGTGGTGAACCGGGCGGAAGCACCTGGGACGAGTGCGCCGATTCAGCCTCGCGTGATAGATCTACCTCGCCATCATGCCGGCGCGCCTCAAGTTGTGCAAACACCTCCAGGTCACTACACCAACCCGATGGATAACCTTGTTGCGGCTGCGGCGCGGTTGGAGGCGATTCCAATCTAAGGCGATTCACCACAGGCGGTGGAAACACGCCGGGTCAAAGAGCTCCTTAGGACGGCTCTGGTCCAACAGGAAGCGTATTCAAACAGCCGCGATTGGATCCACTCCACCCCCCGCCCGAGCCGGAGCTATAGCAGGCATGCAGATGAACCGGCCGTGTCAAGTAATGCGCAGCGCAGTGCACCCCGTGGCAACAACCCGGCGGGTGGTTTCGAAAACGCTCAAGAGGTGGTGGACCGGGCCAAGGCACGTAGGGGGGCCGAGTTAGCAGCACAGCATCAAGATTATCAGCTTGCGCCGGTTCGACCGACTATCTTCGAGCACAGGAGTTACATCTAGCTCTTTGGGGTGCCTTGCCTCGCCCCCGCTTTACGCAATATCGTTTGCCCAAAGATTTCAAGGGGCCATGCAAGGTGCCCAATTATACCGCCGATCCGGCTCGAAGCATGGATAGAAAGCTATGAGATGGCCATGGAGATGCCGGATGTGGATGAAGCTGCATGTGCAAAGTATTTTACCATGATGCTTGAAGGTACGGCCCGCATTTGGTTGAAAAACTTGCCACCCAATTCCATCAGTTCATGGACCCAGTTGCGGACCCGGTTCATTCAGAATTTCAAAGACACCTGTAAGCAGCCCATGTCTGTGGTGGACTTGGCGGCTTGTGTCCAGCCTGAGGGAGAATCCACAACCCATTGGGTGCGCCGCGTTTCAGAAGTTCTACATTCTTCAGACCGGATCAACACCGATTACGCAATCTTAACCCTAGAGAGCAACCGCCGGTTCGAGCCTTTAAAATTGAAGCTGGAGTCGCATGAAGCATTTTGCAATGACATGGGCACTCTCATGGGCGTTTTAGTGAAGTATGCTGATTACGATAGTACCAAGGATCCCGAGTCCGAGGAGGATGATACAGGAAGGAAAACAGAACAACAACTCCGAGGCCAAGCATCGATTCGGTGGGTAATGGAGGAAACAAGCGTAAGGCGAATGGTAACATGGTCTTTGTAGCCAACACCAACGCGCAGGACAAGGGCCAACGGCGCAGGGGTAAACATCCGAACCGAGGTGGTGCGCCTAATCACAATCCGGACGGTTGAATTATCTGTTGAATCAACCTGTCCGAAGCATGGGACGAAGGAGGCGCCAAGAAACCACCTCCGGAAGGATTGTTACATTATGCAGGAGTTCAAAAGTTCCAACGCTTTACGGTATGATCAAGGCCCCCGGCGGTTCAGGGTCCGCCCGGTTACGGTGGAGGAAATCCGGTCCGAGTTTAATGGTAATCCGGTGGGCGTAACAATCAGACAATCGTAACAACCAAGGTGGTTACAATCAGCAGCAGCAGTCGGGTTATCAAAGCAATCCGAAGCAGTTGAATGGTGGACAGTATCACGTCTTCACCACTAGCTTGGACAAGCGAGACCGGAAACTTCAGAAGCGGGCAGTCAACGTTGTTGAACGGCCGTGCCGCACTACCCACGCTGGTCGAGCAGCCTATTGTGTGGAGTAGAGAGGATCATCCTCCCGGGTTGACAATCCGGGTCAGCTAGCCCTAGTGGTGGCGCCTCAGGTGGGAGGATACAAGTTCACCAAAGTGCTTATGGACGGAGGGAGCAGCATCAACATCCTGTATTATGAGACCTTCCGTCGTATGGGGTTAATGGATAAACATCTCAAGCCGTCCAATACAGTGTTTCATGGTGTGGTGCCTGGCAAGTCAGCATATCCGGTTGGTAAAATAGTTCTGGAAGTGGCCTTCGGGGATGAACATGACTCCAGATCGGAAACATTGACATTTGAAGTGGTGAAAATTCAAAGCCCTTACCACGCCTGTTTGGGCGGCCGCTTATGCCAAGTTTATGGCGCGACCTTGTTATGTCTATTTGCAGCTAAAAATGCCGGGCCACAAAGGGACGATAATAGTTCATGGGAGCCGCAAGATCGCTTTTAGAGTGTGAGGAAGGTGATGCGGCTTTACGCAGAGTCGGTTTGTGCCACCGAAGAGCTAAAGTACTATAAAGACAATGTTGATCCGGCGGATATGACCCCGTTGAAGAAGCCAACTACAGAGCACGATACGAATCTGAAGTTTAAATCGGAGGCTGAGACTAAACTTGTGGACTTTGTGCCCGGTGATTCGTCCAAGCAGTTCATCATCAGTGCTTACTTGGATCCTAAATAGGAAAGCGCGCTCATCGAGTTCATCCGTGAGAATCGGGACATTTTTGCATGGAAACCTTCTGACATGCCAGGTGTACCGAGGGAACTCGCTGAGCACACTCTTAATGTTGATCCCAAGTACAAACCGGTAAAGCAGTTCCTTCGCCGGTTTAACGAGGAAAGGCGTAAGGCCATTGGAGAGGAGGTTGCCAGGCTCTTAGCAATAGGTTTTATCGTTGAAGTTTTCCATCCAGAGTGGCTTGCTAATCCGGTGCTGGTCCTTAAGAAAAACGGCACTTGGCGCATGCGTGTGGATTATACAGATCTTAACAAGGCTTGTCCAGCAGATCCTTTCGCCCTCCCCTGCATTGACCAGATTATTGATGCTACGGCGGGTTGTGAGCGTTTGAACTTTTTGGATGCATATTCTGGATATCATCAGATCAAAATGGCGATTAAGGACCAGGAGAAGACAGCGTTTATCACTCCTTTTGGAGCCTTCGCTATGTGTCTATGCCTTTTGGGCTCAAGAGCGCCTAAGCAACTTATCGGCTATGCATACAAAATTGCTTGCATGAACAGATCGGCCGTAACGTACATGCTTATGTGGATGATATTGTGGTTAAGTCAAGGAAGAAGGAAACACTGATTGAGAATTTGACAGAAACCTTTGACAACTTGCGGGTGTACAAGATGATGCTCAACCCGGCTAAATGTGTTTTCGGTGTTCCGGCAGGCAAGTTATTGGGTTTCCTTGTGTCCAACAGGGGGATTGAAGCTAATCCGGAGAAGATTACAGCTATGACCTCCCTGGCTAAACCAAAGTGTATCAATGATGTCCAGCGATTGGCAGGCCGGATTGCCGCGTTGAGCCGGTTTATCAGCCGCCTCGGAGAGAAGGCCATTCCTTTGTACCAGATGCTGAAAGAAGACAGATCAGTTTGTCTGGTGCCCGGCTGCTGATGAAGCGTTGGAGGACTTGAAGCGGCAATTGGCCAACGCGCCTGTACTCGCCGCTCCCATTGACAAACAGCCGCTTCTGCTATATGTTGCTGCTAATGCCAGGGCAGTTAGTGTAGCCATTGTGGTGGAGCGAAAGGAGGCAGGGAAGGAGCATCCGGTTCAACGTCTGGTTTATTACATCAGCGAGGTGCTTATTGAGTCCAAGCAGAGATATCCGCATTGGCAGAAGCTGGTGTATGGAGTTTTTATGGCAAGCCGGAAGCTGAAGCAGTATTTTCAAGGGCATCCCATCACGGTGGTCAGTTCAGCTCCCTTAGGTGATATCATACGTAACCGGAGGCGATCGCCGGATTGCTAAGTGGGCGATAGAGCTTGGGCCGCACGGTTTAAGGTATATGCCTCGGACGGCAGTAAAATCCGAGGCACTTGTGGATTTCATTAATGATTGGACGGAGTTACAAGCGCCTGAAGAAAAGCCGGATCATACCTATTGGACCATCCACTTTGACGGGTCCAGGCAGTTGGAGGGCTCGGGGGCTGGAGTTGTGTTAACTTCCCCATGAGGTGAAAAGTTTTGTTACGTCCTCCGCTTAATGTTCCCTTGTACTAACAATGCAGCTGAGTATGAAGCCTTGCTCCATGGTCTTCGGATGGCTAAGGAGATGAATCTAAGTGAGGTTAAGTGCTTCGGTGACTCGGACTTGGTGGCCCAACAAGTGTCGTGCACTTGATTCCAAAGACCCACTCATGGCTGCATATCGTCGGGAGGTGGATGTTGTTGCGGGTCATTTTAAAGGCTATCAGGTGGACCATGTGGATCGTCGGAAGAACGGCGGCGGACGCTTTAAGCCGGTTGGGCTCTCAACGCAAACCGGTCCCGCCCAATGTCTTCCTTGATGTACTTCACAATCCGTCAGTCAAGCTTCCTGATGAAGTAGATTTGGCTATTCCTGATCCGGAGGCTCAGTTGGTGGTAGCCCTGCATGTCATTCTGGATTGGACGCTCCCTTATTTGGCATACATGAGCCGGGGCGAGTTACCAGAAGATGAGATATTGGCCCGACAGATCGTTCGGCGGTGTAAGTCTATGACCATTGTTAATGGCGAGTTGCATCATTGCTGTGTGTCAGGGGCGTTTCAACGTTTTGTGTCCCCTTAGGAAGGCTGTGAAATATTGCGTGAGATCCACGAAGGGGACTGTGGTCACCACGCCGTTTCAAAATCCTTGGTGGCTAAGGCGTTCCGCCATGGTTTTTATTGGTTGACTGCCCATGCTGATGCGGAAGATCTGGTCAGGCGATGTGATGGTTGCCAGAAGTTTTCTAGACGTGCTCATATACCGGCCCAAGAATTGAGGATGATTCCAATTACTTGGCCATTTGCGACTTGGGGGCTGGATATGGTTGGACCTTTCAAAAGGTCCAAGGACAAGAAGACCCACATGTTGGTCGCGGTTGACAAATTTACAAAGTGGGTAGAGGCGTAACACATTAGCAAGTGTGATGCGCCACAATGATTCGATTCATCAAAAGGTGATTTTCCAGTTTGGGTTTCCACACGGTATCATCACGTATAATGGTACCAATTTTTTCAAAGGTGCCATGAAGGAGTTCTCACGTGAGCACATCCGCTTGACGCTTTCTTCGTGAGCTCACCCACAGTCCAATGGTCAAGCGGAAACAGCCAATCAAGAGATCCTGAGAGGTATCAAGCCCGGCTTATGGTCCCTTTACGCAGGACGCCGGGCTGTTGGGTAGAAGAGCTACCATCATGTTATGGACTATAAATACTACCCCTAACAGATCCAATCGGATACACACTGCTTCTTTATGGTCTATGGAGCGAGGCGGTTCTCCCAGCGATATCCGTCATGACTCGCCTCGTGTGGCAGCCTATGTTGAGGCAGATAACGAGGCAGGACGGTAGGACGCTTTGGATCGACTGGATGAAGAACGAGATATGGCGGCTGCTCGCTCGGTGATTTACCAGCAAGATCTTCGTCGGTATCATAGTCGACGGGTCAGAACCAGAACCTTTCAAGAAGGGGACTTGGTGCTACGGCTCATTCAAGACCAAACAGATATGCACAAGCTATCCCCACCTTGGGAAGCGCCTTTTGTGGTCAGCAAGAATCTGCACAACGGGTCATACTATCTGATTGACATTCGAGAGCGTAAAGACTCACGCACGCCGAAGAGGAGACCAACAGCCGTGGAACATAGCTCATCTTCAAATTTTATTATACCGAGCCATCGGCTCTCCTTATGTACATATTATGACAATGTATATAGTATGAATAAAAGCAATAAACCGGAGCCTCGGCTAAAGCGGGTATCCGCTCAGTAAAAATCCGGCTTGGGTACATGGAGTTGTTGTCTTAAAACGGCCTCCGGTTTATCCCTTGAGCTTGCTCTTCAGAAGCTTTTAGATATCACTTGGGGGCTTGGTCGTATCCGAACAGATGCCACACCTCTTGATAGGCGAAAGCCACTAGATCACTTGGGGACATGGTCAAGTCTGAACCAGTCACGCCTCTTGATCGGCCTAAGGCCATAGAATCACTTGGGGGCTTGGTCGAACCCGAACCATTGCCACGCCACTTGATCGGCATAATGCCACAGTTTCATTGGGGACTGGCTGACTTGAACCATAGCTACACCTTATTGGGAGCTTGGTCGTGTCCGCCGTGGTAATACCATCCGATCGGCTCAAGAAAGCCTCTTTACGCAAATTGCTATTTGATTTGTTGTTGCGTTTTTAAACCGATAACATTTTTTTCAAACCGGTTCAACCAGTCAATCGACGGGTTTCAGTTTATATTAATCCGGAAATAACTTACCGGTTTGACTTTTCTTGTTAACATCCCATTATGGAGTAACAGGGGCTTAACATGACCGGCATGGTTTACATGGTAAACCGGCATTATAAATACAGGAGCTGTTTTCTCCTTTGACGGTAATGGTTTATACAACCTCCGCTTCGAGTTGGCTAAGCCAACCGCATGCCCGACAACAAGGTGTATTTTTGTATCACAAAATTTTGATCATATACCTCAATATTTCCTTACATATACATGTGAGCATCACAAATCGGCTGGCGACACAAGCCGCCGTAGCAGTTTAAGAATTTGTGATTGCAGGCAAAATAGATTGAAGGTTTCAATTATTCAATCAAAAGTATCAGCACCTCTATGCGAAAGTTGCAGGCTGAAGGCATAAAAGGCATATTCAAAAACAAAAGTGCTGGCTATTCTATTACAAAGCCTTCCGAGGCCCAACATTTCGAATGGTGTTATGATTAGCAGCTTATGATGCATCAACCGGCTTGACGGATTAAGCTTCCTCGCCGGGTTGACGTGAAGAAGATGGGTCGTCTGGCGTCGGTTCAGCTTCTTCCTCTTCATAACCCAATGGCCGGAAGTCATTGGTAGACCAGTCAATCCGGTTTAAAGCCTGAAAGACAGCCTCTTCACTTATAAGCTCAGCCGGATCAACGTCAGGCATAAGTGTGCTTACGGATTGGAGGAACAAGGTTACGCACTTCGGAATGACAAATTCCACCCGCTTGTTGTTTGCATCATAGAAAGAGCGGTAAACCACCAGGTTGGCTTCTGCTGCCAGTTGACTCGCCAAAGGACGCATCTCCTTTGTTATTCGTTTGAGGGCGTCATTATCAAAGGCTTCGCCGTTTTCTTGAGCGCTGGGGAAGCCCTTGGCTATGTCAGCCGGATCAAGGTCCGCTATCCACACCTTGGCGCGCGTTAAAGCCAATAAAGTGCCCGCCCGGGCCGCGGATCGTTTCAACCCTCCAAGTTGTGCCGGAATCATGGATAGCCGGTCCAGCGTATCTTTGATCAAGGACGGAGCTGTGTTATCATACGACGTAGCGCATATGACTCGCTGGGTGCCGGTATACAGCTCCTCAATCAGTGTGTATGCAGCCTTGAGCTTCGTCCGCATATCAGAGGCCAGATGAGCAATACGCTTCCCTATACCGGTTTAAGACAGCTCAGGTTAAACTGGCGGAAATATCAAAACGGAATAGTAATCAGTGAAAAATTTGTTACCAAAGATCGCAGAGGTCATGGCATTAATTTGGCGCTTTAGTCCGGTGAGCTCTTCTGTCACCGGTTTAAGAGCTGCTTCAGCATCTTCAGCCCGTTTCAACAACCCGGCCTTCTCCGTCTCCCAGTTGGCCGCTCGGATTTATACCACTCCTTGAGCTGCTCCATAGTGGTCAAGGTAGTTTTCAATTCGTCCTTGGCCTTGGTGGTTTCTGCTTGTTGAGTCTTCAGATTGGCACGAAGGTCCTTGAGTTGTATGGTTTGCTGGTCTATCTCACTCTGATAAAAAATGGATCACGTTAGTTGTTTCATTATGAAGTCCCAAGCTCAATACGGGTATTCAACTTGGCACTTGGGGGCTAATGGCTAATTGATCTCATCTTACTATGGTGATACATGCTAAAGTCCCGGTTTAACTATGCTAAGTTGAACCGGCCCTTGGGGGCTACAACACTGAAGTTTGAGACGTATGAGTTTTATATTTAAGTCCCGGTTTAACTATGCTCAGTTGAACTGCCCTTGGGGCCACTACACAACAAAAGTACAAGAGAGGCATAACTCCTTACCTCATAGCGTTCCTTCATACGATTCACCGGACCGGCTTCAAGTCACGACTTGTGTAGAGTCGGTTCAGAAGTCGGAGTGAAGTTCTTGGGCGAGAAGTTATCATAAGTCGATTGCATCAGTTTTCCCTTCTCTTTGCTCATGGCAGTAAACTCTTCCTTGGCGCTGTGTTTTGATAAGGCGACCGGATTGCCAGGGGCGGTATAGGCGGTGCCCATCACTACGACATCATCATCTTTGGCCGGGCTGGCCGGATTGGCATTCTTCCTTGGGCTTGGTGTCTGCATACCCAGGCTCGGCGTTTCAAAGAATCAAGCTACTGTTCACCGCAGGACTCGGTGGAGCAGGATGTGATGTTTCCACTTGGGCTTCGGTTCAACCTCTGGCGGATTAGCATTGTCGTCTTGGTTCAACCCGCAGAACCGTTTTAGCAACTTCGGGCTTTTCGCCATGGTGCTCGGAGTCTTCTCCGGTCAAGATCCACAGTAGGGTCAAGGGTTTTCGCCTTCTTGCTTAAGCGAGCCTTGGTGCTGCAATATTCAGAGTTAGAATGTGATGAACCGGCAAATGCGAAGAAAACAAAAAAGAGCATTATGCTTACCCCGCAGCAACTTTCAGAGGAGGCAGTTGAGTGGTTGATGAACCGCCAGATGAGTTGGAAGAGGCCTGATAATTCGGATCGGACGGATTGAGAGGACATCGGAAGAAACCTTTCAAAGGATAACGCTTTTCAGGAGAACAAATCACCTCTGGACGACGCTTCCGGGTTGGGGTGTCAGGTAAGCCGGACGATGTAATTTGTTGACCGCTGTCTTGGTCGTGCGGCCCTCTTCAGCCGCTGTGTCTTCAAAGAAAGGTTCGATTCAAATGAGCATGGGAGTGAGATTTTTCACTTTCCGGACTGTGCGGCGAATTCTTTTAACCGCACAAGATCAGATTCGGAAGAAAGAAGGATTACCTCAACAGGATCGGCATGATCGGCTTCAAAGATCATCCGGGGAATTGAAACTGTCAATAGGATGAAGGATAAAAAGGGACAAAGTAAATCAAGCTTTACCTCAGCTTCTGAATCTTCTTCTTCCGGCGGATCAGAAGACTCGGCGGTTCTCCTCTTACCAGCCTTCTTGGTGGTCTTGGACTTTACACGAGGAACCCGGCCGGTTTGGTTCGTTTCGTATGAGCCGCCACCGAGAAGTAACACGGATTAATATATATCAATAAGGCATTAATATCAGAAGAGCGATGAGCGGAGCCTTACCGCAGGCGGTTTGTTGGAAACACAGAATGGGGCCAACCCGGTTTGGCTGCTGTCAGGACCCCGATCCTAAGTCACACCGATCTAGCATGTAACACATCATATCACTTTGCGGCCTCACGCACGGTATTCCCACGGGTGTCGCATTACCATGGCCCGGGACCGTTTGTGCCTTTTGGCTCACGTATATGATAGTGTCGCTAGCATCCATATGACAAAGAACCCGGGCCGACATGGCTAGTCGTGAACCCAAAGCGGCGCTAACCCATGGGGACAGGCATACATGAATCACATCGAGCATGTCGGTCATCAACGTATAAATTGGCTGTAGCACCGAGCTAACAGGACTCCGGTATCCCGGTCATGGCAGGCTAGGCAGGACTCCGAATAACACCGCGTGACATTTCGAGGGGACAGACATAGGAACGAAGTGAAACACATGCCGCCGATCAAGTGTCCAAGCAGTAGTGCTTTGGGCTAGCGGGACTCGGTGAACCGGGCTGTAGCGGACTACTATCGCTCGTAAGCACGAGACTACATTTCCCCATATGAGAGGCTGCCAAGGATAAACAACTAGTTTGTCGGATCCCACACATACCAAGCATTTCAAACATACACACAATATGCTCAATATGTGTAGATACAACATGGCATCACAACATAACTCTACGACTCAAATATTATTCAATAGGCTCCGAGGAGCGAGATATTACAAACATGGGTCTCATGACCCAACACTCGTGAGCATACAAGTCAAAGCACAAGCGGAAGCTAAACATGTCCGAAATGCATAACTATAAATGAAGAGGGCTGAGAAGCCCGACTATCTACCGAGATCTGCCGAGGGCACAAGATCGTAGCTGAGGTAACAAGCTAACCGTCAAGTCCAAGCGGAACTACTAGCGAGACCAAGTCTCTACAAAACATAAAGTAAGCAAACGTGAGTACAAACGTACTCAAGAAGACTTACATCGTAACTAGCTACATATGCATCATTATCAAAAGGGGTGGTGGAGTTTGACCGCAGCAAGCCAGCTTTGACTCGGTGGCTATCCTGAACTACGACTGCAATTAACTCTTTTGAGGTGGCGCACGAGTCCACATATTCACCATATCAATACACCACTATGGATCCGCTCCGTCTCCCTCACGAGAACGCCATCCATAGCACTCACGCTTATCTTGCGCATTTTAAAGTATCCACTTTCACTTGTCTATGAACTGGTATAGGCAACCCGAAGTCCTTCTCCGTGGACACGGCTATTCGAATAGATCATATTAACCCTGCAGGGTGTACTTCTTCACACACGCTCCCACCACTTACCGCCGTTTACACGACATGTACTCGGCAACCTTCAAGCGGAAGCCCAACGTGGGTGTCGGCCACGACCTACCTAAACACTCAAGTCCCTAGTCCAGGTTTATCGCCTATTCGGGTTCCATCCGCAGGAGTCCGCCGAGGTTTCCCATACAGCCCCGAACGATGTGTACGTGGTTCCCGAGACACCAAACGGGCGAATCGGTACACCGGCCACGGTGCCTACCGCAACACAACCCACCCCTACGGTCAGCGTTATGCGGCGGCCCCCAAAGATGCTACAAACACCGTAAACTACTTGCAACTCCGGACCGAGGACAAGGGTGGTTAAGAAGCCGAGAGGGTCCATTGGTTTCGCGCCAAATACGTTGTAGTAACTGTTTCATGGATCACAAACACAGAACTCAGTTCCTGAGGACGGCTGCAATGAGACAACCCACCATGTACTCCTACATGGCCTCTCACCGCTACCTTTACCAAATTGTGTTCACACACATAGCTCACACACAGTAGGACATGTTCACACAACCATTCCAATTCATTCCCGATGAATCGCACCTGACTCAACTCTAAGCAAGAGTGTGCATGACAACAAGCATGAATGAGTAGGCACAACATGGCTCAAACAACTCCTACTCATGCTAGTGGGTTTCATCTAATTCGTGGAATGACAGGTCATGCAGAGGATAGAGGGGTTCAGCTACGCAGCAAGTAACACATGAGTCGTTGTTGTCCTAATGCAATAAAATAGAGCAGAAGCGAGACAGTGGGATTATATCGGAATGAACAAGGGGGTTTTGCTTGCCTGGCACTTCTGAAGATAATATAGTTCTTCATCGGTGTCATCGAACAATCGTCGGAACGTCGTCTATCGAGAGGGGCAATTACCGGCAAACAAGAGAGAACACAATTAATGCAATGCACATTCACATGAATGACATGTCATGTTAAGGTACTGAATTCACCTAATGCAATATCTAGCCAAGTTAATTGAAGTGGAATTCAAACAAGAATAAATTCCAACTCCAAATGTTATTTCATAATTTGCCCTAATCATGTTTCATCCTATTCGGTGAGGTTAACTTGTTCAAACATGCATGATCATAGCATAAACAGATTCTTCATATTTTTACGATCATTTTTCATATATAAATTATTTAATTTGGAGTTACAGATTAAAAGTTATGAATATTTGAAGTTTGGGGTATTTCTGAATTTTCCTGAATTATAAAAAATCCAGAAAATGGGTTATTGCGTCAGCATGACATCACTGTGACGTCAGCAAGTCAATCTGGCGCCCAGCGTCAAACCCGATAAAGGTCCGGTGTCGTGGTAATTAGTTTAACTAAAACTTAATTAAACTAATCCTATTTAGTTAGCGTGGCTGGGCCCCATCTGTCGATGACTCATCTGAGTCAACCAGGCCCACCGAAGTCAAAGTCCACGTCGGCTGCACCCGGCGACTAGTCACGCGAGCCCGACGCAGCGGAGGAAGTGCTTGGCGATTCCGGCGACCAAATGAGCCGCATGGAGGGTGGCTATGGGTAGCCGGGAGCAAGCCGCGACTATTGGTGGAGCCGGTTGGGGTCGGGTGGCGGAATCGGCGCCATGACGACCTAGGCGGGCCGCCGAGTTCGGACGAAGACGAACTTAGGGCTAGAGGGGTCGGTGAGGTGCGGGGAGTGCATGGTTAGACTCCATGGGGTGCGGTGAGTGTGAAGGACACCATGGGGTGGCCGGAGAGTGACCGGGAGCACGTCGGCGACGAGCTCCACGGCGGCGGGTGCGGGTGAGCTTGGTTCGGTTGCTACGCTGCTCAAAAGCGAGAGAGAGAGGGAAGGGGAGGTAGACGGGCTCACGGGCGACGCGTAGAAGCTCTCGTCGAGGTCGGGACGGACCAGAGCGGCAGCGACGGCGTTGAAGGGATCTCCGGCGACGGTGGACTCGGCCGAGGGCGGTGTGGTGGATTCGGGGCACTAGAGCGAGCGGGGCTTGGCTAGTTTGGGGTAGTCGAGAGCGGCGGAGCTCCTAGACAAGGTGAGGGGAGGCACGGACAGCGGGGAGCGTGGTTACGGCGATGGTGCGGCGACGGCGGCGTCGGCCAAGGCGGGGAAGAGCGAGAGAGATGAACCGGGGAGGAGAGGGAGTGTCCAGGGGGTTCGGGGGAGAGTGAGGACGCGATCCTCATCGGTAGCTAGCGAGAGGAGCGGCGAGGCGGCGACCAGGTGCGTGGCACCCATGCGGTGCCCGCCGTCGAGCACCTGGCTGCCTGCCTGGCAGAGCCAAGCAGCTCGCTGACGCGGCTGCTGGGCTGGGCCGGCAGGTGGGCCGGGTAGGTGGCGCCAGGTAAGTCCTTCCCTGTTTTATCTTTTTCTATTTTTTTTTGCAACTTTGTGGAGTTTTTAAAAATACTAGAACAGCTCCAAAAATCACCAAACTGCTCCTGGTCCAATGTTGGAATATTTCCAACATGAAACATTTTAGTTTGGGAATATTTGGGCATTTGAAATATTTTATATAATTTTAAATGCCCAAACTCAAATACTTATGATTTAATTCAAAGATCCAAATCTCATGGAGAAATGTGCATCATCTCTGGTTACTGTTTCCAGCATTTTTCCAAAAATGGTGAACATTTTTGAAGGCCATTTGAAATCACTGAAAAATATTTATGGTTGAGCCTATTTGAATTGCTTTGGTGCTAGGGCTTGGTCATCCCCATTTCAAATTTTCTTAGGAATTTAAACATGATGCATGGATGCAATGCCACTAGTTACAAGCAAGCTCTAGGGCTGTGACAACTCACCCCCACTAAACAAGAATCTCACCGAGATTCAAGACGTGAGGTAAGAGGAAAAGGGAAGTCACAAAACTATCACAATCTTCATGATCCATTTGCCCTTCTCAAGATGTTGATTCACTCCATCATCTTGGTCTTGACGTCTTTGCTTTCGAGATCTTCACTCGACATGACAATGTAAAGAGGGGAAACCCTACATGATTTAATCTTCTTTAAGATCGACCAACACCCTATCAACTCACGTAATGAGAGGGTTAACATCTCGAGTTGAGACACAAAACACATCGAAAGGGATGGAAGAACAAACGACGGGGTTTGATTGGTGGGCAACAATTCCACGCTTAGAAGGATGGTGGATGGTGTCAAGGTGGCGAGGAAATATTTGCCATGATTCAATAACAGGGCACCCTGGGAGGTGACGCGAGGAACTATTCCCTTAAGTGGCACAAAGAATTACTTTTGAATCAGAGATCATTGAAACTCTTCATACCAGCCTAAGGCAATTCACAAAGATCGTTTGGTGGAGTGCAAGGAATGGCATACCTAGACTAGAATGGATGATGTGGACTACCTTGTTGAACACAACGCAATGGATGACTTTTGCTTATCACCGGAAATGGATGGGACCCATGGTAAGTCCACTTTTGAAGATGATCCTGGACAGCAACTGCTGAGAGGGCAGCCCATGGAAAATTGGCACGATGGGATGCAAGCTGGGAACAAAATGCAAATGTTGGGAATGTTCCAACCATCATATCTGCCTGTGATTCAGATCTGGTTGGTGTTAGGATATTCCAGACTCATCGAGTCTAGAAAGAAAAATGAAAGTTTGCAACACAAATCGACGGAAAGATGTTGCGAGATTCTCGGGAATGAACTACGATAGCAAGCTCCAAAACATGAGCTGGTTCTGCTACTAACATGTGAACATATTGTCCAAGACAAGAATGACCACATAGTAGTCTTATCATGAAACACTACCGAGTTCAGGTGGGGAACCATCATCGAGGATAACGAAGTCCTTGTATAAGCCGCGGTCTTAAAAAAAGAACTTCTTCTCCTTGAACAAATCAATCAGTGGCTTGGTGTGCTATGGAATTCATATGGAATGAAGATGATCAGTCTATCAGACCATAGAATACTTCGAACGTGCATGACTGACTTGGAATGATTCCAAAGGGAACAAAACAAACCTTTCTCGAATTCATGGCGGCAACTTACACCTAAAGCACATGAATTCGAGGAAGTCACTACTTCCATCCAAACATATGCTTCATGAACGAAACACGAAGACATTGCTTATAAAGTTTCCAACACTAGATTGATGTTCAACATGACTCATGGGGAGACAAAATGCTCTTGATGGGCTCAACAGAACTCATCGAATTTCCATATCAACTGGACTTCCACCATCATGTGAACACGGTGATAGCATTGGTCGGACCAAAGGATGTAATGGGGTATGCTCGAGGGATCAACCACGAGTAAGACAACATTACGAACATCGTTAGTTCTGATTTGACTTAATAATAGCCCATACTCAAGTCAAGGATTGATAAGACAATAGGTCCGACAACTGATCCACAGAGACCAATCGATGAAGATATCATCTTTCTTCAACACACACTACACAAGAATATCCCTTTGGAACGAACTAAGTCGAGTAAGCTTTTATCCTCCAACTCTCCATGTTGTTGTCTAGCTTAACCAACTAGCTCGTGGATATCCAACACAGATTCTTGGAGAATGGGTGGTTCACAAGAAACCAACTTGATCACGAGCTCAACATAACAGTCAGGGGACAACCTGGTAATACTTCCGAGAAGATATTTGGAAAGTCACGAACCACCGGTATGTTACTAAGCTCGAGAACAATCTTGCTTTTGAGGGCAAGACGGTATGATCAAATGAGTGAGGACTTGATATAATCCTAACTCATCAATCGAAGTGTGCACCAGAAATAAGGACTAGGTAGCACGATCAATCTTAGTATGATGATTTAATAACCAACACGCTAAGAGTGAAAATATTGTCCATTAACTACCAAGCAACGAGGTTGCTAGGAGTATCGATTTCACACATCACGATTCACTTGTCGGCATTCCGGTTGCATCAACACGGGACCGAGGAATGAATAATGATAGCGAGAAGTATCACTACGTCAAGAATTCATAAGAGAAGGTGCGATTCTCACGACATTCCTGACATAAAGTGGGTAATACTCCAAGGTAGAACAGAACAAAAGCTGAATTGACATTTTGATCTGCGGAATACAACTGCTTTGACCCAATCCTAGAAATGGATGAGGCACTGGAGTTTGTTTCTCCTAGTCATTCCAGAATAGAATGGCTTGACGGACCACAAGGATAATAGACATCGATAAACGAATGCACACCTACTCTTGGTTATCAACTGATAGAGGATGGTCGGGATACAACTAAAGAGAGCAACTCAAAGGAACATATAATTTTTCGAGTTGTGGAGGCATGGATTAGTATATCGAGCAAAGCTCAACATTTCTCCCGGATAACCCATGCGGAAAGGTAGAATTGGCAGATTCACAATTATGAATGGAGAACTCCTCAAGAGCACTCTTATTGTGATGTTTTGGTTCAACAAGGAACTTCTGCCATAAGCGGTTCGTAGTATTTGGAAGAAGGAAATACCCCGGTCTTCGAGGACTATCGCAAAGTTACTAATATCCTAAAGGAACTAGCAATTACTAACAACATGAAGTAGGGTGAATCTCGGGTTCAGAAACCCAGGAGTAGAATACCTACTACTAAATGGCATCACGGGATGCTTTCAAGAATAATGGCCAGAATCATCACACTGGGGATACAAAAGCATTGCTAAATTGCTAGATGACCTCCTAAACACCTAGGGTCATAATAATAGTTCCAACATCTATGCCGAGGCAACGAAGTACCTCAACTTACCGATTAGTGTGCTTATTCTGACCAAAAGGACATCGGGAACGGAAGGAAAGGATTTGCAAATGCATCAGACTATTTAGAGACACAGGATGACTCGGACAAGATAACGGCTGTAAATGCTCAAAATGATTTGAGACATCCTGCAAAAATGGTGGCATAACCACTCAACATCACAATATCAAGGTTCCAAAATCAGCAATTATCATACAGAAATAGTAGGAACTGAACTGAGGCTTAAAACCAACAATCTTAAAAGTCTGTGGATTAGTAACACGTTATCTTGATAGATAGATGAAAAGCCTAGTTCTTAACCCCGTAGAAGAGAAGAGGTTGACTCAGATCAGAAGGCCATGAGGTATAAGGAGTAAAAAGAGCCTTACGTTCCCTTCCACAATCAATTCCCTTACATAACTAAAGCATTTCTAGACACAACTTCGACCGGTTTGGCTTGGTAATCCTACTGAGCAGCCGTGCTCGATACCAATGCCGTCGGGACCCGATCCTAAGTCACACCGATCTAGCATGTAACACATCATATCACTTTGCGGCCTCACGCACGGTATTCCCACGGGTGTCGCATTACCATGGCCCGGGACCGTTTGCGCCTTTTGGCTCACGTATATGATAGTGTCGCTAGCATCCATATGACAAAGAACCCAGGCCGACATGGCTAGTCGTGAACCCAAAGCGGCGCTAACCCATGGGGACAGGCATACATGAATCACATCGAGCATGTCGGTCATCAACGTATAAATTCGGGCTGTAGCACTGAGCTAACAGGACTCCGGTATCCCGGGCTGTAGCAGGCTAGGCAAGACTCCGAATAACACCGCGTGACATTTCCCCGAGGGGACAGACATAGGAATGAAGTGAAACACATGCCGGTCAGTCAATTGTCCAAGCAGTAGTGCTGGGCTAGCAGGACTCCGGTGAACCGGGCAGAAGCGGACTACTATCGCTCGGAAGCACGAGACTACATTTCCCCATATGAGAGGCTGCCAAGGATAAACAACTAGTTTGTCGGATCCCACACATACCAAGCATTTCAAACATACACACAATATGCTCAATATGTGTAGATACAACATGGCATCACAACATAACTCTACGACTCAAATATTATTCAATAGGCTCCGAGGAGCGAGATATTACAAACATGGGTCTCATGACCCAACACTCGAAACATACAAGTCAAAGCACAAGCGGAAGCTAAACATGTCTGAAAGTACGCATAACTATAAATGAAGAAGGCTGAGAAGCGACTATCTACCAGATCTGCCGAGGGCACAAGATCGTAGCTGAGGTAACAAGCTAACCGTCAAGTCCAAGCGGAACTACTAGCGAGACCGAAGTCTCTCTACAAAACATAAAATAAGCAAACGTGAGTACAAAGCGTACTCAAGAAGACTTACATCGTAACTAGCTACATATGCATCATTATCAAAAGGGGTGGTGGAGTTTGACTACAAGAAGCCAGCTTTGACTTCGGTGGCTATCCCGAACTACATTTGCAATTAACTCTTTTGAGGTGGCGCTACGAGTCCACATATTCACCATATCAATACACCACTATGGATCCGCCTCCGTCTCCCCTGAGAACGCCATCCATAGCACCCACGCTTATCTTGCGCATTTTAAAGTATCCACTTTCACTTGTCTATGAACTGGTATAGGCAACCCAGAAGTCCTTCTCCGTGGACACGGCTATTCGAATAGATCATATTAACCCTGCAGGGGTGTACTTCTTCACACACGCTCCCACCACTTACCGCCGTTTACATGACATGTACTCGGCAACCTTCAAGCGGAAGCCCAACGTGGGTGTCGGCCACGACCTACCTAAACACTCAAGTCCCTAGTCCAGGTTTATCGCCTATTCGGGTTCCATCCGCAGGGAGTCCGCCGAGGTTTCCCATACAGCCCGAACGATGTGTACAGGGTTCCCGAGACACCAAACGGGCGAATCGGTACACCGGGCCACGGTGCCTACCGCAACACAACCCACCCCTACGGTCGGCGTATGCGGCGGCCCCAAGATGCTACAAACACCGAAACTACTTGCAACTCCCGGATGAGGACAAGGGTGGTTAAGAAGCCGAGAGGGTCCATTGGTTTCGGGCCCAATGTGTGGTAGTAACTGTTTCATGGATCACAAACACAGAACTTAGTTCCCGAGGATGGCTGCAATGAGACAACCCACCATGTACTCCTACATGGCCTCTCACCGCTACCTTTACCAAATCGTGTTCACACACTTAGCTCACACACAGTAGGACATGTTCACACACCATTCCAATTCATTCCCGATGAATCGCACCTGACTCAACTCTAAGCAGTATGCAGTGCATGACAACAAGCATGAATGAGTAGGCACAACATGGCTCAAACAACTCCTACTCATGCTAGTGGGTTTCATCTAATTCTTGTGGAATGGCAGGTCATCACGAGAGGATAGAGGGGTTCAGCTACCGCAACAAGTAACACATGAGTCGTTGTTGTCCTAATGCAGTAAAATAGAGCAGGAGCGAGAGAGTGGGATTATATCGGAATGAACAAGGGGGTTTTGCTTGCACAGCACTTCAAGATAATATAGTTCTTCATCGGTGTCATCGAACAATCGCCGAACGCCGTCTATCGAGAGGGGCAATTACCGCAAACAAGAGAGAACACAATCAATGCAATGCACATTCACATGAATGACATGTCATGTTAAGGTACTGAATTCACCTAATGCAATATCTAGCCAAGTTAATTGAAGTGGAATTCAAACAAGAATAAATTCCAACTCCAAATGTTATTTCATAATTTGCCCTAATCATGTTTCATCCTATTCGGCGAGGTTAACTTGTTCAAACATGCATGATCATGGCATAAACAGATTCTTCATATTTTTCTGATCATTTTTCATATATAAATTATTTAATTTGGAGTTACAGATTAAAAGTTATGAATATTTGAAGTTTGGGGTATTTTCTGAAATTTCCTGAATTATAATAAATCCAGAAAATGGGTTATTATACGTCGAGATGACATCATTGTGATGTCGCAAGTCAACTGGGCGCCCAGGTCAAACTCGACAGTGGGTCCGGTGTCGTGGTAATTAGTTTAACTAAAACTTAATTAAACTAATCCTATTTAGTTAGCGGTGGCTGGGCCCCATCATCGCTGACTCATCGGAGTCAACCAGGCCCACGAGTCAAAGTCCACGTCGGTCGGCTGCAGCGACTAGCCGCGGAAAGCCCGACGCAGTGGAGGAAGTGCTTTGGCGATTCAGCGACCAAATGAGCCGCGGAGGGTGGCTATGGGTAGTGGAGCAAGCCGCGGCTATTGGTGGAGCCGGTTGGGGTCGGGTGGCGAATCGGGCGCCAGCGACGACCTAAGCGGCCTTCGAGTTCGGCCAAGACGTGCTTAGGGCTAGAGGGTCGGTGAGGTGCGGGAGTGCATGGTTAGATTCCATGGGGTGCGGTGAGTGTGAAGGACACCATGGGGTGGCGGAGAGTGACCGGAGCACGTCGGCGACGAGCTCCACGGCCAGTGCGGGTGAGCTTGGTTCGGTTGCTACGCTGCTCAAAAGCGAGAGAGAGGGAAGGGAGGTAGACGGGCTCACGGGCGACGCCGTAGAAGCTCGTCGAGGTCGGGACGGACCGGAGCGACAGCGGCGTTGAAGGGATCTCCGGCGACGGTGGACTCGGCCGAGGGCGGTGTGGTGGATTCGGGGCACTAGAGCGAGCGGGGCTTGGCTAGTTTGGGGTAGTCGAGAGCGGCGGAGCTCCTAGACAAGGTGAGGGGAGGCACGGACGGCGGGGAGCATGGTTACGGTGATGGTGCGGCGACGGCGGCGTCGGCCAAGGCGGGGAAGAGCGAGAGAGATGAACCGGGGAGGAGAGGGAGTGTCCAGGGGGTTCGGGGGAGAGTGAGGAGGCGATCCTCATCGGCAACTAGCGAGAGGAGCGGCGAGGCGGCGACCAGGTGCGTGGCACCCATGCGGTGCCCGCCGTCGAGCACTGGCTGCTGCTGGCTCAAGCAGCAGCTGTTGGCATGCCGGGCTGGGCCGGGCCGGCAGTGGGCCGGTAGGTGGCGCCAGTAAGTCCTTCCCTGTTTTATCTTTTTCTATTTTTTCTGCAACTTTGTGGAGTTTTAAAAAATACTAGAACAGCTCCAAAATCACCAAACTGCTCCTGGTCCAATGTTGGAATATTTCCAACATGAAACATTTTAGTTTGGGAATATTTGGGCATTTGAAATATTTTATATAATTTTAAATGCCCAAACTCAAATACTTATGATTTAATTCAAAGATCCAAATGTCATGGAGAAATGTGCATCATCTCTGGTTATCAAGTTTCCAAGATTTTTCCAAAAATGGTGAACATTTTTGAAGGCCATTTGAAATCACTGAAAAATATTTATGGTTGAGCCTATTTGAATTGCTTTGGTGCTAGGGCTTGGTCATCCCCATTTCAAATTTTCTTAGGAATTTAAACATGATGCATGGATGCAATGCCACTAGTTACAAGCAAGCTCTAGGGGCTGTGACAACTCACCCCACTAAACAAGAATCTCGCCCGAGATTCAAGACGTGAGGTAAGAGGAAAAGGGAAGTCACAAAACTATCACAATCTTCATGATCCATTTGCCCTTCTCGAAGATGTTGATTCACTCCATCATCTTGGTCTTGACGTCTTTGCTTTCGAGATCTTCACTCGACATGACAACAGAAAGAGGGGGAAACCCTACAGGATTTAATCTTCTTGAAGATCGAGCAACTCACGATCAACTCACGGAATGAGAGGGTGAACATCTCGAGTTGAGACACAAAACACATCGAAAGGGATGGAAGAACAAACGACGGGGTTTGATTGGTGGGCAACAATTCCACGCTTAGAAGGATGGTGGATGGTGTCAAGGTGGCGAGGACATATTTGCCATGATTCAATAACGGGCACCCTGTGGAGGTGACGCGAGGAACTATTTCCTTAAGTGGCACAAAGAATTACTTTTGAATCAGAGATCATTGAAACTCTTCATACCAGCCTAAGGCAATTCACAAAGATCGTTTGGTGGAGTGCAAGGAATGGCATACCTAGACTAGAATGGATGATGTGGACTACCTTGTTGAACACAACGCAATGGATGACTTTTGCTTATCACCGGAAATGGATGGGACCCATGGTAAGTCCACTTTTGAAGATGATCCTGGACATCAACTGCTGAGAGGGCAGCCCATGGAAAATTGGCACGATGGGATGCAAGCTGGGAACAAAATGCAAATGTTGGGAATGTTCCAACCATCATATCTGCCTGTGATTCAGATCTGGTTGGTGTTAGGATATTCCAGACTCATCGAGTCTAGAAAGAAAAATGAAAGTTTGCAACACAAATCGACGGAAAGATGTTGCGAGATTCTCGAATGAACTACGATAGCAAGCTCCAAAACATGAGCTGGTTCTGCTACTAACATGTGAACATATTGTCCAAGACAAGAATGACCACATAGTAGTCTTATCATGAAACACTACCGAAGTTCGTGGGGAACCATCATCGAGGATAACGAAGTCCTTGTATAAGCCGCGGTCTTAAAAAAGAACTTCTTCTCCTTGAACAAATCAATCAGTGGCTTGGTGTGCTATGGAATTCATATGGAATGAAGATGATCAGTCTATCGCACCATAGAATACTTGACGTGCATGACTGACTTGGAATGATTCCAAAGGAACAAAACAAACCTTTCTCGAATTCATGGCGGCAACTTACACCTAAAGCACATGAATTGAGGAAGTCACTACTTCAATCCAAACATATTCTTAAAGAACGAAACAAGAAGACATTGCTTATAAAGTTTCCAACACTATATTGATGTTAAACATGACTCATGGGGTTTGACAAAATGCTACTGATGGGCTCTACAGCAACTCATCGGAATTTCCATATAAATGGACTTCCACCATCATTTGAACACGGTGATAGCATTGGTCGCACCAAAGGATGTAATGGGGTATGCTCGAGGATCAACCACGAGTAAGACAACATTACGAACATCGTTGGTTCTGATTTGACTTAATAATAGCCCATACTCAAGTCAAGGATTGATAAGACAATAGGTCCAAAGAATCGATCACAGAGACCAATCGATGAAGATATCATCTTTCTTCAACACACACTACACAAGAATATCCCTTTGGAACGAACTAAGTCAGGCAAGCTTTATCCTCCAACTCTCCAAGTTGTTGTCTAGCTTAACCAACTAGCTCAGGGATATCCAACACAGATTCTTGGAGAAAGGGTGGTTCACAAGAAACCAACTTGATCACGAGCTCAACATAACAGTCGAGGGGACAACCCTGGTAATACTTCCGAGAAGATATTTGGAAAGTCACGAACCACCGTATGTTACTAAGCTCGAGAACAATCTTGCTTTTGAGGGCAAGACGGTATGATCAAATGAGTGAGGACTTGATATAATCCTAACTCATCAATCGAAGTGTGCACCGTAAATAAGGACTAGGTAGCACGATCAATCTTAGTATGATGATTTAATAACCAACACGCTTAAGAGTGAAAATATTGTCCATTAACTACCAAGCAACGAGGTTGCTAGGAGTATCGATTTCACACATCACGATTCACTTGTCGGCATTCCGGTTGTATCAACACGGGACCGAGGAATGAATAATGATAGCGAGAAGTATCACTACGTCAAGAATTCATAAGAGAAGGTGCGATTCTCATGACATTCCTGACATAAAGTGGGTAATACTCCAAGGTAGAACAGAACAAAAGCTGAATTGACATTTTGATCTACGGAATACAACTGCTTTGACCCAATCCTAGAAATGGATGAGGCACTGGAGTTTGTTTCTCCTAGTCATTCCAGAATAGAATGGCTTGACGGACCACAAGGATAATAGACATCGATAAACGAATGCACACCTACTCTTGGTTATCAACTGATAGAGGATGGTCGGGATACAACTAAAGAGAGCAACTCAAAGGAACATATAATTTTTTGAGTTGTGGAGGCATGGATTAGTATATCGAGCAAAGCTCAACAGTTCTCCCGGATAACCCATGAGGATAGGTAGAATTGGCAGATTCACTATTATGAATGGAGAACTCCTCAAGAGCACTCTTATTGTGATGTTTTGGTTCAACAAGGAACTTCGCCATAAGCGGTTCGTAGTATTTGGAAGAAGGAAATACCGGTCTTCGAGGACTATCGCAGTTACTAATATCCTAAAGGAACTAGCAATTACTAACAACATGAAGTAGGGTGAATCTCGGTTCGTAAACCCGTGAGTAGAATACCTACTACTAAATGGCATCACGGGATGCTTTCAAGAATAATGGCCAGAATCATCACACTGGGGATACAAAAGCATTGCTAAATTGCTAGATGACCTCCTAAACACCTAGGGTCATAATAATAGTTCCAACATCTATGCCGAGGCAACGAAGTACCTCAACTTACCGATTAGTCTACTTATTCTGACCAAAAGGACACCGGGAACGGAAGGAAAGGATTTGCAAATGCATCGGACTATTTAGAGACCAGGATGACTCGGACAGCATAACGGCTGTAAATGCTCAAAATGATTTGAGACATCCTGCAAAAATGGTGGCATAACCACTCAACATCACAATATCAAGGTTCCGAAATCAGCAATTATCATACAGAAATAGTAGGAACTGAACTGAGGCTTAAAACCAACAATCTTAAAAGTCTGTGGATTAGTAACACATTATCCTGATAGATAGATGAAAAGCCTAGTTCTTAACCCCGTAGAAGAGAAGAGGTTGACTCAGATCAGAAGGCCATGAGGTAAAAGGAGTAAAAAGAGCCTTACGTTCCCTTCCACAATCAATTCCCTTACATAACTAAAGCATTTCTAGACACAACTTCGACCAGTTTGGCTTGGTAATCCTCTGACAGTCGGGCTCGATACCAACGCTGTCGTCAGGACCCGATCCTAAGTCACACCGATCTAGCATGTAACACATCATATCACTTTTGCGGCCTCACGACGCAGTATTCCCACGGGTGTCGCATTACCATGGCCCGGACCGTTTAGCCTTTTGGCTCACGTATATGATAGTGTCGCTAGCATCCATATGACAAAGAACCCGGGCCGACATGGCTAGTCGTGAACCCAAAGCGGCGCTAACCCATGGGGACAGGCATACATGAATCACATCGAGCATGTCGGTCATCAACGTATAAATTGGGCTGTAGCATCGGGCTATGTAACTCCGGTATCCCGGGCTGTAGCAGGCTAGGCAGGACTCCGAATAACACCGCGTGACATTTCCCCGAGGGGATAGACATAGGAACGAAGAGAAACACATGCCGGTCAGTCAAGTGTCCAAGCAGTAGTGCTGGGCTAGCAGGACTCCGGTGAACCGGGCTGTAGCGGACTACTATCGCCGTAAGCACGAGACTACATTTCCCCATATGAGAGGCTGCCAAGGATAAACAACTAGTTTGTCGGATCCCACACATACCAAGCATTTCAAACATACACACAATATGCTCAATATGTGTAGATACAACATGGCATCACAACATAACTCTACGACTCAAATATTATTCAATAGGCTCGAGGAGCGAGATATTACAAACATGGGTCTCATGACCCAACACTCGAAACATACAAGTCAAAGCAGAAGCGGAAGCTAAACATGTCCGAGTATAGACAACTATAAATGAAGAAGGCCGAGAAGCCCGACTATCTACCGAGATCCTGCCGAGGGCACAAGATCGTAGCTGAGGTAACAAGCTAACCGTCAAGTCCAAGCGGAACTACTAGCGAGACCGAAGTCTCTCGCAAAACATAAAATAAGCAAACGTGAGTACAAACGTACTCAAGAAGACTTACATCAGAACTAACTACATATGCATCATTATCAAAAGGGGTGGTGGAGTTTGACTACAGCAAGCCAGCTTTGACTCGGTGGCTATCCTGAACTACGACTGCAATTAACTCTTTTGAGGTGGCGCACACGAGTCCACATATTCACCATATCAATACACCACTATGGATCCGCTCCCGTCTCCCTACGAGAACGCCATCCATAGCACTCACGCTTATCTTGCGCATTTTAAAGTATCCACTTTCACTTGTCTATGAACTGGTATAGGCAACCCAGAAGTCCTTCTCCGTGGACACGGCTATTCGAATAGATCATATTAAACCCTGCAGGGGTGTACTTCTTCACACACGCCCCACCACTTACCGCCGTTTACATGACATGTACTCGGCAACCTTCAAGCGGAAGCCCAACGTGGGTGTCGGCCACGACCTACCTAAACACTCAAGTCCCTAGTCCAGGTTTATCGCCTATTCGGGTTCCATCCGCAGGAGTCCGCCGAGGTTTCCCATACAGCCCCGAGCGATGTGTACAGGGTTCCCGAGACACCAAACGGGCGAATCGGTACAGACCACGGTGCCTACCGCAACACAACCCACCCCTACGGTCAGCGTTGCGTGCGGCCCCAAAGATGCTACAAACACCGAAACTACTTGCAACTCCGGACCGAGGACAAGGGTGGTTAAGAAGCCGAGAGGGTCCATTGGTTTCGGGCCCAATGCGTGGTAGTAACTGTTTCATGGATCACAAACACAGAACTCAGTTCACGAGGACGGCTGCAATGAGACAACCCACCATGTACTCCTACATGGCCTCTCACCGCTACCTTTACCAAATCGTGTTCACACACTTAGCTCACACACAAGAGGACATGTTCACACAACCATTCCAATTCATTCCCGATGAATCAGACCTGACTCAACTCTAAGCGAAGAGTGCATGACAACAAGCATGAATTAGTAGGCACAACATGGCTCAAACAACTCCTACTCATGCTAGTGGGTTTCATCTAATTCTTGTGGAATGACAGGTCATGCAAGAGGATAGAGGGGTTCAGCTACGCATCAAGTAACACATGAGTCGTTGTTGTCCTAATGCAGTAAAATAGAGCAGGAGCGAGAGAGTGGGATTATATCGGAATGAACAAGGGGGGTTTTCCTTGCCTGGCACTTCTGAAGATAATATAGTTCTTCATCGGTGTCATCGAACAATCGTCGGAACGCCGTCTATCGAGAGGGGGCAATTACCGGCAAACAAGAGAGAACACAATCAATGCAATGCACATTCACATGAATGACATGTCATGTTAAGGTACTGAATTCACCTAATGCAATATCTAGCCAAGTTAATTGAAGTGGAATTCAAACAAGAATAAATTCCAACTCCAAATGTTATTTCATAATTTGCCCTAATCATGTTTCATCCTATTCGGTGAGGTTAACTTGTTCAAACATGCATGATCATGGCATAAACAGATTCTTCATATTTTTCTGATCATTTTTCATATATAAATTATTTAATTTGGAGTTACAGATTAAAAGTTATGAATATTTGAAGTTTGGGGTATTTTCTAAAATTTCCTGAATTATAATAAATCCAGAAAATGGGTTATTGCGTCAGCATGACATCACTGTGATGTCAGCAAGTCAACTGGGCGCCCCAGGTCAAACCTGACAGTGGGTCCGGGGTGTCAGGGTAATTAGTTTAACTAAAACTTAATTAAACTAATCCTATTTAGTTAGCAGGGCTGGGCCCCATCTGTCAGTGACTCATCGGAGTCAACCAGGGCCCACCCGAGTCAAAGTCCACGCCGGCTGCACGGCGACTAGTCACGGGCGAGCCCGACGCGGCGGAGGAAGTGTTGGCGATTCCGGCGACCAAATGAGCCATGGAGGGTGGCTATGGGTAGTGGGAGCAAGCCGCGGCTATTGGTGGAGCCGGTTGGGGTCTGGTGGCGGAATCGGCGCCAGCGGACGACCTAGGCGGCCGGAGTTCGGACGAAGACGAACTTAGGGCTAGAGGGGTCGGTGAGGTGCGGGAGTGCTTGGTTTGACTCCTTGGGGTGCGTTGAGTGTTAAGGACACCTTGGGGTGGCCGATGAGTGACCGGGAGCACGTCGGCGACGAGCTCCACGGCGGCGGGTGCGGGTGAGCTTGGTTCGGTTGCTACGCTGCTCAAAAGCGAGAGAGAGAGGGAAGGGGAGGTAGACGGGCTCACGGGCGACGCGTAGAAGCTCTCGTCGAGGTCGGGGACGGACCGGAGCGACGACGGCGTTGAAGGGGATCTCCGGCGATGGTGGACTCGGCCGAGGCGGTGTGGTGGATTCGGGCACTAGAGCGGCGGGCTTGGCTAGTTTGGGGTAGTCGAGCGGCGGAGCTCCTAGACAAGGTGAGGGGAGGCACGGACGGCGGGGAGCGTGGTTCTGGCGATGGTGCGGGCGACGGCAAGGCCGGGCCAAGGCGGGAAGAGCGAGAGATGGACCGGGAGGAGAGGGAGTGTCCAGGGGTTCGGGGATGTTGAGGAGGCGATCCTCATCGGCAGCCGGGCGAGGAGCGGCGAGGCGGCGACCAGGTGGCACCCATGCGGTGCCCGCCGTCGAGCACTGGCTGCCTGGCGAGCCAAGCAGCCATGCTGGCTAGGCTGGGCCGGCAGGTGGGCCGGGTAGGTGGCGCCAGGTAAGTCCTTCCCTGTTTTATCTTTTTCTATTTTTTCTGCAACTTTGTGGAGTTTTTAAAAATACTAGAACAGCTCCAAAAATCACCAAACTGCTCCTGGTCCAATGTTGGAATATTTCCAACATGAAACATTTTAGTTTGGGAATATTTGGGCATTTGAAATATTTTATATAATTTTAAATGCCCAAACTCAAATACTTATGATTTAATTCAAAGATCCAAATGTCATGGAGAAATGTGCAACATCTCTCGTTATCAAGCTTCCAGCATTTTTCCAAAAATGGTGAACATTTTTGAAGGCCATTTGAAATCACTGAAAAATATTTATGGTTGAGCCTATTTGAATTGCTTTGGTGCTAGGGCTTGGTCATCCCCATTTCAAATTTTCTTAGGAATTTAAACATGATGCATGGATGCAATGCCACTAGTTACAAGCAAGCTCTAGGGCTGTGACAGCTGCAGACGGAGATCGGCTCATAGAGCATCTTCTTCACTGTCTCAGTGACTTCAAGCTCAGTTATTGCTAGCTCATGACGTCTTTGAGGGTCTTTTACGCTAGCAGTGTATTCGTGCATCAATCTGGGGCGGCGGCTTAATGGCAAGATGCCCCAAGAAACCCAACATCGAACAAGGTCAATACCAGTTAAGCCATTGGCCATTAGAGCCCGGAGTTTGATAATTTGAGGCGCAAAATTCTTCCGCTCACTGCGGTCAAGCGTAAAGGCAATGGGTGATGGTTGCTAAGCCGGTGAGGGCGGTAGCCCGGCAAGGGGTTCTCGCTGTCAGGAGTGGTATTCCAGCAATAGAACCAGGTTTGGTTCCAATCTTTCGGATGGCTATGGTGTTTTGCGTGAGGAAAGTCTACTTCCTTCCTTTTCTGGATTGAAACGCCACCCAGTTCCGTGTTAGGACCATCAGAAAACTCCGTACGGCGGTTCAAATGAAAGAAATCCCGGAACAGCTCCACAGATGGTTCTTCTTGAAGATAGACTTCATAGAAAACTTGGAAATTGCATATATTGGACATAGAGTTCGGTCCAATATCTTGTGGATGGAGTTGGAAACTTGCGAGGACATCCCGGAAGAATTTTGATCCGGGCGGGCTGAATCCCCGGTCTAAGTGCTGCATAAATACGATTACTTCTCCTTCTTGTGGTTCAGGAGGGCATTCGGCACCCGGAACACGCCAATGGAGGACATTTTTGGAGGCTAAAGCACCGGTGGTGACATATCCATTGAGTTGCGTCTCAGTGATCTTGGACCGGACCCAATTGCAAGCTGAGAATTGTTTGGCCATTCCGGAAGAAGAGACTGCGAAAGGAAAAGTAAAAAACAGTTCACCATTAACGGTTCAGACATATTATACAATGCTAAGCCGGCAATTTGGCAGTCAGTTCCAACTTCCGGTTTAACTGAGGACTAATGGAGTATGGCGGATTAGCTATCAAAAAATTAAACCGCCCTAAGGAGGAAAAGACAGAACTAAAAAATCTGCTAAGTGTGGACAGAAACAGGTTTCACATATGAATAGAGTTAATTTGGATCTACCAAAGATTCAGTAAGGAAAAATTTCTGCGACCCATGCAAGCCTTATAAAGGGCAGGGAAGTTCGTGCGTTCTAACAAGAGGGTCTGAACAAAAAGACAGATGTGCAACGTGCTAAACTGAAGGCGGAACAGTTACTGCACAGGATATACGCTACGGTTGTATTAAAAAGCCATGGCAGAGCAGGTATGAAGAGATTAAGGATGAACACCTATGAACGACGACATGAACGGGAGCCTCAAGATGCAGATCTAGGGCATGAGGAGGAGCCTTACCCGATGCACAGAACAGCGGAGGAGCGCCAAGAGTCTCTGGTACAACCAGGTTGATGCAGCGACCTTGCACTGACGCGGCGTTCGGAGGTCGGAGGCGACGGCGGAGCTTCAGAGCTGGAGCGTCGCGAGGAAGAACAAGCGCGGAAGGAGGAAGAAGAGAAAGGGCCTTCCGGTCTATTTATAATAAGACGGAGTAATAAACAGGCGCGAGAATGGAGGCGTTGAAAGCGGCAGACGGCGCAGCGATCGCCTCGATTTCCGGGATAGTATTAAATGAAGGGAATCTTACTGTTGGGCTTCGTTTATAGAGATGACGTCAAGATGCTCTGTTGCTGTGGTTGGAGGATGACGTCACGGCGGTTTAAGCAGATGGCGGTTTACGAAATATGAAGGAAGAGATTCATAGTTTCCTAAGATGTTGAAGATTAACATGAACATGTTCAAGTCAATCTGGGGCCTAATGTCGGGGATGTAACTACTGAATATAAACCGCCGTGAAGGGGCCGGTTTACCCTCGGCCATAATTGGGGCCCACGAAGACTCAGAAGGTGGCAATTTCTGTAGAGCTTAGAGGCCCGGAGCCCAGGGGCGAGTTAGGGCCCATAATGGTAAAACCGCCATAACCATGTAACTTGTGTTGTAAGATAAGAGAAAGAAGAGATCGAGCCGGACACTTGTATGAGCCGGCCTCGGGACTCTGTAGACCGGTCGGACGTCAACCCGTGTATATAAGGGGACGATCCGGCGGCGGTTTAGGGACAGACAACGACAATTCGAGGCTTAGGCGAAGCTATTGCTCCCTAGTCGCCGAAATCACATCAATCCCATCACAAACTAGACGTAGGCTTTTACCTTCATTGAAGGGGCCGAACTAGTATAAACTCTCGTGTCTTTGCGTCCGCTTAACCCCATTAAGTTAACCCGTACGATGGCCCCGCGACTAAGTCCTTTCATGAGGACATCTGCCGTGACAATTCCACGACAGCGCGCGTCAGGCGGACGCCCCTGACGCAGGTCGCCTTGATGCTTCTCCCTCGTCGCAGGCTGACCCCTGCGCTCAAATCTTGGGTCGCTTCCGCGTGGACTTCGAGGCCCTCCGGAAGAGAAGGGAGGCCCTGGGCGATGATTACCCTTGTCGCCTGCTGAAGCGTAGGAAGTACTTCGCCACTGATGAGTAAGCCTTCTCCTTCTCCAGCTCCTGATCCTTCTGCTGCTTGTACTGATCCTTGCCCTGCAGGCCCCTTCCTGCCGAGCTCACGGAGGCGGGTGAGGAGCCGAATCGCTGGGCTTCGCCCCCTCCCCGTCCTTGAGTGCTCCGAGCAGTGGAGCCCTCGTGTTGAGTGCGATCAGGGGGGCGAACCGCCCCGAGGCGCGTCGAGGCCCTGCGCGCCTCGCGACCTTTCTTCGCGAGCCTTCTCGTGGTATAGCTAGCCTGCCGTGGGCTTCTTGCTTGGTCGTGGACGACGATTGGCTGAGGCGCTTCCTGCGCTCTTCGTCTGGGGGTGGGCTGGCTCCAGGCCGGGCTTCTGGCATGGTGTGCCCGGCTGTCGCGAGGGTGCCAGCTCCCAGCCCCCTGCCCGGAGGGGGAGTGCTGATTCGTGGCTCCCGGCGCCCGCTTGGGGCGGTTGATGGTGTGGAAGACGTGCACGAGCGCGCCCGGGAGCGCCGCGCCCTTCGCCAAGGATTTCTTCGAAGGGCGGCTGACGCGGTGAGCCTTCTTGGTGAAGAGCTCGCTGATGAAGACGCGCGCCTTGAGGCCGAGGGCCTGCGCCTGGCCGCAGAGAGGCGTGAGCTGGAGGGCGCCGTCGCCCTTGCGCGCCATCAGCGCGATCTTGACGATGAGGAGGCCAAGGCGTCGCTGGCAGCCTCTCGGGAGGCCTGTTGTCGGGCCGTCGAGGAGGCCCGGGAAGCTAACAGGCGGCGGAGGAGCGAGCACGGGAACTCCTGGCCCGGTGTCACTCACTGGAGGAGCAAGTGGAGCTGCGCGAGGCAGCCCTCGCGTCGATGAAGGTGGCCTCCGGCGACACGGCGGAGCTCCAGAAGCGTGAGGAGGCGTTGACGCTTGAAGCCGCCGAACGCGCGCGTGAGTACGAGCGTTTGGAGACGAGGGAGCGCTTGGCAACGCGGGCGGAGGATGAGGTCGCTGCACGGGAAGCCCGCGTCCTGGAGGAGGTCGGACGCCGAGTGGCGACTGCGCGCTTGAACCTCGAGCGCGAGTTCGAGGAGAGGCTGGGGTTGATCAGGGCCGAGGTCAAGGCAGGACTGCTGCCTTGAGGGCGAAGCTGGAGGAGGCGACGCGGCGGGCCGATGCTCTTCGGGCCGCCCTCGAGGTGGCGCAGGGGGAGTCAACCACCTCTCAGGCCGAGGTGCTCCTTCTTCGCCGACGGGTGGAGGAGGCCGAGGCCGTCGCGCGCCAGAATGCGGACGAGATACGTCAGCGGCGAATCCTAGAGCATGAGCATGGCCCCATGCTCACCATGCTCCAGGAAAGAGCCAACACAGCCTTGGGTAACATCTGCGAGGCGGCTGTTGGCGAGAGCCGCACGCGTTAACTACGCCGCAACCTTCGTTCTTCACCGACGTGGTGACGCGGCTGGAGGCGCGATCGGTCAGGGCCAATAGGTTGGTGGAGGAGAGGAGCCAGCGCCTTGCTTAGGGCGCCGCCTTTTCTCGTGTCTTCACCATCTCCGAACATGGACCCCATTTCGACTTTGACGCAGTTATCGCCCAGCTTCCCCTGTGCCGTCGGCGACTAGCGCACTGGGTGGAAGACAATGTGGATGCTCTCGTCAGGGCCTTTGCTTCGGACAACGACGGCGTGATCGTGGCTGCCGATGAGGGCGGCGTGGTGAACGGCCCTGACGCCGCCGATGGCCACGCAGACAGTGACGGCGAGGCCAGCGACGCCAGCAACGGCTCGGGAGGTGCTCCTGAGGACGCATTGGGGGATTTATCCGACTGATTATGTGGTGTCCCTGTTCCATTACCCTGCATGAATATAACTCAGGCTTTGGCCTGATGGCTGTGAGAGCATTTTGGGAGGGGGAGCCCCTCATGTAAAACTTGTGTTCATCGTATTAGCAGGTGTTACATCGCCCATACGCCCGCGCAAAGTGGTTGGCTAAGCGACGTGCTGGTTGGCTAGTTTACCTTTGTTTCGTATGAGCCCTGAGATAGCCCGTGGGAGGCTGCGGTGACCTGAGTGTCTCTTGATCGAATCTGTAGGATATGTAGTAAAAACCCTCCGGAGAGGACGCGGCGGCGGCACGCTGGGCTGCGCGCAAGCTAGGCCTAACCCGGCTCGCGAGGGGCTCGCGAGGGGAGGCAGCTGAGGCGGAGTGGTAACCGAAACGCGAGAGATTTGCTCGAACGAGACGAAGCACCCCTTCCCCGAACACACGCAAATCGCAAATTCGAATCCAACTTAAATCCAGCGGGGGAAAGCGACAACCAAATGGAAAGGCGAATAAGGCAGAAGAAAAGCCGCATCCGGGACCTAGTCTAGTCTTGGACGTCTTCTCACCAGCGCGGAGCTAAGTGCTGCCATCGGGCGTGGGAGGGAGCCCTGTGGCCCGAGGCCGGCACCCCTAAGACTCCGGGCGTGTACAGCCCCACTCATTATTACGTGAGAGTGTCACGGGCAGCGAAGCTTCACAGCACCGGGCCATCTTCAGTGTACCGCCTTGCTTCATATCGCTGCACGAGGGCCCCGCCTTGTGCCACACTCTAGTGCCATCAACGCATTTACCGAAACCAGGACACCGCCGATGGGGTAGAGCGGTCGCCAGCGGTTCCCCCGACGACCACGGGTCCTCCGCCAGGGGCAGGCCCTTAGGCACCTCCCCAGCAGAGGGCCTAACTCCCGAGAACGCCTTGCTCCGAACACCGCGGTGGTGATGTTGGATCTCGGCCCCTCTCCCGCAGCTCCCTGCGCCCTCCTCCCGAGGGGTAGGAGATCATGAGCGGGCAGCTGCTCGCCGCGGCGACCGGCACATCCTGCGATCCATGATTAGCGTATGCTTGCTCGTGAGGAAGTAGCGGTACCCGAAAATCGTCACCCCCGGCGCGACCAGCGGGACAATCCCGAGGCTCCTGGAAGAGCTCAGCTTCTGGCGCCTCATCCCCCCAGCTCGGGCTGAGGAGCGAGCCTTGTTCTCCCTCATGCGGGTGCCCTTGGTCCATCATGTGGGGCACGTATTCTTCTGGCGCCGTCATCCCGAAGGCCATGCCGTAGTGCTCAGTGTGCCATGCGGCTCTGCTTGATGCGCCCACCGTGGGGTGGTGGCGTGGCGGTCCATCTGGGCTGTGAGTTACATCGAGTCCTTCTTCTCCGCGGACCGGGGGCGGGGGCAACCCCGCCACCGGCCCGGTGCTGTCAGCTTCGCCGGTGTTGGAGTAGCTTTGGAGCCCGCGGGCACGCGTGGAGCCCCCGTGCGGGACGACCTGGGCCTGAGATGGAAGCTCGGTGCATAAGGGGTGAGCCCCCGAGGCGGCGAAGCCCAGGAGCTCTGCCACTTGCTCCAGCAGCACGTCGCGGCCGCTCTCCAGCAGCCTGCACTGCAGCAGGTCTCGGGCCACTGTGAGCGCGGCCCTCGAGTTCGCCTGCTCCCGGTGGGTGTACGGTGACGTGGTCGCGGCGTGATTGGAGGCCCTTTGCCGCCGACCGTGCTCGCCATGGCGTGAGAGCTGCCGAAGCTTGTCCGCGTCGCCATGCCCGCAGCGCCCAGCCGACCGCGAGCTGCTGGGCACGGGTCGCCGAGGCGAAGCGGCTCAAGGCGAGCGGGCCACGCCACCAAGGATCTGGGTTGCCCGCTTGGTCGCCGGACATGGTGATGACGATGTGTGGAACACGAGGTGGCGAAGGTGGATTCCGGCGCACCTACCTGGCGCGCCAAATGTCGGATTTCGGGTTCCGCAGACCCTTGAGGTTCGAACACCGGGTGCGCGGAGATCCAACCCTCCACCGTCTCGCACCTCGCCGAATCGCTGGGACCTAAACTACTAAACAGAACTGCACAAGAGACACAAGATTTATACTGGTTCCGGCCACCATTGTGGTGTAATACCCTACTCTAGTGTGTGGTGTGGTGGATTGCTTCTTGGGCTGATGAGGAACAATACAAGGAAGAACAACCTCGCGAGGGTCTGTTCTTGGCGAGTGCGATGAACTGCTAGGTGGGGTTCAGTCGCTCTAGCTACTGGTTTCTTGATGAGGATCCGGATCTAGCCCCCTCTACCCAGTGGGTGGCTAGTCCTATTTATAGGCGAAGGTCCTGTGCCTCTTCCCAAATATTGAGCGGGAAGGGCGCCAACAATTGGCCATTTTGAAGGGGAACAGCGGGTACACTTATCCTAACTAAAGTTAGTCCTCGCCGCCAAAGGCTCGTGATGACCGCTTGGGCTCCACGATGACTCCCTTCCAGCCGTTGGGCTGGTCTTGGTCTTGTTGCACCGAAACGGATGCCTTTGCTTGATGCTCTCGCCTGCGCTTTCTCCCTTTGCACCAAAGAGGAAAGGAGGACACTGCGCGGGCTGGCGCCCGACTGGCGCCCTTGGTCGTCATGGCTTGCGTCATGGGCACCTCGTGAGGTACCCTGCCTTGAACTCTCCGCCTCCTCATGAGCCAGCCTGACGAGGCCGTGCCTGAGGAAGCTCCTTGTCGTCCGCCCCGCGAGGCTTGGCCTCTCGCGAGGGTCTTGAGCTTGCGCAGATGAAGATGGGCCGTGCTAGGCCTCCTTCGAGCCACGCCGCAGGCCGCAGGCAGGCAAGTCTGGGGACCCCCGTTCCCAGAACGCCGACAGATCCCCACGTGCCCTCTCCTTCCCTTCCTTCTTTCCCGTTCTTCTCTCTGCCCCTCTCTCATATGAAGCTCTCTGTCTCCCAGGAACCACCCGCGGCCGACGACCTCGAGTTGCCATGGAAGGCCGCCACCAAGTTCACCCACAACGCCGGGAACCGCTCGCCATGATCGGATCTGCCCGTCTGCCACCGCTTCCGGCCGGATCCTCAAGTCCCGCGCCAGATTATCACTAGAGCCGCCGCGTGGCGCTCCTTCCAGACGCGTCAACGAGCCTGCCAGCCTCTGCGCAGCCGCCGCTCCCTGCCTCCTCCGCCTCCCTGCTGCCAAGGCCCCGCCGCCAAGTCCCAGCACACGCCCGCGAAGGCTCTGCTTCCAGTGCCGCAGCTTTGTTCGTTTTCTGCCGCGTCAAGGAGATGCTCTGAAAATTTTGATATATAATATGCCTATATAAAATTTTACTTTATTTTATTTATCCGGTTTTCCTTCTGTTTCTATTTAAAAAAAATTGTACGTGCAGGCCATATTTATTTATCGCCTACATGCGCAGTATAATAGCTTCTGGCGCCCCATTGTTTTTTTTTCTCTTAAATAGGCCAGACCCAGCCAGCCTTTCCTTTTCAGATTTTATTTTTCTTTGGCAAAAAAAAATGCAGCACGTACGCGCACGGCCGGCCGATGGGCTTTAGGCCCGTGCGAGGCGTTAGCCTTTTTTTTTCTCTGTTTCGTTTAATTACGTCTATGTTTAGTCCCACATTGCCTAGCATTTAACCCTTAAACATCTTTTCCACCTATAAATATAGACCCATAGAGCCTCCAAAAATCATCCGATTCGGCTTAAATCAATATTTTGGTTTGACTAGATTCATTTAAGAAAAATATTTTTCCCCTCTCCGGCGCGACTTCTGGAAATTGTCTTCTCTCTCCGAAGTTATCTTTTCTCTACCTTATAAAGGTATCTTTCTTCATTTTTTTCCATAGTTTATTATTTTCTAGACTAGTACGATAAAATAATTAGTTTACCAATTAGTCTACGTATTTATACATTATACCTTAGCCGTAGCTATTTTTTCTTCCGTAAAACAGCTTGGCCCTGATTTTTCAAATAGCCATAACTTTTTACTCGTTCATCCAAATTATATGAAACGAATGCACACTTCTTCGTTACGATCTCCTCTATCCAGTAATCCAACTCAAACATGTTTTTGAAAGTTTAAAATTTGAATTAGATCAGATTTGATTTTGAACTTCATTTGATCATAACTTGAGTTTCCTTACTCCGATTTAGTTGATTCTTTTTGCAAATAGAAGCTCTTGACCTAAAATTTCTGATAAGGCCAAATTCACATAATTTTGGTACTGTTAGAAATTGTTTTATGTTGCAAGAGTTATTTGCTTGGTTTTGATGTTTTCCAAATTGTTTTCTTCGTTCTTTCCGATCTTTTGAGTGATTGCTTATGTGTGGTTACTATTGCTTGCTTACGATAGATTGACCTGAGTGTGACGAGTAGAACTATCAAGAGTTTTGAGTGCGAATCATCTTCATCAACATTGCAGGCAAGTTCACACTTTGATCATATCCCTTTTCATACCCAGTTTTTATTGCATTAGATCAATCCTCAAACATTGCATGATTAGGATCTAATTAAATTGTGGGTTTTGGGAAAGTAGTTGAGGTAGTACCTATTACCTGTTTTATTATCAAACCCTTGGGAGTTACTTCTACGTTTGCTTATTATGTCATGCTATGCTAGTAGACGTGGATTGGGTGAGTGAATCCATGACAGATGTGAGATTGTTATTTAATGGTTTATTTAAGGTGGCAACTTAAACACACATCCTGGTGGATTGAGGTACCGGGTATTCCAGGATTGCTTGTTTCTTTTGGACCACCACCCGTGCTCAAAGGGATCATGAGATTATTCATGCTAGAAACTTCCGTGTGCAGCCACAAGCTACTATGGGCTCTAGCATAGTTGACTAAGTCGTGCGGACTCTTACAGTGGTAGACTAGCAGATGTAGGGGATGTAGGTTGGTACTGTCTACCCGTTCGTAAGGTGCTAGTGCTTCTGAAAGGCTATGTCTCGGTCATCCGTTTCTCAAACATGGTGTAGTGCAAGAATCCCAACGGAGGAGATCGAGTCTTATGGGGAAAAGTGCACAAACCTTTGCAGAGTGTATCAAACTAATCAAGGTTAGCCGTGTCCCCGGTTATGGACGTCTTGAGTATCTAGTACTTGGATTATCATCTGAATCTCATCATGTTACTTTAATTAATATTGTTGGGTTAATGATGATATTTTTAATTGGGATTGAGAATGCTGTCAACCATTCTCAATGTTTAACAACCACCATGATAGTTAAATAAAATTTATTCCTTTGCAGTAGGGAAAAATTGGCTTTTCGCAAAAATATTATAACCATAGAGCTTTTCCACCAGCCAAATATGCATGTAGTGATAGCCTTATTCATCATTATCCTATGATGTGAATTTGCCAGTACATTCAATGTACTAACCCTTTGTGGCTGCACCGTCTCATGTTGCAGGATCTTACAACGAGCAAGTGATACGTTAGGGTTACGATTTCTACACTCAACTTTGCCGTTGGTGTTGATGGGAATCTACAACCTTGTTACTTCCGCTATTTGGATTGAGGAAATAGTATTTACGTTACTTTATACATGTGATTTACCTCTATTATAAATCCTCGAGTACTGTGTGTGTCAGCATACCGATCCAGGGATGACACTTAAGCACAGAGACTTGATCCATTTGGGTCGGGTCGCTACATGTTACTTGATTTTGCATTCCTTACGTGGTTGGGGTTATGGGACCCCTGACAGTTCGCTTTGAATAAAACTCCTCCATCAAGGCCCAACCTTGCTTTTATATTTGCCTCACCTAAGCCTTTTTTCCTTGGGTTTTCGGAGCCAGAGGGTCATCTTTATTTACCCCCCGGGCCATTCCTCTGAGTGTTGGTCCAAACTAGAGCACCGTGTGGGACCGTCCTTTGGCAACTTGGGTTATGTTGGTACTTTACGCTTAGCTTATCCGGTGTGCCCTGAGAACGAGATATGTGCAGCTCCTATAGGGATTTGTTGGCACAGCCGAGTAGCCTTGCCGGTCTTGTTTTAACATTGTCGAAATGTCTTATAACCAGGATTCCGGGACTGATTGGGTCTTTCTGGGAGAAGGAATATCTTTCGTTGATCGTGAGAGCTTGTGATGGGCTAAGTTGGGACAGCCCTGCAGGGTATAAACTTTCGAATGCCGTGCCCGCGGTTATGTGGCAGATGGGAATTTGTTAATGTCTGGTTGTAGAGAATTTGACACTTGACTTAATTAAAATGCATCAACCGCGCGTGTAGCCATGATGGTCTCTTTTCGGCGGAGTCCGGGAAGTGAACACGGTTTGGGTTATATATGAACGTAAGTAGTTTTAGGATCACTTCTTGATCACTTCTAGCTTCTCGACCATTGCATTGCTTCTCTTCTCGCTCTTATTTGCGTATGTTAGCCACTATATTTGCTTAGTGCTTGCTGCAACTCCACCTCATTACCCCATCCTACCCATAAGCTTAAATAGTCTTGATCTCGCGGGTTTTGAGATTGCCGAGTCCTCGTGACTCACAGATACTACCAAAACAGTTGCAGATGCCGATGATACCAGTGCAGGTGACGCAACCAAACTCAAGTGGGAGTTCAACGAGGACCTTGGTCGTTCCTATGTTCTCTTTTCCTGTTGATCAGTAGTGGAGCCCAGTTGGGACGATCGGGGATCTAACATTTGGGGTTATCTTCTTTTCTTTTGGCTTTGACCCTAGTCGGTCTATGTGTGTACTCTGAATGATGTATGTCTAATTAATGTATTGTGTGAAGTGGCGATTGTAAGCCAACTCTTTATCCCATTCTTGTTCATCACATGGGATTGTGTGATGATGACCATTCTTGCGACAAAACCACCATGCGGTTATGCCTCTAAGTCGTGCCTCGACACGTGGGAGATATAGCCACATCGTGGGTGTTACATGCTGCCCCGATACGACGGCGCGACGGACCCGGCAGGCTTTCTCCAAGCATATGATGAGGCAGTTTGGGCGGCCGGCGGCGACGACAAGGTCATGGCAAACTGGCTCCCCATGGCCCTTACAGGCGCGCCACCGCCTGGCTTCTCAGGTTGCTAGGGCCTTCTGTGGCGTCCCGGGAGGAGCTGCACGGCCTCTTCATCGCGCGCTTCGCGACACCGACACCCCACGCCATCACAACCCTCCTCGGTGGCTCGCATGCGCCACCCTCGGACCGCCATGTAAAGCAGTTCTTCCGCCAGGTGGGTGCTGCCCACGCGCAGCAGGGAGCTCCTCCGGGATGGGCGGCGCCCAAGGCCGACCTCACATTCGACTCGATAGACCACCCCGCGACCACCGCGAGCGCAGGCGCGCTACTAATGCTCTGCACCCCCACCATTTGCAACGTGGCGGTAAGCAAGACCCTCATCGACGAAGGAACCAACCTCAATGTGCTCTACGTTGAAGCTTTCGGCTTTCTTCACGTGCCCCAAGGCTAGCTCCGCCCCACCAAGTCGTTCTTCGGGGTCGTCGACGGCTCCGCCTGCCCCTTGGGGCAGATCCGCCTCCCTGTCACCTTCGGCACCCACGACAACTACCGCACCGAGCACATCTACTTCGACACCGCCCGCATTGGCCTCCCGTACAAGGCCATCCTCGGGTACCCGGCCCTGGCCAAGTTCAAGGCAGCGACTCATCCAGCCTACAACCTCATGAAGATGCCGGGGAGCAGCGACGTCCTCACTGTGACCGGAGACACAAAGGAGGCCTTGCTGGCCCTCAAGCTTGCCTTCAGGGCCGCGGTTGCCGCGAGGCCAAGGGAGGAAGGAGCCCCAGAGGCTCCGGGGGCCGCGCCAGCAAACAAGAAGCAACTGTTCTCCCAAGATCAAGCCAAGACGAAGCAGGTATCGGTCAAGAAGGACGGGGCGTCGGGCGCCACCTTCACCATGGGTGTTGACCTCCCTTCGGATTGAGAGGAGGCATTGGTTTGCTTCTGCGCAAGAACAAGGATGTGTTTGCATGGGAGCCCAAGGATCTGGCCAGGATCCCGAGGGGGATAATCGACACCACCTGAGGGTGTGCCCCAATGTGCGCCCGGTGAAGAGAAGGCATGGAGGCAGTCTACGAAGAAGCAGTCGTTCATCGCCCAGGAGACACGCAAATTGCAAGAAGCTGGCATCATTCAGGAGGTGCGGTACCCGGAATAGTTAGCGAACCCGGTCATTGTCCCCAAGAAAGGCGGGAAGGAACGCATGTGCGTCGACTTCACCAACCTCAATAAGGCTTGCCCTCAATATCCTTTCCCGCTCCCGCGCATTGATCAGATCGTCGGCTGCACCGCCGAGTGCGACCTGCTGTGCTTTCTGGACGCCTTCTCAGGATACCACCAAATCAAGATGGCGGCGCAGGATGTCGAGAAGACAGCCTTCCTAAGGAGCAACTTTCTAGCGGCTGATGCACATCGCTCTGGGCCGGCAGCTCAGGAGGAACGCCGAGGCCTACGTCGATGACATAGTGGTGAAGTCTCGGGAGGCCATAACCCTCATTGAGGACCTGGAAGAAACATTTGCCAGTCCACGCAAGGTGGATTTATGACTCAACCCAGAGAAATGTGTGTTTGGCGTTCCCTCCGGCAAGCTGCTAGGCTTTCTGGTGTCGCACAGGGGAATCGAGGCAAACCCAGAGAAGGTCAAGGCAATAGAAAGGATGAGCCCACCACACACTCTCAAGGAAATGCAAAGCTGGCGGGCTGTGTGACCTCGCTGGGGCGCTTCATCTCCAAGCTGGGGGAACGCACCCTCCCGTTATTCAAGCAGATGAAAAAGAAGGGGCCATTCGAGTGGACTCGGGAGGCTGACACGGCATTCCAAGACCTCAATAGATACCTCACCAGCCCACCGGTGATGGTATCATCATAGATGTGGTGGGGTCCTACTTCTATGACAAAAAATCATGACAAAAAATGGGCTTTTCATCCTGGGCGGGCCGGAGATGCAGCTGTATGACATTCTTTGGGCCGTCCATGACGAAAAAACCGTGGTAGAAGTGAGGGCGTGGAAAATATCGGGGAGTCCCCGGTTATGGTGGGTGGTCGGGGGCCGAGCGATGCGCGTTTCTCTCGTAAAAGCTGGCGTGTGTGCGGCGTTGGGCTCTAATCGAACCCGGCGATTGCAGACCGCAGTTACACGCTATCGAACCCGGCGATCAATCGATGGTTGTTAATCGAACCCGATCGAGCAATTCGCTTCGCTCTGCTGCTAATCAAGCCGATCGATGCTGCCTCTGGATGAACAAAGGCGTTCTTTGGGGGTTTGGATGAACAGTTCCCAGTGGGGGTGGATGAACAGGACCCCGTGGCGTTGCCTCTGGGTGAATAGTGAGCGTTGCTGGGGGTTTGGATGAACAGTTCCCGGTGGGGGTGGATGAACAGGACCCCGATCGTTCGAGCCGGTTGGGGCTGGATGAACAGGACCCCACGGAGGGCAGGATGAACAGTAGACAGTGGAGGGCAGGATGAACAGTAGCCCATGGAGGGGTGGTTGAACAGGAGCCCGTGGAGAGGGCTGGTTGAACAGTAGCCGGTGGAGTAGCGCGGTGGAGGCTGGATGAACAGGAACCCGTGGATGAACAGTCGCAGGTGGAGGCTGGAGGAGGTCGACGGTGGATGAACAATAGCCCGTGGAGGCTGGAGGGGGTCGACGGTGGAGATGAACAGTATCCCGTGGACTCCCGTTTTGCGGTACGCCACATCCCTCCCGATGAAGAGGACCCCCGTTTCGACCATAGCGCTCCAACACAAGTCTGTTTCCTCCGTTTTGCGGTACGCCACACCCCTCCCGATCAACATGATCCCCGTTTCGACCGTAGAAGGTCCGTTTCCTCCATTTGGCGGTACGCCAGACACCTCCCGATGAACAGGATCTCGTTTCAAATGTGGCCAGTCGAACGCAAGGCCGTTTCCTCCGTTTTGCGGTACGCGCCTCGTTTCCATCGGCTGTTCCGTCCAAGCCCTCCCGATGAAAACGATGACGCATTCCTGTCGGTGTGGAACGAGACCTATGGGATCACAAGAATACCTACTACGGTTGCCGGGGCACGGGGTTGCGAGAAGAGTAAGGCTAGTAGACAGCACACGGATCGTTTACCCAGGTTCGGGCCGCGAGGGTGCGTAAAACACTAGTCCTGCTTTGGTGGGTGTATTTCAGAGAGTTCTTGAGCTCTCGAACTAGCTGTGGTCAGTGCGTGGTTCCAAAGAGCCGAATCCTCCTCCAGTATGCCATGGGCCTCCTTTTATAGTCGGAAGGGGCTGCCACAGTGGCACAGGAGGTGGAAAGGCGTCTGATGCTCCCTGAGCTTCTCGCTCGTATTACAAGACAAGACGCATTTAATGCTTAGCTTAGGTGCCCCCTTGCTTTATTGGGGAAGGGGGCGAGGCCCGTCCCGTCCGTCGCCGATCCTCCTCGCTTTGACACGTGCCCTGGCCAGTGAGGCGCGTGGTGCCATGTAGGCAGGCAGGCAGCTGAGGTGGCGTGGTGGCGGAGCCTTCACGAAGATCTGCATGCCGCCACGCAGGCGCTCGATAAGTTGGCCTGGGAGCTGCATGTTGCCACGCAGGTGCCCGCCCAGCTGGTTGGGCTGGCAGCTGCATGTGAACAGCGGTGGAAGCTTGGTTGGCGTGGGCCTGGCGGTGGCCCTGCTGGCGTCCTTGGTTAGGGCCTTGCCGGGTGGCCCGATAAGGGTCTTGCCGTGTGGCCCGGCAAGGGTCTCGCCGTGGCGCGCTGTCGTCCCTGGCAAGGGCCTTGCCGGGGGGTCTGGTGGCCTTCCGCGGCAAGGATCTTGCCGAGGATTGTCATCTTCTAATCCTCATCTGATCTTGAATATGTCTTCACAAAGATCTGCATGCCACCACGGAGGTGCCTCCCGAGCCTTGGCCCAATGTGATGTTGGAGACCGTGGGCTCAAGGGTGGCCCGCTCTGTTGGTGCGGGGCGAGCTGTCCCGGCAAGGGTCTTGCCGGGGGAACCTGCTTCGTCCCTCTGCTCTTTGTGGTCTTGGCCTTGGCGTTGCTCTTATTATCTTGGGCTTTGGTCTTACCTTGGCTCACCTCCCCTGTTCTGCTTGGCGTGATCGTAGGTGCGGCTCCGACTGCCCATGCACAAGTATAGGGGTACAAAAACACACCCCTGTTTTTGTACACCGACAGGAGCCCCCGGGCCTGGGCCACACATAAGCGCGACACGTTGTTGGGCCAGGCCCAAAACGGTGCGTGGGCAGGCGGGGCGGTCTTTACCGCGGTAAAACTTTTTGCGCGTTGCGCTTCCCATGACTCACGCGTGCGGCGCGGAGTGGAGGGGTGTGCGTGATGTGGGTGGCATGCGTGGGGCGGTCTCCACACGCATGCGTCACATCGTCGTAAAGAGGCGTCTCGCGCCTTCCCCGTAAAAAAAGGGAGGCATGGAGGCGTGGCTCATTTACTGAACGGGGCCGGGGGGCGGTCTTCAAGGCATCCACTCCCCACGATCATGGGGCGGGGAGAGGTCGCTTCGCCCGTCCCCTCAGTTCTGCATGTCCGCACGGGTCCTCCATGCACCTGGGGTGGCAAGCGGTGGAGGCGGGAAACCGGGTCGTCGCTGTTTGGGCAGCGGGTCGGTCCTGATTCCCCGTGCGGTGGGTGTAGTAGGGGGCGGTGAGGCCTCCGCTGCATCACAGCCGACCACGGGAGGCAGGAGCACAAGGCACGACCGGCGCTGGTTTGGGCGGCTGGAGCAAGAAGACCAGAGGTTGAAGAAGCACTACGGCCGTTGGATGGACATCATATGGTTATAGGAGCTAGAATCGTGCATATTGACTAAGTTGACAAAGCCCTCCATCCCCGTCAACTTAGTAGGCCCACAAGTCAGCCTGGCACTATACTGGGTCCCAGCTAACAGGGGGAGTATTCATTTTTTTGTGCGTAATAAGGAGGCACTTCCTTGCGTGCGAAGATATAGCTGGTGGGTCCGAGCCGGATTGGCGATAACGCTTTTTTTGGCGAAATCTGAGAGGCCCTTTCGGTGGGTCCCTGATGTCAGGTGGAGGAATCATTATTTTGCGCGTAATAAGGAGGCATTTCCTTGCGTGCGACCGTGGACCCAGCTGTCGGCCTCTCCACGTACAGTCCACTTCAGATGCATGTCGGTCGTTGACCACGTTGACCAGGCCGCGCCGAGAGCACCAGGGCAGTGGACGATGGCGAGGCCTAGGAAGGGAACGACACGGAGGCAGGGAAGACTCGACAGTTGTTTCCCACGCGGAGGGGAGTACGACTGTACGAGAGTTTACTGGTTCGGCTGCCGTCGCCGGAGAATAACAACAGGTGTGGGTGTGTAGAGGGATGGCTAGGCCAGCGATGGGAGTACGGTGGGGCGGTGAGGCCTGCGCGGCAGCATAGCCGGCCGCGAGGACGAGGGAGCAGGCAGTCCCTTGACACTTGTTTGAGCGGTGGAGCAGGAAGAGCAGAGATTGAAGAAGACGATGGCCGTTGGATGGACATCCAACGATCCTTGATTGTCGTCAACCTTTTTTTAGGAAAGCCTCAAATCTGTGGAAAACAGCATACAACCCATCTGACATTATTTCTAATAATTTACAGCCCATTTGCTAATTCTTAAGGTTTTTTTGGAGCCCATATTCTTTTTGTTAGCATTACAGCCCATATTGTGGCCATGGTTAAAAAATTATACGAAATTTTGCATATTTCGGTGCGGTCCGAACTGTTTTTAATCCCGAAATTTCGAGTCACATTCAAACTGATTTTAAAAATAAATGTATATCAATATAAAATCCAACAAATTGTCCATGCTTAAAAATTATTGTAATTTAAAATCTCGAAATGAAAAAAAGGAATTTGAAACTAATTGCCGGTTTGATGTGTTTTAAAAATGTACAACCCATTTCTCATTACTGATAGGACATTTTCTCGGCCAGCCGAATGAAAGCTCTTGTCGTCTTGAAAGATTTGCAGCCCAACAGGCCTGACAAAGCGACTTACTTGGCAAATCACAAAAAACTGGGCTATGGCCGTGGACCCAACTGTCAGCCTTTCCACGTATAGTACTCTTCCGATGGAAGTTGTTTGTTGACCACATTGACCACGCCGTGCCGAGAGCACCAAGGCGGTGGACGACGGCGAGGCCTAGGAAGGGGACGACGTGGAGCCGGGGAAGATGCGGCAGTGGATGCCCACACGGAGAGGAGTACGAGGGTTCAATGTTTTGGCTGCGGTGTGAGGCTGCCGTCGCCGCAGGGCCTGGCTAGCGGTGGGAGTAGTAGGGGGCGATGAGGCCTCAACGACAGCACAGCCGGCCACTTGAGGCAGGAGCAGGCGGTCTCGCCGGCGCTGGTTTGGGCGGCTGGTGCAAGAAGAGCAACGGTTGAAGAAGCAGCAGGGCCGTTCGATTTAAATCCAAGGGTTACTGCTGCTAGAATCGTTTGTTGACTAAGTTGACAAGCCCTGCTTACGCGTCAACTTAGTAGGCCCACAGGTCAGCCTCCCAACCGGTGCGCCCAGATGTCAGTGGGAGGAATCATAAGGAGGCAGTTGATTGCGTGCGGCCAGGCCAGCGGAGGGAGTAGGGTGGGCCGGGGAAGCCTGCGCGGCATCACAGCGGGCCACAAGAGGAGGGAGCAGGCAGTCCCGTCGGCGCTAATTTAGGCGGCTGGAGAGGAAGACCAGAGATTGAAGAAGCACGTCGGCCGTTGGATGGACATCCACAAGTCATTGCTGCTAGAATCGTGTGTTGACTGACAAAGCCTTGCGTAAACAAGTCAGCCTCGAAATCTGTGGCGTGTACAACCCATTTGCTATTATTTTTATAATTTTTACTCATTTTCTAATTCATATGGAATTTATTGCAGCCCATTTCCATTTTTAGAATTGCTGCCCATTTTCTGGTCAGTACCAGGGTCAAAAAATTTGACTAAATATGTGGGAAATTTTGAAAATTCGCAAATTTTTGCCGTGGGAACAAAATATTCTTGATCCAAAAATTAGTAGCCATACTAAAACAAATTTAAAAATAAATTAGTACCATGTCATGTTAAATCCAATGAAATACGTATAAGATATCAATGAAGAACAAAAACAAAAAAAGAAACTAATATCCCATTTGCTATAATTTTTTTGGAATTTTCAACCCCTTTTGATGTTACTTTTAATAGACACTGACCATACTCTTTGGCCAGGCCGGAATGCATCCCTCCTCGTCTTGAAAGATTTGCAGCCCAGTAAGTCGGACAAAACAAATAGGCCTAGCTTGGGTATTCTTCAAAAAGAAATACTGGGCTACCTATTTTCCAAAGAAAAAACTGCTGGGCTGGTCATGTTGTTAGACGGGCCACAGAGACCGCACAACCCAGTTTATAGCCTGCTCCTCCGAATTACTACTAAAAAATTTGTGCAATTCTGTCGTTAATTGACTATACGTTGAAAATGATGTGGGTCCCAGATATCGGCAGGGTGGATTAGAGTAAAAAAATTAGGGTTCATCTGAGTAGTAAAAGAGGCGCTTGCTTGTGTTCGGGAGTGGACCTGGTGGGTCCGTACTGTCATACTCAAAACTACAGTCCTCTCTCGATTCACTATGTTGATAGGAACCGTTTCTAGAAAAAAACTATGTTGACAGGGCCGGACGGCGGCGCCGCGGCGAGCGCACCAAGGCGCAGGATAAAGTGTTGTCACCAATGTGCTGGGCTGGGTTGGACATTCTTATTGAAAAATAAAAATGGACCGGATCTATTTACGATGTTGACTACGATTTGCATGGGTCCGCTGGTTGCAGGAAGAAAATGCTGGGAGAAAGAAGACTGGTCGCTATCTTTGCCAAAGAATAATATCGACTGAATGTAACGACACTATCATAGGAAATAATATCCTCCTGTTAAATTGTGAATTTAAAGAACTGGTGCATGAGCATTTAGCTTTATTTATTTATTTACTTATTTATGTTTAGGGGACCATAAGCATGTACCTGTGGCGGATTCATGTGAGAGCCTCCCTTCCAGTTAATTATGGGCTTCTCTATTGGGCCTTCATCAGTGGGCTGCATGTTATCAACAAGTGAAAAATGTGTTCAGATGAAAAATAGTATGCGCTTACGACAAAGACGGGCACTAAATGATCGAACAAAGGCAACGACTTCCAAAACATTGTGTTTGTCGCTCTAACAACACATTTATTCAACCAATGTATTTAAATATACTACTGATTGTACATTGAAAACAGCAACAACAAAGAACCAGGGCTGGGGTGCAATGTATAAGCGAGGCCGTAAGAGTGAAGACGCAACTCTCTCTTCCGAACCAAACATCAGCCCTCATTACAAAAGGGCTACCAAAAAAGAACAAGTGTGTGCATCAAACTAAATAAAGATCATACTACACCAAGTGTACGCATCTAATTAACTGGCTCAGTTAGACGTTACTATTTATTAAGCTATGGAGATTGGCAGACGGCTTGAACCAGATGGGTGCCTGACGGGGGAAACTCGAGCCAGCAGGTCGAAGTCTGATACTTGTGACCCTCTCTCCTACTTTGGGATGCAGAGCGTGGCGGCACATATCAGGGTATGCTGCATGCAGAGACGCATGATACGCTGTGTACACACAGTTTTGCCTGATGAACGAAACCGCGCTGTCATCATGATCCTTGCCGTCGGTTATCTCCTGGTTAATTGGATAATTCAGTCCGACAAACAGAGAGCGTGTACCAAGGCTACTTACCAACCTCCAGTCAAAAATTCCTGAAGGCCCAGAGAAGTCGGGATCCTGCTCAAAGACCTTGCAGTGACTATGATTGTATTCCGCAAAACAACACGTCCGGTACGTGCGAACGATCATCAATCATTCGCCGTCGTACGGTCGAGCCAAGAACCACCTGCAACTGCCATGCCGCTTTTCTTTGAAAGGTTCTGGGATTAGGAAGGGTAGGGACACCAGGCGGCCTACAACATCATATCAAGTTGGAGTCAAATAACACTAAAAAAAGTTGGAGTCAAATAAAAAAGGGCTCTTGATGTAGTCAATCTTAAGAATGACATGTTATGAGCATGAATATTTTTCAGTAAATGTTGACAGTAATATAAGCAAGCAATCATGATATCATAGGAAAGTAACATACTACTGTAATAGCCGTTTGTAGCGATGACTGGAGTAGGCCAGCAATACGTCTAGCCATAGAAGGAGTCGACAGCGTAAATGAAGCCCTTGTGTTCAATGGCACCAGAGAACCATGGAGGATGTATGATCCTACGATGGACGTGCAGATTTATCCACTTACCGCAGTGACCTGTCAGATAGGCGAGACCGCGGTTTAAGAACGCAATTAGCCTGAAGTCTTTATAATTCGTAGATCTTGTGGGAACTTGGCAGATTACAACCTTGAGCAAATCAAACTTGCTATCATGTTGGCTACTGTAAGATTCCGAGTATTCTGGGCATGTGCCAAAGCAAAGGCAAAGTGTTAATCGAAGGAAGGGGGATCAATCGCCGGGTGTAGACCTCCACGAGCATCCAGCTACCGTGACCGTCGACGAGCACCATCCAAGACGTGTTCACGCCGACCCAGTACATACCGTTAATGTAGTTGAGGGTGACGGGGATCGGATTGCAGTCAAGCGGGTTGATGCTCGCCACCCTACGATCGTTATGCTGCGTGACATGCCGTTTCTGAAGATCAGGCGGCATCAGCAAGCAAGGAGCTAGGTTAAAAAGCTTCGGCCTGAGGGCTTTGAGTAAACGGTACAGCCCCGATGAGCACGTGGCGAGCGGCATGGTACTGAGATTGTCCTCACATGAAACAATGAGCTTGATCACCTCTGTGGGGAGCGAATTCCAGCCACTCTTTCGGCGGACGCTGCTTGGTTCTGCCATTGTTAGTGCTTGGGTTTTGGACGAGGGGGGAGGCGCCTTAGCAGGGATGGAAGATTGGACGAGGGGGAGGCGCCTTAGCGGGGATGGAAGAGCGGACAAAGATGGAGAAGCGAATATGTGCTGCGGGAAGTGGACAGGTGATGATGACTACAGCACGCCGCTTGACTTACGAGACACATACCAAAGAGCGTAGGGTCATATCAAGTCGACAACTTGCTTGAGTGATCACAAGATCTTGGTACTCCCTACAAGATTCGCTACTATGCCCTAACTTGCTTAAGTAGAGTAGTAGTGGAGTAGGACTCTGCTCTACTACTAGCACCGGAGGAGTTGTATGTTCTAATCCAAAATAGTTACAAACTTTAATGCCCGAGCGTGGAACGACTACGAACCGCCATCTGTGCTAACTCCAATCCTGCAAGTCATGGATTTGTTTCCTTTTAACTTTCTCGTATTTAATCAGAGCTGCGCAAGTCATGTACACTTTGTCTTGTGATGGAACCCACAGTACTTAGAATACAAGATTAAGGATGCAATTAACTTTTTATAGAGGGAGAATCATACACGCAATTAACTCAAATGGATTGGACGTGACTCTAATATTCTCCAATGGCAACTGCAAATTTCCTCCGCTGGCCGGAGTAGGTTCCTCGGTTTGCATGCGGGTTTAACGGAGGGGTTTGATGGAGCCGAGGAGGCGTGTTCAAAAGCGTGCAAAGTGGGACGGTGCAGTACTATTCGATTTGACAACTACAACTAGTATATTATAAAAAACAAAGAAGAATAGTAGAGATAGAGATAAGAAAAGATACTAGGGAGGAGCACCATCTACTGCTTCGTGGGCTACTCCTGTGCTCCATTCGGCGGCCGCAACGTCCCCTACAGCCACTCCCTCCTGCGCTCCATTCGGCGGGCGCTGTTGAAATTTGGGGAGCGCACTCTCGCGACTGCTAGCAGCGACGACTTCACCGACGACGACTTCTTCCCCGACCTCGGCAACCTCTTCCTCAACGACATGGGCGACAACCTCAACGCCAATGGTGCCGCTGCCGCTGCACCATATGTGTTTCATCCTTCCTGTTCGAAATCGTGGTAGAATTCATGTTTCTAGTGTGTGTCCTAGATTCGATCTGTTCATCTACTATGCTAGTCCGCATGATTAGTTTAATCTCTGTTATCGCCGTCATGATTTATTTTGTGCTTATTCGGACTAAATCTCGTAGTAACTTGCTCATATATTCAACTAGCGAAACGTCCCCTACATCCACTCCCATTTCATGGACGGCCTGGTCGATGCCTCCAAGGAGCCCTTCGTCTACTGCTATGAGTGCCCGGTGCCGTTTTGGGGCTCGCCGGCGGCATCGTGCATCACCTGACGCTGGCATGCGGCAATCACTACTGGACCTTGGCGAAGAACGTCAAGTACGAGACGTGCTACCCGTTCACCGTGCCGGAGTCGCTGGAGGATCAACGCCGCCTGCTAGTCTCGGAGGAGGACGACAGCGTCTTCCTCTTTATCATGGCCACCGGCGAGGCCCGCGCAGGCCGCCGTCACATCTCTGTATGCGTCAGGGGCGACACCGCTAACGCTGACACTGACACGAGGCCGACGTACGGGTGCGTGCTTGAAAGCGCAACTATCCCTAGGTGGTTTTGGTAATTCATAACAACATATAGCTCATTGAGCTAATGCTATTCCAAGACTATTATTTCAGGAAAGCTTAATGAATGGCATGGCATGGATGATGAAAGTGGATCCCTCAAAATACTAAGGACAAAGGATTGGCTCAAGCTCAAAAGCTCAAGACTCTTCATTTTACATTTTAGTGATCCAAGATCACATTGAGTCTATAGGAAAAGCCAATACTATCAAGAAGGGATGAGGTGTTGCTTAATGAGCCTTTTGCTTCATGTGCTTAGTGATATGCTCCAAAACCCTCAACTACTTTCCCACATCCACAAATCACCTGAACCTAAAGCCAAAATCGGTCACACCGATTCTTTCTATCCGGCGCCACCGATTCCAAAAGTCATAGCCACTGCCACAAACCCTAAGCAAATCGGTCTTAACGATCGGGATCTCGGTCTCACCGAGATGGGGTTGCAATCTCTCTGTTTCCCTTCGTAACGTTTCGGTCTAACCGAAGTGAGCGATTGGTCCCAACGAGATTGCAATGTAAACTCTTTGTTTCCTTTTTGTAACATCTCGGTCTCACCGAAAAGAGCAAATCGGTCCCACCGTGTTTACCTGACCAACTCTCTGGTTAGCTAATTACCAAAATCGGTCTCACCGAGTTTGTGTAATCGGTCTCACCGAGATTACGTTATGCCCTAACCCTAACCATATCGGTCTCACCGAGATGCATGTCAGTCCCACCGAAAATCACTAACGGTCACTAGGTTTACTAAATCGGTCCGACCGAGTTTAACTATTCGGTCCCACCGAGTTTGGTCAATTGTGTGTAACGGTTGGATTTTGTGTGGAGGCTATATATACCCCTCCACCTCCTCTTCATTCATGGAGAGAGCCATCAGACTGAACCTACACTTCCAACTTACCAGTTCTAAGAGAGAACCACCTACTCATGTGTTGAGGCCAAGATATTCCATTCCTACCATATGAATCTTGATCTCTAGCCTTCCCTGTTGCTTTCCACTCAAACCCTCTTTCTACCAGATCCAAATCCTATGAGAGAGAGTTGAGTGTTGGGGAGACTATCATTTGAAGCACAAGAGCAAGGAGTTTATCATCAACACACCATTTGTTACTTCTTGGAGAGTGGTGTCTCCTAGATTGGCTAGGTGTCACTTGGGAGCCTCCGACAAGATTGTGGAGTTGAACCAAGGAGTTTGTAAGGGCAAGGAGATCGCCTACTTCGTGAAGATCTACCGCTAGTGAGGCAAGTCCTTCGTGGGAGACGGCCATGGTGGGATAGACAAGGTTGCTACTTCGTGGACCCTTCATGGGTGGAGCCCTCCGTGGACTCGTGCAACCGTTACCCTTCATGGGTTGAAGTCTCCATCAACGTGGAAGTACGATAGCACCACCTATTGGAACCACGAGAAAAACATCCGTGTCTCCAATTGCGTTTGAATCCTCTAAACCCTTCCCTTACTTTCTTGCAAGTTGCATGCTTTATTTTCCGCTGCCAATATACTCTTTGCATGCTTGCTTGAATTATGTGAAGATTGCTTGACTTGTCCTAAAATAGCTAAAATCTGCCAAACTATAAAATTGGGAAAAGGTTAAGTTTTTATTGGTCAAGTAGTCTAATCACCCCCCTTCTAGACATACTTCGAGGTCCTACAAGTGGTATCAGAGCTTTCGTCTCCATTTGCTTTGATTTCCATAGCTTTTGGTTGTCATAGCCTTGGTTTCACAACCTAGGAGAGTATGGCGTCTAGCGAGGGAAATTATCACCGTAGAGGTCCTTACTTTGATGGTACTAATTTTGCTAGTTGGAAGCATAAGATGAAAATGCATATTCTTGGACATAACCCCGCCGTTTGGGCAATTATTTGTATTGCCTTGCAAGGTGAATTTTTCGATGGGAGTGAACCGAACCGTGAAGCTAATGCGGAAGAATTGAAGATGCTACAATACAACGCTCAAGCATGTGACATCATCTTCAACGGATTGTGCCCCGAAGAATTCAACAAAATAAGCCGTCTTGAGAATGCAAAGGAAATTTGGGATACTTTGATTGATATGCACGAAGGTACCTAGTCCGTCAAGGAATCCAAGTTGGATGTGCTCCAAAGTCAGCTTGACAAGTTCAAAATGAAGGATGGTGAAGGTGTCGCTGAAAGGTACTCTAGGCTTCCTCTTATCACAAATGAGATTGCCGGCTTAGGTATTGAAGTGATGACCGACAAATTCATCATCAAGAAGATCCTAAGAGCATTGGATGGAAAGTATGATACCGTGTGCACATTGATCCAAATGATGCCAAATTACAAAGATCTCAAGCCAATGGAAGTCATTGGAAGGATTGTTGCTCATGAGATGTCACTCAAGGACAAGGAGGAACTTCACAACAAGTCGAGTGGTGCTTACAAAGCCTCAAGTGAAGCCCCCACATCATCAAGTGAGAAACCAACCTTCAATGAAGAATTGAACCTAATGGTGAAGAACTTCAACAAGTTCTACAAAAGTAGAAGCAAAGAAAGAAGCTCCAAGTCAAGGTCTTACAATGACAAAAGATCTTCTAGTCGAGAGCGCAATTGCTACAATTGTGGGAGACCCACTCCAATGAGTGTACGACACCCTACAAAAGAAGAGAAGATTCTCCAAAAAGAAGAAGCAAAAGAGAAGAATCACCACCGAGAGAGAGGAGGAGTAGAGATGATCGTTATGAACGAAGACCCTCACGGAGAAGCAAGGATTTGGAAAGGAAGGACAAGTCATCAAAGAGCTACACAAAACGAAGACATCAAGCTCATGTTGGTGAATGGGTTTCCGGCTCCGACTCGACCATCACTCCGAGAGAAGCTATCACTCCGACTCGAATATACTCAAGATGAAGGTGTTGCCGGTCTAGCACTTGTGTCAACCAACTCCTACGACATATTTGATTCACCAAATGAAGGAATTGGAAGATGCTTCATGGCCAAAGGTCCTAAGGTAACACATCCCGAGTATGTTGATTTCAATAGTGATGAAGATGACTTGCTAGGTGATGATGATTTACTTGTTGACAACTCTAGTGATGAATACTATGATGAAACATCAATTAATCATGCTAATCAAACGAATGACAATGATAAGGAGAAAATTGAGCTTCTAACTAAAGAACTAAACACTCTTAAGTTGGCTCATGAAACTATGTTCAAGATCATCGAGAACTTTTAAGGGCTCATGAGAAGTTACGCTTTGAAAAGCTCAATCTTGAGCAAGAGCATGAGTTCTTAAAGGCAATCAATGATGATCTCCGCAAGAAAAGTTCTTCTTACATTGCCAAGCGTTTACTCTTATCTACTTACATGCCTCAAGTCAAGTCTAGTAACAAGTACACAGAAGATATTTCCTCTAGTAGTAACAATAATAATGTCAAATCCAATGTTGTTGCTTCTAGTAGTTCTCTTGATTCTACTAATGATTCTCTTAGCCAAGTTACACTTGAGCAAGAAAATAGTTTATTGAAGGGAATTATAGAGAAAGGTGTTTACAAGAGCCTTGCCGGGAGTAAGCAATTCGAGGAAATTGTACGCAAGCAAGGAAGGCACCAAGAATCAAGGTGTTGGTTTTGAACGAAAGTTCAACGCCAATGGAGTTGAGTGGGAAGAAGATCAATACCCCAAGACAAAGTTTGTTCCTCAACAAGAGAAGTATGATCCTACTTCCTTCAAGGGGACACAAGCTCAAGATGATCTTCCACCACAAGACCACAAGAACAAAGGAAAGGACAAGCTTCAAGAAGAGATTGATGCATTTGAAGAAGCACCTAAAGCCTCGCTCGAAAGTGGGTCCCTCAAGACCACGCCAAGTTCTACTTCATCAAGTACAACTACAACTCCAAGGATTCCCATCAAGATGATGTGGATCCGAAGAAGAAGAACTAGAGAGTTCTTGAGGGTGACTCCGCCAACATTCTTCACTCATATCATTTTGGCAAGAACAAGTGCAATCAACTTTCACATCTTGCACTAGTTCAAGGAGTCACAAACCCTCATGTTGGTAAGGCCAGGGACAAGGTAACCTAATGTTTTCATGGACATCATCTTGTGTGTACATCACTCTATGTCTATGGATATTCTTGTTTGTTCCTTGTGAGACTAACCCATGTAGGCAAGTTGAAAGTGCAACTCACTCCAAAGGATTGCTCCAAATGATCTACATCAACATTGATCATCTACATCTTCAACACCTACATGAAGTCATCATCGACAAAAACCCAAGGTTAGTTCATCCCTCTAAGGGGGGATCTCACATCTAGGGGAGCTTAACTCTAAGAATTGAGTCAAAGCAACTCTAATGGTGTGAACACATAAATGCATTATGTAAAAGTGGTAACCCCACTTGAGCTTAAACGATGAGTATGACCTATGATCAAATGTTCTCATTTGACTACTAAGTCAATATGCTCATATATAGATGACCTAGTCATCGCCAATTGTTTGATAGATGCTAAAATTGGTTGTGCATGCTTTGCCATATATTTCAATGCCATCTTATTGTGTGAGCATGTTGGTGCATATTTTACTCATTCAAGGACATCCACTTGTTGTTTTGTTTGATTGGTTCTTTCTTCTTTGAGCCAAGTGGATGGACAAGAATGCCTAAGAACCTTCTTTAGCTATCTATGCTTTTCTCGTCTCAAACTCTATTCATGCTACATCACAAAATTTGATCAAGTCAGATTCGAACCACTCTGTGTGAGGAGCACTCGGAGTCCCCGATTCGTCATAGACTTAAACTTCCAAAACCTCTTAGTGATTCTTAGTCTGACCGATCCTACCATTTCGGTCCTACCGAGATCATCTGAGTGTTCAATCTCGGTGCAACCGATTTGAACTTTTCGGTCTCACCGAAGTTGTCAGAATCGAACACAATATGCATCTCGGTGCCACCGAGTTGTTCCACTCGGTCACACCGACAGGGTCGGGCTATATATAGTCACAGGCAAAATTTTGGAAATTTCTCCGAAACCCTTCGCCTGCGCATCAGCTCGCTCTGCCGTCGTGATCTCCGGATCGTCTCCTCGCCGCCAGCAGCCTCCTGTCGCTGGTCTTCGCCGCCATCAACGGATTTCATCCCCGCCGTTGCCACCGTAGCAAGTCCACCGCTAAGTTAGGGTATGGACTTGATCTTTGTGCTATCCATGTCTGATTCCTAGCACATTGTTTTCATATTGAATCTTGCCACGTTTGCAACTCAGCTATCGAGCCAAAGTAGTTCATAGATTAGATGTGATTCAAATTTTTAGGTTTAGGTTTCATGAAACCTTTCGCACTCCACCGAGTTGAAAAACTCGGTCTCACCGATTTGGCATATGCCATTGCACAAGTGACTTTCGGTCTGACCAAGATTTACTAATCGGTGCAACTGATTTGAGAATTTTGTGAAACCCTAGCAGTCTCGGTGCCACCGAACTAAAACTCGGTCCAACCGAGATCATCAGTTTAGGTTCCAAAAACTGCTTCGGTATCACCGAGTTTGAAAATCGGTGGATCCGAAATGCTTTCTGTGGAAAACTAAAACTGAACTTTTGAGTAATTCTTTTGCAAAAACCTTTGCATTTTGTGATGCTCATCTTTTCTATCTCATCTATAAACTCTTCACAGGGTCAGCAGACAGCTTTTGCAGTATGTCTGATCAAAGTGACAGCCTGTAACAGTGTCAAGAGCAGATGAACTTGAGTGAGGGCACTAGTCCCTCAACTTCAGATGAAGGGAGCAGAAGTACTCCTAGCAATTTGCCTAAGGCTGCTACTAGGCAAAGGAGGAAAAGAAATTCAGATTCAGAGGATGAAGATTACAGGGCTGAGGAAGATGAGGCTACTTCCAAGAAAGAGGTGCTCAAGAAGGAAAGGGTCATGAAGATCAAAAGGCCTGCAGGAAGACAACCAATGTCCAAGGCCAAAACATCAACTCAACTACCTGAAAATCCTGATCCCAAAGAGCCAGTTGCTAAAAGCAAGAAGAGGAAGGAAAGGGTCAAGATGACCATGGCCAGAGTTATGGGAAGCCTTCCATGATGGAAGAGGAAGAGCCTCACGCACCAAAGCACCAAAGGCACCAAAGCTAATGGGTGATGCAATCAGATCAGGGGCTGTTACATCTAAGCCCAAGGAAGCACCCCAAGCTGCCCCCAAGGCCAAGTCTGCACCAAAGAGGAATACTAGGAGTATTGCAGCTGCTGAGAAGAACAAGGCCCCAGTGCCTGAGGTTGATGAGGAAGATGAAGAAGGACAAGTTCTGAGGAAGCTTAAGCCAAAGAAACCAGACCACAATGATGCCCATCCTGTGGCTGAGAACATGAGAATCAGGAAAGACTCAGGGCTGAGGAAATGGAGAATGGAAGATCCATATGCTTCAAGGGGAAGAACTGCTGTTGATTACAGGTTCCATACAAAGGAACAACAGGACTTCTATGAGACAATCTTGTTGGACAAGAAGCCCATTGTCTGTGACATGAGATGGGTCGACTGGAACTTCACGAAGGAGAATGAAGAGCACTATCCTGGAGTGCAAGACAGCTTTGTGAGCTATGGAGTTGCAGATTTTGTCGGGAAAAAGCTCACAAATTGGAATGATGAGCTTATCATGCAGTTTTACTCCACAGCACATTTTTACCCAGATGGGAGAATTGTTTGGATGTCTGAAGGTACAAGGTACCAGTCCACTGTTGAGGAGAGGGCAAAGCTGATAAATGCCCCAGAGGAGAATGAGGATGATCTGGACATTTATGCCAAGAAGAAAAAGGATCACAATTCAATGGCTCACATGTACAAGGAAATTCCAAACAAGGCATTAGCAACTCACAAGTTTGGATCAGTTCACTATCTGCTGTCAGGGTTGCCAACCATAAATTGGATTCTGAGGCACACCTTGTTGCCCAAGTCAGGTGACCATAACATGATCAGAGGGCATGCCATCAACATGTTGCATGTGTTTGATGTGCCACAAAAGTTCAAAGTCATGAGCCTGATCATTGAAACTATGAAGAGGGACTGCAGCGGATCAGAAGAGGAGCTGTGGATATGCACCTCAGATTCAAGAACTGATAAACTCAAAGATGGGCACAGGAAAATATCAGTTAGATAAGGAACACTTTGCACTTTATCCAGACTTTGAGGACAATGAGGTTGTCATGAATGAAGATGATCCACAATCAGTTCAAGCTCAGAAGAAGAAGGAGAAGGCAAAGAGGGAGAAGGCTGCCAAGATGCCAACTCAAGAGGAGGCATCTGAGTATTTCTTGAAGAACAAGAAGGAGCAGCTTGGTTACTTGATAGCATCAACCTTGAGGATTGAGAAGGGACTGACCACCCTAACTCAAAACCAGGAGAGCCTGGAGAGAATCATAGAACAAAAGTTCTATAACTTAGATGTGAAAGTAACTGAGGTTCAGACTGCAGTGGAGGAGCTACAAGAGGACATGCAGGAGAGGAAGGGCAAGACTACAACCAATGTGTTTGCCAGAGTGCCTAGAGCCCAGAGGTCATTAGCTGTGCCAGTTTCTGACACAAGAGCAACTTCATCTGCACCAGCTACAACCTCAGTGCCACCAGCTCCAGCACCTTCATCAGCTCCAGCTCCATCTACATCAACTGAAGTCTTCGACCAAGGAGACATCTATACACCAACACCGTAAGATCAAGCCTGAGAGTCGATCTAGCACTATGCATTTTCTATGAACTTTTTGGTAACTTGTTGCCAAAGGGGGAGAAAAATGTATAGATCATAGGCTTCGAGAGAGAGAGTGTTGCTTTTGTTCTCTCTTGCTTTATTAGGTGGCTTTTCAACTTTGTTTGCTTTTGGTTGAGATACTATGCTTGTGAGACATTGATAATCATGTGTTTGATCATAAGCTACACTTATGCATGCTTGATATTATCCTATCTATCTTATGTGATCACTCACTTTGCTTGGTGATGAGTGCATGTATTCATTGTTTATTATTTTGAGCGCTCCACCAAGATGTATGTGACATGGAAGAGTAACCCATGAGCCTAATTCATTGTGCATTTGCAGTCCAAAGCAAATCTAAAACTATGCACAAATTTAGGGGAGCTCTTGCTTAGCACATACTTCTCAAAGCGATTTATGTTATTTAAATTCTATTATCATTTGTCGAAGCTTTGATCTATATGGTGTCATCAATTACTACACAGGGGGAGATTGAAAGTGCAACTATCCCTAGGTGGTTTTGGTAATTCATAACAACATATAGCTCATTGAGTTAATGCTATTCCAAGACTATTATTTCAGGAAAGCTCAATGAATGGCATGGCATGGATGATGAAATTGGATCCCTCAAAATACTAAGGACAAAGGATTGGCTCAAGCTCAAAAGCTCAAGACTCTTCATTTTACATTTTAGTGATCCAAGATCACATTGAGTCTATAGGAAAAGCCAATACTATCAAGAAGGGATGAGGTGTTGCTTAATGATCCTTTTGCTTCATGTGCTTAGTGATATGCTCCAAAACCCTCAACTACTTTCCCACATCCACAAATGACCTAAACCTAAAGCCGAAAACGGTCACACCGATTCTTTCTATCCGGCGCCACCGATTCCAAAAGTCATAGCCACTGCCACAAACCCTAAGAAAATCGGTCTTACTGATAGGGATCTCGGTCTCACCGAGATGGGGTTGCAATCTCTCTGTTTCCCTTCGTAACGTTTTGGTCTAACCGAAGTGAGCGTTCGGTCCCACCGAGATTGCAATTTAAACTCTGTGTTTCCTTTTTGTAAAATTTCGATCTCACCGAAAAGAGCAAATCGGTCCGACCGAGTTTACCTGACCAACTCTCTAGTTAGCTAATTACCAAAATCGGTCTCACTGAGATTACGTTATGCCCTAACCCTAACCATATCGGTCTCACCGAGATGCATATCAGTCTCACCGAAAATCACTAACGGTCACTAGGTTTACTAAATCGGTCCGACCGAGTTTAACTATTCGGTCCCACCGAGTTTGGTAAATTGTGTGTAACGGTTGGATTTTGTGTGGAGGCTATATATACCCCTCCACCTCCTCTTCATTCGTGGAGAGAGCCATCAGACTGAACCTACACTTCCAACTTACCAGCCTCGAGAGAGAACCACCTACTCATGTGTTGAGGCCAAGATATTCCATTCCTACCATATGAATCTTGATCTCTAGCCTTCCCCAAGTTGCTTTCCACTCAAACCCTCTTTCTACCAGATCCAAATCCTATGAGAGAGAGTTGAGTGTTGGGGAGACTATCATTTGAAGCACAAGAGCAAGGAGTTCATCATCAACACACCATTTGTTACTTCTTGAGAGTGGTGTCTCCTAGATTGGCTAGGTGTCACTTGGGAGCCTCCGACAAGATTGTGGAGTTGAACCAAGGAGTTTGTAAGGGCAAGGAGATCGCCTACTGTGAAGATCTACCGCTAGTGAGGCAAGTCCTTCGTGGGCGACGGCCATGGTGGGATAGACAAGGTTGCTACTGATGGACCCTTCGTGGGTGGAGCCCTCCGTGGACTCGCGCAACCGTTACCCTTCGTGGGTTGAAGTCTCCATCAACGTGGAAGTACGATAGCACCACCTATCGGAACCACGAGAAAAACATCCGTGTCTCCAATTGCGTTTGAATCCTCTAAACCCTTCCCCTTACTTTCTTGCAAGTTGCATGCTTTAATTTCCGCTGCCAATATACTCTTTGCATGCTTGCTTGAATTGTGTGATGATTGTTTGACTTGTCCTAAAATAGCTAAAATCTGCCAAACTATAAAATTGGGAAAATGTTAAGTTGTTATTGGTCAAGTAGTCTAATCACCCCCCCTCTAGACATACTTCAAGGTCCTACAGTGCTCACTATTAATACCCCTCGGAGGTACGTGGGCGGCGACACTGGCTACGCCAAGCATACTTGGACTCTGCCGAGCTGGGACTTTCCTGCCGATGTGGACATGGAAAGCGCACGGTGTTATTTGAACCCCAACGATGTGCACGTGGACTCCAAGGAGGTTCACCTGGACATCTGCATTATCAAGTTAAATGTTGATCATTGGTCTTCGATCAATGTAATCCACTGTCTAAGCATGGGGAGACTTCCATGCATGATCTTGCTCTATTGGAGTATCACACATGAATAAAAGTGTATCCATTTATGGTTTAATCTAGAATCTTCCATGTATGAATTTTTACTACAGTACTGGTGAAAGACTTATGATGAACCATTTCTTACATATCCTCTGCCCCCTTCCAAGTCATCCTGATTTAATCCCTCCGTCTAGGTGTATAAGGGCATGGTTAATACTTAAATAGTATAGCCAACTGTTGACTATAAGAAAGTGCCATGTCATCTGTAGCCAACATGTATAACAATGGATACTCAAAAACTAATTCTTGAAGATCATTTCATGCAAAGCACAATAAGAGTTATTTCTTCACAAGTTTTGGATGCAGGTTGAACGCTTTAGTTTGCAAAATATACTTTTTTTATCTATTTCACCCAGATGTTTGTGAGCTCTAGTGATGAAATAATATCCCAACAAACCTATCGATACCCGTTACACATGAGATGACCCCCACATCCTTTGTCAAAATAAACAACTCCCCGATCAATGCATTTCACTCTTCTGTGCAATGCACGGGCACCTTACTATAGATTAGTATGACCAAAAATTGTACTAACATTATATATAGTACGATAAATGATGATGCATGTCACCTAAAATTATAAGGGTATCATTGAAAACTATGTTCAAATACGAATCCAACGATATTGTTTTTGTTGACATGCACTAACATTTTTGTTAGTTAAATCTTCAGTCAAATTCAATGGGGGATAAACCACGACCGATGTAGTCGTACTAGTGTAGAGGGCAGCGCTGCACGGGAGTCTCACCCCACTCGTGGCGCGGCAGTAAAGCTGTCATATCACAAAACCCAACCACTCCCAGTAATAAGTGGCCTGGTAAAATAAACGGATAAGCAACCATCACATCCCTCCGTCTTTTTTGCATTTCATCTCTCTGCATTTACTTTCTCCGGTTCATCTCGCACACTCGATCCCTAGCTAGTACTCCTAGTATCCCTAGCTACTACTCCTAGGGCCAGTTCTTTTGGCGGCTTCCCCAGCTTCTCCCATAAGTCTAGTCATAGTGGAGAGTAACATTAAGGCGCCTCACTCATTTATTTGGGTTTCTAAACTACTACTAGTAGTACCTCCATCCTGGTTTATTCCTCACCATTGTAATTTGTGCTAAATTTTGACCAAAGATTTAACTGATAAAATGTTAGTGCATGTGACATGCACTAACATTTCATTAGTTAAATTTATGATCAAAATTTGACACAGATTACAATGGGGACCAATAAACCAGGACAGAGGTAGTAGTTATGGGATTACTAATCTAGAAGCCTAAAAGAACTGGCCCCTGGTACTCCTACTAGTAGTAGTACTCAAGTTGGAAGCGGTTTGGGAATTTGCATGCCTTTCCAACCAGTGAGATACTCCATACAAAGTACGACAGAGAAATAACCATAGAGAAGGAAGCTAAAAGTAAACAATCAAACGAGCATTTTTGCATTTGTTTTGCATTGAATCGTTTCACAAGCTTGACTAGTGTTGTTTTTCTACTTCTACAAAAACCGCATCTTAATGTTAAAACGTGCATTTGCACATACATAAGTAATAGTAGTACTCCCTCCGTCTAGGTGTATAAGTCTTCCCTCCTTCTTGGTCACGGTGCACAACCAAAGATGACTTATTGACCTGGACGGAGGGAGTAGCACAGTCTGCAAGCATATATCGAGAGAGACGTGTAGTGCGATAGTAATAGTAAAGTTTGTGCTATATGCACACACTTGCAAAATGCGTACGAATACACAAGGTTTCCAAACTTTCCCTTTTACATACTTAATTAAGGACGCTAAAAATTCCTAAACGTTCGGGATTTATCATTTGCGTCCCAAAACTAATGAGATCGCCTGACGAAACAAAAATTATACTCCTCCTAAAAGCCACGACGCTCGCAGGAGCGCTTGCGGCTCGCCACAAGTGCCCTGATGCGCGGTCGTTTCAACGCCGACACACAACGCCTCTTCCTCAGCCTACGCAACTCGCGAGGTGCTGATTAATGGCTTGTCGACGGGCGAGCGCGATCTCACCGTGTGGTGATCCGCGCCAACAGTACTCCTCTCACCGGAAGCGTGCACCGGTCCACGTACCGCCAAGCGTAGATGAGGCGCTTTGGGCCCGACTGCACTCGATGCGTCGGGCAAAGCGCCCTCCGCCACCCTCATGGCCCTTGCACGAGCCTTCCGCCAAAGAGCCAATTGCACGACTCTCTCTGGACGCGACATAGGCCTCCCAGCAGCTTGTTCCATGCGCGCTTCTCTTCCTCGGCCTTCTTCTCCGCCTCTATTTTGGCGCTCGATGGAGGCAAAGCCTCCCACAAGGCGACATCCATTTCTTTCCAAAGCTCCTCAAGGCTGGGGGGGCTCGGCGGGCGGCGCGGCGTTCTCCTCGTAGCGGGGAGCCGATGCGTCCTCCGACGCGCGTGCTGGCGAGATTGGGAACACCGACGCGTCCACCTCGACGCGTCGCGGCGAGGAGCGGAACACCGACGCGTCGTCCTAGAGTAGTGGCGGCGAGGAACAGAACGGCGACGTGTCGTGTCGCTGCGAGGAGCGGAACGCCGATGCGTCCTCCTCGACTAGTGGCGGCGAGGAATGGAACGGTGACGTGTGACCGTCCGCGGGTGCAGCGAGGGGCGCCTAGGGCTTGGGAGGGGCGATGCCATGGTGTTCGACGTGAGAGGGAGGGGGAGGAGATAGCGATGAACGTGAACGTGAGGGGGAGGAGATAGCGATGTCGTGGGAGGCGTAGTATTTATAGCGAGCAAGGGCACACCTACGTAAGATATGGACTGAGCTGCACTGACTTAACTGCAGGTCTAGTTGCGTCACTAACATGTGGGCCAGACCCCTATTGGGCCCATATGTCAGTTAACCAATGCACCTGCAGTTAAGTAACAGCTACGTGGGCATATTTGTTGGAGTAAATTTCGGGGGAGGGAAGGGGTGGAAATATTGCTGGTCACAACGGATTGGACGAGCGCGGGGGGAGGAGAGTCATGCATGCAGATTTTTCCACACGGAGTGGAGTGGTGGGACCGCCGGAGGGAGAAGGAGAGTCTGGCAGGCATATTGTTTCCACACATGGAGAGGAAAAGATTTGGAGACGAACGGCTTCCTGCAGGTATGGGGAACGGTGCATAATAAATCTCATCTTGCATGCCGGGCTAGGTATAGTCTCAAGTCATTAAAAACATACACGCCCCACACTTGTTCATATTTCAAGGTGCACTAAATTATTGCATGCGATGATTAAGGCTGGCCATAATGGTGGTATCTTAGCTGGTATCATGCACACGGGAATAGCAAACATGCTAATGTGGCAAAGAATTAAAGAAGAGAGGGGGGTTAGAGTAACTAGTGTTCATGCATGCATTGGTAAACACATTTTTTTGTGAAGAACTACAAAAACTATTCCACCGCCTCTATCTTGCTAAGAGTAGGTCAAAATTTTGAATCGAGCCCTTTAAACTAGAAGGGAGGTAGTAGTACTCTAATAGCTAACCTTGGCCCTATTTGGATCCATGTGTTAGAGTTAGTTTGGGTTAGTTTGAACTCAACTAACCCAAAAAAAATCTAGTCCACCCAAGAGGTGCTTTATACTACTCATTATAATCAGTATTGTAGATATTGATATTTTTAGTATAAACGGTTGACGGAAGTAAAAAGGACCAGAGGGAGTATCATGCATGCGGGGTACGCAAAAAAATTGCTCATTTATAGCCGGGCGAAGTCTCAAAGGGCGCGACCGCGCGAGGGAGGCGAAGGTCATGGGAGGCGTGACGGTTGACGGAATTAATTGAAGTTACACACAAGCCGGCATGGCGTGCGAACAGGCAGAAGCTATACCATCAGGCCTACGATATGGGTCTAGTAGACATGACATCTAGTGGGTCCCGCATAGTTCTCGAGAACTCTTTGGGGACTTGCAGCCGTTTATCCACCGGGCAAGCCAGCAACCCCACGCCGTTCGCACGCCCTACTCGTCCCCGTCTTCTACTAGTACAGTACCTTACAACAGTTCGCTCCCAGTCGTCCCGTCCTTCCACATTACGGCAGTTCCACTAATCCTAACCCTCCTCCCAAATCCATGGTGTCCCAAATCTCCATGATCGGCGGTGAGTACAACGTTAGAACCATCACCGGCGATGAGTTTGACGTCATCTACACCCGTTCTTCCACAACGGTGAAATAATGCCTTTCTCGCTTCAAACGCATGTTCGAAAACTCAAATGATGAGTGGGTCGCTGGGCTAGATGTTGAGTACACCACAGTCCTGGGAAGCGAGAAGAAACTAAAGGAGGCAGAGAAGAAGAAGAAGCCCGCCGTGATCCAGGTTTGCGTGCATGACTTATGCTTGGTCTACCACATATACCATGCCGACGTTGAGTGCGAGGAATTTAAGAAGTTCCTCAAGGGCAGCCGAGTCAAATTCGTTACTGTAGACTTTAGGAACGACAAGGAAATCCTGGGTCAGATAGGCCTCGTTGTAGGCGACCCCTTCGACCTCCAGAAGGAAGGGCTGGTGTCCTTCTCTCAGCCTTCAATGCTGACCCTGGCAGCAACCATGATTGATCGTTCGTACGCTAAACTGAAGAAACCTCATCACGAGTTTCATCATGCATGGGAGTCGAAGACTTTAGATGAAGATCACATCCTGTACGCAGCAATGGATGCCTACCTTTGTTTAAATATCTACAAGTGTTGGTTGAAGAAGCAGAGCTCAGTGTCCGGTTCAAGCAAAGAAGCGTCGGCGAAGAGGAAGAGGGACAAGGACGAAGTCGAGGACGTGGATTCGGACTCCGAATAGGTGGCAGTGCCGTCGCTCATGCTGGTTCTACTGCGGTGTCAAGCGGACTATTTGCTTAGTTTATTTTCAAGGGTGTGTTGTGCTGAGGCCCCAGCAGAACTATGTTTATGTTCTTTCTCATTATTTGAACTCTTTAGTACGTACAGTAGTACTAGTACTATGTCTTACTACTGTTCTTATTGCAGTTGGTACTACTGCTCGTATCTTCGTGTTCCTACTGTAGTTAATACGTTCGTACTAGTAGTATAATTTGGGTCAGTCGATTTGTGAAAGAAGTTCGACGGAGTGAAGGAAGAAGATGGCAGGGTGCCCATGATCTATCTTATGAGTGTTGGATGTGGAATGCAGTTCGCCATAAAAAAATGGATCGTGCCCGGGGTTAAACGGATGGCGGGGGTGGGGGGAGCATGGCGGTGGCAGGCGGTTCATGGGAGGGCGCGGCGGCGGCGGCAGGCAGTTAGGCATGTGGCGGGCTGAGAAGATGAACCGTGCATCTATTTCGGAGGTTGAAGAAGCCCTTCTAGCCATCCATGTTGCATCAAACGGCTCACAAGAGTCGACTGACCCAAATTGCTCCTTCAGATTGCAGGATCCATGTGGCATTCAAGGTCTCGAAGGTAGATTCTGCGTCCGCACCCGGTTTGCGGGCTCGACGCACGCGCGACCGGCTTCCGCCGGGATAGCCACCATGCGCGCCTCCTCCGTGCGGGCGGAGACGACAATGACACGCTAGTTCCTCCTCGCCGGTGTGCTGGAGCACGTGCTCCTCCTCCTCTTTGTATGCTGCGTGCATAGACGCGGCTCCACCAGCTGCTCGCGTGCTTGGCAGCGCGGCGGCATCGTGAGGAGGGACTGCAGACGATGTGAGCGGGCGAGCCTTCGGCTTGGCGGCGACGCGGCGGTGATGGGCGAGAAATTGGTAGCCGGAGCAGGCGGGCGCCGGCATGCGCAACGACGGCGGTGACATATTGATGAGTGCGCGTATGAGAGCTTAGTTTAGTTTTATATAGGGTTGGTCAAACTTAAAAGAAAATCGTACTAGTACAGGTAAACATTAGACTTAGGCCGCACTTTTATTAGTTACCACAGCCACGATAGGGAATCCTGTGCAAGCGCGTGAACCGCGGCCGCGCGGTCGATCGAATTGTGCATCACCGTGTCACGCTCGAAGGACATCCACCGAACCTTTTTGTGTATATGAAAACAATCTCCGAATATTACTCAATTTTTTTCCGGGAAAAGTTCTTGACGCTACAATATTTCCATATATTTTAATTTAGCTCCAGTTCGTGTTTATTTGGATTTGGACGTTTTAAGTGCGCCCTAGTTTTTTTAGTACTGATTTTGGGGCTGTTTGGTTCCCAACCAACGTTTGCCAAGCCAAAATTTGGCAGCCACAGTTTAGTTGGCATGTGTTTGGTTTTTGCCACACTTTGGCTTGCCACACTTTATTGCCCCTATGGCCCACTTGTCATAGAGACAATGTTGCCACACTTTCCTAAGGTTAGTTCTTCAAAATGAGAGCCAGAAGTTGGCAAGCCTAAGGGAATCTTGCCACACTTTTTGAGTGTATGTAATGTGGGACCGTAATGTGGCTTGCCTAAGGTGTGGCTTGAACCAAACACCCACCTAAGTTGGTCAAACTTGCCTAACCTTAGGTGTGGCAACCTTAGGCAAACTTAGGGGCTGTTTGGTTCTAGGTCTAGCATTGCCACACTTTGCCACACATTTTTGCCAACCTTGCCTAAGCTTAGTTCATTAAAATGAGAGCCACAAGTTGGCAAGCCTAAGGGAATCTTGCCACACTTTTTGTGTGTATGCCATGTGGGGCTCAAGTGTGGCTTGCCTAAGGTATGGCTTGAACCAAACACTCACCTAAGTTAGTCAAACTTGCCTAACCTTAGGTGTGGCAACCTTTGGCAAAGTTAGTCACAAACCAAACAACCCTTCATTTTAAAGAACTAACCTTAGGCAAGTGTGGCAAAAATTGTGTGGCAAAATGTGGCATTCCTAGGCCTAAAACCAAATAGCCCGTAAGGGGCTGCTTGGTTTGTGACTATGGTTGCCACATCTTGCCACACCTAAGGTTAGGCAACTTTGACCAATTTAGGAGGGTGTTTGGTTCAAGCCTTACCTTAGGCAATATACTTTTTTCCACACTAGGGCCCCGCATGACATACACTCACAAAGTGTGGCAAGATTCCCTTAGGCTTGCCAACTTGTGGCTCTCAGGGGCTGTTTGGTTCTAGGACTTGGAGAGGTCGCGTCCGTGTCAGAGCAATCACTCCATCCAGTCCTTTTTGTTTGCGTATAACAAAATCTCGTTTTCCATTCACATTTTACAAGTAAAATTCATGGACAAACTTTGACCCCAAAAAACGGTGGGGACTAGTAAACCAGAACGGAGGTAGTAGTTTTTTTTAATCAAAGAAGGGTTTCCCCCTTCCGATTTTCATTACTGAAAACCAACATCTAAATCTAAACATAGTATTTGCCCTAGAACTACCAGGTTCAACATCTCGCAACATAAACCCATACAACCATACGCCAAGGAGGTACGTAGTAGGTAGTACTATGAACTCCATTTTTGCTCCATACCAATCATTCTAAAAACTACTTAGAACTTATAACGCGCCATTGAAAATCAGAACTCTTAACCCGGTTAAAAAATGTTATTTTAAACGTGGCTACTCGATCTGTGGAAACTAGCAAGCCACCGCCTCCAAGTCGTTCACCTGTGGTCCCGACCATCAACTCGTACGGATCAAATTATCATGCGAGCTGACTATTCCTACAAAGGTGCGTTTCACCACGTACCCGGTACCCGCGAATGTAGCAATCGTGCACCTAGGGTTTTAGGGTTTATTTGTTAACGTTGCCTTTATGTAACACTCATGTGTGCGAGACAGCGAGAGACCGACTGCGTGCGTGCGCCTCTTCTCTTCGTATATGTACTCCACCGTTTGTCTGGTGTCCACAAAATTATAATAACTACTAGCAATGTGGCAATACGTTGCCACACGATCTGAGTAGATTAATACATATTCACCGATTTGATAGAAAAAAGTCTAGTTTTGAAATACGTATATCACTAAAAAATGTTATGTTTCACTCAAAATATATTCCTTTGGCGGTTTTGATGAGATAAGGGAGGGATGTTGTTGGTTTCAAGATTCGAGAAGTGGTATGTGTCTAATTTCTACTCTTACTAGCAAGATGCCCGTGCGTTGCACGGAACATCAAGATCTTGTGGGAGAAAAGGATGAACGAGGGAAGGCCTTATCTGCAAATGTGGAGAGGAGTGCGGGTAAATCAGACGACCTATATTGCAGGATGGCAAGCCCACCATCATCACCAACTCTGTTTTTTATCCCTACTCTTATAAAAAGCATAGTCGGTGATGATCGTGTGCCTGCCATCCTGCAATATAGGCCGTTCGATCTATATCTGACGGATAGGAAGGAAACTATGGCAATTTTGCAAAAAGATACCCACACCCCTCTCAACACTTGCAAATAAGGCCTTGCCTTGTTCATCCTTTTCTCCCACAAGATAAACTACTCATACAAATGCATCTTCATGTTCCGTGCAACGCATGGGCATCTTGCTAGTTGTTGCAAAAAGCCCATGTGTGTGTGAGAGAGAGAGGGAGAGAGGAGGAGGACGGAGTGCATGTGTGACAAAGACACAAAGAGTGTGTGTGCGAGAGGTATCAGCTTAAAATGAGGCGATAGTGTGTGTGTGCACGATCGAGAGGGCGTGTCTCAAGAAGGGAAGAAAAATCTACATAGATACAAGGAGCGGGAGAGAGACATGTATGTGATAGTGGAAGCATGAGTGTGCGGGTGTATAAACCTATCTAGAGGCTAGTCGATAAATGTTTGTGAGAGAAATATGAGGCGAAGTGCAGCGAGAGTTTTGTGTGTGAGAGAGAGAGACGGTGAGTCGGGAAGGGGAGTGGAAGCAGGAGTTGTGTGTGTGTGAGAGAGAGGGGGGAGTTTGTCCGATCGGTAAACAAATGAATAATGTCGATGCAGGATGGAGATTTAAAAGGAGACCGCAACAAATGTTGTGTCTACAGGAGAGAGAGAGAGAGAGAGAGTAATTTTAGTGGTATGATTCATATCTAGAGACATATAGGGTGTGTGAGAGAATCCCATAGAGATAAACACAAAGTGAAAGACGAGTGGAGACAGTGTGTGTGGCGGTGAAAAAGAAAGCTTAGGTACCTAGTGATACGAGAGAACGGTAGAGACGTGAGAGATAATGAAAACCGTGTAATGTATAATGATAGGGAGAGTGTGACACTTCTCAAGGGAGACGTGGAAAGACCATGTTTGCAAGGATAGGAGAAACATGAAGTGAGCGTGCGGGTGAGCTGAAGAAAAGAGAGTGATAGCTACATGAAGGAGCATGCATGCGAGAGAGATGGGCGTGAAAGGAGTGAACATAAAAGGGATTCAAATATTTGAATTTGAGATGATGATACATGTAATCCATACTCGAACCAAAATTGATCTATCAAACATGCATACTCATATGAATTCACGCGCATCTATGTTATTTAATATGTAGATAATAATGATCCATACAATTTAGTAGAACATAATTTGGTTTAATTTTTTGAATTCAACCTTATGATTTTGAGATCATTGTATTTGTAAAGCATATTATACATATAAAGGAGCAGAATTCTTTGTTGTGCTTTTGAAAGTATATATAAAAATGATGTATATAGAATTTTATCCATTCAAAAATGGATCCCGCCAAAAAAATAGAATACAAACGGGATTCGAATTGAGTTGGCACGATAGCGTGCACTCTGCAAAATTTGAACGAAGCGGGAAAGTCGCAGTAACCGCCCGAAACCAAAATCTGCGAGATGGAAATTACTACTGCCTATGCCTGCCACGCAAAGCCTATCTGCTCGATTTCTATAGGTTTTGATAGGGGTAGGTTTGTAATTTCACTCGAACATGACATAACCGCCTCTCACCGGATTCATACACGGTGGGCGCCAAAACACAGTGTGTCCTCGGCCGAAATCGACTCCCTCCCCGATTCATACACGGTGGGCGCCAAAACCAAACTCTCGTCGGCAAATATTCGGTGTATGCGAGATTACCGTCCTATCCCCAACCGACTAATATTGCTGTGATGTAGGAAATTTGAAATGGGGGCTATGTTTGTAAATTTCCTCGCATTTGAGACAAGCGCATACCAAGACATGGTTCCCCCCTTCCTCTCCACCTCCATTTCCCCATTCGTACTCCATGGGCGCTAAAACACCCTCTCCACCCCAGCCTCCTCCGTCCGCCACCCCATCCACCACCGTCCTCCTCCACCATGCCGGAGCTAATATCCCGCCGCCGCCGTCCATTACAAGAGATCGACCTCTCTCATCCACGGCTTCGGACCGGGATCCTTGCATCCCGTTCTCTCGCTTCATCCCCGCCGTCGTCCACCTTGCTGGCACCGCTCCTACGACCGTCTCGTGCACCGCGCCCCGCCGCCACCGTCTACCCTCCTAGATCTTCTTCCATGCTGTCGATAGCCATCGCTACCGCAGCACCGTCAAATTCTCCGCAGATGCATACACGGCGCCGCACCAGAGGCGGTACTCTTTCGTATCTGCTCAACTTTTTTGTCGCAGCAAGAAAATATATCGCCACTTCTTTACTCTGATTTCTTGTCCATCACTTAGTTGCTAGTTGAGAGCAAACATTGGTTGCGAAGTTGCCTTTGTCCGGTTTGCACCTTCAGATCCGCCATGGCACGCTCAACACTATACTCCCAATGCTTATGGTTTTCCCCTTTTATATTCCACACTAGTTAAATCGCAGTAGACTAAATTTCAAAATTGGGTCAGTCGATTTTTCAGAGCTCGCCGGAGTTCGCCGATGCGAACGAAGGGGCTCGGGTGGGGATTTTGGTTGGGGGGTGGGGCGATGGTGGGGCCTCGTTGAACTAAGAAAACTCGACGCGGGTGGGGGCGGGGGTGGGGGGTGGGGGTGGCGGAGGAACACAGGCGGTGAGGGCCGATGGTCCGGCCCGGCGTGCCCGCAAGCGGTGTTCTCAGATGGGAAGAATCAGAGACGAGGAAGAAGAAGGGTTAGGAGACGTAGGATCTTCATCCAACCGCCTGAAATGGTCGACTGACCCAAATGCAGACATGCCTTTATATTCAGTACCATCATCGTACCTGCTTAGCACTGCTCCTGAATCCATCAAGCTAAACAACGTGCCACTCATAATTCCAAACTTGTTGCTCAAGTACGAATCTGATATGATGCTGATATTACTAAAACAGATAACATTTAATTGGTCAGCTAATGTTCCTACTTTACTTTCGAAAAAGCACGTGTGCCCCATATAGAGAGACAGCAGGGAGTTGCTTTCTTAATGCGCTCTGGTTCATCATGTGTGGGCACTGCGCAACGAGCATTTTATTATCCAAAATCTGCTTGCTATTCTTTACCATGTTCCTCTTCCGTTCTTCTTTAATAAGTACTCTCTCCGTTCCTAAATACAAGTCTTTGTATAGATTCCACCATGGACTACATATGGAGCAAAATGAGTGAATCTACACTCTAAAATGTATATGGATACATCTGTATGTGATCCATAGTGGAAATCTCTACCAAGACTTATATTTTGGAACGGAGGGAGTATGATAGTAGTACAATATGTTCCTTGTAGTGAATATGAGCAGGGACATTTGTAGTGTAGATGTCTATACAGTCGGTTGGTATGGACACTTTGAACTCGTCGGGCCTCTTTGATTCGTAGGATTTTGTAAACATGGGAATAGGATTTGTAGTGGCCTGCCCACTTGAATCCTATAAGAATAGCAAGGAAATGTGGGGAGCTATGTCGGCTTTGAGAGTTACACTGATATTAACAGTACCGCACCTTCAGTTGAAGAGAGCTGGTATCCGTAGGCTTTCTAGCCGTACAGGCAATACTAGCACATATATTCCAGCAAGTTCCACTTTGCTGATTTTACTCTGATGCTTACGGGTTTTCCATTATATCTACACTATGATCTCTGTAGCTACTTTGTGTCGCACTAGCAGTAGTCCACTCTTGAAGCTAAACACCGCAATGACTTACAAAATTGGCACCAAGGCATTGAGTGCCATTCTGGATGCAATGAAACTCATACGCTCACCACCTATTGATTCTTGTTCAGAATATGATCCTAATGACTATTCGAACCTCGAGGAGTCAAAGGCAGATGGCCTGTCCTGTTCACCCATCTAGGTGCCTGTTCTAATTTGGCAAGGTTTTATTTATTGCGCGTATCTTGCATATGTTGTCTTGCATTTCTTCTACTTTGTTGCACCGCCATCTGCTTAGTTTACTCATCATATATGTTGAGATGCCATGCCCATTCATTATCAATACATATTCCATCTGTCATCATACCATGTTTCTCCACTCAGATGCTGTTCTTGTGCATCAGACATCAAAAAGGAAGAGGGTGATTGCCGAACCTGAAGGAGCACCGGCAAAGTCCTTGAAAAACATGGTTGTGCCGGAGAAATCAGACATCACCCCACCTTATATTGGCTGTACAACCAGTGACACAAAACGTAGGACCGACTCCAGCAGACTGTACCCATACTTCACTGGCCACACCACTAGCCGCACCACACAGGACCTGCACTCCAGCAAAAGGTATGCCAATTTCAGTTGTCATAGCGCCACCGCATCACGTAAAAATCCCACTCCGAAAAAAGTACAACAAGTCCACTGCCAAAGACCTATCCCAACTGCAGAGACGGTCAATTCCTGCAGATTGGAACCCCATTCCAGTTATTCCCAGTTTAAAAGACTATGCTTTCAATGTTGTTAGGGACTACGTGCATATATTCCCATCATGTGAAGATTATAGTGAAGACAAACACCATTTTCACATCTTCCTGTCCCACTTACGTGTAAGTGCTATTATTCATGGTGATTATTTTCCTGTTTTCTGCTGATTGAACACATCAATGATTTACGTTACATTGTTGTAAGTAGGCGAGGGTCAATCTGGATAGTCATGACGAGCAAAGCTTGCTTGCGTTTTTCAAGGAAGCATTGCAGCAGTATCGGTGTTACCTGAGGAAATCACACTTTGATGGCAAGTCTATAAACGAATTTTTGGTGAAGTCTCCTATGCTAAATTTAGAAGACATTGAATGGAAAAACATTGTTATGCACTGGTCTCATTCCGAGGATGAGGTACTGTCTATGATATCGCATGTAACGCCCACGATGCGACTATATCTCCCACGTGTCGAGGCACGACTTGGAGGCATAACCGCATGGTGGTTTTGTCGCAAGAAGGGCCATCTTCGCACAATCCCATGTAATGGACAAGAATGGGATAAAGAGTTGGCCTACAATCACCACTTCACACAATTCATAAATTAAACATACATCATACAGAGTACAATCAAGGTCCGAGTATGGAACCAAAATAAAAGAAGACAACCCCAAATGCTAGATCCCTGATCGTCCCAACTGGGCTCCACTACTGATCATCAGGAAACGAAACATAGTAATGACCAAGTTCCTCGTCGAACTCCCACTTGAGCTCGGTTGCGTCACCTGCACTGGTATCGTCGGCACCTGCAACTGTTTTTGTAGAATCTGTGAGTAACGAGGACTCAGAAATCTCACACCCGTGAGATCAAGACTATTTAAGCTTATAGGAAGGATGGGGTAATGAGGTGGAGCTACAGCAAGCACTAAGCAAATATCGTGGCTAACATACGCAAATAAGAGCGAGAAGAGGAGCAACGCAATGGTCGCGAAGCTAGAAGTGATCAAGAAGTGATCCTGAAACTACTTACGGTCATACATAACCCAAACCGTGTTTACTTCCCGGGCTCCGCCGAAAAGAGACCATCATGGCTACACACGCGATTGACGTATTTTAATTAAGTCAAGTATCAAGTTCTCTACAACCGGATATTAACAAATTCGCATCTGCCACATAACCGCGGGCATGGCTCTCGAAAGTTTATACCCTTCAGGGGTGTCCCAACTTAGCCCATCACAAGCTCTCATGGTCAACGAAGGATATTCCTTCTCCCGGGAAGACCCGATCAGTCTCGGAATCCCGGTTACAAGACATTTGGACAATGGTAAAACAAGACCAGCAAAGCCGCCCGATGTGCCGACAAATCCCGATAGGAGTCGCACGTATCTCATTCTCAGGGCACACCGGATAAGTCAAGCTATGAGTAAAACCAAGCCTCGAGTTTCCCCGTGGTGGCCCAAGAAGTTGCCGGTTCGGACCAGCACTCAGAGGAGCACTGGCCCGGGGGGGTTAAATAAGGATGACCCTCGGGCTCGCGAAAACCCAAGGGAAAGGTGTAGGTGGTAGGCAAATGTAAAACCAAGGTTGGGCCTTGCTGGAGGAGTTTTATTCAAGGCGAACTGTCAAGGGGGTCCCATAAATCACCCAACCACGTAAGGAACACAAAATCAAGGAACATAACACCGGTATGACGGAAACTAGGGCGGCAAGAGTGGAACAAAACACCAGGCATAAGGCCGAGCCTTCCACCCTTTACCAAGTATATAGATGAATTAATTAAATAAGAGATATTGTGATATCCCAAACTATCCATGTTCCAACATGGAACCAACTTCAACTTCACCTGCAACTAGCAACGCTATAAGAGGGGCTGAGCAAAAGCGGTAACATAGCCATACAATGGTTTGCTAGGAAAGGTGGGTTAGAGGCTTGACATGGCAATATGGGAGGCATGATATAGTAAGTGGTAGGAATCGCGACATAGCATAAGAGCGAGCAACTAGCAAGCAAAGATAGAAGTGATTTCGAGGGTATGGTCATCTTGCCTGCAAAGTTCTTAGGGTTGTCGAAAGCTTGATCCTCGTAAGCGCTCTCAACAGGTTCCTCGTTCACGTACTCGTATCCCGGCTCTACCCAAAGAAAGAACACAAGCAAAGGACCAACAATCAATCACGGGCGATGCACAAGCAACATGAAGCAATACATGGCATGATATGCGAGATGTGATATGCAATGCATATGCGTGCCCCAGAAGGGAAAAGATGAACAAGGCATCAACTTGGTAAACCAAGTATGCCACTGGAAAGATGAGATGATTTCGGTTGAAATCGATATAAAGATCACTGGAATCGGATGCACGGTTTGCAAATGACAAGCAAAACAAGGATGGCACAATTCTGCGATTAACAGCATGATGCCACCTAGTATGCAACAAGAGACTAAGCTACTGCACTCCAACATAACAAAAAAGCATATGGCAGTGTACTCAAGATGCTTGACAAAAGATGAACACTGAGATACGGCTAAATCACAAAAGAGCAGGTTCAAACAAGCATGGCAAAAGTGCAAAAGATATCAGCTTCACAAACTTAGTGAAAATAACATGCCAGGAATTATTATCAGGAAGACATGTTTAGAGCAAGCTAACAACATGCTACAGGAACATAACATAGCAAACAAAGGCATGGCATGAATCTAATAAATGTATAGAACAAAAGTCCCTTACTTATCAGGAGCCAAAAAGGCACAAAAGATATGATGGCACCCATATAAAAATAGCAAGTTCCGTTACAGATTCAGACTTGGCAGAAAAACAGAGCATGGCATAAACAGCAGCATGAAGGCAACTTTGCGAGCTCAAACCACTCATCACAAGCCCTTTCATGACAAAACAAGCATACTAACAGCAAGATGACATGTTCATGAAGCTAACCATGGCAAGAGAAAGTTCATATCATGCATGGATCACTAGCAACAACATCAGCAAAATTGATTAACATGTAAACAATCTGCTAGGAACATTTTATAGCAAAAGTAGAGCAAGATTAAGACATGCTAGAGCACTCCATAATTGCTACCAGGAGCGAGGATGGATATAGCACAGCCATATGTCCAAAACATCCTTACTGAATATACTCAAAAGAGGCATGGATCTCACTGTAGAAACATGAATACATGGCATAAAAATAACAGCAGGGAAATGACAGCCAAAAACTAAGTCCCTGAAAACAGCAATATCACGAGAGCTACTTTGCATGCTTGTGCTAATCACCACATTGATCACAAAAATACATGTCATACACCCCTATAAAGATGGCATGGAATAGCCCAAATCACATTTAGATCTCATGCCCATAGGATGCACACAATAAATGTAGCAAAAATGATAAATGCCCATAATCTGATAAGAATCAGCACCTAACATTTTATAGCACTTACATCAGAGATTTGGGCACCCAGATGAACTCAAACAAGCATGCCTCAATGGAACAAAGTGAAGAGCGCATCATGATGAACATTTCGATATATCACGCGCATGAAACGGAGCAGTATGCAACAAGTTATGGCATGATGAACAGGGGTTAAAAATGCTACAGAGACAAAGACGTGGAGAAAATTTGAACCTCCAGATCTAGGGTTCGTCGGGGCGCGCGAACCGAGGTTGATCGGGGAGTTCGCCGGAGTGGAGGGAGAGGACAAAGAGGTGGCTCCGGGGCGGATCCGGCCGGTCCCGTCCCGGATCCGGCCGGGGAAGGCGGCGATGGGCGCGGCGGCGTCGGCGCGGCCGGTGAGCGGGCGGCAGAGCCGCCGGCGAGGCGGCGGCGCGGAGGTTGATGGCGGCCTTGGCGGCGGCCGTCAGAGATCCAGCGGCGGCGCTGGGTCTCGGCGCGGCGCAGCGGGTACGGGCCCCGGTGGCGGATCTGCGCCCGGCAGACCTGGCCTTGTGGGGCAGCGGCGGTGACGGGGCGGTGCAGGAGTGGTTTAGGCGGCAGGGCAGACGCGTCCGGCACCGAGCGGACGTGTCCGACGCGCAGAGGTAGGGGGAGACTAGGGTTTGGACCCGGAATTTGGAGAGGGGATCACATATTTATACCTAGGAGGTGGGAGTGTCCAAATGAGGTGTAGTTTTCGGCCACGCGATCGTGATCGAACGGTCGAGAGGATGGAGGGGGTTTGGATGGGTTATTGGGCCACTTGGGAGGGGTGTTGGGCTGCAACACACACGAGGTCTTTACGGTTCCCTGGTTAACCGTTGGACTATCAAACGGACTCCAAATGGCACGAAACTTGACAGGCAGTCTACCGGTGGTGTACCAAGGCCGCTTGGCAAATTTCAGTCTATTCCGAGAACGTTTAACACCCGCTCATGAAAAAGGGACAAGAGGGGTGCGACGGTGCACGTGGGAGTGCCGGATTGCAAAACAGACAACGGGGAAAATGCTCGGATGCATGAGACAAACACATATGCAAATGCGATGCACATGATGCCATGATATGAAATGCATGACATGAACGAAATGCAAAACGAAGACAAAACCCAACCATGAAGGGAATCTCATAACTTAAAGCCGAGAATGGCAAGAGTCGGAGTTACAAATATGGCAAGTTACATCCGGGTGTTACATCGCATGACAATTTGAACTTCTACTTTTCCACAGATCTTTTTTGCAGGAAATCTGCTGGAAAAAGAATTCCGGTTTGAAAAGAACGACACGATATCGCAAATACGCTGCCCGCTGCTTTGCTCTTGTTAGTACCTGTTTTCCTGTGTCACTGTACTTGCATACATACTTGATTCATTACGTGACAGCAGTATGCATGATAGCTTGCTTATCAATTTTTCGCTCCAAATTATCTGATCTATATGAATGGTTACATTAGTGTAGAATATATCCAATGCCAATGAAATTTTAGCTCTGCATTGTTCTTGTAAGTACCTGCTGTCCTTTATCAGTGTACTTATATTGACAGGTAGTTGTTCATTTACCATCACTCTGCAGCTTAGTTTCCTTTGCCCTCCATTTTCTACACATAAGATCTATATTTACTCTTACCATAAGGTTGGATAACACCGATGGTACTGAAGAAGTTTAGCTCTGCATTGCTCTTGGCTGTACCTTTTTCCTGTATCGTTGTACTTACATTTATAGCTACTTGGTTATGTAGCATCACTCTTCATCTTATCTTAAATATTCTCCATTTTTCTTATATTGTCACATCTATATTTACTCTTAACAAAATGTAGAATAAAGGCAATGCTTATGAACAAGATTATGTGGTAAACTTTTTGAATTGCCCCCCCATCAGCATGGACAAGGGCTTTATAGAGCCTGCCTTCACCAATAATGTAAGTATGTCCTTCTCAAGCCTTCGAACTTTGTTGTGTATATTTGGTTAGGCATGACTGCAACAACTGTTTATTTTTGGTGTTTGCATCAAATTGCATGTTTAAAGTTTATTACGTACTCCAGTTCATAAACATGTCCTTCTCAATTTAAGTTTTCAATTGTACAACCAAGTTCCTTCTTCATACCATGTAAATTAAACTATACAGAGCAAGTGATCTTATTTTGCCAATCTGAAATGGGATAAATTGACAGCACACTAACCATTGATACCTATGAGTTCTTGATCTGTAATCTAGTGGTGTCGTGAAGTTGCCAACTCCTTCACAATGTCATTTCCTGCCATGTCTTGACCTGAACAATACCATATTGTGTTAATGCTATTTTAAACTGTGTCACTTTATTCACAAGAAGAAATGTGATGAATTGTCAAGACCTTGATACTTATATGTGCAAAACCTATCATCAGTCTGCTTCTTTATCTTTCAGAGTGAGTAGGATATAAGTGTCAAACAAGTACAGTCTCACCAACTTGCTCAGCTGCTTGCGCTGCAGCTCCCGAGCAGGGCTAACCTTTCTTGAACTCTATTGAAGTTCTGTCGGTTTTGTATATTATATTGTCGGCGTGTTTAGTTGCACTTGTGGCGATCTTTGATGCCCAGTGTATGTAATCTGCTGTCTGCTTGTGCTTTATTATCATAGTGGCGAAATTTGATGCCTAGTGGATGTAATATGTCGTAATTTCTTTATTGTATAGTCTAGGTTATTCTTATTCACGACGCTGCAGTTATTTTACTGTATATATATATCATGTCTTCGCAGTAAACTGGCCAAACCGTAAAATTACGGTACATAATCGGGCCGTCATGCAAATCACCATGTATGATCCGCATCATGGGCCCCATCATCTTGGTCCGTTAACATGCCTAAATGTAAACTGACCCACTAGTAGATTCGGGCCTTTAATAGGCCGAGTAAACCGCCGGCCCTATTTTCCCAAGAAAACTCAATGGGCCTTTAGGAGGCTGAAAAGTAGGTTGGGCCTGAAACGTGCCGAACAGCTCACGGGCCGGCAACATGCCGAAATAGACCCTGGCCCATGAATGTGCCAATCAAATCATGGGCTTATAACAGGCCAAAATTGTCTCGGTCCTTGTTTGGCCCAATCAGATTATCGGTATGAAAGCGAGCGGATGCAAACCGGGTCGTGAGTTAGGCCCAACTATATGACGGCTTTAACGGGCGAAATTAATATCAGGCCAAAATGTTAAACGGGCCCTTAACAGGCCGAAACTAATATCAGGCCGAATTACTAAATGGGCCTTTAGCAAATGGGCCCAAAAGTGTGGCGTCCAGTTGACGGGCCGAATCTCATATGGGCCATAATTTAGCCCAAAGCCTTTTAAAGGGCCGGACCTGATCTGGGCTGTAATTTGGCCCAGAACATGGTAGGCTTTTAACGGGCTCGATATCATATGGGCAATTATTAGGCCCGAAACGTGGCAGGCCATTAATGGACCGAATCAAATATGGGCCGACATTTGGCCCAAATCATGGCAGCCAGTTAATGGGCCGGCCTACTAGGGTCCTCAAAATCTTGTGGGCCTACAGCTAGGCCGGCCCATTATGGTCCACAAAAATCTTGTGGGCCTTCACCTGGGCCGACCCATTATGGCGCGCAAAAATCTTGTGGGCCTTTACGTGGGCCGGCCCATTATGGCCCGTAAAATCTTGTGGGCATTTAACTGGGCCGACCCATTATGGCCCGCAAAATCTTGTGGGCCTTTAGCTGGGCCGTCCCATTATGGGCCGCAAAATCTTGTGGGCCTTTAGTTGGGCCGGCCCATTTAAACTTTATGGGCCACTGTTGGGCCGTGCCATGTGTCGACGTATCATAGGCGCTTTGGGTCAAATGAGTGGATGACATCTGTCCCAATGGTGAGCCGACACGTGTTTCCTCCAGCCAATGATGATTTTACACATGGAAAATCCCCATTGGTCGGGGCTGTTAACGGGTTATCGGATCCAAAACCGGACCCGATAGCTTAACGACGTTCCGTTACGGTGGATGCCACGTGTCGGTCACCCTTGACGAAAGCACTTCGTGACGCTACGATTTATCGTCATGGAAGTGGACACTTCCGTGATGATAATTTTGGTAATGTCATGGAACACTTCTACGACAACACAGGTATGACTATCTTGATTCTGTCGGAAATTTGTCATGGATGTACATGCATGACAAAAAACGCGACCTACTGTGACAAACACATATCATTACGGAAGTGTATTTTTTTTGTAGTGGATCCGACAACCCTGGAGTGACAACAACCAGGCCCACTCTCGGTGATGACCGTAGTTTCAGGGGTTCATGTATTCACTGTGTGTTAATGCTTTGTTCCGGTTCTCTATTAAAAGGAGGCCTTAATATCCCTTAGTTTCCAATATGGACCCCGCTGCCACGGGAGGGTAGGACAAAAGATGTCATGCAAGTTCTTTTAATAAAGCACGTATGACTATTTACGGTTTACATGCCTGCATTATATCGATGAACTGGAGCTAGTGCTGTATCGCCCTAGGTTATAACTGTCACACGATGCATATCATCCAACAAGTCACTGATCCAATGCTGACGAATTTATCCTCATTGATCTTGCTACGTTACTATTGCTATCATCACTGTTACACTTGCTACAAATTACTGCTATCACTGTTATTGTTACTATTGCTGCTGTCACTATTATCAAAACTATCAAACTACTTTGCTACTGATCATTTTGCTGCGGATAATTAATCTCCAGGCGTGGTTGAATTGACAACTCAGCTGCTAATACCTTCAAATATTCTTTGGCTCCCTTTGTGTCAAATCTATAAATTTGGGTTAAATACTTACCCTCGAAAACGGTTGCGATCCCCTATACTTGTGGGTTATCAGGCGCCAAGAGATGACCAGGCTACTCAGGACGGAGCTCCTGAGGCCCTGACTGCCCCAAAAAATAGCCAAGCTCCCGAGGCCCCCCAGCCTCAGGAGGTACAAGACAACAGTGACACTTCCGCCCTCGTCGAGCATCCGGTGTACTTTGTCAGCACAGTACTACGCGACTCGTGAGCACGTTACCCAATGCTGCAAAAGCTCTTGCTCGTGCTCCTCGTCGCCTCCCGCAAGCTGCGCCACTACTTCCAAGGCCACCCCATCAAGGTCGTCTCGGCTTACCCACTTGAGAGAGTGCTCCGGATCCCCAAACGCTGCGGGGAGAGTCACCGAATGGAACATCGAATTGCAGGTATTACAGTTGGAGTTCAACACCACAAGGGTCATCAAGGGCACTGTGCTCACCGATTTTGTGGCGGAGTGGACCGACGTTCCAATCCCCGAAGCAGGCGAGGACCGAGCCCTATCACCAGGAAGCAAGGCACCAGACAGCTGGGTCATGTACTTCGACGGCGCCTTCACACGTTAGGGCGCAGGGGCTGGAGCCGTGCTCATCTCGCCCACCCAGGACAAGCTCTACTACATGGTGTAGCTCTGCTTCCAGCAGGGCGAGAAGGTATCCAACAATATCGTGGAGTACGAAGGCTTGATAGCCGGTCTCAAGGCTGCAGCAGCCTTGGGAGTGAAGCGCCTCACCATCAAGGGCGACTCCCAGCTCCTCGCCAACTTCTCCAACAAAGTATATGAGCCGAAGGATGAAGACATGGAGGCATACCTAGCGGAGGTACGCAAAATCGAGAAACAATTCTTGGGTCTAGAGCTGTCGGATTCCGGGTTCCGGCAGACCCTCTAGGTTCAAACTCTGGGGGTGCACGCGGAGATCTCACCTCCAACCTACCTACCCCTCATCGCCTCGCAAGGATCTAAACTACACAAAGAGCAACACAAGGGACACAAGGTTTATACTGGTTCGGGCCACCATTGTGGTGTAATACCCTACTCCAGTGTGTGGTGTGGGGGATTTACAGGGGCTGATGAGGAACAGTACAAGGAAGAACAACCTCGTGAGGGTTTGTTCTTGGCCGGTGCGACGAACTGCTAGGGGGAGTTCGGTCGCTCTCTCTCTCTCTCTAGATTGCTTGATCTCTAGCTCTGTTCTGGATTCCGGATCCCGGATCCCTCTACCCTGTGGGTGGCTAGTCCTATTTATAGGCAAAGGCCCTGGGCCTCTTCCCAAATATTGAGCGGGAAGGGCGCCAACAATTGGCCATTTTGAAGGCGAACATCTAGTACACTTATTCTGACTAAAGTTGGTCCTCGCCTGCCAAAGGCTCGGCGATGACGCCTTGGCTTGGGCTCCACGATGACCTCCTTCCTGTCGTTGTGTTGGTCTTGGTCTTGTTGCACGAAATGGCTGCCTTTGCTTGATACTCTCGCCGCGCTTGCCTCCTTTGCACCAAAGAGGAAATGAGGACATTGCTGGTGGCGCTCACCGGGCGCCCGCTGGCGCGCCTTGCTCATCATGGCTTGCGTCATGGGCACCTCGTGAGGTACCCCCGCTTGATCTCTCCGCCTCGCGAAGCTAGCCTGACGAGGCCGTGCTCGAGGAAGCTTCCTATCGCCTTCATGAGGCTTGGCCCTTCACGAGGGTCTTGAGGTTGTGCTGATGAAGATGGGCTGTACTGGGCCACCCCTTGAGCCACGCCGCAGGCCGCAGGCAGGCAAGTCTGGGTACCCCCGTTCCCAGAACACCGACAATAGCCCCCGGGACCAAGGCGCGCCTGGACATGGCTTAGCGGAGAAGCGAAGGGGCAAGTGCGAAGCGCCGCGGGACCTAACATCCTGCAGCCTTGGGCGACGCGTGGCAGTTGATTGGACGTGGGCGCCCCTGCTTCCCTGCGACGCCTTGACAACTGCGCGAATCGACAAAAGAGCGGCACCCATCTAGGATTTTCCTCCTCTGCCTTCTCCAATCATTGCCCAGATCCCCTTTTTTGCTCCTATCCTTCCTGCTTCCGAAATCCCCAGATCTGCTCCGACCCCGTGCCCTAGCAAGGTATGGCGCCTCGCCAAACCCCGGTCGGAGCTTGGTACTCGACCGCTCTAGACTCCCCGAACGTCTCGGAGAAGAGCCTTGCCCGAGCGCGCCGGATGATGGCGGCGCAAGGCAACAACGGGGCTGCGGTGCTCAAGGCTGGCTCTGCCCTTCCTGAGGACCAAGGAAGCACCTTCTATCCGCTCTTCATGAGCGCCATTGCCGCTGGTCTGGTGCCTCCCTTTTCTGAGTTCTTCTTTTCTGTCCTCCGCCATTACAAACTGCACGCTATGCACCTCCACCCCAATTATGTTCTCCTCCTGGCGATCTTCGCCTACTACTGTGAGGCTCATATCGGGGTGCAGCCCTCAGTAGCCTTGCTGCGCCACTACTTCTACCTCCGGGCCTCTCGCGGCCCCATCACCGTGTGCGCGAGCTTTGTCGCGTACAACAGCTCCAATGCCATCTCGAAGCCCTGGAAGAGGATTGAGGGCTTCAGGAGCAAGTGGGTCATGGTAGATGCTGGGCGCATCCATCCTCGGCTAATTCTGCCCACGGAGTAGCCCACGCCCATCGATGCTTGGTCTCGCGCGGAACTCATGGATCCCCGCGCGAAGCCAGTGCTGGAGAAGATGGACGCGGACCTGTGGCCGGGCAACATGGCGACGGCGAAGCTGACCGGGGCGTCGCTCCTGAGGGAGTTCCTGGAGCACCGGGTGGCCCCTCTTCGGCAATACTCCCTTCCGCTGTGGAGGCCTCGCACGAGCCCCGTAGTCCTGGCCGACGAAGATCTGGCCGCGGTCCTCCAATCTTTGGTCGGGGGAGGCGTGGCGAGGCTGGAGGGCGCTCCTGTACCCCTTTTCCTTCAAGATGATTGGGAGCAGGTGGTGGACTCCATGCCCGCTTTCAACGAGGATGGGCCTGTGCCCGTGGAGGTTCCCGAGGACCCGGCATCCCTGGCGACGGTGAACGTGTCCTCCGGCAACTCCAGCGAAGAGGAGGAAGAAGAGGAGCGGGAAGAGGGGCTCGACTCCGAGGCGACCGACGGGGAGTCGAGAGCGCGCCTCCCCCGGCGCAGGTCCCGCGCTCTCCACCTCTTGCCGGACGACAATGAGGATGGCGATGAGCGAGGTGGTGAGAGCTCGCCCCTGATCCCGAAGAAGGACAAGACGGGGCTGGTTCCCCGCGGGTCTGCTCCGGCTCCGAGGCGATCTGCAGACGCGCCTCCTGCTCCCGAGCCTCTTGAGGCCGATCCCTGCAGCTGGCTCTCGGGCTTCAAGTTCGGCCGGAGGTTGCTCGAGCCCGCGGGCGATAACCAGTAAGTGCTTGATTCTCGTTTTGCTTCTTGCTTCGTCGTTGAGGCTTGATATATATATTCCTTGGCTAGGCTGGCGCCTACGGTGAAGAAGCTGAAGGGGGCTCCTGAGGCTTCGTCCGGGGCAGCGCCTCCATCCGCGAAAGAAGGTGACGGCAAGACACGGGCCTCTCCTGCCTGGTCTTCCTCGCGAGGCCTGGTGGACCTAACTGGGGGGGAATTCAGTCCCCATGGCCCAAGCGACTCCCGAGGTACCCTTTCCTGACGGCACTGCCGCAGTCGCCGGGGGCGCAGAAAGTCCCGTCTCATGGTGCTGTGATTACGCTATTGTCCTCTCCTCCTACTCCGCCAACTGCCATTTCTCCAACTCCTTCTATTGTCCTTGATCGTGCTGCTGCTGAACTGGACCGGCTGCGGAAAGATCTTCTGGGCGCCGACCCTCGCTTGGTGGCCGGACGCTTGGAGCTGGCCTCCGGCTGGGTTCGCTCTGACGCTTCGATTCGAGCGGCGCTGGTTCAGGCCGCGACGGCTTGCGATGAGGAGAAGCAGGCCGTCCTTGGGGCAAAGGCCGCTCGTGATGCCGCCTTGGGGGAGGTGGCCGACGTCCGAGGTCGCTGCAAGGCGCTGGGGAGCAAGCTGCAGGGCCTGCGCAACCAGCTTGCCAGGGAGGCCCGCGTCTGCCAAGAGAAGGAGGAAGACATGAAGGCTCGTGAGGCGGCCGCCAAGGACCGGGACGCCAAGCTTGATGAGCGCCATGGTCGCTTGGGTGTGCTGGAGCAGGAGTTGAAGGCGAAGAAGATCGAGCTGGACGGCAAGGCGCGGGTCCTGGTTGAGGACCGCGTGGCCTTTGCGAAGCTGGAGGTGAAGGCTCGCACCTTGCTGAGGTCGCTTTACGACAGCGGCCTGGAGAGCCCGCTGGCCGGCGCCGAGGACGGCCCCGCCAAGCTGCTTCCCTTCCTGGTTCGCGCCCTTGAAGATGTCACCCTTGGCATTGGCCCCACGGCTGAGGCCGAGGCGAGTGTCCTTTCTTTTGCAGCGCTGACGCGCGTCTTCACCCACGTCTACCTTCGCGACCCCAACGTCGACCTTGACAGCCTGTTGGAGCCTATGACCGGTGAGCTTGCCGCTGCCATTGCTGAGGCCGTGAAGGGTCGAGTGGAGGCTCTGCTGGCGAAGTTCTGGGCCTTCAGCATCAAGCCAAAGCGAGGCGCTGCCGATCCTGAGGCTTCACGAGGCGAACCCGCCCAGCGCAGCTCCGCCGCCAGCGATGGTGCTGCTAACAAGTGACTCCTGCGTGGCTCCTGTCCTGCTTTCAGCTCCTGCAACATGCATCATGCCTCATGGAGGCGTTTAAACTTCATTTGGCGTTGTGAAAACAGTTATGGACTGTAATATTTGCTTTTGAATTCCTTGAGATTTGCGCTTTTCCTTCCTACTTGCTCATGTTCTACGTCGGCAGAGCCCGACCCCGTGCATAAGCCGCCGTTAGCCCCAACCGGAAACCAGGACGGGACTAAGGAGTGAGGGGCTACGTGACAAGTTAGGCTCCTGAGTCGTGATGCTCAGGAGTCCCCCTTGGCGCACGAACAACAAGTATTGAGGTGAGATGTATGGGTGGATTTACCATTCTACATCGGCAGAACCCGGCCCCGCGCATACCTCAGCCACCGTTAGCCTTTCGGAACTAAGGAGTGAGGGGCTACGTGACCAATTAGGTTCCTGAGTCGCGATGCTCAGGAGTCCCCCTTGACGTTCAAACGGCCTTTGTACCTTGGCTCCGCTCGGGGAGAGACGTGCGACGAACCAGGCCCGAGGGGCCTGGCTGGGTGGCGTGCGTCTGGGCATGACCCAGTCATAGCCCCCGTGCCCAGCCCCCTCGCGCGGGACTCCCGAGGGGAGGCGTTACGATGAGGCCAGACATTGAGCTCTGGGCTCCCTGAGCTTGATGCGGCCGGGCGCCACCCTCAGTTGTTTATCACCAGCGCGGAGCATAGCGCTTCCGTATGTGTACGGGCATAGCCGCTCCTCGGCAGTGTCGTCAGCCAGCGCGGAGCATGGTGCTTCCACTGGTGCGTGGGAGGGGGCTCCCCTCCGGGAGGAGCCCCCGGGGCGTGTACATCCATGCCCTGACACGTGGCTAGCATGGTAGGGCCTGACGAGGTGTATCTGGGCACCCGTGAGCCAGCGCGGGACTCACGGGGCCCTACCTCAAGGCGGGTTGCGCCTGGCACTGGTCCTTAACTCGTGATGTGTTCCTGCAAATTTGGTTAGATGTCGACACTCTACGTCCTCGGGTCCCGGCCCTCGAGTGGGGCTCAGTCGTCGCTGGTATGCCAGGTCGCGATGTCGTGGACAAGGCCAGAGGGTGAGGGCTGGAGAGCCAGTAGGAGCCCATGAGTCGCGATGCTTAGGTACCCCCCCCTTTAACGTGCAAGCGGCCGACATGAAGGAAGAGGGGTGCCATAGACAGACACCAAATAACAATCATGATGGTCAAACGCATAACCCGAATAAACGCAAGAGGGATACATGCCACTGGGTCTGGCCTGAGTGGCTTGGGGATGATGCAGCCCGAGGGGCGCCCCCAATAAGGTAAACTAGAAACATGAAGCAAAAGGGATACACGCCGCAGGGACAGACCCACGCAGCCTAGGAATGATGTAGCCCTGGGGGGCGCTCCGAGCTGAAAATGAAACTCGAAGGATGTCACCTAATGATGTTGAAGATGAGCGGACGTCGTGCGCTGCGGAAGCCGATCTTCACGAACCCCCAGGCCTAGGAGCCTCGGGAGGCTCCGGAGGCGCTGGTGGCTCCTCGCGGACCATCTCCATCTCCGCCAGGACTGCGAAGCTCCTGGCCTCTTGAGCCTCCAGGATGCTCCTCATGAGGCGCTGGCGCATGGCAGCCGCGTTCGGCAAACCGTAAGGCATGCGAACATAGCTTTGGGGTGGACCTTCATAGTGCCCCATGCGTGAGGGCCAGAGGCGCTCCTGAGAGGCGGCTCAGTTGAGCCCTGGTATGTCGATGCAGACGCGCATCCCTCCATCCTCGCTTGGATGGGGAGCTACGGCGGGTAAGCGGCGGCTGCCACTCATGACTCTTGGCTCCTGCAGCTCCTGAATGATCTTGCTGACGAACTCCTGAGGGTTTGGCCCTTCTTGCCTCGCTCCTTCCTGAGGGAAACGTGCTTTGAAACACGCCTCCAAGTGGTGCCCAAGCGCCTCCCTCGTGATCTTAGCAAAGTCGGTGGCCCTCCAGGAGAGAGCCCCCGAGCCTTGCTCGAGGAGGGCGTCGGGCGCGCCTTCCTATGCGACAGAAGGAGGTGCCCCCTGAATGGGCGCGGACCCTGAGGGGCCTGCCTCCCGAGGGGTCGGGCCAGGCGATGTCTTCTTCTTCTTAGGAGCAGCCTCGGTGAGCCTCCCGCTCCTGTGATCTGGGTCTTCAATTGATGCGGCTTGAAAAGCACGCTCCAGGGAACACACTGCGTCTCTCTTCGCAAGGCACCGTGATGACTCCGCCGCTTCCTGGCATCTTGAAGACATTGTAGCCGTGATGGGTCACGGCCATGAATTTGGCCAGAGCTTGGTATCCGAGGATGGCATTGTACGGTAGGCGAATGTGGGCAACGTCGAAGTCGATGAGCTCGGTGCCGTAGTTGTCGGGGGCCCCGAAGGTGACAAGAAGGCGGACCTGCCCAATCGGAACCGTGGAGCCATTAGTGACTCCAGAGAAAGGCTTGGTTGGCTGAAGCTGATTGTATGGCACATGGAGATTGTTGAATGTCTCGACGGACAGGACATTGAGCCCTGCTCCACCATCAATGAGGGTCCTGGTGACTTGCACGTTGCTGATGATTGGGGAACAAAGCATCGGGAGGACTCCGGCTGTGGCTGCGCACTTGAGCTGATCTGCCGAGCTAAATGTGATGGCGCATGCCGACCACCTGAGAGGGCGCATGGCTTCGAGCTTGGGGAGGACTGCGTTCACTTCGCGGGCGAACTGCTTGAAGATGCGTTGAGACGCTGGGGCTTGAGCTCCGCCCAGGATGCAAGCGATTGCGCTGCTCTCGGAAGCCCCCAGCCCCCTCGTCCTGATGATGGTCTTCATTTCTCCTTGGCTGTGGTGGCAGAGGAGGGAGGCCTGCGTTGCCTTGCGGGCGATCCTCGCGAGGCTGATCCCTCCAGCCTCCTTCGCGAGGCTGATCTTGCCAGCGGTCCTCACGAAGTCAGTCACGCCACCCTTGGCGAGGGCCACGGTCTTCCCAACGTCCTGCGTTTCTTCCTCCTCCCCTGCCGTAGCCTCGATCATTGCGGTCGGGGCGTCGACTGATTCGCCCTTCTCGCACGGCTCTGAGCTCTTGGCATTCGTTGGTGTTGTGTGTGTGGAGGTCGTGCTACACGTAGTACCGACTGCCCTTGGAAGACTCGGGCTGATCCCTGGCTTGCTTGGTATCTGGTTCTGCTGCGAGCACGGCAGCCCCCTTGCGCTTCACGTCCTTGACCTTGGGCTTCTTATCTTCTGGGTCGGTAGCCGGCAGCTCGAGAAGGGAGAGGCGTCCTTCCTCAGCCCTGGCGCACTTGGTCGCCAAGTTGAACAACTCCAGGTATGTGCACAGGTCTGTTGGAAATATGCCCTAGAGGCAATAATAAATTAGTTATTATTATATTTCATTGTTCATGATAATCGTTTATTATCCATGCTTTAATTGTATTGATAGGAAACTCAGATACATGTGTGGGTACATAGACAACACCATGTCCCTAGTAAGCCTCTAGTTGATCAATAGATGGTTACAGTTTCCTGACCATGGACATAGGATGTCGTTGATAACGGGATCACATCATTAGCAGAATGATGTGATGGACAAGACCCAATCCTAAGCCTAGCACAAAGATCGTGTAGATCGTATGATAAAGATTTCCTAATGTCAAGTATCTTTTCCTTAGACCAGGAGATTGTGCAACTCCTGGATACCGTAGGAATGCTTTGGGTGTACCAAACGTCACAACGTAACTAGGTGGCTATAAAGGTGCACTACAGGTATCTCCGAAAGTGTTTGTTGGGTTGGCACGAATCGAGACTGGGATTTGTCACTCCGTGTGATGGAGAGGTATCTCTGGGCCCACTCGGTAGGACATCATCATAATGTGCACTATGTGACCAAGGGGTTGATCACGGGATGATGTGTTACGGAACGAGTAAAGAGACTTGCCGGTAGCGAGATTGAACAAGGTATCGGCATACCGGCGATCGATTCTCGGGCAAGTACAATATCGCTAGACAAAGGGAATTGTATACGGGATTTATTGAGTCCTTGACATCGTGGTTCATCCGATGAGATCATCGTGGAACATGTAGGAGCCAACATGGGTATCCAGATCCCGCTGTTGGTTATTGACCGGAGAACGTCTCGGTCATGTCTCCATGGTTCCCGAACCCGTAGGGTCTACACACTTAAGGTTCGATGACGCTAGGGTTATAAAGGAAGTTTGTATGTGGTTAACGAATGTTGTTCGGAGTCCCGGATGAGATCCCGGACGTCACGAGGAGTTCCAGAATGGTCCGGAGGTAAAGATTTATATATGGAAAGTTGTTCGGGTTCCGAGAAAAGTTCGGGTTTTTCCGATATTGTAACGGGAAGCTTCCAGAAGGTTCTGGAGGATTCCGGAGGGGTCCGGAGGTCCGGAAATTGTTCCACCACGTCCAATACAGCAGCATGGGCTTTAAGGGGGCGCCCTAGCCTTAATGGGCCAGGGGCACCAGCCCCCCCAAGGCCCATGCGCATGGGAGAGGGGAAACCCTAAGGGGGAGGGCCTCCACTTGACTTGGGAGGCACTCCTCCCCCTTTGGCCGCCGCCCCAACCCTAGATGAGTTCTAAGGGGGCAGGCCCCCTCTCCCCCCACCTATAAATAGTGGAGGGGTGGGAGGGCAGCTGCACCCCAAGTTCTGGCGCAGCCCTCCCCCTCTCCCAAGTACTCCTCCTCTCCCGCGGTGCTTGGCAAAGCCCTGCAGGATGGCCACGCTCCTCCATCACCACCACGCCGTTGTGCTGCTGCTGGATGGAGTCTTCCTCAACCTCTCCCTCTCTCCTTGCTGGATCAAGGCATGGGAGACGTCACCGGGCTGTATGTGTGTTGAACGCGGAGGTGCCGTCCGTTCGGCACTAGGATCTCCGGTGATTTGAATCACGGCAGTACGACTCCTTCAACACTGTTCACTTGAACGCTTCCGCTTAGCGATCTACAAGGGTATGTAGATGCACTCTCCTTCCCCTCGTTGCTGGTTTCTCCATAGATAGATCTTGGTGACACGTGAGAAAATTTTGAATTTCTCGCCACGTTCCCCAACAAAGGGCATCATGAGCTAGGTCTATTGCGTAGATTCTTTGCACGAGTAGAACACAAAGTAGTTGTGGGCGTTGATTTTGTTCAATATGTTTACCGTTACTAGTCCAATCTTGTTTCGACGGTATTGTGGGATGAAGCGGCCCAGACCGACCTTACACGTACACTTACGTGAGGCGGAGTTCCACCGATGTGAGCACTTGGTGCATAAGGTGGCTAGCGGGTGCCAGTCTGTCCCACTTTAGTCGGATCGGATTTGATGAAAAGGGTCCTTATGAAGGGTAAATAGCAATTGACATATCACGGTGTGGCTTTTGTGTAGGTAAGAAACGTTCTTGCTAGAAACCCATAGCAGCCACGTAAAACATGCAAACAACAATTAGAGGACGTCTAACTTGTTTTTGCAGGGTATGCTATGTGATATGATATGGCCAAAAAGGAATGTGATGAATGATATGTGATGTATGAGATTGCTCATGTTCTTGTAATAGGAATCACGACTTGCATGTCGATGAGTATGACAACCGGCAGGAGCCATAGGAGTTGTCTTTACTTATTGTATGACCTGCGTGTCATTGAACAACGCCATGTAATTACTTTAGTTTATTGCTAACCGTTAGCCATAGTAGTAGAAGTAATAGTTGGCGAGACAACTTCATGAAGACACGATGATGGAGATCATGATGATGGATATCATGGTGTCATGCCGGTGATGGTGATGATCATGGAGCCCCGAAGATGGAGATCAAAAGGAGCAAAATGATATTGGCCATATAATGTCACTATTTGATTGCATGTGATGTTTATCATGTTTATGCATCTTATTTGGTTAGAACGACGGTAGTAAATAAGATGATCCCTCATTAAAATTTCAAGAAAGTGTTCCCTCTAACTATGCACCGTTCATGAAAGTTCGTCGTTTCAAGCACCACGTGATGATCGGGTGTGATAGATTCTTACGTTCACATACAACGGGTGTAAGCCAGATTTACACACGCGAAACACTTAGGTTGACTTGACGAGCCTAGCATGTACAGACATGGCCTCGTAACTCAAGATACCGAAAGGTCGAGCATGAGTCGTATGGTAGATACGATCAACATGAAGATGTTCATCGATGATGACTAGTCCGTCTCACGTGATGATCGGACACGGCCTAGTTGACTCGGATCATGTAATCACTTAGATGACTAGAGGGATGTCTATCTGAGTAGGAGTTCATAAGATGAACTTAATTATCCTCAACATAGTCAAAAACCCTTTGCAAATTATGTCATAGCTCGCGCTTTAGTTCTACTGTTTTAGATATGTTCCTAGAGAAAATATAGTTGAAAGTTGACAGTAGCAATTATGCGGACATGAGATGGCTTATGTCCTTAATGCACCGCTCGGTGTCTTTGAACCTCGAACGTCGTCTGTGGATGTTGCGAACATCTGACATACACGTCTTGATAACTACGTGATAGTTCAGTTAAACGGTTTAGAGTTGAGGCACCAAAGACGATTTTGAAACGTCGCGGAACATATGAGATGTTTCGAGGGCTGAAATTGGGATTTCAAGCTCATGCCCACGTAAAGAGGTATAAGACCTCCGACGATTTTCTTAGCCTGCAAACTAAGGGAGAAAAGCTCAATCGTTGAGCTTGTGCTCAAATTGTCTGAGTGCAACAATCACTTGAATCGAGTGGGAGTTGATCTTCCTGATGAGATAGTGATGTTTCTCCAAAGTCATTGCCACCAAGCTGCTAGAAGCTTCGTGATGAACTATAACATATCAGGGATAGATATGATGATCCTTGAGCTATTGGCAATGTTCGACACCGCGAATGTAAAAATCAAGAAGGAGCATCAATTGTTGATGGTTAGTGAAACCACTAGTTTCAAGAAGGGCAAGGGCAAGAAGGGGTACTTCATGAAACGGCAAATCAGTTGCTGCTCCAAAGGAAGAAACCCAGGTTGAACCCACACCGAGACTAAGTGCTTCATAATGAGAGGAACGGACATCAAGCGGGATTACCCTAGATACTTGGTAGATGAGAAGGCTGGCAAGGTCGATAGAAGTATATTGGATATACATTATGTTAATGTGTACTTTACTAGTACTCCTAGCAGCACCAGGGTATTAGATACCGGTTCGGTTGCTAAGTGTTAGTAACTCAAAATAAAAGCTACAGAATAAACCGAGACTAGCTAAAGGTGAGCTGACGATATGTGTTGGAAGTGTTTCCAAAGGTTGATGTGATCAAGCATCGCCTGCTCCCTCTACCATCGAGATTTGTGTTAAACCTAAATAATTGTTATTTGGTGTTTATGCTGAGCATAGACATGATTGGATTATGTCTATCGCAATACGGTTATTCATTTAAGGAGAATAATGGTTACTCTATTTATTTGAATAATACCTTCAATGGTCTTGCACCTAAAAGAATGGTTTATTGAATCTCGATTGTAGTGATACATTTTCATGCCAAAAGATATAAGATAGTAATGATAGTACCACTTACTTGTGGCACTGCCATGTAAGTCATATTGGTGTAAAACGCATGAAGAAGCTCCATGTTGATGGATATTTGGACTCACTCGTTTTTGAGAAGTTTGAGACATGCGAACCATTTCTATTGGTGTATACGCATGAAGAAACTCCATGCAGATGGATCGTTTGGACTCACTTGATTATGAATCACTTGAGATATGCAAATCATACCACATGGTCAAGATGACTGAAAAGCCTCGTTTTCGAGAAGATGGAACAAGATAGCAACTTGTTGGAAGTAACACATTTTGATGCGTGCAGTCCAATGAGTGCTTTGAGGCATGCAAAGGAATATCGTTATGTTCTTACTTCACAGATGATTCGAGTAGATGTTGAGTATATTTACTTGATGAAACACAAATCTGAATTATTGAATGGTTCAAGTAATTTTAGAGTGAAGTTAAAGATCATCGTGACAAGAGGATAAAATGTCTATGATATGATCATAGAGATGAGTATCTGAAATTCTGAGCTTTGGCACGCTATTAAGACATTGTGGAAATTGTTTCACAATTAATACCGCTTGGAACACCATAGTGTGATGGTGTGTCCCAACATCATAGTTGCACCCTATTAGATATGGTGCATGCCATGATGTCTCTTATCGAATTACCACTATCATTCATGGGTTAGGCATTAGAGACAACCACACTCACTTTAATAGGGCACCACGTAATTCTGTTGAGACGACACCGTTTGAAGTATGGTTTGGAGAAACCTAAATTGTCGTTTCTTAAAAGTTTGGGGCTGCGATGCTTATGTGAAAAAGTTTCAGGTTGATAAGCTCGAACCCAAAGCGGATAAAATGCATCTTCATAGGACACCCAAAACAGTTGGGTATACCTCCTAATTCAGATCCAAAAGCAATAGGGATTGTTTCTTGAATCGGGTCCTTTCTCGAGGAAAAGTTTGTCTCGAAAGAATTGAGTGGGAGGATCGTGGAGACTTGATGAGGTTATTGAACCGTCACTTCAACAAGTGTGTATGAGGGCACAGGAAGTTGTTCCTGTGGCGCCTACACCAATTGAAGTAGAAGCTTATGATAGTGATCATGAAGTTTTGGATCAATTCACTACCGTACCTCGTAGGGTGACAAGATGCATACTACTTCAGAGTGGTACAGTAATCCTTTCTGAATGTCATGTTGCTAGACAACAATGAACCTACGAGCTATGAGGAAGCGATGGTGGGCTCATATTCCGACAAATGGTTAGAAGCCATGAAATCCGAGATAGGATCCATATATCAGAACAAAGCATGGACTTTGGTGGACTTGCCCGATGATCGGCAAGCCATTGAGATAAATGGATCTTTAAGAAGAAGACGGACGTGGACGGTAATGTCACCGTCTATGAAGCTCGACTTGTGGCGAAGAGTTTTTCACAAGTTCAAGGAGTTGACTACGATGAGATTTTCTCATCCGTAGCGATGCTTAAGTCCGTCGGAATCATGTTAGCATTAGCTGCATTTATGAAATCTGGCGGATGGATGTCAAAACGAAGTTTCCTTACCGGTCTTCGTAAGGAAAGGTTGGATGTGATACAATCAGAAAGTTTTTGTCGATCCTAAGGATACTAAAAGGTATGTGGCTCAATGATCCTTCTAAGGACCGGAGTAAGCATCTCGGAGTTGGAATGTGCGCTTTGATGAGATGATCAAAGATTTTGGGTTTATACAAAGTTTATGAGAAACTTGTATTTCCAAAGAAGTGAGTGGGAGCACTATAGAATTTCTGATGAGTATATGTTGTTGACATATTGTTGATCAGAAATGATGGAAACCATATAGGGTTGTTTGAAAAGTATTTTTCAATGGAAAACCTGGATTAGGCTACTTGAACAATAAGCATCAAAATCTATAAGATAGATCAAAATGTTTAATAATACTTTCAAATGAGCACATACCTTAACATAATCTTGAAGGTGTTCAAGATGGATCAGTCAAAGAAGGAGTTCTTGCCTGAGTTGTAAGGTATGAAGTTAAGAGTTAAAGATCGACCACGGCAGAAAAGAGAGAAAGTACGAAGGTCGTCCCCTATGCCTTAGACGTAGGCTCTATAGTATGCTATGCTGTGTACCGCACCTGTGTGTGCCTTGCTACATATCTGGCAAGAGGGTACAAAGGTGATCAAGGAGTCGATCACCAGATAGCGGTCAAAATTATCCTTAGAGGAATAAGGATATGTTTCTCGATTATGGAGGTGATAAAGAGTTCGACGTAAAGAGTTGCGTCGATGCAAGCTTTAACACCTATATGGATAGCACTGAGTAGAGATACCGGATACATATAATGGAGCAACGATTTGGAATAGCTCGAAGTGGAACGTGGTAGCAGCATTTACAATATGACCTAGAGATTTGCGAAGTACATACGGATCTGAATGTTGCGTAATTCGCTGACTAAAACCTCTCTTACAAGAAAAACATGATCAAACCCCAGAACTCATTGAGTCTTAATCACATGATGATGTGAACTAGTTTAGTGACACTAGTAAACTCTTTGGATGTTGGTCACATGGTGATGCGACCTGTGAGTGTTAATCACATGGCGATGTGAACTAGATTATTGACTCTAGTGCAAGTGGGACACTGTTGGAAATATGCCCTAGAGGAAATAATAAATTAGTTATTATTATATTTCCTTGTTCATGATAATTGTTTATTATCCATGCTAGCACAAAGATCGTGTAGTTCGTATGCTAAAGCTTTTCTAATGTCAAGTATGTTTTCCTTAGACCATGAGATTGTGCAACTCCCAGATACCGTAGGAATGCTTTGGGTGTACCAAACGTCACAACGTAACTGGGTGGCTATAAAGGTAAACTACAGGTATCTCCGAAAGTGTTTGTTGGGTTGGCACGAATCGAGACTGGGATTTGTCACTCCTTGTGATGGAGAGGTATCTCTGGGCCCACTCGGTAGGACATCATCATAATGTGCACAATGTGACCAAGGGGTTGATCACGGGATGATGTGTTACGGAATGAGTAAAGAGACTTGTCGGTAACGAGATTGAACAAGGTATCGGCATACCGACGATCGAATCTCGGGCAAGTACAATACCGCTAGACAAAGGGAATTGTATACGGGATTGATTGAGTCCTTGAAATCGTGGTTCATCCGATGAGATCATCGTGGAACATGTAGGAGCCAACATGGGTATCCAGATCCCGCTGTTGGTTATTGACCGGAGAACGTCTCGGTCATGTCTCATGGTTCCCGAACCCGTAGGGTCTACACACTTAAGGTCTCGACGCTTAGGGTTATAAAGGAAGTTTGTATGTGGTTACCGAATGTTGTTCGGAGTCTCGGATGAGATCCCAGATGTCACGAGGAGTTCCAGAATGGTCCGGAGGTAAAGATTTATATATGGAAAGTTGTTGTTCGGGTTCCGGGAAAAGTTCGGGTTTTTCTGGTATTGTACCGGGAAGCTTCCAGAAGCTTCCGGAGGATTCCGGAGGGGTCCGGACATCTGGAAATTGTTCCACCACGTCCAATACAGCAGCATGGGCTGTAAGGGGGCGCCCTAGTCTTAATGGGCCACGGGCACCAGCCCCCCCCCCAAGGCCCATGCGCATGGGAGAGGGGAAACCCTAAGGGGGAGGAACTCCACTTGACTTGGGAGGCACTCCTCCCCCCTTGGCCGCCGCCCCCAACCCTAGATGAGATCTAAGGGGGCCGGCCCCTCTCCCCACCTATAAATAGTGGAGGGGTGGGAGGGCAGCGGCACCCCAAGTTCCCGCGCAGCCCTCCCCCTCTCCCAAGTACTCCTCCTCTCCCGCGGTGCTTGGCGAAGCCCTGTAGGATTGCCACGCTCCTCCATCACCACCACGCCGTTGTGCTGCTGCTGGATGGAGTCTTCCTCAACCTCTCCCTCTCTCCTTGCTGGATCAAGGCATGGGAGACGTCACCGGGCTGTACGTGTGTTGAACACGGAGGTGTTGTCCGTTCGGCACTAGGATCTCCGGTGATTTGAATCACGACGAGTACGACTCCTTGAACCCCGTTCACTTGAACGCTTCCGCTTAGCGATCTACAAGGGTATGTAGATGCACTCTCCTTCCCCTCATTGCTGGTTTCTCCATAGATAGATCTTGGTGACACGTAGGAAAATTTTGAATTTCTGCTACGTTCCCCAACAAGTTCTTCATGCATCGCCAGCTCCTCCTTCATCTTGACGTCTCACACACCGTCGGAGAAGGCTGGGATGATGGCCTCCTCGGTCACCTTGGGAATCTTGAGGCATGCGTTGTTGAAGCGCTGGATGTACTTCTGCAGGGTCTCTCCTGGCTGCGGCTTGATGCGGCGCATGTCGCTCATGGCAGGAGGCCGGTCGCGAGTGCCTTGGAAGTTCGCAATGAAGCGGGTGCCCATCTCGTTCCAGGACGAGATTGTGCCAGGAGCCAGGTTCAGGAGCTAGGTGCGGGCACCGTCTTTGAGCGCCATGGGAAACCAGTTCGCCATGACCTTCTCATCCCCGTTGGCGGCTTCGATGCCCAGCTCGTTGAGCTGGAGGAACTCCGCGGGGTCGGCCGTGCCGTCATGGCGAGGAGGCAGGTCTGGCTTGAACTTGCCAGGCCACGCGACGCTGCGTAGCTCGGCGGTGAAGGTGCGGCAGCCTGCAGAGGCCACGGGAGGCCTTTGGTGACGAAGTGCTTGACCTTGCGGATCCCCGCGCGCCCTTGGCGGAGCAGCAGCGGAATGTGGCGTGCTGGCGAGAACAGGGCCTTGATGCGTGACAGCCGGTCGAGAGGAGCACTCAGGCAACTTCTTTGGGGCGAGGGACCTCTTGGCAGCTCTGCTCTTGCTGCGCTGGTGCCGGACGGAGCGGGTTCTGCCCACAGGCCGCGCGTCTTGGGGCCAAGGCGCCTTCTTGAGGGGGACGCAGCTGAGGCGCCCCCGGAGCTTCATCGCCTGCGCAAGGCGGGGCGCGGTGCAGCAAAAAGGATGGCGCGGGGGAGCCCCCTGCGGCGCGGACGAGCTCGGCGACGCAGTCGAGCCACTCTTCATAGACGTCGTCGATGGGGCGGTAGCGCAGGAGCTCGTTTGCCGCGATGAGCACGGCTCGAGCCTCCATGGGCGCGTGGAGCGCGCGAGACGAAGAACCAGCTGGGGCGAGCGAGGGAGTAGCGGTGCGGCCGTCTCGCCTCACGGATGGACGCTGGGACAACGCTTGCTGCTCGTTCCCTGCCGGACCGGTGGCAGCGTTGACGGCAGGCGAAGGGGAACGGCGGGGGCGGCCGCCGACGGGGGCCGTCTGGGCGACGTGAGGGGCGAGAGCGGCCCGGCGCTTGGCGCGGGCCCGACGAGTGTCCGACATGGATGCGATGGGCTGCGAAGAATAGGGCGGCGGAAGACGGATTCCGGTGCGCCCCTACCTGGCGCGCCAAATGTCGGATTTCGGGTTCCGGCAGACCCTCTAGGTTCGAACTCTGGGGTGCACGCGGAGATCTCACCTCCAACCTACCTACCCCTCGTCGCCTCGTAAGGATCTAAACTACACAAAGAGCAACACAAGGGACACAAGGTTTATATCGTTCGGGCCACCATTGTGGTGTAATACCCTACTCCGGTGTGTGGTGTGGTGGATTGCCTCGGGGCTGATGATGAATAGTACAAGGAAGAACAGCCTCACGAGGGTCTGTTCTTGGCCGGTGCGATGAACTGCTAGGGGAGTTCGGTCGCCCTCTCTCTCTCTCTCTCTCTCTCTCTCTCTAGATTGCTTGATCTCTAGCTCATTGCAGACTCCGGATCCCGGATCCCTCTACCCTGTGGGTGGCTAGTCCTATTTATAGGCAAAGGCCCTGGGCCTCTTCCCAAATATTGAGCGGGAAGGGCGCCAACAATTGGCCATTTTGAAGGGGAACATCTAGTACACTTATCCTGACTAAGTTGGTCCTCGCCTGCCAATGGCTCTGACGATGACACCGGCTTGGGCTCCACGATGACCTCCTTCCTGCCGTTGTGTTGGTCTTGGTATTGTTGCACCGAAATGGTTGCCTTTCCTTGATACTCTCGCCTGCGCTTGCCTCCTTTGCACCAAAGAGGAAATGAGGACACTGCGCGGGCTGGCGCCCGCCTGGCGCCCTTGGTCGTCATGGCTTGCGTCATGGGCACCTCGCGAGGTATCCCGCCTTGATATCTCCGCCTCCTCGCGAGCCAGCCTGGCGAGGCCGTGCCTGAGGAAGCTTCATGTCGTCCGCCCCGCGAGGCTTGGCCCCTCGCGAGGGTCTTGAGCTTGTGCTGATGAAGATGGGCCGTACTGGGCCACCCCTTGAGCCACGCCGCAGGCCGCAGGCAGGCAAGTCCGGGTACCCCCATTCCGAGAACACCGACAAGAGCTGCGGCATGTGCCGCGCGACACGTACAAGGAAGCAGACGACATCGCCAAGAGGGCGTCCCGGTGCCTGCCTCAGGAGCCTGGCATCTTCGAGAACCGGCTCTTCAGGCCTTCAGCAGCCCCTCCTGCTGCAGAACCAACACCACCCCAGGAGGAGCTGTCGGCGTTCTTGGAACGGGGGTCCCCAGACTTGCTTGCCTGCGGCCCACGGCGTGGCTCTGCGAGCGGGCCTGTACGGCCCATCTTCACCAACAATCACTCTAGACCCTCGCGAGGCGGATGACACAAGACCTCCTCGGGAGCGGCCTCATTAGGTTGGCTCGCGAGGGGCGGAGAGATCAAGGCGAGACAAACCTCGCGAGGTTATCGTGATGTGAGCCATGACGACCGAGACTAGGCGGGCACCAACGCGCACAGTGTTCTTCTTTCCTCTTTGGTGCCTAGGAGGCAAGCGCAGACGCGGAGTACCGAGGCGTCAAGCAAAGGTTTCCATATCAGTGCAACAAGACCAAGACCAGCCAGACGGCAAGACGGAGGTCACCATGGAGCCCAAGGCGGCGTCACCACTGTGAGCCTTTGCAGCGAAGACTGCTTTTGTCAGGATAAGTTGTACTAGCTGTCCCCTTTCAAATTGGTTGTTGTTGGCTCCCTTCCCGCTCAATATTTGTGGAGAGGACCAGGGCCTCTACAAATAGGACTAGCCACCACAGTAGGAGGCATCGAATCCTCACCCACACAAGTTCGCCAAGCAAAAGAACACCTCGCCTCAGGAGGCTGTTCTTCCCCTTTGTACTGTTCATCCTCAGCGCAAGAGGCAATCCACCACCACCACAATGGACTAGGGTATTACACCACAACGGTGGCCCGAACCAGTATAAATCTTGTGTCCTTTGTGTTGGGAGTTCGTCGAGTTAGTCCGTGAGATCTTAGCAAAGCTAGGACATGGATCGGTAGGGGGAGATCTTCGTGCGCACCCAAGTGTTCAAACCTCAAGGGTTTTGCCGGAACCCGTAATCCGACATTTGGTGCGCCAGGTAGGGGTGCGCCGAAGCTTCCCTTCCGTCGCCCCGCGTCCCGTTGCTTCATCGTCTCCATGGCAGACGCACTCCGCGCTCGCGCTGAGCGCCAGACTGCCCTCGCCGCCCGTGTTGCTCAGACGGCTCCCGTCGGCGGCCACACCCACGTACTCCGTCGCCTGCCGCCAATGCCGCCACCGGCCCGGCGGGGAACGAGTAGCAAGCATCCTCGCTGCACCCCTCGATGCGGCAGGACGGCCGCACCGCCACTCCATCACTGACCCCGGCCGGTTCGTCTACCCACACTCGTCGCGCTCCCGTGGACGCGCAGGCCGCTCTGTGCATGGCGCATGAGCTCCTGCGCTACTGCCCCGTCGACGATATCTACGAGGACTGGCTCGACAGCATCGCCGAGCTTGTCAGCGCCACAGGGGGCTCCCGTGCGCCGTCCCTCTCGCTGCCTCACCCTCCGCCAGCTGCGGGCGGCATGGCCCATGGAGCGCCTCCACCACCTCTACCCCAAGATGGAGTCTTGGCGCCCAGGCGCGCGGCCCCACGGCGCGACCTGTCGCGTCCGGCGCCCGCAGGAAGAAAGAAGCTACCAAGAAGTCCCTCGGCCGCGAGAAAACGCCCCCGCGCTCCCTGCGCCACCACGGCAAGACCGCGTGCCATGTGCGGTGGTGGTGCGCGAACTTCACCCAGGACAAGCTCTCCACCAGCACAGAGCCCCGGTGACCACGGCAGGCTGCCGCACCTTCACCCCTGAGCTACGTAGCACCACCTGGCCTGGCAAGTTCAAGCCGGATCTGCTTCCTCGCTATGAGGGCACCCCAGACCCCGTGGAGTTCCTGCAGCTCTATGAGCTGAGCATTGAAGCGGCCAACGGCGACGAGAAAGTCATGGCGAAATTGTTCAACATGGCTCTCAAGGATGGTGCCTGCTCCTGGCTCCTGAACCTGCCTCCAGGCTCGATCTCCTCCTGGAACGAGATGCGCGACCGCTTCGTCGCCAACTTCCAGGGCACTCGCGACCGCCCATCGGGCGCGGGTGACCTACGCCGCGTCAAGCAACAGCCAGGAGAGACACTCCAGAAGTACATCCAGCGCTTCAACAACGTTCGCCTCAAGATCCCCAAGGTGATGGACGAGGCCATCATCTCCGCGTTCTCTGATGGCGTCCCCGACGTCAAGATGAAGGAGGAGCTCGCCATCCACGAGGAGTTGTGCACGTCTCTGGAGCTATTCAACCTGGCGACCAAGTGCGCAAGAGCTGAGGAGGGGCGCCTCTCCCTCCTCGAGCTCCCGGCTACGGATCCGGAGCAGAAGAAAGCCAAGGCCAAGGACGTGAAGCGCAAGGGAGCAGCCGTGCTCGCGGCGGAGCCGGACACAAAGCGCGGCAGGGACCAGCCAGAGTCATCGAAGGGCAGCCGGCCATTCTGCGCCTTCCATAACCTGCAAAGCCACAACACCAGTGACTGTCAAGAGCTCAGAGCCATTCGCGAAGGGCCTTCGGCACGACGCCCGAGCGCAGCGACGGGGCCTCTGACCGAGGAGGAGGACATGGTGGCGGACGCTGGGACGACCGTGGCCCGCGCCAGGAGTGGCGCGACCGGCCACGTGAGGACCACTGGCAAGATCAGCCTCGTGAGGGCGCCTAGAGGGATCAGCCTCGTGAGGATCATCCTCAGGGAAACGCCGGTCTTCCTCCACTACCACCGCCACCAAGAAGGAATGACGACCACCATCAAGACGAGGGGGCTGGGGGCTTCCAAGAACCGCGTGCCATCGCTTGGATCTTGGGCGGAGCTCAAGCCACAGTCTCACAACGCATCTTCAAACAATTTGCTCGTGAAGTGAATGCAGTCCTCCCCAAGCTCGAGGCCACGCGCCCGCTCAGGTAGTCCAAGTGCGCCATCACCTTCAGTTTGGCAGATCAGCTGAAGTGCGCGACTACTGCTGGCACCCTCCCAATGATTTGTTCACCAGTCATTAGCAACGTGCAAGTCACCAAGACACTCATTGACGGTGGCGCAGGGCTCAATGTCTTGTCCGTCGACACGTTCGACAACCTCCAAGTGCCATATGACCAGCTTCAGCCTACCAAGCCTTTCTCAGGAGTGACCGATGGTTCCAGCACACAGATAGGGCAGGTCCGCCTCCCTATCACCTTCGGAGAATGCAACAACTACCGCACCGAGCTCATCGACTTCGACGTCGCCTACATCCGCCTGCCATATAATGCGATCCTCGGGTACCCAGCCCTGGCCAAGTTCATGGCGGTGATCCATCACGGATACAATGTCCTCAAGATGCCAGGAAGCGGCGGGATCATCACAGTCATGTGCGAAGAAACAGACGCAGTGTGCTCCCTCGAGCGTGCCTTCCAAGCTGCAGCAATTGATGACCCCGACAGCAAGGGCGAGCGCCCTCCTAAGGCCACCCCCAAGAAGAAGAAGCAGCTGCTCCGCGCAGGGCCTCAGGCAAGCGGCACCACGTCCGGATCGGCGCGTGCACCTGGGGCGCCTGCCTCCATCACATAGGAAAGCGCGCTCTCTCTTCTGTAGGGCCTCAGACCTTGCTAACCTCACGAGGGAGGCGCTTGGGCACCACTTGGAGGCGTGCTTCGCGACACATTTCCCTCAGGAGAACACAGGACGAGGAGCACCCACCGCTCAGGAGTTCATCACCAAGACCACTCAGGAACTTCAAGACGCAAGGGCCATGCGCAGCGACCGCCGCTCACCAGGCGCAGCTCCCCATCCAGGCGAGGATGCCGGGCTGCGCGTCTGCATCGACGTCCAAGGGCTCAACAGGGCCGCATCTCGGGAGCTCTTCTGGCCTTCGCACGTGGGACACTACGAGGGATCCACCACATAGCTACGTTAGCATGCCTTTCGGCCTACCGAGGGTGGCGTCTGCCTATCAGCGCAACATGCGGTGCGCCCTGGCGACTCAGGAGGCCAGGCACCATGCCGTCCTGACAGAGATGGAGACGGTCCTCAAGGAACCTCCTAGAACCCTAGAGCCTCCCGAGGCTCAGGGCCCCGGTGGCTCGTGAGGTGCAACTCCTTCGCCGCGTAGCTTCAACTGCCCCAACTCTCCTTCATCAACAAAATCATGTGACATCTTCCAAGTTTGTTTAGCTCGGTGTGCCCTCAGGGCTACATCATTCCCAGGCCATGTCGGTCCATCCCTGTGGCATGTATCCCTTTTTATGTCTTTAGCTTACCTTGCTGGGGGCGCCCCCCGGGCGGCATCATCCCCAAGTCGCTCAGGCCTGACCCAGTGGCATGTATCTTTCATGCTTTTACTTAAGCCAGTATGCTTTCCATACTTAATCTACCTATCACTATCACCGTCTCGATCATCACCCACCATCGGAGCCGCGCGCCGGCCGTCTTTCTTCAGGATCATTCGTGTGAGTAGGTTAAGCACGGCGTTTGTGCTCGGGCCCGTCCCTGCAGCGTCGATAAATCCAACGGCTGAGCTCTGTCTGGCGGGCTAGCCCCGTTCACGTCACCTCCTGGGGCCGTTGGTGCTTGGCCATCTCACGTGATAACCTCAGGAGATTCGTTCGGTGCAGGTTGTCTGACCACCTCGCAGGACCAGCGCAGCAAACGAAAACCAAGACCAGGTGCAACCCGCCTTGAGGTAGGGCCTCGTGAGTCCCGCGTTAGCTCACAAGTGCCCAGATACACCTCGTCTAGCCCTGCCGTGCAAGCCATGTGTCGTATGGGCTGTACACGCCTGGGGCTCTCGGCAAGAGGAGTCCCTCTCACGCAAAGATGGAAGCACCATGCTACGCACTGGCCGTCGACACTGCCAAGGAGCGGCTATGCCCGTGCACAAGCGGAAGCACTACGCTACGTGCTGGTGATAAACAATTGAGGGCGGCCTCACGGCCGTACCAACCTCAGGGAGCCCCAGAGCTCAGTGTCCGGCCTCACCGCAACGCCTCCCCTCGGGAGACTCGCGCGAGGGGCTGGGCACTGGGGCTGCGCTCAGGTCACGCCCAAGCGTACGCCACCCAGCCAGGTCCCCTGGACCTGGCCGTCGCACGCCCCTCCTGAGCCGAGCCTCAGCGAGGGCAAAGGTATGGAGATTGTTTGCGCGTCAAGGGGGACTCCTGAGCATTGCGACTCAGGAGCCTAACTGGTCACGTAGCCCCTCACTCCTTGGTCCGTCCTGGTCTCCGGTCAGCCCAACGGCGGTTGAGGTATGCGTGTGACCGGGCCTTGCCGACGTAGAACATTAACCTATCCTTGCATCTCCTTCCTGTAGGCTGTTTGCGTGTCAAGGGGGACTCCTGAGCATCGCGACTCAGGAGCCTAACTGCTCAAGTAGCGCCTCACTCCTTGGTCCGTCCTGGACTCCGGTCGGCCCAATGGCGGTTGAGGTATGCGCGAGGCCGGGCTCTGCCGACGCAGAACATAAAGCAAATAGGAAGAAAATCACGAAATCTCAAAGCAAATATTACAAGCCATATTGTTCTCCCAAATACCAGGCACAAGTTTAAACGCCTCCACGAGGCAAGATGCATGTTGTAGGAATAAAGCGGGAAAGTAGCCGCGGGTCACTCCTGGACACCGCCGTCGCCCACAAGAGGTGCCCCTTCCTTGGTGGCGTCGCCTCCACCCACATCGCCGGTCGAAGGCACGAGAGCGAAGCCGCGGAACTTCTTCAGCAGGGCCTCCACCTGGCCCTTCACGGCTGCGGCAGCACCCGCACAATGCTCCTCGTCCACAGGCTCCAGCAGCTCGTCCAAGCGGGTTGTTGGATCACGAAGATGGAGGTGACTAAAGACACGCGTCAGTGCAGCTGAGGAAAGAACACGGGCTTCCGCCTCGGCCATAGGACCGATGCCGGCCACAACCTCCTCAAGCGCGGCAACCAGGTAGGGAAGCAGCTGAGCGGGGCTATCCTCGTTGGTGGTCAACGGCTTCTCCAAGCCCTTCTCGTAAAGCGCCTTTAGCGCCACGCGGGACCTTTTCTCGAGAAGCGCGAAGGCCTCGCGGTCTTCCGCCAGGACCTTCGCCTTGGCGTCCAGGTCGACCTCCCTCGCCTGCACCTTCCGCTCCAGCTCCTCCAGCCGGCCGCGCTCCGCGGTTTGCGCCTTCGCCAACTCTCCCAGCTCGGCACCATGGTCCTTGATGGCGTCCTCCCGAGCCCTCATATCCTCCTCCTTCGCCTGGCAGCCACGAGGTTCTTCTGCGTGCTGGTCGCGCAGGCCCTTCAGCTCATCCTCTAGCACCCGGCAGCGGTCGCGGGCGGCTTCAGCGTCCTTCAGCGCCGCCTCTTGATCGGTCGCAGCTTGAGCGGCGGCCCGTTTCTCCTCCTTGGAGGTCGTCGCAGCCTGGCTCAGCGTCGCTCGCACTGATGTGTCAGACTGAAGACAGCCGGAGACCAGCTCCAGGCGCCCGGCTACCAGGCGCGGATCCGCACCCAAGAGATCTTCCTGCATCTGAGTCATCTCTGAAAGGGCATGCTCCAAGACAGCAGAGGAGGCAGAAGAACCTGGGAGCAATGGCGCCGCAGGAGAAGGAGGCGACGTGGTCACCAGGGCTTGGGAGGCCAAGGGCTCCTGAGCCTCTGGGACCCCAGCAGCAATGAACTGGCATCGGCACTTCCAGGCAATGAGGGCCTCGGGCTGACTCTCTGAGCAGCGCCCCTGGTTTCGTGGGGGCGACAAGGCCGGAGAGGTATGAGAGCTGACGTTTCCTTCCTCCACGGAGGGGGGCGCGGCCGCTGCAGATGGCTCAGTCCTAGGCGCGGGCATGGCACCCTCCTTCCTCCTCTTTGCCGAATGCAGCAGCCTGGTCAAACAAGGACGAACGTCAGGAGGTAGCAGTATAAGCAAGAACAAGATGGATCTCAAGCACTTACTGGTCCACATCAGTGTAGTCCACCCTCCGCTTCGTGAGCTTGAAGCCTGAGAGCTTCGAGGCCTGAGGAGTGGGCATGCAGACTCTGGGAGCAGAAGACGGCGCAGCAGAAGGGCCGAAAACAACTCCAAATGGCGCCAAGGCAGGAGTAACATCTCGAGAGACCAGCGGCGATCCGCCCCTTGTCGGGATGACGGGCAGCTCCCCCTTCTCCCAGCGGGCGTCGGCCTCGGCGTCGTCAGGAAGGGAACGGAGGATGTCAGCTTTGCTCAAGGGGGAGGTCTCCCCCGTCACTTCGGGGGTCACCTCCGAGTCTTCCAACTCCCCCTCTTCCTCCCCATGGGACTCGTCAGAAGACAGCTCCACCAGCTTTGGCACCACAGGGGCCCCAGTAGGCACCGGCAGCACCAGCCCGCGACCGTCAAAGGTCGGCCTGGAAGCCACAATCTGCTCCCAGTCCTTGCGGCGGAACAGGGGAACGAAGGCGCTCGGTGGGTACTCTTGGTTATCCCCGACGAAGAGGCGCAAAACTGCAGACAACTCATTGTCAGGCAAGGCATCTGGGCTCAGGCGAATCTTGTCCTCTTCATATCCAAGCCTCCACAAGGGGCGTGCACGCGCCTGAAGTGGAGCAACGCGCAGCGTCAAGAATTCCCTCAAGAGCATGGCCCCTGTCACTTTGGCTGCCCTCGTGTTGCCCGGCTTCAAGTCGGCCTTCATCTCCTCCAACACCGACGACGCCCGCTCATCAATAAGCTTCACACAAGACCACCCCTTGTCGGACTGGGGCATCTCCGTCGGCAGCGCCAAGCGCGGGTGGACGCACTTCGCGCCCATCATGCCCATTTGGCCCTGAGGTTGTCGGCCTTATTCCCAGTATTGGAGATCGAGTTGGCCTTGCCGGCCGTGAAATTGGCGCACCCGGAGATATGACCCTCGCTGACGCGGAGGAAGAAGAGGTGGCACAGCAGAGCAACGGACGGCATCATGCCCAGATACGCCTCACAATAGTAGGCGAAGATGGACAAGAGAAGGATGGAGTTGGGATGAAGGTGCAGCGCGTGCAGCCCGTAGTGGCCAAGGACCTCATAGAAGAAGTCAGAAAAGGGGGGAACAGTCCCGCGGCGATGCTACTCGTGAAGAAGGGGAAAACGTACTCCCCTCAGGCTCCGGCGTGTCGGAGACAACCCGGAGCTCCGTCTTCCCCCTCTTGTTGCTCTCCCCCATCGTCAGCAAGCGTGTGGCGGCGAGGCTCTTCTCCGAGACGTTGGGCGCGTCGAGAGATGGTTCGTACCAAGCCGGCGACGAGGAGGGCTTGACCTTGCACGACAGCATTGGTCGCTGATGTGGTGCAGGATGGAAGCAGATCTGGGAATTTCGGAGGCAGGGCGCAAGAAAGGGGATCTGAGCAAGGCGAAGGGAGGCAGTGAAGACAACCGTTGTCCACGCCAGCCATTTTATCAAGTCGGGCAGTTGTCGAGGCAGTGTGGGGAAGCGGAGACGCCCACGTCCAATCAACCGCCACGCGTCGACCAAGGCCGCAGGCTATTGGGGCCCGTGGCGCTCCGCACTTGACCCTTGGCTTCGCCTCGAAGCCAAGCCCGAGCACGCCTTGGGCCCGGGGCTACTGTCGGCGTTCTGGGAACGGGGGTCCCCAGAGATGCCTGCCTGCGGTCCACGGCGTGGCTCTGCGACCGGGCCCGTACGCCCATCTTCACCAACAAGCACTCAAGACCCTCGCGAGGGGCCAAGCCTCACGAGGCGGATGACACAAGACCTCCTCGGGAGCGGCCTCATCAGGTTGGCTCGCTAGGGGCTTAGAGATCAATGCGAGACAAACCTCGGGAGGTTATCATGACGTGAGCCATGACAACTGAGACCAGGCGGGCGCCAGCGTGCACAGTGTCCTTGTTTCCTCTTTCGCCTACGAGGCAAGCGCAGACGCGGAGTACCGAGGCGTCATGCAAAGGTTTCCATATTAGTGCAACAAGAACAACCAGCCGGATGGCAAGACGGAGGTCACCATGGATGCCAAGGCGGCATCACCACCAGAGCCTTTTGCAGGCGAAGACTACTTTTGTCAGGATAAGCTGTACTAGCTGTCCCCTTTTAAATTGGCTGTTGTTGGATCCCTTCCCGCTCAATATTTGGGGAGAGGACCAGGGCCGCTATAAATAGGACTAGCCACCATAGTAGGAGGCATTGAATCCTCACCCACACAAGTTCGCCAAGCACAAGAACACCTCGCCTCAGGAGGCTGTTCTTCCCCTTTGTACTTTTCATGCTCAGCCAAAGAGGCAATCCACCACCACCACACTGGAGTAGGGTATTACCCCACAATGGTGGCCCCAACCAGTATAAATCTTGTGTCCTTTGTGTTGCGAGTTCGTCGAGTTAGTTCGTGAGATCTTAATAAAGCTAGGACATGGATCGGTAGGGGGAGATCTTCGTGTGCACCCCAGTGTTCGAACCTCGAGGGTTTTCCCGGAACCCGTGATCCGACAGGAGCTCCCCCCAGCGCCCCTCTCGGGAGCCCCTGCTTGCGGCCCAACCTGGGGAGGGCGCCTACTCCTCGCGCTCGAGCCTCAGGAGGGTTGCTGGGTCAAAGAGTTCAAGGCGTACCTGCTTCAGGGGACCCTGACGGAGAAGGAGGAAGACGCAGAGCGTGTGGCTCAACCGGCCATTGCCTACTACATTCAGGACGGTGAGCTCTACCCGAAACAGTGAAACTATGTTTCTCTGCGATGCATCTCCAGGGAGCAGGGTTGGGAGTTGTTAACCGACATACACGGTGGGGATTGCGGGCATCACTCGTCATCGCGCACCCTAGTGGGCAAGGCATTCCGCAGCGGATTCTACTAGCCCACAGTGCTCAACGATGCCGTCAAGCTAGTGCGATCCTGTGAAGCCAGCCAGTTCCATGCCTAGCAAATCCACCAGCCTGCTCAGGGTCTCCAGACCATCCCGCTCTCATGGCCGTTTGTGGTCCGGGGGCTGGACATCTTGGGCCCGTTCCCTCGAGTGCCCAGGGGCTACGGCTACCTCTACATCGCCATCGACAAGTTCACCAAGTGGGCAGAGGTGGAGGCTGTCCACACCATCCTAGCCGGCTCGACAGTCAAGTTCATCGGGGGCCTCGTGAGCCGGTTCGGGGTCCCTAATCGCATCATTGTCACGACCGGATTTTCAATAAAAATATTTATTGAACAACCGACCCATGAAATCCAATATGAGGATAAATCCTCCATATCGGTAGACAAAACTTTGATACAAGAAGCCAGTAGCATTACAATATTACAAGGGTCGGACTAAAGATGCCCAACCAATTGTTACAACACGCCAATAATTATACATGATGGCGGATATGGCACAAGGTGTAGGGTGGAAATACTCTTGACTTGGACTATGCGTGGTTGGTGGAATAACACGGTGGGGTGGTTAATAAGTCTCTTGCCTTTGGCGGCTCATCGAAAGGCCGAGGTGAGGCTCGATGAATTTATTTGGGTAGCGGAAGTGGATATTTGACAAGGACTAATCTAGGGGTTGCACGAGACTGACTGGGATTCCTCTAGGCGTCGGACTCGCTATCGAACTCTTCATCCATGAGATCGCCTTTCACAAGATCCGCCAAATCAACAAGCCAGGTGAGTACTATGAAAGTACTCGCAAGACAGTTCGGACAAAAGATACAACAAATGGAAGCATGAATGCGATATAGTGAATCTTAACAATGCTCAATTAAAGCAGAATAGAAAAATAATTAAAATGGGAGTCGGCGGTAGTCCGCTCAAAAATCCAAGGAGGCAAACTTAAAACCAATCGGGTGTCTGAAGCGACGCCTCGAAAGGTGAATAAATAAGCAAAATATTGCCACAGTTGGGCATCTGAGCGACACCTCATAAAGGGCTTATATTGAAATAAAAATGCATGTGTGCCGCAGTCAGACGTCTGAGCGACATCACAGAAAGGGCTTATAATAAAAATAAGTGACATCAATGCCGCAGTCGGACGTCTGAGCGACATCACAGAAAGGGCTTATAATAAAAATAAGTAACATCAATGCCGCAATGGACGTCTGAGCGACATCACGTAAAGGGCTTATAATAAAAATAAGTAACGGCAATGCCGCGATGTCCAGACGTCTGAGCGACATCACGAAAGGGCTTATAGTAAAAATAAGTAACATCGGTCTTTGCGATCGGACGTCGAGCGACATCACGTAAAGGGCTTATAATAAAAAATAAATGGCAATATGCCATGATCGGACGTCTGGCGACATCACGAAAAGGGCTTATAATAAAAATAAGTAACGGCAATGCCGATCGGACGTCTGGCGACATCACGAAAAGGGCTTATAATAAAAATAAATAACGGCAATGCCATGATCGGACGTCTGAGCGACATCACGTAAAGGGCTTTCATCACAAAGATATAGCACTCATAATAAATATTCAACACATGAATATAAGCGGATTAGTCCATCCACAGGAATAAACATTTAACCGGACTTAGTACTCATGTGATTCACCGAGTATTCATCACCAAAACCGACACTTATCGGATAAGATAATACATAACTTGGACATGGATAAGATGATTCGAGGATTTATGACTCTGCAGAGTTTGTACTAAAATTACCCACAGCCAACGGATTTCCGTAGTCCTGAAGGACTAGTTCCGTTTATGGTATTTCGGAAGAAACACAGCTAACCAGTACACACCCATCCTACCTCACGATGCCAGGAATCACCATAGACATTGTCCAAGAAAAACTTTTGAGACGGGGAGATCACAATCTCGAATCGCATGGGATCAAATTTATATTCGCGCGCTCTAAGGGGTGCCCCCCTCTCTATCCCAACCGGAAACACCCATGCCCCCTGACCGGATGACTGGCTTTAATCCAGGGCCATGGAACCATCATCACGGCCTCTCCATTTGGTGTGTACCAGGAAAGCGGTTTGCTACTTACTAAGCCATATCCCTACGGAAAACATGTGGTAGTACGGGAAGGGAAATGGATGGGAACCGAATCGACACGGGTTGACATGAAGTCAAATAGTATGGCATAAGACGGCATGCTACAACACCGCCATCTTACCCATCCTCATGCCAACACATGGCCGTGCACATTCACATCCAACACGTATGGATTATCGAACTCACTTGCCTCAACTTTGCATGAAAAATAACATTCATCGGTATGCTCACAAACATGCCATGAAACTACTTAATGCAAACCTGCCAGAACACTCATCATATCAAAAGTTCAAACATGCTTGCCTGGTTCAGATTAGTCAGAGCCTAGCTTGGTGAAGTTTGCGGTCCCGTCACCTCCTTCGGTATCTACGGTATAAAGAAAACATACGCGCTAACGTAAATACAGTGAGGTGCACAAAAATTACTCCAAATTTTTTTCAAATAAATCTGATAAAAACTAGACAAAATTTTAAAGAGGACAGAAAAAGAATCAATCAAAATATACTTTTCTGATTAAAAGTTATAAGAGTTTTGGTCCAAGGACCCATCTGTAATGAAACAGAAAGTTTCCAGGGGGTTCTGCGGAAAAGTCCAGATAACGTTTACGTTTAAAAGAACGGCTGAGAGATCGACAGCAGGCTCCACCCGTCAGGTTTGAATTTTCAAACGAGGGAAAACAGGCGCGACGGGCGCCGAGAGGTGCGTGTGATGATGGCGGCGGCGATCCACGGCGAGGTAAGGTGATCGGGTGTACCTTCGTGATCAGTCGCGCCTTCCGCGTCTGTGGGTGGTGGCAGAGGTCGTCGGTGAGCACCACGTCGACGGGCGGCCCTTGCTCCGGGCGGACGGCGGTTCGGACGGTCGTGGATCTCGCCGAGAGAGCTGCAGGGGCCAAAATTGAGGTGGGGTTATCCTACTAGAGGTGGTACGAGGCTACGGGCGAAAGTAGGGCGGCGGAGGAGTTCTCACCGGAGAGAACGATGCCGGAGCCCGAGGCGGACGGAGGTGGCCGGAGTCGAGGCCCCTCCAGTGGCTAGGCGGGGTCTGGTGAGGTGGTGGAGTCGTGCGGAGGCGAGAGCAAGCTCGGGGTGCTATATATAGCCGGCCCGAGTCGGTTGCAAAGCGGATAAGTCCGGGCGAAGTTGATTACAAGCGCTGTGGCTGGACGGTCGGCCGGAGCTTGAGCATCGCCTAGGAGGAGTATTGGAGCCGTTCCCGTGTCCAACTCAGCACGGGAGGGCTGGTTACGGTCTGCCCTCGACGGAACGGCCGCACGGCCCGTCGGCGGCAGAGAGCGCGCTCTGCGCATGCCAAGCCACGGCGACGGTGCCGCATGCGTGCGCTGGCAAGGAGGTGGCCACGCGGAGCCACCAGGACGCTTGGGCGGCGCCGAACGGTGTTGCGCCGCAGTTTTGCCCCCTGTCGTCCGTTACGGTGGTGCAGCCGCCAAGAAGCACGCCAGCCTTGCGGGCCAGGCGCCACCAACGCCAGAACGCGCCAAGCGCCGTGTGAAGCTCCGGACAAGAGGGATAGGCTGCGAGCAACGTGCCAAGGCACTCTGGACTCGTGTTGAAGTTCTTGGCGGAGATCGACCTTTGAACTTCTGAATTTTCTCAAAGTGAATGTAAGCAGTGCATGCAAGGTGTTCGACAGAATGATCTAGGCATGTAGGGATTTTTCCTTGAGCTGGTTTTTGGTGGAGGGGCCTCTCATTGCATCTATAGGCTGCCTGAATATTTGTGGAATTCTTGGAGTAATGTAGATATGAATTTCACCAAATTTGGCAAATCTGGTCCAAACTTGCAGGGACTATAATTTGAAATTTTTGAACAGAAGAGGAGTGGATCTTGATAGTTCTAGGTTGTGGGTACCAAGGACTATCCAAGGGAGTTGGTTTGAGGTCAAAATTCAAATGCATTAAGGTACTTGCTTTGCAAATTACATAGGCTCAAAATAATAGACAGAAAAGATTTGGGAGAGAATTAATTGAAATAAAAATTTAGAAGAGGGTTCAACTAGTTGAGATAGAGTGTTTGGATTGCCCAAAGTGGAAGGAGATATATTTGGGAAGATTTTACCATGTGGTGTATGGCCAAATCATGAATGATTTCAAATATGGGAGAGAATGAAAAACTCCTAGAGTTTCTTTTTGAAAGAAGAAATAAACTTCAAAGATTTTTCTTGAATCCTTGAGAAGAGAGCAATTAGAGGAAAAAGTTAAAAACTAAACACCAGAGTTGAAGGAAATGCAAAAGTAAAATATTTGCTAGAGGGAAAAAGCTTTTGATAGGGATTTTTTTTGGAAGGGTTTTGGTGACCTCCTTCAAATCCAACAAAGTTTTGAAGAAAACCAAAGAAAATTTTTTGGAGTGTAACAACACCTATCCCCTTAGGAAAAATCTCGTCCCCGAGATTCCAGTTGATCCTCAAATAATTGTGGGTGCTCCGCTCGAAGGGAATCCTCTCTTTCCCAAGTGGCTTCACTCTCGGTGTGGTTGCTCCACTGAACTTTGAAGAACTTGATGGTTTTCTGTCGGGTTCTCCTTTCTGACTCTTCCAAGATTTTTATCGGATGCTCCCGATACGTAAGGTCTGGTTGCACGTCAATGTTTTTATGGGGTACTTGTTTCTCTGGGTTGCTTACGCACTTCCTCAATTAGGATACGTGGAACACGTCGTGGATGTCGGGTAATTCTTCGGGTAAGTCCAGCTGGTAGGCCACCGTGCCTCTTCGTGCTACTATGCAGAAAGGTCCGATGAATTCTTGGTGCTAGCTTCCCTTTAATCTTGAATCGGTGCAGGCCTCTCATGGGTGATACTCGTACGTACACAAATTAACCGGGTTCAAAATGGACTCCACGATGCTTCTGATCGTAATAACTCTTTTGTCGACTTTGGGTTGTCTTGAGTCGGTCCTTAATTACCTTGACTTTATCTTCAGCCTCTTTGAGCAGGTCTGGGCGAAGATATGACTGTCTCCGGTTTCCACCAATTTAGTGGGGTACGACATCTTCGTCTGCGTCTGAGCTTCAAATGGTGCCATTTGCAGGCTGGATCGATAGCTGTTGTTATATGCGAATTCTGCGTATGGTAAGCTCTCCTCCCAACTGGTCCCATAGGTGAGGACACATGCTCTCAAAGCATATCTTCTAGAATCTGGTTTACTCGCTCACCGCCCATCCGTCTGGGATGGTATGCGGTCTTGAGAGCCACCTGAGTTCCTGTGAGCTTGTTGTAAGTGATCCCAAAACCGGGAGACGAATTGAGTGCCTCTGTCTGAGATTTTTTTCTTTGGGACTCCATGTAGGCAAACGATACGGGAGAGGTAGAGCCTAGCAAGCTTCTGAGTGGTGTGTGTTGTCTTCATGGGGATGAAGTGAGCTACTTTAGTCAGTCTATCAGTGATTACCCATATGGCATCATGTCCGTGTCGCGACCGAGGTAGTCCAACAATAAAATCCATTCCAATCTCGTCCCATTTCCACTCGGGTATCTTATTTGGTTGCAATAGCCCGCCGGTTTCTCGTGCTCGGCCTTGATGCGTTGACAAGAGTCACAACATGCAATAAACGTGGCTATGTCTCTTTTTATACCATGCCACCAAAATGTTTCACGAAGATCTTTGTACATTTTTGTTCCTCCAGGATGGATTGAATATGGAACGGTGTGGCCTTCAGCCAGGATTTGCTGTTTAAGGTCATGGATATTTGGTACGCAAAGCCTATTCCCGTACCACAATACTCCTTGCTCATCAATAATGAATTCCGAGGCCTTGCCCAACTTCATCTTCTGTTTTATGCCTTCAATGCTGGGGTGTCCACGTTGAGCCTCTTTAACCTTCTCTATCAGGGTAGGCTGTACTTCTAAGTTTGACACACTGCCTTGGTGACCACCATCGGGTTGAGCTTTGCAATTCCTGCTGGAATTCAGGTCTTGATCTGGCATGCCGTCGTTGTCCCGACCGGGGTTCCGACTCGAGCATCTGCTACAACATTTGCCTTGCCGGGTGGTAGTGGATCCCAACATCATAATCCTTTACTAATTCCAACCAGCGTCGCTGCCGTAAATTTAGTTCTGGTTGTGTGAAAATATACTTGAGGCTTTTTGTGGTCCGTGTATATTTCACAACGATTACCAAGTAAAAGTGTCTCCATTCCTTGAGTGCATGAATAATAGCTGCTAATTCCAGGTCATGAGTAGGGTAATTTTCCTCATGCTTGTGAAGTTGTCTGGAAACATATGCGACAACCTTGCCCTCTTGCATCAATACGCACCCGAGGCCCTTTCGAGATGCGTCACAAAATACCTCAAAATTCTGGTGTCTATCTGGCACAATTAGTACTGGTGTTGTCGTCAGTTTCCTCTTCAGTTCTTGGAAACTTTTCTCGCAAGCTTCCGTCCATTCAAACTTCCTGTCTTTCTTGAGTAGTTGTGTCATTGGCTTTGCTATGGTGGAGAATCCTTCAATAAATCTTCTGTAGTATCCTGCCATACCCAAGAAACTTCGACATTAAATCACGCCGGGTGGCGGCTTCCAGCCAAATCTGGCCTTGACTTTTCCGGTCTCTGGCGATACCTTCTTGAGTCAAGACGTGGCCCGTAAAACCTACTTGCTTTAGCCAAAATGCACACTTGCTGAATTTAGCATTACAACCGATGTTTCCTGAGTTCTCCTAGTACAATCGGGAGATGTTCAGCGTGTTCTTACGGTGTTTTGGAGTATACCGTAATATCATCGATAAATACCACAACAAACTTATCCATAAACTTCATGAATACTTTGTTCATGAGGTGAACAAAATATGCGGGCGTTTGTTAGTCCGAATGGCATCACGGTGAACTTCGTACAATCCGTGTCTGGAGGTGAAAGCGGTCTTGGGAATATCCTCGGTTCGTACTTTCAGTTGATGATATCCCGATCTCAAGTCAATCTTTGAGAACACCTTGGCCTTAGCGAGTTGATCGAATAAATCATTTATTCGCGGCATCGGATATTTGTTCTTGATTGTGACCATGTTTAGCGCTCGATAGTCTATGCACAATCTCTGTGTTCCATCCTTCTTTTTGGCGAATAAAATTGGTGAACCCCTAGGTGAGGAACTGGCTCGTATGTACCCTTTTTCCAACAGTTCCTTTATTTGCTTCTTTAGTTCCACCAATTCGGATGGTGCCATTCTCAGTATGGTTTCTTATATATGGGAGGCGGTTCCGGTGCTAGCTCAATGCTGAATTCAATCTCTCTCTCTATCGGTGGCATGCCCGGTAGTTCTTCGGGAATACATCTGGAAATTCACACACTCGGGCACTTTGCTCAATTCAGAAATATCTACCTTGTTCAATCTCGGTTGCGGCATATTTTTCTTTCCTTGGCTGAAACCTTTATGGTCTTCCCGTGGTGATGGGTGAGAATTACGGTCCTGTTGAAGCAGTCAATAAAACCTTTGTTGGTGGTTAACCAATCCATCCCTAAGATGACATCCATCCCTTTATTTTCCAATACGATAAGATTTGCGTGGAACTTCAACCCTTCAAACTCGATAACCACATCCTGGCAATAATTCTGGGTAACTTGCTTGATTCCAGGGGACTTGACGATCACAGATTTTCCCAAGGGAAGCATCGAAAAATTATTTTGCGAAGCAAAACTTTTCGAAACGAACGAGTGAGAAGCTCCAGAATCAAACAAAACCATGGTAGGTATTGTGTTGACAGGAAACATACCGAGTACGATATCTGGGGCATTTTGTGCTTCCTCTTTGGTCACGTGGTTCAGATGACCCTTCCTGTGGTTGTTATTTGGGTTGAAATTGTTGCGCTTTGGCGCCGAATTATTGCCTCCGTTGTTCGGCTTTGGGGCCGAGTTCACGGCTTGGGGCACCGCTTGGCATAGTGCCCTTCTTCTCCACAAGCGTAATTGTAACGCCTGGGCAGTATGTGAACTCCTTGTCCCTTGCGTGGAAATTCTTGCTTGGGCGTGAGGCGTTTGTCGTGGGTTTGGGTGTCTAGTTTTTACGAGCGTCTGTCTTCTTTGCTGCGGTGGTTGCGGGTGTGTTTAGACTGGTCCCTCTTCCGCTTATGGAAATCTTCTAAGTTCGTCTCTCATTTTCCAAGGTAATGGCCTTATCTACCAGCGTCTTAAAATCTGGAAATGTGTATACGACCAACCGACATTTAAGCGCGGGTGTCGATCCGTCTAGGAACTTATCCATCTTTTTGTTTTCTCGATATTCGTTCCTCGTTGGCGTGGCGAGACAAAGAGGGTAAACTGACTGTTATATTCGGACACCGCCATTGTTCTTTGCTTGAGGTCATCAAATTCTCTCTTTTGATCTTCATCGGACTCTTAGGAATATGTGCCCCACGAAAACCTTCTTTAAATTCCTCCCATGATATATTATTTTTGTTGGGGTGCATGTGTAGGAAATTTTCCCACCACGATGCGGCTGCCCGGTGAGATAGTGCACGAGCATAAAGCACTTTCTCAAGGTCTGAACACTGGGCGATAATTAATTTTCTCTCCATGTCTGAAGCCAGTCCTCGGCTTCCGAGAGGTTTGTCGGTGTGAGAAAATGTTTGGGGATGCGTCTTCTGTAGCTCGGATAACTTGGATTGCTGCCGACATCGTCATGGTGATTCCCCATATTGATGACTTGGTTCAGTATTTCCTGATGTTGTTGCTGACTTTGTTAAGTAAAGACGGCACATCTGGGAAAGTGCCGTTTCAACATCTGTTGACTTGTCTGCCCTGTGTGAAATTGTTGCACAGGGTGTGCCATAATTTTCCGCTGTCGGAGTTGGCATGGAAGCGCGTCCAAGGGCGAGACATAATTTACTCTGGGGATATATTTTGAAACACTCATAAGAAAGTGGAAGAAGTCGCAAAATTAAGTCCACAAACGCATAAGGATGGCAAATAAATTAAAAAGCCCAAGATTTTTTTCAAGAAAACAAGTCGATTAGCATGGAGAAGGACTGCTCATTACATAACTTACACGCATAGCAGTAATTATACAATACATCACTCGGGATATGCGTACATAAATCCTGACATGTTATTTAGTCTAGTGCACTCCTCCGGATCCTACATGATGCGCAAACAAACTACTTCTCACAACCTATTTACATATAAACATATCGTACAAGTCGGTACATCGCATGGCGCTAAGCGTGCTAGTCGGAGATGGTAAGGATTTCCCTTGGCCTGCCAAGGGTGAGGCGTAGAGAGGCGGGGACTCAACCTACTCTTCGGAGATAGGCTCCAGACGAGAGGTGCTGCACGGAGTTGGTGGAGCAGGTGCCCTGTGTGGGACAACTTTCGAATCTGGCGAGCACGAGGGGTGGTGCGAAGCGAACCGGAGTAGGTGCAATGACATGGTTGAATTCCTCCGTGGTAGGCAGGCGACGAGTAGCGGTGCGAGCAGTAGGAGCGAACGATGCTGATGACGTGACGAAAGTCAGTGGCGGTGCAGCACGGAGGAGCTCCCTCCTGTTGGCGACACAGCCATGGACCGAGTCCATGCGGGCAGCTACAAAGTCGTCCACCAGGTTGTCGAAGGCTGCCTCCAAAGCCCGGAGATACTCGATGAGCATCTCAAAAGCTTCGGCCCCGTTCTCCTCTGGGGCAAGAGAACGCGTGAGTGGCAGGTGTATGGCACGTGACATGGCAGGTAGCGGTAGCGACGAGTCTTCATTGAAGGCAGGATATCCCTGAGACGGGCTATCGCCTCACGGGCTGCCATCTGTAGCGCGTGCTTCTCTGTGGGCATGGCTCTCCCCATGAACCGGTAACGCTCAACTCGTCCTCTCTTGAATTCCACCGCGGCTTGGTGCATGGTTAGACGGTCATTGACCTTGTGCTGAGAGAGAGAGAGAAGACTGGGCGCACATCGGGCCCCATCGCGACTTGGACGATGAAGGAGAGAAGCTTGACAAACCCATCGGGCATGTTGGCGAACATCTGCGACTCGCGATCGTTCTTTGGCACTCTACAAAAGTAGGCAAAAATCCTGAGTAGTCAAATCATAAATTTATCTTTGGTATCGAAATTGACTACATTTGTAAAAATAATAAATAGCTCTATTATGCTAATAACCGATTAGCGATCGCACCTAGTGGCTTCCCTCTGATCAGCCTGGCTCTGGTACCAAGCTTGTCACGACCGGATTTTCAATAAAAATATTTATTGAACAACCGACCCATGAAATCGAATATGAGGATAAATCCTCCATATCGGTAGATAAAACTTTGATACAAGAAGCCAGTAGCATTACAATATTATAAGGTTCGGACTAAAGATGCCCAACCAATTATTACAACACGCCAATAATTATACATGATGGCGGATATGGCACAAGGTGTAGGGTGGAAATACTACTGACTTGGAGTATGCGTGGTTGGTGGAATAACACAAGAATTGGTTAATAAGTCTCATTGCCTTTGGCGGCTCATCGGCGTCGAGGTGAGGCTCGATGAATTTATTTGGGTAGCGGAAGTGGATATTTTACAAGGACTAATCCAGGGGTGCATACGAGACTGGGATTCCTCTAGGCGTCGGACTCGCTATCGAACTCTTCATCCATGAGATCTCCTTCATCAGCATCTGGCCAAATCAACAAGCCAGGTGAGTACTATGAAAGTACTCGCAAGACAGTTCGGACAAAAGATACAACAAATGGAAGCATGAATGCAACATAGTTAATCTTAACAATGCTCAATTAAAGCAGTATAGAAAAATAATTAAAATGGGAGTCGGCGGTAGCCGCTCGAAAATCAAAGGAGGCAAACTTAAAACCGATCAGGTGTCTGAAACGACGCCTCGAAAGGTGAATAAATAAGCAAAATATTGCCACAGTCGGGCGTCTGAGCGACACCTCATAAAGGGCTTATATTGAAATAAAAATGCATGCGTGCCGCAGTCGGACATCTGAGCGACATCACAGAAAGGGATTATAATAAAAATAAGTAACATCAATGCATGATCGGACGTCTGGCGACATCACGTAAAGGGCTTATAATAAAAATAAGTAACATCAATGCCGCGATGACGTCGGCGACATCACGAAAGGATTATAATAAAAATAAGTAACGGCAATGCCGCGATCAGACGTCTGAGCGACATCACGTAAAGGGCTTATAATAAAAATAAGTAACGTCAATGCCGCGATCGGACGTCTGGCGACTTACATCAAAGAAAGGGCTTATAATAAAAATAAGTAACGGCAATGCCGCGATCAGACGTCTGGCGACATCACGTAAAGGGCTTATAATAAAAATAAGTAACGGCAATGCCGCGATCGGACGTCTGAGTGACATCACGTAAAGGGCTTATAATAAAAATAAGTAACGGCAATGCCGCATGATCGGACGTCGAGCGACATCACGTAAAGGGCTTTCATCACAAAGATATAGCACTCATAATAAATATTCAACACATGAATATAAACGGGTTAGTCCAGCCACGAGAATAAACATTTAACCGGACTTAGTACTCATGTGATTCACGAATTATACATCACGTAATCGACACTTGTCGAGGATAAGATAATACAGAACTTGGACATGGATAAGATGATTCGAGGATTTATGACCTGCAGAGTTTGTACTAAAATTACCCACAGCCAACGGATTTCGTAGTCTGAAGGACTAGTTCCGTTTATGGTATTTCGAGAAACACAGCTAACCAGTACACACCCATCCTACCTCACGATGCCAGGAATCACCCTAGACATCGTCCAGGAAAAACTTTTGAGACGGGGAGATCACAATCTCGAATAGCATGGGATCAAATTTATATTCGCGCGCTCTAAGGGTGCCCCCCTCTCGGTCCCAACCGAAAACACCCATGCCCCCTGACCGGATGAATGGCTTTAATCCAGGGCCATGGAACCATCATCACGGCCTCTCCATTTGGTGTGTACCAGGAAAGCGGTTTGCTACTTACTAAGCCATATCCCTTGCGGAAAACATGTGGTAGTACGGGAAGGGAAATGGATGGGAACCGAACTGATATGGGTTGACACTGAAGTCAAATAGTATGGCATAAGACTGGCATGCTACAACACTGCCATCTTACCCATCCTCATGCCAACACATGGCCGTGCACATTCACATCCAACACGTATGGATTATCGAACTCACTTGCCTCAACTTTGCATGAAAAATAACATTCATCGATATGCTCACAAACATGCCATGAAACTACTTAATGCAAACCGGCGTAACACTCATCATATCAAAATTTCAAACATGCTTGCCTGGTTCAGAGTAGTCGGAGCCTAGCTCGGTGAAGTTCTTGATCCCGTCACCTACTTCGGTATCTACGGTATAAAGAAAACATACGCGCTAACGTAAATACAGTGAGGTGCACAAAAATTACTCCAAATATTTTTCAAATAAATCTGATAAAAAACTAGACAAAATTTTAAAGAGGACAGAAAAAGAATCAATCAAAAATAATTTTTCTGATTAAAAGTTATAAGAGTTTTGGTCCAAGGACCCATCTGTAATGAAACAGAAAGTTTCAGGGGTTCTGCCGGAAAAGTCGAGATAACGTTTTGTTTAAAAGAAAGCGGCTGAGAGGCCACAGGCGGGCTCCACCCGTCAGGTTTGAATTTTCAAACGAGGGAAAACCGAGCGCGACGGCGCCGAGAGGTGCGGTGGTCGCTGGCGGCGATCCACGGCGAGGTAAGGTGATCGGGGTGTACCTTCGTGATCAGTGCGCCCTTCCGCGCCTGTGGGTTGTGGTAGAGGTCGTCGGTGAGCACCACGTCGACGGCGGCCCTTGCTCCGGCGGACGGCGGTTCGGACGGTCGTGGATCTCGCCGGAGAGAGCTGCGGGGCCAAAATTGAGGTGGGGGTTATCCTACTAGAGGTGGTACGAGGCTACAGGCGAAAGTAGGGCGGCGGAGGAGTTCTCACCGGAGAGAACAATGCCGGAGCCCGAGGCGGACGGAGGTGGCCGTAGTCTAGGAAGAAATGCCCCTCGAGGCCCCTCCAGTGGCTAGGCGGGGTCTGGTGAGGTGGTGGAGTCGTGCGGAGGCGAGAGCAAGCTCAGGGTGCTATATATAGCCGGCCCGAGTCGGTTGCCGTGAACGGATAAGTCCGGCGAGTTCATTACGGCAGCGCTGTGGCTGGACGGTCGGCTTAGGAGCTTGAGCATTGCCTAGGAGGAGTATTGGAGCCGTTCCCGTGTCCAACTCAGCACGGGAGGGCTGGTTACGGTCTGCCCTCGACGGAACGGCCGCACGGCCCGTCGGCAGCAGAGAGCGCTTCTGCAGCGTGCAAAAGCCAGCGACGATTGCCGCATGCATACGCTGGCAAGGAGGTGGCCACGCGGAGCCACCAGGACGCTTGGGCAGCGCCGAACGGCATTGCGCCGCAGTTTTTCCCCCTGTCGTCCGTTACGGTGGTGCAGCCGCCGCAAAGCACGCCGGCGCAGGCGGGCCAGGGCGCCACCGACGCCAGGAACGCGCCAAGCGCTCGTGTGAAGCTCCGGACAAGAGGAATAGGCTGCGAGAAATGTGCCAAGGGCACTGTGGACTCGTGTTGAAGTTCTTGTGGAGATCGACACTGAACTTCTGAATTTTCTGAGAGTGAACAAAAACAGTGCATGCAATGTGTTCGACGGAATGATCTAGGCATGTATGGATTTTTCCTTGAGCTGGTTTTTGGTGGAGGGGCCTCTCATTGCATCTATAGGCTGCCTGAATATTTGTGGAATTTTTGGAGTAATGTAGATATGAATTTCACCAAATTTGGCAAATCTGGTCCAAACTTGCAGGGCCTATAATTTGAAATTTTTGAACAGAAGAGGAGTGGATCTTGATAGTTCTAGGTTGTGGGTACCAAGGACTATCCAAGGGAGTTGGTTTGAGGTCAAAATTCAAATGCATTAAGGTACTTTCTTTGCAAATTACCTAGGCTCAAAATAATAGACAGAAAAGATTTGGGAGAGAATTAATTGAAATAAAAATTCAAAAGAGGGTTGAACTAGTAGAGATAGAGTGTTTGGATTGCCCAAAGTGGAAGGAGATATATTTGGGAAGATTTTACCATGTGGTGTATGGCCAAATCATGAATGATTTCAAATATGGGAGAGAATGAAAAACTCCTAGAGTTTCTTTTTGAAAGAAGAAATAAACTTCAAAGATTTTTCTTGAATCCTTGAGAAGAGAGCAATTAGAGGAAAAAGTTAAAAACTAAACACCAGAGTTGAAGGAGATGCAAAAGTAAAATATTTGCCAGAGGGAAAAAGCTTTTGATAGGGATTTTTTTGGAAGAGTTTTGGTGACCTCCTTCAAATCCAACAAAGTTTTGAAGAAAACCAAAGAAAATTTTTTGGAGTGTCACAATCATCACCGACATCGGCTCGTAGTTCACTAGCAACCTCTTCAAAACATATTGTGATAACCTTGGAGCGTAGATATGCTACGCCTGACACACCCCAGGAGCAATGACCAATCCGAGTGCACCAACGCGGAGGTCCTGAGGGGCCTCAAGGCAAGAACCTTCAAGAAGAAGCTCGAGGCCTGCGGCAGGGGCTGGCTGGACAAGCTCCAGTCCGTGCTATGGTCCATCTACACTACCACGACCAAGCCAACCGGCGAGACTCCATTCTTCCTCGTCTACGGAGCCGAAGCGGTTCTCCCACATGAGGTCAAGAATCGCTCTGCACGGGTCTTGGTGTTTGACGAGGCACGCCAGGACGCCTCGCGGGGGATTGACATCATCCTGGGGGAGGAACGCTGCCGCCAAGCCTCGCTCCGGGCACCAAGGTACCAGCTGGCGCTGCAGCAGTACCACTACCATGCTGTCCACTCCAGGACGCTCGAGGTGGGTGATCTCATCCTGAGGCGGGTGCGCTATAGGGAAGAGCTGCATAAGATCTCACCCATGTGGGAGGGCCCGTTTAGGGTCGCTCGTGTCTCCACGCCTAGCACCGCGCGCCTGGAGACGCAGGGCGGGATCCCCATCTGGGACGCCTGGAACATCCAGCACCTCCGGAAGTTCTACCCATGAAGCAAGGCTCAGTGCCCGTGAAGGTCTCCGTTCATGACACTCTCACGTAATAATGAGTGGGGCTATACATGCCCCGGAGTCTCCTGAGTGCCACCCTCGGGCCTCGAGGGCTCCCTCCCATGTCCTAGCGGCAACACTTAGCTCCGTGCTGGTGAGAGGACTAGTCTTGGTGCTGGACGCGGCTGTTCTTTTGCTTGCTTTCTGTAGTTGGTTTGCAAACTTTTAATGGGATTTGGAGTTCTCGCGTTTTTGATTGCCAAGTTGGATTCCCCCTTTTTTACTTCTCTTGCCTTTTGATCTTGGCCCAGGGAGAGCGGTAGTTGCTCGTCGCTCCTCCTCGCATGTCTCGCGCGCGGGGGCTGGGCAGGTGTGTGCGTGCGTCGGGTTCGCCCATGCCGCGAAAACACTTCGCCAAAGCCCCGTTGCACCAGAGCTTCGGCGTCCTTGATCCTCGCGAGATGTTCTCGGATGAGCTCATGGACATGTGCACACTCTTAAGTCCATGCCCCCAGGCAGCGCGATGCGATGCACTAAGCCATAGCTAACACATGCTTGGGGGCTCACGCAAGGAAGAGCAAGGCACCCCGTCAAACTTTCTAACAACTCTGCAGCTTTACGATGTCTCCTGGGGCCAATGGCTCCCGAGCGGGTAACAAGGGGGTTTCACCAGATGCCGAGGGGCGGGCCCTCGCGAGGTGGGAAACTACCATGAGCGTATCAAGCTAATTTATCCTACCGCACTTACTTGGAACATGCATATCACGTCATAACATCAGAACAATAAGAATATCATAGTGGCATAAGTACCATGGTTCATTACACACCCCAGTAGGGCCCTCTACTTTTTCAAAATGCAGGAGAAAGGAAAGGTTAAAGAAAAGTTGCCTGCACGACTGCAGCAGCTCCTGAGGCCTGGCTCCGGTGGCCCCTGGGCTCAGTCCGAGGCTTCCTCCGCTTCCTTTGGGCGTGGCGGCAGGACGACCCGCCACCTTCCCCGATGCGACCCCGGTGACATGGTGGCTGATCGTAGCCGCCACTGCTTGTTCTCTCACTAGAAGAGGAGCCGCCGCTGCTGAAGGAAGTGCGGCCGTCACCAAGGGCAAGCTCACCCTCGGCGTCTTCACGGCTGTCGTCAAGGCCAAACTCATCATCGCCGCTGCCATCTTGGGGGCAGCACACTGCACGATGGCTGTCTTCCCCAAACACCCGCACGTAGAGGGTCGCGAAGCCATCGTACTTGAAGTGGAGGGTGCACCTCTTGCTCAGGCCACACACGCGAGCAAACGCCTTCCATCCGTGGGACAAGGATACATTACCGGCGGCGGTAACTTCGACTCCAACCCATGAAGCCCTGCTGCAGCAGCCGTCAGCCTGCAGCCAGAGGCCGTCAAGCCCCATGGCTGGCATCTCACCCATGAAGAAGCGAGGGAGCGGGAGCCAGGTGCCGGTCGGCCTCTCTGACCACATGACGACTCCGGGAGTGGAAGAGAGACCGAGGAGGCCGGACAACCATTGCACGCCTCCCCTCGTTGCAGGGGCTGCCTCGCCCTTGGCGGCTCCACCCTCGAGAAGAAGCGCCGCCGCGGCCGCCCAAGGCGCGCCCGCGCCCCCGAGGAGCCACCGCAGGAGTCTTGGGCCCGGGGGCTACTGTCGGCGTTCTGGGAATGGGGGTACCTAGACTTGCCTGCCTGCGGCCCACGGCGTGGCTCAATCGACGGCCTGGTATGACCCAACTTCAACATCAACAACTCAAGACCCTCACGAGGGGCCAAGCCTCGCGAGGGGGACGACACCAAGACCTCCACGGGGGGCGGCCTCCCCAGGCTGGCTCCCGAGGAGCAGAGATATCTATGCAAGCCTCACCTCGCGAGGTTCAGATGGCGTGAGCCGTGAAGACTGCGGCCAGGCGGACGCCAGCGTGTGCAGTGTACCAGTTTCCTCTTTGGTGCTAAGGAGGCAAGCGTAGGCGCAGAGTCCCGATGAATCAACCAAAGGTTTCCATTCCGGTGCAACATGACCAAGACCGCCAGGACAACATGATGGAGGTCATCGTCGAGCCCACCACGGTGTCACGACCACAGGCTTTTGCAAGCGAAGACTACTTTTGTCAGGATAGCATGTGTGTCAGGACCCCGATTCCAAGTCACATCGATCTAGCCGGTAACACCTCATATCACTTTGCGGCCTCACGCACGGTATTCCCACGGGTGTCGCCTTACCATGGCACAGGGCCGTTTAAGCCTTCGGCTCACGTATATGATAGTGTCGCTAGCATCCATATGATAGATAACCCGGGCCGACATGACTAGTCGTGAACCCAAAGTGGCACTAACTTACGGGGACATGCATACATGAATCAACATCGAGCATGTCGGTCTGACGTCTTGAATCCGGGCTGTAACCTTGGGCTAACAGACTCCGTGAACCAGGATGTAGCATGCTAGGAAGGACTCGGATGTCACAGCGTGAAATTTTCGAAGGGACAGACCACGAACGAAGTGAATCACATGCCGGCCGATCAAGTGTTCCGGAGCGGTAGTGCTTTGGGCTAGCGAGGACTCAGTGAACCGGGCTAGTGCGGACTACTATGGCTCATGGAAGCACAAGACTACATTTCCCCGTAAGAGAGGCTACCAAGGATAAACAACTAGGTTGTCGGATCCCACACATACCAAGCATTTCAATCATACACACAATATGCTCGATATGTGTAAATACAACATGGCATCACAACATAACTCTACAACTCTAGTATTTATTCATTAGGCTCCGAGGGTACAAGTATTACAATCATGGTCTCATGACCCAACATACAGAGCATACAAGCATCGAGCGGAAGCATAAACACGTCTGAGTATAGACAACTACAAATGAAAAAGGCTGAGAAGCCTGACTATCTCTGAAGACCCTCCCAAGGGTACAAGATCGCACTGAGGTAACAAGCTAAACGTCAAGTCCACACGGAACTACTAAGCGAGGACCGACGTCTCTCTGCAAAACATAAAATAGGCAAACGTGAGTACAAATGTACCCAGCAAGACTTACATCAGAACTAGCTACATATGCATCAGTATCAACAAAGGGGGTGGTCGAGTTTGACTGCAGCAAGCGAGCTTTGACTCAGTGGCTATCCTAAACTATGGCTGCAAGTAACTCTTTTGAGGTGGCGCACACGAGTCCACATATTCACCATATCAATACACCACTATGGATCCGCTCCCGTCTCCCTACGAGAAGGCCATCCATAGCACTCACGCTTATCTTGCGAGTTTGAGAGTTTCCCCTTTCACTTGTCTATGAACTGTACAGGCAACCCAGAAGTCCTTTACCGTGGACACGGCTATTCGAATAGATCATTTATAACCCTGCAGGGGTGTACTTCTTCACACATGTTTCCACCACTTAGCGTCTGCACACGACATGTGCTCGGCAGACTTCAAGCGAAAGCCGACGTGGGTGTAGACCACGACCTAACTAACCACACAAGTCTCTAGTCCAGGTTTATTGCCTATACGGGTTCCATCCACGAGGAGATCCAGTCGGGGTTTCGCTCACAGCCCCAAACAATGTGCGCAGGGTTCCCGAGACACCAAACGGGCGCCCGATACACCGTGCCACGTGCCTACCACATCATAGCCCACCCCGCGGGTCAGCGTTGCGCACGGCCTCCAGCATACTACAAACACCAGAAACTACTTGCAACTCCTGGACAGAGGACAATGGCGGTTAATAAGTCGAGCGGGGTCATATTTCAGGGCCCAACGTTTGGTAGTAGTTGTTCATGGATCACAAACACATAACTCAGTTCTTGAGGACAGTTTCAATGAGACAACCCACCATGTACTCCTACATGGCCTCTCACCGATACCTTTACCAAATCGTGTTCACACACTTAGCTCTCAATAGTAGGACATGTTCACACACCTCCGATTCATCCCCGATGAATCAGACCTGACACAACTCTAAGCAATAGCAGGCACGACAAACAAGCATGAATGAGTAGGCACATCAGGGCTCAAACAACTCCTACTCATGCTAGTGGGTTTCATCTATTTACTGTGGCAATGAAAGGTCATGCAGAGGATAAGGGGTTCAACTACCGCAACAAGTAACAGATGAATCGTTGTTGTCCTAATGCAGTAAAAGAGAGCAGGAGCGAGAGAGTGGGATTGTATCGAAATGAACAAGGGGGTTTTGCTTGCCTGGCACTTCTGAAGATAGTATAGCTCTTCATCGGTGTCATCTATCACATCGTCGAAACCATGTCTACTGAGAGGGGACAATCACCGGCAAACAAGAGGGAAGACAATCAATGCAATGCAACAAACATGATATATGATCATGGCATGTTAAGGTACTGAATTCACCTAATGCAATAGTTAGTCATATTAATTGAAGTGGAATTCAAACATATAGCAAATTCCAACTCCAAAACTACATACCATATACTCTATAATCATGAATTGTCCTAGTTGGTGATGTTAACTTGCTCAAACATGCATGAACATGGCATAAACAGATTCTTCATATTTTTCTGATATTTTTCATATATAATTTATTACATTCTGAGCTACGGTTGAATTTATATGATTTTTAGAATTTAGGAAATTTTCTGAAAATATATAAATCATTTAGATTTATTTAAAATCCAAAGAAGACTTTATGACGTCAGAGTGACCTCATCACTACGTCAGCAGCTCAACTGACCTGGTCCAGGTCAAACCTGACCTGTCGGGCCCACTAGTCAGTGACAGAGGCGCTAATCCCGCGTTGACCCGTGCTTTGACTCGACGCGGGGCCCACTTGGGTGGTTAGATGGCAGTGATTTGCAGTAATCACTGCCACATCGGCGCGGCCGGGGATTAGCCGCCGGCGACCTCACAGAGCGGCGGAAGCGCTCGGGATTCATCGTCCGACGTCCTCTCGACCCGCGGTTTGGCTCTACGGGCTGCTGGGCATGCACCGCATCCAGGGAAACACACGAGAGGGGGCGGGGTGGTCGGAGTCGATGACACCGACGAGCAGAGCGACGCCGGGGTTCGGACATCGACGGATTAGACGCCACAGGGCACGGCAGGAGCAACATATGGTCGATACGGCCCCATGGTGACGCGCTGAGCGCGGTGATGCACTCGGTTTCGAGCTCAGGTGGAAGTGGCCTCGGCAGCGAGGTGCTCAGGCGGTGGCGTGTGCGGGCGAGCATGGTATGGCGGCTACGGCGTGCAGCAGAAGAAACGGGGAGGGGGAGAAGGAGCAGGAGCTCACGGCGAGTGCAGAGGGCGTCGAAACGGGCTCGGGGAAGGATTGGAGTTGGCGGGGCGGCGAAGTCGATCTCGCCGTTGAGAGGTTGAAGACGAGCCCGGTGAGGACGTTCGGGGGTTTCTGGCGGGGCGTGGCTTGGTGAGGGGGTCGAGGACGAAGTGGCGGAGCTTCTGGGCTGCTCGAGAGGACGAGGGAGAGGCGTTGGCCGCGGTGGTGCTCGTTGGCGGCGGCGGCGGCAGCGCTCGGACTGCGCGCGAGGGAGAGAGACAGTTGAGGTGAGGACGAGGGAGAGGTCAAGGAGGGTCGAGGGGGAGTGCGTGGCGTTCACAGCTGCGTCGGGGACGCGGCGGGAAGCAGGAGGTGGCCTCGCGCGTGGACGCGCGCGGAGAGCACGCGCCTTCGTCCTCCTGGCAGGGGAGGAAGACGACAGGGGAGGCCAGTGGGTTGGGCCTGCCAGCGCTGGGCCAAGTGGGCGCCAGGTAAGCCACAGGTAACCTCTCTCCTTTTATTTATGTTTTCTATTTTCTGTCTTTGTTTTTTTGGATTTAGTAAAATACTAAACCACTTTATAAAATCCTGAAATAAATTGTGGGCACATACTGGATTATTCCCAACAGCGCTCAATTATTTCAGAATTATTAGAGCATTTAAAATAATTATAGAATTTAAATTCCCCAATTCAAATACAATATGAGTTAATTCAAAAATCCATAAATGCCTTGGAAAGATGTGCATAACCTCTGGTAAAGGTTTTAACCCTTTTCCATAAATAATGAACATTTTTAAGGCATTTTGGGTTCATTGAAAATATTTTTTTATTTGAACCTAGTTCAATTCATTTGGTGCTAGGGTTTGAACATCCCCAATTCAAATTTCATAAGTTTAAACATGATGCATGGATGCTCACAGATGCAACTAAATACAAGCAATTCTAGGGTTGTGACAACTCACCCCCAGTAAACAAGAATCTCGTCCCGAGATTCAAGACGTGAGGTAAGAAGATAGAGGGGTCACAAAGCTAACACGATCTTCATGATCCGATTCCCTTCTCGAAGATGTTGATTCATTGCATCATGTTGATCTGGACATCTTGCTTTGAGAACTTCATCCAACACGACAAAGAGAAGGAAGGGAAACCCTAAAGAGTCGATCTTCTCGAAGATCGAGCAACTCACGATCAACTCATGAAATGTGACATAGGAACATCTCTTGAGCTGAGATACAAAACACACATCATGGGCAATGGAAAGAAGCAGATGACAAGGTTCTAATAGGTAGGCAAAATTCCGCCAAAGAGGATGGTGCATGATTTCAAGATAGCGATGAAATAATTGCCATTATTCCATAACGGGGCACCTTAGGGAAGGTGACTCGTAGAATCATTCTCTTAAGTACCAAAAGGAATTACTTTTGATACATAGATCATTGAAACTCTTCATACCAGCCTGAGGCAATTCACAATGGATCGTTTGAAGGAGTTCAAAAGAATGACATGCTCGGACTAGAATGGATGATGTGGACTACCTTGTTGAAGACAACGCACTGGATGATTTTGCTAATCATCGGAAATGGATGGGGCCCATGATAGGACCCCATTTGGAGATGATCCTGAATAGTAATTACTGAGAAGGGCATCCCATGGGAGATCGTCACAATGGCAACGCAAGCTGGGAACAAAATGCAAATACTGGGAATGTTCCAACCATCATATCTGCCTGAGATTCAGATCCGATTGGTGATATGATACTTCACACTCAGCATGTCTGAAAAGAAAGTTTGCAACACAAATCGACGAGATGACATTGCGAGATTCTCCGGAAATGAACTACGGTAGCAAGCTCCAAAACATGAGCTGGTTTTGCTACAAACCTGTGAATACGCTCTCCAAGACAAGCATGATCACATAGTAGTCTTACAATAAAAACACTACCGAGTTCTGATTGGGAACCATCATTGGGATAACAAAGTCTTGTGCATATCCGTCCGGGCCCTTCAGGATTAGCGCATGAACTTATTTTCTTTGAACAAATCAATCAGTGGCTTGGTGTGCTAGGAAATACCGATGGGATGGAGGTAGCTAATCTCTCAAGCCATAGTATACTTCGCACGTGCATGACTAACTTGGGATGATTGCATAGGAAGCAAACTAACTTTCTCGAATCCATGGCGGCAACTTGCATCAGATGCACATGAACTCAGGGGAAGTCACTTCTTTCACCATAACATATACTTCATGAGCTAGCATGAAGAAAATGCTTTCAAAAATTTCCAACACTAACTTAGATGTTCAATATGGATCATGGACAGGACGAAAATGTTGTCAATGGGCTCAACATCAATCTATACAGGCTTCCATATAGGTGGAATTCCACAATTAAGTGAACATGATGATAGCATTGGTCAAACCCAAAAGATATAAGAGTCTATGCTCGAGGAATCAACCATGAGCAAGACAACATTACAAACATCATTGGTTCTGATTTGATTTGAGGATAGCCCATACTCGAATCAAAGATTGGATAAGATGATAGGTCCATTAACTGATCAAGAGGGCCAATCGATGAAAATACCATCTTTCTTGAACACACATACAAGATATCCCTTAAAATGAACTAAGTCGAACAAGCTTTTATCTTCCAACTCTCCAAGTTGTTGTTTATCTTAACCAACTAGCTCAGGGGTATCCTGCATAGATTCTTGGAGAAGGGTGGTTTACAAGAAACCAACTTGATCACGAGCTCAACACAATGGTCAGGGGACAACCTGGTGATACTTCCGGGAAGATAATCAGAAAATCACGAGCCACCAATATGTTACTAAGCTCGAGAACAATCTTGCTTTTTAGGGCAAGACGATATGATCAGAAGAGTGAGCGATTGGCACGATCCTAACTCATTGATCGAAGGGTGATCCAAAAATAAGGACTAGGTAGCACGATCAACCTTAGGGTGATGATTCAAAACCAACACGCTAAGAATGAGGCAATTGTCCATTCAACTACCAAGCAAGGGAGTTGCTAGGAGTATAGATTTCACGCATCACGATTCACTTGTCGGTGTTCTGGTTACAATAACACGGGGACCGAGGAATGGATAATGATGGCAAGAAGTATCACTGTATCAAGAGTTCATAGGATGGTGTGCAATTTCCATGACATTCTTGATATAAAGATGGTAATACTCCAAGGTAGAACAGAATCAAAGGCTGGATTCGCATTTGATTTGCGGGTTACAACTGCTTTGACCCAATCTTGGATATGAATGAGGTACCGGAGTTTGTTTCTCCTAGTCCTTCTGGAATAGAATGGCTTGACGGACCACAAGAATATGAGGTATCGATGAGCATGAATGCATGACATGCTCTTTACTATCTAGTGATAGACGGAGGTCAGAATACAAAAAAAGAAGGACAACTCAAAGAAACATGTAACTCTCTGAGTTGTGGATGCATGGATTAGTGTGTCAAGCAAAGCTCAACATTTCTTCCGGATAACCCATGAAAAAGAGGAAGGACTGGTAGATTCACAATATAGAATGGAGAACTCATCGAGAGCACTCCTGTTGTGATCCTTTGATCCAACAAACTTCTGCCATAAGTGGTTCATAGTATTTGGAAGAAGGAAATACCACGGACCTCGAGGACTAATGCAAAGGTTACTAATAACCTAAAGGAATGAGCAAACACTATCAACATGAAGTAAGTAGGGTGAATCTCGGGTTCAAAACCACAGGGATAGAATACCTACTAACTAAATTGCATCATCGGATGCTTTCGAGAATGATGGCCAGAATGATCACACTGGGAACACAATACATGGCTAGATTACTAGGTGATACTCTAGACACCTAGGGTCATAATAATAGCTCCAACATAAATGCCGAGGCGGAAAAGTACCTCAACACACTAATTAGTGTGGTTGATCTGGCACAAGGAACTTCGGAACGGTAGGAAGGAATTTGCAAATGCATCAGACTATTTAGAAACCTGGGATGACTCGGACAACATAACGGCTGCAAATGCTCAAAAAGATTTGAGACATCCTGCGATAAACCTGGACTAGGGACTTGTGTGGTTAGTTAGGTCGTGGTCTACACCCACGTCGGCTTTCGCTTGAAGTCTGCCGAGCACATGTCGTGTGCAGACGCTAAGTGGTGGAAAAATGTGTGAAGAAGTACACCCCTGCAGGATTATAAATGATCTATTCGAATAGCCGTGTCCATGGTAGAGGACTTCTGGGTTGCCTGTACAGTTCATAGACAAGCGAAAGTGGAAACTCTAAAACTCGCAAGATAAGCGTGAGTGCTATGGATGGCCTTCTCGTAGGGAGACGGGAGCGGATCCATAGTGGTGTCTTGATATGGTGAATATGTGGACTCGTGTGCGCCACCTCAAAAGAGTTACTTGCAGTCATAGTATAGGATAGCCACTGAGTCAAAGCTGGCTTCTTTGCGGTCAAACTCCACCACCCCCTTTGTTGATACTGATGCATATGTAGCTAGTTCTGATGTAAGTCTTCCTGGGTACATTTGTACTCACGTTTGCCTATTTTATGTTTTGTAGAGAGACGTCAGTCTCTCTAGTAGTTCCGTGTGGACTTCGACGTTTAGCTTGTTACCTCAGGTACGATCTTGTACCCTTTGGAGGGTCTCGTAGATAGTCAGGCTTCTCAGCCTTTTTCATTTGTAGTTGTCTGTACTCAGACATGTTTATGCTTCCGCTCGATGCTTGTATGCTCTGTATGTTGGGTCATGAGACCATGATTGTAATACTTGGCTCCTCGGAGCCTAATAAATAAATACTTGAGCCGTAGAGTTATGTTGTGATGCCATGTTGTATTTACACATATCGAGCATATTGTGTGTATGATTGAAATGCTTGGTATGTGTGGGATCCGACAACCTAGTTGTTTATCCTTGGTAGCTTATCTTATGGGGAAATGTAGTCTTGTGCTTCCATGAGCCATAGTAGTCCTTCTGACTCGGTTCACCGAGTCCTGCTAGCCCAAGACTCTTTGCTCCGGAACACTTGACTGGCCGGCATGTGATTCACTTTGTTCCTGTGTCTGTCCCTTCAGGGAAATTTCACGCGGTGACATCCGGAGTCCTGCCTAGCCTGCTACAGCTTGGTTCACCAGAGTCCTGTTAGCCCAGTGCTACAGCCCGGATTCGCACACTGCTGACCGACATGCTCGATGTTGATTCATGTATGCCTGTCCCCGTAAGTTAGTGCCACTTTGGGTTCACGACTAGTCATGTCGGCCCCGGTTCTCTGTCATATGGATGCTAGCGACACTATCATATACGTGAGCCAAAAGGCGCAAACGGTCCCAAGCCATGGTAAGGTGACTCCCGTGGGAATACCGTGCGTGAGGCCGCAAAGTGATATGAGGTGCTCCCGTGGAATCGGGGTCCTGACAATGTGCTAGTTGTCTCCTTTCGAATTTGCCCGTTCTGGGATCCCTTCCCACCTTCATTTGGGAAGAGGACCAAGGCCCCTATAAATAGATCAGCACCACCACCGTAGAGGGGACGGATCATTCAGATCACCCTCACACCCACCAGCTCATCGAGCACAAGAACACTACTCCTCCTGAGATTGTTCTTCCACTGTACTAGTTCATCCTTAGCCCCTCGAGGCCAATCCACCACAAGCAGGACTAGTGTTTTATGCCGCAAGGTGGCCCGAACCTGGGTAATCTGCTGTGTCTCTTTTCCATTCAGTTCATCGATCTAGGCCATGAGATTAGCGAGCAGGCAGACTGGGGAGGACGAGTTCTTCGCACGCACCCCAGATTTCGAACCTCTCAATGGTCTGTGGAACCCAAAATCCGACACACTGTATGTGGAATAGAATATGGTGGTTGTGGAGAAGACAAAAAGAAGGAGATAGTCTCACATCAACTAGGCATATCAACGGGCTACGGAGATGCCCATCAATAGATATCAATGCGAGTGAGTAGGGTTTGCCACGCAATGGATGCACTAGAGCTATAAGTTTATGAAAGCTCAAAAAGAAACTAAGTGGGTGTGCATCCAACTTGCTTGCTCACAAAGACCTAGGGCAATTTGAGAAGCCCATCATTGGAATATACATTCCAAGTTCTATAATGAAAAAGTCCCACTAGTATATGAAAGTGACAACATAAGAGACTCTCTATCATGAAGATCATGGTGCTACTTTGAAGCACAAGTGTGGAAAAAGGATAGTAACATTGTCCCTTCTCTCCTTTCTCTCATTTTTGTTATGTGGGCTTCTTTGGCCTCTTTAATTTTTATGGGCTTCTTTGGCCTCTTTTATTTTTTATAAAGTCCGGAGGCTCATCCCAACTTGTGAGGGAATCATAGCTTCCTTCATCCTTTCCTCACATGGGACAATGCTCTAATAATGATGATCATCACACTTTTATTTACTTACAACTCAAGAATTAGAACTCAAAACTTAGAACAAAAATATGATGGAACGGTGGAAGTTGCATGGCAATATATCTAGGAATGGATATGGAAATGCCATAATAGGTAGGTATGGTGGCTGTATTGTGGAAGGGTATATGGTGGATTTAATGCACCGGTGAAAGTTATGCGGTACTAGAGAGGCTAGCAATGGTGGAAGGGTGAGAGTGCGTATAATCCAAGGACTCAACATTAGTCATAAAGAACTCACATACTTATTGCAAAAGTCTATTATTCATTGAAAAAAGTACTACACGCATGCTCCTAGGGGGATAGATTGGTAGGAAAAGACCATCGCTCATCCCTCGACTGCCACTCATAAGGAAGACAATCAATAAATAAATCATGCTCCGACTTCATCACATTATGGTTCACCATACGTGCATGCTACGGGAATCACAAACTTTAACACAAGTATTTCTACCAATCCACAATTACTTACTAGCATGACTCTAATATCACCATCTTTATATCTCAAAACAATCATAAGGAATCAAACTTCACATAGTATTCAATGCACTTTATATGAAAGTTTTTATTATATCTCTCTTGGATGCCCATCATATTAGTACTAAATTCATAAGCAAAGCAAATTACCATGTTGTTTAGAGAGACTCTCAAAATAATATAGGTGAAGCATGAGATTTCAAAATTTCTATAAAATAAAGCCAACGATGTGCTCTAAAAAGATATAAGTGAAGCACTAGAGCAAAATTGCCTAGCTCAAAAGATATAAGTGAAGCACATAGAGTATTCTAATAAATCACGATTCATGCATGTTCCTCTCAAAAGGTGTGTACAACAAGGATGATTGTGGCAAACTAAAAAGCAAAGACTCATATCATACAAGACGCTCCAAGCCAAACACATATCATGTGGTGAATAAAAATATAACCTCAAGTAAATTTATCGATAGAGGAAGATAAAAGAGGGGATGCCATCCGAGGCATCCCCAAGCTTAGGCTCTTGGTTGTCCTTGAATATTACCTTGGGGTGCCTTGGGCATCCCCAAGCTTAGGCTCTTTCCACTCCTTATTTCATAGTCCATCAAATCTTTACCCAAAACTTGAAAACTTCACAACACAAAACTCAACAGAAAATTCATGAGATCCGTTAGTATAAGAAAATAAAATCATCACTTATGGTACTATTTTGAACTCATTCTTTATTTACATTGGTGTAATATCTATCGTATTCCAACTTCTCCATGGCTCATACCGCAGATACTACCCATAGATTCATCAAGATCTATAAACTCTGAATCATTGGGACGCCTGTTAACTAAAGTTGACTCATCTCTAGTCACATCTTTATCAAGATTTATATTATAAAACAAAGATTCAATAGGAGTCACATCAATCACTTTAAGATCTTCATCACTATTTTCCCAGGAAATCGAAGAACACGCTTTTACAAACCAATCTCGCTTAGCATGCATCCTAGCGGTTCTTTCTTTACATTCATCAATAGAAATTCTAATAGATTTTAGAGACTCATTAGTATCATGCTTGGGTGGAATAGATCTAATTTTAAAAGAATCAATCTCAAGAGAAATTCTATCCATGTTCCTAGCCAAATATTCAATCTTAAGCAATTTTTCTTCAACCATAGCATTGAAATTATTTTGAGAACTAATGTAATCTTCAATATTGTTCTCAAGATCATAGGGCATATTATTATAATTTCCATAAGAAGTTTTGTAGGAATTACCATAATTATTAGAGGAATTACTAGGAAACGGCCTTGGGTTGAAATTACCTCTATACGCGTTATTACCAAAATTGTTCCTACCAACGAAATTCACATCCATAGATTCATTATAATTCTCAATAAAAGTAGACAAAGGCATATCATTTGGAACAATAGGAGCACTCTGACTAGCAAACAATTTAATAAGTTCATCCATCTTTCTACTCAAAACATTAATTTCTTCAATCGCATGCACTTTTTTACTAGTAGAGGATCTTTCGGTATGCCATTGAGAGTAATTAGCCATGGTATTATCTAGGAGTTTAGTATCTTCTCCTAATGTAATTTCCATAAAAGTACCTCCCGTGGCCGATTCTAAAAGATTTCTAGATGCAAAATTCAATCCGACATAAACTTTTTGTATGATCATCCATAAACTTAAACCATGAGTAGGGCAATTTCGTATCATCAATTTCATCCTCTCCCAAGATTGTGCAACATGTTCATGATCAAGTTGTTTAAAATTCATAATATTGTTCCTAAGGGAGATGATCTTAGCGGGAGGAAAATACTTAGAAATAAAATCATCTTTACACTTATTCCATGAATCAATACTATCTTTCGGCAAAGATGAAAACCAAGTTTTAGCACGATCTCGTAGTGAGAATGGAAATAGCTTCAATTTAATAATATCATTATCCACATCTTTATTCTTTTGCATATCACACAACTCAACGAAAGTATTTAGACGGGCTGCGGCATCTTCACTAGGAAGGCCGGAAAATTGATCGTTCATACAAGATTAAGAAAAGCGGCATTATTTCATAAGATTCCGCACTAGTGGCGAGAGCAATCGGATTACTAATAAAATCATTATTATTAGTATTGGAAAAATCACACAACTTGGTATTCTCTTGAGTCATCGCGACAAAGCAAGCAATCTAGCACACAAGCAATCAAAAAGCAAACGAAAAGATGAATAGAAGAAGTGCGAATAAAAAGGAAAATCTTTTCGTATTTTTCTTGAAAACGTTTTAGAAGTGTGGGAGAGGAAAACATGAGGAAAATGGCAAATAATATAATGCAAGAGATGAGAGTTTATGATGGGTACTTGGTAAGCTTGATGTAGATCTCCCTGGCAACGGCGCTAGAAATTCTTCCTGCTACTTCTTGAACTTGCGTTGGTTTTTCCCTTGAAGAGGAAAGGGTGATGCAGAAAAGTAGAGATAAGTATTTCCCTCAGTTAAGAACCAAGGTATCAATCCAGTAGGAGATACAAACAAGTCCCCAATATATGCACCTACACAAACAATCAAACACTTGCACCCAACGCGATAAAGGGGTTGTCATTACCTTCACGGTCACTTGCAAAGGTGAGATCTGATAGAGATAGATATAAAACATTACTAAAACGTAAAACGAAATAAAAGTAAATAAATTGCAGCAAGGTATCTTTGGGTTTTTCGTTGATAGATCTGAAAAGATATGATGGGAAATAGACGCGGGGGCCATAGGTTAAACTAGAGGCTTCTTTCTTGAAGGAAAATAATATGGTGGGTGAACAAATTACTGTCGAGCAATTGATAGAAAGCGCAAAGTTATGACGATATCCAAGGAAATGATTATGAATATAGGCATCATGTCCGTGTCAAGTAGACCGACTCCTGCCTGCATCTACTACTATTACTACACACATCGACTGCTATCCAGCATGTATCTAGAGTATTAAGTTCAAAAGAATGGGGTAATGCCTTAAGAAAGATGACATGATGTAGAGGGATAAACTCAAGCAATCACTGGTACAACGAGGGGCTATACAAATGGTTTTTAACACCTTTCCACGACGGCATTTGGAACCGTCGCCAAGTGAGTGACTGTGATAGGGGGCCCTTCCCACATGACCCAGAAACCGTCGGGGATAGGGAGCTACCCAGATGCTGCATCCTTGCAACTCGTTTGTGCTCGCATTGCCATCGCAGTCGGTATTCTATGGTGCTACGTTTATGATGCGCGACCCATCACAAACGGTTCACGATTATAGAGCGTGTATGCTAAGCAGACAATCACACACATTCACTTTTCCCAAAGCGTATGTGATAACTAATCAACAAGATTAGCTAATCATCATACGAGTGTCAGACTGGATTACAAAACGTCGGACCGTCGCAACATCATCGTACATGACAACTATCGCACATAATATTCTGTGGTGCAACGTTTACAACGCATACAGCATACCACATCAGAAATAGTTCATGGTTGCGAATCATGTATGATAAGGCAACTATCACAAATGTTTAGTTTTCCCGCACTGTTTGTGTCGGTGTGGAACGACACCTATGGGATAACAAGAATCCCTACTACGGTTGCCGGGGCGCGGGGTTGCGAGAAGAGCAGGATTAGTAACCAGCACGAGGAACGTTTACCCAGGTTCGGGCCACGAGTATGCGTAAAACCCTAGTCCTGCTTTGGTGGGTGTATTTCAGAGAGTTCTTGAGCTCTCGAACTAGCATGGTGAGTGTGCGGTTCGAAAGAGCCGAATCCTTCTCCAGTATGCCATGGGCCTCCTTTTATAGTCGAAAGGGGCTGCCACAGTGGCACACAGGAGGTGGAAAGGCACACAGTGCTATGATCTTATCGCTCGTATTACAAGACAAGACGCATTTAATGCGTACCTTAGGTGTTCCCTTGCTTTATCGGGGACGGGGGTGAGGCCCGTCCCGTCCGTTGCCGCTCCTCCTTGCTTCGACACGCGCCCTGGCTAGCGACGCATGCGGCGCCACGTAGGCAGGCAGGTAGCTGAGGTGGCGCGGTGGTGGAGCCTCCACGAAGGTCTGCATGCCGCCATGCAGGCGTTTGATGAGTTGTCCTAGGAGCTGCAATTTGCCACACAGGTGCCCGCCCATCTGGTTGGGCTGGCAGCTGCATGTGAATGGTGGTGGACACTCGGTTGGTGCGGGCCTGGTTGTGGACCTGCTGGCGCCCTCGGTGAGGGCCTTGCCGGGTGCCCTGACAAGGGTCTTGTCGTGGTGCGCTGTCGTCCCCGGTAAGGACCTTGCCATGGGCCTGGCGGCCTTCCTCGGCAAGGATCCTGCCGAGGATCATCGTCTTCTGATCATCATCTGATCTTGAGTGTTCCTTGTCTTCACAAAGATCTGCATGCCACCATGGAGGTGTCTCCCGAGCCCTGGCCCATAGTGATGCTGGAGACCGTGGGCTCAAGGGTGGCTCGCTCTGTTGGTGTGGGGCGAGCTTCCCCGGCAAGGCTCTTGCCGGGGCCGCTGAGGCTGCCCCAACAAGGGTCTAGCCGGGGGAACCTGCTTCGTCCCTCTGCTCTTTGTGGTCTTGGACTTGGCGTTGCTCTGGTTATCTTGGGCTTCAGTCTTACCTTGGCTCACCTCCCCTGTTCTGCTTGGTGTGACCGTGGGCGCGGCTCCGACTGCCCGTGCACAGGTAAAGGGGTACAAAAGTGCGCCCCTCCTTTTGTACACCGACAAGAGCCCCCGGGCCTGGGCCACACATAAGCACGACACGTTGTTGGGCCAGGCCAAAAACGGTGCGCGGGCAGGCGCTTCCGACGGCCCGCGTGCGGCGTGGCGTGGCATGGAGGTGTGCGCGTGACGTGGGCGGCATGCGTGGGGCAGCTCCCACATGCATGCGTCACATCGTGGTAAAGAGGCGGCTCGTGCCTTCCCCATAAAAAGAGGGAGGCGTCGAGGCGCGGCTCATTTAATGCGCAGGACCGGGTCACGGTCTTCGAAGCGTCCACACCCCATGATCGGAGAGATCGCCTCAGCCGTCCCCTCGATTCTGCCCGTTCGCCACGCGTCCTCCATGCGCTTGGGGTGGCAAGTGGTGGAGGTGGGAATCCGGGCCGTTTCTGGTTGGGGCAGCGGGTCGGTTCCGATTCCTTGTGCTTCTGGTGGCCGGATTGGCCGAGCGGGGCAGCTGAGCCCCGACCCCGCCCCTTTATAAGGAGGGGGAAGGGGGGATGGCATCCCGCACTCTTCTGTCATCTATATCCTCCTACTTCCGCTTCTTCCTTTCACTCGCCATGGAGAAAGGGAATCCTGGTCCTTCATCGGTGGCGGCGAGGGTCGCCGCTCGGTAGTGCGTACCTGCCCCTCCTGAGCCCGCGGTGGTGGAACCGGCTGCGAGGGGAAGGGGGAGGGGGTGAGGCCGTGGGCGAGGCTGGGGCAGAGGTCGTAGTGCTCGAGGAAGTGGAGGACAGGGCGGCGCACCGGCTTCGCCCCCACCAATGATGCCATTTTTGATGGAAGCCATGTTGGAGACCAGCCCCGTGAGTTCTTCATCAGGCTGCGCCGGCTTTCGCGTCACCGTCTTCGTCTTTCCGCCCCGTTTGCTTGAGAGATGGAGCGTGACCCGCCCCAATCCCTTAGATCGCACATGAGGGGTTGTGGCAATGGGGGCACGCGGGTCGACATCGACTTCCCAGCTCCTCGGGTCATGTACCTCCGCCGTGGATGGAAGACGTTCGCTCGCATCCACAGCCTGATGGCGGGGCTCGTCCTCTACTTCAAATTAATGGAGGACGACCTGCTCTCCGTCAAGGTCTTTGGAGACTTCGGGACTCGCCTGAAGTGCTGCGTGGAGACCTCCTCCGACGGAGATTCCGATGATGGAAGCTCTTCCTCGAGCGAAAGTGATGAGGAGGACAGCGGGGCAGATTACGGGGACGAGTCCGACTAGGCGTCAGACGCCCCGTGCCTGGGCGGGTGCGGCAGCAGCAGCATCTGCACCTGGCCGCTCCTTTGGTAGAGTTTTACCGGGGGTGGGACCAGCTTCTTGAACTTCTCGGGGCCGTCTCCTTGGGCGGCTGGCGTTGGGAGGTTGCTGAAGAGGAAGAGGGAGGGCGACAGGGCCGTCAACTCGGAGTACGCGGGCACCGACGCATTCATCACGTATTGCCGGTCCTGTCGCCTCGTCTTCCAACTCCTTTCCCGGCACCGTCATCACCAGCCCACCCGTGGGCGGCCACCGAGGTCTTCTCTTGGTGCTTTCTGCTTCTCGTAGCTCGCCTAGGCACCCCTTTTGCCCTTTCGCCTCCTTGACCTGCCTCCTAAGAAGAGGGACAAGAAAGGGATCACGGGCATCTTATCTCTTTTTTAATCTGTAAGCCTTCGGGCCTTGTTAAATTTAAAGCTTGTAAGCCCCCTTGTTCATGTTTTTCATTCCGTACGGACTGTACCAGTGTGGGATGCTTTTAATGAAAAAGGGATGTTTGCCGGGTTTTTCATTCGTGGGTAGACCCCGTGACAAGGAGCGAATCGTTGTTACAATTTAAGATAAACGTTTTCACCCGGCGACAGGCCTTGCCGTCCCCCCACTTCGCTCGACCATTCTCGCGCCCTTGGCGGAGGCAGGGATGAAGCAGGCTTAGGCTCCTCGTTCTACTTCCATGCCACCACGACTACAACCAAATCCGGGCCCAGGAGATAATCCTTGGGTATAGAAAAGGGGAGCACGGTGGCCTAGAAATAAAACGAGGTTTCACATATCCCAGTTCCGCTCCGAAATTCATGATAGAGGATGAAAGACTTATATGGATCTGCAGCCCCCGGCAACCATGTCTTGCCGCGGTTGGATCCTTGTGCTTGCAGCCCCCGGCAACTCTGGTTTTCTGGGGTCGGGACGCCGGTCCGTTTCCTTTCTTCCAAGTAGCTTAGCAGAAGTGCACATGTGCCCTGCGAACCAAAGGAGGACAGAAAAGAAACAGATAGACGCGCACTCGACCTCTAGGCTAGGGGTTAGTCGCCACTAAGCACTATCAACCCTAACCAAGGAAGAGACTCGACCTAGCATGCATGCTATAACTTAGGGCGCCAGCGCTTCATTTATTTATGCTCAGGGTCTGCGCCTAGCTTTGTACGAAGGGTTACATGCCTTGCCGGCAAAGCTTGTACAAAAGGTGGCTTGCCGGGAGGCTCAGCAAGCCACGCCTTATGGGTAAAACCGGCAAAGATGCTCGATGTTCCGGGAGTTGCTCATTGGGACAACATCTTCAGTCTCTAGGAGGACTGCGCCGGGCCTGGTGACTCGTATTACCCGATAAGGGCCTTCCCACTTCGGCGTCAACTTGTTGGAATTCTTGGCCGACTGAACACAACGAAGAACAAGGTCGCCTTCCTCAAAGCTTCGGGCATGGACCTTGCGGCTATGGTAGCGGCGCAAGGCTTGCTGGTAGGATGCTGCTCTCACAGCCACCCGAAGACGATCTTCCTCAAGGAGCGTCGCGTCATCTTGGCGCAACTGCTCTTGCTCAAGGTCATCATAAGCGAGCACTCGAGGTGACCCGTATATGAGCTCTGTGGGGAGAACTGCTTCTGCCTCGTATACCAGGGCAAAAGCTGTATGGCTGGTGGCTCGATTTGGCGTCGTCCTGATCGACCAAAGAACCACCGATAATTCATCAATCCAGGGCCTTCCGCTCTTGCGTAGCTTGTCAAAAGTCTTTGTTCTTAGGCCTCGCAACACTTCAGCATTTGCCCTCTCCGCTTGGCCGTTGCTCCGTGGGTGTGCCACGGAAGCAAAACAGACCTTGCTGCCGAGGTCTTGAATGTATTGCATAAAGGTGCGGCTTGTGAACTGCGTGTCGTTGTCGGTCATGACTCTATTTGGTACACCAAAATGGCAGACCAGTCCCTTGAAAAACTTGACAGCTGACTGAGCAGTCACCTTTCTCACTGCTTCCACCTCCGGCCACTTTGTGAACTTGTCGATTGCAACATACAAGTACTCAAAGCCCCCTACAGCGCGAGGGAAAGGGCCCAGTATATCGAGCCCCCAGACTGAGAATGGCAAGGAGAGCCGGATTGTTTGAAGGGCTTGAGCTGGTTGATGAAGCTTCTTTGAATGGAACTGACACGCTTCACACTTGGTTACTAGTGCCGTCGCATCCTGGAGGGCGGTGGGCCAGAAGAAACCTTGCCGAAATGCCTTTCCGGCAAGGGCCCTCGACCCTATGTGGGAGCCACATATGCCTCCTTGTATCTCTACCAACAGCTCCAGTCCTTCCTCCTGGGGGATGCACTTCAATTTCACGCCGTTCGGCCTTCTCCTGTACAGGACGTTGTCGACGAACTGGTACAGGGCGGACCGGCGGGCTACTTTTTCTGCTTCCTCCTGCTCCTTAGGAAGTTCCCCTGTTTGGATCAGGACCTGACTTTCTCCGCTTGTTCTGCCCCGTTGATGGTTCGACGGATGGTTGAGTTAACCGGAGCAAAAAGGTACCTGGTTCCACAGGTAGCTTGAATGCAGCACGCTTTGACAGGTAATCAACGATGTCGTTCTCCATTCAGGGGACATGCTCCGCTTGGATACCGTCAAAGCGTTCCTCCAGCTTCCTCACCTCATCTACGTAGGCCTCCATCAGTGGGCTCTGGTAATCCTTGTTGACCTGCCTAACAACAAGCTACGAGTCACCCCTGACAATGAGCTTCTTAACCCCGAGGTCTGCCGCAATCCTGAGACCGGCGAGCAATCCATCGTACTCAGTAGTGTTGTTGGTGGACATCTCCCAGGGGAAGTGCATCTAGATCACATACTTGAGGTGCTCTCCAGTGGGTGCGACGAGCAGCACACCGGCACCTTGCAGCGAGAAATCCCCATCAAAGTACATGATCCAGTCGCGGTCTGCTTCCTTTCCGGGGAGAGCGGTCTCCTGGATTTCTTCGTCAGGCGTTGAGGTCCATTCTGCAATGAACTCTGCCAAGACTCTGCTCTGGATTGTCGAGGTACTTTCAAACTTCAAACCGAAACTCGATAACTCCAAGGCCCATTCCACAATCCTTCTAGTTGCATCTGGGTTATGCTGTATCCGTTGCAATAGGAGGCGGGTGACGACAGTGATCTCATGGGTTTGGAAGTAATGACGCAGCTTCCTCAAGGCCATAAGGAGGCCGAAGAGCAATTTTTGCACACCGGAATACCTAGACCTAGCCCCCTGCAAGAGGGAGATGACAAAGTAAACCGGGTGCTGCATCATATTCTTCTTCCGCACCACCTCGCCCGACTGCGCAAGCACTGCCTCGGTGGCGTCAGATCCTGCCGGGGGCCCCGCCTTGCCGGCACCAGGCCTTGCCGGGGGGATCTTTGGCTTTCCATCCGCTGGTTCTGCCGCCGCCACTGCCTCTTCGTCAACCTCTCTCTATGCCACCAGTGCGGCGCTGACCACTTGATTCGTCATCGCTAGATACAGCAACGACGCCTCTTGTGGTTTAGACGCAACCAGTATTGGCATGGAGGAAAGGTATTTCTTCAGATCCTGCAACGCCGCCTCCGCTTCCGGGGTCCACTCCATTGGGCCTGCCTTCTTCAAGATTTTGAACAAGGGAAGGGCACGCTCGGCGGACTTGGAGATGAATCGGCTCATGGCGGCGACGCAGCCAGCGAGCCGACGCACGTCTTTGATCCGCTTGGTCCAGACAAGGTTGCCGGGGGCTGCAGATCCAGATAAGTCTTTCATCATCTATCATGCATTTCGGAACGGAACTGGGATATGTGAAACCTTGTTTTATTTCTAGACCATCGTGCTCCCCTTTTCTATACCCAAGGATTATCTCCTGGGCTTGGATTTGGTTGTAGTCGCGGTGGCAAGGAAGTAGAACGAGAAGCCTAAGCCCGCTTCATCCCTGCCTCCGCCAAGGGTGCGAGAATGGTCGAGCGAAGTGGGGGGACAGCAAGGCATGTTGCCGGGTGAAAACGTTTATCTTAGAAGTAACAAGGATTCGCTCCTTGTCACAGGGTCTACCCACGAACGAAAAACCCAGCAAACATTCCTTTTTCATTAAAAGCATCCCACACAGGTACAGTCTGTACGGAATGAAAAACATGAACAAGGGGGGTTACAAGCTTTAAATTTAACAAGGCCCGAAGGCTTGCAGATTAAAAAAGAGATAAGATGCCCGTGATCCCTTTCTTGTCCCTCTCCTTAGGAGGCAGGTCAAGGAGGCGAAAGGGCAAAAGGGGTGCCTAGGCGAGCTACGAGAAGCAGAAAGCACCAAGAGAAGACCTCGGTGGCCGCCCACGGGTGGGCTGGTGATGACGGTGCCGGGAAAGGAGTTGGAAGACGAGGCGACAGGACCGGCAATACGCGATGAAGGTGTCGGTGCCCGCGTACTCCGAGTTGACGGACTTACCACCCGCCCTCTTCCTCTTCCGCAGCCTCCCAACGCCAGCCGCCCAAGGAGATGGCCCCGAGAAGTTCAAGGAGCTGGCCCCTCCCTCGGCAAAGCTCTACCGAAGGAGGGGCCAGGTGCAGATGTTGCTGCTGCTGCACCCGCCCAGGAACGGGCCGTCCGACGCCTAGTCACACTCGTCCCCGTCATCTGCCCAGCTGTCCTCCTCATCACTCGCTCGAGGAAGAGCTTCCATCGTCGGAATCTCCGTCGGAGGAGCTCTCCACGCAGCACTTCAGGCGAGTCCCAAAGTCTCCGACGGCCTTGACGGAGAGCAGGCCGCCCTCCATTAATTTGAAGTAGAGGACGAGTCCTGCCGTCAGGCTGTGGATGCGAGTGAATGTCTTCCATCCTCGATGGAGGTACATGACCCGAGGAGCCAGGAAGTCGACCTCGACCCGCGTGCCCCCATTCCCACAGTCCCTCATGTGCAATCTGAGGGATTGGGGCGGGTCACGCTCCATCTCCCAAGCAAACGGGGCGGGAAGACGAAGACGGCAATGCGGAGGCCGGCGCAGCCTGATGAAGAACTCGCGGGTCTAGTCTCCAACATGGCCTTCTATCGGGAAGGGCAACATTGGCGGGGAGAAGCCGGCGTGCTGCCCCGTCCTCCTCTTCCGCAAGCTCCACGACTTCTGCCCCGGCCTCGCCCACGGCCTCGCCCCCTCCCCCTTCCCCTCGCGGCCGGCTCCACCACCGCGGGCTCAGGAGGAGGAGGGACGCCATTGTCGGCCAGCGACCCTCGCCGCCACCATCGAGGGACCAGGATTCCCTTTCTCCATGGCGAGTGAAAGGAAGAAGCAGAAGCGAGAGGAGATAGATGACAGAAGAGCGCAGGGCGCCATCCACCTTCCCCCTCATAATAAAGGGGCGGGGTCGGGGCTCGGCCAATCTAGCCACCAGAGGCGCAGGGAATCGGGACCGACACGCTGCCCCAACCAGCAATGGCCCGGTTTCCCGCCTCCACCGCTTGCCACCCCAAGCGCATGGAGGACGCGTGGCGAACGTGCAGAATCAAGGGGACGGGTGAGGCGACCTCTCCCCACCCCGTGATCGTGGGGTGTGGACGCCTTGAAGACTGCGACCCGGCTCCGCGCGGAACTGCCCCACGTATGCCGCCCACGTCACGCGCACCCTTCCACGCCACGCCGCGCCACGCGCGGGTCATGGGAGGCGCAGCACGCGAAAAGTTTTACCGCGGTAAAAACCGCCCCGCCTACCCGCGCATCGTTTTTGGCCTGGCCTGTCGGTGTTCTGGGAACGGGGGTCCCCAGACTTGCCTGCCTGCGGTCTGCGGCGTGGCTCAAAGGGGGGCCCATCACGGCCCATCTTCATCAACACAAGCTCAAGAACCTCGCGAGGGGCCAAGCCTCGCCAGGGCGCATTTATGGAGTTTCTCGTGCACGGCCTCATCGGCTGGCTCGCGAGGAGGCGGAGAGATCAAGGCGCGGTACCTCATGAGGTGCCCATGATGCAAACCATGACGACCAAAGGCGCCGGTAGGCGCCCGGCCCATGTGATGTCCTCCTTTCCCCTTTGGTGCAAAGGGAGCAAGCGCGGGCGAGAGCATCAAGCAAAGGCGTCCATTTCGGTGCAACGAGACCAATCCTAGTCCAACAGCAGGAAGGAAGTCATTGTGGAGCCCAAGCCGGTGTCACCACCAGAGCCTTTGACAGGCGAGGACCAATTTTAGTCAGGATAAGTGTACCATAGGTTCCCCTTTAAAATGGCCAATTGTTGGCGCCCTTCCCGCTCAATATTTGGGAAGAGGCCCAGGGCCTCCGCCTATAAGTAGAGCTAGCCACCATAGTAAGGAGGGGCCCAGGGAAGAGAAAGATAGCAAGAGAACGATAGAAGGAAGATAGCAAGAGAACAAACGAGAGAGATAGAGAGAGACGACTGAACTCCCCCTAGCAGTTCATCGCACCAGCCAAGAACAGACCCCCGCGAGGCTGTTCTTCCTTGTATTGTTCATCACCATCAGCCCAAGAGGCAATCCAACACACCACAACCTAGAGTAGGGTATTACACCACAATGGTGGCCCGAACTAGTATAAACCCAGTGTCTCTTGTGCTGTTCCTTTCGTAGTTTAGATCCTAGCGAGGCGGCGGGGTGCAGGTAGGTAGAAGGCGAGATTCCGCACGCACCCCAGGGTTCGAACCTCAAGGGTCTGCCGGAACCCGAAATCCGACATTTGGCGCGCCCGGTAAAGTGCGCCGTGATTAAATCTTCCGTCGCCTGTTCTCCGTCGACCACCGCATCCATGTTCGCCGCTCGTCGGGCCGTGCTTGGCGCCGAGCCGCTCTCGCTTCCGTGTCGCCCAGGCGGCTCATCGGCGGGCGCCCTCGTCGTTCCCGTCGCTTTGCCGTCAACGCCGCCATCGGCGAGGCGAAACGGCGCAGCAAACATCGTCTCAACATCCCTCTGTGAGGCAAGACGGCCGCACTGCTACCCCCTCGCTCGCCCCGGTTGGTTCTTCGTCTCGCGCGTTCCGCGCGCCCATGGAGGCTCGAGCTGCGCTCATCGCGGCAAACGAGCTCCTGTGCTACCGGCCCGTTGACGACGTCTACGAAGAGTGGCTCGACCGCGTCGCCGAGCTCGTCCGCGCCGAAGAGCTCCCCAGCGCCCGTCTGTCTCGCTGCACCGAACCCGTCCCCGCTGGCGGCAAAGCTCCGGGCGCCGCCACCCCAAGAAGGCGCTTCGCCCCAAGGCGTGTGGTCCCTGGGCGGAACCCGCTCCGTCCGGCGCCAGCGCGGCAAGAGCAGAGCTGTCAGGAGGTCCCTCGCCCGCAAGAAGCTGCCCGAGTGCTCCCCGCTCCAGCTCGTCGCGACCACGCTCCTGCTCCGGCACGTCAAGACCCCGCGCTGCTCCCAGCTGCAGCGCACGGGGACCCGCAAGACCAAGCTCTTCGTCATCCAAGGCCTCCCGTGGCCACATCAGGCTGCCGAGCCTTCACCCCCGAAAGGCTGCCAAGTTGTCGCGTGGCTCGGGCAAGTTCAAGCCGGACCTGCCTCCTCGCTTCTGACGATCTGGCCGACCCTTGAAGTTCCTCCAGCTCTACGAGCTGGGCATCGAAGCCGCCAACAGAGACGATAAGGTCATGGCGAACTAGTTTCCCATGGCGCTCAAAGACGGGGCTCGCACCTGGCTCCTGAACCTGGCCCCAGGCACGATCTCCTCCTAGGACGAGATGCGTACCCGCTTCATCGCCAACTTCCAAGGTACTCGTGACCGGCCACCCGCCGTGAGCGACATGCGCCGCATCAAGCAACAACCAGGAGAGACCCTACAGAAGTACATCCAGCGCTTCAACAACGCACGCCTCAAGAGTCCCAAGGCGACCGAGGAGGCCATCATCTCCGCCTTCTCCGATGGTGTGCGCGACGTCAAGATGAAGGAGGAGCTGGCGATGCATGAAGATCTGTGCACTTCCTTGGAGCTGTTCAACTTGGCGACCAAGTGCGCCATGGCCGAGGAAGGGCGTCTCTCTCTCCTCGAGCTGCCAGCCGCAGACCCAGAAGAGAAGAAATCCAAGGCCAAGGACGTGAAGCGCAAGGGGGCTGCCATGCTCGCGGCAGAGCCGGACACCAAGCGGGGCAGAGATCAGCCCGAGTCTTCCAAGGGCGGCCTGTACTGCGTGTACCACGACCTCCACACCCACAACACCAGCGAATGTCAAGAACTCCGAGCTGTGTGAGAAGGGAGGATCAGCCGACGTCCCGACGGCAGCGACCAAAGGGCTCTGGCGAGGAGGAGGAAGGAACGCAGGATGCTTTGGGAAGACCGCGGCCCTCGCCAAGGATGGCGCGACCAACCTCGCAAGGATCGCTGGCAAGACCCGCCTCGCGAGGAGGCTGGAGGGATCAACCTCGCGAGGATCGCCCGCAAGGCAACGCAGGCCTCCCTCCTCTGCCACCGCAGCCAAGGAGAAATGAAGACCATCATCAGGACGAGGGGGCTGGGGGCTTCCAGGAGCCGCGCGTGATCACATGCATCCTGGGCGGAGCTCAAGCCCCAGCCTCTCAACGCATCTTCAAGGAGTTCGCCCGTGAAGTGAATGCAGTCCTCCCCAAGCTCGAAGCCACACGCCTCCTCAGGTGGTCGGTGTGCACCATCACGTTCAGCTCAGCGGATCAGCTCAAGTGTGCGGCCATAGCCGGAGTCCTCCTGATGCTCTGTTCCCCAATCATCAGCAACGTGCTAGTCACCAAGACCCTCATCGATGGCAGGGCAGGGCTCAACGTCCTGTCCGTGGAAACGTTCAACAATCTTCAAGTGCCTTACAATCAGCTCCAGCTGACCAAGCCTTTCTCTGGGGTCACCGACGGCTCCACGGTCCCGATCGGGCAGGTTCGCCTCCCTGTCACCTTCGGCGCACGCGACAACTACCGCACCGAGCTCATCGACTTCGATGTCGCCCACATTCGCCTGCCATACAACGCCATCCTCGGGTACCCAGCGCTGGCCAAGTTCATGGCCGTAACCCACCACGGCTACAACGTCCTCAAGATGCCAGGAAGCGGCGGAGTCATCACAGTGCCCTGTGAAGAGAGAGACGCAGTGTGCTCCACGGAGCGAAAGCCTTCCAGCCGCATCACCGGAGGATCCCGGATCATGGAAGCAGGAGGCTTCGAGACCGCTCCCAAGAAGAAGAAGACATCGTCGGCCCGGCCCCTCGGGAGGCAGGCCCCTTGGTCCGCGCCTGCTCAAAGGGGAACCTCCTTCTATCGCATAGGAAGCGCGCGGCGCCCTCCTCGGCGGGGCTTGGGGCTCCCCAGGAGGCCACCGACCTTGCTGGGGTCACGAGGGAGGCGCTTGGGCACCACTTGGAGGCGTGTTTCAAAGCATGTTTACCTCAAGAAGGAGCAAGGCAAGGAGGGACAAACCCTCAGGAGTTCGTCAGCAAGATCGTTCAGGAGCTGCATGAGTCAAGAGTCATGCGTGGCGCCCGCCAGCTACCTACCGTGGGCTCCCCATCTAGGCGAGGATGGTGGGCTCTGGCGTGCATGACATACCAGGGCTCAACCGAGCCGCCTCTCGAGGCGCCTCGGCCCTCTCGCGTGGGCGCTGCGAAGGTCCACCCCACAGCGACGTTCGCATGCCTTACGGCTTGCCGAACGCGGCTGCCACGTACCAGCGCCTCATGAGGAGCATCCTGGAAGCTAAAGAGGCCAGGCGCTCCGCAGCCCTGGCAGAGATGGAGATGGTCCATGAGGAGCCACCAGCGCCTCCGGAGCCTCCCGAGGCCCCTGGGCCTGGGGGCTCATGAGGATCGGCTCCCGCAGCCCACCGAGTCTGCAGCACCAACAACCTTCCGTCTTAAGCGCTACCAGTGACATCGTTCAAGTTTCATTTCCATTTGGGGCGCCCCAGGCTGCATTATTCCCAGGCCGCGTGGGTCCGCCCCTGCGTGTATCCCTTTTACTTCCTGTTCCTAGCTTACCTTATTGGGGGCACCCTTCGGGCTGCATCATCCCCAAGTCGCTTGGGCCAGGCCCGGCGGCATGTATCCCTCTTGCGTTTATTTCGGGTCATGCGTTCGACCCATTATGCTTGTTATTTGATGCCAATACATGGCACCTTCTCTTCGTTCATGCCGACCGCTTGCACGTTAAAGGGGGGGTACCTGAGCATCACGACTCGTGGCTCCATCGCTCTCCAGCCCTCACCCTCTGGCCTTGTCCACGGCATCGCGACACAGCATACCAGCTGACGGCCGAGACCAGCTCGAGGGCCGGACCCGAGGGCGTGAGAGCGCCGCATCTAACCAAATCTGCGGGAACACATCACAAGATAAGGCCCAGTGCGGGCGCAACCCGCCTTGAGGTAGGGCCCGTGAGTCCCAGCTGGCTCACGGGTGCCCGATACACATCGTCGGCCCTACCGTGCCAGCCACGTGTCGGCGGGGCTGTACACGCCGGGGCTCCTCCCGAGGGGAGCCCCTCCCATGCACCGATGGAAGCACCATGCTCGCGCTGGTGACGACATCGGCCGAGGAGCGGCTATGCCCATACACATACGTGAAGCGCTTATGCTCTGCTACCGGTGATAAACTCTGAGGGTGGCCCCGGGCTGCATCAACCTCGAGGAGCCAGTCTCGGTGTCTGGCCTCGTCACAACGCCTCACCTCGGGAGTGCCGCGCGAGGGGGCTGGGCATGGGGGCTGCGCTTGGGTCACGCCCAGGCGCACACCACCCAGCCAGGCCCCTCGGGCCTGGTTCGTCGCGCGTCCCTCCCCGAGCGGAGCCAAGGTATGAAGGTTGTTTGAGTGTCAAGGGGATCGAAAGCAGAACAGGAGTCGCAACGGAGTCACTAGTCGGCGGTGGAGCTGCGCGGAGCGGGTTCACCTTGTGGAGCCGCAGGGTTGGCAGCGCCCCGCTTCAGTTTGGTGCTGAAGGCCCGGAACTTCCCCAGCAGAGCCTCTGCACGACCCGTCATGGCTTCAGCAGCGGCTGCGGCAAGCTCGCCGCTCGCTGGCTCCAGCAGGCTGTCGAGGTCGACGTTGGGATCGCAAAGGTAGACGTGGGTGAGGACCCGCGTCACCAGCGAAAGACAAGACAGCGCCTCGGCCTCGGCCATAGGGCCAAGGCCAAGGGCGACATCTTCAAGAGCGCGAACCAGGAAAGGAAGCAGCTTGGCGGGGCCGTCCTGCGCCCGGCCAAGCGGGCTCTCGAGCCATTATCATAAAGCCCCCTCGGCAAGGTGCGAGCCTTCACCTCCATGCATGAAAGGCCACGCGATCCTCGGCAAGGACCCGTGCCTTGCCGTCCAGCTCGACCTTCCTCGCCTCCAACTCTTGCTCCAGCACGCCTAGGCGTTCACGGTGCTTCTTGAGCTTGGCATCCCGATCCTTGACGGCCACCTCACGAGCCTTCATGCCTTCCTCCTGCTCTTGGCGAAGGCGGGCCTCCTTGGCGAGCTGGTACCGCAGGCCCTGCAGCTCGCTCTCCAGCGCCTTGCATCGACCTCGGACCTCGGCTACCTCCCCCAAGGCGGCGTCGCGAGAAGCTTTCACCCCAAGGACAGCTTGCTTCTCCTCGTCGCAAGCCGTCGAGGCCTGGACCAACGCCGCCCGGATTGAAGCATCGGAGCGAATCCAGCCGGAAGCCAGCTCCAAGCGCCCGACTACCGGACGAGGGTTGGCGCCCGAAGGATCCTGCCGCAACTGGTCCAGCTCGGCAGCAGCACGATCTAGAACGGTAGGAGGAGTCGGAGAGACAGCAGTTGGTGGAGTAGGAGGAGAGGACGGCAGCGTAACCACGGTGTCCTGAGGCGGGACCTGCTGTGCCCCAACAGCTGTGGCGGTGGCATCAGGCATTGACACCTCAGGAGTCGCTTGGGCCATGGGGGCTGCGCTCGCCCCAGCCAGCTCCAACAGGCCTCGCGAGGATGACCGGGCAGGAGAGGCCCGTGCATCACGGCCACCTTCTTTCAGGGGCAAAGGCGCTGCCCCAGACGGAACCTCAAGAGATCCCTTCAGCTTCTTTGCCGCGGGCGCTAGCCTAACCAAGAGATACAGACGTCAAGCCTCAGCGTCAAAACAAGAAATAAGACAGGAATCGAGCACTTACTGGTCGTCACTCGCGAGCTCGAGCAACCTCCGGCCATACTTCTTGAAGCCCGAGAGCCGGCCTCGATCAGCCTCAAGGAGCTCGGGAGGCAGGAGGCGTGCTGCGGATCGCCTCGATGCAGGGCAGACCAGCGAGACCAGCCCGGTCCTGTCCTTCTTCGGGATCGGGGGCAAGCTCCCGCAGCCCGGCTCATCATCATCCTCGTCGTCGTCGTCGCTCGGTGAGAGGCGGAGAACGCGGGACTTGCGCTGTGGGAGGGGAGCCCTCGACTCTCGGTCGGTCGCCTCGGAGTCGGGCCCCCTTTCCCGCTCCCCTTCTCCCTTCTCCTCGCTGGAGTCGTCGGAGGACACGTCCACCGGTTCCTCGGGAGCCTCCAAGGGCACGCAGGCCGTCCCGTTGAAAGACGGCGTGGACTGCACTACCTGCTCCCAGTCATCAGCGGAGGAACAGGCGTGGGCGCCCTCCAACCTCGCCACGTGGCCCCAACCAAAGATTGGAGAACCGCAGCCAGGTCTTCATCGGCCAAGACCGCAGGGCTCGGGTGGGGCCTCCACATCGGAAGTGGAGTGCTTGGCGAAGCCAGGCCAGGCTGGTGCTCCAGAATTCCCTCGGCAGCGACGCCCCGGCCAGCTGGCCGCCGCCATGCTGGCCGGCCTCAGATCCATGTCCATCCTTACCAACATCCGGCCTTGCGCGGGGATCCACGAGCTCCACTCGAGACCAGTCGTCGGAGTGTATGGGGTGCTCCGTGGGCAAGATTAGCCGAGGGTGGATGCGCCCAACATCCACCAAGACCCACTTGCTCCTGAAGCCCTCAATCCTCTTCCCGGGGTTCGGAATGGCGATGGAGATACCATATGCGACGAAGCTCGCACACGCATAGGAGGCACCACGAGAGGTCCGGAGGAGAAATAGTGGCGCAGCAGGGCCACCAAGGGCTGCACCCCAACGTGAGCCTCACAATAGTAGGCGAAGGTCGCCAGGAGGAGAACGGAGTTGGGGTGGAGGTGCAGAGCTTGTAGCTTGTAATGGCGGAGGACGGAGAAGAAGAACTCGGAAAAGGGAGGCATCAGACCGGAAATGATGGCACTTACAAAGAGCGGATAGAAGGTGCTCCCTTGGCCTTCGGGGAGGGCGGAGCCGGCCTTGAACACCTTCGCCCCGTCGATGCCCTACGCCGCCGCCATCTGGTGCACCCGGGCAAGGCTCGCCTCCGACACGTTCGGCGAGTCCAGGGCAGGCGCGTACCAAGCTCCGGCCGGGGTTTGGCGAGGCGCCATGCCTTGCTAGGGCGTGCAGTCGGAGTGGATTTGAAGATTTCGGAGGCAGGAAGGAGAGACGCAAGAAAGGGGATCTGAGCAGTAACCAGAGAAAGCAAGGGAAGCAAAGCCTAGGCAGACGCAACTCCATTATTGACTCACGCGGTTGCTGAGGCACCCACGTCCAATCAACCGCCACCCGGCACCCAAGGCCGCAGGCTGTTAGGGCCCGCAGTGCTTTGCACTTGCCCCTTCGCCTATCTGCTCAGCCAAGTCCGGGCGCGCCTTGGGCCCGAGGGCTACTGTCGGCGTTCTGGGAACGGGGGTCCCCAGACTTGCCTGCTTGCGACCTGCAGCGTGGCTCAAAGGGGGGCCCATCACGGCCCATCTTCATCAACACGAGCTCAAGACCCTCGCGAGGGGCCAAGCCTCGTGGGGCGGACGACAGGGAGCTTCCTTAGGCACGGCCTCATCAGGCTGGCTCGCGAGGAGGCAGAGAGATCAAGGCGGGGTACCTCACGAGGTGCCCATGACGCAAGCCATGATTTACTAAGGGCGCCAAAGTGCGCCAGCCTCACAAGTAGTTGTCCTCCTTTCTCCTTTGGTGCAAAGGGAGCAAGCGCAGCAGAGCATCAAGCAAAGGCGCCCATTTGATTGCAATGAGACCAAGACCAGTCCATCGGCAGGAAGGAAGTCATTGTGGAGCCCAAGCCAAGGCGTCACCACCAGAGCCTTTGACAAAGCGAGGACCAACTTTAGTCAGGATAAGTGTACCATATGTTCCCCTTTAAAATGGCCAATTGTTGGCGCCCTTCCCGCTCAATATTTGGGAAGAGGCCCAGGGCCTCCGCCTATAAGTAGAGCTAGCCACCATAGTAAGGAGCGGCCCAGGGAAGAGAAAGATAGCAAGAGAACGATAGAAGGAAGATAGCAAGAGAACAAACGAGAGAGATAGAGAGAGGCGACTGAACTCCCCCTAGCAGTTCATCGCACCAGCCAAGAACAGACCCTCGCGAGGCTGTTCTTCCTTGTATTGTTCATCACCATCAGCCCAAGAGGCAATCCACCACACCACAAACTAGAGTAGGGTATTACACCACAATGGTGGCCCGAACTATTATAAACCCTGTGTCTCTTGTGCTGTTCCTTTCGTAGTTTAGATCCTAGCGAGGCGGCGGGGTGCAGGTAGGTAGAAGGCGAGATTCCGCGCGCACCCCAGTGTTCGAACCTCAAGGGTCTGCCGGAACCCGAAATCCGACAGGGCCCAACAACATGTAGTGCTTATGCGTAGCTCAGGCTCGGGAGCTTCTGTCGGTGTACAAAAGGAGGGGTGCACTTTTTGTACCCCTTTACCTGTGCACGGGCAGTCGGAGCCGCGCCCACGGTCGCACCAAGCAGAACAGGGGAGGTGAGCCAAGGTAAGACTGAAGCCCAAGATAACCAGAGCAACGCCAAGGCTAAGACCACAAAGAGCAGAGGGCAAAAGCAGGTTCCCCTGGCAAGACCCTTGCCGAGGCAGCCTCAACAGCCCCGGCAAGACCCTTGCTGGGCCAGCTCGCCCCACACCAACACAGCGAGCCACCCTTGAGCCCACGGTCTCCAAGATCACGTTGGGCCAGGGCTCGGGAGGCACCTCCATGGTGGCATGCAGATCTTTGTGAAGACAAGGAACACTCAAGATCAGATGAGGATTAGAAGACGACGATCCTCGGCAGGATCATTGCCGAAGAAGGCCACCAGACCCCCGGCAAGATCCTTGCCGGGGACAACAACGCGCCACGACAAGACCCTTGCCGGGCCACCCGGCAAGGCCCTCACCAAGGACGCCAGCAGGGCCACTACCAGGGCCGCACCAACCAAGTCTCAACCACCGTTCGCATGCAGCTGCCAGCCCAACCAGCTGGGCGGGCATCTGCGTGGCAACATGCAGCTCCCAGGCCAACTCATCAAGCGCCTGTGTGGCGGCATGCAGATCTTCATGGAGGCTCCACCACTGCGCCACCTCAGCTGCCTGCCTACGTACATGGCGCCGCATGCGTCGCTAGCCAGGGCACGTGTCGAAGCAAGGAGGAGCTGCGACGGACGGGACGGGCCTCGCCCCCGTCCCCGAGGAACGACACCTATGGGATCACAAGAATCCCTACTATGGTTGCCGGGGCGCGGGGTTGCAAGAAGAGCAGGATTAGTAACCGGTAGGATCGCCTACCTGTGTTCAGCCCATGAGGATGCGTAAAACCCTAGTCTTGCTTTGGTGGGTGTATTTCAGAGAGTTCTTGAGCTCTCGAACTAGCTGTGGTGAGTGTGTGGTTCGAAAGAGCCGACTCCTTCTCCAGTATGCCATGGGCCTCCTTTTATAGTCGAAAGGGGCTGCAACAGTGGCACATAGGACGTGGAAAGGCACAGAGTGCTATGAGCTTATCGCTCGTATTACAGGACAAGACGCATTTAATGCGTAGCTTAGGTGTCCCCTTGCTTTATCGGGGACGGGGGCGAGGCCCGTCCCGTCCGTCGCCGCTCCTCCTTGCTTCGACACGCACCCTGGCTAGTGACACATGCGGTGCCACGTAGGCAGGTAGGCTGCTGAGGTGGCGCGGTGGTGGAGCCTCCACGAAGATCTGCATGCCGCCATGCAGGAGTTTGATGAGTTGGCCTGGGAGCTGCATGTTGCCACGCAGGTGCCCGCCCAGCTGGTTGGGCTGGCAGCTGCATGTGAACGGTGGTGGACACTCGGTTGGTGTGGGCCTGGTAGTGGACCTGCTGGCGCCCTCGGTGAGGGCCTTGCCGGGTGGCCCGGCAAGGGTCTTGTCGTGGCGCGCTGTTGTCCCCGGCAAGGACTTTGCCGAGGGCCTAGCGTCCTTCCTCGGCAAGGATCCTGTCGGTGTTCTGGGAACGGGGGTACCGAGACTTGCCTGCCTGCGGCGTGGCTCAAGGGGTGGCTCAGCACAGCCCATCTTCATCAACACAAGCTCAAGACCCTCGCGAGGGGCCAAGCCTTGCTGGGTGGACGACAGGAAGCTTCCTCAGGCACGGCCTCGTCAGGCTGGCTCGCGAGGAGGCGGAGAGATCAAGGCGGGGTACCTCACAAGGTGCCAATGACGCAAGCCATGACGACCGAGGGCGCCAGGCGGGCGCCAGCCCACACAGTGTCCTCATTTCCCCTTTGGTGCAAAGGGGGCAAGCGCAGCCGAGAGCATCAAGCAAAGGCAACCATTTCGGTGCAACAAGACCAAGACCAGCAGAACGGCAGGAAGGAGGTCACCGTGGAGCCCAAGCCTGCGTCACCGTCAGAGTCTTTGGCAGGCAAGGACCGACTTTAGTCAGGATGAGTGTACTAGATGTTCCCCTTCAAAATGGCCAATTGTTGGCGCCCTTCCCGCTCAATATTTGGGAAGAGGCCCAGTGCCTCCCACTATAAATAGAGCTAGCCACCCATAGGGTAGAGGGAGGAGAGCTCGAGACCAAATCGACCGGAAATTAGGCAAGAGAGAGAGAGAGAAGCGACTGAACTCCCCCTAGCAGTTCATCGCACCGGCCTAGAACAGCCCCTCGCGAGGCTGTTCTTCCTTGTACTGTTCATCATCAGCCCCTGAGGCAATCCACCACACCACACACTGGAGTAGGGTGTTACACCACAATGGTGGCCCGAACCAGTATAAACCTCTTGTCCCTTGTGTTGTTCTTTGTGTAGTTTAGATCCTTGCGAGGCGACGAGGCGTAGGTAGGTTGGAGGTGTGATCTCCGCGTGCACCCCAGAGTTCGAACCTAGAGGGTCTGCCGGAACCCGAAATCCGACATTTGGCGCGCCAGGTAGGGGTGCGCCGGAATCCGCTTCCGCCGCCCTGCTCTTCGCCGCCCCTCGCATCCATGTCAGACGCTCGTCGAGCCCACGCCGAGTGCCGGGCCGCTCTCGCTACTCGCGTCGCCCGGACGGCCCCCATCGGCGGCCACCCCCGCCGTTCCCTGTCGCCTACCGTCAACGCCGCCACCGGCCCAACGGGGAACGAGCAGCAGGCGTCGTCCCAGTATCCATCCGTGAGACGAGACGGCCACACCGCTACTCCTTCGCTCGCCCCAGCTGGTTCTTCGTCCCGCGCGCTCCGCGCGCCCATGGAGGCTCGAGCCGCGCTCATCACGGCAAACAAGCTCCTGCGCTACCACCCCGTCGATGACGTCTATAAGGAGTGGCTCGACTGTCGCTGAAGCTGTCTCAAGGCCGCCAGGGGCTCCCCAGCGCCATCCTTCTCACAGATCAAGCGCCCCACCTTGCGCGGGCGATGAAGCTCCGGGGGCGCCTCAGCCGCCTCCCCCTCAAGAAGGCGCCTTGGACCCAAGCCGCGTGGCCCCCGGGCGGAACCCACTCAGTCCGGCACCAGCGCAGCAAGAGCAGAACTGCCAAGAGGTCCCTCGCCCCCAAGAAGCTACTCGAGTGCTCCCTGCACCGGCCCGTCATGACCACGCTCCTGCTCCAGCACGCCAAGACCCCGCGCTGCTCCCAGCGGCAGTGCGCGGGGACCCGCAAGATCAAGCCTTCCGTCACCAAAGGCCTCCCGTTGCCACTGCAGGCTGCCGCGCCTTCACCGCCGAGCTATGCAGCGTCGCATGGCCCGGCAAGTTCAAGCCAGACCTGCCTCCACGCTACGATGGCACGGCCGATCCTGCAGAGTTCCTTCAGCTCTACGAGCTGGGCATCGAAGCCGCCAACGGGGACGAGAAGGTCATGGCGAACTGGTTTCCCATGGCGCTCAAGGACAGTGCCCGCACCTGGCTCCTGAACCTGGCTCCTGGCACGATCTCCTCCTAGGACGAGATGTGCACCCGCTTCATCGCCAACTTCCAAGGTACTCGCGACCAGCCTCCTGCCGTGAGCGACATGCGCTGCATCAAGCTGCAACCAGGAGAGACCCTGCAGATGTACATCCAGCGCTTCAACAACGCACGCCTCAAGATTCCCAAGGTGACTGAGGAGGCCATCATCTCAGCCTTCTCTGATGGTGTGTGTGACGTCAAGATGAAGGATGAGCTGGCGATGCATGAAGACCTGTGCACATCCCTGGAGCGGTTCAACTTGGCGACCAAGTGCGCCAGGGCTGATGAAGGACGCCTTTCCCAGAAGAGAAGAAGCCCAAGGTCAAGGACGTGAAATGCAAGGGGGCTGCCGTGCTTGCAGTAGAACCGGACACCAAGCGAGGAAGGGATCAGCCTGAGTCATCCAAGGGCAGTCGGTACTGCGTGTACCACGACCTCCACACCCACAACACCAACGAATGCCAAGAGCTCAGGGCCGTGCAAGAAGGGTGAATCGGTCGACGCCCCGACTGCAGTGATTGAGGCTACGGCCGAGGAGGAGGAAGAAGCACAGGACGCTGGGAAGACCGTGGCCCTCGCAAAGGGTGGCGTGACCGACCTCGCGAGGACCGCTGGCAGGATCAGCCTCACGATGGGGGTTGGAGGGACCCGCCTCGCGAGGGAGGCTGGAGGGATCAGCCTCACGAGGATCTCCCACAAGGCAACGCAGGCCTCCCTCCACTGCCACCGCAGCAAAGGAAAAATGAAGACCATCGTCAGGACGAGGTGGCTGGGGGCTTCCAGGAGCCGCGCGCAATCGCCTGCATCCTGGGTGGAGCTCAAGCCCCAGCCTCTCAGCTCATCTTCAAGCAGATCGCCCGCGAAGTGAATGCAGTCCTCCCCAAGCTCGAAGCCACGCGCCCACTCAGGTGGTCAGCGTGCGCCATCACGTTCAGCTCAGCGGATCAGCTCAAGTCTTGCAGCCACGGTAGGAGTTCTCCCGATGCTTTGTTCCCCAATCATCAGCAACGTGCAAGTCAATAGGACCCTCATCGATGGCGGAGCAGGGCTCAATGTCCTGTCCATCGAGACATTCACAATCTCCAAGTGCCATACAATCAGCTTCAGCCAACCAAGCCTTTCTCCGAAGTCACCGATGGTTCCACAGTTCTGATTGGGCAGGTCCGCCTTCCTGTCACCTTCGGGATGTGCGACAACTACCGCACCGAGCTCATTGACTTCGACGTCGCTCACATTCGACTGCCGTACAATGCCATCCTCGGGTACCCAGCCCTGGCCAAGCTCATGGCCGTGACTCATCACGGCTACAATGTCCTCAAGATGCCAGAAAGCGGTGGAGTCATCACGGTGCCTTGTGAAGAAAGGGACGCGGTGTGTTCCCTGGAGCGTGCTTTTCAAGCCGCGTCAATTGAAGACCCAGATCACAGGAGCGGGAGGCCTCCCGAGGCTGCTCCTAAGAAGAAGAAGACATCGCCTGGCCCGACCCCTCGGGAGCCCCTCTAGGTCCGCGCCTGTTCAGGGGGCACCTCCTCCTGTCACATAGGAAGGCGCGCCCGATGCCCTCTGGCAAGGCTCGGGGGCTCTCTCCTGGAGGGCCACCGACTTTGCTAAGATCACGAGGGAGGCGCTCGGGCACCACTTGGAGGCATGTTTCAAAGCACGTTTCCCTCAGGAAAGAGCAAGGCAAGGAGGGCCGAACCCTCAGGAGTTCGTCAGCAAGGCCATTGAAGAGCTGCAGGAGTCAAGAGTCATGCGTGGAAGCCGCCGCTTACCCGCCGTTTCTCCCTATCAAGGCGAGGATGGTGGGCTGCGCGTCTGCATAGAAATACCAGGGCTCAACCGAGCCGCCTCTCAGGAGCGCCTCTGGCCCTCACGCACGGGGCGCTGTGAAGGTCCACCCCACAGCTACGTTCGCATGCCTTACGGCTTGCCGAACGCGGCTGCCACGCGCCAGCGCCTCATGAGGAGCATCCTGGAGGCTCAAGTGGCCAGGCATTTCACAGTCCTGGCAGAGATGGAGATGGTCCGCGAGGAGCCACTAGCGCCTCCGGAGCCTCCCAAGGCTCCTGGGCCTGGGGGCTCGTGAAGATCGGCTTCCGCAGCGCACGCCTTCCGCTACTTAAGCATCCCTTCGTCTTCAACATTATCGGTGACATCCTTCGAAGTTTCATTTTCAGCCGGAGCGCCCCTGTGGCTGCATCATTCCCGAGCAGCGTGGGTCCATCCTGCGGCATGTATCCCTTTGATTCGTGTTTCTAGTTTACGTTATTGGGGGCGCCTCGGCTGCATCATCCCCAAGCCACCCGGCCGCACCCAGTGGCATGTATCCCTCTTGCGTTTATTCGGGTCGTGCGTTTGACCCATCATGATCATTATTTGATGCTTGTCCACGGCACCCCTCTTTCGTCATGTTGACCGCTTGCACGTTAAAGGGGGGTACCTGAGCATCGCGACTCATGGGCTCCTACTAGCTCTCCAGCCCTCACCCTCTGGCCTTGTCCACGACATCGTGACCTGGCATACCAGCGACGGCTGAGCCCGCTCAAGGGCGGGGACCTGAGGACATAGAGCGCCGACATCTAACCAAATTTGCAGGAACACATTACAAGAAAAAGGCCCAGAGTCAGGCGCAACCCTCCTTGAGGTAGGGCCCCGTGAGTCCCGCGTTGGCTCACGGGTGCCCAGATACACCTCGCCAGGCCCTACCATGCCAGCCACGTGTCAGGGCGGGGCTGTACACGCCCCGGGGGCTCCTCCCGGAGGGGAGCCCCCTCCCACGCACCAGTGGAAGCACCATGCTCCATGCTGGCTGACACCGCCGAGGAGCGGCTATGCCTGCAGACACATACGAAAAGCGCTATGCTCCGCGCTTAGTGATAAACAATTGAGGGTGGCCCCGGCACATCAACCTCGTGGAGCCAGAGCTCAATGTCTGGCCTCATCGTAATGCCTCCGTCGGGAGTGCCGCCGAGGGCTGGGCACGAGGCTACGCACAGGTCACGCCAGACGACGCTAATCCAGCTGTGCCCTCGGGCCTGGTTCATCGACGCTTCTCCCGAAAGGAGCCAAGGTACGAAGGCCGCTTTGAACGTCAAGGCGGACTCCCGAGCATCGCGACTCAGAGCCTAATCGTCACGTAGCCCCTCACCCCTTAGTTCCGAAAGACTAACGGCGGTTGAGCTATGCGCGGGGCCGGGCTCTGCCGACGTAGAACGGTAAATTCACCCATACATCTCACCTCCCTACTTGCTGTACGTACGTCAAGGGGGACTCCTGAGCATCGCGACTCAGGAGCCTAATTGGTCACGTAGCCCCTCACCCCTTAGTTCCGAAAGGCTAACGGCGGTTGAGGTATGCGCGGGGCCGGGCTCTTCCGACGTAGAACGGTAAATTCACCCATACATCTCACCTCCCTACTTGTTGTTCATACGTCAAGGGGGACTCCTCAGCATCGCAACTCAGGAGCCTAACTTGTCACGTAGTCCCTCACTCCTTGGTCCCGTCCTGGTTTCTGGTCGGGGCTAACGGCGGCTGAGGTATGCGCAGGGCCGGGCTCTGCCGACATAGAACATAAGCAAGTAGGAAGGAAAAGCGCAAATCTCAAGGAATTCAAAACCAAATATTACAGTCCATAACTGTTTTCACAACGCCAAACGCGAGTTTAAACGCCTCCACGAGGCATGATGCATGTTGCAGGAGCTGGAAGCAGGACAGGAGCCACGAAGGGGTCACTTTTCGGCAGCACCGGCGCAGGCGGTGGAGCTGCGCTGGGCGGGTTCGCTTCATGGAGCCCCAGGATCGGCAGCGCCTCTCTTTGGTTGGTGCTGAAGGCCCGGAACTTCGCCAACAGAACCTCCGCTCGACCCTTCACGGCCTCAGCAGCGGCAACGACAAGCTCGCCACTCACAGGCTCCAGCAGGCTGTCAAGGTCAACGTTGGGGTCGCGAAGGTAGACGTGGGTGAAGACGCGCGTCAGCGCTGCAGAAGAAAGGACACACGCCTCAGCCTCAGCCGTGGGGCCAAGGCCAAGGGCGACATCTTCAAGGGCGCGGACCAGGAAGGGAAGCAGCTTGGCGGGGCCGTCCTCGGCGCCGGCCAGCGGGCTTTCCAGGCCACTGTCGTAAAGCGACTTCAGCAAGGTGCGAGCCTTCACCTCCAGCTTCGCGAAGGCCACGCGGTCCTCGGCCAGGACCCGCGCCTTGCCGTCCAGCTCGATCCTCTTCGCCTCCAACGCCTGCTCCAGTGCACCTAAGCGGCCATGGAGCTCATCAAGCTTGGCATCCCGGTCCTTGGCGGCCGCCTCACGAGCCTTCATGTCTTCCTCCTTCTCTTGGGGGACATGGGCCTCCTTGGTAAGCTGGTCGCGCAGGCCTTGCAGCTTGCTCTCCAACGCCTTGCAGCGACACCGAACATCCGCAACCTCACCCAAGGCAGCGTCGCGAGCGGCCTTCGCCTCAAGGACGGCCTGCTTCTCCTCGTCGCAAGCCATCGCGGCCTGAGCCAGCGCCGCTCGGACTGAAGCATCAGAGCGAACCCAGCCGAAGGCCAGCTCCAGGCGCCCGGCCACCAAGCGAGGGTCGGCGCCCAGAAGATCTTTCCGCAGCCGTTCCAGTTCAGCAGCAGCATGATCCAGGACAGTAGAAGGAGTCGGAGAAACAGCAGTTGGCGGAGTAGGAGGAGAGGACGGGAGCGTAATCACAACACCATGAGTCGGGACCTTCTGCGCCCCGACCACTGCGGCAGTGGCGTCAGGCAAGGACACCTCGGGAGTCGCTTGGACCATGGGGGCTGAGCTCGCCCCAGCTAGCCCCGCCACGCCTCGCAAGGATGACCGGGCAGGAGAGGCCCGCGTCTTGCCGTCCCCTTTTTCCGCGGATGGAGGTGCTGCCCCGGACGATGCCTCAGGAGCCCCCTTCAGCTTTTTCGCCGCAGGCGCCGGCCTAGCCAAGGAATACGGATATCAAGCCTCAACAACAAAGCAAGAAGCAAAACGAGAATCAAGCACTTACTGGTCATCGCTCACGAGCTCAAGCAACCTCCGGCCGAACTTAAAGCCCGAGAGCCGGCTGCTGGGATCAACCTCAAGAGGCTCGGGAGCAGGAGGCGCGTCTGCAGATCGCCTCGGAGCCGGGAAAGGCACTGCGGGAACCAGCCCCATCCTATCCTTCTTCGGGATCAGGGGCGAGCTCTTGCCACCTCGCTCGTCGCCATCCTCGTCGTCGTCTGGCAAGAGGCGGAGAGCGCGGGACCTGCACCGAGGGAGGGGTGCTCTCGACTTCCTGTCGGTCGCCTCGGAATTTGGCCCCTCTTCCTGCTCCTCTTCTTCCTCTTCTTCGCTGGAGTCGCCGGAGGACACGTTCACCGTCGCCAGGGCCGCCGGGTCCTCGGGAACCTCCGCGGGCACAGGCCCGTCCCCGTTGAAAGCGGGCATGGAGTCCACCACCTGCTCCCAATCATCTCGAAGGAACAGGGGTACAGGAGCACCCTCCAACCTCGTCACGTCTCCCCCGACCATAGATTGGAGGACCGCGGCCAAATCTTCGTCGGCCAAGACTACAGGGCTCGGGCGAGGCCTCCACAGCGGGAGCGAGTATTGCCGAAGCGGGGCCACCCGGTGCTCCAGGAACTCCCTCAAGAGCGACGCCCTGGTCGTCGCCATGTTGCCCAGCCACAGGTTCGCGTCCATCTTCTCCAGCACTGGCTTCGCGCGGGGATCCACGAGTTCCGCGCGAGACCAAGCGTCGATGGGCTAGGGCGCTCCATGGGCAGAATCAACCGAGGATGGATGCGCCCAGCATCTACCATGACCCACTTGCTCCTGAAGCCTTCAATCCTCTTCTCGGGCTTCGAGATGGCGTTGGAGCTGCCAGTGCTGCGACAAAGCTCACAGACGCTGTGATGGAGCCGCGAGAGACCCGGAGGTAGAAGTAATGGCGCAGCAAGGCCACTGAGGGCTGCACCCCGACATGAGCCTCACAGTAGTAGGCGAAGATCACCAGGAGAAGAACAGAGTTCGGGTGGAGGTGCAGAGCTTGCAAATTGTAATGGCGGAGGACAGAAAAGAAGAACTCAGAAAAGGGAGGCACCAGACCGGCGAAAATGGCGCTCACGAAGAGCGGGTAGAAGGTGCTTCCTTGGTCCTCGGGAAGGGCGGAGCCAACCTTCTGCACCGTCGCCCCGTTGTTGCCTTGCGCCACCATCATCTGGCGCGCCCGGGCAAGGCTCTTCTCCGACACGTTCGAGGAGTCCAAAGTGGGCGAGTACCAAGATCCGGCCGGGGTCTGGCGAGGCGCCATACCTTGCTAGGGCACAGGGTCGGAGTAGATTTGGGGATTTCGGAAGCAGGAAGGATAGGAGTGAGAAAGGGGATCTGGGCAATGACTGGAGAAGGCAAAGGAGGTAAAGCCTAGACGAGTATCGCTCTCTTGTCATTTCGTGCAATTGCCAAGGCGTCGTGGAGAAGCAGGGACGCCTATGTCCAATCAACCGCCACGTGGCACCCAAGGCCGCAGGCTGTTGGGTCCCGCAGCGCTTCACACTTGCCCTTCGCTTCTCTGGTAAGCCAAGTCCAGGCGCGCCTTGGGCCCGGGGGCTACTGTCGGCATTCTGGGAACGGGGGTACCTAGACTTGCCTGCCTGTGGCCTGCGGCGTGGCTCAAGGGGTGGCCCAGCACGGCCCATCTTCATCAACACAAGCTCAAGACCCTCGCGAGGGGCCAAGCCTCGCAGGGTGGACGACAGGAAGCTTCCTCAGGCACGGCCTCGTTAGGCTGGCTAGCGAGGAGGCGGAGAGATCAAGGCGGGGTACCTCACGAGGTGCCCATGACGCAAGCCATGACGACCGAGGGCGCCAGGCGGGCGCCAGCCCGCGCAGTGTCCTCATTTCCCCTTTGGTGCAAAGGGGACAAGCGCAGCCGAGAGCATCAAGCAAAGGCAACCATTTCAGTGCAACAAGACCAAGACCAGCAGAACGGCAGGAAGGAGGTCACCGTGGAGCCCAAGCCGGCGTCACCGTCAGAGTCTTTGGCAGGCGAGGACCGACTTTAGTCAGGATGAGTGTACTATATGTTCCCCTTCAAAATGGCCAATTGTTGGCACCCTTCCCGCTCAATATTTGGGAAGAGGCCCAGGGCCTCCCACTATAAATAGAGCTAGCCACCCACATGGTAGAGGGAGGAAAGATCGAGACCTGGTCGACCGGAAAATAGGCAAGAGAGAGAGAGAGAGAGAGAGAGAGAGAGAGAGAAGCGACTGAACTCCCCCTAGCAGTTCATCGCACCGGCCAAGAACAGCCCCTCGCGAGGCTGTTCTTCCTTGTACTGTTCATCATCAGCCCCTGAGGCAATCCACCACACCACACACTGGAGTAGGGTGTTACACCACAATGGTGGCCCGAACCAGTATAAACGTCTTGTCCCTTGTGTAGTTTAGATCCTTGCAAGGCGACGAGGCATAGGTAGGTTGGAGGTGTGATCTCCGCGTGCACCCAGAGTTCGAATCTAGAGGGTCTGCCGGAACCCGAAATCCGACAGATCCTGCCGAGGATCGTCGTCTTCTGATCCTCATCTGATCTTGAGTGTTCCTTGTCTTCAAAAAGATCTGCATGCCACCATGGAGGTACCTCCTGAGCCCTGGCCCAACGTGATGCTGGAGACCATGGGCTCAAGGGTGGCTCGCTCTGTTGGTGTGGGGCGACCTGCCCCGGCAAGGGTCTTGCCGGGGCTGCTGAGGCTGCCCCGGCAAGGGTCTTGCCGGGGGAACCTGCTTCATCCCTCTGCTCTTTGTGGTCTTGGCCTTGGCATTGCTCTAGTTATCTTGGGCTTCGGTCTTACCTTTGCTCACCTCCACTGTTCTGCTTGGTGTGACCGTGGGCGCGGCTCCGACTGCCCGTGCACAGGTAAAGGGGTACAAAAGTGCGACCCTCCTTTTGTACACCGACAGTTGGTGATATTGTCTGACATCGCACACGCTTTGCAAAAGGCAACCATGTGCATTATTGCACATGTTTCCTCTTTGTGAACCGTGTCGGATTATGGTGTATATCGCAAATGTTTGTGCTTTACCAACCGTGTGCGTTGTAACAACATGGAGAGCGTAATTTCACTGTAATTTAATTGATGCTATTTCAAATTGTACCGGATTTGAATTTGAATGTATGCTATAGCTTTATTCATATCCATTGGGTTCAAACAACCAATGCATTATTCGATTCATAGGTTCATATGTTCAATAATTACATAAGAACCAAATAAAGAATGATGAACCACAGTTGTATACTTGTACTATTAAAGACGATAAAGAAAGAGGCGAAATACATTCTTGGTGCCAAACAAGGTGAAGCGGAATGCCCATATTGTGCCCTCCTCCATGCAAAAGGCACACACGAGTCTAGTCTAACCCCTTGTGATGGTCGACCGCCCATCCTTCACGGTCTTCATGAAAACATCTAGATAATCATCGTGTTCTGGTAAAAATACTTTAACCTTTGCATGCCCACAAATCATGTAGTTTGAGAGGTAATCTTGAGTAAACTGCTTTGGGAACCACCGCAAAGGAAAAAGATTCAGACATTGTCATCTAACACAACTCATTATGGGCAGTAAAAAGAAGGCTGCAGAGTTCTTACTTACCATCCAACAGTTCGCTGTTGTCTTGGATAAAGTGTAAATAAATAGTTTAATTGCCATATTTTGACCCATTTTACTAACAATCTTTATCAGCTTCCTCACTTGATGCTAGCTCATCAATATCTCATTGCCCCATGAGCAGAAAGGGTCGACGCGCGGATCTTTACCAATGACATATGTACCTAAAAGCACCAAGTTAATATTAGAAGCTAAACAACAATTGCACGATGATGTAGCACAACACTATTTTATAATATCTTATAACATCCAATATACTCACATATTAGATGAATTAACATCTTATATTATGTGTCGGAAGGAGTTTACTGCATTTTTACAAATTATCGGCTGATTAACTGCTGTTGTATCCATGGGTTAGAGTTAGTTTGAGCTAGTTTGGGCTCAAATAGCCCTAAAGTATATCCAAACATGAGGGCTAGTTTGAGCTAGTTGCATCTAACCCACCCAAAAAAACTATCCCACCCAAGAGGTGCTAATTGGAGCTAGTTCTTCTAGTGCATTTATTGTCAATCTAACCCTATGATCCAAACACCTCTTTGGATGGAGTTAGTTCAGGGTTAGTCATGAGGTAGAAACTAACTCTAACCTCTAGCTAAGTTGAGTATCCAAACATGGCTGTGTTGTTGTTGTTGTTGTTGTTGTTGTTGTTGTTGTTGTTGTTGTTGTTGTTGTTGTTGTTGTTGTTGTCGTTGTTGTTGTTGTTGTTGTTGTTGTTGTTGTTGTTGTTGTTGTTGTTGTTGTTGTTGTTGTTGTTGTTGTTGTTGTTGTTGTTGTTGTTGTTGTTGTTGTTGTTGTTGTTGTTGTTGTTGTTGTTGTTGTTGTTGTTGTTGTTGTTGTTGTTGTTGTTGTTGCTGCTGCTGCCGCTCTTCTACGCATATCTAGACATCATCAGAACATTAAGGTAACACTCTTCCTTGTTGCTATGTAGCCTAGGATTGCATATTTAGACATTAAGTACAGTGCATGTTAACCTAACGATAAATGGGTTATAGATATATTCAGCTAAAAGTCTGATTCATCGATTGGTCCCTTATCAGCCCCCGGCCTATATGGTACCAGCTACCGATATCCTGAACAGTGAATACATATAAGCCATGGGATGAAACTAACCTCGATGGAAAACAGCAGTCGTTCCCACAATTGTCCTGTGTAGGTACATCGAGAGGCATGTTAAGCACAACAGGCTAAACATCAACCAAATATATCCATGGTAGACAAAATAATCTCCAAAAGATAGCTTCAAATGCGTGTTTAAGCATGCTAGTAAAAGCAAAACAAGTGGAAAGGTGTGTTAACTTCAACATGCCTAACATTTAACAACAAGCAAACATAGTCATTCAAACTAGTATTGTGCCGGTTTAAGTACACTGGTTATTGTTAAATAAAAATGGAAAGGCGTGTTAACTACAAGATGCAGCAACCAAATGTAGTCATTCATTGTGGTATTGATGAAATTGAACTGCACGGTTCATACTTGCACATCTAGAACATCACGTTATGAATAACTGGAATAAACAAGGCATACTACGAACAACCAAAGATAGCATTTGAAACTGGACATATGCTCACTACAAACAACCGAACAATCAAAAACTATTAAAAGAGGCATATGCTAGCTATAACAGGCTTAACAACAAACAAAGATATGCATTCCTATCGGCATGTTTAAAACAGGATTGGTGAAATGTACTGCACAGTAAATAGTTGCACATATAGAGCATCACATTGTGAACAACTGAAATAAATAAGGCATACTGCAAACAACCAAATATAGCAATTAAAACTGGACATATTCTCTCTACACTACAAAAGGGACTCGACAAAACAAATCATGGGTTCCCTCCTGTGAAGAGGCACGACAAAACAAATCATGGGTTTCCTCACTTGTCACATAAGGGCTCATTCCCGTGGGAAGAACACGGACCCTGGATGCACTCCATGTTGTCGTAGATCAGCTCCTTCCCCTTGGAAGAGCACGGCTATAGGGTGCCCTTCCTGATGTCGCATACGGGCTCTTTCCCCTTGGAAGAGCCGGAGAGGGCACCCTCCTCGTGGTCGCCGTTGATGAGGTCTGACTTGGAAGCTGTGGATCCCAAGCCAACATCGCAGAATGTGTCCTTCGGAAATGACAAAAGGGGCTCGATGGTGATGTAGGATGGCAAATTCTTGACAACGAGCCAGAGGAGATCTGCGGCGGGGCCATTATTGAGAGCGACGGTGGTTGATCCCGAGGGGTTGGGGGTGGGCCACTTAACCTTTCACATAGCCTGCGTCAGGCTGTCGCTGTCGACGACCTCGATGTCGTACCCGGCATCCGCGACATACCCGCATACTCTAGCCCACTCATTGAGTGCCTGCGGCCCGTAATGGTCGTCAGCTTCCTCAGCGATCTCGGGCGAAGAGACCGTGATACACCTCTTTTGGGACAGCCGCTCCTCGAGCTCCAAGGGAAGCGTAGCCGGTCTTAGGCTACGACTCTCTGGACTGGGGGATGGGGATGGGGATCTGTGGGAAAGGGGGCGTTTGTAAGGTGTCATCTAAGAAACTCAGGGCGGCCTGGGTATGGAGATCGGTGGGTAAGCTACACGGGCAGACCGACAGATGTTGACAATGGAGGCCTTGCGGCGGCGACGGCCGTGGCGACCTTGCTAGGGTTTCAATTGAGGGAGGGCGTGTGTGTGTGTGTGCGCGGCCAAGGAGGTTTTGGAGTGTCTGTGTGTGTGGAGGGGGGGTGTTTGAGGAAATGACGCGGCTACTAAAAATTTTACTACGCGGGGAGTGAAATGCCGGGGCTATAGAAAATTTGGATGATGGTGCATCTCACACGGTCCGGAAATAACAACCGTGTGTTATGAAATAGAAAAACCCTCGAGGTGGGCAGATATTTTTGAGGGATGCAAGAGGGAGCGGGAACAAGAAACATCACACATAGTCGAAACAAAATTACCGTGTGTTATAAAATAGAAAAAACCTGCAAGCTGGTAGATATTTTTGAGAGGGCAAGCCTCGTGGATCCCAATGTACTGTGCGGATGTGCGTGACCGGGGCACCGGCCTGGCACACGGTTACTGTGAATGAACCATGTCGGTTGCGTCATCTGACTTGTCTAATGTTCACAAATTTGGCGAAAAATGACGCGGGAGAGGGTCAGAACACGAACACACTTGCACGTGTACCAAATATATGTATGAAAAGGGCGGCTTGATGTTCAAATCCCAAATGCAACTTTGATGTGGCACCTATCTCGCAAAGCGCATGGTATTGCTTCCCCCCTTGTGCCGGCAGGAGGCGAATCCTAAGCTATGAATGCAAGCCCCCCATGGAGGTTCACCTAGCAAAGTGCGAAGTAGCTGCCCCCCCCCCCCCCCACACACACACTTTCAGTCGGTGGGCCGGAGATGGCATCTCACCAAGATGGATTGTAAAACGGACCAAGAATAATCCACCTTGGTCGTACAACCTCTCCATTGTTGTTGGTCAAAGTGATGGCCGTCCATGCGACCCCGGAGATGGGCTAGATCGCCAATAATGACGCGCAAGTAGCTAGTCCCCGAAGACAACCACTGCCTGCGTGTGGCCCAAACATATGTATGGAGAGGTGTGTTTGAATACACAATGGAACAACTTTGATGTGGCATCGTGCTTTCGAACCAGAAATCCCCACACTGAGGGAGGGTTAGTTGACGATGCATATGTATGTCACACCACACTTCTAGCCGATGACGGGGATTCATGCAAGCATGCGTGCATAGTATTTGCTCAAACTTAATTAGGTCTGAATCTCACCATGACCTATACTACGATAACACGAACCAAAGGAAGAATCCGCCATGGTAACCTATCTTGTTGTCAATCAAGGTGATCATGGATGTCCATGCGGGCCCATGAATATACAGGCTTCTCGCCGATAACCACGCGAGGGAGTGTACCGTTCGAAGACAACCACTACATGCATATGTATGGGGGTGATGCGTGCATGCATGTTTGAATACCATTTCACAACATTGATTTGGCACGTGCATTGGAAATCGTACAGTCCCCACACAGAGCGAGATCGGTTCATGACGTATCAAGGTACTAGCCAGTTCGACTTGGTGGGACGGATTCATGTGTACAGATCCATGTCTGTGCTCAAACTATATCATCTCATCCCAGAGCATGACCTATATATATATACCGTATTACAAAAAAATCCCCTCCTATGTCAAATTAACCTCTCTTGTTGTCAGCCAAAGTAGTGATGGACCAAGCGGGCCCACAAATGGAAAGCATCGATATCGCTGATAACCTCTTAAGTGGGTGCGAGAGGACAACCACCATCGCTTTGCATGTGGGCCAAACATATGTTGAATACCCAAAATGCACAACTTTGTTGTGGCACATGCCTTGAAAACCGTAAAGTCCCCATACAGAGTGAGGTTCATGAAGCATACTACATATGATGGTCCCCTTCCCCCTCTTTGATGCATACTATATGCTCATACCGTAATACAATCCAAAAAGAATCCTCCTTGATGGTGAAATTAATTAACCTCTCCCGATGTAGGTCAAAGTGATGCATGCATCAACGATGGCCTCGCAGGCCCACACATGGAAGCGTCACATGTGAGTGTCCTAGGATAACCACCACCTGCATGCATGTGGCCCAAAGAGGTGTTGTGTGATGTTTGAATAGCCAATTTCACAACTTTGATGTGGCACGTGCCTCAAAAACAGAAAAGTACCGACACCGAGTGAGGTGTACTTGTTCACGGACGCGTACATATAGTACATATGCTAGTCCCCTCCCACCTCTTCGACGCATACTATATACTCCCACCATGACACAGACAAAAAAGATTCTACCTTGCTGGTCAAATTAACCTCTCTGTTGGCTGTTGGTCAAAGTGATGGACGACGACCTCGCGGGCCCACAGAAAGAGTCACATGCGAGTGAGTGTCGTGTAGGACAACCATCGACTGCATGGGGCCAAAACATGTATGTATGAAAAGGGTTGTGTAATGTTTTAAATAATGAAATCACGAACCTGATGTGACACCTGCCTCACAAAACGGCCAACCCCCACCCCCCAGACGCACAGACACACACCGTGAATCCACCGCAACTACGATGCATGTTAAATTATCCCACAGTGAACATATGTTACAAAAGGAGGGACATTTTAATTTTGAAAAAAAAACAGAGATCATTAAGACGTTTTAGTACATTGACTGATTTTCTAGGGGTATAATGTGCAAAAATCAAATTTGAGCTACTTGCACACGTGACAGTGCACCTAAATGGATTGCAAAAACACATGTGTCTTAGTGGGTGCATGTTTACTCCCCGTGCAAGAAAGTTCAAACCATGAGAATCTTGATTTTTAAATTCTACTACATCCAAAACTTATTCAAAATTCATGAAACTTATCGTGTTGTCATATGGACACCAATACAAAGTGGCATTGTACTTTTTTTGTCAAATTCGAGACCAGTTTTGATGTAGTCTTAGTCTTCTTACAAATGAGAGATTATTAATAATTGGGAACCAATATCGCAAACTGATTATTTATTCGAACCGTGACCGTTAGACCAACAAAGGATACATGCCATGCTCCGGTTAAGCAATAAAGCGGCAGCATTAATCATCCAAATAGAAAAACAATATACGTGCCGCCACGCGACCCGTGTGCCGTGTGAGCAGGCGTGAGTTGACGGGACGCATGCGAGTAGTCCGCCATGCAGGTAGACCGGGAGGCGTGCGTGCATGTGTGTGAATTCACGGGAGGCGTGCTCGCTGCACAGTGTCATCGGGAGGTGTGCAAGTAGCTGTGTGAAACGTTGGTAGGCATGCGAGCAGTCCGGTGCACAGGCTCACCGGGAGGCGAGCTAGCAGTTTGGTTGTCGCCCGCCTCTCTCCCACTACTCCATATTAATGGTGCACCCGAGTGACCTTGCCAGAGGAGGTACAAGAAGCAAATCCCGAGGGAGCTTTATGCGGGAATGCATAACAGGCGTATTAGGACCTCGGACGACGGCTAGCGATGCCCATTTTGCAACCAAAAGCTTCCTGAAGCGTATGAAAGTGTTCTGGTGCATGCAAGAGGACGAGCTATTGGCTCCTTTAAGTAGAAGTATTCTCACAGGGTGGCGCGCCGCGTACGCCGAGTACCTGGAGAAGCTTCGGGATTGTGCCGGCAGATAAGATGAGATGTGGGACCGAACTATGTATGCTTGAGTATGGTTAATGACGGTTGAACTTACTTATGATTGAACTATGCTTGTGTACGCTTATTATCTATGTCTGAGTATGTTTAATATATGTACTTATGTCTAAATATGGGACATGGATGTAATTAGTTCGATTGATGGAATCTACCTCCGTCCTGGTTTGACCAAAGATTTAACTGACAAAATATTAGTGCAGGCCAGCAAAAATTATATCATTGGATGCGTATTTGAACATAGTGTTCAATGATATAATTTTTGGTGACATCAAAATCATTTGTTAGTTAAATATTTGGTCAAAATTTGGTACAAATTACAAAGAGGACCAATAAACCAGGACGGAGGTAGTACGTCAATCACACATGGTTCCCAAAATCGAAACTGTGTGCAATGACTTTCATTTTCCCTGTTACGTCAATCAGACATGGTTGGCTCTAGCAAAACGTAGCCTCCAAAACGCTTTGTGGGACAGAAAACCCACACCACCCAATTCAAAAGAGAAAAAAGAAAACCCTCACCATCCCCATGTCACAAAAACCCTCACCCCGCCCGCCACCCCCTTTGTTCCGCATTCACACCTGCACAAGCTCCTCCGCGTCTATGGATGGCACCGCATATCGCTGTGGCAACCACTTAGCTCGACGCCTGCCGCTGCTGCCAGGCTGCCGGCAAACGCCACCGCATTTCATCGCTTTCGCTTGCCGCCACCTATCGCCATCGAACTTTCTCGACGCTGCTCGCGGTCGACCCAGCTCCGCCCGGTTGGGGAATCCGCCGTATTGAGGTTTTTTATCATGGACAACAAGGTAACTAATTTAATTAAATATTATATCATCTCTTATCCCAGTTCATCTGCCTCCTTTAATCACCCGGCTGGAATCTCCGTGAATTCATTTTTATTCGTATGATTTGAGGGTTTTCTTTCATTCATAGAGTGTACAAAGGTAACGGACACATCAGACTTTATGTTCGCGCCAGACATCCATGGAGTTCCATAGGATGCATGCGGTATGTTCAATCTCACCCTAAATCGGTTGGCATGGCGTACTTTCCTGAACATATACTAAATATAGCTACATTTGGATAAAAGGTGCCACATGCACCATATACATCAAAGGGGATTTTTTCCTCTTCTTTCTATATTAGGCAAATTAATGATGTATTATTCTTTCAATTACTCTCATATTTCTGTGACATCATGCTTACCCTATCTGTTTAATTATAGATTTTTGTCCTTCGATTTCAACTTGTACAATTCTTTCAATTTGGGCCCATATTTGCATGTTACCATATTTTTTTAACAATCCTACCATTTTATGCAGCACGTCCCTTGCTATGCAACATAATCTGTAGTACACAATCTTTCCCTTTACATAAATCAAGACTACAGAGATGTCATACTGAACATAAACCATTGATTTACAATCGTTGCTACTGTAAGACTTGATGAATGTGGTGACTCCTATTTTGGCACTGGCCTTTGGAAAGAAATTTCTAAGTTTTACGTACTGAAAGTTGATACGTCTCCCACATATCTATAATTTTTGATTGTTCCATGCCATTATATTATCATTCTTGGATGTTTTATAATCATTTTATAGTCATTGGATATCTTTTTTGGTACTAACCTATTGACATAGTGCCAAGTGCCAGTTGCTATTTTCTGCATGTTTTTACATCGCAGAAAATCTTTACCAAACGGAGTCCAAACGTAGCGAAACTTTTTGTGGATTTTTTTGGACCAGAAGACATCCAGTGGGCAAAAGAAGTACCAAAGAGGGAGCCCGAGGTGAGCACAAGACACCAGGGCGCGCCTAGAGGCCCATGCGCTCCCTGGTGGGTTGTGCCCACCTCGGTGGCCTCTTCCACTGCCTCTTTGCTCTATAAATACCCCAATATTCCAAAACCCTAGGGGACTCGACAAAAATCAATTCCAGCCGCCGTAGAGTCTAGAACCACCAGATCCAATCTAGACACCATCACAGAGGGGTTCATCATTTTCATTGGTGCCTCTCCGATGATGCATGAGTAGTTCTTTGTAGACCTACGAGTCCGTAGTTAATAGCTAAATGGCTTCCTCTCTCTCTTTTGATTCTCAATACAATGGTCTCTTGGAGATCCATATGATGTAACTCTTTTGCGGTGTGTTTGACGGGATCAGATGAACTTTGAGTTTATGATCAGATCTATCATTTTATCCATGAAAGTTATTTGAGTCTTCTTGATCTATTTATCTTGCAATGGGAAGAGGTGCTTTGTGATGGGTTCGATCTTACGGTGCTTGATCCCAGCGACAGAAGGGGAACTGGCACATATGTATCGTTGCCATTAAGGATAACAAGATGGGGTCTATTTCTACATAAATAGATCTTGTCTACATCATGTCATCGTTCTTATACACTGGATGCATGCTGGATAGGGGTCGTTGTATGGAGTAATAGTAGTAGATGCAGGCAGGAGTCGGTCTACTAATCTTGGACGTGATGCCTATATAATGATAATTTCCTGGATATCGTCATGATTATTTGTAGTTCTATCAATTGCCCAATAGTAATTTGTTTACCCACCGTTTGCTATTTTTCTCGAGAGAAGCCACTAGTGAAATCTATGGCCCCCGGGTCTCTTCTTTAATATATTTGCCTCTGCAATCTATTTTATTTACTTTTATTTTCAGATCTATTAAACCAAAAATACAAAAATACCTTGGTGCACTTTATTTTATTTGGTGTTCGATCTATCAAATTATTACAACTTTCTCCCATCCGTTTGCGAGTATTTGTCATCTGTGTGCAGGTGTTGTTTACGTAGTGTTGGTTGGTTCTCCTACTGGTTCGATAACCTTGGTCTCATCATTGAGGGAAATACCTACTGTCACTATGCTGCATCATCCCTTCCTCTTCGGGGAAATACCGATATAGTCTAGCAGACATCAAAAGCTGGCACTAAAATTGCACAATACAAAAAAGAGCCTGGTCATGAGATATATGCTAACTTCCCCCACGATATCATACGTCCAGACTTTGTTCGAAGTGAGTGTTCTTTTCAAGTATCTGCATGTTGACTTACCCATCAATATCAAATGAATTGTGTAGTATTTAAGCAACCAATTGTTATTCCATTTTCTTACTCTATTCCTACCCACTAACTTCTAGTTACCAATACACTTTTCTATTGCCCTATTTTAACTAAATATTCCCTGTACTACCACTTCTATCAGAAAGCGCCACTGACAAGGAGACTCCAGAGGTGGAGAACGGGGCTGCCAACAAGCGGAGGCGGGTCGAGCAAGAACCACAAGCGACTCCAGCAGGCCTAGACTTCATCAGCAGCCTCCCCGATGATATGTTGACAGTCATCATCTCCCTCCTCCTAATCAAATATGGGGCACAGACAACCGTCCTTTCCCGGCGGTGGCGCCCCCTATGGAACTCCAGCCCTCTTGACTTCATTGACACCCACGAGCTCTGCCATGGCTATCGCAAAAGCTTGGATGCGCTCTCCTAGATCTTGGCAGTCACCCTGGCCCAACCAGAGGCCTTAGCATGGGCAAGTTCCATTCCAACGGCAAGGACCGAGCCAAGCTTGACGACTGTTTCCGATCCCCCGCCCTAGATCAGCTCGAGAGCTCACTTTTGATGATGGGCATATGCGCTTGCTTCCAACGTCCGCGCTCCACCTCGCCAAGTTCAGGAACTACCATTCCGCCCCCCTTAATGACCCGCCCGCTCTTATTCTACCACGACTGAAGCACCTCGAGCTCGTCGCCATCTGCCTCCCAAACAGTGACATGGAGCGCCTGCTCCGTGGTTGTACTACACTCGAGTACCTTCGTCTTCAGGCAATCAATGGGTTGAGTAGCTTCCACATCACCGCTATGACTCTCTGGACTATTTATGTGTGTTGTCAAAAGGCAAGAAGACATCACAACATGTGTACCACAGTATGGTCATTGAGGACACACCTTCACTTGATAGATTACTTGTAGTTGAGCAAGAAGGTCCAACAAGAATCAATGTCATTTATGCACCGAAATTAAAAGTGGTGGGATACTCGTTTGACAAATACTACGAACTTGTTATTGGATCCACACCCGTTCATGTACAACAACCGCCTTCTACCTCTCCTTCTAGAAATTAACATTGTTTATAATTTTGAAGATGTATGTTTGTCTGTCATCCAGAAAATGATTCCGACAAGCTTGACCCTCAAACTGCACACAGTAAAGGTCTTGGCACTAGAATCTATCAGCCCCAACCTGGAGCAAGTTGTCAGTTTCCTGAGATGCTTTTCGTTCCTGGAGAAGCTATGTATCGAGGTGATGTTCCTTTCTGGTCAAATGTTAACCGTAAGGGAGTTCAATTTGTTACACTTTTTTCCAAGTTTACAATGACAATGTACTACAATTTCTGAAGGATTTTTTGGAGGATTTCAGTACATACATGTTTCCCCCCATATTGGTTGCTTGATCCATATGGTTACAATCCATAAGCATTTCTCCTTTGGATTCATCTGCATTAGTTTTCTTAGGGAACTTTTCATCCACTCCAACCTCTTGTGAAGAAGGCTACATTTTCTAGATTATAATCAAATGCCCATGTTAATCATGTCGGATCGAAGATGGCATGCTAGTGCATTTTACAAATCTTGCAAACCAAATAGGCCTATAGTAGTGTTCAAAACCGCATGTAGGCACTAACACGTTTTCTTCTTTTGCAGATAAGATTAGGTCCGGTGGTGGATAATGTGATACAATATAACAATCACATCGAATGCCTAGATCTCCATCTCTCATAACTTACTTTCAATTCCTACCGAGGGACCTTACCGGAGATTATATTCGCCAGGTTCTTTGTTGTCAGAGCAAGGGTGCTGAAGGTAATGAGGTTTGCCCTACATTTATTTCGCAAAAATGAGTGGTTTGTTGATCTGCGCCGGCGGCTGCGGCATAATGGAATAGGCTCCAAAAATGCAGAATTTCATTTTGGAACTTCAAATGATAGAGTAATCGGAAGTCATCGTGTCAACCCCATACATGACTTCTTAGTGGCTGACCCCTTTGCAAAAATTATGTGGTTTCGAAACCAGACTTACAAGTGGTAATATTAGTTTGAACCTCCCTGATATCCATGTTTAGCGGATCAGCGCGAGCATTTGCAGCTGATGAGCTAAATTTCATTTCTAATATCAGTTTGAACCTTGTAATCTTCGAATTTGAGCCATATAACTATGGAATTTGAACCTTGTAATATTTCGAGCTTTTGTGGTACAATCATTGAAATGGCATCGTATGAAACTCGTATATTGGTAGCACTATTTTGACCTTAATATGCAATGGACTTAGATTTTATTAACCATTCTCGAATCTGTTTACCTTGTCGATCTCATAGCACACGATCTATATAGCTAACAAGACTGCGATCTTTGACATTATTTGTCGGCGTCTTGGGAACGGGGGTCCCCAGACTTGCCTGCCTGCGGCCCACGGCGTGGCTCCGCTAGCGGCCCTGTATGACCCATCCTCACCAACAAAAACTCAAGACCCTCGCGAGGCGGACTACACAAGACCTCCTCGGGAGCGGCCTCACCAGACTGGATCGCGAGGGGCAGAGAGATCAAGGCAAGGGACACCTCGCGAGGTTCCTGTGATGCAAGCCATGATGACTGGAGCTAGGCGGGCGCCAGCGCGCGCAGTGTCCTTGTTTCCTCTTTGGTGCTAAAGGGGCAAGCACAGGCAAGGAGTCCCGAGGCACCAGGCAAAGGTTTCCATATCGGTGCAATGAGACCAAGAGCAGTAGGACGACAGGACGGAGGTCACCGTGGAGCCAAAGACGGCGTCACCACTAGAGCCTCTGGCAGACGAAGACCACCTTTAGTCAGGATAACTTGTACTAGTTGTCTCCCTTCGAATTTGGCCGTTGTTGGCTCCCTTCCCGCTCAACATTTGGGGAGAGGACCAGGGCCTCTATAAATAGGACTAGCCACCACAGTAGGAGGCAACTCAGCATGAACTGATTCATATCATCCTCACACTCACAAAAGCACAAGAACACCTCTCATCCGGAGGCTGTTCTTCCCCTTGTACTGTTCATCCTCAGCCCAAGAGGCAATCCACCACACCACACTAGAGTAGGGTATTACACCACAACGGTGGCCCGAACCAGTATAAATCACGTGTCTCTTGTGTTGCGGGTTTGTTGAGCTAGGCCTTGAGATCGCGGTGAGGCTGAGGGCATGATTAGGTAGGGGGAGATCTTCGTGCGCACCCCAGTGTTCGAACTTCAAGGGTTTTGCCAGAACCCGAAATCCGACATTTGGCGCGCCAGGTAGGGGTCCGCCGAAGCTTTACTTCCATCGATCCGCGTCCCATCGCTTTTTCACATCCATGGCGGATGCTCATCAAGCCCGCGCTGAGCATCAGGCTTCCCTCGCCGCTCAGACCACTGCTGTCGGCGGACCTCCCTGTTGTTCCCGTTGCCTGCCGCCAACGCTGCCACCACCCCGGCGGGAAACGAGCAGCAAGCATCCTCGCTGCACCCCTCGGTGCGGTGGGATGGCTACACCGCCACTCCGTCGCTGACCCCGGTCGGCTTGTCGTCTCACGCTCCTCGTGCTCCCACGGCCACGCAGGCCGCACTGCTCATGGCACGCGAGCTCCTGCGCTACCGCCCTGTCGACGACCTCTACGAGGATTGGTTGGACCACATCGCCGAGCTCGTCAGCGCCGCTGGGGGCTCCCCTGCGCCATCCCTCTTGCTGCCTCGCCCTCCGCCAGCTGTGGGCGGCGTGGCTCACGGAGCGCCTCCACCACCTCTACACCAAGACGGCGTCCCGGCGCCGAGGCGTCTTGCCCTCAACAGGACTCCATCGCGGGCACCATGAGAAGAAGGAAGCTGCCAAGAAGTTCCCCGGCCGCAAGAGAACATTCCCGCGCTCCAGCGCTTCAACAACGTTCACCTCAAGATACCCAAGGTGACGTACTAGGCCATCATCTCTGCGTTTTCTGATGGCATCCATGACTTCAAGATGAAGGAGGAGCTCGCCATCCACGAGGAGCTATGCACGACCTTGGAGCTATTCAACCTGGCGACCAAGTGCGCAAGAGCTGAGAAAGGGCACCTTTCCCTCCTCGAGCTCCCAGCTACTGACACCGATGAGAAGAAGGCCAAGGCCAAGGACGTGAAGAGCAAGGGGGTGGCCGTGCTTGCAGCAGAGCCGGACACGAAGCGCGGCTGGGACATTCCCAAGTCATCCAAGAGCAGCCGCCCGTTCTGCGCCTTCCACGACACTAATGATTGTTAAGAGCTCAGGGCCATTTGAGATGGACGCCTCGGTCGACGCCTCGAGCGCAACGACCGGTGCTATGGTCGAGGAGGAGGACGTGGCGGAGGACGCTGGGACGATCATGGCCCATGCCAGGAGTGGCGCGACCGGCCTCACGAAGATCGCTGGCAGGACCAGCCTCGTGATGGCGCATGGAGGGATCAGCCTCGTGAGGACCGCCCCCAGGGCAACTCTGGCCTTCCTCTACTGCCGCCACCGCCAAGAGGGAACGACGACCACCATCACGACGAGGGGGCTGGGGGCTTCCATGAGCCACGCGCTATCACCTGCATCTTGGGCGGAGCTCAGGCCCCATCTTCTCAACGCGTCTTCAAGCAGTTTGCTCGCAAGGTGAATGCAGTCCTTCCCAAGCTCGAGGCCACGCGCCCGCTTAGGTGGTCCAAGTGCACCATCACTTTCAGCTCAGCAGACCAACTCAAGTGCGCGGCCATCGCTGGTGCCCTCCTGATGCTTTGCTCACCCGTCATCAGCAATGTGCAAGTCACCAAGACCCTCATGAACGGCGGCGCGGGGCTTAACGTCTTGTCCGTCGAGATGTTCGATAGCCTTCAAGTGCCATACGGTCAGCTTCAGCCTACCAAGCCTTCTCAGGAGTAACCGACGGCTCCACCACCCTGATAGGGCAGGTTCGCCTCCCTGTAACCTTCGGACAGCGTGTCAACTACCGCACCGAGCTCATCGACTTCGACGTCGCCCACATCCATCTGCCGTACAAAGACATCATCGGGTATCCGGCCCTGGCCAAGTTCATGCCAGTGACACACCACGGCTACAATGTCCTCAAGATGCCAGGGAGCGGCGGGATCATCACGGTCCCCTGCGAAGGAAGAGATGCGGTGTGCTCCCTTGAGCGCACCTTCCAAGCAGCATCAATCGAAGACCCCGACAACAATGCAGCGCAGTACCCTCCTGAGGTCGTTCCCAAGAAGAAGAAGCAGCTACTCCGCACAGGGCCTCAGGGGAGTGACGCCTCAAGTGGAGCCATGATAGGATCGACGTTCGCGCCTGGGGCGCCTCGCTCCCTCGCATAGGAAGGCGCGCCTGGCGCCTTCCTCGGGCAGGGCTCGGGGGCTCTCTTCTGGAGGGCCTCAGACCTAGCCAACATCACGAGGGAGGCGCTCGGGCACCACGTGGAGGCGTGCTTCATATCACGTTTCTCTCAGGAGGACACTGAACGAAGAGCGCCCAGCGCTCAGGAGTTCATTGCCAGGACCATTCAGGAACTGCAGGATGCAAGAGCCATGCGCGGCGACCGCCGCTCACCTAGCGCGGCTCCCCATCCAGGCAAGGATGGCGGGTTGCGCGTCTGTGTCGACATCCCAGGGCTCAACATGGCCGCATCTCAGGAGCTTTTCTGGCCTTCGCATGTGGGACGATGCAAGGGCCCACCTCACAGCTATGTTCGCATGCCATTTCGCCTGCCGAGAGTGGCGTCCGCGTTCCAGCGCGACCTGCAGAGCATCCTGGCAGCCCAGGAGGCCAGACATCACGCAGTCCTAAGGGAGATGGAGACGGTCCTCAATGAACCGCCTGGACCCCCAGAGCCTCCCGAGGCTCAGGGTCCCGGTGGCTCGTGAGGAGCAACCTCTTCACCACACATCTTCAGCTGCCCCAACACCCCTTCGACAATGGAACCAGGTGACATCTTCCGAGTTTAATTAGCTGGGAGCGCCCCTCGGTCCGCATCATTCCCAAGCTGCGTGGGTCTGTCCCTATGGCGTGTATCCTTTTACGTCTTTAGATTACTCTGCTGGGGGCGCCCCTCGGGCTGCATCATCCCCAAGCCGCACGGGTCCAGCCCAGTGGCATGTATCGTTCTTGCATTTACCTAATCTTGTTCGCTTTCCGAGCATAATCCATCTATGGTTATCACCTGCTTGATTGTCACCGCCATGGGAGCCGCGCGCTGATCGTCTTTCTTCAGGATCCTTTGCATAAGAAGGCTAGGCACGACGCCCGTTTCGGGCCCGTCCTCGCGGCGCCGATAAATCCAACGGCCGAGCTCGTCTTCACGGGCCGCCCCGTTCATGTCACCTCCTGGGGTCATTGGTGCTTGGCCTTCTCATGCGATAGCCTCAGGAGATTCGTTCGGCGCAGGTTGTTTAACCATCTCGCAGGACCACCACAGCCATCAAGAGCCAAGACCAGGCGCAACCCACCTTGAGGTAGGGCCTTGTGAGTCCCGCACTGGCTCACAAGTGCCCAGGCACCCTCGTCTAGCCCTGCCGTGCAAGCCACGTGTCAGGGCGGGGCTGTACACGCCCCGGGGGCTCTCCGCGGGAGGGAGTCCCTTCCCACGTACCAGTTGAAGCACCATGCTCTGCGCTGACCGTCGACACTGCCGAGGAGCGGCTATGCCCGTGCAAGTGCGGAAGCGCCATGCTCCGCGCTGGTGATAAACAACTGAGGGTGGCCTCATGGCCGTATCAACCTCAGGGAGCCCTTGAGCTCAGTGTCTGGCCTCATCGCAACACCTCCCCTCGGAGAGTCGCGCTAGGGGGCTGGGCACGGGGGCTGCGCTCGGGTCAGGCCCAAGCGTACGCCACCCAGCCAGGTCCCCCGGACCTGGTCGTCGCGCGCCCCTCTCGACCCGAGCCTCGGCAAGGGCAAAGGTATGAGGGTTGTTTGAACGTAAAGGGGGACACCTGAGCATCACGACTCAGGAGCCTAACTGGCCACGTAGCCCCTCACTCCTTGGTCTTGTTCTGGTGATCTGGACGACCCAATGGCGGTTGAGGTATGCACGGGGGCAGGCCCTGCTGACGTAGAACACTAAACCTACCCGTGCATCTCCTTTCCGTGCGTTGTTTGCACGTCAAGGGGGACTCCTGAGCATCACGACTCGGTAGCCTAACTGGCCAAGTAGCGCCTCACTCCTTGGTCTCGTCCTGGTGATCCGGACGACCCAACGGTGGCTGAGGTATTTGCGGGGCCGGGCTCTGCCGACGTAGAACGTAAAGCAAATGGGAAGGAAATCACAAAATCTCAAAGCAAATAATACAAAAAATATTGTTCTCCAATACCAAACACAAGTTTAAATGCCTCCATGAGGCACAGTACATGTTGCAGGAGTTCAAACAGGAAAAGAGCCGCAAGCAAGACATCCCTGGACACCGTCGTCGCCTACAAGGGATGCTCCTTCCTTGGTGGCATCACCTTCACGTACAACGATTGCCAGAGTGGCAGGATCAGTAGCACCACCGGTCGAAGGCGCGGGAGCGAAGGCGCGGAACTTCTCCAGCAGGGCCTCCACCTGGCTCTTCACGGCTGCAGCAGCGGCTGCACAGTGCTCGTCATCCACAGGCTCTAGCAGCTCGTCAAGGCGGGCAGCAGGATCGCGAAGATGGAGGTGGCTGAAGACGCGCGTCAATGCGGCTGAGGAATGAACGCGGGCTTCCCCCTCTGCCATGGGGCCGATACCGCTCACGACGTCCTCAAGCGCATCAACCAGACAAGGAAGCAGCTGGGCGAGGGCCTCGTTGCTGGCGGCCAGCGGCTCCTCCAAGCCCTTCTCGTAGAGCGACTGCAGCGCCGTCCGAGACCTCACCTCGAGGAGCTTGAAGGCCTCGCGGTCCTCAGCCAGGACCTTCGCCTTGGCGTCAAGATCAGCCTTCTCTGCCTCCACCTTCTGCTCCAGCTTCTTCAGCTGGCTGCGTTCCGCGGCCTGCGCTTTCGCCAACTCCTCTAGCTCGGCGTCGCGACCCTTGATGGCGTCCTCCCGGGCCTTCATCTTCTCCTCCTCCGGCTTGCGCATGCGGGCTTCTTCCGCACGCTCGTTGCGTAGGGTCTTCAGCTCAGCCTCCAGCACCCGGCAGCGATCCTGGGCGGCCTCGACATCCTTCAGCACCGCCTCGCGAGCGGCTGCTGCCTGGGCGGCGTGCTGCTTCTCCTTCTCAGAGGTCGCCATGGCCTGGCTCAGTGCCGCCCGAACGAACACGTCAGAATGAAGTCAGCCAGAGACCAGTTCCAGGCGCCTGGCTACCAGGTGGGGGTCAGTGCGTTGAAGATCTTCTCGCAGCCGGGTCATCTCAGGAAGAGCATGCTCCAGGACGTCAGGGGAGGCGGAAGGACCTGGAGCCAGTGGTGCAGCAGGAGGAGGAGGAGGCGGCATCATTACCATAGCCTGGGAGGCTAGGGGCTCCTGAGCTTTGGGGACCTTAGCAGCCGAACTAGACACCAGCGCCGCCGGAGCCAGCGGGATCACGGGGCCTGACTCCTCCCGAGGATGCTCCCCCGGGCCTCGCGAGGATGATCGAGCCGAAGAGGCGTGAGCGCCGATGCTGCCCGTCTCCACGGAGGGAGACGTAGCCACAGAAGGCAAATTGGTCCCGGGCAGCACCACCGCTTTCTCCCTCCTCTTCTTCGCCATGGGCATCTACCTAATTGCACAACGGAGCGGCATCAAGGATCAGCAGCATAAGCAAGAATAACACGAGGCAAGAGCACTCACTGGTCTACCGCGGCGTAGTCCCTCCGTTTCATAAGCTTGAAGCCTGAGAGCCTCGGCACAGGCGCGGGCGCTGGCTCCGTGGAGCGAAGGAGGGCAGCAGATGGGCCAGAAGCAGCCCCAGGCAGCGTCGGAGCAGGAGCAGCATCTTGGGAGATCAGAGCCGACCTGCCCCTCATCGGGATCATGGGCGGATCCCCCTCTGGAGGGCGTCGAACTCATCCTCATCATCAGGCAGGGTGTGGAGGATGTCGGCCTTGCGCAAGGGGGAGGTCTCCCCCATCCCCTCGGGGGTCGCCTCCGAGTCACGCTCCTCGTCTTCCTCCTCCTTGCGGGAGTCTCCAGAACACACGTCCGCCGGCACCGTCGCCTCCGGGACCACAACGGGTGCCGGCGGCACCAGGCCGCACTCATCAAAGGTGGGCAATGCGGCCGCAACCTGCTCCCCTTCCTTGCGACGGAACAAGGGAACGATGGCGCTCGGCGGATACTCTTGGTCGTCCCCGACCAAGAGGCGGAGAGCTATGGCCAGCTCCTCGTCAGACAAGGCTTCCGGACTCAGGTGAAGCTTGTCTTCTTCGTCCCCAAGCATCCACAAGGGGCGCGAGCATGCTTGGAGCGGAGCCACTCGCAACATCAGGAACTCCCTTAGGAGCATGGCCCCCGTCAGCTTCGCCGCCTTCGCGTTGCCCGGCTTCAGGTCGGCATTCATCTTCTCCAGCACCGACGTCGCCTGATCATTAGTAAGCTTCGTGCGGGACCACCCCTCGTCAGACTGGGGCATCTCCGTCGGGAGCCTCAAGCGTGGGTGGATGCACTTGGCGTCCATCATGACCCACTAGCTCCTAAAGCCGTCGGCCTTCTTCCCAGCCTTCGAGATCGCGTTGGCCTTGCCGACTTTGATGAAGTTGGCACACCCGGAGGTACGACCATCTTTGATGCGGAGGAAGAAGAAGTGGCGCAGCAGAGCCATGGATGGCATCACGCCGACATACGCCTCACAGTAGAAAGCGAAGATCGACAAGAGAATGATGGAGTTGGGATGGAGGGGAAGGGCTGTAACCCGTAATGGCGGAGGATGGCGTAGAAGAAGCCGAAGAAAGGGGGAACCAGGCCCGCGATGATGCTGCTCATAAAGAAAGGGTAGAAGGTGATATTTGAAGCCTCCGGCTCGGCGGAGCTAGCCCGGAGCTCGGTCTTCCCCCTCTCGTTGCTCTCCCCCACCGTCAGCAGGTGCGTGGCAGCGTGGTTCTTCTCTGAGACGTTGGGCGTGTCTAGAGCCGACTCGCACCAAGCACGCGGCGCAGCAACCTTGGCCTTTCGGGGCGCCATTGGTCGGAAGCTCGGAAGAGGATTGAAGCAGATCTGGAGATTTTGGAAGCAAGGAGTGAGAAAGGGGATCTGGAGCAAGGCGAAGGAAAGCAATGAAGGCAAGCGTAGCCCGCACCGGCCTTTTGTCTGTCGGGCAGTTGCCGATGCAGCATGGGCAAGCGGAGACGCCCACGTCCAAAAAATCGCCACGCATCGACCAAGGCCGTAGGTTGTTGGGGCTTGCGGCGCTCCGCACTTGCCCTTTGGCTTCGCCTCGAAGCCAAGTCAGAGCGTGCCTTGGGCCCGGGGGCTACTGTCACTGTCCTGGGAACGGGGGTCCCCAGACATGCCTGCCAGCGGCCCATGGCATGGCTCCGCCAGCGGCCCTGTATGGCCCATCTTCACTAACAAGTACTCAAGACCCTCGCGAGGGGCCAAGCCTCGCGAGGCGGACGACACAAGACCTCCGGGAGCGGCCTCACCAGACTGGCTCGCGAGGGGCGGAGAGATCAAGGCAAGGGACACCTCGCGAGGTTCCTGTGATGCAAGCCATGACGACTGGAGCCAGGCGGGCGCCAGTGCGCAGTGTCCTCATTTCCTCTTTGGTGCTAAAGGGGCAAGCGCAGGCGAGGAGTCCCGAGGCACCAGGCAAAGGTTTCCATATTGGTGCGACGAGACCAAGACCAGCAGGATGACAGATTAGAGGTCACCGTGGAGCCCAAGACGGTGTCACCACCAGAGCCTTTGGCAGGCGAAGACCACCTTTAGTCAGGATAACTTGTACTAGTTGTCTCCCTTAGAATTTTGCCATTGTTGGCTCCCTTCCCGCTCAACATTTGGGGAGAGGACCAGGGCCTCTATAAATAGGACTAGCCACCATAGTAGGAGGCAACTGGGCCTGAACTGATTCATATCATCCTCACACTCACCAAGCACAAGAACACCTCTCCTCCGGAGGCTGTTCTTACCCTTGTACTATTCATCCTCAGCCCAAGAGGCAATCCACCACACCACACTGGAGTAGGGTATTACACCACAACGGTGGCCCGAACCAGTATAAATCTCGTGTCTCTTGTGTTGCGGGTTTGTTGAGCTAGGCCTTGAGATTTTGGTGAGGCTGAGGGCGTGATTAGGTAGGGGGAGATCTTCGTGTGCACCCCAGTGTTCGAACCTCAAGGGTTTTGCCGGAACCCGAAATCCGACATTATTGCACAAAGTTGGTTTTTTCAACCATGTGCCCTATAGAGCGCATAATTAATTATCACACTCGAGTGTCCATCATCACCCTTCTGTGTATCTTTGACCTCATCACCCACGGGTAAACTTATGACCGAAGTCATTACACACACTTCATTTTTACAAAGCGTTTTGCCAATAAACGCCCATGATTTGTCCCTCTTCTAGCCAACGCGTGGCCAAACTAGCCGGGCGGGAAGCTTGTATGGTAAGCTATGCGGTAGCGTGGGAACAGGCTCACTAATGATACATTTGGCACCTCTTCGAGCCCACGCGTGGTCAAACAAAACGCGTGCGGTGCGGTGTTGTCAAGCATGCACTGGAATCCTCCGCTATGAACGCGATGACAAGACGTGATGATTACAGGCCGGCCAGCACCCATTTATTACAGCAGCCATTTAACCCTTGTGTCTCTTCAACCTTTCGATCGCGCCCCACCATTGCAAGAAGCACACCCACCATGACAAATTCTTAGAGGGTATCCTGTGCGGCTCCAATGGCACTCCGAGCGGCTGCCAATGACGAGAAGCAGTTCACCATTCATGACGTGGTGGACACCCATAGAAGTTTCACGGAGCTCTCGGTGTTGTACACTAACAACCCGGTTTCCGTGGAGCACTCCATCCACATCATGGAGCTGTTGCTTGCCGAGGAGAAGTACAAGGTGGTCGGGTTCGACCTCGAGTACACCTGTGCTCGTGCCTGGTCTCGTCCCAAGGTCGCCTTCACCCAGATGTGCATGCGTGATCACGTCCTCGTCTACCACTACTGCCTGGCCACAAGGCCTTGCGAGCATTTCGCCAGGTTTTTCAACAGCCCCACTACATGTTCGCTATGGTGGACATCACCAATGATGCAAAGGTGCTGAAGAATTCGGGCATCGCCTTCCAGAATCTTTTCGACATCCAGGGCCAATACAAGATCTGGAGTAGCAAAGAGCATGAGAAGGACTCGCTAGTTCACCTCGCCGAGGCCATCATCGATCCCTACTACATAGACATGAAGGATTCCTGCAACAAGGACAAGCGTGGCTGGCACTCGCCCTGGATGGAGAAACTCGACAAATCTCACGTCGTGTACGCGGCCAAGGCGGCGTACACGAGCTACGGGATGTACATGCGGATCGTTGACATGAGGAAGTGCCTCCTTACCCAAAACGGCCAGGGATCCAGCATGATGCAGACAATGTCAAGCGTCGTCGCAAAAAGAAGTAGATGATTAGATGCTCGTGTATCCTACTTTAGTATACATGTAATTGCTTACTTTGGTGTGTGGAAATATTATGTGTGGAGTCAGTAGTGTAATTGTATGCTTAATTTGGTTATGCAATGCTATCTTTTTAAGTATATATGTTGATGCTCTGTAGACAGAGCATATATGTTGTGTGGACAAAGAAAATCACATTTCACACGGACTAAACATTGGAACCCGTCGGTGATGATTTCATCAATCACTGACAATTGTATACTAGCAACCGTTTGCTCACAACACACACGGCTTGTTAACAGGAATCGCCTGTGTTGCTATCGATCTTCCCACACATTTCTGATTATAGACCTGTTTGCTGCGTATCACACACATCTCGTTAAGTTAAACCGTTTCTGTTCTCATCCCTATTCGAAAATAGTTCATTCGAGTGAACCGTATGCTATATATCACACACACCTTGATTTGGCTGACCGTTTTTGTTGCTTCCCCTAATAGCAAACAATTCATCGGAGCGAACTGTATGCCGTATATCGCACACACACATTGATATGGCTGCCCATTTCTGTTGTTCTATCTAATCGCAAACAGTTAGTATGGATCAACCGTATACCCAGCATCGCACACACGCAACTAAAATCTGAACCGTGTTTGATGTATCCGCCATCGCAAACGTTTTGCATCTTTTTTGACATTTTTTTACATCACCGTTTGTGATTAATGCATTGCACACAGTTTCATCAAAGGGTCTCTTATCGTAGTGTCGCGTTAGCAGCATCCTGCAGTAGTGAATATGTTGAAAACCCCCATCTTTTTACCCTTGATGGCAACAATACAAATACGTGCCTCGCTACCCCTACTTTGTCACTAGGTGAGGACACCGCAAGATTGAACCCAAAACCAAGCACCTCTCCCATTGCAAGAAAAACCAATCTAGTTTTCCAAACCAAACTGATAATTCGAAGAGAAATACAAAGATAACAAATCATGCATATAAGAATTCAGAGAAGATTCAAATAATATTCATAGATAAGCTGATCATAAATCCACAATTCATCGGATCTCGACAAACATAACGCAAAAGAAGATTATATCGGATAGATCTCCAAGAACATCAAGGAGAACATTGTATTGAAGATCAAAGAGAGAGAAGAATCCATAGGTCTATGGTAAACTACTCATGCTTCATCGAAAGGGCAATAGAGTTGATGTACATCCCCTCCGTGATCGAACCCCCTCCGACAGGATGCCAGAAAAGCCCCAAGATGAGATCTCACGGGAACAGAAGGGTACGGTGGCGGAAAAGTATTTTGGTGGACGCTTATGTTGATATTGGAATATTTGTGAATTTATAGAGCTGAGAGGGAGGTCGGTGGACTCCTGAGGGGCCCACAAGCCAGGGGGCGCCCCCTAGGGCATGCCCTGAGGGCTTGTGATGCCCTCGGGACTCTTCTGACTTCGTCTCCAAGTTCTGTGGGTGTCTTTTGGTCCAAGAAAAATCATCGCGAAAGTTTTATTCTGTTTGAACTCCATTTAATATTCCTTTTCTATAAAACTAAAAAACAAGGAAAAAACAGAAACTGGCACTGGGCTCTGGGTTAATAAGTTAGTCCCAAAAATAATGTAAAATAGCATATTAATGCATACACTACAAAAAATTACACTTCTGTGATGATACGTGTTTGTCACAGTAGGTCACGTTTTTTTTCGAGGAACCGGCAGGAGCACTGCCTTTTCATTTCAGATGAAAAGAGGGGGTAATATGTACAGAGGTGGCAGGTTTTTCTAAGGAACCCGACGAAAACCCCTACAAAAACGCATCATCTTACATGTCAGCCAATACCGGTCGCCACTTGGGCCCCGCCGAAAGCCCTGGCCCTCTGTTTTATGTCGTCGAACGCGAGGGCAGCCACCTCCACATGAGTTAGGGGGTCCCGTTGAAGATGCGACGGTTACGCTCCTTCTAGATATTCCAGATGGTGTATACGAAGCAAACACTGCGGCGTCGACTGTCTTCCTTGGAGAGCGGGGCGATGAGCGAGTCCCACCAGCCAGAGATGCCCATGGCAGGCGGCGTTGTCATCGGGGCCACTAGCGTCTCCCCAGTCCATCGTTGTACATGTGACCAAACCGCGACCGCGAACGAACAGTCCTTGCACAAGTGATTTGCAGTTTCCAGCGCTCGCAGACAGAGAGGACAGATAGGGTCATGTGGCTAGCCACGAATAGCAAGCATGTCCGTCGTGAGGATTTTCCCATGGAGGACCAGCCAGGAGAAGAGTTTGCATTTTGGTTCTGCATGGGCCTCCCAAATCTTGGACGGCGTGAACCTGGGGAAGGATCCACAGAACTGGGCCATGTAAGCTGAGGCAGAGGAGTAGGTGCCGTTTGGGGTCCAATGCCAAGAGATTTTGTCTTCACAATCTGGGGTCAGCATGGTTTGCGAAGTCAGAGATGCCAGCTCAATGAACTCGTGCAGCTGTGCTGGTGTGCTCAGTCTGGCGACTGATCTGATCCAGTTGTTGTCCTGAAACTCCTTCATGACCGATCTCTGCTTTCTCGTGGCGATGGTGAAAAGCTCGGGGGCAAGCAATCGCAGAGGGCCCCTTCCTGACCAGTCGTTATGCCAGAACAAAGATTTCCGGCCGTTCCCCAGCACGATGGTGGTGGAAGCCCTGAACAGCGCCATGTCCACCTCGTCACAGGGAATGGCGGAGCCCACCCACTGCCGGGTAGGGTCGGTCCACATGAGCCAAGGCTAGCGCAGGCGAAGAGCCCTGCTAAATCTCTCAAGGTCTGTGATCCCGAGCCCACCGAGGGCTTTCGGCCTGCACACCGTCCTCCAGTTGACCAGGGAGTGCCTCCCAGACGCGTTTTCAAAGTTGTCGCCGCTCCAGATGAAGTTTCGTGAAATCTTGCTGAGCTTGTGATTGGCACAAGCCGGGAGGGGGAACACAGTGAGGTGGTGTGTGGCAATAGCGCACAAGACAGACTTTGCCAAGGAGACCCTTCCAGGCCTAGTGAGGTTTTTGCCCTTCCACCCCGGTAGTCTGCCCATTGCCTTGTCAAAGAGAGGCTGGAGGTCTGCTCGTTTGAGCCGCCTAGTATGGAGGGGGAGGCCCAGGTACTTTGTGGGGAGGGAGGCAATCTTCACGGGGAAGCCTGAAAGGATGTTTGTGAGATCGAGCCCATGACAGCGGGTGGGCAACACTTCCGTCTTGGTTACGTTGGTGATGAGGCCCGAAGCCTCGCCAAAACAGGCCAGGATCTTTGCAATGGCGTCAGTCTCATCCTTGACTGGATTGACGAAGATGCCGGCATCATCGGCGTAGAGTGAGATTCTGCAGGTAGCCGGACGAGCCTTGATCGGCTTGAGGATCCTTTCCAGAGAGGCCGCACGGAGCATGAGATGGAGAGGGTCGATGGCCAGCATGAATAGCATCTGGGAAATGGGGTCACCCTGTCGCAGGCCGCATGCATGGGCAAAAGGGATGCCGGGGTTCCCGTTCAAAAGGATCCTTGAGGAAGATGTTGCGAGGGTCATGCATATCGAGTCCCGCCAGCGCTGGCTGAACCCGAGTTGTTGGAGCACCTCCAGCAGGTAGGCCCAGCCCACAGAGTCAAAAGCCTTAGAGATGTCCAGATTGAGGAAGAGGCCGGGCGTTTGGGTGCGATGCAGCTCCTTCACCAAGTTTTGAACGTGCAACAAGTTATCATGGATGCACCGCTTCTTCACGAAGGCGCTCTGACAATTGGAGACCAGCGTAGGTAGCCACGGAGCTAGACGGTTTGCCAACAGCTGGGAGAAGATCTTGGATATGCTATGGATCAGACTGATTGGACGGTAGTCCCCAATCCAGGTGGCGTTTTCATTTTTAGGCAGCAGGATAATGTTTGCCGAATTTATGAGCCCCGCGCAATCGCTGCGGAGGTTAGCCAATTGCATAATTGCATTCACGACGTCGGTCTTGATGATCTCCCAGCAGGACTTGAAGAAGGCACCGATAAAACCGTCTAGGCAGGGTGCCTTGACCGAAGGTAAGGAGAAAACTGCCTCCTTAATTTCATCCTCGTCGAAAGGGGAGTCCAACTCAGAAAGATCGTGGTTTTGGATTCCGATGTTCTCCCAAATTATGCGTTTTCATCCGTTGCGTGGCCGTTCCGAGGTGCTCCTGGAAGTGAGCGAGTAGGGCTTGCTCCTTATCTTCCTTGGTAATTGCTAGCCCGGTGTTGGTCCCGATGGATTGGATGAAGTTCTTGCGCCTTCTACCATTTGCCCGAGCATGAAAGAGCTTGGTGGTGGCGTCACCGAGCCTGATCCAGGTTAGACTCGAACGCTGCCTCAACTTGATTTTCTGAATGGCGAGGAGACCGAGGTAGGATGCCTTAAGCTACCGCCGAAGCTCCCTTTCAGGCTCAGGGAGGGGCCTTCCCTCTTTCGCAACATCGAACCGCCGAATGATCTCCTTAGCCACCGAGATCTGGGTGTTTAGTACACCGACCTTCTCCTTCTGCCACATACGCAAGGCCTTCGCAGTCCTGCAAAGCTTGATGTGTATCCTGCGGATCGCGTCATGAGCCTGGACGGGCTTGTTCCAAGCCGCGGAGACGACCTCGTGGAAGCCAGGAAGGCGCAACCAAAACTCCTCGAATTTGAAGGACGGCTTCCTTGGATTGTCAACACATCCCTGAAGGTATAGTGGTGCATGGTCTGAGCAGGCCGGGGAGATGGCCTGGAGGTGGGCATTTGGGAAGAGCATATCCTAGTCGGCGGAGTGGAAAACGTGGTCTATCTTAGTCAGCACCGAACTAGCCTGTTCGTTGGACCAGGTGAACTGCTGCCCGCATAAATGTAGCTCCTTGAGATTCAAGAAGTCCAGAGCCCTCCTGAACTTCCCTATGAGCCTGCGGTTTATGTTGCTGTTGTTCTTGTCTGCCGCTTTTGTGATGAGGTTGAAGTCACCCAGTAAAAGCCACTCTCTCCGAGACACGCAGCAAGAGCCCTCAGCTCCTCAATGAAAGCCAGCTTCTCCTGCTCTCCTTGAGGGTCATAGACGCAAGAGATAGTCCAGGCGACGCGGTCGTTGAGCATGGTGATTGTGGCAGAAATTGTGGTCGTTGATGCGTGGCGGTCCGACATGGAGAAGAACCGGTCGGAGACGGCAAGAATCATTCCGCCGCGAGTGCTGGCCGCAGGCAGGGCGAAGTAGTTTGCAACAAAGCAAGGGCCGAGCATTTCCCGGATTATGGAGATGCGTTTTTTGTCATGCATGTACATCCATGAAAAATTTATGACAGAATCAAGATAGTCATACCTGTGCTGTCGTAGAAGTGTTCCATGACATTACCAAAATTATCATCACGGAAGTGTCCACTTCCATGATGATAAATCGCGCGTCACAGAAGTGCTTTCGTCAAGGGTGACGGACACGTGGCATCCACCGTAACGGAACACCGTTAAGCTATCGGGTCGGGTTTTGGATCCGATAACTCGTTAACAGCCCCGACCAATGGGGATTTTCCACGTGTAAAATCATCATTGGCTGGAGGAAACACGTGTCGACTCATCGTTGGGACAGATGTCATCCACTCATTGAATAGAAGGCGCCTATGGTACGTCGACACGTGGCAGGCCCAACAGAGGCCCATTCCTGTGAAAAGGCCGGCCCGTTTGACTTGGTCAAAAGGTGGCGGGCCGACCCATGGAAAGCCTGTTCACGGCATGTTCGCATATAGCCCATTTACGACCCGCTAACCCAAGGCCCGTTACGCCCTATCCGAATTAGGCCCGTTACGCCCTATCCGAATTAGGCCCAGTAGCATCATCTGGGCCATCCAATATGATTCCAGCCCGTTTTCACTTCTGGCCCATGTATAGCCCATGATGTCTTTCGGCCCATATGAGGCCCTATGTAAATCTTGGCCTATTAACGGCCCGTGGTGAAACTGGCCCGCAATTAACAGTGTATCACTTTACAGCCATTAATGGCCCGTGGTGAAACTGACCCGTAATGAACAGTATATCACTTTATACCCATTAAGGGCCCGTTATTCAGTTGGGCCGTTTCCAGCAAATGTTATCTTTCGGCCTTCTCAGAGCCCATTTATTCTTGGGCTCATTTCAAGCATTCGTTTACTTACGGCCCGTTACTGTCATTTTCTGCTTGTGGGCCAAATTCAGCCCGTGGTTACATTGGCCCGTTTGTGGTCCGTTAATACGTTGGGCCGTTTTCATAGCGTCATCAAATACAACCTATTAACGATGGCCCATTGTGGTCATACGGCCCGTATAAGGCCCATTGATGATACGGCCCGTAGAAGCCCCATTGTTTCTACGGCCCGTAGAAGGCCCATTGTTTTTACGGCCCGTAGAAGGCCCGTTGTTTCTACGGCCCGTAGAAGGTCTACTGTTTCAATGGCCCGTAGAAGGCCCACTGTTTCTATGGCCCATAGGAGGCCTAGTGTCACTACAGTAAATACTAGCCCATGGTTATTGTGGCCTAGTTTTAAAAAGAACTGCACTGACTACAAGCAAACAAATAAACAAGACAACAAATAAGCAAGCAACCTATGCTTGGCTATCACGGCAGTTACACATATTACATCCACTAGGCATCAAAGTTCGCCACCAGTGCAAATATAGGGAACAAAGCAGCATATCATATACACTAGTTGTCAAAGTTGGCGACCAGCGCAAATAAACACCGTAGCAAAACAAATCCAGAACTGAAACCACTTCAGAAGATCTCAAGAAAAAATATCCTGGGTACCCATAATGCTGGCAAGATGCTTAGCAAGCTTATTAACTTTCTCTTGTTTGGCGCTTAAATCCTCCAGTAACTTGTCATTGCACCGTAAAATATGCATCCGAATTCTGCAGGACTTCCTCACCCTTCAGCTTCCTGTCAGCAGACATCCGATCGATGTCTTTCAACTTGAAGTTGAGAGTCAAGAAGACGAACTGATTCAGCAGCGAAGTTCAAGAGCTTGTGCCAGCAGAGTGGCCAAGAACTCGAACACTACATCAAGACAGGACTTTTGGGTTCCCTCACCGTCACAAGATAGTTTTTATCAGCTTTCTTGGAGACCAACAGGATGTCTCACTATCTTGAACCTTATCTCATTACTTCCTTTACCATTGGATAACATGGTACTATTCTCCAATATTTTGTCCGCATTCTAAAAGAGAAACAAGCGTACACATCACATGTTTACTATGTTGTATATGAAACTCATTTTGGTAAATGAGTTCAAGAGTAAAGTGGACAGGATAACAACATGAAACAAAGATATATCTATGTACCATGGTCACTTTATGGTCTATATCATTCTAGTTTTTGTTGCCAAATCAAGATAGAGACACAGCTCAAATAATATTTGTTCAAGACAAAGCAATAGATGTAATATAAGTGTGGGTAACTATAGAGCAATAACAACACTTGTAATGTGCATGACATGAGAACATAACTGTTTATTCAATTGAAACTGAAATCAACATAGAGCAGGTTACAACAAAGAAACCGCTTAAAGAATCAGGTTTAAAAATACCTGTTGCACCATTGGAGTTTCAATTCCATCCTTCAAATTTGAAAATAGTTGGTATGAGTAAATACAGTAATGCAAGAGAAAAGGAGTATGAACCATAGCTACAGAACCTGACCTGACAACAAATCTTCTTCTCCTTTAAGCGTTGAGTCGGGATTCGGAGTGGTGGTCCTCGTGCTTTGGGCACTGCAGTTCCCTTACTAACCGCTCGTGTTTGGGTGCTCTGTGGTGGAGACGGTCTTGTGTCAATCGGAACTGGGTTACTATCTGCCGGGGTTGGGGTTAGAAGGGGTGTAGCTGGTTCTCTGTCCAACTAGGTAGGGGTACAATCTGCGAGAGTCTGGGTTATGTGTGGTGGATCTGGTCCTTGGGAAAGTACAACTGTGGTTCTATCTGCATCAACTGGTAGCACTATCTTTTCTGAAGACCGTGTTGTTACTCCCTTTGATACTGCCATCACGCTCTCCAATTGAAATGGTTGATAAACAAGAAAAGTAATTGAAAGTATAGACGTTGTATGATAGACAGGTGCAATGGATAGTGGGGAATAATAGAGGGCATGAAATAATTCATATTTATGTTGTCTAACCAAACAGGATAGCATGACATAGTTTCACATATATGATGGCTAACTAAACAGGATAGCATGACACAATTTCACATTATGATGGCTAACTAAAAAAGATGGAAAGACATAGTTCAAAATATGAGACTATGTAAACAGGATGACATGACATAACTATATAATGTGTTTATTAAATAGGTTGGCATGCCATAATTCACATACATTCATGGATAGAATGCCATAATTCTAAATATGATGACTGTAAACACTAAACAGGATGAGATGATATAACTATATGATGTCTTTATTAAATGGGTTGCCATGCCATAATTCAGATAGATGATGTGTATGTACTATGTAAACATGATGGCATGATATAATTAAAATATATGATTTATATAGTAAGCAAGTAAGTAGATGGCAATCTATATATGATGTAAAAACTAAGCAATGCAAGACAACATACATGACATGGGTAATATAACCCTGCCAAGTTTGAGATAGACCTCAGGGGGGAAATAGGACAGGTCATCAGTCTCTGAATCCTCCTCTGAGGAGGTCTCTGTAGCCACCAAGGTGTCTGCTTCAGCAGGTAGCATTGTCTGCTCTGAATACCTTGTTTTCACTCCAGATACTTCCATCACCGCTTCAAATGGCTGATGCACAGGAAGAGTAGTTGAATATACAAATGTTGTCGACAAATGGAACACGTAATACAAAAAAATGATAGCATGATATAATTCACCTACATGATGATTGGCTAAACAACATGGCATTGCATAATTCACATATATAATGCCTTTGCAACAAGATAGCATTGTATAATTCACATATATAATGTCTTGCAACAAGATGGCAATGCATAATTCACATATATGGTAATTAGACACTAAACAGGTGGCATTCACACAAATCATGTCTAAACTAATCAAATGGCATAGCAATGCGAGACACCATACGAACGATATGAGCAACATAACCCTGCCAAGTTAGAGCATACACCTCGGGAGGGAATAGGACTGGTCATCTGTCTCTGAATCCTCCTCTAAGGAGCTATCCATAACCAGCGAGATATGCGCTTCGTCAGATAGCATAGTCTGCTCAGAAGACCTTGTTTTCACTCCAGAATTTGCCATCACCGTGTCAAATGGCTGATGCACACGAAGAGCAGTTGAATGTACTAACATTGTTGACAAATGTAATATGTAACGAAAAAAGGATGGCCCGATATAATTTACATATAAGATGACTGGCTAAGCAGGATGGCATTGCAAAATTCACATATATGATGCCTGGCTAAACAAGGTGGCGTTGCATAATTCACATAAACGATGAATAAACTAAACAGATGGCATTCGCACAAATTATGTCTAAACTAAGAAGATGACATATTTGATGTATAAAGTAAGCAATGCAAGACACCATATGCATGATATAACCAACATCAGCATGCCAAGTTAGAGCGAAGACCTCAGGGGGTAAATAGGAGTTATCTTCTCCTTCTGAATCCCCCTCAGAACATATATCTTCCTCTTGATTTGTCACACCCTGATTTTCATGCCACAACACTTAAGTCAATAAATCATGCTAAAATGTGGTTTGACAAAAACTTTTGTGTGTTTTGGTCTTGCTTGATTTGATTTTTGTCTGCTGTTGGCAAGTGCTCTAAAAATCAAATAAATCCTCCAACTCCTATACTACTTTCCCTTGATCCAAAAACCTTTCCCAATGATCATGCCATGTGTATAGGACATAAAAATAGTTTCTTACAAAAATAATTTGGCCGAATAGTATTTTCAAAATTTAGTTTTCCAAAAACCCCTGAATTGAGATTTGCACTGCAAGTACTTAATGAAGGGCAGTAAAAATATTTCCAAAAATATATTTGACTCCTATTAGATACAGGATACCTAGAAACCATAAAAATATATTTTTAAAAGTTATTTTCCTATTTTATTTAAAGGATTTTTCTTTAGGCCAGAAATGGTCTTTAATAGGTTAAAATTATTTTAATGCTTTAAAAATATTTGAAGAAAACCTAGGGAAACTCAGTGGACATATACTTTCCATATATAAGAGTTTAAACACGTGGTCATGTTCAAAATGTTGGTCAAACCCCTCAAAACCCCTTTCTGGATATTTCAAGCTTTTGAAATATTTACAAAGGAAATATTCTCCAAAAATTCCAAGAAAATTCTGGCATGTCACATATGACATGTTTGATGATCTTGACAAGTATCATGTCATGGAGAATAGTATAACCCCATGAAACCCCCTCAAAACTATTTCTGTCCATTTTGAAGTTTGAGCAACTTTACATTGCCAAACATGTCCAAATGTTCTCAAACCTTGTGAACTTGCTCAAATGGCACAAGTTGGAGAAAATGTTATATTGATCAAAGTGCCCCAAAACCCTTTCTGTCCAGAACCAAATTTGAACAACTCTACATTGGAAACTTTCTCCTTTTGATCTCAACTTTTGTGGACATGTTCAGAACCTTAAATGATGAAACTACACCAAGTGGTGCATCAAGGAGAATAGGTTTGCATGACTAAATATTGGTAAAGCCATTTCTGCTAATTTCTAGGGTGTACCAAAGTTGCATTGTCAACTTTCTTCAAATGAGCTCCAACTTGGTGATCAACCTCATTTCTATATAACACTTGACCTTGTTAATCTTCATACCAGTTGGAATCCATTTGCTTGCCCAAACCACCATCAAACACCTTCTGGCAGAAATTTAAAATGCATGTTCAGGCATTTTACACTAGTCTCCATGAGCTAATCTTTCTCCCACAGCACCATCTGGTCCTCCTCTAACCCCTGCATATTTCCCTGCCCGAGGAGCCATGATTATGGGGGTGAAAAGCTCTTTTCCCCTCTCTGGACAGCACCAAATCTCTCTCTCTCTCAACCTCCCTCCTCACTTCAGTGGATCCACAGGGCATCCAATGCCATATCCACATTGTTTACTCCCCAAAGAACCACAGACACAAGTGGGCGCGTGAGGGCCTTGAGAAAAAGCCACGGGTGTCGCCCATTTGCGCTCTGGAGCACGCGTCGGCGTGCTCCCGACCGCTGACGCCCGCGTCCCCGACCACCTCGAGCCTCCCACTCGTGCGGCCGAGGTGCCTCGGCGTCCGCAACACGCCCACGCCCCTGGCCCCCTCCTCCTTCTCCCTCCTGCTGCCTCCTTTCAAGACGCCTTGGCCGCCGCCCGAGAGCTCCAATGATCGAGCTCACACGCTGCGACCCCTCCGTGCCTCCCCGCTCCTTCCCTCTCTACACTGCACCCTAGACCACCCCCACGAGTACCCCCGAGTCTTTCCTTCCCTCCCCAACGGCCACCAGAGCCGATCTCGCGGGCACCCGAAGGCCGCGCCCACGGTGGACCTCGGCCTGCCTATCTAAGGCCTCCCCAAGCCATCCTTTTGCTCCTGCTCGCTCTCTACCACTCCAAATCATCCACCCGCACCACCCGTTCATGCCCAGAGATGCCCGAGCTCAAAATCGAGCTTGAGCTCCGCCGCCTCGGGTCGCCATCGATCCAGGGGTATAAGCCTCCTCTGCCTCCTCTTTCTCTCGATCTGGAGCCAGAAGACTCCACTGACTCGTTCCTCTTCTTACACCGCTTCGACTTCAGCCCGGAGTGAGCTATCCATCCACCTCCCGAAGCCTCGCCGCCGGCTTCTTGGTCACCGGCGAACCACTGCTCCCCGACGACCGTCACCACCTCCACCCGAAGTGCGCTTCGACGCTGAACACGTCGGTGCCATTTGTTCGCCTCGCCGTGCCCGGAATCACCGCCGGTGAGGTCGCCATCCTCTCTGGACGGAGGTTGACGACGACGGCCGTGGGGCCCGTCGGTCAGCCTCACATCCTTACAGGGGGCCCTTCCTGTATGGTTTAAAACTCCACCGCGCGCCTGCTGGCTCGCGTAAGTGGAGGCGGGCCGCGCTACTCCCGTGTTTCCATGGTGAAAGCGCCCTCCGATGAATCCGTCTTCGACGTCACCCCCTATCGCCAGCGCAGGTGAGCCGCTGGGCCGGCCCACTGCTATCTCTCGCCGGTGCTCAGGATAAGGGTAATGCCTTGTATTTCTTTTTATTCTTTTCCAGTGAGTTTCTAAAATCCATAAACAATTCAAATGGACTCCAAATTTGATGATTCAAATTTCTAGTGACTCTATAAATCATGATCTACCTGTTAGTGCAACATGCACATTTTTCCAGAGACCTTTTCTTCACAAATATTTATCAAATCATATTTTTCCTATTTCTGTGATAAACTTTAGAAAGTCACAGGTAGCTCAAAATTGATCCAAATGCCATGATTCAAATTCCTAGATGCTTCTAAGTTCATAACTTAGCTTATGAACATTTTTGTTAATACTTTCTGTACCACATAAAACAATGAGCCATTTCTTCATATTTGTCAACTTTGCAAATCCATAGAATATTCATTTGAACTCCAAATCCAGTGAAACCAACTCCTAGATGCTTATAAAATCATGGTTTGTTAAATGGGTACCTTTGCTCATTTTTCAAAAAAATGTTTCTGTACACTTCTTGCAAATCCATAAACCCCTTGATTCCATCATATTGAAATGTTCAGAGACATCCACTGACCCAATTCCAATGAAACCACTCTGGTTATTTTTCATATAACGAGAGATGTCCTAGAAAAGTCAAATTAATATTTTTGGACCACTTATATTTCCTGCCTTGTTGTGTTGCTTATTGTGACTGTTTCCGACGTTAGTTGACGAAGTAGACGGAGTACATGGAGAAGGACCAGAAGATTTCAAGACTCAAATGAACCAGGCAAGCAGCCCTTTGACCATGTCCATGAAACCCTTTTTATGCATGTCATATATCACTTATTATTGTTGCATCGGAATCATGATGAGATGGTAAACCACGTTGGTTGGTTGCCTCTGTTACTTCCTCATTGATACTTGCATTGTGCACGACCCTACGTCCTTATGAGGGTTATGCCGGTGGGAGTAGATAGGATGCTAAAGTAGTGCTACGCAAAGGGACGGGTATATGCATGGTGCAGGAGACAAAGTAGTTTCAAAGGACTTTTCGAAAACCCCGGCGGGTGCCACTTATGCCCGAGGGAGATGATGAGATGGGTAACCACTTGATGACGATGTGGTGTACCGAGGCAAGTGTGTGTTGTTTTCGAAAACGGATTAGATTTAAGATTTGTCGACTGTCCCAACCTTACATGCGCAACCACTCTACCCTTATATGGGAAAGGGCATTATTGATTAGCTAGGACGATACTAGCTTGGAGCCTGCATTACTAGTGACGGGGAGAGTTGGTGCTCTCTCGGGGGACGGGGTCATGCCAGGTAGGGCGGCCATGACTGTCTTCACAGGGCACCGGACACACCGTTGGTACCCCGCGCTTGTGGTATGTGATGAAATGGGAGCGAGGCTTCACGATTTTAAGATGCGAAATGTTGGGCACGGGGGTTACTGCCAATCGAGTGGACTCCAGGTTAGTGTCGTCTAGGGAAAGATAGTGATCGGGTGCTTACCCCGGGTACTTGAAGTACCGCGGGTCGTGGATGACACGGAAGTTCCCCGGATCTTGTGGGTAAAGTGTGCATCCTCTGCAGAGTGTAAAACTATTCGAATAGCCGTGTCCACGATCAAGGACAGTTGGGCGGTGCTGCTTAAACTACGTCCAGAGTTTACAAACCGTGTGTGTGTTTGGATAAGTGGGAAGATCTACTTGGGTCAAGTCAAAGGACTTGACATGATTGAGTTGGGTTGGTGCCCACTCTATTTATGTTGATATCTGTAACCTGTCCTCATGGTTACTTGAATTCTCCTGATGCATGTCTTACAAGTTGTTGAACATGTCATTGCACTCAAAACTAGCTTTCTACAAAAATTTACCTATATCATGCATTGTTGTATCTTGAACCAAAACATGGATTGCTTACAGTACATTCAAAGTACTCATTGGCTTGCCACTGGTTATTTTATTGGCCAGCATGAAAGAACAGGATATAATGAAGAGTACCTCGGTGATTTAACATGCGAAGCTAGGACGCTTTCCCAGTAATGCCTGTAGGGTTAAGGCAGATGTCATGGGTCCAAGTTATCGACGAAGATTTCCGCTGCAATGTTATACTCAAGACTTGACCATAATGGTCCTACTTGTGTAATACGGTATGTATGGATGTAAGCCTCTTGTTATTCAGCTTCTGTGTGTTCAGTGAGCGTTGATCTCTGGGATGACTGTACACGTGCTTTCGGTGATCACGACTTATGAGTCGGGGTCCCCACACGATTACAATCCGAAATGGGTGGAGGGGGGGCTGCCTTTGCGCCTACCATGGAGCGACGTCTGCATGAAATTATATTGCCACGCAAAGCTCGTCTCTTTTGCTCTACATGTTCAGTTCCATTGTTTACAATAACTATCATGCATAGGAATAAAACATAGTGAGATTATGTAAGGAGTGCATGCAGAAATCCAGAGTGATGGTAGCAACCTGTGGATAGACCCAAAACCAATAATAGCAGGCAAATAAAGGCTTCAGTTAATAAATACAGATAATGGCTTCAGTTAATAAATACAGATAATGGCTTCTTTACTGTTTGTTTCCCACCCAACATGAAACTCATAGTAGACACCGGAGATTAACCAGATAGTAGATAGATACTATTGATAGCGGCCCCGATATGTACCCCACAACCGTTTAAAAGCTCAAGTTTGACCATTATTTGGAGCTGACTCAGAGTCTAATCGTTGAACAGGACGATAAAGTAGCATGTAATATTAAGCGATGCATAACGTAAGCAGACATGAAAGAGTGCGACCTCTCTTGCGGACCCGTGTAGTCCTCGAGGTCATCTGCTCGGTTGATGATGGTAATGTAGTTTTCATGGCTACCAGCAGCGGGGAAGAAGATCTGAGGCAGCGAAAGACAGTCCGGAGGCCGGATCCCTGCTGTGTTGGACCCTTCTATCATTGGAGCAGCTGAGCTGGGGTGGACGACAGCGCAGCAGGAGCGGGACAAACCACGCAAGATTTTCTTTGACAACTATCTGTAAGAGAAGTAATTCTGTAAGGGCTCGTTTGAATTGGAGGATTCCAACAATGCAGGGATAGGAAATAGACAGGAATAGGATAGGAATGCATGTGCAAAATAGAGAATTTAAAAACACAGGATTTCTGCCAATCTGGGTGTTTGATTCACAACAATTAGAAGATCACAGGATGCAAAGAAGCATGGTGAGATTAAGTCAAACCACAAAAAAATGTACAGTTATAATGCTATTGTGCTACTATCTCTTAGTCTTGTGCTTCATGAATAGGAATTTGAAAAGGAGGACAAGTGGAAACTAAAATTCCTACGTTTTTTCTTTCAAGGAGACACTAAAGGAACAAATCTGTGTGCTCAGTGGACAATATATACAACATGTAGAGTAAAAAAGAGATGCAGCAAGTGTACAACCTCTTTGGCGAAGCCATGTTGATCTCAGCGTGATTGGGTTGGCCGGTGAGGATGCTCCGGCGGACTTTGTTGTCGGAGGAGGGTAAGAAGATCTTAGGCGTCTAGAGATGGAGCCCGAGGTACTGCTCCGCTGTGATGGAGGGTTTCGTTGTTGGAGCAGCTCCGGTGAGTTGTACGACGCCGAGGCTGAAGCAGGACAAGAGAGACAATGAACAATGTTAACCTGAGTGGAATTCTAATAGCTTCTGCAATACATGACGTAAAATACATAACCACAAAGTGCTAGATGAAAAATACATCAGCCGCTCATCTCTGAACTTAACTGATGAAACAGAACTTAACTGTCAAAACTGATCCTAACTGTCGAAACTGAATTTTGCTGTCGAAACTGAATTTTGCTGTCGAAACTGAACGCACTAGCAAGGTGAGGCTACACGTCGGTCGACTGACTTTTTCATCTCTGGTCAGTCGATTTTGAAGCCGTTGGATACGAAATCAAGGGCCTGCTGTTCATCTTCAACCTCCACCCCGTGAGCCGCCAGCACCATCGGCCAAACAGCAGCCCCCCGCCGCCCATGACGGCGGTCGCCGCCCGCCCAAAACACTCCCCACCGCTGGTCCGCCGCCGCCCCGGCCATCCCTCTAGGCCCCTGTGCCAAGCTTTTTCTCAGGCGATCCCCACGCCACCGCCCCCCCACCGCCGGCGACCACCGCCCCATCCTGAACCCTAAGATAGATAGTGGGGTACCTCTCCGGCGAGCCCCCCTCCCCGCTGCGGCTGGTTCTTCCTTCACACCGGCGAGCCCACCCCTTGAAAATCGACTGACCCAAAAGTCGATTCAGTTGACTGAAGTGTAGCCAAATCGGAGCAGCATCGCAAGCAAGACCAAGAGTGAGAGCAGCACCACGAGCAAGAGCAATAGCAAGAGCAGACCAGGCAAGGGACCGAGAGCAAGAGCAGATCAACAGCCCGAGCGAGAGCTAAAGCAGCAGCAGCTCCTACTGATGTGGACGTCGCTGCCGAGGGAGTGACGCCATGGAGGAAGTGGCCAGCGACGCCGCCGTGGATGGAGCCGCGTCGTGTCGGCTCGGGACCGAGGGCCGGCAGCACCGTGAGATCGAATCAAGAAGAAAATGTGGCGATTAGTGTACAACCTCTTTGGTGGCGCCGATTAGGCCGCGGCTTCATCCGAGGAAACGGTGATGATGATGCTCTTCCGATGGTGCAGCTGAAGACGTTGGTGTGGGAATGGAGTTGGCGCGAAAGACGAGGGGAACGTCGGGGCAGCTCCTTGGAGGTGGAGGACGGGGTGGCTGAACCGGCGGGACGATGAGATTGACGACGAATCCTCATCTGGTACGGTGGATGAGGGACGTCGAGGTGTTGTTGTGGACGACGTCGTCGGGGAAGAGGCTCCGGCTGGGTGGCGGACGGAGCAGGGTGTGGGGTTTCGTCGCGGGTTTTCGTGGCCTCGATGTACGAATGGCTGGGCAGATGGGATGGCAGTGGGGAACCATGGCTTGGAGACGCGCTTGTCCGAAATGTGGGGTGAGTTACGAAAGTACCCCCCACCGATTTGAGGCAGTACTTTCGGTTGAGGAGTACCACGGGCATTTCACGTGTCGGGATTTCACAGGAGGTGGGAGTTTTCGCGCGCTTTGTAATTTTGGAATAGCAAGGCGCGGGTTGAGATGGAGGGAGTTGTCGGAGCACAACGAGACAAAGATATATCTTAAATATTTCGGGCTAACAAGGCGCGAGTTGAAATTTCCGGACAAGCCTAACGTGTAATGTACCAAATCAATGCACACTACAAATGTCATTCAAAACTTTGAATTTATGTTATGCTCAATTAAAATATTTCGCTACGTGTATAATGCATGCAACCTACTACTCAAATGAACGTTTTAGTGCATTCCAAACGTATATACTACCGCTTCAATATGAACTAAATTTGAATAAGATCTACAATAATGATTGTTGTGAAGTCAAAGCATTTGAATTCGTTTTTCTATTTTAATAAGATCTATAATCATCATTATTGTCAAGTTAAACCATCGTTTGTGTATTATCTTCACAGCACACCACATGATCAGTCTCGAGTTACATATGAACTATGTGTACTATATGAACTCGAACTAGATTTTTTGAATCCACTTTATTTTGATTTCAAATCACATTACATTTCTAGCTCTAGCTAGATATTCATAATCTAAACCATGTCTCATATGTATAATGTGTTTGTCACATTATGTATGGTGCCCCGCCCCCTACGCCTACAAGTATATTTAGTTGTGAGTTGCAAACACCACACATTACCACAAATTCAAATAAAATGTGAGAATGTTCGATATATAGTATTGTTTAGATTGCTCGATATTTAGTTGTAAGCTGCAAACGCCGCACATTATCACAAATTCAAATAAAATGTGAGATTGTTTGATGTATAGTATGGTTTAGATTGTTCGGCATTTAGCTGTGAGTTGCAAACGCCATGCATTATAACATTATGGTATAACATGTGCACAACACGTGTTTTACCGCTATATTCATGTATGCAATGTTAAAAACACTATGATCTCCTATTCAAATATATGAATCCGCTTTCATATCAACTTATGATCTTTGTTAGTATCTTACACCCACACAATCCTCTAGCCTTTGTAGCTACCACTAACTTTCTCTCGTGCATGCACATGCCCTCCTCGCCCTCCTCCTCCCTCGGCATTCTATCCACCGGGCACATTCATTTTTTTTCTTTAGGTCGTTCTCCCAGAGTCTCCACAACTCCTTTCCGACACACACCGATCAATAAACCTCTCCAGCGATGCCTGCCTACAGCATACACACACATCATCAATCTCCTCCTTTATGTGTCCTTGCCTCGTGTCTCTCATATGGTCAGACACACGTGTAAACTCTCACCCCTCTTTTCATCGATCTCACAACCACACACTTCTCCCCCTATCTAGCTAGTAGTTGGGCCTCTCGCACCACCTCCTAGCTCCATTCTCTCTGTCTATCCGTCTCACTGGGCCTTATTTGCCTCTAACCAATGGACGTACACCGACCGATCTCTCGCTATACATATAGCCAGCTAGGTCCTTATAACTCGTTTTTACTCACACATCGATTGATCTACCTCATTAGTTGTGTCTCTCCCTTTCCTCCGACAAACAACAATTGATCTACCGATCTAGTTAGGTTTGCTTACCAAACACATGGTTCCCCTTCATCATCAATGGATGCGTCCCGACAGATCTATCACGCACAGGCACACACAAAAACACATCCCCACTCTTATTGATAACATTGCAGTTCCACCCTCAGTTTGTCTAGTAGGCCTCTCCCAACATCCCCGAGAAGCAACTCCATCACCCATCCAGCACTCTACCCCTCTCCCTCCCTCTCCCTCTCTCTCTCTCCTCTCTCTCTCTCTCTCCGTCCCATCATATTTCCCGTCCTTCAGTTATGTATGGATGTCGACCGATCTCCCTCAAGATATAGTTGGGTCTCTCCTTCTCAACACATATACGAGTCGTTCCACCTCTATAGTTAGGCCTCGCTACCCCTCCCCCACACACACCGATACATCAAGCGCACTAGTCATGTCTCCCTGCCACACACAAACTTGACATGTGCCTTCTAACATTCCGGTAGGCCAGTTGCCCTATATCTTTGACTTGCACACACACACACACACACACACACACACACACACAATTTCGATGGCTCTCTTCATCGATCTCGCACCCACCCACTTGATCCTCTCTTCAACTCTATCGATAGTTATGACCCCTCCCTCTCTTCTTGTGGATTCCCCGAACCTCTATGTATGATATGGATAGGCCTCCATTTCACACACAATGCATGCAAAATTTTGTTTGAGATGTCATCGACACATATTCCCACAAATAATTAACGAAATCAACCCCCTACCCCACCCCCACCCCCACCCCCACCACAAAACAAAAAACACTCACGAACGCGGTTTGTATCTCTCACACACACCCACGTAGGTGGGGGACGTGCATGAAGAGAAGAGGTGCATGCATGGCGCAGGTACTCCCGTCTCTTTCCCAAGCACACCCGCACGGGTACACGGTGGAGCTCATTTCTGTACGAAAAAGGCAGCCCACGTGGTAATTTGGCACGTGTACCGGTTGTCCACTTGGTGGAGGGAGGATCGTCTACCACGGGTGAACAAACGAATTGCGACTTGACGCGTTATGTTAAATTAAAAAAAGAGGCAAACCATGTGGGTCCTACCTTGGAGGCAAGGCTCTATACACTGGAGTACTTTTGATGTGTACCGTCAACTCATGAGCGAGGAGAAGCTTGCTTAGTACACCGCCTCCCCGCCCACAAAGCGCGATGGCTCGCAGGATGAGGTGAAGCTTGCTCCTCCCTACGCCCATGCGCTGATGGCTCGCAGGACGAGGAGAAAAATTTACTACTCCCTCCGTTTACTCCTCGTCCCTACTACCTTGGTTATAGAGATTATATCATATTGTTTGGAATATATATGTCCTTTAGTAGATTTCAATATGAACTAGTAGTGCATACTCCAAACACTGATGTATATAGACGTATTTTAGAGTGTACATTCACTCATTTTGCTCCGTATGTAGTAGCACTCTCCCTCGCCCCTCGACCCTCGCCCATTGGTGGACGTGCAGCAATTCATTCGGCCTCATATAGACAGAACGATATATACTGCACTACCATTATTGCTCGACTTCCCGAAGAGGCGAAGAGCCAATCGCAAGGTTAATATTTTGGAGATGCCAAGCGCAAGGTTAGTAGGTGTCGCGTCATTTACAAATATTTTTTTTCTTCAGTGGCACGTACGCAATATGATAGGTTCATATGGAGAGAAAAGGAAATAGCTCCACTATATACATAGTTAGGATGGGCCAGCCTACACGGTTGCTTGCTGGGGTTGCTCTCTTCACACTCTCTCGCACAAAAGCATTTGTGGCCACATCTCTAACATCCCGGTGGATCACGCCCGCTTGGGGAAGGGGTGGATGCTTAGTGTAGATGCGGTGGCCGTCGCCGACGGTGAAAACCCACTGTCGGCAGGTCCCGATAAGGGGTCCCCGCCGTTCTCTGTACAAAGCCGGTGAGGTTGCCTTCGTCCCTTGGTCACTGCCGCGACGTGGGCAGTTGCCGCCTCCCGCCGCCCTCCTCAAGGTTGAGCTACGTCCCTCATGTACAACTCCCTTTACAACCGGCTTGCACCACTGCTCCAGCTGCCCACATCACTCCCTGTGGATATTTCTCTACTTCTTTGCCCCTTTACATACACGATACCTCTGCTGTCTTCTACGTACTGTATTTGTGATGAGTTTATGTCCCATCAACTAGTCCTAGTAATCTTATTCTAATCACGCTTCTTCAATTTTTTGCCACAGGGATGCTCATCTCGATTTTGGTGAAACTGCACAAAATGATCCAATGGTCAAAAGGTTGCAAACTTCATTTATTAGGAAGCTCGAACGTTGCCCGACAAATTGAAGCCTGGTCGGGGTTCACGGTTCAAGGGCTAGGGACTGCATTGATTGTTTTTCTTTAGCTTCCTGTTCCAAAATAAGTGTCAACTTTAGTAGTAGTACAACTTTGTACTAAAGTTTGCACAAAGTTGAGACACTTATTTTGGAATGGAGGAGTACATATTTGCTATGATCATCAATCATTGAGATGCAATAGCATGCATGTTAGTCTCCTTTGTATTTGATGAAATGTTGCAGGAAACCTTGGACGCAAGATACATGTAACAGAGCTGGAAGCTTCATAACATTGTACAAATTTATCTCGCTGATAAATTACAGTGCATTACTAGTACTATACTAGTACTTCCTCCGTTCCTAAATATAAGTCTTTGTAGAGATTTCACCATTAACCACATGCGGATGTATATAGATGCATTTTAAGTGTAGATTCATTCATTTTGTTCCGTATGTAGTTCAACTAGTGGAATCTCTACAAACACTTATCTACTAGTAATAGCTAGCCCCCACTACTAGGAATTCTCTATCCTTTCCTTGAGCCACATCATCAAATTGATGTAGCCGTTAGATGAAGTAAATCAGTCATAATAGCCGTCTGATATAGACGTTTAGAGGCTCCGCATTAAGCCACATGCAAGCATGCAGAAATACCGTGGCACATGCATGTGAGTGGGTTTTAAATCACATCAACATGTCTGCATGCAAGCATGCACCGGTAGCATGCATGTAAGTGAGCTTTTAAGTCCCATTAACATGTCAAAAAGAAAAATATAATCGCGTTATGCAGTAGGAGTTGGCTGATCTTTTTTCCTTACGTGGGATGATCTAAATGATGATGGGAGTAGTTTGGCTACCACATTTGTCATGCGGTTATAGATTTTTTTTTAGTTCTATGAAATCGATAATTTTGCGCAGAGAGATATACCACTGTTCCGCGGCAACGCGCGGGGACTCATCTAGTAATATTTAGGAACGGAGGGAGTACTATGTAAAGAGTTAGGTGTCGCACGGTGATAGTGTGAGGTGGGCCATGTAATCATTGAGCCTGCGTGTTTTCACTGCTCTTGCACTCCTCCGCTGTAAGAATGGAGAAAATTGTAATCTACTACCTCCTTTCGCCGAAAGCGTGGGACATCCAACAGTCCTACCACCTCAGTAATAAAGACCAATGAGCCGTCAAATCACATAGACCCAGCAGTAAGTTGGATGGACGAAGCAACCATCACTCTTGCGCCAGTGAGAGGTCACGTCCGCTCTGCCCGGGCATGAATGCAGCACCGATTCTTTGGAGCGGCACTGACCGTTTTGGGCGAGAAGCGCGCGCGGGCGATGGAGGGGCTTTGGGTGGGCCAGGCTGGTGAGGATCGGGTGTGGCAGCTGTCCGCATGTCCCTACCGGACACGCCCGGAAACGAGAGGCTAAAATCATACACTACACACCATATCTCTGTAGGAGTAGGTCGATCTGTCGCACTCTCTGACATACACATGCTGTTAAACACACACACGCACACGCACACACCTTGGTCCCGTTGCACCTTCTAACGTGACTTATTACACCTAGAAGGAGGGAGTAGTAAGTATACAAGATACGGTGGCACACTGACTTAAGTCGTATACAAGTGCCCAAAATTTGTGTACATGTAATAATAAGGATTCACTTAAAATAGTACGTGAGCAAACAGAGGGATCAATTGGAAAGTGTTCCCGAGCAGTAGCAATATTTGTGAGGTAGTAAGATACACCGCTGGCGCTTTTAATTTTTGTTATTAATTTGTTTGTTTCGCCCTCTGACTGGTGGGACCCAACGTACTACGTGGAGAGAGGTAAGGTCACTAAGGCTGCATTATTTCTACACCACTATGGATAGTCTTACCACCAAAGCCACATGACACGATTATGATTGAAATCCTAATGACTCCCACACACACAAAAAAACACGACATGCCTGTCACACGAATGCAGGAATGTATAAAAGGTAATTTTCCTCTTGTTGAACATAACAGGAGGGTTGTGTAGCTGGTTAGCCAGTTCGCTCATCAAACTTGAGGTCTCGGGTTCGATAACTACACTTGAGCATAATTTTTGCCAGGAGGATTCTTTGACTGGTCAAAATGTTTTCTAGGGTTTGCACGCTTCACACTCTGTCTGCAGTATATATATACATGTTGGAGCCTCAGTTCTTGTAGTTGCTCTCTTCACACTCTCTCTCCCTCTCCCGCTGGAGCCTCAGTGCTTGTAGTTGCTCTCTTCACACTCTCTCCCCCTCTCCAGATCTAACCAAGACTTCGTTGGCCTCTCTCTCCCCTCACTGCTGCTCAAAGAGCCGGCAGGATCCGTCATGGGAAGGGAAGAAGGCTTAACGCTGTCGCCACGGCAAGGGAGGAATCCACTACCGGCGCTGCTGTTCACTTTCCACCCAACAAGCGCGCTGGAGGGCCTTCCGACCCCTTCTTCTTCAAGTCAGTCCCGTTGCCCACCGAACCACGCCCCAAGAACCTTAAGGTATATTTTACTTACTCCACATGCATTGCTCTAGCTGCATGTATACCATGAATCTAGGACGTGGTTCAAAGAGGAAAGGAGTGAGGGAAAGTAGTGGGAAAAGTTGTATATAGCATGAATCTAAGACGTGGTTCAAAGAGGAAATGAAGGGGGAAAGTTGTATAGCATGAATCTAGGACGTGGTTCAAAGAGGAAAGGAATGGGGGGAAGTAGTGGGGAAAGTTGTATCGCATAAATCTAGGACGTGGTTCAAAGAGGAAAGGAAGGGGCGAAAGTACTAGTTCAAAAGGAAAGGAAGGGACAAGGTCATAGAGTTTGAGCAGGACTAGATTTGCTGCGCTCACATAGGGAAAGGTGTCTAAAGATAACAAAACTGGGACCAACACAAATATGCTCCTTGGTTGTTTGTTCTTTGTTGCAACAGACTGTGCATGCGTCCACTGTCCCGTGCAACTCATTAGCCGTTGTTAATCTAAGGCCCTTTTTGGTTAAAAACTCCCTTGTCCATACCTGCTTGGTTCCAGGGACTAAACATGGACTAGAGGTTATTAAATGACATGATAAAAGACCATGTTACCCCTAGTAATGAACTAATAGAAACAAGGTGTGATGCGTGGCGAGGCAACAGTTGGAAAAGTCCCAAAAAGACTCCCTCGGGGTCTTCTTTCTTTAGTCTCAAATGCCCACTTTTGGTCCCGAAAAGTCCCTCCTGTTTGGTTTAGATGTGACTGACACGGAGTTTTTTTAGTCCCTACACCAAAATGTCCCTGTAATCAAACACCCTCTAATAATGCTGCTGGAAAATTGATGTAATGCCATAGTTAAAAGCAAATTACATGCATGTTTAACAAATTTTATTGTTAATATAATCTCTAGGTTAATATTAATCAATGCCACCGTTTGAGAAATGCTATTGTCTTGCTTTCTTTCCCATTTAGATAAGGTAGATGCTTCTTTTTGTTGGCTTCTGTGTCATCCACCGTTATTGACCCCTAATTGTTTCCTTTGCACCTCTGTGTAAACAGGGTTATCTACTTCACCTCGTTGCCATTGTGATCTTTTGTTGCACTGCACAAAACACTTTTGTTTTAAGAGTGTTTTGTGCAGTTCAACCAAAATGTCACACCGACAACGTTGCTTGATTGCTTGATCTTAGTGGAACTGCACAAGAGGAGATCTTACTTCCTATCCGTTAAGGCGAATTTGGTTCAAATCTTCTTCTTGTGAGTTGTTTGAATTGCGCATCATGAGAGGTCAAGATTAGCCTTCTTTCACATGATTCTGCAGGTGTGCTTTCATATGTTGTGCTACTTGTACGATAATGTTGCTTGATTTTAGTGAACTGCACAAATGGAGACAAGACTTCCAATCTGTATGTGCACCGTAATATCCCATTGAGGTAAGATAAGGATATTTTCACAACTGTTGGTTTGTATTTTGCCACTTTCATCAGAAAATTAAGTTTAGTACTTTACTTTTGCTCCCTAATTGACATGCCAAATCTTACATTAAAAGCGAAGCTTGTCTGTTATTGAACAAAGTGATGAAGGGGAAGAACAAGCGGAAGAAAAACAAAAATCAACTGCCGGTCTTTGTAATGAAGCACGGACCTGTGATGACACAAGTAATGATATAGTTTTGCATCTTAATTTATTGCTATGGCTGGAACGAGCAATTGTTTTGCCACCGATTTGATGCCATACGTAATTATCTCTACTTGTGCAAACAGGGATCTTCTTTGAAGATACCATATATTTTAGTGGAACTGCACAAGAAGATGTTGGAAACATTAAACTAATCAAGGAGTATATAGTAAGCATGGCCACCCCCATAGATAGCAATAGATGGTTCCGGAGAAGTGCTTCATCTGTATGCTCTACACAATCAGCCTCCTGACAAATGTTGGTACTCACCCACTGATTTCATCCATATAATTGATCTTGTCATCTCTATTGGTGTTGTGCTACTATTTAGATACTGTCATGAAAAAGTGGTATTGTCCTTGAGAAGTGCTTCATCTGTGCTGTTTTTAAATATTTCCTTTCCTTTTTTTCGAGCAAACAGGGATCATCTTCCTCTGAAGAAGAATATGGAGTACGTGAAGTGACTAGTTCCTATTATGCCAGGATGAAGAAGCCCTGTCTATCTTCTCATCAGAAGGAACAGTTGAAGGATGGTTACATTACTCCCCACAAGACCAAACTAACTTCAGCTCAGAAGGACTGACAAATCTCCATTTTTTGCTGTCATGCGCGAGTACAATGTTGTTCTAGGATTCTTTTTGGTGAGTTCCATTTTTCTAAAAGTGTGCTCTACATGGACCATGTATGTGCCTGTTGAAACTGTCAATTCATAGTACAGTTTGCTTTATACTAATCACTTTTTTGTATTTGTGCAAACAGGGGTGCTCAGCTTGATTTCAACGGAACTGCACAAAATGTTTATGAATACATCGAATCATTCATTTCCACCACAAGAAAGGAGGTGCCCATAAGTTCAAGGCGTTGCAACATATAAGGGCGAAATCATACAAGCTACACGCGAATTTGGTTGATTTTGGTGGAACTGCACAAAAAGAACATCTGGTTTATTTAGCACGAGGTGCCATGTCAATGTCCGAACTGATGGCAAACCCTGCCCATTCCACAATCATAGGCATTTTTTATTTTGGAATGGGACAACCTTGTCAAATTTTGCTCATTGATTTTAGCAAGATATGTGTTTGATATTTTCGAATGGGACACCCTTTGCTGTCAGCAGCGGCGATTAATTTTTTCTTTATTCTTTAGTTGTGAAGTAAATATTGCCTCTGACATGTGAGGCGCTGAGATGCATAATCATCGATTGTTTTGAATGTTCTCTATGAATTGCCAGGCCTGTGTGTTTGATTGCAATGTACAGAAACGCTAAAAAGCTGCTCAAAGTCTTTGTACTGCTTCTGTTCCTTTTTACTTCGCACATTGTGAAAGTGCATACTTTTTTGTATAAGATTGGTCAAAGTAGAGATACTTTGACTGCAGACAAAACTTGTATGCAGACTAGAAAGGACCGGAGGGAGTACATGTGAAACTGCTGCAAACATGGTGATCACCCTGGGAATAATGCTAGTACGTATTGTTTTGCATGTTCATCCAATGCCAGTGATACAGGAATTCGAACTAACCGAAAAAATTCATTCATACACGGTCGGATTTCATATAAACATGCTGGATTTCATTACATTTCATACATTCTTCAACTAAAAAGGGGTGTTTGTGGTCATGCATCTCCCGGATGCGCAGGCCGGGGTCATCCTCCTTTTGAAAGAAAAACTAAAAGGTGCGCTGGAGGTATAATTAATTAACCGAGTTACCCACTGTGTCCCGGCCCAGGCGAGCAGAAGCTTGATGATTTAACTGCAGGTGCGATTGCGTATCGACATGTGGCCTGTTGGGCCCACGTTGATCGATAGCTGCACCAGCGATTAACTAGAACCAGCGTTCTTCTCCAACAAGAACTCTCTGACTCCACGTCGCCACCAAGAAGCTAATCGCCATCAATGCTCAACCCACCCAACTTGGCTTGAACCGGAGGGTAGCAACGGTGGCCTTACTTGGACCCGAGCGGTGGCGACCTACCGTGTTCTAATCTTCCTCGTTTTACGTGGCGCGGCCTCGCTGGCAGCGGGCGGGCCTCGGCGAGCCGGGCGATGTCCTCTATCTCGTTGCCGGTGGGTGGCGCCTCAGCGGAGCGGTGGAAATCCTCCCCACGTTGATGGCAGGGTGGGGCCTCGGCTGAGCAGGCGATATCCTCTGCCTCGTTGTTGGCGGGGCGGGGCCTCGGCGGAGCTGGCGGTGTCCTCTGCCTCATTGTTGGCGCCGCGGGGCCTCGGCGGAGTAGGGCGTCATCGGAGCCGGCATTGTCCTCTGCCTCGTCCTCGGTCTCGCCAAAGAGCGCCTCGCCCACTTCCTCGCCCCATTTGCTAGCCTCTTTGTAGGCGGCCACAGCCTCCGCCACCCGCATGCGGTACCGCCAGCGCTCGAGGCGGCCCTTGCGGGCGGAGCGGTACGAGTCGAGCAGCGCCTCCTGCTCCGCCCGCTCCGCGGTGATCTGCTCCTCCGCCTGCAGGTGCTCCTGGAGGAGATGGTGGTTGTAGGCGGCGTCGGCCTGCGCCTCCCGGAACTGCTCCTCACGCATCGGCCTCACCCTGTCCATATATTGGGCACGGGCCTCGCCGATGGTCATGGTGCAATGCACCGGCAAGGATGGCGCGGAGGAGGGTGTTGGCGCCGGATCGTGGACTACCATGTTCTCCATTAGGACGTCGTCGTCCTCCGGCTACTGCTGCCGGCGGTCGGCAGCAATGGCTGCCATCCCCTTGTGGTCCGTCGTCCGCCTGTCTCAAGAGCGCCTGGAGCGCGAGGAATCCATGGTGGGAAGTAGTGGTGTGGACAGGAGAAAGGAACGGATGCGGATGATCGCGGCTATGGCCGGCGCAGCAGCTTATATAGCAATGGTGGTAGGCGGAGGGACGGACGTGTGGCGCCGAGTAGCCGCCTCGGCAACCATGTATCATTAATGTGTGTGGCAGATGGATGGACGGACGGCACTTGTGTCGTTTGAAGGCGGAGCAATCGCCTGCACCGGGAAGCGGGGCGGCCGGCGCCGATCAAGCTTTCGCGGAAGGCAGCAGGCGAGAGATGACTTTACTTGGATAGGATGACAATGGGGACCCACCAGTCTATAATCTCACGTGCATAAGTGCCTCCTTATATATATATATATATATATATATATATATATATATATATATATATATATATATATAATTTATTTTGCTTCCTCCTAGTTTCCTAACATCACGGTCCCACACCATTATCAACCTATGTACTCTAGTCAATAAACGAGAGAATTGCAGAAGAAGCGGCCGACAGCTGGGACCAAGCAGCTCGAGCAGTATTTGTGTTTTTTAGGTGAGCACTGCAGATTTTTTCGATGTTTACCCCAGATATTAATTTTTCTCCTCTGAACAACAACGAAAACATCGCTGCAGGTATTAAATGGGCGGGCTGTGGCCCGTCTAGCCCAGGCCAGATATCCAGCCCAGATATTAATTTTTTTCAAGCTGAAAATGGGTAGCCCAGCTATACTTTTTTTAGGAATACCCAGGCAAGGTCAAGTTGTTATTCACCGCCCCGCTAGGCTGCGAATCTTTCCTAGGAGGGATGCATTAGGCTTGACAAGAAAATGGGATTTAAGAAATAATAAATGGGATGTAATTATAAAAACCGGGTAGTAACTATTAAAAAAATGCACCAAACAGTGATTACTTTATAAAATATTATTTTTGGAATATTGAAAATTTTAATTTCATTAATTATTGCGAGCGCAATGTTTCGTTGGATTTTTACGCAATATAAATTTATATTGAAATTGTATTTAATCTGACTAGAAATTTCAGGATAAAAATATTCGGATCCCATCAAAATGTGGGAAATTTTATTGAATTCTGTTTTGAACGGTTGGTTGAAATGGGTTGTAGTTTTAACAAACTGTAAATGGGCTGTAGTAAATTCCATTAGAATTAAAAATGGGCTACACATTCTTACAAATCTCAAATGGGCTATAAGTTCTCTGCCACACACTTCTGGCCTTACTACGTTGACGCGTCCCCTAAAAAAACAGAGTTGACGCGTATGCAAGGCTTTGTCAACTTATAGTCAACACACAGTTCTAGCAGCAGTGGCCGTTCGATGTCCATCCAACGGATGCCGTGCTTCTTCTTCAATCTCGCATATTCTAGTTTCACCCGCCCAAAAAATGATTCCTCCCCCTGACATATGGGGCGCACCGTTTCGGAAGCTGACCTGTGGGCCTACTAAGTTGACGTACCAAGGGCTTTGTCAACTTAGTCAATAATAAACGATTCTAGCTGCAGTGACCGTATGATGTCCATCCAACGGCCGTCGTGCTTCTTCAACCTCTGGTCTTCTTGCTCCAGCCGCCCAAAGCAGCACCGGTCGTGTCGCCTGCTCCTGCCTCCCGTGGCGGTTGTCTTTGCCCGCGAGGCCTCACCGCCCCCTCCTACTCCCACCGCTGGCCAGGCCATCCCTCCACTCACCCACACCCTATGTTATTCTGCGGCAACGGCAGCGCGGCCGAACCAGTGAACCCTCGTACTCCTCTCCGCGTGTGCATCCACTGCCGCGTCTTCCCGACTCGCGTCGTCCCCTTCCTAGGCCTCGCCGTCGTCCACCGCCGTGGTGCTCTCGGCACGGCGGGTCAACGTGGTCAAGGAACGACTTCCATCGAACGTGGACTGTACGTGGAGAGGCTGACAGCTGGGTCCACGGCAGCCGCAAGGAAGTGCCTCCTTATTATGCGCAAAATAATTATTCCTCCACCTGACAATGGGACCCACCGGACAGGCCACCGTATTTCGTGAAAAATGATTCTCCCCACATTGCTGGGACCCACGAGCTACATCTTCGCACTCAAGGAAGTGCGTCCGGAAAAAACGATTCACCCCCCTGACTGCTGGGACCCACCAGCTACATCTTCGCACGCAAGGAAGTGCGTCCGAAAAAAACAATTCGCCCCCCTACTGCTGGGACCCACCAGCTACACCTTCGCACGCAATGGAGTGCGTCCGGGCAAAAAAAAAACGATTCGCCCCCCTGACTGCTGGGACCCAACAACTACACCTTCACAGGCAAGGAAGTGCGTCTGGGCAAAAAAAAACGATTCGCCCCCCTGACTGCTGGGACCCAGCAGCTACACCTTCGCACGCAAGGAAGTGCGTCCAGGCAAAAAGAAAACAAAACGATTCGCCCCCTGACTGCTGGGACCCACCAGCTACACCTTCGCAGGCAAGGAAGTGCCTGGCAGTCGGGGCCCACCTGGTCGAAGCGTACGTAGCGTTGTCATCCTGGTCGCGAACATGTACGTACATACTGGTGGATGTAGAGGCACACACGTGTCGTAGTAGAGGCGCGCACGTAGCATGTAGACGTATGTACAGCGGCCAGGGTGCAAGAAAGAAAATACGGCCACGTATGTGTACATACGGGCGGGGTCTCGAATGCCTAGTCGCGCATACGTACGGCGAGGGCTCGTGTTCATGGGGAGGCAACGGAATGCGTCGTGTTCATGGGGAGGCAACGGAATGCGTCGTGTTCATGGGGAGGCAACGGAATGCGTCGTATTCATCGGGAGGCAATGGAACGTGTGGGAGCCAACCGGCTTGGATGGAACAGGCGATGGAAACGAGGCCTGGCGTAGCGCACAACGTAGGAAACAGACCTCCTACGGTCGAAATGGGGGTCCTGTTGATCGGGAGGGCTGTGGCGTACCACAAAACGGAGGAAACGGACCTCCTACGGTCTAAACGGGGGTCCTGTTGATCGGGAGGGGTATGGCGTACGGAAAAACGGAGGAAACGGACCTCCTACGGTCGAAACGGGGGTCCTGTTGATCGGGAGGGGTGTGGCGTACCGCAAAACGGAGGAAATGGACCTCCTACGGTCAAAATGGGGGTCCTGTTCATCCGGAGGGGTGTGGCGTACCGCAAAACGGGACACCACGGGATACTGTTCATCTCCATCGTCGACCTCCTCCAGCCTCCACGGGCTCTTGTTCATCCAGCCTCCACCGTGCGCTACTCCACCGCTCTTTGTTCAACTACCCTCCACGGGCACCCCTCCATCGTCTCACTGTTCATCCAGCCCTCCACACCACGGGTCATGTTCAACCACCCCTCCACGACCAGCCCTCCACCGTCTCATCGCTCATCCAGCCCTCCACACCACGGGTCCTGTTCATCTAGAGGCAACGCCACCGCCATCGCTCATCCATCCCCCGCAACGCTCACTGTTCATCCAATCGATCGGCTTCAGTTAGCAGTAGTAGCGAAGGAATCGCTCCATCGGGTTCAATTAACATCCATCGATCGACCGCTCGGGTTCAAGATGCATGTACGCGTAGCCTGCAGTAATCGCCTGGTTGATTAGAGCCCAACGCCTCGCTTCGGGTTCGATTAGAGCTAACGCCTACGCACACGCGTGCGTCGTGTCTGAGAAAGCAGCGCATCGCTCGACCCGACCTCTCACCGTGAATCGCAACTCCCGAAATTTTCCTACCTCGCCTCTACCACAGTTTTTTCCGTCATGGACGACCCAAAGAATGTCATGCAGCTGCGTCTCCGGCCCGCCCAGGACGAAAAGCCCATTTTCTGTCATGATTTTTTTTCATAGAAGTAGGAGCCCACCACATCTATGATGATACCGGGTTCTGTCACAATTATCATCATCGAAGTGTCATATGTATGATAGAAATTTTTTTCGTTCGGCCCAAAATGCCACGGATGTGTCTTTTTTTTGTAGTGATATAAAACATACAAAACAGATAATATAATAGTGTAACACCCCAAAAATTTAACCAGGTTTTAGTTATAAAATTTTGCCAACAGTTTAAAATTTTTGCCTGCAAGAATACCTCTGTTGATTTCAAAACTTTTCTTTTAATATTAAGGAGTTTTTCCCAAGTGGGTCCTTCCAAAACATATTGGACTTATATGCCCTCCCTTTAAAAACATCTCTCAACCAGTAGATTTATTTATTAAATTATTTCACCCTAAGCTTTATTCATTAAAATGACTTGTTTTAAGTTTTGGAGCTCCTTTTTGTACTACGACCAGTTGATAAACTTAACTAAAAATCCAACCAAAATTTGGATATGTCATGTGATGTCTCTAAATCACTTTTGTGCAATAATGTATTTCATTCATTGCATATTTTGAGTGCTACACATGTTTTTCTTCTCTGGTCCAGTGGACAATTTTACACTACAACCCTTTTATATATTTCTTTCTAGTTTCCACCAAAATTATGGATGTCAGTAGCAGCATATGATTCCACTTTGTGCAAAAATCCAGGGGTGTTATTTGAATTTTTTGAGTGAATCAACCTCATCTTCATTTTGGTCCAACATGATGATTTGTACAGCAACCATAGTCTTGCTTGCTCTTTGGCCCTAGATTCTTTCTCCTACTTGTAGTCCATGCAAAACCCCTAAGTCCAGGAGCATGCACTCATTTGATCATTTTTGGTTCATGTTATAATGCCATCCACCTCCTGTCCAGATTTGAAGTTCTGCAAAACTTGCACTAGCAAGTTTGTGCTTTTCACAAACTAACCTCACCACCCTCTTGTGCATCTAAAGAGACACTGGTCTGGAAGTATTGGCCACTCCAAGAAATGCCTAGGTGCCTGTGGCATTTTGTCAAACACCTGGAGGGCATGAACTAATTTGACATGAGTTGTTGTTGGCATTGTGAACTTGGCCACCTGACCAAACCACCTTATCCCTTGAGTTTCCCTCTATCTCTAACCTAGTTCTGTTGCTTGCAAACCTCACCTATGACTTGTAGCATGCCACGGCATTGTATCAAACACCTTCCGTGCATGCTCTGGGCACGGCCAGAGCGCTGCTTTACGCAGGCGCCCGAGCTGCCGCGTCCCAGTTGACCCTCCCCGAGCTCGATCTTATCCATTGGTATAGCCGTGTCGCGCCCACCCGACCACCCCGGCTCGCATACAAGGGCGCCAAGAAGAAGCTTCTTGGCGGCACGCCAGGTCAAGATCCATGGACGGCGCCGCCCAAACCTCCTCCGCTCGCCAGCTGCCCCCTTAAGCATCTCCAGCTCAGCCGCAGCTTCGTCCCCTAGCGCGCGTCGCCGCCACGTCGCCATTGCTACAGAAAGACGGTTCGCCGTCATCCTTATCGCCGGCCACCTCGGAACCGACCTCCACCGCCTATATAAGGGCCCCGGAGCTCAATCGAGTTCTCGAGCAACCTCATATGATCACCCTAGAGCTACCGCGGCCAGCAGTCGAGGAGGGGAAGGCCTTCTTCGCCGAGTCCGGCCGGTTCGGTCGCCGCCAAGTTCTGGCCGATTCCGTCGCCACCAGTGCCTCTCCCTCTCCATTCTCTTCACCAAGAGCTCCCCCTCCCTCTCGTGAGTGCAACCCCACGCTCGATTTTGGTCGGAAACCACCGTAGCCCCAAACCCACTATCCACCCGAACGCCTCCTCCGCCCTGGCTTCGTCGTCGGAGACTCCGTCCCACATCGGCGACCATGGCGGGTACCCACAGACTTGTCTCAACCCCCGAGCACACCCATGTCCTCGAGATCACCAAGGGACGCCTGCTTGCGGCAAGAATTCGCCGGAGCTCCGCCTCTGTTCGGTCAGAGGGGAACGACGCGCGCGTGGCTGGTCAAACCTGACCAGTGGGCCAGGCAGGCCCACCGTCAGTGACCCAGCGCCTGTCCACGCAGGAGTAAGTGGAAGCGCCTTTTCCGAATACGCCTTCGACGTGTTTTTCTTTTCTGTTTTATTTTAAAAACAGATTTTGACCAAACTTTGACCTGCTGTATCTTTTTAAATACAACTCCAATTAACTTGATTCTTTTTCCTACCTCTTTCAAATATTGTCTAGTTTATTTTAAGATTTATTTGAAAAAATTTCAACACAACTTTTGTGCTATTTTTATTTTTGTGTGTTAATTCTTTTATATTTTCAAAATAGGATTTTTGAAGAGAGGAGAATTATTTCAAGAGTTTGAAATGCACCCTGCCTTCCCGTGACCTGAAGGCAAGCATTCTGAACCCCGGCATAATATTTTTGTGTGTTCGTTGACACGTTTATAACATCACCTCATTTCGGAGGACTCGTTATTTCATGTGATATGATCATGTGCATGGATGCATATTAGTGATTTCCATGCTGTTGGGAATGAACACATTTGTGATGATAATCATCCTCATGTGCCTTGCATGCATGCCAGAAGAAGTCCGGGAAAACCTCTGCCTTGGGTAGGCATGGGTTTGTCGCCGGTCTCCATCGGGACGGTTATGTCCGGTATGGCATGGTAAGGTATAGTGAGCGGTGATTCTGTTGGTTGAATTCTTTTCATTATACATGTCATGCAGGGAAATTTATAAACCTCCTGAGTCGACCATAGATCGAGTCTTGTGCCAGCAACCCCCATACTTGTTTCAGATTACCACTGCCTCTCTGACAAGTAGAGTACGGTTCAAGAAGTTGTCAACCTCTTTCTAGCACAACCCGCACAGAGAGGCCAGGTGGAAGATACCGGTTGTAGCTGGTAGGCGTGCCACCTGGTTCGGGGCATGGGTGTTTCAGTTGAGACCGAGAGGGAGGCCACCCTTAGAGCGCGCAATATAAATTTGATCCCATGCTACGCGAGGTTGTAGCCTCCCCACTTAGAGTTTGCTTGATGTGTCGTGGCTGATTCCGCACACGTGTGAGTTAAGCCGGTGTGTACAAGTTAGGTGTGTTTTCAACAAAAGACCGTGAAGCGGAATTAGTCCCGATGGACTAAAGGAATCCGTTACTCGTGGTTAAAGAGTACACCCTCTGCAGAGATTAAACTATTCGAATAGCCGTGTCCATGGTTAAGGATTACGATGCAGGATGGGTCAAGTGTCGGTCTTAGTGTCGGTCTTCGGAGGTGAAACTGTTAAATCAGAACTGATATCACGACTTGCGACATGTGGTAATGATGATTATTATTTTGTTGCGGACTAACCCGTGATATTATTGGTATTATCGAATATCCCTGGGACGGTTCTACCTCCTGGATATTCACGATGATTGTTTCTCTTTTAAAGCCCTTTATGTGGTGTCGCTCAGACGCCTTCCGTGGCATTTATTTTAAAGCCCTTTATGTGGTGTCGCCAGACGCCTCGACCGTGGCATTTCTTTTAAATCCCTTTATGTGGTGTCGCTCGACGCTTGACCGTGGCATTTCTTTTAAAGCCCTTTATGTGGTGTCGCCAGACGCCTTCGACCGTGGCATTTCTTTTAAAGCCCTTTATGTGGTGTCGCCGACACCGACCGTGGCATTTCTTTTAAAGCCCTTTATGTGGTGTCGCCAGACGCTCGACCGTGGCATTTCTTTTAAAGCCCTTTATGTGGTGTCGCTCAGACGCCTTGACTGCGTGGCATTTCTTTTAAAGCCCTTTATGTGGTGTCATGACGCCTGACTGCGGCATTTCTTTTATAAGCCCTTTATGTGGCGTTGCTTCAGACGCCCGCTCGGTGCTTTTTATTATTGTTATGTTATTGCATTTTCACAAATAACCTGCTTACATGCATCAGAGATGCATATACCTTTTGTGACTGACGTCATGAGCATAAATATTTTGGAACATTGTTGTTATATTATTCCCGTGTTCATAATGTTTGCGAGTACATTCAAAGTACTCACTAGCTTGTCCCTGGCTATTGTATTGGCCATATTTCTTGCGCGGAAAGGAGCGACCGTGTTGACAGCCCCGGAACCTAAGCAACGGTGATAGCAGCCTCGCGAAGATAGGAGTTAACCTGGTCACTGTTCCGTGGGAAATGGAGTCCCATAGACACCGATGATTTACAACCCGCTTCCGCCATCAACCGCTAGAAACCATTTGTTGTACTCACGCACCGTAATGGTCTTGTACCACATTTTTTTTGTGTTTTTCTTGGAGTTTCTGTATCAAGTTGGTGCCTCATCAGCTAACAGTAATCCTGGGGCTGATGAGCACAAGGGCCATTTTCTGGGAATTAATACTCGGAGAATCGGTCCCCACAAACTTGGTATCAGAGCCAGGCTGACCATTGGCTAATCCTATCCCAGCCAGGTCGATAAACTTAGGCAAACCGACCTACCAGACCTTAACCAAACCCCAGCCAAGCTTCCCGTGCAAGATAGCCACACAGTGACCCCGACACTTTTGGCAGTCGGTGCCCAACCTATCAGCCTAGCCTGTCGATCACACACCAGTGACCGATGACAAAAATGTCTCATTCGCAAGCGTGCGAAGGAGGACTCCATCCCCTTTTCTATAAAAGGGCACGCTAGCCTCAACCCAGCACGACACAACCTCTACCCCAAACCGAGCCATAATGCCTGGCCCCGTAGTGCACAATGAGACCACAAAGAACCAACCTTGGAGGTTTTGTGACCATACTCGCAAACCTCACCCGGCGTGCCTACGAGTTAGAAGAACCCAAAATATGTTGTGTACCAAGGACCCATGGGCGGTGTAAGCCGTCATTTTTGGGCCATCAGGCACATCTACGGTAGAGTGCATCGCCGAGAACGCCCCTACAGGTTCACCGGAAGGACAACTTCCTTTGAGCCACAAGCCATCTAGCTAGCTGCTCGAGAGGCTATAGTTCAACTCCGGCAGTTGTCGCCCAGAGTTAACTGTCGCTCGTTCTACTACTACCCCAGGTGTGAAGGGTATGGTAGACCACCTCAAGTTGCCAACGGAGATCACGAGACGGACCCCGCACTGTTGCACCTAGTGCGCTATGTAAGTGCACTAGAGGCATTGTTCGATCAAATCACTATTGATCTGATCACAACTCGAGGAGAGCTGGTTCGCCGAGCCTCGGTAAGCAGAGAAACCGAGGCCGACACCGACAACCCAGTCGTGATGTTTGGACACCCGATTGATACCCTGAGGTCAGCCCCAGCCATCATCCAAGATACTGTGATGACCCCAGAAGTGCTTCGTCGCCTTTTGGGTACACACTCCAATGGGATTGTGGCCAACAATCCCCGCGATGGTCATCATAGCTACCCCGACCCTAAAGTTCCACCACCATCTCCGGCTAATCCCGACGGTGAGACCCGTGGAGAAGCCTCAGCATCCTCAAGGCAGGCTCGTTTAGATGTAAACGAGGTAGACTAAGTCACCCGAGTAGTGCCGAGTCTCGGTGTATTCTCGCTTTGTAATCATGTGACCTTGTGAATTAACGCACTGTTGTTATGCCCCAGCTTTTAAATAGTAGCCTTGCATATTTTTTCGTCGGTAGCGCAGATTGCATGTTTTTCGTGCACAGCTACCCAGACAACCCCGACAACCCCACAGTGATACGTCACTTGAGTGAAGTATGTACCTGTGACTTTGACCTCGACCCTTGGAGCTAAGCTGGCAAAAATTATTACCTTTCACCACGGTAAAATGACCCAGCTCCAGTGCTATAAAAAGGCCACCGCGTGACCTTACCAAGCACCCCCACACCTTGTGCACCACCCCTCACAACCTTTTACCTACCATGTCGAGCCCTAGTATTTATCTGAGAACCCCAGATGCAACCCCGGGTAGTTTTGTCAAAATATTGTGGGACTTTACCTGCAGTACCATGGGTTCTACCCAGCCACCCCAAAGACGAGCTGTTCAAATCAAGAATCACCCTTCCACTTTGGAATATTGGGCAGCAAAGACACATCCCTCCCAGAGACCCTAACCAAGATCCAACGAAGTTTCCTCCGTGGGGAAATCTATGCCAACCCCACGCTTGGCCATAGAAGCTGCTGCAAAAGAAGCGACTGCTCGTCTTCGATCCGCAGTACCCTATGCCCGCGAGCGAGGATATTATTACTTTCCGAGCCGTGCAGCACCCGAAGGAGTAACATCTTTTCCCGGTGGGCGGATTGAGAGAGACCCAGTGCTAGCCAACCTTATCCAGTACGTCATCGCTCAAGAACATTTGAACCAGTGAGTAATGTATTATCTCCAGAGTCTCGCTGATTTGAACCCTCAGATTGCCATCGGCAGACCACTGAGGCCCGACCCGGAGAGACGCATACATCGACTGGTCAATCCACTTCCTCTGATAGAATAAGAGCGTATCCCTTTACCAGAGACATTTTATGGGGACCCCATCCAGTTACCGTTTTCATTTTAGACGTTACTACTGTGTATGTTATTGCAGCATTTATTGTTACATTGTAACTTATGCTTAGTACCTTAAAATTGTGCGACGAGTCAAGTATTTAGTTTCCACTAGTATGAGTAGTTTTCTTCGTGATTAACTTGTGTAACCGCGAAGAGAATCCTAGAATGAGATTTCTTTTCCCCGAGTTGCTGCATCGTTTATCCCCTCACTACGTAGTTTATTTTTATTCACGCAGCACCACAGTAGCAGACTCACAACCGCTCGGTCGCATATGGCGTATTTGTTTTTCTCAACGGTTCTTAGCAAATCTCGAGGACGAGATTTTTATTAACGGGGGTAGTAATTGTAACACCCCAAAAATTTAAACAGGTTTTAGTTATTAAAATTTTGCCAAGAGTTTAAAATTTTTGCCTGCAGAATACCTCTGTTGATTTCAAAACTTTTCTTTTAATATTAAGGAGTTTTTCCCAAGTGGGTCCTTCCAAAACATATTGGGCTTATATGCCCTCCCTTTATAAACATCTCTCCAAGAGATTTATTTATTACATTATTTCACCCCGAGCTTTATTCATTAAAATGACTTGTTTTAAGTTTTGGAGCTCCTTTTTGTACTACAACCAGTTGATAAACTTAACTAAAAATCCAACCAAAATTTGGAGATGTCATGTGATGTCTCTAAATCACTTTTGTGCAATAATATATTTCATTCATTGCATATTTTGAGTGCTACACATGTTTTTCTTCTCTGGTCCAGTGGACAATTTTACACTACAACCCTTTTATATATTTCTTTCTAGCTTCCACCAAAATTATGGGATGTCAGTAGCAGCATATGATTCCACTTTGTGCAAAAATCCAGGGGTGTTATTTGAAATTTTTGAGTGAATCAACCTCATCCCCATTCTGGTCCAACATGATGATTTGTACAGCAACCATAGTCTTGCTTGCTCTTTGGCCCTAGATTCTTTCTCCTACGTGTAGTCCTTCATGCAAAACCCCTAAGTCCAGGAGCATGCACTCATTTGATCATTTTTGGTTCATGTTATAATGCCATCCACCTCATGTCCAGATTTGAAGTTCTGCAAAACTTGCACTAGCAAGTTTGTGCTTTTCACAAACTAACCTCACCACCCTCTTGTGCATCTAAAGAGACACAAATCTAGAAGTATTGGCCACTCCAAGAAATGCCTAGGTGCATGTGGCATTTTGTCAAACACTTGGAGGGCATGAACTGATTTGACATGAGTTGTTGTTGGCATTGTGAACTTGGCCACCTGACCAAACCACCTTGTCCCTTGAGTTTCCCTCTATCTCTAACCTAGTTCTGTTGCTTGCCAACCTCACCTGTGACCTGTAGCATGCCACGGCATTGTATCGAACACCTTCCGTGCACGCTCTGGGCGCGGCCAGAGCGCGCGTTTTGCACGTGCGTGCGCCCGAGCTGCCGCGTCCCAGGTTGACCCCTTCCCCCCGAGCTCGATCTGATCCGCTGGTATAGCCATGTCGCGCCCCACCCGACCGCCCCTGGCTCGCTACAGCGGCGCCGCAGCAAGCTTCTTGGCGGCACGCTTGCGGCCGCATCCATGGACGGCACCGCCCAAACCTCCTCCGCTCGCCAGCTGCCTCCTTAAGCATCTCCAGCTCAGCCGCAGCTTCGTCCCCTAGCGCGCGTCGCCACCACGTCGCCATTGCTACAGAAAGACAGTTCGCCGTCATCCTTATCGTCGGCCACCTCGGAACCGACCTCCACCGCCTATATGAGGGCCCCGGAGCTCAATCGAGTTCCCGAGCAACCTCATATGATCACCCTAGAGCTACCGTGGCCAGCAGTCGAGGAGGGGAAGGCCTTCTTCCCCGAGTCCGGCCGGTTCGGTCGCCGCCAAGTTCCGGCCGATTCCGTCGCCACCAGTGCCTCTCCCTCTCCATTATCTCCACCAAGAGCTCCCCCTCCCTCTCGTGAGTCCAACCCCACGCTCGATTTTGGTCGGAAATCACCGTAGCCCCAAACCCACTATCCACCCGAACGCCTCCTCCGCCGCGAAGCTCGTCGTCGGTGACTCCGTCCACATCGGCGACCATGGCGGGTACCCACAGACTCGTCTCGACCCCCTGAGCACACCCATGTCCTCAGATCACCAAGGGACGCCCGTTCGTAAGCAAATCCTCGCCCGGAGCTCCGCCTCTGTTGATCGGAGGAGCAGCGCCCGCGTGGCTGGTCAAACCTGACAAGTGGGCCAGGCAGGCCCACCATCAGTGACCCAGCGCCTGTCCACGCAGGAGTAAGTGGAAGCGCCTTTTCCGAATACGCCTTCGACGTGTTTTTCTTTTAAAACGTTTTCTTTTCTGTTTTATTTTAAAAACAGATTTTGACCAAACTTTGACCTGCTGTATCTTTTTAAATACAACTCCAATTAAATTGATTCTTTTTCCTACCTCTTTCAAATATTGTCTAGTTTATTTTAAGATTTATTTGAAAAAATTTCAAAACAACTTTTGTGCTTTTTTTATTTTTGTGTGTTAATTCTTTTATATTTTCAAAATAGGATTTTTGAAGAGAGGAGAATTATTTCAAGAGTTTGAAATGCACCCTGCCTTCCCGTGACCTGAAGGCAAGCATTCTGAACCCCGGCATAATACTTTTGTGTGTTCGTTGACACGTTTATAACATCACCTCATTTCGGAGGACTCGTTATTTCATGTGATATGATCATGTGCATGGATGCATATTAGTGATTTCCATGCTGTTGGGAATGAACACATTTGTGATGATAATCATCCTCATGTGCCTTGCATGCATGCCGGAAGAAGTCCGGGAAAACCTCTGCCTTGGGTAGGCATGAGTTTGTCGCCGGCCTCCGTCGGGACGGTTATGTCCGGTATGGCATGGTAAGGTATAGTGAGCGGTGCTTCTGTTGGTTGAATTCTTTTCATTATTCATGTCATGCAGGGAAATTTATAAACCTCCTGAGTCGACCATAGATCGAGTCTTGTGCCAGCAACCCCCATACTTGTTTCGTACTACCACTCGTCTCTACAAACAAGTAGAGTACGGTTCAAGAAGTTGTCAACCTCTTTCTAGCACACACCGCATGAGAGAGGCCAGGTGGAAGATACCGGTTGTAGCTGGTAGGAAGGCCACCTGGTCCGGGGGCATGGGTGTTTCCGGTTGAGACCGAGAGGGGAGGCCACCCCTTAGAGCGCGCAATATAAATTTGATCCCATGCTACGCGAGGTTGTAGCCTCCCCACTTAGAGTTTGCTTGACAGGTGTCGTGGGTGATTCCGGACACATGTGATTTAAGTTGGTGTGTGCAAGTTAGGTGTGTTTTCAACAAAAAGACCGTAGACGGAATTAGTCCCGATGGACTAAAGGAATCCGTTACTCGTGGTTAAAGAGTACACCCTCTGCAGAGATTAAACCTATTCGAATAGCCGTGTCCATGGTTAAGGATTACAGTATGGGATGGGTCAAGTGTCGGTCTTAGTGTCGGTCTTTGGAGGTGAAACTGTTAAATCAGAACTGATATTACGACTTGCGACATGTGGTAATGAAGATTATTATTTTGTTGTGGACTAACCCGTGATATTATTGGTATTATCGAATATCCCTGGGACGGTTCTACCTCCTGGATATTCACAATGATTGTTTCTCTTTTAAAGCCCTTTATGTGGTGTCGCTCAGACGCCCGACTGTGGCATTTCTATTAAAGCCCTTTATGTGGTGTCACTAGACGCCCGACTGTGGCATTTCTTTTAAAGCCCTTTATGTGGTGTCGCCAGACGCCTTGACCGTGGCATTTCTTTTAAAGCCCTTTATGTGGTGTCTCTCGACGCCTTGACCGTGGCATTTCTTTTAAAGCCCTTTATGTGGTGTCGCTCGACGCCTCGATCGTAGCATTTCTTTTAAAGCCCTTTATGTGGTGTCGCTCAGACGCCCGACCGTGGCATTTCTTTTAAAGCCCTTTATGTGGTGTCGCTGAGACGCCCGACCGTGGCATTTATTTTATATGCCCTTTATGTGGCGTTGCTTCAGACGCCCGCTCGGTGCTTTTTATTATTGTTATGTTATTGCATTTTCACAAATAACCTGCTTACATGCATCAGAGATGCATATACCTTTTGTGACTGACGTCATGAGCATAAATATTTTGGAACATTGTTGTTATATTATTCCCGTGTTCATAATGTTTGCGAGTACATTCAAAGTACTCACTGGCTTGTCCCTGGCTATTGTCTTGGCCAGATTTCTTGCGTGGAAAGGAGCGACCGTGTTGACAGCCCCGGAACCTAAGCAACGGTGATAGCAGCCTCGCGAAGATAGGAGTTAACCTGGTCAGCTGTTCCCGTGGGAAATGGAGTCACATAGACACTGATGATTTACAATCCGCTTCCGCCATCAACCGCTAGAAACCATTTGTTGTACTCACAGACCAGAATGGTCTTGTACCACATTTTTTTGTGTGTTTTGCTTGGAGTTTCTGTATCAAGTTGGTGCCTCATCAGCTAACAGTAATCCTGGAGCTGATGAGCACAAGGGCCATTTTCTGGGAATTAATACTCAAAGAATCGGTCCCCACAAATAGCATGGAACAATAAAAAATTATAGATACGTTGAGATGTATCACTCTCTGCCGTAGCCAGTTCACCAAATATCGTCATTATTGCCTTTCACTTGCACGACCAAACGATATGAAAATAATAATATTGCAAGAGTGCCGTGGACTAAGCTGGAATATGCAAATATTTTATTCAAAAGGAGAAGACAAGGTAATTTGGGCTCTTTGTTAGATCAACAATAATGCATATGAGAGCCATTCAACATTGTCATCATGGTCTCCTCCTTAGTATGACTCAAAAAATAGAAAAGAAATTTAGAGAAACACACTGAAATATTTTTGGAGTTTTATTTTTCCTAGAAGAAAGAAAATTAAAGAAGAAAAAAAATGAGAACAACTATTTACACGAGAAAGCTCCCAACAAGCAAAAGAAGAATCGAGAAATCTTTTTGGGTTTTCTTTTAATACTACAACTAATTAAACTAGAAGGAAAAACCAAAAACAAGCAGGAATTTTTTTTGGGTATTCTCAAAGGTTTTCAAACACACAAGAAGAAAGCGAGAGAAATACATCTAACATGGATGATATATTGAAAAAGTGCGGATACCGACAACTGGAATGGAATGTGTGAACATGAATGTAATGTCGGTGGAAATACATACTCCCCCAAGCTTAGGCTTTTGGCCTAGCTTGATAATCACCACTCGTAGTAGCCATCCGGTCCCATGTTGAAGTGCTGGGGAGCGGGCACCTGAGCGTCCCACTCCTGAGGCTCCTCCTCAGCTACTACCTGGGCGTTCTGCTAGGCAGTGATGTCATCTGGCATGATCAAGTATCCACCCCTAGCAATAGGATCAAACAAAGCAGGTGCAGGAAATGGAATAATATAATGGGTATTTTTGAAAACTAGGTTGTAAGGAACATAAATAGTAGTGTTTTCGCCATCGATAAATTGATGAGTTGCCATCGCCTGATGATCTAGGTAAACCTTGGGCAAGCGATGATCATGTTGATGTATATGAATGTTAAAGTGACTCCACTACAAAAAAAAGACACATCCGTGACATTTTGGGCCGAACGAATTTTTTTTCTGTCATACATATGACACTTCTATGACGATAATTTTGACAAAACCCGGTATCATCATAGATGTGGTGGGGTCCTACTTCTATGACAAAAAATCATGATAAAAAATGGGCTTTTCGTCCTGGGCAGGCCGGAGACGCAGTTCCATGACATTCTTTGGGCCGTCCATGACAGAAAAAACCATGGAAGAAGCGAGGGGGGTGAAAATTTCGGGGAGTTGTCGGTTATGGTGGGAGAGCGATGCGCGTTTCTCTCGTACGTACGCGCGTGTGTGCGAGGCGTTGGCTCTAACTGAAGCCGAGCGAGGCATTGGGCTCTAATCGAACCCGGCGACAGAATCAGAGGCTACGCTGCTTCGAACCCGGCGATCGATCGATTGTCGTTAATCGAACCCGATGGAGCGATTCGCTTCGCCATCTGCTGCTAATCAAGCCGATCGATCTTGCCTCTGCAGGATGAATAAAGGAGCGTTGCGGGGGGGTGGATGAGCGAGCGGTGGCGTTGCCTCTGGATGAACAGGAACCCGTGTTGTGGAGGGATGGATAAACGATGAAGACGGTGGAGGGGTGGCCGTGGAGGGTGGTTGAACAGACACCGTGGTGTGGAGGGCTGGATGAGCGATGAAGCGGTGGAGGGGTGCCCGTGTGGAGGGGTGGTTGAACAAGAGCCGGTGGAGTAGCGCGGTGGAGGCTGGATGAACAGGAGCCCGTGGAGGCCGGAGGAGGTAGACGGTAGCCCGTGGAGGCCGGAGGAGGTCGACGGTGGAGACGAACAATATCCCGTGGAGTCCGTTTTGCGATCGCCACACCCTCCCCCCGGTTTCGACCAGAGAAGCGCTCCAACACAAGTCCGTTTCGTCCGTTTTGCGGTACGCCACACCCCTCCCGATGAATAGGACCTCCGTTTTGACCGTAGCGCTCCAACACAAGTTCGTTTCGTCCGTTTTGCGGTACGCCACACCCCTCCCGATCAACAGGAACCCTTTTCGACCGTAGGAGGTCCGTTTCCTCCGCTTTTGCGGTCGCCAGCCCTCCCGATCAACAGGACCCCGTTTGAGCGTGGCGCTCGAACACAAGGCCGTTTCCTCTGTTGTGCGGTACGCCAGGCCTCGTTTCCATCGCCTGTTCCGTCCAAGCCCTCCCGATGAACACGACCACGCATTCCGTTCCGACCCAGCCGGTTGGCTCCCCATGAACACGACGACGACGCTGTTTCTCTGTTCCGACCCAGCCATGTACGTATGCGCGATAGGCGTTAGAGACCTGCCCAGATGTAATGCGCGTGGTCAGATTTTCTTTCTTGCACCTCGCCGATGTACATACATGTACATGCTACGTGCGCGCCTCTACTACGACACGTGCGCGCCTCTACATCCACCAGTATATATGTACATACACGTTCGCGACCAGAATGACAACGCTTCGTACGCTTCGACCAGGTGGGTCCCAACTGTCAGGCACTTCCTTGCGTGCGAAGATGTAGCTGGTGGGTCCCAGCAGTCAGGGGGGCAAATCGTTTTGGTTTTTTTTGCACGGGCGCACTTCCTTGTGTGCGAAGATGTAGCTGGTGGGTCACAGCAGTCAGGGGGCAAATCGTTCTTTTTGCCCGGACGCACTTCCTTACGTGCGAAGGTGTAGCTGGTGGGTCCCAGCAGTAAGGGGGGAAGCGTTTTTTTCACGAAATATGGTGGCCCGTCCGGTGGGTCCCCGCTGTCAGGTGGAGGAATAATTATTTTGCGCGTAATAAGGAGGCACTTCCTTGCTGCGGCCGTGGACCCAGCTGTCAGCCTCTCCATGTACAGTTCACGTCCGATGGAAGCCGTTCCTTGACCACATTGACCACACCGCGCCGAGAGCACCAGGGCGGTGGACGAAGGCGAGGCCTAGGAATGGGACGACGTGGAGCCGGGGAAGACGCGGCAGTGGATGCCCACGCGTAGAGGAGTACGAGGGTTAACTGGTTCGCTGCGGTGTGAGGCTGCCGTCGCCGTAGAATAACAGGGGGTGTGGGTGAGTAGAGGGATGGCCTTGGCTAGCGGTGGGAGTAGTAGGGGGCGGTGAAGCCTCCGCCGCATCGCAGCCGGCCACGGGAGGCAGGAGCACGAGGCACGACCGGAGCTGGTTTGGGCGGCTTGAGCAAGAAGACCAGAGGTTGAAGAAGCACTACGGCCGTTGGATGGACATCGTACGGTCACTGGAGCTAGAATCGTGCATATTGACTAAGTTGACAAAGCCCTCCGTCCCCGTCAACTTAGTAGGCCCACAAGTTAGCCTGCCACTATACTGGGTCCCAGCTAACAGGGGGAGTATTCATTTTTTTTGTGCGTAATAAGGAGGCACTTGCGTGCGAAGATATAGCTGGTGGGTCCGAGCTGTCAGCAGCGGTAACATTTTTTTCGCGAAATACTGAGGCCCTTTCGGTGGGTCCCTGATGTCTGCTGGACGAATCATTATTTTGCGCGTAATAAGGAGGGATTTCCTTGCGTGCGGCCGTGGACCCAGCTGTCGGCATCTCCACGTACAGTCCACTTCAGATGCATGTCGGCCGTTGACCACGTTGACCAGGCCGCGCTCTCAGATCACCAGGGCGGTGGACGGCGGCAAGGCCTAGGAAGGGAACGACACGGAGGCAGGGAAGACTCAGCAGTTGTTTCCCACGCGGAGGGGAGTACGACTGTACGAGGGTTTACTGGTTCGTCTACCGTCGCCGGAGAATAACAGCAGGTGTGGGTGAGTAGAGGGATGGCTAGGCCAGCGATGGGAGTACGGTGGGGTGGTGAGGCCTGCACGGCAGCATAGTCGGCAGCGGGGAGGAGGGAGCAGGCAGTCCCGCCGGCACTTGTTTGAGCGGCTGGAGCAGGAAGAGCAGAGATTGAAGAAGCACGACGGCCGTTGGATGGACATCCAACCGTCAATCGCTTAAAGGCCAACCTTTTTTTAGGAAAGCCTCAAATCTGTGGAAAACAACATACAGCCCATCTGCCATTATTTCTAATAATTTACAGCCCATTTGCTAATTCTTAAGGTTTTCTTTGGAGTCCATATTCTTTTTGTTAGCATTACAGCCCATATTGTGGCCACGGTTAAAAAATTATACGAAATTCTGCATATTTCGGTGCGGTCCGAACTGTTTTTAGTCCGGAAATTTTGACTCACATTCAAACTGATTTTAAAAATAAATGTATAGCAATATAAAATCCAACAAATTCTCCATGCATAAAAATTAATGTAATTTAAAATCTTGAAATGAAAAAAATATATTTGAAACTAATTGCCAGTTTGATGTGTTTTAAAAATGTACAGTCCATTTCTCATTACTGATAGGCCATTTTCTCGGCCAGCCGAATGAAAAGCTCTTGTCGTCTTGAAAGATTTGCAGCCCAACAGGCATGACAAAGCGACTTAATTGGCAAATCACAAAAAAACTGGGCTGTGGCCTTGGACCCAAATCAGCCTCTCAACGTCTGATTACTCTTCCGATGGAAATCATTCCTTGACCACGTTGACCACGCCACCGAGAGCACCACGGCGGTGGACGACGACGAGGCCTAGGAAGGGGACGACGCGGAGCCGGGGAAGACGCGGCAGTGGAAGCCCGCGCGGAGAGGAGTACGAGGGTTCACTGGTTCAGCTGCAGTGTGAGGCTACCGTCGTCGCATGGCCTGGCCAGCGGTGGGAATAGTAGGGGCGGTGTGGCCTCCGCGGCAACATAGCCGACCACGGGAGGCAGGAGCATGCGGCACGACTGTCGCTGCTTTGGGCGGCTGGAGCAAGAAGACCAGAGGTTGAAGAAGCACTACGGCCATTGGATGGACATTGTATGGTCACTGGAGCTAGAATCGTTCATATTGACTAAGTTGACAAAGCCCTTCGGCCCCGTCAACTTAGTAGGCCCACAAGACAGCCTCCCACCAAGGTGGGTCCCAGCTAGCCGGGGGAGTATTCATTTTTTGTGCCTAATAAGGAGGCACTTCCGGTGGGTCCGAGCTGACAGCAGGGGGAACATTTTTTTGCAAAATACGGTGGCCCGTCCGGTGGATCCCAGCAGTCAGGGCCAAACGTTTTTTTCGCGAAATACTGGTGGTCCGTCCGATGGGTCCCTGCTGTCAGGTGGAGGAATAATTATTTTCCGCATAATAAGGAGGCACTTCCTTGCGGCTATCGTGGACCCACCTGTCAGCCTCATCACGTACAGTATTCTTCCGATGGAATTTGGTCATTGACCACATTGACCACGTCGCGCCGAGAGCACCACGGTGGTGGACGAGGCAAGGCCTAGGAAGGGGACAACATGGAGCCGGGGAAGACATGGCAGTGGATGCCCACGCGGAGAGGAGTACGAGGGTTCACTGGTTTGGCTGCGCTACCGTCGCCGCGGAATAATAGGGGGTGTGGGTGAGTGGAGTGGAGGGATGGCCTGGCCAGCGGTGGGAGTAGTATGGAGGCGGTGAGGCCTCCGCGGCAGCACAGCCGGCCACGGGAGGCAGGAGCAGGCGGCACGACCGGCGCTGCTTTGGGCGGCTGGAGCAAGAAGACCAGAGGTTGAAGAAGCACTACGGCCGTTGGATGGACATCGTACGGTCACTGGAGCTAGAATCGTTCATATTGACTAAGTTGACAAAGCCCTCCATCCCCGTCAAATTAGTAGGCCCACAAGTCAACTTCCCACCAAGGTGAGTCCCAGCTAGCAGGGGGAGTATTCTTTTTTTGTACGCAATAAAGAGGCACTTCCGGCGGGTCCGAGCTGACAACGGGGGGAACGCTTTTTTCGTGATATACGTTGGCCTGTCCGGTGGGTACCAGCAGTCAGGGGGGAAACATTTTTTTCGAGAAATAAGGTGGCCCGTCCGGTGGGTCCCTGCTGTCAGGTGGAGGAATAATTATTTTGCGCGTAATAAGGAGGCACTTCCTTGCGGCCGCCTTGGACCCAGCTGTCCGCCTCTCCATGTACAGTACTCTTCCGATGGAAGTCGGTCGTTGACCACGTTGACCACGCCGCACCGAGAGCACTAGGGCGGTGGGCGACGGCGACGCCTAGGAAGGGGACGACGCGGAGCCGGGGAAGACGCAGCAGTGGAAGCCCGTGCGGAGAGGAGTATGAGGGTTCACTGGTTCGGCTGCGGCGTGAGGCTGTCGTCGCCCCAGAATAACAGGGGGTGTGGGTGAGTGGAGGGATGGCCTGGCCAGCGGTGGGAGTAGTATGGGGGCGGTGAGGCCTCCGCGGCAGCACAGTCGGCCACGGGAGGCAGGAGCAGGCGGCACGACCGGCGCTGCTTTGGGCGGCTGGACCAAGAAGACCAGAGGTTGAAGAAGCACTACGGCTGTTGGATGGACATCGTACGGTCACTGAAGCTAGAATCGTTTATATTGACTAAGTTGACAAAGCCCTTGGTACGCTCCAACTTAGTAGGCCCACAGGTCAGCCTCCGAAACGGTGCGCCCAGATGTCGGGGAGGAATCATTTTTGGGCGGCCGAAGCTTAGAATATCCGATATTGAAGAAGAAGCACGACATCCGTTGGATAGACATCCAACGGCCACTGCTGCTAGAACCGTGTGTTGACTATAATAAGTTGACAAAGCCTTGCATACGCGTCTACTTATTTTTTTAGGGGACGCGTCACTTAGTAGGCCCACAAGTGTGTGGCAGAGAACTTATAGCCCATTTGTGTTTTGTAAGAATGTACAGCCCATTTTTGAATTCTAATAGAATTTACAATAGCCCATTTACAGTTTGTTAAAAGTACAGCCCATTTTCTAGCTAGGACAACGATTAATAATTTCAACCAACCGTTGAAGACAGAATTCAATAAAATTTCCCACATTTTGATGAGATCCAAAATATTGTTATCCCGAAATTTCTATTCAGATTAAATATAAATTTGTATTACGTAAAAATCCAACGAAACATTGCACGCCAAGAACAATGAAAATTTAAGATTTTCAAAATCCATAAATAATATTTTATAAACTAATTTAGGTGTTTGGTGCATTTTTTTATAGTTAGTGCCCAGTTTTATAATTACATCCCATTTATTATTTTTAAAGCCCATTTTCCTGTTAAGCCTAATGCATCCCTCCTAGGAAAGATTTGCAAGACAATGAGGCGGAGAATAACAAGTTGACCTTGCTCGGGTATTCCTCAAAAGACGTATAGCTGGGCTAGCCATTTTCATCTTGAAAAAGTAGTATCTGGGCTGGATATCTCGGGCTAGACGGGCCACAGCCCGCCCGATTAATACCCCCTGCTCTCCTCTCGAACAACAATGAAATCATCGCTAAGAAAAACTCTGCGGTGCTCACGCCTCAAAAACACAAATACTGCTCAAGCTGCTTGGTCCCGGTATCGGCCGCACCTTGTGCAATTCTCTCATTTATATTGACTACATAGGTTGACAATGGTGTGGGACCGTGATGTCAGGAAACCAGGAGAAAGCAAAAAAAAAATAGTTGTACATAATAAGGAGGCACTTGCGTACGTACGGCTATGGCCCTAGTGGATCCCTAGTGTCATCCAGTCAAAATAAAGTCATCTACTGAATCCTCATGTTCGTTGACCATGTTAACAATGCTCGGCGCCACGGCGAGCGCAACAACTCGAAGGACAACGGAGAGGGCCTCGCGGGCCCTACGGAGGTCTGATGCAGCGCCCGCTGCTCATTCAGGAAGCCAAGATCATCGGACACCTATGAGCACCTTCGACAAACTGAGACGGCATGAAACGGTAAGGCCGCGCTTGGGAGCTCTAGTTTATTTCAAACTTGTATTAACATACAAGTGTAATTTACTCGTCATCAGAAGGCCCGAGGTCTGTAAGTAAAACCGGTGGGTTATGCGTGTAATTTGAGAGACCAGTGTATATTTTACGAGCATTGCTATATGGATGACATTACCAGACGATACATGCACGACGTGCGTATCATGCCATCCATGGGCAAGGCTGAAAACAGCAGATAACGGCTGGATTAGCAATCGTCCGAGTGTCGTTCAGCATTTTTATCGTGTGTGAAGTACTTCTGATATTTTACTAGTCGAAGTCGACCAACCAAGCGCCTTCGCCCGAGACCATCTGCTTTAATTTACAAGCGGTTTTGGTTGGAAAACGACGATCCAATCACGGCCTAATATCATGAGTTGGTCGGAAGATCATATGGTTTCACGTCTAACCTACCCGACATGTCGTATAGGCTATGAATGAAACATCATATGATGAACTTCTTACGCACGGAAACAACAGAAGAGGATGATCTTCTTAACAAGCAAATCACCGGCATTAGATCGAGATGCAAAACAATATGAAGCATTATTCTCAGGAGGCACGATGAACAGCTCGTGATGCCGCATGCCACAACATTCCAAGCTCAACTTTGCAATCAAACACAAGGCCTGGCATTACATAGACAATATTCAGAACAAACTCTTAAAATAGGAATATCTCAGCAGAGTAACTATTTACTTCTAAACTGAACATAGCTATAGGAAAAAAACACTCGACGCTGCTCACAGCAAGGGCGTCCCACTCAAAAATATCAAATGCATGTCTTCTGGCTAACATCAATGAGCAAATTTTGACAAGGTTTTCCAATTCCAATATATTAAACTAACGTCTTCTTGCTAACATCAATGAGCAAATTTTGACAAGGTTTTCCAATTCCAATATATTAAACTAATGTCTTCTTGCTAACATCAATGATTAAACTTTGAAAAGCTCCTCCGCTTCAAAATATGTAATGCCTATGATCGTGTCCTGTCTTAGCTTCTTGTACTTGTTTGGGCACTTTTTGCCCAGGGCACTCCACGTGTTGTTAAATTGCCAATGGTCTCTGCAGACTAGTCATGTCACCGGTGTCTAATAATACTTTGTAAAGCTTCTCGGTCATTCCTTCAGAATGTACCGCATCCGGATCGCTTCTTTCTCAAATCGAACGACCAACTGGACCCAGTAATGCAGCAGTTTGCCTTGGACACATTGGCTCCTTTTGTTTAGTTCAACTAAAATCGAGGTCGGAATAAAACCGAGCTTTAATTTTGATATCCCTGTAAGCAAGAATAGGTATAAGGGAAACAATTACTGAGAAATAACGGTTGATGACCTGTCTTAATGGGAAACAAAGCAGGAGAGGAGCAATTCTCCATCAGTGTGATTCATTCATATTGACTGAGACATTATCTTAACAATGCCTTGGTTCAACATGTATAAAGAACGACAAAGCAGAAAAGTACCATTCCTAAAACAATGCACTGAAATCAAGCAAAGTGTTTCGCGTAGCAAAGCGAAATGTCGCAATAGCAAAACGTTGAATAGATATCATGTGGTAGAGACCAAGATTTGAAACAACTCGACAGGAACACTGGAAACATATCTCGATCTCCTTTTGTGCAGTTCCACCAAAATTAAGCAAAGTCACCGGTGTGACATTCAAGTTGAACTGCACAAAACACTCTTAAAACATAAATGTTTCGAGTAGCGAAGTAAAATGTCGCAATAGCAACAAGTTGAATCGATACCCCTGTTTTAACAGAGACAAAAAAGGAAACAATTACTTGCCGATAAAGGAGGATGAAACAAACGGTGACAGAAAGAAGCATCTAACTTATCTTGGATGGAAAACAAAGTAGGATAGTAGCATTTCTGAAATGGTAACATTGATTCATATTAACAGAGACACTCTCTTGAAACAAAATTCGTTAAAAAATGTAATTTACTTTTAATAGTGGCATTGCTTCAATTTTCCGGTGGCATTCTAAGATTAACAACAGCAAACTAGCTGTATGGGACATGCTAGCACCATGTGCGTCCACACGTATAAATGGGTGATGCAGAGTATGTAGCCAAGCAGCATATCTGTGTTGGTCCCATATTTGTTCTCTTTGAACTTTTTTCCTATGTGAGGGCAGCAAATCTAGTCCTGCACAAACTACCCGACCCCCCAGTTTCTTTCCCTTTTCAACAAAGAGATCGGTTCCTTACAGATGTGTGTACTGGGTTACCCCCTTTTTCCCTTTTCGACCAACAAAGCGGCTGGATAGCCAGTCTATACTACTTTTCCTCCCTCCTTTCCTCATTGAACCACATCCTAGATTCATGCTCCACCCACCGAACCTTTCTTTCCTCTTTGAACCAAGACCTAGATTCGACTACAGATCGAAAAAGATCCACATACAGCTAGAGCAACGATGGTTTCAAAGAAACTTATACCTTAGGGTCATCGGGATGTGGTAAGGCGTGCGGCGGGAGGCCGGATCTGCCCACACTACGTACGACAGCAAGGAAGAAGGGGTCGGTGGCCCTCCCGCACAGGCGCTGGGTGAAAGAGAACAGCGCAGCCGGCAGTGGATTGCCTCCCTCGCCGAAGGCGATAGAGTTAACGCTGCACCTCCTCCCCTTCCCGGTGCGACGGGATACAGACGCCTCCTTCACCAGCTGTGAGGGGGGAAAGAGACAAGAGGCCAACGCAGTCTTGTTTAGATCTAGTGAAGAGAGGGTGAGAGACTGTGAATATAGCAAACCCTAGCAAATGAACGCTGAGCCTCCAGCGTGTAACATATATGTATTGCGGCGAGCGTGTGGAGAGTGCAAACCCCAGCGAACAAGCGCTGAGGCTCCTGCTTATATATATATACTCCCTCTGTAAACAAATATAAGAGCGTTTAGATTACTAAAGTAGTGATCTAAACGCTCTTATATTAGTTTACGGAGGGAGTACTAATGTAGTACGGACTGAGCTCCGGTGCCTTCACTCCATCTGCTTTTGGCTGTATGACAGGTGAGCCAACCACATTTTGGGCCCACCTGTCATAAACCCAAAGGCAGGTGCACTAAGTCAATGAAGCTGCGTCCATATAGTACTCTCGTGTGTATACAACTAATATATAGTGGAGTGGATTTCTTATTCTCTCCATAACAATCGTTTTAAATTATGTAAGTACAAAACAAAACTCTTTATTTAATGTACAGAGGGAGTACTACTTCCGATGAACTAATGATCCACCCCCACGCGTCCTGGTCGCACTTCCAGTCCTTCACGTGTGGTACACTACCCTCCCTTAAGTGAACAACCACACATGCGCCAAATTATCAGAAACGTGCGAGAGTGTGTACAAATAAAGAATTTTAATTTCAATTATTGGAAAGGTTTGAGAGTATTACAAAGTTTGAGTTCAGTCAAATCTAATATGCGGAGTAAATAAAAATGGAGGGCTACTACGTCCATCCGGGTTTTTAGTCCACACCATTTGTTAAATCAAAGTTAATAGCTGGACAAATAAAATTACAGGGGAGCTGGCGACAAAGTTGTGAGAAGGCTTAGAAATCAATACAAAACTTATGCTCTTAGTACCAACGCCGATCCTTCTTCGAGGAAACATTTGGTTCATAGCCAATTGTGTGATAAAATTGCACCAACGTGAAAGACGACTGCGTCTCCAACGCAACCAAGGTGAACTGACGAAGGATATCATCTCTGTGCGTAACAAGCAAAGAGCACTGATGGAAGACAGCTTGTTTTTCATTGAAAATCGATCAGCTTCACCAGCCGACGCAACCATGAGGCGCGACCATGAGCATCGATAGGTCATCGTGGTGATGCATCATCCATTTGGCATCAAGTTTGGGTGAGGCACCTATGAAGTTCGACAAATCCTCACTGTGTTCTGTTTCTTCTCAGTAATCAAGCTCGAGGAAGGAAGAACCACGTGGCAGAGGACAGTGAGGCGGAACAACAATGGCCATCCAATTTTGTGCAGTTCCACTAAAATTGAGGAAGACATGCCCGGTATGGAGACACGCATCGCTGTTTCCAAAAATATAAAAAGGGTTAATGAAAAGTACACCAACAAATGTAAGCATCATAATTATATCTTGATGGGAACTAAACCAGGATACTCGAGAAAAAAAGCATTTCTTCATTTAACCAGTGATAGTACTACCACCATATGGACAATGACTGCACAACCACCATGTACTTTTTGTCAAAACAACATGTATACCTCCACCGAGTATAATAGTACTAGTAGGTGATGTTGGACCAGCCGACGAACCCTAGCTACTATGCATGGGGAGCTGGGGAGTAGTCGCATAGAAGAAAACCCGCACGCAGCGACCTGGGGAGCTGGACCAGTACAAGAAGTTATACCTCAGGTGGGCGAGATGTCGTTTAGGCGGGCAAGCAAGATCTGCCACACGACGGCAGCGAACAAGGGCACGGAGGATCTTCGTCCGCGCCAGCGCCGGCTCCGAGAGGACGGTGCGCATCGGCTCCCCCCGTCGCTGACGGCGACAACGTCAATGTTGCACCTCCTCACCTCCCAGCCAGACGGGATTCAGCCGGATCTGTGACCACCGGTGAGGAGAGAGATAGATCGACACCTGCCATCTTGTTTTGATATGGAGAGGGTGAGAGAGCGAGACGCGAGAAACTTTATCAAACAAGAGGCTATAATGGAGTAAAAAAATCTCTCCATAGCAGTGGTTTTAAATAGAATACGCGTGTTCCCGAAAAAAAGAAACGAAAACTGACGGACAAATTTTTAAGGGTCTGTCTAGGACACATCTAGATGTGACATAGTTATGCCACATCTAAGTTCATGTCCACTCTGTTTGTGGTCTATTTTTTTGTCCTAGTTTTTTTTGTTTCTTGTTGCTACATTATATACTTGTGGGAGCTTAGATGTGATATCCTTAAATAACATCTAGATGTGAATTGTACAAACTGATTTTCTAACGTACCAAGAAATAAAACTCGATCAAAAACACGCCCCCGCTTCCAGGTCGCGAGAGTCGTCGCGCACACACACATAGACATAGACATGCATCTCCGTGTTTACGTAAAATTCCATCTCCATCTCCAATCATATTTGTCCAACTGGCACATTATTTACGTTGTTAGTTATATACGGAGCAATATTAACGTACAACATCTCTTGTTTGCGCACGTGCGGACTGCTGCCACGGCCGGTCCTGACCAATCCGAACCCTCTTCATCACCCGCACGTGCTTCCCGCCCGAAACGGTCAGTGCCGCATTCATGCCCGGCCAGAGCGGACGCGACCTCTCACTAGCGCCGGCATTGAAGCGGCGCGCCGGCCGAGAGAGCGTCGCCCGCGCCGCTTCCGGGTGCACGCGGCTGCTCCACGTTCAAAGTTCGCAATAGCCGGCTGCAACATGCATGTAAAAATTTTTTGGGAGTCCGTGCTACAGCTAGCTGTCCTCCCCCAACTCGTAAATCTCTTCCAGTAGTGCTAGTAGTACTCTACGGCGCGATCCATCGACAAGCAGGCGGGAAAGTTATCGTATACTCGGTTTGCGGTGAGTGGCATGCCGAGCGACCGTGTGGGGTCGAGCCGTGGAGGAGGGTGAGACACGAACACGACAGACGTGATTTACTGTGTGATTTGACTGCTCCTTAGTGGCCCCTACACGTACTCCCCCTAAGTGTATGCAAGAGTCACACGTACACATGGACGCAAAAACGCGCGCGACGCCCTAATGCATGCATGTCCGAGTACACGACGGAACACACACGGTCACGCTAAGTGCTCAACCTACACGTGCATGCACACACATACTCAGTCAGGGTGAGCTAGTGACTGTATAAACACCGAAAAATATATATATTGAGCGCAATGAGCGTATTATGAAGTCCACTGACCATATTTTTACAAATATACAAAGGATGACAGTGTATTTATCTCGTTTGAAATTAATCCATATTAACCGGAGAGGAGGCAGTATGGACTAGCATTACTTGCAGCGGTGGCTCGCAGGACAAGGAGAAACTTTTGACTAATGCAAGCTCTCCCTCGCTCAAAGCGGTGGGCGTGCAATGATTAATTTGGTGTCGATTGCGAGAAGCATACACTATACTACTAGTGCTACTATTGTTCGACTTCGAATAGGCGAACAGCCAAGCGCAAAGTTTACTAATATAGTCTATAAAGGTACATACTATACTAGTACTAGGAACCGGATGGAGGAGCGTCTGCACTCTTATTATAATTTTAAAATGTGATAAAGCAATCTTCAACACATTTGGTTATCTTCGAGGGTTCTCGCATGTGATAATGGATGTTGATTGCATGGAACACTCGCCACAATTCTCGCTTAATTCTGGCTCATATCCTGTTACAAATAGTAGCGCTCGGTAACATTTCCTCTTTTATTGTTATTCAGCATGTAAACAGGTCAGCAAACCTTGCGGCGCATCTTCATGTGAACCGTGCTTGCTGCACTTTGAATGTGGCCGAGAGCTGGCTTGATGAAGCACCTCGCTTCCTACTTTTTTTGCGGGGTACCTCGCTTCCTAGTGACCAGTGTCTTGGCTGATCGTCCTAAGAATGCTTATATATGAATAAAGCTCTCTCATTTACCCACAAAAAGGATTGAGCCATATTAAACGGAAAGGAGGGAGTATGGACTAGCACTACTTTTTGGTGTGTCCCGTCAACTCGCAGAACGAGGAGAAGCTTGCAGGACAAGGTGAAGCTCGCTTACGCCTTTTGACTAATGCAACCTGCCTTCGGTGGACATGCATCAGTCCATTCGGTGTCAGATTGTCAGAGGGCATACACTGTAGTACCCAACATGTGGAGTACCATCATTGTTCGACTTCACGAAGAGGCGAAGAGCCAAGCGCAGTAGTACCAGTAGTACTACTACTAGAACCGCATGGTGGAGCGTTTGTACTCTTATTTATTTTTATCTCTGATAAAGTACACGTTTATTCCGGAGAAGGGCGGAAAATGGCAGCCCAACATGGCAACATGTAATGAATGATATCGATCAACCAAGCATGCTCGAATATATCTTGGCCTCCATGCGAACCCGTCTGTGTGTTCTCGCTCCTCGTCTCTCTCAAGGAATGGCGGGTTGGCTCTTTGCCGTCAATTGAGATCGGTTTTCTCACACTCATGTCCCACATGTCAGTGATATGTCAAAAGGAGGTGCGTTGACCGACTGGCCATACGCGTACTTGGTTTTGAACCTTCATACTACTCCTCCCTCATCACAGTTTCTGAGCGTGCTTCATTATGATGCATTTCTCTCAATGCATTTCCACCACCAGAGAGACTTTAGACGCATTTGGTTTAATGCTCAATTAATTAGGGCGTGGTAACCGCAATCAAGTCCACAATTTTCTCTCCATGTAACTACGGAATGGAGTAAGTGCATGCATGTGTGTACCGGGGTGGAAGCACTTTGCATGCATGTGTGTACGCATTATTCATACATTAGTAATAGGCGCGTGCTATAACTACCAATGCTATTTTTCAGGCCGATCGCTAGTCGCCTTGGTCCCACATATCTTTTTCTTTTTTCAAGCGCGCTGTATAAGCAGTGTGGATGGAGTAGTATGAGCGGATTCAAAGAAGAGCGTATTGATGGTTGCTTCTTGAGCAACTTACAGTGGGACAGGTGGGGCCTACGATTTGACTGCTCATTACTCACTATTAATGCGGCGCAACGACCGGGCTGAGTCTCCCATGCGGTTGTGCACTACCCCCTCGATTCTTAAATATACTCCGGATTATATTTGTCTTTCTAGAGATCTCAACGAGTGACTACTCAAATATTTGTCTTTTTAGAGATTTCAAATGGACTGGCACATATGGATGTATATACATATTTTAGAGTGTAGATTCTCTCATTTTGCTCCGTATGTAGTCACTTGTTGAAATCTCTAGAAAGACGAATAGAATATTTAGGAACGGAGGGAGTACACATACGAAGCAAAATGAGTGAATCTACACTCTAAAATATGCCCATTTGAAATTTTTTAAAAGACAAATATTTAGGAACGAAGTAGTATAATTTTGTGCATGGCACATGGACCCGGATGATGAAGAGGCTTCTGGCAATGCTATCAAGCTTCCATCATTTGTTTACATAATTGACGTACTACACAAATAATTTTCCAGCGAGACATGAAATTGTACGATGGTGTGAGCTTTCAGCTTCTGTTTCGCGTGTCTTGCCATCGATGATCTTTCGGAAACAATAAAAAACTAACTTCCTTGCTAATGCATGTCAATTATTAGCAGATCAAAGCTAATAATTACATCACAACTGAAGACAGAGTCAGCTCTGTCTAAATCAACAAGGCATGTTGGGAAAAAAAGTAGCTGTCTGGAGCATGCAACATTCCGATCATTTTTTGCAGTTCCACTAAAATAGAGCTGAGCGCCCCTGTTCCAAAGATATTAAGTGTTATTACGATAATAGAGGACTACTGATGAAACAATAAACACATAATAGAAGCCGGTCACCTTTGCAGTCTCTTTTAAGACTAACTAGTTGGAGAAGATTAGGCTCGGAGTTGTATGAGGAGGATAGAGCAAAACCAATCTCCCTTTGTGCGATCGCCTTTGAAATGTAGAGATGTTGCCCATGTGACATTTTAGTACAACTGCACAAAACACTCTTAAGAAAAAAGTGATTTGTGCAGTTCACCAAAAGGCTGCAATAGCAACGAGGTGAAATGGATAGCCCTGTTTGCAAAAAAGAGGTAGAAAGGAAACAATTACTGGCCAATAACAGTTGATGACACATGCAACGACAAAAAAGAAGCATATTCCTTGCCCTAAGGGAAGATAACAACACGGTTGTGTTTGTCTAAAACAGTGTGAGGACGAGAATTAAATATGGAAAGTACGCTGGACGAGCTACGTTTTGGGCAAAGAACTCTGGAAGATCCACATGCAGTGACGTGGGAAGACGGGCAGTGAAGCAAGGCCGGAGGGGATACCTGGAGGTCGTCGGGATATAACTAGGTGAGCGGCGGCGGGCAGAATCTGCGAGCAGGTGGCGTAGGCCCTGCCACGCTTGATCGCAGATCAAGACGTGCTGCCTCGGCGCCATCGAACGGAGAAACGATGCACTTCCTCCCTTTCCCCCGGCGGACGGGATGCGGCCGGATCAGTGACCAACGGTGAGAAAGAGAGAGGCCACCACAGCCTTGTGTGAGATACTCTGAAGAGCGACAAACCAGGCACGCAAGGCTCCATTGTATATAGTGAGCGGACTACCTTTTTCTCCATAAAAATCGTTTTATATTCTGTATACGTGCCATTGAGCGCTATAACTTTATTTAAAAATAACGCGGCAATGCGTCAAGTCGAACTTTGTTTCGTGCACGCGTGGTACACGACCTACCTAGGTAAACAACTGCTACAGGCGGTCAAATTAGCACGTGGGCTGCCATTTCGTAAAGAAATGAGCTCCAGCGTGTACCCGCGCGGGTGTGGCTGGGCAAGAAGCGTGAGTACGTGCACGGTGCACCTATCTCTTCTTGTATACGTACACCACCTCACGTGGGGTTGTGTGGAGACAGATACAAACCTAGAGAGATATAGTGTGGGTTCTTGAGAGTTTTTTGGGGGGGTTCAATACAAAAATGTAACATATGCAATGTGTGTGAAATAGAGTCCTGGATATAACATATATATAGAGGGGGCGATCCACGAGAAGAGAGTGGAGGTATCACCGGCTTGAGGTGTCCATAGAATCGAAGAGAGGGATGATGTTTGTGTGTGTGCGTGCGCGATCGATAAAGAGTGCCATGAAATTTGTGTGTGCCCACGTCAAAGATATAGAGTGGCTAGCCTATTGGAACTTGAGAGGGGACATGTGCAGTTTGTCTCTGTGGCATGGATACCTACCTGCAGCGCTCGACTATCGGTGTGTGGCGGGGGAAGAGGGAGGCCCAATTAACTATAGAGGTACAATGGCTGGTATATGTGTGGAGGAGGAGAGACCTACCTCATGTATTAAGGAGATCGATTACGCCTCATGTATTAAGGGAGATCGATCGGCATCCATGCATATGTGCATGAGAGGAATAAGGTTGGGAGAGAGACAGAGCTAGAGTGTTGGAGGGGTGGTAGTGGAGTTGCTTCTAACAAATGGTGGGATAGGCTTGCTAGACAAACGGAGGGCACGCATGCAATATCAGAAGAGAGGAGATGGTTGCTTGTTGTCTGTGCACGTGCGTGTGAGAGACGGGTCAGGAGGCATGCACGAATGATGAGGGGGGACGATGTGGCTGTGGTAAGCAGACATAACTACATAGGAAGATCAATCGCCCTTTGTTAGAGAAAGGAGAGACATAATGTGTGAGGTACGTCGATCGATGGGGGGGGTAGTTAAAGTCGATCCAGGTATATGTTGGGAGATCGATCGGTATACATGCATGTGTGTGTTAGAAGCAAACGAGGCACGAGGAGAAGGATTGAGATAGAGGGATGCATGTAGGAGGTGGTACGAGAGGCATACTATATCGAAAGCGGGGAGGAGTGTGCGAGTACGAGAACGATGAAAAGAGTGGTGGGAGTGAGGCATGGACGGTGACAAGAGAAGAGGGGAAGCTTGTGTTTGTGCTAGGCACACCTGGCTAGAGAGGCATATCGATCGATGTATGCCGTAAAGAAGGAGCTGGGGGGCCTACACACACCGTGAGTGAACGACCTAACGTGAAAAGACGAATTTGCGTGATGGAGCTAGAGAATGCTGAGGGAGGGTGAGAGGGATGCGGGCGTGTGCATGCACAACAGGAAGTTAGCGCTAGCTACAAAGATAAGAGGGTTGTGTGGGTGTAAAATACGAATAGAGATCATATATACTTCATTATAAAAAACGAATTCGGATATTTGAAGAATTTATCATAGTGTTTTTAACCGACGTATGTGTGAATATATATAACGGTGATACACATGGTGTGTTTATGAACATGTTATACTACATTTAATATATTTTATCTCTACTCTTATAAAAAAACGGAGTTGATGATGGTGTGCCTGCCATCCTGCATTATAGGACGTCCGATTTATATCTGGCGGATAGCAAGGAAACTATGATGGTTGAAGTTGGAAACAATCATGATTGTAGATTCTTATTGAAATAGAGAAACGAATTCAAATTTAGTTCGAATTGCAGCGGTAGTATAGACATTTGGAATGCACTAAAATGTTGGTATGAGTAGGTTACATGCATTATACAACAAAGCAAAAAAAATTAATCGGACATAACATGGATTCATACTCCTCCTTCCATCTATATAGAGGCGTAATGAGATTTTTAAGACCGCCTTTGACTATTGACAAGATTAATAGTACATGACATGCACAATGTGAAAATTATATCATTGAAAGAACCTTTCATGCACGAAGTTAACAGTGTGCTTTGTGTAAGTTGCATGTCACATATCATTGCTCTAATATTTGGTCAAAGTTAGCATCGAAAAACGCATTAGGCCCTATATAGATGGAAGGAGGGAGTAGCTTTGAATAGCATTTGTATAGTAAAACGGGGCAAGACTCTCTCTTTGTGTGGTGTGAATAGTTTTATTTCTTTTGTTTTCTTTTTGGTTGAGGGAAGTGCGAATTGATTTGGTACGTACAAGTACAATATTACTATGCAGTCAAAAAAAGTACAATATTACTACACGTTAGGCATGTCCCTAAAATTCAACCCGCGCCTTGTTATATCCGAAAATTCAGATATCGTGCTCCCAAAACTGGCGCCTTCACAACCCGCGCCTTGTTATCCCGAAATTACAACACACGCGAAAACTCCCTCCAGCTGCCAAATCCCGACACGCGAAATCCGCCTTCTAACCCTAAGTCGAAAGGGCCACTAGTTCAAATCGGTGGGGGGTACTTTTGTAACACACCCTACATTTTGGACAAGCGCGTCCCTAAGTCATGCTTCACCCCCTCCCCTCGCCCCCTTTTCGCCATTCGAAATCCCAGGCCGCCATAACCACTCTGCTCCAGCCGCGAAACCCCACCCTCCTCTGTCCGCCACGTCACCGTTGCCCAGCCAGAGCCTCTTCCGCGACGACGTCGTCCACCGCAACAGCTCGACGTCCCTCGTCCACCCCCCCCCCCGGATGAGGATCCGTCGTCCATCTCGCCGTCCCGCCGGTTCAGCCGCCCCGTCCTCCACTTCCAAGGAGTTGCTCCGACGATCGCCTCGTTTATCGCGGCTGCTCCATCCCCACAGCGCCGCCTTAACCTGCTCCACCGGAACCGCAGCATCCTCACCGACTCCTCGGACGAAGCCGAGGCCTACTCGGCGCCACCAAAGAGTTTGTACACTCATCGCATCGCACCTTCTCCTTAACTCGACCTCCCGGCACCAACGGTGCTCCATCCCGCACCGACATGGAGTGGCTACCTTGAAGTCGGCACCGCGGGCGACATCTCCACGGCGGCTCTCCCCTAGTGCGAGGCCCCTTCGGCGGCGGCGTCCATACCAGCCGGATCTGCTGCTGCTGCTCCGGCTCTCTCTCTCTCGCTCGCGCTGCTGCTGCTGCTCCGGCTCTCGCTTCGCTTCGCTTTCATGTTCTTTGCTGCTGCTCGCCCTCGCTCGATCGCCGCTCGCCCATTCTTGCTGCTCTCCCCTCGCTCGTCTTTCTTTGCTTTGCTCCGATTAAGCCGCACTTTAGTCGATTGAATCGACTTTTAGGTCAGCCGATTTTCAGGGTTGGGGGCTCAGGAGTTAAGGAAGAACCACTGCAGCGGGACGGGGCTCATGGGAGAGGTACCCCACTATCTATCTTAGGGTTCGGGGTGGGGGCGGGGGCCTAGAGGGCTGGCCGGTCTTGGCGGTGGCGAAGTTGTTTCGGGCGGCGAGGCGGCGCTGGGGCAGTGGTTCGCCGGTGGTGGCGGCGACTCAAGGGTGTGCAGGTTGAAGATGAACTGCAGGCCCTCCCTAAACTACATGTCAAGTGTCTCTCTGCTACCATTGCGTTCAGTTTCGACAGTAGCATTCAGATTCCACAGTTAATTTCAGTTTCGACAGTTAAGTTCAGAGTCAACAGTTTTTACCGGAATGAGCCTCTGTTGGGTCGTGCCACGTGTCGCCGTATCATAGGCGCCTTCGGTCCAATGAGCGGATGACATCTGTCCCAACGGTGAGCCGACACGTGTTTGCTCCAGCCAATGATGATTTTACACGTGGAAAATCCCCATTGTCGGGGCTGTTAACGGTTTATCGGATCCAAAACCCGACCCGATGGCTTAACGGCGTTCCGTTACGATGGATGCCACGTGTCGGTCACCCTTGACGAAAGCAGTTATGTGACGCGTGATTTATCGTCATGGAAGTGGACACTTTCGTGATGATAATATTGGTAATGTCATGGAACACTTCTACGACAGCACAGGTATGACTATCTTGATTCTGTCATAAATTTGTCATGGATGTACATGCATGACAAAAAACGCGACCTACTGTGACAAACATGTATCATCACGGAAGTGTATTTTTTTTGTAGTGCTCACCAGGTTAGTAGTGTAAATACCGCCATGAATTTTACCCTAGGTCCTGTTAAGGTGTAGATGACGTACAACAATAGCCCCTAGGCTAAAGGTGTTGTCGCCATATAGTGCATGATGTAAGACAGCGAAATCAGGGGCACTAAGTGCACCAACCTTCTCTCTAGCAAGTAAACACTTCGCAATGAATAGAGCAAAATAATGCATAGAAGGAAACTACAAGCCAGTGGCAGTAACACACGACACCCCTCTCTTATCCCCCACCGACAGAGTGCGATATAAGTCCTCAAACACTGCAGGCCTAGGCTCTCTTATTTCCCCGTCAGAAGGTATCATGCATATATTACAAAATTCAGTAAGTGGTATCTCACGAGTTTGAGCATATAAATTAAACTGCACCTTAAGGGGTTTATTCCTACTTATGAAATGAAAACTTTACACAAAGGAATTTTTAAGGAGGTGATATTGTTCACACTCATCTGCGATGAAGTTGATGAGTCCAGCATTGGCAGTAAATTGTGTGAACTCTTGACGGATTCCGGCTCCATCCATGAAGGGGTTATGCGGCCATTCGCACGACCACAGTTCTGCCATTCTCCGAGTATGGAGGTCACTATCCTATCATTCCCCAATGACTCGCTTGGAGTTCTTCTTGGAAGCAAACTTCCTAAAGAAACTCATCTTATTCCTATAGATACAATTATGAAATTTTTAGTCCACACAATTTTTGTCAACAAAACTTCACAATATTGATAGCAACGACTCATAAGCATGCATAGAGGCTATATTGAGCATTCAAACTACTTAGAACTCCAAGAATTTAAGTGCATCTAGTGCACCTCAGTGATTTTGGTGTATTGAAGACATATATGTTAAGGGACTGATGCGTTTGTGAGGAGTTTGATATTTACAGAGAAAGTCGGCCCCTAAAAATCAAGTTCTTCCATTGACGACTTTGGATTTCTGAAGACTTTCTGAAGATGTTGAAAGTGACGAAATTGTTGTGACCATGATGACTTGGTATTCATACGAGGAACATGAAGCGTCAAGACTTCTGTTCTCGTAGTTTCATTTTCTCTTTCTTGAGTCATAGGAAACACCGTACTGTTAAAGGGGGTCAAGGAAATACTAAGGAAAAATTTCCAAGTGATGCTCATCTCAAAATCCTACACCTACCCATCTATGGCGACCGGATTTTCGGGATATAATTTCCAGAAAATGGCCCATGTGCTCACCAGCCCCAGGATTACTGTTAGCTGATGAGGCACCAAATTGATACAGAAATTCCAAGCAAAATTACAAAATATGTGGTACAAGACCATTCTGGCCGGTGAGTACAACAAATGGTTTCTAGTTGTTGATGGCGGAAGCGGTTTGTGGATCATCAGCGTCTATGGGACTCCATTTCCCACAGGAACAGCTGACCAGGTTAACTCCTATCTTCGCAAGTTTGCTATCACCATTGCTTAGGTTCCGGGGCTGTCATCACGGTCGCTCCTCTCCAAGAAGAAATCTGGCCAAGACAATAGCCAGGGACAAGCCAGTGAGTACTTTGAATGTACTCGCAAACATTATGAACACAGGTATAATGTAACAACCGATAATCATGCTTTGAAAATATTCTATGATCACAACGTCAGTCATAAAAATAAATAAATTCCTTGATGTATGCAGGCAGGTTATTAATGTGTAACCATGAATATGTAATGACAGAGTAGGAATAAAGTGCACCATTCGGATGTGCAGGCGGCGTCTCGAATTGATGGTAAATAACAAGCATGCCTCAGTCGGGCGTCTGAGCGACACCACATAAAGGGCTTATAAAGTAAAATAAATAACAAGCATGCCACAGTCGGGCGTCTCAGCGACACCACATAAAGGGCTTATAAAGTAAAATAAATAACAAGCATGCCGCAGTAGGGCGTCTCAGCGACACCACATAAAGGGCTTATAAAGTAAAATAAATAACAAGCATGCCGCAGTTGGGCGTCTTAGCGACACCACATAAAGGGCTTATAAAGTAAATGAATAACAAAGATGCCACAGTCGGGCGTCTCAACGACACTGCATAAAGGGCTTATAAATAATCACAGTGAATACCCAGGAGGTAGAACCGTCCCAGGGATACTCAATAATTCAATTAATATAATGGGTTAGTCCACAACAAATAATAGTCATGATCATCATAAGTCACAAGTCATGATCCCAGTTTTGGTTTAACCGTTTCTCCTCCGAAGACCGACACTAAGACCGACACTTGACCCATCCTGCATCAGTAATCCTTAACCATGGACACAGCTATTGAATAGGTTTAATCTCTGCAGAGGGTGTACTCTTTACCCACGAGTAACGGATTCCTTTAGTCCATCGGGACTGATTCCGTCTGACCTTTTTAATTGAAAACACACCTATCCGCACACCAGCCCTAACTTACGGTGTGCGGAATCACCCACGACACCTGTTAAGCGAAACTTTAAGTGGGGAGCTACAACCTCGACGTAACATGGGATCACAAAATTTATACCGCGCACAAACTAGGGGAGCTACCCCTTCGGCTACAACCGAAACACCCATGCTCCCGGACCAGGTGACATTCCTACCGGATGCCTCCGGTATCTTCCACCATGGCCTCTCTGTACGGTGTGTGCTAGGAAAGGGGTTGACAACTTATCGAACTGCACCCTACCTATGGCGAGGACAAGTGGCAGCACGAAACCAGTATGGGGGTTACCGGAACAAGACTCGATCAACGGTCGACTCAGGAGGTTTATAAATTCCTTGTATGACATGTATCACAAAAATATTTCAACCAACAAAATCAACACTCATTATACCTTACTATGCCATGCCGGACATAACCATTCCGACGGAGACGGCGACCAACTCATGCCTACCCAAGGCAGAGTTTTTTTTTCGGATTACTTTACGGCATGCATGCAAGGCACATGAGGATGATTACCATCACAAGTATATTCATTTCCAACAGCAAGGAAAACACTAATATGCATCCATCCAATTGATCATATCACATGAAATAACAAGTTCTCCGAAATAAGGTGGTGTTATAAACGTGTCGACTAACAAACCAAAATTATTATGCCGAGGTTCAGAATGCTTGCCTTCAAGTTGTGGAGGGGTGAGGTGCTCTCCAAAACTTTTAAAAGTTTTCTCCTCTCCTCCAAAAATCCTATTTTCAAAAAAATTCAAACAACACATACTTTAAAAACAGCACAAAAAGTTGTCTGGAATTTTTTCGAATAAATCTTAAAATAAATTAGACAATATTTGAGAGAGGTAGGAAAAAGAATCAACTCATTTGGAGTTGTATTTAAAAAGTTAAGCTCAGTCAAAGTTTTGGTCAAAATCTGTTATTTTAAATAAAACAGAAAAAGAAAACAATTCGAATATGAACGTACACGTCGAAGGCGTATTCTGGAAATGCGCCTCCACTTATCCAGCGTGGACCGTCGTGGGTCAATGACAGTGGGCCCTTTGGCCCAGTCGAGGTTTGGTAGTCTTCCCTCCCCTCTTCTTTCTCTGCCCGAGCGGGGGCGGGGCTCCGGCGAGGCTCGCCGCCGAACGGGGCTTCCTCACGGGGATCTGAGGACGGGGATGGATCCGCTGATCAGTGGCGGTCCTCCCGGTGGTCGTAGGGTCGCCGGAGGTGGAGGAAATCGCCGGCGGTGAGCTCTGCGGCGGAGGAAAGCTTCGGTGGATTTGGGGATTCGGGCTAGGGTGATGCTCCGTCGTCGTTTGGGGCCTGGGCGGCTCCGCAAGACGGTGTGGAGCAGAGTGGTGGTGATGGAAGGGTGGGGGAGGCTCTGGTAGTGCCGGTGTGAACCGGGACGAGGCGGCGGCCGAACCGGCCGGAGTTGGGGAAGATGGTTTCCCCCCGACGATTGCGGGCTGTGGGGGTGCCATGGGGGTGGCCTGAGGTCGACTGCGTGTTCAAATGAGTTCGGGGTCCTCCTTATATAGCGCAACGAGGTCGGTTCGCGGCGGCCGTGGATGAGCTCGTCGGCGACCGCCGTTCTGTAGCTTGCAGGGTATCGTGGCGAGGCTGGGGATGGCGGCAGGAGCTAGCGGACGAGCGGGTACTGCTCCAAGGGCGAGCTGGCGAGCGGGAGTGGCTCGGGCGGCGCTGGCCAGTGCAGGGGCTGTCGGGCGGCCGTGGCGGCTAGCTGCTGGCTTGCCGGAGACGTGGCGAGGGCTGCGGGGCTCGTGGGGTGCAGAAGGGGACGTGGCGTGCTGGCTGCGGTCGGCCGAGGGCCAGAGTGAGTGCGGGGCGAGACGCGGCGGCTCGGTCTCGGCACATGCAAAACGCGTGCTCCGCTCGCGCTCTGGGCGTGCACATAGCACGCACGGAACATGCTCGACAAAATGCTAGGGCAAGCTATAGGTCTCGGATGAGGTTGGAGTTTAACAGACCTAGGCCAAGGTCATCTAGAGGCTTAGTGGACAAGTTAGTTTCCCAGAGGTGCAAGGCCTCAGTGCAAAATAAAGATCATGTCAAAATAGATCATGCCCATAAGGTGTTTGTCAAAATGCCAGGGGCACCTAGGCATTTCTTGGAGTGGCCAAAACTTCTAGAGTGGGGTCTTTTTAGATGAAAGAGAGGGTGGTAAGGTTAGTTTGTCCAAAGCACAAACTTGCTAGTGCAAGTTTTGCAAAACTTCAGTTCTGGACAGAAAGAACAGGGCATGATTGCATGTACTAGAATTGCTCCAATGAGTCCAAACCCTTGGACTTAAGGTTCTAGCAGGAAGGGCTACAAGTAGGAAACGGAATCATGGCAAAAGGAGCAAGTTATAATATTATTGTAGTACAATCCATTAAATTGGCCCAGAATGAAGATGAGGATGATTCACTCAAATTTTTCAAAGAACAAAGCTGGGGTTTTGCATAAAGTTGAATCATATGCTGCTACTAATATCCCATAATTTTGGTGGAGGCTATAAAGAAGTATTTAAATGAGTTGTAGTGCAAAATTGCCCACTGGACCAGAGAAGAAAATTGGGTGTAAAGCTCAAAATATTTAAGGAATGAAAAATCTTTTTGCATAAAAGTGGTTTGGTGACATCACAGGACCTCCCCAAATTTTGGTGGAATTTTTGAAAGAATTTATAAAAGGGTTGCAGTTAAAAAAGGACCATAAACCATGGGAAACCATTTTTCAAGAAAATAAAGATTATGGAGATTATTATATAATTAATTCCTCTGATGAAAAGAAAAGATTTTTATTGAGAGGATAAACAAGTCCAATAACATATTTGAAAAGTTTTCACTGAAGGAAATAACTCCATGATAAAAAGGAAGGAAATGTTTAAAAAAACAAAAGGGAGCCCAGAAAATAGAAGTTTTTAATTTCCTGGCAAAATTTTAATTAACAAAACAAGATTAAAATTTTGGGGTGTTACACAATCCTTTCGAGTGAAGCCATTGGAAATCTCATACAGTTCAGTCCATTTCTTCCGTGACAGAGACGAAGTTCTTCTGGTCTTTGAGGAGTTAGGAATTCGCTAGTGCGGATTGCCTACAGGTGAGGAACATGATAGCCCTGAGGAATTTGAGCCTCAAATTTCCGACCGTAACTGAGCTACGAGCCAGATGTCCCAAAATATCTACCCACCTAACGGTGATATCATTGAAGGGCATTTATGTCTTATCATGTCAGGCTGCTCCCTAGGCTATAAATAGCCGCCCCCTACAACCACTAGCTGGTTGGCTGCTCCGAGAGAAACTAGCACTTGTCATTTGAGAGCATCCCATCCTCCGAGGACTTTGAGCGAAAATCATCAAGTGAGGAAAACCCAAACCCAAAGTGATTGAGCATCACTGAAGAGATTGATCCTACATGGATCTAACACCTATTATCTTTGACGACTGTGCATCTTCCAGACGGTTAGGCGTCATGGTCTGAGCATCCAAGAGAAAATTGTGGATCGTGGAGTGACCGAGTTTGTGAAGGTTTGGAAGTCACCTGAAGACTTACCACGAGTGATTGGGCGAGGTCTGTGTGACCTTAGCTCAAGGAGAATACGGTGAGGACTATGTGTTCGGGACTGTGTGTCCTTAGGTTTAAATACCTAGCCGCTCCAAACAGATGTACAACTGTCACAACAGTTGGAACTGATCTACCAAATCATTGTCTTCACCAAGCCTACTGGTTCTGTTTCCTCAACTCTTTCATTTCCTCATTGCTGTGTTGTGTGCTTGTTCTTATCTGTTTCAAGACTTTGTCTGAAGAGTTTCTCAATTTCCTCAGTTCAATTTCTTCAGTCTGTTTTTCTTCATCCTGTGTATCCTGTGTTTACGCTTTTTGTACTCTATGCTTGTTTTCATTTCATCATGATGACCGTGCTTATGTTCTGTTATGTTTGCATCTGAGTACTTATTCCGCTGCAAGTAGTTCTTCGCTTAGAAATTTCCTCACCCTGAAATTCCTCAGTGAAGAATTCATAAAAATTGCCTATTCACCCCCCTCTAGTCAATATAACTCACTTCCAATTGGTAACAGAGCAAGGTACTCCCTTGTTCTGTGTGATTTTGGTTTAACCGCCTGGAGTTTTAGTGATGTCGACCATACGAATGAAGACTGTGTCATGCCCCATCTTTGACGGTCATGATTATCCCAAGTGGAAGGCCATGATGAAGAAGCGACTCATGGCGATGAACAATGAGCTATGGACCGTCACTGAGATTGGTCTTACTGATCTGTGCAAGATGGCAAAAGCTGATGACATTCGCAAGTATACTCTTCTCAACCTCACGGCGAAGGACATCATCTCCTCCTGTCTGTCTCAAAATCAGTTCAGGAACATAATGCATCTCAGCCATGCAAAGCTCATTTGGGACCGACTCTTGAGGTCTATGAAGGTCATAGATCTGATCGTGATCCCCGGTTTGAGGATTTCATGGTATCGCGCAAGGCTATGAATTTTGAGCCAGAATCATCATCCTCTGCACCATGCCTTATGGAAAAAGGTGCCAAGGTAACTGAATGCTACCTATCTGAGTCCAGTGATGATGAATCTGGTGATGAATTTGGACACAGCTATGTCAAACTTGCTTTCTTTGCCACTAAACAACAAAGAGCTTTGGAAAAAGTTCAAAACATGTTGGATAAGAGTGATGATATGTTGGGTGAAGAAATTGATCAATCGAAAGCTTTGGCTGAAAGTCATCGGAGACTTCAGACTAAGTTTGATAATCTTCAAAGTCATCATAACACTCTCTTATCTGATCCTGAGAAGCTTTCTTATGAATTTCTTCAAAGATAGCAAGATCTTGAGAAGCTAAGAGAGAGTTATGAAGATTTTCAGAAGGATCGTGATTCATTACTTGCTCAACAGGTCAGCGCTGCTCAGGAAGAATTCATTCCTCCATGTTTGAAGTGCATTGAACGTGAATCTGTTAATTCTTCACCTAAATGTTCAAATGCTTCTACTGCTACAAATTCTTCACCTGTCTCTGCTATCACTAATTCCTCATCTGGGGATATTTCTAGTATCACCGACGATGCAGGGCTGAAGGAATTGTATATGACAGGCGTGTACAAAAGCCTCAAAGGGCATCAGGCTCTTTTTGATGTGCTTAAAAGGCAGATCCTCAACAGGAACCCTAGGAAAGAGGGTATTGCCTTTGAGAGGAAACTCAACGCTGATGGAACATACTGGAAACCCGAGCAGTACCCCAAAACCTTATGGGTTGCTGCGAAGGGACCTCCAGTAGATCCATCAACTTTATCTGGCTTTACATGTGAATCTCCTCATTCTACTGATGAGTCATTTGACTCAAACTATAAGCTATTCAAAAATCAGAATGGTGAAGTATTTGCTAGATATGTTGGCACTAACTGCAGGAACGGTTCTCCTATGAAGAAAATCTAGGTTCCCAAAAGGTGCCTTGAAAATCTTCAGGTGAATGTCATCATGACACCACCTGTGAAGAATAGGAACCCCAGATCAAATTCTTCATATGGACCAAATTCTTCATATGGATCCAAGTCCTCGTATGGACCAAATTCCTCACAAGGATCAAATTCCTCAAAAGGATCAAAGTACTCTTATGAACATCATCATGCTAACGCTTCTGTTTCGCAGGGAAGAACTAATGGGTATGAATATGAGCATTATTCTTCTAACCATTATGTTCATAAGTCCTCGAAAAATTTATTTGATTATTAATATGCTTACCCAAACTCCTCTTATGTGAAACAAAGTGGACTGGCTTCTATGCCACCTTTCTCTTACGGAGCTCGCGGAATGATGAACTCTTTGCCACCCCTTCAGATGTGGGTGGTGAAGAAAAGGAACTAATCTCTTATGCAGGGACGGGTCTCCAGACGAACATAAACCTCTGAAGAATTTGCTGGAGACCTGAATAGGCTTGAAAGGACGCAAGCTAATCATGAAGAAAGAATTTTCATCTCTCATGTCTTCATTCTGTTATATCTGTTCCATTGCTTGATGAAATTGATCTGATGAATTTCATGTCATATTCTTCACTGAAGAAGTATATGAGTTCGTAAGCTGCACTAATTCATCTGCATGATGATCAACCCAAAGCCACTGAATGGGTCCTCGATAGTGGATGTACAAATCACATGACTGGTGATGAGAATCTACTGATGGACGCTCCCTTATCTCCATCGCATCTGAAGCATATTACCTACGCTGACAAAGGAAAAAGAAAGGTATTGGGTCTAGGTAAGGTTGCGATCTCAAAGGATCGACACATGAACAATGTCATTGTCGGTGTCAAAACCCGCGGATCTCGGGTAGGGGGTCCCGAACTGTGCGTCTAGGCGTATGGTAACAGGAGACAACGGACACGATGTTTTTACCCAGGTTCGGGCCCTCTCGATGGAGGTAAAACCCTACTCCTGCTTGATTAATATTGATGATATGGGTAGTACAAGAGTAGATCTACCACGAGATCGGAGAGGCTAAACCCTAGAAGCTAGCCTATGGTATGATTGTTGTTCGTCCTACGGACTAAAACCCTCTGGTTTATATAGGCACCGAAGAGGGTTAGGGTTACACGGAGTCGGTTACAATGGTAGGAGATCTACATATCAGAATCGCCAACTTGCCTTCCACGCCAAGGAAAGTCCCATCCGGACACGGGACGAAGTCTTCAATCTTGTATCTTCATAGTCCAGGAGTCCGGCCAAAGGTCATAGTCCGGCTATCCGGACACCCCTAATCGAGGACTCCTCAAGAGACCCCGAACCAGGCTTCAATGGCAGCGAGTCCGGCGCGTAGATTGTCTTCGGCATTGCAAGGCGGGTTCTTCTCCAAATCCTGTGTACCTATTGAATAGTGTCCGGCTTCTCGTGAATATCGCGCTCCTTGGCTTCCACGCCCAATAATGGCCATCTTCCACGTGTTGAATGAATGCGAAAAGCCAGGGTATATTTTACATTTACCCCCCTAGCTGCGCAAATGAGCTGCCTATATAAGAGACGAGGATCTAGATCCGAATCACACCACCTTCCCTTCGCGAGCTTTCATCAGAGCGCATCTGACAGAAACCCATTCCATCATGTCGACGCGGCTCCTCCTCTCGCCCTCCTAGTCCTCAGCCTGGAGATTGGGAGAGATGCTCCGTCCCGCACAGCGAGCTAGTGACGCTCCAAACCAAGGGGTTTCTTCCCCCAGCCTTCATGGTTCCGGTTCGAGCCGGACTCGCCACCTATAAGGGCGGAAAACAAGCGGAGAGCGTCCCCAGTCCCTCCCAAGGAGAGTGGGTATGCCTTGTCCCTTATTTGATAAGAGGGCTTGGATTTCAATTCATCCGTTTCTCCGGGGGCTCCTGGAGTTCTATGGCCTCCAGTTGCACAACCTTACGCCTGCCTCCATTCTGCATATTGCGGGCTTCGTAGCCCTTTGCGAGCTGTTTTTGGGCATCGAGGCTCATTCCGCGCTGTGGAAGAGGTTGTTCTGCCTCGTACCCCGTTCTCAGGAGGGGTCGATATATCAAGTGGGCGGAGCCGAACTATGGCGCATCGCCGGGACCGGATATCTATCCGGAACCCCGAAGAAGGCGTCCAAGACTAGCCTTGAGAATGGTTTTTATAGAAGATGTCCCCTGCCGGACCTGTTGGGATCAGCCTCCGGAGTTGATAATGCTCCTTTGAAGAAAGCGCCTAAGCTGGCATCCACGGAGCCCTCGGAGGAAAATGACAGGGGACGTCCTTTACGATGAGCGAATAAGGTTGTTGGCTCATTCCGGACTGACCATGATCGGGGTCATGGCCACATGCATTATGCGGGGGGTGCAGCCGCTCCAGTATAGGGGCCATCCCATGTGGGATTTCAACGGGGAGGATGATGCCACCCGCCATGGCCGTAAGGGGCCGGGATCGGTCGCTGATCTGATGCAGACCTTGTCCGCATTGTACAAGGGAGAAGAGGAAGAATTTCTTCACGTCAATCCACAGGACGGGTTTTCTATGAACAATCCTCCAAGCTGGGTAAGCGGACATTTCTTTTTGTCCATCCGATCCATATTCCCATAGTTAAGTATCTCATTTTGTGATTTCGACGCAGGAACTGCGCCAGGCCGTAAAGGATATAAACAGCCTGCCTCCACAACCCGAAGATCCGGAACGGTTCCTCCATCCGGCCTCCCAAGAGGATCCGGACATATCGGTGGAGCTGATCGATGGGGTATTTCACCAGCTGAGCATTGATAATGCCTTGGTTGCCATTACGGCCGATTACCCCGGAATACTTCCCGCCTCGCAGGTAAGTGAGACTGAAGCCCCAATACTTTGAGAATGATTCATCCTTGCTTATTTTTTATCACCGTACACCAACAGTGTTTTGCAGGGGGAGCCCTTGAGGCGGAAGGCCGAGCCTGCGGCGGCTAGCCAACAAGGGGCAGCACGGCCCAGCAGGCTAAAAAGAGGTGCGGTCTGGATTGAAGCGCCGGCGCAACGGTATGGCATGTCACCTTATTCCCAGGTTTTATTCCGAAAGGCATACTAACGCCCGTGCACTCTTCAGGAAAAAGAGCGCTCGGCGGACTATATCCGGAGAGGTTGCCAATCGAGCCTCCGCCAGCCAAGCTTCAAAGCCAGGCCCAGAAGCGGAGGCGAACACGAGGCATGAGTCAGATGCTCCTTCGACAGAGGATGCCGACAGATTGTCCGCCACCAACTCCGAGGTGGAGAGTGCCATGAATCACAGGCGCCGCCGGACAATTCTTCGTGACACATGTTTCTCCCAAGAGGCGCTGAACGCCTTCAATTCGGGAGATGCGCACCTCCATGCCGCTCAAGATGGTCTAGCCAGAGCAACGGATCAGTATGTAAAAGACATATGAGATAGGAAATTTAACAGTTATATAAGCCAGTAGCCCCCGAGACTTGAAATAGTTAGAATAACTAATTTAAGAATCATTTATTGTGCAGGATCTTACAGAAAAGAATACCCAACTGTCCCAGGCGCTTGAAGAGTGCAAAGCCCAACTTGAGGCTGCACAAGCCGCGACAGGGGAAGCCAAAGAGACCCTTCTGGTAATATACGTTTTTGAAAGATAAGTATGTTGTGAAGTGCGGCATGTGTATAGATCTGACAATAACATTGCAGATGGCGCCGGAGTAGATCCGAACAAGCAACAACTCTTCTGCCGGTTAAAGGCCGGCGAGTACATGCTTACGAGGGTGAGGCAGGAGAAAAATAATCTCCAAGATGCCAACACCCAGCTGGGTGAGGAACTAAAAGATGTTCATGCCCAGCTGTCTGACTCCGTTAAGGAGAATCGACGGCTTCGACGGGTCATTTTTAGTAAGTGCTTAAACGAACTTTGAAAAAAGAGTTCGGCGAGCAAGTCGACTAACAGAGTTATGTCTGTAGGTATGCTCACAGGCCGTCCTGCAGAGGAAATGCCCGGTTCTACGGGTGACCTTCTTCCTGAGCTCTTACAGCTGCACGAACGAGTTCGACAGGTGATGAAAGGCGTCGCCCATGCCTTGTGGCCATCTGTCTCCCTGCCCGAAGGCCTTGGGGATCTTGCAGAGAGGCTCCAGGGAGCGCGGCGGCGCTTCCAATTATGGAAGATATCGGCCTGCCATCAAGGCGCCAGGGAGGCCTGGGCCATGGTGAAGACGCGGTACACGAAGGCTAACCCAAACCACATGGCCGAGGTCGGACCTGTGGGGCCTGATGGGAAGGAGATCCCTGAGAGCTTAGTGTACGGCCAGCTAGAATTGGCCGCGAAGTATTCCCAGCAGGACTGTAAACTAGACAGCCTATTAGATGGCATTAAAGAGGAGTACAATCAGTCAAATTGACTATGTAATTTAAGGTGACATGTAAAATGCCTTCTAGCCGGATTGTAGATCGTTTGTCATAGCGGACCATTTCGCTTCAACCTCGGGACCCAGTAGTCTGGAGTGTGTCTGAATACCCTCGCGGTTATATGAAAATCGTGGCCTGCATGGAGACCAAGCGTAGGGGTCATTAGTGCTTTATCAGACAAGTGCCCAACTAGTTATGTTATATTACATGGTTAGTAAGAAACATCTTCCAGGGAGAATAGTTCCGTTAGGGGTTCCTTTTCACAGGAGGCATGCCCTAAAGTGCATGTCCGGACTGCGAAAAAAGCAGAAAAACATCTGGGGGCAGATAAATAAATAGGTAAGAAATCTTCTTTTAGTTCACCGACCGAATACTCTCTTAAGAACACTAGCTTTCGGCTTCACCCAGTCTAAGGTACACATCCGGCTGACATGGCAGTAACAATCGCAGAGGTGCTCCCTTTACCACCTAGCCGAACAAGCGGGAGCGTGAGGGTAAGCATGAAGCCGAGCAACCCAGCTTGGCCAAAACTTAAGTCATATCGATGCATATAATGGTGAATAAAAGGTACATGCGGAAGTGTGACACATGTATTGGGCATGAAGCCCTTATAATTAAGCTTCTGTGAAAGAAGCCCCCAGGTACAATGAACGCGGATAGCGCGTCAAGTGTGTGCGAACAATGCGCTAACGAGCCTTCGAAGGGTGGAAAGAAAAAGGAGGGAGAAGGAGAGAAATAGAAGACAGCTAAAATGTAAAATATGGACAGAAGAAGGAGACGAACTCAGAATCCGGCGCTAGGCGTAGAATCTTCGGAGACGGGCTGCGTTCCAAGGGGTCGGCTCGAGTCGGTTGTCCGATGCATCTCGCAGACGGTACGCTCCACCGGTCAGGACTTGGTCGATGATAAAGGGACCTTCCCATTTGGGCTTGAGTTTGTCCTTTTTCTTGTCCGGCAGGCATAGAACTAGCTCGCCAACATCATAAGTTTTGGCCCGTACTTCTGCTTTGATATCTTGAGCCTGCTATTGATAGAATGCGAAACGGGCTTTTGCTACGTCACGCTCCTCCTCCAAGGCGTCCAAACTGTCCTGCCGATCGAGCTCGGCTTCTCTTTCTTCGTACATGCGCACACGAGGTGAGTCATGAATTATGTCGCATGGCAGAACTGCCTCTGCGCCGTATACCATAAAGAATGGTGCGAATCCGGTCGTGCGATTCGGAGTGGTCCGCAGCCCCCAGAGTACGGAGTCGAGCTCCTCTACCCGGTCGTGTTAGATTCCTTGAGGACCGCACTAATCTGGATTTGATGCCGCTCATAATTAGACCATTTGCTCGCTCAACTTGACCGTTAGTTTGAGGGTGATAGACTGAAGCGTAGTCGAGCTTAATGCCCATATTTTTGCACCAGAGTTTGACCTCGTCGGCTGTAAAGTTCGTGCCGTTATCAGTGATGATGTTGTGGGGGACACCGTAACGGTGTACGACCCCTGATATGAAGTCTATCACCGGTCCGGATTCGGCCGTCTTGACAGGCTTGGCCTCTATCCATTTGGTGAATTTATCCACCATGACCAGTAGGTATTTTTGCTTGTGGGTTCCCCCTTTAAGGGGTCCGACCATGTCAAGCCCCCAGACCGTGAAGGGCCAGGTGATGGGTATAATTTTGAGGGCGGTGGGTGGCATGTGGCTTTGATTAGCAAAGAGCTGGCATCCGACGCATCGTTGTACTAAGTCCTGAGCATCTTCCCGGGCCGTCGGCCAATAAAATCCTGTACGGAAGGCCTTGCCTACAAGGGCCCGGGCTGCGGTGTGGTGCCCGCCGAGTCCGGCATGAATTTCAGCCAGAAGATTCCGCCCTTCCTCTTTGGAGATACACCTTTGAAGGACTCCGGTTGTGCTTTTCTTATAAAGCTCTCCCTCATGGACTTTATAGGCTTTAGATCGCCGCACTATGCAGCGGGCCTCGTTTTGGTCCTCGGGAAGTTCCTGCCTAGTTAGGTAGGCTAGGAATGGTTCTGTCCATGGGGCAATGACTGCCATTATTACGTGGGCTGAGGGTGTTATTTCGTTGGTAGAACCAGCAACTATGTCAGAATTTTCGGTGTGGGGCAGTGCCGTTTGGTCCGGGTTGTTATTTTCGGACTCTCCCTCCCATAATACGGATGGCTTGAACAGCCTCTCTAGGAAGATGTTGGGGGGGACAGCATCGCGCTTTGCGCCGATGTGTGCCAACACGTCTGCTGCCTGGTTGTTATCCCGGGCTATATGGTGAAACTCGAGCCCCTCAAACCGAGCTGACATTTTTAGGACGGCATTGCGATAGGCTGCCATTTTCGGATCTTTGGCATCAAAGTCTCCATTTATTTGGGATATCGCGAGGTTCGAATCCCCGTGCACCTCTAGGCGTTGAATGCCCATGGAGACTGCCATCCGGAGACCATGTAGAAGGGCCTCGTATTCGGCTGCGTTGTTGGAGTCCATATACATTATCTGGAGTACGTATTGAAATGTATCTCCGGTTGGGGACGTCAGAATGATGCCAGCTCCTAGGCCAGCCAACATTTTGGAGCCATCGAAGTGCATTATCTAGTTGGAATATGCGCCATACTCTATAGGGAGTTCGGCTTCGGTCCATTCGGCGACGAAGTCGGCCAAAACTTGCGACTTAATAGCTCTCCATGGCTTATAGGTTATGTCGAACGGGAGGAGCTCAATGGCCCATTTGGCAATCCGGCCCGTCGCGTCGCGGTTGTTTATAATGTCGTTAAGGGGTACTTCGGAGGCTACTGTTATTGAACACTCTTGAAAGTAGTGTCACAGCTTCCGGGATGCCATAAACACCGCGTACGCTATCTTTTGATAATGCGGGTACCGTGACTTGCATGGAGTTAGGACAGTGGACACGTAGTAAACTGGTTTTTGAAGGGGGAACTTGTGTCCGTCCGTTTCTTGTTCGACAACGAGCACCACGCTTACAACTTGATGAGTTGCCGCGATGTATAATAGCATTGGTTCGCCCATGTTGGGCGTGGCCAGGACCGGGTTTGTTGCCAATATGGCTTTTATTTCTTCGAGTCCGGCCGTGGCGGCATCCGTCCACTCGAAGTGTTCGGTGCGTCGGAGGAGGCGATAAAGGGGTAATGCCTTTTCTCCCAAATGAGAGATAAAACGGCTTAGAGCCGCCACGCATCTAGTCAACTTTTGTATTTGTTTGAGGTCTTTTGGGATATCCAATTGTGGCAGAGCTCGGATCTTGGCTGGGTTTGCTTCAATTCCTCTACCGGATACAATGAAGCCCAAGAGCTTTCCGGCTGGTACTCCGAAAACGCATTTTTCCAGGTTGAGCTTGATGTCATATGTTCGGAGATTATCGAATGTGAGCCTCAAGTCGTCTACTAGAGTTTAGACATGCTTGCTTTTGATGACCACATCGTCTACGTATGCCTCCATTGTTTTGCCGATCTGGTTTGCTAGACATGTCTGAATCATGCGCTGATATGTTGCGCCGGCGTTTTTGAGCCCGTAGGGCATTGTGTTGAAGAAGAATGGGCCGTATGGAGTGATGAATGCCGTTGCGGCTTGGTCAGGCTCTGCCATCTTAATTTGGTGGTAGCTGGAGTATGCGTCGAGGAAACACAATGAATCGTGTCCTGCGGTAGCGTCGATGATTTGATCGATGCGGGGAGGGAAGGGATCCTTTGGGCAAGCCTTGTTGAGGTCCTTGAAATCGACGCATAGGCGCCACTATTTGTCCTTCTTTGGTACCATCACCAGGTTTGCTAGCCAGTCCGGATGTTTTATATCTCTGATGAATCCGGCCTCCAATAGTTTACCTAGCTCCTCTCCCATGGCCTGTCTCTTGGGTTCGGATAAACGCCGAAGAGCCTGTTTGACTGGCTTGAACCCTTTTAGGATGTTTAGGCTGTGCTCCGCCAACCGGCGTGGGATTCCTAGCATGTCTGAAGGGTGCCAGGCAAAAATGTCCCAATTTTCGCGCAGGAATTCTCTTAGTGCGGCGTCTACATCAGGATTTAATTGTACCCCGACGGATGCCATTTTTGTAGGGTCCATTGGATGGACTTGGAATTTGACTATTTCGTCCGCTGGTTTGAAGGAGGTGGACTTGGATCTCTTATCGAGTATCACATCGTCCGTATTCACCTTGGGCGCGTAGCGCGATGAGTTTCTCGGCCGTTCTGACTTGGATAGTGCCTCCAAGGCGGTCACGGCTGTCTTATTTTCGGTAGCAGTGCTATGTCCGGTCACTAGCAAGAGTGATGATTCCGTTGGGCCGGGCATTTTGAGCTTCATGTACCGATAATGGGGTATAGCTTGAAAAATTGTGAATGCCTCTCACCCTAATAGAGTGTGGTATCCGCTGCTTTGAGCAGGGCCACTTGGAACATGACCTCCTCGGACCTGTAATTATCCGGCGTGCGAACACCACATCCGATTGTGATTTTTCCTGTCTGGCGTGCTTCTCGTGAGGATTATTCCTCTAAAGGTTGTGCTGCTTCGCTCAATGCGGCTCTAGTCTATTTCCATTTTTCGGAGGGTTTCCTCGTAAATGAGGTTCAATCCGCTGCCACCGTCCATGAGTACCTTGGTAAGGCGAAAGTCGTCCACTATCGGATTGAGGACCAATGCGGCTGGTGCTCGGGCTGTTCGAAATTTAGGTTCGTCACTGGCATTAAAGGTAATAGTCGTGTCACTCCATGGGTTTATCGTTGCTACTTGGTAAACTTCGGCAAGGTTACGGAGTGTTCATTTCTGCATATTATTTGATGCGAAAGTCTCAAAAGGCTATTAATACCGTCTTTGGTATCCACAGGCTGGTGCTCTAGAGCTAGAAGCTCTTAGCCACTTTTGGCCACTGCCGTAGTATCCAACATGCTCTAAGGCTATGAGTTGGAGTGGCACCCTACGTACTATGAATTTTGCGGGGTCCATTGAGCCATCCCTCCAAGATCTGGTTCCATGCCCTATAGAGGTTTTGCTTTTTGGTATTTAACCCGAGGTGCTGGCGATGATGCACCCTTTTATTTGACTGGGTTGTATTCCGGGCGGATTGTCCCAAAATCTTGTTTGACTTTCGGTAGCTTTCCATCGCCATACGATACTTTTCGTACTATGGGCGCCAAATGCATAAGCGTGTAATGTCACGGCGACTTATAGCGTTGAGGATCCCGTTGTCCGTGCAATTATTGCGGAAGAATGAGATTGCGTCCTCCTCGCGGTAGTCCTTTATCCTGTCCATAACCAGGAGGAATCGCCCGATAATGGTGTATCTTTGTTCTGCGGGCTCTTGCCGAATTTGAGATAGGTCGCTCATGTTTGGGTGGGCGGGTGGAATTAAATCCGGAACCGCGCCCAATCTGAGGCTTAAGGGCCAAGGAGCTTCCGAACTGGGAAGCTTGGATTCTTGGATGTTGTCCAATGAATCTAGCCCGCTGCCTGACTTTAGGTTCAGGGCTTGATTGACGTCCTCTCCTCGGCGGGAATCCGGCATGGAGGGATCGGGAATCCGGACGTAGCTAGTCCTTAAGATAGAAGAAGGGTCGCCGTATTGTTCCTCTACCACATCAACATGGTGGGTAACACAGGAGAGTTAATCTCTCTCGAGATCGGGTTTAGGCGAATCTGATCATAGTCTAAGCGACTCCCGAGCGGCGTCACGATCCAAGAGCTTCGTTTAAGGAAGAGAGCTCCATCGGATATAACTGCTCGTGACTCCGACTTAACGTGAAGATTAATTTCGATGACCGAGAAGTCATCATCGGTAGCAGCTGACGAACGAGCGGTCATAAGAAAACCGCCTAAGCCGGAGAGTTTGGCCGATACCAAAGCTTCTTTAACAACGATGTCGTCTTTAAAAGGCGGGATGAGGCATCCTTCACGAGGGTGGCGACACAGCGGAACTCTCAATCAAAGCACCAATGTCGATTGTCAAAACCGGCGGATCTCGGGCGGGGGTCCTGAGCTGTGCGTCTAGGCGGATGGTAACGGAGACAAGGGTCACGATGTTTTACCCGAGTTGGGCCCTCTCGATGGAGGTAAAACCCTACTCACTGCTTGATTAATATTGATGATATGGGTAGTACAAGAGTAGATCTACCACGAGATCGAGAGATGCTAAACCCTAGAAGCTAGCCTATGGTATGATTGTTGTTAGATCCTCACGGACTAAAACCCTCCGGTTTATATAGGCACCGAAGAGGGTTAGGGTTACATGGAGTCAGTTACAATGGTAGGAGATCTACATATCCGTATCGCCAAGCTTGCCTTCCACGCCAAGGAAAGTCCCATCCGGACACGGGATGACATCTGCAATCTTGTATCTTCATAGTCCAGGAGTCCGGCCAAAGGTCATAGTCCGGCTATCCGGACACCCCCTAATCCGGGACTCCCTCAGTCATGCTTGTCGAGTCCTTAGGATTCAACCTCATGTTAGTCTCAATGCTTTGTGATCTTGATATGGTTGTTATCTTTGGCAAGTATTGTTGTGTTGTGATCATGGAAGCTGACAATTCCAAAGTTTTCGAAGGCTTTAAGAAAGAGATATGTATATTGTTGATTTCTCTACAGCACCACAACCTACTATATGTCTACTTGCAAAAGCTTCAGATGGATGGCTATGGCATCGACAACTAGGTCATGCTGGCATGAGGAACTTGCACACGCTCACGAAGAAGAAGCATGTCATTGGCATTGAGAATGTCAAATTCCTCAAGGATCACATGTGCGGAGCCTGTGAAGCTGGAAAGATGACCAAGGCCAAGCATCCAGCGAAGACTATCATGACTACCACTCGACCATTTGAATTGCTTCACATGGATCTCTTTGGTCCTAACCACTATTCTACATTCACCAATGAAGCATCTCTATATGGCTTTGTTATTGTTGATGATTACTCTCGTTACACATGGGTGCATATTGTCACTTACAAACTGAAGTGCAGGAAGTCTTCAAACGAATTTTGTCAAGGGCTTCAACCAACTTTGGTGTGAAGATAAAGCCCATCAGAAGTGACAATGGAACTAATTTCAAGAATACTTGTAACGCCCCGGATTCGATGCGCCAGGTGTCTGCCAGTTATTCGCCGTCGTTGCCATGTCATTTGCTTGCGTGTTGCACTTTTCCATGTCATCATATGCATTTCATATCATGTCATCATGTGCATTTCATTCTGCATACGTGTCCGTTTCATGCATCCGAACATTTTCCCCGTTGTCCGTTTCGCAATCCGGCACTCCTATGTCCTCCTGCATCCCCCTTTTGTCTCTCGTTGTGAGCGGGTGTTAAACTTTCTCGGAATGGCCCGAGGTTTGCCAAGCGGCCTTGGTATAGCACCGGTAGACCGCCTGTCAAGTTTCGTGTCATTTGGAGGTCGTTTGATACTCCAACGGTTAACCGGGTAACCATTAAGGCCTCTTTTGTGTGCAGCCCAACACCCCTTCCAAAGTGGCCCAAAACCCAGCAAACCCCCTCGATGTTCTCGGTCGTTCGATCACGATCGCGTGGCCGAAAACCGCACCTCATTTGGACTCTCCTAGATCCCTCTATCTATAAATAGGTCCTCCCCCTCCATTTTTCGCGGATGAACCCCTAACCCTAGCTTCTTCCTCCTCCCGCAGCCGGACACGTCCGGACCCCGCCGGACATGTCCGCGCCGCCGCCCGCGAATCGGTGGCCGCCATGTGTCCCGCCGCCGTCCCACGCCGCCCGAGCCCGTCGAGTCCGGATCCAAACCAGCAAGTGAGCGAATCGGGCCCGCCCAGGCCATCGCGCGCCACCGCCCAGCAGCCTCGTCCCGCCGCCAGCGCGCCCTCGCCTCGCCGCCGTGCGTCATCCGCCCGCCGCCCTTGGCCCGCACCTCCGCGCCCGTCCGGCCGCCCTCGCCCGCCACGAGACCCGCCGCCTCGCCCGGCTGCCCAGGCTTCGGCCGCGCCTCCTCGCCTCCAGCCCGGCCTCCTCACTTTGCCGCCTCGGCCTCGGCGGTGCCGCGCCGCCCCGATCGCCGCGCCCGCCCCCGCGCCGTTCCTCCGCTCCGGTCGCCAGCGCCGCCGTCCCGTCCGCCCGGCCCCTGCGGGGCGGCAGCCTCCTCGACCTCCTCCGCGCCGTGCCCCTCGCCGGAGCTCGCCCGGCCGCCGCCCCGCTCGCCGGAGTTCGTCTCCGGCCGGATTGGGACGAGATCCACCAGCCCGCCGATCCAAACGCGCCTCCACCTCCTCTGGATCCCTTCGTCCCGCACGCTTCCGTCCCGCGTTGACTTTCGCGGAGGTAAAATTCGCCCAAGTCCCTGAGATTTTCAGCATTCTGGTGCCCTGTTCAACATGCCATAACTCTCTGATGGTAGCTCCGTTTTGCATGCGCGATATGTCAAAATGTTATTAATGAGATGCTCCACATTACGTTCCATTGTGCCATGTTCATTTGAGTTCATCTTGATGCCCGAATCGTTGTTGCAAGAGTGCTATATGATGTTAACTGCTACCTGTTATCAGAACTTGATGATTTGTCATTTTTGTTGCATCTGATGTGTGCATCCTATGAGTATGAGTCCTACATGAGTTTTGATCTATGTCATGCCATATTTACAAGGGCTCTATCCGTATATTTTTTTGATTCCTGTAGTGAGTGCATCAAGCTTGTTAAGTAGGGTACTTGCTGTTGCTGTTTTGCATGTCTGAATCTGGTATATCATGATGCTATTTTAGCCTGCTTCTACAGGTCATTCTATGCATAATCAGGAGATGTTCACTAAGGATGTTTTGTTCTACATGTCATGCTTTACCCATCCATGCCCCTGGTTGCATTTATGGATTGCTGTAGGTTATTGTAATCTTGCTCCAAAATTGCTAAATAATGTTGCTGTCAGCCTGTTAACATTAAGTTCAGTTTTGCCATGTGTTTTGCTAGTGATATATGCACCCTATAAACTTGCTCTTGCCATGCTTAGCTTCATAATCATTTATTCTTGCTGTTGGTTTCCTTTCCATGACATGTATTACTCTGCGGTGAGTGGTTCAAGCTCACCAACATGTCTACTTATCGTTGTTCCTGCCATGTATAAATCTGTCATATCATTTGCCATGTTTACATGGGTGCCATCATATTTTCTGTGCCCTTTTGGCTCATGGTCAGTAAGGGACTTTTGTTCGATGCAATTATTATATTCATTCCATGCCTTTGTTTTCCATGTTAACTTTCTGTAACATGTTGTTTGATAGCTCTCAACATTGCAACCTGATGTTATTTCTGCAAGGTCTGAAACTGTTATTATTTGCAATCTTGCCATGTCCTTTTGAGCATGTTCTAGTGATTTCTGGAGATAGCTCAGTGTTCATGTTTTGTCATGCTCTATCTGTAATTCACGTCCATGCCTTTTGTTATCATGTTCAGATGCTGTAGCTTGTTGTTTAGGTGCTTGCAATATGCCTAGTTGCTGTTGTGGACAGATTGTTGCTATAACTTATTTTGAACCTTTGCATGTGTTGAACCGTTGCTCCGTTTTGAGTGTGCTCTATATGAAACTTGCTTAGATTTGCATGTAGTTTCATATTATCATGTTGCATCCTTCTTTTGAGGTGTTTGCTTGATGTTTGTATGCATTTAGCATCAATGTCATATTCAACTTGTTTTGCTCATATCTTCTAGGCCGTAGCTCCGAATCTAATGAACTTCATATGTATCTTGACTAGAATCTCGTGTAGATCATCTTGGTGCATCTTAACTTGCTGTTTAACAACTTGAACATAAAATTTATTCAGATCTGGACCAATTTCGAAATTTGCATATGAGGACTTACCGGAATTGTTATATGTTGTTCCCGGCCTCATTTAAACTTGCTTCGATGTGTTGCTCTTGTATGCATCATCTCTTGCCATGAGTAGCTTCATGTAGCTTTGTCATGCATCATGCTTGTTTATGCATCATGTCTTGTCTATGCGTGGTGTGTTTACCATGTTGTGTGCTTCTCTCGATAGTTCCCGTTTCGTTGCGATCGTGAGGATTCGTTCGTCTACGCTTGGTTCGTCTTCATGGCTTCATCTTCTTCATGGACTCGTTCTTCTTCCTAGCGGTATTTCAGGCAAGATGACCGCTACCCTGGATCTCACTACTATCATTGTTGTGCTAGTTGCTTCGTTCTATCGCTTTGCTGCGCTACCTATCACCTGTTTATCAAGCCTCCCATATTGCCATGAACCTCTAACCTTTGACACCTTTCCTATGCAAACCTTGTTTGGCTATGTTACCGCTTTTGCTCAGCCCCTCTTATAGTGTTGCTAGTTGCAGGTGAAGTTGAAGATTGCTCCATGGTGGACAGGATTATGTTGGGATATCACAATATCTCTTATATTATTAATGCATCTATATACTTGCTAAAGGGTGGAAGGCTCGGCCTTATGCCTGGTGTTTTGTTCCACTCTTGCCGCCCTAGTTTCCGTCATATCGGTATTATGTTCCCGGATTTTGCATCCCTAACGCGGTTGGGTGATTTATTGGACCCCCTTCACAGTTCGCTTTGAATAAAACTCCTCCAGCAAGGCCCAACATTGGTTTTACCATTTGCCTACCATCTATACCTTTCCCTTAGGAGAAGCTAACCCGAGGATCATCTTTATTCAGCCCCCCCGGGCCAATGCTTGTCTAAGTGTTTGTTCGAACTATAGTCCTTGGCAGCGCCACCTTGGGGAAACTCGAGGGCTGGTTTTAGTTGTACGGTGTGCTCATCCGGTGTTGCCTTGAGAACGAGATATGTGCAGCTCCTATCGGGATTGTCGGCGCATCGGGCGGTCTTGCTGGTCTTGTTTTATTACTGTCGAAATGTCTTGTAGCCGGGATTCCGAGACTGATCGGGTCTTCCCGGGGAGAATGAATATCCTTCGTTGATCGCGAGAGCTTATCATGGGCTAAGTTGGGCTGCAGGGTTTAAACTTTTGAAAGCCGTGCCCGCGGTTATGTGGCAGATGGGAATTTGTTAATATCCGGTTGTAGTAAACTTGAAGTAAACTCTTCTAAAATACACCAACCGTGTGCGTAACCGTGATTGTCTCTTTTCGGGTTGATCGAGAGGAGAACACAGTTTACGGGTTATGTCACGGCGTAAGTAGGAGTTCGGGATCACTTCTTGATCATTACTAGTTGACGACCGCTTGCTTTGCTTCTCTTCTCGCTCTCATTTAAGTAAGTTAGCCGCCATACTCTGCTTGGTCGCTGCTGCAACCTCACCACTTACCCCTTCCTTTCCCATTTAGCTTTGCTAGTCTTGATACCCATGGTAATGGGATTGCCGAGTCCTCGTGGCTCACAGTTACTACACCAACAGTTGCGGTACAGTTTATGTCACGATGATCATGGCGCGAGAAGCGATGTCTACTTGTTTTGGAGTTCTTCTTACGCTTCTTCTTCGATCAGGGGATAGGTTCCGGTCGGCCTGGGCTAAAGGTGGTGGATGTCATTTGGGTTTACATTTGTGTTTCATCCATAGTCGGATGATGCTCTTATGTATTGTGATGTTGTATTCATGTGTCATTGTATGTATTGGATGTATCCCCACTATTATGTAATGTTGATGTAATGATATCCACCTTGCAAAAGCGTCTTCAAGATGCGCTTCTATCCTTGGTGGGACCTTCGAGTTCCTTTAGGATAGGGTCGCATCTTGGGCGTGACAATACTGGTCTTGATGACTATCTTGATGAACTTGTTATTACTCATGAGTTATCTGCTCCTTATACTCCTCAGCAGAATGGCATCGTGGAGCACAAAAACAGGACTCTTGTTGAGATGGCTCGCACTATGCCTGATGAATGCAAAACGCCTCGTCATTTCTGAATTGAGGAAATTGATATGCATGCAACATCATCAACAGGGTATATCTTCACAAATTCTTCAAGAAGACTGCATATGAACTCCTCACTGACAACAAACCCAATGTGATTTATTTCAAAGTCTTCGGTTCTAAATGTTGGATTAGAGATCCTCGTCACAATTCTAAATTTGCACAGAAAGCACATGAAGGTTTTATGCTTGGTTACGGAAAGGACTCGCACACCTATAGAGTCTTCAACAACGTTCACCACGAAGTTGTTGAAACTGTAGATGTGCGGTTCGATGAAACTAATGGCTCGCAAAGAGAGCACGTACCTCCTATGCTAGATGAACAGTCTCCTGAGGAAACCATCAAGTTCAAGGCTATTGAGGATGTCATTCCTACTGAAGAATCTGCTAAAGAAGTCATTCCAGAATGTGAAGAACATCATGCTGATGCACCTAAGGCAAACGGTGCTGAAGAAAATGTTGATCCAATTCCTCGACGACAACCCGCTCATCCTCGCGTTGCAAATGAAGTGCAGATTGAGAAAATCATTAGCAACATCAACATGTCCTCTCACATGCTCAAAATCTCCACATTTGTCTAACTTTTGTGGGCACTTTGCTTTTGTCTCTGTCGGCGTTCTGGGAACGGGGGTCCCCAGACTTGCCTGCCTGCGGCCTGCGGCGTGGCTCAAAGGAGGCCCAGGACAGCCCATCTTCATCTACGCAAGCTCAAGACCCTCGAGAGCCAAGCCTCCCGGGCGGACGACCAAGAGTTTCCTCGGTAGCGGCCTCGTCGGGCTGGCTCACGAGGCCGGATAGTTCAAGGCGGGGTACCTGCAAAGGTGCCCATGGCGCAAGCCATGACGACCAAGAGGCGCCGGTCGAGGCGCCAGCCAGCATAACGTCCTCCTTTCCTCTTTGGTGCAAAGGGAGCAAGCGCAGCAAGAGCATCAAGCAAAGGCATCCGTTTGATTGCAACAAGACCAAGACCAGCCCCAGCGGTTGGAATGCGGTCATCGTGGAGCCCAAGCGAGCGTCATCACGAGCCTTTGGCGGGCGAGGACCAACTTTAGTCAGGATAAGTGTACCTGCTGTTCCCCTTCAAAATGGCCAATTGTTGGCGCCCTTCCCGCTCAATATTTGGGAAGAGGCCCAGGGCCTTCGTCTATATAAGTAGAGCTAGCCACCATAGTAGGAGGACGATCGGATAGAGTGGGAAGCACCCGAAGAGAGAGAGAGACCCGCTCCTCAAGCTAGAGCGACGGGATACCACTTAGCAGTTCATCACACCCACCAAGAACAGACCCTCGCGAGGCTGTTCTTCCCTGTACTATTCCTCATCAGCCCAAGAGGCAATCCACACACCACACACTAGACTAGGGTATTACACCACAATGGTGGCCTGAACCAGTATAAATCTTGCGTCTCTTGTGCTGTTCTTGTTAGTAGTTTAGGTCCCTGCGATTGGCGGCGTCTGAGGCGGTGGAGGGTTGGATCTCCGCGCACCCGGAGTTGAACCTTAAGGGTCTGCGGAACCGAAATCCGACATTTGGCGCGCCCGGTAGAAGTCTTGGCCAGAATCTGCCTTTCGTCGCCTCGTTCTTCCCCGACCACCGCAACCATGTCGGCCTTTCGTCGCGCTCGCGCCCGGCCGAAACCCGCCCTACGCCGAAGCGCCGAGCCCTCGCCTCCCATATCGCCCAGAGCGGCCCCGTCGGGCGTCCTCGTCGTTCCCGTCACTGCTTTATCCAGCGCCGCCACCGGCCCGGCGGGAAACGGCAACAAGCGTCGTCCCAGCACCCGTCCATGAGGCGGGGCGGCCGCACCGCCACGCCGCCGCTCACCCCGCTGGTTCTTCGCCGCGCGCCCCGCGACCATGGAGGCCCGAGCTGCACTCATCGCGCCAGCGAGCTCCTGCGCTACCGCCCGTCGGCAGCGTCTGAAGAATGGCTCGACCGTCGCCGAGCTCTGCGCTACCGCCCGTCCGCTTTTGCTGCACCGCACCGCTTCGCTGGCGATGAAGCTCCTGGGCGCCTCGATCGCCTCCTCCTCAAGGCGGCGCCTTGGCCCCAAAACCTGTGCCACTGGCGGAACCCGCTCCGCCCGGCGCCGACAGCGGCAAAGCAGAAACTGCCAAAAGTTCCTCGCCCACAAGAAGCTGCCCGGCGCTCCCGCTCCAGCCACGACAAGACCTGCGCTGCCCCGGCCAGCGGCGCGAGGAGGCCTGCAAGACCAAGCTCTGCCGTCCGAGGCCCCAGCGGCCACGGCGGGCTGCCGCCCTTCACCCAGGCTGAAATCGGCGTCGCGTGGCCCGCCAAGTTCAAGCAGACCTGCCCCCACGCTTCTGACGGCATGGCAGACCCTCTGAGTTCCTCCGGCTCTCTGAAAGCTGGGCATCGAACTGCCAGCGGAGATGAAAAGGTCATGGCGAACTGGTTTCCATGGCGCTCAGGGCCAGCCAGCGCTGGCTCTGAATCTGGCCCCGAGCCACGATCTCTTCTGGGCGAGATGCGCACCGCTTCATCGCCAACTTCCAAGGTACTCGCGACCGGCCACCCGCCGTGGCGACATCACGCAGAATCAAGCGGCAGCCGGAAACCACGAAAAAGTACATCGGCGCTTCAACAACGCGCTCCTCAAGATCCCGGGTGTGGAGGAGGCCATCATCTCTGCCTTCTCCGGCAGGCGTGCGTGGCGTCAAGATGAAGGAGGAGCTGGCGATGCATGAAGATCTGTGCACCTCCTGGAGCTGTTCAACTTGGCGACCAAGTGCGCCGAGGGCTGAGGAGGCGCCTCTCCACCTCGAGCTGCCTGCCATGGATCCGAAGAAGAAGTCCAAGGCCAGGGCGTAAAGCGCAAAGGGGCTGCCGTACTTCATGGCCGAACCAGACACCTGTGGGGCGGAGATCAGCCCGAGCCTTCCAAGGGCAGCGATGCTGCGTGTACCACGACCTCCACACCCACAACACCAATGAATGTCAAGAGCTCCGGGCCGTCGCGTGAAGGAAGGGTCGACAAAGCGCCTGGCGCAGCGGCCGGGCTACTGACCGAGGAGGAGGAAGAAATGCAGGACGCTGGGAAGACCGCGGCCCGCGCCAAGGGTGGCGCGACCAACCTCGCGAGGACCGCTGGCAAGACCCACCTCGCGAGGGGGGCTGGAGGGATCAGCCTCGTGAAGATTGCCCGCAAGGGAATGCAGGCCTCCCTCCGCTGCCGCCGCCACCAAGGAGAATCGAAGACCGTCATCGGGGCGAGGGCTGGGGCTTCCAGGAAGCGTGTGCGATGCTGCATCTGGGCGGAGCCCAAGCCCGACCTCCCATCGCATCTTCAAGCGGTTCGCCCGTGAAGTGAATGCAGTCCTCCCAAGCTCGAGTCCACGCGCCCTCTCGGTGGTGGCGTGCGCCATCACGTTCAGCTCGGCGGATCAGCTCAAGTCGCGCAGCCACGGCGAGTCCTCCGGTGCTTTGCTCCCCAATCATCGCCGACAACGTGTTGGTCACCAAGACCCTCATCGGCGGCGGGCGGGGCTCAACGTCACATGCATGGAGACCTTCAACAATCTTCAAGTGCCCTACTGACCCGGCTTGACCAACCAAGCCCTTCTCCGGAGTCACAAGCGGCTCCACAGTCCCGATTGGGCAGGTCCGCCTTCTGTCACCTTGAGGCCCGCGATAACTTCTACACCGAGCTCGCCGACTTGATGTAGCCCACGATACTTTGCCGTACAACGCCATCCTCGGGTACCCAGCGTTGGCCAAGTTCATGGCCGTGACCCACCATGGCTACAACATCCTCAAGATGCCGAGAAGCGGCGGGGTCATCACGGTGCCTGTGAAGAGAGAGAGATGCGGTGTGCTCCTTGGGCGAGCTTTTGAGCCGCATCATTTGGAAGACCCATACCATAGCGGCAGGACGCCTCCCGAGGCAGCACCCAAGAAGAAGAAGACATCGACCGGCCCGGCTCATCAAGAGACAGGCCCCTTAGGGCCCGCGCCGGGCCAAGGGGAGCGTCCTTCCATCGCATAGGAAAGCACGCCCGGCGCCCTCCTCAGGCAGGGCTCGGGGGCTCTCCCCTGGAGGGCCCCCGACCTCGCCAAGGTCTTGAGGGAGGCGCTTGGGCACCACGCGGAGGCATGTTTCGAAGCATGTTTCCCGCAAGCAGGAGCAAGACCAGGAGGACAGAACCCCCGAGAGTTCATCAGCAAGGCCATTCAGGAGTTCTGAGGTCAAGGGTCATGAGGGGCAGCCGCGCCTGCCAGCTGGGGCCCCCATCCAGGCGAGGATGGTGGGTTCTTGCGTCTGCATCGGCGATGCAGGCTCAAGCCCAGCCGCATCTCAAGAGTGCCTCTGGCCCTCGCGAGTGGGACGTTGCGAGGGCCCGCCCCACAACTACGTACGCATGCCTTTTGGCCTGCCAAAAGCGGCTGCTGCACACCAACGTCTCATGAGGACCATCCTGGAGGCTCAAGAGGTCAGGCACGCCGCAGCCCTGGCGGAGATGGAGATGGCCCGTGAGGGGCCGCCAGCGCCTCCGGAGCCTCCCGAGGCCCCTGAGCCTGGGGGCTCGTGAGGATCGGCTCTCGCAGCCCACCGAGTCTGCTACATCAATGACCCTTCATCCCCAACATCACTAGGTGAAATCTTTAAGTTTTATTTCTGGCTGGGAGCGCCTTCAGGGCCGCATTATTCCCAGGCCGCGTGGGCCCGTCCCTGCGGCATGTATCCCTTTTATTTCATGTCCTTAGCTTACCCTGTTGGGGGCGCCCCTCGGGCTGCATCATCCCCAAGCCGCTCGGGCCAGTCCCAGTGGCATGTATCCTTCATGCGTTTTCCTTAGGATTATGCTCCACCATGCTTGTTATTTGGTGCCTTCTCCTGGGTGGAGAAATCTTGCACGTTAAAGGGGGGTGCCTGAGCATCGCGACTCGGGGCTCCTCTGGCTCTCCGGCCCTCACCCTCTGGTCTTGTCCATGGCATCGCGACCTGGCTTGCCGGCGTGACGGTGAAGACCAGCCGAGAGCCGGGACCCGAGGGCAATGAAGTTTCGTCATCCAATCCAGCTAACGTGTTAAAGGGGGTGCACGAGCATCACGACTCGGGGCTCCTACGGCTCTCCGGCCCTCACCCTCTGGTCTTGTCCATGGCATCGCGACACGGCTTGCCCGGCTGACGGTAGAGACCAGCCGAGAGCCGGGACCCGAGGACGTGAGAGTTTCGTCATCAATCCAGCTTGTGCGTTAAAGGGGTGCACGAGCATCGTGACTCAGGGCTCCTACCGGCTCTCCGGCCCTCACCCTCTGGTCTTGTCCATGGCATCGCGACTGGCTTGCGGCAATGACGGTGAGGAACCAGCCCGAGCCGGGACCCGAGGACGTAGAGTTGTGTCATTTAATCCATCTTGCGCGTTAAAGGGGGGTGCCTGAGCATCGCAACTCAGGGCTCCTACCGGCTCTCCGGCCCTCACCTTCTGGTCTTGTCCATGGCATCGCGACCTGGCTTGCCAGCGACGGTAGAGACTAGCCCGAGAGCTGGGACCCGAAGACGTAGAGCACCGGCATCTAGCCCTTTTTGCAGGAACACACTCGAAGATAAGGCCCAGGGCCAGGCGCAACCCGCCTTGAGGTAGGGCCTCGTGAGTCCCGCGCTGGCTCACGAGTGCCCCGGCGCACCTCGCGAGGCCTCTCGCGCCACTCCAAAGCAACTAACGGCGGGACTAACAATCGCCCCGGCGAGCTCTTGTTCCCTTCGTGGTAACCCTGCAGGGCCCCTCCGAGGAGCACGGAACGACCTCGCCGCGTAATCTCCCTTTAGCCGAGGCACGGACCTGGCACCGCGCCAGGAAGCATCGCCCTAACCCTCGAGATAAGTCACCCTCCAAACACACTAGTCATCGCAACACCATCCCCGCACTCAATGCAACTCCGCGTTAGCAACGTCGCTCTCCTTTCTCACCGAATGATGGCTGCTTGAGTGCCAAGGGGGACCCCCTGAGCATCGCGACTCAGAGGCTCTTACCGGACCTTGGGCCGCTCACCTCCTGGCCTTGACCACGGCATCGCGACACAGCATACCAGCGATGGTGAAGCTGCCTTGGGACTGGGACACAGCCGACGCAGGCACCAAGCCCTCACGAGGTCTGAAAGGAAGGGACTGAGCTAGAACGGAATGAGCATCCCGCATTGCCTCATAACAAGGATCATGTTGATAAACGAAGATATAAATATCTTACAAGCCCCCGCGGGGTACATTCTTGGCTCCTCGCAGGAACGAAAGACGTGAATCCTAAGGAGTCCTATCTACAGGGACCACCGCGGCAGACGTCATCATCAACAGTGGGCCACCCGGTCCGGAGCCGACCCCATCGGTCGAGGCGGCGGCGATGTAACGAGCTTCGCCCCTGCTCCGGGCGGCAACCGCGAGCTCGAGGCTCGTGGCTGTCGTCGCTTCGTCTCTGGCGTCATGAAGAGCTTCGGCGTGAGTCGCTGGATCCCCAGCGCCTTAAATGCGCTGGGAAGCTGCCAAGGGAGCGGGCGGTTGGCCTCTGTCTCACCACAGTAGAACCCCGACCACCTCTCCCGGGGCAGCACTCCAGCCGGCGACCCTCCGCGTCGAAGAGCTTGAAGGACATCACCGAAGCACCGTCGTACTCCAGGTGGATCGTGAGGGCGCCCCTCGTCCTGCAGACCCGGGCGACCTCGTCCCAGCCTCGAGTCATGAAGACCTCGCCCGGGGCAACTACTGCGACCTCTGCCCCGGTCGCGAGGGTGCCGCAGGCGGCGTCTTTGCAGACCCAGTCCCAGGGGCTCCCCCTGAGACGGCGAAGCGAAAGAAAGAAGGAAGGAGGATCCAAGACTTAGGGGGCGGCGGCGCAGCACGCAATTCAGCGCAGAGCCCTCGGCGTGGACTCCATGGGGGGAAGACGCACACCTTTGTGACCCGCCAGCGTCGTCGACGGCGCCGCTGATGGCGCCCAGCGTCACCTCCTTCAGGGCCACCAATCTGCGCATACAAGGGAAGAGGAAACCCTGGTGACGGTTGCACGCACCAGGGCATGGGCGCCTCCTCGCGCGCGCTCCTGCCCTGAAACCAGAGATAAAGCCGCTTCTTTGGGGGGAGCGGGTCAGGATCCTCTTGAGGAGCCTTTCCCTTCTCTTCCCTGGAGAACCGGTGGATCGGAGCCATGGCAACAAGACGAGACGAGGAAAAGGAGAAGCAGAAGGATAGACCGGGAGGGCGCACGCCGTTCCGTACTTATAGCCGGCGGAGGCCAACCGTCGGCCTCCACGATCACCGATCATCATGACCAACTCTGCATGCAAGGACACAGCCGAATCCGAGGCGGTTACCAAGGCATCGTGGGGAGCAGGCTCCCGTCCAATCAACCGCCACGCGGCGCCCAAGGCCGCGGCTGTTAGAGCCCTGGCAACCGCACTTGCCCTTCGCCTCTCTGCTCGGCCAAGTTGGGCGCGCCATGGGCCGGGGGGCTCTGTCGGCGTTACAGGAGCAGGGGTCCCCGGACTTGCACTGCCTATGGCTGCGGCGTGGCTCGAAGGAGGCCCGGCCGGCCCATCTTCATCAACACAAGCTCAAGACCCTCGCGAGGTCCAAGCCTCATGAGGCGGATGACAAGGAGCTTCCTCGAGCCTGGCCTCGTCGAGGCTGGCTCACGAGGCCGGAGAGTTCAAGGCGGGGTACCTCGCGAGGTGCCCATGGCGCATAACCATGGCGACCAAAGGCGCGATCGAGGCGCCCGGCCACGCATGGCGTCCTCCTTTCCTCTTTGGTGCAAAGGGAGCAAGCGCGAGCAAGAGCATCAAGCAAAGGCATCCGTTTGATTGCAACAAGACCAAGACCAGCCCCAACGGCTGGAATGCGATCATCATGGAGCCCAAGCAGGCGTCATCACGAGCCTTTGGCGGCGAGGACCAACTTTAGTCGAGGATAAGTGTACCCGTTGTTCCCCTTCAAAATGGCCAATTGTTGGCGCCCTTCCCGCTCAATATTTGGGAAGAGGCCCAGGGCCTTCGTCTATATAAGTAGAGCTAGCCACCATAGTAGGAGGACAATCGGATAGAGTGGGAAGCACCCGAAGAGAGAGAGAGAAACCAGCTCCTCAAGCTAGAGCGACGGGATACCACTTAGCAGTTCATCACACCCACCAAGAACAGACCCTCGCGAGGCTGTTCTTCCACATCTTATTCCTCATCGGCCCAAGAGGCAATCCACACCACACCTTTGGGTAGGGTATTACACCACGATGGTGGCCTGAACCAGTATAAATCTTGCGTCTCTTGTACTGTTCTTGTTAGTAGTTTAGGTCCCTGCGATTCGGCGAGGAACGAGACGGTGGAGGGTTGGTTCTCCGCGCGCACCCCAGAGTTCGAACCTTAAGGGTCTGCCAGAACCCGAAATCCGACAGTCTCTATCACAGAGCCCCCTATGGTAGATGAAGCATTTCTGGAGCATGAATGGATTCAAGCTATGCAAGAGGAATTATATCAATTCGAGCTCAATAACGTCTGGGAACTGGTCAAACGTCCAGATCCTCGCAAGCACAATATCATCGGCACAAAATGGATCTATCGCAACAAGCAAGATGAAAATGGCCTTGTTGTGAGGAATAAGGCACGACTTGTAGCTCAAGGCTACACACAGTTTGAAGGAATTGATTTTGATGAAACTTTTGCACCTATTGCTAGACTTGAGGCTATCTGCATACTACTTGCTTATGCTAACCATCATGATATCACTTTATATCAAATGGATGTGAAAAGTGCATTTCTCAATGGTAAGCTTGAGGAAGAAGTATATGTTGCTTAACCCCTAGGTTTTGAAGATCTAAAGCATCCTGACAAAGTCTTCAGACTCAATAAGGCCATCTATGGCCTCAAGCTGGCCCCTCGGGCATGGTATGAAACTTTGAAGGAATTCCTCATGAATAAAGGCTTCAAACCTGGTTCACTTGACCCAACTCTTTTCACTAAATCTTATGATGGTGCATTGTTTGTGTGCCAAATATATGCTGATGATATCATCTTTGGCTGTACTGACCAACGTTACAATGACAATTTTGGTTATATGATGAGGGAGGAATATGAAATATCTATGATGGGAGAATTGAAATTCTTCTTAGGTCTTCAAATTAAATCAGCAGTAGCAATGGCATATTCATATCTCAGGAGAAATACCTCAAGGATGTATTGAGGAAATTTGGCATGCAAGATTGCAAAGGCGTCAAAATCCCTATGCAAACAAATGGCCATCTATGCACTGATGAAAATGGTATTAACTTCGATCAAAAGGTATACTGCTCCATGATTGGTTCTTTATTGTATTTACGTGCATCTAGGCCAGATATTATGCTTAGTGTTTGCATGTGTGCCCGATTTCAAGCTACACCGAAGGAATCACACTATAAGGCTGTGAAGCATATTCTTCGATATCTAGCTCACACCAAGAAGCTGAATAACAAGAGGCTTACATCCATACATACCGTATTACACAAGTAGGACCATTATGGTCAAGTCTTGAGTATAACATTGCAGCGGAAATCTTCGTCGATAACTTGGACCCATGCCATACGCCTTAACCCTACGGGCATTACATTTGAGGCGTCCTAGCTCGCATGTTAAGTCACCAAAGTATTCTTCACCATATCATGTTCTTTCATGCACTGGCCAATAAAATAACAAGTGGCAAGCCGGTGAGTACTTAGAATGTACTACTTAAGCAACCCATGTTTTGGTTCAAAGATACAACAATGCATGATATCGTAAATTTTTTGCGAAAGCTAGTTTTGAGTGCAATGACCTGTTCAACAACTTGTAAGGCGTGCATCGGGAGAATTCAAGTAACCATGAGGACATGTTACGGATATCAACATAATAGAGTGGGCATCAACCCAACTCAATCATGTCAAGTCCTTTGACTTGACCCACGTAGTTCTTCCCACTTATCCAAACACATACACTGGTTTGTAAACATGTGGACGTAGCCCAAGAGCGGTTACCCAATTGTCCTTGACCATGGACACGGCTATTCGAATAGTTTTACACTCTATAGAGGTTGCCCACTTTACCCACAAGATCTGGGGAACTTTAGTGTCAGCCACGACCCGGGGTACCTCAAGTACCCGGGGTAGCTGTCGGCATACAGGAGCAGGGGTCCCCGGACTTGCTGCCTATGGCTGTGGGCGTGGCTCGAAGGAGGCCCAGCCACGGCCCATCTTCATCAACACAAGCTCAAGACCCTCGCGAGGTCCAAGCCTCATGAGGCGGATGACAAGGAGCTTCCTCGAGCACGGCCTCGTCGGTGGCTCATGAGGAGGCGGAGAGTTCAAGGCAGGGTACCTCGCGAGGTGCCCATGGCATAAAGCCATGGCGACCAAGAGGCGCCCGATCGAGGCGCCAGCCGCTTGATGTCCTCCTTTCCTCTTTGGTGCAAAGGGAGCAAGCACGGGCGAGAGCATCAAGCAAAGGCATCCGTTTGATTGCAACAAGACCAAGACCAGCCCAGCGGCTGGAAGAATCATTGGGGAGCCAGTGCGGCGTCATCACGAGCCTTTGGCGGCGAGGACCAAATTTAGTCGGGATAAGTGTACCCATGTTCCCCTTGAAAATGGCCAATTGTTGGCGCCCTTCCCGCTCAATATTTGGGAAGAGGCCCAGGCCTTCGCCTATAAATAGGAGTAGCCACCCCATGGCGAGAGGACCCGATGAGATCCGAATCCTCATCAAGAAACCGATAGCTAGGCGGTGAACCCCACCCTAGCAGTTTATGTCGCACCCGCCAAGAACAGACCCTCGCGAGGCCGTTCTTCCTTGTATTGTTCCTCATCAGCCCAGAGGCAATCCACCACACCACAGCTGGAGTAGGGTATTATACCACAATGGTGGCACGAACGATATAAATCTCGTGTCTCTTGTGCTGTTCCGTTTAGTAGTTTAGGTCCCAGCGATTCGGTGAGGTGCGAGGCGGTGGAGGGTTGGATCTCCGCGCGCACCCGGTGTTCGAACCTCAAAGATGCCGCCAGAACCGAAATCCGACATTTGGCGCGCCCGGTAGAGTGCGCGGAATCCACCTTCGCCACCTCGTGTTCCGTCGCATCGTCATCACCATGTCCAGCGACCAGCGGGCAACCAGATCCTTGGGCGGCGTGGCCCGCCCTTGTGAGCCGCTTCGCCTCGGCGACCCGTGCCCGAGCAGCTCGCGGTCCCAGCGCTGCGGGCAGGCGGCGGAAAACTTCGAGGCTCTCACGCCGCTGGCGGCGCGGTCGGCAACAAGGGCCTCAATCACGCCCGCGTCCACGTCACCATACACCCAGGGAGGCGAAGCGAACTTCGAGGCGCGGCAGATGGCCGAGAGCTGCTGCGGTGCAAGCTGCTAGAGAGGCGGCATGACGTCTTCTTTGGGCGAGTGGCGAGCTCACTGGCTTCGCCGCCTCGGGGGCTCACCCCTTCTGCACCCAGCTTCCATCTCAGGCCCAGGGCGGCCCACACGGGGGCTCTGTGCGTGGACGCGGGCTCCAAAGCTACTCCAACACCGACGAAGCTGTCAGCACCGGGCGTGGCGGGTTGCCCGCCCGGCCGCGGAGAAGAAGGACTCGGCGTAACCACGGCCCGGAGTGGACCACCGCGCCACCACCCCATGGTGGGCGCGTCAAGCGAAGCCGCTTGGCATGCTGAGCACTCTGGCGTGGCCTTGGGATGACGGCGCCCGGAAAGAATACGTGCCCCACATGATGGACCAAGGGCACCCGCATGAGAGAACAAGGCTCGCTCCTCGGCCAGTGGGGGATGAGGCGCCAGGCTGAGCTCTTCCAGAGCCTCGGGATTGTCCCACTGGTCGCGCGGGCGGCGATTATCGGTACCGCTACTTCCTCAAGAGCAAGCATACGCTAATCGTGGATCGCGGGGAGGTGTAGGTCGCGGCTGACAGCTGCCCCGCTCCTGCAGTCTCCTACCCCTCGGGAGGAGGGCGCAGGGAGCTGCAAGAGAGGGGCCGAGATCCAACATCACCACCGCGGCGTTCGGAGCAAGGCGTTCTCAGGAGGTAAGCCCTCTGCTGGGGAGGTGCCTAAGGGCCTGCCCCTGGCGAAGGACCCGTGGTCGTCGGGGGAACCGCTGGCGACCGCTCTACCCCATCGGCGGCGTCCTGGTTTCCGGTCATCGTTGATGGCACTAGAGTATGGCGCAAGGCGGGGCCCTCGTCTGGCGATATGAAGCAAGGCCGGTAACTGTGAAGAAGGCCCGGTGCTGTGAAGCTTCGCCGCCCGTGACACTCTCACGTAATAATGAGTGGGGCTGTACACGCCCGGAGTCTCGAGGTGCCGGCCTCGGGCCACAGGGCTCCCTCCCACACCGATGGCAGCACTTAGCTCCAGCTGGTGAGAAGGCGTCCAAGACTAGACTAGGTGCCAGACGCCGGCTTTTCTTACCTTTCTTCGCCTTTCCATTTGGTTGTCGCTTTCCCCATTTGGATTTAAGTTGGATTGAATTTGAGATTTGCGTGTTCGGGGAAGGGGTGCTTAGTCTCGTTCGAGCAAATCTCTCGCGTTTCGGTTACCACTCCGCCTCAGCTGCCTCCCCTCACGAGCCCCTCGCGAGCCAGGCCAGGCCTAGCTTGCGCGCGGCCCAGCCTGTCGCCGCCGCGTCCTCTCCGGAGGGTTTTTACTGTAGATCCTACGGATTCGATCAGGAGACACTCAGGTCACCGCAGCCTCCCACAGGCTGTCTCAGGGCTCGTACGAAACAAAGGTAAACTAGCCAACCAGCACGTCGCTTAGCCAACCACTTGGCGCGGGCGTATGGGCGATGTAACACCTGCTAATACGATGAACACAAGTTTTACATGAGGGGCTCCCCCTCCCAAAATGCTCTCACAGCCATCAAGACAAAGCCTGAGTTCTGTTCATGCAGGGTAATGGAGCAGGGACAATACATAATCAGTCGGATAAATCCCCCAATGCATCCTCAGGAGCACCTCCCGAGCCATTGCTGGCGTCGCTGGCCTCGTCGTCACTGTTTGCGTGGCCATTGGCGGCATCAGGGCCGTTCACCACGCCGCCCTCATCGGCAACCACGATCACGCCGTCGTTGTCCGAAGCAAAGGCCCTGATGAGAGCATCCACATTGTCTTCCACCCACTGCGCCGGAGTCGCCCGGACGGCTGAGGAACTGAAGGCGATAACTGCGTCAAATTCGTAGTGGGGGTCCATGTTCCGGAGATGGCTGAAGACACGAGAAAAGGCGCACCCATGCAGCGCGCGGCTCCTCTCCTCCACCAACCTATTGGCCCTGACCGACCGCGCCTCCAACCCGTCACCACATCGGTGAAGAACTGAAGATTGCCGGCATAGTTAACTGCGTGCGGCTCGCCAACAGCCGCCTCGTAGATGTTACCCAAGGGTGTGTTGGCTCTTTCCCGGAGCGTGGTGAGCATGGGGCCGTGCTCATGCTCCAGGATTCGCCCGGCGGCGTATCTCGTCCGCATTACAGCGGCGTGGCGGCCTCGGCCTCCTCCACCCGTTGGCGAAGAAGGAGCACCCGGCTTTGAGAAGGTGGTTGACTCCCCTGCGCCACCTCGAGGCGGCCCGAAGAGCATCGGCCCGCCGTCACCTCCTCGGCTTGGCCCTCAAGGCAGCAGTCCTGCCTTCAGCCTCGGTCTGATCAACCCAGCCTCTCCTCGAACTTCGCTTTCGAGGTTCAAGTCTTGCCCGTCGCAACTCGGCGTCCGACCTCCTCCAGGACGCGGGCTTCCCATGCAGCGACCTCATCCTCCGCCCGCGTCGCCAAGCGCTCCCTCGTCTCCAAGCGCTCGTACTCGCGCGCGCGTTCGGCGGCTTCAAGCATCAACGCCTCCTCACGCTTCTGGAGCTCCGCCTGGTCGCCGGAGGCCACCTTCATCGACGCAAGGGCTGCCTCGCGCAGCTCCACTTGCTCCTCTAGTGAGTGACACCGGGCCAGGAGTTCCTGTGCCCGCTCCTCCGCCGCCTCTCGCCACCTGTTAGCTTCCCGGGCCTCCTCGACGGCCCGAGCGAACCTCCCGAGAGGCTGCCAGCGATACCTTGGCCTCCTTATCGTCGGATCGCTGATGGCGGCGCAAAGGGAAAACAGTGCCCTCCAGCTCACGCCTCTCTGCGGCCAGGCGCAGGCCCTCGGCCTCAAGGCGCGCGTCTTCTTCAGCGAGCTCTTCACCAAGAAGGCTCTCTGCGGCCAGGCGCAGGCCCTCGGCCTCAAGGCGCGCGTCTTCTTCAGCGAGCTCTTCGCCAAGAAGGCTCACCGCGTCAGCCGCCCTTCAAAGAAATCCTTGGCGAAGTCTTGGCGGCGCTCCGAACACGCCTTCGTGCACGTCTTCCACACCATCAACCGCCCCAAGCGGGCGCCGAGAACCACGAATCAGTACTCCCCCTCCAGGCAGGGGGCTGAGGCGCACCCTCGCTGACGGCCGGGCATGCCAGCGCCAGGCCCGGCACAGAGCCAGCCCACCCCAGACGAAGAAGCGAGGCGCCTCGTGTCGCCGTCCACGACCAGGCAAGAAGCCCACGGCAGGCTAGCTATGCCACGAGAAGGCTCGCGAAGAAAGGCCGCGAGGCGCGCAGGGCCTCAACGCTCCTCGGGGCGGTTTGCCCCCCTGATCGCACTCACCACAAGGGCTCCACTGCTCGGAGCACTCAAGGACGGGGGAGGGGCGAAGCCTAGCGCTTCGACTCCTCACCCATCTCCGTGAGCTCGGCGAGGAAGGGCACTGCAGGCAGAGATCGATCCTGGCAGCGAAGGATCGGGGCTGGAGAAGGAGAAGGCTTACTCATCGGTGGCGAAAGTACTTCCTCACGCTTGGCAGCGACAAGGGTAATCATCACCGGGGCCTCTCTTCTCTTCGGAGGGCCTCGAAGTCCACAAGGAAGCGACCCAAGATTTGGCGCCAAGTCGGCCTGCGGCGAGGGAGAAAGCATCAAAGGCGACTGCGTCGAGGCGTCCGCTGGCAGCCTGCTGGTCGCCTCACCAAGAAGCAGCGAGGGCACGAGGGCTTCATCCGCGGCGCTGCGGGTGGCTTCTGCCGCCCTCGACCCACGGCGGCATGAGCCTCGGGAGCTGCTCCCTCATGAGCGTCGCCCGGCCTTTGTCACCCAATGAGGTCCCTTGACCTCTGGCGGCTCGTGCCTCCCTGCCCGCCACTTGAGGAGGAGTCGCCATGGCCCGGCGGAAGGCGATCACCACCACTGGATTCTCGCGAGGCCCCTGGAGGCCAGCGGGGCGCGGCCCCCATTCGTCAAAGACAGGCATCTGGTTCACAAAGTCGCCCCTATTCTGGCAGCGCTATAGCAAGGCCCCTCGATGCCGGATGCCACCGGGGTTGGGGTCACCAGTCAGGACCAGGACCACTGTCCTCAGCACTTCAGGCGTTAGGTCCTCTTTCCGAATCCTCATACGATCAACAAGCCCGCTGAAGGCCCACCTCCGGTGGGAGTGGCGTTGGAGAGGAGCGATACGGCATAGCAGGAACTCCTTCACCACCTTGGGCGCCAATCCGCCAAGCTTTCTCGAGAACTTCGAAGTGGTGCAGACGAAGAGCAAACCGGGGGCCCGCGAGTGTCACTTAGCCCCAGCCTGAGTTGGGGACAGCGGCGAAGATAGCTCCGTCGGCGAGGCTGGGCACCCCTAACGTCCACGTCTCTGACCACCTTCATGAAACCCAGCGTAGGCGGGGAAGGCTGAAGTCAATTCTGAAGCCGATGTCTCGGGGCAAGCGATGAAGCTCACGCACCCGAGCATTGAAAGGGGTCGACGAGGCGCGAGGGAGAAGAAGTGGGCGCAACAAAGACAGCGAAGGAATGATGCCCGTCATTGCCTCACAAGCGAATGCAAATACCGCGAGAAGGGTGATGGATTCGGGACCCGGAAGCATCATATGGATCTGGTAATGGGAAAGCACGGCATTGAAGAAATCTGAGAAGGGGGAACGATCTTGCCCAAAGGCGTCGGTAATCTGCGGACCTTGGTGGGAATCCTGTCAACGGAGAAGCGAGACGCAGGCCGGGCCGTCGTATTCCCGCACTCATTGAAGATGGTGGCCAGGGCCGAGCGGATCTTGCCCAGGCCCTCTTGGTTGACTATGGCCGGCCAATTGACGGCGAGCAAGGCGGAGGCATGGGTTTCTTCCCTTTTCCCTTCCTCGCCGGGGCCATCACGGCAGGAAGGAGATGGGGAAGGTTCGAGATCAGAGTGGATGCAAGAGCTGGAGTTCGAGAGAAGGAAGGACAGGGAGTGCTCAAGCAGCAGAAGGGGAGCGGATGTGTAAGACGGCGTGTCCGCCTAGCAAGGCCGCGAAATAAGGAAGCGTGGGGGGAACAGTGCCCATGTCTAATCAACATACGCCTTGGCGCCCAAAAGGCCGCAGGTTGTTAGGGGCCCTTGACGCTCGCACTTGCCCTTCGCCTCTCTGCTCGGCCAAGTTCGGGCGCCCGTGGGCCGGGGGGCTCTTGACGGCGTTAAGGGCAGGGTCCCCAGACTTACTGCCAGCGGCTGTGGCGTGGCTCGAAGGAGGCCAGCACGGCCCATCTTCATCAACGAAGCTCAAGACCCTCGCGAGGGGCCAAGCCTCATGAGGTGGGCGACAAGGAGCTTCCTCGAGCACGGCCTCGTCGGTGGCTCATGAGGAGGCGGAGAGTTCAAGGCAGGGTACCTCGCGAGGTGCCCATGACGCAAGCCATGGCGACCAAGAGGCGCCCGTCGGGCGCCAGCCCGCGCAGTGTCCTCCTTTCCTCTTTGGTGCAAAGGGAGCAAGCGCAGGCGAGAGCATCAAGCAAAGGAATCCGTTTCGGTGCAACAAGACCAAGACCAGCCCAACGGCTGGAAGGGAGTCATTATGGAGCCCAAGCAGGCGTCATCACCAGAGCCTTTGGCAGGCGAGGACCAACTTTAGTCAGGATAAGTGTACCCGATGTTCCCCTTCAAAATGGCCAACTGTTGGCGCCCTTCCCGCTCAATATTTGGGAAGAGGCCCAGGGCCTTCGCCTATAAATAGGAGTAGCCACCCCCATGGCAGAGGACCCCGATGAGATCCGACTCCTGATCAAGAAACCAGTAGCTAGAGCGACTGAACCCCACCTAGCAGTTCATCGCACCCGCCAAGAACAGACCCTCACGAGGCCGTTCTTCCTTGTATTGTTCCTCATCAGCCCAAGAGGCAATCCACCACACCACACACTGGAGTAGGGTATTACACCACAATGGTGGCCTGAACCAGTATAAATCTCGTGTCTCTTGTGCTGTTCCGTTTAGTAGTTTAGGTCCCAGCGATTCGGCGATGTGCGAGACGGTGGAGGGTTGTATCTTTCCCTAGACGACACTAACATGGAGTCCACTCGATTGGTAGTAACCCCCGTGCCCAACATTTGACAACTTAAAATTTGTGGAGCCTTGCTCCCATATTAATCACATACCACTGGCACGGCGTACCAACGATGTGTCCAGTGCCCCATAAAAATGTTCTTGGCCGCCCTACCTGGCACGACCCCGTCCCGAAAGAGCGCAACAACAACTCTCCCGTCACTAGTAATGCGGGCTCCAAGCTAGTATCGGCCTAGGTAATCAATAATGCCCTTTCCCTTATAAGTGTAGTGTGGTTGCGCATGTAAGGTTGGAATAACGGTCGCAACTTAAACCAATCCGTTTTGAAAACAACACACACACACACTTGCCTCGGTACACCACTTTGTCATCAAGTGGTTACCCAACTCATTATCTCCCTCGGGCATAAGTGCTACCCGACAGGGTTTTCGAAAAGTCTTTTGTAAATACTTTGTCTCCATCACCATGCATATTCCCGTCCCATTTGTGTAGCCACTACTATAGCATCCTATCTACTCCCTCCGGCATAACCCTCATAAGGAGGTAGGGTCATGCACTATGCAAGTATCAACGAGGAAGTAACAGAGGCAACCCATCAAGGTGGTTACCACCTCATCATGATTCCATTGCAACAACAATATGGTGCTATATGACATGCATAAAAAGGGTTTCATAGACATGGTCAAAGGGCTGCTTGCTTGGTTCATCAGAGTCTTCAAATCTTCTGGTACATCTCCGAGTATTTCGTCTACTTCGTCAACTAACGTCGGAAACAATCATAGTAAGCAACACAACAAGGCAGGAAATAAGAGTGCTCTAAAAATATTGATAAGACTTATCAAGGACATCTCGGGTTATATGAAAATTAACCCGAGTGGTTTCAATGGCATATGGTCAGTGGATATTTCTAAACATTTTGATATGATGGAATCAAGGGGTTTATGGATTTGTAAGAAGTGTACAGAAACATATTTTTGAAAAATGAGCAAAGGCACCCATTTAACAAACCATGAGTTTAGAAGCATCTAGGAGTTGGTTTCACTGGATTTGGAGTTCAAATGAATTTCCTATGAATTTGCAAAGTTGACTAATATGAAGAAATGGCTCATTATATTTTGTGGCACAGAAAGTATTAATAAAAATGTTCATGACCTTAGTTATGAACTTAGAAGCATCTAGAAATTTGAATCATGGCATTTGGATCAAAAATGGGCTATCTGTGATTTTCTAAAGTTTATCACAGAATTAAGAAAATTGGGATTTACTAAATAAGTGTGAAGGAAATTTCTCTAGAAAAATGTGCAAGCTCCTCTATGAGGTAGGGAATGATTTATAGAGTCACTAGAAATTTGAATCATCAAATTTGGATATCATTTGAATTATTTGTGGATTTTACAAGTTTACAGAAAAAGAAAAAGGAAAGGGAAAGGGTTTTACCCTTATCCTACGCATAGGGCGGGAGATAGCAGTGGGCCGGCCCAGCGGCTCAGCTGCGCGATTGGCAGGGCGACGTCGAAGGCATCTTCGCCGAAGTAAGTCTTCGCCCGGGGGAGGCATTTTCTCCGGCAGCCCGTCTCCACTTAAACGGGCGTGGCCCGCCCGGTGGTCGCTGACGCATGGGGCCCAGCGCTCAGGCCTTCGCCTACCTCCCGCTCGAACAGAGCAGAGGCAGGGAGGCGAGGCCGAGCGGGCGCCGGCGCTCTCCTGGGCGGCACGGTCCACCTCCGGCGGCGCCCGACACACCCGCGGACTCAGCGTGCCGCCGCACACCCGTCCATGTGCTGCACGCCCACGGGGGAGCCCGGGAAGAGGAGGGCTTCGGGTGCGGCGGACCGGGGCTGACGGCGGGGTTCGGCAAGGCGAGGAAGGCACGAGGAGGAGGGGATGGAGCACGGGGGGAGTTGGCGGTGGTGATGAGAGGGTGCGGGTGTGTTCATGGGGACGAGAGAGGGGTCGAGGCCCATGAATTTAAGCGGCGGTCGGCGGCACTGCTCCGGCCATGGAGGTGCAAGGAGAGCATAGGAAGATCTGTGGGTTGGTCCAGGAAATGCACGAGAGGGAGAGAGGGCCAAAGGAGTAGAGGGGGGCTCGGGGGTGGCCTTAAATGGCGAAGCCACGGCTCACCGTGGACGCGGCGCACGGGTGGTCGTTGAAACGGCTCGGGCGGCAAGGGGTGCGAGCGAGAGGTTGTCTGTGGTGCTCGTGGGGGTGGAGTAGGGCGCCAGGAAGAGAGAGAGGGAGCGGGGCGAGCTACGGGTGGAGCCACGAGCTCGCACGGGCATTAAGCGACTCAGGCGGCTCTGGGCACCTGTGCATGGGCAAGACAGAGGGGGAAAGGAGGGGGCCAGCGCGGCTGTCGTGTTGTGGACATCGAGGACCTCGACTGGCGCGAGGGGGAGGCTCGAGGTAGTCGGGGGACGCGGTGTCAACGCTCGGGTGCTCTGCCACGCGCTCTAGAGCATGCAAATGGCCGGCATCCGTGGCTTTTTGTGCGCACCCACGCGCCCACTTGTGTCTAGCGTCCGCAGGGGTTATAGGCAAAAGCTGAGGAGAGCCTTGGATGCTCTGGAATGTCAAGGAGGGAGAGAGAGGCTGAGAGAGAGGGAGAATGTTGCTGCCCAGAGAAGAAAAATGGGGTTCTATCCCCCCTTAATCATGGCTCCTCGGGCAGGTAAAGATGCAGGGGGTTAGAGGAGTATCACATGAGGCTGTTGTACAAATTTGGACTCAAGGAGATTAGTGGAAATGGACAAAACATGCATTTTAAATTTCTGCCAGAAGGTGTTTGATGCAGGTTTGGGAAAGAAAATGGAATTCCCTTGTAATGAGGCTTCACAGGGTCAAATGGCAAGAGAAAATAAGAGGTTCCACCAAGATTGAGTTCATTTGGGCAAAGTTGCCAATGCAACTTTTGTAAACCGTAGAAATCAACAGAAGTGGACTTTTCAAGATTTAGTCATGCAAAGCTATTCTCCTTGATGCACCACTTAGTGTAGTGTCATCATTTGAGGTTCTGAACATGTCCACAAAAGTTGAGATCAAAAGGAGAAAGTTTCCAATGTAAAGTTGTTCAAATTTGGTTCTGGACAGAGAGGGTTTTGGGGCACTTTGATCAAGATAACATTCTCTCCAACTTGTGCCATCTGGTCTAGATGCATTATTACACCATTTGAGCATGTGCACCAAGTTTGAGAGCATTTGGACATGTTTGACAGTGAAAAGTTGTTCAAACTTGAAAAAGGACAGAAGTGGTTTTGCGTGGATTTCATGGGGTTCTACTATTCTCCATTTCATGAGACTTGGCAAGATCATCAAACATGTCATATGTGACATGCTAGAATTTTCTTGGAATTTTTGGGGAATATTTCCTTTGTAAATATTTCAAAAGCTTGAAACATCCAGAAAGGATTTTTCAGGGGTTTGACCACTAATTTGAACATGACCATGTGTAGAAACTCTTATATATGGAAAATATATGTCCATTGAGTTTCCCTATTTTTTCTCCAATATTTTGAAAGCATGAAAATAATTTTTACCTATTAAAGACCATTTCTGGACTTAAGAAAAAGCCTTTAAATAAAATAGGAAAATAAACTTTAAAATTATATTTTTGTGGTTTCTGGGTGTCCTATATCTAATAGGAGTCAAATATATTTTTGTAAAGATTTTTACTTGTCGGATTTCGGGTTCCGGCAGACCCTCTAGGTTCGAACTCTGGGGTGCACGCGGAGATCTCGCCCTCTACCTACCTGCACCTCGTCGCCTCACTAGGATCTAAACTACTGAAAGAACAACACAAGAGACAAAAGGTTTATACTGGTTCGGGCCTCCATTGTGGTGTAACACCCTACTTCAGTGTGTGGTGTGGTGGATTGCCTCTTGGGCTGATGATGAACAATACAAGGAAGAACAGCCTCGCGAGGGTCTGTTCTTGGCCGGTGTGATGAACTGCTAGGGGGAGTTCAGTCGCTTCTCTCTCTCTATCTGTGATTGATATCTCTATGATTCAGCTCTGGATCCCGCTCCCATCTTCCTTGTGGGTGGCTAGTCCTATTTATAGGCAAGGGCCCTGGACCTCTTCCCAAATATTGAGCGGGCAGGGCGCCAACAATTGGCCATTTGAAGGGGAACATCTAGTACACTTATCATGACTAAAGTTGGTCCTTGCCTGTCAAAAACTCTGGTGGTGACGCCGGCTTGGGCTTTACGATGACTTCCTTCCTGTCGTCGCGACGGTCTTGGTCTTGTTGCACCGAAACAGATGCCTTTGCTTGATGCTCTCGCCTGTGCTTGCCCCCTTTGCACCAAAGAGGAAATGAGGATACTACTCGGGCGGGTGCCCGCCTGGCGCCCTTGGTCGTCATGGCTTGCATCATGGGCACCTCGTGAGGTACCCCGCCTTGATCTCTCCGCCTCCTTACGAGCCAGCCTGACGAAGCCGTGCCTGAGGAAGCTTCCTGTCGTCCGCCCCGCGAGGCTTGGCCCCTCGCGAGGATCTTGAGCTCATGCTGATGAAGAAGGGCCGTGCTGGGCCACCCCTTGAGCCACGCCGCAGGCCGCAGGCAGGCAAGTCTGGGTAAACCCGTTCCCAAAACGCCGACAGTAGCCCCCGGGCCCAAGGCGCGCCTGGACATGGCTGAGCAGAGAAGCGAAGGGGAAAGTGCGAAGCACCGCGAGCCCTAACAGCCTGCGGCCTTGGGCGCTGCGTGGCGGTTGATTGGACGTGGGCGCTCCTGCCTTCCCACGACGCCTCGGCAACTGCACAAATTGACAAGTCCCTGCATGTAAAGCGGGTCATGATTACCTGCGATCGTGGAGGTCGCCGGTTGGCCTTCCCCGGGTATAAGTACGGAACGGTGCGTGCCCTTCCAGTCTATCTCCTCTTGCTTCTCCTTCTTCTCCGTCCTTGCTCCATTTTGCGGCAATGGCTCCGATCCGCCTGTTCTCCGCGGAAGAGAACGGAAAGGCTCCCTAAGAGGGTCCCGACCCGCTTCCGCCGAAGAAACGGCTAGCCCTATGCCGTCGAGATGAGGGCGCCCGGCAGGAGGTGTCGAGGCCTTGGTGCGAGCGGCCGCCGCCAGGGTTCCCGCTACCCCTGTACGCCCACCTTGAGGGCCCTGAAGGAGTTGATGCCAAGCTCCATGGACGACGCCGCCGTCGGCGCCGGCGGGTCATGGCGGTGCGTGTTGTCCCTCCTGGAGTCCATGCCGAGGGCTCCTCCCGAGAGTTTGTGCTCCAGGCCGCCATGCCTCCTCAGTCTTGGATCCGCCTTCCTCCCTCCTTCGCCTTCGTGATGCCGAAGGGGGGATACTTGGAGCTCTGGTTGCAGCACGCCGGCTGCAACACCCTCGCGATCAAGCGGAGGTCGCGATCGTCGCTCGGGCAAGGTCTTCATGACTCGGCGGGGCAAGATCGCCCGGTCTGCAGGCGGGCCTCATGATCCACACAGTATGTGGCGCTTCCATGATGCTCTTCAAGGTCTTCGACACGGACGGACGCCGGCTGGAGTGCTGCCCTAAGAGAGGTGGTCGGGGCCCTCCCACGGCGAGGACCAGGCTCGCCGATCGCTCCCTCAGCAGCTCCTTAGGCGGCGGAGGCGTCGGAGGATCCAGCGACTCCGCCGAACTCTTCGCGACTCCTGAGACGAGTAACGACAGCTACGAGCCCTCGAGCCTGCGCCGCTCTCGGAGCAGGGCGGGCTCGTCAGGCCGCCGCCGCCTCTAATCTGGATGAGGTTGGCGCCGGTTCCTGGCGGCCCACTGTTGATGATGGTGTCTCTCGCGAAGGCGTGTGTAGTTAGCGTTATTTAGGATCTGTTCCCTCTGTTCCCTGTGAGGAATCGAAAAGCGCGCCCCGTGGGGGCTTGTAAGGTGCCTGTGATTCCGTTTGTTAATATAATCCTTGCCATGAAGTAGTGTGAGATGCCCATTCCGTCTTAGCTTAGTTCTTCCTTTTGAACCTCACGAGGGCTTGATGCTCTGCACCGACAGGTCCCAGTCCCAAGGCAGGCTTCAGCCGTCACTGGTACGCCAGGTCGCGATGCCGTGGTCAAGGCCAGGAGGTGAGCGGCCCGGGGTCCAGTAAGAGCCCCTGAGTCGCGATGCTTAGGAGGTCCCCTTTAGCGCTCAAGCAGCCATCGTTTGGTGAGAAAGGAGCGTGACGTTGCTAACACGGGATTGCATTGGGTGCGAGGTTGGCACTGCGACAGCCAGAGTTTCCGGAGGGTGACTTATCTCGGGAGTCAGGAACCGCTTCCTGGTGCGACGTTAGGTCCGTGCATCGGCAGGCGAGGGGTTGCCTTGCGAGGTCCCCGCTTGCCTCTTCCCTCTCGCCTTTGCTCCCCTTTCTGCTCTACGTCCTCGAGTCCCGGCCCTCGAGCGGGTCTTAGTCGTTGCTGGTATGCCAGGTCGCGATGCCGTGGTCAAGGCCAGAGGGTGAGGGCTGGAGAGCTAGTAGGAGCCTGTGAGTCGCGATGCTCAGGTACCCCCCCCCCCTTTAACGTGCAAGCGGTTCGCGCGGAGGAGAGTGAAGAAGACGCCATGAGGGCCTCGCCTGGCGCTGCTTGTTGAAGGGATCCTGGAGGCTCTCCACAAAAAGAACAAGAGTCCGCTATGACAAGCGTCGGTCAGCCGTTGGTTGCTCTGGAGAGGTGACGAGGCACTGAAGGCCTGACGAGGTGGCGCTGTCTTGAAGCTGCGCCGTGACGAGCTCAGCCATTCAGGTTTGTCGGTGTTGCAGGGACGGACACATGCGCAAGCGTCGTGCCGTTGGGGAGCAGCTTCATCAGTGATGTCAGTCGAGCGGGCGACTAGGTCAAGCACGTTAATCACGAAGAAGCAAGTTCATTTAGATAGATGCAGGGAAGGCAGACATCGCTGGGTCTGGCCCGAGCGACTTGGGGATGATGCAGCCCAAGGGGTGCCCCCGATAAGGTAAGCTAGAAACATGAAGTAAAAGGGATACATGCCGCCGGGACGGACCCACGCGGCCTGGGAATGATGCAGCCCTGGGGGGCGCAGCCAGCTGGAAATGAAACTTGAAGGATGTGACCTGATAACGTTGAAGACGAAGGGTTGTTGAAGTAGTGGACGTCGTGGGCTGCGGAAGCCGACCTTCACGAGCCCCAGGCCCGGGGAGCCTCGGGAGGCTCCGGGAGGCGCCGTGGCTCCTCGCGGACCATCTCCATCTCCGCCAGACTGCAGAGCCTGGCCTCTTGAGCCTCCGGGATGCTCCCCATGAGGCCTTTGATGCGTGGCGGCCACGTTCGTACGCCATAGGGCATGCGAACGCAGCTGTGGGGTGGGCCGCATGGCGCCCCACGCGTGAGGGCCGAGCGCTCTGAGGCGGCTCGGTTGAGCCACTGGTATGTCTAGGCAGACGCGCAGCCCACCATCCTCGCTGGATGGGGTGCTTTGCGGCCCGTGGCGGAGGCTGCCACTCATGACTCTTAACTCCTGCAGCTCTGAATGATCTGGTGACGAACTCCCCGAGGTTTGGCCCTCCTTGCCTTGCTCCTTCCTGAGGGAGACGTGCTTTGAAACACGCCTCCAAGTAGTTCCCAAGGACCTCCCTCGTGACCTTAGCGAGGTCGGTGGCCCTCTAGGAGAAAGCCCCCGAGCCTTGCTTGAGGAGGGCGCCGGTCGCGCCTTCCTATCTCTGACAGAAGGGCGCCCCTGACAGTAGCGGACCACGAGGGGCCTGCCTCCTGAGGGGTCGGCCTGGCGATGTCTTCTTCTTCTTGGGAGCGGTCTCAGGGAGCCTCACGCTCCTGCGATCTGGGTCTTCAAGTGATGCGGCTTGAAAAGCTCGCTCCAGGGAGCACACTGCATCTCTTTCTTCACAAGGCACCGTGATGACTCCATCGCTTCCTGGCATCTTGAGTACATTGCAGCCGTGATGAGTCAGGGCCATGAACTTGGCCAGAGCTGGGTACCCGAGGATGGCATTGTATGGCAGGCGAATGTGGGCGACATCGAAGTTGATGAGCTCGCTGCGGTAGTTGTCGCGCGCCCCGAAGGTGACAGGGAGGCGGACCTGCCCAATCGGAACCATGGAGCCATCGGTGACTCCGGAGAAAACTTGGTTGGCTGAACGATTGTCGAGCACTTGGAGATTGTTGAGCGTCTCTACGGATGGGACATTGAGCCTGCTCCGCCCGTCGATGAGGTCTGGTGACTTGCACGCGTTGCGATGATTGGGGAACAAAGCATCGGGAGGACTTGGTGTGGCCGCGCACTTGAGCTGACCCGGCGAAGCTGAGCGTGATGGCGCACGCCGACCACCCGAGAGAGGCGCGTGGCTTCGAGCTTGGGAGGACTGCATTCGCCACTTGGCGAACTGCTTGAAGATGCGTTGAGAGGTGGGGCTTGAGCTCCGCCCGGGATGCAAGCGATCGCGGCTCCACTGAAGCCCCGGCCCCTCGTCACGATGATGGTCCTCGTTTCTCCTTGGGCTGCAGCGGCAGGAGGAGAGCATGCGTTTCCTTGCGGACGATCCTCGCGGGGCTGATCCCTCCAGCCTCCCTCGCGAGGCTGATCCTGCCAGCGATCCTTGCGAGGTGGGTCGCGCCACCCTTGGCGAGGGCCACGGTCTTCCCAGCGTCCTGTGTTTCTTGCTCCTCCTCGGTCGTAGCCTCGATCGTTGCGGTCGGGGCGTCGACCGATCCTCCCTTCTCGCCCGACTCGAAGCTCTTGACATTCGTTGGTGTTGTGGGTGTGGAGGTCGTGGTACACTGATCTGGCTGCCCTTGGAAGACTCGGGCTGATTTACGCCTCGCATGGTGTACGGATTACGCGCGGCACGGCAACACCCTTGCGCTTCACGTCCTTGGCCTTGGATTTCTTCTCTTCTGGGTGTGCGGCTGGCAGCTCGAGGAGGGAAAGGCGCCCTTCCTCAGCCCTGGCGCACTTGGTCCCCAAGTTGAACAGCTCCAAGGAAGTGCACAAATCTTCATGCATCGCCAGCTCCTCCTTCATCTTGACGTCACGCACACCGTCGGAGAAGGCTGAGATGATGGCCTCCTCAGTCACCTTGGGAATCTTGAGGCATGCGTTGTTGAAGCGTTGGATGTACTTCTGCAGGGTCTCCCCTGGTTGCTGCTTGATGCGGCGCATGTCGCTCACGGCAGGAGGCCGATCGCGAGTACCTTGGAAGTTGGCGATGAAGCGGGTGCGCATCTCGTCCCAGGAGGAGATCGTGCCAGGAGCCAGGTTCAGGAGCCAGGTGCGGGCTCCGTCCTTGAGTGCCATGGGAAACCAGTTCGCCATGACCTTCTCGTCCCCGTTGGCGGCTTCGATGCCCAGCTCGTAGAGCTGAAGGAACTCCGCAGGGTCGGCCGTGCCGTTGTAGCAAGGAGGCAGGTTTGGCTTGAACTTGCTGGGCCACGCGACACTGCGCGGCTCGGTGGTGAAGGCGCGACAGCCTGCTGTGGCCACGGGAGGCCTTTGGTGATGAAGAGCCTGGTCTTGCGGGTCCCCATGCACTATCGCTGGGAGCAGCGCGGGGTCTTGGCGTGCTAGAGCAGGAGCATGTTCGTGACGAGCCGGTGCAGGGAGCACTCGGGCAGCTTCTTGGGGGCGAGGGACCTCTTGACAGCTCTGCTCTTCTTGCTGTGGCCTGCCGGACAGTGGATTCTGCCCGGGGGCCACGCCGGGTGGGGCCAAGGCACCTTCTTGAGGGCAGGCGGCGAGGCGCCCGAGCTTCATCGCCCGCAGCGAGCGGGCGCCCTGCAGCGAGAAGGACGGCGCGGGGGAGCCCCCTGCGGCACGGACGAGCTCGGCGACACGGTCGAGCCACTCTTCGTAGACGTCGTCGACTGGGCGGTAGCGCAGGAGCTCGTTTGTCGCGATGAGCGCAGCTCAAGCCTCCATGGGCGCGCGGAGCGCACAAGATGAAGAACCAGCTGGGGCGAGCGAGGGAGTAGCAGTGCGCCGTCTCGCCTCAGGGACGGTTGCTGGGACGATGCTTGCTGCTCGTTCCCCGCCGGGCCGGTGGCAGCGTTGACGGAAGGCGGCGAAGAGCAGCGAAGCGGCCGCCGGCAGGCCGTCTGGCGACACGAGTAGCGAGCGGCTTCGGCGCTTCAGCAGGCCGACGAGCGTCTGACATGGATGCGATGGTCGGCGAAGAACAGGGTGGCGGAAGACGAATTCCGGCGCACCCCTACCTGTCGCGCCAAATGTCGGATTTTGGGTTCCGGCAGACCCTCTAGGTTCGAAATTTGGGGTGCGCGCGAAGATCTCGCCCTCTACCTACCTGCACCTCGTCGCCTCGCTAGGATCTAAACTACTGAAAGAACAACACAAGAGACACAAGGTTTATTCTGGTTCGGGCCACCATTGTGGTGTAACACCCTACTCCAGTGTGTGGTGTGGTGGATTGCCTCTTGGGCTGATGATGAACAATACAAGGAACAACAGCCTCGCGAGGGTCCATTCTTGGCCGATGCGATGAACTGCTAGGGGGAGTTCAGTCGCTTCTCTCTCTCTCTCTCTGCGATTGATCTCTCTATGATTCAGCTCTGGATCCCGCTCCGCTCTTCCTTGTGGGTGGCTAGTCCTATTTATAGGCAAGGGCACTGGGCCTCTTCCCAAATATTGAGCGGGAAGGGCGCCAACAATTGGCCATTTTGAAGGGGAACATCTAGTACACTTATCCTGACTAAAGTTGGTCCTCGCTTGTCAAAGGCTCTGGTGGTGGCGCCGGCTTGGGCTCCACGATGACTTCCGTCCTGTCGTCGCGACGGTCTTGGTCTTATTGCACCGAAACGGATGCCTTTGCTTGATTCTCTCGCCTGCGCTTGCCCCCTTTGCACCAAAGAGGAAATGAGGATACTGCGCGGGCTGGTGCCCGCCTGCGTCATGGGCACCTCGTGAGGTACCCCGCCTTGATCTCTCCGCCTCCTCGCAAGCCAGCCTGACGAGGCCATGCCTGAGGAAGCTTCCTGTCAATCCGCCCATGAATCTGGCCCCTTGCAAGGATCTTGAGCTCGTGCTGATGAAGATGGGCCGTGCTGGGCCACCCCTTGAGCCACGCCGTAGGCTGCAGGCAGGCAAGTCTAGGTACCCCCGTTCCCAGAACGCCGACATTACTGCCCTTAATTAAGTACTTGCAGTGCAATTCTCAATTCAGGGGTTTTTGGAAAACTAATTTTTTAAAATAATATTTGGCCAAATTATTTTTGTAAGAAATTATTTCTATGTCCTATACTCATGGCATGATCATTGGGAAAGGTTTTTGGATCAGGGACAAGGAGTATAAGAGTTGGAGAATTTATTTGATTTTTAGAGCACTTGCAAACAGTAGTCAAACATTCAATCAAAGCAAAGACAAAACACTCAAAAGTTTTTGTCAAACCACATTTTATCATGATTCATTAGCTTAAGTGATGTGCCATGAAAATCAGGGTGTGACACTATACTGGTGATCATGTGGACCTCAAGTCAACATCAGGCACATGCCATTTCCTCAGGCGATCCTTGGTCTGTTGGTCCTCGGAGAAACAGAATTGCGTATCACTGTCTACTGCTGAAGCTGGGTATATTGCTGCTGGTTCTTGCTGTGCTCAATTTGTATGGATGAAGCAACCCCTCAAGGACTACGACGTCAACGTGAAGAATGTGCCTCTATACTGTGACAATGAGAGTGCCATGAAGATTTCTCATAACCCAGTTCAGCACTCGAAGACAAAGCACATTCAGATTTGTCATCATTTTCTTCGTGATCATGAGTTGAAGGGCGACATCTCTATTGAGCATGTGAAGACTGAAGAACAACTAGCCAATATCTTCACAAAGCCCTTGGATGAAAAGAGATTTAGCAAGTTGCGGTGTGAGCTAAATATCCTAGAATCTTCGAATGTCCTTTGAAAAGGACACACATCCTAACACTTGTGCAAAATTGATGACTTAGATGTGCAACACACGAAGAAACATTTTTAGTCAATCAATTAAGACTAACACTCTAGGTTTGAAGAAATTACTGAAGAATTTGATTCTCACAGCCCTACGACAATTGTACGCGGTGTCTGAAATCATCATTCTTATACGGTGGGTCACGCCACCACCAAAAGTTGAAAATCTTCAATTTAAGTTTTTTTTGAAATTCCTCAGTTGTTCAATTTCTTCAACTTTTCAATGTCTTTGCTCTTTCCGTTGTTGTTCCTCATTGGCTATATATGAGTTTATGTCCTCTACAACATTCACTTATTGTTAATTCTTCATGTTGCCTTTTCTGCTAAGTGAATGTGATCGGACCCTTCCCCCTCTATGCAAAACTCAACCCAATGTATTCACAAATTCTTCATATGCGTTCTATTTAAAACTCGTTCAAAATCTTCACTATGTCCTTGTCAGCTGAAGAAGTTGCGAACGAAACATTAAAATTATCTTATCTGAATTTTTGGCTTTTACCACTCAAACTGTTCCACATTCCGCGATGGATCTATCTATTCACCCACGATCTCGCACGATCGCCACCTCTTAGTATGTGGGTGACACATGTCACGCGAATGAGAAGCGCCAGGGGCACGTTCATCCAATTTCTCTGGACGAGCGGTTTTTCACCTCGACTATAAATACCCCTCTCCTCCCCACTTTGTTTTTACTCCGCTCGACCTCACTCCCTCGCTCGAGGTCTCCAAAACCTAGTGCTGCCGCTACTTCCATCGTCGCCAGTGATGAAGAGCTTCACTGCCTCGACCTCGTCACCGTCGTACTCGCGCCGGCCGCAGATTTCTTCATTCCGCCGCCACCATAACAGTCTTCCACTACCAAGTTAGGGCGTGGAAGATCCGAACTGATGAGCTTCTAAATTTACACCTCAGAGTTCGTCGTGTTCTTTGTCGGGTAATTAGAAGTTACTTTTACTGCCCTTGTTGATTCTGATGATTTCTACAAAATCTTCAAAAGGTGTTTATTCTTCAAATCCTCACACACTAGACACCTCACATAACATCTGTTCCTGATTTGTTTCGCTAAGCAACATTTTTCTTGAAGATTCCTCAATTGTGTGGATTTTCAATCTATACATCTCTGGAACCTAAGTTAAAGAACAGTTAGTGAAATTCCTCAAGACTCATCTAGTCAAATTCCTCAAACTTGTTCTTTTTGCAAAAACTTCTGAGAACGCATATGACCTCTCCAGATTCTTCGCAACTACATTCTGTTCACAGGTACACATGTCCGCTGCTAAATCACTAGGTTCTAATCAACTTAACTCATTTGCAGCGTTCCTCAAAGAAAATTTGCACACCTCATCTGAGAACTCAATAGTTCAAAATCCTCAGCTGAAGAAAATGGCTGACGGTAAGAAACCTCATAAGGGAGGAAAGAAACCTGAAGTCAACACTGCGTTTGAAATCGTTGATGATATCTATGCAGGGTACTGCACACCACCAGAGGAAACAAAGAATGAGCGCAAAGTGCGCATTCAGAAGATTGAAATGAGATGGGCCAGAGAGTGGAGGGAGTACGGATATGTGACTTCAAAGTACATGAAGAAATTTGCAGTACACCCTCCATGCCCAAGACCTCCATTGGCACCTGGTCAAGAAGCTGATCCCTCTAGCATCAGAAGAGGTGAGGAATTTCCAAAGGAATGGGCTAAGCGTCAAGCCAAGCTGGCCAAAGTGGCAAAAGAAGCAGTGAAGATATTCAATGAAGATTCTGTTGTTGCTGCTGCTGCTGTTGCTGTTGAGGCCTCTGGTAGCAAGCCTGAGAATGCCATTGTAACGCCCCGGATAGAACTTTCCATATTCGTCACTCCAACTCTTGCCTTTTCCGGAGATGCGATATTTTATTTCCTCCGTGGTTGGGTTTTGTCTTTTGTTTTGCATTTTGTTCATGTCTTGCATTTCATCTCATAGCATCATGTGCATTGCATCTGCATGTTTTTCATAAAACTTGCACTCGTTCGTAGTTGCCACGTCCCCCCTTGCCTTCGTTGACCGTTCCGAGACCAATCGGGTTTTCGAGTCCCTCTTGTCAGACCACCTAACCTCTCTGCACAACCACCACCCCCTCTTGCGCGCGTCCGAAGCCTTTCCCGAACCCGACCAGAGTTGTCATGACTGTTGGATCCAGATCATCCCCAAACATCCCGAAAGTATCTCCGTTTTCTTTGTTGGACTCTCCTAAGCTATATTTCTCGACCGTTCGATTTTGATCGGAGGGTTCGATTAACCCCCTAACCAAAACCCACTTGCTATATAAACAGTCTAACCCTAATTTTTAGGAGAGCTGTCCCATCCTTCTTATTCCGCGCCATCACTCCACCGAGTCCCCCTCGGGATTTCCCCTCCCGATCCCACAACCAACCAACCACCAGCCTGCGCCTCCCTCCTTCCTCGTTTTTCCCGGCCGCCAATCCCTACCGAGATCCGGCTCCACCAGCCACCACCAAATCCTCCTCCTGTCAGCCTCATCGGCCACCCAAGCAGCGGCAGCCCAGGCCGTTCTCGACCTTCCCTTCTCTCCCGTCTCTTTTGTTCTACTCCCTCCTGCACTCTAATCTCTCTCTCGCTCACCTTCACAGGAGGCCGACTCCAACGCCATCGCGCGCGCCTGCCTCGAGAGCCGCCGCTCCGCCAAGTTCCTCGCCTGCGTCTTCCCGACCACGCGCCAAGTCCGTCTTCGAGCCAAGTCGCCCGGGAGCTTCTTCACTGTCCCCGTCCAAGTCCTAGCCCCGTTGTAGCCCGCTCGTCGAGACCCCAGCGTCTCATCGCCATGGATCGCGCCAAGCTCGACCTCCCCGCTTGGCGTCGCCCGCCCGGATCCGCCTGGCTCCGCTCCATCTCCGCTGGCCGCCGGAGCCCTCGTGATCCTCGCCGCCGCTGCTGCCCCGTCTCTCTCTCTCGCCCTCTCGACCTCCCTTCCTCGTTGAACGGGAAGGAGCAGCATCGCCCACATCCATGGCGCCTTGCCTCGTCTCGGTCCGGTGGATCCGGACGCCCAAGACTCGCCAGAATCGCTGCCTTGGCCTCCTACGCTTGCAAAGTCTGCTTCCCCGCCGGTCCATCGCCGTTGCCTACTGCTGCTTCGGCGGCAGTCACGCCTGCGCGCGTTGACTCCGTCCTTGGCCACGTCCCATGACCCAGCGAGCGTGGGCCGCATCCCGCGCCCAGCACGCCAAGACCCAGCGCCTCTACAGTCGGCCCAATGTGAGCAGCCGCCCAGCCCCTCCTCTCTGTTGGCCCAACATGCACCAGATTCGGCCTGCCATGTTTTTTTTTCTTCTCTGAACGAATTTGTCTATTATTCCAGGATTTGCAGTTTTGCAGAAAAACCCTCATAGTTCATGCATTAATAACTTCATAACCATGCATCGGAATTAAACAAACTTTACATGTAACTTGCTTAAAATTTTGTCTAGTTTCATAATATGCTACTTTCATCCATGTTAAAAATGTTTAACATGTTGTTTGTTTAAATTTGCTCAAATGCCATGCTAAAATGATTTATTTCATAACTAAATAACTGTAGCTCCGTTTTTAATAAACTTTATATGTAAATGGGGTAGAAAAAGGCCTAGTTTAACATGGTGAACTTTATTTTCCTGTTTAACAACATTAAAATATGGTTTAGGGAAGAACAGTACCAATTTTGAAATATGCATGTGGGGATTTTCCGGAATTGTTGTTTGTTGTTCCGGCCTCATTTAAACTTGCCTAGATAGGTAGTTTAATTATGCTTCACCTCTTGCCATGTTTAACAACATTTAACATTGTTTGGTAGCTTAAACGAGATTAAACTAAATATGTTAATGTGGTGTTTTGTCAATATGCAGCTCGTTGCATATTGAGTTCCACTTAACTTGTAGCTCTGTTTGTTGCATTTTCCCATGCCATGCCTCTTTAAACCAGACAAGCATCATACTTGATTGTGCATCATGCCATGTTTATGCTTGTGCATTTACCATGTTGTTTGTTTCTTTCCGGTGTTGCTTCCATGTTCCGGTAATGTTGCGATTGTGAGGATTCGTTCGACTTCTCCCGTTCATCTTCTTCATGGACTCGTTCTTCTTTCTAGCGGGATTTCAGGCAAGATGACCATCACCTTGGATCTCATTACTATCATTGCTATGCTAGTTGCTTCGTTCTATCGCTATGCTGCGTTACCTACCACTTGCTGCTCAAGCCTCCCAAATTGCCATGAACCTCTAACCTTTGTTAACCCTCCTAGCAAACCGTTGTTTGGCTATGTTACCGCTTTTGCTCAGCCCCTCTTATAGCGTTGCTAGTTGCAGGTGAAGATGAAGATTGCTCCATGTTGGATTATGTTTATGTTGGGATATCACAATATCTCTTATATTATTAATGCATCTATATACTTGGTAAAGGGTGGAAGGCTCGGCCTTATGCAGTGTTTTGTTCCACTCTTGCCGCCCTAGTTTTCGTCATATCGGTATTATGTTCCGGATTTTGCGTCCCTAACGCGGTTGGGTGATTTATGGGACCCCTTGACAATTCGCTTGAATAAAGCTCTTCCAAAGAAGGCCCAACATTGGTTTTACATTTGCCTCAGCCTATTACCTTTTCCCTTGGGAGTCGCGCATCCCGAGGGTCATCTTTATTTTAGCCCCCGGGGCCAATGCTTGTCTAAGTGTTGGTCCAAACTAGAGCCACTTGCAGCGCCACCTCGGGGAAACTTGAGGGCTGGTTCTAGTTGTATGCGTCGCTCATCCGGTCGTGGCTCTGAGGCGAGATACGCTGGCTACTATCGGGATGTCGGCACGCCGGGAGGTCTTGCTGGTCTTGTTTTATTCTTTGTCGAAATGTCTTGTAGCCGGATTCCGACATCGATCGGGTCTTCCCGGGAGAAGGAATATCCTTCGTTGATCGCGAGAGCTTATCATGGGCTAAGTTAGGACACCCCTGCAGGGTTTGAACTTTCGAAAGCCGTGCCCGCGGTTATGTGGCAGATGGGAATTTGTTAATGTCCGGTTGTAGTAAACTTGAAGTAAACCCTTCTAAAATACACCAACCGTGTGTGTAACCGTGAGTGTCTCTTTTCGGGGTTGATCGAGAGGAGAACACGGTTTCTGGGTTATGTCTGATGTAAGTAGGAGTTCACGATCACTTCTTGATCATTACTAGTTGACAACCGTTCCTTTGTTTCTCTTCTCGCTCTCTTTTGCGTATGTTAGACACCATACATATGCTTAGTCGCTGCTGCAACCTCACCACTTTACCCCTTCCTTTCCCATTAAGCTTTGCTAGTCTTGATACCCATGGTAATGGGATTGCTGAGTCCTCGTGGCTCACAGATTACTACACCAACAGTTGCAGGTACAGGTTATGCGATGATCATGACGCGAGAGCGATGTTTGCTTGTTTTGGAGTTCTCCTTCTGCTTCTTCTTCGATCAGGGGATAGGTTCCAGGTCGGCAGCCTGGGCTAGCAGGGTGGATATTGTTTGAGTTTCTGTTTATGTTTCATACGTAGTCGGATGGTGCTCTCATGTATTGTGTTGTTGTATTCATGTGACGTTGTATGTCTTGTATGTATCCCCACTATTATGTAATGTTGATGTAATGATATCCACCTTGCAAAATCGTATCAATATGCGGTTCTATCCTTGGTGGGACCTTCGAGTCTCTTTAGGATAGTATCGCATATTGGGCGTGACAGCCATGCCCAAGAAGCCTGCACACAAGCCCAAGGCTTCTGCACCAATGTCCTCACAGCCAAGCTCATCTGCAATGCCCTCACGACCCAGCTCAGTAAAGCCCTCACGGCCAATTCCTCAAGCTGCACCAGCTCCTCCAAAGTCCTCAGCTCCTCCTTCCAAATCCTCAGCACATGTGCATCTCACCTCGTGCCAAAGGACAACAGGAATTTCCATTTCCTCGGATGCCTCTGCAAGTTCTTCAACTCCTCCGCATTCTTCAACTAGCCCCACTCTACTGAAGACTAAGGCCACTGCTGGACGAGGTTCTCGACCAAGTCCTCACAAGAAGCAGGTTGCCTTCCATGTGCCTTCTGATGAAGATGAAGTTGATGATGAGGAACTTGCTGAAATCATTAGAGACATGCAGCAACGGGCCGCTAGAGCCAAAGGTAGTAATGTGCCATTGATGCTTTATCCAAACTTGATCCTCAACTTCATCGACTTGTGGCACAAGGACCCTGAGGGAGTCCTGGATTAGGGGGTGTCCGGATAGCCGAACTATCACCGTTGGCCGGACTCCTAGACCATGAAGATACAAGATTGAAGACTTCGTCCCGTGTCCGGATGGGACTTTCCTTGGCGTGGAAGGCAAGCTTGGCGATGCGGATATGTAGATCTCCTACCATTGTAACCGACTCAGGTAACCCTAACCCTATCCGGTGTCTATATAAACCAGAGGGTTTTAGTCCGTAGGACGAACAACAATCATACCATAGGCTAGCTTCTAGGGTTTAGCCTCCTTGATCTCGTGGTAGATCAACTCTTGTACTACCCATATCATCAGTATTAATCAAGCAGGAGTAGGGTATTACCTCCATCGAGAGAGCCCAAACCTGGGTAAAAACATCGTGTCCCTTGTCTCCTGTTACCATCCGCCTAGACGCATAGTTCGGGACCCCCTACCCGAGATCCGCCGGTTTTGACACCGACATTGGTGCTTTCATTGAGAGTTCCTGCGTATTAAATGCCGTCAGGAAGGATGCCTCATCCTGTCTTTAAAGACGATACTATCGCCAAAGGAGCCTTGGCCACTGGTCATACTCTTTGGCTAGGTGGTTTTCTTATGACCGCCAGTTCGGCCACCGCGCCGACGATGACTTCTCGAGTCATCGAAACCAATCTTCACATTAATTCGGAATTTGCCGAACAGTTAGATCCGATCGAGCTCTCCTCCGTAAACGAGCTCTTGGATCGCATCGCCGCCACAGGAGTCGCCACAGACTATGACCGGATCGGGCCTAAAACCCGATCTCGAGAGAGATCAACTCTCCCCAGGCTACCCATCATGTTGCTGTGATAGAGGAGCAATACGGCGATTCTTCTTCTATCTTAAGGACTAGCTACGTCCGGATTCCCGATCCCTCCATGCCGGATTCCCGCAGAGGGACAGATGTCGATCAAGCCCTGAACTTAAAGTCAGGCGGCGGGTTGGATTCATTGGATAGCATTCAAAAATCCAAACTTCCAAGTTCGGAAACTTCTTGGCCCCCGAGTCTTAATTTGGACGGGGTTCTGGATCTAGTTCCACCCGCCCACCCAAACATTAGTGATCTATCCCGAATTCGGCAAGAGCCCGCTGAAACAGTACATCATTACTGGGCCAGATTCCTCCTAGTTATGGACAGGATAAAGGACTGCCGAGAGAAGGACGCAATCTCATGTAATAATTGCACGGACAAGGGAATCCTAAAATCCATAAGTCGTCGTGAAATTACACGCTTTGCTGACTTGGCGACCATAGTACAAAAGTACTGTGCGATGGAGAGTGCTTGGAAAACCGAAGGTAAATTTTGGGATAATCCGGCCCCGAATACAGCCCTAGTCCGAAATAAAAGGGTGCATCATCACCAAGCACCTGGGTTATACATCAAAAAATAAAAACCCCCTAAAGGGTACGGAACCATACTGGAGGGTTGGCTAAACGGACCCTGCAAAATTCATAGCACAGAGGGCGCCACTCCAACTCATAGCCTTCGAGCATGTTGGATACTACGGCAGGTGGCCAAAAGTGGCGAAGAGCTTCTTGCCTCAGAATCCCAGCCCAGCAACACCAGTACGGTATTCACAGTCTTCGAGACTTTCGCATCAAATAATATGCGGAAATGAACACTCCACAACCTTGCCGAAGTCTACCAAGTAGCAACAATAAATCCTTGGAGTGACACGGCTATTACCTTTAATGCCAAGTGATTTAACCCAAATTCGAACAGCCCGAGCACCCGCCGCATTGGTTCTCAGTCCAATAGTGGACGGCTTTCGCCTTACTAAGGTACTCATGGATGGCGGCAGCGGACTAAACCTCATCTACGAGGAAACCCTCCGAAAAATGGAAATAGACTGGAACCGCATTGAGCGAAGCAGCACAACCTTTAGAGGAATAATCCCTAGCCGGAAGCATGCTGCGGGAAAAATCACCTTTGGGCGTAGTGTTCGCTCGCCGGACAATTACAGTCCGAGGAGGTAACATTTCAAGTGGCCCCGTTCAGCAGCGGATATTACGCTTTATTAGGGCGAGAGGCATTCACAACTTTTCAAGCTATACCCCATTATGAGTACATGAAGCTTAAAATGCCCGGACCTAACGGAATCATCACTCTCTCTAGTGATCCGAATATAGCACTCTGCGCCGAAAACAAGACAGCCGCACTAGCCCTCGAGGCACTATCCGAAGCCCTAGCGGCCGAGGAACTCACTGCGATGCGCTCCACGATGAACAGGGACGATGTGATACTTGATAAAAGATCCAAGTCCACCTCTTTCAAACCAGCGGATGAAATAGTAAAATTCCAAGTCCACCCAACGGACCCTGCAAAGACGGCCTCCATTGGGGCACAATTAAACCCTGATGTAGACGCCGCTTTACGAGAATTTCTACGAAAATCGGGACATTTTGCTCGGCACCCTTCGGACATGCCAGAATCCCACGTCGGCTGGCCGAGCACAGCCTAAATATCCTAAAAGGATTCAAGCCGATCAAACAGGCTCTTGATTGCTTTTCCGAACCCAAGAGATGAGCCATGGAGAGGAGCTAGCCAAACTTCCGGAAGCCGGATTCATCGAGATATAAAACATCTGGACTGGCTAGCAAATCTGGTGATGGTACCAAAGAAGGATAAACCCTGGTGCCTATGTGTTGATTTCAAAGACCTTAATAAGGCTTGCCCAAAGGATCCCTTCCCCCTCCCTCGCATTGATCAAATTATCAACGCTACAGCAGGACACGACTCATTGTGCTTCCTCGACGCGTACTCCGGCTACCACCAAATCAAGATGGCGGAGCCAGACCAAGCAGCAACAGCATTCATCACTCCATACGGCCCATTCTGCTTCAACACAATGCCCTTCGGGCTCAAAAACGCCGGCGCAACATATCAGCGCATGATTCGGACATGTCTGGCAAACCAGATCGGCAAAACAGTGGAAGCATATGTAGATGACGTGGTCGTCAAATCCAAGCATGTCGAAACTCTAGTACCACGACTTGAGGCTCACATTCGACAATCTCCGAAAATATGACAAGAAGCTCAATCCGGAAAAATGCGTCTTGGCGTTCCAAATAGGAAAGCTCATGGGCTTCATTGTGTCCGGTAGAGGAATTGAAGCAAACCCAGCCAAGATCTGAGATCTGTCACAATTGGATATTCCAAAAGACCTCAAACAAATACAAAAATTGATTTGGATGCGTGGCGGCTCTAAGCCGCTTTATTTCCCGTTTGGGAGAAAAGGCGTTACCCTTTACCTCCTCCTCCGTTGCAATCGAACACTTCGAGTGGGCCGGATGCATACGGCCGGCCTCGAAGAAATAAAAGCCATATTGGCAACAAATTGTCCTGGCCGCCCAACATGGGCGAACCAATGCTATTATATATCGCGCAACACATCAAGTTGTCGGTAGCGGTGCTCGTCGTCGAACGAGAAACGGACGGACACCGGTTCCCTCTTCAAAAACCGGTTTACTATGTGTCCACTGTCCTAACTCCATGCAAGTCCCGGTGCCCGCATTATCAAAAGATAGCATACGCGGTGTTCATGGTATCCCGGAAGCTGCGACACTACTTTCAAGAGTGTTCGATAACGGTAGCCTCCGAAGTACCTCTTAACGACATTATAAACAACCGTGACGCGACGGCCTGGATTGGTAAATGGGTCATAGAGCTCCTTCCATTCGACATAACCTATAAGCCACGACGAGCTATTAAGTCGCAGGTTTTGGCCGACTTTGTGGCCGAATGGACCGAAGCCAAACTCCCTAAAGAGTACGGCGCATACTCCAATTGGATCATGCACTTTGACGGCTCCAAAATGTTGGCGGCACGAAGTCTGGCATCGTCTGGCGTCCCCAACCGGGGACACAGTCCAATACGTCCTTGAGATAATGTATACGGACTCCAACAACATCGCCGAATCTGAGGCCCTTCTACACGGCCTCCGGATGGCGATCTCCATGGGCATTAAACGCCTAGAGGTGCGCGAGGATTCAACCTCGCGATATCTCAAATAAACGGGGACTTTGATGCCAAAGATCCGAAAATGGCAGCGTACCGCAATGCGGTCCTAAAAATGTCAGCATGGTTCGAAGGGCTCGAATTTCATCATATAGCCCGGGATAACAACCAGGCGGCGGACGTTTTGGCACGCATCGGTGCAAAACGCGATGCCGTCCCGCCCAACATCTTCCTGGAACGGCTGTTCAAGCCATCCGTACTATGGTAAGGGGAGTCCGGAAATAAAAATTTGGACCCAACCGCACTGCCTGACACCGAACACTCTGACACAATCGGAGGCTCTGCCACCGAGATAACACCCTCCGCCCATGAAATAATGGCGGTTATCGCCCCGTGGACAGAACCATTCCTAGCCTACCTAACTAGTCAGGAACTCCCTGAAGACCAAAATGAGGCTCGCTGCATAGTACGACGATCCAAAGCCTATAAAGTCCATGAGGGAGAGCTCTATAAGAAAAGCACAACAGGAGTCCTTCAAAGGTGTATCTCCGAAGAGGAAGGACGAAACCTCCTGGCTGAAATTATGCGGACCGGTGGGCACCACGCCGCAACCCGGGCCCTTGTAGGCAAGGCCTTCCAGTGCAGGATTTTATTGGCCCGACGGCCGGGCAGAATCTTGAGGATTTAGTCCAACGATCGTCGGTTGCAAGCTTTTGCTAACCAAAGCCACATGCCACCCAATCGCCCTCAAAACTATACCCATCACCGCCGTTCGCGGTCTGGGGGCTTGACATGGTTGGACCCCTTAAGGGAGGAACCCACAAGCAAAAATACCTATTGGTCATGGTGGATAAATTCACCAAATGGATAGAGGCCAAGCCTGTTAAAATGGCTGAATCCGGACCGGTGATAGACTTCATATCAAAGGTAGTGCACCGTTACGGTGTCCCCCACAGTATCATCACTGATAACGGCACCAACTTCATGGCCGATGAGGTCAAATTATGGTGCAAAAACATGGGCATCAAGCTCGATTATGCCTCAGTCTATCACCCTCAAACCAACGGCCAAGTCGAGCGAGCAAACGGTCTAATCATGAGCGGCATTAAACCCAGACTAGTGCAGTCCCTAAAGGTATCTAACACGCACTGGGTTGAGGAGCTCGACTCCGACTCACTGGGGCTGCGGACCACGCCCGAATCGTACTACCGGATTCACACCATTTTTTATGGTGTACGGTGCAGAGGCAGTCTTGCCCTGCGACATAATTCATGACTCACCTCGCGTGCGCATGTATGAAGAAAGAGAAGCCGGGATCGATCGGCAGGACAGTTTGGATGCATTGGAGGAGGAGCGCGACGTGGCAAAAGCTCGTTCCACATTTTATCAACAGCAGGCTCAAAGATATCAAAGCAGGGAAGTACGGGCCAAAGCTTACAACGTTGGCGAACTAGTTCTACGCTGCGGACAAGAAAAAGGACAAACTCAAGCCCAAATGGGAAGGTCCCTTCATCATCGACCAGGTCCTCGACGGCGGAGCATACCGTCTGTAAACGCATCGGATAACCGACTCGAGCCGAACCCATGGAACGCGGCCTGTCTCGAAGATTCTACGCCTAAGCGCCTGGACTCCAAGTTCGTCTCCTTCCTCCGTCCACATTTTCTATTTTTGCTGTCTTTTATTTCTCTCCTTCCTCCTCCTTCTTCTTGAAGCCTTTAGAGGCTCGTTTGCGCTTTGTTCGCACATACCTGACGCGTTGTTCGCGCTCATTATACCTGGGGGCTTCTTTAACAGAAGCTTATTTATACGAGCTTCATGCCCAACACATGTGTCAAACTTCCGCATGTACCTTTTACTCACCATTATATGCATCGATATGAATTAAGTTTTGGCCAAGCTGGGTTGCACGGCTCACAATGCTTACCCCTACGTTCCCGATTGTTCGGCTAGATGGTAAAGGAGCACCTCTGCGATTATTCTTGCTGGTCAGCCGGATGTGTACCTCGGTAGGTGAAGCCAAAAGCTAAGCGTTCTTAAGGTAATATTCGGTCGGTGAACTGAAAGATGATTTTTAACTATTTATCCATCTGCCCCAGATGATTTTACGCTTTCTTAGCAGTTTGGACATGCACTTTAGGGCATGCCTCCCAAATGAAAGGAACCCTTAATGGAACTATTCTCCCTGGAAGATGTTTCTTACTATCCATGTAATATAACATAACTAGTTGGGCACTTGTCTGATACAACAATAATGACCCCTATGCCTTGTCTCCATGCATGCCCCGGTTCTTATATAACCATGAGGGTATTCAGACACACTCCGGACTATTGGGTCCCGAGGTCGAAGTGAAAAGGTCCGCTATGACAAACGATCTACAATCCGGCTAGAAGACATTTTTCATGTCATATTCAATTACATAGTCAACTCGACTCATTGTATTCCTCCTCAATGCCATCTAATAGGCTATCTAATTTACAATCTTCTTTGGGAATACTTAGCGGCCAATTCTACTTGGCCGTACACTAAGCTTTCTGAGGATCTCCTTCCCATCGGGCCCCACAGGTCCGACCTCGGCCATGTGGTTTGGGTCAACCTTCGTGTACTGCGTCTTTACCATGGCCCGAGCCTCCACTGGCGCCTTGATGGCAGGCCGATATCTTCCATAGTCGGAAGCGCCGCCGTGCTCCTTGAAGCCGCTCTGCCAGCTCCCCAATGCCTTTGGGCAGGGAGATAGATGGTCACAAGGCCTGACCGACGCCTTTCATCACCTGCCGAACTCGTTCATGCAGCTGACGCAGTTCGGGAACAAGATCACCCGAAGAACTGGGCATCTCCTCCTTAGGACGACCTGTGAGCAAACCTACATACATGTTTATGTTAGTCGCCTTCCTCGCCGAACTCTTTCAAAGTTCGTTCAAGCACTTACTGAAAATGCCGCGACGAACCCGTCGATTCTCCTTTACAGAGTCAGACAACTGGGCACGAACATCCTTTAGTTCCTCACCCAGTTGGGTGTTGGCATCTTGGAGGTTATTTTTCTCCTGCCGCACCCTCGTAAGCACGCTCTCGCCAGCCTTTAGTTGGCGCAGGAGTTGTTGCTTCTCCGGATCTAGTCCGTCGCCATCTGCAATATTATTGTCAGATTTACACACACGTCGCACTTCACAAACTACTTATCTTTTGAAGCATATATTACCAGAGGGGGTCTATGTGGCTCCCCCTATAGCGGCTAGTGCGGCCTCAAGTTGGGCCTTGCATTCTTCAATCTCCTAGGACAGTCGGGTATTTTTTTGTAAGATCCTGCATAACAAATGATCCTTAAATCAGTTATTCTAACTATTTTAAGTCTCGAGACTCTTGGCATATATAATCACAAATTTCCTCACCCGTATGTCCTTTACATACTGCTCCGTGGCTCTGGCTAGACCATCTTGAGCGGCAAGGAGGTGTGCATATCCCGAATTGAAGGCATTCAAGGCCTCTTGGGAGAAACATGCGTCACGAAGAACTGTCCGGCGGCGCCTGTGATTCATGGCGCTCTCCACCTCAGAGTTGGTGCTGGACAATCTGTCGGCATCCTCTATCGGAGGAGCATCCGATGCACGCCTCGTGCTCGCCTCCGCTTCCGGACCTGGCTTTGGAGCCTGGCTGGCAGAGGTTCGATTGGCAACCTCTCCGGACTCAGTTCGGCGAGCGCTCTTTTTCCTGAAAATAGCACCAGCGTTAGTACGCCTTCCAAGAATCAATCCTGGGAATATGGTGACACGCCGTACCGTTGCGGCGGAGTTTCGATCCGGACCGCACTTCTTTTTAGCCTGCGGGGCCGTACTGCCCCTTGTTGGCTAGCCGTCGCGGGCTCGGCCTCCTGCCTCGAAGGCACCCCCCACGAAACACCATCAAATACGTGGTGATTAGAAGTAAAGCACGGGTGGGTCATGGTATCCGGACTTCGGTCACGGTTACACAGGAGGCGGAAATAATCCGGGGTAGTCGGCCGTAATGGCAACCAAAGCATTGTCGATGCTAAGTTGGTGGAACACCCGTCGATCAGCTCCACCTTTATATCCGGGTCCTCTTCGGAGGCCGGACCGAGGGACCGTTCCGGATCCTCGGGTTGTGGGGGCGGGCTGTGTATCTTCTCCACGGCCCGGCGCAGTTCCTGCGTAGAAACCATGAAATGAGATGTTTAACCACGGGAACATGGATCGGACAGGCCACAAAGATGTTTGCTTACCCAACTTCGAGGATTATTCAAAGAAAACCCGCTTAGTGGATTGACGCGGAGAAAATCCTCCTCTTCCCTTTGTACATGGCGGACAAGGTCTTCACCAGTTTGGTGACCGATCCCGGCCCTTTGCGGCCATGGCGGGTGGCATCGTCCTCCCCGTTGAAGTCCCACATGGGATGGCCCCTATATTGGAGTGGCTGCACTCCCCTCATAATGCAGATTGCCATGACTCCAATCATGGTCAATCCGGCATGAGCCAGTAATATTATTCGGCTCATCAAGTAAAGGACGTCCCGGTCATTTTCCCTCTGGGACTCATGGGCGCCAACTTAGGCGCTTCTTTAGAGGCGTTGCTAAACTCTGGAAGGCCGATCCAACAGGCTCGGCGTGGGGCGTCCTCCATGTAAAACCATTCCGAGGGCCAGTCCTCGGACGCCTTCTTTGGGGTTTCGGATAAGTATCCGGTTCCGGCGATGCGCCATAGTTCGGCTCCGCCCACTTGATATATTGACCCCTCATGAGAACGGGGTACTAGGCAGAATAATCTCTTCCACAGCGCAAAATGAGCCTCGATGCCCAAGAACAGCTCGCATAGGGCCACGAAGTCCGCGATGTGCAAAATGGAGGCAGGCGTAAGGTGGTGCAACTGGAGGCCGTAGAACTCCAAGAGCCCCCGAAGAAACGGATGGATTGGAAATCCGAGTCCTCTTACTAGATAAGAGATAAAGCATACCCGCTCTCCTTTAGAGGGATCGGGGACACTCTCTGCTTGCTTTCCGCCCTTGTAAGTGGCAAGTCCGGCTCGAACCGGAACCATGAAGGCCGGGGGAAGAAATCCCTTGGTTTGGAGTATAACTAGCTCGCTATCTTGGACCGAGCATCTCTCCCAATTTCGGGCTGAGGGCTGGGAGCGCGAGAAGAGGAACGCGTCGATTGTCCATGATGGAATGGGTCTTTGTCGAGGCGCTCGATGAAAGCTTCATGGAGGGGAATGGTGTGACTCAGATCTAGATCCTCGTCCCTTTTATAGACGGCTCATTTGCGCAGCCAGGGGGGTAAGTGTAAAAATACCCTGGCTTTTCGCATTCATTCAAACACGTGGAAGATGGCCATTATTGGACGTAGAAGCCAAGCAGCGCAGCATTTATCGTGGGACACTATTCGACAAGTATATGGAATTTGGAGAAGAACCCGCCTTGCAATGCGAAGACAATCTGGCGCGGACTCATCGCCATTTGAAGCCTGGTTCGGGGCTACCGAGGATTCCTGGATTAGGGGTGTCCGGATAGTCAACTATCACCGCTTGCGCACTCCAAGACTATGAAGATAGAAGATTGAAGAATTCGTCCCGTGTCTGGATGGGACTTTCCTTGGCATGGAAGGCAAGCTTGGCGATGCGGATATGTAGATCTCCTACCATTGTAACCGACTCTGTGTAACCCTAACCCTATCCGGTGTCTATATAAACCGGAGGGTTTTAGTCCGTAGGACTGACAACAATCATACCATAGGCTAGCTTCTAGGGTTTAGCCTCCTTGATCTCGTGGTAGATCTACTCTTGTACTACCCATATCATCAATATTAATCAAGCAGGAGTAGGGTATTACCTCCATCGAGAGGGCCTGAACCTGGGTAAAAACATCGTGTCCCTTGTCTCCTGTTACCATCCGCCTAGACGCACAGTTCGGGACCCCCTACCCGAGATCCGCTGGTTTTGACACCGACAGACCCCAACACACTTCTGCCTGAGATGAACCTCACTCCTGGTCAAAGTCATGTGTTGACCGCCTTCATTGATGAGGAGAAATGGAAATATGAACAGGGGAGGAAGGTGAAGAAAGCGCAGTACAAGAAAGAGCGCTTTCTGAAGCAAAACATCTTGAAGCTTTCACCTGAAGAACTTGTAGCTCTGCAACCAGAGATCATGAACCTGAGTGATGAATTTGATCGCTACTATGCTGACTGGATTGGAGCCAAAGTCAGGCTTGTGAAGTTAACTAAAAAATTCACTACGAAAGTTGCAGCACCATCGCAACAAGAAATTCCTTAGGCTGAGGCATCTGCTCAGCCTTCAGAAGAACATGCCAGCACCGCTGATGAAAATCAGGCTGCTGATGAAACTGAGAGTACCAGGGCTAATGACTGTATTCCAGGCGCTGATGAAACTGCCAGGGCAACCACTACTATTGCGCCTGAAGAAATAGTCAGGCTAGCTGAAGCTTCAACCGTTGTGCCTGAAGAAACTGACCATGCCAGGGGAACTACATCAGTTGTGCCTGAAGAAACTGAACCAATTTCCTCTGCTCCTCAAGCACCTACACCAAGTCCAATTCTTCCTTCTGCATCAGAAGCTAAGAAGACCAAGGCTGCAGAGCGTGCAGCAGTGAAGAAAAGGAAAGCATCAACTTCATTAGAATCTTCAGCTCCAAAGAAGATGAAGAAATTGACAAGCTCATTTGAGAATCCTATTGATGTTGTTCCTGTCTCATGCATGCCATCAAAGGAACTCATTCCTTTTGGTGAAGAATGTGAGATCCCAAGTGGATATGATGAAGATATTCCTTCTGCTGCTTCTTCAGAGCAGTTGGATGAAGAAATTGAAGTGGATACAATCCCTTCAACCCCAGTTATCTCATCGCCCATGCCTCAGTTCACAACTGAAGAGGCAGGTGTTGAAGAAATGAGTGAAGAAAATGAGGATGTGGACATTAGGATCACAACACCAGTGATGAATGATGACTTCTGGGCAAGTCAGCACCCCAATTCTCTCTTGTTCACACCTCTACAACAAATTCCTCAGTCCCAAGTGCATACTGAAGTTCATATGGGCTCTAAAGAACCTCGCATCACTCCGTCCATTAATGAAGAAATTCCAGCCACTAGTGCTGATGAACAAGCTGCTGAAGAATTGAAGACCCAGGCTGCACCTGAAGAACGAACTGAAATTCCTCAGCCTATGGATCCCGAGATTGCAATTCTTGATGTTGTGAAGAAATTGACTAACACTCCTCAGCCCAAGCCAAAGGATCCTTTCTCAAAGAAGCAAAAATTCAAGGCTGATGACTTCTTCCACGAGCATGTATTCTTCACAGATTACAACCCATATGACTCTGCTCGTCTTAGAAGGAAGCGTTTCTGGACTGCCAGCCAACCAAATTTCTATTCTTCACTGCTTTTCAATAAGGACAAAGTCTTCGACCATGAGCATATTCCTCATGTAGACATGGAATCGCTGCCGTGCTTCACCCCAGTCCTCTGCGTTCTTCACGATGCTGGACTGCTCAACTTTTGCACTGACATTTGCGATTGGAATGAAGAGTTTACTCTTTAGTTCTATGCAACACTGCACATCACAGGAAATGCTGAAGATGTGAACTCTTGGGTATTGGACTGGATCACAGATAATACTCACTTCAAAGCACCGGCCTCTGAATTGCTTCATGCCCTGCCTGTCAGTCCTCCCCTTGAAGATGCTCGTTGCATATACCTTGAACCTGAGCTTTCAAACCACTACATGCAAGTGTTGATGAAGCCACTGGAGCCCGGTCAAGCCCCAAGGACCCATGTGACGCCCTCGATTCAATCGTACACTAATCATGCATGCAAATGTGTATGATCAAGATCAAAGACTCACGGGAAGATATCACAACACAACTCTAGACACAATTTAAAATAATACAAGCTTTATATTACAAGCCAGGGGCCTCGAGGGCTCGAATACATAAGCTCGAATACACAAGAGTCAGCGGAAGCAACAATATCTGAGTACAGACATGAGTTAGACAAGTTTGCCTTAAGAAGGCCAGCACAAAAGCATCTACGATCGAAAAGGCAAGGCCTCCTGCCTGGGAGCCTCCTAACTACTCCTGTTCGTCAGCGGTCTCCACGTAGTAGTAGGCACCGGCGGTAGCATCTGGCTCCTGGGCTCCGACATTTGGTTGCATCAACCGGAAAGAAAAATAAAAGGGCGAAAAGGGGGAGCAAAGCAACCGTGAGTACTCATCCAAAGTACTCACAAGCAAGGATCTACACTACATATGCAACATTATCAAAGGAAGGCTGTATATGCGGGCTAGGCTGCAGAAATGCCAGAATAGAGAGAAGGCCTAGTCCTATCGAAGACTAGCATCTTCTGGAACCACCATCTTGCAGCAAATAGGAGGAGTAGAGTAGCATAAACTAAAGTAGTAGTAGTGTTATCAACCTCGGCCGGAGATCCTTTCTCGACTCCTGCGAGAAAGATATCCCGAGCCATGCTATACGATTACCATCACCATCCGATTCTCAACACCATCCAGTTCTCATCACAAGTATCCAGTTCTAGTTGTATCGATCGGGATACAACTCCAAGTGTCCGTTACAGTAGGATAGGCTATCGATAGATGTTTTCTTCCCTGCAGGGGTGCACCAACTTACCCACCATGCTCGATTAACTCCGGCCGAACACACTTTCCTGGGTCATGCCCGGCCTCGGCCAAACAATACGCCGCAACCCTACCTAGGCTTAATAGAGAGGCCAACACGCCGGACTAAACCTATGCCCCCGGGGGTCATGAGCCATCTCCCCGGGAACTCCTGCATGTTGCGTGGGTGGCCGGTGAGCGGACCTAGCTATGTTCCTAAACAGGCAGGAGCTTACCAGTCCAACCCGGCGCGTGTCGCTCAGTCGCTGACGTCTATTAATCTTCGGCTGATGTATACAACGCAGAACGCCCATACTATGCCCACGTGATGGTTAGTGCTATCAGGCCAGAGGCCCCTCGGATCAAATATCCAAATCGTAGTGGATTAGGAGCGCGCGGTAACAAGCAGAGACTCACGAAAGATGTGACCCCGTTACCCCGTCACGAGGACTTGCGGTGAGGGCTAGGAATTCCCGGCCACGCCTTGTAATTATCTCACGGGCACCCTCCAGGTCAACCCGTCTCCACATCACGCGCAATTAAGCTCGCGCGGGTACCCCTCAGGGTCGACCCGTCTTTCCAAGTAATAGTGGTAAAGTCCAAGTATCCGTGTGTCCAAACATCAAGGGGAAAACCCGAGGAATCACCCTCGATGAATTCCACTAGATGTGATTATCAAGGTGAACGTAATAGGAATCACCCCCGAGGTTCACACTTGAGGGGTTGCACGACAGAGTCGTATCGGAAGTGGTTAAGGAGGAAATCACCCTCGATGACCACGACCGAATGACTACACTACAGGGTTAACATCAGAAGTGCTGAAGAGGTCTCACCCTCGGTACTCGATAGTAACCCAGTAGTGTCGAACAACTAAGGGGAAAGTGATGTGCGGTGCCGAGGCCTGGTCTTCGATCCCGTTGATCGGGTCTTCGATGATCAAGAGGGGGCAACAAGGACAAGGTGGGGGGTCACTGATGGGGCACTAACCAACCTATTGTAACGCCCCGGATACAACTTTCCACATTCGTAACTCCAACTCTTGCCTTTTCCAGAGATGCGATATGATATTTCCTTCGTGGTTGGGTTTTGTCTTTTGTTTTGCATTTTGTTCATGTCATGCATCTCATCTCATAGCATCATGCGCATTGCATCTGCATGTTTTCACAAAGTTTGCATCCGCTCGTAGTTGTCACGTCCCCCCTTGCTTTCGTTGACCGTTCCCAGACCAACCTTGTTCTCCGTTTTCCCTCTTGCCTAAACGGGAGTCTCTTTGTATATAGTGCATCGACCCCTCGCTCGTGTCCGAAACTTCCCCGAACCCAACCCGCTCAGTCATCACCGTTGCATTCATATCATCCCCAAACATCTATAAAACATCTGCGTTTATTTGTTGGACTCCCCTAAGCCATTTATTCTCAACCGTCCGATTTAATCGGAGGGTCCAAATCTACCCTAAACCGCCTTTCCCTATATATAAACCAACCCCATACCTAATCTAGCCTAACCCTAAAACCTAGGAGCTTTGCCCCTCCCCGCCGCCGCCACTCCTCCTGTCTCCTCCCACCTCGGGATCTCCTCCCGCAGCAACCACCGCTCCACCTCGTCTTCTGCGTCGGGCCAACCAGTGCTCGCCCTGCCACCATCGACTCCATTCAGCCAGCAGCCTCCACCCTCTTCCCTCGATTCCCCGTCGCTCCAATCACCAGTTCCCTCTGTCCTCCCTGGACGCGTCCCGTCCACCCAACCGGCGCCCATGCCCGAGCAGCTGCCTCAACCATGGTGGTGTGTCACCGACGGCAGCATCTTCAGATGCAGCTCCATGCCACCGGAGCGCCAGGCCAGGACTCCCTCGCCCTTTCCCTTTCCTTCTGCCCTCTGTTTCCATCTCCATCATCTCATGTCTCTCTTCCTCCGTGTCCTCTCGCAGGGACCGAAAGGATTCAGCCTTGGCCTCGTCACCGCGCCGCTCCGGCGACCCAGTCCCCACGGCCTCCCTGAGCTCCTCCTTCCACACCCCGCGGCAGAGAACCCCAACCCCGGCGTCCGCGTCGCCAAGTGCCTCGACCGCGCCTGAGGTCACCAGCACCACCGGGCCTCTCTCCCTCCCCTGTCCGAGCCACAACGACCATGCGTCCCTGCCGAAGCCCGCGCCAAGTCCCTCGCAAGCCGCCACCCGGATCAGGCCGTCCCCGCGTCGTCCCTGTCGCCAAGTTCATCGCCTTCATACGGGCGCAGCTGGCCCCGCTCCCCTTCTTCACCGGAGTTCTTCGCCGCAAGACCCTTCCTCGAGGAGCGCCGCCGCCCTGCTGCGAAGTTCCACCGCTGTCGACCAGAGGAGGACGATGCCTCTACTTCGAGACATTTGAGTGCACACCGCGCTCGTTGACTGATCGCTGGCCGCGCCTGGGCCTGCCTGGCGCACCCAGACCCATCTCACCTCTGCCTCGCCCACGGGCCTCTTCCTCGTTCAGCCTAGCCAGATCTGGCCGCTAGGTGAGCATCCCAGCCAGCCCAGTTTCGTCCAGTTTCGGCCCAGTGTGTTTTTTCCTTGCCTGCGATTTTGTCAAATTATCCAGAAAACTGCATGTTTACAGATTGCACCCTCATGTTCATACATTTAATAAATCAACAACCATGTATCATATTAAAATGTTTTAAACATGTAAAATGCTTAGAATTTTGTGTAGATTAATAATATGCCACTTTAATCCATGTTTAAAATGTTTAAAATGCTATTTTCTTAAATTTGCTCAAATGCCATGTTAAAATGATTTATTTCATAACTAAATAACCGTAGCTCCAATTTTAATAAACTTTATATGTAAATGGGGTGGAAAAATGCATAGTTTAACATGGTGGCATTACTTTGCATGTTTAACAACTCTAAAATACGGTTTAGGGCAGAACAGTACCAATTCCATAATATGCATATGAGGATCTTCCGGAATTGTTGTTTGGTGATCCGGCCTCATTTAAACTTGCCTAGATAGGTAGTTTCATTATGCTTCACCCCTTGCCATGTTTAACAACATTTAATATTGTTGGGTACAAAACCGAGAGAGAACTAAATAATTGATGTGGTGTTTCGTCAATATGCAACTCGTTGCATATTGAGCTCTACTTAATATGTAGTGTTGTTTGTTGCACTTTGCCATGCCATGCCTTATTAAACTGGACATGCATCATACCTGGTTGTGCATCATGCCATGATTATGTGATGGATGTTTACCATGTTGTTTGTTTCTTTCTGGTTGTGTTTCTTCTCGATAGTTCCTGTTTCGTTGCGATCGTGAGGATTCGTTCGTCTACGCTTGGTTCATCTTCATCTGCTTGTCTTCTTCATGGACTCGTTCTTCTTCCTAGCGGGATTTTAGGCAAGATGACCGTCACCTTGGATCTCACTACTATCATTGCTATGCTAGTTGCATCGTTCTATCGCTATGCTGCGTTACCTACCACTTTCTTATCAAGCCTCCCAAATTGCCATGATCTCTAACCTTTGACACCCTTCCTAGCAAACCGTTGTTTGGCTATGTTACCGCATTTGCTCAGCCCCTCTTATAGCGTTGCTAGTTGTAGGTGAAGATGAAGATTGCTCCGTGTTGGATTATGTTTATGTTGGGATATCACAATATCTCTTATTTTATTAATGCATCTATATACTTGGTAAAGGGTGGAAGGCTCGGCCTTATGCCTGGTGTTTTGTTCCACTCTTGCCGCCCTAGTTTCCGTCATATCGGTATTATGTTCCCGAATTTTGCGTCTCTAACGCGGTTGGGTGATTTATGGGACCCCCTTGACAGTTCGCTTTGAATAAAACTCCTCCTGCAAGGCCCAACCTTGGTTTTACCATTTGCCTCACAACCACCTACTTTTCCCTTGGGAGTCGCTCTCTCGAGGGTCATCTTTATTTTAGCCCCCCGGGCCAATGCTTGTCTAAGTGTTGGTCCAAACTAGAGCCACTTGCGGTGCCGCCCCTAGGGAACTTGGGGTATCTTCGATTTACGTCGTAGTGTTTACCCGGTGTTTCCCTGAGAACGAGATATGTGCAGCTCCTATCGGGATTGTCGGCACATCGGGCGGTCTTGCTGGTCTTGTTTTACCATTGTCGAAATGTCTTGTAAACCGGGATTCCGAGACTGATCGGGTCTTCCCAGGAGAAGGAATATCCTTCGTTGTTCGTGAGAGTATATAATGGGCTAAGTTGGGACACCCCTGCAGGGTTTAAACTTTCGAGAGCCGTGCCCGCGGTTATGTGGCAGATGGGAATTTGTTAATATCCAGTTGTAGTAAACTTGAAGTAAACTCTTCTAAAATACACCAACCGTGTGCGTAACCGTGATGGTCTCTTTTTGGGGTTGTTCGAGAGGAGAACACGGTTTTTGGGTTATGTTTGACGTAAGTAGGAGTTCAGGATCACTTCTTGATCATTGCTAGTTGACGACCGCTTGCTTTGCTTCTCTTCTTGCTCTTATTTGCGTAAGATAGCCACCATACATGCTTAGTCGCTGCTGCAACCTCACCACTTCTCCCCTTCCTTTCCCATTAAGCTTTACTAGTCTTGATACCCATGGTAATGGGATTGCTGAGTCCTCGTGGCTCACAGATTACTACAACACCAGTTGCAGGTACATGTTATGCGATGATCATGACGCGAGAGCGATGTTACTTGTGTTGGACTTCTTCTTCTTCTTCTTCTTCGTCGATCTTGGGTTAGATTCCGGGTCAGCAGCCTGGGCTAGCAGGGTGGTATATGTTTGAGTTTCTGTTTATGTTTCATCCGTAGACGGATGTTGATCTTATGTATGATGTATTGTTGTATTCATGTGACATTGTATGTCTTGGTTGTATCCCCACTTTTATGTAATGTTGATGTAATGATATCCACCTTGCAAAAGCGTCTTCAAGATGCGCTTCTATCCTTAGTGGGACCTTCGAGTTCCTTTAGGATAGGATCGCATCTTGGGCGTGACACCTATACTAAGCAGTTCAGGATAAGCAGGTAAGGTACACCAGCAGGTTACAAAAGCAGGCTATGCCTCAGAATAGGTGCAATCAATAATAGTAGCAAAATCTAATGCAAGCATGAGATAATGTAATGGGCGATATCGGGATGATCAAAGGGGGGGCTTGCCTGGTTGCTCTGGCAAGGAGGGGTCGTCGTCGACGTAGTCGATCACAGCAGCATCAGCAGCGGTCTCGAGGTCTACCGAAGAGAAGAAGAGGGGGAAGAAACAGTAAAGATAAAGCAAACATAGCATCACAAAGCATAACGTGGCAAAATGCCGTGCCGGTTGTGACCTAACGTATGGCTACACGATAAAGGTGAAGGGGGAATTCAACCGGGAATGTTTTCCTGCATCGAGTCAGGTCGATGTGATGACCGGAGGGGGAATGTTCCATGTTAAGATAGTTAGAGGTATCTAACAGGTAAACGGACCGTGTATCCGGATTTTTCATGTTTTTCTGAGCAACTTTCATGTAGAAAACATTTTCTTCCGAGCTACGGTTTATTTTCTATGAATTTTCACAGTTTTAAACATTTTCTAGAATTAAATAAATTAACAGAAGGGTTTATTATGTCGCGATGATGTCACAAAGGACATCAACAAATCGGCCAGGTGGCTGACCAGGTCAAACCGGCCTGTGGGTGCAGGACCCACATGTCGACCTCTGTTGGTCTAACGGTGTATTAAACTAATTAATCTAGGTTAGTTAGCTCTGGACCCCCACTGTCATAGACTAATTAGCTAAACTAATTAGTTTTATTTATTAAAACATTTTAGTTAGAGGAAAATAAGCGGTGGGGCCCTTGCGTCGCTGGTCGGAGCCTTGATCGAGAGTTGACCAAAGTCAACAGGACAGCCGGGCCCTAGGGACCCACGGGTCAGTGACCGAGGGGGTGGCCCCGACCGGCTAGGTAAGCAGTGGTGCCGAAGCTAGCTCCGGCGACCAGATCAGCGGCGGAGGGCGCGACCGTGCGTCGGGATTCGCCGCCCGGCGGCCAAAATGGGGGCGGGCGGGCGTGTTCGAACGGGGAGAGCCCGGCGCGTCGTGTGTTGAGGTCGGTTGGGCTCGTGGCTGGCCGGAACTGCGCCGGTGACGAGGGGAGGCGGCGGTAGGGTTCGGGCGTTCGAAGCAACGGAGCAGCAGCGTGCTAAAGCGTGATCTAACGGGCGCGGGAGGTGCTACGCAACGCAACGAGCACGTACGCATCAACAGAAGAAGCTACGGGGCACGGCAGCGACGAGCTCGCCGGCCATGGCGGATTTGGCGGAGCCCGGCTTATGAGGGACGGCGACCAAAGGCTAGAACGTGAAGGAGAGGGAATGGAGCAACGCGAAGGCTCACCGAGCGGCTCATGGAGGCCGGCAAATGGATTAGGAGCAGCAGAGCTAGCCGGAGTGGAGGAAGACGGCGGCGACCGAACGGGGAAGGCGGCGTCGATCCGGTCGGTGAGGTGGCGCCGAGCTCAAGCTCGTGGTCAGAGAGGGAGTTCCGGCCCTCGGCGGAGCGAAAGGACCTGTCGGCGAGGTAAGACGGCGACGGTGGCTGCGGTGGTGATGCAGCACGGCGAAGGCAGCGCAGAGGAGGAAGAAGGAGTCGAGGCGGGCGCTCTGGTGGCCTCCAGCGCAGTCCAGTGGCCCCAGACGAAGAGGAGGACAGTGCTGGAGCTCCAGGGAAGATCAGCGGAGTCGGAGTGGCTCGATGACCGTGTGGTCAACGGAGAACGGCGGCGACCGTGTCGGTCTCCTCTCTAGAACGAAGGAGATGGAGAGGGGAGAGGTGGATCTGGAGAGCGAGGGAGTGAGCGGCGAGTGGGGGGGGGCAGAGCAAGTGGGAGGGTAGCCCGAGGTGTCAAGGGGATCCTTATCCCCTCCCATCGACGGCGAGGTGGTCCAGCCGGCGACCAGCCTTGCGCGCCTCGGTCGCTTGAACAGGGGAGGAGAGTGACGACCAGGGGGTGTGGGCTGGCTGTTGGGCACTGCTCGGGTGGGCGAAGCTTTGAGTGAGGCAGAGGGCCCTCTCTCTCCCTCTACTTCTCCTTTTCTTTTCTTTTCTTCATCAGCTTTTGCATTTTCTTTTTAGCCAATAATGACTTGCAAAATTATGCCACTGGCCAAAACAATTTCAAGAATTAAAGTGCACTGCCACAAAATGGTTGGGAGGCTTTTGGAATAGTTGCTAATTTTATAAATTAAAAAGGCATTTAATTTATTACTTAGGTCACTGATATAAGTAGTTTAGGCCACTTAAACACTTTGCAAAAATGTTGGTTCACCACCAATATTAGTTGTGGAAAATTTGGCACATGATGAACATTTTAGTTTTCATGTTTGAGCAATTTGAATTTTTGACTTTAGATTAGATTTGAATTTGAATTGTGCTTTGGATCAAGTGAAGATTAGCAACAGTAACATGATGACATGGCACCATTAACAGGGGATAACTGTAGCATGACACTGGGGGTGTTACAACCCAATTCCTCGTGAAGGAATTGCTTTATGTGCCTTGGACTGTCTATCGCATTCTGACAAAGACATTGAGTCCAATCAAAGGCCATGACTCGACTGATGAAGAAGTCGTTGGCATCATGAAGAATCTGCTATTCAATATCATGCATGGCATTCCTGTCAACTACCATGATTTATTCATGAGGACTTTGGCAAATGTTGCACTATCTCCATTTGAGTTGAAGCCTTATGCTCCCTGGATTATGAGATTCCTGAGAACAAGGTCTTCACTCAACTATAAGGCTGACACACTCAACCATGGCAGTTACTTGCCCCCCATTGAAGTCCTCAAGCGGACATTTTCCCCAGCTGATCAAAAGGGCAAGGCCACTGCTGTTATTGATGAAGGCATTCGTCCATTGGATGGTCAGTTCCGCAAAGCTGCATCTTGTTCCACCAATGATGACTCTGCCACTCACGACTCTGCCGCCAATGCCTCAAAGCAAAATCCTCAAGGCACAGCTCCAAGGGTGATGACTGGTCGTGAGCTTCTCCTCAGTCTTCACCAGAAGGTCGATTGCAACCACAAATGGGTTAAGCGTCAGTTTGGTTCAATTCTTCACAACATGACTGCTACACACAATGCAGTGAAGAAGAACCACTATTACCTTCATGAAGTCTTCGGTCACACCTAGGTAGTTCTGTCTCATCTATATGGTGAAGAAGATCCAAAGCAAATGGGTCTCAAGCAGGACTTTGACTGGTCTCAACCACCAGCAAAGAAATTCAAGAAAGTCAAAGTTCCTTCCTTGGTGGCCAGCTCATATTCTTCCTCGCGTGACACGGATGAGCATGAAGATTTGGACAACACTGCGGCAGGCCCAACTTCCACAACCGACCCCAACAACGCTAGCGCTCCTCCATCAACATGATATTCTTCAGGGGCATTAGTCCTCATTTTTCGACCCTTTTGGTCATTCGATGACAAAGGGGGGATTTGAGTTAGTCTTCAAGCGGGTCTCTATATATGGGCATTTTTTTTGCTAAGTTACAACTCTTGGTTTTTTGAAGACTTTGCTGGATCGAGTCGTAAACTAAAACCTGATGGTGGTCTGATACTTTTGTTGTGTTCTTATGCATGCTTATTACTCATATATGTTAATGCACGCATGCTGAATTACATCAATCACCATATTTCATCATGCATTTCAAATTCTTCATATTATATGTTAAATGTGTGTATGAATTACAAGATATAGGGGGAGATCTGCATGATTCCACTCTTCAAATGTGCATTGCTTCAGAAGCAAATTCCTCACTATGCACATCTTCTGGGGGAGTTCTTCTGTATCTTGCAACCAAATTCCTCAATTTCAGTATTTACACTTCATATGTTTTATCCCCGTTGAAAACTTAACCTATATTGTCATCAATCACCAAAAAGTGGGAGATTGTAAGTGCATCTAGTGCCCCTCAGCGATTTTGGTGTATTGAAGACTTATAGGTAAAGGGACTGATGTGTTTGTGAGTGTACACAGGTCTATAAGTCTATGACGAGTTTGATATTTACAAAGAAAGTCGACCCCTAAAAATGAAGTTCTTCGACTGAAGACTTTGGATTTCAGAAGACTTTCTGAAGACGTTGAAAGTGAAGAAATTGGTGTGACCATGAATACTTGGTATTCATACGAGGAACATGAAGCGTGAAGACTTTTGCTCTCGTAGTTTCATTTTCTGTTTCTTGAGTCATAGGAAACACTGTACTGTTAAAGGGGGTCGAGGAAATACTAAGGAAAAATTTCCATGTGATGCTCATCTCAAAATCCTACACCTACCAATCCTTTCGAGTGAAGCCATTGGAAATCTCATACAGTTCAGTCAATTTCTTCAGTGACAAAGACGAAGTTCTTCTGGTCTCTGAGGAATTTGTTCTGACTAAGGAGTTAGGAATTTGCCAGTGCGGATTGCCTACAAGTGAAGAACATGATAGCCCTAAGGAATTTGAGCCTCAAATTTCTAACCGTTGTTGAGCTACAAGTCAGCTGTCCCAAAATATCTACCCACCTAACGGTCATATCATTGAAGGGCATTTATGTCTTATCCTGTCGGGCTACTCCCTAGGCTATAAATAGCCGCCCCCTACAACCACTAGCTGGTTGGCTGCTCCGAGAGAAACTGACACTTGTCATTTGAGAGCATCCCATCCTCCGAGGACTTTGAGCGAAAATCATCAAGTGAGGAAAACCCAAACCCAAACACCTACAAACCCAAAGTGATTGAGCATCACTGAAGAGATTGATCCTGCGTGGATCCGACGCTTGTTACCTTTGAAGATTGTGCATCTTCCAGATGGTTAGGCGTCATGGTCTGAGCATCCAAGAGAAAATTGTGGATCGCCGAGTGACCGAGTTTGCGAAGGTTTGGAAGTCACCTGAAGACTTACCACGACTGATTGGGCGAGGTCTGTGTGACCTTAGCTCAAGGAGAATACGGTGAGGACTGTGTGTCCGGGACTATGTGTCCTTAGGTTTAAATACCTAGCCGCTCCAACCAGATGTACAACTGTCACAACAGTTGGAACTCATCTACCAAATTATTGTCTTCACCAAGCCTACTGGTTCTATTTCCTCAACTCTTTCATTTCCTCATTACTGTGTTGTGTGCTTGTTCATATCTGTTTGAAGACTTTGACTGAAGATTTTCTCAATTTCCTAAGTTCAATTTCTTCAGTCTGTTTGTCTTCATCCTGTGTATCATGTGTTTACGCTTTCTTTACTCTGTGCTTGTTTCATTTCATCATGATGACCGTGCTTATGTTCCGTTATGTTTGCACTGAATACTTATTCCGCTGCAAGTAGTTCTTCGCTTAGGAATTTCCTCACCCTGAAATTCCTCAGTGAAGAATTCATAAAAATCGCCTATTCACCCCCATCTAGTCGATATAATGTACTTTCAATTGGTATCAGAGCAAGGTACTCCCTTGTTCTGTGTGATTTTGGTTTAACCGCATGGAGTTTTAGTTATGTCGACCGCAAGAATGGAGACTGTGTCATGCCCCATCTTTGACGGTCAGGATTATCCCAAGTGGAAGGCCATGATGAAGAAGCGACTCATGGCGATGAACAATGAGCTGTGGACCATCACTGAGATTGGTCTTACCGATCCGTGCAAGATGGCGGAAGCTGATGACATTCACAAGTACACTCTTCTCAACCTCACGGCGAAGGACATCATCTGCTCCTGTCTGTCTCAAAATTAGTTCAGGAACATTATGCATCTCAGCCATGCAAAGCTCATCTGGGACGACTCTCTGAGGTCTATGAAGGTCATAGATCTGACCGTGATCCCTGGTTTGAGGATTTCATGGTATCTCACAAGGCTTTGACTTTTGAGCCATAATCATCATCCTTTGCACCATGCCTTATGGTAAAAGGTGCCAAGGTAACTGAATGCTATCTATCTGAGTCCAGTGATGATGAATCTGGTGATGAATTTGGACCCATCTATGCCAAACTTGCTTCCCATGCCACTAAACAACAAAGAGCTTTGGAAAAAGTTCAAAACATGTTGGATAAGAGTGATGATATGTTGGGTGAAGAAATGGATTAGTCGAAAGCTTTGGCTGAAAGTCTTCAGAGACTTCAGACTAAGTTTGATAATCTTCAAAGTCATCATAACACTCTCTTATCTGATCATGAGGCGCTTTCTTATGAATTTCTTCAAAGAAAGCAAGATATTGAGAAACTAAGAGAGAGTTATGAAGATCTTCAGAAGGAGCGTGATTCACTACTTGCTCAACAGATCAGCGCTGCTTAGGAAGAATTCATTCCTCCATGTTTGAAGTGCATTGAACGTGAATCTGCTAATTCTTCACCTGAATGTTCAAATGCTTCTACTGCTACAAATTCTTCACCTATCTCTGCTATCAGTAATTCCTCATTTGAGGATATTTCTAGTATCACTGACGATGCAGGGCTGAAGGAATTGTATATGACAGGCATGTACAAAAGCCTGAAAGGGCATCAGGCTCTTTGTGATGTTCTTAAAAGGAAGAACCTCAACAGGAACCCTAGGAAAGAGGGTATTGCCTTTGAGAGGAAAATCAACGTTAATGGAACATACTGGAAGCCTGAGCAGTACCCCATAACCTCAAGGGTTGCTGCAAAGGGACCTCTAGTAGATCCATCTACTTTATCTGGCTTTACATGTGAATCTCCTTATTCTACTGATGAGTCATTTGACTCAAATTATAAGCTGTTCAAAAATCAGAATGGTGAAGTATTTGCTAAATATGTTGGCACTAACTGCAGGAACGGTTCTCCTATGAAGAAAATTTGGGTTCCCAAAAGGTGCCTCGAAAATCTTCAGGTGAATGTCATCATGAAACCACCTGTGAAGAATAGGAACCCCAGATCAAATTCTTCATATGGACCAACTTCTTCATATGGATCCAAGTCCTCATATGGACCAAATTCCTCACATGGATCAAATTCCTCAAAAGGATCAAAGTACTCATATGAACATCATCATGCTAACGCTTCTGTTTCGCAGGGAAAAACTAATGGCTATGAATATGAGCATTATTCTTCTAACCATTATGTTCATAAGTCCTCGAAGAATTTCTCTGCTTATTCATATGCTTATCCAAACTCCTCTTATGTGAAACAAAGTGGACTGGCTTCTATGCCACCTTTCTCCTATGGAGCTCGCAGAATGATGAACTCTTTGCCACCCCTTCACATGTGGGTGGTGAAGAAAAGGAACTAATCTCTTATGCAGGGACATGTCTCTAGACGAACATAAACGTCTGAAGAATTTACTGGAGACCTGAATATGCTTGAAAGGACGCAAGCTAATCATGAAGAAATGAATTTTCATCTATCACGTCCTCATTCTGTTCTATCTGTTCCATTGCTTGATGAAATTGATCTGATGAATTTCATGTCATATTCTTCACTGATGAAGTATATGAGTTCGTAAGCTGCACTAATTCATCTGCAGGATGATCAACCCAAAGCCACTGAATGGGTCCTCGATAGTGGATGTACAAATCACATCACTGGTGACAAGAATCTACTGATGGACGCTGCCTTATCTCCATCACAGCTGAAGCATATTACCTATGTTAACAAAGGAAAAAGCAAGGTATTTGGTCTAGGTAAGGTTGCGATCTCAAAGGATCGACACATGAACAATGTCATGCTTGTCGAGTCCTTAGGATTCAACCTCATGTCAGTCTCAATGCTTTCTGATCTTGATATGGTTGTTATATTTGGCAAGTATCGTTGTGTTGTGATCATGGAAGCTGACCATTCCAAAGTCTTCGAAGGCTTTAGGAGAGGAGATATGTATATTGTTGATTTCTCTACAGGACCACAACCTGCTATATGTCTACTTGCAAAAGCTTCAGAAGGCTGGCTACGGCATCAACGACTAGGTCATGCTGGCATGAGGAACTTGCAAACGCTCGCGAAGAAGAAGCATGTCATTGGCATTGAGAATGTCAAATTCCTCAAGGATCAGTTGTGCGAAGCCTGTGAAGTTGGAAAGATGAACAAGGCCAAGCATCCAGCAAAGACTATCATGACTACCACTCGACCATTTGAATTGCTTCACATGGATCTCTTTGGTCCTAACCACTATTCTGCATTCACCAATGAAGCATCTCTATATGGCTTTGTTATTGTTGATGATTACTCTCGTTACACATGGGTGCATATTGTCACTTACAAACGTGAAGTGCAGGAAGTCTTCAAACAATTTTCCTCGAGGGCTTCAACCAACTTTGGTGTGAAGATAAAGCACATCAGAAGTGACAATGGAACTGAGTTCAAGAATACTGGTCTTGATGACTATCTTGATGAACTTGGTATTACTCATGAGTTATCTGGTCCTTGTACTCCTCAGCATAATGGCGTCGTGGAGCACAAAAACAGGAATCTTGTTGGGATTGCTCGCACTATGCTTGATGAATACAAGATGCCTCGTCATTTCTGGATTGAGGCAATTGATACTGCATGCCACATCATCAAGAGGGTATATCTTCACAAATTCTTCAAGAAACTGCATATGATCTTCTCACTGACAAGAAACCTAATGTGAGTTATTTCAAAGAATTCGGTGCTAAATGTTGGATTAGAGATCCTCATCACAATTCTAAATTTTCACCAAAAGCACATGAAGGTTTTATGCTTGGTTACGGATAGGACTCGCACACCTACAGAGTCTGCAACAACTTGAAACTGTAGATGTGCGGTTCGATGAAACTAATGGCTCGCAAAGAGAGCACCTACCTCCTGTGCTAGATGAACAGTCTCTTGAGGAAACCATCAAGTTCAAGGCTACTGAGTATGTCATTCCAACCAAAGAATCTGCTGAAGAAGTCATTCCAGAACATGAAGAACATCATGCTGATGCACGTGAAACAGTGCTGTAGAAAATGCTGATCCAATTCCTCGACGACAACCCGCTCATCCTCGCATTGCAAATCAAGTGTGGATTGAGAAAAACATCAGCGACATCAACGCACCAGGTCCTCTCACACGCTCAAAAGCTTCACATTTTTCTAACTTTTGTGGGCACTTTGCTTTTGTCTCTATCAAAGAGCCCACTAAGGTAGATGAAGCATTTCTAGAGCCTGAATGGATTCAAGCTATGCAAGAGGAATTATATCAATTCGAGCTCAACAACGCCTGGGAACTGGTCAAACATCCAGATCCTCGCAAGCACAATATCATCGTCACAAAATGGATCTATCGCAACAAGCAAGATGAAAATGGCCTTGTTGTGAGGAATAAGGCATGGCTTGTAGCTCAAGGCTACACACTGGTTGAAGGAATTGATTTCGATGAAACTTTTGCACCTGTTGCTAGACTTGAGGCTATCCACATATTACTTGCTTAAGCTAACCATCATGATATCACTTTATATCAAATGGATGTGAATAGTGCATTCCTCAATGGTAAGCTTGAGGAAGAAGTATATGTTGCTCAACCCCTAGGTTTTGAAGATCCAAAGCTGTCGGCGTTCTGGGAACGGGGGTCCCCAGACTTGCCTGCCTGCGGCCCACGACGTGGCTTTGCTAGCAGGCCCGAATGGCCCATCTTCATCAACAAGGCATCCAAGACCCTCCGGAGGGGCCAAGCCTCCCGAGGCGGACGATGCAAGAACTCCTCGGGAGTGGCCTGGCCAGGCAGGCTCGCGAGGGGCGGAGAGATCAAGGCAAGGCAAACCTCGCAAGGTTCTCGTGATGTGAGCCATGACGATCGAGACCAGGCGGGCGCCAACGCGTGTAGTGTCCTTGTTTCCTCTTTGTTGCAAAGGAGGCAAGCGCAAGCGCGGAGTACCGAGCCGACAAGCAAAGGTTTCCATATCAGTGCAACGAGACCAAAACCAGCAGGACGGCAAGACGGAGGTCACCATGGAGCCCAAGGCGGCATCACCACCTGAGCCTTTTGCAGGCAAGGACTACTTTTGTCAGGATAAGTTGTACTAGTTGTCCCCTTTCAAACTGGCCGTTGTTGGCTCCCTTCCCGCTCAATATTTGGGGAGAGGTCTAGGGCCTCTATAAATAGGACTAGCCACCATAGTAGGAGGCGTCGAATCCTCACCCACACAAGTTCGCCAAGCACAAGAACACCTCAACCTCAAGAGGCTGTTCTTCCACTTTGTACTGTTCATCCTCAGCCCAAGAGGCAATCCACCACCACCACACTGGAGTAGGGTATTACACCACAATGGTGGCCTGAACCAGTATAAATCTTGTGTCTCTTGTGTTGTGAGTTCGTCGAGTTAGTCCATGAGATCTTAGCAAAACTAGGACGTGGATCGGTAGGGGGGAAATCTTCGTGGGCACCCCAGTGTTCGGACCTTGAGGGTTTTGCCGGAACCCATGATCGGTAGGGGTGCGCCGAAGCTTCCCTTCCGTCACCCCGCGTTCCGTTGCTTCATCGTCTCCATGGCGGATGCGCGCCGCGCTCGTGCTGAGTGCCGGGCTGCCCTTGCCGCCCGCGTTGCTCAGACGGCTCCCATCGGTGGGCCACCCCGTCGCTCACCGTTGCCTGCCGCCAACGCCGCCACCGGCCCGGCGGGGAACGAGCAGCAAGCATCCTCGCTGCACCCCTCGGTGTGGTGGGACGGCAGCACCACCACTCCATCGCTGACCCCGGCCGGTTCGTCATCCCATGCTCGTCATGCTCCCATGGATGCGCAGGCTACTCTATGCATGGCACGCGAGCTCCTACGCTACCGCCCCGTCGACGACCTCTATGAGGACTGGCTCGACCGCATCGCTGAGCTTGTCAGTGTCGCAGGGGGCTCCCCTGCGCCGTCCCTCTCGCTGCCTCGTCTTCCGTCAGCCATGGGCGGTGTGGCCCATGGAGCGCCTCCACTACCTCTGCCCCAAGACGGAGTCTTGGCGCCAAGGCAACCGGCCCCACGGCGTGACCTGCCGCGTTTGGAGCCCGTGCAAGAAGAAAGAAGATGCCAAGAGGTCCCACGGCCACGAGAAAACGCCCCCGCGCTCCCTGCACCACCACGGCAAGACCACATGCCGCCTGCAGTGGCGGTGCACAGACCCCATCAAGAACAAGTTCTCCACCAGCGTCGAGTCCCTGTGACCACGGCAAGCTGTTGCGCCTTCACCCCTGAGCTGCGTAGCATCGCCTGGCCTGGCAAGTTCAAGCCGGATCTGCCTCCTCGCTACGACGGCACCCCCGATCCCGTGGAGTTCCTGCAGCTCTACGAGCTGAGCATCGAGGCGGCCAATGGCAACGAGAAAGTCATGGCGAACTGGTTCCCCATGGCTCTCAAGGATGGCGCCCGCTCCTGGCTCCTGAACCTGCCTCCAGGCTCGATCTCCTCCGGGGACGAGATGCGCGACCTTTTCGTTGCCAACTTCCAGGGCACTCGCGACCGCCCGCGGGCCATGGGTGAGCTGCGCCGCATCAAGCAACAACAAGAAGAGACCCTCCAGAAGTACATCCAGCACTTCAACAACGTTCTCCTCAAGATTCCCAAGGTGACGGACGAGGCCATCATCTCCGCGTTCTCTGATGGCGTCCGTGACATCAAGATAAAGGAGGAGCTCTCCATCCACGAGGAGTTGTGCACATCTCTGGAGTTGTTCAAGCTGGCGACCAAGTGCGCAAGAGCTGAGGAGGGGCGCCTCTCCCTCCTCGAGCTCCCGGCTGCGGACCCGGAGGAGACGACAGCCAAGGCCAAGGACGTGAAGCGTAAGGGAGCAGTCGTGCTCATGCCGGAGCCGGACACGAAGCGCGGCAGGGAGCAGCCCGAGTCATCCAAGTGCAGCGACCATTCTGCGCCTTCCATAAGCTGCATAGCCACAACACCAGCGACTGTCAGGAGCTTAGAGCCATTCGAGAAGGACGCTTCAATCGACGCCCCGAGCGCAATGACCAGTGCTACGACCGAGGAGGAGGACATGGTGGCGGACGCTGTAATGACCGTGGCCCACGCCAGGAGTGGCGTGACCGGCCTCGTGAGGACCGCTGGCAGGATCAGCCTCGCGAGGGCGCCTGGAGGGATCAGCCGCATGAGGATCGTCCTCAGGGCAACGCCGGTCTTCCTCCACTACCGCCACCACCAAGAAGGAACGACGACCACCATCAACATGAGGGGGCTGCGGGCTTTCAGGAGCCGCGTGCTATCGGTTGCATCTTGCGCGGAGCTCAAGCCCCAGCCTCGCAACGTATCTTCAAGCAGTTTGCTCGCGAGGTGAATGCAGTCCTCCCCAAGCTCGAGGCCACGTGCCCGCTCAGATGGTCCAAGTGCCCCATCATGTTCAGTTCGACAGATCAGCTCAAGTGCGCAGCTACTGCTGGCGCCCTCCCAATGGTTTGTTCACCAGTCATCAGCAATGTACAAGTCACCAAGACCCTCATTGACAGCGGATCAGGGCTCAACGTCCTATCCGTCGACACGTTCGACAACCTCTAAGTGCCATATGACCAGCTTCAGCCTACCAAGCCTTTCTCAGGAGTGGCCGACGGTTCCACTACACCGATAGGGCAGGTCCACCTCCCTGTCACCTTCGGAGAACGCAACAACTACCGCACCGAGTTCATCGACTTTGACGTCGCCTACATCCGCCTGCCATATAATGCGATCCTCGGGTACCCAGCCCTGGCCAAGTTCATGGCGGTGACCCATCACGGCTACAATGTCCTCAAGATGCCAGGAAGCGACGGAATCATCACAGTCCCGTGCGAAGAAAGAGATGCGGTGTGCTCCCTCGAGCGTGCATTCCAAGCTGCAGCAATCGACGACCCCGACAGCAAGGGCGAGCACCCTCCTGAGGGCACCCCCAAGAAGAAGAAGCAGCTGCACCGTGCAGGGCCTCAGGCAAGCGGCGCCTCATCAGGATCGGCGCCCGCACCTGGGGCGCCTCCCTCCATCACATAGGAAAGCGCGCCCAGCGCCCCTCTCGGGCAGGGCTCTCTTCTGGAGGGCCTTGGACTTTACCAACATCACGAGGGAGGCGCTTGGGAACCACTTGGAGGCGTGCTTCACGACACGTTTCCCTCAGGAGGATACAGTGCAAGGGGTCAGGAGTTTATCACCAAGACCACTCAGGAACTGCGAGACGCAAGGGCCATGCGCGGCGGCCGCTGCTCACCAGGCGCAGCTCCACATCCAGGCGAGGACGCCGGGCTGCGCATCTGCATCGACATCCCAAGGCTCAACAGGGCCGCATCTCAGGAGCTTTTCTGGCCTTCGTGCGTGGGACTCTGCGAGGGCCCACCTCACAGCTATGTTCGCATGCCTTTTGGCCTGTCGAGCGTGGTATCTACCTATCAGCGCAACCTGCAGCGTGCCCTGGCGACTCAAGAGGCCATGCATCACGCCGTCCTGACGGAGATGGAGACGGTCCTCAAGGGACCACCGGGACCCCCAGAGCCTCCCGAGGCTCAGGGCCCCAATGGCTCGTGTCGGATTTCGGGTTCCGGCAGACCCTTGAGGTTCGAACACTGTGGTGCGCGCGGAGATCCAACCCTCCACCATCTCGCACCTCGCTGAATCGCTGGGACCTAAACTACTAAACAGAACAGCACAAGAGACACGAGATTTATACTGGTTCGGGCCACCATCGTGGTGTAATACCCTACTCTAGTGTGTGGTGTGGTGGACTGCCTCTTGGGCTGATGAGGAACAATACAAGGAAGAACAGCCTTGCGAGGGTCTGTTCTTGGCGGGTGCGATGAACAGCTAGGTGGTGTTCAGTCGCTCTAGCTACTGGTTACTTGATGAGGATTCAGATCTCCTCCCTTCTCTCTCTCTCTCTTCCAGCTGCCCTTCTCCCAGATGCCCCTAGCTCTGAGTGTGGCTACTCCTCTTTATAGGCGAAGGCCCTGGGCCTCTTCCCAAATATTGAGCGGGAAGGGCGCCAACAATTGGCCATTTTGAAGGGGAACAACGGGTACACTTATCCTGACTAAAGTTGGTCCTCGCCTGCCAAAGGCTCTGGTGATGACGCCTGCTTGGTCTCCACGATGACTCCCTTCCAGCCGTTGGGCTGGTCTTGGTCTTGTTGCACCGAAAAGGATACCTTTGCTTGATGCTCTCGCCCGCGCTTGATCCCTTTGAACCAAAGAGGAAAGGAGGACGCTGCGCGGGCTGGCGCCCTTGGTCGTCATGGCTTGCGTCATGGGCACCTCACGAGGTACCCTGCCTTGAACTCTCCGCCTCCTCATGAGCCGGCTGACGAGGCCGTGCACGAGGAAGCTCCTTGTCGTCCGCCTCAGCAGGCTTGGCCCCTCGCGAGGGTCTTGAGCTTGCGTTGATGAAGATGGGCTGTCCTGGGCCTCCTTCGAGCCACGCCGTAGGCTGCAGGCAGGCAAGTCTGGGGACCCCCGTTCCTAGAACGCCGACAGTAGCCCCCGGGCCCACGGCATGCCCAGACTTGGTCGGGTAGAGAGGCGAAAGGGCAAGTGCGAAGCGTCGCGGGCCCTAACAGCCTGCGGCCTTGGGCGACGCGTGGCGGTTGATTGGACGCGTGCGCCTCTGCAACCGCGTGGCTTTATAACAGAGCGGCATCTTCCTTGCTTCCTTTACTTTCTCCAGTTGCTGCTCAGATCCCCTTTCTTGCGCCTCTCCTCTCTGCTTCCAAGATCTTCAGATCCACTCTGCCTGCGTGCCCTAGCCAGTCATGGCTCCTCGCCAAGCCCCGGCTGGAGCCTGGTACTCTCCTGCCTTGGACCCGCCAAATGTGTCAGGGGCGAGCCTCGCCCTGGTGCGCCGGATGGCGGAGTCGCAGGGCGTCAACGGAGCGGAAGCGTTCAAGGCCGGCTCCGCCGCCCCTAAGGGTCGGGGGAGTACCTTCTACCCGTTCTTCGTGAGCGCCATCATTGCTGGTCTGGTGCCTCCCTTTTTTGAGTTCTTCTACTTCGTCCTCCATCATTACAACATTCAAGCTCTGCATCTCCATCCCAACTCCGTCCTTCTTCTGGCAATCTTCGCCTACTATTGTGAGGCCCATGTTGGGGTGAAGCCCTCGGTGGCCTTGCTGCGCCACTATTTCTCTCTCCGAACCTCCCGTGGTTCTGCTTCCGCGTGCGCGAGCTTCGTCGCGTAAGGCGGAGCCATCGCCATTTCAAACTCTGGGAAGCGGATCGAGGGTTTCAGGAGCAAGTGGGTCTTGGTGGATGCTGGGCGCATCCACCCACGGCTGATCCTGCCCACGGAGCACCCCGAGAGCTCCGACGACTGGTCCCGAGTGGAGCTTCTGGATCCCCGCGCGAAGCTGGTGCTGGAGAAGATGGACGCAGATCTGAAGCCGGCCAACGCGGCGGGCGGCGAAGCTGACCGGTCTTGTCGGCCGAGGGAGTTCTGGAGCACCAACCGGCTCCGCTTTGTCAAGATTGCTTCGATGTGGAGGCCTCACTCGAGCCCCGTGGCCCTGGCCAGCGAGGATCTGGCGACGGTCCTCCAGTCCTTGGTTGGGGGCGATGTGGCGAGACAGGAGGGCGCCCCCGTGCCCTTGTTCCTTCGCGAGGATTGGGAGCAGGTAGTGGGGCCCATGCCTGTCTTCAATGGGGACGGGTCCGTGCCCGTGGAGGCTCTGGAGGACCTGGTGGACGTGTCATCTTCCGACTCCAGCGAAGAGGTGGAGGAAAGAGAGCCGGGAGAGGGGGTTGATTCGGGGGCGGATTCAAGGGCTCCTCCCCTGCGGTGCAGGTCCCGAATTCTCCGCCTCCCCCAGAGTGACGACGACGAGGATGAGGATGAGCGTGGAGGCAGAAGCCTGCCCCCGATCCCGAAGAAGGACCGGACTGGGTTGGTCCCCCGCGGGTCCGCCCCGGCCCCAGGGCGATCCGCAGACGCGCCTCCTGCTCCCGGGCCCCTTGAAGCTGATTCCTAGCAACAACCTGTAAGTGCCTGCATCCCGTCTTGATTATTTCTCCGTCGACGAGATCTGATGTCCATGTCCTTCGCCAGGCTGGCGCCCGCGGCGAAGAAGCTGAAGGGGGCTCCCGAGGCCCCATCCGTGGCGGTGCCTCTGCCCGAAAAAGAAGGTGATCCTGGCGCCCAGGCCTCTCCTGCCCGGGCGTCCTCGCGAGGCCTGGCTGAGCCTGCTGGGGCAGGCTCAGCCCCCTTGACCCAGGCGACTCCCGAGGTGCCCTTGCTTGGCGCTGCCTCCACTGTTGCCGTGGCGCCCGGTTCCGCCTCGGTATGCGATGGTCACGATCGTCTTCTCCTCCTACTCCACCGACCGCTGCTCCTCCGAATGCTGTTCTGGATCATGCCGTTGCCGGACTGGACCGCCTGCGGCAGGATCTTCTGGGCGCCGACTCCCGTCTGATGGCTGGGCGTTTGGAGCTGGCTTCTGGCTGGATTCGCTCCGATGCTTCGATTCGGGCGGCGCTGGTCCAGGCCTCGACGGCTTGCGACAAGGAGAAGCAGGCTGTCCGTGAGGCGAAGATTGCCCGCTATGCTGCCACAGGGAGGCAGCTAGCATCCAAGGTCGCTGTGAGACGCTGGAGAGCGAGCTAAAGGGCCTGCAGAACCAGCTTGCCGAGGAGGCCCGCCTCCGCCAGGAGCAGGAGGAAAGCATGAAGGCTCGCGAGGCGGTCGTCAAGGACCGGGAGGCCAGGCTCAAGAAGCGCCGCGACCGCCTAGGCGCGCTGGAGCAGGAGCTGGAGGCGAGGAAGGTCGAGCTGGACGACAAGGCGCGGGTTCTTGCCGAAGATCGCGTGGCCTTCGCAGATATGGAGGTGAAGGCTCGCACCTTGCTGAGGGAGCTTTATGATAGTGGCCTGGAGAGCCCACTGGCCGGCGCAGAGGACGACCCCGCCAAGCTGCTTCCCTTCCCGGTTCGCACTCTCGAAGATGTCTCCCTTGGTCTTGGCCCCACGGCGGAGGCCGAGGCGCGTGTCTTGTCTTCTGCGGCACTGACGCGGGTCCTCACCCACGTCTACCTTCGTGATCCCAGCGTCGACCTGGACGGCCTGCTGGAGCCAGCAAGCGGTGAGCATGCAGCTGCCGCTGCCGAGGCTGTGAAGGGTCGCGTGGAGGCTCTGTTGGGGAAGTTCTGACCTTCAAGCACCAAGCCGGGCGAAGCGCTGCCGGCCCCTGCTGCTCCACGAGGCGAACCCACTCCGCTGCTCCACCGTCGACAAGTGACTCCGTTGTGGCTCCTGTCACGCTTTTAATTCCTGCACATGTATCATGCCTCGGGAGGCGTTTAAACTTGCATTTGGTATTGCGATAACAGTGTGGACTGTAATATTTGCTTTTAAATTCCTTGAAATTTGCGCTTCCTACTTGCTTATGTTCTACGCCGCAGAGCCCGACCCAGCGCATACCTCAGCCATCGTTAGCCCGGCCGGAAACCAGGGCCGGGACCAAGGAGTGAGGGGCTACGTGACAAGTTAGGCTCTGAGTCGCGATGCTCGGGAGTCCCCTTAGCGCCACGAACAGCAAGTAGGGAGGTGAGACGCAGGCGGATCTACCGTTCTACGTCTGCAGAGCCCGGCCCGCGCATACCTCAACCGCCGTTAGCCTTTCCGGAACTAAGGGGTGAGGGGCTACGTGACCGATTAGGCTCTGAGTCGCAATGCTCGGGAGTCCCCTTACTCAAGCGGCATTCGTACCTTGGCACCGCCGGGAGTGACGTCACGGCGAACCAGGCCGGGGGCTGGCTGGGTGGCGTCGTGCAGGCGTGACCAGCGCAGCCTCCCGTGCCCAGCCCTCGCTGCGGCGCTCCCGAGGAGGCGCGCGACGAGGCCGAACACCGAGCTCTGGGCTCCCCGAGGTTGATGTGACCCGGAGGCCACCCTCGGTTGTTTATCACCGGTATGAGCATAGCGCTTCCGCATGCGTCTGGGCATAGCCGCTCCTCGGCGGTGTCGTCGGCCAAAGACGGAGCATGGTGCTTCCACTTGAGCGTGGGAGGGGCTCCCCTCGGGAGGAGCCCAGGTGTATACAACCCCACCCCGACACGTGGGCTGGCACGGTAGGGCTGGACGAGGTGTATCTGGGCACCCGTGAGCCAGTAGCGGGACTCACGGGGCCCTACCTCAAAGGCGGGTTGCGCTGGCTCTGGGCCTTATCTTGAGTGTGTTCCTGCAAATTTGGCGGATGCCGATGCTCTCGTCTTCGGTCCGGCTCTCGGGCTTGACTCAGCCGTCGCTGTCAAGCAAGGTCGCGATGCCATGGAGAAGACCAGAGTGTGAGGGCGGAGAGCGGTAGGAGCCCCGAGTCGCGATGCTCGTGCACCCCCCTTTAACGCCGCAAGTCGGGTTAGATGACGAAACTCTCGTCCTCGGTCCCGGCTCTCGGGCTGGCCTCGGCCGTTCTTTGGCAAGCCAGTCACGATGCCATGGACAAGACCAGAGGGTGAGGGCCGGAGAGCCGGTAGGAGCCCTGAATCGCGATGCTCAGGCACCCCCTTTAACGCGCAAGCCGGGTCGATGCAGCAACTCTCGTCCTCGGGTCCCGGCTCTCGGGCTGGTCTCGACCATCGGCAAGCCTTGTCGCGATGCCATGGACAAGACCAGAGGGTGAGGGCCGGAGAGCCGGTAGGAGCCCTGAGTCGCGATGCTCGTGCACCCCCTTTAACGCGCCAAGCTGGGTCGATGCGAACTCTCGCCATCGGGTCCCGGCTCTCGGCTGGTCTCGGCCGTCGGCCGCAAGCCGGTCGCGATGCCATGGACAAGACCAGAGGGTGAGGGCGGAGGCGGTAGGAGCCCTAAGTCGCGATGCTCGTGCACCCCCCTTTAACGCAGCAAGCTGGCTTAGATGACGAAACTCTCGTCCTCGGGTCCCGGCTCTCGGGTTTGTCTAAGCCGTCGCTGGAAAGCCAGGTCGCGATGCCATGGACAAGACCAGAGGGTGAGGGCCGGAGAGCCGGTAGGAGCCCTGAGTCGCGGTGCTCAGGAACCCCCCCCCCCCTTTAACGTGCAAGATTTTGTCACCCAGGAAAAGGCACCGAATAACAAGCATGGTGGAGCGAGAGCATAATCCTAAGGAAATGGTAGGAAGGATACATGCCGCTGGGACGGGCCCGAGCGGCTTGGGGATGATGCAGCCCGAGGGGCGCCCCCAACAGGACAAGCTAATGACATGAAATAAAAGGGATACATGCCGCAGGGACGGACCCACGCGGCCTGGGAATAATGCGGCCTCAAGGCGCTCCCAGCCTGAAACGAAACTTAAATATGTCAACTGGTGATGTTGGGGACGAAGGGGTGTTGGTGTAGCAGACTCGGTGGGCTGCGGGAGCCGACCTCACGAGCCCCCAGGCCCAGGGGCCTCGGGAGGATCCGAAGGCGCTGGCGGCTCCTCGCGGGCCATCTCCATCTCCGCCAGGGCTGCGGCGTGCCTGACCTCTTGAGCCTCCAGGATGGCCCTCATGAGATGCTGGTGCGCAGCAACCGCGTTTGGCAGGCCGTGGGGCATGCGCACGTAGCTGTGGGGCGGGCCCTCGCAACGTCCCACTGGCGAGGGCCAGAGGTGCTCTTGAGACGCGGCTCGGTTGAGCCCTGGTATGTCGATGCAGACGCGCAGCCCACCATCCTTGCCTGGATGGGGGGCCACAGCGGGTAGGCGGCGGCTGCCCCTCATGACCCTTGACTCCTGTAGCTCCTGAATGGCCTTGCTGACGAACTCCTGAGGGTTCGGCCCTCCTTGCCTTGCTCCTGCTTGCGGGAAACGTGCTTCGAAACACGCCTCCACGTGGTGCCCAAACGCCTCCCTCGTGACCCTGGCGAGGTCGGCGGCCCTCCAGGGGAAAGCCGCCGAGCCCTGCCTGAGGAGGGCGCCGGGCGCGCTTTCCTATGCGATGGAAGGAGGCTCCCCCTGGCCCGGTCAAGGGCCTGAGAACTGTCTCTTGAGGAGCCGGGCGGTCGATGTCTTCTTCTTCTTGGAGTGCGGCCTCGGAGGCCTCCAACTGCTTGTGGTCCGGGTCTTCTAGCGATGTGGCACGAAAGGCTCGCTCCGAGGAGTACTGCGTCTCTCTCTTCACAGGGCACCGTGATGACCCCGCCGCTTCTGGCATCTTGAGGACGTTGTAGCCATGGTGGAGTTACGGCCATGAATTTGGCCAACGCTGGGTACCCGAGGATGGCGTTGTACTGTGGCGAATGTGGGCGACGCGTCGAAGTCGATGAGCTCGGTGTGGTAGTTGTCGCGAGCCCCAAAGGTGACAGGAAGTCGGACCTGCCCGATCGGGACCGTGGAGCCGTCGGTGACTCCGGAGAAAGGCTTGGTTGGCTGAAGCTGACTATAAGGCACTTGAAGATTGTTGAATGTCTCCACGGACAGGACGTTGAGCCCTGCTCCGCCGTCGATGAGGGTCTTGGTGACCAGCACGCGTTCGCGATGATTGGGGAACAAAGCATCGGGAGAACTCCGGTGTGGCTGCGAACTTGAGCTGATCCGCCGAAATTTGAGCGTGATGGCGCCGCCCGACCACCGAGAGGCGCGTGGCCTCGAGCTTGGGAAGGACTGCATTCACTTCACGGGCGAACCGCTTGAAGATGCGCCGAGAGGCTGGGGCTTGAGCTCCGCCCGGGATGCTGACGATCGCCGCGCTTCCTGAAGCCCCAGCCCCTCGTCCTGATGACGGTCTTCAATTCTCCTTGGCGGCGGCGGCAGCGGAGGGAGGCCTGCGTTCCCCTCTGGGCGATCCTCGCGAGGCTGATCCCTCCAGCCTCCCTCGCGAGGCGGGTCTTGCCAACGGTCCTTGCGAGGTTGGTCGCGCCACCCTTGGCGCGGGCCGCGGTCTTCCCAGCATCCTGCATTCCTTCCTCCTCCTCGGCCGTAGCCCCAGTCGCTGCGCTGGGCGTCTGCCGACCCTTCCTTCAGCGTCTGCAGAGCTCTTGGCATTCATTGGTGTTGTGGGTGTGGAGGTCGTGGTACACACAGTACCGGCTGCCCTTGGAGGACTCGGGCTGATCTCTGCCTCGCTTGGTGACTGGTTCGGCCGCGAGTACGGCAGCCCCCTTGCGCTTCACGTCCTTGGCCTTGGACTTCTTTTCTTCGGGATCCGCGGATGGCAGCTCGAGGAGGAGGCGCCCTCCTCAGCCACTGGCGCACTTGGTCACCAAGTTGAACAGGTCAAGGAGGTGCACAGATCTTCATGCATCGCCAGCTCCTCCTTCATCTTGATGTCGCGCCGCGCCCGTCTGAGAAGGCAGAGATGATGGCGTCCTCCGTTACCCTGGGGATCTTGAGGCGCGCGTTGTTGAAGCGCTGGATGTACTTTTGCAGGGTTTCCCCTGGCTGCTGCTTGATTTGGCGCATGTCGCTCATGGCGGGTGGCCGGTCGCGAGTACCCTGGAAGTTGGCGATGAAGCGGGTACGCATCTCGGCCCAGGAAGAGATCGTGGCTGGGGCCAGATTCAGGAGCCAGGTGCGGGCTCCGTCCTTGAGCGCCATGGAAAACCAGTTCGCCATGACCTTTTCATCCCCGTTGGCAGCCTCGATGCCCAGCTCGTAGAGCTGGAGGAACTCCATAGGGTCAGCTGTGCCGTCGTAGCGAGGAGGCAGGTCTGGCTTGAACTTGGCGGGCCACGCGACGCTGCGCAGCTCGGAGGTGAAAGCGCGGCAGCCCGCCGTGGCCGCGGGGGGCCTCGGACGGCAGAGAGCTTGGTCTTGCGGGCCTCCATGCGCCGCGGCTAGGGGCAGCGCAGGGTCTTGACGTGCCGGAGCAGGGATCGCTTGGGCAGCTTCTTGTGGGCGAGGAACTTCTTGGCAGCTCTGCTCTTGCCGCGCCGGCGCCTAGCGGAACGGGTTCAGCCCAGGGGCCGCGCGCCTTGGGGCCAGGGCGCCTTCTTGAGGAGGAGGCGGCCGAGGCGCCCAGAGCTTCATCGCCGCAGGGCGGGTGCGGTGCAGCGAGACGGGCGGCGGGGCGCCTCTGCAGCAGACGACCTCGGCGACTCGGTCGAACCATTCTCCGTAGACGTCGTCGACGGGGCGGTAGCGCAGGAGCTCGTTTGCCGCGATGAGTGCAGCTCGGGCCTCCATGGCCGCGCGGGGTGCACGTGACGAAGAACCAGCGGGGGTGAGTGAAGGCGTGGCGGTGCGTCCGTCCCGCCTCATGGACGGGTGCTGGGACGATGCTTGCTGCTCGTTCCCCGCCGGGCCGGTGGCGGCGTTGACGGCGGTGACGGGAACGATGAGGGCGCCGCCGACGGGAGCTGTCTGGGTGACATGGGAGGCGAGGCGGCTCGGCGCTTCAGCCTTGGGCCCGACGGGCGTCGAACATGGTTGCGGTGGTCGGGGAAGAACGAGGCGACAGAAGGCGGATTCCGGCGCACCCCTACCTGACGCGCCAAATGTCGAACTTCGGGTTCCGGCAGACCCTTGAGGTTTGAACACTGCGGTGCGCGTGGAGATCCAACCATCCACCGTCTCGCACCACGCCGAATCGCTGGGAACTAAACTACTAAACGGAACAGCACAAGAGGCACGAGATTTATACTGGTTCGGGTCACCATCGTGGTGTAATACCCTACTCCAGTGTGTGGTGTGGTGGACTGCCTCTTGGGCTGATGAGGAACAATACAAGGAAGAACGGCCTCGCGAGGGTCTGTTCTTGGCGGGTGCGATGAACAGCTAGGTGGTGTTCAGTCGCTCTAGCTACTGGTTCCTTGATGAGGATTCGGATTTCCTCCCTTCTCTCTCTCTTCCAGCTGCCCTTCTCCCAGATGCCCCTAGCTCTGAGTGTGGCTAGTCCTATTTATAGGCGAAGGCCCTGGGCCTCTTCCCAAATATTGAGCGGGAAGGGCGCCAACAATTGGCCATTTTGAAGGGGAACAGCGGGTACACTTATCCTGACTAAAGTTGGTCCTCGCCGCCAAAGGCTCTGGTGATGACGCCTGCTTGGGCTCCACGATGACTCCCTTCCAGTCGTTGGGCTGGTCTTGGTCTTGTTGCACCGAAACGGATGCCTTTGCTTGATGCTCTCGCCTGCGCTTGCTCCCTTTGCACCAAAGAGGAAAGGAGGACGCTGCACGGGCTGGCGCCCGGCTGGCGCCCTTGGTCGTCATGGCTTGCGTCATGGGCACCTCACGAGGTACCTTGCCCTGAACTCTCCGCCTCCTCATGAGCCAGCCTGACGAGGCCGTGCCTAAGGAAGCTCCTTGTCATCCTCCCCGCGAGGCTTGGCCCCTCGCGATGGTCTTGATCTTGCGTTGATGAAGATGGGCTGTCCTGGGCCTCCTTCGAGCCACGCCGCAGGCCGCAGGCTGGCAAGTCTGGGGACCCCTGTTCCCAGAACGCCGACAGCTCGTGAGGAGCAACCCCTTCGCCGCATACCTTCAGCTGCCTCAAGCCTCCTTCATCAATAGAATCAGGTGACATTTTCCAAGTTTATTTAGCTGGGAGTGCCCTCGGGGCTGCATCATTCCCAGGCCACATGGGTCTGTCCCTGTGGCATGTATCCCTTTTATGTCTTTAGCTTACCTCGCTGGGAGCGCCCCTCGGGCTGCATCATTCCCAAGCCGCTCGGGCCTGACCCACTGGCATGTATCTTCCCTGCATTTACTTAAGCCTGCTGCTTACCATGCTTAATCTATCTATGACTGTCACCTGTTTGGCTCTCACCTCCCACGAGGGCTACCCACGCTGCCACAGCGCTTGTGCACGGGTCCGTCCCTGCAACGTCGACAGATCCGAGCGGTCAAGCCCTGGCTTGCGGCACCCCCCGCGCACGTCACCTCACCAGGCCCTCAGTACCTTCATTTCCTCACGGAGCAACCAGCGGCGGACCAGCAACCATAATGGCAAACTGTGTTTATCCTTGTGCTAGCTTGTAGGAATCTCCTGAGGATAACAGCAGGTGGCACCGCGAGCTCCCTCTTCGCCCATGCAGTCCGCTTGCGCGTTAAAAGGGGGGCTCCTGAGCACCGCGTCTCAGGAGCTCCTACTGGCTCTCCAGCCCTCACCCCCTGGCCTTGACCACGGCTCGCGACCTGGCATACCAGCGGCGGCTGAGCTCGCTCGAGGGTAGGGACCTGAGGACATAGAGCATAAAAGAGAATGTGGGGAAGAGGGGAGGCTCGTATGGGCCTGACCTAGATATGCTACGGACGCCTACGCACGAACCTGGCGCATCACGAGGAGTCAACCTCGAATCGTCAAGATAAGTCCCGCGCTCAGGTCAGCTAATCGTTGGAGCATAGGGGTCAAGCTCGCCGCAGCCCTGTTGCGGCAACACCGCCTCCCTTTCTTACCTTACCACGGCTGCTTCAGCGCTAATGGGGACCTCATGAGCATCACGCCTTAGGAGCTCTTACTGGACCTCGGCCCGCTCACCTCCTGGCCTTGACCACGGCACGCGACCTGGCATACCAGCGACGGCTATAGCTTACCTGGGTCCGGGACCTGTCAGCGTAGAGCAACAAGCCGTCACGATGTTGGAAAGGGGAGACCGAGCCTAAACAGGACATGCGTTCGCAAATTGTTATAATAAGGATAATATCAACAAAAGACATTACTGACTCTTTACACACACCCACGGGGTACTCCTCGATTCCTCGCAGGGGAACAAAAGACAAGAACTTAGGGGAATCCTATCTACACGCCCCTGCGGCCGATGTCATCATCAACAGTGGGTCATGAGAGGCCGGCACCAACCTCATCCAGATCATTGATGGCGGCGGCTGGATGCCGCAGCCTTGCTCCGGGCACGGCGGGAGCTTGGGGGCACGTAGCTATTGTCGCTCGTCTCCGAAGTCTCGTAGGGCTCCGGAGAACCGCTGGACTCCCAAGAGTCGCTGCTGCTGAAGGAGCCGCAGGCGGGGCACGCATCTTCCTGGTGCTCCCCTCGAGGGCAGCACTCCAGGCGGTGGCCCTCCGCATTGAAGACCTTGAGGAACAACGTGGAGGCGCCATCATAATCAAAGTCGATCGCAAGAGCGCCCTCGGCGCAGCAAACCCGCGCGACCTCACCCCAGCCGCGGGTCATGAAGATCTTGCTAGAGGAGACCACTTCAACCTCTACTCCAGTCGCCGGAGCATCACAGCCGGCATGCTGCAGCCAGAGCTCAAGGGGTCCCCTCGGCGGCATCACGTCGGAGTAGAAACGCGGGAAGCGGATCCAAGTGCTCGGGGGCATCACCGCCCACAGCACAAGCTCGCGCCAGGAGTCCGTGGCGTGGGCTCCAAGGGCGGCGACGGGCGTTACCGCGGCACGGCAACCACGGCCGCGACGTGCGTGAAGATGCTCGTCGCTCTTTCCTCCTGAGCCCCGGGCTTGGGCGTACAGGGGTAACAGATACCTAGGAGGAGGCCGCTCGCACCAAGGCCTCGTCACCACCTGCATCGCCGCTGCGTCGCGGTGGTGGACCGGCCTCTTCTTCGGCGGGAGCGGTGCTAGCCCGTCAAGGGGAGTCTTTCCTTTCTCCACAGCAGAAAACCTTCGGATGGGCGCCATCGATGACGGCGGTGGAGCAGAGGAGGAAGAAGCAAGCGGAATGGGAAGAAATGGCGACGAGGGCTCTGCCCCCTCCTCATTTATAGCAGGAGAAGGCCAACCAACACCCCCCATGATCACAGGTAATGATGGTTTTCCTTGCATGTCGCCAAGACTTGTCAAGTCGGGCAGTTGCCGAGGCAGCATGGGGAAGCAGAGACGCCCACGTCCAATCAACCGCCACGCGTCGACCAAGGCCACAGGCAATTGGGACCCGTGGTGCTCCGTACTTGACCTTTGGCTTCGCCTCGAAGCCAAGCCCGAGCGCGCCTTTGGCCCGGGGTTACTGTCGGTGTTCTGGGAACGGGGGTCCCCAGACTTGCGTGCCTGCGGCCCACGGCGTGGCTTTGCTAGCAGGCCCGTGCGACCCATCTTCATCAACAAGGCATCCAAGACCCTCGCGAGGCGTACGACGCAAGACCTCCTCAGGAGCGGCCTCACCATGCAGGCTCGCGAGGGGCGCAGAGATCAAGGAAAGGCAAACCTCGCGCGGTTCTCGTGACGTGAGCCATGATGATCGAGACCAGGCGGGCCCCAGCGCGTGCAGCGTCCTTGTTTCCTCTTTGGTGCAAAGCAGGCAAGCGCAGGCGCGGAGTACCGAGGCGACAAGCAAAGGTTTCCATATCAGTGCAACGAGACCAAGACCAGCAGGACGGCAAGATGGAGGTCACCATGGAGCCCAAGGCGGCGTCACTACCAGAGCCTTTTGCAGGCGAAGACTACTTTTGTCAGGATAAGCTGTACTAGTCGTCCCCTTTCAAATTGGCCATTGTTGGCTCCCTTCCCACTCAATATTTGGGGAGAGGTCCAGGGCCTCTATAAATAGGACTAGCCACCACAGTAGGAGGCATCAAATCCTCACCCACACAAGTTCGCCAAGCACAAGAACACCTCAACCTCAGGAGGTTGTTCTTCCCCTTTGTACTGTTCATCCTCGGCCCGAGAGGCAATCCACCACCACCACACTGGAGTAGGGTATTACACCACAACGGTGGCCCGAACCAGTATAAATCTTGTGTCCCTTGTGTTGTGAGTTCATCGAGTTAGTCCGTGAGATCTTAGCAAAACTAGGACGTGGATTGGTAGGGGGAAATCTTCGTGCACACCCAGTGTTCGAACCTTGAGGGTTTTGCCAGAACCCGTGATCCGACAAAAGCATCCTGACAAAGTCTTCAGACTCAATAAGGCCCTCTATGGCCTCAAGCTGGCCCCTCGGGCGTGGTATGAAACTTTGAAGGAATTCCTCATGAAGAAAGGCTTCAAACCCGGTTCACTTGACCCAACTCTTTTCACTAAATCTTATGATGGTGAATTGTTTGTGTGCCAAATATATGTTGATGATATCATCTTTGGCTGTACTGACCAACGTTACACTGACGAATTTGGTTATATGATGAGGGAGGAATATGAAATGTCTATGATGGGAGAATTGAAATTCTTCTTAGGTCTTCAAATTCGTCAACAGCGCAATGGCATATTCATATCTCAGGAGAAATACCTCAAGGATTCATAGAGGAAATTTGGCATGCAAGATTGCAAAGGCGTCAATATCCCTATGCCCACAAATGGCCATCTATGCACTGATGAAAATGGTATTAACTTCGATCAAAAGGTATACCGCTCCATGATTGGATCTTTATTGTATTTATGTGCATCTAGGCAAGATATTATGCTTAGTGTTTGCATGTGTGCCCGATTTCAAGCTACACCGAAGGAATCACACCATAAGGCCGTGAAAGATATTATTTGATATCTAGCTCACACACCAACACTTGGATTATGGTATCCCAAGGGCTCGACTTTTGATCTCATTGGATATTCAGACTCTGACTATGCCGGTGATTCTATGGACCGCAAGTCAACATCAGGCACATGCCATTTCCTAAGGCGATCCTTGGTCTGTTGCTCCTCGAAGAAACATAACTGCGTATCACTGCATACTGCTGAAGCCGAGTATATTGCTGCTGGTTCCTACTGTGCCCAATTGCTATGGATGAAGCAAACCCTCAAGGACTGCGGCGTCAACGTGAAGAATGTGCCTCTCTACTGTGACAATGAGAGTGCCATCAAGATTGCTCATAACCCAGTTCAGCACTCGAAGACAAAGCACATTCAGATTCGCCATCATTTCCTTCGTGATCATGTGTTGAAGGGCGACATCTCTATTGAGCATGTGAACACAGAAGAACATCTAGCCGATATCTTCACAAAGCCCTTGGATGAAAAGAGATTTAGCAAGTTGCGGTGTGAGCTAAATATCCTAGAATCTTTGAATGTCCTTTGAAAAGGAGACACATCCTAACACTTGTGCAAAATTGATGACTTAGATGTGCAGCACACGAAGAAACATTTTTCTCCAATCAATGAAGACTAACGCTCTAAGTGTGAAGAAATTAACGAAGATTTTGATTCTCAGAGCCCTATGACAATTGTACGCAGTGTCTGAAATCATCATTCTTATACGGTGGGTCACGCCACCACGAAAAGTTGGAAATCTTCAATTTGAGTTTTTTGTGAAATTCCTCAGTTGTTCAATTTCTTCAACTTTTCAATGTCTTCGCTCTTCCGTTGTTATTCTTCATATATATATATATATATATATATATATATATATATATATATATATATATGTATATACACACATATATATATAAACACTATTCTGATCACGGGACCAGAATAATATTCTGATCACAACCTGTACTGCCTGAGTAACACGCTTGAACTTCCCTCTCTACGAACCCGACCTTCGGGCTATCTTCGCAACTGTGGCTTCCCCTGCGGATTATTTTGGTTAGTCGTGTTCTATATGATGTTAGTGTAATCTAGAAACATTTTTAGCAACTAAATACCAGTTTTAAATAGGAATCTCGCTTGTTGGTGGATTTTGCTCTCGGGTCGTGATGAAATTGCGTTTTTTGCAATTTTACTGCCTGAGTTGTTCGACCTGAACTTCTCCCAGTGCTTGGTTGAACTTCCGCCAACATTGCCCAAATGGGGCTTGCGATATACCATTGGAAAGCTATGAACACCAGTATCATGACCCAAGTTAAATTTTTGGCAAAATGTAAGCGGTTTAAGAGAAGTTTTGAAAAATTGTTTTTTCTTCATACAGAAAACGTGAATCATGTTTTTATCGCATTTCTAAACTGCTTATCGGAATGAGGCAAATAATATGGCGTTGCAAAACTGCTGCAAAACCGCTCCTTCCACATGTTGAAAGTTTTCTCTAATTACCTACGGTTAAAGAAATGGTAAAATTTTGCAAACCAAACAGCCGAGTTCGTATTTTCAATGTCATTTCTAAACGGCTAATCCAATTGAGGCAAACGATATGGAGTTGGAAAACTTATGAAAATGCACTACTTTTTCATGTAGAAAGTTTTTTTCTAATTTTGCACGGCTTAAGAGTAATTTAGAAAATGGTACAAGTTCCACCGAGCTCGTATTTTCGATCTATTTTTTTAATGGTATGTCCAAATGCAGCAAACAATATGGCGTTCGAAAGCTTGAGGAAATGCGAAACTTTTTTGTATATATTGTTTCTCCCAATTCCTTACTATTTTAAGTCAATTTTTAAAATGGCTAAAAACATATTTTAACCGTAATTTCTACAAACTTTATCAGAATGGGGCAAATAATATACCGTTGAAAAGCTAAGGAAAATGTGAAACTTTTTCATGTTGATGGTTTTCTGTGGTTCCTAGCCGTTTTCAAGTAATTTCGAAAATGGGGAGATCATTTGTTCTGCCTTTATCGCAAGACAGATTCTTCGAAAATGCACCACGTGAAGAATCTGAACTTCTCGGCATGTCTACTTGAACTTCACTTTGTTTTTCACATGCTTTTTTTGCTCGTAGATCTCCATCCACTGCTCGTAGCTCTCCATCCATTCACCGAAATTGAGCAAGTGATATACCAATGGAAAGCTGTTGTAAACACGCAACTTTCCCGTGTTGATCATTTTTTCATACTCGCGACGATTTTAAAAAAAATTCATCTGATATTCATTCAGTGTAGTAGGTGAACTTCCTGCTGTTTTCACGTTGAACTTCTGTGACGTATTTTTCATTTGTAATTTTCTCATCCATTCATCAAGTGTTACACAAATGGTATTTCTTTTGTATAAACCGCTCTCACAATATTTTTTAACTTTCTCCGGCGGAGGAATTGAACTTATATCAACAAACTTTTAGTCTTTGCTTTTTTTTAATACAAAATGCACACCGTGTAGTACGTGAACTTCTAGCAGTTATCAAGCTGAACTTCTCTCGGTTATGTGAAAATATCTGAGTTTTTTATGAATATTAATCTGAATTTCTTAATCTTTTTTATGAAATTTTGAAGCGCTCTATTTTGAACTTCTTGTTTCCGTTCTTCAATAACGAGGAAAATCTGAGTTTTCTATAATCATCGAACTTCTCCATCTTTTTAATTTGGACTTCCTCCTTTTATTTCTTAATCTTTTTTATGAAATTTTGAAGCGCTCTATTTTTAAAAGTTGAACTTCTTGTAATTTAATTTTTGAGCTTCTTGTTTTCCATTCTTTAATAACGAGGAAAATCTGAGTTTTCTATAATCATCGAACTTCTACATCTTTTTAATTTGGACTTCCTGGTTTTATTTCTTTTAGTAACAAAAAAAATCCAATTTTTTGATAGACATCGAGCCACTCCATTTTTAAATTTGACCTTCTTGTATGTATTTTTAGAAATGTGAAAATTGGAGTATTGTTAGAAACATCGAACTTCTTCATTGTTTCAAATTGAACTTATTCGTTTTATTCTTTAGTAACAAGAAAATTTTGTTTTTCTAAATAAATATAAAAATGCTCCGTTTTTTTCAAATTGAACCTCTTGGTTTTATTCTCTATTAACGAGATAACCTGAGTTTTACAAAGTCATAGTTTTTAAATTTCCAAAATGAATTATGAGTTTCTTTCATAAATTACACGAGTTGAGTTAAACTTATTTTTTTAAGTCCCAAAGGTTTCATCTCCCAAACTTCTCAATTTTCATCATGCTAAGTTTTTTTGCAATCCTCATGATTTTTGTTTGTTGAAACTTTTTTTCTTCTTCCAAACTTACAAGTATCAGTCATTGTTTCTGCTTGAATTTTTTCTGTACTTTTCCTACCACATGAAACAATTCTGTTTTGTGTTGGAAAGGTGTGTAACACATAACACCGAGAGAGACATTTTGTTCTTACTTTTTATTTTCTTCGAGACATAAAGAAAAATAGCTTCAACATTTTATTTATTCCTATTTTGAAAAAGAGAAACAAACACTCATTTTGTACTACGAGAAGTTCTTTTTTTGCAGTGTGAAAAGTTTGATCTTTTTATGATGAACTTTCTTGTTGATTATTCCTTTTTTATATACAATGAACAGTGCAAGTTTCTCATGTTTAACTTATGTCTTTCTAATAAACACAACGAATTGTTAGAAATAAATACACAACTTTTTACAAGAACTATCCAACTGTTGCTAAAAATTTATTTAAAACATTCAACATTCAAAAGCAAGAACGTACTATCAAGATTCACAAGTTTAAAACAATTACTTGTAGAGTCTCTTGCATTTTTTGCAGCCTGAACATCATCTAAAAAACGACAACTGCTGGAAAAAATTGTCAAATTCTTTCTTTGTAAACAGAAATTGTCAAAACAGTGTGTCTCTCTTGCGTGCAAGTGTGAAGGTAGTGTTTTGTGCTTCTAACCTGGATTCTCCTCTCACCACATGTGGTTGTCTTGTGCACGCCAACACCACACTCCCTGTGGAAGTTTAATCGATGTATAACGCATGTGCCTTGGACTGCATAGGCTCACTGGCCAAACTTACCGAGCTAGATGGATCTTCTTGTTTCCAAATGAAAGCACCCTCGGCATCGGCAAGTAGGACCACGCCTCAAAAAGGTAGTATTTTTCTGTTCTTACACCGTCCAGGGGAAATGACAAACAGAGCAGTTTTCTCTCTCTTTTCTAGTAGGTACATAAGTTCAATCTCTTCTCCACATGCGAGGCACTTCGGCCGACAGGAAGCGATGCAATTTGCTGGCGGCACGCGCTCGCGTGCTCATGCTCCTTACGCACATCTGGAAGGTAGGAGATGAGCGGGCGGTAGACCCATGGTCAGGGAAGCCACAGAGTGCCATGCGCGGCTGCAATCAGAGATGTCGATGGAAGGTCGATGACAGGCGCCATTGAAGGTTGGCAAGAGATGCATGTGCAGGTCAGGTTCCAAGGATGGTGACCCATGGCTAGCTTGCATCTATGCATGAAGACAAGGCAGTAGCCTTAGCTGATTGCAAGGGCGGCACTACCAGGCGGTGGAGGACGCCATGACTCTGACGCAGATTTGGAGCAGCGCTCCCACGTGGGAAGCTCTCACGCCGGCGGCGGGAGAGGAGGAAGGTCGCGGGGCCAGAGGAGGAAGTTCGTGGGGGCAGAGGAGGATGGATGTGCTTCACCGTCGGTGGTCGAGGAGTAGGGGCACAGTATAAAGGATGAGGCACGAGGTGGCAGTGGCGGCGCAACTTGGGGAGCGAGCGGCGGTGGCGGTGTGACCATGGAGTGTGGCGGCGGTTGCGGGGCGATCTGGGGAGGGCGACGGAGGTGGCGGCACAATCAGGTAACGGCGGTGGCGGCGCGATTTGGGGAGAGCGGCGACGGCTGCTTCGGCCGGTGTTCGGGATGGCACCGGGAAGAAGCTAGGGGAGGCGGGGGAGGGGGGCGCAGGTTGGATCGGGCATGGCGCGCGGGCGCCGGGGAAGAAGGCAGGGATGCGGGAGGGTGACGCGGGTAGGGTGGTATCTTTTTTCTTTCGCCCTCGTTCTGGAACAACCAATCGCTCCCTATATATATAGGACAACACTATTATGATCATGGTATTAGAATAAGTATTATGATCACGTATATATGTTGTATGTAGTATCTGTCGGAACCGAGAGTATGTACGTGTAGTATGTAGCATATAACAATGATTACGTAGTATATATAATAACTTTTAGGTAGTATATACCATTTTTTGAGTATGCTCATTTTTACGTACAAATATGTATGTATTTTACAAATATAACAAAAAATATGGGCTTATATGCAATTTTTTCATGTAACGAATTATCTTAGATATAGTATATGAACATATTTAAAATAATAAAATATTATATATAGTACCACATATACTACCATGTGGTACTATATATAATATTTTATTATTTTAAATATATATATATATATATATATATATATATATATATATACGTAGGACCTTGAAGTGTGTCTAGAGGGGGGTGATTAGACTACTTGACCAATTAAAAACTTAACCTTTTCCCAATTTTAGAGTTTGACAGATTTTAGCTATCTTAGGACAAGTCAAGCAATCATCACACAAATCAAGCAAGCATGCAAAGAGTATATAGGCAGCGGAAATTAAAGCATGCAACTTGCAAGAAAGTAAATTGAAGGGTTTGGAGGATTCAAACACAATTGGAGACACGGATGTTTTTGGCGTGGTTCCGATAGGTGGTGCTATCGTACCTCCACGTTGATGGAGACTTCAACCCACGAAGGAGTAGCAGTTGCGAAGTCCACGGAGGGCTCCACCCACGAAGGGTCCACGAAGAAGCAACCTTGTCTATCCCACCCTGGCCGTCAGCCCACGAAGGACTTGCCTCACTAGCGGTAGATCTTCACGAAGTAGGCGATCTCCTTGCCCTTACAAACTCCTTGGTTCAACTCCACAATCTTGTTGGAGGCTCCCAAGTGACACCTAGCCAATCTAGGAGACACCACTCTCCAAGAATTAACAAATGGTGTGTTGATGATGAACTCCTTGCTCTTGTGCTTCAAATGATAGTCTCCCCAACACTCAACTCTCTCTCATAGGATTTGGATCTGGTGGAAAGAGGGTTTGAGTGGAAAGCAACTTGGGGAAGGCTAGAGATCAAGATTCATAAAGATTGAATACATGCACTCATCACCAAGCAAAGTGAATGATCACATAGGATAGATAAGATAATATCATCAAACATGCATAAGTGTAGCTTATGATCAAACACATGATCATCAATGTCTCACAAGAATAGCATAGTATCTCAAGCAATCAAAAGCAAACAAGTTTGAAACCACCAAATCAAGAGAGAACAAAAGCAACACTTTCTCTCTCGAAGCCTATGATCTATACATTTTTCTCCCCCTTTGGCAACAAGTTACCATTCATAGAAAATGCATAGTACTATGTCGTCTCTCAGGCTTGGTCTTCTGGTGGTGGTGTAGACAGGACTCCTTGGACAAAGACTTCATTTGATGTAGAGGGAGCTGGAGGAGTTGGTGCTGGAGCTGGTTGCACTGGAGCTGTAGGAGCTGTAGCTGGTGCAGATGATGTTGCTCTAGTGTCTGGTACTGGCACTACATCTGATCTCTGAGCTCTAGGCACTCTGGCAAATACATTGGTGGTAGTCTTTACCTTCCTCTCCTGCATGTCATCCTGCAGCTGCTCCACAACTGACTGAATCTCAGTTACTTTGACATCTAGATCATAGAATTTTTATTCCATGATTCTTTCCAAGCTCTCCTGATTTTGAGTGAGGGTGGCCAATCCCTTCTCAATCCTCAGAGATGATGCTATCAAGTAACCAAGCTGCTCCTGCTTGTTCTTCAAGAAATACTCAGATGCCTCCTCTTGAGTTGGCATCTTGGCAGCCTTCTCCTTCCTTGCCTTCTCCTTCTTCTCTTGATCTTGAATTGATGATGGATCATTCTCATTCATGACAACCTGATTATCCTCAAAGTCTGGATAAAGTGGAAAATGTTCCTTATCCAATAGATATTTGCATGTGCCCATCTTTGAGTAAATCAACTCCTGAATCTGAGGGGCATATCCACAAATCCTCTTATGATCTTCTGCAGTCCTCTTAATGGTTTCAACTATAAGGCTCATGACCTTAAATTTCTGAGGCACATCAAATAAATGCAACATATTGTTTGCATGCCCTCTGATCATGTTATGGTCACCTGACTTAGGCAATAGAGTGTGCCTTAGGATCCAATTGATTGTAGGCAGCCACGATAAGAAAGTGGACTGATCCAAAAGAGAAAGTCTCTAGGGCTTTGTCTGGGATCTCCTTATACATATGTACCATGGTATTGTGTCCCATTTTCTTCTTGGCATATACATCCGTGTCATCATCATTTTCCTTTGGGGCATTTATCAGTTTTGCCCACTTCTCAACAGTTGATTTGGTACCTTGTACCTTCAGACATCCAAACTATCCTCCCATCTGGATAGAAGTGTGTTGTGGAGTAGAATTGCATGATAAGTTCATCATTCCAGTTGGTGAGCTTTTGCCCAACAAAATATGCAACTCCACAAGCAACAAAACTGTCTTGCACTCCAGGATAGTGTTCTGCGTTCTCCTTCATGTAGGTCCAGTCGACCCACCTCATATCACACACAATGGGCTTCTTGTCCAACAAGATTGTCTCATAGAAGTCCTGCTGTTCCTTTGTATGGAACCTGTAATCAACAGCAATCCTTCTCCTTGTGGCATATGGATCTGCCAACCTCCATCGCCTCAATCCTGAATCCTTTCTGATGTTCATGTCCTCAGCCACAGGATGGGCATCATTGTGGTCTGGTATCTTGGGCTTGAGCTTCCTCAGAACTTGTCCTTCTTCATCTTCCTCCTCAACAACCTCGAACCTTTGGGGCCTTGTTCTTCTCAGGTGGAATACTCTGGTATTCCTCTTTGGTGCAGAACTTGGCCTTGGGGCAGCTTTGGGTGCTTCCTTGGGCTTGGAAGTTGCAGCCCCACGATCTAATAGCATCACCCATAAGCTTTGGTGCCTTTGGTACCGGTGCGACAAGCTCTTCTTCCTCTTCCATCATGGAAGGTTGACCAACAACTCTGGCCATGGTCTTCTTGACCCTTTCCTTCCTTTTCTTTCCTTCAGCAGCTGGCTCTTTGGGATCAGGCTTCTCAGGTTGTTGAGTTGAGATTATGGCTTTGGACATTGGTTGTCTTCCTGCTATCCTTTTAATCCTCATGCCTGGCTTTGTATGCTTAGCTGAGCCATACTCCTTTTTGAGTACTACTTTCTTGGAGGTAGCCTCATCTTCTTCAGCTCTATAATCCTCATCTTCAGAGTCTGAAGTTCTCTTCTTCCTTTGCCTGGTAGCAGCCTTAGGCAGGTTGCTAGGAGTACTTCTGCTGCCTTCATCTGAACAGCTGGAGGGACTAGTTCCCTCACTCATGTCAATCTGCTTTGCTGACCTGTTCTGACAATCACTCTGGTCTGACATGCTGCAAACACTGACTGCTGACCCTGTGAAGAGTTATAGATGAGATAGAGTGGATGAGCATCACAAAATGCAGAGATTTTTTCAAAAGAATGATTCAAAAATTCAGTTTTAGTTTTCCACAGAAAGCATTTTGGATCAATCGATTTTCAAACTCGGTGATACCGAAGCAGTTTTGGAACCTAAACTGATGAACTCGGTTGGACCGAGTCACAGTTTGGTGGCACCGAGACTGCTAGGGTTTCACAAAGTCCTAATATCGGTCGCATCGATTAGCAATTCTTGGTCAGACCGAGAGTTACTAGTGCAATGGCATAAGCCAAATCGGTGGGACCGAGTTTTTCAACTCGGTGGGTCCGAGATGGTTTCGGCGGAAACCTAACCCTAAATTTTCAAATCTCATCTAATCTACGGATTGCATTGACTGGATAGGAGTGTTTCAATCGTAGCAAGAATCAATAAGAAAACAATGTGCTAGGAATCGGACGAGGATAGCACTGGGATCGAGTCCATACCCTAGCTCGGCGATGAACTCGCTACGGCTGACAGCAATGAGGTTGAATTCCGTTGACGGCGGCGGAGACCAGCGACGAGGCGGTGGCATGCGGCGAGATGTTCCGGAGACCTTGGAGGCAGAGCGAGCTATTGCGCGGGCCAAGGGGTTCGGAGAAATTTCCAATTTTTTTCCCGTGACTATATATAGCCCGACCCTGTCGGTGTGACCCAGTGGAACAACTCGGTGGCACCGAGATGCATAACTATGTTCAGTTACAGCAACTCGGTGTGACCGAAAAGTTCAAATTGGTTGCACCGAGATTGAAAACCTAGATCGACTTAGTGATCTCGGTAGGACCGAAATGGAGGAATCGGTCAGGCCGAGAATCACAAAGAAGTTTTGGAAGTTTAAGTCTATGACGAATCGGGGACTCCGAGTGATCCTCATACAGAGTGGTTCGAATCTGACTTGATCAAATTTTGTGATGTAGCATGAATAGAGTTTGAGACAAGAAAAGCATAGATAGCTAGAGAAGGTTCTTAGGCATTCTTGTCCATCCACTTGGCTAAAAGAAGAAAGAACCAAGCAATCAAAACAACAAGTGGATGTCCTCAAATGAGTAAATATGCAACCAACATGCTCACACAATGAGATGACAAATAAAATGACAAAGCATGCACAACCAATTCTAGCATCTATCAAACAATTGGCGATGACTAGGTCATCTATATATGAGTATATTGACTTAGGAGTCAAATGAGAAACATTTGATCATAGGTCATACTCATCGTTTAAGCTCAAGTGGGGTTACCAGTTTTACATAATGCATTGATGTGTTCACACCATTAGAGTTGCTTTGACTCAATTCTTAGAGTTAAGCTCCCCCTAGATGTAAGATCCCCCCCCCCTTAGAGGGATGAACTAACCTTGGGTTTTGTCGATGATGACTTCATGTAGGTGTTGAAGATGTGGATGCTCAATGTTGATGTAGATCAATTGGAGCAATCCTTTGGAGTGAGTTGCACTTTCACCTTGCCTACATGGGTTAGTCCCACAAGGAACAAACAAGAATATCCATAGACATAGAGTGATGCACACACAAGATGATGTCCATGAAATCATTAGGTTACCTTGTCCCTTGCCTTACCAACATGAGGGTTTGTGACTCCTTGAACTAGTGCAAGATGTGGAAGTTGATTGCACTTGTCCTTGCCATATGTCACGACCGGTTTTCCAATAAAAATATTTATAGAGAAACCAATCTATTAATTCCAGTGTGAGGAAAAATCCTCCTCATTGGTAGCCAAAACCTTGATACAATAAGCCAGTAGCATTTAATAAATTACAGGGTCGAGTTGATCTTGCTCAACAATTTATTACAAGCACGCCAATAATTATACATAGTGGCGGATATGACACAGTGGAGTGGTGGCATACTACTGACTCGAGGTAAAGTAGTGGAATAACACAATGGAGTGGATGATATGACTCCTACATGGCGGCTCATCGGCGCCGAGGTGAGGCTCGGTGAATTTATTTGGGTAGCGGAAGCGATTATAACACGATGACTAATCCAGGGTCGCACGAGACTGGTAGGATTCCTCTAGGCGTCGGACTCGGTATCGAACTCTTCATCCATGAGATCGCCTTCGTCAGCATCTGGCCAAATCAACAAGCCAGGTGAGTACTTTGAAAGTACTCGCAAGACAGTTCGGACAAAAGATATAACAATTGTATGCACGAATGCGTCATGAGTAAATTAACAATGTGCAATCAAATCAGTATAGCAAGGTAAGTAAAAAGGGGATCGGCGGTAGTCCGCTCGAAAACCCAAAGAAAATAAACTAAAAACCGATCGGGTGTCTGAAGCGACACCTCGAAGAGCGAACAAATAAGTAAAGCATGCCACAGTCGGGCGTCTAAGCGACACCTCATAAAAGGCTTATATCGAAGAAAAGACATGCGTGCCCGCGATGCGTGCGTCGGAGCGACATCACGTAAAGGGCTTGTATCGTAGATAAGTAAATAACAATGCCACGCGATCGACGTCTAAGCGACATCGCAGAAAGGGCTTATATCAAAAGTAAGCGAATAACAATGCCGCGGCCGGATGTCCGAGCGACATCGCAGAAGGGCTTATATCAAGAATAAGTAAATAATAGGTTACACGATCCGGACGTCGAGCGACATCACGTAAAGGGCTTATATCGAAACATGTAAATAACAATGCCACGATCCGGACGTCGAGCGACATCTCGTAAAGGGCTTATACTTCATTTTACAAGAAATGGTACTCACGGAAAATATTCATCACAAGACAAGAACGAGTTAGTCCATCCACAGAAATAAACCTTTAATACTCATGTGGTTCTCGTGGAGTTTACATCTCGGACCGACATTTGACAAGATAAGATGAACACAAGACTTGGATCTGAATAAGATGATTTCAAGGATTTTGACTCTGCAGAGTTTGTACTAAATTATCCACAGCCAACGGATTTCCTTAGTCACGGGGACTAGTTCCGTTCTGATATTTCGAGAAAACACAGCTAACCAAGACACACCCATCCTACCTCACGTTGCCGGGAATCACCCTAGACAGCGTTCAAGAAAAACTTTGAGACGAGGAGATCACAATCTCAAATAGCATGGGATCAAATTTATATCACGCAGCTCTAAGGGTGCCCCCCTCTCGGTCCCAACCGGAAACACCCATGCCCCCGACGGATGATAGGCTTTAATCCAGGGCCATGGAACCCTCATCCCGGCCTCTCGATTTGGTGTGTACGGAAAGTGGTTTGCAACTTACTAAGCCGTATCCCTTGCGGAAAAGCGTGTGGTAGTACGAAAGGGGAGACGGACGGAACTGGACTGATTTATGTTGACACTAGGTCAACGGTGCGGCATAAGGCGGCATGCTACAACACTGCCATCTTACCCATTCTCATGCCAACTCATGGCCATGCAACTTGTTTCCAACAACTCATGGATTTCCGAAACTCACTTGCCTCAACTTTTTACGTGATAAAACTTTCATCGAGATGCTCATGAACATGCCATGACACTAATTAATGCAAACATGCCCGAACACTCATCATATCAAAAGTTCAAACATGCTTGCCTGGTTCGGAGTAGTCGGGGCCTAGCTCGGTGAAGTTCGCGGTTCTGTCACCTCCTTCGGTATCTACGGTATACAAAAATATACGCACTAACGTAAATACCAAGGGGTGCTCAAAAAATATTCCAAATATTTTTCAAATAAATCTGATAAAAAACTAGAAAAAAATTTGAAGAGGACAGAAAAGAATTACTCAAAAATCCTTTTCTGTTCAAAAGTTATAAGTGTTTTGGTCCAAGGACCTTTCTGTAATGAAACATAAAATACTCAGGGGGCAGAACAGAAAAGTTCAGAAAACGATTCAGATTGGAAAGCGCATTTGTCGAATACGCTTTCGTAAAACGGTTCGAAAAAAAAACGGAGAGGTCGACGGTGGGTCCCACCCGTCGAGTTTGAAAATTCAAAGCGAGGGGACGGAGCTCGTCGGCGCCGAGAGCTGCAGTGGTCGCCGCGGCGATCCACGGCGAGGCAGGAGGATCGGGTGGTACCTCCGTGCTCAGTGCGTCATTCCGCGTCGGTGGGTGGTGGTGCTGGTCGCCGGCGAGCACCACGTCGACGGCGGCCCTTGCTCCGGCGGACAGCGGCTCAGGTGGAGTGTGATCTCATCGGGGAGGGATGCGAAGGCCAAATTGAAGCGGGGGTTAGCTTACTGGGTGCTAGAGGAGGCTATCGACGAGATTTGGGCGTCGGGGACGGCCTCACCGGAGTGAAACGAGGTGGTGGCCGAGGCGGAACGGGGCGGCCGGAGTCAGGGGAGGAGACCTCCTCGACGTCCTCCTAGTGGCCTGGCGGGGTGTTGGTGAGGTGCAGAGGTGGTGCGTGCTTGAGGGCAAGCTCGGGGCCCCTTTTTATAGGCGGTCCGAGGCAGTGGCCGTGAACGGAGTTCTCCGGCGAAGGTTACGGTGGCGCAGAGCTTGGTCGGGGAGGTTTAGGGGGTTGAGCGTCATCGTGGAGGCCCACTGGTTCCATTCATACGCTAAACGGACTTGGATTAGGAGCTTTGAGTTGGTTTCGACGGAACGGGTGGCGCGTCTGCTGGCGGCAGAGGGCGCGCCTGTGCTTGCCGCCACAGCGACGGTGCCGCTGAGGTGTCTTTGGCGTGCATGAGGCCACGCGGAAGGCAGGGGAGCGTTTGGCGGCGCTGGACTGCGTGGCGAGCTGGCTCAGGCCCTCGCTGGCCGCCAAGGGAGGCTCGGCCACCGCAGAAACTGCCAACGCCGGTGACGCTCGCCGCCACCGACGCCTGCATCCGTCCAAGGAGGCGTGCGGCGCTCTGGCCAGGGAGGAGAGGCCATGCTGTAACGCCCCAAGACCGGAGTGTTGTATCATCTCTTCAATATCTTTTCATCTCATCAAGTTTTCTTCTCTTTTCTACTGGAATGCTCCCAATTTCGTTCAACTCTATTGTGTTATTCTTTCAAGTTTTCAACCTCTCGAGGTTCATTGGTTTCACTCGTTTGTCAAAGAAGCAACTTAGTTTTACCTCCTCTCTTCCTCTTTCGTTTCTCTACGGTGCCATCCTAGATCTCGGGACGAGATCCTCTTGTAGTGGTGGAGTGTTGTAACGCCCCAAGACCGACGATCCAGAAGACTTCCATATATTCCGGGTTTCGCCGTGTGTTTCATTTGTGCCGCCCTTTTATTTTTGCATTGCATCATGTCATCATGCCAGCATGTCATTTAATTTTTTTTAAAAACCTCAACTAAATAAATTGCACAGATCTTTTGACCTATTTAAATCGAGGGAATTCACATGGTGATTTCTCTTTATAACATATCCTCCTAATATTTAGGGAGCTATATTAAAAATATTCCACTATCTTTGGAATCACCATAAAACACTTACAGTTTAAGTTCCAAGCATTTTTCTACCTCAATTCCTTGCCTCAAACGTTGCCAACAATTCTTATCTCATTTATCGAGGCTCTTCCAAAATTCTCAACATTTTTGGATCTACCAAATACCCACTTCCTTCCTACACTCATTTGAATTTCAAATGAGTTTGAATTCAACTTCACGCCCATGCTCACTTTCTATTTTCTTGGATCAAGCTCATTTTTATGAGTCCAGGAAAATTGTCCTCGTTCCCAAATTCTTTCCCTAACCCTCTCTTTATTTTTGTCTCTCTATAATTCTTTTCTGCTAAAGAATATGAGGGAGAGAGAGCCCAGCCATGCCTCTTGGGCCTAACCAACCAGACCGACCCGTTCCCACAGCCCACCTAAACCCAACCCTTAACCCTAGCCAGCCTCCCATCGATCCCCATCTCTCCCTCTCGTTTTCCCCTCAGCGTCGTCACCTACCCTTGCTCATGTGGCCACTCCCCTCGATCCCCTCCTTCCTCCTAACGCCGCCATAGAGAGGCGGTGCAGCGCCCTCGTCTGATTCCCACGCTTGCGCTGCGTCTCCGGCCTTGAGACCCCACGTTACGCCCTTACGGAGAAGCGGACCAGGCGGACCTCCTCTGCGCCCCATCTCTCCTTCTCCTCCTCGCCCATGACCGAGCTATGCGCTCACGGCAGCGCCATGGCACGCCTCCCTGCGCTGGCGCGCCATTAGGTCTCATGCCTCGCGCCCCGGCTCGCCGTTGGCCTCTGCTCCCCTTGCCGAAGCCCGCGCCAAGGCGGTGCCCGATCTCGCCGTCTCGACCGCGCCCTGCTGCCATTGCTCTTCTCGCCGCAATCATCCGCATCCCTAGCCTCCTGCTCGTCGGTGACCTGCAGTTCCAGCAGACCCAGCGCCCTCTCCTTCCCTTACGCCTCGAGTCCGAGCTCGAGCCCTACCCGACGCTGCCATGGACAACCACCTCGCCTGCATCCTCTCGTTGGCCCTCTATCTGCCAACTGCCATGTCTGGCCTCTATGTTCTGTGTCTCCTTGCCGTTTCGTGAGCACAAGAATCACTGTCGCCAAGTTCATCTACGGTGACCATACGAACCACCAAGTTCGACTTCGATCCATCAAGACCATTGTGTTGCACGTCAACATGAGTACGACCACGGATGGATACCTCCAGATGGATTTCGTCAAGTTCCGCTTCAACAAGTGTACCTCTACGTCTTGGATTCGCCAAGTACCGCACCGGACACCAAGTACCTCTACCGACGACCCCGGACGGCTACGAAAACGTGTACCACTACTTCCACTACCGTCGTCGTGGACCGATAGTACAACTACTTCCACTACCGTCACAAGAATGACTACTTCCACTACGACTCGTGAACGACTACTTCCCTCAACGATTTTGAACCGCCCCGAAAATGCATGCTTCAAAGGTATAACCCCGAGACGACCGCCCGTGAACGAATGCTTGTGTGTTGTATGAGATGCTCGAGTTTTGCACCATGATCGAATTGTCTTTGCATGTTCCGCGTTTGCCATGCCTTCGACCCGTGGGAACCCGGTAGTCGGGAGCACCCCACCATCTCTTGCGTGTTCTACACATCCGCACACTTCTCGTTTGCATCGGTATCTCAATCAAGTTATCGAGATCGATATGTTGCCGTGGCATCATTTTTGAATTCGTTGCCGTGGCACCCTTTCTGTTCCGCCATGGTGAAAAATGCTTCATAACATGCTCATGTCAACATTTTTGTAAAATTGCATAAAATTTGTATATGCCATCCGCATCATGATAACAACATTTAAATGTTTATATTTGTTGTTTCCATTAATTTGCTAAATGCATATGGGGATTTACCGGATTTGTTGTTTGTTATATTCGGCCCCATTTAAATTGTTTAGATGGTATAGTTTTGTTATGCTTCACCTCTTGCCATGTTAACCAATATTTAATATTGTTGAGTACCTAATCGGGAGTGAACTAAATTGTTGATGTGGTGTTTCGTCAATATGCAACTCGTTGCATATTGGGCTCCATTTAACTTGTAGTTTTGTTTGTGCATATTGCCATGCCATGCTCATTAAATCGGACATGCATCATACTTGATTGTGCATCATGTCGTGTTTATGTGATGGTTGTTTACTATGTTGTTTGCTTCTTTCCGGTTTGCTTCTCTCGTTAGCTTTGTTTTCGTTACAGAGTAGTGAGTATTCTTTCGACTTCGTCCGTTTGACTTCTTCATGGACTCGTTCTTCCTCCTTGTGGGATTTCTTTCAAGATGACCTTAGCCTCGAAATCACTTGTATCTTTGCTTGCTAGATGCTCGCTCTTTTGCTATGCCTATGCTGCGTTACCTACCACTTGCTATATCATGCCTCCCATGTTGCCATGTCAAGCCTCTAACCATCCTTTCCTAGCAAACCGTTGTTTGGCTATGTTACCGCTTTGCTCAGCCCCTCTTATAGCGTTGTTAGTTGCGGTGAAGATGAAGTTTGTTCCTTGTTGGAACATGGAGATGTTGTTCCTTGTTGGAACATGTTTACTTTTGGGATATCACAATATCTCTTATCTTAATTAATGCATCTATATACTTGGTAAAGGGTGGAAGGCTCGGCCTTATGCCTGGTGTTTTGTTCCACTTTTGCATACGGTTTCCGTCATACCGGTGTTATGTTCCTTGATTTTGTGTTCCTTACACGGTTGGGTGATTTATGGGACCCCTTGACAGTTCGCTTTGAATAAGACTCCTCCAAAGAAGGCCCAACCTTGGTTTTACCATTTGCCACCTAAGCCTTTTTCTCTTGGGTTCTGCAGACTCAAGGGTCATCTTTATTTGATCCCCGGGCCGTGCTCCTCCAGTGCTGGTCCAAATTAGAGCCACTTGCGGTGCCGCCCGAGGCAACTTGGGGTATCTTCGGTTGCCGTACGTAGTGTTCATCCGGTGTGCCCTGAGAACGAGATATGTGCAGCTCCTATCAGGATTTGTCGGCACATTCGGGCGGCTTTGCTGGTCTTGTTTTACCATTGTCGAGATGTCTTGTAGTCCGGGATTCCGAGACTGATCGGGTCTTCTGGTAGAAGGAATATCCTTCGTTGACCGTGAGAGCTTATAATGGGCTAAGTTGGGACACCCCTGCAGGGTATTATCTTTCGAAAGCCGTGCCCGCGGTTATGAGGCAGATGGGAATTTATTAATGTCCGGTTGTAGAAAACCCGAAGTTGATCTTAATTAAAATACACCAACCGCGTGTATAACCGTGATGGTCTCTTCTCGGTAGTCCGGAAGTGAACACGATGTTGGAGTTATGCTTGACGTAGGTTGTTCTAGGATCACTTCTTGATCATAGTTGTTCGACCGTGCTTTTGCCTCCTCTTCTCGCTCTCTTTTGCGTATGGTAGCCACCATATATGCTAGTCGCTTGCTGCAGCTCCATCTCACTACCTTCTCCTACCCATAAGCTTAAATACTCTTGATCTCGCGGGTGTGAGATTGCTGAGTCCCCGTGACTCACAGATACTTCCAAAACCAGTTTGCAGGTGCCGACAAAACCGTGCAGGTGACGCATCCGAGCTCAAGGAGGAGCTCGATGAAGATCTTGTTCATTGTGTTGTTTCGTTTCAGTTGATCAAGAGTGGAGCCCAGTTGGGACGATCGGGGATCTGTAGCATTTGGGGTAGTCTTCTTTTATTTTGGTTCCGTAGTCGGACCTTGATTGTATCTGTATGATGTAATGCTTTACTCGTGTATTGTGTGAAGTGGCGATTGTAAGCCAACTATGTATCTCTTTCCCTTATGTATTACATGGGTTGTGTGAAGATTACCTCACTTGCGACATTGCTTTCAATGCGGTTATGCCTCTAAGTCGTGCTTCGACACGTGGGAGATATAGCCGCATCGAGGGCGTTACAAGTTGGTAATCAGAGCCATCCCCGACTTAGGAGCCCCTTGCTTGATTGAATCCTGACTTTGTTGAGTCTAGAAAAAATGTTTTGAGTCTTAGGATTTTATATATCGGAGAGTAGGATTCTTTTTACTCCTCGGTCCCTTAAATCGCTTCTGGTGAGGCATCCTGACGTAGAGTTTTGACTCTTTCTCTTCTCAAATTTCACTAAATTTTTAGGATCACGCGGGTATCTTGGAATCGTGTCGATGGTTTTGTGACGAGAACATTGTTCTTGGTGCCTCCTGACATTTAGGGGGTGTGGCAGTGTCCCGGGGAGTTGAGCTCCGAGGTGTTGTCGTCACAATTTTATCGTTGCAGTTCTGGAATACCTAAGCTTTGCCGACATCGAAAATCTCTTTGTATGCAGTTGTTGGTGAGATAACCTCGATAACCCAAGATCTTTGAGGCGAGCTCGAGAGTATTGCCATGACTCGTATAACGGATGCTTTTCAAGGTCGAGGTAAACGATTTCGGAGTTTTCTTGGTTATGTGTTGACGGATGGATACAATTTGGATCTAGGTATTGTTAGTTTGGGTGATATATTTTGTGTCCCTGTATCCCCAACACCAGATTGCATAACCAGAAAGTTTCGGGAGTTTATAAGTGGGAATTCAAGTATCTCGTAGGATATCTTTCCAACACACACATGATACGATATGGGATCTATCATATGTTTGTTTCCAGCTTATTCTGCAAGCCAAATCCTTTGTTTTTGTTCCATTTTGTGGTATTCAAGTTGCTTCAATGTCAAGTGTTGATTCCATACCTTATTCTAAACGGTGTTCTCATATTTCTATGTGGATGCTAATCCTTCATGTTCATCAAGGTCATCTTTTCAATCCTTTCCAACCGTGTGCTTCTCTCCAAGTAAATCCGATCATTGCAACATTCGCAAGATCAATTCTAAGCTTTTTTCTCAACGGTGTTCGTTTCATCCGACCCAAGTTGTCTTTGTTTTCCCACCCTCCCACCCCTTTTTCTTCAAGGACTCAGATTTCTTAATCAAATATCCATCGTATGGATGTGAAGTCTCTTCATTCTTTTCCTCAATGCTCTTATCGGTGATTCTCATGAAGATGCTAAAGGAAGCTTCAAGTTTATCATTCTTCATTCTTTTCTTCTCCGGTGGACTCAAGTCAAGTTTTCGGTGTTGATCATATTCCCTTCCTCGTTTCAAATGTTTTCTCATGCCGGTGCACCTCTTAATTTTTAACTTCTTGTTATTCATTTGTTCCGGAGTGTTGAAGATATCTCCGAAGATTCAAGTTTCCATTCTCAATTCACTCAAGTTCTTTTGAGGATGCTATCTCATTCAACCCATTTAATTCAACCGGTGCAATCTCTTGTTTCAAGCAATTGTTCAACGGTGTTTCTTTTGAGTGGGCCCTAACCCACAGGTCTTTTCCCAGGATCTTACCTGACTATTCTAAATTTTCCGGAGCTTCTAAAATTCTTTTCTAAGTTTTACGTAAGAATGAATTATCATCAGTCAAATGTCTTTCTCCAAGATCTTTCAAATTCTTTTCATCGTTGGTTCAACCTTTTCTAATTTTCATTCGGAGTGCCTCAACAATTCATGGTGGTGTTTCTCGTCGTCATTCTCGAATTTTGAAGACCGAAGAAGAGTTTCTCTTTAATCTTGCTCCATTCTCTTAAAGATTCATGGTTCTAGCTTGATGCCATCCTCTCATAATTATTTTCGATTGTGAGAATTCTTTTAACCCACCGGAGCATTTCAGAGTCTTTTCGGTTTGATTCTCCTGGGCCCAACATCTCAGAATTATTCATTCCAGCTTTCAGCTCTCGTTCTCCAAATCTTACCGGTGCATCATTCAAGTATTATCTAATCAGCTCGGGATCTCTGCGTTCATTTGTATCTAAATTCCCTCAAGTATCAACGTCGTTTTCTAATTCCTCCCAGTGATTCATTCTCTTTTCTTCATTCATTTTCAATCTTTACGGTGGTTCGTTCAAGATTCCTCTTCCTTTATTACCGTATCAGTTCATTCGTCCTTTCCAATCCTCTCGGTGATTCGTCGAAGACTTCTTCAAGTTTGCGCTATATCTCTATCTGTAATCATTTTTCAATGAGAATAAGTAGTATGCCAAATCCATTGCTTGCCATCAATTTAATTGGTGAAGGATCAGCATAATGTAATTCTTATTCTTGTTTCATCGAGTAAGTTCAATTCCTTATTCTAGAGGTTCATCAAAATTCTTGATTTCATTTGTTCATCTTTCTTTCCGGAGTTCCAAGTTTTCTCGGTTATATCATTTCAAAGCTTCATCTTATCACTGCAAGGCTTCACCTTGTGTTGTCAACTTCTCTTTCTTTCTATCACCCTTTTGTTTACCGGAGTTCTTCATGGAGGCTCTACATGGTGCTTCGTCAAGGATTCTTTTCATTCTTCAATTGTTCATCAAGATTTCTCTCGGAGTTAAGATCCGTCAAGCCATACTCTAAAATAAACATGGTGTTCAACACATGTTTTGTCTTGAGGAGTTCAAGCAATCTTCATCTTGCATTCCAGAGTGCAATTCTTTCTATCATTATCGTTTGAGGTGGTGTTATGTCATTCTTGACAACTTCCCTTCGTGCTTCATGATTCACATGTTGTCAAGAATGAGGTATTTTAAATCCATCAATCTCTTCATTGGAGTTGTCTTGGGTTATATTTCACCTAAAGCTTTCCCTAAGGAATGTTGCTATTATGGTGCTTATCTATGATCCAAGTTTTCTCCTATCCTCTTGGTGAAAGAAGTTTTTCATCTCTTTGGTGCTCTCAATCAAACCAATGGTTTCCATTAGTGGCCGGTTGTCACTTCATAGTCTTGAGATGTTTCCATAAGCCCACTACAAGCTTATTATTTTCATTGTGGGTTTTCCAACAACTCCGTTCAATCCTACTTCATAGGGATGCTCTTTCAAATTCAATTATGGTAGGAGATGTTGGTTTCATTCTTCGTTCTATTCATTCCAACTATCTAACTATCATGCTTTGTTTCCGGAGGCATTGTGATGTTTCCCTTTTCACTCATCATCTCGAATTGTGAGGATCGTGTTCTTTTCTTGCTTATCCATTTAACCGGAGTGTTTTATCATCTCTTCAATATCTTTTCATCTCATCAAGTTTTCTTCTCTTTTCTACTGGAATGCTCCCAATTTCGTTCAACTCTATTGTGTTATTCTTTCAAGTTTTCAACCTCTCGAGGTTCATTGGTTTCACTCGTTTGTCAAAGAAGCAACTTAGTTACCTCCTCTCTTCCTCTTTCGTTTCTCTACGGTGCCATCCTAGATCTCGGGACGAGATCCTCTTGTAGTGGTGGAGTGTTGTAACGCCCCAAGACCGACGATCCAGAAGACTTCCATGTATTCCGGGTTTCGCCGTGTGTTTCATTTGTGCCGCCCTTTTATTTTTGCATTGCATCATGTCATCATGCCAGCATGTCATTTAATTCATTTTTAAAACCTCAACTAAATAAATTGCATAGATCTTTTGACCTATTTAAATCGAGGGAATTCACATGGTGATTTCTCTTTATAACATATCCTCCTAATATTTAGGGAGCTATATTAAAAATATTCCATTATCTTTGGAATCACCATAACACACTTACAGTTTAAGTTCCAAGCATTTTCTACCTCAAGTCCTTGCCTCAAACATTGCCAACAATTCTTATCTCATTTATCGAGGCTCTTCCAAAATTCTCAACATTTTTGGATCTACCAAATACCCACTTCCTTCCTACACTCATTTGAATTTCAAATGAGTTTGAATTCAACTTCACGCCCATGCTCACTTTCTATTTTCTTGGATCAAGCTCATTTTTATGAGTCCAGGAAAATTGTCCTCGTTCCCAAATTCTTTCCCTAACCCTCTCTTTCTTTTTGTCTCTCTATAATTCTTTTCTGCTAAAGAATATGAGGGAGAGAGAGCCCAGCCATGCCTCTTGGGCCTAACCAACCAGACCGACCCGTTCCCAAGCCCACCTAAACCCAACCCTTAACCCTAGCCAGCCTCCCATCGATCCCCATCTCTCCCTCTCGTTTTCCCCTCAGCGTCGTCACCTACCCTCGCTCATGTGGCCACTCCCCTCGATCCCCTCCTTCCTCCTAACGCCGCCATAGAGAGAGGGCAGTGCCGCGCCCTCGTCCTGATTCCCACGCTTGCACGCGTCTCCAGGCCAGACCCCACTGCCCTCACCGGAGAAGCGGACCAGGCGGACCTCCTCTGCGCCCCATCTCTCCTTCTCCTCCTCGCCGACCCGAGCTATCGCTCGCTCACGGCAGCGCCATGGCACGCCTCCTGCGCTGCGATCGCGCCCTTAGGTCTCCGTGCCTCGCGCCCCGGCTCGTTAGCCTCTGCTCCCCTTGCGAAGCCAGCGCCAAGGCGGTGCCCAGCCTCTGCTTCGTCTCGACCGCGCCCTGCTGCCATTGCTCTTCTCGCACGCAGTCATCCGCATCCCTAGCCTCCTTGCGGTGACCTGCAGTTCCAGAACCCAGCGCCCTCTCCTTCCCTTCGCCTCGAGTCCGAAGCTCGAGCCCTACCCGACGCTGCCATGGACAACCAACTCGTCTGCGTCCTCTCGTTAGCCCTCTATCTGCCTCGCCATCTCCGGCCTCAGTTACTGTGTCTCCTTGCCGTTTCGTGAGCACAAGAATCACCGTCGCCAAGTTCATCTACGGTGACCATACGAACCACCAAGTTCGACTTCGATCCATCAAGACCATTGTGTTGCACGTCAACATGAGTAGTACGACCACGGATGGCTACCTCCGGATGGATTTCGTCAAGTTCCGCTTCAACAAGTGTACCTCACGTCTTGGATTCGCCAAGTACCGCACCGGACACCAAGTACCTCTACCGACCACTCGGATTTGCCACGAAACGCGTGTACCACTACTTCCACTACCATCGTCGTGGACCGATAGTACAACTACTTCCACTACCGTCACAAGAACGACTACTTCCACTACGACCCGTGAACGACTACTTCCCTCGACGATTTTGAACCGCCCCGAAAATGCATGCTTCAAAGGTATAACCCCGAGACGACCGCCCGTGAACGAATGCTTGTGTGTTGTATGAGATGATCGAGTTTTGCACCATGATCGAATTGTCTTTGCATGTTCCGCGTTTGCCACGCCGTCGACCCGTGGGAACCCGGTAGTCGGGAGCACCCCACCATCTCTTGCGTGTTCTACACATCCGCACACTTCTCGTTTGCATCGGTATCTCAATCAAGTTATCGAGATCGATATGTTGCTGTGGCATCATTTTTGAATTCGTTGCCGTGGCACCCCTTTCGTTCCGCCACGGTGAAAAATGCTTCATAACATGCTCATGTCAACATTTTTGTAAAATTGCATAAAATTTGTATATGTCATCCGCATCATGATAACAACATTTAAATGTTTATATTTGTTGTTTCCATTAATTTGCTAAATGCATATGGGGATTTACCGGATTTGTTGTTTGTTATATCCGGCCCCATTTAAATTGTTTAGATGGTATAGTTTTGTTATGCTTCACCTCTTGCCATGTTAACCAATATTTAATAATGTTGAGTACCTAATCGGGAGTGAACTAAATTGTTGATGTGGTGTTTAAGTCAATATGCAACTCGTTGCATATTGGGCTCCATTAACTTGTAGTTTTGTTTGTGCATATTGCCATGCCATGCTCATTAAATCGGACATGCATCATACTTGATTGTGCATCATGTCGTGTTTATGTGATGGTTGTTTACTATGTTGTTTGCTTCTTTCCGGGTTGCTTCTCTCGTTAGCTTCTGTTTCGTTCCGGAGTTGTGAGGATTCGTTCGACTTCGTCCGTTTGTCTTCTTCATGGACTCATTCTTCTTCCTTGCGGGATTTCAGGCAAGATGACCATACCCTCGAAATCACTTCTATCTTTGCTTGCTAGATGCTCGCTCTTTTGCTATGCCTATGCTGCGTTACCTACCACTTGCTATATCATGCCTCCCATGTTGCCATGTCAAGCCTCTAACCATCCTTTCCTAGCAAACCGTTGTTTGGCTATGTTACCGCTTTGCTCAGCCCCTCTTCGAGCGTTGTTAGTTGCAGGTGAAGATGAAGTTTGTTCCTTGTTGGAACATGGAGATGTTGTTCCTTGTTGGAACATGTTTACTTTTGGGATATCACAATATCTCTTATCTTAATTAATGCATCTATATACTTGGTAAAGGGTGGAAGGCTCGGCCTTATGCCCAGTGTTTTGTTCCACTTTTGCCGCCCTAGTTTCCGTCATACCGGTGTTATGTTCCTTGATTTTGCGTTCCTTACGGTTGGGTGATTTATGGGACCCCCTTGACAGTTCGCTTTGAATAAGACTCCTCCAAAGAAGGCCCAACCTTGGTTTTACCATTTGCCACCTAAGCCTTTTTCCCTTGGGTTCTGCAGACTCAAGGGTCATCTTTATTTTAACCCCGGGCGGTGCTCCTCCGAGTGCTGGTCCAAATTAGAGCCACTTGCGGTGCCGCCCGAGGCAACTTGGGGTATCTTCGGTTGCCGTACGTAGTGTTCATCCGGTGTGCCCTGAGAACGAGATATGTGCAGCTCCTATCAGGATTTGTCGGCACATTCGGGCGGCTTTGCTGGTCTTGTTTTACCATTGTCGAGATGTCTTGTAGTCCGGGATTCCGAGACTGATCGGGTCTTCCCGGTAGAAGGAATATCCTTCGTTGACCGTAAGAGCTTATAATGGGCTAAGTTGGGACACCCCTGCAGGTATTATCTTTCAAAGCCGTGCCCGCGGTTATGAGGCAGATGGGAATTTGTTAATGTCCGGTTGTAGAAAACCGAAGTTGATCTTAATTAAAATACACCAACCGCGTGTGTGTAACCGTGATGGTCTATTCTCGGCGGAGTCCGGGAAGTGAACACGGTGTTGGAGTTATGCTTGACGTAGGTTGTTCTAGGATCACTTCTTGATCATAGTTGTTCGACCGTGCTTTTGCCTCCTCTTCTCGCTCTCTTTTGCGTATGGTAGCCACCATATATGCTAGTCGCTTGCTGCAGCTCCATCTCACTACCTTCTCCTACCCATAAGCTTAAATAGTCTTCATGTCGCGGGTGTGAGATTGCTGAGTCCCCGTGACTCACAGATACTTCCAAAACCAGTTTGCAGGTGCCGACAAAACCGTGCAGGTGACGCATCCGAGCTCAAGGAGGAGCTCGATGAAGATCTTGTTCATTGTGTTGTTTCGTTTCAGTTGATCAGTAGTGGAGCCCAATTGGGACGATCGGGGATCTGTGTAGCATTTGGGGTAGTCTTCTTTTATTTTGGTTCCGTAGTCGGATCTTGATTGTATCTGTATGATGTAATGCTGTACTCATGTATTGTGTGAAGTGGCGATTTTAAGAGAACTATGTATATCTTTCCCTTATGTATTACATGGGTTGTGTGAAGATTACCTCACTTGCGACATTGCTTTCAATGCGGTTATGCCTCTAAGTCGTGCTTCGACACGTGGGAGATATAGCCGCATCGAGGGCGCTACATCGCATGCAACGCGCCAGTATGACCGCCTGATGTGTGATCGAACCACCCGACACCGAACTTATCAAACTCTGAATTTCTCTGAAAGTGCAAAGTAACAGTGCAGGCCAGGTGTTCGACAGAATGATTTTGGTATGTGGGGATTTTTCCTTGAGCTGATTTTTGGTGGAGTGGCCTCTCATTGCAACTGGGGGTTGCCTGAATTTTGGTGGAATTTTTGGAGAAGAGGGGATATGAATTTCACCAAATTTGACAAATCTGGTCCAAACTTGCAGAGGCTGAAATTTGAAAATTTTGAAAAGAAGGAGAGTAGATCTTGATGGTTCTAGGTTGTGGGTGCTAGGAACTATCCAGAGGGGTTGATTTGAGATCAAAGTTCAAAGGCAATTAGGTACTTGCTTTGCAAATCACCTAGGCTCAAAAATATGGACAGAATTGTTTTGGGGAAAGAATTAAATGAAATAAAATCCAAAAATGAGTTGAACTTGTTGGGACAGAATATTTGGATTGTCCCAAAGGGGAAGGAGGGGCTTTGGGAAGATTTACCACATGAGGCATAGTAAAACCATGGGTGGTTTCAAAATAAGAGAAGACCCAAAACTCCTAGGGTTTTCTTTTAAAAGAAAACAAATCCCAAAAATAAATTTGAGAAGGGGAGAATCAGAAGAAAGGTTTTTAATAACCAACACCAGAGTTGAAGAAGGTGCCAAAATAAAAATCTTTTGTCACAGGGAAAATTCTTGAGAGAAAGAGATATTTGGAAGGGTTTAAATGACCTCCTTCAAAACCAACAAAGTTTTTGTTGAAAACCAAAACAAAAAATTTGGAGTGTCACAACACCTACCCCCTTAGGAAAAATCTCGTCCCCCAGATTCCAGCCGATTCTCAAATAAGTGTGGGTGCTCTGTACGAAGAAAATCCTCTCTTTCCCAAGTGGCTTCACTCTCGGTGTTGTTGCTCCACTGAACTTTGAAAAATTTGATGGTTTTCTATCGGGTCCTCCTTTCAGACTCCTCCAAGATTTTTATTGGATGTTCTCGATATGTGAGGTCTGGCTGCACGTCAATGTTTTCATGGGATACTTGCTTCTCTGGGCCGCTGACGCACTTCCTCAATTGCTAGCAAGTTCAACATAGAGGCATCCAACCATATATATTACAATAGTTTCATCCAACGATACATGCATAGTTCAACGATACAAAAGAAACAGAGAAAGGGATAAGGAGCACTCCATCTATGCAAGCTTTCATCAAGTGAATGAAATCTGCAAAATGAAAAATAAGAAAGTTAGGAGGAGAATAAGAAGAAGAATAAGAAGAAGAAGAAGAAGAAGAAGAAGAAGAAGAAGAAGAAGAAGAAGAAGAAGAACAAGAAAATGAAGAAGAATAAGTAAGCATACTTAGGTAAAATGGAGCTAACCTAGCTAATTATGCCATTTTTAGTGAACTAAGCATATTATGCCATTTTTGATATAAAGCATCTTAGTATAGATCATTATTGAGCTAACCTAGGTAACTAAGCATATTAGAGCTAACTTAGGTCATTTTGGAGGAGGAGAAGAAGAAGGTTTTTACCCTTTTCCTTCTCATTCTTCTTCTTTTTCTCCTCTTCCTTGTTTTTCTTCTTATTATTCCTTATTTGTGCCATTTTAGAGCTTACATAGGTAATTATGCCATTTTTAGCTAACTTAGCTTATTATGCCAATTTGGAGGAAAAAAGGTAAGTATAGGTCATGTTTGTGCTAACATAAGTAATTATGCCATTTTTGAGCTAAAGTAGGTAAAATGGATCATTTTGGAGCTAACCTGGCTAAAATGGATCATATTGGAGCTAACCTAGGTAAACTTGGTCATTTTGGAGCTAACCTAGGTAAAATGGATCATATTGTAGCTAACCTAGGTAAACTTGGTCATTTTGGAGCTAACCTAGGTAACATGGATCATATTGGAGCTACCCTAGGTAAAATGGGTCATTTTGAAGCTAACCTAGCTAATTATGCCATTTTTGAGTTAACTAAGCATATTATGCCATTTTTGACATAAGTAAGCTAAGTATATGTCTTTATTGAGCTAACCTAGGTAACTAAGCATATTAGAGCTAATTTAGCATTTTAGAGCTAACTTAGGTCATTTTGGAGCTAACTTAGGTAAAATTAATCATTTCGGAGCTAATTAGGCTTATTATGTTATTTTCAAGGAAAATAAGCTAACTATATGGCATATATGATGTTACCAAGATTGTTATGCCATTTCAAACCTAAGTAAGCTAATTATGCCATTTTTTACATAAGTAAGCTAAGTGTATGTCATTATTGAGCAAACCTAGGTAACTAAGCATATTAGAGCTAACTTAGGTCATTTCGGAGGAAACAAAGCTAAGTATAGATCAACTTGGAGCTAAGTAAGCTAATTATATCATTTTGGAGGAAGATAAGCTAAGTTTGGGTCATTATGGTAAGCATTTTGGAGGAAATAAAGCTAAGTCTAGGTCTTTATGCATTTCGTAAGCAAAGCACTAGAGAAAACTTACCGTCATCACGGAGGTGAAGGACCGATGTGGCTCGTGCTGGTACCATCACCTGGAGAAGGATCGTGTGATGCTTGTCTGGAGGCACGCTGCACCAAAGATCATTTGCAATGTCTCGTTAGCATGACGACACTCAAATGTTAATACTAGTAACTAATGACTATTCAAATCCTGGTCCTTGGAGCAATCTCTGGCGTCGGCGGAGGGGTCTGACCGGCCTTCTGGCACACAAACTGCACATTTGGTTTTCACGGTTCAGTCATACTAGTTAGTAATGAAATGAACATTACGTGCATAATTTGGCTAATATGCAGAATAAACTTACCACGAGGAGCTCGTACATGGCCCGGTTCTGCATGTCATTCCGTGCCCTCTCCTCCTCCATCAACCTTGTCGTCTTCTCCTCCAACTCCAGCTCCCTCTCCGCCAGAAGCGCATGTGTTCTATCTCTCTCACTCTAAAGAGCAGCCTGCAACACCACTCCTCGTTAGCATTGTAATCATCAATGGATGCACACACAATGTAATGCTTGAAAGAAATCTGAGTCCGTATAACTAACCTGGAAGGCGAGCTCAATTGGCCGTGGATGAGGTCTTATCTCAGGATCCGAGCTTGTTTGGCGCGCCTTGATCTCCGGGAGAGTGCGAGGACAATGGATAAGTCCATCTCCAATGGCTATCGAGCCATGGGACATCCCGCCACCAGATATCATCACTAGCTCCTGATCAAACGGCCCGCTCGGGTTAAATTCATCCCCTTTCCTCGTCTTCCCTCATCTCTGTACTTCACGACCTTGTTGTGGGAGGAGATGTTGGTGAAGTTCTCTGGATGATCGAGGTCAGACGCAGAGAATGCCTTGGCCTTCTTGAACGGGGCAGTATGGGCCACAGCAAAGAGGTCGAACACCTCTGGCACCGGTGCCATATTGTATCCCGCTAAAAGAGAGGAACATAGTATTAGTAATGAAAGGGCTCAAGCTAGCATGACAGAATGAATTGCATGAATCATGAAGCAAACTACATACCCAGTTCCGCCCGTATTGAAATAAGTTGGCGTTGCCTTGATGGTGTGGCACACCTGTTGGGGATATAACTATTAGTGTAAGCCGCCCAGGAGGGGCCGGGTTATGCAAAGAAGATTCACCAGAAAGAAGCCCAAGACCAAGCATGAAGATGGCGGTTCAGTAAAGGGCCTAAGGCCCACAGGCGACTTAAGGCCCATTGTAGTAAACCGCATAATGGCATGACTTGTATCATAAGGTAGATTTAACTAGTCGCCGAGCCGGACATTGTTTATAAGCCGGCCGGGACTCTGTCAAACGCCACGTCAACCCATGTATATAAGGGGCGACTGCTTTGGCGGCTTAGGGCAAGAAACAACCAATCGAGAATCGGGCATAGCGTATCTCGCTCCCACAGTCATCGAAACCTCAAGCAATACCAACCTAACTAGACGTAGGCTTTACCTTCACCGTAAGGGGCCGAACTAGTATAAAACCTCCCGTGTCCTTCGTCCTGATTAACCCCTTTAAGCTTCCTAGTTGCGATGGCTCCATGACTAAGTCCTTGCAAGAGGACATCTGCCGTGACAATTCCATGACAGTTGGCGCCCACCGTGGGGCCAGCGCACGGTGGATTTGAGTTCTTGAAGGAAGCTTCAAGGGCTCAAGGGATACGCGATGGGTCGGATGACCAAGAGTCGTCGCGGCAAGATCTACATCGACAACGAAGGCTGGGGCCCCGAGGCCGACTCAATTGAGTACGGGTACCGGGTCCCCTTTGGCGGAATCCACGTCTTCATCGGCCGGATTGGTGAGCCAGGCCCTGAGCCGAACAACTGCGCCGACCTCGTCGAGACGGCTCAGCGTGCAAAACCCGCCCGGGTTCAACCCGTCATGAAGCATGCCTTCATAGGTTGTATCCACGGAGGGGAGCTTCTTGAAGGATCTAAGGATGACGGAGAGACGGTCGTCCCATCGGATGATGATTCGTCCTCCGGTTCGACATATTCTTTGTATCAGGTCCAAGAGGGCATGCTGGGGGGCTGTTCTGACGACTCAAGCATTCTGGATTTCTATGAGCCGCCAAGCTGGGCAGGAGTCTTCATGGCTGGTACTCAACCCGGTCAAAACTCGACGGCTGCAACAGCAATAACGTCCGGGTCGAGGCGGCGGCGGGGAGGCCTGTGCGCCCGCCGGCTCAGGTACTGATGGATCTTATGGACAAGTTGACAGCCCTGTTAACCACCATGGTTATTCCTGCAAATCCAGATGTGCATAACGAGGAGGTGGCAATGGTGCGTGAGGAGATAGCCCTGGCCAAGGAGGCCTTGGCGGCTGAGGACACCAGGCTAGCTACGGAGCGGGCGGCTTTGGATGCACGGACGCAGCGACTCCGGTCGAGGCTTTCCAGCAATATGAGTCTGAACGCATCCAATGAGGTGATGAGAAGGAGACATCGAAGACCCAGTCCGTCGCCTCCGGTTTACGATCCTCGAATCTTTTCACGACACCCGGAGCTGGTCCCAGAATCCGCCCAAGCCAATCAGTTTATGACACCCGGCTGGAGGGCGGTTCAGCCCGAGAGATGGCACCTCCTCACGGGAGTATGGCCCCACCCCGGTACATACCAACACCACCGGGTCACTTCTCCAACCCCATGGAGAACTTGATAGCAGCATCAGCGCGTCTGGCGGCTCTTCCAGTGGACGGTGATAACCCAACGGCGGTGGAAACCCAGAGGGTTAGAGATCTTATTCAGACGGCTTTGGCACAGCAGGAGACCTATTCTTACAGCAGGGACAGGATTCATTCAACTCCTCAGCCTTGGCTAGCACCTCGTCAAAACCGGAGCCCGAGTTACAGCACGCACATGGAGTCAGAAGCTTTATCAAGCAACGCCCAGCGTCGTAACCAACCCGGCGGCTATAACCCGGTACAAGACCGATTACATCAGGAGGACGAACGGGCGGCTCAGTTAGCGGCTCAGCAGACGGCATATGAAGGTCTCCCAGAGTATCCAATGACTTCTGTTGGGGCAGGAGTGGCCACTAGAACTGGTGGTGTCCCTTGTCTGGTGCCGGCTCTGGGGGATGTACGTCTGCCCAAGGATTTCAAGGGACCTCGAAAGGTGCCGAATTACACGGCCGACTTACAGCCAGGGGCATGGATCGAAAGTTACGAGATGGCCATGGAGTTATTGGAGGTCAGCGACGCAGCAATGGCTAAGTATTTCACCATGATGTTAGATGGAACGGCCCGGTCTTGGTTGAAAAGTTTGCCTCCTAATTCCATCAGTTCATGGGTGGAGCTAAAGGCCCGGTTTATCCGAACTTCAAGGACACTTGCAAGCAGTCTATGTCAATTGTGGACCTAACCAATTGTAAGCAGGAGGAGGGTGAATCCACAACTTATTGGGTGCACCGGGTCAAGGAAATAATACACTCATCTGATAAGATGGATGCCGGCTCTGCAGTACTTATGCTCCATCAGAATTGTCGCTGTGAGCCGTTAAAACAGAAGCTGGGGCGCCTTAAGCGTGATTGCAATGATATGGGTACGCTGATGGCAGCCATGGTCAAATACGCCGATTCTGATACTACCAATGATCCCGCGTCTGAGGAGGAAAAGACAGGGAAGGGAAAGAAGAACGGCAATGGAAAGGGTCAGCAGCATAACCCGGTAAGTCAAGGAGGCAACAAGTGTAAGGAGGAGGGTAACCCGGAGTTTGTGGCCAATGCTAATGCACGAGGTAACAACCAGAAATGTAAGGGGAGACCACCCCCTCGATCTGGTGGCTCAGGCCCATCTCTTGAGCAGCTTCTGAATGAGCCTTGCCCAAGACACGGTACTCGGGAAAATCCCGCCACCCACTTATGAAGAACTGCGTGATCATGAAGGCTTTCAAAAATTCCAACATGTTTGATGGCAATCACGGATCAGGCGGCGGTTCAAGAGCCGGTGGTTTTCATGGCCCGGGTGGCGGCTCAAGTTCCGGCTTTCAGGGAGGTCAAGGTGGCTACAATCAGCAGCAGTCGTCAAGGGGGACAGAAAGCGAGCGGTCAGTTATCGAGCCATCCAAAGCAATTTGAGCGGTGGGCAATACCATGTGTTTACCACTAACTTGTGCAAACGTGACCGTAAGGTTCATAAGAGGGCTGTGAATTCGGTTGAGCGGCGGTTCCCCGTTACTTGAGGTGGTCGAGCAGCCCATTATATGGAGCAGGAAGATCACCCCTCCAAAGTTGATAACCCGGTCGATTGGCCTTGGTGGTGGCCCCTCAGGTTGGTGGATATAAATTCACTAAGGTACTCATGGACGGAGGAAGCAGCATCAATATTCTCTATTATGAGACCTTTCGCCGCATGGGGTTGACTGATAAGGACTTGAGGACGTCCAATACTGTTTTTCATGGGGTTGTACCTCGTAAATCGGCATATCCAGTTGGTAAGATCGAGCTGGAAGTAGCCTTTGGAGATGAATATGATTCCAGGGCTGAGAAACTGACGTTTGAGGTAGTCAAAATCAGGAGCCCGTATCACGCTCTGTTTGGACGGCCGGCTTATGCCAAGTTTATGGCACGACCGTGTTATCTTTATCTACAGCTCAAGATGCTGGGTTACAAGGGCACCATCACTGTACATGGGAGCCGAAAGGTAGCCTTGGAATGTGAAGAAGGCGATGCGGCTTATGTTGAATCTGTTTGTGCTGAAGAGGAGCTGAAGTTTTATCAAACTAATGTTGACCCGGCGGATATGACCTCTTTGAAAAAGCCAACCACGGAGCAAGACTCGGCGTTGAAATTTAAGTCGGCCGCCGAGACAAAGCTGGTCGATTTCACTCCAGGCGACTCTTCCAAGCGATTCGACATCGGTACCAATTTGGATCCCAAATAGGAAAGCGCGCTCATCGAGTTCATCCGTGAGAACCGGGACATCTTTGCATCGAAGCCTTCTGACATGCCGGGTGTCCCGAGAGAACTCGCTGAGCACACTCTTAATATTGATCCGAAGTATAAAACGGTCAGGCAGTTTCTTCGGCGATTCAATGAGGAAAGGCGAAAGGCTATCGGGGAGGAGGTCGCTCAGCTCTTAGCGGCCGGGTTCATCGTGGAAGTCTTTCACCCGGAGTGGTTGGCTAACCCGGTGCTCGTGCTCAAGAAGAACGGCACCTGGCGGATGTGTGTAGATTACACGGACTTAAATAAAGCTTGTCCGGCTGATCCCTTTGCTCTACCCCGCATTGATCAAATCATTGATGCTACAGCGGGTTGCGAGTGTTTGAGTTTTTTGGATGCTTACTCTGGTTATCATCAGATAAAAATGGCAGTTAAGGACCGATGAAAGACGGCTTTCATTACTCCGTTTGGAGCCTTCGCTATGTATCTATGCCATTTGGGCTCAAGAGTGCCCAGCGACTTATCGGCGGTGTGTATGCAATTGTCTCCACAATCAGATTGGGCGCAATGTTCATGCTTATGTAGATGACATTGTGGTGAAGTCCAGAGAAGGAAACCTTGATATCCGACTTAAAGGAAACCTTTGATAATCTCCGGGTCTACAAGATGATGCTTAACCCGGACAAGTGTGTATTTGGTGTACTGCAGCAAACTTTTGGGATTCCTGGTCTCAAACAGGCATTGAAGCTAACCCGAGAAGATCAAGGCGATTACCTCTCTGGCTAAACTGGTGTGCATCAATGATGTTCGGCCGATCAAGGGTCGCGTTGCTTTAAGCCGATTTATAAGCCGGTCAGGTGAGAAGGCTCTACCATTGTATCAGATGATGAAGAAAACAGACACTTTTGTCTGGAGTGAGGCTGCTGATGCTACCTTTGAGGATTTAAAGAGACAATTGTCTGAGCCGCCGGTTCTCATGGCTCCCATTAATAAAGAGCCGTTGCTGTTGTATGTTGCTGCTAACTCACGTGCTGTCAGTGTGGCCATTGTGGTGGAGCGTAAGGAGGCTGGCAAGGAGCATCCGGTTCAACGGCCGGTTTATTACATCAGTGAGGTGCTCATAGAATCCAAGCAAAGATATCCGAATTGGTAGAAACTTGTTTATGGGGTGTTCATGGCAAGCCGGAAGCTAAAGCAGTACTTCCATGGTCATCCTATAACTGTGGTAAGTTCTGCCCCCTTGGGGGATATCATCCGAGCAGGGGAAGCCACAGATCTAGTCGCCAAGTGGGCCATTGAGCTTGGGCCTCACGGTTTGAAGTATATGCCACGTCTGACTATCAAGTATCAAGCCTTGGTGGACTTTATCAATGATTGGACGGAGTTGCGGACACGGAGGAGAAGCCGATAACACATATTGGACTATTCACTTGATGGGTCCAGTAGTTAAGGTGCTCGGGGCCGGAGTCGTTTAACTTCCCCGAGGTGACAAATTTTGTTATGTGCTCCGGCTTATGTTTCCACTGTACTAACAATGCAGCTGAATCTGAGGCTTTACTCCATGGTCTCCGGATGGCCAAAGAGATGAATTTGAGCCGGGTAAGGTGCTTGGGCGATTCAGACCTCGTCACTCAACAGGTGTCAGACACGTGGGACTCCAAGGATCCCCTTATGGTGGCTTATCGTCGTGAAGTTGATGCGATGGCCGGGCACTTCAAAGGTTATCAAGTAGAGCACATTGATCGACGGAAGAATGAGGCGGCTGATGCTTTAAGCCGGCTGGGGTCTCAGCGTAAGCCTGTGCCGCCTAACACCTTTCTTGACGTCTTGCATAACCCTTCTGTCAGAGTGCCTACAGAGGAAGAGCTCGCAGTGCCAGACCCGGAGGCGTAGCTGGTGGCGGTTCTCCATGCCATCCCAGATTGGACAGTCCCATATTTGGCCTATATGACCGGGGAGGGTTGCCTGAGGACGAGACCTTGGCAAGACAAATCATCAGGCGGTCTAAATCCATGACAATTGTTCATGGCGAGTTGCATCACCGCAGCGCCACTGGGGCGTTTCAACGTTGTGTATCGCCTGTGGAGGGTCAGGAGATACTTCGTGAGATTCATGAAGGAGATTGCGGTCATCATGCCGGTTCAAAATCTCTAGTGGCCAAGGCTTTTTGTCGTGGTTTTTATTGGCTGACGGCTCATGCTGATGCGGAGGATCTGGTCAGCAAATGTGACGGATGTCAAAAATTCTCACGACGAAGCTCATGTGCCGCTCAAGAATTGAGGATGATTCCAATTACTTGGCCGCTTGCGATTGGGGCTTGACATGGTTGGACCTTTCAAAAGGTCTAAGGATAAGAAGACACACTGTTGGTGGCGGTGGATAAATTCACCAAGTGGGTTGAAGCGAGCCGGTCGATGAAGTGTGAAGCAGCCACGGCGGTTCAGTTCATGAAAAAGGTGATCTATCGCTTTGGCTTTCCACACAGCATTATAACTGATAATGGTACTAATCTCTCCAAGGGTGCCATGGAAGAGTTCTCATCAACAAGAGCACATCCGCTTGATGTTTCGCCGTTGCTCACCCCCGCCTAATGGTCAAGCGAAAGAGCTAATCAAGAGATCTTGAAAGGTATCAAACCCGGCTCTTAGTTCCCTTACAGCCGAACTCCGGGTTGGTGGGTGGAGGAGTTACCCTACATGCTATGGAGCATCGACAACGTCTAACAGATCTACTGAGTTATTCACCTTTCTTCATGGTGTACGGAGCAGGCGGTTACGCCAAGTGATATCCGGCATGATTCACCCGGGTGGCGGCTTACGTTGAGGTTGATAATGAAAAAGCTCGTCAGATGCACTTGACTTGTTGGATGAGGAGCGAGACTTGGCAATAGCCCTCTCGGCGATTTATCAGCAAGACCTGCGCCGTTATCACAGCCGCCGGGTTAGAAGCAGAACTTTTCAGGAAGGCGATTTAGTGCTCCGGCTCATTCAGGATCAATCTAATATGCACAAGCTGTCCCCTCCTTGGGAGCGACCCTTTGTGATCAGCAAGAATCTCAACAACGGATCATATTACCTCATCGATGTTCGAGAGCACAAAGACTCACGTAAGTCGGAGGAAGAGACCCGCCGGCCGTGGAACATAGCGCATCTCCGGCCCTATTATACTTAAGCTGTCGGCTCTCAGAGTATATTTATTTTTCCTTTTTTAGCAATGTATATATTATATAAAGCAATAAAGCGGGACCTCTTTCCTTTCCACCCTTCAAGGTTTATGTATCTTCTTTACCAGGTGGTGGAAACGACCAACGAGGAGCGGATCATATCCGAATCCGCTTTCCATTTGGTCCGCTTATGATCATATCTGAATCTAGCCATGGTCAATTGGGGGCTTCCTGTTCAAACATAGGTCGATTCGAACCAAAGAGAACATAGTCGATACTCCAATTGATCGGCATACCGCCAAACCTACTTGGGGCTTCTTGATCATATTTGAATCATAGCTTAACCCCTTTGGGTCCGGCGTGGATCGTATTCAATCAGCGTCATTAAACAACTCTAATGGTCACTTGGGGCTTCTGTTCAAACATAGGTCGTATTCGAACCAAAGAGAACATAGCTGTCGATACCCACTTGATTGGCATCGCCAAAGCCATTGGGGGCTATATGATCGTATCTGAATCTTAGCTTAACCCCTTTGGAACGGTTCTACTGATCGTATTCGAATCAGAGGCCTTTGAAAATTAAGTTTATTTTATTCTGTAAGGGTAAATAATATTAAGGGCCAGGTAAACATTATATGTGCCAATTTTTAGAAGTTAAATTTAACTGTCTGTTTTTTGGGATCACATAAGCCGGTAAGGAAAGCTTCAATAAGATAGCAGGTATATTATTATGGTCATGATCATAAACCGGCTGTTTTTTATGATGTTTTTGTTCATACTCCGGGTTATCATTATTCTATATGACCCCGGATGTGGTAAGACGCCAAAGGAATTTTGTTTTTGTTTTATACACAGGGTAAAGCAAAAAGTTTTTGGACGTCAAGGAGCAATTCACATAAGCCAGCAGTATACAACGATAGCGGCTTGTGACAATATGAAGCACCGCAAACATGCGCGAAGGCATGGCAGAGTTAAGAGGTTTTTCTACCCTATTACAAGACTCCCCGAGTCTGAATAATGAAGCATCATTTTTTTTTCAAAGACCTGGTACCAGGCGGGTTACTCCTTTCGTGGGCTTGAAGACTTCGGGTTATCCTTCTCCGCCTCTTCGTCTGGTATTTTGTCCTGGAAGGTTGACGAGGTGCAGTCAATGCCTCTTAAGGCTTCAAATTCAGCTTCATCATCTATTAAACTGGCCGGGTCAACTTCAGGAGCAAAGGTATGCTTACGAGTTGGAGGGATCAGGCTGACGTTCTCATAATGTGGAGTTGGAATCCTCCGGTTATCGTTGTCATAACCCGGCTGATACTTAGTAAGATCAATATCATTGCAAATGATGGTGGCCACAGGACGTACGACTCTCACACAGGTGGTGAAGTCTGATTCATTGAATACAGAGCCGTCCTCCTTCAAACTGGGATATCCAAGGGCAACATCTGCCAGGTCTAGCTCTGGAACCAACGCTTTGGCCCGGCTTAAGGCGGCTATGGGCCCGGCTCTAGCAGATGACCGCCTTAGCTCCTGAATCCGTTGAGGTAACACGGCAAGCCGTTTGAGCACATCCTGCAGGAGATAAGGAGTATCATTTGATAAAGCCACAACAGCCAAAGCACGTTGTGACCCGGTGTATAGCTGTTCCACCAGAGTGTACACCGCCTTAAGCTTGATCAGCATATTCTGCTTCAGGTTTGTGCTCTTGGGGCCTGCGTTTATACATATAAGATAAGCCGGAGATAATATTTGAAATAGTCATCAAAGAAACCATGGTGATGTTCACGATCATACATGGTAACTTACCGAAGATTGTTGAGACCATTTGAGATATCTGGCGCTTTAAGCCGGACAGCTCGGCAGTTTCTTCGGCAAGAGTTGCTTCTGCTGTCTCGGCCCGGGTCACAAGTGAGGTTTTTTCATCTGCCCAGGTCTTCTTCTCCGCGTCAAAATTCTTCTTCAACTTCTCTTGCTCAGAGACGCTGAATGTGAATTTGGAGTTGGATTTTTAAATCTCAAGTTCTTGGGCTGCCAGCCGGGTCTTCAGGTCAGCAATCTCCAATTCAAATTGACTGGTGGAGGCCTGCATTGACGCCGGGTTATAATTAAGGTTATGGTAAGATGTCATTAAGTCCCAAGCACTTTTCAAGCAAAGACACTTGACACTTGGGGGCTAATGTATGCTGAAGAAAATTTTACTTTATAATGCTAGATTATGCATATTAAAGTCTCAAGCACTTTACAAGTAAAGATACTTGACACTTGGGGGCTAATGTGTATCGCACGTTTTAAGTTGTCATATTATGACCGGGTTAAATATCATTTCTTTTAAACCGAATGAACTAACAGTAAGCAGGTATCTAAGTCTACAGCATATTTATTTATAAGCAGTAGACTTGGGGGCTGGTGCAGTAAGTAAGATTCAGGAGAAATATTATAAGTTATACCTCAGATTTATGCTGTATTTGTTTCACCATGTCAATTTCTAGGTCGCGGCTGTTATGCACTTGATTCAGATAGCCTGAGACTATATCACCAATGCTTAAGTGAGCATAATCAGCGATGTCCTGTTTGGTCTTCCGGTGTTTGACAAGTTCTTCCTCGGCGACATCCGCAAGGATGAGGGCCGCCCGGTTCAACATACTGGCTTTTCAAGATTTCAATTTCCGGGTCAGTCGTCTTGACCGGGCTAGGAATTTCCGGATTATCGGAGCTGTTAAAAGTGTCTTCGGCAGGCGGGTCAGAAGATGGCATTGGAATTTCATAGGCCGGTTCAGGAGGCGGCTGATGAGTAGAAGCATCAGGGGCAGCTGTTCCGAGTTTCGGCTCAGTTGCTACCGGGTCTTCGGTCGGCTTATTCTTCTTTGCCCTCTTACTGGGCTTCACCTGCACACTGTGGACAACACAGAGGGATGAGTACAAAATATGAGTGAGGCAAAGCATGAGGATAACAAAGGTATATTACCCAGGGGCAGTCTTGAAGGCCGGCGTGTTGGATTGCATAGACTCGCCGGAGGAAGGAGAGGTATCCTGATAATTGGAGTCAGATGAATTGAGAGGTTGACGGATTAAACCCGCCAAAGGATAAACAGAACGTAAGGCAGAGATGACCTCAGTCCGACGCTTCCTGCTCACGTCGGGTAAGCCGAAAGAGAGCTCAACGTCCTTACTGGTCCGGGTTTGCCTCCGGCTTTCAAGCTGTTGTTGCTTCAAAAGAAATTGAGGATCTTGATAAGCTAGAGGATGTGAAAATCTTACTTTCCGGGTCACCCGTCAGGTTTTGTGCTTTGACAAAGGCTCTGAGTCGGAGGAGATTATAGTTACCTCTTCACCAGGAGCTTGGTTGTTCCCAGTATCCTCCTGAAAGGCGGAAATATCAATAAAATAGTAACAAGGGAGTTAAGAGAGTAAGGGATTACCTCTTCCTCATCTGAAGAAGAGTCATCCAATTTGAGCAAATCGGAGGCGCTGGGTTTCTTCTTCTTTGAAGTTCCCGTCTTGGCGGCTTTCCTTTCGGTTTTCTTGGCTGCCCTGGCTTGTTGGGCAGCCTCGTGGTCATATTTGACCTTCTAGAAATTATCACCAGCCTGTGGAAAATGATAAGGAATTATAAGTACAAAGAAGGTAAACATGTTAAGGAATATTTATTAAGATTGATAACTTACTGCAGGGGTCGGGTTCTTTTTGCAAAAAGGAAGTAAACCGAAGGCATTGCTAGTAACAGTGCCCTCCTTCAGCAATGACTGGGTTGTAGCATCCGCCACATCGTCTGGTAGGTCGTCAGGACTATGACGCATTGGGTCGTTCTTTTCGCCTGTATAAGTACACATTAAGCCGGAGCGGCGGCTTAATGGGAGTATCCGCCAAGTAACCTAGGCTCGGACCAGATCGATGCCATTTAAACCATTCCCCAAAAGGGCTTTGATCTTCTTGATGGTGGGATTAAGAGGCAAACGTTCAACAGTGGTTAGTTTATCCGCCAGTGGATGGTTGGACTCAAGGCGCAGGGCGCGAAAGCCGGGCAGAGGCTTCTCATCAGTTGGAGAAGTGTCCTAACAGTAGAACCATGTTTGATTCCAATTTTTTGGGTGACTCGGCAGCTCAGCATAAGGAAGCAAAGTAGTCTCTTCGTCATTTGGATCGAGATACCGCCAAGTTCAAGACTAGGCCCATTGACACGTTCATTCTGCCGGTTCAAGTAAAAAAGTTCTCTGAACAAAAGCAGACTTGGCTCCTCTCCCAGGTACACCTCGTAGAAGACTTGAAAATAGCGAAGATTTGACACGGAATTGGGTCCAATGTCTTGAGGTCTAAGACCAAAGAAATTCAGAACTTCTCTGAAGAACTTTGAGCCGGGAGGAGCAAATCACCGGCTCATGTGATCCGTGAAAACTATCACTTCCCCTTCTTTGGGTTGAGGCTTCTCTTTGGATGGATCAGGAACACGATAAGACATGATCTCCTTCTTTGGCAGATGGCCAGACTTCACAAAATCAGCTAGTTTACTCTTAGTGACTGTGGAGGGGACCCAGTTGCAGGTTACAGGAGCTCTGGTCGCTTTAGGAGCCATGACAACAGTTGGCCTATTACAAAATAAGAAGTTCCGGTTCAAATTTTAACCCGGGAGAAAATATCAAAATTACTAAAGGTAGCGGCTTACGAAGGGGCCTAATGATATAAGGATAACTGGGCAGTAATATTCAAGCTGCTACAAGCATTAAGAGCAGTTCAAAATTCTTAAAGATATGAGAATTAGGCAAAGTTCACAGATCAGTGGTATGCATTTAAACCGGACACCTGGACAGTTTAAAAGGGAATTTAACAAGAAGAAGTTTTCCGGGTGATAAAAACAGATTTCACAATCTTCTGATATAATTTGAGATCAAAGGACGGTTGTGATAAGAAAGTGTTCTAGACCTAAAAACTGACGCAGATGTGTTCATAGGCTCGAATGAGGCCTTCATACAGAGAAAGGGATCTGTTTTTTATCCAAGGCAAGTGCGAAAACAACTACATGGCTATTTTATGTCATTCTCAGATCGGAAGAGGCATCTAGGAGGAAAACTAGCAAAGGTTTGGCTCCAATGGTGATGAACTCCGACGAACTCGAGGAAGTTCCTAATGCGGATCTAAGCAAGGGAGGGAGGGGAACTTACGAATCTGGAGGAGCTGCGAAAGCTCGCCGTCGTTTTCTGAACCGAGTCGGGTTGATGCAGCGGCCTGGGACGGTGAAGACAAGAAGGTCGACGGCGGCGGCGGCGGAGCTCGAGAGGAGGCAAGAGGAAGAAGAAGACGACTGGAAGGGTGAGAATGGGAGACCTAGGTCGCGCCTATTTATAAGGAGAGGATAACTGAGACGGCGCGGGAAACGAGGAGACAGAGATCTGTTGGACGACACGGTGGAATAAAAAAGGAAAGATGACGTCATGGCGGGTTAACACGGATCCAGAAAATGACGTCACGGCGGGTTAAAGAAAGTCTTTTGCGCAGTCAGAAGACTAAAGATTTATGTTTCAAGGTATTTTAAGATTGACATGAACAGGTTCAAATCAATCTGGGGCCTAATGTTGGGGATATAACTATTAGTGTAAGCCGCCCAGGAGGGGCCGTGTTACGCAAAAAAGATTCACCAGAAAGAAGCCCAAGACCAAGCATGAAGATGGCGGTTCAATAAAGGGCCTAAGGCCCACAGGCGACTTAAGGCCCGTTGTAGTAAACCGCCATAATGGCATGACTTGTATCATAAGGTAGATTTAACTAGTCGCCGAGCCGGACATTGTTTATAAGCCGGCCGGGACTCTGTAGGCCGTCGCGTGTCAACCCGTGTATATAAGGGGATGACCTGCTTTGGCGGCAAGAAACAACCAATCGAGAACCGGGCATAGCGTATCTCGCTCCCTGGTCATCGAAACCTCAAGCAATACCAACCTAACTAGACGTAGTCTTTACCTTCACAGTAAGGGGCCGAACTAGTATAAAACCTCCCGTGTCCTTCGTCCCGATTAACCCCTTTAAGCTTCCTAGTTGCGATGGCTCCACGACTAAGTCCTTGCAAGAGGACATCTGCCGTGACAATTCCACGACAACACCTGTAATTTGGGCACGCTTGTCCTTGGCACCTTTGTGGATGGCCCGCCATGTGTCTGAGCACCACTCATCCACCAACGCCTCCCACCAATCCATCTTATCAGCACACCATCTCGGGGGCACCTAAGTCGGTAAAGAGAAACTTGAGCGCTGCGCCTACGAATCAAATCAACGAAACTAAGAACAAGGCCTTAACAATATAGGCAATTACCTTCATGTACTCCTCCTTCTGTAGATACTTTCCGTGGCACTTCTTCTTGGGCTTCCGAACACCACGCGAGGCAAAGTAGCCTCGAACAGCCTGCACCCGAGCCTCATGGCGTAAGTTTTGTAGTAGGCGCCTGCACTCGGCATCGATAACCCATTCACAGGCCTCCTTGTATCCCTCCTCACACCTGTAGAAGGTCTATAATCAAACGAGACAACATTGATTAGTACAATATTCGAAGATTCTTTTATTGGGTAAATGAGAAATTACCCAAAACATCCTAATCACCATGTCGGCCCTCGTGTGGCACAAGACACCCTCGACCCCTCGGCGACCCTCGACCCCTTACCCCTCAACAATCTTCGACCCTCGACCCCTCGGCGGTTTTGTCAAATACCTTCACTGTGAGCATGGTGCGGCTGTTGTCGTAGCTTAAGATGCAGACATGCCTGAGCTGAAGGTCATCAGCGCGGGTGAACTGCTTCCATCTGTTATTCGTGCATGGATGGAAGCAGTTCGTCCAGTCTCATGACCTTCAGCTCGGGGACATTCTCATCTTAAGGTACGACACCAGTCGGTCAGCACTCAGACCGAAAGATCCTCGACCATCAACCCCTAGACTCTCGACCCCTCGGCGGTCCTGTCGAACACCTTGCTACGTCTTGAGCTTGCGTTGGTTTTCCCTGAAGAGGAGAGGATGATGCGGCACAGTAGCGTAAGTATTTCCCTCAGTTTTTGAGAACCAAGGTATCAATCCAGTAGGAGGCCACGCGCAAGTCCCTCATACCTACACAAAGCAAATAACTCCTAGCAACCAACGCGAATAGGGGTTGTCAATCCCTTCACGGTCACTTACGAGAGTGAGATCTGATAGAGATGATAGATAATATTTTTGGTATTTTTGGTATAAAGATGCAAAGTAAAATAAAAGGCAAAGTAAAAAAGAAAAGCAATAATAAAGCGTAGGAAGATTAATATGATGAGAATAGACCCGGGGGCCATAGATTTCACTAGTGGCTTCTCTCGAGAGCATAAGTATTTTACGGTGGGTGAACGAATTCATCGTTGAGCAATTGACAGAATTGAGCATAGTTATGAGAGTATCTAGGTATGATCATGTATATAGGCATCACGTCTGAGACAAGTAGACCGACTCCTGCCTGCATCTACTACTATTACTCCACTCATCAACCGCTATCCAGCATGCATCTAGAGTATTAAGTTAATGAAAACAGAGTAACGCCTTAAGCAAGATGACATGATGTAGAGGGATAAATTCATGCAATATGATAAAAAAACATATTGTTATCCTTGATGGCAACAATACAATACGTGCCTTTCTGCCCCTACTGTCACTGGGAAAGGACACCGCAAGATTGAACCTAAAGCTAAGCACTTCTCCCATTGCAAAAACTACCAATCTAGTTGGCCAAACCAAACGGATAATTCGAAGAGACTTGCAAAGATAACCAATCATACATAAAAGAATTCAGAGAAGATTCAAATATTGCTCATAGATAATCTTGATCATAAACCCACAATTCATCGATCTCAACAAACACACCGCAAAAAGAAGATTACATCGAATAGATCTCCACGAGCGAGGGAGAACATTGTATTGAGATCCAAAAAGAGAGAAGAAGCCATCTAGCTACTAACTATGGACCCGAAGGTCTGAAGTAAACTACTCACACTTCATCGGAGAGGCTATGATGATGATGTAGAAGCCCTTCATGGTGGATTCCCCTTCCGGCGGAGCTCCGGAACAGGCCCCAAGATGGGATCTCGTGGATACAAAAAGTTGCGGCGGTGGAATTAGGTCTTTGGCTCCGTATCTGATCTGTTGGGAGTACGTAGGTATATATAGGAGGAAGGAGTACGTCGGTGGAGCTTCGGGGGGCCCACGAGGCAGGGGGCGCGCCCACGAGGCAGGGGCCGCATCCCTCCTTTCTTGACCGAGGTTCCAAGTCTCCTGGATCTTATCCGATGAGAAAATCACGTTCCCGAAGATTTCATTCCGTTCGGACTCCGTTTGATATTCCATTTCTTCAAACATCAAATAGGCAAAAAAAGCAATTTCGGGTTGGGCCTCCGGTTAATAGGTTAGTCCCAAAAGTAATATAAAAGTGGAAAATAAAGCCCAATATAGTCCAAAACAATAGATAATATAGCATGGAGCAATCAAAAATTATAGATACGTTGGAGACGTACCAGGCATCCCCAAGCTTAATTCTTGCTCGTCCTCGAGTAGGTAAATGATAAAAAGAGAATTTTTGATGCGGAGTGCTACTTGGCATAATTTCAATGTAACTCTTCTTAATTGTGGTATGAATATTCAGATTCAAGACAAAGGTTTAATATTGACATAAAAAGTAATAATACTTCAAGCATACTAACAAAGAAATTATGTCTTCTCAAAATAACATGGCCAAAGGCAGTTATCCCTACAAAATCATATAGTCTGGCTATGCTCTATCTTCACCACACAAAGTATTTAAATCATGCACAACCCCGATGACAAGCCAAGCAATTGTTTCATACTTTTGATATTCTCAAACCTTTTTCAATCTTCACGCAATACATGAGCGTGAGCCATGGATATAGCATTATATATGGAATAGAATGGTGGTTGTGGAGAAGACAAAAAGAGGGAAGATAGTCTCACATCAACTAGGCGTATCAACGGGCTATGGAGATGCCCATCAATAGATATCAATGTGAGTGAGTAGGGATTGACATGCAACGGATGCACTAGAGCTATAAGTATATGAAAGCTCAACAAAAGAAACTAAGTGGGTGTGCATCCAACTCGCTTGCTCACGAAGACCTAGGGCAATTTGAGGAAGCCCATCATTGGAATATACAAGCCAAGTTCTATAATGAAAAATTCCCACTAGTATATAAAAGTGACAAAACGAGAGACTCTCTATTATGAAGATCATGGTGCTACTTTGAAGCACAAGTGTGGAAAAAGCATAGTAACATTGTCCCTTCTCTCTTTTTCTCTCTTTTTTTATTTGGGCATTTTCTCTTTTTTTTATGGCCTCTTTTCTTTTATCTTTTTTTTATTTTTCGTCCGGAGTCTCATCCCAACTTATGGGGGAATCATAGTCTCCATCATCCTTTCCTCACTTGGGACAATGCTCTAAAAATGATGATCATCACACTTTTATTTTTCTTACAACTCAAGAATTACAACTCGATACTTAGAATAAAATATGACTCTATGTGAATGCCTCCGGCGGTGTATCGGGATATGCAATGATTCATAAGTGACATGTATGAAAGAATTATGAACGGTGGCTTTGCCACAAATACGATGTCAACTAAATGATCATGCTAAGCAATATGACAATGATGGAGCGTGTCATAATAAACGGAACGGTGGAAAGTTGCATGGCAATATATCTCGGAATGGCTATGTGTCGGGGCAGGCTGATCTGGCCCACGAACACCTATGGGGCCGGCGGACCGAGCCCCTTTCGGTTCGGCGGGGAGCGGAGGTCGCACGAAGAGCAGATCGAGGCGAAGCACGCGAGAGGTTTACCCAGCTTTGGAGCTCTCCGGAGAGATAATACTCCTCTTGCTGCATGTCTAGGTGTATTATGCGTTCTTGCTCGTGGGCGCCGAGTGCTACAAGATGCATTTAGCTGCTAACGAGACCGAGCATGGAGGGAATCGATCGACCAACCCCTTTCTACGTTGCGCATGGGCCTCCTTTTATATGCTCAAAGGGGCTCCGGCGGTGGCAACGTAGACGGGGTACAAATGGAAAAATAGTGGTTGGTACACCTACTTGTACAAAGGTACAGTGTACTATACCTAACCCCGACGGCGGGGACAAAGGCATTAAATGCCCGCCTAGTCACCCTAACAAAGGCAAACAGGGACCGTCGGGCGCCACCGTTCGCCACGATGGCAAATTTGTCAGCGCTGCTCGCCACCTCGCACCGCTGGCTGCACAGCCTCTCGCCACGCGTGCCTGGAAAGGCCCCAGGGAGACACATTAGTGGTTGTGCTGGAGCGTAGGTACAGAGAGGTGGTCTGCCGCGGCAAGCGCCTTGCCGCGGTTGTTATCTCGTCGTGCCCGGAAGCTTGTCGCTCACCGGGCCTTCCCGGCAAGCTCCTCTTGCCGGGGCCTTGTCTTGTAAGTGCCTTGGGTGGCCTTCCCGCAAGCTCCTCTTGCCGGGGCCTTGTCTCCTACGTGCCTTGGGTGGCCTTCCCGACAAGCTCCTCTTGCCGGGGCCTTGTCTCCTTGGCTTAAATACTTTGTTCTTGAATGGCTCCAAAGGAACCACGGAGGACCTTGGCGGTCACCGTAAGCCTTGCCGCGGAGGGTTGCAATCGCTCGTGCACAAGTTCGGGATACTAGGGTACCCCTACTCTAGTACACCGGCAGAGCCCCCGGGCCTGGGCCACACACGGTGCCGAGCGCTGTTGGGGCAGGCCCAAAACAGGGCACGGGCACACGCGGCCCGGGTCATACCATAACTCACCCCGGACCCACCACGCCCCCCACGAACGGCACGCATCGAACGTGGCGTCGTGCGAGAGATCGTGGGCGAGGTCGTGGGGGTTTCTTTATTCGGGAAATCGGAACGTCCGCTCCCTCCCCCTTTATAAGCAGGGAAATAGGGCACGCCGCCTACCTTGCCGCTTGTTGTCCCATCGAAAACCACCGCTGCTCCCCCTTCTTCTCAAGGCTGAAAGAGAGCAGCGCCCGCCCCCATCGCCACCAAAGCATCCTCAACGCCGCCGATCTCCTCCACCGCCTCCGCCATGGGCCCGAAGCCGACAAGGGAAGACCGTGAAGTCGGCCGAGGCGCGGCTTGCGGTGCTCATGAAGGAGCGGTTGTCTTCCCCTCAGCTCGCCGAGGGAGCCGAGGGAGAACTACTACCTCTTCCGTCGACGGAGACGCATCCGCGCACGAAGGTACTCCCCCCGCCGCCGCAGAATCGCCCCGACGGGTATCCCTTCTTCGCGCTCTTCTTCTCTGCGGGCTCGCCCGCCCTTCTCTCGAAGTTCTTTTGTGACATTATGAACACCTACGGGTTCCGCCTCCTTGATTTCACCCCCAACGCCGTTCTGACCATGGCAGTTTTCGCACATCTCTGCGAAAACTTTGTCCGAGTCCACCCAAATGTAGCTCTTTTCCGTCACTTCTTTTTGCCTCGAGCCGAGAGAGGAGAGCCCCTTGCCGGAGGAATTGCTTGGGTCTCCGTGGTCGGCAAGAAGGAGGCCTATCTGGAGGAGAGCTCCGTAGCAAATGGGAGGAGTGGAGGAAGATTGGTGCTGGATCGTTGAGGAGAACCCGCAGCCTTTACCGCCCAGCGCCAAACCCCAGAGTACGCTGCAATGATTGGAGCAATCTGCCCCGGAGGACGCTTAGGTCAAGATCGCAGCTATTACCGAATCCTCCGCCTCGGACTTGCCGGACTCACTTGTAGGCACCTTTGTTAGGCGCGGACTTTCTTCGCCGCAGACGCTTCTTTGCAGGAGAGAAGGAGACCTGCCTGGGAATTTTAGAACGCAACAGACATCATGAGGTTGCGCCCAGGCCTCAACTTCAACTTCACTGTCTTGGAGCTTGACGCAATGCTCTTAGAGCTGTTCAAGCCTGATCCTGATCATCCGGAGATGTTTAGGTTGCCGAGGGCGTCGTTCATTGTGCAACAACTCGTCGCTTGACCGCATCCGTGCAATGATGTCGTTGTGTGACTCCCATGGAATTGTCCCCACTTGGCAAGAGCCGGCAGATGACGTCGTGCGGCAGTTCTTCGACAATCTAGTGGAGATGCCGGTCCGCCCCAATGAGCAGAGGGGCCTCACCATGACACCACCGACGATTTAGATGCAGCGACGCCACCAAAGTTAGAAGAAGCGGCAGCAGCCGCTGCCGCAGGCGAGTTTGGCTTTACTGTGGAGGAGGCGGAGGCAGCCGAGGCGGCAAATCTTGTCGAGCGAAAGGAGTTCGTCGGCGAGGAAGAGCTTGCCGAGCCTGAAGCTGAGTCAAGCGAGCCCGCCGAGGGCGCATCCTCCCCACCTCCAAGCAGCTTGCCGCGAGCGGAGCCACCGGCTCCACCAAGAAGGCGTCTTCAGGGCGGAGACGCAGCTGGGCGGCAGACGGGCTAACAGCAAGCCGCAGCACCCGCGCGCCCACCGCGGCAAGCACTGTTGCCGCGGAGCACCTCACACCGCTGCGGCAATCGGGCGGGGCCTCGCAGGCCACCGGTCCCGCCTCCCGCCAAGCGTCCAAGGGAGCCACCTGCCTCGTCGTGCATCGAGGCGGGCCAGACCACCTCTCCGCGCCAATCCGACGAGGAAGAGGAAGAGTAAGATTCCTTCTTTGTACTTGTAATTCTTCGATTTGTTGCCTTGTCTTGCATCTGATCTGTTTTACTCTGTATCCATTCCTTTTCAGGACACTGGCCCAGAGGATGTCGAAGAGAGCCAAGACCCCGGTGATTGTCGTCGAGGACGAACCTATTGCGACGGCAGGAGGCGCGTTCGAGACAACCTTGCCGGATGAGGCAACTCTCCTTCAAAGCAGCCCCCAGCGCAGCCCCCAGCGTAAGTATATGGTCTATTTCTTGCTGTTCGGCATGCATGGGTGCTTTTTCCTTTGCTGATATCTGACTGTTGACTTGTGTAGGAGCAGAGCAGCCTCCTTCTGCTTCGACTACGCCGCCAAGGGTGGATTCCCCGGCAAGGGAGCGCTCCCCGGCTAGGGAGCCTTCTCCGGCAAGGGTGCCTTCTCCGGCAAGGGGCAGCTCTCCGGCAAGGGACGGCACCAGCGATCCCTTGGCGGCGGAGACCATGACCGCAGCCCCCGGCGCCGGTAATCTTCTCGCTTGAGTACTTCCCTTCTGTTTTTCTTCTTCTGATTTTGTCTTTGAATATTCGCTTGACTTTCTTCATCCGTCCGCCACAGAGCCAATGGAGACCGAGGTCGCCGGCGAGGAAGGACGTCTTGGCGCTGCAACACCGACGGGCCGCCGCCGTGGAAGAAGAAGTCGGCCGACGAGCTGGCGAAGAAGCCACTGGAAAGCGCCACCGCAGAAGCCGGGCGAGGGTCCTGCGGTTGCAGCGACTCGAGGCCGCAGGAGCGCCAGGCGCTACACCGACCGCCGATCCCTCCGCCGCTGCCGCAACGTCAGGCTCCGAAGAGCCCCAGCCCGGCGCCTACTTGAAGGCCGGCGACGGTGTCTTCATCAAGCTCCCATGGGAGTCGAGCTCCAGGGCGCCGGCCGAAGGAGAAACCTTCGATGAAGAGCTGCTCGCCTCCGCTGGGCTGACGCTAGTTGACGCGCCAAGCAGCAGCGGCGAAGCTCGAGGAGGAGCAGCTGCGAGAAGCCGCCGCTCTACCGCGCCCGACAAGCCAAACTGGCATCCCGGGAGGCGCTTGTCGCGAAGGCGGGAGCAGACATTGAGAAGCGCGCGGAGGAGATCCGGGGCCGCAACCAGGAAGCTCTCCGGTCTTTGGCGGAGGAGCGGGAGCAACTCGCCGAGGAGCGCAAGGCCTTCATCCTCGAGAAGGCTGCATGAGGAGGAACAGCGGCTTGCCGCCGAGAAGTCTCTGCGGGGAGGGTGAGCTGGCAATGAAGGTTAACCTTGACAGCCACGAGGAGGATCTCGCCATGCGCGAGGAAACATTCGCGGGGCTCTCAAGGAGGCAATGGATGCTGCCGCGGCTGCCGAGGCCGCCAAGAAGGAGCTGGAGACGAAGGTGGCGCAGTTGGAGGCCAGCCTCAAGAAGAGTGGCGAGGAGCTTGCTGCACTCAAGCACGAGCACGAGAAGGACGCCTACACTCTTGGTGAGCTGCAGGGCCGTCTCGCCGAGAGGAGCAAGGAGCTCAGTGCCGCCAGGGACTCCAATGCAGATCTTGAGTAGAAGCTGACTACTTTGACTCGGGACGGCTGGACGGCGCCAAGGAGCGGGAGGTGGCCTTGAAGGAGAAGATCAAGGCCGACGAGGAGCTGGCGAATGCTGTTGCCGCCCAGGGTGCCTTGAGGGAGAGTGTGGAGCACTGGACCGAAGGTCTCGTGGATATTGCCGCCGCCATCCACAGCCGAAATGATGGAGCCGGGATGGTGGATCTTGGATACTCCTCCGACGAGCACCTCCAACCCAGCGCCAAGCTTAGCTTATTCTTCAAGGGCGTGGTGGCGGGCCTCCAGCGACTCGGGAAGAAGTCCCAAAATAGCTGGTGAGGAGTCGCGCCAGATCTGTGGGAGCCCTCCAAAAGGTCTTGATGAAGGTGGCCTTCCGCAACCCGGGCCTCAACTTCACCAACGTCCTCAAGTCCCTGCCACCGAATGCTGATGTGGAGGCGCTCAAGACCCTTGTCGCACCCATTGTGGACAGGGTGAGCGGAATCAAGAGGGTTGAGGGCAATCGCGTAGATTAGGCCGCCTGTTTTCTCTTTCCCTTGCCGCTGCTGGTCATGTCACAGGAACAATCCATTAGAGCTACGGCAAGCTATCTTGTAATATAACTTTATTTTGGATATCAATCGCTACGTTATTTCCTTTACTTGATTCCTTCCTTTGTATGTTTTTGCCCCTCGCTTTTAGGGGACTTGTCGTAGCGGACACCCGAGCATGAGTCTTGAAGTCTTGAGACGTCGGCTGACTTCTTTGGTGGTGCCGCTTCCGACAAGCAACCTTGTCGCAACTAGTCGCAGCTCACTTAAGTTGTTGAGCGGACTCAAAACAAAGTAAGGCGCAACTAGCTACGAATTGGTTCCTCTGCGCATGTGTTTTCCATACAAAGTTCGGTCGTTCAAGGAAAATAACTTAAAAATTTTAAAACTGATTGCTCAAACTTTGGCAACTTAGCTTTTCCGTCGTTTTCTTCCCGGTAAGGTTAGACTTCCTTGAGCGACGCTTGGTCCACACCATTATCTTCTCCTTCCCCCCCCCCCGGCAAACTTGTGTGCGAGGGAACCTTCCTTTCTTTGAGAAAGAGAAAGAAGAGAAAATAAAGATATGGAGCCTTGTGGCTCATTATCACTTACCAGGGGTAGGTGCTGCACAAAGTGTCAGACAGCGCATGCAAAAATATAAGTAAAAAGCATGAAATCGACAAGGTGTGCGAAGCACGCTAACTTTACTGATGCACGGGGTCTTCGCCCGGCTTTGTACAAAGGATTACATGCATCAACGGCAAGACTTGTACAAAAGGTGGTTGCCAGAACAGGTTCCGGCAACCGCGCCCTATGGGTAAAACTTACGAAGATGCTCAATATTCCAGGAGTTGCTCACCGGAATGCCATCTTCGGTCTCTCAAAGCGAACAGCGCCGGGCCTAGTGACTCGTTTCACCCGATAAGGGCCTTCCCACTTCAAGGCCAACTTGTTGGAATTCTTGGCGGCTGAACGCTACCAAGAACAAGGTCGCCTTCCTCGAGACTTCGGCATTGACTTTGCGGCTATGGTAGCGGCGCAAAGCTTGTTTGTACCGAGCAGCTCGTCTGACACGAAGACGATCCTCCTCAAGGAGCAGCGTCATCTTGTCGCAGCTGCTCTTGCTCAAGCTCATCATAGCGAGCACTCGAGGTGATCCGTATCTGAAGTTCCGTGGGGAGAACTGCCTCTGCTCCATAGACTAGAGCGAAGGTGTCCGGCGATGGCTCGATTTGGCGTCGTCTGATCGACCAAAGAACCACCGGCAGCTCCTCAATCCAGCTTTCTTCCGCACTTGTGCAGCCTGTCGAAAGTTCTGGTCTTGAGCCCGCGCAGACTTCAAAGCATTTGCCCTCTCTCGCTTGACCGTTGCTTCTCGGATGAGCAACAAAAGCGGCGGAACCTTGGCGCCAAGATCTTGGACGTCTTGCATGAAGGTGCGGCTTGTGAACCGTGTGCCGTTGTGGGTGATGATCCTGTTAGGGATTCGAAGCGGCAAACAATCGACTGAAGAACTTGATCGCCGACCGTTGTCACCTTCCTCACTGCTTCCACTTCCGGCCACTTTGTGAACTTGTCGATGGCAACGCATAAGTACTCAAAGCCCCGACAGCTTCGGGGAAGGGGCCGAGAATGTCGAGCCCCTGCATCGAAAATGGCCGTGATAAAGGGATCGTCTGGAGAGCTTGAGCTGGCTGGTGTATCTGTTTGGAATGGGCAGCACGCTTCACACTTGGTTACTTGTGCAACGCATCCCGGAGGCTGTCGGCCAAAAGAAACCTTGCTTAACGCTTTGCCGACAAGTGCTCTGGCGCCAATGTGGTGACCTCATATGCCTCCATGTATCTCGCCAACAGCTTTTGTCCGTCTTCCGGTGAATACACTTCAATTTCACACCGTTGAGTCTTCTTACATGCAGTGTCTTTGTCGACAAACTGGTACATGCTTGACCGCCGGGCTACTCTCTCCGCTTCTTCTTGTTCTTCGGAAGTTCTCCTGTCTGAAGGAAATGGACAATCTGCTGCGCCCATCTTTGGAGCTTATGCTCGACAACAAGGACTAAAGGCACATCTGTCTGCTGCGGGAATATCGGCTTCCACGGCAAGAACCTGCGGCTCAGCCGAGCTTGACGTTCCCGGCAAGCTTGCCGGAGCAAAACTTGTCGGGAGCGTCTCGCTTCAACGAAACAAACCACAGGGCTTGTCGGAGCAGACTGCCCCTCGGCTGTTGGTGTCGATCTTGGGGACCTTCGTGGCGGCGGCTTCGGAAGCTCTGCGGAAAGTAGTCACCAGAGATCAACCTCCTCTTCTTGCTCTGTCCGATTGGTGGTGTTACAGACGGTTGAGTCAGCTTGAGCACAAAAATCCCTGGTTCCATTGTGTAACTTAAGTGCGGCGCACTTTGACAAACCATCGGCAATGTCGCTTACGAGCTCTCGGAATATATGCCATTTGCAGGCCTTCAAAGTTCACTTCTAGCCTCCTCACTTCATCAACATAAGCTTCCATCAACTGACTCTGATATTTCTTGTTCACTTGTCGTATAACAAGTTGTGATTCACACCTGACAATGAGCTTCTTGATCCCAAGGTCTCTGCGATCTCGAGGCGGCAAGCAAACCTTCATACTCTGCAGTATTGTTTGTTGCTTGCTCCTTGGGAAAGTGCATCCACTACGTACTTGAGGTGATCTCCGGTGGAGTGCGACAAGCGACGCTTGGCACCGGCGCCTTGCGTAGAAGGCACCATCAAAGTACATCAGCCACTCTTTGCTTGTTTCCTTGTGACGGGACGCTCGTTTCGAATTTCTTCATCTGGCGTTGGTGTCCATTCTGCTATGAACTCCGCCAATGCTCGCTTTGGATAGTTGAAGTGCTCTCAAACTTGAGGCCAAAGCTTGACAGTTCAGTGCCCATTCGACAATCCTGCCTGTTGCCTCTGGATTTTGCAAGATCCTCTTGATGGAAAGCGAGTGACAACTGTGATCTCATGTGCCTGAAAGTAATGGCGCAGCTTCTCGAGGCCATGAGAAGGCTGAAAAGCAATTTTTGCACACCAGAGTACCTTGATCTAGCCCCCTGCAGAAGGGAACTGACAAAGTAAACTGTGCGCTGCACCATCCTTTTCTGCATCTTCTCATGCGTCTGCGCAGATCCGTCCTTGTCGGGACCAGAGCTTGCCGGCGAAGCCCCCTGCTAGTCGCTAGATGTGTCTGCCATGGTTGCTAGCTCATCATCCGCCTCCCTCTCCGCTACTAACGCAGCACTAACCACTTGATTGGTTGCCGCTATATATAGCAGCAACTTCTCTTGTAGCTTAGGTGCGACAAGCGTTGGAGTGGAGGACAGGTATCTCTTCAAGTCTGCGGCGCAGCCTCCGCTTCCGAGTCCATTGCATTGGACCTGCCTTTTTCGTAATTTTGAAAAATGGCGAGGCGCTTCAGCAGAACCTAGAGATAAACCTGCCGAGAGCAGCTATGCAACCGCAAGTCTTCGTGCATCCTTGACGCGCTTTGGTGCTTCAATCTGCTCAATGGCCTTGATCTTGTCGGGATTGGCTTCAATTCCCCGCTGAGACACGAAGAACCCGAGAAGCTTGCCAGAAGGGACTCCAAACACGCACTTCTCGGAGTTGAGCTTGGGGTTGATCTTGCGCAGATTTGTAAAGGTTTCATCTAAATCTTGAACTAGGGTCGCCTTGTCCTTGCTTTTGACCACTATGTCATCCATGTATGCTTCCACATTTCTGTGCATCTGCGGCTCAAAAGCATCATGAACTACTCTTGCAAACGTTGAACCAGCATTCTTTAACCCGAAGGGCATCCGTACAAAACAGTATGTGCCACATGTGATGAATGCAGTCTTCTCCTCATCCTCTTCTGCCATGAAGATATGATGATATCCTGAGTATGCATCCAGAAATGAAAGCAAATCACATCCGGCCGTGGAGTCAACAATCTGGTCGATGCGCGGCAAGGGTAATGGATCTTTGGGGCAAGCTTTATTGACATTTGTAAAGTCGATACAAAGCCTCCATTTCCCGTTAGCCTTGCGTACAACTACAGCATTGACCAACCACGTGGGATGGAGCACTCCTCTGACAAGGCTTGCTGCTTCCAGTTTCTTGATTTCTTCCGCGATGAACTCTTGGCGCTCCACTGCTTGCTTCCTGACTTTCTGCTTGACGGGCCGTGCATGAGGACAAACGGCAAGATGGTGCTCAATTACTTTCCTGGGAACACCGGGGATGTCGGACGGCTGCCATGCAAACACGTCGACGTTAAGCCCATGAGAAAGCAACGAGCGCGCCTTCCTATTTAGGGTCGAGAGAGGCACCGATGGTGAAGGTACCACCGGTCAGTCCTCCTTGGCGGACACCTTCTTGGTCTCTGGTGGAGCTGTCATCGTCTTCTTATACTTGCCGGTGGAGCTCGATGGTGCATCCTCGACGGTAGCGCAGCACTCAAGAGGTGCGCTTGCCGGAGTGGGCATCGAGCTCTTGCGGACTTGGTCTTCTTCTTCCCCCCGGGAGCTTCAGCGGCAAGTGGCTTGCAATCTGTCGTGGCTGCCGCTTCCCAGTAGATCTTGTCGGTGCAGATAAGAGCATCCTTCTTGTTGCCAGGGACAGAGATGACACTTATCGGGCCCAGCATCTTCAGGAGGTTGTAGGCATAGTGAGAGGCCGCCATGAATTTGGCGAGTCTTTGGGCGGCCAAGTATTCCATTGTAAGGCAATGGAAAGTCAGCAACATCAAAGGTGACCCTCTCAGTCACGAAGTTCAACTCGCTACCAAATGTCACCGCAACGTGATCTTTCCCTTCGCTTGCTCCTTCCCGGATTGATTCCTTGAAAAGTGCCGGTCTCTTCGAGCTCGCCATCGTGGATCTGGAGTTTCGAGCACCGCGGAGGAGATCAGATTCAAGCCGGCCCGCCGTCAACTAGCATCTTGGTGACCTTGAGGTTGCGGATAGTTGGTGAAACCAACATCGGCAAGCACCGACCGCTGATACGCGATCGTGGTGGTCCTCAATGTCAAAGATGACAGCGTCTTGGACCATTTCGTAGGCTTGCGTGACTCGATGGATGGTTCTGCTGCATTGACCTCCCGCATCCACTGCTTGAGTTGGCGGTGTGAAGTATGCAGAGAAGCACCGCCGTCAACGCACAAGACCTCTGTGGCTTTCTGGAACTCCTGATCATCGGCCTCGTCATCATCCATGTCCTCCTCGTCGTCGTCGTCGTCGTCCTTGTCGCGGCCGCGGGGAGGCCTATCTCCTTGCCGCTGCTTGGCCTTGCCGCAGCGTCCTCCCCGGCCGGGGCGTTTCTTGCTGGGTCCTCCTGCACCCTCCTGGGCCTTCTCCTTGTCGCGCCGTTCGTATTCAGCCTTCTGCTGCTCGACAAGCTGCTCCACCTTCTTCCAGCTCTGGAGGTCATGGCCCTTGGTGCGGTGGATCTTGCAAGATCGCTTGCCGGGCCGTCACGCTTGTCGGCGGCCGCCCGCGGTGGCGATTGGTGCCAGCGGCAACCTCCTTGCCGGAGCTACCAGCCTTGGCTTTCTTGTCGCCACCTCCGTTGCCGGACTGCTCAACAACTAGCACATCTCTGCCTTTCTTTTTCCTGTTGCCCGCCACGGCTCTTCTTTGCAGGCGGTCTCTTCACTATCGATCCTCCCGCTTGGTATTCTCTCCGGGAGTCTCCTCCCTTCCTCAGACGTGCACACTTGTCGGCCAGGCGTATAGCTCATCGACGTCCTGATTTTGCACATCGCCATCTCCTCCGCGTCCTGCGGTTTTGCACGATCGATGGAACGCGGCGATTACATGGCGAGGTGGACGTCTGAGATGTTGTCTTTGTACACGGCTGAATCTTTGAATATACTTGCGCAGGGGCTCTCCTTCCTTCCGCGGCGAGATGAAGGTCGCTTTCTTGGCCATGGGGCTTGTGGTCACCGTAAAGGCGCCGACAAACTGATGGCATAGATCTGCCCAAGAAGATATGGAGTTGTCCGGCAAGTGCATGAGCCAGATCGACATTGGGCTTGAGCACCGGTGAAGTAGTTGGCAAGGATCTTGTCGTCTCGCCCCCCGGCAGCCTGCACCGCGATGGTGTAGATGCTGAGGAACTCTGACGGATGCGTCTTGACGTCGTACTTCTCCGGTACGTCTGGCTTGAAGTTTTTCTTGCTGGGCCACTGGACTTGCCGTAGCTCATGAGTGAACGCAGGGCAACCTACCGCGTACGGCAAGTCGCCTGGTTCCTCTGGCGCGTGCATGTCAACAGAGGGCCCAACGCGCTTGTCGGATTGACGTCGCGCTTCTCTTGGCGCCGATGCGAAGTTCGAGCGTCCTCTTCTTGTCGTTAGTGAAGATCTTGTCGCTGATCGCGATGAGCTCGTGGATCAGATGACGCAGTGGAGTCGCTGTCGAGGTGGCTCCAGCGAGTCGGCGATCTTGGCCTTCGGGGCGGAGAGTGCATGGTGGTTGCAACCCCACGGTCTCGCCGCCACCGGCTCGCGTTGGCGATCCTGCCGCGGGCGTCGCCGTTAAGCGGCCGATGAGACTTTGAATGGTGGCCCTCCACTCATCGACCTTGTTGTCGGTCGTTGGAGGGTAATCCAGAGTAGTTGCGCTCTCGCCGTAGCTTCGCTGGAGTAGTGGGTGGCGATGGCGAGCGGCGCGAGGCGGATATGCTCGGACTTCTAACTATGTTAGAAGGAGCGATATCCCGTCCGGCGACCGTGCCTCGCTTCGCGCCAAAGATGTTGGCGTGCATGCTGGTCTTGAACATCCCGAGATCCTCCAGCTCGATCTCGGTCCAACGAGCGTATGGCATTGTGAATGCCATGACGCTGTCGGTCCCGCGCCTCCTGAGACGGGCGGGATGCATGTACGGACGCCGAGGTCTGCACGGCCTTGTCCTTGGACTTGGCAGCACCGTGAGCTCCCCCGTCGCCGTCCATTCTTCCGCCGGCGTCTACCCCATCACTTGTTTGCTCTGGTTGTGGTGGGTTCGACGCGGACGGGGCTTCTGCCGCCGAAGCCTTCTTCTTCGGTGGCATGTTGACGAAGATGATGAAGATCTAGCTCGCGTGGACGCCGGATCAGGTTCACACAACCTCGACGCTTCTACCGGGCGCGCGCCAAAGATGTCGGGCAGGCTGATCGCCCACGAACACCTATGGGACTAGCGGACCGAGCCCCTTTCGGTTCGGCGGGGAGCGGAGGTCGCACGAAGAGCGGATCGAGGCGAAGCACGCGAGAGGTTTACCCAACTTCGGAGCTCTCCGGAGAGATAATACTCCTACTGCTGCATGTCTAGGTGTATTGCGTTCTTGCTCAGGGGCGCTCGAGTGCTACAGTACAGACGAGCTGCTAACGAGACTGAGCGTGGAGGGAACTGATCGACCAACCCCTTTCTACGTTGCGCATGGGCCTCCTTTTATATGCTCAAAGGGGCTCCGACAGGTGGCAACGTAGACGGGGGTACAAATGGAAAAATAGTGGTTGGTACACCTACTTGTACAATTATGCGATGTACTATACCTAACCCTGACGGCAGGGGACAAAGGCATTAAATGCCCGTCTAGTCACCCTAACAGTGCAAACAGGGACCGTCAGGGGCGCCACCGTTCGCCACGATGGCAAACTTGTCAGCGTTGCTCGCCACCTCGCACCGCTGGCTGCACAGCCTCTCGCCACGGTAAGCCTTGTCGCGGAGGGCTGCAACTGCCCGTGCACAAGTTCGGGATACTAGGGTACCCCTACTCTAGTACACCGACACTATGGAAATGCCATGATAGGTAGGTATGGTGGCTGTTTTGAGGAAGGTTTATGGTGGGTGTATGATACCGGCGAAAAGTGCGCGGTATTAGAGAGGCTGGCAATGGTGGAAGGGTGAGAAAAGTGCGTATAATCCATGGACTCAACATTAGTCATAAAGAACTCATATACTTATTGCAAAAATCTACTAGTTATCAAAGCAAAGTATTACGTGCATGCTCCTAGGGGATGGATTGGTAGGAAAAAGACCATCGTCATTCCCCGACCACCACTCATAAGGAAGACAATCAATAAATAAAGCATGCTCCGACTTCATCACATAACGGTTCACCATACGTGCATGCTACGGGAATCACAAACTTTAACACAAGTATTTCTCAAATTCACAACTACTCAACTAGCATGACTCTAATATCACCATCTTTATATCTCAAAACAATTATCAAGCATCAAACTTCTCATAGTATTCAACACACTCAAAAGAAGTTTTATAAATCTTGAATACCAAGCATATTATTATTTTAAGAAAATTACCTTGCTATTTAAGACTCTCAAAATAATCTAAGTGAAGCATGAGAGATCAAAGGTTTCTATAAAACAAATACACCACCGTGCTCTAAAAGATATAAGTGAAGCACTAGAGCAAAACTATAAAGCTCAAAAGATATAAGTAAAGCACATAGAGTATTCTAACAAATTCCAATTCATGTATGGCTCTCTCAAAAGGTGTGTACAGCAAGGATGATTGTGGTAAAATAACAAGCAAATACGCAAATAATACAAGACGCTCCAAGCAAAACACATATCATGTAGTGAATAAAAATATAGCTCCAAGTAAAGTTACAGATGGAAGTGGATTTAAAGAGGGGATGCCTTCCGGGGCATCCCCAAGCTTTGACTTTTTGGTGTCCTTGGATTATCTTGGGGGTGCCATAGGCATCCCCAAGCTTATGCTCTTGCCACTCCTTGTTCCATAATCCATCAAAATATTTCACCCAAAACTTGAAAACTTCACAACACAAAACTCAACAGAAATCTCGTAAGCTCTGTTAGCGAAAGAAAACAAAAGACCACTTCAAGGTACTGTAGTGAAATCATTATTTATTTATATTGGTGTTAAACCTACTGTATTCCAACTTCTCTATGGATTATAAACTATTTTACTAGCCATAGATTCATCAAAATAAGCAAACAACACACGAAAAACAGAATCTTTCAGAAACAGAACAGTCTGTAGTAATCTGTAACTAACGCAAACTTATGGAACTCAAAAAATTCAGCCAAAATAGGAAGACCTAGGCAATTTGTTTATTGATCAGCAGCAATTGGAATCACTATTTTATCACGTTCTGGTGATTTTTAGCAATTGTTTTCGTGAACAGAAAGTTTCTGGAAATTACAGCAAGATCAAATAACTATCATCCAAGAAGATCCTATTGGTTTAACTTGGCACAAACACTAATTAAAACATAAAAAAACATCTAAACATAAGGTATATGGATTATTTATTCCTGAACAGAAACAAAAACAAGAAAAACTAAAATAAAATTGGGTTGCCTCCCAACAAGCGCTATCGTTTAACGCCCCTAACTAGGCATAAAAGCAAGGATAGATCTAGGTATTGCCATCTTTGGTAGGAAATTCTTCAACGAGGCATCTACCTTCCTTCTTTCTTTCTAGTAATTATCAAATTTTTAGGCAAAAGATCAAAAAATTCATTCATAGCAAATGGTTCCTTAATGATAGCAAAAAGATTGGGATGAATACTTATAGATTTAAGATCCGCGGTTTCCTTACTAGAGGATTCACCCTTATTCTTAGGAACATGCATGAGCTTAGCAATTTTAGTAGGTGGACTTGGAGTATTTTTACGGAAGAAAAGCGGTTCCCAAGTTGGTAATGATACCCTCAAGTTTATCAATTCTAGAGGAATCTTGCTTTATTTTCTCATTAACTATGGGTTCCTTCTCCTTAATATTTTTCAAAGTTACTCCTACCTTAGATCCATATTGGGTAATTTAATTGTGGATCTTTTTATCTAGATTTTCAATTAACTCAACGGTAGCAACTCTATTTTCAATAATTTCAAGTCTTTGCATTACATGCTCCAAACTTAACATAGTTCCATTAACGTATTTTATTTTTATTGACGCCTCTACCTCTAAACATGAGGACATATTTATTGTTATCGGCTTTTCGCTTGAGGACAAGCAAGGTCTAAGCTTGGGGGAGTTGATACGTCCATTTTGCATCATGCTTTTATATCAATATTTATCGCTTTATGGGCTGTTATTTCACGTTATGTCACAATACTTATGGCTATTCTCTCTTATTTTACAAGGTTTACATGAAGAGGGAGAATGCCTAATTTGGAATTCTGGCCTGGAAAAGGAGCAAATATTGGAGACCTATTCTGTGCAACTCCAAAAATCCTGAAACTCCACGGAATATATTAAAATAAATAAAGAAAAATCGTCGCCAAAGATGAAGGCCAGGGGGGCCACACCCTCTCACGAGGGTGGGGGCGCGCCCCCCTACCTCGTGGGCCCCCTGGTGGCTCTCTGATGCCCATCTTCTCCTATATGTGCTCTTTCGATGAGAAAAAAAATCAGAAGTAACCTTTCAGGACGAGACTCCGCCGCCACGAGGCGGAACCTTGGCGGAACCAATCTAGGGCTCCGGCAGAGCTGTTCTGCAGGGGACACTTCCCTCCGGGAGGGGGAAATCATCGTCGTCATCATCACCAACGCTCCTCTCATCGGGAGAGGGCACTCTCCATCAACATCTTCACCAACACCATCTCATCTCCAAACCCTAGTTCATCTCTTGTATCCAATTCTTGTCTCCATGTCCGGGATTGGTGCTAGTAGGTTGCTAGTAGTGTTGATTACTCCTTGTAGTTGATGCTAGTTGGTTTATTTGGTGGAAGATCATATGTTCAGATCCTTTATGCACATTATTACCCTCTGATTATGAACATGAATATGCCTTGTGAGTAGTTACGTTTGTTCACGAGGACACGGGAGAAGTCTTGCTATTAGTAGTCATGTGAATTTGGTATTCGTTCGATATTTTGATAAGATGTATGTTGTCTAACCTCTAGTGGTGTTATGTGAACGTCGACTACATAACACTTCACCATTATTTGGGCCCAGAGGAAGGCATTAGGAAGTAATAAGTCGATGATGGGTTGCTAGAGTGATGTAAGCTTAAACCCTAGTTTATGCATTGCTTCGTAAGGGCTGATTTGGATCCATATGTTTCATGCTATGGTTAGGTTTACCTTAATACTTTTGTTGTAGTTGCGGATGCTTGCAATAGAGGTTAATCATAAGTGGGATGCTTGTCCAAGTAAGGGCAGTACCCAAGCACCGGTCCACCCACATATCAAATTATCAAAGTGCCGAACGCGAATCATATGAACGTGATGAAAACTAGCTTGACGATAATCCCATGTGTCCTCGGGAGCGCTTTTCCTATTATAAGAGTTTGTCCAGGCTTGTCCTTTGCTACAAAAAGGATTGGGCCACCTTGTTGCACCGTGTTTACTTTTGTTACTTGTTGCTTGTTACAATTTACCTCATCACAAAACTATCTGTTACCATTTATTTCAAGATTTGCAGAGAATACCTTCTTGCTGAAAACCGCTTATCATTTCCTTCTGCTCCTCATTGGGTTCGACACTCTTACTTATCGTAAGGACTATGATAGATCCCCTATACTTTTGGGTCATCAAGACTCTTTTCTGGCGCCGTTGCCGGGGAGTGTAGCGCCTTTGGTAAGTGGAATTTGGTAGGGAAAATTTTATATAGTGTGCTGAAATTTTCTGTCACTTGTTACTATGGAAAGTAATTCTCTGAGGGGCTTGTTCGGGGTATCTTCACCCGTCGATGAGAGCAAAGAGTTGCTCTTCAACCTACTGAACCTATTGAAAATGAAACTCCTTTTGAATTTCCTTTGGGTATGATGGAAAAACTGCTAGCTAATCCTTTTACAGGAGATGGAACAAAGCATCCTGACGAACATCTATGCTATGTGGATGATATTTGTGGATTATTTAAGCTTGCAGGTGTACCCGATGATGTTGTTAAGAAGAAGGCTTTCCCTTTATCTTTGAAGGGAGACGCATTGACATGGTATAGGCTATGTGATGATATGAGATCATGGAACTATAAAAAATTGAAATTGGAATTTCATCAAAAGTATTACCCTATGCATCTTGTTCATCGTGATCGCAATTATATATATAATTTTTGGCCTCATGAAGGAGAAAGCATCGCTCAAGCTTGGGGAGGCTTAAATCAATGTTATATTCATGCCCCAATCATGAGCTCTCAAGAGAAATAATTATTCAGAATTTTTATGCTTGGCTTTACGATAACAATCGCACCATGCTCGATACTTCTTGTCTTTGGCTCTTTTATGATGAAGACTATTGAATTTAAATGGAATTTATTGGATAGAATTAAACGCAACTCTGAATATTGGGACCTCGACGAAGGTAAGGAGTCAGGTATGACACCTAAGTTTGATTGTGTTAAATCTTTTATGGTTACCGATATTTTCCGTAAGTTTAGCACTAAATATGGACTTGACTCTGAGATAGTAGCTTCTTTACGTGAATCTTTTGCTACTTATGTTGATCTCCCCAAGGAGAAGTGGTTTAAATATCATCCTCCCATAGAAGTAAAAGTGGTTGCACCTATTAAAGTTGAAGAAAAGACTATCACTTATAATGATCCTATTGTTCCTACCTCTTATGTTGAGAAACCACCTTTCCCTATTAGAGTAAAGGATCATGCTAAAGCTTCAACTGTTGTTCGTAAAAGCAATATTAGAACTTATACACCTCCTGAGCAAGTTAAAGTAGAACCTAATATTGCTATTGTTAAAGATCTCTTGTCAGATAATATTGATGGGCATGTTATTCAATTCTGTGTTGAAACTGCTAGAATTGCTAAACGTTGTGCTAAAGATAAACATAGACCTATGGTAGGCGTGCCTGTTATTTCTGTTAAAATAGGAGATCATTGTTATCATGGCTTATGTGATATGGGTGCTAGTGCTTGTGTTATACCCATTGACTTATATAAAGAAATTATGCATGATATATCGCTTTTCTTTGAGTTAGAAGATATTGATGTTACAATTAAACTTGCCAATAGAGATACTATATCTGCAATGGGAATTGTTAGAGATGTTGAAGTCTTGTGTGGAAAAACCAAATATCCCGCTGATTTCCTTGTTCTTGGTTCTCCACAAGATTGCTTTTGTCCCATTATTTTTGGTAGACCCTTCTTGAATACTATTAATGCTACGATAGACTGCAAAAAGAATGTTGTTACTGTTGGCTTGGATGATATGGTTCATGAGTTTAATTTCTCTAAATTTAGTAAACAACATCGTGAGGAAGAATTGCCTAGTAAGGATGAAATTATTGGTCTTGCTTCTATTGCTGTACCTCCTAGTGATCCTTTAGAACATTATTTGCTAGACCATGAAAATGATATGTTCATGAATGAAAGAAGGGAAATAGATGAAGTATTCTTTAAACAGGAACCTATTCTGCAACACAATTTGCCTCTTGAAATCCTAGGGGATCCTCCTCCACCCAAGGGTGATCCCGTGTTTGAGCTTAAACCGTTGCACAGTAATCTTAAATATTCTTATCTTGATGAAAAGAAAATATATCCTATTATTATTAGTGCTAACCTTTCGTGAGCAAGAAGAAGAAAGATTATTGAAAACTCTGAAAAAGCACCGTGCCGCTATTGGATATACTCTGAATGATCTTAAGGGCATTAGTCCCACTCTATGTCAGCATAAAATAAATTTTGAAGCGGATGCTAAACCAGTTCATGATCCTCAACGACGTTTGAATCCTAAAATGAAAGAAGTGGTAAGAAAAGAAATACTCAAGCTTCTGGAGGCAGGTATAATTTATCCCGTTCTTTGATAGTCGATTGGGTAAGTCATGTCCATTGTGTCCCTAAGAAGGGAGGTATTATTGTTGTTCCTAATGATAAAGATGAATTGATCCCTCAAAGAATTATCATAGGTTATAGGATGGTAATTGATTTCCGCAAATTAAATAAGGCTACTAAGAAGATAATTACCCCTTACCTTTTATTGATCAAATGCTAGAAAGATTATGCAAACATACACATTATTGCTTTCTAGATGGTTATTCTGGTTTCTCTCAAATACCAATGTCGGCTAAAGATCAATCAAAGACTACTTTTACATGCCGTTTTGGTACTTTTGCTTATAGACGTATGCCTTTTGGTTTATGTAATGCACCTGCTACCTTTCAAAGATGCATGATGGCTATATTCTCTGATTTTTGTGAAAAGATTTGTGAGGTTCTCATGGACAATTTTTCCGTCTATGGTTCCTCTTTTGATGATTGCTTGAGCAATCTTGATCGAGTTTTGCAGAGATGTGAAGAAACTAATCTTGTCTTGAATTGGGAAAAGTGCCACTTTATGGTTAATGAAGGTATTGTATTGGGGCACAAAGTTTCTGAAAGAGGTATTGAAGTTGATAAAGCCAAGGTTGATGCTATTGAAAAGATGCCATGTCCCAAGGACATCAAAGGTATAAGAAGTTTCCTTGGTCGCGCCCGAATTTTATAGGAGGTTCATTAAGGACTTCTCAAAATTTCTCGACCTCGACTAATTTATTACAAAAAGATGTACCATTTGTCTTTGATGATGATTGTGTAGAAGCATTTGAAATACTTAAGAAAGCATTAGTCTACCTTTTGTTGTTCAGCCACCGATTGGAATTTACCCTTTGAAATTATGTGTGATGCTAGTGATTATGTTGTAGGTGCTGTTCTAGGGCAAAGAGTTGATAAGAAGTTAAATGTTATCCATTATGCTAGTAAGACTCTAGACAATGCTCAAAGAAATTATGCTACTACCGAAAAGGAACTTTTAGCAGTTGTATTTGCTTGCGATAAATTCAGACCTTATATTGTTGATTCTAAAGTGACTATTCACACTGATCATGCTGCTATTAGATATCTTATGGAAAAGAAAGATGCTAAACCTAGACTTGTTAGATGGGTTCTCTTGCTGCAAGAATTTGATTTGCATATTGTTGATAGAAAAGGAGCTGAGAACCCGTTCTGCATAACTTATCTAGGTTAGAGAATGTTCTTGATGACCCACTACCTATTGATGATAGCTTTCCTGATGAACAATTAAATGTCATAAGCACTTCTCGTAGCACTCCTTGGTATGCTGATTATGCTAATTATATTGTTGCTAAATCTATACCACCTAGCTTCACATACCAACAAAAGAAAATGTTCTTTTATGATTTGCGACATTACTTTTGGGATGACCCACATCTTTATAAAGAAGGAGTAGATGGTGTTATTAGACATTGTGTACCTGAGCATGAATAGGAACATATCCTACGCAAGTGTCACTCCGAAGCTTATGGAGGACACCACGCTGGAGATAGAACTGCACATAAGGTATTGCAATCTGGTTTTTATTGGCCTACTCTCTTCAAGGATGCCCGTAAGTTTGTTTTGTCTTGCGATGAATGTCAAAGAATTTGTAATATTAGTAGACGTCAAGAAATGCCTATGAATTATTCACTTGTTATTGAACCATTTGATGTTTGGGGCTTTGATTATATGGGACCTTTTTACGCCTCTAATGGATATACACATATTTTAGTTCTTTGTTGATTACGTTACTAAGTGGGTAGAAGCTATTCCAACTAGTAATGCTGATCATAACACTTCTATTAAAATGCTTAAGGAAGTTATTTTTTCGAGGTTTGGAGTCCCTAGATATTTAATGACTGATGGTGGTTCACACTTTATTCATGGTGCTTTCCATAAAATGCTTGCTAAATATGATGTTAATCATAGAATTGCATCTCCTTATCACCCACAGTCTAGTGGTCAAGTAGAATTGAGTAATAGAGAGCTCAAATTAATTTTGCAAAAGACTGTTAATAGGACTAGAAAGAATTGGTCCAAGAAACTTGATGATGCATTATGGGCCTATAGAACTGCATATAAGAATCCTATGGGTATGTCTCCGTATAGAATGGTTTATGGAAAAGCATGTCACTTACCTCTCGAACTAGAACATAAGGCATATTGGGCTATTAAAGAGCTCAACTTTGATTTCAAACTTGCCGGTGAGAAGAGGTTATTTGATATTAGCTCACTTGATGAATGGAGAACCCAAGCATATGAAAATGCCAAGTTATTTAAAGAAAAAGTTAAAATATGGCATGACAAAAGGATACAAAAGTGTGAGTTTAATGTAGGTGATTATGTATTGCTATACAACTCTCGTTTAAGATTTTTTGCAGGAAAATTTCTCTCTAAATGGGAAGGTCCCTATGTTATCGAGGAGGTCAACCGTTCCGGCGCCATGAAAATCAACAACTTCGAAGGCACAAATCCGAAGGTGGTAAACGGTCAAAGAATCAAACATTATATCTCAGGTAATCCCATAAATGTTGAAACCAATATTATTGAAACCGTGACCCCGGAGGAATTCATAAGCGACACTTTCCAGACCGTTCCAGACTCCGATAAGGAATAGGTATGTGGTACGGTAAGTAAACCGACTCCAAAACAATTTTTAAGGCAATATTTCTCCGTTTTGGAATATTTAGAAAAATAGAAAAATAAGTGGAAGTCCAGGAAGGACACGAGGCCTTCACGAGGTGGAGGCGCGCCCTACCCCCTGGCGCGCCCCCTACCTCGTGAGCACCTCGTGTGCCCTCCGGACTCCGTTTTCTTCCGATACTTATTTTGGTCGGTAAAAATCCATTATATATTCTCCCGAAGGTTTTGAATCCCGTATCACGAAAATATCCTCTGTTTTTGTTTCAAGTTGTCCTACTGCAGGTTAGATCAACATGTCGTCTCAAGATTCAGAGGAGGATTGCCCAGTTTCTTACCGACCTTTAGATAAAAACATATTCAAGGATATCTATCCATATATATGGTACCCTGATGAGGAAGATGAAGATGAACCAGTTCCCCCTCGCTTCAAGCAAGAAAGCAAAGAGGCATTATGCAAAAGGATAATAAAGCTTGAGATCGAGAATGATGAGTTGAGGATTGATAATTTCACCCTCAGACGCAAGTTGGAGAAAGAGAAGGGCAAGCCTGCATCATCGACAACAACTCCACCTTCTTCACCAACAACAAAGGAGACATAATCACATGGGTATGGGCACTCCCCTTGGCAACTGCCAAGCTTGGGGAGGTGCCCCAGATCGCATCTCCATCACAACTCCTATCTTTACCATTTTTCTTAGTTCGATCCTATTAGTAGTATCTTGATTTAGTAGAATAAAGTCATGGCATGATCTAGTTTTGAAGTTTTGCTTTATGATCCCTCTATGTAATCGAGTCCATGATCTATATATAATAAAGATTAGTGTTGAGTCAAGGGCTTGATTGTTTTGCCATGATCTTGGGTGAATAAAAGAAAAGGAATAAAAAGAAACAAAGAGTTCATATTGATCTTATCGAGAGTAATGACTTCACATAGGAAGAGTATGATAATTAAAAGTTGTTGGGAGTTGGAAAATACAGCTTTGGTCATCGTTGCAATTAATAGGAAGTAATAAGGAGAGAGAGGTTTCACATATAGATATATTATCATTGACATCTTTTATGATTGGGAGCACTCATTAAAATATGACATGCTAAAGAGTTGACGTTGGACAAGGAAGACAACATAATGAGTTATGTTTTCTTGTATCTGAGATAAAGTATGTTGTCATGGATCCTCTAACATGTTGAGCTTTCCTTTCCCCCTCATGCTAGCTAAATTCTCAAAGCACCAAGTAGAGATACTACTTGTGCTTCCAAATACCCCTAAACCAGTTTAGCCATGAGAGTCCACCATATCTACCTATGGATTGGGTAAGATCCTTCAAGTAAGTTGTCATCGGTGCAAGCAATAAAAATTGCTCTCTAAATATGCATGACTTATTAGTGCAGAGAAATAAGCTTTGTACGAACTTGTTGTAGAAGTAAGAAAAGCGACAGACTGCATAATAAAGTTCCACATACAAGGGGCAATATAAAGTGACATTCTTTTGCATTAAGATTTTGTGCACCCAACCATAAAAGCGCATGGCAACCTCTGCCTCCCTCTGCGAAGGGCCTATCTTTTATTATTATCTTATATCTTATGCAAGAGTCACGGTGATCTTCACCTTTCCTTTTTCATTTTATCCTTTGGCAAGCCCAACATGTTGGAAAGAACATGATATGTATATATATCTAATTGGATGTAGGGGAGCATGAATTGTTATTGTTGGCATTACCCTTGAGGTAAAAGGTTGTGGGGCAAAACTATAAGCCCCTATCTTTCTCTATGTCCGATTAAAACTCCGTAACCACAAGTATTGCGTGAGTGCTAGAAATTATGAAGGACTAAGTGATAGTTGAGTATGTGGACTTGCTTTTAAGCTCTGACATAGACTCTTTCTGATGTTATGATAAATTGCAATTGTTTCCGTGACTAAGGGTATAATTTGTTGGTGCTCAATAAGGTTTCTGATTCATACTTTGCATTGTGAAAAGATCATCACTTGAACGTAAGTAATCATATGACAAATCTATATATGTTGCTGTTATGAGAATAATCATGATGCCTTCATGTCCGTATTTTATTTTTATCGACGCCTCTACCTCTAAACATGAGGACATATTTATTGTTATCGGCTTTTCGCTTGAGGACAAGCGAGGTCTAAGCTTGGGGAGTTGATACGTCCATTTTGCATCATGCTTTTATATCGATATTTATCGCTTTATGGGCTGTTATTTCACGTTATGTCACAATACTTATGGCTATTCTCTCTTATTTTACAAGGTTTACATGAAGAGGGAGAATGCCGTACTGGAATTCAGGCCGAAAAAGAGCAAATATTGGAGACCTATTCTGTGCAACTCCAAAAGTCCTGAAACTCCACGGAATATCTTAAAATAAATAAAGAAAAATCGTCGCCAAAGATGAAGGCCAGGGGGCCCACACCCTGCTCACGAGGGGGGGGCGCCCTACCCCCCTGGGCGCGCCCCCTACCTCGTGGGCCCCCTGGTGGCTCTCCGTGCCCATCTTCTCCTATATGAGCTCTTTCGATGAGAAAAAATCAGAAGCAGCCTTTCGGGACGAGAATCCACCGCCACGAGGCGGAACCTTGGCGGAACCAATCTAGGGCTCCGGCAGAGCTGTTCTGCCGGGGACACTTCCCTCCGGGAGGGGGAAATCATCGTCATCATCATCACCAACGCTTCTCTCATCGGGAGAGGGCAATCTCCATCAACATCTTCACCAACACCATCTCATCTCCAAACCCTAGTTCATCTCTTGTATCCAATTCTTGTCTCCAAGTCCGGGATTGGTGCTAGTAGGTTGCTAGTAGTGTTGATTACTCCTTGTAGTTGATGCTAGTTGGTTTATTTGGTGGAAGATCATATGTTCAGATCCTTTATGCACATTATTACCCCTCTGATTATGAACATGAATATGCCTTGTGAGTAGTTACGTTTGTTCCTGAGGACACGGGAGAAGTCTTGCTATTAGTAGTCATGTGAATTTGGTATTCGTTCGATATTTTGATAAGATGTATGTTGTCTAACCTCTAGTGGTGTTATGTGAACGTCGACTACATAACACTTCACCATTATTTGGGCCCAGAGGAAGGCATTAGGAAGTAATAAGTCGATGATGGGTTGCTAGAGTGACAGAAGCTTAAACCCTAGTTTATGCATTGCTTCGTAAGGGGCTGATTTGGATCCATATGTTTCATGCTATGGTTAGGTTTACCTTAATACTTTTGTTGTAGTTGCGGATGCTTGCAATAGAGGTTAATCATAAGTGGGATGCTTGTCCAAGTAAGGGCAGTACCCAAGCACCGGTATACCCACATATCAAATTATCAAAGTACCGAACGCGAATCATATGAACGTGATGAAAACTAGCTTGACGATAATCCCATGTGTCCTCGGGAGCGCTTTTCCTATTATAAGAGTTTGTCCAGGCTTGTCCTTTGCTACAAAAAGGATTGGGCGACCTTGCTGCACCGTGTTTACTTTTGTTACTTGTTGCTCGTTACAATTTACCTCATCACAAAACTATTTGTTACCATTTATTTCAGTACTTGCAGAGAATACCTTGCTGAAAACCGCTTATCATTTCCTTCTGCTCCTCGCTGGGTTCGACACTCTTACTTATCGAAAGGACTACGATAGATCCCCTATACTTGTGGGTCATCAGTGAGCCAAATAAATCTATCATAGCATTATAAGAATCAAAAGTATGGCTACCCAAGAAATTCCCTCCGGTAATGGTATCGAGGATATATTTGTACCAAGGATTAACACCTACATAAAAATTGCGGAGAAGAACTGAAGTAGATTGCTTCCTGGTAGATCTACTTTGAGCATTGCAAATTCTATACCAAGCGTCTTTTAGATTTTCTCCCTCCCTTTGCTTAAAATTTAGAACTTCATTCTCGGGAGACGACGGAGAAGATATAAGACTAGCCATAACGACAAGCAAACGAGAAAAAGGCAAACGGAAAAGAGAGGGCGAATAAAACGGCAAGGGTGAAGTGGGGAGAGGAAAACGAGAGGCAAATGGCAAATAATGTAATGTCGGAGATAAGGGATTGTGATGGGTACTTGGTATGTTGACTTTTGCGTAGACTCCCCGGCAACGGCACCATAAATCCTTCTTGCTACATCTTGAGCTTGCGGTGGTTTTCCCCGAAGAGGAGAGAATGATGCAGCAAAGTAGCGTAAGTATTTCCCTCAGTTTTTGAGAACCAAGGTATCAATCTAGTAGGAGGCCACGCGCAAGTCCCTCGTACCTACACAAAGCAAATAACTCCTCGCAACCAACGCGAATAGGGGTTGTCAATCCCTTCACGATCACTTACGAGAGTGAGATCTGATAGAGATGAGAGATAATATTTTTGGTATTTTTGGTATAAAGATGCAAAGTAAAATAAAGGCAAAGTAAAAAATCAAAGCAATAATAAAGCGTAGGAAGATTAATATGATGAGAATAGACCCGGGGGCCATAGATTTCACTAGTGGCTTCTCTCGAGAGCATAAGTATTTTACGGTGGGTGAACGAATTCTTGTTGAGCAATTGTCAGAATTGAGCATAGTTATGAGAGTATCTAGGTATGATCATGTATATAGGCATCACGTCTGAGACAAGTAGACCGACTCCTGCCTGCATCTACTACTATTACTCCACTCATCGACCGCTATCCAGCATGCATCTAGATTATTAAGTTAATGAAAACAGAGTAACGCCTTAAGCAAGATGACATGATGTAGAGGGATAAATTCATGCAATATGATAAAAACCCCATCTTGTTATCCTCGATGGCAACAATACAATACGTGCCTTGCTGCCCATACTGTCACTGGGAAAGGACACCGCAAGATTGAACCCAAAGCTAAGCACTTCTCCCATTGCAAGAACTACCAATCTAGTTGGCCAAACCTAACGGCTAATTCGAAGAGACTTGCAAAGATAACCAATCATACATAAAAGAATTCAGAGAAGATTCAAATATTGCTCATAGATAATCTTGATCATAAACCCACAATTCATCGATCTCAACAAACCCACCGCAAAAAGAAGATTACATCGAATAGATCTCCACGAGAGAGGGGGAGAACATTGTATGATCCAAAAAGAGAGAAGAAGCCATCTAGCTACTAACTATGGACCCGAAGGTCTGAAGTAAACTACTCACACTTCATCGGAGAGGCTATGATGATGATGTAGAAGCCCTCCAGGGTGGATTTCCTTCCCATGAGCTCCTAACAGGCCCCAAGATGGGATCTCGTGGATACAAAAAGTTGCGGCGGTGGAATTAGGTCTTTGGCTCCATATCTGATCTGTTGGGAGTATGTAGGTATATATAGGAGGAAGGAGTGTGTCGGTGGAGCTTCGGGGGGCCCATGAGGCAGGGGGCGCGCCCTCCACCCTCGTGGCCGCCTCCCTCCTTTCTTGACCGAGGGTCCAAGTCTCCTGGATCTTATCTGATCAGAAAATCACGTTCCCGAAGATTTCATTCCGTTTGGACTCCGTATGATATTCCGTTTCTTCGAAACACTGAAATAGGCAAAAAACATCAATTCTGGGTTGGGCGTCCAGTTAATAGGTTAGTCCCACAAGTAATATAAAAGTGGAAAATAAAGCCCAATATAGTCCAAAACAATAGATAATATAGCATGGAGCAATCAAAAATTATAGATACGTTGGAGACGTATCACACCTTCACTGTGAGCATGGTGCGGCTGTTGTCGTATCTTAAGATGCAGACGTGCCCGAGCTGAAGGTCATGAGCGCGCGCATGGATGGAAGCAGTTTTCCCAATCTCATGACCTTCAGCTCGGGGACGTCCTTGTCTTAAGCTATGACACCAGTCGGTCAGCACTCGGACTGGAAGATCCTCGACCATCGACCCCTAGACACTCGACCCCTCGGCGGTCTTGTCGAACACTGATGAGGACATCAATACCATTGTTACACCCACAACCCCTACCGCTACATATACTTGACCAATTACTAGAGCTCGCGCACGCCAATTAAATTTTCAAGTATTGTCGTTTCTTCGTAATGATTCTAATGTTCATGAGAATATGATGCTGCCTAAATTGGTTACATTTGTTTTGATTACAAATGAAGGGCCTGGCATGGATAAGAGGGATGAACACTAGAGCAAGACCAAGCATGGAGAGGATGGCATGCACAAGGGGAACAAGAACGGAGTTACAAGTAATGATTTCAGGACTTTGAAACCACCATAATGAGTGCATGAAGCCTTGGACGAAATATATAAGATGCCACTTCATAAATTTCGTCCAGAGGCTATTCTAGGTGTTGCGTCACCTTATTATTGGGCCAGGCCCATGTAATTTCGAAATACATAAGTATAGGCTATTTTTAGAATCCATATGTGTGGGGAAACAAGAGATAGGGTTGGTTTCGGACCCCTTCCCCAAGGGCCACAAAATTCTCCCCTCTTCCTCCATATATACAGCCCTTAGGGCACCGTTTAGACTTTGGGTTTTGTTTAGATTAAAAGTTCGCCATAGCTGCAACTTCGCATACTTCATTTCTGTTCAACGACCAGACAAAGGCGTCATAGAACCCCACCTTCATTAATAAAGCTTTCCTCTTATATTCGTAATATCTAGATTGCAATATTAGTTTCTTGCTTGTTCTTTGTTTGCTCGTAGGAAACAGACCTTCATGGTCAGGTTGATCATGCTCCGGCGTGGTCAATAACCCTCGGAAGTTGGTTTAGCGACTGCTAAGGCACGACGTCTCGCACGTTCATAGTCGGATCGTCAAGGTCGACTCCCACAGAAAATGATCACCTCCATCTCATCGAAACATCAGGACACCTTCGCCTCTATCAAACACCTTCACTGTGAGCATGGTGCGGCTATTGTCGTAGCTTAAGATGCAGATGTGCCCGAGCTGAAGGTCATCAGTGCGGGCGAACTGCTTCCATCCGTTCTTCGTGCACGGATGGAAGAAATTCACCCAGTCTCATTACCTTCAGCTCGGGAACGTCCTTGTCTTAAGCTACGACACCAGTCGGTCAGCACTCGGACCGGAAGATCCTCGACCATCGACCCCTAGACCCTCGACCCCTCGCCCCCTCGGTGGTCCTGTCGAACACCTTCACTGTGAGCATGGTGCGGCTGTTGTCGTATCTTAAGATGCGGACGTGCCCAGAAGGTCATCAGCACGGGCGACCTACTTCCATCCATTATTCATGCATGAATGGAAGCACTTCGCCACGCTCATGAGTCATGATCTTCAACTCAGGGACGTGCTCATCTTAAGCTACGACACCACTCGGTCAGCACTCGGGACCGGAAGATCCTCGACCATCGACCCCTAGACCCTCGACCCCTCGGTGGTCTTGTTGAACACCTTCACCGTGAGCATGGTGCGCTTGTTGTCGTATCTTAAGATACGGACATGCCCGGAAGGTCATCAGCATGGGCGAACTACTTCCATCCGTTATTCCTGTAACGGATGGAAGCAGTTCGCCCACGCTCATGATTCAGCTCGGGGACGTGCTCATCTTAAGCTACGACACCAGTTGGTCAGCACTCGGACCGGAAGATCCTCGACCATCGACCCCTAAACCCTCGCCCCCTCACCCCCTCGATGGTCTTGTCGAACACCTTCACTGTGACCATGGTGCGGCTGTTGTCGTATCTTAAGATGCAGACGTGCCCGAGCTGAAGGTCGTCAGCGCGGGCGAACTGCTTCCATCCGTTCTTCGCGCATGGATGGAAGCGGTTCACCCAGTCTCATGACCTTCAGCTCCAGGACGTCCTCGTCTTAAGCTACGACACCAGTCGGTTAGCACTCGGACCAGAAGATCCTCGACAATCGACCCCTAGACCCTCGACCCCTCACCCCCTCGGTGGTCCTGTTGAACACCATGTGAGCATGGTGCGACTATTGTCGTATCTTAAGATGCGGACGTGCCCGACGCACCCCTAGCCTCGACCCGGTTCCGTCGGCGCCGACACACCCCTAACCTCGATCCTCGACCAGGTTCCGCCAGCGCCGACGCGCCCCTAACCTCGACCCGATTTCGTCGGCGCCGACGCGCCCCTAACCTCGACCCGATTTCGTCGGCGCCGACGCGCCCCTAACCGCGACCCGGTCCCGTCGACGCCGACGACCCCTAACCTCGACCCGGTTTCATCGGTGCCGACGCACCTTCTCGTCTTCTTCTTCTTCCTCCTTTTCTTTTCTTCTACTTCTTCTTCCTCTTATTCTACTTCTTATTTTCGTTTCTTTTTCATCTTTCTTCTTAACTAAACCTAAACTAAACTAAATATAAACCTAACCTAAAAAACAGAAAACTAAACCTAAACCAAATTAAATCTAAACTAAACTTAAGCTAAACTAAACCTAGACTAAATCTAAACTATAAACTATACTAAAAAATCGGGGGAGGGGGCTCACCGGAGTGAGGGAGGTGGAGAAAGCCGATGCCAAGGCGGGGGGCCACAGGCGAGGCGTCTGGGCGGGCGTCGGGAGGCCGGGTCAACGGGCAGCGGGGAGGGGGGCCATGCGTCTGAGCGGCAAGGCATCGAGGTGGCCCTAGCAACGTGTTCAATGGCGTCGGGAGCGGCGAGGCGGCGTCTTGAGGTGGGAGTGGCGGTGGCGGCCAGGCGGCGTGTGGTCGGGACGGGTGCGGTTAGGCGGCGGCGTGGTCTTGAGGTGTGGTCTTGTGATCGCGGTGGGGGTCAGGGGCGATTTGACTGGAGGTCGGCGCTGAGGGTTAGAGAAGACAGAGAGAGAGGAGGCGGGTGTCGGTGCCAAAACCGGCGGATCTCGGGTAGGGGGTCCCGAACTGTGCGTCTAAGGCGGATGGTAACAGGAGACAGGGGACACGATGTTTACCCAGGTTCATGCCCTCTCTATGGAGGTAATACCCTACTTCCTGCTTGATTGATCTTGATGATATGAGTATTACAAGAGTTGATCTACCACGGGATCGTAGAGGCTAAACCCTAAAAGCTAGCCTATGGTATGATTGTTGTTGTATATGTCTATCGACTAGCCTGGCCTCGGTTTATATAATGCACCAGAGGCCTAGGATAACAAGAGTCCTAGCCGAATACGCCGGTGGGGGAGGAGTCCTTGTCTTGATCGCCAAGTCTTGTGGAATCTTCTTTGTATGAGGCAACTGTCCGGATGGCCCATGAGTATACGACCATGGGGATCCTCGCCCAATCCAACCGATCGGAGACGACGTGGTGAGTACCCCTAGTCCAGACACCGTCAAGAGTCTCGAACCGGTCTTCAAGTTGGGGACGCTCCTTGATTCTTCTGAACTGTTCTTCATCTTTGATCGTCGGTCTTGAAAACTGGTTCAACAAATCTTCTCATCTTCGATCTTGAGGATCGCCTAAGTGCATACGAAGAGTTTACACGTTGGGTATCCGAGGAGCCCCTTTAAGTTTACGGCCTTTATCAATGCCTTGTTATTTTTATGCCACGCCTCAGGTTTGAAGTTATTCCCGGGAGGCAGTGTCCTCTTGCTCCGAGCTCTAATGGCGGACTGCATTCGAGGTATCTTTTGCAGTCGAACACCAACGCCGGACTGCTTCCCAGCTCTATCACCGGACTATGTATCCGAGCTCCAACGCCGGACGATATCCGAGCTCTAACGCCGGACTATGTATCCGAGCTCCAACGCCGGACTGTATCCAAGGTGTCGTAAATCACCTTGGTTCAAAGAAGTTTGAAGGAGTTTAGCCGAGCTTAATGCCGGAAATGCCCTCTATGGAGCCAGCCACTAGTGCCCGAGCTTTATGCCGGACTGCTTCCGAGGTGGTGCACCACCACGAATGTGGGCCGATTTTTGTCAATATTTTTGATTGGTGCAATTTATTCTCTGCCGAGATACATAGCCGATAGCCCACAAGGTGTGTATCGTTCTAAAACCCGAGATGCACCTGAAGGATGACGAAGACCGCTGATCCCAAAGATGGCCGAGACTCAAAGTTGATTTGCAAAATCGGCCCGAGGATCAAGTCCTAACTCAGCAGAATACTTGGGACACAAAAGCGGCGTGCTCGATCCTCAAGACTCGGGTTGGGTGCGGCCGACCAACCCGAGGATCAAAATCTCCTCGAGCTGTATTGCACTTAAAATTTTCTCAGATAGAACAGCAATGCAAGTAGCCCCGAGACATCGGGTCGGTGGCAACGCCGCATCGTGGGATCGATGTGCCCTTTAATATTTGTAAATAATAAGCCCGAAGCCCAGTAGCCCCCGAGCCTTAATGCGGGCACGGGTGGCCGAATTAAGGATTGATATCCATAGTAAAATCACAAATTATGTGTAATGCCTCTATGTATCCAAGTACTTTGCGTCATTAATGCTCGGATCCGCATTGTACAAAACTTTGTTGACCGACCATCGGCTTCCACCTCCTCGGCCAATAGCTGAGGAGTGTTTGTCCTACTTTATAAAGCCTTTATGAGGGCAAAGATTTACAACAAACAAGGCAATCTGGCCATACGGTTTTATAAACAAAGGTACGCAGAGAGATATGTTATATTACTATTTAATGTAAGAAATGTCTTCCAAAGAAAGTAGTCCCGCTATCGGTTCCTTTCTTTGGGTTGTCATGCTAAGCATGATCATGAAACCTCAGCTCAATGTAAGAGCAAAATATTGAGGATTTAGTTTGGGAGGCCAGTTACTAGCCCCGGTAGTGTTCGGACGATCGAGGTCAAGCCGGAAACACTTCGCCAATGTTATGAATGGCCCGTTATTTAATATAGTCATCGGATCGCTGACCTGTTTACACCTCTTTGTGACGGTCAGTTTTGACTTTCTCCACCGAGGTGCTTGACCATGTGAGCTGGAAGTACGATCGCGGTGGTTCTCCTTTGCACACCTAGCCGAACAAAGCGGAACGTAGGAGGCAAGCGGAGCCGCAACCCAACTATTGACCAAGACACAATTCAAATCGATGCATATATAGCAATATCCGAGAATGTTTTTGCGAATCTCTAAAGGTGTCCAAAGCGTTGCAGATCGCGAGACTTGTCTTTGAAAACACACAAATAGTTAAAAGTGCCCAAAAGCTTGGAAAGCCAAAAAGCGTCGATAAAAACATGACGTCCGAACAAGATCAAGTGTTCGGTGCCAATCCGAAAATTGGACTTTAGAAAAAAAAAAAAATTACGCCGTGCTTTAACATGACACATCCTATCTCAAGACTTCAAGCGGGTCAGCCTACGGCTTCAGTCTCCCATCCCGAAGGCGGAGTGCTTCTCATTAGGCCAGTTTAGCAAACTAAACTCTAGCGGCTTTGAGAGAGAAATTAGGCTCCCCGGCTAGTGACCACACGCTCGTGTCGAAAAAAGGAGTGATAGATAATAATAAAAACTCTGCAACGACTAAGAAGAAAAACACTTATCATAAAACGGCTCAAATAAATATAAGAGCCCCCAAGTGACTTGGGTAAAAGAATGATTGTATGTACCGAAGTACTTATATCATATCTATGTTCAACCGAACTTTAAAGGCGTCTTAACCGACCGTCGGCTTCTCCCTCTTCGGTCAAGGACCGAAAAGTGTTATGTACTCCATTTGTCGAGAATATCGACGGTGTTTCCAATAACCAGCAATCAGGTCATAAGGTCATAATGCATAAAGCGCGCTCGGGAACTTATGCTATATTACCGATAAAGTGTAAGAAGCATCTTCAAGAAAATAGTACCCCACCGATACCTTTAAATTGTGCTCATTGTTAATATGAGACTTGTGCAATAAATTTTTTGTACTCATGAGTTCCGTTGTGTGCCGACCATTATTGAAAACTATAAGAGCGCTAGCTTTCGGCTTCACCCAGTCTGAGGTCCGGCTCGGATGATCCGATCGTGACAATCGCAGAGGTGCTCCCTTTACTCCCGAGCGGAACAATCGGGTAGGTTTGGGTTAACACTGGAGCGAGGCAACCCAGCTTGCAAATTGCTTAAGTCAATATGGCGATATTGTGGTGTAATACACGAACAAGGAACGAAGCCGTACAAGTATAATCATATGCAAGAGGAAAAGCTTCATGAAGGAAGCCCCCAAATGAATTGGGTATCTGAATTTATGCGTCACAAACAAAGTTTGGACAAGGAAATTTTTTACAAGCAAAATGTTTCCAAAAAAGTATAATGCTTGGTCGAACCGAACACAAGTTAGAAATTAAAGCTTTGAGCATGAAAGCGACTTAGCTGGTTAATGTGTTCAGTATTGATGACGCGGTCCGAGCTTGATACGGGACAAGGTTCCATCCCCAAGCCGGTCCCGAGGTGGCGGAGCGGAGAGCTCGACACTCGAAGTGGTGACATAGCACAGTCAATGCAGACCCGAGTGACGCCAAGTCCCCGGATCATTTTCCTGTGCACAAAAATGGTGCAAACCGGATATAATAGTAATAATGATAATTAAAAAAATCGTTGCATAATAAATAATTTGTGCAAAGTGAGTGATAAAAGAAATATGGCCTGGCGCCGAAGTCAATGTCGATGCAGGTCGTCGGCATAATGCAATAAAGGCGTGGCAAAGCCTGGATTCATAGGTCCGTCTGAAGTTCGGATGCGGCGTCACGGACTATGTACGGAAACTGACCGAACCATCATGCGACCGTCGATAATGCGGCCACCATTTGATAGACCTGTGTACATATGATGGACAAACCAGAGTAATAATTCCTTGGGAAAACTTAACCCAAACAAGCAAAAAAATACTAGGATTAATAGCACCTGGTTTATTTTTTGTAGCAATCCGAAGGAAGGTGATTCCCAAAATTAGGACTCGATCCGCGCACCCATTGCCTGGTCGGCTAGTGACCCCGAAGTGTCCGGAGTAGGTTGATGAAGAGATGGCGAAGCCCCCGGTCCAGCCGAGATGTCGAAGTAGGTCGGCGTGATGGACACCAGCTTGAAGAAGCAATAGTGCGGCCTGCCGATGCGGTGTCGTGACGTGGTCGATGCCGGCTTGATGAAGCGATCGTGCGGCGATGCCGGTATGCCGGCTCCGTGTAATCCGTGGGGCGGCGATGTTGGTGATGATTTATCCTTCGCGATGCCGGACTCTTGTTCGGCTTGCCGAGATGATGATCCGAAGAAGTTGAGCTCGGCTCAACAAAGTGACGACGTGTCTAGCGCAGGTCGGCGGCCGTGGAGCAATATTGCCGGACTGGTTTGACACCAGCATGATACTGAAGATCATGTTCAAAAGATTTTAAAGTTAGTGGGATGTGTTCGGGAATAACACAATACCCCATACAAAACTTCCTTCAAAAAGGATGTCCGAAATCCCGTTCATAAAAAATACGAACTCGGGTCGGGTTCGTTTTCGCGCAGAAAACTGATCCGAAAAGTGATGCACTAATCGGAAGGTTCCAGGAGTTTGGACGGTCGGATCGAGCTGAAATTTTGAGGGGTGGTAGATATAGGAATTCCGCAGCCGATCAACGGTTGGATCTTCCAAAGGAAGTCTGAGCTGGAATCTGGACACCACGCCCTAAACTCGTCCGGATTCTCGTCCAGATTCAATGCGGCTCCGGTATACCGGAGATTGCCAGAGATTCCTCCATCGGAACTCGACGAAATTTTCCAGGGTTGTTGTGGACTCAATTCCGCACAATTCCACCGAAGCAATCGTTAAAACGACACTCGAGGAGGCGTTGGCGGCGGACACAAGTCCGCTGTCCAGAAAAACAATCTGATCGCCTCGAGGGCAATGTTGACGTTGAGCCCCGGGCTCCTCGGATGATTCCTCCATGATCTTGATAGAGATCGGAGTTGATGTTGATGAAGGCCCTTATCCGAACATGACGATCAGAGGTAGGGCGCAGCCCCTGGTCGAACCAAGATGACCAGTTGAGCTGGTGACGAAGATGCCGAAGTCGCAGTTGATCTGCAGGCGAGCCATCGACCTTTTGCCGAACACACAGCGGAACTCTCAATGAAAGCACCAATGTCGGTGTCAAAACCGTGGATCTCGGGTAGGGGGTCCCGAATCTGCGTCTAAGGCGGATGGTAACAGGAGGCAGGGTCACGATGTTTACCTGTGCACGGGCCCTCTCTATGGAGGTAATACCCTACTTCCTGCTTGATTGATCTTGATGATATGAGTATTACAAGAGTTGATCTACCACGAGATCGTAGAGGCTAAACCCTAAAAGCTAGCCTATGGTATGATTGTTGTTGTATATGTCTATCGACTAGCCTGGCCTCGGTTTATATAATGCACCAGAGGCCTAGGATAACAAGAGTCCTAAGCCGAATCACGCCAAGGGGAGGAGTCCTTGTCTTGATCGCCAATTCTTGTGGAATCTTCCTTGTATGCGGTAATCGTCTGACCGCCCATGAGTATACAAACCATGGGGATCCTCGGCCCAATCCAACTGATCGGGAGACGACATGGTGAGTACCCCCTAGTCCAGGACACCGTCAGCAGGGAACGGCCGTTACATAGTCAAATCTTGGCGGACGACAAAGAGATGGGGCTGGTGGGCCGTCAGGGTTTGGACCTCTACTGGCCCTACCCACCTCTTTGTCGTCCGCCAGCGGGCTGCAAAGAACTGTCTGATGGCAAATAGGGTATTTGTCGTTAGCCCGTTCTTTGTCGTCCGTTTTTGGAATCGGACGGCAAAGACCTTCTTTATCATCCGCTAGCAGACGTCAAAGATCTGACTGATAGCAAATTCTCTGTTTCTGAGATAAACCATCTCAATGCAGAGTGTTTTGTCATTCTTCTGGAAGCAAACTAGCAGGACACACTTGGTCGAAGGTCAAGGGTGTTATTCCCTGGATGGTGCCAACCTCGCTACTCTTCACCAGGACTCTTGTGGCTCAAGATGCTGGCACAGGCAGTTTTTTGAGACAGAAGAAAGTCAGCGATGCTAAGTAGGACACGGTTGATGGAGCAGAGCAAGGAGGGACTGGGACGGTGCCGTACCACATAGTAGGCAGGAAGTATACATGTTATGTACTCCCCGCGTGTTTAACACTCTTATATTTCTTTATGTAGGAGGCACAAAGCAATTAAAAGCATGCTTTGTAGAGTTGGAAGCATGATTTTTATATGATGAAAGAAAAATTGAGTACACTTGTATTTCTTGGAATGGCATCACTAATATGTTTGAAGCATGTGTTCTGTGTACTCATGATAATATTTATTTTGTATACTAGTAATTTGTACGTGCTTTGCACGTTAGATTATTATGTGTAATTACAACAATAACTCATTTAAATTAAAACTAATCTCCTATCTTATTATAAAATTAGAATGTAATTTTCGAAAGTACATTTGTGTTTTCTAGTGGGAACTTGTGGAAACTTTTTTTTAACTCCTCACATTTAGATATATTATAACCGAGCATCTTTATAGCCCTCTCACGCATTCTCACTTGTGAACCGTTAGATTTTGTTTCTGGGACATCCACGGTCGTTCCATTTGAGGTTAGGTCGCAAACTGGACCAATTGTCCTGATGGGCTTGCTATTCTGGTAGCTTTTTTGAAGGCCTGTGGTTAATCCGGGTCCATGGATGTAGCGACGACTCGTCTCTCGTCTCACCCCTGCTTGCGCCGCCGCCGACACCCCGGCTCACATCCTCGTCGGCTTCTCCCTCCCCTCAGGCCGCCTAGGCACGCCGCCGCCGCTGCGGCCACCACCTCATCCGTCATCGACCAATTCAGCCTCGGTCCAATCCCTCATGTGCGAGTGCCTCACTGGTCGATGCGGGGCGAGCCGATGTATCCCCTCTCCCTCTTGATGTCGTCCGTCCCTACGTGTGCCCTCTCCCTCCAAGATCCCATCTTTGTGCTGTCTGCTGCATGGTAGGTTCGTAGCCCAATGCTCCGTTCGTATGTCCTCACAGTTTTTAATTTCAACATGGTGGAAATAAACGGTTAGTCAACATAGACAGCGGATCAGAAAGACTACAAAAATAGCGCGCCGGCCAGTACGCTATATGTCGTGGTGGTCCACTGTGGCGTTGGTCTCAACACCGGCATGTGGTATTTTCTTCCTTCCTTATGTTCAATTCATAAGCATGACGTGGTGTTTCACAGCATGTTAACTTGCTCTGAAGAAATAGTTGCCTGCTCATTTTTTCTTAGATGTTCTTCTTTGTTTTGTTACTTCTACACATCGGTGCATGTGCTACTAAGAGATTATATGGCTGCCGCTCATTTAGTAAGTTCACATGGACTACCATTATCCATGCATTAAGGATGTACGATTGCTTAGTTTTCGTTTCTGTATCATTCATGCAACGGTACTATTTTTTCTTGTATGCAGCAGTTTACTTTCATGAAGACGCGAGGCGACTGTGACAAAGCCCTCGTATCATGATGGTTTGAGGTGAACGGCTCAATGATGCCAAAGAGATTAATATTGAATTAAACTTTCCCCCATAATCTCTGCTAGGAAAAAAATGTGCAGGGAACTTAGGTACTGCTATCTGCCTGATCTTCCATCTTTCACACTCAATCTTCTCTGGCTTTATCTCACAAATTCACAAGGGATGTCGTACAGGTATCAGTTTCCAGATTTTTGAGTGACCAGGGAGCAAAATTTTCACCACAGATGACTATGCATTGGCTTCTCTGTGCTTTGCGTTCTTCTTCAATGAAAAATATTTACTTAACAGACTTTTAATGACCATCGATATTAATATGTGACTGAGTTTATTCTAGGTATGCTTTTTTCCGCTTCTCAACTCTATCTCAGTCCCCATCCATCTTCCCTTAATTTTTCTCTTGATTCTATACAGGTTAGGTCAATGAGGTTTACAGCAAGGTACAAAGCTTCGTGAGGACTCATCTTCTTGGGATGCAAAAGGGTGAAGCTAAGTTGATGTTTCTTAATTAATCAAAATATGTCAGGAAGATTAGAACATGCATTCTATCTATAGGTATTATTTGGGAGATGATCAGTTACTATAAGCTCTAAAGTTTATATATTTCGATGATGGGTCTACCATGCGTAGTTAAAACTTGCCTATCGACAAACCATCAGCTGCTGCAAATGACAGATGGGTATGACGGATGGGTATTGCAGATCATGCATCACGGGTATTTTGATTCTAATATGATGATTCAGTAATTCTACTATTGGTCTAATAATCTTCAGCAAGGATATACTGATTCTCATTTCTTTTTGAGTTTTGTAGACATTGCTTGATCCAAATTATGACAAAAGATCATTGCCGAGGTTGTACTAAACCACATATTTATCAGTGGGCAGTAGTAGTATAGTCTCTTAATTATCCTTTTAAAAATAAATTTAATGTCTACCTATTATTATAGAATTAGAAAGCATAGGCTCTTGAGAAGCTTTCTTGCCAAAAAAGAAGGCCCTTCAAAAGCTAATACATGTATATGCTCACATCACATGCTTGTTTTTCTTCCTTGAATTTTCAAATGCTTATGAATCATCTGCAAAATAGTGTAGCTTGTAACTCTCTGTTGAACTAAATACCAATCCAAGTCGGAGTGTAAAGAAGACAATATAGGTTTTGATCTGCCGAGAGGTCATGCAATGCTTCTCTATTCCCATTTCAGGCCAGATTTACCTCCAAAACACTGCATGGATTCTTTCACATATTGTCCATTTTATTTCTGTAACTTCTTGCAGTTTAATTACTTGCAAGTTTTGTTCTCTATTAAGTAAGTTATTTGTCTTGTGGATTGTACGAATGATTTTCGCTAATACGCTGCACACATCTAAACCATAGACTGTTTCAAGACACATCAGAAAAATATAAATCAATCTAGACATCAGAAACCAAAGATGAATCATTTATATATGCATTTGATTTCCTGAAATATAAGAATAACGATGTACGTTTTTCTTTCTATGTGGAAACTATTATGATATCATTTATTAGCGGTGCACACATTCATGATTTTATTCTTATAAAGAAATTCACATTTAGAACTTAGATTCGGCCATTATTTGACATGGCATGTAGTGTGTACTACGCTACTCACAAAAAGTGCAGCATCCATCGAGCGGCTTTGGCAGACTTAATCCGTACGTGGATGTTTAACTGATTCCTGAAGTATAACTCTTACTTCCTGCTTATTATTGTTCAGGTTACTGCAATTAGTCCATTGATTGAAGGCTTAGCTGTTGCTTCTTGATCAACCCTGTTAACCTTTAGATGTGTTTTCAAGTTGTTCATAGTAGTCCGATGTTGTTGTGTAAGTTAAAGTGAGAGCTTACGTCAATTTATTTTTGACCTTTTCATTTGAAAGTAGCCAAAGCTACAAATGGGTATGTAGATGGTATACACAACTTCTATGAAACAACTTTTGTCAGACTATTGTATCCTTTTACGGAGGGGGCGTGCGTAAGACTTTCCTGTTTTCCTCTCGTCCCTGGCGGCTGGAACCCTAGCCGTTGCCAGGGGAGGCCGATCTTCCAACGCCGCTCTCCGGCGGCTCCCTCCGCCGGCGACCTCGGTCGTTGGTGGTGAGGGTGGTCGTCGGATCCACGCGTGTGGATCGTTTTTACTCTCTCATAGTCTAGGTTTTTAGGTTGTTCATCGTCTTTGTTACGGCGACGACGATGACAATGCTGAATAAAGATTCTTCGGATTCTTCCCTGACGAGGTCATCGGTCCTATGGTTGGGGATGGATTTGGAAATCAGTTTGTTCAAGCAAGGATGACGTGGCGGCGACAGCATCCTCGTGGTGTCCTCGGGCTCCGCCGTTCCGATGGTGTTTGCTCCAGCGTCGGCGCGAAGCTTGGGAGGTAGTCCAGGAGCGGATGCAGATTATGGTCTGCATCGACGACATCTAGAAGATGGAGCATGTGCTAGGCTCGTGGTTCATGGATGGCAGATATGGTTTCCTCCTTCGGTGTTTTAGTCGTGGTGGGGTGCTAGATCTGGAGTTCGATGGCGTGCCCGGGGTGTTGCCCCGGTCTGATCGTTCAACGGTAAGGGCTTCACTTTTGGTGAGCCACCTTGGAGGTCCGCAGTCAGATATCAGCGATGGAGCCGCGTCGAGCTCGGTGAGGAGGTGATTCGTCATTCTTTTCTTCGGTGGCTCTTTGTGGTCGTGATGCGAGGCGGGTGACGTTGGTGTCAAGCTCAGAGATGTTTTGCTATTTTTTTCAGTTTTGTCATGTCGGTCTTTACGTGACTTGTACTTTGTTCTTTATGATATGAATGAGACACGTATTACCATGCAAAAAGACTATTGTATCCTTTTCAATATATTGTGATTCAATTATGTTTATCTTTTGTCTCCTTGCATTTATAGAAATTCCTATCATTTTGTTGCCTAAATAAACAGGCGCAACAATGTTCACCAATCATGATCTAGTGAAATCACAGTAGCGCAACGAATTTCTCTATCGAAAATGCATTAGCAGAATCACATATTTCTTCCAAAAAAATGTTATTGACATGTTCATGAACTCTTCTAGTTTTTGAAATTCAATTTTAAATATAAAGAAAATTAGTTTAATGTAATAATTTACACCTTTTCACACCTTTAAGTCAGAGTTTTCTTATAAACACTCTTTTATTTGTCTATCGTCGACCTCACAGTATTTTAAGCAACTTAACATCTTGTTAAAAAGCAAAAGAAAATCTAAGTATGTAGCGACCAGACCTCAAACAGTCCGATCTCTGTGCATCATTGTCATCCCTAGATCAGTAATGCTGACACGCACAGTACTTGAAGGATTTATAACAGAGTTGCAATCAAACACTTATTACATCGAATGTCTCCAAAGAGAAACTTATTACAATGGATGTGGCTTAAGGCCATCTAATAACGATAACAACGGAAGGCTTGGAAGATAAATGAGTCCATCAACTCCAACGGCATCACTGAGTATAGAACCACGATCCTAAAGCATCTTACTCGTCGTCTGAAAAGTCTGCAACATGAACGTTGCAGCCCAAAAACGGGTCAGCACATGGAATATGCTGGCAAAGTAACACATAGAGAAAAAACGAAAGAGTAAAGCTATACTACATGCATATATGGCTTGGTGGATAGCTTTATGGTTACAGTTTTTGCGTAAAGCCAATTTTTCCCCACTACAAAGGAATAAATTATTTAACTATCATGGTGGTTGTTAAACATTGAGAATGGTTGACAGCATCCTCAATCCCAATTAAGCATCATCATTAAACAAACCCAACAATATTAATTAAAGTAACATGATGAGATTCACACGAAAATCCAAGTACTAGATACTCAAGATGTCCATAACCGGGGACACGGCTAATCATGATTAGTTTATACACTCTGCAGAGGTTTATGACTTTTTCCCACATGACTCGATCTCCTCCGTTGGTTTTCGCACTACATGGTGTTTGAGAAACGAATGACCGAGACATAGTCTTTCGTAAGCGCTTAGCACCTTACGATGGGTAGACCGGTACACCTACTTTCCCCTACATCTGCTAGTCTACCACTGTAAGAGTTCGCACGACTTAATCAGTTATGCTAGAGCCCATAATAGCATGTGGCTGCACACGGAAGTTTCTAGCATGAATAATTTTATGATCCCTTTGAGCCTGGGTGGCGGTCCATAAAAACAGCAATCCTGGAATAACCAGGTACCTCAATCCACCCAGATGTGTATTAATGTTGCCACCTTAAATAAATCATTAATTAACAATCTCACATATGTCATGGAAAATCACTCACCCAATCCACGTCTACTTGCATAGCATGGCAAAATAAGAAAATGTAGAAGTAACTCCCAAGGGTTTGATAATAAAAGCAGTAATAGGTACTACCTCAATCTACTTCCCAAAACCCACAATTTAATTAGATCCTAATCATGCAATGTTTGAGGATTGATCTAATGCATAAAAACTGGATAGTAAAGAGGTATGATCAAAGTGTTACTTGCCTTGCTGATGATCCGCGTAACCTAGGGATTCGAAGTAGCAAGCGGCGCAGTCTGGGTACTCTATCGCAAGCAAACAAACAAACAAGCATACAATAAGTACTCATCTAATGCACGGGTAAAACTCAAATAAGAGGTCTAACTAGAAAGTTCAACTTAAGAACTCCGGTTTGCAAAAATAATCAAATCGAGCGAAGAAACAAAACTCAAACGGCGAAAGAAACAAGCTTCGTTTACTAATCTGGACCTAAGTCAAATTTTACAGAAGCAAAAACCGGTTTGAGTAGATTATTTGGAAAGAGGGTTTCGAGACGAAACTCTAGGCGCTTGAATCGCCTGATTCCGATAAACGAGCGAAAAGTTATACTAAAACAAAAATCGGATCAGAAATCGCGATCAGAAAAATTGCGGAATAAATCAGAGAAAAAGAAAAACGATGAATAGGTTAACGAACGAACGTTCGTTATCTGGATCTAAACGATCAACGCGTTCATTAAAAACGAACGAACGAGTGAACGCTCGCTAATTAATCCAAACCGGAAGAAACCCGATCTAACGAAAAAAAACGGAATCTAAAAAAAAACCAACGAAAAAACCGAACGGTTTAAAAAAAACGGCGGCGAGGTCAACCTCGGGGTGCGGGTCGGCGGTGGCGGCTCATGGCGGCGGTGGTCGGCGGCGGGTCCGTGGTGGCGGCGGCGGCGGCCAAGGGCGGCGCATGGCCAAGGCTGGTCAAGCGGGCGCTAGGGTTAGGGTTTTGGCGGCAACGGTTGGGTCAAGGGCCCGGGCGCGAGAGAAAGACCCGCCAAAGCGGAGTCCTGGCCGGTTATGGCCCGTAGTCGGTTCCAGTTTTTTTTAATAAATATCGCGCAGAAAAACAAACGAAAGAAAAACTAAACGGACTCCACAAATCCCGAAATAAATTTCCCCGGCTTCTAAAATCAAGCCAGTTTAGATGAACATTTATTTGGGCCTAAATGCAATTTTTGGAAAACACGCATTTTTCCTAAATTCTAATAAAATAGCCAGAAAATCCAAAATAAAATATTATTTTATTTTTTTAATAAATCCTTAATATTTCTTTATTTTGGGAAAGTCATTTTATTCCCTCTCTCATATTTATATAATTGAAATAATTGAAGATAAAATAAATAAAATCAAATGATCCTACTTCCAAAATTTGAGAAAACTCAAATATGAAAATATCGAAATCCCCAACTCTCTCCGTGGGTCCTTGAGTTGCGTAGAATTTCTAGGACCAAAGCAAAATGTATTAAATATGATATGCAATGATGATCTATTAGTATAACATTCCAAATTGAAATTTTGGGATGTTACAAACCAACCCCCCTTAAGATGAATCTCGCCCTCGAGATTCGGGTTGGCTAGAGAATAGGTGAGGGTGGTCTTTCAGCAAATCTTCCTCTCGCTCCTGTGTGGCTTCATCCTCGGTGTGGTGGCTCCACCGAACTTTGCAAAACTTGATAACTTTGTCATGGGTGAGTCGGTGGCATACTCAAGAATCTTGACCGGTTTCTCCTCATAGGTCAAATCACCGTCTAACTGAATCGCCTCTAGCGGCACGGTATCTCTTAGCGGTATATCAGCCATCTCTGCGTGGCACCTCTTCAATCGGGAGACGTGGAACACGCCGTGAACTCCCGACAATCCTCGTAATTCCAACTTGTAGGCAACCTCTCCCATATGTTCAAAACTTTGTATGGTCCCACAAAACGCGGGCGCTAACTTTCCTTTAACACCAAAACGCTTAACTCCTCGGTGGAGATACCAAGGTAAACTCTATCCCCAACTTCGTAAGTCGTCTCCTTGCGCTTTGCATCAACATAGCTTTTCTCGCCTGGACTGGGCTACCTTGAGCCTGTCATGAATCAACTTCACTTTCCGCTCGCACTCCTTAATCAAATCTGGTCCAAACAATCGACGGTCTCCAACTTCGCCCCAAGACAACAGGTTCTCGCACCTCCTTCTCAGATAAGGCTTGAAAGGGGCCATCTTCAAACCGGATTGATAATCGTTGTTGTAAGAGAACTCTGACACGGCAAATTGCCATCCCAACTAGATCCATAATCTAGCGCACAAGCTCTCAAAGATGTCTTCTAAAATCTGATTGACTCTTTCGGTATGTCCACCGTTCATGGATGAAAAGCGGTCTTGAACTCTAGCCCGGTACCCAAGGTTTCGTGCAACTGATTCCAGAACTTTGAGGTGAATTGGGTTCCTCTATACAATGCTCCTTGGAACTCCATGCAGACATACGATCCTGGTCATGTAAATCTTGGCCTTCGTCAAACGATCGACTACCACCCAAATCGAGTCATAGCCTGAACGAGTCTTGGTGTGACGCCCCCGATTCAATCGTACACTAATCATACACGCAAACGTGTACGATCAAAATCAGGGACTCACGGGAAGATATCACAACACAACTCTAAAAATAAAATAAGTCATACAAGCATCAAAATACAAGCCAGGGGCCTCGAGGGCTCGAATACAAGTGCTCGATCATAGACGAGTCAGCGGAAGCAACAATATCTGAGTACAGACATAAGTTAAACAAGTTTGCCTTAAGAAGGCTAGCACAAACTGGGATACAGATCGAAGAGGCGCAGGCCTCCCGCTCGGATCCTCCTAACTACTCCCGGTCGCCGCTGCCGGGCTGCACGTAGTAGTAGGCACCTCCGGGAAGTAGTCGCCATCGACGGTGGCATCCGCCCTGGCTCCATCGTCTGCTGCAGCAATCGGGTAAAGAAAGGGGAAAAGGGGAACAAGGCAACCGTGAGTACTCATCCAAAGTACTGCAAGCAAGGAGCTACACTACATATGCATGGATATATGTGTAAAGGGCCATATCAAGGACCGAACTGCAGAATGCCGTAATAAGAGGGGATAGCTAATCCTCGTCAAGACTACGCTCGCAGCCTCCGCCTTTGCAAAGATGTAGCGTAGAGTAGACTGAAGTCCTCCAAGTAGCATCACATAGCAATAATCCTACCCGGCGATCCCCTCCTCGTAACCCTGAGAGAGAGAGCGACCATCGGGTTGTATCTGGCACTTGGAAGGGCGTGTTTTATTATGTATCCGGTTCTAGTTGTCATAAGGTTAAGGTACAACTCCAAGTCGCCCCATATCAAGATCACGGCTATTCAATAGATTAACTTCACTAAGGGTGCACCACATAACCCAACACGCTTGATCCCATTTGGCCGACACACTTTCCTCGGTCATGCCCGCCGCGGAAGATCAACACGCCGCAGCCCCACCTAGGCACAATAGAGAGGTCAAGACGCCGGTCTAAACCTAAGCGCCAGGGTCCGGGCCCATCGCCTTAGCACACCTGCAAGTTAAGTTGCGGGCGGCCGAAGCGTAACTAGCCCCTTAATACAAGAGCAGGCCTACGCTCCACCTGGCACGCGCCGCCACCGTTGACGCCACGGCAAGCTTCACGATACCACGACGCCGAAAGTGCCCATAATCGCTCCTCACAGAGTTGGTTAGTGTGTATAGTCCAAATGGCCAGACTTAGATCAAATACCAAGATCTCGTTAAGCGTATTAAGTATCCGCGAACACCGACCAGGGCCAGGCCCACCTCTCTCCTAGGTGGTCTCAACTCGCCTGCCGCCTCCGCCACAAAGTAACAAATGGGGCCGCTGGGAACCCAGGCCCACCTCTACCGGGATGGAGCCACCGCCCTTTCAAATTTCATCTCCTAACATTATCACGGGTAATGTAATAGTGTAAAGTATATAGTATATGCCCGTGATCACCTCCCAAGTGATCACAGCCCGAGAGTATAGCATGGCGACGGACAAGAATGTAGGGCCACCGATGGAACACTAGCATCCTATACTAAGGAGTAGGATAGCGGTAAAGGTAACAACAAGAGTAGCAAGGACAAAGCTATGCAAAGAAGATAGGATTAATCGAAAGCAAGAATATGCTACACTACTCTAATGCAAGCAAGATAGAGAAGAGTAGGCGATATCCGTGATCAAAGGGGGCTTGCCTGGTTGCTCGGGCAAGGAGGGATCGTCAACACCGTAGTCGAGCAGGGGTCGCCAGTCTCGGGTTCTAGCGGATAGAAGTAACGGAGGGGGAACACAATAAATAACAGAGCAATCAAAGTATCACAAAGCGTAACATGGCAATACGCGGTGCTAGAGGTGACCTATTGCTGTAGGAGGTGATACTGGTGAAGGGGGGAAACATCCGGGAAAGTATCCCCGGCGTTTCGTGTTTTCGGACAGATGAATCGGAGGGGGAAAGTTGCGTGTTTGATAGGTTAGGGATGCGTGATGCATTTAACGGGTTATGCATCGGATTCGCCTCGTCGCTCGAGCAACTTTCATGTAGAAAGTATTTTCATCCGAGTTACGAATTAAAAGATATGATTTTCTAAATATTTAATCATTTTCTGATTTTAATTATTTATTTAAATCCAACCTTATCCAAAACAGTGTTTGCTGACGTCATCATGACGTCAGCAGTCAACAGGGGTGTTGACTGGTCAACTGACGTGGGGGTCCAGTGGGACCCACCTGTCATACCATGTTTGGGTTAGTTAGTGTTTAGTTAAACTAATTACTTTTGATTAAACTAACAAGTTAATTAAATAGGATTAATTAACTCAATTTATTCACTAATTAATTAATTATTATTAATTAATTAATTAATCTTATTATTGTTATTATAATTTATTTAATTAATTTTTTTAAAGAAAACGTTCTGGGGCTGGGCCCCGTTTGTCATTGGCCAGGGGCCTTAAGGCCGGTGCCGGGTCACGCGGCCGCCGAGTGGGAGGGGCGAGTCCCGACCTGTGGGGAGGAGCGAGGCCACCGGGCGACGGTCGTGCAGCGGCAGCCATCGAGGGCCTCAGCGAGGCGGCCAATGTGGCAAGGGCAGGCACGGACGCGGACGGCGCCAGTGGTCGACAGGCGCTGGGCGCCCATGAGCGAGGCTCCAGCGCGAACGATGGCGAAAGCGTACGCAGCGACGGCGAGCAACTTAGCGGGCGCAGGGGAGGCGCGGACGGAACGACGGTCGAGTACGGCGCGGATGACGGGTGCGGACAGAGGAGGAGAGGCCGGGCCTCACCGGGAAGTGTAGGGACGGGGCAGCAGGCTCGAGCTCGAGGAGGGTGACGGGGACGACGTGCGGCGGGGCGATGAGGTCCGGCGACGTAGAGGAGGAGGACGGCGAGGTCTGGCGATGGGCAGCGGTGGGACGGCACGCATCCACAGCGTCCGGCGAGGAGGGGGGTGAGGACGAGCGACGTCGGGGACGAGGTCGCGGTCCAGCGGCGTCGTGGCTCCGGCGAGGGGGAACTCCAAGCGGCTGTGGCGTCGGGACCGAGTCCCAGATCCAGATCAGGGGCGACGCGCGGACGGGCGTTGGGGGTGAGGTGAGGAGGAGGCGGTGACAGCGCGGGGCGGCGCCGGGGATGGGTGTCGCGAGGTGGCTTCGGGCGGCGGTGATGGGTAGCGCCGGGCGGGATCGATCCCGGTCCCGATGGATCGGGAGCGGGAGAGGGAGTGGCGATGTGGGGAGGGAGTGGGAGCGAGTGGGTTAGGGTTTCGGTCGCCACGGGGTTATGGAGAGTGGGGTGGCCGGCTGGGCCTGCTGGGTTGGCCCAGTGGGGCTGGTGGCCTGCTGGGCCGGAGCCCCGGGGGTTTTCCTTCCTTTCTTTTTTGTATTTATTTGTTTTCTGTTTTTATTTCCTTTTTTGTAGTTTCTTTTAATTTTAGTTTTATAAAAATTACCACTAGTGCCTAAATTTGTATGTATCAACAAACTACTGTGAGATTAATTCTTAACCCAAAATAAAATAGTCTTAGCACTTTATAAATTCAATATGCATTTGTTTAATTGTTTTCACTACTGTTTTAATTGCCTAATTGCATTTAAACCTTTTGTAACAATTTGGTTTCTCCACCATTACTAATTATGCATTATTTGGCCCAGTCCGAACATTTTAGTTTCAACTTTTGAAAACGTTTGTTGTTTGACATATTTAGAATTTAAATTTCGAAACGGTTTCGAATCATTGCGAGGTTTAGCAACAGTAACCGAGGTGACGTGGCATGATTAGCGTGGGATTACTATAGCATGATTATCCCAAGGCCACAATTCTCCTCTGATTACAAGAAATCTCGTCCGAGATTTAAGAGGGAGTAAGGGGGAAGGTTTGGTAACGAATCTAGCGGGTCTTCTCATCCTGGCTTGCTCTTCTCGAAGAGGCCGGTCCAATACATTGATGTCTTAATTTCCCTGCTTCAAGTCATCATGATCAAGTCGTCATCCTTTCTTTGGGAGTTCCAAACAGATTTTACTTAATAGGTAACGGGCAGATCAAAGAACGGCGTAATGCTATAAGGGTAATAATATGGGATTAACCCATGAACGAGCCTAAGAGTACCTCTCGAGTCGAACAAATAAACCATATCGAGAGTAAAGTTCGAAGGTACAATATGGAGTTTCAAGTAGCCAGGTAATCATTCAATGCCTAGTCGTAAGGTGAAAGGGTTCAGGCAACGTGAATAAGTATTGCATCCGATACCGTAATAGATCACTAGGAATGTGGCTTGTGAATAGCATACGGCCAAGCGCCGAGGATTAACTTTGGAAACAGGTGTACAAGAGAGTCGGGTTTCGATCCTGTGGAACTGCGGGTTATGGGCCCACCATGTGGGTTAAAAGCAGGAAGGCGCAACATTTGCACGGTCAAAATAGCAAACTATGTCAGAGGATAGCCTGTCAGTTTTGTTGGCAACAACGTTGGTACCTAGGGCTAGGGACGAAGAGAACCATTTTCCTGCTCGCTGAAACGAGGCGGACCAATAGGCAAAGTTCTCGTCCATCGGTGGTTACCGAAATGTCATCAACAATAGTAACACAGTCCTACTGACAAGGTCGTACACCAGGGTGTTTACATAGGTAGCGAATAGTTACTGCTTAGTTTATATAGATCACAAGAAAGGTCAAACAAACCAATGAAAAGGAAAATGTGATTATCAGGTTAAACAGAACAATGGAAAGGAAAAATGTGTTTAAACACATGTCGGGGCATATCCTTCCCAAGGACAAGCAGAGCAAGATATACATGACAGGATATAGAGTGGATAACCATTTAGGTAAGGGGAGAGGAATTTGATGACCATACCCATACAGCGGTGTTTGGATAATCGAGCTGGAAACATTTAGCATTGGGCTTCAAATGTTTTTGTTGAAAATCGGAGTACCATAGACATGCTTCAAGATAGCACTGACATGTTCTTCAAGCAAAGGTCAAACTTTGGATACACAAAGGATCCATCAGAACAACTCATAGAATAAGTCTTGCAATAGGTCCTCCAACCAGGTGTGCTAGGCATGACATCACCTTATTGGGTTATAGAAAGACCAATGCTATGATTCTTGGAAAATGTTCCAACCATCATATCTGACCGAGATTCAGATCTGATTGGTGTTACGATACCTCAGACTCAGGATGCCTGAGAAGAAAAGGTGTAACACAAATTGACGAGAGGTCATTGTAAGATTCTCGGGAAATGAACTATGGAAGCGAATTCCAAAACAAGAGTTCATCATTTAACGAGAGAGAGGACGATGAGGTGGCTGATGGACTCAGTGACAATTCCTCAAGATTTCCAAAAGGATGGATTTCCACAATTATGTGAACAAGGGGATAACATTTGTCAAATCAAATGATATAAGGAAGTATGCTCTAGGAAAACATACACAATTAAACATTGGTTGAAAGGTGCGCCCAAAATATGGGTTGGGTTGCACGACCGATGTCAGAAGGGTGATTCAATAAGCCATAGACGTAGAATGAAACTATAGATCAATAACTTCAAAGCAAGAGGGTTGCTCGAAGTTTAGAATTTATACATCACAGACCATTTGTCGGTATTTCGGTTAGAAACATCACGGGGATCAAGAAAAGAATGGTGATGTTAATAAGTATCACTGGTATCAAGAATTCTTAAGGGTGGTGAATTTCTCACGACATCCTTGACATAAAAGATGGTAATACTCCAAGGTAAAGAAGAATGTATGTCGGATAGCGGTGGAGCTCAAGGTATAACACAAAACACGAACAAGTTTGTGTTGAACGGAAGGCAATAAAGTGGTCAAAGATAACACAAATCATCGGGGGCAAGGATGGTATTTCTCATCATGAACTCAATTGATATCCTGGAAGAGCTCATGAGGTTGATGATGATCATGACACATTTGTCGATAGATTTCATGAAGAAGTAATCAATCAACGCATTTACATCAAGTCAAAGGAATGATGAAGCGGAAGGTTATTGGAACCATGGGTAGGACACAAACTTGATATCAAGCTTGTCGCCCAAGGCGAACTGATATGACGAGGAAGATCGACGTAAGCTTAGCTCATCATCGAAAATTGTGCTCCGAGAAGAAGGACCAGGTAGCACAGTTAAAATCAACACGAATAGGTATAGCAGAGCAGGCTAGGAATGACATGATCGGGTACAAACTCGTACTTAAGGAAGATTACTGAAGAGGTGTTGAACCGTAGTGCGGACTCGGTTCAGTTATCGGTGTCTTCGAGTGTTTAATAACTCGGAGCCCATGAAAAAAATGGAATCAGTGAGGATGTAGTAATTGATAAAGAACTTATAAGAGGTTATGCAGTTCTGTGATAATCTCGAGATACCAGGGGGTAATACTCGACGACAGATAAAAATAGAGTTTGGATTGGGTGCTCTACAGAGGACAAGTGGTTTTAACTTGTCTGAGAAATTGAATCAAAGGGGAACAATATGGTCAGAATCACATTTGTACATGTTCAAACCACAAATACAAGCACTTATAACAAGGGGGTAACTATTCTGCGAGAAGCTTCCATGATAAGATTTGCATCGTGTCCATGGGCATGAACGCAAAGTTCAAGGTCGACTCCCACTTACTCAATGCATAACCTTTCAATCACTTCTCGCGTTTGATGAAGTAGCAGTGTTGAAATTTTATCTGGCAAAATACCAGAAGAGTATGACTCATGAAAACTTTCGAGTTCACACATATTATGGAAGGCATAGGTTCAACCCATCGGGGGATCATGGAAACATATACCACAAGCTTCAATAGTAAATATCACCAGCTCGAAAGCATAGCATGGTTGGACAAATCAAGGAATATGATTTACCAAAGGCATTATGTATCAAGGAAAGAACTTCCAAAGTGATTGAATATGAAGGACGTTGTCGGATAAAATCCAACAAGGTTCCGATGGTCCATAAAGGATCTGATGTGAGTATCGGCTCACAACCGTGAGGAAGAATCATTGCAAAGACATTGGATTATAGAAACAACTGAGTAACTTAGAGCTCAATTGCAAAGGAATTATGATTTACAAAGCGAAGGATCAGAGGCAGACGCTCTGATCAAGGATGGATAAATTCAATATACTTAGGGGCACAATCGACGACATTTTAATTGGCGAGAACCAGCTCAGGTTTAAATTGACGTCTGAGCCGGAAGAATGTCTATGATCTGATTAAGGATTGCGAGCATTCGCAAAATAATGAATCAAGGGGAACGAAATAATAGCAACAAAGGGTGTCAATGGAGATTGCTAGAAATATGGAATTAACCATAATACCAGAAGGCAAGGAATTCAGGAGCAATAGGCTCCTAAGGATTTTTAGAAAACCGAATAGTATCCTAAAGAATTTTGTGAAACACAAAAACAACTAGGAATGAAGAAATTCTCGATAAGTGTGAGAATTTATGTGTCGGTGTAATCCTGCAGAAAAGAGCTGCAAGGCAGCAAGCACGAAGGATTCTCGGAATAGCGGGAAGTAGTTCTGGGTATCTTGTAGTAACAAGAGTAATCGAAAATGAAGGTAAGGGTCGCAAGTATAAGTAGCTATCCATAGGGATGTCTCGGTGGTAGGGTTGCAAACCCGATGAGCACAAACTCTCGGAAGAACATTGGAGAGTATCTTCGGAACCCTATGGTGCGCCAAGCAATCATCTGGAGTGACGGGCTCTCCGGGAGAAAGTACTTACGAGATCCTAGAGTTAGAGTTAGCAAAATCATTTTAACCCAAATAGAAGAGAGATCAGAGTCCTAGAGTAAAGGTCGAGGAGTAAAAGATCCTAGTACCACCCAATGGCGACGTGGGCCCGTAAGGCACACAACGATGTTAGAAAAGTTTTGTAGTGACTAGACTCGACTTCGGCCAAAGAGTGTGGAAGGGGATTCTACAGCAATGGCTCGATACCAACTTGTGACGCCCCGATTCAATCAGACACTAATCATACACGCAAACGTGTAATGCATCAAAATCAGGGACTCACGGAAGATATCACAACACAACTCTAAAAATAAAATAAGTCATACAAGCATCATAATACAAGCCGGGGCCTCGAGGGCTCGAATACAAGTGCTCGATCATAGACGAAGTCAGCGGAAGCAACAATATCTGAAAGTACGTATATAAGTTAAACAAGTTTGCCTTAAGAAGGCTAGCACAAACTAGGATACAGATCGAAGAGGCGCAGGCCTCTGCCTCGATCCTCCTAACTACTCCTGGTCATCGTCGGGCTGCACGTAGTAGTAGGCACCTCAGGAAGTAGTCGCCATCGACGGTGGCGTCGCCCCGGCTCCATCGTATGGTTGCAACAATCGGGTAAAGAAAGGGGAAAAGGGGAACAAGGCAACCGTGAGTACTCATCCAAAGTACTGCAAGCAAGGAGCTACACTACATATGCATGGATATATGTGTAAAGGGCCATACCAAAGGACTGAATCGCAGAATGCCGTAATAAGAGGGGATAGCTAATCATGTCAAGACTACGCTCGCAGCCTCCGCCTTTGCAAAGATGTAGCGTAGAGTAGATCAAGTCCTCCAAGTAGCATCACATAGCAATAATCCTACCCGCGATCCCTCCTCGTAACCCCGAGAGAGAGCGACCACCGGGTTGTATCTCGCACGTGGAAGGGTGTGTTTTATTATGTATCCGGTTCTAGTTGTCATAAGGTCAAGGTACAACTCTAAGTCGCCCCTGCCATCAAGATCACGACTATTCGAATAGATTAACTTCACTGCAGGGTGCACCACATAACCCAACACGCTTGATCCCATTTGGCCGGACACACTTTCCTGGGTCATGCCGCGGAAGATCAACACGCCGCAGCCCCACCTAGGCACAACAGAGAGGTCAAGACGCTGGTCTAAACCTAAGCGCCACAGGGTCCGGGCCATCGCCTTAGCACACCAAGACGCGTTGCGTGGGCGGCCGAAGCGTAACTAGCCCCTTAATACAAGAGCAGGCCTACGCTCCAATCCGGCGCCAAGGCCGCCGGGCCGTTGACGCCACGGCGTTTCGCCGATACCACGACGCCGAGTGCCCATAATCGCTCTCACAGAGTTGGTTAGTGCGTATAGACCAAATGGCCGCACTCAGATCAAATACCAAGATCTCGTTAAGCGATTAAGTATCCGCGAACGCCGACCAGGGCCAGCCCACCTCTCTCCTAGGTGGTCTCAACCTGCCATGTCGCACCGCCACAAAGTAACAATGGGGGTCAGGGAACCCAGCCCACCTCTACCGGGATGGAGCCACCGTCCTTTCACCTCCATCTCCTAACAAAGATTCACAGTAATGTAATAGTGTAAAGTATATAGTAGATGCCCGTGATCACTTCCAAGTGATCACAGCCCAAAGAGTATAGCATGGCAGACGGACAAGAATGTAGGGCCACCGATGGAACACTAGCATCCTATACTAAGGAGTAGGATAGCAGTAAAGGTAACAACAAGAGAGTAGCAAGGACAAAGCTATGCAAAGAAGATAGGATTAACTGAAAGCAGTAACATGCTACACTACTCTAATGCAAGCAGTATAGAGAAGAGTAGGCGATATCTGGTGATCAAAGGGGGGCTTTCCTGGTTGCTCTGGCAAGGAGGGATCGTCAACACCGTAGTCGAACAGGGGGTCGCCGGCAGTCTCGGGGTCTACCGGAAAGAAGTAACGGAGGGGGAACACAATAAATAACAGAGCAATCAAAGTATCACAAAGCATAACATGGCAATACGTAGTGCTATAGGTGACCTATTGCTGTAGGAGGTGATACTGGTGAAGGGGGGAAACATCCGGGAAAGTATCCCCGGTGTTCCGTGTTTTCGGACAGATGAACCGGAGGGGGAAAGTTGCGTGTTCGATAGGTTAGGGATGCGTTACGGACGAACGGGCTGCGTATCTGGATTCGTCTCGTTGTTCTGAGCAACTTTCATGTAGAAAGTATTTTCATCCGAGTTACGGATTAAAAGATATGATTTTCTAAAGATTTAATCATTTTCTAATTTTAATTATTTATTTAAATCCAACCTTATCCAAAACAGTATTTGCTGACGTCATCATGACGTCAGCAGTCAACAGGGGTGTTGACTGGTCAACTGACGTGGGGGTCCAGTGGGACCCACCTGTCATACCTTGTTTGGGTTAATTAGTGTTTAGTTAAACTAATTATTGTTTAATTAAACTAACAAGTTAATCAGATTAATTAAATAGGATTAATTAACTCAATTTATTCACTAATTAATTAATATTAATTTAATTAATTAAATAATCTTATTATTGTTATTATAATTTATTTAATTAATTTTTTTAAAGAAAACGCTCGGGCCGGGCCCGCTTATCATTGGCCTGTGGGCCTTAACGCGTCGGTGTCGGGTCACGCGCCGCCCGAGTGGGAGGGGCGAGCCCGACTGTGGGGAGCGGGCGAGGCCACCGCGGACGGCCGCAGCGGCGGCCATCGAGGGGCTCCCAGCCGGAGGCGCGGCCAGCAGGCGGTAGCACGGCCGCCTGGGGCGGGCGCGGCAGGGAGGCGAAGGGAGCCGCGACGCGCCAGTGGTCGGTTGCGGGCGCGCCATGAGCGAGGCTCAGCGCAGCGATGGCGAGCGTGGCCGCGAGCGACGGCGAGCAGCTTAGCGGGCGCAGGGGAGGCGCGGACGGAACGGCGGTCGAGCACGGCGCGGATGACGGGTGCGGAGAGAGGAGGAGAGGCCGGGCCTCACCGGGAAGTGTAGGGACGGGGCAGCAGGCTCGAGCTCGAGGAGGGTGACGGGGACGACGTGCGGCGGGGCGATGAGGTCCGGCGACGTAGAGGAGGAGGACGGCGAGGTCTGGCGATGGGCAGCGGCGGGAAGGCGCGCGTCCACGGCGTCCGGCGAGGAGGGGGGTGAGGACGAGCGACGTCGGGGACGAGGTCGCGGTCCGGCGGCGTCGTGGCTCCGGCGAGGGGGAACTCCAAGCGGTTGTGGCATCGGGACCGAGTCCCAGATCCAGATCGGGGGCGGCGCGCGGACGGGCGTTGGGGGTGAGGTGAGGAGGAGGCGGTGACAGGGCGGGGCGGCGCCGGGGATGGGTGCCGCGAGGTGGCTTTCAAGGCAAAGTGATGGGTAGCGCCAAGCGGATCGATCCCGGTCCCGATTGGATCGGGAGGGGAGAGGAGTGGCGGTGTGGGGAGGGAGTGGAGCGAGTGGGTTAGGGTTTCGCCGCCACGGGTTATGGAGAGTGGGGTGGCCGGGCTCATTGGTTGGCCTGGGCAATGGTGGCTCACGGGACCTGAGCCCCGGGGTTTTCCTTCCTTTCTTTTTGTATTTATTTGTTTTCTGTTTTATTTCCTTTTTTGTAGTTTATTTTAATTTTAGTTTTATAAAAATTACCACTAGTGCCTAAATTTGTATGTATCAACAAACTACTGTGAGATTAATTCTTAACCCAAAATAAAATAGTCTTAGCACTTTATAAATTAAATAGGCATTTGTTTAATTGTTTTCACTATTGTTTTAATTGCCTAATTGCATTTAAACCTTTTGTAACAATGTGGTTTCTCCACCATTACTAATTATGCATTATTTGGCCCACTCCGAACATTTTAGTTTCAACTTTTGAAAACGTTTGTTGTTTGCCATATTTAGAATATAAATTTCGAAACGGTTTCGAATCATTGCGAGGTTTAGCAACAGTAACCGAGGTGACGTGGCATGATTAGTGTGGGATTACTGTAGCATGATTATCCGGGCGTCACACTTGGGCAATCCCGTAATAAAATCCATTCCTAGCTTATCCCACTTCCATTCGGGTATCGGCAATGGTTGCAACAATCCTGCTGGCTTCTGATGCTCTGCCTTTACCCTCTGACATACATCACAAACTGCTACATACTCGGCAATGTCCTTCTTCATTCCGGTCCACCAGAAAATCTCCTTCAAATCCAAGTACATCTTGGTATTCCCGGTGAATTGAATACGGCGAATCATGGGCCTCTTGCAAAATCAACTTCCTGATCTCAGGGTCATTGGGTACATAAACGCGGTCCTCAAACCAGAGGGTATCGTGCTCATCCTCACGAAATCCCTTGGCTTTTCCCTTGTTCAACCTCTCCTTTATCTCTGCAATCTCCTTATCGGTCTTTTGAGCTTTTCTGATCTTATCCATCAAAGTCGACTGAATTTCCAATGTTGCTACATAGCCTCTCGGAACTATCTCCAAACATAGCTCGCAAAAGACCTCGGCTAACTCCTTTGGCAGTCATGCGGTCATGAGTGTATTAACATGGCTCTTACGGTTTCAACGATCGGCTACTACGTTAGCCTTTCCGGTGATACCGCAATCTCATATCATAATCCTTGATGAGTTCCAACCATCTCCTTTGCCCGAGGTTTAACTCTTTTTGCGTGAATATGTACTTCAAACTCTTGTGATCCGTGGTACACCTCACAATGATTTACGATAAGAAAATGTCTCCATGTCTTCAATGCATGCACTACGGCTGCTAACTTCAAATCATGTGTGGCATAATTCAACTCATGAGGTTTAAGCTGTCGTGACGCATACGAAACAACTCTTCCTTCCTGCATAAGTACTGCTCCAAGTCCTCGATGTGAAGCATCGCAATACACCTCATAATCCTTAGTCTGATCTGGTAGAATCAACATTGGTGAGGTAACTAGACGTTTCTTCAATTACTGGAAACTAACCTCACATTCCTCAGTCCAATTGAACTTGGTATCCTTCTTCAACAACTCCGTCATGGGATTTGCAATCCTTGAAAAATTCTCAATGAATCTCCTGTAGTATCCTCGCCACCAAGAAAACTTCGATCTCCCCAACCGCTGCTGGTGCTTCCCAATTAGTCACGGTGACAACCTTGGTGGGGTCTATCGCTATACCCTCTCCGGATATAACATGTCCGAGGAATCCAACTTCCTTCAACCGTAACTCACATTTGCTAAACTTGGCATATAACCGGTGTTCTCTCGAGCTTCTCCAATACCAAACGCAAGTGCTCCTTATGCTCCTCTTCGCTCTTCGAGTAGACCAAGATGTCATCAATGAACACCACGACAAACTTATCCGTAAACTCCATAAATACTTTGTTCATCATGTTCATGAAATATGCAAAAGCGTTAGTCGCATCAATGACATAACAAGATACTCATGCAGCCCATACCTAGTGGTAAAAGCTGTCTTGGGTATATCCTGTTCTCGAATCTTCAACTGACGGTATCCTGATCACAAATCGATCTTGGAAAACACCTTTGCTCCTTGTAGTCGGTCAAACAGATCATTGATCATTGGCAGTGGGTACTTATTCTTGATGGTTACCGCATTTAATCCTCGATAATCAACAACCATCCTTAACGATCCGTCCTTCTTCTCCACTAGAAGTACTGGTGATCCCCAAGGTGAAGAACTTGGGCGAATGTATCCTTTATCCAGTAACTCCTTAATCTGACTTTTAATCTCCTCCAAATCTTTTGCGGGCATCCTATATGGTCTCTTGGATATTGGCCCCTGCTCGCAAAAGCTCGATAAAAAACTCAATGTCTCTGTCTGGTGGCATGCCTGGCAACTCCTCTGGAAATAGATCAGGAAAATCCTTCACTACTTGTACTTCCTCCTGCACAACTCCTGATAAGGAATTTACGTGCATCCTCCTTGGCTCATGCCTTGATACATACCTTATCCTTTCCCTTCTGGGGTAGTAAGCAGAATCGACTTCATCGCGCAATCAATGTTTCCTCCATACATTGATAGCCAATCCATACCCGTAATCACATCCAAACCTTTGGGATTCCAAAATGATTAAATCCGAGGGAAAAACATGCTTACCTATACCCAACGGAACTTGAAAACATCCTCGACTGGCCATATACTCTGCTCCCGGTGAGGTTACTAGCATGGGTGTTTTTAGAACCCTAGTGGGCAGTCTATACTTATCCACAAATCCCCTTGATATGTATGAATGTGATGCACCAAGATCAAAAAGAACGAGTGCAAGAAATGACTTAACCAAAAACTTACCTATTATCGCATCTCGCTAAGCTTCAACCTCCTCCACGCTTAACGTGGTTCACTTGTCCTCCGCTGAAAGGGTTCGCTTCTTCCCGGAGTTTCCATTGCCATTTCCACCGCCTTCGTGATATTCATTGGCGTAATGTCCGGTCTTCCGCACTTAAAACAAGTTACTTGACTCAGATCTTTCTTGGCTGGTGTTGAGGGGTTGGTACGGTTCTGGCTACTACTTCCTCCATTCCCGGTACCATTCTTGGGACCATTGTGATTGTGCGAGCTACCTCCTCCATGGGTATGTCAAACCGTCCTCCCGACTTCGTAGTAAAACGGGCTTCACGAGCTCTAGAATTGTACTTCCTTGTCCATACTTCCTCTTGCGGTTTTCAATCTGTTGTCGCTTCCCTTCAATCATGAGAGCATGATCTACCAACTCCTGGTAGTTGTTGAAACTTGCTACCATCAATCGCATGCTCAGCTCATCATTCAGCCCTTCCGTAAACTTCTCTTGCTTAGTCGCATCCGTAGCGACGCTATCCGGGGCATAACGCTAGCTTATCAAATCATCCACATATCGCCAACCGATCATCCCGCTCGCGCAAGTTGCTAAACTCACGCTTCTTCATGGCCATAGCTCCTGCCAAACATGGGCAAGATGAAAAGCTCACCAAATCGATCCCATGTGACAAAGGTTCCGCCGGATAAGTGATCAGAAATTCTCCCACCATGATGCCGCGGGTCCCTCAAGCTGATGTGTGGCAAATCGCACCTTCTCCGCATCTCAGGCATCCTGCAGTGATCAACTCCCTGGCTGTCTTGCGAAGCCAATCATCTGCAACAATCGGCTCGGTGCTACTGGAGAACATCGGCGGATTCAGTCTAAGAAAACGGGTTAAGTGATCAATAGGTGGTGGTGGTGGATTGTTGTTGTTGTTGCTCCCATGATTCTGATTCTGGACTAGTATCTGCATCAATGCATTCTGCTGCTGGATCAACTGGGTGAGCTCCGGTGGGAAAGCAAATCCGTTGTCACGTCTTAGAGGCATCTGAGGGTTTAGAAAAGACGAGAATACAAAATAGAATGAGGTCTAGAGGGAAAACACCACCCATATGCACATGAGGCAAATTGCAATCAAAACACTTCATTCAAACAAGCAAGAGCATACAACGGTCTATCTATCGTTACAAAGTGCTCAGACTATAATAGATACATGGAGGGAAATTCTACTACTTTATGGTGGTCTACTAGAAAAACTGCTCCGATGAAGACTCCATGATATCCGCCCAGCCTTCATCAACATAGTCATCATCACTATCATCCGGTCCGGAAGTCGGTATCGCCGATGATGATGTAATTCTCGGACAAGTGCGATCTTCGCCTTCTCCAGCTTTGGATATCCCATGAACACTCTTAGCTTCTTCTTAAGATCATCATTCTTCTCGACTAGAGTTGATATTTCCTCCTCATATCCATCGCGTAGACTTGAGTTCTTCCTCCAGCCTGCGGATCTTGGTCATAGCTTTCTTCAGATCCATCATGCCTCGTGATTTCATCTCGGTTCTCTCAAGGCGTCGAATGTGCCGGTTTAACTCCCGGATGAAAGCTGCAATCGATCTGTCTTTCCTGGTGTTGACCATCTCCCATTGCTCATCTCGGCGCCCACAAATCTGGTAGGTAGTATCCTTAAGCTCCTCGTGATAAACTTTTCCAATGCGTACCATGGTGATGTGAGCTGCCATGCTCTTCCCTAAACTCCAGGTTGGTGCATCAAAGGAAAACTCTATAGGCTCAAGATCGCATGAACGCCCTTCCCGGAACTTGAAGTTGAATCATCCAGCTCCTCTTCGTAAGGTGGCGTTGTAGGTTCTGGTGAAGCTTGGTACTCCGATCTTCAAGTACTTGGCTACTTCCTTCAGGTGTCGCCCAAAGGGTGTATCTTCATTCGGTTGCATGAACTTGTTCCTTGCATCCGCCATCCTAGAAGAATAGAAGAGACGAGGAGTTAGAATGAGAAGAGAGAGTAGTGATCTATGGTCTTTGCTTAGTGGTCGTGTCCCTACAGTCAGGTGCTCGATACCATCTTGTAGCGACTCGCACCTCAGACAGTCCGATCTCTCAGGCATCGTTGTCATCCTCGGATCAAGAATGTCGACACGCACAAGACTTGAAGGATTTATAACAGTAGCAATCACACACTTATTACATCGAATGTCTCCAAAGAGAAACTTATTACAATGGATGTGGCTTAAGGCCATCTAATAACGATAACAGCGGAAGGCTTGGAAGATAAATGAGTCCATCAACTCCAACGGCATCACTGAGTATAGAACCACGATCCTAAAGCATCTTACTCATCGTCTGAAAAGTCTGCAACATGAACGTCGCAGCCCGAAAACGGGTCAGCACATGGAATACGATGGCAAAGTAACACATAGAGAAAAAATGAAAGAGTAAATCTATACTACATGCATATATGGCTTGGTGGATAGCTCTATGGTTACACTTTTTGCGTAAAGCCAATTTTTCCCTACTACAAAGGAATAAATTATTTAACTATCATGGTGGTTGTTAAACATTGAGAATGGTTGACAGCATCCTCAATCCCAATTAAGCATCATCATTAAACAAACCCAACAATATTGATTAAAGTAACATGATGAGATTCACACGAATATCCAAGTACTAGATATTCAAGACGTCCATAACCGGGGACATGACTAATCATGATTAGTTTATACACTCTGCAGAGGTTTGCACACTTTTCCCCACATTGCTCGATCTCCACCGATGGTTTTCTCGCACTACATGGTGTTTGAGAAACGAATGACCGAGACATAGTCTTTTAGAAGCGCTAGCACCTTACGATGGGTAGACCGCTACACCTACTTTCCCCTACATCTCCTAGTGTACCACTGTAAGAGTTCGCACGACTTAATCAGCTATGCTAGAGCCCATAATAGCATGTGGCTGCACACGGAAGTTTCTAGCATGAATAATCTTATGATCCCTTTGAGCCTGGGTGGCGGTCCATAAAAAACAGTAATCCCGAATAACCAGTACCTCAATCCACCCAGATGTGTATTAATGTTGCCACCTTAAATAAACCATTAATTAACAATCTCACATATGTCATGGAAAATCACTCACCCAATCCACGTCTACTTGCATAGCATGGCAAAATAAGCAAACATAGAAGTAACTCCCAAGGGTTTGATAATAAAACAGGTAATTGGTACTACCTCAATCTACTTCCCAAAACCCACAATTTAATTAGATCCTAATCATGCAATGTTTGAGGATTGATCTAATGCATAAAAACTGGGTAGTAAAGAGGTATGATCAAAGATTTACTTGCCTTGCTGATGATCCGAGTAACCTAGGGATTCGAAATAGCAAGCGGCGCAGTCTGGGTACTCTATCGCAAGCAAACAAACAAACAAGCATATAATAAGTACTCATCTAATGCATGGGTAAAACTCAAATAAGAGGTCTAACTATAAAGTTCAACTTAAGAACTCCGGTTTGCAAAAAGAATCAAATCGAACGAAGAAACAAAACTCAAACGACGAAAGAAACAAGCTTTGTTTACTAATCTGGACCTAAGTCAAATTTTACAGAAGCAAAAACCGGTTTGAGTAGATTATTCGGAAAGAGGGTTTCGAGACGAACTCTAGGCGCTTGAATCGCCTGATTCCGATAAACGAGCGAAAAGTTATACTAAAACAAAAACCGGATCAGAAATCGCGATCAGAAAAATTGCGGAATAAATCGGAGAAAAAGAAAAACGATGAATAGGTTAACGAACGAACGTTTGTTATCTGGATCTAAACGATGAACGCGTTCATTAAAAACGAACGAACGAGTGAACGCTCGCTAATTAATCCAAACCGGAAGAAAACCGATCTAACGAGAAAAACAGAATCTAAAAAAACCGACAGAAAAACCGAACGGTTTTAAAAAAAACGGCGGCGGCGAGGTCAACCTCGGGTGCGGGTCGGCGGTGTCGGGCTCCGCTTGGGCGGCGGTGGTCGGCGACGAGCGCCTGGTCCGCGGTGGCGGCGGCAAGAATGAAGGAAGCGCAAGGGCGGCGGCGCTAGGGTTAGGATTTGGGCGGCGGCGATGGTTGGTCAAGGGCCCGGCGGCGAGAGAAGACCCGGCCAAAGCGGAGTCTCGGCTTACGCACCCGTAGTCGGTTCCAATTTTTTTTTAATAAATATCGCGCAGAAAAACAAACGAAAGAAAAACTAAACGGACTCCAAAAATCCCGAAATAAATTTTCCCCGGCTTCTAAAATCAAGCCGGTTTAGATGAACATTTATTTGGGCCTAAATGCAATTTTTGGAAAACACGCATTTTTCCTAAATTCAAATAAAATAGCCAGAAAATCCAAAATAAAATTTTATTTGATTTTTTTATTAAATCCTTAATATTTCTTTATTTTGGGAAAGTCATTTTGTTCCCTCTCTCATATTTATATAATTGAAATAATTGAAGATAAAATAAATAAAATAAAATTATCCTATTTCCAAAATTTGAGAAAACTCAAATATGAAAATATCGAAATCCCCAACTCTCTCCGTGGGTCCTTGAGTTGCGTAGAATTTCTAGGACCGAAGCAAAATGCATTAAATATGATATGCAATGATGATCTATTAGTATAACATTCCAAATTGAAAATTTAGGATGTTACAAAGTATAAATTTCCAACTGATTGTTTGAATATTTCTCTCAACGATTAGTAGCGACCCTATGCGTGCATTCTTTTCTACAGTATACTACTACTTTTGAGAAAAATAAGAAATGCCTTCATGCATGCATTCATAGGCACTCACGTGAGGAGTAAATTTCTACAGTGGCGCTCATGTCTATTTGCTTCCAGTCTACAATGGAATAGGAGTACCACCTTGTCTCGTCTAACTAGTAAGATGCCCGTGCTTCGCTACGAGATCAAAAAAATAAGGTGAACTTAAGTTATAGTCAGGAACTCATACATTGATCAAAGTAAGGATATATTATTATTGATAGATAGACAGCAAGCACAATCAAACATATGGTTTGTAATCAATGAACCCCTTCGTCATGAAGCCGAACTCTTTCTTCTCCATCTCCATCTCGTAGGAGGAACCTTTGTTCTCCATACTCAGCTCTCTAATTAGGGGGAGACTTGTATAGGATCTGATCTTTAAGTGAGATCGTAGGATCAACAACAAAATTTCATATTTAGACAATTCAAAAAATTCTGAATTTTTTTACATACCTGCAAGGTATGTTTACAACTCTAAAAAAATCAGCTTCAAACTCGGTCTACGGTAAGAGATTCAAAAAAGACAAATTCGACTATGAATAGTGTCATTTTGGGGTAAATAGTATTTGGCACAATTCATATCCGATTTTGTCTTTTTTGTTTCTCAAAGTGTACTTCGAATTAGGAGCTGAAACCTTTTAAGTTTTTACATCAAACACGGATGTGTCTACAAATATTTTCAGAACTTTTAAACATGTTTTGAGTCTTCAAATAGATTGATCTCATCTAAAGCTAGATCTAATACAAGTCTCCCCCGCTCGCTCTATCCTATATCGAAGGGAGAGAATGCGGCAAATATAGAATTCATCTACACACGTGGCAACTGACAACATTCGCCAACTTTATCTCTCCATTTGTCTGTCTTTGACTTCTGTTTGCTTATCATGGACTACAACTCCAGCCCGCACACAATTATCAGCTAGAAATGGTAAGACATTAATCACCTCACAAACATATCACATTCAAGAACCAAATATGAAAACTCACATGAGAAAAGATAACACAATCACAAGCACTTGGTGCATAACTTGCATACATAAGAGATTACATACAAGTACAACCAAAATAATTGGGCTCGATAAGCAAGATTACTATGGCAAAAAATAGAGATGATGTGCCATGTGTCAAAGATCCTTCAAATAGTGGCTTCACAAATGCAAGGCATGTGAGTGTCACAGACGATAACTCAATTATGCGATAAATGTGATGACCGCTCGACCAGATCTCCCAAATCACCAAAGACGGCCAAGAATCTCCAATACATATTATTATGTTCAGCCTTAGAACCACTACAATGTAATCGCTTCTTTCCTTTGATAGGCTGTAGAAATCAAAAAAAGAAAAGATATTGTGTTACCATTCATCCAGGAATTGAACATTTTATGCCACCAGAACTAATGTGAAGATAAATGGCAGCAATCAGTATACCCAAATAACATACATACTTTAGAAGTCTGAAGAAGAAAGGAAATGCTACCGATGAATGCACGTCGACAGTGTATATTGCATGGCACCTTTGGATTGAGAGAAAGAACAGAGTTTTCAAGGCCTCGTCAAGCTCTATTTCTGCTGTGCTGCTTCTTGCAAGAGATGCGATCGGGCTCCTTAAGGAGGCAGGGGAGTAGTAGCCTGAGGGTGGCATGGCTGGATGCCTTTCGCTTCAGCCTATTTTCCCTTTTCCTTACTTGTTGTAATCATTTTCTAATTTCTTTGCTTCAAGTTTTGTACGCTTTTCCCTCTCATATAATGAAAAGGCAGAGCTCCTGCCATTCCGGTCAAAAACAAAATACATACTTTAGCTTGAGTTTTTTTTAGAAAAGGAGGATGACCCCTGGCCCCTGCATCTGGGCGATGCATACGGCCACTTTATTAATTATTCTCACAAGACCTTACAAAGCTAAACAACAGCAAGACTAAAGCCACCGTCTAAGCAACAACTGTTGCTACACCTATCCAATTGATGAAGGGGCTGTCACACCCTGATTTTCATGCCACAACACCTAAGCTAATAAATCATGATAAATTGTGGTTTGAAAAAAACTTTTGAGTGTTTGGTCTTTGCTTGATTTGAATTTTGTCTGCTGTTTGCAAGTGCTCTAAAAATCAAATAAATCCTCCAACTCTTATACTCCTTCCCCTTGATCCAAAAACCTTTCCCAATGATCATGCCATGTGTATAGGACATAAAAATAATTTCTTGCAAAAATAATTTGGCCAAAAAGTATTTTCCAAATTAGGTTTTCCAAAAACCCCTGAATTGAGACTTGAACTGCAAGTACTTCATTTGGGGTATGAAAAAGCTTTCAAAGAGTATGTTTGACTCCTATTAGGTATAAGACTACGAAAAACCACAAAAATATAATTTTAAAAGTTCTTTTACTATTTAATTAAAGGATTTTTCTTTAGGCCAAAAATGGTCTTTAATAGGTTAAAATTATTTTAATGCTTTAAAAATATTTGAGAAAAATCAGGGAAACTCAGTGGACATATATTGTCCATATAAAAGAGTTTAAACACATGGTCATGTTCAAAATATTGGTCAAATCCCTCAAGAACCCTTTCTGGATATTTCAAGATTTTGAAATATTTACAAAGGAAATATTCTCCAAAAATTCCAATAAAATTCTTGTCACGCCCAATATGCGATACTGTCCTAAAGAGACTCGAAGGTCCCACCAAGGATAGAACCGCATATTGATACGTTTTTGCAAGGTGGATATCATTACATCAACATTACATAATAGATGGGGATACATACAAAAGGCATACAATACCACACGAATACAACATCATCTTACATAAAAGCACCATCCGACTACGGATGAAACACAAATGTAAACTCAAACGACATCCACCACGCTAGCCCAGTCAGCCGACCTAGAACCTATCCCCGATCAAGAAAAGCGTATGAGAAATCCAAAACAAGCAAACATCGCTCTCAGTCATGATCCTCGCAACACCTAAACCTCAAGAATCACAGGTGTAGTAATCATGAGCCACGAGGACTCAAAGAATCCCATTACCATGGGTATCAAGACTAGCAAAGCTTAAAGGGAAAGGAAGGGGTAAAGTGGTGAGGTTGCGGCGACTAAGCATGATATGGTGGCTAACATACGCAAGTGAGAGCGAGAAGAGAAGCAAACGGAACGGTCGTGAAGCTAGCAATGATCAAGAAGTGATCCTGAACTCCTACTTATGTCAGACATAACCCAGAAACCGTGTTCTCCTCTCGATCAACCCCGAAAAGAGACACTTACGCACACGGTTGGTGTATTTTAGAAGAGTTTTACTTCAAGTTTACTACAACCGGATATTAACAAATTCCCATTTGCCACATAACCGCGGGCACAGCTCTCGAAAGTTTATACCCTGCAGGGGTGTCCCAACTTAGTCCATGATAAGCTCTCGTGATCAACGAAGGATATTCCTTCTCCCGGGAAGACCCGATCAGTCTCGGAATCCCAGTTACAAGACATTTCGACAATGGTAAAACAAGACCCAAAGAAGCCGCCGGATGTCTTGACAAATTCGATAGGAGTCGCATGTACCTCGTTCTCGTGGCACACCGGATAAGTCAAGCTACGAGTAAAACCGGGCTTCGAAGTTTCCCGAGGTGGCCCTGCAGGTTGCTCGGTTCGGACCAACACTCGAAGGAGCACTGGCCCGGGGGGGGGGGCTAAAATAAAGATGACCCTCGGGCTCCGGAAAGCCAAGGGAAAAGAATGGCATAGGTGAGGCAAATGGTAAAACCAATGTTGGGCCTTGCTGGAAGAGTTTTATTCAAAGCGAACTGTCAAGGGGATCCCATAAATCACCCAACCGCGTTAGGGACGCAAAATCCGGGAACATAATACCGATATGACGGAAACTAGGGCGGCAAGAGTGGAACCAAACACCAGGCATATGGCCGAGCCTTCCACCCTTTACCAAGTATATAGATGCATTAATAATATAAGAGATAGTGTGATATCCCAACATAAACATAATCCAACATGGAGCAATCTTCTCTTCACCTGCAACTAGCAACGCTATAAGAGGGGCTGAGCAAAAGCGAAAACATAGCCAAACAACGGTTTGCTAGGAGGGGTGACAAAGGTTAAAAGTTCATGGCAATTTGGGAGGCTTGATAAGCAAGTGGTAGGTAACGCAGCATAGCGATAGAACGAAGCAACTAGCATAGCAATGATAGTAATGAGATCCAAGGTGACGGTCATCTTGCCTGAAATCCCATAAGGAAGAAGAACGAGTACATGAAGAAGATGAAGCCACGAAGACGAACCAAGCGTAGACGAACGAATCCTCACGATCGCAACAAAACGGGAACTATCGAGAAGAAGCACACAACATGGTGAACACACCACACATAGACAAGACATGATGGACAACAAGCATGATGCATGACAAAGCTTCATGAAGCTACTCATGGCAAGAGATGATGCATACAAAAGCAACACATCAAAGCAAATTTAAATGAGGCCGGAAACAACATATAACAATTCCGGTAAGTCCTCATATGCAAATTTCGAAATTGGTCCAGAACTGAATAAACCTTATGTTCAAGTTGTTAAACAGCAAGTTAAGATGCACCAAGATGATCTACATATAAAGTTCATTTAATTCGGAGCTACGGCCTAGAAGATATGAGCAAAACAAGTTAAACATGGCATTGATGCAAAATGCATTCAAATATCAAACAAACACCTCAAAACAAGGATGCAACATGATAATATGAAGCTACATGCAAAATCAAGCAAGTTCCATATAGAGCACACTCAAAACGGAGCAACGGTTCAACACATACTCTATACAAGTTTAAAGGACAAGTTGTCCAAAACAGCAACTAGGCATCTAGCAAGCATCAAAACAACATGCTACAGAATCTCAACATAATAACAAAAGGCATGGACATGAATTACTGGTAAAGCATGACAAAACATGAACACTGAGATCTCTCCAGAAATCAGTAGAACATGCTCAAAAAGACATGGCAAGATTGCAAATAATAACAGTTTCAGACTTAGCAGGAATAACATCAGGTTGCAATGTTTAGAGCTATCAAACAACATGCTACAGAAAAATATCATAGAAACTTATGGCATGGCATGATACTACTAAATGCATAGAACAAAAGTCCTTTACTGACCATGAGCCAAAAAGGATCAGAAGATATGATGGCACCCATGTAAACATGGAAAATGATGACAGATTCATACATGGCAGGAACAACAATAAGTAGGCATGTTGGTGAGCTTGTACCACTCACCACATATCAAAACATGGCATGGCAAGGCAACCAGCAGTAATAAGACATGTTTATGAAGCTAAGCATGGCAAGAGCAAGTTCATGGGGTGCATGGATCACTAAAAACAATCATGGCAACATTGAACTTAATGTTAACAGGCTGACAGCAACATTATTTAGCAACTTTGGAGCAAGATTACAACAATCTACAGCAAGCTATAAATGCAAACAGAGGCATGGATGGATATAGCATGACATGTATAACAAAACATCCTTAGTGAACATCTCCATATTATGCATAGAATGACTTGTAGCAGCAGGTTTACATAGCATCACGAAATAACAGATTGAGCCTAGCAAAACAGCAACAGCAAGTACCCTATTTAACAAGCTTGATGCACTCACTACAAGGCTCACAAAAATACATGGATTGCACCTCTTTAAAGAAGGCATGATGTAGAACAAAACACATGTAGAACTCGTGCTCATAGGATGCACACATCAAATGCAACAAAAATGACAAATCACCAAGTTATAACAGTTTCAGCAGATTAACATCATATAGCACTCTTGCAACGATGATTCGGGCATCAGGATGAACTTAAAAGAACATGATGCAATGGAACAAAATGTAGAGCATCTCATGGCGAACATTTTGACATATTACATGAAACAGAGCAGTATGCATGGAGTTATGATGCAATGAACAGGGCAACATTATGCAAAAAAAAATAGGGACTTGGACAAAAACGGGGTCAACCTTCGGGATCCAGATCTGGCACGGTTTTCGAGGTGGCGGCGCGAGCTCGCCGGAGAACCGGCCGGAGCAGCGGGGAAGGCGGCGGCCGGGCTTGGGGTAGCCGGATCAGGCGGTGCCTGCCCGGATCTGGCCGAGGCGGCAAAGCGACGAGGAGGAGGCCGGAGGCGAGGGACCGCGACGGCGGAGCTTGAGGCGACGGCGACACTGGCCGGCGCTGAAGGCGCGGCAATGAGGCCGGAGGGCGCGACGGGCTGGTCAGGAGGAAGCGGGCGGCGAGGTCCTCCCAAGTGAGGCGGCGAGGGGCGCGGCCATGGGTCGGCGGCGAAGCGGCGCGAGGCAAGCAAGGCGCGCGCCGGATGGGTTTTGGCCGCCAACGAGCCGGGCGGCGGAGGGACGCTGGGCGCCACGTGGCGTCCATGGGTTAGACAAAGAAGCTGTCACATGATTGGCCCCATTGTCATGACATGTCTCAAGCGCAGAGGAGGTAGAAGCTAGGGTTGGACTGCGCGAAAATTGGGGCGAGGGCGCATATATATAAGTAGAGGGAGCTAGGAGAGTCCAAATGAGGTGCCATTTTCGCCCACACGATCGTGATCGAACGACCGAGAGGATGGAAGTGACTTAGATGGGTTTTGGGCCAGTTTGAAGGGGTGTTGGGCTGCACGCAAAAGAGGCTTTTACTGTTACCCAGTTAACCGTTAGAGTACCAAACGACCTCCAAATGGCACGAAACTTGACAAAGCGGTTCACTGTGCTATACCAAGGCCGCTTGGCAAACCTCGGGCCATTCCGAGAAAGTTTAACACCCGCTCACAGCAAGAGACAAAAGGGAAACTCGGAGGACATAGGAGTGCCGGATTGCAAAACGGACAACGGGGAAAATGCTCGGATGCATGAGACGAACACGTATGCAAAATAAGATGCACATGATGACATGGCAAAATGCAACATGCAAGCAAATGACATGGCAACGACGGCGAATAATTGGCAGACACCTGGCGCAACGAATCCGGGGCGTTACAACACTCCTCCACTAACAAGAGATCTCGTCCCGAGATCTTAGGACCGAGACGGAAGGGCAAATTGGATGAGGTGAAACAAGAACTCAAGAGAAGAAGCAAAGTATCGAGAGCACTCGAGAAGAAGAGGAATGACGAGAATCAAAGACAACTTGGAAGGGGGATGCTACGAATATCTTGAAGAGAAAACACCGGTTGAAATCATTGAGGAAAGAAAGCAAAGAATTCTCACGAGTAGGATGGATACTCGATTACGGACTCCGGCTTCGAGAAGAAAAAGGATGGGCGGGTGGGAAAAGAAAGCAACTGAGGATTGAACTTGGCAACGATGAAGAGGCTCGAGTTGACTTGATGAGAAATGCACCGGATGAAAAGAGCTGAGAACCAACGATCGGAAAACCAACTGCCTGATCCTAAAGAAAAATTTGAAGGGGAAGATGAGTAATTCAAAACACCTACGTCAAGATTCCTCACGAGGGCGACGAAGAGGCTGAGGAGTAAAAAGAATTCCTACTCTCCGATATAACTAAACTCCGAAAACAGTTTTCTTCTAGACTCAACAACGGCCAAACTACACGATCAATCAAGGGGGCTCCTATGGTCGGTCGAGGCTCTGATACCAACTTGTCACGCCCAATATGCGATACTATCCTAAAGAGACTCGAAGGTCCCACCAAGGATAGAACCGCATATTGATACGCTTTTGCAAGGTGGATATCATTACATCAACATTACATAATAGATGGGGATACATACAAAAGGCATACAATACCACACGAATACAACATCATCTTACATAAAAGCACCATCCGACTACGGATGAAACACAAATGTAAACTCAAACGACATCCACCACCTTTAGCCAGTGCCGACACCGAACCTATCCCCGATCGAAGAAAAGCGGAAGGAGAACTCCAAAACAAGCAAACATCGCTATCGGCGTCATGATCCTCGCAACACCGAACCTCGCAATCTGGTGTAGTAATCTGTGAGCCACGAGGACTCAAAGAATCCCATTACCATGGGTATCAAGACTAGCAAAGCTTAAAGGGAAAGGAAGGGGTAAAGTGGTGAGGTTGCAGCAGTGACTAAGCATGATATGGTGGCTAACATACGCAAGTGAGAGCGAGAAGAGAAGCAAACGGAACGGTCGTGAAGCTAGCAATGATCAAGAAGTGATCCTGAACTCCTACTTATGTCAGACATAACCCAGAAACCGTGTTCTCCTCTCGATCAACCCCGAAAAGAGACACTCACGGTTACGCACACAGTTGATGTATTTTAGAAGAGTTTTACTTCAAGTTTACTACAACCAGATATTAACAAATTCCCATCTGCCACATAACCGCGGGCATGGCTCTCGAAAGTTTATACCCTGCAGGGGTGTCCCAACTTAGCCCATGATAAGCTCTCGCGATCAACGAAGGATATTCCTTCTCCCGGAAAGACCCGATCGATCCGGAATCACAGCTACAAGACATTTCGACAATGGTAAAACAAGACCCGACAAAACCCGGATGTGCCGACAAATCCCGATAGGAGTCGCACGTACCTCGTTCTCAGGGCACACCAGATAAGTCAAGCTACGAGTAAAACCAGGCTTCGAGTTTCCCCGAGGTGGCCCCGCAGGTTGCTCGGTTCGGACCAACACTCGAAGGAGCACTGACCCGGGGGGGCTAAAATAAAGATGACCCTCGGGCTCCGGAAAGCCAAGGGAAAAGAATGGCATAGATGAGGCAAATGGTAAAACCAATGTTGGGTCTTGCTGGAAGAGTTTTATTCAAAGCGAACTGTCAAGGGGGTCGCATAAATCACCCAACCGCGTTAGGGACGCAAAATCCGGGAACATAATACCGATATGACGGAAACTAGGGCGGCAAGAGTGGAACAAAACACCAGGCATATGGCCGAGCCTTCCACCCTTTACCAAGTATATAGATGCATTAATAATATAAGAGATATTGTGATATCCCAACATAAACATAATCCAACATGGAGCAATCTTCATCTTCACCTGCAACTAGCAACGCTATAAGAGGGGTTGAGCAAAAGCAGAAACATAGCCAAACAACGGTTTGCTAGGAGGGGTGACAAAGGTTAAAAGTTCATGGCAATTTGGGAGGCTTGATAAGCAAGTGGTAGGTAACGCAGCATAGCGATAGAACGAAGCAACTAGCATAGCAATGATAGTAATGAGATCCAAGGTGACGGTCATCTTGCACGAAATCCCATAAGGAAGAAAAAGCGAGTCCATGAAGAAGATGAAGCCACGAAGGCAGACCAAGCGTGAGCGAACGAATCCTCACGATCATAGCAAGCAGGAACTATCGAGAAGAAGCACACAACATGATGAACACACCACACATAGACAAGACATGATGGACAACAAGCATGATGCATGACAAAGCTACATGAAGCTACTCATGGCAAGAGATGATGCATACAAGAGCAACACATCAAAGCAAATTTAAATGAGTAGGAAACAACATATAACAATTCCGGTAAGTCCTCATATGCAAATTTCGAAATTGGTCCAGAACTGAATAAACCTTATGTTCAAGTTGTTAAACAGCAAGTTAAGATGCACCAAGATGATCTACACGAGATTCTAGTCAAGTTACATATAAAGTTCATTTAATTCGGAGCTACAGCCTAGAAGATATGAGCAAAACAAGTTAAACATGGCATTGATGCAAAATGCATTCAAACGTCAAGCAAACACCTCAAAACAAGGATGCAACATATAATATGAAGCTACATGCAAAATCAAGCAAGTTCCATATAGAGCACACTCAAAACGGAGCAACGGTTCAAAACATACACTATACAAGTTTAAAGGACAAGTTGTCCAAAACAGCAACTAGACATCTAGCAAGCATCAAAACAACATGCTACAGAATCTCAACATAATAACAAAAGGCATGGACATGAATTACTGGTAAAGCATGACAAAACATGAACACTGAGATATCTTCAGAAATCACTAGAACGTGCTCAAAAAGACATGGCAAGATTGCAAATAATAACAGTTTCAGACTTAGCAGGAATAACATCAGGTTGCAATGTTTAGAGCTATCAAACAACATGCTACAGGAACATATCATAGAAACTTAAGGCATGGCATGATACTACTAAATGCATAGAACAAAAGTCTTTTACTGACCATGAGCCAAAAAGGATTAGAAGATATGATGGCACCCATGTAAACATGGAAAATGATATGACAGATTCATACATGGCAGGAACAACAATAAGTACGCATGTTGGTGAGCTTGTACCACTCACCACAGATCAAAACATGGCATGGCAGGGAAACCAGCAGTAAGAAGACATATTTATGAAGCTAAGCATGGCAAGATCAAGTTCATGGGGTGCATGGATCACTAAAAACAATCATCGCAACATTGAACTTAATGTTAACAGGCTGACATCAACATTATTTAGCAACTTTGGAGCAAGATTATAACAATCTATAGCAAGCTATAAATGCAACCAGGGGCATGGATGGATAGAGCATGACATGTATAACAAAGCATCCTTAGTGAATATCTCCATATTATGCATAGAATGACTTTTAGCAGCAGGTTTACATAGCATCACGAAATAACAGATTGAGTCTAGCAAAACAGCAACAGCAAATACCCTATTTAACAAGCTTGATGCACTCACTACAAGTCTCAAAAAATACATGGATTGCACCTCTGTAAAGATGGCATGGTGTAGATAAAAACACATGTAGAACTCATGCTCATAGGATGAACACATCAAATGCAACAAAAATGACAAATCACCAAGTTATAACAGTTTCAGCAGATTAACATCATATAGCACTCTAGCAAGGATGATTCGGGCATCAAGATGAACTTAAATGAACATGATGCAATGGAACAAAATGTAGAGAATCTCATGGCGAACATTTTGACATATTACACGCACGAAACGGAGCAGTGTGCACGGAGTTATGATGCAATGAACAGGGCAACATTATGCAAAAAAATAGGGACTGACGAGAAACGGGGTCAACCTTCGAGATCCAGATCTAGCACAGTTTTCGAGGTGGCGGCGCGAGCTCGCCGAGAACCGGCCGGAGCAGCGGGGAAGGCGGCGGTCGGGCTCGGGGTAGCCGGATTCAAGCGGGCGCCTGCCGGATCTGGCCGGAGGCAAAGGCGAGCGAGGCCGGAGGCGAGTGGGACCGCGACGCGAGCTTGAGGCGACGGCCATGGCAGAACCGGCAATGGCGCTGCCAATGGCGACGGAGCGCGGATGGCGGGTCAGTGAGGAGCGGGCGGCGAGGTCCTCTCTGGCGGGAGGCGGCGAGGGCCCGGGCGGCCCGGCTGATCAAGCGAAGCAGGCGTGCGCGGTCAAGTGAGCGCCTTGAGGGTTTCAAGCGGGCCGGGCCGAGCGGGCATGGAGGGATGGCGCCACGTGGCGTCCATGGGTTGGACAAAGAATGGTGATTTCGTCCGACCATCGGCGGACATGTCCGGCATGAGGAGGTAGAAGCTAGGGTTGGACTAAAATTCGGGGCGCATAGATAGGGAGAGGGAGCTAGGAGAGTCCAAATGAGGTGCGGTTTTCGCCCACACGATCGTGATCGAACGACCGAGAGCATGGATGTGACTTAGATGGGTTTTGGCCACTTTAAAGGGGTGTTGGGCTGCACGCAAAAGAGGCTTTTACGGTTACCCAGTTAACCGTTGGAGTACCAAACGACCTCCAAATGGCACGAAACTTGACAGGCGGTCTACCGGTGTTATAACAAGGCCGCTTGGCAAACCTCGGGCCATTCCGAGAAAGTTTAACACCCGCTCACAACAAGAGACAAAAGGGGAACGCCGGAGGACATAGGAGTGCCGGATTGCAAAACGGACAACGGGGAAAATGCTCGGATGCATGAGACGAACACGTATGCAAAATGAGATGCACATGATGACATGGCAAAATGCAACACGCAAGCAAATGACATGGCAACGACGGCGAATAATTGGCAGACACCTGGCGCAACGAATCCGGGGCGTTACAATTCTAGCATGTCACATATGACATGTTTGATGAGCTTGCCAAGTCTCATGTCATGGAGAACAGTATAACCCCATGAAACCCTCTCAAAACCACTTCTGTCCTTTTTCAAGTTTGAACAACTTTGCCTTTGTCAAATATGTCCAAATGCTCTCACACTTGGTGCACATGCTCAAATGGTGTAATAATGCATCTAGACCAAGTGGCACAAGTTGGAGAACAAGTTAACTTGATCAAAAAGCCCCAAAACCCTTCCCGTCCGTAACCAAATTTGAACAACTCCACATTGGCAACTTTCTCCTTTTGATCTCAACTTTTGTGGACATGTTCGTAACCTCAAATGATGACACTACACCAAGTGGTGCATCAAGGAGAATAGATTTGCATGGCTAAATCTTGGAAAGTCCATTTCATTGATTTCTAGGGTTTACCAAAGTTGCATTGTCAACTTTCTTCAAATGAGCTCCAACTTGGTGATCAACCTCATTTCTATATGACACTTGATCCTGTTAATCTTCATATCATTTGGAATCCATTTGCTTGCCCAAACCACATCAAACACCTTCTGGCAGAAATTTAAAATGCATGTTTTGGCCATTTCCACTAATCTCCATGAGCTAAGCTTTCTCCCACAACACCATCTGGTCCTCCTCTAACCCCTGCATCTTTCCCTGCCCGAGGGGCCATGATGATGGGGGTGAAAAGCTCTTTTTCCCTCTCTGGACAACACCATTTCTCTCTCTCTCAACCTCCCTCCTCACTCCAGTGGATCCCCAGGGCATCCAGTGCCATTGCCACATTGTTTACTCCCCCCTGCAGCTGCCAGACACAAGTGGGTGCGTGAGGACGCGAGAAAAAGCCGCGGGTGCCGGCATTTGCTGGCCTCGAGCACGCCAAGATGCTCCCGACCGCTGACGCCTGCGTTCCCGACCACCTCGAGCCTCCCTTGCACCGGTCGAGGTGCCTCGGCGTCTGCAACACGCCACCATCTTGGCCCCTCCTTCCCTCTCTGTCTGCCTGCAGGCTGCCGTGCCCAGAGCCGCCCGAGCCCGCCAATGCGCGTGCGAGCTCGTGGCTCCACCCGGAGCTTGCCCCCGCTCCCTCTCTCTCTTCCTGGCACCCTACTCGACTCCCACGAACGTCGTAGACAGCCCCTCTCCCTCCCTCCTAGCCTCCCGAGCCGTTGCCACGGCCCCCGTGCGCCGCGTCCACGGTGAGCCACGGGACGGCTATTTAAGGCCACCCCCAAGCCCCCTCTCTACTCCTTTGGCTCTCTCTCCTCCGTGCACCCTGGACTAGCCCACACCTCTCCCCGTGTCCTCCGCTCACCGCAATGGCCGGGCCGCCCGTCGGGCTCCGCCTAAATTGGCTATCCAGAAGCTTCTCCTCTCTCCCTAGCCACTCCAGTGCCCTCACCACCACCACCGACTCGCCTCAAGCACTCCATTCCCTCCTCCCGCGCCTACCACGCAAGACAAACCTCGCCGTGCCCGGCCTCCTCATGACCACCCAAGCCATCGCTGCACTGACCCTCCACGGCATGCGTGGCGCATGGATGGGTGGCGTGGCCTCCTGAGCACTCCTGGGCGGGCGTCACGGAGACGCTCAGAGCCCAGCAATCGCGGCGGGAGCCGCCTCCTCCCAATGACAGGCGCCTGTGGTGGTTGAAGGCGACTTCTGGTGGGGCCCAGCGTCGGCGACCAGTCGGGCCCCGCCGTTTAAGTGGAATCGGCTTCGGCCAAATCCGCTTTCCCCGCGCGTAGGCGTACTTCCTCGAAGCCGCCTTCGACGTCATCGTTGTCACCCGTGCGGCCCGTCTTCTTTGGGCGACCCACTAGCTATCTCTTGTCCAAAGGTCACGAGTTTTAGGTATAAACCTAAACCCTTTTCTTTTCTTTTCCAAAGAAGCTTCAAAAATCCATAAACAATTCAAATTAAGTCCAAATTTGATGATTCAAATTTCTGGTGACTCCATAAATCATGACCTACTCGTTGATGTAACATGCACATTTTTCCAGAAATATTTCTTTCACAAATAATTATAAAATCCCATTTTTTTCATTTCTGTCATAAACTTTAGAAAATCACAGAGAGCTCAAAATTGATCCAAATGCCATGATTCAAATTCCTAGATGCTTCTAAGTTCATAACTTAGTTTATGAACATTTTTCTTAATACTTTCTATGCAACACAATATAATGAGCCATTTCTTCATATTTGTCAACTTTGCAAATTCATAAGAAATTCATTTGAACTCCAAATCCAAAGTGAAACCAACTCCTAGATGCTTCTAAAATCATGGTTTGTTAAATGGGTGCCTTTGCTCATTTTCCAAATATATATTTCTGTACACTTCTTGCAAATCCATAAACCCCTTGATTCCATCATATTGAAATGTTCAGAGATATCCACTGATCCAATTCCAATGAAACCACTCTGGTTATTTTTCATATAACTAGAGATGTTCTAGAAAAGTCAAATTAATATTTTTAGAGCGCTTTTATTTTTCTGCCTTGTTCTGTTGCTTATTATGGTTGCTTTCGACGATAGTTGACGAAGTAGACGAAATGCTCGGAGTTGGACCAGAGATATTTGAAGACCTCGAAGACTTTGTTAAAACAGGCAAGCAGCCCTTTGACCATGATGAACCATTTTACATCATAATAGCATTTTCGTTGCTTCCTTTGGCGCATGATATACCTTGAATGGCAACCTTGCTAGGCTTGCCTCCGTTGCATACTCCACTGATACTTGCATTGTTTGTGACTCTACCCTTGCTAGAGTTGTGTTGGTGGGTTGTAGAAATATGCTATAGTAGATGGCTACGCAAAGTGGGTCAGGGTCATGCATGGAAAGAAACAAGTGTGGTTTGACATACTTGCAAATGTTTGATGGGTGCCACTAATGCCCACAGGAGATGATGATGAACTAGGTCACTACTTGGTGGAGAAGTAGTGTACCGAGGTTTGATAAAAGTGTTGTTCTGAGAGGCGGATTAGATTTAAGATTTGTCGACCGTCGCAACCTTACATGCTAACCACTCTACCCTTATATGGGAAAGGGCATTATTGATTACCTAGGCCGATACTAGCTTGGAGCCCGCATTACTAGTGACGGAGAGTTGTTGTTGCGCTCTCTCGGGGCGGGTCGTGCCAGTAGGCGGCCAAGAACATTTTATGGGGCACCAGACACACCGTTGGTACCCGTGCAGTGGTATGTGATGAATATGGGAGCAAGGCTCCACAAATTTTAAGTTGTGAAATGTTGGGCACGGGGTTACTACCAATCGAGTGGACTCCATGTTAGTGTCGTCTAGGGAAAGATAGTGATCGGTGCTTACCCCGGTGCGTGAGGTACCACGGGTCGTGGATGACACGGAAGTTCCCGGATCTTGTGGGTAAAGTGTGCAACCTCTGCAGAGTGTAAAACTATTGAATAGCCGTGTCCACGATTAAGGGCGATTGGGTGGTCTTTGCTTAGACTACGTCCATATGTTTCTCGACAAACAACACGATTTGGTAAATCTATTGGCGTGATTCGTGAGGAAGTCACAATGAGCTTGGCGTGAGTTGTTCATAACTCCCTCTCGATGTTGATGTACGTAACCTCCCGATACTTGTTGCGCATTTATTCATATCCTTGATAAATGTTGATCATACTTGCAAGAGAAAAACTAGCTTTCTGCAAAAATGCCAATTTAGCAGTAGTGCCTTGCATAATTATTCTGTTATCACCCTTGGGTTGCTTGCGAGTACATTCAAAGTACTTATTGGCTTGCCACTGATTATTTTATTGGCCAGGCATGAAAGAACAGGATATGATGAAGAATACTTCGTGACGAACATGCGAGCTAGGACGCTTCCCAGTCAGAATGCCTGTAGGGTTAAAGGCGGATGGCATGGGTCCAAGTTATCGACGAAGATTTCATTTGCAATGTTATACTCAAGACTTGACCATAATGGTCATAATTTATGTAAGACGGTATGTATGGATGTAAAACTCTTGTTATTCAGCTTCTATGTGTTCAGTGAGCATTGATCTCTGGGATCATTGTACACGTGCATTCGGTGATCATGACTTATGAGTCGGGGTCCCCACAGGGGCGTAGATAGTCTGGACCTAATACCAAACAGACATCGCAACCAAACCTAAACATCTAAGACCTAAGGTCCCAACCGGGGCCTTTGCTGGTATGGGGCACCTACCGATCCGGCGCACTCCTCAACCGGGGCGCTGCCGGGTATGAGGCCGCATGACCACTGCGACCAATCCATCTCCAGAGTTGTATTGTTGCATGTACCGTGCCAGGTCTCTCTGCCATCGACGCCACTACGACACCCGACAACGTCGTCCTCCTGCGTGAGTTCATCTTCCCACACCGAACTCCGAATCTGCACTGCGCCACGCCGTCAAGATCCGTCGCCATCAGTGTGTAGGGTGAATCACCGCTCCACCAAAGAATCCGTCCTCTGGTCCCTCGATCACGTGTGTACCTACAAGAATGACGCCCCCAAGGGAGGAACGACACCATAGCGCCGCCGTCATCCGATCATCCGATCTAGGGTTTCCCCCGGAGGTAGCAGAGAGTGGCCTTGAACTTCTCCATGGCGATGCCTTCAAGAAGGGAACAACGGAGATACCGCCACCACCGCCGGCCTTAGCAGACGCCGAAGGCAAGTTTTCACCCAAATCGCCAAAGGATCCAACTCTCGCACGGGCCGCCACTCAAAGACCACCAGTGTAACCTCGAGCACCGGCAGATCCATGAGCCACGGCACCATCAGATCCAGATCGCTGGCCACGCCGGGTCACGCCATCCCCAAGGCCGTCGAAGTCGAGACGGAGCCGATCACAAGACAGGACCACCGCCTCCAGACACGCCGGAGCGCTGCCGAGAGCCCAACCAGCGCCACGCTTGCCGAGGGCCACACGCGAGCGGACTCCCACGCACACGAAACATGGCGTGAGCCCCGCTGTCGACCCCAAGCTCAGCACGGCCGCCTCGCCCAACAAGGCCAACAACCGCCGCGATCCGCCCGCGCCAGATCCAGCGAGTCATGGGAGAAGAGATCCCGCTGCCGCCGACGCCGACCGGGCTTTGCCCGACGGCGGCGAGGAGGAGATGTCAGGGGAGGGACGAGGACGCGGCGGCGCTAGAGTTCCCCCCAGTCGCCGCGCCTACTTTAGCTTGAGTACACTCTTATAAATGGTTCTAGGACAAACAAGATTGAAGGAGTGTTTAACTGAAGCTTCGCTAAATATGTACAAGAAACATGAATCTGTATACGGCGCCACCATGAAGAGAGGAAATATTCCAGACATGACTCAGATAGCTAGTTCCACTTAATTAGTTATTACATACCTTAGGCATTTATCAGACCATGAAGTCATTTCTCAGCATAGTATACTCTTCTGTAGTTGTTTGCTCAAAACATTTATGCCAACAATATTAGCTTTGGAGCTCTCACATCATCCATCTGCTCACCTAAAAAAGAATAGAGGATATTAGACAATCAGTACAGCATACGTAACAGTCAGGTATATTCAGGAAAAGGAAAAAAATATTGAGCCTGTAGAGGGTCTGTAGTATATTTAGTCAAGGAAAAAACAATGAACAACACTTGCAATACATTTATTTTTTGCCTCTCATCTAATGTCAAACTTTGCCTACGTGCTCTTTGGCTTGCATTCCTCTCATCATGTGCCATTCATTGTCTTTTTTCTCTTCTTTGTGCATTAATCTTTTTCTTCTCAGCAGGTGTCAAATTTTGCCGACGTGCTCTAACACGTTCTCGCCTTGCTTGGATTTGTTCTGATGTACGGCTAGCATATCTTGTTGCTTCACGTGCACGCTTTCGCCCTATAGCATTTTTACGATAAATTAATTAAGTAGTTAAATAAAATTACTTATTCACACAATTTCGCCTTATAGATTTACCTTTTGAGCTTTCTCCGCACTCCAAGCCCTCAGTTGATATGAGCATGCCATTAGAAGGGAAAATCGTAGATGATTCGTTTGTCACTTCATCGTCCAAAGACGAGTGACTTGAACTTGTCATATCTGTTGGCTCGCGTATAAATAGACTTGTATGAGCACTTGGCATGCCAGTGGAGCAAGTTCTGTTGGACTTGGCTACAAAATAATGCATTTAAACTGCACACTGATTAGATGAAATAAGATATGAAATCCATAAAAACTGCAGTAAGATTGGATATAAATAATCCAGGATGTTGGAGTCAGTTATATAAGATGTGTATCATTCAGTACTTTTCCAACTGCTACTGATACAGTATTCAGACGGGGCAAGCTATAATTAGTTTTTTTATGTATGGCCATCATGCGTGAAACATGGGCCACAAAAACCTCCCATGGAATACCACGCCACTCCATAGCTGAAAGGCGAAGCGCCTGGCCTATGGCAAATATAACCAAATCAGTATAATACATGAACCTTCAAATTCTTAGTTTGTGATTCCTTTTATAATACTCAAGTTTCATTTCACAAGACGATTCTGGATAAGATATTGAAACTAAACACTGCTTATGGAAAAATAGAAAACAGTTCCATGTGCTACCAGCACCACATATGCAATTGCACAAGTAAGGTTTGTCTAATAACAAAGATGAAGCAAGGGTTGATGAGATCGTGGAGAAGATTTTAATATTCATTTACAACCCATACCTTGCCCTTGACGAAGAAGATTAGATGGCGAAGAGGAGTGAATCACATTTCCTCACACTCCCTTCAATCTGAAGGTTTGCGTGACCAATGTGTGACTTCTTGGGGGTGTAGTTTGAGCAGCGTGAGTCCCATATGCCTGCCCACTTATTTATATTGGGCTGTAGGAGTGGTTTCCGGAGAGTTGGAACTGGGCGCGCGGATTTGAACTTTGACAGAAATTTTGAACTTGGGAGGCGGGACGGGTGGGAAGGAGAGGCAACTGCATAGGCATAGTACCGGTGGCAAGAGTGGCGTCGCGAGCTCGGGGGATGGAACGTGCCGGCGGCGTACTTGCCAACGTCGGCGTCGGAGGAGATGGGGTGGAAGGAGGAGACGCCGGGAAGGAGGAGGGGGGAAGTGGTGGGCGACTGGGCTGCTGCGTCAGAGGATAAGGCAAGACAGGGGTCGCGGAATCGGAAGCGGACGGCGCCGGTGGCGTACTTGCCGACATCGGCGTCGGAGGAGATGGGGTAGGGGAGACAACAGGGAGGAGGGGGAATTGGTGGGCGCAGGGGCTGCTACATCAGAGGACGAGGGAGGAGAGGCGTCACGGACTTGGGGGACGGGCGGCGGCGGCTGCGTGTTTGCCGACGTCGGCGTCGGAGGAGACGGGGTCGGCGGGAGGAAAAATCGGGGAGGGCCAGAGGGACTGGGATCAGGTGACAGGCGCTACGGTGACATGCACGATGACATGTGGCCCAAATTTAAATTTAAACATTGTGAAAAAATTTGAAAAAATCATGCATGTTCACAGCACATATTAAGATAACTGCTAAAAATTTCAGATCAAAATTCGAAACATACATCGAGAAACAAAAAAGAGAAATATGTCATGAATAGTTCCCGAATGGTTCTTTGTAGACTATTCACATCTGAGTTTTTCTTTTTTATTTCTCAATGTATGTTTCGAATTTTGATCTGAAATTTTTAAGGGTTATGTTAATATGTGCTGTGAACATGCATGATTTTTTTCAGATTTTTTCGCAATGTTTAAATTTGAGCGGTGGTAGTGAGTGGTGGGGATGCTGCTGCAGTGAGGAGGCAGAAGAGGGCGTTAGGAGCGGACTGCATCGGCGGCGCCGGCGGTGTGTGGAGCGGCAGCGGCGCTGCCCTCTTCGGCTCCACTGTTTTCTTTTGTTTTCGTGAAGGATCAAATGCTTCGCTCGTTGGATCTGGATAAGGTTGGGGTGGCTAGAGCTCAACAAAGTGACACAAGGGTTTTTTTTTTTACAAACATGAATCACGGTTGGCTCTTGTGCGTCGGATGCAGATCTGATGGTCGAGAATGAAGTATGGCAGGCACACCATCACCACCAACTGGGTATTTTATAGTAGTAAGTAGAGACATGGCCAGTCTCACGTGAAAGTTCTCGAGGAGTCGGCTCGGATGGTGACGGCGGAAGAAGGGCCCTCACAATGAATCCACGGAATATTGACCGTTGGATTGCCAGGTCGAATGGCACACATGATGCCACGTTTCCTCATATTTGAACCTGTTAGTTACAACCGTCCGATTGTAAAGATCCAACGGCTCATATGTCATATTACTGGTACACTATATAGTAGTATAGATAATGGATGTCTTATTTCGTTAGAGCAATCCTATAGTTAATTTTCTGTTAACCGTAGCAAGTTTACTTCACTGTTGATGCAAAATCATTGATAAACACAAGCAGATTTAGTTTTGCATTACGCTGGATCAAAGTCACATGGAAGCAAATTTAAATGGTTCTGAATATATCACATATAATATTTCACATCTAAGTTGTGACATCAGCAGAAGCAATTAAAAGCATGGTTTGTAGGGTTGGAAGCATGTTTTTAATATGATGAGAGAAAACTTGAGTACACTTGTATTTCTTAGAATGGCATCCCTAATATGTTTGAAGCATGTGTTCTGTGTACTCATGATAATGGTTATTTTGTATATATGGATGTTTTATTTTGTTAGAACAATCCTATAGTCAATTTTCTGTTAAGCGTAGCAAGTTTACTTCACTATTGATGCAACATCATTAATAAACACAAGCAGATTTAATTTTGCATTATGTTGGAGCAAAGTCACACGAAACACATGGAAGCAAATTTAAATGGGTCTAACTATATCACATCTACCGGCCGCTGGAGCGCAACAAAAAAATCAAATTACAGACTCTGTTGCTTTGAAATCAAACTTGGAACTTCACATTGGGAAACACTAGTGCCTACCACTCCAACTAATAGTTGTTGTTGAATATTTAGAAGCTGGAAGTGATTAAGAACATAGTACAACATCAAGATTAGAAGACGCTTTAAAAAAAATGAAACCTTATTTGCAAATTGTCAACAATTTTGAAATGTAGAATATTTTTAAAACACAAAAAAATTGAAAACTCTTTTTCAAATGTGAGTAAATTTTGTAATTCCAACTTTTAAATAAGAACAATATTTGGTATTCCAAACAATTTCTTCACGAACAAAATTTGAAAAAAAAGCGAAGAAATTTTGAAAATCCCCAAACAGTTTAGCTTATTTTTTTAAAAAATCTATTTTTTTTGAAAAACATGAATAAATTTAGTTTATTTTTTTAATCATAAAGTCTCAATAAAAAATTGTTTTCACCATTTAAAAAATGTTCATACATTTCAAAAGAATGTTTGTGATGTTTAAAAGAATGTATTATATAATGAAAAAAAGTTTGGGCCTCGATTACGAGTCCAGGATATATAATGAAAAAAGTTTGTTTCCAGTTGTGCAATTCTTTTCATCCATCCGGAGTTTTTCAGAAGTTGATTTCTATTTCTTTTTACCGGGGGCCATCATTCCAGTCATCGTTCTCTATTTATCGCGGTGCTTCGTTCAAGTGTTCTTTAATCAGATTGTGATCTCCTTGTTCTTTTGCATCTAAATCCCCTCTTGCTTATTGGTTCTTCTAATTCTTCCGGAGATTCAGTCTCTTTCATCAGTCATTTTCGAATTCTTACGGTGGATCGTTCAAGATTCTTTTTCCTTGATTATCATTTTAATCCATTCGTTCTTTCGAATCCTACCGGTGGTTCATGAAGACTTTCTCAAGTTTTGTGCGATGTTTCCGCTTAATCCTTTTTCAACGAGAATAAGTATTATGCCAAATCCATTTCTTGTCATCAATTTAATTTGATGAAGGATAAGCATACAATAAATCTTATTCTTATTTCCTCGAAGTGTTTAATTCCTTCCTTCGGAGTTTGTTCGTAATGAATAAATTCTAGTTCCAAGTGTTTTCATCTTTTCTTTTCCGGAGTTCAATTTTCCTCGGCCATTTCGTCGGAACCTCCATCTAAATAATCGCAAGGCTCATCTTATTCTTTCTTCCTTCATTTTATCTCATCATTCTTTTGTCACCGGAGTTCTTCATGGTGGTTCTTCATGATTTATTTCTTTCTTCAAGAGTTCATCAAGATTTTGTTGGCGGAGTTTAAGTATCTTTTCTTTTCGCGTCTCGAAGTGCAATTAAGTCTTCATTTTCTTTTGAAGTGGAGTTTTGCATTTCTTCGTTCTTCTCAGCTATTCTATCATTTTCGTTTGTGGCCGTTAATCATCTTATGATCTTGAGATGTTACCTATAAGTCCACGACAAGCTCATTCTTTCGTTGTTGATTTTCTCAACAACTCCATTCAATCCTTCCTTCTAAGTTCATTTCTTTTCATTCTTTAATTCTTAGGAGGCATTGTGTTGTTCCTCTCGTCAGGTATCATTCCATCCCCTCAAGTTCATGTTCTTTCCCTTCCATTTTCAACCGGAGTGCTGCCTAAATCCTTTCAGTCTTATTCGTTTCTTTTCTCATTCTAACCACTCCGGTTAGAACGAGTCGTTTCATAGCATATCTGATTCCGCCAGCTTTCGATTCTCGTCATTCTCGTCGTTCCTCTCTTTTTCTCGAGTGCTTTCGATTCTTTTCCTCTTCTCTTGAGTTCTTGTTTCACCTTATCCCCTTTTCACTTCCGTCTCGGTCCTAAGATCTCGGGACGAGATCTCTTGTTAGTGGAGGAGTGTTGTAACGCCCCGGATTCGATGCGCCAGGTGTCCGCCAGTTATTCGTCAGCGTTGCCGTGCCATTTGCTTGTGTGTTGCACTTTGCCATGTCATTATCTGCATTTCATATCATGTCATCATGTGCATTTCATTTTGCATACGTGTTCGTCTCATGCATCCGAGCATTTTCCCCGTTGTCCGTTTTGCAATCCCAAGCACTCCTATGTTCCCGGCGCCCCTTTTACCTCTTTTCATGTGCGGGTATTAAACTTTCTCGGAATGGACCGAGGTTTGCCATGACCTTGGTATAGCACCCGGTGAACCGCCTGCCAAGTTTCGTGCCATTTGGAGTCCGTTTGATACTCCAACGGTTAACCGGGTAACCGCAAAAGCCTCCTTCTCTTTGCAGCCCAACACCCCTCCAAAGTGGCCCAAAACCCATCTAACTCCCCTCCATGCTCTCGGTCGTTCGATCACGATCGCGTGGCAAAACCGCACCTCATTTGGACTCTCCTAGCTCCCTCTACCTATAAAACTAGACCTCCTCCGAAATTCGCGGATCAAACCCTAGCAAATCTCCTCCCCGCGCCGCCGGACACGTCCACGTCGCGCCGGACGTGTCCGACCTGCGCCGCCGCCGCTCCCAGCCTCTCCCGGGCCGCCGCGTGGCAAGCGCCACCAGCTGCCGTGAGGCCGAGGCCCGCCCCCGGCCGCGCCGGGCGCCTCCGCCCGCCCACCGGCCTCCGCCTCGCCGCCGCAGGTCTCCGCCGCCGCCCGTCTTCGCCATGGCGCCGCCCGCCGCCATCTGCCCGGCCTCGCCGGCCTCTTCACCGCCGGCCGCCATGCCGCCGCGCCTCGTCGCCGGGCTCCTCCTCCACCGTCGCCGGTCGCCCCGTCGCCGGATCTGGGCGGGTGGATGAGATCCACCGCCCCGTGATCCAACGCATACGCCAGCGTCCGGATCTGCCCGTCCCGCTTCCTTCCGTCCCAGGTTGACTTTCCCCGAGCCTCGGATTTCCTCTAAGTCATTATCTGTGATAAATTTTATTGCATTTTCATCGCATCATAACTCTGCATCCATAGCTCCAATTCGTGCGTGTAATATGTAAAATTGTTCGCCTCAAAGAGTAGATCATTTCATCTCATTGCATCATTTACATTTGAGCTCATCTTGATGCCCGCAATGCTGTTAGAAGAGGGCTATGTGATGTTAGTTTCAGATTCTTATCAGAACATGCACTTTTGTCATTTTTGCCATGATTGATGTGTGCACCCTATGAACTTGAGTCCTACATGTGTTTTGTAATATGCCATGCCATCTTTATAGGGGTGTATGTCATGTATTTTTGTGATCTCTATGGTGACTAGCACAAGCATGCAAACTAGGCTTCATGATGTTGCTGATTTTAGTCCCTGTTCTGCTGATATTTTTATGCCATGTAAACTTGATGCTACCGAGAGATCCATGCTTATTTTGAGATACTTAAGTAAGGATGTTTTGAACATATGGTTATTCTATATCCATCCATGCCCTTGTTTGCAATTATGGAGTGCCATAGTTTGAGTCAATCGAGCTCTACTTTTGCTATAAAATGTTTCCTGGCAGATTGTTTACATGTTATTCAATTTTGCCAAGGTTGTTGTAGTTGATCCGTGTATGCTATGATGTTGTTCTTGCCATGTATAGCTTCTATGCCATGTCTTCTTACTGTGAGTTTCCTTTCCATGCCATGTATTGCTCTGTGGTGAGTTTCAAGCTCACCAACATTGCCTACTTATTGTTGTTCCTGCCTTGTATGAATCTGTAATATAACTTGCCATGTTTACATGGGTGCCATCATATTTTATGATCCTTTTTGGCTCATGGTCAGTAAAGGACTTTTTCTCTATGCAATTAGTAGATTCATGTCATGCCTTTTTTTGCCATGATAAGTTCCTGTAACATGTTGTTTGATAGCTCTAAACATTGCAACCTGATGTTATTTCTGCTTAAGCCTGAAACTGTTATTATTGGCAATCTTGCCATGTGTGTTTGAGCATGTTCTAGTGATTTCTGGAGATAGCTCAGTGTTCATGTTTTGTCATGCTTTACCTGTACATCATGCCCATGCCTTTTGTTTTTACGTTGAGATGCTGTAGCATATTGTTTTGATGCTTGCAATATGCCTACTTGCTGTTATGGACAGATTGTTGTTATGACTTGTATTGTGTGTATGTGTTGAACCGTTGCTCCGTTTGGAGTGTGCTCTATATGAAACTTGCTTGATTTTGCATGTAGTTTCATATTATCATGTTGCATCCATGATTTGAGGTGTGTGCTTGATGTTTGTATGCATTTTGCATCAATGCCATGTTTAACTTGTTTTGCTCATATCTTCTAGGCCGTAGCTCCGAATCTAATGAACTTTATATGTAATTTGACTAGAATTTCGTGTGGATCATCATGGTGCATCTTAACTTTCTGTTTAACAACTTGAACATAAAGTTATTCAGATCTGGACCAATTTCGAAATTTGCATATGAGGACTTCTAGGAATTGTTCTATGTTGTTTACGGCCTCATTTAAACTTGCCTTGATGTGTTGCTCTCGTTTGCATCATCCCTTGCCATGAGTAGCTTCATGTAGCCGTGTCATGCATCATGCTTGTTTGTGCATCATGCCTTGTTCATGTGTGGTGTGTTTACCATGTTGTGTGCTTCTTCTTGTTAGTTCCTGTTTTCGTTGCGATCGTGAGGATTCGTTCGTCTATGCTTGGTTCGGCTTCATCCGTTCGTCTTCTTTGGACTCATTCTTCTTCCTTGCGGGATTTCGTGCAAGATGACCGCTACCCTGGATCTCACTACTATCATTGCTATGCTAGTTGCTTCGTTCTATCGCTATCTTTGCGCTACCTATTACACATTTATCAAGCCATCCCAAATTGCCATGTCAGCCTCTAACTTTTGACACCTTTCCTATGCAAACCGTTGTTTGGCTATGTTACCGCTTTGCTCAGCCCCTCTTATAGCGTTGCTAGTTGCAGGTGAAGTTGAAGATTGCTCCCTTGACAGTTCGCTTTGAATAAGACTCCTCCAGCAAGGCCCAACATTGGTTTTACCATTTGCCTCACCTAGCCCTTTTTCCCTTGGGTTTTCGGAGCCCAAGGGTCATCTTTATTTTAGCCCCGGGGCGGTGCTTCTCTAAGTGCTGGCCTGAACCGAGCTGCCTGCGGGGCCCCCTCGGAGCAACTCAAGGTCTGGTTTTAATCGTAGCTAGTCTCATTCGGTGTTGCCCTGAGAACGAGATATGTGCAGCTCCTATCGGGATTGTCGGCGCATCGGGCGGCTTTGCTGGTCTTGTTTTATTGCTGTCGAAATGTCTTGTATCCGGGATTCCGAGACTGATCGGGTCTTCGAGGAGAAGGAATATCCTTCGTTGATCGCGAGAGCTTATCATGGGCTAAGTTGGGACACCCTGCAGGTATAAACTTTCGAGAGCCGTGCCGCGGTTATGTGGCGAGATGGGAATTTGTTAATATCCGGTTGTAGTAAACTTGAAGCAAACTCTTCTAAAATACACCAACCGTATGTGTAACCGTGAGTGTCTCTTTTCGGGGTTGATCGAGAGGAGAACACGGTTTCTGGGTTATGTCTGACGTAAGTAGGAGTTCATGATCACTTCTTGATCATTGCTAGTTGACGACCGTTCCTTTGTTTCTCTTCTCGCTCTCATTTGCGTATGTTAGCCACCATACTTGCTTAGCCGCTGCTGCAACCTCACCACTTTACCCCTTCCTTTTCCTTTAAGCTTTGCTAGTCTTGATACCCATGGTAATGGGATTCTTTGAGTCCTCGTGGCTCACAGATTTACTACACCATCGATTGCGATCCACAGGTTATGCGATGATCATGGCCTTGAGGCGATGTTTATTTGTGTTGGAGTTCTTCATCCGCTTCTTCGATCGGGGATAGGTTCGGTCGGCCTGGGCTAGCGAAAGTGGATATGGTTTGAGTTTCATTTATGTTTCATCCGTAGTCGGATGTTGATCTCTTGTATATGATGTTGTTGTATTCTTGTGGCATCTGTGCCTTATGTATGTATCCCCATCTATTATGTAATGTTGATGTAATGATATCCACCTTGCAAAAGCGTCTTCAAAATGCGCTTCTATCCTTGGTGGGACCTTCGAGTTCCTTTTGGATAGGGTCGCATCTTGGGCGTGACACTTGCACTGAGAGAAAAAAGTTAGGCCTCAGTTGCGAGTTGAGGTGGACTTGCAATTGGGACAAAAAAGTTCGGACCCCAGTTACGAGTTGAGGGTACACTTGCAACTGAGACAAAAAAATGTCAAGACCCAATTACGAGTCAAGGATGTGATTTCAATTGGGACAAAAAGAGATCAGCCTCAGTTACAAGTTAAGAATGGACTTGCAACTGAAACAAGAAAAAAAAAGACAACCCCTTTTTTGGTGGTGGACTGTCAACTAACAATGATTCGAAAATTCAATAATTTAAAAAAATGAAAAGGAGAAAAAAATAAAAATAAGAAAATCATGAATTGAAAAAGTTTACGAATTTGCACACAAATGAAAAAAGAAGAAATAGGAAAAAAGACAAAGAAACCAGAAAAACACAGTCGTTGCGCATGCACCACAAGCAGGGTACCTACAAACACACAGGAGCACAAACAAAGCAACGCCGCGTTAATCGGTGCTTAAATGGATCAACGCTGAAGCGAACAAAATGCATCCTCCTGTCGTTGAGTTTGACCGACTCTATCCCGACTTTGAACAAATGAAAGAATAGGCGCGTGACGTCCTCAAGCACTTTGAACAAACGAAAAAGAATCAAAGAACACGAATGTTGATGTCTAAATCGTGTGGTTAGAAAGTTAGATGTGATGTAACTATTTTCACATTTAGATGTGAAATAGCAAATCCAAATTTATATGATAATGGATTCAAATCTTCTTCCTATGGAAACAAATATTCCCTTCAATTTTGTATACAAGGCCACTATCAAAATTATAATTTGCATCTATACAAAGCCACTAACATCAATCGAGGTAAAATTGATGAGGTTTGCCTTGTACTAGCAACCGAGGATATTAATACCTCTTGCATGCATGTGGGAGTGAGAAGGTTGGTTATCGTGTACCACATTAATCAACCAATGAGGAGTGAGAGGGTTGTCTTGTTGTGTGTTGAAGAGAAAAATACACATTAATTAACACGTCAAGTGAGAAAAAAGACTACTCCTCGGCCGTCTGCAGGTTTACCCGACAAGAGAGTGGAAATAAGAGCATCTCCAGCCGCCCTCCAATAGGCCCCCCAGGGCGCCCTTTTTACTGCCAGTGCAGAAAAATCGCCCAGCCGGCAGCCGCGCCCCCAGATCCTCGTTTTTCGTCAGCTTGGGCCAAAATCACAACCGGCGAACCCAAGCAGAACCCAGCGCACGGGAGGCGCCCGGGGACACCGGCTGAAGCGAAAAGACGCGTGGACCCGCACTGTCGGGGACACCCGCCGGTTTTCCCGCCGTTTTCCGCTTTTCCCTCCCTTTTCCTCCCCACCACCCCCCCAGTCTCCCCCGCAGCTCCCGCCATTCTCCCCAGATCCGCGCGCCATGCCATTAAAGAAGTATGCGCCCCTCGCCTAGCCACTGATTCCGCCCAGCCAAAGCCGAGGAAGCTGAGGGCGCTGATGCCAAGCCTCCCGGGCTTGACGAACGCCCAGTGGAAGGTCGACGTTGATCGCCGGGCGGCGGAACAAGCTCAACATGAAGAAGGCCAGGGACGCGACGGCGGAGCAAGAGGAGACGTCTCGTGCGGTCATGGCGAACGAGTGCCAGCTCCTTCCGCCTCAACAGGCCGGCCAGTACCCACAAGGCGCGTGGGGCAGCCAGCAGAGCGTCGCGTCGCCGGCCAACTTCTCACTGCCAGTGTGGGGGTACGCACCGTCACCTGAATACACCGACGATGACGCGCTTGGCGGCTTCAACCCCAACATCACCTTCCGCATGGCTCTGCGCCATCCTCCCCCCCCCCCCCCCCCCGCTGCCGCCCCCGTCTTCAACCCCGACCCGCGCACGCCCTTCCCCGCGTTCATCGCCGGCCTCAACACCCAGTTCGGCTACTCGCCGACGTACTCAGGCTCGCCTGCACCAACTCTGCGTCGTGGACCCCTACCCTTCACATACGTTGGACACCACCGTCGACATGGAGGACGTCAAGCACGATGATGCCGAGGAGGAGGTGGAAGAGGAAGAACCGACGGAGCCAGCGGCCAAAGGGAGAAAGAAGAAGCAGCCGTCCAAAGCCATGCCGGGCGAGCCTCGCGTCAACTGGACGCCAAAGGAAGACAAGTGCCTCGCCGGAGCATGAAAGACTGTCAGCATCGAGCCAATCACTGGCGCGAATCAGAACGCCGACACCTACTGGAGAAGGGTCAAGACGGTGTTCGACGAGCGCAAATTGGTTGACCCCGACTTCGCCGGCATCCACATGGATTGCGGCGAGAAGGCCATGGCCAACCATTGGGCGACCATCCAGCAGGCCTGCAACAAGTGGCATGGGATTCAGGAGGAGGTCATTGCTCGCCCGGAGAGCGGCGTTAACGTAGAGCTTCAGGTATGTCCATCGCTCGCCGGCCCAGCTCTTCGCCGTGTACTTCGCCGACACTTGCTCTTTGTCTGTGTAGATGGTTCGAATGTTCGACATGTTTTGCCAGGACAACGACCAGGATTTCAAGTTCCTTCATGTCTTCATCGGGATAGAGTCGTGCGAGAAATGGACAGAGTGACGGCTCGCTCTCGCCAAGACCAAGGATAGTGTCTTCAACTGGACGCGCCTGCGTCGGCGGTGGCAGAAGGCGTCAAGATGGCAGCAAGAAAGCCAAGGCAGCGAGAGACTCGGCGTCTGCTGCCAAACGGCTGCAGTCGTCTGTAGAGCAGTGCATCGCCGACGCCAGGAGCCACGCCGCCAAGAGGGAGGAGAAGTCTAAGGCGAGGTGGTCGGCGCTAATGACGAAGCAGGACGTCAAGCTCGACTTTCTTAAGACCAACGTCGTCGCGAAGAAGAGGAACGCTGACCTGGCGTTCCTGATGGGAGCAGAGATGGCGACAATGGACCAGCAGGTGAAGGTGTGGTACCTGGCAGAGCGCAACCTCTCCCACCCCTATAGAGAAGCCTGCCATTTGAGTTCCATGTCTATTGTTCCTACCCTTTTGATTGCCGGACTTCAGCTATGTTCGATCGCCGACCTGTGGCATGATGATCGCCGAACTTATGTCGTTTTTTTATAGCGAAAAAGAACTTTAATTTTTTGTGTGTTTGGGGGCCGAAACCTAGGGGCGCGGCTGGAAACTTGATTCCCCTCAGGCCGAAAAAACTACCGGCGCAAACGCGCAAAGGCCTTCCCCAGGTGCGCTGGGGGGCCAAACGGCTGGAAATGCTCTAACAACCCATTTTGTGCATGGAAAGAAACAGCCTGGTCTAGCTTGGAGAATCAAATGGTTATAACATTCTCAGTCGCTACTGTCCAAGTTCAGATCTGGTCAAGGTACAACATTGCACCTTGATTAAAGGGCTATAATAAACGCAAAACACAAAAATAAATCAATTCTTTCCAGCTTTGCTTTATAGTGACATTCCATCATGGGTCTTAGAAGAGTGAAAATGTACACATGACAAACCAAACACCTGCAAAAGCAGAGGGCCCTATTCGCTTTCGTAGTCATCTTCATCTCCAAATGAAAAGACCGAAGCGTCTGCGGCGATGGCCTTGAACTCGCTCAAGCTGGATGATTCCACAGCAGGGGGGTGTGCTTTGGTGGAGCCGCTCTTGCTGCTAGCTTCAGTTTTGAGAGAGATAGCGTCAGCTGCCCTTGCAATTCCTTGATCGCCCGAAATGGTTATTTTCTCGATTCCGCTGGCAACAACTGATGGCTCCTGTTGTGCAACACTTGTTTCAGAAGCTTTGGCTCCATTTGCTCCACCTTGACCACTGCTGGAGACCTCCTTCCTGCCCTTGGATGACCCATCTTCTGCTTCATTGTCAGAAAAAACATCATCCTTATCATCACTTCCAGTTTCTTTCTTGGACTCTACAGGTGCAGCATTGCTGTCTTTGGCACTGCTGCTCGTAGAGGAATCAGCATCAGACTTCTTATCAGCAGATCCATCAGCTGGTTTTTGTTTTGGTGGTTGTGAACCACTATAATCTACTAGAACGATCTCAACCTGGAATCCTGGTGACGGCAATTTTCTCTGGATACCATAATAGTTAGTTAAGAGTCTGAACAAAGGTCAACAAGGTGAACTCAAGATAAATGACTCATCACTGGGCAAAATGTTTTCTTCACTTACTACTAGTAATATAAATCATTTTCATCAATGACAAATATAAAATGTACCAAGTCTGCTACAGCTCAACTAGAGCCAAACCTTGCATTACACATGGCAACTCATGGAATAAGGGTTCATTGGGTCCGTAGGAAATCTGCAGGAATTTCAAAGGAACATTTGTTCCTGTGGGAAAATTTTCCAACCTAAAGTTTGGGAGAAAGGAAAGGCGCGCATCTACTCGATGCCAGTGGGAGAAAGGAAAGGCAAATAAAATATTCATGGAACCATGATTAATAACAGGTGCACCAGTACCATTCCTTCGTTCTCCTGCAACCACCCAAATCGCACGCTCCCTATGTTTTCCTGTGGTTTTTCGGCTCCTTTATTTTGCAGGTGTGATCCTTCCCCATTCCTACACTTACTCATATTCCTATGTATTACACATAGTTCAAAAAAGCGCTAGGCGTTAATTGTGTGTTTTACCACCTCCTTGCGATTTCTGACCAAAGTGCATGCTTATGCGCAATTATGTGCAGATTAAGCGCAGTTACGCGCTAGGCGTTTTGCTACCGCCTAGAGCTAGGCACACCTTTTTTAACTATGGTTTTACACAACCGTGTCACGAACAGGGCCTAAAACAGTCATGTGGACTCAACAATATAAAGTGGATATTTAGCGTGCATCTTATTGAATAGTTCAATATTTTTATTTTTGAAATAAACTTCCGTTAATGTATTAACAACTTTGAATATTGGACATTGGATGAAGATAATCCGACGATACAGAGGTGGTAAATCCAAGCACTATTGGCCGTTGGATATCATCTTCACTCCATCGGATTCTACCACGTGCACTGATGAGGACATCCCCTACTGCAGTTACACCCACACATCTCACAGGTACACCTGCTCAAGTAACAAAAAGACAAGGACCAATCACCAGAGTTCGCACACGTCATTTCAGGACTTTGAGGGAGCCATAATGACACATGAAGGCATGGACAAAGCACACACGATAACACTTCATAATTTCATCCATAATCATCCTTAGGTATTGTGCCACGTCACTTTTGGGCCAGGCCCATGTAAAATCGAAATAAAGGGCAATAGGTTTCGAGTTCGTATTAGTGGAGAAACCGACATAGGGTTGATCCCCCCCCCCCCCAACCCCTCCAGGGCATCGTTTAGACTTGGGTTTTGTTTAGGTACAAATTCGCAATAGTTGCAAATTCATATATTTCATTTGTGTAACAACCAACCCAAGACCGCTTACGGAAACCCAACATTCAGCAGTTTATATTGCAAATCATAGGTCTTGCTTGTTCTTCAACTGCTTACAGGGACTGGAACTTTGTGATCAGGTTGACCGTGCCCTGGTGTGGTCAATAACAACTCCGGAATTGATTTAGCAATTACATAAGCGCAACCTCATCCCATGTTGTAGTTTAATTATCCAAACTTTTTTTCTTGTAGATGAATTGTCACTCTTTTTTACTTTATGATTTAGAGTGCACAATATACACAAATTCGAAAACACCAAACACTTTTTTGTTCTAGAATCTTCCATACTTTAACTATCCAAACTTTTTTTCGAATGAATTTCCATTCCTTTTTTTACTATATATGATTCACAATGCGCAATATGCACAAACCTCACTTCGCAGGCACTTCTCATTTGTTCTAGATCCTTCCATACTTTAATTCCCACAAGTTTGTTTCTTCAAAAATAATTCCATTCACTCTTAGTTCACAAAAAAACTCAAAGTTATGACAACATGTTCATAATTCCATTTGTCTTTGAAGATGCACTACTAGCTACTCAAAACTGCAATACGAGATACCTAAGGACAAATGTGCTGGATATATTTGACATTTTCATGTACTATATTATACCTTGCAGTCTTCAAATATTCTGTAGTTATAATTTGATTTTCAATGGGATGAACCACGAGAACTAAATCTACATCTACGCCATGCATATATGACTCCAAACTAACATGTTTACCTGTTTATCATGTGGTATATCGATATTCGTTCATACTTTGGTTATATCTATAAGCTCCTACTTGCAATTTGCACGTGTACCTACCTAGTCAAAATAATCAGTTACCTTGTCAAAATCAGCAATGAAGCATCGATTACCTTGTCAAAATCATCAAAATCAGTTGGATTCAGTGTCACTCTGTTCTCCATCATTGTTGTATTTAGCCAGCTGAAAAAGACAAGTGTAAAATATAATTAAGAATATAATTTATTTCCAGTTTCCCATGTAAGATTTTGATGCCATCAGATATATATAATATATATATATATATATATATATATATATATATATATATATATATGTATATTTCTGTAACTAAAGCAAGATACTTATGTAAAGGAATGATACATTATTAGAAAAAAGGAGCTTACCAGTAGAAATCTCCTTGCCGATCATGAAACTGAATCTTGAAATCACCAGCTACCTCTGCTAATCCAAGCTCCCCGGGCAACGCGAAAACCATAATTCCCTTCTTTGGTGCACTAAACCAGAAATCTTCTGGCTGAAAATGGGTTGAAAATTAAGTTACCAAATGAGAGCAGAGAGAGACTTCATGCATTTAGAGAATAGATCAAATATATAATAAAAGAAACAGCTTCTCTAGGTCATAGTGAAATAAGAGAGTTTGGAATATCTTTTGAGGTTTTTGGTACTTTGTATTACGGAATGTCATGTGGTGGGCCTTGGAGAAACACAAAGTCCCAACAAAGTAAATTAACCTCATCAAGGACATGTACGATAATGTTGTGACAAGTATTTGAACAAGCGATGGCGAGACTGATGACTTCCCGATCAAAATAGGACTGCACCAAGGGTCAGCTTTGAGCCCTTATCGTTTTGCTTTGGTGATGGATGAGGTCACAAGGAGATATCCCATGGTGTATGCTCTTTGCGGATGATATGGTGCTAGTCGATAATAGTCGGACGGGGGTTAACAGAAAGTTAGAGCTATGGAGACAAACCTTGGAATCGTAAGGTTTTAGGCTTAGTAGAACTAAAACTGAGTACATGAGGTGCAGTTTCAGTACTACTAGGCACGAGGAGGTTAGCCTTGATGGGTAGGTGGTACCTCAGAAGGACACCTTCCGATATTTGGGGTCAATGCTTTGCGAAGGATGGTGATATCGATGAAGATGTGAGACATCGGATCAAAGCCGGATGGATGAAGTGGTGCCAAGCTTTTGGCGTTCTCTGTGACAAGAGTGCCACAAAAGCTAAAAGGCGGGTTCTATAGGGGCGGCGATTAAGCCCCACAATGTTGTATGGCGTTGAGTGTTGGCCGACTAAAAGGCGACATGTTCAACGATTAGGTGTAGCGGAGATGCACATGTTGAGATGGATGTGTGGCCACACAAGAAAGAATCGGTCTGGAATGATGATATAGGGGATTGAGTTGGGCTAGCACCGGTGAAGAGAAGCTTGTTCAACATCTTACGAGATGGTTTGGACATATTCAATGCAGGCCTCGAAGCTCCAATGCATAGCAGACGGCTAAAATGTCTTGTGATGTCAAGAGAGGTTGGGGTAGACCAAACTTGACACGGGAGGAGTCCGTAAAGAGAGATCTGAAGGACTGGAATATCACCAAAGAACTAGCCATGGACAGGGGTGCGTGGAAGCTAGCTATCCATGTGCCAGAACCATGAGTTGGTTTCAAGATATTATGGGTTTCAGCTCTAGCCTACCCCAACTTGTTTGGGACTAAGGCTTTATTGTTGTTGGTGGTGGTACTTTGTTTTATGGAAACAACAAAACTGGAAACCTACTAGATTATGCTAAATAAAGCCTGAAACAAAGAAAAAGGAAAAGAAAAGAGATAACAAAGTAGGCTGCTCAAGTAGCAACCACACAAATTCCAAATGTACTTCCATTATAGCATTGTTTTTGTGTTTAGCTTCACTAATGCAAAATCCATAGAAACATGCAAGACATGTAAGGTAGAAGCCAACATATCTAGATTCCAAAAGTATTGTGCTCCTGTAACAAGTCAGCGGGCCGGCGGATCAAGGTGGAGGGTCGGTGAATCGGGGTGGAGCAGAGGTGGAGGGCCAGTGGATAGGCGCGGAGCAAAGGCCGGCTAGGCGAAGCAGAAGCCGGCAGGTCGATTGTTTGGCAGTGTGCAGTGGCATGTGGTAGAGGCATTGACTAAGGGGAGCAGCACGTGGCGTGCGCGGAAGCAGCAGCGACCAGAGGCAGGCACGCGTGTGGACAGGAGAAGAAATCAGCAGCAAGCCAAGAGGATTATGGCGGCGCAAGATTGGATGGAGCATGAGTTGTGCGTGCGATTTTTTTTTACCTAGGCTCTAATACCATGTTATGGATGCACCTTATCTCGATTGCATAGCCCAAGAGGCATATATATATATATATATATATATATATATATATATATATATATTACACAAGACTTGGGGTACAAGGAAAGAGACGTAGCCTAATAAGAACTCCTAGACCAATACTAATACTACTTAACAGGTCTGTCCTTTATATAGGAAAATTGGGAGCAATACAAGACCAGTTAGTTAAGCAAGAAATATTACAAAATATTATAAGCCATCGGTATATTAGAGGAGGCATGTATCTATTGTTGAGGAAGCAAAGAATCAACACAAAAAAATAGTGTTCAATATTTGTTAGTTTCATTTCTCTCTTGGACCTAATATCATTTACATTATGATATAACAACCATTACATTTCTTTACCAATGTAACACCCCATTGGTACTGAAAATGTTGGGCATACAACTGCTTCAAGCTATAGAAGACGGTACTAGGCTATGTCATACAACTGCTTCAAGCTATAGAAGACAGTACTAGGCCACTGATTTTTTTTAAGAACCTTTTTAACACTATGCGGTTTCCGCTATGAGCTTACAAAAACAAAGTGGGCGCAATCAATAATATGAACAACCTGCACAGATATTCGTGATACTCAACCGATAATTTTCAGAGTAAGCAGAAAGCCACAAACTACTGAACATAAACAAGAATGTTTTATTAATGAACAAAAACCAGAGTGGTTTATTGATGGAAAGGCATACCATTAGTTCTTTCGTTCTTGGGTGCTTCTTCAGAGAAAAAGAACACCTGCATAATAGGTTATTACTCAATGCAGAGGAGAAAAACTGCTAATCATAGAAAAAGAACAACAAGCTACTCTTTTACTATATGATATGTGAGATGAACATTTCTAGTTCAATTCATGATGTAAGATACCATTGTGATTGGACACAGTAATTGATGGCCTGATCCAATAGGGGCACCTATGAAGGCGAAATCCCCTAAGCATGCACCTGGAAAGTGTGGCACATGCTTAATCATTTACAAATGAGATACATGCAGATCATACTGAAATCATGGAGGAAGTAGTGTGAACACCTGCGAGGCGGCTGATTTTCACCATTGAAGTAAGTTAAGATACGCTCAAAGTACTTGACATATCTCTGTAATTTTTTCCAGCAAATTAAGAATAATGCATTGTTATATAAATAAATTAAAATAATCCAAGGGTTACTCACAATCTGGCTTGGAAGAATAAGCCCTTTTCCATCTACACATCTTTTCTGGTTGTAGTATTCAATGGACTCCTCCGCATGTAGGAAAGAACTGTCCATACATATGATGCACAAGCTTCCAATCTTATTAACCCTCAAAATTGGTAGGAGAATTGGCATGGCTAATTTTAATTAGCATGTAAGCATAAATACTGATTTTACCTTTAGGTATACTAGAAGGCTGGAGATCATCAACCCTGTTCTTGCTTTCCCAGCTTTGCAATGGACAACCACCACATTTTCTATGTCTTCCTTCAGCCATGAGTATGCACTTTGGCAAAATGATATGACAAGTTGTATCGGAGGACAATTATGATCGTCAAAAGGAAAGCATGCAACCTAAAATATACACATCAAATATGAATATTGAACAAAAATGATTATTTCATTATCAAACTGTGAAGGAAACTGAAGCAAGTGATTGGAAATTTTCAAATTATTTCTTGGTGGTGACAGGACAGGGACATAAACAGATATATAAGCTGCCCATACCTTTCCCTCAAAAAGAGATGCATCATACAGCCTTTCTGAGCAAAGGTTATACACCTTATATTTCCCCTGTAACATAATAATAAATATAGAGGTTAAAAGGCACAAATAGTTCAAGGAACATTTGTAACTGAACTTTGTAATTGATGTAAACGAAGATCAACTAGAAAACGTAATTGTCCTCCAATGACATTTAACTAAAATTTAACTACCCCAACGACATTTCACGAGATCTACCGAACTTCAAGAAACATGTGTTATAGGTTTGATCCACAGGAGTCCTTAACTGCAAAACTTCCAGTAGTATTGCACATTGGTAAAAATAGAGAAGATAGGTCTAACAATGCATAGAAGCAAAATATCATAGATGAATTACCACCCTCAAGCAAATGAAGAAGGCATTCATCACCTTAACAAAGATATGCATTGTACAACAGATGAAAAGGTTAACTTGCACATTCATCATAATAGAAATGCTAAAACCCATTGCTTTTATGCGACGCTTTGGCGTCAGGGTGCCCCCCAAGTCCAGGGCGCCGAGCCGCCTTTGACATCTACGAAAGGCATCCGCCTTGTCCATGTAATAGATATGTGTACTTCCTCCTTTATATAGGGGTATATTTGCATATATAGCATGTCTATATTCTGGCCTCCTTGGCCCGTGTATCTGAGGTCCAGTGGAGGATGCCGTCACGCTGCTTCATTAGATGGCGACACCCAGGCAGCTGCCTCACTTTGGACTGCATCGCCTCTACTCTCTACTGTCGCCTCCACTGTCTCGTCTTGGTCTCCTATGGCCTGATAGTGGAGTATGCTGCTGTTGCTCCCAAGGTAGTAGCACCTCATGCACCGCAGCCTGCTCGGCTCTCCAACTCAGCATGGCCTCCAATAGTGAACAAGAGAGCATTTGTTACCAACATGTCAGCAAAAGGCAAGTCCGCTGCTGCTGCTGCCAATAGTTCCAAGCAAATTGTTGCCATGTTTCGAAGAACACCTGAGGATCTTGTAGATGAAAGGCGCTTTTGGTGTTCTCAAAGCACTATGGAGTCCAGCACAAAGACTAAGGAAGAGAGGCACTATGTGAATGTGCAGTGAGCATTTGTTCTTCTGTGAGTGTGGCATACCATTTAATGCTACAAGCAGTAGACAATTTGAGATTGCAATTGAAGCCCCTTGCCAATATGGTTCAGGGTACAAGCCTCCTAGTGCCTATGAACCAAGACCTGAGAGAGAGCCATTGCTTAATGATTGTGTCAAGGAAACAAGTAGGGGTAACATGAGGCAGCATGGAAATAATAGAGAAGGAAACTCATGTCGGATGGCTGGTTGGATAGAAGGGAGCGCCGTTTGATTAACTTCCTTGTTAATAAATAATCCGGAGGACACTTCTTGGAGTTGGCTGATGTGTCGCTTAATCCGGGCGTTGCATGTTGCATTGTAGCTCAAATAAATAGAGGAAAACGGGGTAGAGAAGTCGCAAGTACGCACATGGCGCAAAACATTGTCTGTGTATGTGCGAGATAGAGTTGGGGTAACACCAATTGAAGAGAAGCTTGTCCAACATCGTATGAGATGGTTCGGGCATATTCAGCGCAGGCCTCCAGAAGCTCCAGTGTTTAGCGGACGGCTAAAGTGTGCGGAGATTGTCAAGAGAGGTCGGGGTAGACCGAATTTGACATGGGAGGAGTCCATTAAGAGAGACATGAAGGATTGGAGTATCACCAAAGAACTAGCTATGGGCCGAAGTGCGTGGAAGCTTGCTATTCATGTGCCAGAGCCATGAGTTGGTCGCGAGATCTTATGGGTTTCACCTCTAGCCTACCCCAACTTGTTTGGGACTAAAGGCTTTGTTGTTGTTGTTGTTGTTGTTGTTGTTGTGTGTTGAGTTCATCATGCTCAGCTCCCGCAAGCTCTTCCGGCCGACAATTGGCATCAGAGCCTTGTTAACCGGTGACCGGTGGACATGTCGAGCAGCGGAGGGCAGACAAACTCTCCCTCCCATGCCTCCAAGTCGCAGCCACTGAGGCCACGGGATGTGAGCCGCGACCACAGCCGAGTGCGGCAAGGGGGGAGCTGGTCATGCAGCAGGTCGTCCGGGAGATCGGCGGCGGCAGCAGTGGACTCTCCTTTCCCATGCTGAACATGGCAAACTACACCGACTGGTCCTGGTCACAGGTGAATATGCAAGCGCCTCTGGAACGCCATCGAGGGGCGGCGACATCCCGCCCGTGAGGATCGGCGGCGATGGTGGCGCTCCTAGCACTTTTAGGCTGCCACGGCGCCATTTCGGTTTTTTCTTTATTTCCCGTTTCTGTTAGAGCTTAGCTCGGGTTTCTAACAAACTTTGAGCGAGTCTTGTACTCAAGCACGATTCATTCGTGGGATAGAACGAACGCCACGGATCGTGGGCATTGCAGCTCAAATAGATAGAGGAGAAAGAAACAGAGAAATTGCAGGTTTGCACGCGGCGCAGAACATTCACTTCATCGTGCTCAGCTCCGGTGAGCCCTACCAGCCAACAGTAAAGAGAAAATGATGATGCCTTAGTTGTGAAGCTAAGGAGCTGCTTTAATGATGCACTTGCAAAAATGGTACTTGATGTCAATCTTCAAAACAAAATTGATCAACATGGGGAAAGGAAACCCTCGTGAGTCATGTTGAATGCAGCATGTTAATTTTTGCAAGGTAATTCCAGCAATGTAATTTATAGACAGACTCTTCATATATGTTTATTTTTACATGTTAATTGTTTGGTGGTGTGCATATTGTGGTCAGACCATTGAGCTACAAAGGTTTGAAAAGCGTATTGTTAGTCTTTGTGTTTCATCATTTGGCTGTGACAGAAATCGGAGCACATTTGAATTTGCGAGTCAACTAGTAAACTCTCTGTATTTATTCAATAGTAATTTCAGCAAGCTAGTTATTCATTTTATTTGCTATTTGTTTTTTCGAGAAAACGCAAAAGCCTTGCGTTTCTTTTCATTGAAAAGGGGTAGGTTCAGTTACAGACATCTGAGGATGTGGGGGTTACAGCAGGTGGATTAATGTACATCCCAGGTTTGGGGCAGCACAAGTCGGAGGCCAGGTGCCCCGGCTGCCGCCCATGAGCGGGCCTCGTCCTGAATGCTATCTAGGAGCGTGTTAAGGGATGGTGTTGCATTGTCAAAGACGCAGCTGTTCCTGTGCTTCCAGACCATCCAAGGCACGAGCAGCGCGACAGATTTCAGGGCCTTGCGAAGGGTCAGCGGCGTGTCTTCCTTGGCATGGTTCCACCAGTCCGTGGCGGCAGTTCTGTGTTGGGATCGGGGCGGTATGCGTAGCGGGCGAGGTCTCGTGCCATGCTTGTCGGGCTAGGGGCATTCGGCGGCGAGATGTCGCGCCGTCTCCGGTTGCTTTGGTCGCATAGGAGGCAGCGGGGATAATCGAGACCGTGGCGCGCCGACCTCTCTGCCGTCCGGCGGCGGTCCTGGTTGGCTAACGGTGGAAGAATTTGACCAGCGGCGTAACACTTCAGTTAGCTTCCGGGAATGACAGCCCGTTGATCCATGGAAGGTGGCCGTGTAGCAGGGCTGTCGCGGAGTAGGTGCCGCTAGCCGTCCATCTCCGGATCAACCTGTCCGGTGTGGTGGAGAGCTCGGTCTGTTGCGCATGATCTGCGAGCTGCGGAATCTTGACCAATCTCGTGGAGGCCGAGGTTGCCTTGGATGTCGCGTGCCTGGAGTTGCCATTGAGTCCGTCCGCCACGGTTCTCGTCTTCCGTCGTCGCTTGGGGATGCAGCCGTAGAGGTTGGGCATGAGCTCGCGCGCGGATTGGCCACCTATCCATCGGTCCTCCCGGGCGGCGGTTCGCCCATTCCCAATGGCGTGAACGTGGATGCCCGAGCGAGGCACGCGTTCCGTGGGCGAGAATTGAAGGTCCAACCCCTGCCATGCTCGCTCGGGTCTGTTCTCGAGAACCATAACCAGCGTGGTCGCGAGGCGAGACCGGCACGCTCGAGGTCTCGCACGCCCGTGCCCCCAAGCTCGATGGGGCGGCAAACTATGTTCGATTCACGTGGCGGTGTCCGCCATTGGCAGCGTGGCGTCCAGCCCAAAGAAAACCACGCTGAATCTTCTCGATCTGCTTGAGAGTTTTTGGGGCGCGAACGCAGCGATTGGTGCACCGGGATGGCACTCAAGACCGACTTAACCCGGTATGAGGCCCCGGTTTTAGTCATCGGCCAAGCCTTCCGGTCGGTAGGCGCGGCAACCGCATCAACCATGGGTTGTAGGTAGGCGGCGAGATGGGCGGCGTGGACATGGGGATGCCGAGGTAGGTGATGGGGAGAGTCGCCACCGGGCAGCCGAGGTGCGCGATCATTTCCGTGGCTGCTTGGTCGCCGTGCGAGGATGGTGGCGGAGCTCTTGGTGAAGTTCACCTTGGTAGGAGGCCCTGCCGAACAAAGGCGAGGATCTCCCGATCGCGATGGTGTCATCCGCCGTGGCGTGGCGAAGACCATGGCGTCGTCGGCGTGGGGAGATCGCCGGGATGTGGCGTCGTGGGTGTAGCGGCTGCAGGATGCCCAGGCGATGGCGCGCCGTAGGAGCCGTCGAAGTGTCGACCGCGAGCACGAAGAGCTGCGGGGACATGGAGTCGCCTGCCGGAGCCCTTGCCGGTGCCATATGGGTGGGCGGGCTCGCCGTTCGGGAGGATGCGTGTGCTCGCGAGAAGGCGGGAGGATGGCCGTCCACTCCAAGAATCTGTTCCCGAATCCATCTTGGCGTAGAACCTCAAAGAGGAATGGCCATGACAGGAATCAAAGCGTAGCGTGAGGTCGAGCTTGAGCATGACTCTCGGAGCTCCCAATTGGTGCGGCAGCTTGAGTGGCCCTTGACAAGGGCGTGGTTGTCGTGCAAGCTCCTTCCCGAGATGAAAGCATTTTGGTTGCGGCTAACCGGGTTGTCCAGCTTGGCACCGAGGCGGATCGAGAGCACCTTGGCGAAGATTTTGGCCACAAGGTGAATCAGCGGATCGGCCGGTAGTCGCGCAGCCCATGGGTGTCGGCTTTCTTTGGCAGCAGCGTCGGCAATGCTTGGTTCAACTTGTAGAACCCCTTCCGCCAGGTCATATAGTTCTTTGGAACACGCGTCAAGGAAATCCTGCACGATGGTAGTCCGACATGCGCGTAGAAATTCTCGTGAACCCGTCTGGGCTGGCGCCTTCTTGAGCGGGGAGGCGCTTGACAGCCTCCCAAATCTCCTCGGTATGAGCAGGCGCATCAAGGTCGGCGAGGTCGGTCGGCTCAATGAGCTGTGGCAGGTCCATGAAGTGCTCCCGAGGCGGTCGCCGTGCCCAAAGAAGGCCTCGAAATGGGCGAAGGCCGCCTCGGCCATGTCGAGTGGTCCGTGAGCACCACTGTCTTCCACGGCCAGTGTAGATGTGGTTCTTCTGCCGACGGAAAGAGCATTGCCGGTGGAAGAAAGCTGGTCTTTGGCGTCGCCGTCCTTGAGGTTGGCGATGCGAGAGCGTTCTTAGGCGATCGTCGCTCCATGGATGCGAGCCCAAGGTAGGATATCTTGAGCTGCTTGCGGGCCAGCCTCACAGTGGCGAGAGGTTGCGCGATTCACAGGCTTGGTCGAAGCGAGATGAGCTCCGTGATAGCGCCCGGCTTGGCCTTGATGTTGCCGTAGACACGGAACTCCGGCTAGTGAGGCTAGCCGCCGTTGCACATGGCCGGAGCATGAGCCGGTGGAAGGATCGACGTGATGTGTAGAGCCCGGGCTGCGGTCACCACGTCATGGAATCCGTCCAGCGTGGCGATATTCCTCAAAATGGAACCTCCGGTGTGAGGTGGGCGTGGGCGAGCAATCCGGCGAACGGGCGTGGTCCGGCACCACGGCCGAGACATCGAAGGTGGCATCCATTGTCGTGTCCTCCCAATCAGCGGTGCAAAGAACACGGTCGAGCTGCACAAGCGTCGGCGGTGTTTGCTCGTTGGACCATGTGTAGCGCCGCCCGTTGAGGTAGATCTCCTTGAGCGCGAGGTCATTTGTGAGACGGCGAAATTTGCCCATCATGCGCCGGTTGACGGTGCTCGTGTTTTTGTCGTCGTCGCGGAGGATAAGATTGAAGTCGCCGGAAACCATCCACGGGTCTGGCAGGCGGCTCGGATGTCGCGAAGCTCCTGCAGGAATGCAACCTTATGCGCATCTTCACGGGTCCGTATACCACCGTTAGCCACCAAGGAGGGCGGTGACCGTGGTCACGCCAGCGAAGATCGCATTGGTGGTGAACATTGGGTCCGTGATGGTCACGGCCTGCTCTTCCACGCCAAAGAAGATGCCGCCCGCGTGCCATCGGGGGGAGAATGCGATGTAGTCATCGAACTTCGGAACCAAGCGCATCAAGGACAATAGCCGAGTAGATCAACTCCATTTTCGTTTCTTGAATGCAAACAATGGAGGCCCGGTGGTGTCCGGCGACCGGATAGCATGTCGCCCTAGCCCGCTGTTCATGCCGCGCACATTCGAGATAGCGATCTTAAGGCCGTGATCCATGGGAGCAGGATCGACGGCGAAGCGGTGGCGATATCTTGGTCTAGCCTTCACATGCAACGTCGACGCCGCCGGTCACAACCGATGCCATGCACATCGGGATCTCGCGGTCAACCGATGTGTGGCAATGGCCTTGAGTACCGTCGAGGGTAGCGGTGCCGCGAACATGCCGTCATAGGCTTTCATCTCGGTGGCGGTGATCTTCTGATCGATCCCTATGATCCCAAGGGTGCGCAGGATTTGCACGTGGGCGCGCCGCTCCGCCGTGGGAGGGGCGCTCGGTTGGCAAGTCGTAGCTGCAGATCGTCCACGGCGAGGGGCGAAGTTGAGGGGTCGGCGTGGCTTCGGGATTTGCTATTTGTAGATCCATATAAAGAAAGGAAACACGTTACAATGGAAAAGAATGAATGATGTGTCTTTGTTTCATACAACCAGAAGATGCATAGGTTTCAAAAGAGGTGTGAGAAGAAGGCGACAAAAGTCGAGGTTTTTGATTGGGGCAATTAATGGGTTGACGCAACAATGTCACCACCAAAGGTGCTCGAGGGTGTCCTGATGACATTACATGGGAGGATGTTGGTGTGGCTATTGGTGCATCTTCGAACCTTTCGAGGTCGCAATCTTCCTAGGACAGCTATTACACTTCATAGAGGCGTCAGCGTCATGTGGCATACATAAGGCAGCACAAGAGACCTACACCAACACGGCCAACAATTCTTGCAAAAGATGAGGAAGAGGAGTTAGAGCAATACTCAAGTACCCCCAACACGAGAGGAGGATGATTGAGGCGTGATTGATGATGATAGTGTGAGCAATGATGACGATCCAACCAATGTTGACCAAGATGGTGGAGAAAACACCAATGTCACCATGGATGAGTTATATGATGGTTATTGAGACTTGGAGATGAAAGTTGAGAGTTGAGAGACATGAGAGAGTTGACAAGCCTTAAGCCTTTTGCTATCTTTGGTATTATGTGGGCGTTTTTATGCCATTGTAGTAATGTTTTAAGAATCACCGAGGAACTAGCCATGGACATGGGTGCGTGGAAGTTTGCTATCCTTGTGCCGAACCATGAGTTAGTTGCGAGATCTTATGGGTTTCACCTCTAGCCTACCCCAACTTGCTTGGGACTAAAGGCTTTGTTGTTGTTATTCTTTGTTGTTGTAGTGATGTTTAAGAATCGAGATTCATGACTAATGTCATGTGGTTAGCTGGTTGTGCAATATATCATACCTTTGCATCATGCTAGTTATCTTGTTTTTCACTTTTGCGGTTTTGCTCACGCTTAGTTCTCTGTTTTTCATTATTTGTGGACAAGTTATTAAGTTATAACATATTTGTTCATGTGCATGCCGCTTTACATTTTGGAGAAGAGCAAGTGCAAAGAGGATGGGAGGGATGGATGCTATGTGGGCTCTACAACCAGCAATTTCAAGGTGTGTATCTACCAAATTCTTCTCTACTCTGCTGCTCATAGTAGTTCAGAATTGTCTAATTGTGTCGCTCACCTTACGCTTTAAGCGACTAAAAGGTGAGGCGGTACTAGGGCGCCTCGCCTCGCCTTACCGCCTTAAAAACATTGATCAAACCCCTTGATGTAGATACTTGAGGTGAACAAGTTATCAACTGTTCTGGCGCTAGTGTCTTCGAGAAGTTATTCCTGTGTCATATTCAGAGGGCATGCCTACACTGAAGCAAGCTGCTTCTTTTTGCGAGAAAGAGAAGCGAACTCATGTTATTAAGTTAGTGCAGCATGGTCAAGGTAGCAAGAAACATATGGAAGCATAAACAAGTAAATATCAGACATATATCTGTAAGGCACTCTTAAAAACCTGAAATTTATCATGTATGTTAAGAAACTTAATAGATAGCAAAAGCTACCTTGTGATGCATTTCAAAGAACCTGATGACTTCCTCCATGTGGTTGCGATAAAAGCCCTGGAATAGAGGTATTGACGTGTTTAATTCTAGAGACAATACAAAGGAGCTCCAACTTCAAAGTGTGACACTGACCTCAAAATATCCGAAAATCCCTGAGCTCAAATCACCGGCAGGAAAACCCATAGCAATTATGTTCTCTGTAATATATGTCATGTCTAAATCAAATCCTCCTTCCTATTATAAGAACGAGAAATTTGTCAACATCTATTGTCTTGCTGCTATGGCCACAAAAGCTAAATTATTAAGTGAAACCATCCTGCCTACTGTTTTTCGTATAGTTTCTAAGGTGTTCGAGAAAATAACTGACTACCAAGGATCTTCTGAAGATAATCACACAGATCATTACTCTAATTCTCCAAAATAGTAAAAGTGTGACCCTCCTCTCCATATAGCATTCTTGATTGTCCTTGCTATTATCAAAGTAGCAAAATACTGATAAATTATCATAATCATGAGGCATGACACTGCTTACCGAACCCAGCTAAGAACATGCAAATATGAACCTTGAACCAAATGACATGTGACTTGTGAGAAGATGCATGCTAAATATGAACACATATTAATGTCTAAAACCTCCTAACATGGATGACTTGGTGCTGGAAGAAGGCATTTTCAACGACACACACCATCATTTTTCATAAGTTAGAAGCGAGCAATGGAGCAAACATAGCATTCAAGGAATTGTGTGCGAACTATTAGAGTTTCCATGATGAAAGAGGAACAAAATTGTTGCTCAATTAGAGGCATGTATGCTTGTCCTGATCATGTTAGTGCAATACTATGAGAACTGAAAAATAAAAGAAATGCGTTTGAAAGATATAAAGGTTCACCCAAGATTTCATATTCGAACACCTATAAATGTACCTGATATCGCCTCTTATTCTGTGAGACCATGTGGCGAGCCTTAACTTGCACTGCCTTAACAGCATTCTTAGAGGAATCCACAATGCCTCTTGTCAAGGAACCAAAAACACCAGCTTGTGCAGTAGTTGGGGTTGTGCTGCCTTCAGCACTCTCATCTTGCTGTGGATCTTTTGGAGACAGCCGCAATCCAAGGCCACTAGCGAGACGGAAGCGGTATTTTTACCTGTTGGTGATTCTTGACCTGAAGAAGGCTGAGGGATTTTCAGATTTTTCGCCCAGGAAGATAAGCCTGATGTAGAAAACATGGATGATGGTGCCTCGCGTCCTGCAGCATCTTGTGTAGTGGCAGAAGTTGGAGCAGAAGGAGATGAAGGGGCAACAGGATTTGGACTGGCAGCCTGTGTCGCGGAATCATTTGAAAGAGCACGTGGAACAGGATCAGCAGTAGTAACAGCAGGAAGTGGAGATGAATCCTGGTTATCCATAGGAGTATCAGACGGGGGGAGAGATGGCTTGACTTGTTGTTGTTCCATGATTGACTAACGGAGTTTATTAATCTCAGGTGAACGAATGACAAGCCACATCTGCAAGACCATCATCATAAGAAAGCAGCTCAATCTGCAAGTGCAAATCATGTCCTCGACTAACTGCATATATTTATTTACACGGAATTTGAGTGCATAACTACAATTTCACTCTTAACAAGCGCAAAAGATCTCATTCTAAACAATATGTTATGTTGCATCAACACATCAGCCAAGCAATGTATCACTTTACACATTCACATATCTAACAAAAGACAACTTAGAATAATTATCATCTTATCGATATCACTGATTACTTGCAACTGGACAGGTTATTCCACATGTACAAGAACTGAAAATACAAATGAGAGCTCGTCCACACTAAAACTAACACAGGAACAAGAACCGCAACCTGAGCTACCACGGCAGCGAGACACGTAGTTAACAAGAATCTTTAAGCCTAACAAGAATCTCACGACGAGCTCGGACAAAGCAACGTGTGAAAGAACCGCTCTGAAGGGGATCTCTCGGGTCGGCTACGGACTCAAGAACTTATAATAGATGAGAAGCGGAGGTTGTGGCCTGGCCTTACCAGCAAGGTCCGGATCTGTGTGTCGTTCCTTCCCTCGAGGCTTGGCGAGTTGGCGACGACGGCGAGCTGCCTGATGGAGGGGGGAGAAGGGCGGTTGCTTCTTCGGCGGAGGTCTGTGTGGGAAACAGAGAGATGGGGATCGCGGGCGGGTTTGGTGGGGTGCAGCGGGAGGAGACGACCCTGGAGTGGGTACAGGGGGTTAATTGGAATTTTTGTGCAAAAGAAAGGGTAAGGGCATCTCCCGTCAAACCGTTTTGAAGGACGGTCTGGACGTGTTTATCACTACAACTAGATCGGGACCGCACCTTGACGCAAGGTTGCCGGTCCGAGCGACATGATCAAATAAGTAATGTTCATGTTAGTAGAAATCCTCGTTTAGCATTATGTATTGAACAAAATAAAAAAAAGAAACAAATTCACTTGTAATAGAAGTAAGACATCATTTGAGTTCAACATCGTCATAAGATTATATAAGGCAGCATAGAGTTTAAGTTCAGTGCATTCATGAGATCACAGAAGATAGCCATTTGACAATAAGTTTAGTATTAAGAGCGCAAAAATGAGATAGTTAACACGCGGTGTTGCCTACTTCAACCCTTGGTCCAACACACCAAATCCAAAAAAATAAACTTGGTACACATTTCACCAAGAGTATAAGTTCACATCGCATCAATCCCATACAAAAACACATAATAAGGATCTTAATTTTCAAGAGGCATTCCTTTGGTTATCACGCTGAGCAACAACCAGTTGCAGCAAAACAATCAATAACACTTAAAACTACCAAACTAATACCTTAAGCCTGAAAATCTGCATCTACTTACATAACACAACAACAAATACCTATACATAAGTGGTCAAATTCACTATTGAACTATCTTCCAAGAGAGGATCATCAAATTATTCTCATATTCCAGAGTGAGTGCCTACATCACGGTCACACGCAATGGGCACAAGCATTCGCTTCTTGATCTAGGTGAACTGAAGGCCCGTGTTTGCACCTAAAGCCAAGCAAGAGCTTAGACTCAAGCTCTGTACCAGGCCAATGTTGTCCATGATTCGCAAGCATGTCCTTTAAGTTCTTGAAACAGAGTAGAAACCTGCATATATTTGTAATCAGAAATTAGAGAGATCAACAAAGAAAAAGGAGTGAAAGTCTCATTATTTTTGAAGGGGGAAAGAGGAGGAAGTAATTCCTTGTAAGAATCACAATGTATTACCAGAAGTGACATAGAATAACATAGAGATTACGACAAGGTTTTATGATATATATATATATATATATATATATATATATATATATATATATATATGTATGGCATGGATCTCACCATTATTTGCTCACGATTAATACCACAAATTATTATTTTTGAATGTATCCTGCCATCACGTGCATTATGTTAAACATGCACCATCCCAACAAGTGGATCTTCTAGTTATTCTGTCAATCAACATATTGACTTGAAAAGAACTAATACTTCCATACAACTGAGAAAATAAAATTAAAGTAGCAACAATGCAGGTGTACGGACTGAACTCTTTCTCAAAATAATACGTATATGCTTCAGATTTAACCACCATGTATTTATTACACCTATCTTCTAACCAGATAGTTTAAGAGACTCTCACTAAAAATGTTAAAATGAGAATCCTATGAAATATCATGAAACACAGAAGGTTCTTTATAAATGAAGAAGATGGTTAACAGGGCAAGCATAGAATAATCCACTAAAGCAAAGAATGTGACTATAGTTGAAAAAAAAGCAATCCACACACACACATAATGTGCCGCACTGAAATTCAGGATAGCAAAAGCAAAAATTAGTTACTTAGCCTTATATCGATCTCCACCGATGGTTGGATCCTCCATTGCTGCACCTCCGCCTGCTTTTAATGGCATAGGCGCGCGCACACACACACACAAAGACCTATAGGCGGCCGGCGGATTAGGTTAGCGTATCACGTGAGGTCGAGAAACCATGTATCCATGTCGAGCACCAATGGGCTTGTTTGCACATATTTTGAATGATGATAGTATCAAAGTGACTTGAGGTGCCTAGAAAAGTAGAGTGAGCACTACGTATACTATTAACAGTTAAAGAAATGAGAAATACAGTGGTTAACTCAACAGATTCATCTAAATATCTAACAACCATTTGTGACTTGTTGGTAGTATAGCAGAACGACAACCTTCTATAACATATGTAACTCTAAACAGACCCAAGTTCTCAGGTCTAAAATGATCTTAGACAAACAAACAACTGATTTATTTTGAAGTTCAGTTAACATCTCCAAGGAGCACACAAAACAAATAGACAATTTGATGTACTATATTTGCATGAAGAGATGAGGTATGACACTCCTTTCAGTGAACTAATTACCTAACCAGCAGTCATTTCAATTTCTCAATTGAAGAATTCCCCAAACAGAAATGTGAGAACCAGCCTCCATGATCTGCCTAAATAAATCAATTGAAGCAAATCAGGATTAAGAAACACTGTACAAAACAAAGATTGGAACTACATTATTGCAAGGTAATTGTTGGTAGAAGAGGGGCAGAAAAAATAAAGACAATGGGCAATATGGTGGTGAACCCTAGCTGCTTCAGTTTCTGCTGCTAGAGTAAGAAGGACGGACCTGTTAGGCGGCCGGCGGAAGAGGACAGTGTGTCGCAAGGTCAAGAAAGCACGTATCCGCAGGCTCATGGGCCAAACTGCACATCACAGAAACCTGGGTCATGCATAGATTAAAAGAAGGCACCTACATGTAAAAAAACACCTTTGTGTGATCAAGAACCTCCAAGTTTCTTTCTATGCATGCAAGATATTTGTGATTTCCTAACTGAAGAAGGTTTAAATCCCGAAATAGAGCAATTCAAGTTTGAGTCCAGTCTGCTCCCAGCAATGGCAAAGGCCAAGCTCGACGGGGAAAAAAGCGGCTGAGAAATTAAGATGTTTCTTGATCTAGCAAAAGGGAACCAGGTTATTCAAAAGAAGGAAGCATTTATATTTTCAAATATTCTTCAACATACCCGCCATGAAATTAAGATGTTTCTTGATTAAGTAAGGAAACACACAATTGATAAACAGGGGATGGACATGCATCCGTTGAAAAAAGGCAGAGATAAATTGCAACACCGTCGAATCATCTTTAGAAAAGATCCAGGGTTTCAAGTCAAAGATAAATTCATGTTGCTAATGTAACTACTACTGTACTTGTCTTAGAAGCATGTCTCAATCGATCAGACCTGATTATAAATATTTATTAGGATAATAAAGTTTGCAATATACAATGTCAAAGTTACATTTCCTTCCAGATCTAAATCATCAACTCCTAATATGCCAAGTAAACCAGATCATCATATAACAGCTAAAGTAGATGGCCATAGATCCATGGTGACGGGAAGTTTAAAATTTTCCCTGAAGGAAATAACTATCTATGTATACAAAAGCAAAAAAACATTAGTAGCACCTAAGCAAGTCAGTGGCTGCAAGGCATCAGCTAACCCACAAAAGAATATTGATAGCAATGGTGTAAGAGTTCAGTTTAACATGCGAAGAACAATCTATTAAACAATGGTGCAGTTCATTTAACATGCAAAGAAAAATTTATCGAACGATGGCATAAGGCCAGCATAATACCTAACAGGTTGTAGTTCTCACAAAAAACACTTCATTATTAATTTGATGCTTCAATTTTCTCTTGACTCTCTCACATTACCAAAATGATGACTTGCAGGAGCTAAAACTACTGAAACTCTTATACCTATGAAAATAGCGCCGCATGAAGGCGAGTTGGCAGCAGTAAGGAAAAATAGGGCAGCAGCAGTGTAGCGATGCACTCTTCCGGCCTCCCTTGCTCTTTCATAATTTCAAGGTGACCTCCTTTGTTGTCCCTCCCAAGCCGCAGCACACACACATGCTGATCTGTATCTCGAGGTGTAAAAAATGGACTAGAACACACACACACACACACACACACATCTCTGGTGTTAACAAATTATTTCTTTTGTCTGAGTACCTTTATCTAATCAAATAACCTAGAATTACGAGTTAAAATACCATGTTATTCTAGTAAATAAAGAACCTTCGTCTAATAAAAAAAATCTCCTTCCTACAGATAGTAGGTATGAACCATCGAACCTAGGAACCAATGAACTATCCGAGGACTAACCATGAAATGCTTCATCATGAACATCGAATCCACGAGGCTGGAGGTGCTCGTGAGCAGTGTGTGCAGCTACCCACCAGAGGAAGTATCTAGCGAAATCTGCCCGTCATGTGATCCGTCTATCAGCACAACACAACACTTGCAAATCCTAGGAAAAGATCACATAAGCAGCACATTTGGCAATTATAATGTGTCACAGATCTTACTGGGGTAGGCCAAACATCAACGAGCTAACGAGGGGGCCATCCATGAGAGGCATGGATAGAGGAAAAAATACTGACTGCCCTACAATTGTGCAGTGACCTAATCATGCAAACTTGTACTATGAATGCGGCAAACATCCAAGTCACTCCGTGCACGAAATACAGACCAAACAATATAAACAACGTGGATATGCCATTGTGACGGGCGAATAAACATCTAGTATAATAGACCAACATTAATCAAAGCGGGATCTTGGTAAAGCAATGCATATTTGATAGAAATAGGGAAATAAATTCTAAATGGCAGATGTGAGAACTGAGAAGAGAAAGCAAAGACCATACTTGAAGATCTTCACGGAAATATATGCTCCAATTTGGGAACCACACGTGTATTGTTTGGATGGTGCGCATAACTACATCATCATTTATCTGAAAATAATACGACATGCTTTGTTTAGCACACATAGTTTAGTGGTACAAAATAAGAAAAAAAACATATATATATTTTAGAGCTGGAAGGGATAGTAAGAAGCATGAGTTCTGCTTACAAATTGTAAATCCAAGTCATTCTGATGGCACAATGGGGCTGAATCGACACACGACAACATGTACCAAATTTCAAAGACTTCAGTTATTCCCTACCAATCATCACAATATAATTGCAACATACTGCATGACTTTCTTTTGCTTCATATGGACTGAAAGTGAAAGGTTTCAGTTTTCATAAAAAACCGTGATTAACAAAATGATGACTTGCAGGAGGCTAGAAATATGAGTAATGGTACATCTACAGAGCGAATTCATTATGAACCATAAACCCTGTTAGCAACAGCTCTCTCTCTCTCTCTCTCTCTCTCTCTCACACACACACACACACACACAAGCACACACACATTTTCTAGTCAGCGCAGATGCAAAGCAATACCAGTACCAAAGCACCACGCCCCTCCTCTTCTTTCTTGCTCACCTTTGAAGCACTCAGGAGCTGGGCTTCGTAGTGGCGGCGGATCTGGTAGAGGTGTGCATAGGATAGGAGATTAGCAACAACAAAAATAATAAGTAGGCTTCAAGAAGTGGGCCTACCTTCGAAGGAGCACGGTCGCGGCGGCTGGTAAAATGCATCGGACACGAGTAACAGGTCCGCTCTTTGGCGGATCAGTCATAGAGTCAACTTCTGTCTAGTACTCTAGGAAAAAAACATTTTCCCCACTATCATTAAGCAGAAATAATATCTGTAACGTCAAGTCATACTTCAGGAGAGTAAAGTATCAATGCGAGACTAAAACAGACAACCATGTCAAGTATTAAGGTGCTACTTTGAGTTGACTTAGTTCATGTATCAAGTTTAATACTCAGATAGCCAGAGGATCACTGCAGTGCTCTTTTTATCAACACCTACATTATTTACAAGTATGACCATTGATTTAAAACTTCAACTGGATCAAGCAACAACGCCACAATGGTTCTGAAATTATTAGGCACTGAAGTACGTTCATCCAAAATTTAAATCCCAGGGACATAGTTATGCTAATCCACAATCCAACGACTACGTCACAAACGCATTTAAGAACTTCCTCCAACACAGAAGTTTTTTTTACGGATAAGATTTAGAATGAAAATGGCAAGAATAACATTTACATTGAGGATAAAAAACTAATGTGACAAATAATACATCAGACTTACATTATCTATGGCAAACATGTTGAATATTCCTTTCAAGTAATCAATCACTTCATTTGTCAATTCCACCGTCTGTAACAAAGATAGTGATATGACTTTAGTACCAAAGAAATATTATAGACCAAAGGTATGGCAAATATTAAACACATAGATAAATGAATATTGAAGCCAGGATTGCATATACCCACCATACAGTTGAAATCAACTATAAACTTACACGTAATCCCTTATAAGAACAACTTGACACTAAAATATATGTGCACTTAAAAATTGGTCTAGCTTCAACTGACAACAAAATTTGAATAGCTCACAGTAATCAACAGAACATTACTTGATCAGGAGCTCGCTTGACTGACGTTGGAATGAATTCATCTCTAAGCTTGATTTAATTATCATAACCAAATTTCCTCAATATTGTCCATGTAATTTCCAAACGACCTTTCTCAATAAAAAGAGCATGAAGGAAAAGGAACCAAGTCAATGTAAGGCCACTATCATTTACGCCTTCGGGCATCTTCTCTTGAATAACTCTCTTCACGCCTGATATTTTAGTAGGCTGGAGAGGAGCGCTAAAACATCTGACCTGCAAACCAATGGAATGAGAATTTCAGTATCACCATACATAGAAGAATGTCAATAAAAAACTCTAGTCAGCCTCATGTTAAGATAAAGGAAGAACGGTGGCCTCAGTGAATACAAACCTGAAAGTCATTGAGCTCCACATCACTGAGAGCTCCATCCCTGTCGTGGTCACATAGAATGAATATCCGCTTCAAAGCCCTCACAACGTGTCTTTAGAGATTGTGTCTCTTGGTCAAATAGAGGAGGCTGTGGGGTGAAGCGCTGCCTTACAGGCATAGTAGAAGACCTCGGGCACCTGTGGTTCATAAACATTTGTTTAGTAAACCTACTCGAGCATAGTATCTAGGCGTCTAGCATACAATCAAAATTATCATTAGTACACAATCAAACTATAGAAAATGTAATGTTGGAATATTTTGCGAGGCTGAGTAGCTCTTTGGCATCGACATTTTGAGCATTCTAGTTTCGTTCATTGTGAACAATCAACCATTTGACATAATAAAAGTGTTACCAACATTCCCTAGATATTGAGACAAGGGAGTCTTTCTCACCGGATGCAGCGAAGAGCGGAGCACTCGATGCAGTCTCGATCTCACGGAACGATTGCATGATGGGCGCCATCGTCGCTCAAGGCTGTTCTGCTGGTCGTCCCTCGGGTCCAGCTTACACCCCACCACCACGATGACAGGCACCTTCAAGCTGCGCCAATCACGAGACATTGGACAACAAAGATCAACACAGGCGACCCGGTAAAATCATCTGTGTACCAAAAGTAGCGACAACATGAGGGGAGGAAGGGCCAAAAACAGACATGAGGGGAGGGAGGGGCCAAGAGCACCTTGACCAGGCAGCAATGCTAGGGTTAGGGTTGGAGCGGGGAAGAAGCGGCGTCCGGCGGGCCATGGCGTGAGCACACTCGGAGGCCAAGGTTGGGACGGCGCCCGTGGATCTGCGACAAGGTGATGGTGATGGCATCAGCGCACATGTCGCCCCACGCCCAGAGGTGGCCGGCGGACGAGAAGGAGCGTGATCTTTGGGTGTGCTTTCGGCGAGCCACAGTCGCCGTGTCCAGTGAGACGCTCTGGGCGCGCGCGAGGATGAGGGAGGCGGCGAGGGAGGATGAGGAGGCGGCGCGAGGAGGCGCCGAGGAAGGGCGAGGAGGCGAGTCGGGAGAGGGTGGAGGCGGCGACTAGGGCCTTTCGGCGAGGCGAGTGTGAGGAGGAGGCGGCTAGGGCTTGCCACCGGAGCTATTGGCTTTTATAGGCCTCTATGTGAAATGGCCAAAATACCCTGGTGGGGGCTATACACATTTTGTTGCCATTACTATTCATTCCAGCAGTGTCTCCTCTCGATCCAGCGACCCAGATCGTCCGGAGGCTCGATCCGACGGACGGAATCGCATCAAGCAAACCGATCCGACGATCGAGAATCGCTGATCTCTGAGGAGCCTTGTAGGAGCCTTCTTCTCTTATTTCTGGATTTCCAAGCTCCCAGGAATTGAAGGCCTGGGAGCGCTCGAGCGTTTTTTTACGAGGTGGACCCCTATGGTCAATGGGTTTTGCTTCGTGTCGATTCTTAGTAAAAATCACCAATACGTGTGTACTCCTCCGTTTTTTTAGTTTACGTATTAGATTTGTATATCAAATCAAAATTTACAAAGTTTGATCAAAATTATATTAAAAAATATCAACATCTATAGTATCAAATATATATACTATAAAACTACATTTCATAATTAATTTTAGCTCCCAGGAATTGGAGGCTTGGGAGCGCTCCAGCGTTTTTTAAGAGGTGGACCCCTATGGTCAATGGGTTCTGAGCTGGTCAAACATTTGCTACGTGTCGCTTCTTTAAAAAAATCACCAATACATGCGTACTCCTCTGGTCATTTTTACTTTATGTATTAGATTTGTATACCAAATTAAATTCTACAAAGTTTGACCAAAATTATATTAGAAAATATCAACGCCTATAGTATAAAATATATATACTATGAAACTATATTTTATAATTAATTTTAGCTCCCATGAATTGGAGGCCTGGGAGCGCTTGAGCGTTAGGTGAACCTCTATGGTTAATGGGTTCTAAGCTGGTCAAACATTTGCTTCGTGTCGCTTCTTAGAAAAAATCACCAATACGTGTGTACTCCTCCGATCTTTTTTACTTTACGTACTAGATTTGTATATCAAGTCAAATTCTACAAAGTTTGACCAAAATTATATTAGAAAATATCAACATCTATAGTACCAAATATCTATACTATGAAACTATATTTCATAATTAATTTTACCATATCGATTTGGTATTGTGAATGTTAATACTTTTTTCTATAAGTTTAGTGAAAGCAAAGATACTTTAACTTCGGAAAAAACTTATATGCGGACTAAAAAGGACCGAACTGGAGGAAGTAGGAGGAAACTTGCAAAGCGGCAACGTCCTTCCCTGATTTCCTCACGGGCCGCCTCAAAAGCAAAATTCAAGGTTGGTCTCTCCTCTGCTTTCTTTATTTACGTCGGCGCCGCTCGCTATCGCTTGCTCCAGTATCCTTTGCGTTACTGTCGTTGCTCTGCTGCTGATCCTCTGTTGCTCTGTTGCTAATCTTTGATCTAGAGGGAGGTTGATGCTGGTCGAGCAGTTATATCCCCATTATCCCTTTACTCAACTCCGAATTCACATGCTCGACCATCATGAGGTTTGGATTCAAGGGTCTCTTCCCTTCTCATCCCAACTGGATTCGATCGGTTCTTGTTCGAGTTTAGACAGGGAATCATTTGTTCGAGCTGCCGCCCGGCCTGATTCCTCGACGTGAGGGACTCAAGGCATGATTGTGGTGGCCAAGGAGTTCGGTTCCCTGCCATGGCGGTACGTGGGGCGCAGCGGAGGAGGCCCTTCTTCAACGAGGTGTCACCACGAGGCGGGGGTTGCCGGTGGGCGAGCTTTGGCCGCGGACACGTGGAGGCGGAAATGGGCTCGGGAGACACCACGAGAGCGAGATGGACCTGGCCATGTTCATCAATAAGTTTTTGGAGAGCGACAGTGAAGGAGGCAGGGACTTGCGCGACAGCAGCGACGGCAAGCTCGATGGGCTCCATGACCTCGCCGACAAGATATTGGTATGTTGCTCAGTGAAAAATGAAGAAACACGCCAAATATCCCAACAAACAAACAAGCAGTGCGAAATATCTACAACACAAGCATGGAAAAACACTCCATCTATGAAAAACAGCGCAGCAAGGCACGCATCATCCACTAGTACCCATCTAAAACAGACATGTGGAACCGGCTTGGATTGGCAGATTTTATCAACACAGCAGCAAATGTTGACAGATCTGGATCGGTCATTATCTCTACTATTAAAAGAGGATCAAACGTCGTGATGGTTCGACCTTCTTCGATGGTTCGACCTCATTCCCCGCTCCCCTTCACACGATCGCACGCACTCGAAAAAGGCAGCCACGAAGAGAAAAAAAGGCACCCACGAAGACACGATAAAAAGAAGGAGAAAAACTGTAGGAACGGAAAAGCCCACGTACGCAAGCCCCACCTCCCACGCCCCATCTTTCCCTAACCCCTCGCCCCAATCCCGCGACTCCTCCCGAAAAAGATCGCCGCCGGCGGCCTCCTCCAATCTCGCGACTCCTGCCGAGAAAAAACGTCACCCCCGGCCTACTCCTTGCTCGCTCAACTTGGCATCAACAGCCCTCTCACACGCAATCTCACTTTTTCTCGTCATAGACCCCTACTCCGCCTCCGTCCTCCATCCTTTCGCTCCGGCTTCCACGGCAGAGAACGAAGTCAGCACCCGCGACGGCGCCCTCACTTAGGCTTATGGCCCGGCTCCACCTGCCCTCTCACCGGAGCAATCAGCGGGAACCAAGACTGCTGACCCGCGAGACGTGCATACAACAGCTCGGCTAGAGGACCAAAGGCAAGGTTGGATATCCCCATCTCGACCACTTCATCCCACCGACTATCGTCATCATCCTCCCCGTGAATTTCCACGTGAACGACCACCTCGAGGGGCAGCACATCGCAGCCTGCGAAATTAGATTGGAGTGGCAGATCCGTGCCCTATCCGGTAAGTTCTACGATAACCATTATCTTCCTTCAAACGCTAATTTCAGACTGGTCACAATCTTCGGCCAGAGTATATTTCTAGACTATTAAATGCCATCAATTGTACAGTTGGTGAAAGGTCACCAATTTTTATGTTTCTGCTTCCAGTTCCAGCCATAAAAAATGTGATATGTTGCCCTTGCATGCATGGTAATTGTTTGCAGGGCAGTGTTTATATGACATTGCGTAGAACAAGAATTAAAACTCCTTTCTAATGGTTGTACGCAACAAAAAATTCTTTCAACAATGTCCGATTGTTTAATCCATTGTCAGAGTACAAAACCATCGAAGCTGTAATGGTAGCAGTGGAGGTGCCCGCGGGCGGAGCAGCTCGTACATGATTCACGGCATACATGGGCATAGCGATGGAGATGGAGACGAGCTTCAGATGGGTGACGTGACCATAAATTCTCCGACGAGGCTTGAAGTCACTTGGATAAGAACGCCGTTAGAGGCCATGCATCAATTGTAGGACCGATCTAAGGCAACAAAAATCATAGGGAAAGCATCAGCTGACCGACAATAGCTAGATCGGCAAGCTTGATTGGATTAATTTTAATATGCTATATGGCTAAATGCACACAAGACCAAATAATCAAAATTCTGCAGTTTTGCCTTTACTGCTGGCCCAAGCATCATCACCTTCTGGACTGAATCCAAAGGCATGCGTCTGCATGTCCCATTATCCAAGTCCACAACAACCACTACTAGGAAAAAAGCTATAGATGAAATGGACACTAATGACACACCTGTCATGTGGTGTGTCACTACTATATAGCGATGGCGCAGTATGCGAGTCTTGGCCATTAGTGTGGAAGACACTAACGGCGCACCGGGCACATGGTGCGTCACTAGCTAGTAACAATTTTTTTATTTTTTCAAACATAATAATGGCGCATCATGGCACGGTGCGCCATTACAGTCTTAACTAGTAATGGCGCACCGACCACACAATCGCGCCACTACTGTTGTTTTTTATTCTTTTTTTCAAAAGTACTAATGGCGCACGTGGCATAGTGCGCCATTACTAGTTTAAAACTAGTAATGGCGCACTATGCCACTTGTGATTAGAATATATATATATATATATATATATATATATATATATATTACAAAACTTCTAATGGCGCACTAGCAACAGGTGCGCCATTAGTAACCATCTTGCCATTAGTAACACAGGACCAACAAGATATTTTGGACAACCCACCTACCCACTCACTTTCCCCACTTCAGTCCCCACCTCCTCCTCCAAGCTTGTCTCGGCTGCCTCCTCCTCCTCACCTCATTTGCACCATAGATTCATCCAAATTAAGTGGTTAAATTACCTTTTTTTATAGGTAAGTAATGGGGAAGCTATCTTTATGTTGTTCTCCCTCTCCAACAATATGCACATGCATTTTTTGTGGCCTAGCTAGATCTATGTATGTTCGTGGTGTTGCATATGTTTGTGGTGTTGCATATATGTTTGTGTTTTGCAGTGCTTAAGCATTTGAAATGCGATAGTTGCCAATATTTTTCTTAGGAATGTTGATTCATTTCCGTTTAGTAGAATTTTGGCACTATGCATTCTTTTTGGTCCTATTTTTAGGGAAAGCCATGCCAAATTTTTTCTTGGTTCTAAAATATCGTTTTGCTCTACCCTGCAGGCGACCATGGTCCGCATGATGACCGAAATAATTGTGAATAGGTTTTTGAGCTCCGCGAAGGCCGAGATGCTTCAAAAGAGCGAGACGGAGATAAGATGTCCGTGTCGAAGATGCAAGCTGAAGAGCCTTATTGCGGACCCGGATTCCGGCGGTCTTGGGACCACCTGCTCTTGCGTGGTTTCATGGATGGCTATCGGTGGCAAGGTGATGAAGATGACTATGAAGTCGTCCATGGGGGCGAGCAAGAAATGAGGAAGGGCGACAAGACAACCACCGCGGCTCGGGCGGGCGAGAAGGCGAAGAATCTCCGAGGACATGATCACGACGGTGATCTTTGTACCACGATCATCATGTAGAAGATGCTGGGACATGATGATGAGGAAGATCTTTGGAAGCGAGCGAAGGGCATGATCATGAAGATGAAGATGCTTGGGTGGAGCGAACGACGATGGACCATCGATGGGTGGGTGCGGGACCCTCATATTCAAGAGCCGCTTCTCAAGCGATTTAATAACGCAAGAGCTGCCGCCGAGAGAAAGCCAATTTGGATCAACCGGAGATAGAACCACGGTTACTCCATTGTATGAAGGATGCGGGCGAGGATACCCTTTGAAAGTAACGCTCATGGCTCACGGAGATGAAGGTAAAACACAAAATGACCGGCGCGATGCTTCGACGAGAACATGTCATTACAGCACGAACGTCTTCCCAAGGGAACAAGTGCGGAAACAAGTTCGAGGAGGCGAAGAAAATCGTGTGTCCTCTGGATTTACCGCCGTGAAATACCATGTGTGCATGAACAATTGCATCATTTATCGGGACGAGCACGCGGAGTCTACCATATGTCCGGTGTGCAGCGTCACTCGATACAAGAAGAGGAAGAAAGCTCCTCGAAAAGTGGTGTGGTACTTTCCGATCACTCCTCGTCTGCCGGTATTTCGCGGACCCTAAGGTAGCAAAGCTCCTGCGTTGTACGCGGATAGGGAGGAGAAGAAGCGAGAAGATGAAGTAAATGATCCGAGATAAATAAAAAGACAAGATCTTTGAGTCACCCAAAGGATGCGAGCGATGGCAAGCGTTGAACTTCGAACACCCGAAATTTGGGAAGGATCCAAGGAACATCGTCTTTGGGCGCTAGCACCGATGGAGTCAATCCGTTTGGCAGCAGAAGCACACATAGCACGGCACGTGTTTGTGTGGATGTACAACCTTCCCCGGTTGTGCATGAAGAGGAAGTACATTCACATGAGTATGTTAATTGAAGGGCGAAACAACCGAGGGAACGACATCAATCATGTCTGGGGCTCTTTGAAAGAGGAGATAGACACGCTGTGGACAACGCCCCAATGTCGTGGGACACCGCAGAGAAAGAATATTTCCCTATGAGAGTCGCCTTTGCTCACGGACGGTGCACGACTATCTCGATTCTGGATATCTCGCAGGCGGGTGGTCCACGGATTTTACGGATGCGTCGGTGCATGGATGACACAATGTATCGCCCGACTAGATAGAGATCCGGGTCTTGAAAACCGTCTTCATGGGACATCGAAGGTGGCTTCGCGGACGATGACACGTGGAGGAAACGCAAGGATCTGTTTGATGGTGAAACCGAACCCGAAGACGCCAGCGTCTGAGGAGCGGCGAGGAAATAGACCATTGTTGAAAAATTGGAAAGATTGCCCACCGGAAAGAAGCAAAAGGCGCCAGAGGCCGGAAAGAAGCGAAAGCGCCAGAAGTCGCTGAAGGTATGGAAAACGAGGTCTTTTACGGGACTTGCCGTCTTGGAAGATCCACCGTGTGCCTCATGACCTTGATGTCATGCATATCACGAACAATGCGTGCGAGAGTCTTCTTGGTACCTGCTCAACATGCCGAGAGGACCAAAGATGGGCGAAATCAAGGCGGACTTGAAATCAATGGGCATCGGGGAGGAGCTTCACGCTAATGATGATGATGATGATGAGGTGAAGCGGGGACACGGAAGAAGTCGTCGCAAAGGCAAAAAGGCCAAGAAGACCGGAAATGACTACCCTCCGCATGCTTCACTCTAAGTCGGGAGGAGATCGGCGGTTTTCACACGCCTCGTAGGAGTAAAACTTCCTTCTGATTCTGTGGGAAGATAAGCGAGATACCTAGACCCAGTGAGCGAAGTTCAATGGGATGAAGTCTCCACGGTATCACGCGTCTTGATAGCGCAGATACTTCCGATTGCAATCCGTGGGATCATGGACGCCGCGTCAGTGAAACGCTATTTGGCCTATGCAACTTTTTCGACGTCATCTCTCGGAAGTCGGTTGGCGTGAGGCAACACAGAAGGCTATAGGAAGAGATCGTGGTGATACTATGCGAGCTTGAGATGTACTTCCCGCCCGCATTCTCCGATGTTATGGTGCATCTGCTAGTCCATATCGTGGAGGATACCATCCAACTCTGGCCGACGTTCTGCCGCGGCATGATGCCGCTCGAAAGGATGAATGGTGTCATCAAAGGATACGTTCGCAACATGTCACGTCGAGAGGAAGCATACCGGGGCTTTTCGACCAAAGAGTGCATCTCCTCGCCACGAATTATCTAGGCATCGAGGACCCGTTGGTCCGCCCATCAACGAGCACCTCGGCGGGCTGTTGGATGGGGTCACCGTGAGGGTCGCCGTGAAACGCATGTTGACTTGAGGGTCGACTCGTCGACTTTGAAAGAAAGCAAACCTAGTCGGCGCTACAACACATAGACATGGTCGATCCTTGGGTGGTAGAGCACAAAACCTTTATTGAGAAGGCGTACAATGACCAAGGCCAGCGAGAGGACGGGACGGAGATATAATCAAAGAGCACAACTCATGTTTCACGCGTTGGTTCAAGCGAAGCTTCTGTCGTACCCTTTACATGAGGATTCTTGCGGAAGAACAACTCATATTCGCCTTGTCACGAGGCGCATAGCACAACTCGATGACCTATGAGGCGTCTGATATCAACGACTACACATTCTACACCGAGGACAAGGACATGAAGAGCGATGGTTATCGAACTCCGGTAACGATGGAATCCTACACGGTAACGACAAGGGCAGATACTACGGAAGGATCGAGGAGATCTGGGAGCCGAGCTACTGGAGAGAAGGTCCCGATGTTCCGTGTCGAGATGGGCCAAGAGCGTCCTAAAAGAAGACCGGTATTTCACCACCATGGTTATACCCAAGCCAAATCCAAGATCATGGCATAAGCGTCACCGCCAAAAATGAGCCATGGGTACCGGGCTTCCCAAGTGGACCAATGCTTCTTCATTACCGACCCGTCAAAGCCCGGTCGTGTTGTCGTGAGGAGAAGCGAAAGGAAGATCATCGGAATGGATGGAGTAGCCAATGAGCAAGACTTCGACAAGTATGACGACCGAAGATCGAACATGGCAGCGACGATGAAGTAGCGAGATACACCACAAGAAGAAGCGGGACCACCCTACCTAAAGGACGTCACATTCCACGTAAGAACTCCATTTGCGAAAAAGAAGGGCAAGAAGATTGTGAGCAGATAGCTAGCTAAGATCGATTGTATTTAAATCGTAGTCTTCATTTCTCGATTGTATTTCATGGGCACTTTAATTTTGAACTCATGAATATTTTTTAAATTTCATGGACACTCGATCTCGATCCCCTCCATCTCGATTGCTATCCCACTTTCGCCAGATCCGGTCCACCTCGCCGAGCACCCCCGCACCCTCTCCCCGCTCCACCGGGCGCCGACGCCGACCCCCGCACCTCCCACTCCACCGCCGCCAACCCACTCCACCGTGCCCCCGCCTCCACCGCCGACCACCCCCGCACCTCTCGCACCCTCCTCGGCCCGCTCCACCGTCACAAATGAATGCAACTAAAATTGAAAAAAAACAAATTTGATTATATTTTAAAATAACAAATTTGATGATATTTTCAAATAATAAATTTGATGATATTTTTTCATATTCATAAATATTTTCAAATAACAAATTTGATGATATTTTTTAAAAAATTATTATTGTTTTTATAAAAAAAAATTACTGTTATGATTTAAACAAGTTTGAACATATTTAAACACAAATAAATATCAAACAACATCTTAAATGTTGTTAACATGGCAACAAAGCGCATATTATTTTTCTACATGAAATTCTGATCATCTAGCATATGTGACATGTTATATTTGGATGCATGGATAAAAAGATATGTGCAAAGAGAAAAATGCATAAAAACAAAAATTGGGGAGCCTCGGAATCGAACCTAGGACCTCCTGGTGTGTGTGCTGCGTGCTGACTAGTCGGGCTAGTGTGTGTGTTCTAATGGAGATACGGTTAGGTGGAATATAACCTGAGTGCTCGAACTGTAATAAAAAAACATTCTAATGGCGCACCGCTGCGGGGTGCGCCATTGCTATCTAAAAAAACATGCTAATGGCGCACCGCTCAGTGCGCCACTAGTAAGCTTCCCCACCTATTCCCTCCTCGCCGGATCCCCACTCGACCTAACGTTCTCCGCCCTAACCAGACGCCGCCGTCCCACCTTGCTCCGCCCCTCCGTCAGCGCTTTGCACCGTCGGTGACGCCGCCGCCTCTCCTTCCCCGCCTTCTTCTTCCCTGCCTTCCCTGCCTCTCCTTCCCCGTGAAGAAGCCGCCCGTTCGCCGCCCCCGTGCCCCCTTCACCGACCTCGCCCCCGCGCCCCCTAGGGTTCCGGCTCCAAGGTGGGTGGCAAGCTCGACGCGCCGCCTCCTCCTCGACGCGCTGCCGCCCGCCTCCTCCTCGACGCCAGCGCCCTCCTACGGCAGCCTGCCATTATCTCACAGGTGATTCCTCACCTCTCCCCTTCCCTCCTTCCCCTAGGCTACCTCCTTGAATACCACAACCCTCTCCCCGTGTTCTAGGGTTAGCAAAAGTCAGCAAATTTCATGTTGATTATTGTGACAATTCTTCATGTTGATTATTGTGGTGCATGTCGGTGGGGGTTGTGCTTCTTCATGTTGATTATTGTGACAATTCTTTCTAAAATTGTGATCTAGTTAAGTGGAGTGCAGGTAGTGTTTTAGTCAAACCTCCCCCCTCTGAACTCATCTATTTAGTCATATATATGAAGCAACCAAATCTCTTTGGATGTGTGTGTGTGTGTGTGTGTGTGTTTGCTGGTTTGCCTTTTTTTTGCTTAGTTAGTGTGTATTTCAGTTAGTGTCTCTGTTCATGCTTATCTATGCACAAATAGTTGTTGCAACGGGCTATTGGAACTTTCGATGCTCACACTATATTAGGTTGTTTAATGTTTAGCTTGGTGTTATGTAGTACTTGTTTGTTCACTACATTTGGAGTATGGTTACAGCTCACCTTTGTATTTGTAATTCTACTACAAATTTGCACTATAAATCTATTGAAATTATATTGTTAATACACTGCAATTACATGTCTACTGTATTTACCTCCTCTTCTATACCTTGTACTAGAAGTCAGCAAAAGAATATCAATTCTACTTTGCCCCCTAGTAGATCTGGTAGAGTAAGAAACTCCCCTTATAATGATGCTTTTCTCTAGAAAAAAATGATCCTGGATTTTTTATGGTATTCTTTGTGGTATTAAGATGGAAACACAGGATACTATTTACATTAGGAGATGGTGTTATATTAAGATGCATATATTGTTATATTACATAAATTGTATCATCTTGCCACTTAAGTCAGCCTTCCCTTTAAGCGAGAAAATTCAGTTAGGAGCTCTTTGTTAGGAGCTCTTGTCAAAAACTTGAGCTACTATCAAAAACTTGAGCTCTTGTCAAAAAATTCAGTTAGGTACAGTTAGGAGCCATCACAAAAACTTGAGCTACTGTCAAAAATTCAGTTAGGTACAGGTTAGGAGCTCTTGTCAAAAAATTCAGTTATGGCATCTAGAATTATGTCATTTGTTTTGTAACTAGAAGACCAAAGTGTTAGGAATTACATCCAAGCTGTAGTTTTCGATATTCTGTCCAAACTGAAAACTGTTAAAAAGACCATGTGTTTTTTGGTCAAAATCTGCATGTAAAACTGAAATAATCAGTCATAAAGAATATCCTCAAGACCATGTGTTTCTTGGATTTATGTAATGATGATGGAACATTATAAAGCATTGTACTCCAGTGTGTATGAAGGATACAAAAAATTTCTTGTGATGCCTCTGATGTGTACTCCAGTGTGTACGATGGAACATTATAAAGCATTGTACTCCAGTGTGTATGATGGAACATTATAAAGCATTGTACTCCAGTGTGTACTCTAGTGCAGTGTGTTGCTTTATTGTGATGCCTCTGAATTACTTATGATCACATTGAGAAAGACTTGCAAAGATGATGATCATCTTTTACAGAAAACAATTTCTGTAAACACGTCAGTAACTTTGCTAGTTTGCTGGGTTTTGTCTCCGACCATTGTGTCGTGATGAATTTGCAGGTACACCGAGAGGCCCTTGAGTTTGCTGGAATGTTGATTAACTTCATTCGCAAATTCGGTACTCCATATGTCCTATTTTCAGCAAAGGTCATGCTGAAATTTTCCGTGAATTTTAGCATGTCTTTGCTAAAAATAGGACATATGGGGTACTATGACTAATGCATGGGCCGGGGTATCTTAGTACTTAATTAAGTAGGATCAACTGCCCGCCATTCTTGCTGCATTAAACCATAGGTGGCAATAGAGCCAAGTGATTAGGCCCAACTTAGAATTCTCCTTAGCATCGATAAACCCTAGATGATAAACCCAACATAGGGGGCAATAGAGCCAAGTGATTAGTGCCAAGTGATTAGGCCCAACCTAGGGTGCCTCAGCATCGATAAACCCTAAATGATGAAAACTTAACTTAGCATTTAGGGTGCCTCGGCGTCGACAGACCCTAAATGATGAAACCTTGGCTTCTATAGGGTGCCTCGGTGTCGATGAGAACCTAAATGAGTACGCTTAGGCTTTTAGGGTGCCTCGGTGTCGACAAACCCCAAATGATAAAAGCTTAGCTTTTAGGATGCCTCGGTGTTGACAAACCCTAAATGATGAGACCGTGATCTTGTTCCTTGACAATAACCAACTTTTTGACCAATTTGTTTTCCTATTTAGAGCGAAACATGGCCCACAACAATGAGGCTGGCGGTTCGGGCGGCAAGCAATTCTGGGAGCTGTCCCAGGAGATGGAGGAACAACCTCACCCTATGAGGACGCCGCGGAAGACACCGATCCTGACTACACAACCCCTAGTGGCGTCGGGGATGACACCACTGATGGTGCCACCGAGGATGCCACCATCGATGATGGCGGCGCCGCAGATGGCAGCCAACCGAAGAAGCAACGGAAGGACCCGGCGCCGAGCGCTCCGCGCGCCGTCAAGGAGGAATTTACTCAAGTGGACTCGGCGGGCATCCAACGGAGCCCAAACATATAGTCAAGGGTACTCGGTTCAGCTCGGGTGCATTCTGCACCTTGTCTCGATCAACACCGAGAACCTTAGGCATAAGGACCAAGGGAATTTGCGCAACCTCCTCTTCACGAAGCTGCACGAACTATACAAGTTCCCCGCTGAATTTGAAAACACACGCCTCTCAGGGAATAAAGTGAACAGTGCCGCCCTCACAAGGATGAGCACGGCCCTTTCTACTTGGAGAAGCGCGGTGAAGAGAATGATTGAGAAAGGTGATAGTTATGAGAAGATCAAGGCGAAAAATCCTTCGATCAACGAAGAGGACTACAAGGAGTTCAAGATCAAGTGCGAGAGCAGTGCAACCTCTGAATCAAGTCGATTGGGGAAAGAAATGCGGGAGTTGAACTTAGGGGAACACAAACTCGGTCCGGCCCGGTTCTGAGTGTGGCGGAGCCTATATGGGACAAGGAGGATGCGGGCGTGCAGCGCAAGGCCTACCGCCCGCTTCGAGAAATACAGCGGTGACAAGCGGACCGGGAACTATGTCGGGGCCGGTACAAGGAGGACCCGATAACAAAGGAGCTTACCACGGATCCAAAGACCAGGCGCTTGAGCTTGTTCTGGCGAAGGAGATCGAAAGCGATGGCGCTGAGGTCGTCTCGAGCACCCCTGCTTGGGACAGCACTCTAAATAGGGTGTTGAGCGTAATGAAAAACAAGGATAAGCTCGATGGCCGTCGTCAATTTGGTCGTGTGGCGGCAAAGGCTTGTCCACAAAATGGTCGTCATACTATATACATTTGGTGGGCGAAAGGAGAAAAAGACCAGCTCGGAAAGCCCGGTCGCGCGAGGTTCAAGAACTCAAGGCACAAGTGGTGTGGATTCGGAGATTGTCCAAGAGCAAGTGCAACAACAACTGGGATCGACGCTCACCGGCATTATGCCTACCTTGATTCATGGGCTGACGACGTGGATTGCGGGTGGCCAACAGGGGCCGCCCCCGATTCCCAGCTTCACGGCCAGCAACTCGCACAACGCACAGGAGGCGCCATTGGTGTCTCCGGCGGCGGCGGTATTGGTGTCTCCGATGCCAGCACGACCAGCATTGGAGCTTAATGCACCCGGGTGTACGCCGGCCAGCACCTCGCCAGCAAGCGGCCCCTCCTTCAGTTGCACGCCCGCCGTTGGCGGTGCCTCGACATTAGCCGAGCTCGACGCCATCATCACGGTAACTAATTGAGCCTCTCGGCCGAGGACTTCATCTCCTTGCCTTTGACTGGGCATCCCTGACGCCCTACATGTTTTCGCAGGGCGCCGCCGACATTCCATGCACTCTCCTGCACTTCGTGAACGACGAGTTGGTCGATGTCGCCAAGGGCAAAATCATTCAACCGGGCAACCCCGTGTTCCACGGTAAACCAATGCCACCCACCGTGTATAGGGTTCAACTAGTTCGGTGCTGCCAGCTGCGATGAGTTGTTACCTCCGTCTGACCCGCCGGGGCCGACGAAGATGATCTCGATGACCCTCGGCGCTGCCTAAGCTGGCCCTGCTTTGGCGAAGAGCGGTTCGTTTGGGGCGGGGACACCACCCAAAGACAACACCGCCGTCGTGTCGGCGTAAGCCATGGCAAGACCGCCGCATACGCTTATCGGACATGCCGGACATCCCTATGGCACGAGGATCCGAACATGCATATGGCACGAGGATCTCGGGCGATGGCGACAACGGCGACGATCGTACATTTAGCAATGTCAATAAGTACTTTGCGAACATGGGTACGATGGCGAATTCTGCGGGCCTCTTTCTCAAGAACCCAACCAAGGCGACCGCGGTCTAGCTGATGCGGCGGAGAAACCCGATTACCAGCAGCGTCGTCGGCGTTCGGTTCTCGAGAGCGCCTCCGGTACCCTGCCGAGCCTCGAGATAGCCGAGGTGCCAGATATTATCAGCCCCAACACACTCAAGAAGGCGGTCTGTGAGTAGAACTCGGTCACATTACAACAGAAGAAGAAGGGACGGAAAATAAAGAGTAACAAGGGTGAGAGCCAGCCGGCACCGAGTACGATCCATGCTCAGGACGGGCCACCTTCACCTAAGGATATCTCGAGGAGGGTGCATGTGGCGGGTAGGGCGATGCTACCCACAAATATGCTCAATGCTGCAACCGGTGCTATCGGAGTCTGCATGATGTTGTTCTTTCTTTGGAGAAGCGGCGTCTCGAGAGAGAATGATGTGGCATACCCGGTTTCGTGGCCAAGGTGCCGGAGGGCAAGGGCTTTGTGGATGGCGCCATCGGGGTACGATCGTCCTGCAGTTTGATGACATCTTTGCTATGTTTAACCTTCATCTGCTGCACTACACCTTCGTTCGGCCGTTTTATTTGAGTATGGAGATGCGGATCATTAGAGACAAGACCCGGACATCGTGATAGTCGACCCCTTCTACATGCGTGCCAAGATCTTGGGCAGCCACGGGGACCGCAAGTCGCGAGTTCTTACCTCAAGGCGTCATTCGCAAACCCGGATAAGGATAACTTCCTCGTGCCTTACTTTCCGAGTAAGTCATCCCCTCACCGCCCGTAACATATGATTTCTTAGATTTTGATCGTTCTTTTTCTAACATTCCGTGTTACGTGCGGTGACACACATTGCACACTCATCCTCTTAAGCCCGAAATATTCCATGGCCACGTATTTCGACCGGACCATGACTCCAAGATAGACTACACAAATATCAAGAAAGTTCTTGATGATGTTCTCCCCGGCTACGCCAAATCTGGAGGCACCTTCACCAAGCCAGTTCGTAGGCGGTATGGCGTGCACGTGTTTGCCCACAATACAAAGTTCTCCTGCATCAAGCAGCCGCCTGGAGGTCAGAAGGATGCCTACTACGCCCTCCATCACATGCGGGCGATCGTACGGGACCATCATCACCTTCTGCTACCAGATAATCTCAAAGATTGGGCCGCGAGCTTGTCGGCAATCCAGACGCGGACATCGGACAAGAATTCTTTCGCATCTAGTCGAGTTTACGAAAATTATCCATCAAGATGTCCTTCGCACTCGGGCAGTTCTACCTCGGACATCAACCGTCCAATGGTGAGATAGACACAACGCTACAAATCGATCGATAACTCCAGCGATTTCATGACCATCACGACAGACGGCGGCTTCATCCATGCTCCGGTCCCATGAGTCGAGTCGACAGTAGTGATGCTATGTGTAGTTCTGAAACATTGATTGGCTCATGTTGTAATTAAAACTTTAATGAACTTGTATGTCTCTTTGGTTTGGACAGTCATTCAACTTAGATGTAATTGATGCTATTTATTATTAGGACCATGAATCGTGCTATTAATGTCTTACTTTTCTCTTCCGATCCTTTTGTTGCATACTTATATATTGCTTATGTATTGTCTGTTGTTTGGCTTGTGCATAGAGATGTAAATGCGTATGTCGTGTACAAGGATAAGGTTCATGAGTCTCTGACGATCGGGAGGAGTGTCGGAGAGCAGGTTCACCGTTCAAATGATATGATTACAAGGGTACACCACTAGGGCGGAGGCGGAATCTAGATACGCCCACTATCTAGCGGGAGAGAGGAGGGAGCATTGGAGGAACCCGATGAAGACCAGTTTCATCGCGACGATGCTCATCGTTATGACCGCAGCTCTCTTCTATGTGATGGTAGTTTAGATGATCGATATCGTCTTGTAATGTGAAGACAAACTCGCTACTCGCGGTCTCGAGACTTGTAATGTTCTATCTTTGTTCGGTCTTTTGAATTCAGAGACTAATATGATGAATTGTATTCGGAGACTAATCTTCTATTGTATTCGATGAATCTTCTGTTGCTGCGTAGTGTTGTCTAAATTCTGTCCAATAATATATTTTGTAACCTATGAAAATATCAGAAAAGAAAAAAAAATAATCCCTAATATTCATACTAGTGGCACACCACACAAGACACTAATGACGCACTGTGATAATCACACTAATGGCGCATCACCCACTGGTGCGCCATTAGTATGCCAAAGCACATGGGTACATATGCCCCCCGGGAGGCATACTAATGGCGCACTCTGAGCTATACTAATGGCGCACTACGTGGTGCGCCATTAGAACACTAGATACTAATGGCGCACCAGTGGTGCGCCATTAGAATTTAATTCTAATGGCGTGATGCTAGTGGCGCACCAGTAGTGCGCCATTAGTAGGCAAAACTGGTGCGCCACTAGCATGCCTTTTCCTAGTAGTGAACGTAGGTGTTGCAAAACTGCAGGGGACTTCAGTGAAGAATATACTCTGGGCTCATCTTACATCAGTGCTTATTGTATCTCCTTTTGCTTGGTCTTTTTTTGGTTCTAATGGAACAACTTCCAGTACAATAAAAGAAGAAAGAATCATATCTTGACTTGCAGGTTCTCCATGCACAAGGTCCAACAAATGGTTTGATACAGAACAACAATTGTAAGTGCTACTGTTCGTATGCCCAATTTGGTTATCTCTTATTTTCTGCATGACTATATTATCGTTCTATTAATATTTAGGTACAAAGTGGAATTAAACGAGGTCTGAGTGATCTTTGAATTGTTCTTTCTCATATGGTTTCTCCTCTTCTCTCTACTTGATTATTGTGTAGACAACTTCTTTTGTTTCCTTAAGGAGCCATATATGAACCAGTACGTACACAATTATTTTTGCGCGTTATGCATCTACAAATAATTTATTAGCTTTTTTTTACACGTATTTGTTTCGTGAATAACTAATCCAATTATGTTTTCTACTTTTGACCACAGGCTACTGGACATGGCATTATGACCATGCTCCTGATCATTCAACCAATAATACCCGCCTAATCATTTTAGGAGATAATTGCACAGTTGTAACCATGTAGTCATGTTGGAATCTTCCAAGTGTGAAGAAATGTTAATGCATTCGCATACACAGTTAAAGCATAGTTGCTTACATTTCATCTCCTATAATTAGGTCACGACCGCAGAACACTGTGCATGTGAGGGTTACATTTTTCTTGCAAAGAAGAAGATCCATGGGGAAGTGTTTCAGCTTATGGCCAGCGGGAAAATCTTCGCCTCGTTGTCATTAGTCGATTACCAGATAGTATCCAACATGTTTTTCAACATGTAACATTTGTCCACATAGTTTCCAACATGTAACATTTTCTCATATAGTTTTCAATATGTAACAATTTCCTAGATAGCTTTCAACATGTTTTCGTGAGCACATGTTGGAAACTATCTGGGCACCACAGTGTTACTCCTGGAGGCTTAACTTTTGTAAGGCAGGTATTTATTCTTTCTTGTTTTGTCTGTAGAGGATAGTCCACTTATCTATCCTTTTGCCTTTTACCTATTATAGATCTGTCTGTGACACAAATATACAGACACAAATATATCAATCTGGTTTATGTTGTGGTTGCTTCCTAACTAAAAGGTCTTGAATTTGATTCTAAAAATGTTGGAAGTTGCAGGCATGGTCATATGGATTTTTGCTCAAACCATGCTTGATACTTTCACATTAGTAGCTAATATCTTTGGAATTACACTTCTAAAAATCTTCCATTATTTTAGGCTAGCCCAAATGTCCATTTACTTTGGTTCCTTACTTATAATTAAAAATCTTAATTGCATTGTCAGCTATTTGGACAAGAGAAACTGCCATTGGTGTTGTTATTGAGCTAGCCAGTGCTTGGCATTGAGAATTTCAACATGAGGACAAAAAGGGAGGCAGTGACAGGAGGTAAGGGGGATAACAACGGGAGTGACCGGACCGTAGCTAGAAGATATGGACATGACGGTGCGGTCATCATGTCCTCCAACTTGTAGAAAAGGAGAAAAGTGGATCGGTGTGTGCTCCGAAAAGAGAAGTGCATTGTTATTTTTTTTAAGTGTGCTTGTATTTGCAATTTGTTTGCTGGAATCAACTTTGTAATAGTTTAATAAGTGATAATTAGTTATTTGCTCTGCTTTTGCTTCCATATGATGTCCAAGCACATTTCAAGTTGAAGAGGAATCCTAATGTTTTTGAACTACTACATGATGATTTTTTGCACACATGCATTTTTATGTCAATTTTTATATGCATTATGTTTATGCAATCGCCAAGGAAAGAAACTTGACTGGCATGAGGTGATTGCCTGTACAATGGTACCAAGTTTAAGCCGATATTTGTCCCGACGCATTGGTAAGCACATGCTCATGAATTACAATGAAATTTTTATCAATGTCCGTATACGTAAATTTTGTCATGTAGCAACGCATGACATTTTTATCAACATCGTACAATGGTAGCAAGTTTGAGACGACATTTGTCCAGATGCATTCGTAAGCACATGCTCATGAATTACAATGACATTTTTATCAATGTTCCAATACATAATTTTTTTGTCCCGTAGCAACGCATGGCATTTTTATCAACGTCCCTATACATAAGTTTCTTGTCCCGTAGCAACTAGTGGAGTATATATCTTGTCTATTGATCAAACGCCACTACCTCTAATGCCGGCATTGAAGATTAAACAGGTCATAGTGGTGGGATGTTGGTATCTCTGATGGACACGCTCCTTATAACACACTAGTGGCAGGGGCGCGCCCGTGGCGCGCCTCCTCTGTGGTCTTGTGCGCACCAATCTAGCTAATGCATTTGTGAACGTATGTATGCAGTCCAGAAAAAAAGCCAGTTGTTTAAAAAGAGTATACTTAGCAGAAGTGTAGAAGCAAAGTGTTCAGTCGTCAAAGCATATAGCATGCTAATATATCTATATTAACTGAGAGGTGACATCTTACAAGGTTGATGCCAGAGCACAGCATCGATTAAAATCAAAGTCTAATATGCTCCAAAAGGCGGGCGACCTCCAAAACAGACACATACCTTGTTGAGCATCACACATCTTGGGCTCACATAGCTAGAAAAAATCCTCTTCTACTGAACACCGCCTAAATCTCTCTCAACTTCTCTCCTCTAATCTCCCTGATTCATCTCCATAGCATCAGTTAGTTCAACACTTCCTTGCCCACCTCTCTGTTCTTCACACAGCCACCCTGACAATAGTTGCTAGACCTGCCACCCACCTCCCTTCACCTGTAGTTCTGTACCTAGGGCTCCTCTGCATCTCGCCGCCCTAGCCTAAGAGCATTTAAAAACGTTGTTTGGGTTAAAAAATTGTAATGATATGGCGAAAATGATCCAATGATTGTAAGTAGTGCCTTATATCATCATTGTTATAAGATAAGCATTCCAGTACTATATACCATTCTTATTAAATATTGCAAGAGGATCATTATAACTCAAACTTAGGTTCCGGTTTGATGCAATAATCAGATTTCAGAAAAGTGAGTAGGAAGACGTACATCAATTGTAACTCGGCCAAGCCGATATGGTACTTTGGGATATTGCTGCAATGACAGATGGCGAGTAGATAAGCATTGTGTAATGAACCAACATGAGCTCAGCATAAAAGAAGGACATGTTCTCCACCTGCATTGCATTAAACAGAACCAAATAAGATTTCATCGAGTGATGGTAGTCCAGATATCCGACAATAGGACATCTTAGTAGCTAGCCAGCTCATATTTATTACAAATATCTTAAAAAAATTAATACTCCCTTATGTGAATTTAATTCAAACATATTTGTACAGCGTGTATTCAAACCGAGAAAGATAAATATGAATATGAGGCATGCCCACTTGATGAATATCTCGATCATCAGAAGTATTCCCACCTAAATGTCAATGCACTGGTCCACTATCTGAATGCCAATGCACTGGTCCACTCCCAACACGAGCATATGTAGGAATATGAATACAATTGTTTTCTCGTATGATATTGATGTGTATTAAATGACAAACATCATATTAGCTTAACTTTTCTAGTCAACATATAGTTCCACAATTAGCAAATGGTAAAAATTATTAGGAGTGCAGACCAGCAAAATCCAATTGATCTCTTCAGCAACTACTCTATTCTGCCAAACCAATATTTTGACAGATCATGTGATTACTCCACAATCTAAAATAAAGAGACACCTGAAGGTCATAACTACAAAGTAGATGAACCAAGAGTCACCACTTGCTCATGAAGAAAATTATTCAAGGGTATAAACTTGAACTACTAATGCAGGCTGCAAAATAGACGGGAAATCACATTTTCCTTGGTAGCGGCAACTCGGCATCAGTTCAGATACAAAAAGACCCGATCCATCCTTTGAAACATCTACTTCTTCATTACGTGGGGTACTTATAAATCTGTAGACCATAACTGCTTCAACTTCAGAACATCAACTACCAACAGGGTAAAAAATTCAGTAGAAAAAGTTCTTCTATAGGATGTGAAAATTTCAGAGAAAACATCAAGAGGATGTAAATCTTTAGGATGCAACTACTCTCAGAAATTGAGGTGACACTTCGAATTATAATCATTTCAAAATTTCAAATAAATCAACATGAAGACTCCGGACTATAACTTAACATAAGCTGTACTCACTTTTTGGTATATTTCATAATCAGCCAGACTACATATCTTAAAGTTGCCTTGGATCAACCAAAAGCCTTTTGGCATTCTGGATGTATGATGTTAGTCCACCAGTACTACTTGAATTAAGTAGGCAAACCTGCACAATGAAAACTTTCGCAGGAAAAGAATAATCTTATATTTACTTTCTTACTCACTTCTGCATATGAAATTCCGTAGACTTCGAACAGAATGCTACTAGAAGACATGCTCGTGTGTGCCTTTGATATAAAAACTTGTGACAATAAAGAGCTATATATTTTTGGTAGTTCGTTAGTAAATATCCCTTGCAAATACGAAAATTGCATATGGGTCATACTTCCATATGGTACTATTATCACAGCGGTAGGCCCTTCTCGAGATCCACGCTCATGCATGTATATGCCCAGGTATTCAGATCAGCCACGCATTTCAGAACAGTGGTCATTTGGGTTGACTTTACTCATTTAAGAGGCCTACCTAACTGGGTCCAGTACGGTCCTTGTTGTTTGACATTTTTTGGGCGGTTGTTCGGGGCATCTGGGCCGTCTGCCTCATAATTAGGTCGTGGCCCACTAGTCAGCCCAGGTGCGGCCGCACCCTGATGAATGACAGTCGCGTGGCACTCACACATGCCCACTTACTATCTCTTGACTTTTATTTCAAGATAATGATTTTTGGCTTCTTTGGTTCTCAACAAAGACGCTCAAAGACGATTAGGAAAGTTGGTTTTATTAATTATCGATGCCATAACACGACCAGACACTGGAACTCTACACCACATCTTGGTTACAATTTGGTTACAACACAAATCCTTAGAAAACACTACACCACATCAGCAACAAATCCATTGCTGGCAGCTCTGTCACATATGTTCCTCATATGGACAACAACGCCGCAGTTGCTGCACTTTGCCTCTCCGGGCAAGTAGTGCGCTTGTGAACCTTAGTCTTGAAGATGCTGCAGAACCTACTCCTCCTTATCATCCCCTCATATGGCGCTTTGTCTTTAGCATTCGTTGGCCTGCCTGATTTTATCTTCTTTGCTGGAGGTGCCAAAACCAGCGAGCAGAGTGCTCTGCACGGAAATCATGTCTTCCTGATCTGCAATAGTTGGAACCTCAACTACACACTCAACTCGACGCCCCTTGCTGGGAACACGATCTTCGAGCCCCATGCTATCCCTTTCCATATTGAATAGTTTCATCACCACCATCACTTGATTGAAGAGAGCCACCAGAGTGTCCATAAGCTTCCACACTAGCATCCCCTAGTCTCACCAACTCCAGCGCCGCACATACATTTTGTTATGTCTGAAAGTCAGGGTGGTCGTACCAATCTTATCGCGCTGGTAGTGATGTATGTGCTCTTGCAGTATGTCACGTGCATCCTTCGTCCATCTTCTGACGATGTGCTTCTTTGGTATCTCAGTCATCCCAAGATAATCCATCACCTGACAAAGACATGCACATTATGGTCAGCACAGGGGTCACGACGTTGGGCATCATACATTTATTTTGAAAGCCAATGCAAGTGAAGTAACCTTTAGGACATGGGCGCAAAGCATCCCCATGTGTTCAAATAGCCCACACACGCACTCGAAGGCATTTTGCTCGAATCGTATGGGATGAGCTGAAATTGCTCAAACATGGATCTAGTGTAAATTTTGCTTGCATCCAGCTCAATAGACGAGTTTGTTCGTAACACAAACCCGCCCTGCAAATAATGTGGTCAGTGTAAGCATTGTATTCTCACAACAAAGACAAACAACAGAATATCACCGCTTACAATGTTTGTCCTCTTTTCCTCGTAGCTCTCATCGGATGATCTGTCGAAATGCAACCTCATGTATTGCCTCACGAACATATGCATTGGTGATCCAGGGGGAACATAGCTCTTCAGCATATGGTTCGCACTCTCGCTCAATTGGGTACTTGTCATCTTGCGCAGAATACTCCTTTGAAGTATGGCTTAGCCCATTTCTCCCAAATCTCGAAACAGCTGAGTCATGTACGACAAACAGCCCAAATGGCATGTTGTACATGTTCGTCGATATGTCGTCTAGAAAGTAATTACATCACCAAAGAACTTGTATTTCAGCCTACTTTCCCCTGTTGCCCATGTCAAATTCTTTATCCTGCCCTCCCTGTCAGGCTGCACCCGGAACAAAAATTCAGGACCGTTCGCACATAGTTCATCAAAAACTTCAATTGTTTTCCTAACATCGTCCTCTGCCTCATCACGACTAATCTTGTTGGGGAACGTAGTAATTTCAAAAAAATCCTATGCACACGCAAGATCATGGTGATGCATAGCAACGAGAGGGGAGAGTGTTGTCCATGTGCCCTCGTAGACCGAAAGCGGAAGCGTTATTAACAACGCGGTTGATGTTGTCGTACATCTTCACGGCACGACCGATCAAGCACCGAAACTACGGCACCTCCGAGTTCTAGCACACGTTCAGCTCGATGACGATCCCCGGACTCCGATCCAGCAGAATGTCGGGGAAGAGTTCCGTCAGCACGATGGTGTGGTGACGATCTTGATGTTCTACCGTCGCAGGGCTTCGCGTAAGCACCGCTACAATATTATCGAGGACTATGGTGGAGGGGGGGGGTGTCGGTGTCAAAACCGGCGGATCTCGGGTAGGGGGTCCCGAACTGTGCGTCTAGGCGGATGGTAATAGGAGACAAGGGACACGATGTTTTACCCAGGTTCGGGCCCACTCGATGGAGGTAAAACCCTACTCTGCTTGATTAATATTGATGATATGGGTAGTACAAGAGTAGATCTACCACGAGATCGAGAGAGGCTAAACCACGGAAGCTAGCCTATGGTATGATTGTTGTTAGATCCTCTGGACTAAAACTCTCCGGTTTATATAGACACGGAGAGGGCTAGGGTTACACAGAGTCGGTTACAATGGGAGGATATCTACATATCCGTATCGCCAAGCTTGCCTTCCACGCCAAGGAAAGTCCCATCCGGACACGGGACGAAGTCTTTAATCTTGTATCTTCATAGTCCAGGAGTCCGGCCAAAGGTTATAGTCCGGCCATCCGGACACCCCCTAATCCAGGACTCCCTCAGTAGCCCCCGAACCAGGCTTCAATGACGATGAGTCCGGCGCGCAGATTGTCTTCGGCATTGCAAGGCGGGTTCTTCTCCAAATTCTGTGTACATGTTGAATAGTGTCCGGCTTCTCGTGAATATTGTGCTCCTTGGCTTACACGCCCAATAATGGCCATCTTCCACGTGTCAAACGAATGCGAAAAAGCCGTGGTGTTTTTACATTTACCCTCCTAGCTGCGCAAATGAGCTGCCTATAAAAGAGGCGAGGATTTAGATCCGAATCACACCATCTTCCCTTCATGAGCATTCATCGGAGCGCATCCGAGAGATCCATTCCATCATGGCGGTCGGCGCAGCTCCTCCTCTCGCCCTCCAGGTCCTCGGCACGGAGGTTGGGAGAGATGTTCCGTCCCACAGCCGAGCTAGTGACGCTCCAAACCAAGGGATTCCTTCCCCCAGCCTTCATGGTCCGGTTCGAGCCGGACTTGCCACCTATAATGGCGGAGAGCAAGCGGAGAGCGTCCCCAGTCCCTCCAAAGGAGAGCGGGTATGCCTTCTCCCTTATCTGATAAGAGGGCTCGGATTTCCAATTCATCCGTTTCTCCGGGGGCTCCTAGAGTTCTACGGCCTCCAGTTGCACAACCTTACGCCTGCCTCCATATTGCATATTACGGGCTTCATAGCCCTTTGCGAGCTGTTTTTGGGCATCGAGGCTCATTTCACGCTGTGGAAGAAGTTGTTCTGCCTTGTGCCCCATTCTCAGGAGGGGTCGATATATCAAGTGGGCGGAGCCGAACTATGGCGCATCGCCGGGACCGGATATCTATCCGGAACCCCAAGGAAAGGCGTCCGAAGACTGGCCTTCGAATGGTTTTATATAGAAGATGTCCCCTGGGACCTGTTCGGATCGGCCTCCCGAGTTCAATAATGCTCCCTTGAAGAAGCGCCCTAAGCTGGCGTCCACGGAGCCCTCGGAGGAAAATGACAAGGGCGTCCTTTACCCGATGAGCCGGATAAGGTTGTTAGCTCATTCGGATCGACCATGATCGGGGTCATGGCCACATGCATTATCTGCGGGGTGCAGCCGCTTGATTATAGAGGCCACCCCATGTGGGATTTCAACGGGGAGGATGATGCCACCCGCTGCGGCCGTAAGGGGCCGGGACCGGTTGCCGCTCTGACGAAGATCTTGTCTGCATTGTACAAGTGAGAAGAGGAGGAGTTCCTCCGCGTCAATCCACAGGGCAGATTTTCTATGTACAATCCTCCAAGCTGGGTAAGCGAACACTTCTTTTTGCCCATCCGTTCCATATTCCCATAGTTAAGTACCTTATCTTGTGATTTCGACGCAGGAATTGCGCCAGGCCGTAAAGGATATAAACAGCCCTCCTCCACAACCCGAGAATCCGGAACGGTCCCTCGATCCGGCCTCCCAAGAGGATCCGGACATATCCGTGGAGCTGATCGATGGGGTATTTCACCAACTGAGCATCGACAATGCCTTGGTGGCTATTACAGTCGATTATCCTGGACTGCTCTCCGCCTCACAAGTAATCGAGACCGAAGTCCTAATACTTCGAAGATGATCCATCCGTGCTTATTTTTTATCACCGTACCAATGGTGTTTCGCAGGGGAGGATCTCGAGGCGGAATGCCGAGTCTGCGGCAACTAGCCAACAGGGGACCGCGAGGGCGGGTAGGCTAAAGAGACACGCAGTCCGGGTCGAGGCACCGGCGCAGCAGTAAGGTGCGCTGCCTTATTCCAAGGTATTATTCTTACGATGCATACTAACGCCCGTGCTCTCCTTTTTTAAGAAAAAGAGGGCTCGCCGGACTATATCCAGAGAGATTGCCAATCGAGCCTCCACCAGCCAGGCTCCAAAGCTAGGTCCAGAAGCAGAGGCGAACACGAGGCGTGCGTCGGACGCTCCTCCGGCAGAGGATGCGGACAGACTGTCCGCCACCAATTCTGAGGTGGAGAGTGCCATGAATCACAGGCGTCGCCGGACAGTTCTTCGTGACGCTTGTTTCTCCCAAGAGGCATTGGATGCCTTCAATTCGGGAGATGCGTACCTCCGTGCCGCTCAAAATGGTCTAGCCAGAGCCATGGAGCAGTATGTGAAAGACATACGGGTGAGAAAAATTGATGGTTATATATGTCAGTAGCCCCCGAGACTTAAAACAGTTAGAATAACTGATTTAAGGATCATTTGTTATGTAGGATCTTACAAAAAAGAATACCCAACTGTCCCAGGAGCTGGAAGAGTGCAAAGCCGAACTTGAGGCCGCACTAGCATGACGAGGGAGGCCAAGAGACCCCTCTGGTAATATACGCTTGAAAGATAAGTATGTTGTGAAGTCTGGCGTGTGTACCGTCGACAATATCATTGTAGATGGCGCCGGAGTAGATCCGGACAAGCAACAACTCTTGCACGGTTAAAGGCGGTGAGAGCATGCTTACGAGGGCGAGGCGGAGAAGAATAATCTCAAGATGCCAACACCCAGGTGGGCGAGGAACTAAAGGATGTTCGTACCCGGTACGGACTCTGTGAAGGAGAATCGGCCGGCTTCGACGCGGCATTTTTAGTAAGTTCTTGAGCGAACTTTGAAAAAGAGTTCGGCGAGGAAGTCGACTAATGAGTCATGTCTGTAGGTATGCTCATAGGTCATCCTGCGGAGAAATGCCAGTTCTCTGGGTGACCTTCTTCCCGAGCTCTTACAAGCTGCCGCGAGCGAGTTCGGCGGTGATGAAAACATCGCCCGAGCCTTGTAGCCATCTGTCTCCATGCCGAAGGCCTTGGAGAGCTTGCGAGAGATGCTTAAGGGAGCGGCGGCGCTTCCGATTATGGAAGATATCGGCCTGCCGTCAAGGTGCTGTGGAGGCTGGGCCATGGTGAAGACACGGTACACGAAGGCTGACCCAAACCACATGGCCGAGGTCGGACTGTGAGGGCCGATGGGAAGGAGATCCTGTGAGCTTAGTGTATGCGGCCAAGTAGAGTTGGCGCCAAATATTCCCAACAGATCAGTAAACTAGACAGCCCGTTGGATGGTATTGAAGAGGAATATGCTCAATCAAATTGACTATGTAATTTAAGATGACATGTAAAATGCCTTCTAGCCGGATTGTAGATCGTTTGTCATGGCGGACCTTTTAAGCCGACCTCGGGACCCGATAGTCCGGAGTGTGTACGAATACCCTCTCGGTTATATAAGAACCGGGGCATGCATGGACACCAGGCATAGGGGTCATTATTGCTTGAACAGACAAGTGCCCAACTAGTTATGTTATATTACATGGTTAATAAGAAACATCTTCCAGGGAGAATAGTTCCATTAGGGGTTCCTTTCCCTGGGAGGCATGCCCTAAAGTGCATGTCCGGACTGTGAAAAAAGCAGAAAAGCATCTGGGGGCGGATAAATAAACAAATGAGAAATCATCTTTAGTTCACCGACCGAATATTTCCCTTAAGAACGCTAGCTTTCGGCTTCACCCGAGGTACACATCCGGTGACCCGGCAAGAATAATCGCAGAGGTGCTCCCTTTACCGCCTAGCTGAACAATCGGGAGCGTAGGGGTAAGCACAGGAGCCAGGCAACCCAGCTTGGCCAAAACTTAAGTCATATCGATGCATATAATGGTGAATAAAATGTACATGCGGAAGTGTGACACATGTGTTGGGCATGAAGCCCGTATAAATAAGCTTCTGTTAAAGAAGCCCCCAGGTAAAATGAGCTCGGATAGCGCGTCAGTTATGTGCGAACAAGGCACGAACAAGCCCTTAAGGCTGTAAGGGGAAGGGAGGGAGAAGGAGAGAAATGTAAGACAATTAATGTGTAAAAAATAGATAGAGGAAGGAGACGAACACAGAGTCCGGTGCTAGGCGTAGAATCTTCGGAGACGGGCTGCGTTCCATGGGTTCGGCTCGAGTCGGTTATCCAATGCATCTCGCAGACGGTACGCTCCACCAGTCAGGACTTGGTCAATAATAAAGGGACCTTCCCATTTGGGCTTGAGTTTGTCCTTTTTCTTGTCCGGCATGCGTAGAACTAACTCGCCAACATTGTAAGTTTTGGCCCGTACTTCTCTGCTTTGATATCTTCGAGCCTGATGTTGATAGAATGCGGAACGAGCTTTTGCCACGTCACGCTCCTCCTCCAAGGCGTCCAAACTGTCCTGCTGATCGAGTTCGGCTTCTCTTTCTTCGTACATGCGCACACGAGGTGAGTCATGAATTATGTCGTAGGGCAGAACTGCCTCTGCGTCGTATACCATAAAGAATGGTGTGAATTTGGTTGTGCGATTTGGCGTGGTCCGCAGCCCCTAGAGTACGGAGTCGAGCTCCTCTACCCAGTGCGTGTTAGATTCCTTGAGGGACCGCACTAATCTGGGTTTGATGTCGCTCATGATTAGACCATTTGCTCGCTCGACTTGACCGTTAGTTTGTGGGTGATAGACTGAAGCATAGTCGAGCTTGATGCCCATGTTTTTGCACGAGTTTGACCTCGTCGGCCGTGAAGTTCGTGCCGTTATCGGTGATGATCTTTGTGAGGGACGCCCGTAACGGTGTACGACCCACGATATGAAGTCTATCACCGGTCCGGATTCGGCCGTCTTAATGAGCTTGACCTCTATCCATTTGGTGAATTTATCCACCATGACCGGTAGGTATTTTTGCTTGTGGGTTCCCCCTTTAAGGGGTCCTACCATGTCAAGCCCCAGTTGCGAAGGGCGGTGATGGGTATAGTTTGGAGGCGGTGGGTGGCATATGGCTTTGGTTAGCAAAGAGGCGGCAACCGACGCATCGTTGGACTAAGTCTTGAGCATCTGCCGGGCCGTCGGCCGATAAAATCCTGTCTGGAAGGCCTTGCTTACAAGGGCCGGGCTGCGACACAGTGCCCTTGGTCCGGCATGAATTTCAGCTAGAAGATTCCGCCCTTCCTCTTCGGAGATACACCTTTGAAGGACTCGGTGGTGCTTTTCTTATAAAGCTCTCCTCATGGACTTTATAGGCTTTAGATCGCCGCACTATGCAGCGTGCCTCATTTTGGTCCTCGGGAAGTTCTGCCTGGTTAGGTAGGCTAGGAATGGTTCCGTCCGCAGGCAATGAGCGCCATTATTACGTGGGCTGAAGATGTTACTTAGTTAGCGAGCCTCTAGTTGTGTCGAGAATGTTCGATTGTCGGGCATTGCGGTTGGGTCCGAGCTGTTATTCTGGACTCCCCTTCCCATAATCTGGATGGCTTGAACAGCCTCTCTAAGAAGATATTGGGGGACGACGCCAGCGCTTTAGCCAATGCGTGCCAAGAGGCGTCTATTGCTGATTGTTTTCCCGAGCTATATGGTGAAATTCGAGCCCTTGAACCGAGCTGACATTTTTAGGGCGGCGTTGTGATAAGCTGCCCTTTTGGATCCTTGGCATCAAAGTCTCCATTTATTTGGGATATCGCGAGGTTGAATCCGCGCACCTCTAGGCGTTGAATGCCCATGGAGACTGCCATCCGGAGACCATGTAGAAGGGCCTCGTATTCGGCTGCGTTGTTGGAGTCCGTATACATTATCTAGAGTACGTATTGAACTGTATCTCCTGGTGGGGACGTCGAGCAGCGCCAGCCCCAGACCAGCCAACATTTTGGAGCCGTCGAAGTGCATGATCCAGTTGGAATATGTGCCGTACTCTTTAGGGAGTTCGGCTTCAGTCCATTCGGCGATGAAGTCGGCCAAAACTTGCGACTTAATAGCTCGCAATGGCTTATAGGTTATGTCGAACGGGAGGAGCTCAATGGCCCATTTGGCAATTCGGCCCGTCGCGTCGCAGTTGTTTATAATGTCGTTAAGGGGTACTTCGGAGGCTACTGTTATCGAACACTCTTGAAAGTAGTGTCGCAGCTTCCGGGATGCCATAAACACCGCGTACGCTATCTTTTGATAATGCGGATACCGTGAGGATAGTGGACACGTAGTAAACTGGTTTTTGAAGGGGGAACTTGTGTCCGTCTGTTTCTCGTTCGACAACGAGCACCGCGCTTACAACTTGATGAGTTGCCGCGATGTATAATAGCATTGGTTCACTCATGTTAGGCGCGGACAGGACCGGGTTTGTTGCCAATATGGCTTTTATTTCTTCGAGTCCGGCCGTGGCGGCATCCGTCCACTCGAAGTGTTGATGCGGAGGAGGCGATAAAGGGTAATGCCTTTTCTCCCCAGCGGGAGATAAAGCGGCTTAAACCGCCACGCATCCAGTCAATTTTTGTATTTGCTTGATGTCCTTTGGGATATCCAATTTTGACTGAGCCCGGATCTTGGCTGGGTTTGCTTCAATTCCTCTACCGGATACATTGAAGCCCAAGAGCTTTCCGGTGATGCGCCAACGCATTTTCGGGTTAAGCTTGATGTCATATGTTCAGAGGTTATCGAATGTGAGCCTCAAGTCGTCTACTAGAGTTTCGACATGCTTGGTTTTGGCGACCACATCATCTACGTATGCCTCCTTTGTTTTGCCGATCTGGTTTGCGGACATGTACGAATCATGCGCCGATATGTTGCGCGGCGTTTTTGAGCCCGAAGGGCATTGTGTTGAAGCAGAATGGGCCGTATGGGGTGATGAATGCCGTTGGGGCTTGGTCAGGCTCTGCCATCTTAATTTGATGGTAGCCGGAGTATGCGTCGAGGAAACACAATGAATCGTGTCCTGCGGTAGCATCGATAATTTGATCGATGCGGGGGAGGGGGAAGGGATCCTTTGGGCAAGCCTTGTTGAGGTCCTTGAAATCGGCGCATAGGCGCCCAGATTTGTCCTTCTTTCGTACCATCACCGGGTTTGCTAGCGATGCGGATGTTTTATATCTCGATGAATCCGGCCTCCAATAGTTTGGCTAGCTCCTCTCCCATGGCTTGTCTCTTAGGTTCGGAGAAACGCCAAGAGCCTGTTTGACCGGCTTGAATCCTTTTAGGATGTTTAGGTTGTGCTCGGCCGGCGTGGGATTCTGGCATGTCCGAAGGGTGCCGAGCAAAATGTCCCAATTTTCGCGTAGGAATTCTCGTAGTGCGGCGTCTACATCAGGGTTTAATTGCGCCCCGGTGGAGGCCGTTTTTGTAGGGTCCGTTGGATGGACTTGGAATTTGACTATTTCATCCGCTGGTTTAAAGGAGGTGGACTTGGATCTTTTATCGAGTATCACGTCGTCCCTGTTCACCGTGGAGCCTTGTTGTGATCAGTTCCTCGGCCGCTAGGGCTTGGATAGTGCCTCAAGGGCCGGTCTGGGTGTCTTATTTTCGGCGCAGAGTGCTATGTCCGGGTCACTAGCAAGAGTGATGATTCTGTTGGGCCGGGCATTTTGAGCTTCATGTACCCGTAATGGGGTATAGCTTGAAAAATTGTGACCTCTCTCCCTAATAGAGCGTGGTATCCATTTCTTTGAGCAGGCCACTTGGAACGTGACCTCCTCGGACCTGTAATTATCCGGCGTGCCGAACACCACATACAGTGTGATTTTTCCTCTATAGCACGCTTCCCGACCGGGGATTATTCCTCTAAAGGTTGTGCTGCTTCGCTCAATGCGGCTCCAGTCTATTTCCATTTTTTGAAGGGTTTCCTCGTAAATGAGGTTCAATCCGCTGCCACCGTCCATGAGTACCTTGGTAAGGCGAAGCCGTCCACTATTGGACTGAGGACCAATGCGGCTGGTGCTCGGGCTGTTCGGAATTTAGGTTCATCACTGGCATTAAAAGTAATAGCCATGTCACTCCATGGGTTTATCGTTGCTACTTGGTAGACTTCGGCAAGGCCGCGGAGTGTTCGTTTCCGCATATTATTTGATGCGAAAGTCTCGAAGACTGTTAATACCGTCTTTGGTATCCACAGGCTGGTGCTCTGTGGATTCTAGGGTTAGAAGCTCTTCGCCACTTTTGGCCACTGCGGAGTATCCAACATGCTCTAAGGCTATGAGTTGGTGTGGTGCCCTCTGTACTATGAATTTTACAGGTCCATTGAGCCATCCCTCCAATGCGGTTCCATGCCACTGTAGGGTTTTTTTGGTGTTTAACCCGGGTGATGGCGATAATGCACCCTTTTATTTGGACTGGGTTTACATTTAGGGCGAATTGTCCCAAAATCTTACTTGGTTTTCGAGCGCCTTCCATCGCATACAGTACTTTTCGTACTATGGACGCCAAGTTAGCAAAGCGTGTAATTTCACGGCGACCTATGGCGTTGAGGACTCCCATGTCCGTGCAATTATTGCAGAAGAATGAAATTGCGTCTTCCTCGCGGCGGTCCTTTATCCTGTTCATAACCAGGAGGAATCTGGCCCGATAGTGATGTCTTTGTTTCCTCGGGCTCTTGCCTAATTTTGGATAGATCGCATATGTTCGGGTGGGTGGGTGGAATTAAATCCGAAACCTCACCCAATCTGAGACTCAAGGGCCAAGGAGTTTCCGAACTCGGAAGTTTGGATTCTTGGATGTTGTCCAATGAATCTAGCCCGTTGCCTGACTCTAAGTTCAGGTCTTGAGTGACATCCTCCCCTCCGCGGGTATCCGGCTTAGAGGGATCGGGGATCCGGACATAGCTAGTCCTTAAGATAGATGAAGGGTCGCCGCATTGTTCCTCCACTGCAGCAACGTGATGGGTGACCTGGGGAGAGTTAATCTCTCTTAGATCGGGTTTAGGCCCAATCGATCGTGATCATGGCGACTCCGGGGTGGCGATGCGATCCGAGAGCTCGTTTAAGGAAGAGCTCCGTCGGATCTAACTGCTTTCGGCGAGTTCGAGTTGGCGTGAAGATTGCTTTCGATGACACGAAGTCATCATCGGTAGCGGCTGACGAGCAGGCGGTCATAAGAAAACCGCCTAGCCGGAGAGTTTGGCCGATAGCCAAAGCTCCTTTAGCAACGATGTCGTCTTTAAAGGCGGGATGAGGCATCCTTCTGATGGAGGCAACGCGGAAGGAACTCTCAATGAAAGCACCAATGTCGGTGTCAAAACCGGCGGATCTCGGGTAGGGGGTCCCGAACTGTGCGTCTAGGCGGATGGTAACAGGAGACAAGGGACACGATGTTTTACCCAAGTCCGGGCCCTCTCGATGGAGGTAAAACCCTACTCCTGCTTGATTAATATTGATGATATGGGTAGTACAAGAGTAGATCTACCACGAGATCAGAGAGGCTAAACCCTAGAAGCTAGCCTATGATATGATTGTTGTTCGTCCTACGGACTAACGGTTTATATAGACACCGGAGAGGGCTAGTGTCGTGGTTTTGTCACGGCAGATGTCCTCGTGAAAGGACTTAGTCGTGGAGCCATCACTACGGGTTAACTTGAAGGGGTTAAAGCGGACGCAAAGGCATGAGAATTATACTAGTTCGGCCCCTTCGATGAAGGTAAAAGCCTACGTCTAGTTGTGATGGGATTGATGTGGTTTCGATGACTAGGGAGCAAATAAGCTTCGCCTAAGCCTCGAGTTTTTGTTGTCTGTTGTCCTTGAACCGCCCCGGGTCGTCCCCTTATATACACGGGTGACGCCCGTCGGTTCATAGAGTCCCAATCTCCGGTTCATACTCGTATCCGGGTTGGTCTCTATCTATTCCTAACTTACAATAAAAGTTTACATACCAGGCCGGTTTACGGCCATGAGTTCTAAACCGACTACGTGCCTTGGGCCCTTACCTTCATGCTTGGGCTTTTACACCGTTGAACTCTTGATGAAGTTAATCCGGCCCGAGATAGGCGGTTTCGCCCGATAGTAATATCCCCAACATTAGGCCCCAGATTGATTTGAACAGGTTCATGTTAATCCTTGATAAAACCTTCATCTTTAACATCTTCTCGTAGTTGTTGAACCGCCGTGATGTCACCTTCTCTGGTTGCTGTAAACCGGCATGACGTCCCCATAAAGATAGCATTCATGATACCTTCTTTGTTTAACAGATCCGCAATAACCGGCGACAACTCTGCTTCCCAGTTGTGGTTCCTTGATTCACGCGCCTGACACAGGTCTCTTGCCTTATAAATAGGACCGAAGGGTCATTCCTTTTCTCCCCTCTGTCCCCTTTCTCTTCGTCTTCCTCGCGTCGCTAGCCTCGGAACTCCGCCGCCGTCGACCTCTCTGCACCGACTTGGGCGCTGCATCAACTTTGAACGCACCGAAAACGCAGTGATCTTCCGCATCTCCTCAACTCTGGTAGGTCCTCAGTTTCCCTCGACCTAGATTCGTTCTAGGGTTTCTTGTTCTTGCAGTGCTCCATTAACTGTTCATGCTCATACGAGACTCCTGGTGTAACACCCCGGATGTAACTTTCCATATTTGTAACTCCAACTCTTGCCATTTTCGGCATTGTGATATGATATTCCCTCAGTGGTTGGGTTTTCCTTCATTTTGCATTTTGTCCATGTATTGCATTTCACATCATGTGCATCGCATTTGCATACGTGTTCGTCTCATGATTCCGAGCATTTTCCCCGTTGTCCGTTTTGCAATCCGACACTCCTATCTCCCCCGGCGGTCCCTTTTACGTTTTTCCGTGTGCGGGTACTAAACCTTCTCGGAATGGACCGAGGTTTGTCTAGTGGCCTTGGTATACCACCCGTAGACTACGGTCAAGTTTCGTCATTTGGAGCTCGTTTGGTACTCCAACGGTTAACCGCACTCTCGCAAGGCCTCTTTTAAGTTGCAGCCCAAAACCCCTTCAAAACAGCCCAATAACCCATCTAAGTCATTTCCATGCTCTCCGTCGTTCGATCACGATCGTGTGGACGAAAACTACACCTCATTTGGACTCTCCTAGCTCCCTCTATGCCTATTTAAGCAAACCCCCATTCCAATCCGGGTCTTCTTCCCCCGAAACCCTAAAATTCATCCCGCGCCCGTACGGACACGTCCGCCGCCGCCGGACACTTCGCCGCCGCCGCCCGCCAGTGGGAGGCCGCCCGTCAACTGCGCCTCACACGCCGCCCAGCGAACCCATGAGCCTGGCCCGGCCAGCCGGCCGGATCGCCGCCCTCCCTCATGGCGCCCGAGCCCGCCGCCGCCTCGTCTCCTCCACCGGCCGGCTCCCGCCGCCTCGCCGCCCGGCAGCGCCGACCTCGCCGCCGCCCGGCTCCAGCCACCGCGCCCGCCGCCGTCCGCCGGCGCCCGCCGCCTTGGCCGCCGCCCGCCGGCCGGCAGCTCCACCACCCTCGTAGCAGCTTCCTCCGCGCCAGGCTCCAGCGAGCCAGCCGCGCCGCCGCCCGCCGTCGCCCGATCGGGCGGGTCCCGATCGGATCTGGCGAGCTCCGTTGACCTCTCTCCCCTCACGTTTTCTACTAAGTTTTTTTTATATCATTGATATTTTGTGTCATTTTCTTCATGCTATAACTTTGCATCTGTAGGTCCATTTTGCACGTGTAATATAGCAAAATGTTCGCCTCGAAGAGTAGATCATTTCATCTCATTGCATCATTTTCATTTGAGCTCATCTTGATACCCGAAATGCTGTTGGAGAGGGCTATGTGATGTTAGTTTCTGTTTCTTAACAGAACTTGCACTTTTGTTATTTTTGCCATGATTATTGTGTGCACCCTATGAATTGGAGTCCTACGTGTGTTTTGTAATACGCCATGCCATCTTTCCAGGGGTGTATGCCATGTATTTTTGTGATCTATGTGGTGACTAGCACAAGCATGCAAAGTAGGTGTCCTGATGTTGGTGTTTTCAGCTCTGTTTTGCTGATATTTTGATGCCATGTTAACTTGATGCTACCGAGAGATCCATGCATATTTTGAGATACTTAAGTAAGGATGTTTTGTTAAACATGTCTTGCTCTATCCATCCATGTCCTTGTTTACAATTATGGAGTACCATAGCTTGAGTCAATCGAGCTCTACTTTTGCTATAAAATGTTTCCTGACAGATTGTTTACATGTTATTCAATTTTGCCAAGGTTGTTGTGGTTGATCCATGTATGCTATGTTATTATTCTTGCCATGTATGTCTTCTCTGCCATGTCTTCTTGATGTATGTATGCTTAGTTTATCATATAAGGCTCTGTAGTGAGTGCATCGAGCTCTTAAACATGCCTACTTGTTATCAGTTTTTGACATGCCATGTTGCTGAATCTGTTAACAAAACTTTCAATATTGACATGGGTGTTACTATATTTTCGGGTCCTTTTTGGCTTATGGTCAGTAAGGGACTTTTGTTCTATGCTTTGAGCAGATTCATGCCATGCCTTGTTTTGCTATTTTAATTTCCTGTAGCATGTAGTTTTCTTGCTCTGAACATTGCAACCTGATGCTGTTTTGCCATGTCCAGCCTGATATTTTGTGCACTTTTGCCATGCTTGTTTGAACCTGTTATGATGTGATTTAGCCGAAGCTCAGTGCTCATCTTTTGTCAAGCATCTTGTGTAGATAATTGCCATATACTTTGTTGGTACGTTTGGGTGCAGTCGCTTAATTTATTGTTGTTTGCTAAGTGGCATCATGCTGTTAATGGCAGATTTGTGCCATTCTTGTGTTGCTTGTCATTTCCAAACCGTGCATCCGATTCCGGTGATCTTTATATCGATTTCAACCGAAATCATCTCATCTTTCCAGTGGCATACTTGGTTTGTCAAGTTGATTCCTGGTTCATCATTTTTCTTCGAATGCGCATACGCATTGCATATCACATCCCGCATATCATGCCATGTTTTGCATCATGTTGATTGTGCATTGCACCGTGATTTATTGTGGTTCCTTTGTTTGTGTTGTTGCTTTGGGTAGAGCCGGAGACGAGTACGTGAGCGAGGAACCCGTTGAGAACGCTTACGAGGATCAAGCTTTCGACAACTCGAGAACATTGCGAGCGAGATGACCATACCCTCGAAATCACTTCTATCTTTGCTATGCTAGTTGCTCGCTCTTTTGCTATGCCTATGCTTTCACGATGCCTACCACTTTCTATATCATGCCACCCATATTGCCATGTCAGCCCTAACCATCCTTTCCTAGCAAACCGTTGATTGGCTATGTTACCGCTTTGCTCAGCCCCTCTTATAGCGTTGCTAGTTGCAGGTGAAGATGAAGTTTGTTCCTTGTTGGAACATGGAGATGTTGTTCCTTTTTGGAACATGTTTACTTGTTGGGATATCACAATATATATCTGCTATAATTAATACATCTATATACTTGGTAAAGGGTGGAAGGCTCGGCCTTATGCAGTGTTTTGTTCCACTCTTGCCACCCTAGTTTCCGTCATACGGTGTTATGTTCCTTGATTTCGCGTTCCTTACACGGTTGGGTGATTTATGGGACCCCCTTGACAGTTCGCTTTGAATAAGACTCGTCGGCCAAGGCCCAACTTTGGTCTTACCGATTGCCACCTAAGCCTTTTTTCCCCGGTTTTCGCGAGCCCGAGGGTCATCTTTATTTTAACCCCGGACCGGTGCTCCTTCGAGTGCTGGCCCGAACTAAGCTGCCTGCGGGGCCACCACGGGGAAACTCGAGGCTTGGTTTTACTCGTAGCTAGTCTCATCCGGATGTGCCCTGAGAACGAGATATGTGCAGCTCCTACCAAGATTTGTCGGCACAATCGGGCGGCTTTGCTGGTCTTGTTTTATTGCTGTCGAAATGTCTTGTAGTCCGGGATTCCGAGATTGATCGGGTCTTCCCGGTAGAAGGAATATCCTTCGTTGACCGTGAGAGCTTATAATGGGCTAAGTTGGGACACCCCTGCAGGGTAATATCTTTCGAAAGCCGTGCCCGCGGTTATGAGGCAGATGGGAATTTGTTAATGTCCGGTTGTAGCAAACCCAAAGTTGACCTCAAATAAAATACACATCAACCGCGTGTGTAACCGTGATGGTCTCTTCTCGGCGGAGTCCGGGAGGTGAACACGGTGTTGGAGTTATGTCTGACGTAAGTAGTTCAGGATCACTTCTTGATCGCTATTAGTTTCACGACCGTGCTTTGCTCCTCTTCTCGCTCTCTTTTACGAAGTAGCCACCATATATGCTAGTCGCTTGCTGCAGCTCCACTTTGCTACTCAGTCCTTCCGATAAGCTTAAATAGTCTTGATCTCGCGGGTGTGAGATTGCTGAGTCCCCGTGACTCACAGATACTTCCAAAACAGTTGCGAGTTCCGACGATGCGGTCTGGTGACTCAACCGAGCTCAAGTGGGAGTTCGACGAGGAACGTGGTCGTTACTATGTGTCTTTTCACGATGATCGGTAGTGGTGCCCAGTTGGGGACGATCGGGGATCTGTGTAGCATTTGGGGTATCTTCTTTATTTTGGTTCCGTAGTCGGACCACAGGTGTACTACGAATGATGGATGTTTATCTATGTATTGTGTGAAGTGGCGATTTGTAAGCCAACTATGTATCTCTTTCCCTTATGTATTACATGGGTTGTGTGAAGATTACCTCACTTGCGACATTGCTTTCAATGCGGTTATGCCTCTAAGTCGTGCCTCGACACGTGGGAGATATAGCCGCATCGAGGCGTTACAAGTTGGTAATCGAGCCTTCCCGACTTAGGAGCCCCCTACTTGATTGTTTCTTTGGCGTTGTTGAGTCTAGAATGGAAAAATGTTTTGAGTCTTAGGATTATATATATCGGAGATTAGGATTCTTTTTACTTCCCAGTCCCTTCACCGCTCTGTGAGGTATCCTGACGTAGTGTTTTGACTCTTCTCTCCTCAAATTTCACTAAATTTTTTTTTTAGGATCACGTGGGTATCTTGGAATCGTTCCGATGGTTTTGTGACGAGAACATTGTTCTTGTTGCCTCCTGACATTTAGGGGTTGTGGCAGAGTCCCGGGGAGTTGAGCTACGAGGTGTTGTCGTCACAATTTTATCGTTGCGATTCTGGAATACACGAGTTTTGCCGACATCGAAATCTCTTTTGTGCGCTTGTTGGTGAGATAACCACGATAGCCCGATCTTGAGGCGAGTGTGGGAGTATTGCCATAACTTGTATAACGGATGTTTTTGAAGGTCGAGGTACCACGATTTCGAGGATTTCTTGGTTATGTGTTGACGGATGGATACAACCGGATCTAGGTATTGTTAGTTTGGGTGATATATTTTGTGTCCCCTGTATCCCCAACACCAGTTGCATAACCGTAAAGTTTCGGGAGTTTATAGGTGGGAATTCTAGTAGCTTACGGGATATCTTTTGACGGATGTATGATTTGAGATTGGGGTTCAAAGTTTAGTGGTCCGCCCATTCACGGTCGATTCTGATTGGTCGTAAGACGTCTTAAAGAATCCTTGGCTATGCTGATTCGGGGACGTCTTGTTTGTCATTCGTGACGGCCGCTATACGTCGTGCCCGTGTGGGCCCCACCACGAACACTTTGGGCGAAATCTCTATCATGTGTTTGTTCTGGCTCATTCTAGAAGCCAATCTTTGTTTTCGGTTGTGATATTCGATTTGTTTCTAAAGGCGGATGTTGTTTCCATACCTTTATCTAAGTGGCTTCTCACCTTAATGGGCGTGTGATGATTAACTTTGGAATTCATTCGTTCGTTCTTGTTCGAATGTTTATTGTGAAGACTATATGTTGCAATTTCTATCCGTTGATTCTACTTATCTTTTGTCTATCAAAGGACTAACGGATGTCACCCTCTTCAGATGGCTCCGCCTCTGGCGTCTGAATCCGGATCGTAGTGATGGGGATCGATCGAACCTCCACCTCCACCTCCGCCTCCGGAGGCTGGCAAGCTATCATGGCAGCCACCAATGCCAATGCTCGAGATGATTTTGCAGCTCTTGCAAGAAGCGTACTCAAGGGCAAGGCAATCAAGGTCAAGGCAACAATCAGCCGCATTTTGCTACTCTCGATCGGTTCCTCGCTAATCGGCCGAAGTCTTTCGGTTTACGTAGCCGAGGCCACGACGCCGACGATTGGCTTGTGGACATCTGCAAGCATTTTGATTGTAGCAATGTCGGACACGAGGACTTTGTCAAGTTTGCATCGTTTCAACTCAAGGATCAAGCTGCGGAGTGGTTCCAGCAATACAAAGATTCCGGAGGAGGTCGTGTCATTACAGGATGAGTTTCGCCGAGATTTGAGCTCACCACATTCAAAAGTGTTGTTGAGAGCAAGCGTGAGGAGTTCCGCAATCTCAAGCAGGGCAACATGTCTGTCTATCAATACAATATCCAGTTCGAGAAGCTTCGCTCGTTTTGCTAAGCAAGGCGTTCACGATGAAAAGAGTATGATCTATCAATTCGGAGGTGGTGCGAGAGAAGATCTGCAATTAGCCCTTGTGCTTTTTGAGCGAGATAAGTATGATGATTTCTACAACATGGCACTTTGAAGCAAGAAGCTGCCCAGCTCAAATGTGAGGCTTCTAAGAAGAGAATCGGGGATGCGATTCAGTCTTCTTGTTCCTCTCAAGTGGCAGCTAAGCGTGAAGTTTTACCTTCCTCCTCCTCCGTTCCGTCGGCCTTATCGGCCAGAAGAACTCGGTGGCCGTGGATCTTCCCACCCACCCAACCCAAGCTATCGTAACAAGTCTAATTCTCAAGCTCCAAGGTCAAGTGCTCCTTACCACCGTCCGCTCTACGAGGTGACTTGCAACAAATGTCAGCGTGAAAGGTCACTATGCGAACAAGTGCTTCAACCAAAGGCGCCTTCCGCCTCCTCCTCTGTGAAATCTTCCGGCAATGCGGTGGTCAAGCATAATCCCAAGTCTGCAAAGGTCAATATGATGAATGCAGCTCAAGCGGAGAATCTTCTGATGTGATCATGGGTAATCTTCCGATTAATGATATTCTGCAAAAGTCTTATTTGATCTTTGGTGCATCGCATTCTTTCATGTCATATCCTTTTGCATCAAAGCACAATTTCGAGACAGAGGCATTACCTAAAGCTATGCAAGTTATTTCTCCGGCTAAGCGTTTGAGCTCTAGCATGATGGTTTCGAATGTCGGTATCAAGATGGGCGATTATAGATTTCTGGCTAAACCAATTGTTCTTGGTGACTCGGATATTGATCTTATTCTCGGGATGGGTGGCTTTCTCGGCACAAAGCTCGGCTTGATTGTGCTGCCAGGAAATTCAATTGACTCACTCTTCTAATGATGTGATCATCTATGCCGATCGTGATGAAACCATTCGGTTGTTTTCTCTCAATGAGAAGGGAGAATTGGATGCTATCTCTCGATTCGATCGTTTGTGAGTACCAAGATGTCTTTCGGAAGAGCTTAGGGTATGCCTCCTCATCGGCCGATTGAGTTCGTTATTGATCTTGAGCCCGGCATCGAACCCGTTTGCAAGCGTCCATACAAGCTTGGACCTAATGAGCTAAAGGAATTGAAGAAGCAGCTCGATGAACAAGAGCGTCTGGGTTTGATCGGACCGAGTTCATCTCCTTGGGGTTGTGGTGTTCTTTTTGTTCGAGAAGAAGGATGGCTTGACCGACTTTGCGTCGATTACTGTCCTTTGAATAAGAAGACAATCAAGAACAAGTAACCACTTCCCAACATCAATGAGCTTTTCGAGCAACTCAAAGGTGCTAAAGTGTTCTCCAAGCTTGACCTTCGTATGGGGTATCATCAGATTCGCATTCGTGAACAAGATATTCCCAAGATAGCATTCGAACAAGCTTTGGTTCTTATGAATATCTTGTCATGTCTTTCGGCCTCGTCAATGCTCCTCCAACATTCTCTCGGATGATGAACTTCATATTCAACCCCTACACCAATGAATTCGTCTTGGTCTATCTTGATGATATTTTGGTCTTCTCCAAGAATAAGAAGGATCATGCCAAACATTTGCGATTGGTGCTAGACAAGCTCGAGTATCAATTCTATGCTAAGTTCTCCAAATGTGAATTTTGGCTCGATGAAGTGCTTTATCTTGGTCATATCATCTCCGCCAAGGGCATCGCTGTTAATCCGAGAAGGTGTCCGCAATTGTGAATTGGGAACCTCCTCGAATGTCAAGCAGCTCCATGACTTTCTTGGTCTTGCAAGCTATTGCGAAGATTCGTTGAGAATTTCTCCAAGATTGCAAAGCCTCTTTCCAACCTCCTTGAAGCATGTGAAGTATATGCGGTCTCCCGAGTGTGGCGTTGCTTTCAATACCCTCAAAGAGAAACTTCGTCACAGCTCTGTCTTGACTCCTCTGATGAATCCAAGCCATTGAAGTTTTACGTGATGCTTCTCTTCAAGGTCTCGGTCGTGTTAATGCAAGAGAAGAGAGTTGTGGCTTATACTTCTACTTGATTGAAGCCCAACGAAAAGAACTACCCCACTCACGATCTTGAGTTGGCGGCGATTGTCCATGCATTGATTACATGGAGAAATCACATGTAGGGAAGGAAAGTGGACATTTTCACCGATCACAAGAGTCTCAAGTACATTTTCACTCAGCCCAACCTCAACCTCGAGCGGACTCGATGGGTCGAAATGATTCAAGAGTACAACCCAAGTATTGAATATACTCCGGCAAGGCCAATGTCATTGCAGATGCTTTGAGCGGGAAGGCTTCTTTGCAGTCTAATCCTCAAGCCCTTTCACGGATCTACTGTGAAGCTTTCCATAGCTGAATCTTCAAGTTGTTCCTCAAGGCTTTCTTGCCAACCTCATAGTCTCTCCTACTTTGGAAGATCAGATTCGTGAGGCTCAACTTCTGGATACCATGGTGAAAAAGGTGAAGCGTGGTATCGACAAGGGCATTTCCAAGTACAAGTGCTTCCACGTCGATGACAAAGACACTCTTTTCTTTGAGGACGGATTGTGGTTCCTAAGGGTGATCTCTGAAAAGTCATTATGAGCAGGGCTCACAATTCGCTTCTATCCATTCATCCTGGAAATGCGAAGATGTACGGGACCTCAAGCGATCATATTGGTGGACTCGAATGAAGCGAGAAATTGCTCAATTCGTGAATGAATGTGATGTCTGCGAGAAGAGTGAAAGCAGAACACCAAAGACCAGCTGGTCTCCTCCAACCTCTTGCTATTCCGAATGGAAGTTTGATCATATTGAAATGGACTTATTGACTGGTTTTCCAAAGTCCAAGCGTGGAAATGATGCTATCTTCGTTGTCATTGACAAGCTTACTAAAGTGGCTCATTTTCTTCCTATCAAAGAATCCATCCACAGCAGCTCGGTTGGCGAGCTATACACCTCGAGATTGTCTCCTTGCACGGCATTCCACAATTGATCTCTTGAGACCGTGGCGGCATCTTTACCTCCAAGTTTTGGGATTCTTTTCGTAAGGCCATGGGCACCAACATTCGTTTCAAAGACAGCTTTCCATCCTCAAACAAGTGGCCAAGTCGGCGAGTTAATCAAATCCTTGAAGATATGCTCGGGGCTTGTGTCATTTCTTTCGGTATGAAGTGGGAAGATTGTCTTCCATATGCCGAGTTCTCCTACAACAACAGCTTCCAAGTGAGTTGGGCAAGGCCCCATTCGAAATTCTCTATGGCGGAAAGTGCCGTACTCCTCTCAATTGGTGCAGGAGACAATTGAGCGCCAACTTCTTGGCAATGACTTGATCACGTAAGCGAAGAAATGTGCCAAGTCATTCGTGAGAATCTCAAAGCCGCAATCGCGCCGGAAGAGCTATTATGATGATAAGCACCGTGATGTGACTTTTGAAATCGGAGACCATGTCTACCTCGCGTCTCTCCAATGAAAGGCACTGCGTCAACCCGGTATCAAAGGGAAGCTTGCCCCTAGATACGTGGGTCCTTTCAAGATAATTGGCAAAGAGGCGATCTCGCCTATCAACTTGAGCTTCCATCCAACTTTGCAAATGTGCACGATGTGTTCCACGTGTCACAACCGCCAAGTGCTTCAAGACTCCTGAACGCACTATCAACTTCAAGGATTGACCTTCAAGAAGATCTCTCTTATCATGAGCACCCGTTGCTATTCTTGAAGAAAGCGAGCGCAAGACTCGCAACAAGTCAATCAAATTCCTGAAAGTGAAGTGGTCACACCATTCCGACCGAGAAGCTACACAGGGGCGCGAGGATCACCTCCGTTCCGAATATCCGGAGTTCTTTCAGTCCTAGATCTCGGGACGAGATCCTCTTGTAGTGGTGGAGTGTTGTAGCACCCCGGATGTAACTTTCCATATCTGTAACTCCAACTCTTGCCATTTTCGGCATTGTGATATGATATTCCCTCCGTGGTTGGGTTTTCCTTCATTTTGCATTTTGTCCATGTATTGCATTTCACATCATGTGCATCGCATTTGCATACGTGTTCGTCTCATGATTCCGAGCATTTTCCCCGTTGTCCGTTTTGCAATCCGACACTCCTATCTCCCCCGGCGGTCCCTTTTACGTTTTTCCGTGTGCGGGTACTAAACCTTCTCGTAATGGACCGAGGTTTGTCTAGTGGCCTTGGTATAACACCTGTAGACCACCGGTCAAGTTTCGGGTCATTTGGAGCTCGTTTGGTACTCCAGCAGTTAACCGCACTCTCATGAGGCCTCTTTTAAGTTGCAGCCCAACACCCCTTCAAAACAGCCCAATAACCCATCTAAGTCATTTCCATGCTCTCCGTCGTTCGATCCACGATCGTGTGGGCGAAAACTACACCTCATTTGGACTCTCCTAGCTCCCTCTATGCCTATTTAAGCAAACCCCCATTCCAATCGGGTCTTCTTCCCGAAACCCTAAAATTCATCCACGCCCGTCACGGACACGTCCGCGCCGCCGGACACCGCCGCCGCCGCCCGCAGCCAGTGGGAGGCCGCCACGCGTCTGCGCCTCCATGCGCCGCCCGTGGGCGAGCCTGGCCAGCCCGCTTGGCCCGTCGCGCGCCAGCCCTCCCATGGGCGCCCGAGGCCCCGCCGCCTCGTCTCCTCCACGGACGGCTCCCCGCCGCCTCGCCGCCCGGCAGCTCCGGCCACCCAGCCGCCCGCCGCCCATTGCGCCGCGCCCGTATGTGCCGCCCGTCTGCGCCCGGCCCAGCTCCGCCACCCTCGGCGCCGCCCGCTCCTCCGCCGGGCTCCAGCGAGCCAGCAGCCGCCCGCCCGCCGTCGCCCGATCGGGCGGGTCCCGATCGGATCTGGCGAAGCTCCGTTGACCTCTCTCCCCTCACGTTTTCTACTAAGTTTTTTTTATATCATTGATATTTTGTGTCACTTTATTCATGCTATAACTTTGCATCTGTAGGTCCATTTTGCACGTGTAACATAGCGAAATGTTCGCCTCGAAGAGTAGATAATTTCATCTCATTGCATCATTTTCATTTGAGCTCATCTTGATACCCGAAATGCTGTTGGAAGAGGGCTATGTGATGTTAGTTTCTGTTTCTTAACAGAACTTGCACTTTTGTTATTTTTGCCATGATTATTGTGTGCACCCTATGAATTGGAGTCCTACGTGTGTTTTGTAATATGCCATGCCATCTTTCCAGGGGTGTATGCCATGTATTTTTGTGATCTATGTGGTGACTATCACAAGCATGCAAAGTAGGTGTCCTGATGTTGCTGTTTTCAGCTCTGTTTTGCTGATATTTTGATGCCATGTTAACTTGATGCTACCGAGAGATCCATGCATATTTTGAGATACTTCAGTAAGGATGTTTTGTTAAACATGTCTTGCTCTATCCATCCATGTCCTTGTTTGCAATTATGGAGTATCATAGCTTGAGTCAATCGAGATCTACTTTTGCTATAAAATGTTTCCTGGCAGATTGTTTACATGTTATTCAATTTTTCCAAGGTTGTTGTGGTTGATCCATGTATGCTATGTTATTGTTCTTGCCATGTATGTCTTCTATGCCATGTCTTCTTGATGTATGTATGCTTAGTTTATCATATAAGGCTCTGTAGTGAGTGCATCGAGCTCTTAAACATGCCTACTTGTTATCAGTTTTTGACATGCCATGTTGCTGAATCTGTTAACAAAACTTTCAATATTGACATGGGTGTTACTATATTTTCGGATCTTTTTGGCTTATGGTCAGTAAGGGACTTTTGTTCTATGCTTTGAGTAGATTCATGCCATGCCTTGTTTTGCTATTTTAATTTCCTGTAGCATGTAGTTTTCTTGCTCTGAACATTGCAACCTGATGCTGTTTTTGCCATGTCCAGCCTGATATTTTGTGCACTTTTGCCATGCTTGTTTGAACCTGTTATGATGTGATTTAGCCGAAGCTCAGTGCTCATCTTTTGTCAAGCATCTTGTGTAGATCATTGCCATATACTTTGTTGGTACGTTTGGGTGCAGTAGCTTAATTTATTGTTGTTTGCTAAGTGGCATCATGCTGTTAATGGCAGATTTGTGCCATTCTTGTGTTGCTTGTCATTTCCAAACCGTGCATCCGATTCCGGTGATCTTTATATCGATTTCAACCGAAATCATCTCATCTTTCCAGTGGCATACTTGGTTTGTCAAGTTGATGCCTGGTTCATCATTTTCCTTCCGGAGCGCGCATACGCATTGCATATCACATCCCGCATATCATGCCATGTTTTGCATCATGTTGATTGTGCATTGCACCGTGATTTATTGTGGTTCCTTTGTTTGTGTTGTTGCTTTGGGTAGAGCCGGAGACGAAATGCGTGAACGAGGAACCCGTTGAGAACGCTTACGAGGATCAAGCTTTCGACAACTCTGAGAACATTGCAGGCAAGATGACCATACCCTCGAAATCACTTCTATCTTTGCTATGCTAGTTGCTCGCTCTTTTGCTATGCCTATGCTACGATGCCTATCACTTTCTATATCATGCCACCCATATTGCCATGTCAGCCCCTAACCATCCTTTCCTAGCAAACCGTTGATTGGCTATGTTACCGCTTTGCTCAGCCCCTCTTATAGCGTTGCTAGTTGCAGGTGAAGATGAAGTTTGTTCCTTGTTGGAACATGGAGATGTTGTTCCTTTTTGGAACATGTTTACTTGTTGGGATATCACAATATATATCTGCTATAATTAATACATCTATATACTTGGTAAAGGGTGGAAGGCTCGGCCTTATGCAGTGTTTTGTTCCACTCTTGCCACCCTAGTTTCCGTCATACGGTGTTATGTTCCTTGATTTCGCGTTCCTTACGGTTGGGTGATTTATGGGACCCCCTTGACAGTTCGCTTTGAATAAGACTCGTCCGGCAAAGGCCCAACTTTGGTCTTACCAGTTGCCACCTAAGCCTTTTTCCCCGGGTTTTCGCGAGCCGAGGGTCATCTTTATTTTTAACCCCCCCGGACCAGTGCTCCTTCGAGTGCTGGCCCGAACTAAGCTGCCTGCGGGGCCACCACGGGGAAACTCGAGGCTTGGTTTTACTCGTAGCTAGTCTCATCCGGATGTGCCCTGAGAACGAGATATGTGCAGCTCCTACCAAGATTTGTCGGCACAATCGGGCGGCTTTGCTGGTCTTGTTTTATTCTTTGTCGAAATGTCTTGTAGTCCGGGATTCCGAGATTGATCGGGTCTTCCGGTAGAAGGAATATCCTTCGTTGACCGTGAGAGCTTATAATGGGCTAAGTTGGGACACCCCTGCAGGTAATATCTTTCAAAGCCGTGCCCGCGGTTATGAGGCAGATGGGAATTTGTTAATGTCCGGTTGTAGCAAACCCAAAGTTGACCTCAAATAAAATACACATCAACCGTGTGTAACCGTGATGGTCTCTTCTCGTGAGTCCGGAGGTGAACACGGTGTTGGAGTTATGTCTCGGCGTAAGTAGTTCAGGATCACTTCTTGATCGCTATTAGTTTCACGACCGTGCTTTGCTCCTCTTCTCGCTCTCTTTACGAAGTAGCCACCATATATGCTAGTCGCTTGCTGCAGCTCCACTTTGCTACTCAGTCCTTCCGATAAGCTTAAATAGTCTTGATCTCGCGGGTGTGAGATTGCTGAGTCCCCGTGACTCACATATACTTCCAAAACAGTTGCAGGTTCCGGACGATGCCGGTCAGGTGACTCAACCGAGCTCAAGTGGGAGTTCGACGAGGAACGTGGTCGTTACTATGTGTCTTTTCCTCGATGATCGATGGTGGTGCCCAGTTGGGACGATCGGGGATCTGTGTAGCATTTGGGGTATCTTCTTTATTTTGGTTCCGTAGTCGGACCCTGAGTGTACTCTGAATGATGGATGTTTATCTATGTATTGTGTGAAGTGGCGACTGTAAGCCAACTATGTATCTCTTTCCCTTATGTATTACATGGGTTGTGTGAAGATTACCTCACTTGCGACATTGCTTTCAATGCGGTTATGCCTCTAAGTCGTGCCTCGACACGTGGGAGATATAGCCGCATCGAGGGCGTTACACCTGGATAGATCTGTGACACCTTGCTCTGATTAGTAGTAGCTTTTAGCATCCGCCTGTAGTTTCGTGCTCACGTCCATAGATCTCGCATATTATTTCCTGCTCATTGCATCAATACTGCTCTGCTTTATTCTATTTTGGATATTTTTCTTCTTTTCTGATCTGGCTTCAGATCCTTCGTTGTAGAGAAATCTTGTGAAACCTGTTTCTGCACACTTAGCCGTTCGCAACCTCAATTGCTTTCAATATTTAGATCAGGCGGTTTAACTTAACATAGAAAGAATTAATAAACCGGTATACACCATTAGTCCCCTTGTTGAACCGCCAGAACTCCTTAACCAGACACTGTCGCTTCATAGAACTCCGGTTTAGATGTAGTTGTCTCCGATTTAGCATTGTACACCGGTTCTCTCTTTGTCCCAACACATTTCTTGAACCGGATTTATATTTTTTGTAGATTTTATCATGGCCAAACAAGTATATGAGTGCAACTGGGCTCCTTCCCGTGTCACCGAAACTCAACTAAACAATCTGGTCCTGACTGGCGCTTTAAGCAGTAAAGATACTATCCATTGGAGGGTTCTGGCAAAGAATGTCCACCCACACCTCAAGAAGGAGAGGTTGTAGTTTTCGCATGAATCACTTAGCCCGGTTTTAACCCGCCGGTTCAAAATTTTACCGGATGTCTTAGCCAATTTTCAACTCCGTCCAAGATACCGCCCCAATTACATTACCAATATATGTCACTTCCAAGTGCTCTGTGAGGCATACTTTCAAGAAGAACCCACGGTTGAGTTGTTTAGAGACTGCTTCCATCTAAACCGCCGCACAGAATTCACTGATGGGTCCAACACATAATTGGGTGGTGTGGCGATTCAAAAAAGGAAGGAGGTCACTTATCCTCATGCCAAACTGCACAACCACCCCAAGGAATGGAATCAATCATGGTTCTATTGCAGAGACACCTCTCCTGCCAATGAAAATGCTTTGCCTGGCTTTCGTCCGGAGCGACTCAGTAATACACATCCCTTTTCGCAAATATTAACCGCCAAGGAGAGAAGTAAATACGCTCCTCAACTCTCCAAGCTCAGAGCCTTCATGGCCAATGGTTTAACAGGAATTGATCTCGCACGCTGTTGGATATCATGAAGCATACTGCCCCTCTCCCAGCTCCGATTTAATGTGTGAGTACCTTTGGTAGCGTCAACGACCCCTCCGACATGTTAATATCCAGCTTATCAATGATGAGGTCACCGAGGCTGTGAAGAAAATGTTGAACGAACCGGAACACCTCTGCGTCTGAACCGGTCTGCTCCCTTCGTGCTACCAAGAAACCACCATCCGTAAGACTCGATCGTATTTTTTACTGAATATATTACTGCCATTTCCGGTATCTTTTTAACATCTACTGCTGCTTAATCAGGGTGATGATCCATTCTGGAGCAACAAACTTCCACAAGAGAAACCAGAGAAGCCAGACAAACCGGAAAGACCAATCCGGCCAAAGACCAAAGTTGTCAAGAGGCCTGCTCATAAGAGGAAAACCACTGCATCTTCTGATCCGGCTGTGGATGACGATGTGGGTAATCCGGACATTGAGGTAGAACTTGATTCACTTGGCTTACTTTTCATACGCCTAATTGATGATGATATTTGTCAGGATGATGTCAAGCGATGTCGATGTTGTAGAGGTAACTATTCTCTCCTCGACTCAAATCCTTTGCCTTCACTAAAAATCCGTCGGGCAAACCGGAAAATTAAATTTTCTCATCCCCTTGCTTGCTTGGATCCCAAATTTCTTATGAAGACTCAACAACATGAAGTTCGCCGCACAAGACAAGTCGGCTGAGTAGTTACCTCTGCGGTTTACCGAACAGTCCAGTTCGGAAACGTCGTTCAGAGGTCTCTAATTTGCTTGTCAGTGCTTGTCCTAAAGCGGGATGTTTTCGTCAACCTCTTAATCCATCTGACTCCGATTATCAGGTCACTTCCCATTCCTCATCTGGCGAGTCATCACCACTACTCGGTGCCACCACTTAAAATGGTGCTTGGGTAAGTTATACATATCATATTGTTTCTATTGCATCACTGCGTAGTATATGATGTATTTGACTGTTATTATGCCTTTTCAGGGCCAAGCCTAGGCCGAGCAAAAAGGATCGCCTGGATAAAGCGGCTGACGAAGAGACTGCCCCTGAACCGGACAACGCCCCAAATCTTGAAGCGACTATTTGTGAAGATATGCCCAATGATCCGCCACTTCAAGATGACGATTTTGTTGCTGAAGAAAGGCCTGTTGACACCTCCCGTCCTGCTGACCAGCCCAGAAGCCCAACCCGGATTGAAAAATCCACCAGTCCAATCCGCCTGGCGACCAACCGATCGTCTCTGGTCAAACCGGTGATACCAAGGACGATGACGTTGTGATTATCGGCTTTGGCCACAATAACCGGGTAATCCGGTCGCCTTATCCAAACATTCTGCCAAAGAAGAATTTGCCACTATGAGCAAGGGCAAGTGGAAAGTTGATCTGGCAACTTACGCTGCTCTGAACCCCCAAGATCTTCATTCTGGCTACTTGAACCGGTGTATACCAGCCGTGATTATGAAGTGACACCGTGAAGATGATGAAAGAAAAATTCGAGGTAACCTCCATGTTCTTTTCCCGCTTGGATATTTCAATTTTTGTTAACTCTCCTAGCCCCCAAGGGCCTGTTTGTAATCTTCTTTCAAACCGGGACTTGATACAGAACTCAATACTTTCGTAATCCACCGATGTAGCCCCCAAGGGCGGTTCAACTTAGTATAGTTAAACCGGGACTTAACATAAAACTCAATGCTTGAGAATTCACTGATGTAGCCCCCAAGGGCAGTTCAACTTAGTATAGTTAAAGCTGGGACTTTAATTTATATCGCAAAGATCGTAACATGTTCGAGCAAATAGCCATTAGCCCCCAAGTGCCACGTTGAATACCTGTAGTGAGCTTGGGACATTGTGATTGTATTGACAGATGACGATCAAATATGCATGAGCCCCCACGTGCCAAGTGCATAACTTGTTATGTGGTTGGTACTTCAAATCTTGTATCGTTTGTTAAATCAGATGATTTGTCAGTATGTAGGCTGAGCCGAGGACTAAAGAAAGCCAACTCACCGACCTTCAAGAAAACTTGAAATCCCAACAATTTGAAACCTCAAAGGCAAAAGAAGAATTGACCAGCGCTTTAGGCGTCATGGAACAGCTTAAGCAGGGCTTCAAAAGGAGCGGGCGGATTGGGCCACCGAGAAGGCCGCTTTAACCAAAAAAGGTGGAAAATGTCAAGCTGCCCTTAAACTGGTGGTAGATGAGCTGACCAACGTGAAGCGGCAAGTGCATGCCATGACTGCTGCCATCTTTGGTAAGCTTCCTTTGGTTTCTATGATAACTTGGCCTTCTTATGATAAGTCCGGTTTGTGATCTTTCTTGTAATGCTGCGAGCACACACATTGGTCACTTGGGGTCGATGTTCGGATGAAATTGAAAGCTGCCTACACTTTAATCGAGCAGATGTACCTTTGGAGCGCAGCGGATCATCTCCACTGCATCAATAACAATCCGGCACCCTCTTTAATTCAAGATACTCTTAGGAGGTTGTCAATGCTTCCCGCCCGGCTTGAAGAGCTGAAGAAATCTGCTGCTCGAACCGGTGCCATTAATGCCTTAATCCCGGCAAAAGCATGGGTGCCAGATTTCGATCATGTTGAGGCAGCTCAGGGCTATCCCAGTCTGAAGGAAGACGGTTCGGAGTTCAACGAAGATGATCTGAGAGCGATAAACCGGGCAGTGCGCCCTCTGTCTTGCCAATTGGCCGAAGAGGCAGACTTGTCGCATTATCAAGCTCAATATAACGATCAGAACATACGAGTAGCTGCACCTATTCCCAAAGCGGAGAACCTGATCCCTCCGATCCGTAAGCATACTTACGCTCCTGATATTGAACCATCTTCCCTGATCCATGAGGAGGCTGTCTTTCAAGCTTTAATGGGAATCGACTAGACCATTGTTGACTTCCAGCCGCTGGGTATGGATGAAGAAGCTGAAGCGGCGCAGGACGACCCACAACCGTCAGACTGGGGCGGCGAGCAAGCATGAACCGGAAGACGGTTTAAATAGCTGCTTTATTATATTCCGCCAAGAAAACAATGATCTTATTCGGGCACCATGTTGCCTTGTAATAGGATAGCCAACACTTTTGCTTTCAATATGCCTTCGTGCATAGGTGCTGCTACTTTTGATTGAATGATCGAAACCTTCAATCTATATTGCCTGCAGTCACAAAATCTTGAACTGCCACGGCGGTTTGTGCCGCCAGCCGGCTTGTGACGTTCATATATATATACAATGAAATATTGAGGTATATGATCAAAATTTGTGATACAAAATACCCGCCATCGCTGGGCATGAAGTTGGCTTAACCAATCTTGAAGCGGAGGTTGTAGAAACCATTACCATCAAAGGAGAAAACAGCTCCTGTGTTTATAATGCCGGTTTACCATGTAAACCGTGCGAATCATGACAAGCCCCCTGTTACTCCATAATGGGATGTTAACAGAAAAAATCAAACCGGAAAAATTATCTCCGGATTAAAAATGGACCGAATTCCGTCAATTGATAATTTGAACCGGTTTAAAAATGTTATCGGTTTAAAAAAGGCAACAAAAATCAAATAACAGTTATGAAAAAATATGGAAGCAAAGGCAATGATAAAACCGTTTGCAAAAAGAGGCTTTACTGAGCCGATCAGATGGTATTACCATGGTCGGACACGACCAAGCTCCCAATAAGGTGTAGCTATGGTTCAAGTCAGCCAGGTCCCCAACTGAAACCGTGGCATTATGCCGATCAAGTGGCGTGGCAATGGTTCGGGTTCGACCAAGCCCCCAAGTGACTCTATGGCCTTAGGCCGATCAAGAGGCATGACCGGTTCAGACTTGACCATGTCCCCAAGTGATCTGGTGGCATTTGCCTATCAAAAGGTGTTGCATTGGTTCGGACACGACCAAGCCCCCAAGTGATATCATAAAGCTTTTGAAAAGCAAACTCAAGGGGTAAACCGGAGGCCGCTTTAAGACAGAACAACTCCATGTAACCACGCATGATGTAACAGAACAGATACCCCGCTTTAGCTGAGGCTCCGGTTTATTACTTTATTCATAATATATACACCGTCATAATATGTACATGAGTAGAGCCGATGGCTCGGTATAATAAGGCGAAGATGAGCTATGTTCCACGGCCTGTTGGTCTCCTCCTCCGATGTACGTGAGTCTTTATGCTCTCGAGTATCGATCGAGATAGTATGACCCGTTGTGCAGATTCTTCTTGACCATAAAAGGTCCCTCCCAAGGTGGGGATAACTTGTGCATATCGACTGGTCTTGGATGAGCCGAAGCACCAAATCTCCTTCTTGAAAAGTTCTGGTTCTGACCCGACGACTATGGTAACGAAGAAGATCCTGTTGGTAAATCGCCGAGCGGGCAGCTGCTATGTCACGCTCCTCATCCAACAAGTCCAAAGCGTCTTGCCGTGTCGTCTCGTTGTCCGCTTCAACATAAGCTGCCACACGAGGTGAGTCATGACGGATGTCATCGGGGAGAACCGCCTCCGCTCCATAGACCATAAAGAACGGTGTGTATCCTGTGGATCTGTTGGGCGTAGTGTTGATACTCCCTAACACGGATGGTAGTTCTTCTACCCAACAACCCGGTGTCCTCGCAAAGGGACCATAAGCCGGGCTTGATGCCTCTCAAGATCTCTTGATTAGCCCTTTCCGCTTGACCATTAGGCTGTGGGTGGGCTCTATCAAGAAACGTCAAGCGGATGTGTTCTCGTTCATAGAACTCTTTCATGGCACCTTTGGACAAATTGGTACCATTATCTGTGATGATACCGTGTGGAAAGCCAAACCGAAAATCACCTTTTGATGAATCAACCGCCGTGGCGCGTCACACTTGCTAATGTGTTCGCCTCTACCCACTTTGTAAACTTGTCAACCGCCACCAGGAGGTGGGCCTTCTTGTCCTTGGACCTTTTGAAAGGTCCAACCATATCCAGCCCCAGGTTGCAAACGGCCAAGTAATTGGAATCATCCTCAATTCTTGGGCCGGTACATGAGCACGTCTGAAAACTTTTGGCAACCATCACATCGTCGACCAGATCTTCCGTGATCGGCATGAGCAACAACCAATAGAAACCATGGCGGAACGCTTTAGCCACCAAAGATTTTGAACCGGCGTGGTGACCACAATCTCCTTCATGGATCTCACGCAATATTTCACAGCCTTCCTCAGGGGACACACAGCGTTGAAACGCCCCTGACACGTTGCAATGATGCAATTCGCCATTAACAAGGGTCATAGACTTGGACCGCCGGATTATCTGCCGGGCCAACGTCTCATCTTCTGGTAACTCGCCCCGGTTCATGTACGCAAGATAAGGAAGCGTCCAATCCGGAATGACGTGAAGAGCTGCCACCAACTACGCCTCCGGATCAGGTATAGCCAAATCCGCTTCACCAGGGAGCTTGACTGACGGGTTATGCAGAACATCTAAAAAGACGTTAGGCGGGACCGGTTTACGCTGAGAGCCCAGCCGGCTTAAAGCGTCCGGCGCTTCGTTCTTCCGTCTATCCACGTGATCCACCTGATAACCCTTAAAGTGACCTGCAACAATGTCCACCTCACGACGATAGGCTGCCATGAGTGGATCCTTAGAATCCCAAGTGCCAGACACCTGTTGAGCCACCAGGTCCGAGTCACCGAAGCACTTAACCCGGCTAAGATTCACCTCCTTCGCCATTCGAAGACCATGGAGCAAAGCTTCATACTCAGGTGCATTGTTAGTACAAGGGAACATTAAGCGGAGAACGTAACAGAACTTGTCACCTCGTGGGGAGGTTAATACGACTCCAGCCCCCGAGCCCTCCAATTGCCTGGATCCATCAAAATGAATCGTCCAATAAGTGTGATCCGGCTTCTCTTCAGGCGCCTGTAGCTCCGTCCAATCATTGATGAAATCCACAAGTGCTTGAGACTTCACCGCCGTCCGAGGCACGTACTTCAGACCGTGCGGCCCAAGCTCTATAGCCCACTTGGCAATCCGGCCAGTCGCTTCCCGGTCAGATGATATCGCCTAAGGGAGCAGAATCGACCACCGTGATGGGGTGCCCTTGAAATATCGTCAGCTTCCGGCTTGCCATGAAAACTCCATATACCAGCTTACGCCAATGCGGATACCTTTGCTTAGATTCAATAAGTACCTCGCTGATATAGTAAACCGGACGTTGAACCGGATGCTCCTTCCCCGCCTCCTTCCGCTCCACCACAATGGCCACGCCGACCGCCACGGTGTTAGCGACAACATATAGCGAGCGGCTCCTTGTCAATGGGAGCGGCGAGCACAAAGTGGTTGGCCAATTGCCGCTTTAAGTCCTCAAATGCCTTATCACCATGGACTCGAATTTAACTGATCCGTCTTCTTCAATATCTCGATATAAAGGAATCGCCTTCTCACCAAGGCGGCCGATAAACCGCTCAACGCGGCAATCCGCCGCCACACGTTGAACATCATTAATACACCTCGGTTTAGCCAGGGAGGTGATGGCTGTGATATTTTCCGGATTAGCCTCAATTCCTCTGTCTGACACCAGAAAACCCAATAATTTCCTGCCGGTACACCAAAAACACACTTGGCCGGATTGAGCATCATCTTATACATCCTCAGGTTATCAAAGGTTTCCTTCAAATCGTCAACCAGAGTCTCCTTCTTCCGTGACTTAACCACAATATCATCCACGTAAGCATGTACATTACGGCCAATCTGCTTGTGAAGGCAATTTTGCACACACCGTTGATAGGTTGCCTGGGCACTCTTGATCCCAAAAGGCATAGACACATAGCAAAAGGCTCCAAAGGGAGTGATGAACACCGTCTTCTCCTGGTCCTTGACCGCCATTTTGATCTGATGATAGCCAGAATATGCATCCAAAAAACTCAAACGCTCGCAACCCGCCGTAGCATCAATGATTTGATCAATATGAGGGAGGGCAAAAGGATCTGCTGGACAAGCTTTATTAAGATCTGTGTAATCCACACACATACGCCAGGTGCCGTTTTTCTTAAGGACCAGTACCGGATTAGCCAGCCACTCAGGATGGAAAACTTCAACAATAAAGCCAGCTGCCAAGAGCACGCTACTTCTTCACCAATAGCTTTGCGTCTTTCTTCGTTAAACCGGCGGAGGAATTGTTTCACCGGTTTGTACTTAGGATCCACATTAAGAGTGTGCTCAGCGAGTTGCCTCGGTACACCTGGCATGTCAGAAGGCTTCCATGCAAAAATGTCCCGATTCTGACGGATGAACTCGATGAGCGCACTTTCCTATTTCGGATCCAAGTTGGCACTGATGCTGAACTGCTTGGACGAATCGCCAGGCACGAAGTCAACAAGCTTAGTCTCACCGCAGATTTGAATTTCAGGGCGGATCATGCTCTGTAGTTGGCTTCTTCAATGGAGTCATGTCCGCCGGATCAACATTGTCCTTATAGTACTTCAGCTCCTCGGTGGCACAAACCGACTCACAGAAGCTGCATCTCCTTCCTCGCACTCCAAAGCGACCTTACGGCTTCCGTGAACTGTTATGGTCCCCTTGTGACCCGGCATCTTGAGCTGTAAATACACATAATAGGGTCGTGCCATAAATTTGGCGTAAGCCGGTCGTCCGAACAGGGCATGATATGGACTTTGGATTTTTACCACTTCAAACGTCAATGTTTCCGATCCGAGTCATAATCATCACCAAAGGCCACTTCTAGAGCTATTTTACCAACAGGATATGCTGACTTGCCAGGTACCACACCATGGAACACTGTATTGGACGGTTTGAGATGTTTATCCGTTAGCCCCATACGACGGAAGGTCTCATAGTACGGGATGTTAATGCTGCTCCCTCCATCCATGAGTACCTTGGTGAACTTATAACCTCCCACCTGAGGTGCCACCACTAGGGCTAGCTGACCCGAATTGTCGACCCGGGGAGGATGATCCTCTCTACTCCATATAATGGGCTGCTCCGACCAGCGTAGGTAATGGGGCACGACCGGTTCAACAGCGTTGACTGCCCGCTTCTGAACCTTCCGGTCTCGCTTGTCTAAGCTAGTGGTGAAGACATGGTACTGCCCACTATTCAACTGCTTTGGGTTGCTCTGATAACCCATTTGTTCTTTGCTGGTTGTAACCACCTTGGTTACTCTGATTGTTCTAATTGTTATGTCCGCCCGAATTACCATTAAATCCTGAACCGGAATTTCCTCCACCGTAACCCGGCCCGGATCCTGAACCGCCGCCAGAGCCGTGATCATATCGGAAAGCATTAGAACTCTTGAACTCCTGCATAATGTAGCAATCCTTCCAAAGGTGGTTGGCTGGCATCTCCTTCGTCCCGTGTTTTGGACAGGGCTGATTTAATAAATAGTTTAAGCGATCCGGGTTAGGATTCGGAGCCCCACCACGATTCGCCGCTTTACCTCTGCGCCGCTGACCCTTGTCCTGCGCATTAGTATTAGCCACAAAGTCCATGCTGCCATCCGCTTTACGTTTGCCTCCGTTCCCGTGGCCTGCCGGATTGTGCTGATGCCCCTTGGAGTTGCTGTTCTTCTTTCCCTTCACTGCCTTGTCATCCTCAGACTCGGGATCCTTGGTACTATCAGAATCAGCATACTTCACTAAAGCGCCCATGAGAGTTCCCATGTCATTACAAAATCGCTTCATGCGCCCCAACTTTAACTTCAGAGGCTGAAACCGGCAGTTGCCCTCCAGGGTTAAGATCGCAGAGTCAGCGTTGATCCGGTCTGACGAGTGCAAGATTTCCGAAACGCGGCGTACCCAATGGGTTGTTGACTCCCCTTCCCCCTGGACGCAAGCCGTCAAGTCCACTATGGACATGGGCTGCTTACAGGTATCTTTGAAATTTCGTAAACCGGTTCTCAATCGGGCCCATGAATCGATAGAATTGGGCGGCAAGCTCTTTAACCAAGCACGGGCCGTCCTTCGAGCATCATGGTAAAATACTTTGCACACGCCGCCTCATCCACATCTAGCATCTCCATGGCCATCTCATAGCTCTCTATCCATGCTTCGGAGATAAATCAGCGGTGTAATTTGGCACCTTGCGCGGACCCTTGAAGTCTTTGGGCAAGCGCACGCTATGCGAAAGCGGGATCAAACAGGGCACCCCCAAGCTAGAAGCGACCCACAGCTCGACCGAGGTGGTGGGGCGAACCGGCATAAGCCGACGCTACTCGCTCAGGCCGCTAACTCGGCCTCCTTCGCCGTGCGGGGCCCGTCCACCACTTCCGAGCATCGCGAATACAGCCTGCCGAGTTATGGCCGTGGCCGCTTCACGGTGCCGCGTCGTTGCTCGATACAACCGGTTCATCCATACGCCTGCTGTAGCTCCTGCTCGGACGTGGGGTGGAGTGAATCCGGTCACGGCTGTACGAGTATGCTTCCTGTTGGATCAAAGCGGTTCGAAGAAGCTCCTTAACACGGCATGTCTCTACTGCCTGTGGAGAATCTCCTTCGATCGGGATGCCTCCAATCGTGAAGCGGCAGCGACAAGATTGTCCATAGGATTAGAATAATGACCCGGAGGTGTCTGGACCGGCGGAGGCATCATATTGTTCTGCCGAGGGGGTTCCATGAGGCGGGGTTGGATCGGCGCGCCTGGCCCTGGCGCCTCAGCCCGGTTTACCTCTAGCGGATTACTGGTTCCCGCCCCTGGGGTGTGAAAGAGGTTTCTAGCGTCGAATACTGAAGGCAAACGGGACATGTGTTTCCGCTTTAAGACCTCATGCGACGCTGCTCGTCCAACATAAGCTTATAGACCTGGGCATCCAAAGCGGCCCGCTCGGCAACCATCCTGTCGTTCTCAGCTGCCAGGTCTGCTTTGGCTAGCGCGATCTGCTCTCTCACCTTTGCAACTTCTGCGTTGTGGGCATCTTGATCCGCCGGATTGGCCTCTGCCATAAGCACAGCTAGTGCGTCGAACAGGTCAGATAAAACTTGAGCCGGCGGGTGCACAGGACCTCCTGCCCCGGTTGCTGCCGTTGCTGATGGTCCGGAGAGCATTGCCGCTGCAGTCGAGGAGTGAAGCGCCGCTTGTGTACCGGCCATAAATATTCCAACCCGGTTGGGCTGATCGGAGGGGTCCGGAATACTATCGCTATCGGAACAGCCCCTCATCTGGTCGTCTTGCAACTGGTACAACGATTCGGTTTCTCCGGTCGAGGACTCGTCACGGGAATAGACGACGGTCTCGCTACCATATCCCGATTCGTCCTCATGGTTTCCTCCGCGGATAACTCCCACGAAGGCGTGCTTCACGGCCGGTTTAACCTGGGCAGATCTCGTACGCTGAGTCGTCTCGACGAGGTCGGTGCAGATGTCCGGCTCAGGCCCTGGCTCACCAATCTTGCCGATGAAAACGTGTATGCCACCAAAGGGGGCCCGGTATCCGTACTCGATTAAGCCGGCCTCGGGGCCCCATCCTGCGTCGTCGATGTAGAGCTTGCCACGACGACTCTTGGTCATCCGGCCCACAGCATAGCCTTCGAGTCCTTCGAACTTGCCCTCTAAGATCATCAAACCATCGTGCGATAGCCCCACGGTGGGCGCCAACTGTCGTGGTTTTGTCACGGCAGATGTCCTCGTGAAAGGACTTAGTCGTGGAGCCATCGCTACGGGTTAACTTGAAGGCGTTAAAGCGAACGCAAAGGCACGAGAATTATACTAGTTCAGCCCCTTCGATGAAGGTAAAAGCCTACGTCTAGTTGTGATGGGATTGATGTGGTTTCGATGACTAGGGAGCAAATAAGCTTCGCCTAAGCCTCGAGTTGTTGTTGTCTGTTGTCCTTGAACCGCCCCGGGTCGTCCCCTTATATACACGGGTGACGCCCGTCGGTTCACAGAGTCCCAATCTCCGGTTCATACTCGTATCCGGGTTGGTCTCTCTCTATTCCTAACTTACAATACAAGTTTACATACCAGGCCGGTTTACGGCTACAGGTTCTAAACTGACTACAGGCCTTGGGCCCTTACCTTCATGCTTGGGCTTTTACACCGTTGAACTACTGATGAAGTTAATCCGGCCCAGATAGGCCGGTTTACGCCCAATAGTAATATCCCCAACAGCTAGGGTTACACAGAGTCGGTTACAATGGGAGGAGATCTACATATCCGTATCACCAAGCTTGCCTTCCACGCCAATGAAAGTCCCATCCGGACACGGGACGAAGTCTTCAATCTTGTATCTTCATAGTCCAGGAGTCCTGCCAAAGGTTATAGTCCGGCCATCCGGACACCCCCTAATCCAGGACTCCCTCAGGGGGCACCGCACACGGCTAAGAGATCGAGAGATCAATTGTTGTGTCCTTGGATTGCCCCCCTGCCCTCATATATAAAGGAGCAAGGGGGAGGCCGGCCGGCCCTCTATGGTGCGCCCCCAAGAGGGGAATCCTACTAGGACTCCAAGTCCTAGTAAGTTTCCACCTAAAGGGAGAGAGGGGGAAGGAAGGAGAGGGAGAGGGAGAAGGAAAGGGGGGCACCGCCTCCCTCTCCTAGTCCAATTCGGACCAGAGGGGGAGGGGCGCGCGGCCTGCCCTAGGCCGCCCCTCTCTCTCTCCACTAAGCCTGATGTCTACTACGCAACCTTCTTCTTGTAGACGTTGTTGGGCCTCCAAGTGCAGAGGTTTGTAGGACAGTAGCAAATTTCCCTCAAGTGGATGACCTAAGGTTTATCAATCCGTGGGAGGCGTAGGATGAAGATGGTCTCTCTCAAACAACCCTGCAACCAAATAACAAAGAGTCTCTTGTGTCCCCAACACACCCAATACAATGGTAAATTGTATAGGTGCACTAGTTCGGCGGTGATACAAGTGCAATATGGATGGTAGATATAGGTTTTTGTAATCTGAAAATATAAAAACAGCAAGGTAACAAGTGGTAAAAGTGAGCGTAAACGGTATTGCAATGCTAGGAAACATGGCCTAGGGTTCATACTTTCACTAGTGCAAGTTCTCTCAACAATAATAACATAATTGGATCTCATAACTATCCCTCAACATGCAACAAAGAGTCACTCCAAAGTCACTAATAGCGGAGAACAAAAGAAGAGATTATGGTAGGGTACGAAACCACCTCAAAGTTATTCTTCCCAATCAATCCGTTGGGCTATTCCTATAAGTGTCACAAACAGCCCTAGAGTTCGTACTAGAATAACACCTTAAGACACAAATCAACCAAAACCCTAATGTCACCTAGATACTCCAATGTCACCTCAAGTATCCGTGGGTATGATTATACGATATGCATCACACAATCTCAGATTCATCTATTCAACCAACACATATAACCTCAAAGAGTGCCCCAAAGTTTCTACCAGAGAATCACGACGAAAATGTGTGCCAACCCCTATGCATAAGTTCATGGGCAGAACCCGCAAGTTGATCACCAAAACATACATCAAGTGAATCACGTGATATCCCATTGTCACCACAGGTACGCACGACAAGACATACATCAAGTGTTCTCAAATCTGTAAAGACTCAATCCGATAAGATTACTTCAAGGGGAAAACTCAATTCATTACAAGAGAGTGGAGGGGGAGAAGCAACATAAGATCCAACTATAATAGCAAAGCTCGCGATACATCAAGATCGTGCCAAATCAAGAACAAGAGAGAGAGAGAGAGAGAGAGATCAAACACATAGCTACTGGTACATACCCTCAGCCCCGAGGGTGAACTACTCCCTCCTCGTCATGGAGAGCACCGGGATTGTGAAGATGGCCACCGGTGAGGGTTCCCCCCTCCGGCAGGGTGCCGGAACAGGGTCCCGATTGGTTTTTGGTGGCTCTGGAGGTTTTGCGGCAGCGGAACTCCCAATCTAATCTCTGTTCTGGAAGTTTTAGGGTACGTGGAGTTACATAGGCGGAAGAAGCACGTCAGGGGAGCCACGAGGGCCCAACGAGACAAGGGTCGCGCCCTAGGGGGTGGGCGCGCCCCCCACCCTCGTGGCTTCCTCGTTCCTTCCTTGACGTGGGGTCCAAGTCCATCGGGTGGCTTTCGTTCCAAAAATAACTTCTCTAGTTGATTTCGTTCCGTTTAATTGGCTCGATATTCCTTTTCTTGAAATCTTGAAATAGGCAAAAAACAAAGAATCTGGGCTGGGCCTCCGGTTAATAGGTTAGTCCCAAAACTAATATAAAAGTGGAAAATAAATCCCAATATTGCCCAAAACAGTAGATAATATAGCATGGAGCAATCAAAAATTATAGATATGTTGGAGACGTATCAAGCATCCCCAAGCTTAATTCCTGCTCGTCCTCGAGTAGGTAAATGATAAAAAGATAATTTCTGATGCGGAGTGCTACTTAGCATAATTTCAATGTAACTCTTCTTAATTGTGGTATGAATATTCAGATCCGAAAGATTCAAGACAAAAGTTCATATTGACATAAAAGTAATAATACTTCAAGCATACTAACTAAGCAATTATGTCATCTCAAAATAACATGGCCAAAGAAAGCTCATTCCTACAAAATCATATAGTTTAGTCATGCTCCATTTTCGTCACACAAGAATGCTCTCATCATGCACAACCCCGATGACAAGCCAAGCAATTGTTTCATACTCTAGTAATCTCAAACTTATAAACCTTCATGCAATACATGAGCGTGAGCCATGGATATAGCACTATGGGTGGAATAGAATATGATGATGTGGGTTATGTGGAGAAGACAAAAAAGGAGAAGGTCTCACATCAACGAGGCTAATCAACGGGCTATGGATATGCCCATCAATAGATGTTAATGCAAGGAGTATGGATTGCCATGCAACGGATGCACTAGAGCTATAAATGTATGAAAGCTCAATAAAAGAAACTAAGTGGGCGTGCATCCAACTTGCTTGCTCACGAAGACCTAGGGCATTTGAGGAAGCCCATCGTTGGAATATACAAGCCAAGTTCTATAATGAAAAATTCTCACTAGTATATGAAAGTGACAACATATGAAACTCTCTATATGAAAAACATGGTGCTACTTTGAAGCACAATATATGAGACTCGCTATATGAAGAACATGGTGCTACTTTGAAGCACAAGTGTGGAAAAAAGGATAGTAGCATTGCCCCCTTTTATTTTTTTTATTTTTTTATTTTTTTTATTTTTTTTGGGCCTTCTTTTTTTTTCTTTGTCCTTTCTCTTTTTTTTGGGACAATGCTCTATTGAATGATGATCATCACACTTCTATTTATTTACAACTCAATGATTACAACTCGATACTAGAACAAAGTATGACTCTATATTAATGCCTCCGTGGTGTACTGGATATGCAATGAATCAAGAGTGACATGTATGAAAGAATTATGAACGGTGGCTTTGCCACAAATACGATGTCAACTACATGATCATGCAAAGCAATATGACAATGATGAAGCGTGTCATAATAAACGGAATGGTGGAAAGTTGCATGGCAATATATCTCGGAATGGCTATGGAAATGCCATAATAGGTAGGTATGGTGGCTGTTTTGAGGAAGATATAAGGAGGTTTATGTGTGAAAGAGCCGCACTATATCACGGGGTTTGATGCACCGTGAAGTTTGCACCAACTCTCAATGTGAGAAAGGGCAATGCACGGCATCAAGAGGCTACCAATGATGGAAGGGTGAGAGTGCATATAATCCATGGACTCAACATTAGTCATAAAGAACTCATATACTTATTGCAAGAATCTACAAGCCATCAAAAACCAAAGCACTACGCGCATGCTCCTAGGGGGATAGATTGGTAGGAAAAGACCATCGCTCGTCCCCGATCGCCACTCATAAGGAGAGGACAATCAAATAACACCTCATGTTTCAAATTTGTTACATAACGTTTACTATACGTGCATGCTACGGGAATTGCAAACTTCAACACAAGCATTTCTCAAATTCACAACTACTCAACTAGCACAACTTTAATATCACTACGTCCATATCTCAAAACAATCATCAAGGATCAAACTTTTCATAGTATTCAACACACTCATAAGAATTCTTACAAATCTTTTATGCTTAGCATATTAGGATTATTTAAGCAAATTACCATGCTATTTAAGACTCTCAAAATACTCTAAGTGAAGCATGAGAGTTCATCTATTTCTTCAAAATAAAACCACCATTGTGCTCTAAAAGATATAAGTGAAGCACTAGAGCAAATGACAAACTACTCCGAAAGATATAAGTGAAGATCAATGAGTAGTCGAATAATTATGCAACTATGTGAAGACTCTCTAACATTTAAGAATTTCAGATCTTGGTATTTTATTCAAACATCAAGCAAAGCAAAATAAAATAAAATGACGCTCCAAGCAAAACACATATCATGTGGTGAATAAAAATATAGCTCCAAGTAAAGTTACCGATGAACGAAGACGAAAGAGGGGATGCCACCCGGGGCATTCCCAAGCTTAGACGCTTGGTTATCCTTGAATATTACCTTGGGGTGTCTTGGGCATCCCCAAGCTTAGGCTCCTGCCACTCCTTATTCCATAGTCCACCGAAGCTTTACCCAAAACTTGAAAACTTCACAACACGAAACTTAACAGAAAACTCGTGAGCTCCGTTAGCGAAAGAAAAGAAAACACCACTTCAAGGTACTGTAATGAACTCATTCTTTATTTATATTGGTGTTAAACATACTGTATTCCAACTTATCTACGGTTTATAAACTATTTTACTAGCCATAGATTCATCAAAATAAGCAAGCAACACAATGAAAACAAAATCTGTCAAAAACAGAACAGTCTGTAGTAATCTGTAACTAACGCAAACTTCTGGAACTCCAAAAATTCTAAAATAAATTGTTGGACCTGAGGAATTTGTCTAGTAATCATCTGCAAAAAGAATCAACTAAATAGCACTTTCAAGTAAAAAGTTCTAGCTAATCTCGTGAGCGCTAAAGTTTCTGTTTTTTACAGCATGATCATAAAGACTTTACCCAAGTCTTCCCAAAGGTTCTATTTGGCACAAACACTAATTAAAACATAAAACCACATCTAACCAGAGGCTAGATGGATTACTTATTCCTAAACAGAACCAAAAAGCAAGAAACTAAAATAAAATTGGGTTGCCTCCCAACAAGCGCTATCGTTTAACGCCCCTAGCTAGGCATGATGATTTCAATGATGCTCACATAAAAGATAAGAATTGAAACATAAAGAGAGCATCATGAGGAATATTACTAGCACATTTAAGTCTAACCCACTGCCTATGCATAGGGATTTTGTGAGCAAACAACTTATGGGAACAATAATCAACTAGCATAGGAAGGCAAAACAAGCATAACTTCAAAACTTTAAGCACATAGAGAGGAAACTTGACATTGTTGCAATTCCTACAAGCCTATATTCCTCCCTCATAATAATTTTCAGTAGCATCATGAATGAATTCAACAATATATCCAGCAGCTAAAGCATTCTTTTCATGATCTACAAGCATACACATTTTACTACTCTCCACATAAGCAAAATTCTTCTCATTCAAAATAGTGGGAGTAAACTCAACAAAATAACTATCATGTGATTGAAAATTAATATCAAGATGAAAAGTTTCATGGTTATCATTATTCTTTATAGCATACGTGTCATCACAATAATCATCATAGATAGGAGGCATGCTTTCATCATAATAAATATTCTCATCAAACCTTGGGGGACTAAACATATCATCTTCATCAAACATAGCATCCCCAAGCTTGTGGCTTTGCATATCATTAGCATCATGGATATTCGTAGAATTTATACTAACAACATTGCAATCATGCTCATCATTCAAATATTTAGTGCCAAACATTTTAATGCATTCTTCTTCTAACACTTTGGCACAATTTTATTTTCCATCATACTCACGAAATATATTAAAATGATGAAGCGTATGAGACAAACTCAATTCCATTTTTTTGTAGTTTTCTTTTATAGACTAAACTAGTGATAAAACAAGAAACAAAAAGATTCGATTGCAAGATCTAAAGATATACCTTCAAGCACTAACCTCCCCGGCAACGGCGCCAGAAAAGAGCTTGATGTCTACTACGCAACCTTCTTCTTGTAGACATTGTTGGGCCTCCAATTGAATAGGGTTGTAGGACAAGAGCAAATTTCCCTCAAGTGGATGACCTAAGGTTTATCAATCCGTGGGAGGCGTAGGATGAAGATGTTCTCTCTCAAACAACCCTGCAACCAAATAACAAAGAGTCTCTTGTGTCCCCAACACACCTAATACAATGGTAAATTGTATAGGTGCACTAGTTCGGCGGAGAGATGGTGATACAAGTGCAATATGGATGGTAGATATAGGTTTTCTTAATCTAAAAATATAAAAACAGCAAGGTAACAAGTGGTAAAAGTGAGCGTAAATGGTATTGCAATGCTAGGAAACAAGGCCTAAGGTTCATACTTTCACTAGTGCAAGTTCTCTCAACAATAATAACATAATTGGATCTCATAACTATCCCTCAACATGCAACAAAGAGTCACTCCAAAGTCACTAATAGCGGAGAACAAACGAAGAGATTATGGTAGGGTACGAAACCACCTCAAAGTTATTCTTTCCAATCAATCCGTTGGGCTATTCCTATAAGTGTCACAAACAGCCCTAGAGTTCGTACTAGAATAACACCTTAAGACACAAATCAACCAAAACCCTAATGTCACCTAGACACTCCAATGTCACCTCAAGTATCCGTGGGTATGATTATATGATATGCATCACATAATCTCATATTCATCTATTCAACCAACACATAGAACCTCAAAGAGTGCCCCAAAGTTTCTACCGGAGAATCACGACGAAAACATGTGCCAACCCCTATGCATAGGTTCATGGGCGGAACCCGCAAGTTGATCACCAAAACATACATCAAGTGAATCACGTGATATCCCATTGTCACCACAGACACGCACGGCAAGACATACATCAAGTGTTCTCAAATCTTTAAAGACTCAATCCGATAAGATTACTTCAAGGGAAAACTCAATTCATTACAAGAGAGTGGAGGGGAGAAGAAACATAAGATCCAACTATAATAGCAAAGCTCGTGATACATCAAGATCGTGCCAAATCAAGAACACGAGAGAGAGAGAGAGATCAAACACATAGCTACTGGTACATACCCTCAACCCCGAGGGTGAACTACTCCCTCCTCGTCATGGAGAGCGTCGGGATGATGAAGATGGCCACCGGTGAGGGTTCCCCCCTCCGGCAGCATTCCGGAACAGGGTCCCGATTGGATTTTGGTGGCTCTGGATGTTTTGCGGCGGCGGAACTCCCGATCTAATCTCTGTTCTGGAAGTTTTAGTGTACGTGGAGTTATATAGGCGGAAGAAGCACGTCAGGGGAGCCACGAGGATCGTACGAGGCCGGGGGGCGCCCCCCCCCCCACCCTCGTGGCTTCCTCGTTCCTTCCTTGACGTGGGGTCCAAGTCCATCGGGTGGCTTTCGTTCCAAAAATAACTTCTCTAGTTGATTTCGTTCCGTTTCGACTCCGTCTGATATTCCTTTTCTTCGAAATACTGAAATAGGCAAAAAACAACAAATCTGTGCTGGGCCTCCGGTTAATAGGTTAGTCCCAAACGTAATATAAAAGTGGAAAATAAAGCCCAATATTGCCCAAAACAGTAGATAATATAGCATGGAGCAATAAAAAATTATAGATATGTTGGAGACGTATCAAGGCCCATCGAGGCCCATTAGTTCCCCCGGGGGTTCCGATAACCCTCCGGCACTTCGGTTTTATCCGAAACTTCTCTGGAACACTTCCGTTGTCTGAATATGGTCGTCCAATATATCAATCTTCATGTATCGACCATTTCGAGACTCCTCGTCATGTCCGTAATCACATTCGGGACTCCGAACAAACTTTGGTATATCAAAACTCATAAACTCATAATATAACTATCATCGAAACCTTAAGCGTGCGGACCCTATGGGTTCGAGAACTATGTAGACATGATGGAGAACCATTCCGGGTCAATAATCAATAGCGGAACCTGGATGCTCATATTGGCTCCTACATATTCTACGAAGATCTTTATCGGTCAAACCGCATAACAACATACGTTGTTCCCTTTGTCATCGGTAAGTTACTTGCCCGAGATTCGATCGTCGGTATCTCAATACCTAGTTCAATCTCGTTACTGCCAAGTCTCTTTACTCGTTACGTAATGCATCATTCCGTAAGCAACTCATTAGCTACATTGCTTGCAAGGCTTATAGTGATGTGTATTACCGAGAGGGCCCAGAGATACCTCTCCGACAATCGGAGTGACAAAACCTAATCTCGAATACGCCAACTCAACATGTACCTTTGGAGACACCTGTAGAGCTCCTTTATAATCACCCGATTCGCCAGACGTTTGGTAGCACACAAAGTGTTCCTCCGGTAAACGCGAGTTGCATAATCTCATAGTTATAGGAACTTGTATAAGTCATGAAGAAAGCAATAGCAACATACTAAACGATCAAGTGCTAAGCTAACCGAATGGGTCAAGTCAATCACATCATTCTCCTAATGATGTGATCCCGTTAATCAAATGACAACACATGCCTATGGTTAGGAAACATAACCATCTTTGATTAATGAGCTAGTCACTGACAGAACTATTCTCCTCCATCTTACAGCTATAGAACTTGAGACTTCATATCCCTCAATCCGGGCATTTGCTTGAAATATTAACTTCAACTCCTGGAACATCTCATATGCTCCATGACGTTCAAAACATCGTTGAAGACCCGGTTCTAAGCCGTAAAGCATGGCACACTGAACTATCGAGTAGTCATCATCTTTGCTCTGTCGACGCGTTCTTAACGCCGTCGGTTACATCTGCAGAGCACAGCACCCAGCGGTGCTTCCAGGACGTAATTCTTCTATGCAGCAATGAGGATAATCCTCAAGTTATGGACCCAGTCCGTGTAATTGCTACCATCATCTTTGAACTTAGCTTTCTCAAGGAACACATTAAAATTCAACGGAACAACAGCACAAGCCATCTATCTACAACAAACATAGACAAGCAAAATACTATCAGGTACTAAGTTCATGATAAATTTAAGTTCAATTAATCATATTACTTAAGAACTCCCACTTAGACAGACATCTCTCTAGTCATCTAAGTGATCACGTGATCCAAATCAACTAAACCATGTCCGATCATCACGTGAGATGGAGTAGTTTCAATGGTGAACATCACTATGTTGATCATATCTACTATATGATTAACGTTCGACCTTTCGGTCTCCGTGTTCCGAGGCCATATCTGTATATGCTAGGCTCGTCAAGTTTAACCTGAGTATTCCACGTGTGCAACAGTTTTGCACCCGTTGTATTTGAACGTAGAGCCTATCACACCCGATCATCACAAGGTGTCTCAAAGACGAAGAACTTTCGCAACGGTGCATACTCGTGGAGAACACTTCTTGATAATTAGTGAGAGATCATCTTAAAATGCTACCGTCAATCAAAGCAAGATAAGATGCATAAAGGATAAACATCACATGCAATCAATATAAGTGATATGATATGGCCATCATCATCTTGTGCTTGTGATCTCCATCTCCGAAGCACCGTCGTGATCACCATCGCCACCGGGCGCCGACACCTTGATCTCCATCGTAGCATCGTTGTCGTTTACGCCATCTATTGCTTCTACGACTATCGCTACCGCTTAGTGATAAAGTAAAGCAATTACAGGGCATTTGCATTTCATATAATAAACTGACAACCATATGGTTCCTGCCAGTTGCCGATAACTTCGGTTACAAAACATGATCATCTCATACAATAAAATATAGCATCACGTCTTGACCATATCACATCACAACATGCCCTGCAAAAACAAGTTAGACGTCCTCTACTTTGTTGTTGCGAATTTTGCGTGGCTGCTACGGGCTGAGCAAGAACAGTTCTTACCTATGCATCAAAACCACAACGATAGTTCGTCAAGTTAGTGTTGTTTTAACCTTCGCAAGGACCGGGCATAGCCACACTCGGTTCAACTAAAGTTGGAGAAACAGACACCCGCCATCCACCTGTGTGCAAAGCACGTCGGTAGAACCAGTCTCGCCAGAAGCGTCTGGCGTAATGTCGGTCCGGCCGCTTCATCCAACAATACCGCCAACCAAAGTATGACATGTCATAAGCAAGATGACTTGTATCACCCACAACTCACTTGTGTTCTACTCGTGCATATAACATCTACGCCAGAAACCAGGCTCGGATGCCATCATAGGGGACGTAGTAATTTCAAAAAAAATTCCTACGCACACGCAAGATCATGGTGATGCATAGCAACGAGAGGGGAGAGTGTTGTCCACGTACCCTCGTAGACCGAAAGCGGAAGCGTTATAACAACACCGTTGATGTAGTCGTACGTCTTCACGGCGATCGATCAAGCACCGAAACTACGGCACCTCCGAGTTCTAGCACACGTTCAGCTCGATGACGATCCCCGGACTCCGATCCAGTAGAATGTCAGGGAAGAGTTCCATCAGCACGACGACGTGGTGACGATCTTGATGTTCTACCGTCGCAGGGCTTCGCCTAAGCACCGCTACAATATTATCGAGGACTATGGTGGAGGGGGGCACCGCACACGGCTAAGAGATCGAGAGATCAATTGTTGTGTCCTTGGGGTGCCCCCCTGCCCCCGTATATAAAGGAGCAAGGGGGAGGCCGGCCGGCACTCTATGGCGCGCTCCCAAGAGGGGAATACTACTAGGACTCCATGTCCTAGTAGGTTTCCACCTAAAGGGAGAGAGGGGGAAGGAAGGAGAGGGAGAGGGAGAAGGAAAGGGGGGGCGCCGCCCCCCCCCCCTCTCCTAGTCCAATTCGGACCAGAGGGGGAGGGGCGCGCAGCCTGCCCTAGGCCGCCCCTCTCTCTCTCCACTAAGGCCCATCGAGGCCCATTAGTTGCCCCGGGGGTTCCGATAACCCTCGGGCACTCCGGTTTTATCCGAAACTTCTCCGGAACACTTCCGTGTCCGAATATGGTCGTCCAATATATCAATCTTCATGTCTCGACCATTTCGAGACTCCTCGTCATGTCCGTAATCACATTCGGGACTCCGAACAAACTTCGGTACATCAAAACTCATAAACTCATAATATAACCGCCATTGAAACCTTGCGTGCGGACCCTACGGGTTCGAGAACTATGTAGACATGACCGAGAACCATTCCGGTCAATAACCAATAGCGGAACCTGGATGCTCATATTGGCTCCTACATATTCTACGAAGATCTTTATCGGTCAAACCGCATAACAGACATCGTTGTTCCCTTTGTCATCGGTATGTTACTTGCCCGAGATTCCATCGCCGGTATCTCAATACCTAGTTCAATCTCGTTACGGCAAGTCTCTTTACTCGTTACGTAATGCATCATTCCGTAACTAACTCATTAGCTACATTGCTTGCAAGGCTTATAGTGATGTGCATTACCGAGAGGGCCCAGAGATACCTCTCCGACAATCGGAGTGACAAAACCTAATCTCGAAATACGCCAACTCAACATGTACCTTTGGAGACACCTGTAGAGCTCCTTTATAATCACCCGATTCGTTGTGACGCTTTGGTAGCACACAAAGTGTTCCTCCGGTAAACGCGAGTTGCATAATCTCATAGTTATAGGAACTTGTATAAGTCATGAAGAAAGCAATAGCAACATACTAAACGATCAAGTGCTAAGCTAACCGAATGGGTCAAGTCAATCACATCATTCTCCTAATGATGTGATCCCGTTAATCAAATGAAAACACATGTCTATGGTTAGGAAACATAACCATCTTTGATTAATGAGCTAGTCAAGTAGAGGCATACTAGTGACATTAAGTTTGTCTATGTATTCACACATGTATCATGTTTCCGGTTAATACAATTCTAGCATGAATAATAAACATTTATCATGATATGAGGAAATAAATAATAACTTTATTATTGCCTCTAGGGCATATTTCCTTCAGTCTCCCACTTGCACTAGAGTCAATAATCTAGATTACACAAGAATGATTCTAACACCCATGGAGTCTTGGTGTTGATCATGTTTTGCTCGTGGAAGAGGCTTAGTCAACGGGTCTGCAACATTCAGATCCGTATGTATCTTGCAAATCTCTATGTCTCCCACCGACTTGGTCCCGGATGGAATTGAAGCGTCTCTTAATGTGCTTGGTCCTCTTGTGAAATCTGGATTCCTTTGCCAAGGCAATTGCACCAAGATTGTCACAGAAGATAATCATTGGTCCCGATGCACTAGGTATGACACCTAGATCGGAAATGAACTCTTTCATCCAGACTCCTTCATTTGCTGCTTCCGAAGCAGCTATGTACTCCGCTTCGCATGTAGATCCCGCCACGACACTTTGTTTAGAACTGCACCAACTGACAGCTCCACCGTTCAATATAAACACATATCCGGTTTGCGATTTAGAATCATCTGGATCAGTGTCAAAGCTTGCATCGACGTAACCATTTATGACTAGCTCTTTCTCACCTCCATAAACGAGAAACATATCCTTAGTCCTTTTCAGATATTTCAGGATATTCTTGACCGCTGTCCAGTGATCCACTCCTGGATTACTTAGGTACCTCCCTGCGAAACTTATTGCTAAGCATACGTTAGGTCTGGTACACAGCATTGCATACATGATAGAGCCTATGGCTGAAGCATAGGGAACATCTTTCATTTTCTCTCTGTCTTCTGCTGTGGTCGGGCATTGAGTCTGACTCAACTTCACACCTTGTAATACAGGCAAGAACCCTTTCTTTGCCAGATCCATTTTGAACTTTTTCAAAACTTTATCAAGGTATGTGCTTTGTGAAAGTCCAATTAAGCGTCTTGATCTATCTCTATAGATCTTGATGCCCAATATGTAAGCAGCTTCACCGAGGTCTTTCATCGAAAAACTTTCATTCAAATATCCTTTTATGCTATCCAGAAATTTTATATCATTTCCAATTAATAATATGTCATCTACATGTAATATCAGAAATGCTACATAGCTCCCACTCACTTTCTTGTAAATACAGGCTTCTCCAAAAGTCTATATAAAACCATATGCTTTGATCACACTATCAAAGCGTTTATTCCAACTCCGAGAGGCTTGCACCAGTCCATAAATGGATCGCTGGAGCTTGCACACTTTGTTAGCACCTTTTGGATCGACAAAACCTTCCGGTTGCATCATATACAACTCTTCTTCCGTAAATCCATTCAGAATGCTGTTTTGACATCCATTTGCCATATTTCATAATCATAAAATGCGGCAATTGCTAACATGATTCGGACAGACTTAAGCATCACTACGGGTGAGAAAGTCTCATCGTAGTCAACCCCTTGAACTTGTCAAAAACCTTTCGCAACAAGTCGAGCTTTGTAGATGCTTATATTACCATCAGCGTCAGTCTTCTTCTTGAAGATCCATTTATTCTTGATGGCTTGCCGATCATCGGGCAAGTCAACCAAAGCCCATACTTTGTTCTCATACATGGATCCCATCTCAGATTTCATGGCCTCAAGCCATTTTGCGGAATCTGGGCTCATCGTCGCTTCCTCATAGTTCGTAGGTTCGTCATGATCAAGTAACATGACTTCCAGAATAGGATTACCGTACCACTCTTGTAACACCCGGATAATTAAGCTACAGTAAAACTCGGTTAATGGTGCCATGTCAACTCCGGTTACTGTTGATAGACCCGCGTTAGTTCAAACCGATTCAAATTAAAAATTTAATTAACGGCAAACATCAAAAATTTCAAATGTAAAAACTAAAATGTACAAACTGTGGCAAATATTCCAGAAGTAATTATGGTGGTGAACCAACATTTTGTAAAGCGTTTTAGTGCGCTAAAATAAAATAAAATAGTAAAAGAAAAACTAAAAACAAAACAACGACAAAAAAAATATAGCAAGAGGAGAACCCCCCCCCCTTTGGGCCACGGCCTAGCTGGCCTCTGGGCCAATCAGCCGACAAGGCCGCCCACCCGGCGCCCTACTAGGTCACCCCGACCCCCACCGAACCAAACCCTAACCGTCGCCCCACCCCCCCACGTTCCCTCTCTCCTCAGATCCTCCCGAAACCGATCTGGATCGGGCACCGGCGCCCTTCTCCCTCGCTCGTCGCCGTCGACCTCCTCACCGCGCCGCCCTCGTCGTCGACCCCTCCACCGACGGACCCCCCCCCCTCCCCTCAAGCATCATCACCGCCCTGGCTTCGCGGGACGCCACATCCGAGGACCTGCGCTTCGACGCCACTGGAGTCGCCGCCTTGCAGCTCCGCGCCTCCTCGAGCGATCTTTAGCACAACTTCAGGCCCCGGTGAGGCCCCGTCCACCCTCCTTCGCTTCCCTCCGTTCCGGACGCACCACCGCTCAAGGCCACGTCCTCGCCTCGCCGCGCTGACCCGACCGCGTCCGCTCCGGTTCGCTCGTCGCCGCCATGAAGCGAGTCCCTCTCGCCGCGCTCCGCCCGCCTCACGGCCCCTCGCGCTTAGCCTCCTCCCTCGCTGCTGCAGCTCGAACCGCCAGTTGCCGCGCTGCTTCAGCAGCCGCTGGCCCATCCACCGCTCCACGGCTCACCGGAGCTCACCTCGGTGGCCTGCACGCGCAGCGACGCTGCCCTCGCCGGGCAATCGCGGCCTCGGCCGATCGGCGCCCGGGTCCGGCGCCTGGCTCCGTCCGCCGCACCGGGTTAGCCTCGACGGTGCCCACGCCTGCGTCTTCGTTAAGCCCTTTGGCCCCTAGGGCCAATGACATGGGGGCCCCACCCCCCCGAGAACGTTTTATAAAAAAAGAAAAAAATAATATATAATAAAAATAAAAACAATTAATTAATTAATTGAAGAATTAATTAACTTAATTAATTTTGATTAATTAAACTGAACAACTAATTAAACTAATTAACCTGTTTAATTAGTCTTAGTCAATGACAGTAGGACCCACGTGTCAGTTTGACCCACCAATCAACCGACCGTTGACTATCGATGTTGTCTTGATGTCATGCTGACGTCAGAAATGTATTTTAGAATTAAATTAATTTTGTTAATTCTAGAAAATGATTTAAAACTTTAAAATTAATATAAAATAATCCTTAGCTCGGATGAAAATACTTTCTACATGAAAGTTGCTCAGAACGATGAGACGATTCCGGATACGCAGCCCGTTCGTCCGCCACACACTCCTAGCATAGCAAACACGCAACTTTCCCCCTCCGACTCCTTTGCCCGAAAATGCGAAACACCGGGGATACTTTCCCGGATGTTTTCCCCCTTCACCGGTATCACCTCATACCGCGTTAGGGCACCCCTAGCATCGATACAAGTCATGTCATGCATCGCTTTGCGTCTGTTTGCTTAAATATTTATTGTTCCTCCCCCTCTTCTCTCGCTAGACACCGAGACGGACGCTGCTGCTGGTACCCCGATCGACTACGGTGTTGACGACCCCTCTCTCTTGCCAGAGCAACCAGGCAAGCCCCCCCTTTGATCACCAGATATCGCCTATTCTACTCTATACTGCTTGCATTAGAGTAGTGTAGCATGTTACTGCTTTCCGTTATTCCTATCCTGATGCATAGCCTGTCCTTGCTATTATCGTTGTTACCTTTACCTGCTATCCTACTACTCAGTATAGGATGCTAGTGTTCCATCAGTGGCCCTACACTCTTGTCCATCTGCCATGCTATACTACTGGGAGGTGATCACGGGCATATACTATATACTTTACACTGTTACATTACCTGTGATACTGTTCGGAGATGGGGGCTGAAAGGACAGGTGGCTCCATCCCGGTAGAGGTGGGCCTGGGTTCCCGACGGCCCCGACTGTTACTTTGTGGCGGAGCGACAGGGCAGGTTGAGACTACCTGGGTGAGAGGTGGGCCTGGCCTGGTCGGCGTCATGGATACTTAACATGCTTAACGAGATCTTGGTATTTGATCCGAGTCCGCCATTTGGTCTATACGCACTAACCATCTACGTGGGAGTAGTTATGGGTATCCCGACGCCGTGGTATCGTCACCGGCACTTCGTGACGCCGTCGGATCGAAAGCAGCGCCGGATTGACTGGAACGCCTGTTAGGCTAGGTTCTGCTTCCGCCCACGCAACGCAGTGTGTGCATTGGGCGATGGGCCTGCACTGCGGCGCTTAGGTTTAGACCGGCGTGTTGGCCTCTCTGTTGTGCCTAGGTGGGGCTGCGGCGTGTTGATCTTCCGCGGCGGGCATGACCCAGAAAGTGTGTCCGCCAAATGGGATCAAGCGTGTTGGGTTATGTGGTGCACCTGCAGGAAGTTTAATCTATTCGAATAGCCGTGATCTTCGATAACAGGGCGACTTGGAGTTGTACCTTGACCTTATGACAACTAGAACCGGATACTTAATAAAACACACCCTTCCAAGTGCGGATATAACCCGGTGGTCGCTCTCTCTCGTGGTTACGAGGAGGGATCGCCGGTAGGATTATTGCTATGTGATGCTACTTGGAGGACTTCCTACTCTCTTCTACATGTTGCAAGACGGAGGCTGCCGAAGCGTAGTCTTCGACGTGATTAGCTATCCCCTCTTATTCGGCATTCTCGTAGTTCAGTCCAATCGATATGGCCCTTTACACCTATATCCATGCATATGTAGTGTAGCTCCTTGCTTGCAGTACTTTGGATGAGTACTCACGGTTGCCTTGTTCCCCTTTTTCCCTTTCTTTACCCGATTGTCGCAACTGCACGATGGAGCCCAGAGCGACGCCACCGTCGATGACGACTACTACCCCGGAGGTGCCTACTACTACGTGCAGCCCGGCGACGCGACTGTGAGCGATTAGGAGGATCCAGCAGAGGCTTGCGCCTCTTCGATCTCAGATCCCAGCTTTGTGCTAGCCTTCTTAAGGCGTACTTGTTTAACTTATGTCCGTACTCAGATATTGTTGCTTCCATCGACTCGCCTATGATCGAGCACTTGTATTCGAGCCCTCGAGGCCCTCGGCTTGTATTATGATGCTTGTATGACTTATTTATGTTTTAGAGTTGTGTTGTGATATCTTCCGTGAGTCCTTGATCTTGATCGCATACATTTGCGTGCATGATTAGTGTACGATTGAATCGGGGCGTCACAAGTTGGTATCGAGTCGATCGCCTGTAGGAATCCCTTCCAACTCCTTGGCGAAGTCGAGTCTAGACTTTACAAAACTTTTACTAACATGGTCAGGCGGCCCATGGGCCCACGTCGCCATTGGGTGGTATTAGGATCTTTTACTCCTCGACCTTTACTCGGGATTACGAACTCTCTTCTATTCGGGTTAAACGAATTTTTACTAAAATCTAACTTTAGGTTCTCGAAAATACTTTCTCCTGAGAGGCCCTTCACCCGTATGGTCACCGATCGCACTGTAAGATTTCGGAGATACTCTTTGATATTCTCTCGAGACTTTGTGCCCATCACTTTTGCTATTCCCGACCAATCGATAAATCCTTATGGATAACTACTTACACTTGCCATTCTTACGATCATCCCCATTGATCTTGTTATTACAAGATACCCAAGTTTTCTCTATTGTCCCGAGAATACTTTCGTGCCTCACCGCCTAGCAGTTCTTTGCCACATGAATACCCCTTCAAATAAATCCTCGCACTTGTCGAGTATCCGCTCATCCCCGGTTGTTCGTGTGTTTCACAAAAGTCTTCAAAATACTATTCGATCTTCCGAAAATCCTCTGAAGCCTTTGGCTCTTGAAATTCTTGCTTGCTCGCATTATGGTTAATCTCATAAGTCTCGTAGTCTTATTGACATTCCTTGTCATTATCATTTTGGGTCAATTGACTCAATATGTTTGCGAATACACGCAATCATCATTGATCCTTATAAATTACCTTTCCGGCTGAGCTGCCATTCTTTTAACTAGGAATTGGTTCTCGACCAATCCAATTGTCGTTGATTGTACCCTAAGGCTATTCAACTTATCCATCCCTAATCAGAGCATTGCTTCTGATCCCTTGATTTGGAAATCATAATTCCTTTGCATTTGACAATTGAGTTAGTCAGTTGTTTCTATAATCTGATCTCCTTGCATTCTTCTTCCTCTAGTTGAGTACCGATGCTCACGCCAGATCCCTTGTGGACCACCAGATCCTTTGTTGGATTTTATCTGACAACGCCCTTCATATTCAATAACCTTGTGAGCCTTTCCTCTGATACATAATGCCTTTGGTAAATTGTATCCTCTGCTTTCTCAACTATGCTCTGCCTTCGAGCTTGAGTTAATTACTTCTAAAGATTCTGGTATATGATTCTAAGATGCCCCGATGGGTTGAATCTATGCCTTCCTTAATATATGTGAACTCGAAAGTTTTCACGAGTCGTACTCTTCTGGTATTTTGCCAGATAAAATTTCAACACTACAACTTCATTGAACGCGAGAAGTGAATGGAAGGTTGTGCATTGGAGAAGTGGGAGTCGACCTTGAACTTTGTGTTCATGCCCATGGACACGATGTACATCTTCTCATCGAAGCTTCTTTTAAAATCAATTATTCCCTTGGTATAAGTTCATCTTATATCTGAGATCTGGCCTATTTGCAATCGTGGTTCCGACCATGTTCTCCTTTAAATATCATTTCTCGTGCTAGTTTAAGCACTTGACTTCTACACAGCAATACCCAATCCAACCTATATTTTATCCTACCTTCGAGTATTACCCCCTGGTATCTTGAGGATATCAACCCATTGCACTTCATTCTATGAATTTCTGATGAAGTAGTACCCTTCCCCGTCATAGTGACTCCACGGGTTCTGGGTTGTCGTCAACCGAGAACATCGATAAGTGAATCGATTCCGCACTCTGATTCCGTAACTCTAAGTAATTTTTGTTGCTTACGAGTTAATAATCATTTAAGTCAATCCTAGCCTGATCGGCTATATCATTAGCGTGCTAAATTTTAACTATGCTACCTGGTCCTTCCCGGCACAAATTTTGACGATGAGATATGCTTACGTCCATTTTCCTCATCATATCATTTCACCTTAAACATCAAGCTTGATTTCAAGTTTGTGTCGTACCCATGGTTCTAATAACCTTTTGCTTCATCATTCCCTTGACTTGATGTCATCGCCGATTGATTACATCTTCATGAAATCTCTCGACAAGTGTGTCATGATCATCATCAGCATTCTGAGCTCTACCAGGATATCAATTGAATTCATGATGAGAAATACCATCCTTGCCCTCGATGATTTGTGTTGACACCGACCACTTTATTGCCTTCCATTCAACACAAACTTGTTCGTGTTTCTGTTATACCATGGGATCCTTGCTATCCAGCAATTGTTCTTCTTTACCTTGGAGTAGTACCATCTTTTATGTCAAGAATGTCGTGAGAATTTCACCACCTTTTAAGAATTCTTGATATTGGTGATACTTCTTGCCATATCTGTTCATTCCTTGGTCGCAAGTTCAAAACTTGTAGCAACCCTATTGCTCTGAAGTTAATGGTCGGCCGTTCATTCTTAGACTATTGATTATTGAATCACCATTCCGATGTTGGTCGTGCAACCCAGCCCATATTCGGGTGCACCTTTCAACCAATGTTTAATTGTGTATGTTTTCCTCGAGCATACATCATTATACCATTTGATCTGACAAATGTTATCTCCTTGTTCACATAATTGTGGAAATCCATCTTTGTTAATCTCGATAAATTGCTGTTGATTCCATCAGCCACCCCCCTCATCCTCTCCTTGGGTTAATGATGATGAATCCTTTGTATATCCAAGTCCGACCTTTGCTTGAAGACCATGTCAATGCTATCTCAAGCATGTCTGTGATACTCCGATTTTCAACAAAAACATCCAAGCCCAATGCTAAATGTTTCGCTTGATTATCCAAACACCGCTGTATGGGTATTGTCAAGAAAATTCTCTCCCCTACCTAAAGAGTTTACTACATTATATCCTGTCATGGATATCATGCTCTGCTCGTCCTTTCTAAGGATATACCTTTGAAATATGTGTTTAAACACATTTTCCTTTCCATTGTTCTATTTAATCTGATAATCATATTTTTCTTCCCATTTGTTGGGTTAACATTTCTTGTGATCTATATGATCTAAGCAGTAATATTCTCCTGCTTATGTAAACACCTCGGTGTACAAATCTGTTAGTAAGACCCTGTTACTATTGTTGATGACATTCCGTAGCCACCGATGGACGAGAACTTTGCCTATTGGTCCGCCTCGTTTTGACGAAAGGTGAAAATGGTTCTCTTCGTCCCTCGCCCTTGGTACCAACGTTGTTGCCGACATAACCGACATGGTACTCTCTCGACAAGCCTTGCTATCATGACCATGCAAGATGTCACCGCTTCTATTAAAAAACACACACCGGTGGGCCCATAACCCACAGCCCACAGGATCGAAACCCGACTCTCATGTACACCACCTGTTCCCAAGGTTATTCCTTGTGCGTGGCCTCAGATGTAATTCACGGGCCACCGTCCCAAGTGATCTATTCTGGTATCAGACACAATACTTATTCCCGTTGCTTTGAACCCCTTTCACGCCTTGTAACAGGCATCAAACGATTGCCTGCTCGCTCGAAACTTCTCATGATACCTCCTTCCCTTGCTCTCGATATTTTCTAAGGTTTCAATTCGAGAGTTACTTTCCGCCACCTTCCCTGATGTTATCTACCAGATAGTCGACCTTGCAGAGGTCCGTTCTCTCGGAATACCCCCTTTATTCTTTCGTAAGTACGACGGAGTTCCCGAAGTAAGAATGACGGCTTCGTCATGATGGCCTAAAGCAGAGGAATGAGGACGTCAATGTAATGGATCTACCTCTTCGAGAAGAGCAACCAACATCGAGAAGACCCGTTAGAATTTCGTAACCAAATCCCTTCCCCCCCCCCCTACACTACCTCTTAAATCTCGGGACGAGATTTCTTGTTGTGGAGGAGAATTGTAACACCCGGATAATTAAGCTACAGTGAAACTCGGTTAATGGTGCCATGTCAACTCCGGTTACTGTTGATAGACCCGCGTTAGTTCAAACCGATTCAAATTAAAAATTTAATTAACGGCAAACATCAAAAGTTTCAAATGTAAAAACTAAAATGTACAAATTGTGGCAAATATTCCAGAAGTAATTATGGTGGTGAACCAACATTTTGTAAAGCGTTTTAGTGCGCTAAAATAAAATAAAACAGTAAAAGAAAAACTAAAAACTAAACAACAAAAAAAAATATAGAAAGAGGACAACCCCCCTTTGGGCCACGGCCCACCGGCCTCTGGGCCAATCAGCCGACAAGGCCGGCCCACCCTGTCGCTCTACTAGGTCACCCCGACCCCCAATCAACCAAACCCTAACCCGTCGCCCCACCCCCCACGCTCCTCTCTCCTCAGATCCTCCCGATCCGGATCTGGATCGCACCGCGCCTTCTCCCTCGCTCGTCGCCGTCGACCGCCTCACCTCGCCGCCCTTGTCGTCGACCCCTCCACCGACGGACCCCCCTCCCCTCGAGCATCGTCGCCGCCACAAGCTTGCGGGGCCGCTGCACCGAGGACCTACTGCCCGGCGCCACTGGAGTCGCCGCTTCGCAGCCCAGCGCCTCGAGCAGTCTTTAGCACAACTTCAGGGCCCCGGTGAGCCCCCTCCACCCCTCCTCCGCTTCCCCTCCGTTCCGGGACGCACCACCGCGCTCAATGGCCGTCCTCGCCTGCCCGTGCGACCACGACGCGTCGCTCCGGTTCCGCTCGTCGCTTCGCCCAGCGAGGTCCCTCTCGCCCGGCGCCCGCTCCGCCCGCTCCACGGCCTCGCGCCTTAGCCTCCTCCCCTGCTGCTGCAGCCTCGAACCGTCGGGTCGCGCCTGCTTCCGCGCGCCCGCGCCGGCCCCATCCACCGCTGCTCCACAGCTCAACGGAGCCCGCCTCCCGTGGTGGCCTCGAACGCAGCGCCAGCGACGCCGTCCCCTAACGCTGCCACCGCCCGAACTGCGGCCTCGGTCATACGGCGCCCGGGTCCGGCGCCCCTGGGCTCCGTCCGCCGCACCCGGGTTAGCCTCGACGGGTGCCCACGCCCGTGCCCGTTCGCCCGTTTGGCCCCTAGGGCCAATGACATGGGGGCCCCACCCCCTGAGAACGTTTTATAAAAAAAAGGAAAAAAATAATATATAATAAAAATAAAAACAATTAATTATTTAATTAATTAATTGAAGAATTAATTAACTTAATTAATTTTGGTTAATTAAACTGAACAACTAATTAAACTAATTAACATGTTTAATTAGTCTTAGTCAATGACAGTAGGACCCACGTGTCAGATTGACCCAAATAATCGACCGGTTGACTATCGATGTCGTCTTGGCCGACGCCGAAATGTATTTTAGAATTATATTAATTTTGTTAATTCTAGAAAATGATTTAAAACTTTAAAAATTAATATAAAATAATCCGTAGCTCGGATGAAAATACTTTCTACATGAAAGTTGCTCGTAATCGCATTTAGATGATTCCGGATCACGCAGCCCGTTCGTCCGCCACACACTCCTAGCATAGCAAACACGCAACTTTCCCCTCCGCTCCCTTCCGCTCAAAATGCGAAACACCGGGATACTTTCCGGATGTTTTCCCCTTCACCAGTATCACCTCATACCGCGTTAGGGCACCCTAGCACCGATACATGTCATGTCATGCATCGCTTTGCGTCTGTTTGCTTAAATATTTATTGTTCCTCCCCCTCTTCTCTCGCTAGACACCGAGACGGACGCTGCTGCTGGTACCCCCATCGACTACGGTGTTGACGACCCCTCTCTCTTGCCAGAGCAACCAGGCAAGCCCCCCCCCCCCCTTGATCACCAGATATCGCCTATTCTACTATATACTGCTTGCATTAGAGTAGTGTAGCATGTTACTGCTTTCCGTTATTCCTATCCTGATGCATAGCCTGTCCTTGCTATTACCGTTGTTACCTTTACCTGCTATCCTACTGCTTAGTATAGGATGCTAGTGTTCCATCAGTGGCCCTAGACTCTTGTCCGTCTGCCATGCTATATTATCGGGCCGTGATCACTTGGAGGTGATCACGGGCATATACTATATACTTTACATCGTTACATTACATGTGATACTATTCGGAGATGGGGCTGAAAGGACGGTGGCTCCATCCCGGTAGAGGTGGGCCTGGGTTCCCACGGCCCCGATCGTTACTTTGTATGGCGGAGCAGGCAGGTTGAGACTACAGGTGAGAGGTGGGCTGGCCCTGGTCAGCGTTATGGATACTTAACACGCTTAACGAGATCTTGGTATTTGATCTGAGTCTGGCCATTTGTTCTATACGCACTAACCATCTACGTGGGAGTAGTTATGGGTATCCCGACGTCGTGGTATCAGCCGAAGCACTTCGTGACGTCAGCGACTGAGCGGCGCGCGCCGGATTGGACTGGAACGCCTGTTAGGCTAGGTCTGCTTCTGGCCGCCCACGCAACATGCAGGTGGCATTGGGCGATGGGCCCAGACCCCTGTGTGCTTAGGTTTAGACCGGCGTGCTGGCCTCTCTGTTGTGCCTAGGTGGGGGCTGCGGCGTGTTGATCTTTCCGCGGCGGGCATGACCCAGAAAGTGTGTCCGCCAAATGGGATCAAGCGTGTTGGGTTATGTGGTACACCCTGCAGGAAGTTTAATCTATTCGAATAGCCGTGATCTTCGGTAATGTGACGACTTGGAGTTGTACCTTGACCTTATGACAACCGTAACCGGATACTTAATAAAACACACCCTTCCAAGTGCGGATATAACCCGGTGGTCGCTCTCTCTCAGGGTTACGAGGAGGGAATCGCCAGTAGGATTATTGCTATGTGATGCTACTTGGAGGACTTCAGTCTACTCTCTTCTACATGTTGCAAGACGGAGGCTGCCAGAAGCGTAGTCTTCGACATGATTAGCTATCCCCTCTTATTCTGGCATTCTGCAGTTCAGTCCACTGATATGGCCCTTTACACATATATCCATGCATATGTAGTGTAGCTCCTTGCTTAAGTAGTACTTTGGATGAGTACTCACGGTTGCCTTGTTCCCCTTTTTCCCCTTTCTTTACCCGATTGCTGCATCGATGGAGCCTGTGAGCTGACGCCACCGTCGATGACGACTACTACCCCGGAGGTGCCTACTACTACGTGCAGCCCAGCGGCGATTTACCAGAGCGATTAGGAGGATCCTGTGCAGGAGGCATGCGCCTCTTTAGATCTCAGATCCCGGTTTGTGCTAGCCTTCTTAAAGGCGGACTTGTTTAACTTATGTATGTACTCAGATATTGTTGCTTCCACGACTCGTCTATGATCGAAAGCACTTGTATTCGAGCCCTCAAGGCCCCTGGCTTGTATTATGATGCTTGTATGACTTATTTATGTTTTAGAGTTGTGTTGTGATATCTTCCCGTGAGTCCTTGATCTTGATCGTACACATTTGCGTGCATGATTAGTGTACGATTGAATCGGGGGCGTCACAACTCTGGTGCGGATCTCACTCTGGTTGACCTACGAGGTTCGGTAGTAACTTGATCTGAAGTTTCATGATCATTATCATTAGCTTCCTCACTGATTGGTGTAGTCGTCACAGGAACCGGTTCTTGTGATGAACTACTTTCCAATAAGGGAGTAGGTATAGTTATCTCATCAAGTTCTACTACCCTCCCACTCACTTCTTTCGAGAGAAACTCCTTCTCTAGAAAGGATCTGAATTTAGCAACAAAAATCTTGCCTTCAGATCTGTGATAGAAGGTGTACTCAATAGTATCTTTTGGGTATCCTATGAAGACACATTTCTCCGATTTGGGTTTGAGCTTATCTGGTTGAAGTTTCTTCACATAAGCATCGCAACCCCAAACTTTAAGAAACGACAACTTTGGTTTCTTGCCAAACCACAGTTCATAAGGTGTCGTCTCAACGGATTTTGATGGTGCCCTATTTAACGTGAATGCGGCCGTCTCTAGAGCATAACCCCAAAACAATAGCGGTAAATCAAGAAGAGACATCATAGGTCGCACCATATCTAGTAAAGCACGACACGACATTCGGACACACCATTTCGTTATGGTGTTCCGGTGGCGTGAGTTCAAACTATTCTCGCATTGCTTCAAATATAAACCAAACTCGTAACTCAAATATTCTCCTCCACGATCGGATCGTAGAAATTTTATTTTCTTGTTACGATGATTTTCCACTTCACTCTGAAATTCTTTGAACTTTTCAAATGTTTCAGACTTGTGTTTCATCAAGTAGATATACCCATATCTGCTCAAATCATCTGTGAAGGTGAGAAAATAACGATACCTGCGCGAGCCTCAATATTCATTGGACCACATACATCAGTATGTATGATTTCCAACAAATCAGTTGCTCGCTCCATAGTTCCGGAGAACGACGTTTTAGTCATCTTGCCCATGAGGCACGGTTCGCAAGTACCAAGTGATTCATTATCAAGTGGTTCTAGAAGTCCATCAGTATGGAGTTTCTTCATGCGCTTTACACCAATATGACCCAAACGGCAGTGCCACAAATAAGTTGCACTATCATTATCAACTCTGCATCTTTTGGCTTCAGCATTATGAATATGTGTATCACTACTATCGAGATTTAATAAAAATAGACCACTCCTCAAGGGTTCATGATCATAAAAGATATTACTCATATAAATAGAACAACCATTATTCTCTGATTTAAATGAATAACCATCTCGCATCAAACAAGATCCAGATATAATAATGTTCATGCTCAACGCTGGCACCAAATAACAATTATTTAGGTCTAAAACTAATCCCGATGGTAGATGTAGAGGTAGCGTGTCGACCGCAATCACATCGACTTTGGAACCATTTCCCACGCGCATCGTCACCTCGTCCTTAGCCAATCTTCGCTTAATTCGTAGTCCCTATTCCGAGTTGCAAATATTAGCAATGTAACCAATTATCAAATACTCAGGTGCTCATGCGAGCATTAGTAAGGTACACATCAATAACATGTATATCACATATACCTTTGTTAACCTTGCCATCCTTCTTATCCGCCAAATACTTGGGGGCAGTTCCGCTTCCAAAGTGTCCATCGCTGCGAAGAGAAGCACTCGATCTCGTGCTTAGGTCCAGATTTGGGTTTCTTCTCTTGAGCAGCAACTTGCTTACCGTTCTTCTTGAAGTTCCCTTCTTCTTCCCTTTACCCTTTTTCCCGAAATCGGTGGTCTTATTGACCATCAACACTTGATGCTCCTTCTTGATTTCTACCTCCATGACCTTTAGCATTGCGAAGAGCTCGGGAATAGTCTTGTCCATCCCTTGCATATTATAGTTCATCACGAAGCTCTTGTAGCTTGGTGGCAATGATTGAAGAATTCTGTCAATGACATTATCATCAGGAAGATTAACTCTCAGTTGAATCAAGTGATTATTATACCCAGACATTTTGAGTATATGTTCACTGACAGAACTTATTGGAGACTTCATATCCCTCAATCCGAGCATTTGCTTGAAATATTAACTTCAACTCCTGGAACATCTCATATGCTCCATAACGTTCAAAACATCGTTGAAGACCCGGTTCTAAGCCGTAAAGCATGGCAAACTGAACTATCGAGTAGTCATCAGCTTTGCTCTGCCAGACGTTCTTAACGTCGTCAGTTGCATCTGCAGCAGGCACTGGCACCCAGCCGGTGCTTCGGGCGTAATTCTTCTATGCAAGAATGAGGATAATCCTCAAGTTATGGACCCGATCCGTGTAATTGCTACCATCATCTTTGAACTTAGCTTTCTCAAGGAACACATTAAAATTCAACGGAACAACAAGACGAGCCATCTATCTACAACAAACATAGACAAGCAAAATACTATCAGTACTAAGTTCATGATAAATTTAAGTTCAATTAATCATATTACTTAAGAACTCCCACTTAGACGGACATCTCTCTAGTCATCTAAGTGATCACGTGATCCAAATCAACTAAACCATGTCGGATCATCACGTGAGATGGAGTAGTTTCAATGGTGAACATCACTATGTTGATCATATCTACTATATGATTAACGTTCGACCTTCGGTCTCCGTGTTCCGAGGCCATATCTCAGATATGCTAGGCTCGTCAAGTTTAACTCGAGTATTCCACGTGTGCAACAGTTTTGCACCCGTTGTATTTGAACGTAGAGCCTATCACACCCGATCATCACGTGGTGTCTCAAAGACGAAGAACTTTCATAGCGGTGCATACTCGTGGAGAACACTTCTTGATAATTAGTGAGAGATCATCTTAAAATGCTACCGTCAATCAAAGCAAGATAAGATGCATAAAGGATAAACATCACATGCAATCAATATAAGTGATATGATATGGCCATCATCATCTTGTGCTTGTGATCTCCATCTCCGAAGCACCGTCGTGATCACCATCGCCACCGCGCCGACACCTTGATCTCCATCGTAGCATCGTTGTCGTTTCGCCATCTATTGCTTCTCGACTATCGCTACCGCTTAGTGATAAAGTAAAGCAATTACTGAGGCATTTGCATTTCATATAATAAACCGACAACCATATGGTTCCTGCCATTGCCGATAACTTCGTTACAAAACATGATCATCTCATACAATAAAATATAGCATCACGTCTTGACCATATCACATCACAACATGCCCTGCAAAAACAAGTTAGACGTCCTCTACTTTGTTGTTGTAAATTTTACGTGGCTGCTACGGGTCGAGCAAGAACCGTTCTTACCTACGCATCAAAACCACAACGATAGTTCGTCAAGTTAGTGTTGTTTTAACCTTCGCAAGGACCGGCATAGCCACACTCGGTTCAACTAAAGTTGGAGAAACAAAACCCGCCACCACACGTGTGCAAAGCACGTCGGTAGAACCAGTCTCGCGTAAGCGTACGCGTAATGTCGGTCCGGGCCGCTTCATCCAACAATACCGCCGAACCAAATATGACATGCTGTTAAGCAGTATGACTTGTATCACCCACAACTCACTTGTGTTCTACTCGTGCAAATAACATCTACGCGTAAAACCAGGCTCGGATGTCACTGTTGGGGGACATAGTAATTTCAAAAAAAAAATCCTACGCACACGCAAGATCATGGTGATGCATAGCAACGAGAGGGGAGAGTGTTGTCCACGTACCCTCGTAGACCGAAAGCGGAAGCGTTATAACAACGCTGTTGATGTAGTCGTGCGTCTTCACGCAGCGCGACCGATCAAGCAATCGAAACTACGACACCTCCGAAGTTCTAGCACACGCTCAAATTTTGATGACGCATCCCGGAGTCCGATCCAGCAGAATGTCGGGGAAGAGTTCCGTCAGCACGACGACGTGGTGACGATCTTGATGTTCTACCGTCGCAGGGCTTCGCCTAAGCACCGCTACAATATTATCGAGGACTATGGTGGAGTGGGGCACCGCACACGGCTAAAAGATCGAGAGATCAATTGTTGTGTCCTTGGGGTGCCCCCTGGCCCCGTATATAAAGGAGCAAGGGGGAGGCCGGCCGGCCCTCTATGGCGCGCTTCAAGAGGGAATCCTACTAGGACTCCAAGTCCTAGTAGGTTTCCACCTAAAGGAGAGAGGGGAAGGAAGGAGGGAGAAGGAAGGGGCGCCCTCTCCTAGTCCAATTTGGACGGAGGGAGGGCGCGGCCTGCCCTAGGCCGCCCCTCTCTCTCTCCACTAAGGCCCATCGAGGCCCATTAGTTCCTCCGGGGGTTCCGATAACCCTCCGGCACTCCGGTTTTATCCGAAACTTCTCCGGAACACTTCCGTGTCCGAATATGGCCGTCCAATATATCAATCTTCATGTCTCGACCATTTCGAGACTCCTCGTCATGTCCGTAATCACATTCGGGACTCCGAACAAACTTCGGTACATCAAAAATCATAAACTCATAATATAACTGCCATCAAACCTTGTTGCACGGACCCTACGGGTTCGAGAACTATGTAGACATGACCGAGAACCATTCCGGTCAATAACCAATAGCGGAACACGGATGCTCATATTGGCTCCTACATATTCTACGAAGATCTTTATCGGTCAAACCGCATAACAACATACGTGGTTCCCTTTGTCATCGGTATGTTATTTGCCTCGAGATTCGATCGTCGGTATCTCAATACCCAGTTCAATCTAAATTCAAGCAAGTCTCTTTACTCGTTCGTAATGCATCATTCGTAACTAACTCATTAGCTACATTGCTTGCAAGGCTTATAGTGATGTGCATTACCGAGAGGGCCCAAAGATACCTCTCCGACAATCGGAGTGACAAAACCTAATCTCGAAATACGCCAACTCAACATGTACCTTTGGAGACACCTGTAGAGCTCCTTTATAATCGTCCAGTTACGTTGTGACGTTTGATAGCACACAAAGTGTTTCTCCGGTAAACGTGAGTTGCATAATCTCATAGTTATAGGAACTTGTATAAGTCATGAAGAAAGCAATAGCAACATACTAAACGATCAAGTGCTAAACTAGCCGAATAAGTCAAGTCAATCACATCATTCTCCTAATGATGTGATCCCGTTAATCAAATGACAACACATGTCTATGGTTAGGAAACATAACCATCTTTGATTAATGAGCTAGTCAAGTAGAGGCATACTAGTGACATTAAGTTTGTCTATGTATTCACACATGTATCATGTTTCCGGTTAATACAATTCTAGCATAAATAATAAACATTTATCATGATATGAGGAAATAAATAATAACTTTATTATTGCCTCTAGGGCATATTTCCTTCGAATCTGCCCACACAAGTTCCTAAGAGATCATTTCGTGAAAGGCACATTCTCAACCGTGCCAAAGAAACCTCCGATGATGTTGTACACCTTGCCGAGGTTGATGTTGTTCTTTCGTACGTTCCGAAGCAGGTCTCAAGTGTACACATCAATGTGCTTGTGTGATGGCCAGTGCAGCATTTCACCACAATTCGGCGTCATCACATGGTTATGCTTCATCCAATGCTCTGTGATGTACCATCCATTATCTGATGTCCTCAACAGCCTTATCATTGATGGACACTCGCACCTACAGGATCTTGTATTCTCACATAGAGGCTTTCCCTGGTACACAAATAATTTTTCAACAGGAAACAATTCATTTTTTCTGGGCACACATGTCTTGCTTGTATGAAGAAGAGGTTTTGTATTCTTACCGAGCATCCGCAAATAATCTCTTGCATGGTTTTCCTTTTATCTGGATTGAGCCGGCTTTTCCCGTATCTAATCTCGAAGCCATGTTCCCATGAATAGAAGTTGTAAAAATTGTAAGCTTCTGCTAGTGAGTCGAAAGTTGTGCCAAGCTCTGGCTTCACTACTTCGTCCCACCCCCTGTCTGCAAATCCCCTGATTGTCTTCTCAAGCGCTCCATTTCTGCCTGGGCAGGGGGGTCGCTCAATTGGATTTGCGCCCACACGGACCCTGAAGAAACATAGAATATCAAACGCCAATTCCAGAACACATTTTGTAACCATTTTTATATTTTCATTCACACTCGGCAATTGTCTTTTTTTGGCATCATCACAGTACACAGACACAAGAATGTACTACCAAAAAGAGCCTGCCTGCCAGCTCAATCACAATTATAGGCACTTCATTGCGTCACCTCCCTTTATCTGTACTGGTTTTCTGACAAAATTTTATTTTAGTTTCTTCAGTTCATCAACTGAAGATTTTTTTTTTCAGTTTGAGCTACTACAGGCCATGCGGAAACACTTAGGGTTCAGGGGAAGGCACAACGAATCTTTTTCCTACATCTATCAGTTGCTTATAATCCTCAACCAGTGCACTAAACACAGTTTCTTCCAGATGTTTTATAGCTGTCTTTTCATGCTGAAACACTGACGGGCTCAGGGGGGTGGGCACTAGCAAAACTTTGTCTAGTACAAATTTTCCACCCATGGTTAGCATGAAGATATACCTTCTAATCCAGCCGGCCACCTTTGGATCAGGCTTTATCGCCGACTCCCCCAACTCCGCTGGAGTGCTCTTGCCACTGCACTTGCGGTGGGCGGCGCCGCAGCTGTCCTGACCAGCCACTGAAGAAGCCGGCACCCCAGCTCTTCACCAGCGCGCGTCCTCGCTAATCTCATCCTGGACAGAGCACTCCGACGGCGCGCCGCCATGGAAGATGGGCAACATGCGTCGCAGATGGGAAAAAAAGAACAGTCAGGGGAATGCTGCCGAAGCGACGGGATCCAGATAGGGCCGAAGGAGGAGCGGCGATGGGTCACCTGCACACTGGATCTACCAGGAAGATGTCGTCTTTCAGTCGCTGCGGTCGCGTCTCCCGCCGCCGCCCACGGTGCCTCCGCCTCAATGACGCGCGGGTGGCTTCCTTTCCCCTTTCTCTTTCGCCGCACGAGCTCTCTCCCTCTCTCCCTCTCTTTTTACGCACACGCAAACCTGGGTCAGCACTCAGCAGAGACGAGTACATCCACCGCCCCGGCTCGACATAACTGCGGGTGAAAGCGAAGAAAATCATTTTTTTGTTCTCATTCCGAGATAAACAGAGGGGCCATACCCTTCCAGATAAAACGAGGTGGAAATAGATACTCTAGAATTTATTTTTGTGTGTGTCCCCCGCACAAACAAGCGTAAAACCAGCAGACACATCCCCCGCGCGCTGACCTGTTCGGGATGCATGCAGATTATTATGAACGGAAAAATCTGGACCATGGTCCAGGATCCAACTACTAACACGGACAGCCGGTCCACCTCCGTCAGCTCGCACCAGCCGCGCGTCCTCCCTCCACCACGTATCCGTACCGTAGCTGCGCCCATACGGCCCTATCTTCTTTCCTGCATTTTCTGCCGACGGCGCTAAAATGCATTCAATGCGCCTTGGCTGCCTGATCTATGCCAACCAACGGCTAGGATAATGCTACTATATAGTAGTATGACCCATATCGCTGCCCTCTTGCAAATATGAGATTAATCCTCCATCCAACATAAGTAGTGAAATATTTCAAGGATACAGCCGAAGACGCACCTGGTCACCCGAGAGTGCTACTATGTCCTCATCGGTCAAAAGCCCATTTGGTAGGAGACATCCCTAATAAGGTGTGAAGTACCTGGTCACACGATAACAAATTATTATTTACTTGTCACAACTAAACTATCATTAACTGGAAAGAGTAAAAAAAGCGTGTATACTGAAAAAGCATATACCTCAGTGCCAGTTTAAGCTAAACGTTCTTCTCTAGGCTCCTTTTCTCCATCAGGTGATAGGGTGTACTGCTGCAATCTATCTCATCCCCAGAATTTTCAAATCTGCTAGGAATAAGTTCTAAACAAAACATTCAGAGAAAAAGATAGTTAGACAGGGACATGGCATCGTCCTTTCTAGTTTCTATAGACTCCAGTTTCAACAAACAAGCTGAGTAACTTATAAAATTGCTATCTTTACATAGAATAATCACTGTCATACCAATAAAATAGGACAAACTATTAATTGAAAGCAATAAGCGTCAGTACATCCTATCAGGAGGTGTACAGCCTACTTACTCGTCTGCTACTTCAGTACATACACCTTTTGCAACAGCAGCTACATATTCTGACTCTTGTTTCTCAGATGGAGCAGCTTTGGTTGTTCTTGCCATGCATTGCCTACAAGCCGTTAAAATCAATTAGCCCAATGCAAAGGAGCAGTAATATATGGATAAATGTGGGAGAACCCCTGTGTTCTTCCACATGAAAATTAAAGAAGAAACTTAATCGATCTATTCAACCAGAGATGAATGCATGGAAAACTACATCTATTCATGAAACAAAAAGGCACCATTACAGTAATGTTGTTGCTGTACATACTACTACACAGCAGTGAACAAAATCGACAGAGCAATTCATCCGATCCCAATCTCAGCCCTAACACCCCTCCATCTATTAGTTCCAGGAAACCTGGAAAGTAAAAGAAAAAAATATCAGAGACATTTGACTCAACATGGAAAAGAAGGACTTGTATGAAAAAACAACAAAATTGAGTAAATACAAGTGCTATTACGGTCCATCTATCTCACTCCAAAAATGAGAAATAAAAGAGAACTAGTTAATTAGTCCATCAAATTACAACTTTTTTCTTTTGAGTACTTTAGAGAACTGTTTCTACCAGCAGCTAGTCAATTAGTATGTTGCTGATTGTTCCTTCCTAAGAAAGAACTGAAACTGTATGTACAGTATGTTTTTCTAGCATGGGGTCTTCTACCTTTTAGTATGATCTAATGATCTGTTTAGGGAGAGTGGTGTTGATCGTCTTCTTGTCAAACATGCATGGTCATCGAATTTGCTGTTCTGTTGGATCAAGTTAACTGTGTGCTAATCTCTCAGCAAACCAAACCATGCATTTAATAAACTCACTGTGTTCTTATTCTGAAATTATATTCAAGCTCATTATTCAGACAGATTGATGCTGGATTGCTAATAACAACATGCATGTACACGCATGTGAGCTGCTAGCTTATAATAGTTATTCCAGAGGACATGCATGCATACATGCACAGATTTGAATGAGCGAGCATAAGTTCAAAACTTACAGTTTTGTAGTGAATCTATGAAAAATTATGTGACTATGAACACCTAATTTTTAGTAGAAGCTAGCGCCGCGTTGCTGATTAATTATGGGGAAAATAGAAGAACAAGAAACACACATCGTAGTGGTGGAAGTTCCTTGTCCGGAAGCTGGGTGATGAAAATGGTTGGCCTTCACCAGGCACCTAGTGCCGAAGCTGCCATTGCCCAGCAAGAGGGGAAACCGGATCGCCTTGCTCGACGCCGGAATCGTAGCCAGGCCCGTGGGAGACTTGGCTTGCGCGGGCACTGGCTAAGCCGGCAGCGGCTCCGAAGGGCTTGTCTGCGTTGGCTGCGGCGGCGAGCGATGCATAAGCTCTTCCATCGCTTGGCACAGCTCGGAAGCCATACGGCCCAACTTTGTAGATCACTGTATTTTAAATGGCACTAACAACTTCAGTTAAGTTCGTCTCGTTTTAAAGTGCACAGCACAACAGAATTTATTTCAAATCCATCTTCATACTGCCACATAACAATCTTGCTCAAAATCTCTAAGAAAAAGAAGAACCAACCGAACAATCTTTCTTGCAACCTCATACAAGAAAAAACACAATAAACTGAAACGGCAAAAAAAACCGCTGCAAATCATACCTATAAAGACAGAGACAACCCACTGAGCAGATGAAACAGCGAACCAAATCTAACGATGAACCGGTAATCGCGATTTCTAAAATAAGAAAAGAAAATTGAACGTACCACAGCGAGGAGACATAAGATCAAACACCTCATGAGCGTGAACAAACTGACACAGGCATGAATTGAAAATCAACACAGAAACATCCATGGATATGCATGAGCGGACCACGAAGCGCACCTTGACAACGATGACAAGCGGAGAATAGAAAGCAGAGGAGGGGCCGGTCCCGCGCATCAAGAAATACAGAGAGATGATTGGGAACTCACCTCAGCCTGATGTCCTCTCCACGTCTCCCTCTGCTGCGGTTTGAGGCGGTTCACGCTCGCCGGGTTGAGCACCGACAAGGAGGGAAGGACGGAGCGCAGGCCGCGGGTGGAGGAGATGGAGCTCGGGGCGGGAGATGGAGGGCACGAGCATGGGGGAGGGCGGCGGCGGTAACCCTAACTGGAGGAGGCGCTGGGTGCGAAGCGAACGGAGAATGAGTGCTCGAGGAGATTGCATTTTGTTTCTTTCTTCCTTCGATATACAGTGCGCCCCTCACGCCATTGGCTGCATCGCACAGTACGCCTCCGCCCACGTGGCACGCTCGAGACACCTTATTGTTTTAGATAACTAGATCATCGATGACGCGCGTTGCTGCGCCATCCATTATGATGATGGAATGCTAGGAATTTAGTAAATATATCAAAGCATGAAGATAAAAAATAAATGTTAGTATCAAAGTAACCATATAAATCTAAATTAGAAGTAATCTACCAAATAGTATTTTAACCAATCATGATAAGAAGATAGGGTCTTCATTTCCAGAATAATAATAACATATCATCCCCATTGAAGTGTTATTTACAAAGATGCAATGCATTATGCAGGGAGTGGAGTTTTGGCTTCGTGTCCGGATGAACTCGATATCCGGTCGTCGAGAATCGCACGGGACGTGTCATGTATTTTTCAATTTGGACTACGGGGGCGATGTAAAAGGATGGGAAAAGCAGATGTATATATAGTGTCAGAGAGCGGCTAGCGACGCCGTCCACTGGCCATTAACGGCTGCGAAGCCGGCCCATTTGTGTCGCAGAAGTGCCATCGTGATCTATTCGTCTTTTTAGGGGAACTTGCAACTTTATTCAAACTTAAGTAAGGTTTGGGACCTCGTCCGCTACAATATGAATAATACAGTCTGGAGGAAAATCAAAATAAAATGTACTATCATTGCACACCTCTCTAGCTGCACCATGTGCCGCACGATTAGTCGTGACGTCAGACCCAAGCGATTTTGAACTCCTGTCTAGTTCTCAGGAGCTCCTTGGTCTCCTCCACAACCGGCCCGAACGCCGAAAGGTTTCTGCCTTCACCTTGCAGCATCGCCACGACCTCCTGACAATCCAGCTCAATGTGGAGCCGTTGTACATCCATATCAATCGCCATTTGCACCGCACTCTTTGCCGCCAGAAGCTCGGCTAGCAGTGGGTGGCCGGCACCTGGGAAGTAGAATGCAGCTCCTCCCCTAAACGTGCCATGGTGATCCCTGAGAACCACTCCTCCACCCCCCCTGTCCTCCGTTTTGGCCGTCATTTGTGGCGACCGACCTCGACGGTCAAGCCTACATGTTCTTTGTGCCATCCACGGATCAAGATATCTTTGGCACACACAGTACATCAATGTATATATCAAAGTGCAATCACATGTATGATTAACGTAAAAGCGATATATACCTCATAAGTCACAATGAAACAAATAGTCGGTGTAGAGTCCCATCAACGCCATCGGCAAAGTTGAGTGTAGACCGTAACCACACTGCATTTCTTACTGCTTATCAGAAATATCTACAACATGAGACGTTGCGGTAGTGTAGGTCGAAGACATTGAATGTACCCAAGATCACAACATGAGAAAACAGATGATAAAACTATACTATATGCAATATGGCTTTGTGGCTCTGTGTCCGAAGTTTTGTTTATGCGTAAATGCTGATTTATTTTCCCTACATCAAAGGAATAAATGAAGTCTGTACTATGGAGTTTTCTACCATGACATGGTTCCGCCAACCGATGTCTCATAGCCCAAAATCATCATATGTTGCCCACAATTAAGTTATCAATCCGGTGTTGAGAGTTCCGAGATAGATCCAAGTCCGGATGCTCAAATTGTCCGTAGCAGGGACACGGCTAATCGATTAGGTTTTAACCCTCTGCAGAGGTTTGTACACTTTACCCGCAAGATTCGATCCCTCTTTTACGTTCTCGCACTTCAGGATGTTTGAGAACAAGATGACCGAAACATGGTCTTCGAAGAGTTCCTCTAACCACCGTCCCTGCTCATTCAATCCTACCGTAGTTCTACATCCGCTAGCACCGCCCCAGCCAGAGTCACAACTAGGGTCAACCAAGCCAGAGCCCATAGTGACTTGCGGTTGCACAGTAAGCTTAGGGCATGAAGTATTCTTCCGTCTCTTTGAGTCTGGGCGAAGCTTTCCGCAAGATGTCATGGCGCTTCTCCATGCATCCGGCCAACCACTGGATTCTCCAGGTGCCCACAACCATCCTTCACCCAGTAGTGTGTATTGAATTCTTGTCTCGAGTCTTGAAGTCTTGAGGCCTTGAAGATGCAGTCCTTGCAGATTTCATCATGGAGTTGTCGTCATTGACGTAGATCCTCCATTCTCACACCACTCTCGTGCACTCATACCAAACCCCGTCTACTATAGCGTAGCATTAAAATAAATAACGTCCGGGCTTGGTAACAGGTGATGGGTTCCTACCTCATGCATACTACTCAACTACAAGGATTCAATGTCACTACAGTAGGGTTGTTGCAAAGATGCCACTAAATGCAATAAAAACATAGGTATGAAAGCATGGTCAAAGTGAACTTGCACGGTAAGTTGATGAAGATAACAACACTCTCGAATAATGACTTGGTAGAACTATTCGTCACTCCGTTGAAAATCTATATAGTCATAGCATTCATATAAGCAACATCCTAGCAAACAATTCTAACACTCATAATAAAACCAACAATTAAAAATGCAAATCAAGGGACACCAAATAAAAACAAAGGAAAACTACACAACAAAACTACAAAATAAAACTCGTATAAAAAAAATCAAGGTTTTCACCACATCACGCATAAACTAAAAAATAGTTTTACACAACTAAAACTTTTCTTAACAGAACCTAAGCATGGGTTTATGCTACCTAACTGAAAAGAAATCATCAAGCAACTAGGAGCAAAAAGAATCACCTTAAAAGCTATTATAAAACTCCTATTAGGCCTAAAACAATCCTAGCAAGAAAAAATAAAATAAAAGTTTTATTTATTATAAATAAAAGTTCATGTTCTAAAGTTACAGAAACTAACCTAGAATAAACTATCACATAGGAAAAATAAATTTATTTGCTAATTAAAACAATAGGAAAACAGTAGCTAGTTAAATAAATAGGAATATCATGATTTTGATTAAAACTATTTTTTTTATTGATTCTAAAATGCCCAAATAAATACCTACGGTTAGGTAATGTCAAAACAAAGTTGTGACAAAAAGAATCACTAAAAAATAATATTCCTAACTCATTTTATAGCAGAATTACTATTCTGTCTAAATCTAAAATAAAGCAATTTTAAATAATTTTAACATGACTAATTATATTTTCTACAGAAACTACAATAAATTTGCAAACCAACAAAAAAGAATCACTTAAAAATATTAATTAGATTAAAAGATATGAATTTTACAAAACTGAAACTATTACATTAAAACAGAAAACTAAAAATAAAACTAAAACGAAAAAACTGGCTAATGGGCCTATCTAACGTTTGGCGTTAAATAACTAAACTACGCACGGTTTAACAGAAAACAAACCGCGTCAGCGGTCTAATAGAAACCTAACTAAACCGGAACTAACTGAACTAAAACCGGTTCATTAAAAATAAACCTAACCCTTGAATCTAATCTAAAGCGTCGATTACAGATCGGACGGCGGAGGAGGACTCAGCGACTCATCGCGGGGAAAGACGACGGCGACGATCGGCGGCTCGGCGACGTTAGATGCGGCTCCGGTGGTCGGGGCGACGGCAGAGCCTCCCGGGTCTTGGCGAGCAAGGGGGCTTCGGGGTGGAGTCGGGTGAGCTCGGGGAGGTTCGAGGCGACGGTGGGCAGATGGCGGCGGCGCACTCGGGCTCAGAGGATTGCTGGCGAGGAGAGGGTTCGGGGTCGGGAGGCGGAGCAGGGTGAGGGGTATATAGGGAGAAACGACTTGGGCGAGGCGATCGGGCGAGGATCGGGAGAATCCGGATCCTTGAGATTCCGGCGGCCGGGGTTGGCGTGGGGAGGAAGAAGGTGGTGGGGCAGGTGTCACGAGAGAGAGAGAGAGAAGGGCGGCCAGGCGACCGAGGGGTAGGGGGTTCAAGGCCAGGCCGGCCAGACCTCACGGTCATTGGGTCAAGTTTACCGGTCAAGCTTGGCGCTGGGGGTCCTCTTTTTTTTTTAATAGACAACAAAACAAACACAAATAAATAATAATATTATATAGACATATAATATATCAAAATTTTCAGAAAAACATTTCCTACACGATGAACTTTATTCCAGCTTCAAATAAAATACACAAAAATTCAAATAAAACAAAGAGTGTTTATGCTCTAATAAAATCCAATAAAAATCATTTTAAAAATACCAAAATGACTTCAAATTTATTTTCTCCTAATTTTCCATTGAAGGGAATCATTTTACCCTTATTTATATTTATTTATTTTAGGAGAAAATAATTTGAATAAAATCCAAATAATTCCAAATTTGAAAGGGAGTTTCAAAATACTTTCAAATGACTTTCAATTTGATTCTTTTTAACCTCCAACTCATATTTCATATAATTTAAGAAGTCATTTTATCTTCTCTCATGAAAATCATTGAGTTGCCTAAAGTTTCTAAAATTTGAATTATTTTCAGATGGAATTCAAATCTTTTCAAAACCCTTTTCATTTATTTAAATGGAAGAGTCATATCATCTTCACTCTAGGGTTTTGTGATGAAATGAATTTGAATTCATGGAGATAATAAATGCAAGGTGGAAGTTTGGGAAAATCATTTCATTCCCTCTCATTCAACTTTCAGAAAGATTCAAATTTCACTCAATTTCACACAAGCAATCACTCAACAATCAAACAAACAATCAGAATTTTTTTTATTTAATATAACATTCCAAAATTTAGAATTTTGGGATGTTACAGTCGCTCCATCCGCATTTGCCTTGGTCCATCCCGGCTCCGGTGGAAACCACCTTTCCGGTCGCCTTGGCTCCTTGATCGGCGCCTCCTTGGAGTGAACTAGCCGCCACTCCTGGATGTAGCTATGCACTTTCTCCGCTAACTCACAAGCATCCTGGATCCTCTTATCGTCTCTAGCATCATTTCTTGCACACCAAATCCCATATAGAGCCTGCACCATCGTTTCTCGCTCAACGCCGCTCGCTTCAGCAAACCAGGCCTTGAGCCACGCCACGAGCTGGGACAGAGAACCATCCATCACCGGCGGCCGGACGACAGGCTCCCCCTTGCTCTCACACAAATGTTTCCAGAATAACTCGGAGTGAGGGCACACCCAAAAACGATGGTATGTAGTTTCTTCTCTCCCGCAAGCGCAACAGAACACACCCGGTTTTATCCGACGACGATGTAGTCCCGTTCCAACCGCTAGACCATTTTTCAGCAGCCTCCAGGTGTGTATCTTGGCCTTCCCCGGCGCGTTAGTGTCCCATAAAGCAAGCCAAGCTTTGTGCTCATCACAGGGCATCGACGATCCCGGCTGTCTGGATTTCGCGTCCCTCAAACTCATACCAAAATGGTAGGCGGACTTAACAGTGAACTCGCCATTCTTGGTGAAGTTCCATGCCATATAATCTTGCATGTTCGACCCCCCACCACAATATGCTTTATATCTTCCACATCACCCGGTGTAAACATACTCTCCAGCTTCGGTAAATCCCAAGCATCGCCGGACTCATTCAGGAGGTGGCTGGCGTGTGTAGTGCCTGGGATATATTGTTGCCCTAGCGGTTCCAGGCTACCTTGGCGCGGGATCCAATTATCATGATGAACCTTGATGGAGGAACCGTCTCCAACTCTCCACACAATGCCCTTCCTCAACAGCTCTCGGCCGTGTATAATGCTCCTGAAGGTGAAGGAACCACCTGTCGGACACGTATCATTCATGATTGATCCGTTTGGAAAATATCTTGCCTTAAGCACACGGGTACAGAGTGAGTTCCGGTACTGAAGTATTCGCCATGCTTGCTTCACAAGAAGAGCTTGGTTAAACATCTCCGCATCCCGGAAACCCATTCCTCCTTCTCTCTTTGCCTTACACATTTTTTTCCAGGCCAGCCAATGCACTTTCCTCTCTCCATTTGCTTCTCCCCACCAGAAGTTAGACGAGATTGAAGTCAGGTTCCTGCACATGTTCTTGGTGAGTTGGAAACAACTCATAGTGAGAGTTGGCGTGGATTGGAGGCCGGACTTGACCAACACCTCTCTTGTCGCTTTAGACAAACCTTGTCCTTTCCATCCTGAAGCTTTCCCAGCTGAACTTTCTTTCACATACTTAAAAACACCATCTTTGGATCTCCCAACCAGTGTTGGTAATCCAAGATATTTTTCACTCTGCACGTCCGAGTTAATACCAATAACACCTTGGAGTTCAGCCTTGCTAGCACTACCACATCCTTTCCCAAAAAATATCGAGGATTTTTGTAAGTTAACTCTTTGTCCCGAGGCTTCTTCATAAACCTGCAAGATATCTCGCAGCGCCTCAAAGTTGCTTTTCTCCCCCTCTAGGAAGACAATACTATCATCTGCAAAAAGAAGATGTGTAATATGGGGGCCAGTGCTCCCAAACGACACTCCTTTGATGTTGTGATCTTGTTGGGCCGCTTTCAACAACGTCGAGAATCCTTCCACACAAAACAAAAATAGATATGGAGAAAACGGATCACCTTGGCGCAAACCCCTAGACGGGAGGAATCCTCTCGAGAGACCACCATTCAGCTTGACAACAAACCTAGCAGAAGTGACACAGCGCATAATCATGCAAATCCATACAGGCGCAAACCCAAACTTAGCAAGTACTTGCTGCAAAAAAATCCACTCCACCCGATCATACGTCTTCATCATGTCTAACTTCACCGCACAGAGTGGTGTTTTCCTCCTCCTCTTTCTGATCGCATGTGTGCATTCATAACCCACCAGCACATTATCAGTCATAAGTCTCCCGGGAACGAAATCACTTTGTTCTTCAGATATCAACACCGGAAGGATCATCTTTAGTCTATTGGCGAGAACCTTGGTGGCAATCTGATACAACACGTTACACAAACTGATTGACCTAAACCGAGAGAGAAGTTCCGGAGAGTTCACTTTGGGGATCATCACAATCACTGTGTCATTAAATGAATCAGGAGTACTCTCCCCCGAAAGAAACCCCCTAACCGCCGCACACACATCCGCTTTTAACGACTGTCGCCGATAAAAGAGAGTCGCAATCCGTCCGGCCCCGGCGCCTTAGTTGGTCCCATCTGGAAAAGAGCCCGTTGGATTTCCTCATCCAAAATAGGGGCTGTTAGCTTGGTATTCATCTCCACAGAAATGACAGGGGCAAAATGCGTGAGCAATCTTTCTGCTTGGGCCGACCCTTCGGACCTAAATAAGCTCTCATAGAACGAGGCTGCCAGCTGAAAGGACATGCGGTGCCCCCATGTGTGGTTTTGGTAATTGATGACATTCTCTATGGACTAATGGTTGCATTGAGATACATTTGAAGGATAGGCATTTCTTGAAGTCCATGTGTTGGTTTCAAGGAGTTTATGTGTTGACCAAGGTGCTATTAAGGAATTATCCAAAGATTGGTCATACATCATCCATATGAAGAGAGTTGGAAAGAATCAAGGTTGATCAAGACTAAGTCAAGAGTGAATCAAGTTGATCAACACACAAAGCGTACAAGATGTACAGTGGGATCAAGTGATCCCATGGTATGGTAAGCATTGTCCATTACGCTTTGTGTACTAACCCATGGTCTTCGTGAGAGTTCTTTGTGGGGTTAGGTTGCGGTGTGCAAATTCAAGTGAAGCATCACGAAGAGATCAAATGCTTGAAGCTTGCCGTCCATTGTGGTGACAATGGACTTTTGAAGATGTCTTGGAAGAGTGGCTCACCCATAGTGGAGTATGGGGAGCAATCAACTAGTCTTCATCGAGCCAACGCAATCAAGAAAGGTGGTCCAACTTGAGGGAGTCAAGATCGTCATCGTCTAGCTCAAGTGGACCATGTGCAAGGCAAAGGTTTGCCCTTGATAGGTTTTCTATTTTACCGGTCTCATGATGGTAGTTGGGAGACCGGGTTATAGGATCGATTGCCCGTACTATCAAGGGGGCTCTCGATGAGTAGCTTGATCGTATCATTCGTAGAGAGCTCAAACCATTGCATCCTTGCATCATCTTTTTGGTTCTTTTTTGGTTCTTATCATTGTGAGTTTTGGTGCGTATGGTCATTTTTATGACAAGCTCGAGCTCATCGAAAACGGAGTTCACATGCATCTTCTATGATGTTTTCGATGTTGGAGGATATGTCGTTTCTTCTCTGTTGGAGGTTTCACTCCTCTGTTTGTTAGGCATACCTCCTCTGCCTCTTCTTACTACTCCGCTGTTTCGATGCTACTCGTTGTCTTGTTTCCAACAAGCTTGAGTTTGCTCAATTCGGAGCTCATTTGTAGAAGTTATGGCAGTTCTGGTTTTATTGTTTCCCTCTGTTGACTTCTCTGCAAAATGAAGGACTCCTAGTGTTGCTAATCTGGGGCATGCGGTAGTACTGCTCTCCGAGCGGTAGTACCGCAGCCCTCTTGATAGTACCGCAGTCCACCATGTATAATCTGCAGTGCTCACGGTAATCTTGCTCTGTGGGAGCGGTAGTACCGTGGCCTCGAACCCAGCTACTTTCGGCGGTAGTAGGCGGATGTAATTTTTTACATCCGTGCCCCTCTGTGATAATGCCGTGCATGGTAGCGGTAATGCGTGGGCTCGCCAGCTTAGCAGCATGAGCGGAAGTAGGGCGGATGTAACTGTTACATCCAGCGCCTCTGTGATAATACCGCTCTTCGTGTCTTGAGTACCGTGCGGATTTTGTGAGGTCCTCCCTCGGCGGAAGTAGGTGCAGGTAATTTTTACTTCCGTGCTTTCTCTGCGACTAGTGTTACTGCCTTACGGTAGTATCGTGAAGGCCAGCGGTAGTACCGCTCGGCGGTTCTACCTTTCATTGCCACAATGTGAACCTTCATCTGCGATCTTGCACTTGCGGTAGTACCGCAACCTGCAGCTGTAGTACCGCAGCCGATCATGATAGTACCGCAGCTCCATCGGTAGTACCCGCGTCGTCTTGAGCTGAGTGAGGGGATAACGGTTGGATTTTCTCCCCACCTATAAAAGTGGTTCTTCTTCCCCCTTGAGATCTAATCTTTTTGAGCTCGTGTTCTTCCCCCATTGTTGACCTTCTTCGAGCTTGCTAACTCTCAATCCCTCCAATGATTCTTGCTAGTTCTTGAGGAAAAAGAGAGAGGAGATCTAGATCCACGTTTCCACCAATCACTTTCTCCTCTTAGTGAGGGAACCCCTTGGATCTAGATCTTGGAGTTCTTCGTGTTCTTCTTTCGTTCTTCCTCTCATTTTCCTCCCTAGCATTAGTTGCTTTGGTGGGATTTGGGAGAGAAGGACTTGGGCACTCCGTGTGCCCTTGCCATTACATTTGGTGCATCGGTTTGAGTTCTCCACGGTGATTCGTGGAAGTTACAAGTTGAGAAGCTTATTACTCTTGGGTGCTTGGCGCCCTTGAGCTTGTTCCTCTTGGTTGCTTGGGCGCCCTAGGCAGTTGGTGGTGTTCGGAGCTCAATCATTGTGGTGCAAAGCTCCGGCAAGCGTCGGGGTCTCCAATTAGGTTGTGGAGATCGCCCGAGCAATTTGACGGTACCGTGACCGCCCCAAGGGTTGCCAAAGTGTACGGTGCAGTGACCGCCCCAAGGGTTGCCATTTATGCAGGTTCGGTGACCTCCCTCAAGGGTCCCTTAGTGGAATCACGGCATCTTGCATTGTCTTGGCGTGAGGAGATTACTGATGGCCCTAGTGGCTTCTTGGGGAGCATTGTGCCTCCACACCGCTCCAAAGCGGAGACTAGCATCCGCAAGGGTGTGAACTTCGGGATACATCGTCGTCTCCGCGTGCCTCGGTTATCTCTTACCCGAGCCCTTTATTTATGCACTTTACTTTGTGATAGCCATATTGTTCTTGTCATATATCTTGCTATCACATAGTTGCTTATCTTGCTTAGCATAAGTTGTTGGTGCACATAGGTGAGCCTAGTTGTTGTAGGTTTTGTGCTTGACAAATTAACCGCTAGGTTTATTCCACATTTGTTCAAGCCTCAACCGTAATTATTTTAAAGCGCCTATTCACCCCCCCCCTCTAGGCGACATCCACGATCTTTCACCAGCTCCCTCATGCCTTCATCATCCGTACATCTTGTTCCGTTCTCCCTTCGTAACGCCTTAACCGTATTCTTACGCTTGCGATCAGAGGCCCGGTTCTGGAAATATTGAGTGTTCCGGTCCCCCGCTTTAAGCCAGTCCACACGCTGTTTTTGCATAATTTCTTCCCTTTCATACACTTCATTAAGCTGTCTCTCAACGTCTCTAACTTCGGGCGTTAGTCCAGTGACCAACGCCCTCTCTTTAGCATCCATGAGCTGCTCCTTAAGCCGCTTAATCTGCCTTCTCACCAACCCAAAGACAGTTCGTCCCCACCTCTGCAGAGCCTTTGTAATGTCTTGGAGTCTGTCGCAAACTGCTCCTGGTGTCTTAGTAGCCCCCTGCACTCGCCCCCAAGTCCGGGCGATCATCGCCTCATAGTCCTCGTGCCTCAACCACATTTCTTCAAACCGAAAGGGGCGGTCCCCCCTCGGTCCTTCCGATCCCATATCGCGCTACGCACCAAAGATCGCCTGTGGTCGGATTCCTCGATTACAATATTTTCCATACGATCGTGCAGGAACATCCCAACAAAGCCAGCAGTGCACGTCGCCCTATCAAGTCTCACTTGGATATTGTCACTGTCGTTCTGTTTATTATCCCATGTGTATTGGTAGCCCGTCGCTCCTAGATCCGCCAAACCACAGTCGGTTAAGCACTCGCTAAAAGCTTGCATCTGAACAAAGTTTCTTGGGTTGCCACCAATCTGTTCGGACCTAACCAGGATTTCATTATAATCCCCAACACACAACCATGGCAGCTCGTCCTGTGATCTAAGATAGCGGATATCATCCCAAGTTTTCTTCCTCAGCTCCGTTCGTGGCTCCCCGTCGATTCCAGTGAACCTCCAAGTATGCCCCTCTGCACTGATCTCTGCATCAATAAAATACTAGCACCATGGCCTAACAGTGATATGTAAGTGTACCCTCCACCATAGTGCTAGACCCCCACTTCTCCCATTACAATCCACTGCAACCCCACTGCGAAACCCAAGTTTCCATTTCAGCCTCTCCATCGCCCTTGCTTTTTTCGTAGTCTCCGATAAAAAAACCACCGCTGGGTTGTATGACCGTATGAGGTCCCGTAGTTCGCCGACTGTCGAGTCCAACCCCAGTCCTCGACAGTTCCAGGCCAAGCAATTCATTGGTCCCGGCGGCCCCGACTCGCGGGGTCCGCCGATGCATTAGGCTCTTCGATGCGATCAAACACGGAGGAAGTTTTTTGCCTCGTATCGCGAATGAACGTATCCTGGTACTCATGCTTGTCCTGGTCTTCCTTGGCTTTCCAAATCTGCTTAGGAGGTCTCTTTTTGCCTGTCTCCTTCTTTCTATACACCTGATGAGAATCCTCATTTAAGTCTTTGTGAACTCGCGGCCTTCGAACATACCTGCCCCTGGTCCTCTCAGCTGGACCAGAAACATAGCCACCATAATGATCCCATCGGCCACTACGGTCAGAACATGCGCCATGGGTCGACGTAGCCCAGCGTCTGTCCTCCACCCCACGATCTGCATGGCGCTAGCCCTCGTGATACGTGCCTGCATGGCGCCTCACTCCCTCCAAATTACTCGCATGGCTCCTGGCCTCGGGAAGAGGGGCAGCATGCTGTTGCACCCGACGTGGGGAGCCGCTTTTTTCCACATTTTGTCGTTGTGTTAGCTTTGCCCGAAGGTTCTGCTCCCTTTTTTGTTCCAGCTTTTCTCTGAGATCGCTGCCATGCCCGTCTCTTGCCTTAGCTGCCCCCTTTGCCGGGCTATTTACCTCTCTAAGCTCATTCCTTGACCCCCCCCGCCAGTGCGTGAGTCAGCAGTACCCGAGAACTCTGAGTTTAAGTTCCTTTTTACCGGCTGCTCCCGAGAGGGAACATGACTGAACTGAGATCTTTCCGTGTCCTCTGATCTTGCTCCACCCCCACTGTATGAGCTGGAGGTAGGCATCTGCGAGTGCTCCTCTAGGGATGAAGAACTTTTCCCGGTGGTTGCTCTAAGCCAAGGCCCCCATTGGCTTGATTTGTCCACCGGTGGCTCGCATCCACTCTTACCATGAACAAGTCTACCACAGTCAAAACAGAAGTGCGGGATTTTTTCATACGAGAATTCATACCACGTCCCCTCTAAGTCCTCCAGTGAGGTCCTTAGACGAGCTCCACGGATCAAAGGCTCAAAAACTGAAATCTTTGCCCGCACCCGGAGGTATTCTCCTTTAGCAAAGCCATCTTTTTCCACGTCCACTCTAACAACTTCTCCCAACCAATCTCCTAAGGCCTTCCCAAACGATTCCGTCCTCATACCCAGTGGTAGATCCGGAACTCTCACCCACATCTCAACTGTATCAAAGACCATCTCCGAAGGACGAACATCCCCCACATAATCCTTCAGAACAAGCACATGAAAGTCAAACTGCCACGAGCCGTTGTTCAAAGCATGACACCAATCCCCTTCACTGCCAAATCTTACCTCAAACATATTATTGCCAATATCCTTGAATTTAGCCTCCTTGTGAAGTCCCCACGCCCGTGGCATCGCTCTCTCCAGCGCATACTTGTTGAGGGGGCGGGGTGAGAAAACTTTCCCCACCGCCGACCACTTTACCGTCGCAGCTTGAAGCCCTGGATCCGAGAAGATAAACCCTTGCCGCTCTTTGTCCGTCAGAACCAGTCCGCCAAACCTCCCCGAGAGGTCGGTGCCTCCATGGTGTCTTCTTGCCGAGAGGTCAAGCCCCAGACTCGTTGATCCTGCCATTGCATCCGAGGTCGCCGCGCTTCTTCCCGGAGTGGCCTTGAACTTGGCGTTGCCGCCTCTCTTCCAACTCTCTCTGCCATGGACCCTCCACACAGGAGCTCTAGAAGCCTTCGCCGATCTACTACTCGAGCAGCGCCGTCGCCGCACAAGCAGTCATCGAAGATCCAACCTCACCCCCTTACAAGAAAACCCTAACCCTAACGGCGGCCTAGCAATCGCCTCGCGATCGCCTTCTCCGTCGCCCGAAGCGTTTTCCTGTCGTGGTGGACCCTCAACTTCGTACCTTAGATACCGCCATTGCTGGGTGCCTCCTTGGTTTTTTCCCCTTTGATGCCGTCGTGATCTGTTTGTTGCGCCCGTGATCTGGACCCACTAGGAAGATGGGCAACTTTTTGTTTGGGCAACTCCTTCAGTTGGACCCACTGGTCAGACCATGCAAAAAAGATGTATCCATCCCCATCCAGCAGGTTCGGCCACTGTTTTGGGTGAAAGGGGATCGAAGGAAGAATAGAGCCGGTGGGCGGCGTCCGCGGCGGCGGGTGCCTCGGCTGTGTTCTCGCACGCTGCCGCACTAATCTCGTGGGCGGGCGTGTCTCTGATTAGCGGTGGCGCAGCCATGGCGATGGATTTCCCCGTCTCTCCGATGGACAGGTACGAAATCCCTACTTGTAGTACAAAATGTTTGTCGCTGCCATTCGCAAATCCACTATGGGAAAAAGCTTAGGCCTTCGATTGAATGTACGCAGGTTGTCCATCTTCTCGGATGAAGCCTGTAGCGTGGTGGCCCTGATGGAGTTTGATTGGTGGGGCTGGTCTTGGGGAAGAAGACTCCGCCAATGGGTGTCGCGGGGCGGTCATCTGTGGATTAGGGTGGAGCTCTCTTGGCCAGTGTGCTGCTGTGTGCGCGCGAGGAAAGTGTTGCTGCCGGCGGCGCCACCATGTCTTTTACAGTGAGAGTGAGGGTGACAACGCTAATGCCATTGAACACGACTGTGTTGAAGCACATCTTGATATGGACCAGGAGGCTTTGATTCAAGATCGAACAGAGAGTGCTGATGGAGGCTCTGGGTGGACTAAGAGGTAAATTGCATTTTTTTTAAGCATAGGTAGGATGAGTTTCTTATGCTGTGCACTGCACTGTCAGGTTTGGAAAACAAATCCCCTGATTCAGTGGATAATGATAAAATAAATAAAAAGGAATGCCATGCAGTAGATATAACTAGCTTGGTTTGTAAACAGATGTGAAATGTAAGGCTTGTGTTTGCCTGTGCTGGAGCTGAAGTATTTAGTTGTTCAGAAAAAATAGAAAGATGGGCATTCATCTGTTTGGTTCAATGAATAAAAATGATTATCATGCTGCAGGAGTGCAGGGTGAGAATCGGTAATCAGCCTCCGGATAGGGCTCCATGTCATGAAAGAGTCGGCGCAGTGGAACAGACAATTAATGAGTATGCTGATAAACTGGGGGACCATGTAGTTGAGCTTGCTATTGGTTTAACATTTGACTCGTTGGGCGAAGCATATGATTTCTATAGCCCGTACTCATGGGAGCATGGTTTCAGCATAAGGTACGGCAAAAGTAGGCTGAATGCCGAGAAGACGAAGCGTATGCAGGAAGTGGTTTGTGGATGCTCTGTAAGTTCTTTGTTGTCAGGGCCCGTATATATATGGAAAAATCATAGTATCTTAATTGACGGAAATGGTTATCATCGTGCTAATCCGTTCCAAGTTTATGCGTTGCTGAATCGGCTCGCTGAGGCAATCAACAGTTTCTACGAGGCTGATGTGTAGGCCTTTCCTAGCCTTTGGAGGCGTTATTTTTTCTGTGTTGGGCGACTGGGCGTTTCTCTGCTATCCCTCTCTGTATGGGGTGTGGGCTGATCGATGGCTGCACAGTTGCTCAGTGCGGGTGTGCGGTGCTCGTGGGATGAGCGATGCATTTGTGTCAGGGTGGTAGGTGCTTTTGTGATGAGTGCTCCTGTGCGGCTCCTTGCTGCTGTTGTCGGGGGTCGGCCCGCCGGCGGTGGTCGTCGTTCCGGTCATGGGTAGTCTGCTGCTTTCTCCTGTTGCTCTGCTTTCTTCGGTGTCTGCTGCTTGCGTCTATTCGGCGCGTTCTTGGTGAGATTTTGCGTCCGATCCTTTCTTTTCTTTCTCTTCTGTTTGAGATTTCAGGACGCGGCGGGGGTGCTGGGGTTGGGGGTTTCTTTGATCGATATTTTCCATGTCATAATGTGCTTGCTATGGGGTTGGGTGGCCCTTTCTTTCGATCTGTGATATGGTTTGTATTTTGGGAGGTGTTTGTTTATAAATTTACAAGGATTCACGCATGAAGGATTTGGTCTTTTGGGTTACATTCATTTTCAGGCTCATTTTTTTGTAGATTTATAGGGATTTGTACATGTGTTAGATTAACATGAAAGTTGTAAGTTTTGAAGCAGGAATGGTACTTTCTATCTCTGTTACATCTTCGGCTTGTGCCAACTTGACAATCCCTGATGATTGGGTTTTCGTCTTTCCTGGTGTGTAATTTTTCAGTTTCAGAATTTTTTATCAATATCAAGACTCTAAATAGTAGATGGTTCAGACTTCTCCTATGATTCGATCAAACTTCGAACAACTTTCTAGAAATGTTTGTTGGCACTTTTTTAAATCATCCACAGGAAGACGATTGGAAGTTTCCTAATCATGTTCAAATCTACAATGGTCACTTTTTTCTATCATTGCTAGAACGACCGACCCATTGATTGTTACTTATCGCATCCATAATGTCTTCTGGCTGCTGAATGATTATGTTTCTTTTGGTAGTGATGAAAATTTATCAGATGATCAACTAGAAAACAAGGGTTTCATAAATGTGAGTGTGCTTCAGTAGATTTTGCTTCTGCCATTTGAAGATGCATGGATAGCTGTAATTTTTTGCAAACATATGCTTACACTAACAAGTTCTTACCAATTAGGACGACACGAGTCATTTGAAGTCAAGAAAACAAGGATTATCCTATATGTTTCTGAACTATCTGCTTGAGTCCCTGTGAGGTCGCCTGCACGTTAGGACTATGCCCACTGTACCATCTCAAGACTTCATCTTTTATTTCTTTTTCAACTTATTTTCCTTCATCTTAGTGTCGGCATGCTCCAGGTTGTACCATATAAGGATGGAACTGTGGATGGAGCTCTGGGCAGATGAGGATATTTTTGGAGGCGTATGGAGGAAGATGACTGTGGCCCCGGTTAGGTGAGGCTGGGTGAGGGTGGGAGTTGGGCTGACGGCGTCGTTCGTTTTCTGCCAGTGGCCCAGGTGCATCCAGGCGTGTGTACCACCGGCCAGGTCCGTCTGCACCACGTGGGCCGTAGCTAGCGTCGTCATGTAATAAATGCACTGTGTGGGCCAGCAGGGAGATTCTGCCGAACGAATACCATATGAAGAACTTGTCCGAGATGCGAGGTTTAGTCCTATAACTTGCAAAATGTACCTACTCAGTCCGGCAAAAAACACATATGATCTGAGGACGAAATCAAATCACAAACTGACCTGCTCCACGAAAAATTTCACTTTCCTGACCCTTTGGTGTGGCGCCGACATCCTGGCCACACCCTACAAGCGCCTTCCTTCTGGCTGTCAAGACGTCTCCGCCCGCCATATGGCCTGTCCAAATGCCCCACAGACAAAGATCAAGGCTTAAGACTTAGGCGCCACACCTCAGAATGTGCGCCTTATCTCTTCGGCCGACACCAGGTTCCACTTCACTGGCCCCCCACCTCTCTCCCTCCCACCCCCACTCCACACACCCCTACCCCACCAAAACCCTTATGCCCTCTTCTCTTCCCTCTCCCTATCAAATCTTTCTCAAATCTTGCAAATCCGGAGTGTTTGACTGGATTTGAAGCCAACCCCTCCCTAAGGTAATCTCCTCCGATCCCTCGTTTTCATCCATAGGAATTGTCACATTTGCTCAAATCTTGCTAGTTTAGGGAAACCCTTGTTTTTGCTTGGATTTGCAAATTTGTGTTGAATGATGTTATATTTCTTTGCTAATTTGGGTTGTTTAGGCTTCCATAGTATGCTAGGGTTAGGGTTATGTGTGTTTGATGTTGGTGTTAGGGTTATGTTATGGTTAGGGTTGTGGTAATTGTTATGTGGGGTTAGGGTTATTAATTCATATATATGTTAGGGCATATGTGTGCAAATATTTTTCTTAAGTATTTACTTGATATATGTGTGTTTTTATTATTGTAGGGATGGGGAGAACATGTGTTTATGTTCATCATGTGGATAAAGAGGCCTTTTTGAAAGGCAATGTTGAGACGGACCCGGATGAGCTTGACATGGTGTTTGAGAGTAGTCCTAGCTATGCGGAGCTCTTGGAACAAGTGAGGAAAGATTTGAATTGGATTGACCCAAGTGACGTTGTTGAGTTCGAGGGAAGGCATAATGTTGGTTTTGGAATGCACATCCGTTGGAAGACAATGCGTGTGAACTCCGAGCAACGTTGGGTTGCATACAAGGAGACGGTTGCGAATCTCTAGACAAGGCTCTTGAGTTATTTGCCTCCAAGAAGGTTGAGTCTACTTTGAATGTAGATTTGAACCTAACCCTCCCCGTTGGTTGCTAGCACTCCCCACCCATGAACCAAGATCAAATGAGTGAACCTCAATTCACGCAACAAGATTGGCCAACAATGAGCCCGACTCCAAACAACCAAAATGAAGGTTTTGAAGAGGAGAATGATGAGTACGAGGAGGATGACAACGAAGTTGACCTCCATGACAACAATGTGGGTGATCTCGACCAATATCATGTGCAGAGACAATGGACCAATCCATCCCTTTTTCCCGTGCATATGCATCGGACTCGGATGATGATGGTCCCGATGAAGAAGTTGATGAGGATGGGTTCACGCCAAGGAGGCCCAAGCATTCAAGAAGGTATTCGGGCGGGATCACAAGACACCATTGTTCAAGGATCTTAGTCTCGCGGATGAAGCTGTTGTGGATGGTGGCAAATGCATATCTCTTGGAGCCAGGCCAAGTTCTCACCGTGATTTGGAAGACAGCAAGAACGGGATATCCCGGTTGTGAGTTTCAATCCTTCTTGAAATTGAAGATGTGGCTCGACAACTACTCGGTTACACATTATCGTCCACATAGAGTGGCCAACTCGGACGTGAATGTGCGTTACCTGGCCAAATGTGAAGTGCCAACATGTCCATGGATTGTGCGTGCAAGGCCATGGAAAGGAGGTCCCACTTGGCGCATAGTGAGTTGTCTACCAACTCACATGTGCCGCACAAGAGGGCGGATGGCAAGCTTGTGTACCAACAACATGCATAACTCACATCCGAAGTTCATCGCCATGTGCTTTCCAACCAAATATCCACACTTCCAACAATGAGCATCAAGAGTGTCATTGACCTTGTGAAAGCCATCTTTCATTACAAGGTGAAGTACGGCAAGGCATGGAAGGCGAAGCAGCCGCATTCAAGATGTTGTATGGCAATTGGGAGGAAGCATACAACCGACTCCTAGGTTGTTGTTAGCTATGGCCGCCACAAACCCAGGCATGGTTCACGTGGTTGAGCCTCATGGGCACCAAACATTGATTCATAACAGGAGGACCGTGCGAGTATTTGGCCGTGCATTTTGGGCCTTTGAGCAATGCGTGAGGGCTTTTGAGCATTGTCGGCCCGTCATCGCCATTGATGGCACGTTCTTGACAGACAATACAAGGGCACTTTATTGGTTGCAATAGCAAGTGATGCCAATAACCGGTGTTGCCTTTGGCTTTCGCTTTGGTTGAGGTGGAGAACAATGATAATCGGGAGTGGTTCTTGCGTCAACCGAGAACAAGGGTATTACTGCTGAAAGGAAATTTGTGTCATATCGGATCGCCATCCCGAATTCTAAATGCGGTGGTGGTTGACATTCCTGGACATACAAAGTTGCATCATCGATGGTGCATGAGGCACTTTTGTGCAAACTTCTATAGGGCATGTGGTATCAAGGAGTTGGCCGATGATCTTCGTGGATTGTTGTCTCGCTTTCACCAACAAGCGGTTTGCCGCATTGTTCAATGCATTGCTCGAGACACAAGAAACTTGACCCCGCGGTCGAGTTTCTCAATAGGAACATTGCCGAAAAGGAATATGTGGGCACGTGCTTTCGATGAAGATGGCGGAGGTACGGTCAAATGACAAGCAATATGGCGTAATGCTTCAATAAGGTGCTCAAGGGTGTACGTGCATTACCCGTGGCGGCAATAGTGCAATACACATTTGACAAGATGAATGCATACTTTTAAAGTACTCAATGGAGACCGATAAGCGATTCTTTGGTGAGAACAAGGATAAGCACAAGTACAATTTCCCACCAAAGGTTGAAGAATGGTTGGAATTTCAATCACGAAAGGCGACTCAAGAAGTCATACTATATGACGACAACGAGTGGAAGTATGAGGTGAAAGAGCCAGAGGAACCACAAACGATGGCCGCCAACACGGAGGTCGGGCTTTCAAGGTCTCCCTAACACGGTGTGATTGCAATGCATGAGGCCGTCTTTGCTTCATCTCCCATGCTCGCACTTGTTAAATGCATCCCGGGTTAGGAATGTGGACGTCAATCACCCTCTTACCGTGAGGGAGTCCGAGTTCTCAATCATGACGGTAAAGAATACATGGACTCCACGGTTCCAACCATACTTGGACCAATCACAATGGCGGAGTATCATGGAGTTCAACTATGGCGGACCCGAATTGAAGATCGTTAGATCGGGAAGACGTAAGACAAAGCGTCTTAGAGGTGACATGGACGGATGGGGCCGTGGTGGCGGTGGAGAATACGGCACCGCCAATTCCAAGAGCCTCGTGAGCAATCCCGTTGTGGGGCTGCAGTAATGGTGGACACAACACAAGAACTTGTCCCAAACCAAGAAAGAGATCAAAGAAAAATGGTGCAAGCACAAGCCAAACAAATGATAGCCAACCAAGTGAATCAAGGGGTAGCCAACCAAGTCAAACAAGTGGTGGAGTGCCAAACCACTCAAATCAAACAAGCCAACGAGGAACTAGGCAACAAAGAGGGACTCATCTTGGTCTTAGAAGAGGCCGTGGTGGTGGTCTTGGCCATGGTGATGGTCTTGGCCGTGGTGATGGTCTTGGCCGTGGTGAAGGTCTTGGCCGTGGTGATGGTCTTGGCCGTGGTGATGGTCTTGGTCGTGCTGGTGGTAGAGGTCGTGGTGATGGTGTTGGTCGTGGTGAAGGTCTTGGCCGTGGTGGTGGTAGAGGTCGTGGTGGTGGTCTTGGTCGTCTTTCTTTGGTAGAGGCCGTGGTGGTGGTGGTGGTATAGGCCGTGGTGGTGGCGGTAGAGGCCACGGTGGTGGTGTAGGCCGTGGTGATGGTGGAGGCAGTCTTGATCTTGGCCTTGGCGGCGCCGTAGTGGAGGAATGTTCACTTGGCTCAATGGACCATTGCCGTATGTGACTTACTATGATCTTGTTATTTTGGCTCAATGCTTATGTTGTCATTTTGTATTGTGTGACTAACTATTATATTGCCATTTTCATAGGTATGGAAACAATGAAGGGGTGGAGGACACGGAGGGAAGGTGAGATCCCTTGGTGGTGGGAGGAGGGAGAAGTATATGTGCTATTTGTGTATGACTATGTGAGGGGACTAATATTTACGTGTATGACTATGTGAGATCCCTATGTGTGTATGACTATGTGATTTAGACTACTATTTCTGTGTATGACTATGTGAGATCCCTATGTGTGTATGACTATGTGATTTGGACAAGTATATGTGCTATGTGTGTATAACTATGTGATTATGTGGCATCATTATGAATCACAAAACAAAAAAACCAAGAGTTATTTGAAAACAGCAGCTAGTGCAGCGCCCAAGGGCGAGGGCGCCACACTACACAAGTCTGGCGCCTTGGCCTTATAAGGCTGCACACCTGACATGGCAGTCCAGAGAGCAATGTAATCATTCCGGAGAGCACCGTGAGCGCTCCAAAGAGTTTTTCCACCCTAGAAATTGCTAAGTCAAGCAGGCAACATAAGGGCAAGGCGCCATCAGCAAAGGCAGCGCCCATGGGACAAAGGCGCCGACTCTACAAAGGTGGCGCTTGACTTTGGCCAGACACTGACTTAGTATTTTTGGGGTGAAACCAACTGAATGCTCGTGCTCTGGAATGTTTCGCTTTCTCTCTGGATCTGCCATGTCCAGTGTGGAGCGCCTAGGGCAAGGCGCCACACTACACACAAAGGCAGCTTGGCCTTGGCGCCGCACACTGGACATGGCGATCCAGAGAGCAATGTAATCATTCCAGAGAGCACCAGGCTGTTCGAGAGCTTTTCCACCCTGTAATTGCTAGAAATGGGTGTCTGGCGCCCAAGGCAAGCGCCACACTATACTGATCTGGCGCCCAAGGCGGCTGCAGCATGTAGTGTGGCGCCTTTCCTTAGGCGCCGCACACCGACATTTATTAGGCTGCACCAACTCCTCCCACCCATCCCCACCCCACACACCCCACCCTCCACACAAACCCAAGCTCGGTGCCTCCTCTCGCCTCCTCTCTCCCCCTCTCAAATCCTTCTCGATCCGGAGTATTTGAACGTGGATTTCAAGCCAACCTCCCTTAAGGTAATCTCCTCCGATCCCCTCGTTTTCATCCATAGGAATTGTCACATTGGCTCAAATCTTGCTAGTTTGGGGGAAACCCTAGTTTTTGATAGGATTTGGAAATTTGTGTTTCTTTACTAATTTGTTATGGTTAGGCTTCCATAGTATGCTAGGGTTAGAGTTATGTGTGTTTGATGTTGGTGTTAGGGTTATGTTGGTGTTAGGGTTGTGGTTATTGTTAAGTGGGGGTTAGGGTTGACCAATAATTCTCGGTTTTGTAGGCATGGCTTCATCCGGTTCCATGACGAGGCCACCGTGTGCTAACCAAGAAGACATGCCGAACAAGTGGGAGGACGATCTTTGGACAAGGTGAAGGAGAAAGATGTCAACATCCCGCCATGTTGGTGTGGAGATGTTTGCAAGGTGAAGGTGTCCACCGACGAAAGAAAGCATGGACGAAAGGGCGGAGATATTTTGTATGCCGAACTATGCTTATGATCGTGCACTTCCAACTAACGCCTATGACCAACCACCGGTAAGCTCGAGAAGTAAAATGTTACTCTCAAATGTGTGTCAACACTAACAACAAATTTTTATGCAGTCACCGCCTCCTCTATGCAAGTACTTCACGTGGATAGATCTTGAAGTGCCAGAAGATGTGAAAAAGGACCAATACGCAGATTGTCTTAGGCGGCAACGACGGTTCGAAGAATCGTTTCGAAGAGGCTTGGAGGAAGAGCGTCGTCAGAAGAAGAGGCTTGAATTGTCTTAAGTTATGAACTCGTCGGCATGAAATTTGTGTTTGTTCAAATTGTTGTGATGCTGCATTTATTGTAAGTATTGTGGATGTGATGCAAGCCAACTGTGGCTCTCTGGATGGTCATGGAAGTAGTGCAGCGCCTAAGGTCGTATGCACTATATAAAGGCAGCGCCCAAGTGTTGGGCGCCACATAAAGATAGTGCAAATACTTAACAGCGCCGCAGTCTTGCTATAAGCAAATCAGTAAACAGATGCCGATTTGGCATCCCCGCAGCAAAGACTCACATAATAAAAAGTACCGTAAACACAAATACCATATCATTTAAGACAATTCAACATTACTTCAACACTAGTAAGAGTTCATCCACATATAACATAACCTCATAAGTTCATCAACATATCATTTAAGACAATTCAAGATGACTTCAGTTCGCAAACACAAATACCACACTAGTAAGAGTTCACCAACATATAACATAACCTCACAAGTTCATCAACCTAATTAAACGGCTACACTTAACATGAACAAGCACTAATTCCTTCCGCGTGTTCACGGTGGCACGCCTGCAGCAAGCTTCTTCTTCTTAGGAGCACGAGGCTCCTCTTCGCACTTCCTCCTCCCTCCGCCTCCGCCTCCTCCTCCGCCTCATCATCCAAGCTAGCCATCCATGAGGTCCCTACGACCACCTTTGGGTTGCCTCTGTTGTCATAGTCGTTGGGCGTGCAGCGTCTGGGCTGCCTAGGCTTCAACACATATGCGGACCGAGCTTGAGCGTCCGCCAAAGTCATGTCATCATCAAGCTCATCGCCCTATCACACAACGTAAACAATATGGTGAAGGCCGGTGTCGTAATCAAGTGAGAATCACATCTAAAGGATTAGTCATACCTCTTGGGTGATCCCACCCTCATCATCCATATAAGCATATGAGGAACTCACATCGTCCCCCTCATGGTGAGATGCGGGTCCGATGGTGTACTGCACCTAGAGGCGTATGGTTCATCATATTCAGGATCACGGCAACCGAGAAGGTTCGATAACCGCCTTAACTTCTTGGCCCGACGCTGTAACATGAACAAGTGTGTAAGATATCAAACTTCGCAACATAGACTGCCTCTCATAGTGATTATGATATGTACCTTAAGGAATGCTCGTAGTGAACCATCATCATTGCCGCCCAACCAAAGGTCTTCTCCGTAATAGACCGGCTCTCATCACCGCTTTCTTGATCTCGGTCTTGTGCGGAGGAGAAAGAATGAATGCGTTAGCCATTCAAACATGTGTAATACGGTCAACAAGAAAGTAAAGAGGGAACACTTTACCACATAGTTAATCACCTAACAGCGGGGACTCCTTGCCCTTGCACGACATCTCTGTTGTACTTCCCTTTGCTAGATCCTCAAAGTTTACGGGTTCTTCAAGAATATCCTCATTATATGCCGGCGGGCATATCTCAACTCGAGTATTTCCAATAAACCATCGTGACGTAGTTATCAAAAGCAATTGGGTTGTGCTCACGAAGCGGGCGCATGCAAGGTTAATCTGAGCTTGCTCCACACAAAGCCGAAGCGGGTAACATACATGTAATGATGCTTGTCCCATCCTTTATCTTCCGTTGCCTTCTCCGTCCAACCTGCGTGGTATAAAACCAAACATTAGCACAATCAAAAGGAGTCCCGATGATTAGACAATACGCAGACATGCTCTCTTACCTATGAAGTGCTTTTATCCGTGTCCACCCATTCCGGCGGGTGAGGCCGAAAAGACCAAACTGACGATACACGCGATGCGGCAAATGAAACTCAACCGCCAGCTTGCATATCAATGGGCACCGCATAAGCCGTAGATCCTTATCCTGCAAGCACATCGGGTTGAGGCGGAACTCCGCGGTGTACCCCAAGCTCTCACCCGCGCCATATGGCTGCCATTCCACCTATGAAACAGGCAACAATGCAAATTTGATGACTATTTTTCAAGCAAGCATGAGAAAGGACTAAAGTAATGACCTCCTTACCCGCCAGCGTAATCGTGTCCAACTCGGCAATGTACTTTTGGTAAATGAGATTGACATCGTTCGTCATCTCGGAAACGACATCCCACTTGTAAGCCCATTGGGGCGCCGTAATTCGTCATGTTCATCTGCATACCAAGGATCAAACCCGACGCTTCAAGGCCCAACAAAGTGACGCCCCAGCTCCATACGTAAAGTAGAAGCAGATTACCACCAATGCTCGCTCTAGGTGTGATCACGCAACACGATCGTCCAGCTACATATGAAAGAAAAACAATGTTAACTTGATGACAAGCTTGCATTGCTAATGAAATGAGTTGATCACAAAACAGACCAACTACATTGCCGGTACAAGTAGGCAAGAGTCGCTGAACCCCAGCTCCATTTGCTATCGAAGACGGTCAACGCCTTCAGCCACATCCATGGAGCGTTCTTGCCAATGGAGTCGAAACAAAGTCCTCGACACAATGTACCACATATACACACGAGCATGTGTCCGGATCACATCATCGGTGGCATCCGGAGGGCACGCCGCAGTTATTTTGAATCCACGTGAAAGCAGCTCCGGCTGCTTTCCTTTCCCTCTTCTTCTTCTCTTCTCCTCCTCTACATCATCCTCGGCCTCGGTAGGAGCCATACCGATAAGAGCAATCATTCGCTCGCGCCACCCATCGTAATCGGTGCTCATACGAGAGGCCTCCCGTCGATAGCAAGCCCGGTGATCAACGAGACATCCTCGGCGCCACGGTCATCTCCCCGGTCCGAAGATGGAAACTGTGGGTCTCGCCTCCACCGATCAACAAGAGCGGACACCAAAGTGGAGCGTTCAGATTCGGGCGTGGACCGGCCGACCAACAGAATCCACGGGAGTAGTCCTGCCTGCTTGATGTACGGTGTGTACCGCTCATCGTAAGGCACGGCAGACCAGAGACCCCGTGATACCGAATCTTCGAGAGGTTCAAGCTTCTGCAAAAAACAAGTAATGACAAATCTTAGGGCATGAAAATTTCAACTAAAGGCAAATTTGCCAAATATTTAGATAACTCATTATTACATAAACCTTCTCGCGCATCATGAAGGACCGGTGTTGCACGTCAGAGACATCGCCCGTAAGCCAAACCATCCTTACAATTTCAAACAATAAACATATAAGAGTTCATCTTCATCTCAAATATCGGTATACACTAAACATATAACATGTGTTCAACTACAAGAATCTCAACATCTCCTTCTCACACAATGAATATGTCATATAACATGTGTTCAAATAAACTAAACATCTAATGTTTCAAATAAACTCAACATCTAATATATATCTAAACAAACTTCTCATATATGTCTACAAAAATCAACATCTCATAGTTATCTATAAAATAGGCATCTCATACATATCTAAAAAACTAAACAATATAGGCTTTCACCAACAAGAATCATATATTGTGAACTAATAAATAACACTACGGTACTACCAATATGAATACACATCCTAAATCGAGCAAACCAAACAAATCAAGGGTTCCATCAAATCTTGGACAAATCTCTATAATGGCAACAAATTTACGGAGCAAAAGAAAGAGAAGGGAAGAGTTTACCTAGTAGGATGGATTGGGGAACGAAACCACGGATCAAATCATCAGATCTGAGAGTATGTGGGGTGGGGGGGGGATTAGATGGTGGCGACGCCGCCGCCGCTGCTCTCTGTCAGAGAGGGATAGATGAAGATAATCGCCTGGTCGGGCTGGGTCGGCCGCGCTTAAGTCACCGGTAGCCTAAGCGCTTAGGCGCCAGACGTCAAAGTGTGGCGCCTAGATCTTAAGTATTTGCAGTGCGTCAATGGGGCAACTGGACCAGGGCTGCCACGTTGGCAGGACGTCGACGCCTTGAAGGGAAGAAGGCGCTACTTTGTAGGGTCTGGCGCCCGGTATCGGCGCCACACCAAAGGGTCAGGAAAGTGAAATTTTTCGTGGAGCAGGTCAGTTTGTGATTTGATTTCTGCCTAAGGTCAGATATGTGATTTCTGCCACTCAGTCCTATAACTTGCATCCAATGTGCAACTTTGGTCCTAGACCAATCACAGAGCGACAACTGGACTGCTCGGGTCCGAACTGGTCAGCGCACGCATATTTGCAAAATCTCCCTGCCTTTCCTTGTAATGAACTTGCAGTACAGGAAACTGCATAGATAGATAGTAAACCTACCGAGCTAGTGTGAGTACGTGACCAGGAAACTTAACCACTGGTGCTTCAGGATAAGCTCCACGTTGGTGTGGGAATACTTTTTTGTCATGAAATGAGAGATTTAGCTCACATCAATCCGTCTGCCCCCTGAATTTGCATTTGCTCATATCCCTATTGTCAAGAATGGTAATCATGTTGCTGCTCTCTTGCGCCCTCTGACCCTTCTTCCTAACAAGACTGAGATGAGACAATCCCTTCTAACCATATACTGCCATGCCAGCTTTGCAGTTACTTAGTGTTGGGGATAAGCTTTCCGTGATGCACACAATGTCCCTACAGTATTTCGGATCGGCTTACTTAATCTGCACTGCACATTTTTGTGCACCTGCATGCCAGACTAGACAAATCCATTTCGGAATGCATATACTATTTTTTTTTGAAACGAGGCAAAAGATTTGCCATTTTCATTAAATAAGGAGAAGAGTTTGGTTTAGTACATTACAGCTCCGCCAAAGCGGGAAAAAGGCAAAGGCCTACTCTCGCGTCATCAAATCTCTACTGCTATAAAAATGCGAGTTGGTAATGATGGTGTGTCTGCCTTTATATCATCTACACCGTTTGATCTGGATCGGAGGGCTGAAGTTGAAACACGGCGTCTCTGAACGCCCTGCGGTGTGTCCAAGTCTGAATGTTCTCCTTCTGTCGCGAAAGAAGCCGAGTCTTCCAGACCGAAAGCCCTCTCAAATTCCTCCCCGCCAGCAAGGGTGGAATCCTCTCGAACCCTCTCCTTCCTTCTCTAGAAAAAACTATAAGGGGCGAAGTAGAGGCTGGTGGCTCCCGCCGGCGAGGCCGTGGTTCCCGGTCGCCTCCGTGCGTCTTGCAGGCGCGGGGAGGAGTCAGGGAACCCGGATCTCTGCCTGGCTGGGTTGTATAGTTCTAGGATTTTCTAGAATTTTGGTTCTTGGCGGCAATGGTGAGGCGAGGGCAGCGCTGCCGTTCGAGAACAAGTCCCTCCGGTCCTCTCCTCGTGCAAGCGGGCGTCAACTCCGGCGTCGTTGGCGGATCGATCTTGAGGCGGGGTGCTCGGGTTCGTGCTCCGGCTACTCGGTGCCACAGTTGTGTTGTTTGGGGATGGGCGTCCGTTGTTTGGCATCCTGCGGTGATGACGGCACCTCCCTTTGAGGGATGTTGAAGATGACTGCGTGTGATTTGGATGCGCCCGGACAGATCTGGTCGCCTTGGCCGAGACGGCGTGGTTCCATGCCCGGATCTGGCTGGAGAGGCTCGGGGAGTGCTTCCGCTCGGGAAACTGCCTCCGGCCGTTGGGCTTGAAGGTCTCAAATCCTGATTTTTGGAGTAGGTGGCTGTTGGTTGTTGCAGCTCACCAAAGCTTCAGTGCGAGGGGCCAAGTACGCCGCTGGTGCTGTCAGTCCCCGGCGCCTCTTTTGCCTCCTCCTCTGCCGCAGCAGCCCAATGTCCCACCACACCTCCTCCTCGCTGTCTCGTCCGCCGGGTGCCCCGTCTCCTCCGACGCCAACCTCCACTTGTAAGTCGGCTAGGCTCTGCTCATGCCCCCCGAGGGCCCCTAGCCGTCTGCAACTGGAGTGTCACCCACGAGCACCAAACCTGTGTTATCTCCATCCGGACTTTGTCTCAGGGATGACCTGATCTGATCTTGATGGTTGTCATGGAGGTACAGTTTGGTGTATGTACATAATTCAATCTGTGTTACTAGGGTCAGTTTCTATGCATCCCATCCTGTCTGCAGGTCTGAAGTTTGTCTAGAGAACATTCAGGCCCCATTTGGTATGCAGGTCAGAAAAACTAAGGAATATAAAAAAGTACAGGAACGGAGTTGGTTGTACAGTGCAATCCTGTGTGACCCAAAACAGAGGAATGAGAAAAGAAGAGGTGTTCGGTTCATTGGAAACCTTTCCTGAGGTGTTCGTACTCACTGCCATGTAAAGTAATTTTTTATTCATTGCATGCAGGTTTAGCTTCTCTCACTGCCATGTGAAGTAATTTTTTATTCAGCTTGCATAGTGGCTGCCTCGGGCCTCCGCCCAAAAAAGAGATCAGACCAGATTTACACAATCCTTTGAAAGGACCACTGTGAGAGAACCTTTCCATAGGGACACTGTAGATGTTTCCTTTGATACGAACGCTGTCAGGGGAAATAAAACTGTGGAATGGCCATTCCTCTGAAAAAGTATCAAAAGGAATGGCCATTCCTCTGGAAAAGTATCAAAATCCCGTGAAGCGAACACAGCCTTAGAAAGGAAACTTGGCTACTTGCTTCGCCGTTCATGTTATTTTTGTAAGAAAACATATGTGTCTTTGAATTGTTTTATCAACAGTATCTCTGATCTTTGGTAAAAAGAAAATTCATGGTCGGATTCTACATAGCTTATCTCCCTTAAATGTTTATTATTTTCCTTCAGTAGTATTACAATTTCATCCGGTTGATGTGGGCTTGGAATGTGCTCTCCAATCGCATCCAAATATGGTTAGGAATCTAACTTTATGCTGTATCCGCCTGATTGGTCCAGAATACAAACTATATATTTAGTAGTCCGACTTAATAATGCTCAGGTTTTTGCTAGGCTAGGAGGTTGCTGGCTTGCTGCATTAAAACTGACAGTTTGTGATATTATTACAAAGCAGATATATGATGTTGCTTGGGCAAGAGCTGAAACAGCCAAACATGTATATTTTTCTTGTTGTCATATTCAAAAATCCATAATTTGGAGAAGATTTTGTTGCATCAACTTTTTGATTTTGTGGTGCAAACACTTCTCCATCTAGAGAATGTGATGGCTCTGCTTAGCTTTCTCAGGTATTGCAGCGATTCAATATGCAATATTAGCTTATTCCTTTTGTTTTTATATCTGTTCATGCGTCAACTTTGTATGTGTATCTTGCCCATTGGAGCTGAAAAGCTTGTAGCCAGTCAGTTCAGACTGAACTCAACATATGTCTGATAAGCATATGATTCAGTCTCATTTTCTGAAACTGTTTTAAGACATTCCAATTATAAAAAGAGTGTTGTTGGCGTAATGTTGACTTTTGGTTTTACCTCTTTCCTGACCAGTAATTTTTGTGACATGTTTGATGATCTCTAGAGAAGGTGGGGATGGAGAAGAAGGCGGTAGCAGACATGTTGCCAAACAACAGTAGCGATGTACATCACGGATATGTTATTTTATTTTATTTTGAAAATTCACAGTAAGGATATGCTTGAAGGTCGTGTGGGGTTATGCTTGAAGGTGTGCTTTCAATGGCTTTTGAGTTTAGAAGATAGTGTTGTTCAGTACGAGAGACACGGCGACTCTCAACGAGAATAAAAGAAAGATAATCAATATATGTAGCTATGAGTGTAAAGATGTTATGCTTAACGCACATTTTTTAGTTAGATTAATTGTTTGACCGGTGTTTTTGTTACTCCCGTAGCAGCGCACAGGCATTCACTATTAGGATTATAATTCTAGGTTCTCCCAATTTTTGATTGGGTGCTTGCTGAAATAGGAAGACGAGCCATGAACAATTCAAACATGTTCATATAATGGCAGTAATACTCAAACTAATCTTGCTCTTTTGGGTAGCAAACATGTTCGACTGTTCTAGGTGCGCGCAACATTTTTGAGAAAAACAACATTCATGATGGTCTAGAAAAATATTCTAAACCAATACCCAAAAAACAATCTTTAAAGCTTTTTGAAGTTTTTTTTTTGCAAAACACCATCAATGTTGGTTCTTTTGAGACATTTTGCATGCAAGTAGAATACTCGGTCGACATGTTTGCAAAAAATAAAAAGGAAATTCTGTTTACACTTACTATTCATTTGGATGCATGTAAGCTCGGGAACATAACTGAATATTTGAAAAAGCATATTGATATTTATTACACATGGGATGACCCGACATACGTCAATCCGAACACATGCATAGTTATTTCGTGCAACGCACTGGCATCTTACTAGTTACATAAATGTTTGGCGCTCGCCAGACCCTAGATAGATGCCTCCTCCTTAATAGATCGCACTATAACCGCTACAGGCGCTGCCTTGATCCCGAACACGCGTGCATTTCGCTATTTTCGAATCTCCCAGCTTACAAGGTGGAGTACGGACGCCAAGGCTTTCCTCGGTTGTGCAGTGTTGGTGAGGACTCCATCCCACCAGAACCTCACTGTATCATAGTTCAACCAATGGGCGGTATCTACATCAAGTTGCAACCATGCAAGGACCTCCTTCCAGACCCGAATGGAGAAGCGGCACTTGAACAGTAGATGCGCCGCGGACTCTCACACATGATTGCAAAGTGGGCAACGATCACAGTTTGACCACCCACGACGCTGCAGCCTGTCCATCGTCTAGATCCGATTTTGTGTGTCCAACCATGCAAAAAACTTACATTTTCGTTCTTATATTACGGAACAGAGGGAATGGTAAACACATTTTCTTTCCTTGTGTTGATGCAATGGAGCAGCTGTGATCCTAGATTTGATTAATCTGGTCTGCTGTGGAGGAGCTGGTAGAGGAGTGCGCTGCGAGCAACGGAGCTAGGAAAGAAAAGGTAAGCGAGCGAGAGTACACATACACACTCTGTTGCTGCTACTCCAATAAGGATTGGTTTTTGTACAAGTGTACTAAATGAAATGAAAAAGGAAACATTCTACTACGGCTTTTGGACGGTGGTTGGGTTAAAGGCCAATCACTTTGCTGATGGCCACTGATGTGATCCTTGATGGACTCCATCGCATCTCATGGGCAATGACAAAAAAACTGCAGCTATGAGCCGGCACAGCAATCAGTGCCAGAATCATGATGGGTATGAATGCTACTTAACACTTAACAGCACACCCATCATCAGTTAAATCACCAACATTAAGACCATGCATCGTCTGAACTCTTGAGCAAGAAGCAGCAAGCCATGCCATCTCAAGGATGGATGGATGGATCCACGGTCGGGCACTCGGATCGTTCTTGCCATGCATGTGAGCATTATCCAGACGGACAGACAGACATGTTGAGGCCTGAAACCACATCCAGGTCAACCTCCATCTCATTTTCCGTGGCTAATTAAACCAACGGCCGCATATGCATATGCAGTGGTGTGCAGGACGAGGGAATATTAGTCCCGCCAGCCACATTTTCCTGGTCACATACAAACACTAGCTCGGTTTCCTGTACTGCGAGTTCATTACAAGGAAAGGCAGGGGGATTTTGCAAATATGGGTGCGCTGACCAGATCGGGCCCGAGCAGTCCAGTTGTCGCTCTGTGATTGGCCCAGGACCAAAGTTGCACATTGGGTGCAAGTTGTAGGACTGGGTAGGTTCATTTTGCAAGTTGTAGGACTAAACCATCACATCTCAGACAAGTTTTAGGACTCCCAGTGTTTTTACCTCCATATGAAATATGAGGCTGAGCGCATATCCCGATGCTCCTGGTCGGTTCAGATACCGGGATCATCTAGACCCGGGAGCCAAATTGCTTTTCCGCTTGTAGTAGCATATAATGTTTCCACAAAGATATGGACGTATGGTTCTTTCATTACCTCCACACATTGTGTCAAAGGTGTTATTATTTGGACTTCCTAATGGTTTTTGGAAGCAGATAGCTTAACTATACACGTCTAAAAAACAAACCAAAAGATGACAAGTCTGGTTATGTAGGAAGCATCTTTAAGCAAGAACAAGTGGAAACAATATTGTCACAGAAGTAGTCTGACATCTTGACATGAAATTCATCTGAAAATACAAAAACAAAATGTATGAAATATCAAAATGACAATGATTTATCATTAATACTCATTGAAGTAGTCTGACATCATCAGATGAAACTCATCCGAATGTACAAGTTAAGACAAGGTATATACATAAATTTATTTAGTATACAAAAAATGAGATGTAGAAAATATTGAAATGGCAATGATTTATCATTCATACTTGTAGGACACCAGGCAGTGGCGATTCTAGAGTTTATTCATTTTCTCTACTAGACAGCAGGAATTAAAAAAGGTGCTTATAGGAAGAGGCAAACTCGTATAGCTATGTAACAGTCAGATAAGCAACTTATTGAAGTGATGTGCTTAGTAGACAGCCTCAGTTAAACTTACGGAATCCACCTGTGCAGTAAGAGAGTTAAGGGAACAGGGCACGTGTAAGAGAGAAAATATTTATTTCTAACTTACGGGATCCTCTATGAGACGAAGCCAGAGAATATTTAGTGTGGGAGATTGAAGATTGGGCAAAGTAACGGCACCACGGTTTCTTGCGCATTTTTTGCTTCATCGAGCCATTACCACCACGTCACGTCATCACAACGGGAGGGGAACGTCACTGTTGCCTCGCGCCTTCACGACATCCCCTATGAGATGAAGCCTTACAAAGAAAAGTGAATGTCACTACTGCTAAAAAAAGCCTTACAAAGAAAAGTGAACCCAGATGGAAAATAACAAATCAGCACCTCTTGTAACTCCAACCCCAAATAAAAAAGCATGCATCGCAGGATTGGACTATTGTAGACAACGAACTTGAGATGTCTCCTCCGTTCAACAATGCTGCTAATTGTCGCGTCCATAGGCAGTGGAATTATTTCTGTAAATAATATGCATAGAAAATACAATGATATTGTAGGAATGATAGACACATATACACAGATTTACACAGATATGAACTTGGCCGTTAGGCAATGGAAATCAGCAGCATGAGGATACCTCCAGCCAAGTGAGTAACCAGTCGCCAACCCAACCATTAACACCACTTGAATCAAATTGGAAGAGAAATAGATCAGCACTAAGAAGTACGAACCCATAACTAATTGTGCAAAAGAGGGAAGGTAGGAAGAAGGGGAATCTGCAGCAAGGGAGGGGGAAACTAAGCAGACCCATGTCGAATCCTCCGACCTAGAGCAGATGCATCAAGCTGGGAGAAGAAATAACAGCATCAGTAATAATGAATCATGAATTCCATTGAGAAAGAGGGGCTCAACAATGGCTGCCCGAGACGCCACTGCCGAAATAAAGAAGGGTGGGGAAGGAACAGGCGATCAGATATGTACACGCGTGGAGCACTGAGCGGCATGGTAACCGGCATGCAATTATTGGCATCCGTGAGTGGCGCATTTCGATCGCCACTAAAGGCTATTAGCAATGGTGATTTATTTCCGCAAACTCTGCACTCAACTGAAGGGACGGTTCGTTGCCCCCATCCCATGAATGCCAGACCATCGTGTGGCGCCCTCCCCGCCCTGGACCCATCGAGGCACCAACGCACGATTTGATGCCACGAGAGAGGACCAAAGTTGGGCAGGAGCGAGCGATTCCGGAGAGAGGTAGAACCCAGCAAGCCCAAGTTGGCACAGCCCAATGCTAAGCAGGCCATATTAACAAGAAACATCAGATTTTGTTATGGGAGCAGCAACCCAATCCAGTTCGCTCCACCCATGCGGGATTAGAAGTGCATCTCACGGCCAAGAATGTCTAGAGGGCGAGATCCGATGGCTCAAAAGCTTGATGGTCTGAGAGGGATGGAAAAGTGCTTAGTTTTAATGTCTCTAAATGAGAGTTGCCCGCCACTGGTAAGATGGTCTTTCTCGGTCTTAGCGATTACAAGCAACTATCAGCGAGCCATGGCGAAGATAGTTGTGACAGAGGAGGCAAGGTGGTTGAAGCCGGACCCAAAGTTTGTCAAACTTAATGTGGACGCGGCCTTTTTTGCGGACGAAGGAGTTGGAGCTACGACAACAATTATTAGAGATGAACGAGGTATTTTCCTTGCAGCTCAATGTAAGTTTATCCCCTATGCAGCGGACGCAATGTCATCAGAGGCAATGGCGACGAGACGGACTAAACTTGGCAAATAGCCTAGGGTTCCAGCGGGTTGAAGCGGAATCCGACTCGCTAACGGTGATCAACTGTTGTTCCGGTCAGAGTACTTGGTGGGACGCAGCGGCGGCGATATTCGCGGAATGTGTGGACATCTCTATCTTGACTGGGAATGTCAAGTTTAAGCATTATTTTCGGCTAGCAAATCAAGCGGCGCATGTGCTATGTAGGTTTTGTAACATCCCAAATTTTAAGGTTTGGAATGTTAATAGGATCATTCTTTGTCATCATGATTTCTATGCATATTTGAATTTTTTGTTTATTTCTAAGTGTTTTCCAACTCAAGGCAAAAAAATTGAGCGGAGATAATATGACTTCTCACCCATTAAATATATTTGGAAAATGCTAAGAATATATTCTGGAGTCTACATAAATTATTTTTGACTTTGTTGAAACTCAGTTATTTTAGAGTTGTTATAATGCTCTTTATGTGCTTGTTTTGCATAAAATAATTTTTTAGAAATGCTTTTGTGTTGTAAAAATGTTCACTGTTTTATAATGTAGTAATAATGTTTTATTGTCTGTGATTGTATTTTTCTAGTATTTATTTTCCTATTTTTAGCTTAATTTACTTCCTGTAGCGAGGTTTAAAAAAAAAAGGAAGCGGTCACACATCAGGCAATCGGGCTGCACAAATGCCCAAATATATCTCGTCCTCAAGGCCAAGAAGGCACGCAGCAGCCGCTAGCAGGCCGGCCCATTTCCCCAGCCCATCCCGCAGCTCTCACCCTTTTCGTTGTCTTTTCTTTCCCTGTCTCATTGACGAGCCTGGCCCGTCTGTCATCTCCCTCCTGGAGACGTGTTCGGCCCAGTTCTTTTGAGCAGATTATGGAGAATCTTGGTCCTGAAAATCTTGAGCGAAAAAAACTCGATTGAACTTCCAAAATCTCAACCGGATTCTCCAGAATCCTAGTGCAATCCCAAAATCCCCAAATACCTGGTTTCTCCCACAATCTCAGGATTCTGGCAAGTCCCACCAAAGAAAACGTTTCGAAGTATAGTTGTACCCCTATTGTATGACGTATTTACGGTCAAAATGCCACCCCGCAGTCCAGCCCTGGACCCGCAAACGAGCGGACGCACCTGACCACTCGCTCGTCTCCCGATTCCGCACCGCGCCAGGCGTGAGCTTCGAGCCGCCCGCCCCGCCCCAGCCACGGCCGCCCGCCCTCACCGCCAGCCCGCCTCGCCCGGCCCCACCCGCCCTCGCCGGCCAGCCTCCCTTGCCGGTCCGCCCGCCCTCCCCGCCCGGCGATTCGCCCGCCCACCAGCTTGATGGCTAGGGTTGCCAGCGCCGCCGCCCGGCCACGCCGCCCGCCCCTTGCCGGCTTCCTCCTCAGCTCCTCCTCACCCCTCAGTCCGCCCCGGCCCTCAGCCCCGTCCCTCAAAGTTCGACGTCGGCACTCACGGTGAGCCCTCCTTTTTGCATCTCTATGTTTCTTCATGCTTGAATTGATGCTAGCTATTGTTGATAGATAAAATAGGTAGATGGATTGATGCTTGAGTTTGTTAGATGGATGGATGGATTGATGCTTGAGTTTGTTAGATGGATGGATGGATTGATGTTTAAATTTATTAGATGCTTAAGTTTTATCAGAAATATGTTGAATTATAATGTTAGATGCTTAAGTTTGATATTAGAATGCAGTGGCTTATGATTACAGGCACATCCAGAAGCTACCAAGTTCCGGTATGCTCCACTAGTGGAGAAGGAAAAAATGTCAAAGGTTTTTGATATAAATTGTGTCACAAATGAGCATGCGAGGATGCCAACTCCCTCGTATCCATGATAGCAAGTTACGTGATCAACATTTTGAGATTATTCATATTTTTAGTTTATGGACTTTCTGTAATGAAAAAAACTTTAAATCCATTGTAATATTTAGCACTTTTTATGACATTCTTAAATCACTTTCGTTACTGTTAGGAACAACAAAGTGTTAACATTTCATCAAACAAATTCTGTCTAAGGGTAGTACAGACAATTCAACACACAACAGTTTCTAGAATCTCAAACTATAATCTCTGAAAAGAACTCGACAACAGATTCTGGGAGAAGCAGATTCTGGGAGAATTTTCCAGAATCCTGATTCTGTAGAATCTTGCCTGAAAAGAACTGGCCCTTCGTCCTGAACACAGGAGCACCGAGCCGAATCGAATCGATGTTTGCGATCGATTCTTGACCCCTAGGCCATGTGAGCTACTCTATATAAGATCCCCAACTCCTCCTCGCACGATTTTTCACAAAATCTCCTACTCCCGTGCACTGGAGCTCCCGATCGGATCTCGTCGGAGTTCCTCCTCGAGGCGTTCTGCCGCCACGATTCCAAAGATCACGTGAGGGTATCTGCACCACCTCTCCACGTCTTACTCTTCGTATTGATCTCCTCTATCGCCTTGACCCTCTATCTTGCACACGGAGTACCGAACCGGCGCCCGAGCTCGTCTCCGGCAGATCACCGCCGCCCGAAAGCTCCAGCCACAGGTATCGCCACCGGAGGGATTTAAAGTTCGTCGCCACCAAGGACGCCATCGAGTTCTCTGTACCTCTACGTGTCCAGGTGTATCTACCCGGAGCCGGGAACGAGTGCACCGTTGAAGTCCGAACCGCTGTGCGCCGTTCTTCTCCAACTCCGGCGACCACCCAGCCTCTGTTTTCGGTGAGTATCCCGGTGCCGTCCGATCAAAGTTGGACCGCCTAGATTAAGTGTTTTTTTCTATGACCCGGTATGCACTATTTAGTAGACGTTCGTCAGTTAGCCACAACAACGAACAGTTTCCAGCTATCCACGTCGTGCCACGTGGCAAGCATTTTGTTTTAAATAGAAAAAGATAAATTTGTTCCTGTTTTTGAAATCCTCACAACTTTTGCATTGTTTATCCAAATTAGATGAAACCAATGCCAAATTCTTCATCATGATCCCCTCTATTCAGAACACATATCCAATCTAATTTTTAAAACTTTTAAATTTGAATTTAACCTTCCAGAGGCCGTATCTTTGAAACCGTTGATCCAAATTAGTTGATTCTTTTTGCATTGTGATCCTACTAGCATGTAGATAAGATATACTTACTGATATATTCTGTTACTTAAGTTTTTATTTGAATTCCTTGCTGTTGACTTTATTGTGGGGTTATGTGTAACGCCCCGGATTCGATGCGCCATGTGTCCGCCAGTTATTCTCCGTCATTGCCATGTCTTTTGCTAGCGTGTTGCATTTTGTCATGTCATCATGTGCATTTCATTTTGCATACGTGTTCGTCTCATGCATCCGAGCATTTTCCCCGTTGTCCGTTTTGCAATCCGGCACTCCTATGTCCCCCGGCGCCCCCTTTTGCCTCTTTTCGTGTGCAGGTGTTAAACGTTCTTGGAATGGACTGAGGTTTGCCAAGCGGCCTTGGTATAGCATCGGTAGACCGCCTGTCAAGTTTCGTGCCATTTGGAGGTCGTTTGATACTCCAACGGTTAACCGGGTAACCGCAAAGGCCACTTTTGTTTGCAGCCCAACACCCCTTTTAAAGTGGCCCAAAACCCACCTAAACCCCTTCCATCGTCTCGGTCGTTCGATCACGATCGCGTGGCCGAAAACCACTCCTCATTTGGACTCTCCTAGCTCCCTCTACCTATAAAAGTGCAACTCCCCCGAAATTTTCGCGTCATTCCACCCCTAACCCTAGTCCCCTTCGTCCTCATTGTACGGACATTGTCATGGCCGGACCTATCGCCCTTGCCAGCGCCGCAGCCAACCACATGGCGCCATGTGGCGTACCGCGCCCACCTCACCGCCCGGCCCGGAGCCATCGCGCCAGCGAACCTCGCAGCGCCCGCCCGGCCCGGCCGCCCGATCGCCCTTGATCGCTCCGCCGGCGCCCGTGCCGCCCGGCCTCCCGTGGCAGCGCCGCCGTCCGCCGCCGCGGATCCCGTCGCCAGCCGCTTCCCTCGCCGCCCGCCGCCTCCGCCGTTCCGCCGCCTCGCCGCGCATGCCCGAACCACGCCCGCGTCGGCCTCTTCCGCCTCCGCTTTCGCGCCCGCGCCGCGCAAAACCAGCGGCGGGCCGCGAAACCCGTTCGCCGCCGCCGCCCGGCAGCGCCCGCCAGCGCCCGAGCTCCTCCGCCGCTGCCGCGCTAGCCGCCGCCGCCTCTGCCGCCCTCGCCGGAACCCTCACATGCCTTGCGCCGCAGCAAAACCGCGCCCTGCGCCGGCTCCCGCCAGCGCCAGTCGTCTCGCGCCCGGCTCGGCGAACTCCTCCGCCCAGCGCCCCGAGTTCCCAGCGCCGCCTCTGCCGGCGCTTCGCCCCGCCCTCGCCGTAGCCTTGGCCGGCCGGATCCGGCCAGATCCGGGGCGGAGCCGCCTCCCCCGTGCCTCCCCGGTGTTTCCCCTCGACGCCGGCCACCTCCCCTCCACTCCGGCGTGTTCTCCGGCCATCTTCGAAAACCGTGCAGATCTGCAGGTTAGACCTCCGAAAATTCTCAAGTCCGTGATATTTTCAGCATAATCATGCCATGTTCATCGCATCGTAACTTGCTGCATACTGCTCCGTTTCATTCGTGTAATATGTCAAATTGTTCGAATCGATGAGTACTTCAATTCATTCCATTGCTTCATGTTCATTTGAGTCCATCTTGGTGCCTGAATCATCGTTGCAAGAGTTCTATATAATGTTAATCTGCTGAAACTGTTATAACTTGATGATTTGTCATTTTTGCCATGTTTGATGTGTGCATCCTATGAGGTTGATGTATACATGTGTTTTGTGCTATGTCATGCCATATTCAAAGTGGTGCCATCCATGGATTTTTGTGGGTCTTGTAGTGAGTGCATCGAGCTTGTTAAGTAGGGTACTTGCTGTTACTGTTTTGCTAGGCTGATTATGTTATATTATGATGCTCTGTAAACATGTTGCTACTAATCATTCTATGAATAATCTGGAGATGTTCACTAAGTATGTTTTGTTATACATGTCTTGCTCTATCCATCCATGCCCTTTGTTGCAATTATAGTCTGCTGTAACTTGTTGTAATCTTGCTCTCAAATTGCTAAATAATGTTGCTGTCAGCCTGGTAACATTAAGTTCAATGTTGCCATGATTGTTGTTAGTGATCCATGCACTCTATGAACTTGCTATTGCCATGCTTAGCTTCATAAACATGTATTATTACTGTGAGTTGCCTTGCCATACCATGTATTGCTCTGTGGTGGGTGGTTCAAGCTCACCAACATGCCTACTTATTGTTGTTCCTGCCATGTATGAATCTGTCATATAACTTGCCATGTTTATATGGGTGCCATCATATTTTCTGATCCTTTTTGGCTCATGATTAATAAAGGACTTCTGTTCTATGCAATTAGTAGATTCATGTCATGCCTTTGTTTTCCATGATAAGTTCCTGTAGCATGTTGTTTGATAGCTCTAAACATTGCAACCTGATGTTATTTCCTGATAAGTCTGAAACTGTTAGTATTTGCAATCTTGCCATGTCATTTTGAGCATGTTCTAGTGATTTCTGGAGATAGCTCAGTGTTCATGTTTTGTCATATTTTACCTGTAATTCATTCCCATGCCTTTTGTTTTTATGTTGGGGTGCTGTAGCCTATTGTTTTGATGCTCGTGATATGCCTAGTTGCTGTTTTGGACAGCTTGTCCTTTAAACTTGTATAGGGTGTATGTGTTGAACCGTTGCTCCGTTTTGAGTGTGCTCTATATGAAACTTGCTTAGGATTGCATGAAGTTTCATATTATCATGTTGCATCCTTGTTTTGAGGTGTTTGCTTGATGTTTGTATGCATTTTGCATCAAGGCCATGTTTAACTTGTTTTGCTCATATCTTCTAGGCCGTAGCTCTGAATTAAATGAACTTTATATGTAACTTGAATAGAATTTCGTGTAGATCATCGTGGCGCATCTTAACTTGCTAGTTAACAACTTGAACATAAGGTTTATTCAGATCTGGACCAATTTCGAAATTTGCATATGAGGACTTACCGGAATTGTTATATGTTGTTTCCGCCTCATTTAACCTTGCTTGGATGTGTTGCTCTTGTATGCATCATCTCTTGCCATGAGTAGCTTCATGTAGCCTTGTCATGCATCATGCTTGGTTGTGCATCATGTCATGCCTATGTGTGGTGTGTTTACCATGTTGTGTGCTTCTTCTCAATAGTTCCTGCTTGCTATGATCGTGAGGATTCGTTCGTCTTCATAGCGGGATTTCAGGCAAGATGACCGTCACCTTGGATCTCATTACTATCATTGCTATGCTAGTTGCTTCGTTCTATCGCTATGCTGCGTTACCTATCACTTGCTTATCAAGCCTCCCAAATTGCCATGAACCTCTAACTTTTGTCACCCTTCCTAGCAAACCGTTGTGTGGCTATGTTACCGCTTTTGCTCGGCCCTCTTATAGCGTTGCTAGTTGCGGTGAAGATGAAGATTGCTCCATGTTGGATTATGTTTATGTTGGGATATCACAATATCTCTTATATTTATTAATGCATCTATATACTTGGTAAAGGGTGGAAGGCTCGGCCTTATGCACAGTGTTTTGTTCCACTCTTGCCACCCTAGTTTCCGTCATATCGGTATTATGTTCTCGGATTTTGCGTCCCTAACGCGGTTGGGTGATTTATGGGACCCCCTTGACAGTTCGCTTTGAATAAAACTCTTCCAGCAAGGCCCAACATTGGTTTTACCATTTGCCTCACCTAGCCCTTTTTCCCTTGGGAGTCGCGCTCTCAAGGGTCATCTTCATTTTAGCCCCCCCGGGCCAATGCTTGTCTAAGTGTTGGTACAAACTAGAGCCACTTGCAGCGCCACCTCGGGAAACTTGAGGATGGTTCTAGTTGTATGCGTCTGCTCATCCGGTCGTGGCACGAGGGCGAGATCTGTGGCTACTATCGGGATGTCGGCCTGCCGGAGGTCTTCTTTGGTCTTGTTTTATTCTTGTCGAAATGTCTTGTAGCCGGATTTGAGGACTGATCGGGTCTTCCGGGGAGAAGGAATATCCTTCGTTGATCGCGAGAGCTTATCATGGGCTAAGTTGGGACACCCTGCAGGTTTGAACTTTCGTAAGCCGTGCCCGGTTATGTGGCGAGATGGGAATTTGTTAATATCCGGTTGTAGTAAACTTGAAGTAAACTCTTCTAAAATACACCAATCGTGTGCGTAACCGTGAGTGTCTCTTTTCGGGGTGGATCGAGAGGAGAACACGGTTTCTGGGTTATGTTTGACGTAAGTAGGAGTTCAGGATCACTTCTTGATCTTTACTAGTTGTCGACCGTTCCTCTTGCTTCTCTTCTCACTCTCATTTGCGTATGTTAGCCACCATATATGCTTAGTCGTTGCTGCAACCTCACCACTTTACCCCTTCCTTTCCCTTTAAGCTTTGCTAGTCTTGATACCCATGGTAATGGGACTGCTGAGTCCTCGTGGCTCACAGATTACTACACCAACAGTTGCAGGTACAGGTTATGCGATGATCATGACGCGAGAGCGATGTTTATTTGTGTTGGAGTTCTTCATCCGCTTCTTCGATCGTGGGATAGGTTCCGTGTCGGCAGCTGGGCTAAAGGTGGTGGATGTCGTTTGAGTTTCTGTTTATGATTCATCCGTAGTCGGATGTTGATGTTGTATGTTGTATTGTTGTATTCTTGTGACATTGTATGTATTGGATGTATCCCCACTATTATGTTATGTTGATGTAATGATATCCACCTTGCAAAAGCGTCTTCAAGATGCGCTTCTATCCTTGGTGGGACCTTCGAGTTCCTTTTGGATAGGGTCGCATCTTGGGCGTGACAAGTTGGTATCAGAGCCTCGACCGACCCTAGGAGCCCCCTTGATTGATCGTGTAGTTTGGCCATTGTGGAGTCTAGAAGAAAACTATTTTGAGTCTTAGGATTATTTATATCGGAGAGTAGGAATTCTTTTTACTTCTCAGCCCCTTCGTCGCTCTGGTGAGGAATCTTGACGTAGGTGTTTTGAATTACTCCTCTTGCCCTTCAAATTTTTCTTTAGGGTCACATGGTTAGTTTTTCGTTCGTTGGGTCTCAGCTCTTTTGATCCGGTGCATTTCTCGTCAAGTCGACTCGAGCCTCTTCATCTTCGCCAAGTTCAATCCTCAGTTGTTTTCTTTTCCCACCCGCCCACCCTTCTTCTTATTGGAACCGGAGTCCGTAATCGAGTATCCATCCTACTCGTGTGAAGTTTTTGCTCTCTCTCCTCAATGATTTCAACCGGTGTTTTCTATTCAAGATATTCGTCGATTTCCCCTTCCAAGTTGCCTTTGTTTTCCCGCCCTCCCACCCTCTTCTTCCCGGAGCCTGAGTTTCTTTCGAGCATCAATTTCATTCGTGTGGAGCCTCTTCAGTCTTCCTATATCATTTCAATCGGTGAATTCTCGTCTCGTTCGTCATTCTTCATCTCTTCTCCGGTGGACTCAATTCAAGTTTTTCGGTGTTGATCGTATTCTTTTCCTTGGATCAAGTGTCCTCCTTGCTCGTTTACCTCTCGCCATTCAATCATTCCGGAGTTCGGAAGACATCCCAGGAGATTCGCATGTCTTCCAATTAATTCGAGGTTGTCACCTCATTCAAGTATTTCAATTGTTCCGGTGCATCTTCTATCTGTTCATCAATCCTTTTCAACGGTGTTTTCTCTTCAGTGGGCCCTAACCAACAGGTCTTTTCCCAGGATCTTACCTGACTCTTCTAATTCTCCCGGAGTTATTCTCAAATCTGTTTTGAAGTTTGACGTAAGTATGAATTTCATCAGTCAGATGCCATCTCCAAGATCGCTTTCAAATTCTTTTCATCTCGGGTTCTACCTTTCCTCTTTTTCATTATTCCGGAGTTTCTCAACAATTTCGGTGGTGTTTCTCGTCGTCTTTCTCAGCTTTGAAGACTGAAGAAAAGTTCCTCTTAAATCTTGTCCGTTCTCCCGAAGATTCGTGGTTCTAGCTTCATGCTATCCTCTCGAATTATTCCGTTTGTTAGAGATTCTTTTCTTACCCATCCGGAGTATTTCAGGAGTTGCTTTTCTGTTCGATCATCCGGAGGCCATCTTTTCGAATATCTCTCCATTCTAAGTTTTTCAAATTCGTTCTCCAATTATTCCATATTCGTGCCCTTCGTTCGTCTCAATATTATCCCGGTGCTTCGTTCAAGTATTCTTCTATCAGTTCGCGATCTCTTTGTTCTCTTGCATTTTAATTCCCTCAAGTATCTCCGTGCTTCTCTAATTCTTCCCGGTGATTCATTCTCTTTCATCAGTCATTTCCGAATTCTAACGGTGGTTCCTTCAGATTCTTTTTCCTTGATTATCATTTTTATTCATTCGTTCTTTTCAATCCTACCGGTGGTTCATGAAGACCTTCTCAAGTTTGCGATATGTCACTTCTCAATTCTTTTTCAAGAAGAATAAGTAGTATGCAAAAATCCATTGCTTATCATCAATTTAATTTGATGAAGGATAAGCATACAATAAATCTTATTCTTATTTCATCCTAGTGATTAATCCCTTCCTTCAGAGTTTGTTCGTGAGGAATAAATTCTAGTTCCAAGTGTTTTCATCTTTTCTTTTCTGGAGTTCAATTTTCCTCGGCCATTTCGTCGGAACCTCCATCTAAATCACTGCAAGGCTCATCTTATTCTTTCATCCTTCATTCTATCTCACCATCCTTTTGTCATCGGAGTTCTTCATGGTGGGTTCTTCAGGAGTTAATTCATTCTTTAAGAGTTTATCAAGATTCTTGTTGGTGGAGTTCAAATATCTTTTCTTCTCGCGTCTCGAAGTGCAAATAATTCCCCGTATTCTTTTGAAGTGGAGTTTTGCATTTCTTTGTTCTTCTAAGTTATCCAATCATTCCCGTTTGTGGTTGGTTATCACCCCATAATTTTGAGATGTTTTCCATAAGTCCACAACAAGCTTATTCTTTCGTTGTTGATTTTCTCAAAAACTCCATTCAATCCTTCCTTCTAAGTTCTTTTCATTCCATTCTTTCAATTCTTCCGGAGGTTTTATGTTGCTCCTCTCATCAAGTATCATTCCGTCCTCTCAAGCTCATGTTCTATTCCTCCATGTTTCAGTCGGAGTGCTGACTAAATCCTTCAGTCTTATTCGTCTCCTATCTCCTTCTAACCGGAGTGGTTTCATAGTCTATCTGATTCCGCGAGCTTTCGATTCTCGTCATTCTCGTCGTTCCTCTCTTCTTCTTCTCGAGTGCTCTCGATTCTTTGCTTCTTTTCTTGAGTTCTTACTTCACCTCATCCCTTTTCCCTTCCGTCTCGGTCCTAAGATCTCGGGAGGAGATCTCTTGTTAGTGGAGCAGTGTTATAACGCCCCGGATTCGATGTGCCAGGTGTCCGCCAGTTATTCGCCGTCATTGCCATGTCTTTTGCTTGCGTGTCGAATTTTGTCATGTCATCATGTGCATTTCATTTTGCATACGTGTTCGTCTCATGCATCCGAGCATTTTCTGTTGGAAATATGCCCTAGAGGCAATAATAAATTAGTTATTATTATTATATTTCCTTGTTCATGATAATCGTTTATTATCCATGCTATAATTGTATTGATAGGAAACTCAAATACATGTGTGGATACATAGACAACACCATGTCCCTAGCAAGCCTCTATTGGCTAGCTCGTTGATCAATAGATGGTTACGGTTTCTGACCATGGACATTGGATGTCATTGATAACGGGATCACATCATTAGGAGAATGATGTGATGGACAAGACAATCCTAAGCCTAGCACAAAGATGCGTAGTTCGTGTGCTAAAGCTTTTCTAATGTCAAGTATCATTTCCTTAGACCATGAGATTGTGCAACTCCGGATACCGTAGGAATGCTTTGGGTGTACCAAAGCGTCACTGGCGTAACTGGGTGACTATAAAGGTGCACTACAGGCATCTCCGAAAGTGTCTGTTGGGTTGGCACGAATCGAGACTGGGATTTGTCACTCCGTGTGACGGAGAGGTATCTCTGGGCCCACTCGGTAGGATGATGTGTTACGGAACGAGTAAAGAGACTTGCCGGTAACGAGATTGAACAAGGTATCGGGATACCGACGATCGAATCTCGGGCAAGTACAATACCGCTAGACAAAGGGAATTGTATACGGGATCGATTGAGTCCTTGACATCGTGGTTCATCCGATGAGATCATCGTGAAACATGTGGGAGCCAACATGGGTATCCAGATCCGCTGTTGGTTATTGACCGGAGAATGTCTCGGTCATGTATGCGCATGATTCCCGAACCCGTAGGGTCTACACATAAGGTTCGATGGCGCTTAGGGTTATAAAGGAAGTTTGTATGTGGTTACCGAATGTTGTTGAGTCCTGGATGAGATCCCGGACGTCACGAGGAGTTCCGGAATGGTCCGGAGGTAAAGATTTATATATGGGAAGTCCTGTTTTGGTCACCGGAAAAGTTTGAGCGATATCGGTAATGTCTGGGGACCACCGGAGGGTCCTGGGTCCACCAAGTGGGGCCACCAACCCCAGAAGGATGCGTGGGCCAAGTGTGGGAGGAACCAGCCCCAAGGGGCTGGTGCCCACAAGAGGCCCAAGCGCAAGGGAGAGAGGAGGGCAAACCCTAGGCGGATGGGCCCTAAGGCCCATCTAGTGGGCGCCTCCCCTCTCCTCCCTCTTGGCCGCCTCCCCTTTTCCCATCTAGGGCTGCCGCCCCTCTAGGGGTGGGAACCCTAGAGGGGCGCCTCCTCCTCCTTTCCCCTATATATATGAGGCCCGGGGCTGCCCATAACACAAGAGAGCCTCTCCCTCTCCAGCGCAGCCTGCCTCTCCTCCTCCTCCTCTCCCTTGGTGCTTGGCGAAGCCTGCGGGATTGCCACGCTCCTCCACCATCACCTGCCGTTGTGCTACTGCTGGATGGAGTCTTCCTCAACCTCTCCCTCTCTCCTTGCTGGATCAAGGCGTGGGAGGCGTCACCGGCTGTACGTGTGTTGAGCAGCGGAGGTGCCGTCCGTTCGGCACTAGGATCTCCGGTGATTTGGATCACGCACGAGTCTGACTCCTTCAACCCCGTTCTCTTGAACGCTTCCGCTTAGCGATCTACAAGGGTATGTAGATGCACTCTCCTTCCCTCGTTGCTAGTTTCTCCATAGATAGATCTTGGTGACACGTGAGGAAAATTTTGAATTTCGCTACGTTCCCCAACAAAGGGCATCATGAGCTAGGTCTATTGCGTAGATTCTTTGCACGAGTAGAACACAAAGTAGTTGTGGGCGTTGATGTTGTTCAATATGCTTACCGTTACTAGTCCAATCTTGTTTCGACGGTATTGTGGGATGAAGCGGCCCGGACCGACCTTACACGTACTCTTCGTGAGACAGGTTCCACCGATCGACATGCGCTTGGTGCATAAGGTGGCTAGCGGGTGCCGATCTCTCCCACTTTAGTCGGAACGGATTCGATGAAAAGGGTCCTTATGAAGGGTAAATAGCAATTGGCATATCACGTTGTGGTTTTGCGTAGGTAAGAAAGCGTTCTTGCTAGAAACCCATAGCAGCCACGTAAAACATGCAACAACAATTAGAGGACGTCTAACTTGTTTTTGCAGGGTATGCTATGTGATGTGATATGGCCAAGAAGAATGTGATGAATGATATGTGATGTATGAGATTGATCATGTTCTTGTAATAGGATTCACGACTTGCATGTCGATGAGTATGACAACCGGCAGGAGCCATAGGAGTTGTCTTTATTTATTGTATGACCTGCGTGTCATTAAACAACGCCATGTAATTACTTTACTTTATTGCTAACCGGTAGCCATAGTAGTAGAAGTAATAAGTTGGCGAGACAACTTCATGGAGACACGATGATGGAGATCATGATGTCATGCCGGTGACGATAATGATCATGGAGCCCCGAAGATGGAGATCAAAAGGAGCAAAATGATATTGGCCATATCATGTCACTATTTGATTGCATGTGATGTTTATCATGTTTATGCATCTTGTTTACTTAGAACGACGGTAGTAAATAAGATGATCCCTTACACAAATTTCAAGAAGTGTTCTCCCCTGACTGTGCACCGTTGCTACAATTCGTCGCTTCTAAGCACCACGTGATGATCGGGTGTGATGGATTCTTACGTTCACATACAACGGGTGTAAGACAGATTTACACAGCAAAAACACTTGGGGTTAACTTGACGAGCCTAGCATGTATGTACATGGCCTCGGGAACACAGAGACCGAAAGGTCGAGCATGAGTCGTATAGTAGAATCGATCAACATGAAGATGTTCACCGAGTCGACTAGTCCGTCTCACGTGATGATCGGACACGGCTTAGTTGACTCGGATCATGTAATCACTTAGATGACCGGAGGGATGTCTATTCGAGTGGGAGTTCATAAGATGAACTTAATTATCTTGAACATAGTCAAAAGACCTTTTGCAAATTATGTCGTAAGCTCGCGCTTTAGTTCCACTGTTTAGATATGTTCCTAGAGAAAATATAGTTGAAAGTTGAAAGTAGCAATTATGCGATCAATAGAAAGCTTATGTCCTTAATGCACCGCTCGTTGAGCTGAACCCCAAACATCGTTTGTGGATGTTGCGAACATCGGACATACACGTTTTGATAACTACGTGATAGTTCGGTTAAACGGTTTAGAGTTGAGGCACCAAAGGCGTTTTGAAACATCACGGAACATGAGATGTTTTGAGGATGAAATTGGATTTCAGGCTCGTGCCCACGTCAAGAGGTATGAGACCTCCGACGATTTTCTTAGCCTACAAACTAAGGGAGAAAAGCTCAATCGTTGAGCTTGTGCTCAGATTGTCAGAGTACAACAATCACTTGAATCGAGTGGGAGTTGATCTTCCGGATGAAATAGTGATGTTTCTCCAAAGTCATTGCCACCAAGCTGCTAGAGCTTCGTGATGAACTATAACATATCAAGGATAGAGATGATCCTTGAGGTATTCGCGTTGTTTGACATCACGAAAGTAGAAGTCAAGAAGGAGCATCAATTGTTGATGGTTGGTGAAACCACTAGTTTCAAAGAAGGGCAAGGGCAAGAAGGGATACTTCATGAAACGGCAAATCAGCTGCTGCTCTAGTGAAGAAACCCAAGGTTGAACCCAAACCCAGACCTAGTGCTTACGTAATAAGGGGAACGCCCTTTGGAGCAGCATTACCCTAGATACTTGGTAGATGAGAAGGCTGGCAAGGTCGAAAGAAGTATATTGGATATACATTATGTTAATGTGTACTTTACTAGTACTCCTAGTAGCACCAGGGTATTAAGATACCGGTTCGGTTGCTAAAGTGTTAGTAACTCGAAATAAAAGGCTACGGAATAAAACGGAGACTAGCTAAAGGTGAGCTGACGATATGTGTTGGAATTGTTTCCAAGGTTGATATGATCAAACATCGCACGCTCCCTCTACCATCAAGATTAGTATTAAACCAGAATAATTATCATTTGGTGTTTGCGTTGAGCATAGACATGATTGGATTATGTCTATAGCAATACGGTTATTCATTTAAGGAGAATAATGGTTACTCTATTTATTTGAATAATACCTTCTATGGTCTTGCACCTAAAGGAATGGTTTATTGAATCTCGATCGTAGTAATACACATTTTCATGCCAAAAGTATAAGATAGTAATGATAGTACCACTTACTTGTGGTGCTGCCATATAAGTCATATTGGTGTAAAACGCATGAAGAAGCTCCATGTTGATGGATCTTTGAACTCACTCGTTTTTGAAAAGTTTGAGACATGCAAACCATGTCTGTTGGTGTATACGCATGATGAAACTCCATGCAGATGGATCGTTTGGACTCGCATGATTTTGAATCACTTGAGATATGCAAATCATACCACATGGGCAAGATGACTGAAAAGCCTCGGTTTCAGTAAGATGGAACTAGATAGCAACTTGTTGGAAGTAACACATTTTGATGTGTGCAGTCCAATGAGTCTTTGAGGCATGCAATGAATATCGTTATGTTCTTACTTCACGAGATGATTTGAGTAGATGTTGAGTATATTTACTTGATGAAACACAAGTCTGAATTATTGAAAGGTTCAAGTAATTTCAGAATGAAGTTTAAGATCTTCGTGACAAGAGGATAGAATGTCTATGATATGATCATAGAGATGAATATCTGAGTTACGAGTTTTGGCACACAATTAAGACATTGTGCAAATTGTTTCACAATTAATACCGCCTGGAACACCATAGTGTGATGGTGTGTCCGAACATCATAGTTGCACCCTATTGGATATGGTGCGTACCATGATGTCTCTTATCGAATTACCACTATCGTTCATGGGTTAGGCATTAGAGACAACCGCACTCACTTTAATAGGGTACCACGTAGTTCCGTTGAGATGACACCGTATGAACTATGGTTTAGAGAAACCTAAGCTGTCATTTCTTAAAGGTTTGGGGCATGACGCTTATGTGAAAAAGTTTCAGGTTGATAAGCTCGAACCCAAAGCGGATAAAATGCATCTTCATAGGACACCCAAAACAGTTGGGTATACCTCCTAATTCAGATCCGGAAGCAATAGGGATTGCTTCTTGAATCGGGTCCTTTCTCGAGGAAAAGTTCGTCTCGAAAAGTTGAGTGGGAGGATGGTGGAGACTTGATGAGGTTATTGAACCGTCACTTCAACTAGTGTGTAGCGAGGGCACATGAAGTTGTTCCGTGGCACCTACACCAATTGAAGTAGAAGCTTATGACAAGAATCATGAAGTTTCGGATCAAGTCACTACCAAACCTCGTGGGGCGACAAGGACGCCAGCGTCTTTGCTTGAGTGGTATGGTGATCCTGTCTTGAAGGTCATGTTGCTAGACAACAATGAACCTACGAGCTATGGAGAAGCGATGGTGGGCCCAAATTCCGACAAATGGTTAGAGGCCATGAAATCCGAGATAGTATCCATATATCAGAACAAAGCATGGACTTTGGTGGACTTGCCCGATGATCGGCAAGCCATTGAGATGAATGGATCTTTAAGAAGAAGACGGACGTGGATGGTAATGTCACCGTATATGAAGCTCGACTTGTGGCGAAAAGTTTTTCACAAGTTCAAGGAGTTGACTACGATGAGATTTTCTCATCCGTAGCGATGCTTAAGTCCGTCGGAATCATGTTAGCATAAGCTGCATTTATGAAATCTGGCAGATGGATGTCAAAATGAGTTTCCTTACCGGTTTAGAAGGAAAGATTGTATGTGATACAATCGTAAAGTTTTGTCGATCCTAAGGATGCTAAAAGGTATGCTGAGCTCCAGCGATCCTTTCTAAGGACTGGAGTAAGCATCTCGGAGTTGGAATGTGCGCTTTGATGAGATGATCAAAGATTTTGGGTTTATACAAAGTTTATGAGAAACTTGTATTTCCAAAGAAGTAAGTGGGAGCACTATAGAATTTCTCGATGAGTATATGTTGTTGACATATTGATGATCGTAAATGATGTAGAATTCTGGAAAGCATATAGGGTCATTTGAAAGATGATTTTCAATAGAAAACCTGGATTAGGCTACTTGAACAATAAGCATCAAGATCTATAAGATAGATCAAAATGTTTAATAATACTTTCAAATGAGCATGTACCTTGACATGATCTTGAAGGTGTTCAAGATGGATCGATCAAAGAAGGAGTTCTTAGCTGAATTGTAAGGTATGAAGTTAAGACTTAAAGCTCGACCACGCAGTAACGAGAGAGAAAGGGCGAAGATCGTCCCTATGCCTTAGACATAGGCTCTACAAGATGCTATGTTGTGTACCGCACTGTAAGTGTGCCTTGCCATGAGTCACTATAGGGGTACAAGAATGATCCAGAATGGATCATTGGACATGATCAAAATTGTCCTTGGAGTAAATAAGGACATGTTTCTCGATTATGGAGGTGATAAAGAGTTCAGCGTAAAGGGTTACGTCGATGCAAGCTTTAACACCTATCCGAAAGTGACTCGAGTAGCAAACCGGATACGTATAGTGGAGCAACCGTTTGGAATAGATCCAAGTGGAGCGTGGAAGCAGCATTTACAATATGACATAGAGAATTGCAAAGCACACACGGATCTGAAAGGTTCAGACCCGTTGACTAAAACCCGTTGACTAAAACCTCTCTCACAAGCAAAACATGATCAAACCTCAGAACTCATTGAGTCTAAATCACATGATGATGTGAACTAGTTTATAGACACTAGTAAACTCTTGGGTGTTGGACACATGGCGATGTGACATATCAGCGTTAATCACATGACGATGTGAACTAGATTATTGACTCTAGTGCAAGTGGGAGACTGTTGGAAATATGCCCTAGAGGCAATAATAAATTAGTTATTATTATTATATTTCCTTGTTCATGATAATCGTTTATTATCCATGCTATAATTGTATTGATAGGAAACTCAAATACATGTGTGGATACATAGACAACACCATGTCCCTAGCAAGCCTCTATTGGCTAGCTCGTTGATCAATAGATGGTTACGGTTTCACGACCATGGACATTGGATGTCATTGATAACGGGATCACATCATTAGGAGAATGATGTGATGGACAAGACCCAATCCTAAGCCTAGCACAAAGATCGTAGTTCGTGTGCTAAAGCTTTTCTAATGTCAAGTATCATTTCCTTAGACCATGAGATTGTGCAACTCCCGGATACCGTAGGAATGCTTTGGGTGTACCAAACGTCACAACGTAACTGGGTGACTATAAAGGTGCACTACAGGTATCTCCGAAAGTGTCATTGGGTTGTACGAATCGAGATCGGATTTGTCACTCCGTGTGACGGAGAGGTATCTCTGGGCCACTCGGTAGGACATCATCATAATGTGCACAATGTGACCAAGGGGTTGATCATGGGATGATGTGTTACGGAACGAGTAAAGAGACTTGCGGTAACGAGATTGAACAAGGTATCGGGATACCGACGATCGAATCTCGGGCAAGTACAATACCGCTAGACAAAGGGAATTGTATACGGATCGATTGAGTCCTTGACATCGTGGTTCATCCGATGAGATCATCGTGAAACATGTAGGAGCCAACATGGGTATCCAGATCCCGCTGTTGGTTATTGACCGGAGAATGTCTCGGTCATGTCGCATGATTCCCGAACCCGTAGGGTCTACACATAAGGTTCGATGACGCTAGGGTTATAAAGGAAGTTTGTATGTGGTTACCGAATGTTGTTCGAGTCCGGATGAGATCCCGGACGTCACGAGGAGTTCCGGAATGGCCCGGAGGTAAAGATTTAGATATGGGAAGTCCTGCTTTGGTCACCGGACAAGTTTCGAGCGATATCGGTAATGTACCGGGACCACCGAGAGGGTCCCGGGGGTCCACCAAGTGGGGCCACCAACCCCGAGAAGGATGCGTGGGCCAAGTGTGGGAGGAACCAGCCCCAAGGGGCTGGTGCGCCACAAGAGGCCCAAGCGCCAAGGGAGAGAGGGAGGGGCAAACCCTAGGCGAGATGGGCCCTAAGGCCCATCTAGTGGGCGCCTCCCTCTCCTCCCCTCTTGGCCGCCTCCCCTTTTCCCATCTAGGGCTGCCGCCTCTAGGGGTGGGAACCCTAGAGGGGGCGCGCCCGCCTGCCCTTCCCCTATATATATGAGGCCTCGGGGCTGCTCAGAACACAAGAGAGCCTCTCCCTCTCCGGGCGCAGCCCTGCCTCTCCGCCGCCTCCTCTCCCTTGGTGCTTGGCGAAGCCTGCTGGATTGCCACGCTCCTCCACCATCACCACGCCACGTTGTGCTGCTGCTGGATGGAGTCTTCCTCAACCTCTCCCTCTCTCCTTGCTGGATCAAGGCGTGGGAGACGCCACCGGGCTGTACGTGTGTTGAACAGCGGAGGTGCCGTCCGTTCGGCACTAGGATCTTGGTGATTTGGATCACGGCAGTACGACTCCTTCAACCCCGTTCTCTTGAACGCTTCCGCTTAGCGATCTACAAGGGTATGTAGATGCACTCTCCTTCCCTCGTTGCTAGTTTCTCCATAGATAGATCTTGGTGACACGTAGGAAAATTTTGAATTTACGCCACGTTCCCCAACAGTGGCATCATGAGCTAGGTCTATTGCGTAGATTCTTTGCACGAGTAGAACACAAAGTAGTTGTGGGCGTTGATGTTGTTCAATATGCTTACCGTTACTAGTCCAATCTTGTTTCGACGGTATTGTGGGATGAAGCGGCCCGGACCGACCTTACACGTACTCTTACGTGAGACAGGTTCCACCGAGTGACATGCACTTGGTGCATAAGGTGGCTAGCGGGTGCCAGTCTCTCCCACTGTAGTCGGAACGGATTCGATGAAAAGGGTCCTTATGAAGGGTAAATAGCAATTGGCATATCACGTTGTGGTTTTGCGTAGGTAAGAAACGTTCTTGCTAGAAACCCATAGCAGCCACGTAAAACATGCAACAACAATTAGAGGACGTCTAACTTGTTTTTGCGAGGGTATGCTATGTGATGTGATATGGCCAAGAAGAATGTGATGAATGATATGTGATGTATGAGATTGATCATGTTCTTGTAATAGGATTCACGACTTGCATGTCGATGAGTATGACAACCGGCAGGAGCCATAGGAGTTGTCTTTATTTATTGTATGACCTGCGTGTCATTAAACAACGCCATGTAATTACTTTACTTTATTGCTAACCGTAGCCATAGTAGTAGAAGTAATAAGTTGGCGAGACAACTTCATGGAGACACGATGATGGAGATCATGATGTCATGCCGGTGACGATAATGATCATGGAGCCCGAAGATGGAGATCAAACGGAGCAAAATGATATTGGCCATATCATGTCACTATTTGATTGCATGTGATGTTTATCATGTTTATGCATCTTGTTTACTTAGAACGACGGTAGTAAATAAGATGATCCCTTACACAAATTTCAAGAAGTGTTCTCCCCTGACTATGCACCGTTGCTACAGTCGTAAAGCTTCTAAGCACCACGTGATGATCGGGTGTGATGGATTCTTACGTTCACATACAACGGGTGTAAGACAGATTTACACAGCAAAAACACTTGGGGTTAACTTGACGAGCCTAGCATGTACGAGACATGGCCTCGGGAACACAGAGACCGAAAGGTCGAGCATGAGTCGTATAGTAGAATCGATCAACATGAAGATGTTCACCGAGTCGACTAGTCCGTCTCACGTGATGATCGGACACGGCTTAGTTGACTCGGATCATGTAATCACTTAGATGACCGGAGGGATGTCTATTCGAGTGGGAGTTCATAAGATGAACTTAATTATCTTGAACATAGTCAAAAGACCTTTTGCAAATTATGTAAATGGCTCGCTTTAGTTCCACTGTTTAGATATGTTCCTAGAGAAAATATAGTTGAAAGTTGAAAGTAGCAATTATGCGATCAAGAGAAAGCTTATGTCCTTAATGCACCGCTCGGTGAGCTGAACCCCAAACATCGTTTGTGGATGTTGCGTAACATCGGACATACACGTTTTGATAACTACGTGATAGTTCGCTTAAACGGTTTAGAGTTGAGGCACCAAAGACGTTTTGAAACATCACGGAACATGAGATGTTTTGAGGATGAAATTGGATTTCGGGCTCGTGCCCACGTCAAGAGGTATGAGACCTCCGGCGATTTTCTTAGCCTACAAACTAAGGGAGAAAAGCTCAATCGTTGAGCTTGTGCTCAGATTGTCGAGTACAACAATCACTTGAATCGAGTGGGAGTTGATCTTCCGGATGAAATAGTGATGTTTCTCCAAAGTCATTGCCACCAAGCTGCTAGAGCTTCGTGATGAACTATAACATATCAAGGATAGAGATGATCCTTGAGGTATTCGCGTTGTTTGACATCACGAAAGTAGAAGTCAAGAAGGAGCATCAATTGTTGATGGTTGGTGAAACCACTAGTTTCAAAGAAGGGCAAGGGCAAGAAGGGATACTTCATGAAGCGGCAAATCATTTCTTTGCTCTAGTGAAGAAACCCAAGGTTGAACCCAAACCCGAGGCGAAGTGCTTCGTAATAAGGGGCAGCCCTTTGGAGCAGCATTACCCTAGATACTTGGTAGATGAGAAGGTCGGCAAGGTCGAAAGAAGTATATTGGATATACATTATGTTAATGTGTACTTTACTAGTACTCCTAGTAGCACCGAGGGTATTAAGATACCGGTTCGGTTGCTAAAGTGTTAGTAACTTCGAAATAAAAGGCTACGGAATAAAGCGGAGACTAGCTAAAGGTGAGTGACGATATGTGTTGGAATTGTTTCCAAGGTTGATATGATCAAACATCGCACGCTCCCTCTACCATCAAGATTAGTAATAAACCAGACTAATTATCATTTGGTGTTTGCGTTGAGCATAGACATGATTGGATTATGTCTATACTTGTCTGATTTATTCATTTAAGGAGAATAATGGTTACTCTATTTATTTGAATAATACCTTCAATGGTCTTGCACCTAAAGGAATGGTTTATTGAATCTCGATCGTAGTAATACACATTTTCATGCCAAAAGTATAAGATAGTAATGATAGTACCACTTACTTGTGGCGCTGCCATATAAGTCATATTGGTGTAAAAGCATGAAGAAGCTCCATGTTGATGGATCTTTGAACTCACTCGTTTTGAAAAGTTTGAGACATGCAAACCATGTCTGTTGGTGTATACGCATGATGAAACTCCATGCGAGATGGATCGTTTGGACTCGCATGATTTTGAATCACTTGAGATATGCAAATCATACCACATGGGCAAGATGACCGAAAAGCCTCGGTTTCAAAGAAGATGGAACTAGATAGCAACTTGTTGGAAGTAACACATTTTGATGTGTGCAGTCCAATGAGTCTTTGAGGCATGCAAATGAATATCGTTATGTTCTTACTTCACGGATGATTTGAGTAGATGTTGAGTATATTTACTTGATGAAACACAAGTCTGAATTATTGAAAGGTTCAAGTAATTTCAGAATGAAGTTTAAGATCTTCGTGACAAGAGGATAGAATGTCTATGATATGATCATAGAGATGAATATCTGAGTTCTGAGTTTTGGCACACAATTAAGACATTGTGCAAATTGTTTCACAATTAATACACTTTGGAACACCATAGTGTGATGGTGTGTCCGAACATCATAGTTGCACCCTATTGGATATGGTGCGTACCATGATGTCTCTTATCGAATTACCACTATCGTTCATGGGTTAGGCATTAGAGACAACCGCACTCACTTTAATAGGGTACCACGTAGTTCCGTTGAGATGACACCGTATGAACTATGGTTTAGAGAAACCTAAGCTGTCATTTCTTAAAGGTTTGGGGCGGCGCTTATGTGAAAAAGTTTCGGGTTGATAAGCTCGAACCAAAGCGGATAAAATGCATCTTCATATGACACCCAAAACAGTTGGGTATACCTCCTAATTCAGATCCGGAAGCAATAGGGATTGCTTCTTGAATCGGGTCCTTTCTCGAGGAAAAGTTCGTCTCGAAAAGTTGAGTGGGAGGATGGTGGAGACTTGATGAGGTTATTGAACCGTCACTTCAACTAGTGTGTAGCGGGGCACGGAAGTTGTTCCGTGGCACCTACACCAATTGAAGTAGAAGCTTATGACAAGAATCATGAAGTTTCGGATCAAGTCACTACCAAACCTCGTGGGGCGACAAGGACGCAGCGTCTTTGCTTGAGTGGTATGGTGATCCTGTCTTGAAGGTCATGTTGCTGAACAACAATGAACCTACGAGCTATGGAGAAGCGATGGTGGGCCCAAATTCCGACAAATGGTTAGAGGCCATGAAATCCGAGATAGTATCCATATATCAGAACAAAGCATGGACTTTGGTGGACTTGCCCGATGATCGGCAAGCCATTGAGATGAATGGATCTTTAAGAAGAAGACGGACGTGGACGGTAATGTCACCGTATATGAAGCTCGACTTGTGGCGAAAAGTTTTCACAAGTTCAAGGAGTTGACTACGATGAGATTTTCTCATCCGTAGCGATGCTTAAGTCCGTCGGAATCATGTTAGCATAAGCTGCATTTATGAAATCTGGCGGATGGATGTCAAAATGAGTTTCCTTACCGGTTTTAAAAGGAAAGATTGTATGTGATACAATCAGAAAGTTTTGTCGATCCTAAGGATGCTAAAAGGTATGCTTAGCTCCAGCGATCCTTTCTAAGGACTGGAGTAAGCATCTCGGAGTTGGAATGTGCGCTTTGATGAGATGATCAAAGATTTTGGGTTTATACAAAGTTTATGAGAAACTTGTATTTCCAAAGAAGTAAGTGGGAGCACTATAGAATTTCGATGAGTATATGTTGTTGACATATTGATGATCGAAATGATGTAGAATTCTGGAAAGCATATAGGGTCATTTGAAAGATGATTTTCAATAGAAAACCTGGATTAGGCTACTTGAACAATAAGCATCAAGATCTATAAGATAGATCAAAATGTTTAATAATACTTTCAAATGAGCATGTACCTTGACATGATCTTGAAGGTGTTCAAGATGGATCGATCAAAGAAGGAGTTCTTAGCTGAATTGTAAGGTATGAAGTTAAGACTTAAAGCTCGACCACAATGAGCAGAGAGAAAGGGCGAAGATCGTCCCCTATGCCTTAGACATAGGCTCTACAGTATGCTATGTTGTGTACCGCACTGTAAGTGTGCCTTGCCATGAGTCGATCGAGGGGTACAAGAATGATCCAGGAATGGATCATTGGACAGCGGTCAAAATTGTCCTTGGAGTAAATAAGGACATGTTTCTCGATTATGGAGGTGATAAAGAGTTCAACGTAAAGGGTTACGTCGATGCAAGCTTTAACACCTATCCAAGTGACTCTGAGTAGCAAACCGGATACGTATAGTGGAGCAACCGTTTGGAATAGATCCAAGTGGAGCGTGGAAGCAGCATTTACAATATGACATAGAGAATTGCAAAGCACACATGGATCTGAAAGGTTCGGATCCGTTGACTAAAACCCGTTGACTAAAACCTCTCTCACAAGCAAAACATGATCAAACCTCAGAACTCATTGAGTCTAAATCACATGATGATGTGAACTAGTTTATAGACACTAGTAAACTCTTGGGTGTTGGACACATGGCGATGTGACATATCAGCGTTAATCACATGACGATGTGAACTAGATTATTGACTCTAGTGCAAGTGGGAGACTGTTGGAAATATGCCCTAGAGGCAATAATAAATTAGTTATTATTATTATATTTCCTTGTTCACGATAATCGTTTATTATCCATGCTATAATTGTATTGATAGGAAACTCAAATACATGTGTGGATACATAGACAACACCATGTCCCTAGCAAGCCTCTATTGGCTAGCTCGTTGATCAATAGATGGTTACGGGTTCCGAACCAGGGACATTGGAGGTCGTTGATAACGGGATCACCTCAGTAGGAGACTGATGTGATGGACAAGACAATCCTAAGCCTAGCACAAAGATGCGTAGTTCGTGTGCTAAAGCTTTTCTAATGTCAAGTATCATTTCCTTAGACCATGAGATTGTGCAACTCCGGATACCGTAGGAATGCTTTGGGTGTACCAAGCGTCACAACGTGGCGGGTGACTATAAAGGTGCACTACGGTATCTCCGAAAGTGTCTGTTGGGTTGGCACGAATCGAGGCAGGATTTGTCACTCCGTGTGACGGAGAGGTATCTCTGGGCCCACTCGGTAGGACATCATCATAATGTGCACAATGTGACCAAGGGGTTGATCACGGGATGATGTGTTCTGGAGCGAGTAAAGAGACTTGCCGGTAGCGAGATTGAACAAGGTATCGGGATACCGACGATCGAATCTCGGGCAAGTACAATACCGCTAGACAAAGGGAATTGTATACGGGATCGATTGAGTCCTTGACATCGTGGTTCATCCGATGAGATCATCGTGAAACATGTGGGAGCCAACATGGGTATCCAGATCCCGCTGTTGGTTATTGACCGGAGAATGTCTCGGTCATGTCTGCATGATTCCCGAACCCGTAGGGTCTACACACTTAAGGTTCGATGACGCTAGGGTTATAAAGGAAGTTTGTATGTGGTTGCGAATGTTGTTGAGTCCCGGATGAGATCCCGGACGTCACGAGGAGTTCCGGAATGGTCCGGAGGTAAAGATTTATATATGGGAAGTCCTGTTTTGGTCACGAGAAAAGTTTGAGGCGATATCGGTAATGTCTGGGACCACGGGAGGGTCGAGGTCCACCAAGTGGGGCCACCAACCCCGAAGGATCGTGGGCCAAGTGTGGGAGGAACCAGCCCCAAAGGGGCTGGTGCCCACAAGAGGCTCAAGCGCAAGGGAGAGAGGAGGGCAAACCCTAGGCGAGATGGGCCCTAAGGCCCATCTAGTGGGCGCCTCCTCTCCTCCCCTCTTGGCCGCCTCCCCTTTTCCCATCTAGGGCTGCCGCCCCTCTGGGGTGGGAACCCTAGAGGCGCACCTCCTCCCTTTCCCCTATATATATGAGGCACAGGGGATGCCCATAACACAAGAGAGCCTCTCCCTCTCCAGCGCAGCCTGCCTCTCCTCCTCCTCCTCTCCCTTGGTGCTTGGCGAAGCCCTGCTTGGGATTGCCATGCTCCTCCACCACCACCACGCCTGCCAGTGCTGCTGCTGGATGGAGTCTTCCTCAACCTCTCCCTCTCTCCTTGCTTGATCAAGGCGTGGGAGGCGTCACCGCTGTACGTGTGTTGAACAGCGGAGGTGCCGTCCGTTCGGCACTAGGATCTCCGGTGATTTGGATCACGACAATACTGACTCCTTCAACCCCGTTCTCTTGAACGCTTCCGCTTAGCGATCTACAAGGGTATGTAGATGCACTCTCCTTCCCTCGTTGCTAGTTTCTCCATAGATAGATCTTGGTGACACGTAGGAAAATTTTGAATTTCTGCTACGTTCCCCAACATTTTCCCCGTTGTCCGTTTTGCAATCCGGCACTACTATGTCCCCCGGCGCCCCCTTTTGCCTCTTTTCGTGTGCGGGTGTTAAACATTCTCGGAATGGACCGAGGTTTGCCAAGCGGCCTTGGTATAGCACCGATGAACCGCTTTGTCAAGTTTAGTGCCATTTGGAGGTCGTTTGGTACTCCAACGGTTAACCGGGTAACCGCAAAGGCCTCTTTTGTTTGCAGCCCAACACCCCCTTCAAAGTGGCCCAAAACCCACCTAAACTTCCATCGTCTCGGTCGTTCGATCACGATCGCGTGGCCGAAAACCGCTTCTCATTTGGACTCTCCTAGTTCCTTCTACCTATAAAAAGGCAACTCCCCCGAAATTTTCGCCTAGTCCCCTTCGTCCTCAGCGCGCCGGACATTGTCCGCCGGCACCGGACACATCGCCGCCCATAGCAGCCAACCACCACGCGCCACGTGGCGTCCCGCCCACCTCACGCCCGGCCCGCGGAGCCATCAGCCCTTGAACCCTCGCGGCCCTCACGCCGCCGCCCGGCCCGGCTTCCCGATCGCCGCCGTCCCGCTCCCGACGGCCCGTGGCGTCCGGCCTCTCCCGTGGCAGCGCCGCCCGTCCGCCGCCCGCGGATCCCCGCCGCCCGCTTCCCTCGCCGCCAGCCGCCTCCGCCCGTTCCCGCCGCCTCGCCCGGCGCCCGCGCCGCGCCCTAGCCCTAACCCGCCGGCGGCTTCTTTCCGCCTCCGCTTTCGCGCCCGCGGCAAAACCCGAAACCGGTAGCGAACCAGCGAACCATTCGCCGCCCGCCGCCAGCGCCCGCCAGCGCCCAAAACTCCTCCCGCCGCCCGCCCGGCGTGCACCTACCGCCCTCGCCGGGACCCTCACGCCGCCGCCCGCGCAAAACCCGCGCGCCTCCGCCCGTCGTCGCCGCCCGGTCACCCTGCGGCAGCTCCCGCCGCCCCAGTCGTCTCGCGCCCGGCTCGGCGAGAAACTCCTCCGCCCAGCGCCGCCCAGTTCCAGCGCCGCCTCTGTAGGCGCTTCGCCCCTCGCCCTCCGTCGCCGTCAGTAGCCCGCCGGATCCGGCGGTCCGGGCAGGCCGCCTCCCCCATGCCTCCCCGGTGTTTCCCCTCGACGCCGGCCACCTCCCCTCCACTCCGGCGTGTTCTCCGGCCATCTTCGAAAACCGTGCAGATCTGCAGGTTGACCTCCGAAAATTCGTGTCCCTGATATTTTCAGCATAATCATGCCATGTTCATCGCATCGTAACTTGCTGCATACTGCTCCGTTTCATGTGTGTAATATGTCAAATTGTTAGACTCAACGAGTAATTCATTTCATTCCATTGCCTCATGTTCATTTGAGTCCATCTTGGTGCCTGAATCATCGTTGCAAGAGTTCTATATAATGTTAATCTGCTGAAACTGTTATAACTTGATGATTTGTCATTTTTGCCATGTTTGATGTGTGCATCCTATGAGGTTGATGTCTACATGTGTTTTGTGCTATGTCATGCCATATTCAAAGTGGTGCCATCCATGTATTTTTGTGGGTCTTGTAGTGTGTGCATCGAGCTTGTTAAGTAGGGTACTTGCTGTTACTGTTTTGCTAGGCTGATTATGTTATATTATGATGCTATGTAAACATGTTGCTACTAATCATTCTATGAATAATCTGGAGATGTTCACTAAGTATGTTTTGTTATACATGTCTTGCTCTATCCATCCATGCCCTTTGTTGAAATTTTAGTCTGCTGTAACTTGTTGTAATTTTGCTCTCAAATTGCTAAATAATGTTGCTGTCAGCCTGGTAACATTAAGTTCAATGTTGCCATGATTGTTGTTAGTGATCCATGCACTCTATGAACTTGATATTGCCATGCTTAGCTTCATAAACATGTATTATTACTGTGAGTTGCCTTTCCATGCCATGTGTTGCTCTGTGGTGAGTGGTTCAAGCTCACCAACATGCCTACTTATTGTTGTTCCTGCCATGTATGAATCTGTCATATAACTTGCCATGTTTATATGGGTGCCATCATATTTTCTGATCCTTTTTGGCTCATGATTAATAAAGGACTTCTGTTCTATGCAATTAGTAGATTCATGTCATGCCTTTGTTTTCCATGATAAGTTCCTGTAGCATGTTGTTTGATAGCTCTAAACATTGCAACCTGATGTTATTTCCTGATAAGTCTGAAACTGTTAGTATTTGCAATCTTGCCATGTCATTTTGAGCATGTTCTAGTGATTTCTGGAGATAGCTCAGTGTTCATGTTTTGTCATATTTTACCTGTAATGCATTCCCATGCCTTTTGTTTTTACGTTGGGGTGCTGTAGCCTATTGTTTTGATGCTCGTGATATGCCTAGTTACTGTTTTGGACAGCTTGTCCTTTAAACTTGTATAGGGTGTATGTGTTGAACCGTTGCTCCGTTTTGAGTGTGCTCTATATGAAACTTGCTTAGAATTGCATGTAGTTTCATATTATCATGTTGCATCCTTGTTTTGAGGTGTTTGCTTGATGTTTGTATGCATTTTGCATCAAGGCCATGTTTAACTTGTTTTGCTCATATCTTCTAGGCCGTAGCTCTGAATTAAATGAACTTTATATGTAACTTGAATAGAATTTCGTGTAGATCATCGTGGCGCATCTTAACTTGCTAGTTAACAACTTGAACATAAGGTTTATTCAGATCTGGACCAATTTCGAAATTTGCATATGAGGACTTACCGGAATTGTTATATGTTGTTTCCGGCCTCATTTAACCTTGCTTGGATGTGTTGCTCTTGTATGCATCATCTCTTGCCATGAGTAGCTTCATGTAGCCTTGTCATGCATCATGCTTGGTTGTGCATCATGTCATGCCTATGTGTGGTGTGTTTACCATGTTGTGTGCTTCTTCTCAATAGTTCCCGTTTCGTTGCGATCGTGAGGATTCGTTCGTCTTCATAGCGGGATTTCAGGAAAGATGACCGTCACCTTGGATCTCATTACTATCATTGCTATGCTAGTTGCTTCGTTCTATCGCTATGCTGCGTTACCTATCACTTGCTTATCAAGCCTCCCAAATTGCCATGAACCTCTAACTTTTGTCACCCTTCCTAGCAAACCGTTGTGTGGCTATGTTACCGCTTTTGCTCAGCCCCTCTTATAGCGTTGCTAGTTGCAGGTGAAGATGAAGATTGCTCCATGTTGGATTATGTTTATGTTGGGATATCACAATATCTCTTATATTTATTAATGCATCTATATAGTTAGTAAAGGGTGGAAGGCTCGGCCTTATGCCTGGTGTTTTGTTCCACTCTTGCCGCCCTAGTTTCCGTCATATCGGTATTATGTTCCCGGATTTTGTGTCCCTAACGCGGTTGGGTGATTTATGGGACCCCTTGACAGTTCGCTTTGAATAAAACTCTTCCAAAGAAGGCCCAACATTGGTTTTACCATTTGCCTCACCTAGCCCTTTTTCCCTTGGGAGTCGCGCTCTCAAGGGTCATCTTCATTTTAGCCCCCGGCCAATGCTTGTCTAAGTGTTGGTCCAAACTAGAGCCACTTGCAGCGCCACCTCGGGAAACTTGAGGATGGTTCTAGTTGTACGTCTTGCTCATCCGGTCGTGGCACGAGACGAGATCTGTGGCTACTATCAGGATGTCGGCACGCCGGGAGGTCTTGCTGGTCTTGTTTTATTACTGTTGAAATGTCTTGTAGCCGGGATTTTGAGACTGATCGGGTCTTCCCGGGGAGAAGGAATATCCTTCGTTGATCGCGAGAGCTTATCCTTCCCGGGGATTTTGAGACTGATGGGCTAAGTTGGGACACCCCTGCAGGGTTTGAACTTTCGAAAGCCGTGCCCGCGGTTATGTGGCAGATGTGAATTTGTTAATATCCGGTTGTAGTAAACTTGAAGTAAACTCTTCTAAAATACACCAATCGTGTGCGTAACCGTGAGTGTCTCTTTTCGGGGTGGATCGAGAGGAGAACACGGTTTCCGGGTTATGTTTGACGTAAGTAGGAGTTCAGGATCACTTCTTGATCATTACTAGTTGTCGACCGTTCCTCTTGCTTCTCTTCTCACTCTCATTTGCGTATGTTAGCCACCATATATGCTTAGTCGTTGCTGCAACCTCACCACTTTACCCCTTCCTTTCCCTTTAAGCTTTGCTAGTCTTGATACCCATGGTAATGGGACTGCTGAGTCCTCGTGGCTCACAGATTACTACACCAACAGTTGCAGGTACAGGTTATGCGATGATCATGACGCGAGAGCGATGTTTATTTGTGTTGGAGTTCTTCATCTGCTTCTTCGATCGTGGGATAGGTTCCGTGTCGGCAGCCTGGGCTAGCAGGGTGGATGTCGTTTGAGTTTCTGTTTATGATTCATCCGTAGTCGGATGTTGATGTTGTATGTTGTATTGTTGTATTCTTGTGACATTGTATGTATTGGATGTATCCCCACTATTATGTTATGTTGATGTAATGATATCCACCTTGCAAAAGCGTCTTCAAGATGTGCTTCTATCCTTGGTGGGACCTTCGAGTTCCTTTTGGATAGGGTCGCATCTTGGGCGTGACATTATGTGAGTACGGTTTATTTATCGGTGCCTTCGTTAATTGTATAGATTGTCCGGAGTATCAAGCGGATTGGAATTAATCGTTAGACTACTTCAACAGCGTTCAAGGCAAGCTACACTTTTTGATTATGCTCATCTTATATTCTGCTATGCATGTGTCGTTGATGCTATGATATATATATATATATATATATTTGGCCTGATATGTGTATCCCCTGTTGTCATGTTTTGGTATTGATTGTCTTATGTGATGTTGTGATCAACTTGCTATGGTAGACGTGGGCATGTGTCAAGTGATTCATGGAAGTGGTGAGTGTTTATAGTCGTAGGCTCAGGATTATTAACCAGGTGAATGCGTCACTCGCAGAGCACTCTATTGTCCCTAGAGAATGCGCCATTGACAGAGCGCACTTGAGGCGAGGTAATAGTTTTCGGAACTTAAATCAGGTGAATGCGTCCTTGGCAGAGCGCTCTTTTGTTCCTAGAGAATGCACCATTGATAGAGCGCACTTGAGAGATACTTCTGAAGTTCTTGTCATGTTTTTTTAGAATCTTTGGGTTATCTTGGGCGAGTAAATTAGGGACGGTTGTGTGTCCAGGTAGTGGAGGTAGGTGAAGACATTCTTCTCCAAATTAACTTGAGTGTTTTGTTTGTCATACTTTACTTGTGGATGTAGGTTTGCTATATCATACTGTGTGATTTGCCAATACATTCAATGTATTGACCCTTTGTGGCTGCAACTTATCATGTTGCATGATTTTTATATGATCAGTGAGATACAATAGGGTCGCGAGTCTTCACTCAACATGTTCTGCAGTGGGCATTGATGGACTCATCGTTTATTATGCTACCATTCCGCTGTTATTATTGAATAAGTTAGCCATGTGCTAATCAGTTTGTAATACTTTATAAATTCTGGATCATACTAGTAAATGATGCACTCTTGTTATTTGATATTCATATGTACTGTGTGTGCTAGCGAGTCGATCCAGGGACTAGCACAGCAAGCACAAAGACATCGAATCTTATCAGATTCGGATCGTTACAGGTTTAGTTATTGTAATAAAGTTTTTTCTAGTTGGACTGCGCGAGCCTCCAAATTATTAGTGAGCAAACTTGTAGATGATGTATCTCTACTGATTAATCAATAAAGCTAGCCATGATAGCATTCCCTAAAAAAATCACAGACATGTATACCGATGCGGACGCTCTTTTTCGGTGAAAAAAATCAAACAATTTTGGAGGCTTTATGGGAGTTTGGACAATAGCCACGTAGAACTCCAAAACCCCAGCCTGCCCAAAAACCCTTCCGGACCCGCGCATCCATCCATCTTTCTGCGCATCCATTTTCTCTCTTGCATCCGCCGCCCAAAAAATAATAGATACATTGGAGACGTATCTACAATTTTTTTTGTTATTTCATGCTATTATGTTATCAATATTGAATACTTTGTATGACTTCTTGTGCTATTTTATATCATTTTTGAAGACTAATCTATAAACCCAGTGCCTAGTGTCGGTTGATGTTCTCCACTTATTCTTGGTTTTCCAGAAAATCAGTACCAAACGGAGTCCAAACGCTACGGAACTAGTTGACGTTTTTTTCTGAACAAAAGAGACCCTAGAAATTTCGGGGGGAGACCAGACGGCAATCAAGGAGACGCTAGGGCTGGGCGTTCGGTTTATATGGCTAATATGGTTTGGTTTATTCGGTTTTTTATCATTTCAGTTTTGAAGAAATGGAAACCGAAATAATCACACAAAATTTAGAAACCGAACCATATTACCCATAATATATTGGTTTGGTTTATTCGGTTAATCGAAAAACCAAAATACATGCACTCACTAGTATAAGTGTAATGACTCATGAGCACTGATTTGCATTGTATAGAATGCATAAAAATAACCACAAGGGCTAACAACCTTAGCATCAATCAATGGTTTATTCCGTCAAGCAAACTAGTGGACATAATTAATTGGAAAAATCACATGGAACGTGAAATGTATTATGTACTGATAAATACATGTGATGCCTCTAAACTAAGCAGCTCTAGTCATGTTAGCATGGTCTTACGTAGGAGTACTAGTTAGACTGAGAGACTAGAAACGTAGAGCAATTGTCAAAGTACCTGTGATCTAAGCGGCTAGCCGGACATCCGCCATAATCAACAAGGACAGGCCCATGATTGCTAGCTCGCTGGAGCCAGGCCGGATGTTAAGTTGTTCGTCGATGGCTGGAGAGGCCGCCACTTAATTTACTTTTTGGCAAGAACTCCGCATAATGGAGTGACAGTTGACGACTAGGTTTACCAACGTGGGAAGTGGGAGGGTGGGGGCTGTGGGGCGATTACTTGTTACTGCTAGGTTGGGCCAGTAGGAAAATGGGCCCCGGTGCACTTTCGGAAACAAGGTATTACACGGGGTATTCTACATATTGTTTTTTTATCTATTCGGTTTCTGGGACTGAAAACCGAACACAAACCAAACACCGAACAATCTTAAAATATCCCACCGAACCAAAAATCCAACAGGTGAATTAACCAACAAATCGGTTAATACGGTTCAATTCGGTTTGGTTTTTTGGTTTTCGGTTTAACAGTGCCCACCCCCTGAGACGGCAAGGCAAGAGGGCGACCGGGGGGAGGGGGGGGGGGGGGAGGGCGCCATGTTATCTGAAACGTCTCCAATATATTTATAATTTTTTATTGTTTCATGCTATTATAATATCAATCTTGGATATTTTATATGACCTTTTGTGCTATTCTATATCATTTTTTAGACTAATCTATTAACCCAGTGCCTAGTGTCAGTTGTTGTTTTCTGCTTGTTTTTTGTTTTCTAGAAAATCAGTACCAAACAAAGTCTAAACGCTACGAAACTTTTTAACTTTTCTTTGGACAAAAGAGACCATAGAAGCTTTGAGAGGAGACCTGGCAACAAGCAAGGAGACGACAAGGCAAAAAGACACGCCTTGTTGCCTTTGTGGGCCCTTCTTGGCTCTGTTTGACCTAATTCCACCTTTATAAATTCTCTAATATTGGGAAACCAACAGAGAGCCACCTGAAACACTTTTTCCGCTATTGCAAATTTCTATTCTTCTGTGATCCCATCTAGAGGCCTTTTCTGGTACTCTGCTGGAGGCGGGAATCGATCACGAAGAGCTTCTACATCATCCTTGCTGCCTTCTGATGATGCGTGAGTAGTTCACCACATACACACGAGTCCATAGCTTTTTTTAGAAAAGGAGGATGACCCCCGGCCTCTGCATCTGGTCGATGCATGCGGCCACTTTATTGATTATTCTCGAGATCCTTACAAAGTATTACAACAATATGCTTGAATCCGCCATCTTGGCATCATATGCCCCTACTCCTATCCATATGATGAAGGGGCGCTAGGTGGGCCAAATACCCAGTCCACTCACCTAAGCCTATCATCAAAAGCCAGAGGCCCCAGCCGAGCCACATACCGGGTCTGGGGCAGAACTGGTTTGATGCACTCACATGTGTCGTCGCTGCCATCTTCCACTGGTCCGTCTTCAGAGCAGATATTGAAGCTTCTACCTTGTCAGGCCACTCTGCCATCGACGTCACCATGACGCCAGACAGCAACCCCCTCCTGCGCGAGTCCATCACAGACGGGCGCCGAAGTCTCCACCGCACCATGCGGCGAGATCTGCCGTCATCAATGTGCGTGATGAAGCACCGCTCCACCAAAAAGCCGCCACGGGTCCCTCGAACCCGTGTACGCCTCCAAGAATGACGCCCCAAGGAGGAAATGACACCAACGCGCCCGCCGTCATCGATCTCTTGATCTAGGGTTTCCCCCGGAGGTAGCGGATAGAGGTCTGGAGCTTCTCCACGGCGATGCCTTCAAGAAGGTAATGACACAAAAGAGTGCCTCCAACGCCGGTCTTGGCATCAAGCCGAGAACTAGGTTTTCACCCGGATCCGCTGAAGGAACCTCCATCAAGCATCGTGTACACGGGTCGTCGCCGCGTCGCCACCACCACACCGGGGCCCCAACGCAACCGCCAGCACGACCACCGTGCCTAGCAGCCATGGAGGCCCGGGGTCACCACGCCCGCCGGCAGCCACGCCTAGGTCTCGACCGGCCAGATCCAGATCCGGAGAAGGGGATCGGGACGGAACGGAGACCTCCGGTCGCCGCAGCCGCATGCAACACCACCGGACGAAGCTCCATCACCCCCGTAGCCACCGCGCCATGCCGCCGCCGCGCCCTCGCAGCACCACGCCGCCAAGCACCGCCGTCGACAGAGCACCGCGCCATGGTCAGAGGGCGGGGAGCCACGCCGAGGAGAGACCCCGCCGCCGTGCCGGCTTTGCCCGGCAAGAGCTCTTGGCAGCAAGCGAGGGGAGGAGGAAAGGAGGTCGGCCGGTGGCTGGGATCTGGATTCCTCCCGTGTCGCCTCGAGGAGGGACGCGGGGGTCGGGGGTCCCTGGGAGACGGAGCTCTGTAACCGCCACCTAAAAGATGGCTTTCTCTCTCTCTCTCTCTCTCTCTCTCTCTCTCTTCTCTCTCTCTCTCTCTCTCTCTCTCTTTCATCTTCAATACAATGTTCTCCTCGATGTTCTTGGACTTCTATCCGATGTAATATTCTTTTATTGTGTGTCTGTTGGGATCCGATGAATTGTGGGTTTATGATCTTAATATTTTTTTGACTGGAGATCTTAATATTTATGATAAGTAATGGAGTCTTTTCTGAACTTTATTATGCATGATTGGCATAGCTTTGCATTTCTCTCCTATCTATCTGTTTAGCTTGGCCAACTAGATTGATTTAACTTCAGTGGGAGAGGTGCTTTGTAATGGGTTCAATCTTGCGGTGCTCTATATCCCAGTGACAGAAGGGGATAAGACACGTATTTGTATTGTTGTCATTAAGGATAAAACAATGATTTTTATTCATATTGATTGGGGTTACTTTGTCTACATCATGCCGTCTTGCTTAAGGCATTACTCTATTTTTTTATGAACTTAATACCATAGATGCATAGCGGTTGATTGGTGTAGTAATAGTAGTAGACGCGGGTAGGAGTCGGTCTACTTGTCTCGGGCGTTATGCCTATATCATGATCATTGCCTTAAATATCGTCATAACTATGTGCTTTTTTTATCAATTACCCATCTCTCGAGTCCATGTTTGTGTTCTGTAAGGTCTGTACTTGATTGGTAAGCATTTTAATGAAAAAGATGAACCTTGTTGGGAACTCGTGCATGTATATGTCCATGCAAAGGTGTAATGCCTCTATATTTGTAAATAAACGAGTTTCCTTCGGCAGGCTATCTTGCCGGTATCCTCTATTTGGTTGTCGGGGACTAAGCCTACCGCACAAACTGTAAGAGGGACCAGCCCCGCCAACTTTTTTCTCATCAAAGGATACTGCGACCATCCTGACCGAAGCAGCATTCGAGTCAAGGAATGGGAGCACCTAAGTTTCAAAAAGTGGCGAGGTTTTCCTATACACAAGTATTTGCTTACAGAACATCTATGGACAGGAGATAGAACTTACCTGTTTGGCTTGCCAGAGATCGCAGTGCTGGTTCATCTTTCCATCTACCTTTAAAGGCCAAGTTCACGGCGGGAACACATGCATGCAACTTGTCGGGGGCCCCCAACGCTTCATTCATTTTCTCTGTTGTTCAGGGTCTGTGCCTGGCTTTGTAAAAGGGGTTACATGCAACTGAGGCAAGGCCTGTACAAAAGGGTGGCTGCCGGACAGGGCCCGACAGCCGCCCCTTACAGGTAGAACTTGCGGAGATGCTCAATATTCCATGAGTTTTGCAATTGAATGCCATCTCCGGTCTCCAGATGGACTGCACCAGTGTCCGTGACTCGCACTACCCGGTAAGGGCCTTCCCACTTTGGCGTCAACTTGTTTGTACCCTTGGCGGACTGAACGCACCTAAGGACAAGGTCACCTTCCTCAAAACATCGGGCATGAACCCTGCGGCTGTGATAACGACGCAGGGCTTGCTAATAGCGTGCAGCACGCGTAGCAGCCTGATACGTCTCCAACGTATCTATAATTTTTGATTGTTCCATGCTATTATATTATCTGTTTTGGATGTTTATGGGCTTTATTAAACACTTCCATATTATTTTTGGGACCAACCTATTAACCCAGAGCCCAGTGCCAGTTTCTGTTTTTTCCCTTGTTCCAGTGTTTCACAGAAAAGGAATATCAAACGGAGTCCAAATGGAATGAAACCTTTGGGAGAGTTATTTTTTGGAGCGGAAGCAATCTAGGAGACTTGGAGTGTACGTCAGGAAGCAACAAGGTGGCCACGAGGTAGGGATGCGCGTTTGCCCCCCTGGGCGTGCCCTCACCCTCGTGGGCCCCTTGTGGCTCCCCTGAGCGACTTCTTTCGCCTATATATATCCATATACCCTAAAAACTTCGGGGAACAGAATAGATCGGGAGTTCCGCCGCCGCAAGCCTCTGTAGCCACCAAAACCAATCGGGACCACTGTTTGACACCTGCTTGGGAGGGTGAGCCCTCACCGGTGGCCATCTTCATCATCCCGGCGCTCTCCATGAAGAGGAGGGAGTAGTTCACCCTCGGGGCTGAGGGTATGTACCAGTAGCTATGTGTTTGATCTCTCTCTCTCTCTCTCTCTCTCTCTCTCTCTCTCGTGTTCTTGACTCGGCACGATCTTGATATATCGCGAGCTTTGCTATTATAGTTGGATCTTATGATGTTTCTCCCCCTCTACTCTCTTTGTAGCGACCTGACCCAAAATCGGTCAAGTCTCTGTGTCTGTACCATCCCAAGATCATGCTGGCACTCACAGTACATTGATGAAATAAACAAAGTTCAATCACACCTGAACTTATTACCCGATTCTCATATCGAGTCTTTATTACAATAGAATAAATTGACCGAAGGCCAACTCATGAGAAATAAACTAAGTAAAGCTGCGAAGCGTAGAAGAATAGCGAGTCCATCCGACTCCAAAGGGCAATCGCCAAGCGCCGGGCGTAGCCTCACTCTGATCGGAATAAACCTACGCAACATAAGACGTTGCAGCCGTGTAGGTCAAAGATTTTGAATATCTTTGGCGAGTCATGAAGAGAGAACAATAATAAAATTACTAACACTATATGCAATTTGGCTGTGGGGCTCTAAGTTCCATCATTTTTGCGAAAAGCCGCTTTTTCCTACAATAAGGTCTTGTTTGCAATTACTACGAAATTGTTGGTAGTTATTGAGATGGTTCCGCCAACCAATGTCTCATTCCCAAATTATTAAGTAATAACCCCTCAATTAAATTATTAATTTCAGTGTTGAGATTTCAAATACTCCAAGTTCCAGAGGCTCAAATGTCCGTGAATCGGGGACACGGCTAATCGATTAGATCTTTTCTCTGCAGAGGTTTGCGCACTTTACCCATAAGAATCGTTCCCTCCTTTTAAGTCTTCGCACTTCAGAGTGTTTGAAGACAGTGATTTAACGTAAACAGGGTCTTCCAAGAGTTCCTCAGGCCCTTTGCCGGTGCCCATCCAATCCTACCGTTCTTCTACATCTCGTAGCACCGTCCGGCCAGAGTCACACCTAGGGTCGACCAAGCCGAGCCCATAATGGCTTGCGGCTGCACAGTAAGCTTCGGTCAATGGGGTATCCATCCGCCTCTTCGTGGCTGGGTGAAGCTTTCGCAAGATGTCATGGCGCTTCTCCATGCATCCCGCCAACCACCGGATTCTCCAGGTGCCCGTCACAAATCCTCCACCCAGTGAGTGAATTTGAAGTCCATCTTGATCTTGAGGTCATGGGGTTGCCATCATCTTTAAGACTCTCACATCTCCCTTATGAATTCACTCAACCAACCCGTCTCTGAGCATAGCAAAATAAACTACTTCGTCCGGGTCATGGTAACAAGGGGAATTGGTTCATCCTACCTCATGATACTACTCAAGAACATAACTTCAAAATTTCACCTACTGCATGCATGGTGGGGAGGTAATTCTAATGCAATAAAAATCATAGGTATTGTAAAGAAAACATGATCAATGACTTGCCTTGCTGACGATCCTCGTAAGCTAGGGACTCGTAGTAGCAAGCTTCGCACTCCGGAAACTCTACCGAGACAAACAATAATTCACAATAAGCATATAGTATATGATCACTTACATAACAGCATAGTAACATAACACACCAAAACAAACGAATCAAAACCCAAAGGAAAACTCGAAGAAATCCAACTCAAAGTTTTCCTACTTCAAGCAATAACTAAAAATAGTTTTATATAACAAAGATTTTCTCAACATAACCTAAGCATGGGTTTTTGTTAACTTAACAGAAAAGAATGCATTAAGCAACTAGGAGCAAAAAGGAATCAATTTAAAAGCTATTATAAAACTCCTATTAGGCCTAAAGCAAATTTTAGTAGGAAAAATAAAATAAAAGTTTTATTTATTATAAATAAAAGTTTATGCTCTAAAGTGACATAAACTAACCTAGAATAATCAATCACATTTGAAATATAAATTTATTTGCTAATTAAAATAATAGGATAAAGGTAGCTAGTTAATTAATTTAGAATAGCATGGTTCTGCTAGAAACTGTTTTTTTATTAATCCTAAAATGCCCAAATTAATTCCTACGGTTAGGCAATGTCAAAACAAAGTTGGGACAAAAAGAATCATTAAAAAATAATTTTCCTAACTCATTTTATAGCAGATTTACTATTCTGACTAAATCTAAAATAAAGCAATTTTAAATAATTTTAACATAGCTAATTATATATTCTACAGAATCTATAAGAAATTTGCAAACTAACAAAAAAATAATCACTTAAAAATATTATGTAGATTAAAAGATATGAATTTTTCAAATGTGAAACTATTATGTTAAAACAGAAAACGAAAATAAAAGAAAAAATGGCCTAATGGGCCTAACTAACGCCATGTGCGTAATATAACTAAACGGGCCCTAGGGTTAAACGAATCGGGCCGGTCTAAATAAAAACCCTAACTTAAAATTAAATCGAACTAACCGGGAAAAACCCGGTTCACTAATTGACCTAATAAAACCCATACCCCTTGGGGTTCTAATCTAGACCGTCGAGATTAGATCGGACGGGAGGAAACTCCGTGACTTACCGGAGATCGACGGCGGCGGCTCAAGCGGCGAAAAGGCCGCTTGCCTCCGGTGGTCGGGCGTCGGCGGAGTGCTCTCTGGTGCGGGCGCGACGAGGGGTGGTTCGTGGAGTCAACGGGCTCGGGAGGGCTAGGCGTCGCGACGAGGTAAATGGCGGCGGCGGTGTTCGCAACTCCGGTGAGTGCGTCGGCGAGAGAGAGGGGTCCGTGAGGGCGAAGGGGAAAACGGGTCGAGGGGGGTATAAATAGGCGGGCCTCATCTTGGGCGAGGGCAATCGGAGAGATCGAATCCCGGATCCTTGAGATCCGTGAGCGGCGCGCGGGCGAGTGGCGTGGGCGAGGTTGACGACGGTGGGGTCCACCTGTCGGCGACGGCGGGAGCGGGCGCTCGGTCGGCCGACGCGGGAGTTTCGGCCAGTGCGGTCGGCTCATTTGGCTGGCTCGGTGTTATCGGGCCGGTTGATGGGCCGCTGGGTGGGTCGCCAGTGCTCATTGGGGCAGTTATTCGGCTGGCGCCTGGGTCTTTTCTTTTTCTAATTTAATTTTTTTTGAAAATAAAAACAGAGATATAAAATATAAAATATAAATATTTTATATAGGACATATATATATCAAAATGATCAGGGGAATATTCCCTATCATTTGAACATTTTTCCAGGGGCAAAATCCAAAGTTTATGAAAATCATTTTTTTCAAAATTCAAATAAAACTCAAATTTGAATTCAAAACTTTTGGCATTGTTTTCTTCTGATATTTTTGGAGTGTCATGTTTACTCCTCTCATACTTTTTCTCAAGTATTTATCAGGCATAGTTTTTGAAATGATTTCAAATGCCAAAATTTTTGAATTCAATTTCCAACGACTCCAAAACTTCTGAAACTTCAAATGCCACACAAATTCAAATAGAATGCATAGATGCTTAGCTATAATTGTAAAACATTCCAAATAGGAAATTTGGGATGTTACAAACCTACCCACCTTAAGATGAATCTCGCCCTCGAGATTCGGGTTGGCTAGCAAATAGGTGTGGATGGTCTCGAAGGAGGTCTTCTTCTCGCTCCCAGGTGGCTTCCTCTTCGGAGTGGTGACTCCACAAAGACCTTGCAAAACTTGATGATCTTGTCATGGGTGACTCGTTCGCAGCCTCGAGAATTCGAACGGTTTCTCCTCATAAGTCGATCACCGCCGAAATGTATGGCTTCAAGGGCACCGTGTCTCTCAACGGAATATCGCCCATGTCGGCATGACACTTCTTCACCGAGAAACATGGAAGACATCATGAACTCCGGACAATCCTTCCGGCAATTCCAACTTGTAAGCAACTTCTCCACGACGTTCGAGGATTTTGTAGGGGCCAATGAACCGGGGTGCTAACTTTCCTTTGACACCAAACCTCTTGATTCCACGAAGTGGAGACACACGAAGATATGCTCGGTCTCCCGCTTCGTAAGTTACTTCCTTGCGTTTACTGTCGGCATAACTCTTCTGCCTCGACTGAGCTATCTTGAGCCTATCTCGAATCAGCTTGACTTTCTCTTCGAATCTACGATAAGATCGGGACCGAAAAGTTTCGATCTCCAACACCATCCCACAAAGAATGGTGTTCTCGCACCTCCTTCCGTGATAGAGCTTGAAAGGGGCCATCTTCAGATCGGTGCGATAATCGTTGTTGTATGAGAACTCTGCGTATGGCAAATTATCATCCCAGCTAGACCCATAGTCTAGCACACAAGCTCTCAACATGTCCTCCGTAATCTGGTTGACTCTCTCGGTCATCCATCATCTGCGGATGAAAAGTCATCTTGAACTCCAGCCTCGTACTCCAAAGTTTCATGCAATCGATTCCAAAACTTTGAGGTAAATTGTGTTCCTCTATCGACACAATACTCCTCGAACTCCATGCGCATATACGATCCTGGTCATGTATATCTTGGCCAACTTAGCACTGGTATAGGTAGTTTTCACGGGAATAAAGTGAGCTACCTTGGTCAATCGATCAACCACTACCCAGATGGAATCATAGCCTGAACGTGTCCTGGGTAATCCCGTGATAAAATCCATTCCAAGTCTTTCCCATTTCCACTCGGGAATCGGCAAAGGTTGAAGTAACCCAGCTGGCTTCTGATGTTCCGCCTTTACTCGCTGGCAAACATCGCATACTGCTACGTACTCAGCAATATCCTTCTTCATACCATCACCGAAACTTTCCTTCAAATCCAGATACATCTTGGTGTTACCGGGTGAATCGAGTACGGTGAATCATGAGCCTCCTGAAGAATTAGCTTTACGAGTTCGGGATCATTGGGTACATAAATACGATCCTCGTACCATATAGCTCCGTATTCATCCTTACGAAACCCTTTAGCTTTTCCTTCATTCATCCTTTTCTTTATCTCGTCAATTTCCTTATCCGACTTCTGGGCTTCACGAATTCTTTCGGTCAAAGTGGACTGAACTTTCAGAGTTGCAACAGCTCCTCTCGGAACTATCTCCGAGGAGATCTCGAGGTCATCGACTAACTCCCTGGGTAATCCTCCCGCTATAAGAGTATTCACATAACTCTTACGGCTCAAAGCATCTGCTACAACATTAGCTTTCCCACAGGTGATAATGCAATCTCATGTCATAGTCCTTTATTAACTCTAGCCATCTCCTCTGCACGAGGTTCAACTCTTCTGCGTGAAAATGTACTTCAAGCTCTTATGATCTGTAAACATCACAACTATTTCCGATAAGAAAATGTCTCCAGGTCTTGTGTGCGTGCATTACGGCTGCTAACTCCAAATCATGTGTGGCATAATTCATCTCGTGAGGTCATAGCTGTCTGGAGGTATAAGCTACAACTTTTCCTTCCTGCATGAGTACTCCTCCGAGTCCCTGACGAGAAGCGTCACAATATACCTAGTAATCCTTGTGTATGTCCGCAAAATCAAGATCGGGCTGTAACCAAACGCTTTCTTCAATTCACGAAAACTGGCTTCACAATCCTCGGTCCAAATGTACTTGGCTTCCTTCTTCAACAGCTCGGTCATAGGCTTGGCAATCTTCGAGAAGTTCTCAATAAACCTCCGATAATATCCTGCGAGTCCGAGAAAAGCTGCGGATCTCCTTGATCGAGGTGGGCGATCGCCAATCGGTGGTCGACTCAACCTTGGCGGGGTCAATCGCTATTCCTTCTCCTGAAATAACATGTCCGAGGAATCCGACTTCCTTCACCAAAATTGACATTTGCTGAACTTGGCATACAACTAATGTTCTCGAAGTTTCTCGTAACTAGACGCAAATGTTCCTTATGCTCTTCCTCGTTCTTGGAGAAAATCAGTATATCATCGATGAACACCACGACAAACTTGTCCAGATATTCCATAAATACCTTGTTCATCAAATTCATGAAGTATGCAGGAGCATTAGTCAATCCAAATGACATGACGGTATACTCATATAAACCATACACGTAGTGAATGCTGTTTTGGGTATATCTTTTTCACGAATCTTCAACTGATGATACCCTGATCAAAGATCAATCTTGGAGAATACCTTGGCTCCAACTAGCTGATCAAACAGATCATTAATCATCGGCAGAGGGTACTTGTTCTTGATGGTCACCTCGTTTAGCGAACGATAATCCACAACCATTCTCAAGGTTCCATCCTTCTTCTCTACCAAACGAACTGGGGCTCCCCATGGTGATGAGCTTGGCCGAATATATCCTTTCTCCAATAGCTCATTAATTTGATTCTTGATCTCTTTCAAATCGTTCGGAGGCATCCGATAGGGTCTCTAGGATATCAGGGCTGTGCCGGGCAATAACTCAATCAGAAATTCAATGTCCCTGTCAGGTGGCATTCCTGGTAATTCCTCCGGAAATACATCTGGAAAATCTTGCACTACTGGCACTTCCTCCTGAACAACTCCCGTGAGGGAATTCACCTGATTCTTCATCTGGCTATGTCTGGATACATACTTGATCCTCTTACGCTTTCCGGGGTGGTGGCGGAATAGACTTCTTGAGCACGCCTATGTTTCCTTCAAACTTCGTCAACCAATCCATGCCTAGGATTACATCCAAGGTCCGGGTTTCCAACACTATGAGGTCTGCGGAAATTTATGGTTCCCGATGTTGAGGGTTGCATGACAGCCTAAACTCGCCATCATTTCTCCTCCTGCAGGCCCGCTGAAGGGGGCTTCTAAGGGTTTTAGTGGGCAACCCGTACTTTTCCACAACTACCCTTGATATGAATGAATGCGTTGCACCGTAATCAAAGAGTACCAATACTGAACGTGAATTCAATAAAACTTACCAACCACGATTATGCGGCTGATCATAGACGTCCTCCACGTCAATGTGGTTCACGAGCACGAGGTAAAGGGTTGGGCTTCTTCGCTGAGCTTCCATTGCCGCTTCCATTCCTCTGCTTGGCCTCCGGCAACGGTGGCATAGTGCCCTGTTTTCGGCACTTGAAAGCGGTGATGTGACTCGGATCTTTCGAGCCGGCGGGGCGATCTTTGGTTGCCATTGCCGCTTCCATTGCCATTGCACGACTTGTTGTCCTGGTTGCGGTTGTTCCCATTTCCTCCATGGTTATGACCTCCATGGTTGTGATGGGTATGCCCTCCTGAGTATGGGGCATAACGGGGCTTCTGCTAAGCTCCTGAGCTGTACTTCCCCTGGCTGTACTTCCACTTGCGGCTATCAATCTGCTGCTGCTTGCCTTCAAGTATGGTGGCCTTGTCTACCAGCTCCTGGTAGTTGGTGAAGGTAGCCACCATAAGCTGCATACCCAGCTCGTCATTGAGTCCCTCGAGAAACTTCTCCCGCTTATGCGGCATCCGTAGCCACATCATCCGGGCATAGCGAGCTAACTTGCTGAACTCATCCAATGCATCGCCCCACAAGTATGGTTCCCCGGCGTAAGTTGGAACTCACGCTTCTTCGCACTCATGGCTCCAACTGAAACATGAGCGGTGCGGAAAGCTTCTTGGAACTGATCCCACGTGATGGTGCCGATGGGATAAGTGGCGGTGTTGTTCTCCCACCAAGAAGCTGCAGGTCCATCAAGTTGATGTGCGGCAAAGCGCACCTTCTCTGCATCGGTGCATCCAACAGTGATTAGCTCTCTTCCGACCTTGCGGAGCCAATCATCGGCCACAATCGGCTCAAGGTCGCTAGAGAACACCGGGCGGATTCAAATTTTAGGAATCGAGTCAAGTTGTCAACAGGGGTGGTGGTGGTGGATTGTTGTTGTTGTTGTTACGATTGGATGAGTATCTCGCATGAGGGCATTCTGCTGCTGGAGTAGCTGGGTGAGCTCCGTGGAAAACCGTGTCACGTCTCGGAGGCATCTCGTGTTTTGGAGTGGATGAGAAAATTAGAATAGAACAAGGGTCTAATGAGAAAATATCACTACCCATATGAATGCACAATCATAATCACACCAATCATTTATTCATTCCACTCAAACATGGTTCAATCTCGGATTACAAAATATCTCACGACTAATCAAAAATAACGGCCTAACTGATCGACGGAAAATAAAATAACATGGTGGTCGGCTAAATGTCTTCATCAATAATCCTTGCGTCCTCCAGTGCGATGTCCTCCGGTGGGCGTCCTCGATGCGCGCCTCCTCTTGCGGCTTTCTCCGGTGGAACTCCCTTCATAATCCTGATCATTGCTCACGAGAGGTCCGTCATCTCCACTCGGAAAAGGTCCTCTCCCAAGTCCATCTTTTCCTCTAATGCGCAACCTTCATCTTCGTGTCGTCGACTCTCTCCATGAAGTCCGCGATTTCTTCCTCATGGTCAAGGAAGTCTGCGTGTGCCTTCTCCTCCAGTTCAGCTTCACGGAACAACAGCCTCTGTGTACCTTGAAGTTACGGCCAGTCTGGATCTCCCGTTTCTGAGGAGACACTCCAAGTCTTGGACATAAGAGAGAATGGAGTCGCCTCTCTGATGCGGATGATATCTCCATTCCTTGCTCTGCGAGAAACCATGGCGAGGTCTGATGGATCGAGCTCGCCTGTACTCTTCTCGGAGATGTCCAAGTGCACGATAAATCGCCATGTCTCTTCCGAGGATCCAGTTGAAGTCGGTAAACTCAAAGTCAATAGGCTCTGTATGTCCTCCGAAGGTTCTCCTGGAATGTGCACCTCGATCCTCAGAAGGGTATCCGTCGGAAGTGCATTGGTAGGCTTCCGGTGATCGAGGGCAGAGCAAACTTCAGCTTCTTCACGATCTGGACCAGCTTCTGCCAAGGGCATCGTCTCATCTGGCCGGCAAAACTCCGTAGCAAACCGGGGTGAACTCGTGACCATCTAAAATGTTGAAAATCGGAGAGAAGTCGAGAAATGAACAGGGGAATTACAGAATGATAAGGACATAAAATAAATAGTCTCTTCCTATGGCTTTCCGATCCTAGGGGTTACGTCCCTACGGTCAGCGTGTGCTCAATACCATCTCTCAGAGCGACCTGACCCAAAATCGGTCAAGTCTCTGTCTGCATTCATCCCAAGATCATGCTGGCACTCACAAAGACATTGATGAAATAAACAAAGTTCAATCACACCTGAATTTATTACACGATTCTCATATCGAGTCTTTATTACAATAGAATAAATTCGGCCAAGGCCAACTCATGAGAAATAAACTAAGTAAAGCTGCGGAAGCGTGAAGAATAGCGAGTCCATCCGACTCCAAAGGGCAATCGCCAAGCGGAGCGTAGCCTCACTCTGATCGGAATAAACCTCTCGCAACATAAGACGTTGCAGCCATGTAGGTCAAGATTTTGAATATCTTTGGCGAGTCATGAAGAGAGAACAATAATAAAATTACTAACACTATATGCAATTTGGTGGGGGCTCTAAGTTTCATCATTTTATAAAAGCCGCTTTTTCCCTACAATAAGGTCTTGTTTGCAATTACTACGAAATTGTTGGTAGTTATTGAGATGGTTCCGCCAACCAATGTCTCATTCCCAAATTATTAAGTAATAACCCCTCAATTAAATTATTAATTTCAGTGTTGAGATTTCCGAGATACTCCAAGTTCCAGAGGCTCAAATGTCCGTAACCGGGGACACGGCTAATCGATTAGATCTTTTCTCTGCAGAGGTTTGCGCACTTTACCCGCAAGAATCGCTCCTCCTTTTAAGTCTTCGCACTTCGTGAGTGTTTGAAGACGGACGAACGTAAACAGGTCTTCCGAAGAGTTCCTCCTCCACCGCCGGTGCCCATCCAATCCTACCGTTCTTCTACATCTCGTAGCACCGTCCGCCGAGTCACACCTAGGGTCGACCAAGCCAGAGCCCATAATGGCTTGGCTGCATGTAAGCTTCCGGTCAATGGGGTATCCATCCGCCTCTTCGTGGCTGGGTGAAGCTTTCCGCAAGATGTCATGGCGCTTCTCCATGCATCCCGGCCAACCACTGGATTCTCCAGGGTGCCCGTCAACCGTCCTCCACCCAGTAGTGAATTTCGAAGTCCATCTTGATCTTGAGGTCATGGGGTTGCCATCATCTTTAAGACTCTCACATCTCCCTTATGAATTCACTCAACCAACCCCGCTTCTGAGCATAGCAAAAATAAACTACTTCGTCCCGGGTCATGGTAACAAGGGGAATTGGTTCATCCTACCTCATGATACTACTCAAGAACATAACTTCAAAATTTCACCCATCGCATGCATGGTGGGGAGGTAATTCTAATGCAATAAAAATCATAGGTATTGTAAAGAAAACATGATCAATGACTTGCCTTTGGCCGACGATCCTCGTAAGCTAGGGACTCAGAGTAGCAAGCTTCAAGCACTCCAGAAACTCTACCGAGACAAACAATAATTCACAATAAGCATATAGTATATGATCACTTACATAACAGCATAGTAACATAACACACCAAAACAAACGAATCAAAACCCAAAGGAAAACTCGAAGAAATCCAACTCAAAGTTTTCCTACTTCAAGCAATAACTAAAAATAGTTTTATATAACAAAGATTTTCTCAACATAACCTAAGCATGGGTTTTTGTTAACTTAACAGAAAAGAATGCATTAAGCAACTAGGAGCAAAAAGGAATCAATTTAAAAGCTATTATAAAACTCCTATTAGGCCTAAAGCAAATTTTAGTAGGAAAAATAAAATAAAAGTTTTATTTATTATAAATAAAAGTTTATGCTCTAAAGTGCCATAAACTAACCTAGAATAATCAATCACATGTGAAAAATAAATTTATTTGCTAATTAAAATAATAGGATAACGGTAGCTAGTTAATTAATTAAGAATAGCATGGTTCTGCTAGAAACTGTTTTTTTATTAATCCTAAAATGCCCAAATTAATTCCTACGGTTAGGCAATGTCAAAACAAAGTTGGGACAAAAAGAATCATTAAAAATAATTTTCCTAACTCATTTTATAGCAGATTTACTATTCTGACTAAATCTAAAATAAAGCAATTTTAAATAATTTTAACATAGCTAATTATATATTCTACAGAATCTATAAGAAATTTGCAAACTAACAAAAAAAGAATCACTTAAAAATATTATGTAGATTAAAAGATATGAATTTTTCAAATCTGAAACTATTCTGTTAAAACAGAAAACGAAAATAAAAGAAAAAATGGCCTAATGGGCCTAACTAACGCATACATGCGTAATATAACTAAACGGGCCCTAGGGTTAAACTAATCGGGCCGGTCTAAATAAAAACCCTAACTTAAAATTAAATCGAACTAACCGGGAAAACCCGGTTCACTAATTGACCTAATAAAACCCATACCCCTTGAGTTCTAATCTAGACCGTCGAGATTAGATCGGACGGGAGGAAACTCCGTGACTTACGGAGATCGAACAGAGCGGCTCGGGCGGCGAGTGCGACGGCGTCTCCGGTGGTCGGGGGCGTCGGCGGAGTGCTCCGGCGGGTGCGGCGCGACGAGGGGGTGGTTCTGGTGGAGTCAACGGGGCTCGGGGAGGGCTAGGGCGTCGGCGACGAGGTAAATGGCGGCGGCGGCGTTCGACAACTCCGGTGAGTGCGTGCGGCGAGAGAGTGGGGGTCCGGTGAGGGGGCGAAGGGGAAAACGGGGTCGAGGGGGTATAAATAGGCGGGCCTCATCTTGGGCGAGGGGCAATCGGAGAGATCGAATCCGGATCCTTCGATCCGGCGAAGCGGCGGCGTGGCGAGTGGCGAGGGGTTGACGACGGTGGGGGTCCACTGTGGCGACGGCGGGAGGCGGTATGGTCGGTCGACCGGCGGGGGATTTCAGCCTTGAAGTGCGGTCGGCTCGCTGGGCTGGCTCGGCCGTTGGCTGGGCCGGTTCGGTGGGCCGCCTGGGTGGGTCGCCCAGGTGCTGGCTGGGCCAGTTGGCCTGGCTGGCGCCTGGGTATTTTCTTTTTCTAATAATTTTTTTTGAAAATAAAAACAGAGATATAAAATATAAAATATAAATATTTTATATAGGACATATATATATCAAAATAATCAGGGGAATATTCCCTATCATTTGAACATTTTTCCAGGGTCAAAATCCAAAGTTTATGAAAATCATTTTTTTCAAAATTCAAATAAAACTCAAATTTGAATTCAAAACTTTTGGCATTGTTTTCTTCTGATATTTTTGGAGTGTCATGTTTACTCCTCTCATACTTTTTCTCAAGTATTTATCAGGCATAGTTTTTGAAATGATTTCAACTGCCAAATTTTTTTGAATTCAATTTCCAACGACTCCAAAACTTCTGAAACTTCAAATGCCACACAAATTCAAACAGAATGCATAGATGCTTAGCTATAATTGTAAAACATTCCAAATAGGAAATTTGGGATGTTACACTCTTGTAATGGATTGAGTTTTCCCTTTGAAGTTATCTTATCGGATTGACTCTTTATGGTGAGAACACTTGATGTATGTCTTGCATGTGCTTATCTGTGGTGACAATGGGATATCACGTGATTCACTTGATGTATGTTTTGGTGATCAACTGGCGGGTTCCGTGACCTCGTGAACTTATGCATAGGGGTTGGCACATGTTTTCGTCTTGACTCTCCGGTAGAAACTTTGGGGCACTCTTTGAAGTTCTTTGTGTTGGTTGAATAGATGAATCTGAGATTGTGTGATGCATATCGTATAATCATACCCACGAATACTTGAGGTGACATTGGAGTATCTAGGTGACATTAGGGTTTTGGTTGATTTGTGTCTTAAGGTGTTATTCTAGTACGAACTCTAGGATAGATTGAACGGAAAGAATAACTTAGTGTTATTTTACTACGGACTCTTGAATAGATCGATCCGAAAGAATAACTTTGAGGTGGTTTCGTACCCTACCATAATCTCTTCGTTTGTTCTCCTCTATTAGTGACTTTGGAGTGACTCTTTTTTGCATGTTGAGGGATAGTTATATGATCCAATTATGTTATTATTGTTGAGAGAACTTGCACTAGTGAAAGTATGAACCCTAGGCCTTGTTTCCTAGCATTGCAATACCGTTTACGCTCACTTTTATCGCTAGTTACATTGCTGTTTTTATATTTTCAGATTACAAAAACCTATATCTACCATCCATATTGCACTTGTATCACCATCTCTTCGTGAACTAGTGCACCTATACAATTTACCATTGTATTGGGTGTGTTGTGGACACAAGAGACTCTTTGTTATTTGGTTGCAGGGTTGTTTGAGAGAGACCATCTTCATCCTACGCCTCCCACGGATTAATAAATCTTAGGTCATCCACTTGAGGGAAATTTGCTACTGTCCTACAAACCTCTGCACTTGGAGGCCCAACAACGTCTACAAGAACAAGGTTGCGTAGTAGACATCAAGCTCTTTTCTGGCGCCGTTGCCGGGGAGGTGAGTGCTTGAAGGTATATTAGATCTTGCAATCGAATCTTTTTGTTTCTTGTTTTATCACTAGTTTATTCTATAAAATAAAACTACAAAAAAATGGAATTGAGTTTGCCACATACGCTTCATCTTTTTAATATCTTTCATGAGAATGATGGAAAGGAAAATTGTGCTCAAGTGCTAGAAGAAGAAGTCAATAAAATGTTTGGCACTAAATCTTTGAATGATGAGCATGATTGCAATGTTGTTAGTATGAACTCTTTGAATATCCATAGTACTAATGATGATTGCACTAGTCATGATGAAAATATCTCTTATAAGCATGTCGATTTTTTGTGAAGTGCATAGAATTTGCAAATACATACCAAAAATGGAAGATAGATTTTGTAAGAGGCACAACTACTTAGAAACTAAATGGTTGCAAGAGAGGCTAAATGTTGAGAGTGATTATGCTTATGATATGAAAAGACCCAAGCTTGGGGATGCTATGTTTGATGAGAATGACATGTTTGAGAATATATCTGCTGCAATTAATGTTTGTCCCAAGCTTGGGGATGCTATGTTTAATGAAGATGATATTTTTAGCCTCCCAAGTTTTGATGAGCAAATTTATTATGATGATAGCATGCCTCCTATTTATGATGATTATTGTGATGACACTTATGCTATAAAGAGTAGTGATGATTATATTTATAAAACTTGTCATGATTATGATTATCCCTTTTCTGAACGTTACTCTCTTAATGTGGAAACAATTTATAGTATTCGGGTTTCTTATGATTCTCCCACTATTCCGAATGAGAAGAATTTTGCTTATGTGGAGAGTAGTAAATTTTCTATGCTTGTAGATCATGAAAAGAATGCTTTAGGTGCTGGTTATATTGTTGAATTCATTCATGATGCTACTGAAAATTATTATGAGGGAGGAATATATGCTTGTAGGAATTGCAATAATATCAAGTTTCCTCTCTATGTGCTTAAAGTTTTGAAGTTATGCTTGTTTTGCCTGCCTATGCAAGTTGATTCTTGTTCCCATAAGTTGTTTGCTCACAAAATCCCTATGCATAGGAAGTGGGTTAGACTTAAATGTGCTAGTCATATTCTTCATGATGCTCTCTTTATGTTTCAATTCTTATCTTTTATGCGAGCATCATTGAAATCATCATGCCTAGCCAGGGGCATTAAACGATAGCGCTTGTTGGGAGGCAACCCAATTTTTATTTAGTTTCTTGCTTTTTGGTTCAGTTTAGGAATAAATAATCTATATAGCCTCTGGTTAGATGTGGTTTTATGTTTTAAGTAGTGTTTGTGCCAAGTTAAACCTATGGGATCTTCTTGGATGATAGTTATTTGATCTTGCTGAAAATTCCAGAAACTTTCTGTTCACGAAAACTATTGTTAAAAATCACCAGAACGTGATAAAATACTGATTCCAATTGCAGTAGATCAATAAAAAAATCATCTAGGTATTCCTATTTTGGTAGATATTTTTTGAGTTCAGAAGTTTGCGTTAGTTACAGATTACTACAGACTGTTCTGTTTTTGACAGATTCTGTTTTTCGTGTGTTGTTTGCTTATTTTGATGACTCTATGGCTAGTAAAATAGTTTATAAGCCATAGAGAAGTTGGAATACAGTAGTTTTAACACAAATATAAATAAAAAATGAGTTCATTACAGTACCTTGAAGTGGTGTTTTGTTTTGTTTCGCTAACGGAGCTTACGAGTTTTATGTTAAGTTTTGTGTTGTGAAGTTTTCAAGTTCTGGGTAGAGATTCGATGGACTATGGAATAAGGAGTGGCAAGAGCTTATGCTTGGGGATGCCCAAGGCACCCCAAGGTAATATTCAAAGACAACCAAGAGCCTAAGCTTGGGGATGCCCCGGATGGCATCCCCTCTTTCGTCTTTGTTCATCGGTAACTTTACTTGGAGCTATATTTTTATTCACAACATGATATGTGTTTTGCTTGGAGCGTCATTTTATTTTCTTTAGCCTTGCTTGCTATTTGAATAAAATACCGAGATCTGAAATTCTTAAATGAGAGAGAGAGTCTTCACATAGTTTCTTAATTATTCGACTACTCATTGATCTTCACTTATATCTTTCGGAGTAGTTTGTCATTTGCTCTAGTGCTTCACTTATATCCTTTTAGAGCACGACGGTGGTTTTATTTTGTAGAAATAGATGAACTCTCATGCTTCACTTATATTATTTTGAGAGTCTTTAGAACAGCATGGTAATTTGCTTTGGTTATGAATTTAGTCCTAATATGATGGGCATCCAAGATGGGTATAATAAAACCTTTCATATAAAGTGCATTGAATACTATGAGAAGTTTGATTCCTTATGATTGTTTTGAGATATGAAGATGGTGATATTAGAGTCATGCTAGTTGAGTAGTTGTGAATTTGAGAGATACTTGTGTTAAATTTTGTGATTCCCGTAGCATGCACGTATGGTGAACCGTTATGTGATGAAGTCGGAGCATGATTTATTTATTGATTATCTTCGTTATGAGTGGCGGTCCGGGACGAGCAATGGTCTTTTCCTACCAATCTATCCCCCTAGGAGCATGCACGTAGTACTTTGTTTCGATAACTAATAGATTTTTGCAATAAGTATGTGAGTTCTTTATGACTAATGTTGAGTCCATGGATTATACGCACTCTCACCCTTCCACCATTGCTAGCCTCTCTAATATCGCGCACCTTTCACGGTATCATACACCCACCATATATCTTCCTCAAAACAGCCACCATACCTACCTATTATGGCATTTCCATAGCCATTCCGAGATATATTGCCATGCAACTTACCACCGTTCCGTTTGCTATGACACGCTTCATCATTGTCATATTGCTTTGCATGATCATGTAGTTGACATAGTATTTGTGGCAAAGCCACCGTTCATAATTTGTTATACATGTCACTCTTGATTCATTGCATATCCCGGTACTCCGCCGGAGGCACTCATATAGAGTCATATCTTGTTCTAAGTATTGAGTTGTAATTCTTGAGTTGTAAGTAAATAAAGTGTGATGATCATCATTATTAGAGCATTGTCCCAGTGAGGAAAGGATGATGGAGACTATGATTTGCCCACAAGTTGGGATGAGACTCCGGACGAAAAATAAAAAAAAGAGGCCAAAAAAAGAGAAGGCCCAAAAAAGAAAAAAGATAAAAAATGAGATAAAAAGAGAGAAGGGACAATGCTACTATCCTTTTACCACACTTGTGCTTCAAAGTAGCACCATGATCTTCATGATAGAGAGTCTCCTATGTTGTCACTTTCATATACTAGTGGGAATTTTACATTATAGAACTTGGCTTGTATATTCCAATGATGGGCTTCCTCAAAATGCCATAGGTCTTCGTGAGCAAGCGAGTTGGATGCACACCCACTTAGTTTCTTTTGTTGAGCTTTCATACACTTATAGCTCTAGTGCATCTGTTGCATGGCAATCCCTACTCACTCACATTGATATCTATTGATGGGCATCTCCATAGCCCGTTGATACGCCTAGTTGATGTGAGATTATCTTCTCCTTTTTGTCTTCTCCACAACCACCATTCTATTCCACCTCTAGTGCTATGTCCATGGATCACGCTCATGTATTGCGTGAAGATTGAAAAAGTTTGAGAACATCAAAAGTATGAAACAATTGCTTGGCTTGTCATCGGGGTTGTGTATGATTTAAATATTTTGTGTGATGAAGATAGAGCATAGCCAGACTATATGATTTTGTAGGGATAGCTTGCTTTGGCCATGTTATTTTGAGAAGACATAATTGCTTGGTTAGTATGCTTGAAGTATTATTGTTTTCATGTCAATATTAAACTTTTGTTTTGAATCTTATGGATCTAAATATTCTTGCCACAATAAAGAAGATATCATTGATAAATATGTTAGGTAGCATTCCACATCAAAAATTCTGTTTTATCATTTACCTACTCGAGGACGAGCAGGAATTAAGCTTGGGGATGTTGATACGTCTCCAATGTATCTATATTTTTTGATTGTTCCATGCTATTATATTATCTGTTTTGGATGCTTATGGGCTTTATTAAACACTTTTATATTATTTTTGGGACTAACCTATTAACCCAGAGCCCAGTGCCGTTTACATTTTCCCCTTGTTTCGATGTTCCACGTAAAAGGAATATTAAACGGAGTCCGAGCGGAATGAAACCTTCGGAGAGTTATTTTTGGAATGGAAGCAATCCAGAGACTTGGAGTATCGTCGAGGAAGCAACAAGGTGGCCACGAGGCGGAGGCGCGCCCCACCCTCGTGGGCCCCTCGTGGCTCCCGACCGACTTCTTCGCCTATATATATCCATATACCCTAAAAACTTCAGGAACAAAATATATCGAGTTTCGCCGCAAGCCATCAGAGCCACCAAAAACCAATCGGGACCTGTTCAAGCACCTACGGAGGGGGGACCCTCATCGGTGTCCATCTTCATCATCCCGTCGCTCTACATGACGAGGCGGGAGTAGTTCTCCCTCGGGGCTGAGGGTATGTACCAATAGCTATGTGTTTGATCTCTCTCTCTCTCTCTCTCGTGTTCTTGACTCGGCACAATCTTGATGTATCGCGAGCTTTGATATTATAGTTGGATCTTATGATGTTTCTCCCCCTCTACTCTCTTGTAATGGATTGAGTTTTCCCTTTGAAGTTATCTTATCGGATTGAGTCTTTAAGGATTTGAGAACACTTGATGTATGTCTTGCATGTGCTTATCTGTGGTGACAATGGGATATCACATGATTCACTTGATGTATGTTTTGGTGATCAACTTGCGGGTTCCGTGACCTCGTGAACTTTTGCATAGGGGTTGGCACACGTTTTCGTCTTGACTCTCCGGTAGAAACTTTGGGGCACTCTTTGAAGTTCTTTGTGTTGGTTGAATAGATGAATCTGAGATTGTGTGATGCATATCGTATAATCATACCCACGGATACTTGAGGTGACATTGGAGTATCTAGGAGACATTAGGGTTTTGGTTGATTTGTGTCTTAAGGTGTTATTCTAGTACGAACTCTAGGATAGATTGAACGGAAAGAATAATTGTGTTATTTTACTACAGACTCTTGAATAGATCGATCTGAAAGAATAACTTTGAGGTGGTTTCGTACCCTACCATAATCTCTTCGTTTGTTCTCCTCTATTAGTGACTTTGGAGTGACTCTTTGTTGCATGTTGAGGGATAGTTATATGATCCAATTATGTTATTATTGTTGAGAGAACTTGCACTAGTGAAAGTATGAACCCTAGGCCTTGTTTCCTAGCATTGCAATACCGTTTACGCTCACTTTTATCGCTAGTTACCTTGCTGTTTTTATATTTTCAGATTACAAAAACCTATATCTACCATCCATATTGCACTTGTATCACCATCTCTTCGCCTAACTAGTGCACCTATACATACCATTGTATTGGGTGTGTTGGGGACACAAGAGACTCTTTTTTATTTGGTCGCAGGGTTGTTTGAGAGAGACCATCTTCATCCTACGCCTCCCACGAATTGATAAACCTTAGGTCATCCACTTGAGGGAAATTTGCTACTGTCCTACAAACCTCTGCACTTGGAGGCCCAACAACGTCTACAAGAAGAAGGTTGCGTAGTAGACATCACAACCCGGAGACGGTTCTCCTCGAGAAGCATAGTGATGTCACGCCGGTGCTGTTCTTGCGCTACTTCATCATAGGCAAGCACTCGAGGTGACCCATAAATGAGTTCTGTGGGGATAACTGCTTCTACCCCATAGACTAGGGAGAAGGGAGTCTGCCCGGTAGCTCGATTTGGTGTTGTTCTGGGGGACCAAAGAACTACCGGCAGCTCATCGATCCACCGCCCGCCGTGCTTCTGCAGCATAACAAATGTTCTTGTTTTGAGTCCTCGCAACACTTCAGCGTTCGCCCTCTCAGCTTGTCCATTGCTTCTGGGATGTGCAATAGAGGCGAATGAGATCTTGCTTCCGAGGGCATGAACATATTGCACGAAGGTGCTACTCGTGAACTGGGTGCCGTTGTCGGTAATGATCCTTGTCGGGACTCCATAATGGCACACCAATTCTTTCAAGAACTTGATAGCTGACTGAGCAGTCACCTTTCTCACGGCAGCTACTTCCGACCACTTTGTAAACTTGTCGATAGCAACGGACAAGAATTCAAAGCCCCGGAAGCTCGGGGGAAAGGGCCGAGGATATCGAGCCCCCAAACCGGAAACGGCCATGACAAAGGGATTGTCTGAAGAGCTTGTGCAGGCAGGTGGATGTTTTTGGAATGGAACTGTAGGCTTCACACTTGGTGACTAGCTCGACCGCATCTTGGAGGGTTGTGGGCCAATAGAATCCTTGCCGGAATGCTTTCCCAACTAATGCCCTTGATCCAATGTGGGAGCCTCACATGCCTTTGTGTATTTCAACAAGCAGTTCCTTTCCTTCTTCCAGGGCAGACGCACTTCAATTTCACACCGTTGGCCTCTGAGGGAGTCCTGGATTAGGGGGTATCCGGACAACCGGACTATATCCTTTGGCCAAACTTTTTGACTATGAAGATACAAGAATGAATACTTCGTCTCGTGTCCGGATGGGACTCTCTTGGCGTGGAAGGCAAGCTTGGCGATACGGATATGTAGATCTCCTTCTGTTGTAACCGACTCTGTGTAACCCTAGCCCCCTTCAGTGTCTATATAAACCAGAGGGTTGAGTCCGTAGGACAACAACAATCATGCCATAGGCTAGCTTCTAGGGTTTAGCCTCTACGATCTCGTGGTAGATCAACTCTTGTAATACTCATATTCATCAAGATCAATCAAGCAGGAAGTAGGGTATTACCTCCATAGAGAGGGCCCGAACCTGGGTAGACATCGTGTCCCTTGCCTCCTGTTACCATCCGCCACCGCACAGTTTGGGACCCCCTACCTGAGATCCGCCGCTTTTGACACCGACATTGGTGCTTTCATTGAGAGTTCCACTGTTTCGTCGCTGCAAGGTTCGATGGCCCCTTCGATCATCGACAATGATGCGGTCCAGGGTGAGGTTTTCCTCCCCGAACAGATCTTCGCGTCCGGCGGCTTCTCACTGCGGGCCAACTCATTTGGCCATTTGAAGCAGATCGAGAGAAACACCCCTGGCCATCAGGTCAGGTTTGGAAACTCGCGGAGACTCGATCTTCGACGGATTCGGACCCATGCCAGGTGTGCCGCACGATGCTACGTCTTGAGCTTGCGTTGGTTTTCCCCAAAGAGGAGAGGATGATGCAGCACAGCAGCGTAAGTATTTCCCTCAGTTTTGAGAACCAAGGTATCAATCTAGTAGGAGGCCACGCACAAGTCCCTCGTACCTGCACAAAACGATAGCTACTCGCAACCAACGCGATTAGGGGTTGTCAATCCCTTCACGGTCACTTACGAGTGTGAGATCTGATAGAGATAATATTTTTGGTATTTTTGGTATAAAGATGCAAAGTGAAAAGTAAAAGGCAAAGTAAAACAAAGCAAGTATAAAAGTGATGGAGATTGATATGATGAGAATAGACCCGAGGGCCATATGTTTCACTAGTGGCTTCTCTCAAGAGCATAATTATTCTACGGTGGGTGAACAAATTACTGTTGAGCAATTGATAGAATTGAGCATAGTTATGAGTATATCTAGGTATGATCATGTATATAGGCATCACGTCCGAGACAAGTAGATCGAAACGATTCTCGCATCTACTACTATTACTCCACTCATCAACCGCTATCCAAAGATGCATCTAGAGTATTAAGTTAAAAACAGAGTAACGCCTTAAGCAAGATGACATGATGTAGAGGAATAAATTGATGCAATATGATAAATACCCCATCTTGTTATCCTTGATGGCAACAATACAATACGTGCCTTGCAACCCTTTCTCACATCGGGTAAGGACACCGCAAGATGGAACCCAAAGCCATGCACTTCTCCCATTGCAAGAACTACCAATCTAGTTGGCCAAACCAAACGGATAATTCGAAGAGACTTGCAAAGATAACTCAATCATACATAAAATAATTCAGAGAAGATTCAAATATTATTCATAGATAAGCTGGATCTTAAACCCACAACTCATCGGTCTCAACAAACACACCGCAAAAATAAGATTACATCGAATAGATCTCCACGAGAGAGGGGGAGAACATTGTATTGAGATCCAAAAAGAGAGAAGAAGCCATCTAGCTACTAGCTATGGACCCGAAGGTCTGAAGTAAACTCCTCACACTTCATCGGAGAGGCTATGGTGTTGATGTAGAAGCCCTCCGTGGTGGATGCCCCTTCCCGTGAGCTCCTAATGTGCCCCAAGATGGGATCTCGTGGATACAGGAAGTTGCGGCGGTGGAATTAGGTTTTGGTTCCTGTTCGATCGTTTGGGGGTACGTAGGTATATATAGGAGGAAGGAGTACGTCGGTGGAGCAATAGGGGGCCGGCGAGGCAGGGGGGCGCGCCCCCCACCCTCGTGACCGCCTCTCTGGTTCCTTGGCGTAGGGTCCAAGTCTCGTGGATCACGTTCGGTGAGAAAATCACGTTTCCGAAGTTTTCATCCGTTTGGACTCCGTTTGATATTCTGTTTCTTGAAACACCGAAAAGGCAAAGAACATCAATTCTGGGCTGGGCCTCCGGTTAATAGGTTAGTCCCAAAAGTAATATAAAAGTGGAAAATAAAGCCCATTATAGTCCAAAACAGTAGATAAAGTAGCATGGAGCAATCAAAAATTATAGATACGTTGGAGACGTATCAGGCATCCCCAAGCTTAATTCCTGCTCGTCCTCGAGTAGGTAAATCATAAAAAGAGAATTTTTGATGCGGAGTGATACTTTGGCATAATTTCAATGTAAATCTTCTTAATTGTGGTATGAATATTAAGATCCGAAAGGTTCAAGACAAAAGTTCATATTGACATAAAAAATAATAATACTTCAGGCATACTAACTAAGCAATTATGTCTTCTCAAAATAACATGGCCAAAGAAAGTTCATCCCTACAAAATCATATAGTTAGGCTATGTTTCATTTTCGTCACATAAAGATGTTCCCAACTTCTATACCCCCGATGACAAGCCAAGCAATTGTTTCATACTTAAATAATCTCAAACTTTTTCAACCTTTACGCAATACATGAGCGTGAGCCATGGATATAGCACTATGGGTGGAATAGAATATGATGATGGGGATTGTGTGGAGATGACAAAAAAAGGAGAGAGTCTCACATTGACGAGGATAATCAACGGGCTATGGAGATGCCCATCAATTGATGTCAACATGAGGAGTAGGGATTGCCATGCAACGGATGCACTAGAGCTATGAATGCTCAACAAAACAAAACTAGTGGGTGTGCATCCAACTTGCTTGCTCATGAAGACCTAGGGCATTTTGAGGAAGCCCATCGTGGGAATATACAAGCCAAGTTCTATAATGAAAAATTCCCACTAGTATAAAAAGACAACTTATGAGACTCACTATATGAGGAACAAGGTGCTACTTTGAAGCACAAGTGTGGAAAAAGAGATAGTAGCATTGCCCTTTTTATTTATTTTCTTTTTTTTGGGCCATTCTTTTTTTCTTTTTGGCCTTTCTCTTTTTTTGGGCAATGCTCTAATATTGATGATCATCACACTTCTATTGATTACAACATAAGGATTACAACTCGAAACTAGAACAAGGTATGACTCTATATGAATGCCTCCGGTGGTGTAACGGGATGGTGCAATGAATCAAGAGTGACATGTATGAAAAATAATGCATGGTGGCTTTGCCACAAATACGATGTCAACTACATGATCATGCAATGGCAATATGACAAAAGTAAAGTATGTCACGATGATGATGAACGGAACGGTGGAAAGTTGCATGGCAATATATCTCGGAATGTCTATGGAAATGCCATAATAGGTAGGTATGGTGGCTGTTTTGAGGAAGATATAAGGAGGTTTATGTGTGATAGAGCGTATCATATCACGGGGTTTGGATGCACCAGCGAAGTTTGCACGAACTCTCAAGGTGAGAAAGGGCAATGCACGGTACCGAAGAGGCTAGCAAAGGCGGAAAGGTAAAAGTGCGTATAATCCATGGACTCAACATTAGTCAAAAGAACTCATATACTTATTGCAAAAATTTAAAAGTCATCAAAATCAAGTACTACACGCATGCTCCTAGGGGGATAGATTGGTAGGAAAAGACCATCGCTCATTCCCCGACCGCCACTCATAAGGATGCACAAGCCGTGTACACTTCATGTTTCAAATGTGTTACACAACTTTAACCATACGTGCATGCTACGGATTTGCAAACTTCAACACAAGCATTTCTCAAATTCACAACTACTCAACTAGCACGACTTTGATATTATCACCTCCATATCTCAAAACAATTATCAAGGATCAAACTTATCTTAGTATTCAACGCACTCAAAAGAAAGTTTCACATATCTTGAATACCAAGTATATTAATATCAAGCAAATTACCATGCTATTAACGACTCTCAAAATAATCTAAGTGAAGCATGAGAGATCAATAGTTTCTTTAAAACAAATCCACCACCGTGCTCTAAAAAGATCTAAGTGAAGTACTAGAGCAAAAATTATCATGCTCAAAAGATATAAGTGAAGCACTATGAGCAAAACTATCAAGCTCAAAAGATATAAGTGAAGCACATAGAGTATTCTATCAAATTTCAATTCATATATGGCTCTCTCAAAAGGTGTGTACAGCAAGGATGATTGAGTTAAACTAACAAACAAAGACACAAATAATACAAGACGCTCCAAGCAAAACACTTATCATGTGGTGAATAAAAATATAGCTCCAAGTAAATTACCGATGGAAGTGGATTTAAAGAGGGGATGCCTTCCGGGGCATCCCCAAGCTTTGACTTTTTGGCGTCCTTGGATTATCTTGGGGGTGCCATGGGCATCCCCAAGCTTAGGTTCTTGCCACTCTTTGTTCCATAATCCATCAAAGAATTTACCCAAAACTTGAAAACTTCACAACACAAAACTCAATAGAAATCTCGTGAGCTCCGTTAGAGAAAGAAAACAAAAGACTACTTTAAGGTACTGTAATGATCTCATTATTTATTTATATTGGTGTTAAACCTACTGTATTCGAACTTATATATGGATCATAAACTATTTTACTAGCCATAGATTCATCAAAATAAGCGAACAACACACGCAAAATAGAATCTGTCAAAAACAGAACAGTCTATAGTAATCTGTAACTAACGCAAACTTCTGGAACTCAAAAAATTCTACCAAAATTAGACGACCTGAAATATTTGTTTATTGATCATCAGAAATTGGAATCAATATTTTATAACGTTCTGGTGATTTTTAAAAATTCGGGCACTGAGCGCAAAGTTTGTGGAAATTACAGCAAGATCAAATAACTATCATCCAAGAAGATCCAATAGGTTTAACTTGGCACAAACACTAATTAAAAGATAAAACCACATCTAAACAGAGGCTAGATGGAATATTTATTCCTAAACAGAAGCAAAAACAAAAAAATAAAAAATAAAATTGGGTTGCCTCCCAACAAGCGCTATCGTTTAACGCCCCTAGCTAGGCATAAAAGCAAGGATATATCTAGGTATTGCCATCTTTGGTAGGCAATCCATAAGTGGCTCTCATAATAGATTCATATGGTAATTTTATTTTCTTTCTAGGAAAGTATTCCATGCCTTTCTTTAATGGAAATTGGAATCTAATATTTCCTTCCTTCATATCAATAATTGCACTAATCGTTCTAAGGAAAGGTCTACCAAGAATAATAGGACATGAAGGATTGCAATCTATATCAAGAACGATAAAATATACGGGCACATAACTCCTATTTGCAACAATAAGAACATCATTAATTCTTCCCATAGGCTTTTTAATAGTGGAATCTGCAAGATGCAAGTTTAGGGAGCAATCATCAAAGTCACGGAAATCTAGCAAATCACACAAAGTTTTGGGAATAGTAGAGACACTGGCACCCAAATCACACAAAGCATGAAACTCATAATCTTTAATTTTAATTTTGATAGTAGGTTCCCACTCATCATAGAGTTTCCTAGGGATAGAAACTTTCAACTCAAGCTTTTCTTCATAAGATTGCATCAAGGCATCAACAATGTGTTTGGTAAAGGCCTTATTTTGACTATAAGCATGAGGAGAATTTAGCATGGTTTGGAACAAGGAAATACAATCAATTAAATAGCAATTTTCATAATTAAATTCCTTGAGATCCAATATAGTGGGTTTAGCAACATCTAGTTTTTATTTCTTTCAATCCCACTTTTATCAATTTCATCATCAAGATCTAAAAACTCCAAATTGTTAGAACGCCTTCTAGGTAATGGAAGATCATATTCAGTTTCATCAAGATTCATGTTGCAAAACAAAGATTTAATAGGGGAAACATCAATAACTTTTAGATCTTCATCTTGATTATCATAGGAATTAGAAGAACACGCTTTAATAAAGGCATCTTTGGAAGCACGCATCCTAGCGGTTCTTTCTTTGCACTCATCAATGTAAATTCTTATAGTTTTGAGAGACTCATTGATATCATGCTTAGGAGGTATAGATCTAAGCTTTAAAGAATCAACCTCAAGAGAAATTCTATCAACGTTCCTAGCCAAATCATCAACTTTAAGCAATTTCTATTCAAGCAAAGCATTAAAATTCTTTTGTGAATTCATAAACTCTTTAACACTACTATCAAATTCAGAGGGCATCTTATTAAAATTTCCATAAGAGTTGTTGTAGTAATTTCCATAATTATTATAAGGATTACTAGGATAAGGCCTAGGATTAAAATTCCCTCTATACGCGTTGTTACCAAAATTATTCCTACCAACAAAATTCACATCCATAGATTCATTATTATTATCAATCAAAGTAGACAAAGGCATATCATTAGGATCAGAAGAAACACTCTTAGTAGCAAATAATTTCATAAGTTCATCCATCTTTCCACTCAAAACACTGATTTCTTCTATAGCATGCACTTTTTTATTAGTACATCTTTCAGTATGCCATTGAGAATAATTAACCATAATATTATCTAGGAGTTTAGTAGCATCTCCTAGAGTGATTTTCATAAAAGTGCCTCCCGCGGCCGAATCTAAAAGATTTCTAGAAGCAAAATTCAATCCAACATAAAAGTTTTGTGTAATCATCCACAAGTTCATACCATGAGTAGGACAATTATGTATCATTAATTTCATTCTCTCCCAAGCTTGTGCAACATGTTCATGATCAAGTTGCTTAAAATTCATAATATCGCTCCTAAGAGAGATAATCTTAGCGGGAGGAAAATACTTAGAGATAAAAGCATCTTTGCACTTGTTCCAAGAATCAATACTATTTTTAGGCAAAGATGAAAACCACGCTTTAGCATGATCTCTAAGCGAAAAAGAGAATAGCTTCAATTTAACGACATCATTATCGACATCTTTTTTCTTTTGCATATCACATAAATCAATGAAGCTATTCAGATGAGTAGCGGAATCTTCACTAGGAAGGCCGGCAAATTGATCTTTCATAACAAGATTCAACAAAGCAATATTGATTTCACAAGATTCAGTATTGGCAAGAGGAGCAATCGGAGTGCTAAGGAAATCATTATTATTGGTATTGATGAAGTCACACAATTTGGTAGCATCTTGAGCCATCGCGACAAACAAGCAATCCAACACACCAGCAAACAAGCGGACGAGGAAAAAGAGGAGGAGATTGGGAAAGAGAGGGCGAATAAAACGGCAAGGGTGAAGTTGGGGAGAGGAAAACGATAGGCAAATGACAAATAATGTAATGCGAGAGATAGGGATTGTGATGGGCACTTGGTATGTTGACTTTTGCATAGACTCCCCGGCAACGGCGCCAGAAATCCTTCTTGCTACGTCTTGAGCTTGCGTTGGTTTTCCCCGAAGAGGAGAGGATGATGCAACATAGTAGCATAAGTATTTCCCTCAGTTTTTGAGAACCAAGGTATCAATCTAGTAGGAGGCCACGCACAAGTCCCTCGTACCTGCACAAAACGATAGCTACTCGCAACCAACGCGATTAGGGGCTGTCAATCCCTTCACGGTCACTTACGAGAGTGAGATCTGATAGAGATAATATTTTTGGTATTATTGGTATAAAGATGCAAAGTGAAAAGTAAAAGGCAAAGTAAAACAAAGCAAGTATAAAAGTGATGGAGATTGATATGATGAGAATAGACCCGGGGGCCATAGGTTTCACTAGTGGCTTCTCAAGAGCATAATTATTCTATGGTGGGTGAACAAATTACTGTTGAGAAATTGACAGAATTGAGCATAGTTATGAGTATATCTAGGTATGATCATGTATATAGGCATCACGTCCGAGACAAGTAGATCGAAACGATTTTGCATCTACTACTATTACTCCACTCATCGACCGCTATCCAAAGATGCATCTAGAGTATTAAGTTAAAAACAGAGTAACACCTTAAGCAAGATGACATGATGTAGAGGAATAAATTCATGCAATATGATAAATACCCCATCTTGTTATCCTCGATGGCAACAATACAATACGTGCCTTGCAACCCTTACTGTCACTGGGTAAGGACACCGCAAGATGGAACCCAAAGCCATGCACTTCTCCCATTGCAAGAACTACCAATCTAGTTGGCCAAACCAAACAGATAATTCGAAGAGACTTGCAAAGATAACTCAATCATACATAAAATAATTCAGAGAAGATTCAAATATTATTCATAGATAAGCTGGATCATAAACCCACAATTCATCGGTCTCAACAAACACACCGCAAAAAGAAGATTACATCGAATAGATCTCCACGAGAGGGGGAGAACATTGTATTGAGATCCAAAAGAGAGAAGAAGCCATCTAGCTACTAGCTATGGACCAAGGTTTGAAGTAAACTACTCACACTTCATCGAGAGGCTATGGTGTTGATGTAGAAGCCCTCCGTGGTGGATGCCCCCCGGAGCTCCTAACAGGCCCCAAGATGGGATCTCGTGGATACAGGAAGTTGCGGCAGTGGAATTTGGTTTTGGCTCCTGCTACGATCGCTTGGGGTAATGAGGTATATATAGGAGGAAGGAGTACGTCGGTGGAGCAACAGGGGCCCACGAGGCGTGGGCGCCCTAGGGGCGCCCCACCCTTGTGACCGCCTCTGGTTCCTTGGCGTGAGGTCCAAGTCTCCGGATCACGCTCGTGAGAAAATCACGCTTCAAGGTTTCATTCCGTTTGGACTCTGTTTGATATTCTGTTTCTTCAAAACACTGAAAAAGGCAAAAAACAACAATTCTGGGCTGGGCCTCCGGTTAATAGGTTAGTCCCAAAAGTAATATAAAAGTGGAAAATAAAGCCCATTATAGTCCAAAACAGTAGATAAAATAGCATGGAGCAATAAAAAATTATAGATACGTTGGAGACGTATCACACGATCACGACGAGCACGACATAGCTCTGCCGTCGGACAGTGTTCGGGAGATCACGCTAGCAACTACTCCGGCCTTTAGTCCGAAGCAGATCACGCCATCCGAGGATGGGAGGATAGACTCCGCCACGGAGACCGCACCCTCAGTGGCGATAGAGCCGAATATTGACCTTACCCCTCACGAGAGCCGCGTCACACCGAGCGGACTTCGCCCCCGCCACGGACTCCGAACCACCCGCGCCCATACCTATCGAATCTGATTGGGTGCCGATCATGGTGTTCACCTCCACAGATATCTTTCAGCACTCGCCCTTCGGCAACATACTGAACTCATTAAAATCTCTCTCCCTGTCTGGAGAACCTTGGCCGAACTATGTCCGGCTAGAGTGGGATGCGGATGACGAAGAAATTCACTCCCCACCCACCACCCACTTAGTAGCCATCGCATTTACTTAACCGACATGCTCGACTTTGACTCGAAGACATCGATGGAATAGACAACGATGCAGAGATTTAACAGGAACCATCGCCAACAAGGCGCTGGACTGCCACTTCATCACACGACGTATATATGGTGGATACACCCAAAGAAAATAATAACGAGGATGCAGCGAAACATAGCTCCCACGACAAGCAATCAAAACGGCACCGTAGGCGCCGCTCTAAATCCCGCCTTGGCAAAAACGGCGACAACAGCGCGACAAGAAGCCAAATTGACCCAGCGATAGAGCAGGGTAAGCCAGACGATTTAACAAAGTGCGGAGCCGCTGTCCGAGCATGGCGACGCCGAGCATCAAGACAACCAACCCGTCTCCGGTCAGGAGAACAGTCCGGACGACGACGAGCACATCATCCTGGAAAGGCTCGTGGAGACGATCTCCACGCCATCAAATACTTACCCCTCAAGCTCAAAGGACCAGCTCGGCACTGGCTGAAAAGCCTCCCCAAAAAATATATTGGAGGTTGGGAGGAGCTCGAGGACGCTTTCCGGACTAACTTTCAAGGGACTTATGTCCGACCCCCGGACGCTGATGATTTGAGTCATATAATTCAACAGCCCGGAGAGTCACTGAAAAGCTTTGGAATAGGTTTCTCACTAAGAAGAACCAAATTGTCGACTGTCCGGATGCTGAAGCCCTAGCAGCTTTCAAGCACAGTGTTCGAGACGAATGGCTTGCCAGACACCTTGGCCAAGACAAGCCGATAACGATGGCAGCCCTAACAAGCCTCATGACCCGCTTTTGCACGGGCGAGGACAGCTGGTTAGCCCGCAGCAGCACCAGCGACCCAAGCACATCCAAGGTCCGGGACGGCAATGGAAAACCGCGACACAGTAAAAACAAGCGCTGGAATAAAGAAGACAACCCAGACAACACGACGGTATACGCCGGATTTAGAGGCTCTCGACCGGGTCAATGGAAAAAGCCCTTTAAAGGAAACAAATATGAACCGACCGGCCTAAACAAAATTCTAGACAAACTATGTCAGATCCACGGCACCCCCGGCAAACCTGCAAATCATACCCACAGAGAATGCTGGGTCTTCAAGCAGGCTGGCAAGCTAAACGCCGAACACAAGGGGGAGGACACTTCGAGCGAGGACGAGGATACGCCTCGCCGGCAAGACACTGGGGGACAGAAAAAATTCCCGCCAGAAGTCAAAACAGTAAATGTTATCCACGTGACAAAGAGGAGAGGAAAATACACACTCCGAAATACACGAGTCATAGAGCCCGTCACCCATGAGTCCTACCCCTGGTCGGCCTGCCCGGCCATTTTCGATCGCAGGGATCACCTAATAGGTATCCGCAGAAGGATCACCGCCTTGGTGCCGGACCCAATAGTAAACGGATACCACCTTACACGAGTCCTTATGGACGGCGGCGATAGTCTAAATCGATATACTAGGACACCGTCTGCGTAATGGGGATAAACCCAACAAACATCAGCCACAGAATACTACCTTCAAGGGAGTAATACCGAGCATGAGGCTCGTTGCACGGGCTCTCTAGTACTAGAGGTTGTGTTCGGCTCGCCCAACAACCTCCGGAGCGAAAGGTTAACCTTCAACATTGCTCCATTCCGAAGTGGCTATCAAGCACTACTCGGACGAGAGGCTTTCGCCCGTTTCAATGCAATACTACATTACGCTTTACTCCAACTTAAAATGCCCGGTCCGCGCGGCACCATCACAGTACATGGAAATGTTGAGCGTTTGTTCCGAGCAGAAGAACGCACGGCTGCTTTAACAACCGAACACTAGACGGCCTCACCACCAGAGATGATGACCGGTCGTTAGGACCGCGGACACGGTTATACGAGTCCGGACAATCATTGGATAGATATTGGTTCGATGGTTACACCCGTATAGACGGTACCAGGGGCTTCGCCGCGATAATTCGGCTCAACTTTATCCATCTCGACTTTTTCATGGTTTATTTATAATAACCAAATTTTTGCACAACAACTTTTCACTAAGCACCTCTCTTTAACAGATGACGATCGTATACACCCGGCCCGTGATACGGCACAACAGAGACACAGCGCAGACGCGGCAAGCAGGACCCGCAAAGGTTTCTCTTTAGATTAAGACCCTGCGTAAACCTTTTTTACTGTCTTTTGTTGTTCACATCCTCCGGATTCTCAATACAACCGAGAAGGATGCTGACGTCTTGGCATGTGGCCACGTCAGAATATTGCTCATACCTGGACACTATGGGTCTATTATCAAAGGGCATCACCTAAGCCCAGTATATGTTTCAAAGACCAAACACCTTAGGGAGTGTTCGGCGTCGCGAGTTAGGCCTTATATGCATCAGCTCCGAATCATGTCTTTGGTCAAATGTTGGGTTTGCCTGCCTCGTGTTTTGCTACCTTACGCCCGCTCTATCGGCTAAGGTGGCACCAGGAGAACTACTGCGATTGTGCCACAGCTAGCCCGGACAAGCACCTCAAAGAGAGAAAGCCAAACTGATCACATGATAAAGCGAGAGACCGGTCAACCACTGATGACTTATCGGAATCTTCGGATTCCTCTCAGATAACAAAGGGCCGCTTCCGGCCAGGCATGACCGCGCCAGATTCGGATGAGCGGAGCCACCAGGGCTATATAGTAGCCCCACCGCCAAACTCCTATGGCTAAGTGAAAGTGTTAAAGCAATATAGTCCGATTGCCTAGTTCTCTGCGCTTATCACCTCCTTAATGGACCAAGACGTTGGATCAAGTGTGAACACGCGTCTTTTATAACACCCCGCATTATATGCGTTGAAAGCCGACATTTGCAAACTTTCGTGTTATATACACATATACATAAACGGCCGCACAGGAGGCATCATAACACTTTTAGGCAAAAGTATAAAAATAGACTTTATATAATTTAGTAAAACATTGTTTTTCAATGGGAATACATGTCATTCGAACATAATATTCTTCAAGCACTGCGCTTCTATTGAACGAGCGCCTTCAAGGACCTCATCAAACTAGTGGTCGGCAGCTACTCAGCTAATTGCCGAACTAGGGGCTGCAATTGCGGTGGCTTCCATCTCCGCCAGGCGCTTTTGACACGGGCAAGCGCCATCCGCGCACCCTCGATGCACGCCGACCTCTTCACAGCGTCGATGCGCGGCACAACACCAAGGAACTGCTGCACCAAGCTGAGGTAATTGTTCGGCCTTGGCCCCGCCGGCCACAGGTGATCCACAACAGACCTCATGGTGAGTCCGGACAATCTATGGAGCTCGTCCCATTCGGCCATCCGCTCATTCAGAGGAAGTGGACGCGCTGGACCATTAAATTGCGACCAGAACAACTTCTCCACTTCACGATCCCTTTGATCTTTGAAAAACTCAGCCGCATCAGCAGCACACGCTGCCAAATCCAGATAGGCGTCTGCAAAACTCCACAGCCGGTCTAGAGGAGCATACTTAGAATCTACGAACTTCATCCGCAGCATAAAGGGCTTCCCAGCCGCGATATCCCCGGCGTGACGCAACTCCTCCTTCATCGCTCTAATTGTAGAGCGGATTCCTTGGCTGCTACCATGGCCTTCTCCAGCTCCGTAGCCCTCGCTTGGCTTTCCTTCTCAAGAAGCCGGTATCGGTCGGCGACATCACTTAACTCAATGGCCATCTTCTCCTTACTTTGGCAATGGGCAGCTTGTTCGGCCCTCAGCCCTTCAGCCGCCTTTAGAGCGGCCGCATCACTATTTCTGGCTTGCTTTTTGGCTCGGGCAAGTTCCGCCCTAAGGGTCTCCACTGCCGCAGCTCCATCTGCATTTCACAACATATCCAAGATACTGGCATTACGCTCCTCTTACCATATGTTGATCACCGGAGAAATTACATACCCTGCGCCTTGTCAAGCCGCTTGTTGACAAGCACGATGTCGGCATTTGCCGCATCAAGTCGCCGCGTTAGCTCGACAACCTCACAAGTCCGGCTAGCCACTGGACCTCCCGCCACCTGCATATGAAGACGACCGGATTATTACCTACAACTATGATCCTCTGTTTACCACCATTTCCGACGGCAACCAGAGTCTCAGGGGCTACTATCTGCATAGGGCACATTTAAAACATGTGCGGTACTGTCAAAAATACACGTCACTTCGCGTACCTCAAAACCTTTCAGCAGACTCATAAAGGCTTCATGCAACCCGCTTTCTGCGGATGAAACCCTCGCCCATTAGCGCACGGTGTGCTTATGAGATAGCCGCCTGCTCTAGCAGATCCTTCAGTGCGTCCGACCGCATGACAGGCGGAGCCGGACCCTTCCGGTTGCTCTCTTCAAGAGCCGGATACTGAGGACTTCGGGTGGCCAAAGAATCACCCTCTGGCATTGCCGGATCGGGAGAAGCCCTCTGAGACGACACCTCGGGGTCGCCCGCCTCGTAAGGCGGGATGGCGTGGGGAGGCGTTTCGCTCTCCATCATCTCCGGAAGAAGATCCCCCGAAGACGAACTCCGTCGAGAAGGGCCACGATTCGGACTACAAGACGGATGTTTCGGTTATTTTCCTCAGAATTAAAGTAGGATGTTTTTTACTATTAAACCCTTTCTTTTACTTACAGCTTGATGGAGGGCTGATCTCCTTGCGGGCACTGTACGGCCGGGGTATCCCCTGGGCCAGGACCCTCTGGCGAAGATTTCTTCCCCCGTTTAGAGACTATTGTCTCCAGGCCTTCAGAGGCGGTCCTTTTCCTGCCTTGGGGAGAGGGAGCTTTGGCTTCTTCTCCCCGGTTTTCCCGCTCAGCGGGCGTCAGCCTCTTTCTTCCCACCTTTATCCTCCCCGAGGGCGCTTGGTAGGCGCATAGCTCCAACATCCGGACTAGTACCGGATCTGGTGAGACCTCGGAGGGGGGCCGCCACTGATCATCTTTGCCTTTGCTATCCAAATTCCGTCAAAGAGCGACTTTTGAGAATGATGTCGTGATGAATAGAAATTCAACGTGTTCGGCCATAGGGTGACTTACTTGGGTATCTGGACGATTGCAGCTCAGACCCGCGTCCTCGGTAGAATCCGGACACATTGATTGTGGTCCGAAGTACAATTTGTACATCTCCTCGGGCGTTATGCCGAGGAAGTGCTGAATAGCTCATGGTCCTCGCGGATTGAATTACCATGCAGACGAAGGGGCGACGTTTACAGGCAGGGTTCGAAGTAACATTACTTGCGTTCGTGACTGCACCAATATCTCTTTCGAGGAGATCTCGGATGCGGCCCTGCGGTATGGGCACGCCCTTCACCGGCCCCCGCCTAGCCCCTTGTTGATCCATGACGTTAGTCGTGGAGGGTGACCCGAGCGAAAGGCAAGTGGGGCCACCCATTTGGTACCCCTGGGAGGTGTGACATAAAACCATTCTTGTTGCCATATGTTGGACGCCTCTTGGAAAGAACCCTCGGGCCATGGGACATCGGCGCTTTTGCTTATTACAGCACCTCCGCATTCTGCATACCTCCCCTCGATCGTCTTCGGCTCCACTTGGAAGGTCTTGAGCCACATGCCGAAGTGAGGGGTGATGCGGAGAAAAGCTTCACACACAACGATAAAAGACGAGATGTGGAGAATAGAATCCGGAGCTAAATCATGGAAGTCCAGCCCGTAATAGAACATGAGCCCCCTCACGAAGGGATCCCGAGCCAGACCTAGCCCTCGAAGGAAGTGAGATATGAATACTACGCTCTCGCCGGGTTTGGGAGTAGGTATGACCTGCCCTTGAGCAGGCAGCCGGTGCGCAATCTCGCCGCTCAAGAACCTGGCCTCTCTTAACTTTCTGACGTCTTCCTCCATGACGGAGGAGGGCATCCACCGACCTTGAAGGTTGGATCCAGACATGGTTGAAGGTCCGAAGCGCCTGACCTAGGCTTTGGGCGTTGGAACTCGAGGCGGGGGAGGGATTCGATTGAGTTCGAGGAATAAAAAAGGATAGGCCTTGGTCTCCTTATAAAGAGGGTGAATACCAAGCGTCCTCCTCGTGACCGCTTGGGACTTGCCTATAATCGAGGAGTCATACCAACGGGCATGATTGGGTTACCCACGCCCGTATTGATGAGAATCCCGTGATAAGGGGACACAATCTACGCTCGACAAGACGTGCCAAGGAAACTGCCTCGCGATATGCGCCAAGGCTGGTTGAAAAACATGGTTCGATAATAACCGGGCCATGGCATGATGTCATGGTGTCAAATACGTCAGCAGGTCGGATTTGTGAATATTATTCTCTCTACGATGGAATGTGGATCTTGTTTTGCAGAGCGGGACACTATCCTTTTGTTCAAGATCTTCTAAGTAGTATTCGGTGGAGGGACCCGCCTTGCAATGCCGAAGACAATCTGCGCGCCGGACTCATCGCCATTGAATCCTTGTTCAGGGGCTACTGAGGGAGTCCTGGATTAGGGGGTATCCGGACAGCCGGACTATATCCTTTGGCCGGACTGTTGGACTATGAAGATACAAGAATGAAGACGTTGTCTCGTGTCCGGATGGGACTCTCTTGGCGTGGAAGGCAAGCTTAGCGATACGGATATGTAGATCTCCTTCGCTGTAACCGACTCATGTAATCTAGCCCCTCCCGTGTCTATATAAACCGGAGGGTTTAGTCCGTAGAGACAACAACAATCATACCATAGGCTAGCTTCTAGGGTTTAGCCTCTACGATCTCGTGGTAGATCAACTCTTGTAATACTCATATTCATGAAGATCAATCAAGCAGGAAGTAGGGTATTACCTCCATAGAGAGGGCCCGAACCTGGGTAAACATCGTGTCCCTTGCCTCCTGTTACCATCCGCCTTAGATGCACAGTTCGGGACCCCCTACCCGAGATCCGCCGGTTTTGACACCGACAGCCTCCTTCTGTATAGAGTGCCAATGTGCCATTGACAAACTGATACATATTGGCCCTCCGGGCTACTCTTTCAGCCTCATCTTGGTCATCAGGAAGTTCTCTGGTTTGGAGGAAATGGACTATGTGCCTTGCCCAAGTTGGAGCCTAGGGCTCGGCAACAAGGACTAGCGGCACCTCCTCATCTGCGGGGGCACATTCCTCGTTCGCGGGGACCATTGGCCCGGCTGGAGGGTGCGGTCCGGCAAGTGATGGGGAGTTGTTTCCGGCAGGGTCCCTGCCAGGAGCCCCGGGAGGCTCTACCGGGAGAGGCTTACCGGAGTCCATCTTCCCCCTTTTCCGGGCCATTGTTGTTGGGGATACGGAGGGCTGTGTAAGACGGAGAACAAAAGTTCCTGGTTCCACAGGAAGCTTTTGCGCAACACACTTTGACAGATGATCAGCTATGCTATTTTCCACACGGGTATGTGCTCTATTTGCAATATGTCAAAGTGCTCCTCCAATCTTCTCACTTCCTTAATGTATGCCTCCATCAATGGACTTTGGTAATCCTTGTTGACTTGTCTCACCACAAGTTGTGAATCTCGTCGAATGATTAGTTTATTGATTCCCAACTTTGTTGCAATCCTGAGTCTGGCAAGGAGCCCTTCATACTCTGCTGTATTGTTGGTTTCCTCCTCCTGAGGAAAGTGCATCTAGATGACGTACTTAAAGTGCTCCCTAGTGGGGGCAACGAGAAGCACGCCAGCCCCTGCACCTTGTAGGGAGAATGCTCCATCAAAATACATAATCCATTCTTAGGGCACTTCCTTGTCGGGGATAACTGTTTCTGGCACTTCTTCATCAGGGGTTGGCATCCTTTCTGCAATAAACTCTGCCAATGCCCTGCTCTGAATTGTTGACGTGCTCTCAAACCTCAAGCCAAAGCTGGACAACTCCAAAGCCCAGTCCACTATTCTGCCGGTAGCCTCAGGGTTTCGGAATATCCTTTGCAACGGGAAGTGGGTGATAACCGTGTTCTCATGGGCTTGGAAGTAGTGGCGCAGTTTCCTTGAGGCCATGATGAGGCCAAAAATCAACTTTTGCATGCTAGAGTACCTCGATCGAGCCCCCTGTAACAGGGAACTGACGAAATACACTGGGCGCTGCACCACTTTCTTCCTTGCCGCGTCCTTGGGGTCATTCCTGCTGCCGTGCTCCTCTCTGTCCTGATCCTTATTAGGTCCTGTTGGAGCTTGTTCACTCTCTGATTCCTCTACTTCCCGCTATGCCACCAAGGCCGCACTAACCACTTGATTAGTTGCCGCTAGATACAACAACAACGACTCTTGTGGTTTCGGGGCAACCAAAGTGGGCATAGAGGACAAGTAGGCCTTCAACTCTTGTAAAGCTGTGTCTGCTTCCGGGGTCCACTTCATGGGCCCCGCCTTCTTCAAAATCTTGAAGAACGACAGGGCGCGCTTGGCAGACTTGGAGATGAATCTGCTAAGTGTGGCAACGCACCCTGTCAGACGCCTCACATCCTTGACTGTCCTGGGTGCCCAGATCTGCTCAATAGCCTTGATCTTGTCGGGGTTGGCTTTGATCCCATGATGGGACATAAAGAACCCAAGTAGCTTACTGAAGGGAACGCCAAACACACACTTCTCCGGATTTAGCTTCAAGTTGATCTTGCACAAATTAGCAAATGCCTCCTCCAAATCCTGAAAGAGGGTCGATCTGTCCTTGGTCTTGACCACAATGTCATCCATATAAGCCTCAATGTTTCTGTGCAACTGTGGTTCAAAACCAATCTGGGCTGCTCTTGCAAAGGTGGATCCAACACTCTTTAACCCGAAAGGCATGCGCACGAAGCAGTACGTACCACATGGGGTGATGAACGAGATCTTCTATTCATCTTCTTTGGACATGAAGATGTGATGATACCCAGAGTACGCATCCAAAAAAGGAGAGCAAATCACAACATGAAGTGGAGTCCACAATCTGGTCGATGCGTGGCAAGGGAAATGGGTCCTTCGGGCAAGCCTTGTTGAGATCTGTAAAATCAATGCAAAGTCTCCATTTCCCGTTAGCGTTGCGCACGACCACTGGGTTTTCTAACCATGTTGGATGCAACACTCCTCTGAACAGACCAGCTGCCTCAAGCTTCCTAATCTCCTCTGCAATAAACTGCCGCCTCTCCAAGGCTTGCTTTCGAACTTTCTGCTTGACAGGTCGGGCATGTGGGCAGACAACAAGGTGGTGCTCGATTACCTCCCTGGGAACACCGATGAAAGGACATGCGGTACCGCCATGTGTGGTTGGTAATTGATGACATTCTCTATGGACTAATGGTTGCATTGAGTTATATTTGAAGGATTTGTCCATAGGCATTCCTTGAAGTCCATGTGTTGGTTTCAAGGAGTTTATGAGTTGACCAAGGTGCTATTAAGGAATTATCCAAAGTTTGTTCATGTGAGTATTGAGCTTATTGCAAGCATGTCTTGAAGAAGAAGATTGTGTGATCATTCATGTGTACTTTCAAGACATCATCCAAAAGAAGAGAGTTGGAAAGAGTCAAGGTTGATCAAGACTAAGTACAGAGAGTGATTCAAGTTGATCATCACACAAAGCATAGAAGATACATCGAGTGGGCTCAAGTGATCTCACGGTTTGGTAAGCATTGTCCATTGCGCTTTGTGTACTAACCCATGGTCTTTATGAGAGTTCTATGTGGGGTTAGGTTTGCTTCCATGGGCTTGCGTCAAGAGGAAGATCACATACAACCCATGGAGGATGACATCAAATCAAGGTTGTGTTGTGCAAGTTCAAGTGGAGCATCATGAAGAAATCATGCTTGTAGCTTGCCATCCATTATGGTGACAATGGACTTGTGAAGGTGTGCCGAAGAGTGACTCACCCATAGTGGAGTACGGGGGAGCAATCAACTAGCCTTGATCGAGCCAATGCAATCACAAAAGGTGGTCCAACTTGAGGGAGTCAAGATCATCATCATCTAGCTCAAGTGGACTTCGTGCAAGGCAAAGGTTTGCCCTTGATAGGTTCTCTATTTTACCGGTCTCATGGTGGTAGTTTGGAGACCGGGTTATAGGATCGATTGCCGTACTATCAAGGGGGGATCTCAAATGAGTAGCTTGATCATATCGTTCGTAGAGAGCTCAAACCATTGCATGCTTGCATCATATTTCTTGGTTCTTGTTTGGTTTTCTCCTTGTGAGATTTAGAGCTTATGGTCATCTTCTTGACAAGCCCGAGTTCATCAAAAATGGAGTTCACGTGCTTCTTTTGTTGCGTTTTCGGTGTTGGAGGTTCTACCAGTCTTATTCAAGGAAGGGTTCTCACCATTTTCTTATGGGCCTTTTCTAATTTCCTTCTTATTGTTATTTCTATCAAGATTGTGTTAGCCCTTGTTGCTAGCTTTCCAACAAACTTGGTTTCGTTGAATTCGTAGTCCGTTTGCAAAAGTTGTGTCAGTTTTGTGTCCTTAAAGAGGCTACAACGATACTACTGCTCATGGGAGCAGTACTACCGCTTGGAGGGGATGTAATTTTTTACTACCGCTCTTGGGAGCGGTACTACCGCGGCTACTTCTGTGGCTACTTCCACTCCGGACCAAAAACTCATCTTAAGTCCAGCGGTGGTGGGCACGGATGTATTTTTTAGTATCGCTCGCAAGCAGTAGTACCGCTACCCTTTGAGGTAGTACCGCTACCCCTAGTGGTAGTACCGTGAGGACAAGCGGTAGTACCGCTCTGTGCGGGCTGTCAGCAGAACGGTTGGATTTTTCCCCACCTATAAAAGGGGGTCATCTTCTCCATTGAACCTAATCTTTTAAGCTCGTGTTCTTCCCCCATTGTTGACCTTCTTCGAGCTTGCTATCTCTCAATCCCTCCATGGATTCTTGCTAGTTTGGGGGGGGGAATAGAGAGGAGATCTAGATCTACATTTCCACCAATCACTTTCTCCTCTAATTAGGATAACCCCTTGGATCTAGATCGTGGAGTTCTTCATGTTCTCTTCTTCGTTCTTCCTCTCATTTTCCTCTCGAGCATTAGTTGCTTTGGTGGGATTTGGGAGAGAAGGACTTGGGCACTCCATGTGCCCTTGCCATTGCATTTGGTGCATCGGTTTGAGTTCTCCACGGTGATACGTGGAAGTTACAAGTTGAGAAGCTTATTACTCTTGGGTGCTAGGTACCCTTGAGCTTGTTCATCTTGGGTGCCTTGGTGCCCTAGACGGTTGGTGGTGTTTGGAGCTCAATCATTGTGGTGTAAAGCTCTGGGCAAGCGTTGGGGTCTCCAATTAGGTTGTGGAGATCACCCGAGCAATTTGATGGGTTTCGGTGACCGCCCCAATGGTTGCTAAAGTGTAAGGGTTCGGTGACCGCCCCCAAGGGTTGCCATTTGTATGGGTTCGGTGACCACCCTCAAGGGTACCTTAGTGGAATCACGGCATCTTGCATTGTGCAAGGGCGTGAGGAGATTACAGTGGCCCTAGTGGCTTCTTGGGGAGCATTGTGCCTCCACACTGCTCCAAATATAGATTAGCATCCGCAAGGGTGTGAACTTTGGGATACATCATCATCTCAGCATGCCTCGGTTATCTCTTACCCGAGCCCTTTACTTATACACTTTACTTTGTGATAGCCATATTGTTTCTTGTCATATATCTTGCTATCACCTAGTTGTTTATCTTGCCTAGCATAAGTTGTTGCTGCACATAGGTGAGCCTAGCTGTTGTAGGTTTTGTGCTTGACAAATTAACCACTAGGTTTATTCCGCATTTGTTCAGGCCTAAACCGTAATTATTTTAAAGCGCCTATTCACCCCCTCTAGGCGACATCCATGCTCTTTCAATTGGTATCAGAGCCTCATCTCTCTTTATTAGGCTTTACCGCCTAGAGACTAAAGATGTCGACCAGGGGATTAGGATTCTCTGATACTCTTACTTTCGATGGCACAAATTTTGATGTTTGGGTAATTCACATGCTTAATATCTTTAGGGTCATGGACCCAAATTTAGAGCGAATTGTAGATATGGGTTTTTCTCCTACAAAGGATCCCCAAAGATTTATCTTTAGAGGATGAGAAAAACTTGTGACGCTCCAAGACCGACGCTACAGACGCCTTTCATGTTTTTCCTTATCGTCATGTGTATTCATTTGTTTGCTGCATTCATCATGTCATCATCCACATTGCATCGGCACTCGTTGCTGTCATTGTTTTTTTTAACTTGCATCCGCTCGTAGTTGCCGCGTCCCCCCTTGCTTTTGTTGACCGTTCCGAGACCAACCTTGTTCTTCGTTTTCCCTCTTGCCTAAACCGGAGTCTCTTTGCACAGCGCATCGACCCCTCGCCCGTGTCCGAAACTCCTCCTGACCCGACCCGGACTATCGTTACCGTTGGGTCCGGATCATCCCCAAACATCTATAAAACATCTCTGTTTTCTTTATTGGACTCCCTAGCCTATTTATTCTCGTCCGTCCGTTTTCGATCGGAAGGTCCAAACTCTCCCCCTTCCCTATATATAGTCCACCCACATGCCTATTTGGACAAACCCTAGACCAACTCCCTAAAATTCCTCCTAGCCGCCGCGACCCCTGTCCATTCTCTCCTCCTTCCTCGGGATCTCACCCGCCTACCCATCCACTAGCCACCACTCTCTCCATCGGGATCCCTCCCGATCCACCACCTCCCCTCGTTTTTAGCCCCGAGCCAACCAGCAACTCCTTCTCGTCCCCGTGGAGCAGCGAGCAGTGCCTGACCCCGCCTCGTCTCCGCGCCGTCGACGAGCTTCGTTCAAGATGAGCCACACGCCCCCTTCTTTTCCTTTCTCTCCCTTCCCCTGGTCGTTACTATGTTTTGTTTCCTGATGATCAGTAGTGGAGCCCAGTTGGGACGATCGGGGATCTAGCAGTTGGGTTATCTTCTTTTTCATTTGGTTCCGTAGTCGGACCTATGTGTGTACTCTGAATGATGTATGTTTAATTAATGTATTGTGTGAAGTGGCGATTGTAAGCAAACTCTTTATCCCATTCTTGTTCATGACATGGGATTGTGTGAAGATGACCCTTCTTGCGACAAAACCACAATGCAGTTATGTCTCTAAGTCATTCCCCGACACGTGAGAGATATAGCCGCATCGTGGGTGTTACAAAACTCTTATCTCAATGCTCAAGCTTCTAATGTGCTTTTCGATGCTTTGATCAATGTAGCTATATTTCAGCTCATGCCGTTCCGGGATGCTCGTGAGTTGTGGACAAAGTTTCAATATAAATATGGTGTGTCCAAGATTTGTGGGGATGATTGTTCTCCCTCCACCTCCGGCCGTGTTGCCTTCTCAACTTCTTCTACTTCACTTACATGTGGTTTTCCACAAGGTAATGATATGGTGAGTAGTGGTGTTCATTGCAATGATGATAGTGGGCTTATTGTTGACGATCCTTCATCACTTCCTTATTGCAATGCTCCATCTTTGAACTTTAACACTTCATGCACCTTACATGTTTCACATGCTTGTGTTTATAGTCCGTGCATATCATGTAGAAATTGCTTGACTAAATCTCATGATGATATGCTTGCTATATCTTGTTGCCATGGTAAAAATGCATGTATTTCCTCGAGTTGTTGTGCTAACAATGTAGAGGAAACCCAACACTCCATGGAACAAGATGTGGTCTTGAACGGTGCTTCAAGGGATCCTACATCATCATCGGTTGCTTTTTGCCTTATGGCTAAGGCTTCAAAGGTATCTCCTAATTTGAACCCCAATATGTCTCTTGATGATGATGTTGATAATGATAATGATGAAGAGAATGATAACGTTGCCTCCTTAAAAATTAAGGAGGAAATGATTTTCAAAGCTCTTCATAAAAATAAATTTGCTCGTTCCAACTTCATGGAAATCATGTCCATTTCCATTGAGGGCAAGAAATATATTGAGGAGTTGGAATCTCATATCGAGGAGCATGAGGTCACCATTGATAAAATGGAAGGTCATGAGCGTGATTACGCTAATGAGATTGCGAACCTATCTCAAGCTCTTGAATATCTAGAGTAATGGAATCTCATGATAGAGCTCTTGAGGTGGCCAATGTTTTTGAAACTAAAAATGAGAAGCTTGAAGTTGCGCATGCGAAACTCCTTGAGGACTTTGGGCACCTCGAAAATAGCTCAAGGGTCATTAAGAGTGAGCTCATCAAACTCACCGAGTCTCATGCACAACTTAAAGCTTCATATTCAAAAGAGCCTGTAAAGTTGCCTTCCCCTCTTGTTATTATTGCTGATGCTTGTGCTACTAAGTCTATTACTTGTGAAGCATCCATTTTGAAGGAGAATGTTTAGCTTTGGGCTCAACTTGAGTTGCTATCTAGCAATTATGGGAAATTGGAAGAAAGCCATGAAAAGCTCTCAAGCTCTCATGGTGATCTTCTAGTATCCCATAATGTGATAAAGATAGCTCATGAGGTCATGATTGCTAAGGTAACATCTAGTGAGCCTCATATGGATACTAGCACTAATACTTTTAGTCAAAATTCTATATTGCCTTGTGCTAGTCCTCGTGATTCATCCATGCATAACATTGGTACATCTTGTGATGAATTGCTTTCCTTGCCTTGTTGCTCTAACGATGAAGCTTATACTTCCTCTAGTGCTCGTGTTGAGACTAACCATGTAGAGGAAATCAAAGAGCTCAAGGCCCAAGTCACTTCTTTGAAGAAAGACTTGGAAAAGTGTCATGAAGGGAAGGCCACAGTCAACAATATCTTGAGTGTAAAAAAAACCCCCCATGACAAAGGTAGACTTGGATTCAACTCCAATAATAAGACGAAGAAGTCCAAGAGCAACAAGAAGAAGGGCCAAAAACAAGTCAAGAATTCGGCCAATATCATTTGCTTCAAGTGCAAAATTGAAGGGCATCATGTTAGATCTTGCCCTTTGAAGAAGAAGACCATTAGTGACAAGCAACAAGGGAAGCGGCCACAGGTTCATTCTCATGCTCAACTTCAAGTTGAAGAAAGGCCTCTTCCCAAGAAAACTCAAGCTAATGCTTCTCAACTTGAGAAATCAAGTGAGAAGATAGTGAAGAGTAGACGTTGCTACCTATGTCGTGAGAAAGGTCACCTTTCTTCCTCATGCACTAGTGGTAACTTATCCAACCCAATTATTATTGATGATATCTATTCTCTTGGGAAGGATAAGGTTGGCAATGTGTTTGCCAAGTTTCTTGGTACTCAAAGTAGTTTCAAGCAAAGAACTATTTGGGTTGCCAAGCCTATTATGACTAACCTCTTAGGACCCAACTTGGTTGGGGACCAACAAGCTCAAACTTGATCAATATGTGTTGTTGGAGGGAATTGGAGACTTGGCTACATTTTGAAGAATTAAAGGGACTTCATCATTCTTATTGTCTCAAGCCAAGTCAATTGGGTTATCAAGTTTCTATACTATATCCAATGTGCCTCCTTCCGGTAACTTGTACTTAAATTGTTTACATTGAAAGTTACTTGCCCCTTTGCATGTTTTTGTTTTGTTCCTTGCATGTGTTTGTATATGTTGTGTCTCCAAATTGCTTATCTTGAGTAATCAAGTATGTGTGTGTTGGTTTGCACATCATGTACATGTGTGTCATATGTTGAGCCTTATGCATCTTGTTTGTATCTTAGTTGGCTCTTGTGAGAGATTAATGGAATATCCCATTGTGGGGGAGTGATGTGCTTTGTACAACTCACAATCCTATTTTGTCCTCTAATAAGAATTTTTGTAGTCGCTATGTGGTATGTCTTCTCATGAGGAATTCAAATTCTAAATATTCCATCAATTATATCTTGTTGGATACTCTTGTTGCCTCTTGTTAAGTTTTTATTGGTATCACATTATGGGGGAGTAATATGCTATGTGCATATTACAAGCCTAGAAAATGTGTACATTTGAGATATTGTCACCTAGAATTATTGTAAATTATCTTGTTCCTAGGTGGGATGTTAGCTCTACAAGTTGCACTTTGCTTGTGTATGGTGTGAAGATGATGTTGGATATCCTTGCTATCTACCAACGGGAATTATTTCCAATTACTTCTTGTCTTTTGACAATTGGTACTCACTTATGTTTGGTAGAAATTATTGATCATCTTTACATTGGCCTTTGCTTTTATTTGCCTTATCTCTTGCCTAGGATCGTGTCAACTCCCATTGTATTCCATACCACTTGTGGATCTTGTTATTTCCTTGAGCTTGTCTAGTGTTTGTATAGATATAGTGAAAGCGGAGATCCCATCTTGTGCTTTTTGTATTCAAATGCAAATTCTCTATAATGCACAATGCTTGGGGGAGCTATCCTATTTTTCTTAGAATGCTCATCTTGTGATCCTTATCAAGTGTGTGTTGGTGGAATGCAAACCGTTTCTTTTTGGTACTTTGTGCCATCATGAAACTTTGTAGAGCACTTGGTTTGTTTGGAACCATTCTCTCTTTTGGGAGTTTGAAATCTTTCTTTTTGCATGTATCAATGGATATATCATTCCTTGATGTATCTTTCAGTTGATATCCTCCAAGTGTTGATTTATTCATTTGGTATCTTTTCTTCACGTGGTATTTCTTTGTCAATTAGTATCAGTTCTTGAAAGTCTTGATCATGCATATTAACTTCATGTAGTTTCTTTGGCATGCTTTCTTTCTCTCACCCAATATATAGGAGAAACTCCACCAAGTCTCAAATTGGATGACATGTGTGATACGTCCATTTTGCATCTTGTTTTCTTACTATTATTTATGATGTTTTTATCGATAATAATGCCTTTTCGAGTAATTCTAATGCCTTTTCTCTCATAATATGCAAGGTATACACAAAGAGGGAGAATTCCGGGAGCTGGAAATCTGGACCTGGAAAAGCTACGTTAGGCTACATATTCTGCACAACTCCAAACAAGCTGGAACTTCATGAGGATTTTTTATGGAATATCTGAGGAATATTGGAGCAAATAACTACGAGAGGGGGCCCACCAGGTGGGCACAACCGACCTGGGCGCGCCAGGGAGCCCGGCACGCCCTGGTGGGTTGTGATCACCCAGGCCCACCACCGGTGCCCATCTTATGGTATATAGGTCATTTTGACCTAGAAAATAAGGAGAAGACTTTCGGGATGGAGCGCCACCGTCTCGAGGCGGAACTTGGGCAGGAGCACTTTTGCCCTCCGGCGGAGCGATTCCACCGGGGGAACTCCCCTCCCGGAGGGGGAAATCATCATCATCATCATCACCAACAACCCTCCCATCTTGGGGAGGGCAATCTCCATCAACATCTTCAACAGCACCGTATCATCTCAAACAATAGTTCATCTCTTGTGTTCAATCTTGTTACCGGAACTATAGATTAGTGCCTGTGGGTGACTAGTAGTGTTGATTACATCTTGTAGTTGATTACTATGTGGTTTATTTGGTGAAAGATTATATGTTCAGATCCAATATTCTATTTAATACCCCTTTGATCTTGAGCATGATTATCATTTGTGAGTAGTTACTTTTGTTCTTGAGGTCAGGGGAGAAATCATGTTGCAAGTAATCATGTGAACTTGATATGTGTTCGATATTTTGATAGTATGTATGTTGTGATTCCCTTTGTGGTTTCATGTGAACATCGACTACATAACACTTCACCATATTTGGGCCTAAGGGAATGCATTGTGGAGTAGCAATTAGATGATGGGTTGTGAGAGTGACAGAAGCTTAAACCCCAGTTTATGCGCTATTCCGTAAGAGATCGATTGGATCCAAAAGTTAAATGCTATGGTTAGAATTTATTCTTAATACTTTTCTCATAGTTGCGGATGCTTGCGGGAGGGTTAATCATAAGTAGAAGGTTTGTTCAAGTAAGAACAACACCTAAGCACCGGTCCACCCACATATCAAATTACCAAAGTATCGAACACGAATCAAACCAACATGGTGAAAGTGACTAGATGAAATTCTCGTGTACCCTCAAGAACGCTTTTCTTATCATAAGAGATCGTTTTGGCCTGTCCTGTGCCTCAAAAGGATTGGGATACCTCGCTGCACTTTTGTTACTACTATCGTTACTTGCTCGTTACAAATTATCTTGCTATCAAACTACTCTGCTACTTACAATTTCAGCACTTGCAGACATTACCTTGCTGAAAACCACTTGTCATTTCCTTCCGCTCCTCGTTGGGTTCGACACTCTTACTTATCAAAAAGAGCTACAATTGATCCCATATACTTGTGGGTCATAAAGGCTATTTTCTGGTTCCATTGCCGGGGAGTGAAGCGCCTTTGGTAAGTGGAATTTGGTAAGGAAACATTTATATAGTGTGCTGAAATTTATTGTCACCTGTTACTATGGAAAACAATCCTTTGAGGGGTTTGTTCGGGGTATCTTCACCTCGGCCGGAACCACAATTAGCTACCCCTAAACCTACTGCACCTACTGAAAATATTGAATATGAAATTCCTTCAGGTATGGTAGAACAACAGCTAGCTAATCCTTATTAGGAGATGGAACTGAACATCCTGATATGCGATTATTATATGTAGAAAAAATTTGTGGATTGTTCAAGCTTGCAGGTTTACACGGAGATTAAGTTATGAAAAAGGTTTTCCCTTTATCTTTTAAGGGAAAAGCATTGGCATGGTATAGGCTATGCGATGATATTGGATCTTGGAATTGGAATCATTTAAAATTGGAGTTCCACCAATTTTTTTATCCTATGCATCTAGTTCATCGTGATCGGAATTATATATATAATTTTTGGCCTCATGAAGGAGAAAGTATCGCTCTAGCTTGGGGGTGGCTTAAGTCAATGTTATATTCATGCCCCAACCATGAGCTCTCAAGAGAAATTATTATCCAGAATTTTTATGCTCGGCTTTCTCGTAATGATCAAACCATGCTTGATACTTCTTGTGCTGGTTCTTTTATGAAGAAGGCTATTGAATTCCGGTGGGATCTTTTGGAAAGAATTAAACACAACTCTGAAAATTGGGAACTCGACGAAGGTAAAGAGTCAGGTATCAAGCTTAAGTATGATTGCGTTAAATCTTTTATGGATACCAATGCTTTTCAAAAGTTTAGCACTAAATATGGACTTGACTCGGAGATAGTAGCTTCCTTTTGGGAATCATTTGCTACTCATGTTGATCTCCCTAAAGAGAAGTGGTTTAAATATCATGCACCTATTAAAGAACAAATCAAAGAACCGGTACCAGTTAAGAAGAAACTATACTTTACAATGTTGATCCAATTATTCCTTCTGCTTATATTGAGAAACCACCTTTACCTGTTAGGATAAAGGACCATGCTAAAGTTTCAACTGTGGTTAAAAAAAGCTATATTAGAACACCTAAACCTGATGAACAAATCAAAGTAGAACCTAGCATTGCTATGGTTAAAGATCTCTTGGAACAATATATGGATGGGCATGTTATTTACTTTTGTGAAGAAGCTGCTAGAATTGCCAAACCTGATAAAAAGGATAGACCTGTTGTTGGCATGCCCGTCATCTCAGTTAAAGTAGGAGATCACTGTTATCATGGTTTATGTGACATTGGTGCTAGTGTGAGTGCTATTCCTTACACCTTATATCAAGAAATTATGAATGACATAGCACCCATGAGAGATAGAAGACATAGATGTTACTATTAAACTTGCTAATAGAGACACTATGTCACCAATTGGGATTGTTAGAGATGTTGAAGTCTTGTTTGGGAAAATAAAATACCCCACTGATTTTCTTGTTCTTGGTTACCCTCAAGATGACTATTGTCCCATTATCTTTGGTAGACCCTTCTTGAACATCGTTAATGCTAAAATAGATTGTGAGAAACAAGCTGTCGGTGTTACTTTTGGTGATGAGTCTCATGAGTTTAATTTTTCCAAGTTTAGTAGAAAGCTTCATGAAAACGAATCGCCTACTAAAGATGAATTAATTTGTCTTGCTTCTATTGATGTACCACCTACTGATCCTTTAGAACAATATTTGCTAGACAATGAAAATGATTTCCATATGCATGAAAGAAATGAAATAGATACAATTTTCTTTGAACAACGTCCTCTACTTAAACACAATTTTCCTATTGAAACTCTAGGAGGTCCTCCTCCACCTAAAGGTGAACCTGTGTTTGAATTAAAACAATTTCCAGACAGTTTGAAATATGCTTATCTTGATGAAAAGAAGATATATCCTGTTATTATCAGTGCTAACCTTTTAGAACATGAAGAAAAAAGATTATTGGAAGTTCTAAGGAAGCACCGAGCTGCTATTGGATATACTCTTGATGATTTAAAGGGATTTAGTCCCACTCTATGTCAGCACAAAGTTAATATGGAACCTGATGCTAAACCCGTTGTTGATCACCAACGCCGGTTAAATCCGAAGATGAAAGAAGTGGTAAGAACGGAAATATTAAATCTTCTGGAAGCAGGTATAATCTATCCTATAGCTGATAGTAGATGGGTGAGTTATGTTCATTGTGTCTCTAAGAAAGGAGGTATAACTGTTGTTCCTAATGATAAGAATGAACTTATTCCACAAAGAATTGTTACAGGCTATAGAATGGTAATTTATTTTAGAAAATTAAACAAAGCAACTAGAAAAGATCATTACCCTCTGCCTTTTATTGATCAGATGCTTGAAAGATTATCTAAGCACACACATTTTTGCTTCCTTGTTGGATATTCTGGTTTTTCACAAATACCTGTTTCTCAACCTGATCAAGAAAAGACCACTTTTACTTGTCCCTTTGGAACTTATGCTTATAGACGTATGCCTTTCGGTTTATGTAATGCACCTGCTACCTTTCAAAGATGTATGACTGCTATATTCTCTGACTTTTGTGAAAAGATTGTTGAGGTTTTCATGGATGACTTCTCTGTTTATGGGATGTCTTTTGATGATTGTTTAAGCAATCTTGATTGAGTTTTGCAGAGATGTGAACAAACAAATCTTGTCTTCAATTGGGAGAAGTGCCACTTCACGGTTAATGAAGGCATTGTCTTGGGTCATAAAATTTCTGAAAGAGGTATTGCAGTAGACAAAGCTAAGGTTGATGCAATTGAGAAAATGCCATGTGGTATTCGTAGTTTCTTAGGTCGTGCTGGTTTCTATAGGAAATTTATCAAAGACTTCTCTAAAATTTCTAGGCCTCTTACGAGTCTTTTGCAAAAGGATATTCCTTTTGTTTTTGATGATGATTGTTTATAAGCCTTTGAAACACTCAAGAAAGCCTTAATTTCTGCACCTATTGTTGAACCACCTGATTGGAACTTGCCTTTTGAAATTATTTGTGATGCTAGTGATTATGCTGTTGGTGCTGTTCTAGGACAAAGAGTGGATAAGAAACTGAATGTTATTCATTATGCTAGTAGAACTCTAGACAGTGCTCAACGAAATTATGCTACTACTGGAAAAGAATTCTTAGCAGTGGTGTATGCTTGTGATAAATTTAGACCTTATATTGTTGATTCCAAAGTAATTTTTCACACCGATCATGCCGCTACTAAATATCTTATGGAAAAGAAAGATGCTAAACCTAGACTTATTCGATGGGTTCTCTTGTTACAAGAATTTGATTTACATATCATTGATAGAAAAGGAGTTGAGAACCCCGTTGCAGACAACTTGTCTAGGTTAGAAAATGTAGTGGAAATCATTCTTTCTTTTTTATTGGTTTGTTTGGAAACATTCTCTCTTTTGGGAGTTTGAAATTTTTGTTTTTGCATGTATCAATGGATATATCATTCCTTGATGTATCTTTCAGTTGATATCCTCCAAGTGTTGATTTATTCATTTGGTATCTTTTCTTCACGTGGTATTTCTTTGTCAATTGGTATCAGTTCTTGAAAGTCTTGATCATGCATATTAACTTCATGTAGTTTCTTTGGCATGCTTTCTTTCTCTCACCCAATATATAGGAGAAACTCCACCAAGTCTCAAATTGGATGACATGTGTGATACGTCCATTTGCATCATGTTTTCTTACTGTTATTTATGATGTTTTTATCCAGAATAATGCTTATTGGAGTAATTACAATGCCTTTTCTCTCATAATATGCAAGGTATACACAATGAGGGAGAATTCCGGCAGCTGGAAATCTGGACCTGGAAAAGCTACGTTAGGCTACCTATTCTGCACAACTCCAAACAAGCTGAAACTTCACGAGGATTTTTATGGAATATTTGAGGAATATTGGAGAAAATAACTACTAGAGGGGGCCCACCAGGTGGGCATAATCCACCTGGGTGCGCTAGGGAGCCCAGGCGCACCCTGGTGGGTTGTGCTGACCCAGGCCCACCTCCGGTGCCCATCTTCTGGTATATAGGTCCGATACGTCTCCAACGCTATATTTTTTGATTGTTCCATGCTGTTATATTATCTGTTTCGGATGTCTAATGGGCTTTAATATGCTCTTTTATATTATTTTTGGACTAACCTATTAACCGAAGGCCCAGTGCAAATTGCTATTTTTTTGCCTATTTCAGTGTTTCGCAGAAAAGGAATATCAAACGGAACGAAACCTTCGCGAGGATCTTTCTTGGAACAAATACAATCCAGGAGACTTGGAGTGGAAGTCAAGGAAGCAACGAGGCGGCCACGAGGCAGGAGGGCGCGCCCAGGGGGGTAGGCGCGCCCCCACCCTCGTGGGCCCCTTGTAGCTCCACCGACCTACTTCTTTCACCTATATATATACTCTTATACCCTGAAAACATCCGGGGCAGCCACGAAACCACTTTTCCACAGCTGCAACCTTCTATACCCGTGAGATCCCATCTTGGGGCCATTTCCGGCGATCTGCCGGAGGTGGATTTGATCCCGAAGGGCTTCTACATCAAAACCATAGCCTCTGCGATGATGTGTGAGTAGTTTACCACATACCTTTGGGTCCATAGTTATTAGCTAGATGGCTTCTTCTCTCTCTTTGGTTCTCAATACAAAGTTCTCCTCGATATTCTTGGAGATCTATTCAATGTAATACTTTTTGCGGTGTGTTTGCCGAGATCCGATGAATTGTGGGTTTATGATCAAGATTATCTATGGACAATATTTGATTCTTCTCTGCATTCTTATATGCATGATTTGATATCTTTGCAAGTCTCTTCGAATTATCGGTTTAGCTTGGCCTATTAGATTGATCTTTCTTGCAATGGGAGAAGTGCTTAGCTTTGGGTTCAATCTTGTGGTGCTCGAGGATAAAAAGATGGGGTTTATATCATATTGCTTGAGTTTATCCCTCTACATCATGTCATCTTGCCTAATGCCTTACTCTGTTCTTATGAACTTAATACTATAGATGCATCCTGGATAGCGGTCGATGTGTGGAGTAATAGTAGTAGATGCAGAATCGTTTCAGTCTACTTGTCACGGACGTGATGCCTATATACATGATCATACCTAGATATTCTCATAACTATGCTCAATTCTATCAATTGTTCGACAGTAATTTGTTCACCCACTGTAATACTTATCCTATCTTGAGAGAAGCCACTAGTGAAACCTATGGCCCCCGGGTCTATCTTTGAATTCTTATATGCATGATTTGATATCTTTGCAAGTCTCTTTGAATTATCGGTTTAGTTTGGCCTACTAGATAGATGTTTCTTGCAATGGGAGAAGTGCTTAGCTTTGGGTTCAATCTTGTAGTGCTCGATCCCAGTGACGGAAAGGGAACCGACACGTATTGTATTGTTGCCATCGAGGATAAAATGATGGGGTTTATATCATATTGCTTGAGTTTATCCCCCTACATCATGTCATCTTTCCTAACGCGTTACTCTGTTCTTATGAACTTAATACTATAGATGCATGCTGGATAGCGGTCGATGTGTGGAGTAATAGTAGTAGATGCAGAATCGTTTCGGTCTACTTGACATAGACGTGATGCCTATGTTCATGATCATGCCTAGATATTCTCATAACTATGCACTTTTCTATCAATTGCTGGGCAGTAATTTATTCACCCACCATAATATATGCTATCTTGAGAGAAGCCACTAGTGAAACCTATGGCCCCCGGGTCTACTTTACATCATATTAGTTTATCATCAACTTGCCAATTTCTGTTGCCGTTTATTTTGCAATCTTTACTTTCCAATCTATCCAACAAAAATACCAAAAATATTTATCTTATTATCTTTATCAGATCTCACATTTGCAAGTGGCTGTGAAGGGATTGACAACCCCTTTATCGCGTTGGTTTCAAGGTTCTTGATTGTTTGTGCAGGTACTAGGCAATTTGCGTGTAGTCTCCTACTGGATTGATACCTTGGTTCTCAAAAACTGAGGGAAATACTTATGCTACTTTGGTGCATCACCCTTTCCTCTTCAAGGGAAAACCAATGCATGCTCAAGAGGTAGCAAGAAGGATTTCTGGCGCCGTTGCCGGGGAGATCTATGCTCAAGTCAAGACATACCAAGTACCCATCACAAACTCTTATCCCTCACATTACATTATTTGCCATTTGCCTCTCGTTTTCATCTCCCCCACTTCACCTCTCGCAATACCAACAACAATGATTTTATTAGCACTCTGATTGCTCCTATTACCGATGCTGAATCTTGTGAAATTAATGCTACTTTGTTGAATCTTGTCATGAAAGATCAATTTTCTAGCCTTCCTAGTGAAGATGCCGCTACCCATCTAAACAACTTCGTTGATTTGTGCAATATGCAAAAGAAGAAAGATGTGGATAATGATAATTTTAAATTGAAGCTATTTCCATTTTCTCTTAGAGATCATGCTAAAACTTGGTTCTCTTCTTTGCCTAAAAATAGTATTGATTCATGGAATAAGTGCAAAGATGCTTTTATCTCTAAGTATTTTCCTCCCGCTAAGATCATCTCTCTTAGAAACGATATTATGAATTTTAAGCAACTTGATCATGAGCATGTTGCACAAGCTTGGGAGAGGATGAAATTAATGATATGTAATTTCCCTACACATGGTTTGAATTTATGGATGATTATACAAAAAAATTATGCCGGATTGAATTTTGCTTCTAGAAATATTTTAGATTCGGCCGCGGGAGGCACTTCTATGGAAATCACTTTGGGAGAAGCTAATAAACTCCTAGATAATATTATGGTTAATTATTCTGAATGGCACACCGAAAGATCCACTAGTAAAAAGGTTCATGCGATTGAAGAGATTAATGTTTTGAGTGGAAAGATGGATGAACTTATGAAATTTTTTGCTAACAAGAGTGTTTCTTCCGATCCTAATGATATGCCTTTGTCCACTTTGATTGATAATAATAATGAATCTATCGATGTGAATTTTGTTGGTAGGAACAACTTTGGTAATAACGCGTATAGAGGAAACTTTAATTCTAGGCAGTTCCCTAGTAATTGCTCTAATAATTATGGTAATTCCTTCAACAACTCTTATGGAAATTTTAATAAGATGCCCTCTGATTTTGATACTAGTGTTAAATAATTTATGAATTCACAAAAGAATTTCAATGCTTTGCTTGAAGAAAAATTGCCTAAGATTGATGAGTTGGCTAGGAACGTGGATATAATTTCTCTTGATGTTGATTCTTTGAAACTTAGATCTATTCCACCTAAGCATGATATCAATGAGTCTCTCAAATCTATGAGAATTTCCATTGATGAGTGCAAAGAAAGAACCGATAGGATGCGTGCTAAAAAAGATTGCTTTGTAAAAGCGTGTTCTTCTAGTTTTATGATAATAATGATGAAGATCTAAAAGTGATTGATGTGTCTCCTATTAAATCTTTGTTTTGCAATATGAATCTTGATAAAGATGGGACTGGAGATGAGTCAACTTTAGTTAAAATGCGTCCCAATGATTTGGAGTTTCAAGATCTTGATGCAAAAATTGGTAAAAGTGGGATTGAAGAGGTCAAAACTTTACATAGCAATGAACCCACTATTTTGGATTTCAAGGAATTTAATTATGATAATTTCTCTTTCATAGATTGTATTTCCTTGTTGCAATCCGTGTTAAATTCTCCTCATGCTTATGATCAAAATAAAGCTTTTACTAAACATATCATTGATGCCTTAATGCAATCTTATGAACAAAAAATTGAATTAGAAGTTTCTATCCCTAGAAAACTTTATGATGAGTGGAACCTACTATTAATATTAAGATTAAAGATCATGAATGCTATGCTTTATGTGATTTGGGTGCTAGTGTTTCCACGATTCCAAAAACTTTGTGTGATGTGCCAGGTTTCCGTGAATTTGATGATTGTTCTTTAAATTTGCACCTTGTGGATTCCACCATTAAGAAACCTATGGGAAGGATTAATTATGTTTTTATTGTTGCAAATAGGAATTATGTTCCCTTAGATTTCATTGTTCTTGATATAGATTGCAATCCTACATGTCCTATTATTCTTGGTAGACCTTTCTTTAGAACGATTGGTGCAATTATTGATATGAAAGAAAGAAGTATTATATTACAATTTCCATTAAGGAAAGGCATGGAACACTTTCCTAGAAAGAAAATTAAATTACCTTATGAATCTATTATGAGAGCCACTTATGGATTCCATACCAAAGATGACAATACCTAGATCTATTCTTGTTTTTATGCCTAGCTAGCGGCGTTAAACAATAGCGCTTGCTGCGAGGCAACCCAATTTTATTTTTGTTCCTTGATTATTGTTCCTGTTTAGTAATTCATAATTCATCTAGCCTCTATTTAGATTTTTTTTATGTTTTAATTAGTGTTTTTGCCAAGTAGAACCTTTGGGAAGACTTGGGTGAAGTCTTTGCAATCTTGCTGTAAAAAACATAAACTTTAGTGCTCACGAGATTAGCTGCCATTTTATAATGGAGAGTGCTTTTAGGTTGATTCTTTTTGCAGATGATCAATATATAAATTCCTCACGTCCAACAATTTATTTCAGAATTTTTGGAGTTCCATAATATACGTTTTATACAGATTACTACAGACTGTTCTGTTTTTGACAGATTCTATTTTTCGTGTATTGTTTGCTTATTTTGATGAATCTATGGCTAGTATCGGGGGGTATGAACCATAGATAAGTTTGAATACAGTAGTTTTAACACCAATATAAATAAAGAATGAGTTCATTACAGTACCTTAAAGTAGTGGTTTGTTTTCTTACACTAACGGAGCTCATGAGATTTTCTGTTTAAGTTTTGTGTTGTGAAGTTTTCAAGTTTTTAGGTAAAGATTTGATGGATTTCGGAATAAGGAGTGGAAAGAGTCTAAGATTGGGGATGCCCAAGGCACCCCAAGGTAAAATTCAAGGACAACCAAAAGCCTAAGCTTTGGGATGCCCCGGAAGGCATCCCCTCTTTCGTCTTCGTCTATCGGTAACTTTACTTGAGGCTATATTTTTATTCACCACATGATATGGGTTTTGCTTGGAGCGTCTTGTATGATTTTGAGTCTTTGCTTTTTATTTTACCACAATCATCCTTGCTGTACACACCTTTTGGAGAGACACACATTAATCGGAATTTATTTGAATACTCTATGTGCTTCACTTATATCTTTTGAGCTAGATAATTTTGCTCTAGTGCTTCACTTATACCTTTTTAGAGCACGGCGGTGGTTTTATTTTATAGAAATTATTGATCTCTCACGCTTCACTTATATTATTTTGAGAGTCTTTTAGAACATCATGGTAATTTGCTTTGGCTATAAAATTTGTCCTAATATGATAGGCATCCAAGATGGGTATAATAAAAACTTTCATATAGAGTGCATTGAATACTATGAGAAGTTTGATACTTGGTGATTGTTTTGAGATATGAAGATGGTAATATTAGATTCATGCTAGTTGAGTAACTATGGAATTTATAAATACTTGTGTTGGAGTTTGCAAGTCCCGTAGCATGCACGTATGGTAAATGTTGTGTGACAAATTTGAAGCATGAGGTGTTCTTTGATTGTCCTCCTTATGAGTGGCGGTCGGGGATGAGCGATGGTATTTTCCTACCAATCTATCCCCCTAGGAGCATGCGCGTAGTGCTTGGTTTTGATGACTTGTATATTTTTGCAATAAGTATATGAGTTCTTAATGACTAATGTTGAGTCCATGGATTATACGCACTCTCATCCTTCCATCATTGCTAGCCTCTTCGGTACCGTGCATTGCCCTTTCTCAGCTCGAGAGTTGGTGCAAACTTCGCCGGTGCATCCAAACCCCGTGATATGATACACTCTATCACACATAAACCTCCTTATATCTTCCTCAAAACAGCCACCATACCTACCTATTATGGCATTTCCATAGCCATTCCGAGATATATTGCCATGCAACTTTCCACCGTTCCGTTTATTATGACACGCTTCATTATTGTCATATTGCCTTGCATGATCATGTAGTTGACATCGTATTTGTGGCAAGGCCACCATGCATAATTTTTCATACATGTCACTCTTGATTCATTGCCTATCCCGGTACACCGCCAGAGGCACTCATATAGAGTCATATTTTGTTCTAGTATCGACTTGTAATCCTTGAGTTGTAAATAAATAGAAGTGTGATGATCACATTATTAGAGCATTGTCCCGTCTGAGGAAAAAAAAGAGAAAGGCCAAATAAGAAAAAGAGAAAGGCCAAATAAAAAAAGAGAAAGGCCAAAAAAAGAGAAGGCCCAAAAAAATGAGAGAAAAAGAGAGAAGGGACAATGCTACTATCCTTTTTTCCACACTTGTGCTTCAAAGTAGCACCATGATCTTCATGATAGAGAGTTTCTTATATTGTCACTTTCATATACTAGTGGGAATTTTTGATTATAGAACTTGGCTTGTATATTCCAACAATGGGATTCCTCAAATTCCCTAGGTCTTCGTGAGCAAGCAAGTTGGATGCACACCCACTCAATTTCTTTTGTTGAGCTTTCATACATTTATAGCTCTAGTGCATCCGTTGCATGACAATCCCTACTCCTCGCATTGAAATCAATTGATGGGCATCTCCATAGCCCGTTGATTAGCCGCGTTGATGTAAGACTTTATTTTTTGTCTTCTCCACACAACCTCCATCATCATATTCTATTCCACCCATAGTGCTATGTCCATGGCTCACGCTCATGTATTGGGTGAAAGTTGAAAAAGTTTGAGAATACTAAAGTATGAAACATTTGCTTGGCTTGTCATCGGGGTTGTGCATGATGAGTGCATTTTTTGTGATGAAAATGAAGCATAGCCAAACTATATGATTTTGTAGGGACGAGCTTTCTTTGGCCATGTTAGTTTGAGAAGATATAATTGCTTAGTTAGTATGCTTGAAGTATTATTATTTTTATGTCAATATTAAACTTTTGTCTTGAAACTTTCGGATATGAACATTCATGCCACAATAAATAAAATTACACTGAAAATTATGTTAGGTAGCATTCCACATCAAAAATTTTGTTTTTATCATTTACCTACTCGAGGACGAGCAGGAATTAAGCTTGGGGATGCTTGATACATCTCCAACGTATCTATAATTTTTTATTATTACATGCTATTATATTATCTGTTTTGGATGTTTAATGGGCTTTAATATGCTCTTTTATATTATTTTTGGGACTAACCTATTAACCGAAGGCCCAGTGCAAATTGCTGTTTTTTTTTGCCTATTTCAGTGTTTCGCAGAAAAGGAATATCAAACGGAATCAAAACGGAACGAAACCTTCGGGAGGATCTTTCTTGGAACAAACGCAATCCAGGAGACTTGGAGTGGAAGTCAAGGAAGCAACAAGGCAGCCATGAGGCAGGAGGGCGCGTCTAGGGGGGTAGGCGCACCCCCACCTTCGTGGGCCCCTCATAGATCCACCGACCTACTTCTTTCGCCTATATATACTCTTATACCCTGAAAACATACAGGGAGCCACGAAACCACTTTTCCAACGCCGCAACCTTCTGTACCCGTGAGATCCCATCTTGGGGCCTTTTCCGGCGATCTGCCGGAGGGGGATTCGGTCACGGAGGGCTTCTACATCAACCCCATAGCCTCTCCGATGATGGGTGAGTAGTTTATCACAGACCTTTGGGTCCATAGTTATTAGCTAGATGGCTTCTTCTCTCTCTTTGGTTCTCAATACAAAGTTCTCCTCGATATTCTTAGAGATCTATTCGATGTAATACTTTTTGCGGTGTGTTTGCCGAGATCCGATGAATTGTGGGTTTATGATCAAGATTATCTATGAACAACATTTGATTCTTCTTTGAATTCTTATATGCATGGTTTGATATCTTTGCAAGTCTCTTCGAATTATCGGTTTAGTTTGGCCTACTAGATTGATCTTTCTTGCAATGGGAGAAGTGCTTAGCTTTTGGTTCAATCTTGCGGTTTCGATCCCAGTGACGGAAAGGGAACCGACACGTATTGTATTGTTGCCATCGAGGATAAAAAGATGGGGTTTATATCATATTGCTTGAGTTTATCCCCCTACATCATGTCATCTTTCCTAATGCGTTACTCTGTTCTTATGAACTTAATACTATAGATGCATGCTGGATAGCGGTCGATGTGTGGAGTAATAGTAGTAGATGCAGAATCGTTCCGGTCTACTTGACACGGACGTGATGCCTATGTTCATGATCATGCCTAGATATTATCATAACTATGCACTTTTCTATCAATTGCTCGGCAGTAATTTGTTCACCCACCGTAATATATGCTATCTTGAGAGAAGCCACTAGTGAAACCTATGGCCCCCCGGTCTACTTTACATCATATTAGTGTATCATCAACTTGCCAATTTCTGTCGCCGTTTATTTTGCAATCTTTACTTTCCAATCTATCCAACAAAAATACCAAATTTTTTATCTTATTATCTTTATCAGATCACACTTTTGCAAGTGGCCGTGAAGGGATTGAAAACCCCTTTATCGCATGGTTGCAAGGATCTTGATTGTTTGTGCAGGTACTAGGCGATTTGCGTGTAGTCTCCTACTGGATTGATACCTTGGTTCTCAAAAACTGAGGGAAATACTTACGCTACTTTGCTGCATCACCCTTTCCTCTTCAAGGGAAAACCAACGCATGCTCAAGAGGTAGCAAGGTCATTTTGACCTAGAAAAAATAAGGAGAAAAATTTCGGGACGGAGCGCCGCCGTCTCGAGGCGGAACTTGGGCAGGAGCACTTTTGCCCTCCGGTGGAGCGATTCCACCAGGGAACTTCCCTCTCGGAGGGGGAAATCATCATCATCATCATCACCAACAACTCTCCCATCTTGGGGAGGGTAATCTCCATCAAAATCTTCAACAAGACCATCTCATCTCAAACCCTAATTCATATCTTGTGTTCAATCTTGTTACCGGAACAATAGATTTGTGCCTGTGGGTGACTAGTAGTGTTGATTACATCTTGTAGTTGATTACTATATGGTTTATTTGTTGGAAGATTATATGTTCAGATCCAATATGCTATTTAATACCCCTCTGATCTTGAGCATGATTATCATTTGTGAGTAGTTACTTTTGTTCTTGAGGTCACGGGAGAAATCATGTTGCAAGTAATCATGTGAACTTGATATGTGTTCGATATGTTGATAGTATGTATGTTGTGATTCCCTTAGAGGTGTCATGTGAACATCGACTACATGACACTTCACATTATTTGGGCCTAAGGGAATGCATTGTGGAGTAGAAATTAGATGATGGGTTGCGAGTGATGTGCTTAAACCCCGGTTTATGCGCTATTCCGTAAGGGACCGATTGGATCCAAAAGTTTAATGCTATGGTTAGAATTTATTCTTAATACTTTTCTTGTAGTTGTGGATGCTTATGGAGGGTTAATCATAAGTAGGAGGTTTGTTCAAGTAAGAACAACACCTAAGCACCGGTCCACCCACATATCAAATTATCAAAGTACCAAACATGAATCAAACCAACATGGTGAAAGTGACTAGATGAAATTCCCGTGTACCCTCAAGAACGCTTTGCTTATCATAAGGGACCGTTTTGGCCTGCCCTTTGCCTCAATAGGATTGGGCTACCTTGCTGCACTTTTGTTACTACTATCGTTACTTGCTCGTTAGAAATTATCTTGCTATCAAACTACTCTGCTACTTACAATTTCAGCACTTGCAGACATTACCTTGCTGAAAACCACTTGTCATTTCCTTCTGGTCCTTGTTGGGTTCGACACTCTTACTTATTGAAAAGAGTTACAATTGATCCCATATACTTGTGGGTCATCAATGTGCATGAAATTTAGTTTCATATCTATGTGCACATATTTATGTGGAGTTTGTCCTATGTATTTTTGGTTCTCTAACTCCTTGGTCCCAATGAGTTTGGGTACCATTTTGTTTGTGTTGTTGTTCTAGGAACAATTTGAGATGCATTGGATGCTCGGCTCACTCACAAGGAAGGTGGTGTCACCATGTGCTTATTGGAGTCAAGCTAGGATGCTCAATGAACTACTATCTACTACCTTCAATTGGTTCCTCTACATCCTTCCAATGATATCTCGGTAACAAGTATCTATTCATGCATTCTTTTCTTGCATTCAACCTTGTGTAGGTTGCATCTTGGCAGCGGGACGCCTTGCATTCTATTCATCAACACTTGCATTCAACCTTGTGTAGGTTTCATGCATTTTCATTCCATCTTGTGATACTTGTTTCCTTTCTCAAAGCATCTCAACGATGATCTCATGTTGCTAGTTGTGATGTGTTTGATGGTTGTTTAGTAGGAATTCATTTATATAAAATAAGACCCTATCTAGCCACGTGCTATGCTTTCAAGAAAATATCTTATTGGTACATTTATGGCTTCCTTGTGGATATCTTGTTCTTTCCTATTTAACTATTTCGTGTGTATATCCTTCTTTGTGGATTGATATCATCATGACGTTCATCTACCTAGAATCTTATACACTTGAGAAAAGTTGCATATCTAGTTGATATCCCTTTCTTTTTCATCCATTGTTTCTTTCTCATGATTATTTCTTTGGTGGCTCCGTGAAAGCTTTTTCCTTGAGTGCATGTCTTATCTCGTTGCCTATTGATGCACTCTTGTGTGGTGAAGATTGTTTTCCTCTTGCTTGTCATGATGAGGCTTCAATTGGTATCCCTCCTCTTTACGAAGCTTCCTTTTATATCTTCACCACGGGTTGTCACAAGCATATGTTATTTATATGCTTATTAGTGAGCTTGTGAACCCATTTGCTAGTTGTGTGTGGGAATGACATGCCTTGCACCGTGTATCTCATTCATTCAAGACTATATTGATGCTTAATGCTCATCCATACATTAGTCTTCTCAAGTGCATTGCCTTGACTCACACACATCGGTTTTGGTTGAGCCTATTCCTAAGTTGCCTCTTTTACATGTTGCTCGACCATGTGTTTGTTGCAAGTGCTTGGCTTAGTTTCCTATATGCTCACTTGCACTTGTTGTGTGTTTCTATTGATTTTGGGGGAGTGATGATCCTACTTTGTGCATGTTGTACTAATGACCCACAAGTATAGGGGATCAATTGTAGCTCTTTTCGATAAGTAAGAGTGTCAAACCCAACGAGGAGCAGAAGGAAATGACAAGTAGTTTTCAGTATGGTAATGTCTGCAAGTGCTGAAATTGTAAGCAGCGAGTAGTATGATAGCAAGATAATTTGTAACGAGCAAGTAATGATAATTGTAACAAGCAAGTAACGATAATTGTAACAAGTATGAAGCAAGGTAGAACAATCCTTTTGAGGCAAAGGACAGGCCAAAACGGTCTCTTATGGTAAGCAAAACGTTCTTGAGGGTACACGGGAATTTCATCTAGTCACTTTCATCATGTTGGTTTGATTTGTGTTTGTTGGCAGGCGAAGACCACCTTTTGTTAGGATAACTTGTACTAGTTGTCCCCCTTCAAATTGGCGTTGCTGGGATCCCTTCCTACCGATATTTGGGAAGAGGACCAGGGCCACTATAAATAGGACTTGCCACCACCATAGGAGAGGACGGATCATTCAGACCATCCTCGCACACCCCAGTTCACCGAGCCCAAGAACACCTCTCCTCAGGAGGCTGTTCATCCCTTGTACTGTTCATCCTCAGCCTGCAAGGCGATCCACCACACCACACTGGAGTAGGGTATTACACCACAACGGTGGCCCAAACCAGTATAAACCCTAGTGTCTCTTGTTCTTTGGGTTCGTCGAGCTAGGCCTTGAGATTGTTGCGAGAGCGAGCTAGGGAGAGAGAGATCTTCGTGCGCACCCCAGTGTTCGAACCTCAAGGGTTTGCTGTAACCTGAATCCGACATTTGGCGCGCCCGGGTGAGGGTGCGCCGAGATTCTCCTCCTCCGGCTCCGCCTCTCCGTTCGGTCCCCATGGCGGTGCTGCTCCTCCGATCGAATCAGCAGGCGACCACGGCCAGGCGCCCGAGGCTCAGGGCCTTCACCCCCGCCTTACGACGGGTGCAGTGGCCGCCCAAGTTCAGGCCGGAGATGCCGTCTCGCTTCGACGGCGCAGCGGATCCATCGACCTTCCTGCTGGCTTACGAGGAGGCCGTCCTGGAGGCGGGAGGCGACGACAAGGTCATGGCCAACTGGTTCCCCATTGCCCTCGCTGGCGCGCCGCGGGCCTGGCTGCTCAACCTGCCAGGATCCTTTGTGGCTTCTTGGGAAGAGCTGCACGGCCTTTTCATCGCACGCTTCGCGGCACCGGCGCCTATCGCCGTTGCGGCCCTCCTCGGCGGCTCGCAAGCGCCACCCTCGGACCGCCACGTCAAGCAGTTCTTCTGCCAGATCGATGCCGCCTCTATGCAGCAGGGAGCCCCTCCAGGATGGGCGACGCCCAAGGCCGACCTCACCTTCGACTTAGGGGATCACCCCGCTACAACTGCCGGCTCAGGCGCGCTCCCAATGCTCTGCACGCCCACCATCTGCCACATCGCCATGACCAAGACACTCATCGATGGCGGGGCGGGCCTCAACGTGCTCAACTGCCGGCTCCACCCCACCAAGCCTTTCTCCGGGGTCGGCAGCGGGTCCACGAGCCCCCTGAGGCAAATACGCCTTCCGGTCACCTTCGGTACCCGGGAAAACTACCGCATCGAGCTGATCGACGTCGACATCGCCCGCATCAGCCTCCCGTACAATGCCATCCTCGGGTACCCTGCCTTAGCTTAGTTCATGGCAGCGACCCATCCGGCCTACAACCTCATGAAGATGCTGGACAGCAGCGGCGTCCTCACCGTGGCTGGAGATACCAAGGAGGCACTGGCGGCCCTCAAGCCCGCCTTCAGGGCCACAGCGGCAGCGCACCCAGCCGACGAAGCCGCCCCAGGGGATAAGGAGGCCGCGCCGGTGAAGAAGAAGTAGTTGTTCACTCAAGATCGTGCTGAAAGAAAGCAAGTCCCGGTCGAGGAAGATGGATCCTTGGGAGCCACCTTCACCATAGGCGCCAACCTCGACCTGGGCCAAGAAGGGGCATTGGTAAAGTTCTTGCACGCGAACAAGGAGGTATTCGCCTGGTAGCCCAAGCAGCTGGTGGGGGTCCCCAGGGGGGTAATCGAGCATCACTTAAGGGTGTGCCCCAATGTGCGCCCCGTGAAGCAGAAGGCATGGAGGAAATCCATGGAGAAGCAGTCCTTCATCGTCCAAGAAACTCGCAAGCTAGAAGCGGCGGATGTCGTTCATGAGGTACGGTATCCGGAATGGCTGGCAAACCCCGTCGTCGCCCCCAGAAGGGCGGGAAGGAACGCATGTGTTTCGACTTCACCAACCTCAAAAAATCCTTCCCCCAAGACCCGTTCCCGCTCCCGCGCATCAACGAGATTGTCGACTCCACCGCCGAGTGCGACCTGCTGTGCTTCCTGGACGCGTTCTCGGGCTACCACCAGATCAAGATGGCGGTGGTGGACGTGGATAAGACGACCTTCTTGACCCCATGCGGGGTAGACTGCTACACCTGCATGCCGTTCGGACTACGTAACGCAGGGGCGACCTTCCAGCGGTTGATGCACATCGCCCTGGGCTAGCAGCTAGGGAGAAACGCAGAAGCCTATGTCGACGATATCGTGGTAAAATCTCGGGAAGAAAGAACCCTCATTCAGGACCTGGAGGAGACTTTCACCAGCCTGCGCCAGGTGGACATGCGGCTCAACCCGGAGAAGTGTGTGTTTGGTGTCCCTTCTGGTAAGCTGTTGGGCTTCCTCGTGTCGCACCGGGGGATCGAGGCCAATCTAGAGAAGGTCAAAGCAATAGAAGACATGAGCCCGCCGCAAACCCTAAAGGAAATACAGAAGCTCGAGGGATGCGTGACCTCGTTGTGGCGCTTTATCTCCAAGCTGGGGGAGCGCGCCTTGTTGTTCTTCAAGCTGATGAAGAAGAAGGGCCCATTCGAGTGGACACTAGAGGCCGACCTGGCGTTTCAAGACCTCAAGAGATATTTGACTAGCCCACCGGTGATGGTAGTGCCTCGTCCCCTCGAGCCCCTGGTGCACTACCTGGCTGCCATGCCTCACTCAGCCAGCGCAGCGTTGGTGGCAGTCCGGGAGGAGCGCCAGGCCAAGATCGCACCGCGTGATGCCACACCCTCGGCCGAGACGACGCAACACCAATGCGACGCTGCTAAAGTTACAACAATGCCCGCAGATGATCAGGTCCTGCAAGACGGCATTCCTGGGCCTGCAGAGGCCCCGACGCGTGACCAAGCTCCTGAGGATACCCCACCTCGGGAGGCGCCACAACCCCCAGACGCCACAGGCTCCATCGACGCTCCTGCCCTCGTTGAACACCCGGTGTACTTCGTCAGCACGGTGTTGCGGGACGGGAGGGCGCGATACCCCATGCCACAGAAGCTTTTGCTCGCACTCCTAGTGGCCTTGCGCAAGCTGCGTCATTACTTTCAAGGCCACCCAATTAAGGTCGTCTCAGCCTACCCACTGGAGAGGGTGCTCCGGAGCCCCAACGCTGCAGGAAGAGTCGCCGAGTGGAACATCGAATTGCAAGCGTTTCAGCTGGAGTTGAGAGATATGAAGTCCCCAACAAGTTCTATAGCTGCAAGATGGAGGAGAATAGTTATGTCAGTGAACACATACTCAGAATGTCTGGGTACCATAACCACTCGACTCAGCCGGGAGTTAATCTTCCTGATGATAGTGTCATTGACAGAGTTCTTCAATCACTGCCACCAAGCTATAAAGGCTTCGTGATGAACTATAATATGCAAGGGATGAACAAGACGATTCCTGAGCTCTTTGCAATGCTTAAAGCTACGGAGGTAGAAATCAAGAAGGAGCATCAAGTGTTGATGGTTAATAAGACCACTAGTTTCAAGAAAAAGGGCAAAGGGAAGAAGGGGAAATTCAAGAAGAATAGCAAGCAAGTTGCTGCTCAAGCGAAGAAGCCCAAGTTTGGACCTAAGCCTGAAACTGAGTGCTTCTACTGCAAAGGGACTGGTCACTGGAAGCGGAACTTCCCAAAGTATTTGGCGGATAAGAAGGATGGCAAAGTGAAAGGTATATTTTGATATACATGTTATTGATGTGTACCTTACTAATGCTCGTAGTAGCGCCTGTGAATTTGATACTGGTTCTGTTCCTCATATTTTCAACTCGAAACAAGGGCTACGGATTAAACGAAGATTGGCTATGGACGAGGTGATGATGCGCGTCAGAAATGGTTCCAAGGTCGATGTGATCGCCGTCGGCACGCTAACTCTACATCTACCTTCGGGATTAGTTTTAGACCTGAATAATTGTTATTTGGTGCCAGCGTTGAGCATGAACACTATATCTGGATCTTGTTTGATGCGCGACGTTATTCATTTAAATTAGAGAATAATGGTTGTTCTATTTATATGAGTAATATCTTTTATGGTCATGCACCCTTGATGAGTGCTCTGTTTTGTTGAATCTTGATCGTAGTGATACACATATTCATAATATTGATGCCAAATGATGCAAAGTTAATAATGATAGTGCAATTTATTTGTGGCACTGCCGTTTAGGTCATATTGGTGTAAAGCGTATGAAGTAACTCCATGCAGATGGGCTTTGGGAATCACTTGATGCTTGCAAACCATGCCTCATGGGCAAGATGACTAAGACTCCGTTCTTCGGAACAATGGAGCGAGCCACTGACTTATTGGAAATAATACATACTGATGTATGCGGTCCAATGAGTGTTGAGGCTCGCGGCGGGTATCATTATTTTCTGACCTTCACAGATGATTTAAGCAGATATGGTTATATATACTTAATGAAACATAAGTTTGAAACATTTGAAAAGTTCAAAGAATTTCAGAGTGAAGTGGAAAATCATTGTAACAAGAAAATAAAGTTTCTACGATCTGATCGCGGAGGCGAATATTTGAGTTACGTGTTTGGTCTTCATTTGAAACAATGTGGAATAGTTTCGCAACTCACGCCACCTGGAACACAACAGCGTAATGGTGTGTCCGAACGTCGTAACCGTACTTTATTAGATATGGTGGGATCTATGATGTCTCTTACAGATTTACCACTATCGTTTTGGGGCTATGCATTAGAGACAGCTACATTCACGTTAAATAGGGCACCATCTAAATCTATTGAGATGACACCGTATGAACTCTGGTTTGGCAAGAAACCTAAGCTGTCATTTCTCATAGTTTGGAGTTGCGATGCTTATGTGAAAAAGCTTCAGCCTGATATGCTCGAACCCAAATCGGAGAAGTGCGTCTTCATAGGATACCCAAAAGAAACTATTGGGTACACCTTCTATCACAGATCCGAAGACAGGATATTTGTTGCTAAGAATGGATCCTTTCAACAGAAGGAGTTTCTCTCGAATGAAGTGAGTGGGAGGAAAGTAGAACTTGATGAGGTAGTTGTACCTTCTCTCGAATTGGAAAGTAGTTCATCACAGAAATCAGTTCCAGTGATGCCTACACCAATTAGTGAGGAAGCTAATGACGATGATCATGAAACTTCAGATCAAGTTACTACCGAACCTCATAGGTCAACCAGAGTAACGCCCGCACTGCAGTGGTATGGTAATCCTGTTCTGGAAGTCATGTTACTAGACCATGACGAACCTACGAACTATGAGGAAGCGATGATGAGCCCATATTCCGCGAAATGTCTTGAGGCCATGAAATCTGAGATGGGATCCATGTATGAGAACAAAGTATGGACTTTGGTTGATTTGCCTGATGATCGGCAAGCCATAGAGAATAAATAGACCTTCGAGAAGAAGACTGACGCTGATGGTAATGTTACTGTCTACAAAGCTCGACTTGTTGCGAAAGGTTTTCGACAAGTTCAAGGAGTTGACTACAATGAGACCTTCTCACCCGTAGCGATGCTTAAGTCTGTCCGAATCATGTTAGCAATTGGCGCATTTTATGATTATGAAATTTGGCAAATGGATGTCAAAACTGCATTCCTTAATGGATTTCTTAAAGAAGAGTTGTATATGATGCAACCAGAAGGTTTTTTCGATCCTAAAGGTGCAAACAAAGTGTGCAAGCTCCAGCGATCCATTTATGGACTGGTGCAAGCCTCTCGGAGTTGGAATATACGCTTTGATAGTGTGATCAAAGCATATGGTTTTATACAGACTTTTGGAGAAGCCTGTATTTACAAGAATGTGAGTGGGCGCTCTGTAGCATTTCTAATATTATATGTGGATGACATATTGTTGATTGGAAATAACACATAATTTTTGGATAGCATAAAGGATACTTGAATAAGAATTTTTCAATAAAAGACCTCGGTGAAGCTGCTTATATATTAAGCATCAAGATCTATAGAGATAGATCAAGACGCTTAATTGGAATTTCACAAAGCACATACCTTGATAAAGTTTTGTAGAAGTTCAAAATGGATCAGTCAAAGAAAAGGGTTCTTGCCTGTGTTACGAGGTGTGAAGTTGAGTAAGACTCAATGCCCGACCACTACAGAATATAGAGAGAAAATGAAAGTCATGCCCTATGCTTCAGCCATATGTTCTATCATGTATGCAATGCTGTGTACCAGACCTGATATGTGCCTTGCTATAAGTTTAGCAGGGAGGTACCAAAGTAATCCAGGAGTGGATCACTGGACAGCGGTTAAGAACATCCTGAAATACCTGAAAAGGACTAGGGATATGTTTCTCATTTATGGGGGTGACAAAGAGCTCATTGTAAATGGTTACGTCGATTCTAGCTTTGACACTGATTCGGATGACTCTAAGTCGCAAACCGGATACATATTTATATTGAATGGTGGAGCTGTCAGTTGGTGCAGTTCCAAGTAGAGCGTCGTGGCGGGATCTACGTGTGAAGCGAATTACATAGCTATTTCAGAAGCAGCAAATGAAGGAGTCTGGATGAAGGAGTTCATATCCGATCTAGGTGTAATACCTAGTGCATCGGGTCCAATGAAAATATTCTGTGACAATACTGGAGCAATTGCCTTAGCAAAGGAATCGAGATTTCACAAGAGAAGCAAACACATCAAGAGATGCTTCAACTCCATCCGCGATAGAGTCAAGGAGGGAGACATAGAGATTTGCAAAATACATACGGATCTGAATGTTGCAGACCTGTTGACTAAGCCTCTTCCACGAGCAAAACATGATCAGCACCAAGACTCCATGGGTGTTAGAATCATTACAATGTAATCTAGATTATTGACACTAGTGCAAGTGGGAGACTGAAGGAAATATGCCCTAGAGGCAATAACAAAGTTGTTATTTATATTTCCTTATATGATGATAAATTTTTTATTATTCATGCTAGAATTGTATTGATCAAAAACTTGATACATGTGTGAATACATAGACAAAACAAAGTGTCCCTAGTATGCCTCTACTTGAGTAGCTCATTAATCAAAGATGGTTAAGTTTCCTGACCATAGACATGTGTTGTCATTTGATGAATGGGACCACATCATTAGGAGAATGATGTGATGGACAAGACCCATCCATTAGCTTAGCATAATGATTGTTAAGTTTTATTGCTATTGCTTTCTTCATGACTTATACATATTCCTTTGACTATGAGATTATGCAACTCCCGAATACCGGAGGAACACCTTGTGTGCTATCAAACTTAACAACGTAACTGGGTGATTATAAAGATGCTCTGCAGGTGTCTCCGAACGTGTTTGTTGGGTTGGCATAGATCGAGATTAAGATTTGTCACTCCGAGTATCGAAGAGGTATCTCTGGGCCCTCTCAGCAATGCACATCACAATAAGCCTTGCAAGCAATGTGGCTAATGAGTTAGTTGCGGTATGATGCATTACGGAACGAGTAAAGAGACTTTCCGGTAATGAGATTGAACTAGGTATGAAGATATCGACGATTGAATCTCAGGCAAGTAACATACCGATGACAAAGGGAATGACATATGTTGTCATTGCGGTTTGACCGATAAAGATGTTCCTAGAATATGTAGGAACCAATATGAGCATCCAGGTTCTACTGTTGGTTATTGATCCGAGATGTCTCTCGGTCATGTCTATATAGTTCTCGAACCCGTAGGGTCCGCATGCTTAATTTTTGATGACGATTTGTATTATGAGTTATGTGTTTTGGTGACCGAAGATTGTTCGGAGTCCTGGAAGAGATCACGGACATGGCGATGTGTCTTGAAATAGTCGAGAGGTAAAGATTGATATATTGGACGATGGTATTCGGACACCGGAATGGTTTCGGGACGTTTCGAATATTTATCGGAGTACGAGGGGTTACTGGAACCCCCCCGGGGAAGTAATGGGCCTACGTGGGCCATAGTGGAGAATTCGGACAGCCCGGAGTACGAGGGGTTACCGGAACCCCCCGGGGAAGTAATGGGCCTACATGGGCCATAGTGGAGAAAGAGGGGAGCCCGCAAGGGGTGGCGCGCCCCCCATGGGCTACCCGAATTGGACAAGGGGAATGGGGTGCGGCCCCCCTTTCCTTCGCCCTCTCCCTCTCCTTCCCTTTTCCCCTTCGAAAGAAAGGAAGGGGAGGCCGACTAGGACTAGGAGTCCTGGCAAGGGAGGCTTTTCTCTTGGCAGTATCTTACTTCTCTGCCTTGGTCTTGGTTCTCTTGAGCTGCATGCTGGTCCCTTGGAGATCTGATCTCTTGTGCCTTGGTTTGACCTCGGAGTTGTGATCTTGTTCTCGTGCCTGTGCACAATCTCAGCAATAGACCCAGGGTTTGTTGCACTGGCAACAACCCAGGAGACATCGCATGTCAAGAGCTCAAATAGTGTCCCACCAGCGGGCGCCACGGACGAGACACTTCACCAGATCTTGGCCTCATGAGACCCCTGCTCAGGAGGCAGGCATCTCGAGTAGGCTAGGCGGCTTCACCAAGAGCCCCACGAGGCCCTCTCGTGAGGCGGCCTCCCGAGGTACCCTCCCTGAGGCGTGCGAGGTAGGCGCCGCCCGACTCAGTCACACGGTCTCATGTCATCACATGGGTGACGCGCTCGGCGACGAACGACGCAAGAAGCTATGCCAGCAGGTCCGATGAGGAAGATTTCCTCTTTTGTGCTAAGGGAGCAAGGCCAGTACGCCGGTTCCCAAAGCAGCCCCCAAAGGTTGCACATTAAGTGCAAGAAGACCAAGACGATGGGCGCACCGGGCAGAGGTCAACCCGAGCCCACCAGCGCGTCATGGACGGTGGCTTTGCAGGTGAAGACCACCTTTTGCCAAGATAGACTGCGCCCCTGCGCCCCTTCAAAATTGCCTTGTGTGGCAACCCTTCCCGCCAATGTTTTGGGGGGAAGAGGACCAAGGCAGATATAAAAGGAGGGCAGGTTGCCGCCGTAGAGGAGGTCGACCACTTGATCCTCAACCCTTGTACTCTCATTCTCTGTCACCAGTGCAATCCCAACCTAGCAGGAGTAGGGTTTTACACCACAAGGTGGCCTGAACCTGGGTAATTGTTGTGTCACCGGCCCACTCCCGCTAGCACGCTCTCGTCGTAGCCTCGCCGTGATTAGCAGCAGGGAAGGATAGGGCGGTAGGAACGAGTGCACCCTAGAGTTCGAACCTTTGGGTCCCCGGAGCCCCAATTCCGACAACTCTGCTGCATGTGGTACCTTTATGGAAATCACATTGGGAGAAGCTACGAAACTATTCGATAATATAATGGCAAATCGCGCTCAATGGCACACCGAACGAGCTCCAACTAGTGAGAAGGTAAATTCTGTTGAAGAAATTACTACTTTGAGTGATAAAATGGATGCTCTTATGAAAATGGTTGCTAGTAAAAACGGTCATGTTGATCCTAATGATGTGCCATTGTCTACTTTGATTGAGTGAAATAATGATGTCTTTGATGTGAATTTTGTCTTTAGAAATTATTTTAGCAACGATGCTTATAGAGTAATTTTAATCATAGATCATATCCCAGAATTCCTCTAATAATTATGGTAATTCTTACAGAAATTCTTATAATAAAAATAATAGCATACCTACTGATCTTGAGAATAATATTGAAGCATTCATTAATTCTCAAAAGATTTCTAATGCCATGGTAGAAGAAAAAGTGAATAAAGTTGATGATATGGCTAGAAACATGGATAAAATTGTTCATGATGTGGAAACTCTTGAATCTATAATTTTGCCACGTGATACGTCTCCAACATATCTATAATTTTTGATTGTTTCATGCTATATTATATTCTGTTTTGGACATTATTGGGCTTTATTATACACTTTTATATTATTTTTAGGACTAACCTATTAACCGGAGGCCTAGCCCAGAATTGCTGTTTTTGCCTATTTCAGTGTATCACAGAAAAAAAAAACGGAGTCCAAACGGAATGAAACCTTCGGGAACATTATTTTCGGAACGAACGTGATCCAGAGGACTTGGAGTCTACTCAAAGCAACGAACAAGGAAGGCACGAGGTAGGGGGGCGCACCTACCCCCCCAGGCGCGCCCTCCACCCTCGTGGGCCCCTCGTGGCTCCACCGACGTACTTCTTCCTCCTATATATACCTACGTACCCCCAAACTACCAGATACGGGTAAAACCTAATTCCACCGCCGCAACTTTCTGTACCCGTGAGATCCCATCTTGGGACCTTTTTCCGGCGCTCACGAGGGGGCATTGATCACGGAGGGCCTCTACATCATCTCCAAGGCCTCTCGGATGAAGTGTGAGTAGTTTACCTCAGACCTTCGGGTCCATAGTTATTAGCTAGATGGCTTCTTCTCTCTTTTTGGATCTCAATACAATGTTCTCCCCCCTCTCTTGTGGAGATCTATTTGATGTAATCTTCTTTTGCGGTGTGTTTGTCGAGATCCGAAAAATTGTGGGTTTATGATCAAGATTATCTATGAACAATATTTGAATCTTCTCTGAATTCTTTTATGTATGATTGGTTATCTTTTCAAGTCTCTTCAAATTATCAGTTTGGTTTGGCCTACTAGATTGATCTTTCTTGCAATGGGAGAAGTGCTTAGCTTTGGGTTCAATCTTGTGGTGTCCTTTCCCAGTGACAGTAGGGGCAGCAAGACACGTATTGTATTGTTGCCATCGAGGATAAATAGATGTGGTTTATATCATATTGCATGAGTTTATCCCTCTACATCATGTCATCTTTCTTAATATGTTACTCTGTTCTTCATGAACTTAATACTCTAGATGCATGCTGGATAGCGGTCGATGTGTGGAGTAATAGTAGTAGATGCAGGCAAGAGTCGGTCTACTTGTCTCGGACGTGATGCCTATATGCATGATCATACCTAGATATTCTCATAACTATGCTCAATTCTATCAATTGCTTGACATAAATTTGTTTACCCATCGCAAATACTTATGCTATCTTGAGAGAAGCCACTAGTGAAACCTATGGCCCCCAGGTCTATTTTCCATCATATTAATCTTCCAACACTTAGCTATTTTTATTGCTTTTTATTTTACTTTGCATCTTTATCATAAAAATACCCAAAATATTATCCTATCATGTCTATCAGATCTCACTCTCGTAAGTGACCGTGAAGGGATTGACAACCCCTTTATCGCGTTGGTTGCGAGGTTCTTGTTTATTTGTGTAGGTGCGAGGGACTCGCGCGTGGACTCCTACTGGATTGATACCTTAGTTCTCAAAAACTGAGGGAATTACTTACGCTACTTTGCTGCATCACCCTTTCCTCTTCAAGGGAAAACCAACGCAATGCTCAAGAGGTAGCAAGAAGGATTTCTGGTGCCGTTGCCGGGGAGTCTACACAAAAGTCAAGCCATACCAAGTACCCATCACAAACTCATCTCCCTCGCATTACATTATTTGCCATTTGCCTCTCGTTTTCCTCTCCCCCACTTCACCACAATGGCAAAGTAGTCATTACGCACTGATAAGATAGCAAACAATGCTATCATACCTAACTCTGCGGGCTGACAGGGCGCATCAAATGCGCCACTCAACGTCACATTGTCGGTTGCCTGGCAAGGCTTGCTGGGCTATCTTGCCAGCTCCACGCCTGCTCGCTTGACACGTTGTAGGATGGGTGTCATCTGCGGGTTTCTCCTGTAGAAAGTGGCCGCCATGTGGTGAATGGCTGCCACTTAGTCACTCCGCGGCTTGACACCGCATTGATCGATGACGTGGGTCGTGGTGGAGTGGTTGGTGAGGTGGTTTCGTCTCCATGAGTCCCGGCAGGCCCTGGTGGGACGCCTTGGCTTGTTTGCTTCTGGGCGTGGCCTCGCCTGCCCGGCAAGGGAGGCTTTTCTCTTGGTGGTATCTTGCTTCCCTGGCTTGATCTTGACCTCTCTGATCTGTACGCTGGTCCTTCAAAATCTCTCAGTCCCTTGTACTCTGACTTGGGATGGTGCTTCAATCTTGATCCCGTGCCTGTGCACAGCCTGGGCAACAGACCTAGGGTATGTTGCACCGACAGAAGCCCCCCGGCTTGCCCCGAACGCGCTGCCGAGCGTCGTCGGGGTAGGGCCTAATAAGTGCACATGCAAGGTCAGCGAAGAGGCTGGTCTCTTGAGGCCTTCTTTGCTTCTTCATTAGTCTTGATTTTGGGTTAGTTTCCGGTTTCTTTGCACGTTGTGTAAAGCCAATAGTGGTGGGGCCGCTCCATTAATGGCCCGTGAATGACTTGAACGCACGGGGTAGAAACTGCCAATTCACTCTTCCCACCACGCCCTTATCCTTGGCCGCGTATGCTGCATGCATCGCGCGGGGTAGGTAACGGAGGCGCGTGGCGCGGGAGAGCATCAAGGTGAGGGCCCGGTCGTCTTGAATTGGGAGAGGAGGGCAGTGGCCGCCCGTTGAGGGAGCGGCTCCCCTCCCCGGCCCGCCTATTAAAGGGAGGGGCAGAGGGGGACGGAGTCACTCATCATCACATTCTTCTTCTTCTGTCCTCTGCTTCTCGTCGAATATGCTGAACAAGAGAGCCTGAGGCTAGCCCCGGGCTCTTGGTTGGGGCAAGTGTTGCCAAACACTGGTACTGGCGCTCGGGAAGTGAGCCTGGTCCTTGCCGTGGGAATCTTTTGGTTCCTTTGAGGATCGGCCGGGAGGCGGAGCTGGAGATCGTTGGTAATCCCAGTACTGCTCCTCACGGAAGTCTTGGGGCTGATGTCGACGAGAGGCACACCTTCTTGCCTGCCGAGGTGGGGCGCGGTGCGCCTCAAGCCCCCTGGCCATCTTGGCCGCTCGCCGTCTCCCCGGGGAAGGCACCAGACTGGAGTCTTGGCGCTTCTCGGGAGCAGCGGTGGTGAGGAGAAAGTGAGGGAAGACGAAGAAGGTGGGTGGTAGGGGGTCAGGTCGGAGTACGATGGTGTGGATGCCTTTGCCTCCGACCGGCGACCTACCGCCTCATCTTCCAACTCTTCTCCTCCCTCCCCAGCATCATCATCACCAGCCTCCTAGGGTGATGGCCGGGGAGGGATGTTCTCTTGGAGCCTTCGCCTCCCCTCCAGCAGTCTTTCGGCTGAGCTTTGGTGGATGACTCCAACGTTGCTCAAGCCGGGGCTTCTTGCTGGCTCTGGAGGTGGCGACTAGAGGGCGCCGCCTCGTCCCCTGTACTCCTCCTTCGCAGCCTCACCACTCCCGGTCTTGTCAGGCCGCGCCAGGTGGGTCGTGACGGGACCAGGATGGACTCCTGCTTGGGTGCCCCTTTTCTCGTCTTTTCCTCCTTCTGCCGCAGTGCCTGATGGAGGGAAAATGAAAAGAGGGGATTACGGGGCACTTATCTTTTTTCAATCTTAAACCTGGGCACTTGCCAAATTCTAATTCAAATAATGTAATCTCTCGAGTCCCTATTTGTGCTTTGTAATGCTCGTATTTGTATCAGCATATTAATGAATAAGATGAACCTTGCCGGGAACCCGTGCATGTGTATGTCCATGCAGAGGAGAGATGCCTCTTTAATGTAAATAAATGAGTTTTCCCCGGCAGGCTACCTTGCTGGCACCCTTTTTGTCTGCCGGAGAGTTGCGTTTACCGGGCAATAAACAAAGGGACCAGCCCCCCACCAACTTCTTTTTACGAAAGGCCACTGCGACCATCCTGACCGAAGCAGGGTTTGAGTTAGGGATGGAGCACCTAAGTCTCAAAGAGTGGCGAGGTTTTCTTATGCACAAGTTATAGCTTATAGGACACTAACGGACAGGAGGTAAAACTTATCTGTCTGGCTTGCCGGGGATCGCAGTGCCGGGCAGTCTTCTCAACTCCTTGTCAAAGCCAAGTTCACGGTAGGAACCTGCAGCTTCATGTAGATGAGAATGAAGGCAGGATGCGATCCTATCTATATGCATATGCAAATGCTCATGAAATGCTTATGCAGTGATCTTGGAATGCTCATGCATGCATGCAATCTTGGTAGGGCCCCCCCACAATGCTTCTTTATTTTCTCTTGCATAGGGTCATCGCCCTGGCTTTGTACAAGGGGTTACATGCAGCTGAGGCAAGGCCTGTACAAAAGGGTGGCTGCCGGGCAGGGCCCGACAGCCGCGCCTTACAGGTAGAACTTGCGGAGATGCTTAATATTCCATGAGTTTTGCAACTGAGTGCCATCTCCGGTCTCTAGACGGACTACGCCAGGTCTGGTGACTCGTACTACCCGTTAAGGGCCTTCCCACTTTAGTGACAACTTGTTTGTACCCTTGGCGGACTGAACGCACCTAAGGACAAGGTCACCTTCATCAAAACACTGGGTGTGAACCCTGCGGCTATGATAGCGACGCAGGGCTTGCTGATAGCGTGCAACACGCGTAGCAGCCAGGAGACAGTTCTCCTTGAGTAGCACATCATCATCATGCCGATGCTGATCTTGTGCTACTTCATCGTAGGCAAGCACTCAGGGTGACCCGTAAATGAGTTCCGTGGGGATAACTGATTCTGCCCCATAGACCAGGGAGAAGGGAGTCTGCCCGGTAGCTCGGTTTGGTGTCGTTCTGAGGGACCAGATAACTGCCAGCAGCTCCTCGATCCACCGCCTGCCATGCTTCTGCATCATATCAAAGGTTCTTCTTGTTTTGAGTCCGTGCAACACTTCAGCGTTCGCCCTCTCAGCTTGTCCATTGCTCCGGGGTGTGCCATAGAGGCAAATGAGATCTTGCATCTGAGGGCATGAACATATTGCATGAAGGCGCGACTCATGAACTGGGTGCCGTTGTCAGTAATGATCCTTGCCGGAACTCCAAAACGACACACCAGATCTTTCAAGAACTTGATAGCTGACTGAGCAGTCACCTTTCTCACGGCAGTCACTTCCGGCCACTTCGTAAACTCGTCGATAATGACGAACAAGAATTCAAAGCCCACGATTGCTCAGGGGAAGGGGCCGAGGATATCGAGCCCCCAGACCGAAAATGGCCATGATAGAGGGATTGTTTGAAGAGCTTGGGAAGGTAGGTGGGTTTTCTTGGAATGGAACTAGCAGGCTTCACATTTCGTGACTAGCTCGACCACATCTTGGAGGGCTGTGGGCCAATAGAATCCTTGCCGGAATGCTTTCCCAACTAATGCCCTTGATCCAATGTGGGAGCCGCACATTCCTTTATGTATCTCAGCCAGCAGTTCCTTTCCTTCTTCTCGGAAGACACACTTCAATTTCACACCGTTGGGCCTCCTTCTGTACAGAGTGTCATCGACAAACCGATACATACTGGCCCTCCAGGCTACTCTTTCAACTTCATCTTGGTCGCCGGGGAGCTCTCCGGTTTGGAGGAAGTGGACAATGTGCCTTGCCCAAGTTGGAGCCTGGGGCTCGGCAACGAGGACTAGCGGCACCTCCTCTGCTGCGGGAGCACCAGCCTCGTTCATTGGGTCCATGGGCCCGGCTGGAGGGGGTGGTCCGGCAGGCTGTGAGGAGTTGTTTCCGGCAGGGTCTCTGCCAGGAGCGGACGACTCTACCGGGAGAGGCTTACCTGAGTCCAACTTTCTCCTCTTCCGGGCCATTGTTGCTGGGGATACGAAGGGCTTAATGAGACGGAGAACAAAAGTCCCTGGTTCCATAGGAAGCTTTTGCGTAGAACACTTTGACAGATGATCAGCTATGCTGTTTTCCGCACGGGGTACGCGCTCTGTTTGCAATCCGTTAAAGTGCTCCTCCAATCTCCTCACTTCCTCGACGTATGCCTCCATCAGTGGACTTTGGTAATCCTTGCTGACTTGTCTCACCACAAGCTATGAATCTCCTTGAATGATCAGCTTCTTAAATTCCCAATTCAGCTGCAATCCCGAGCCCGACAAGGAGCCCTTCATACTCAGCCGTATTGTTGGTTGCTTCTTCCTGGGAAAAATGTATTTGGACGACGTACTTCAAGTGCTCCCCAGAGGGGGCAACAAGAAGCACGCCAGCTCTTGCACATTGTAGGAAAAAAGCACCATCAAAATACATAATCCATTCTTGGGGCGATTCCTTGCCGGGAATAACTCACAACAAAAAAAAGACATCCGTGACATTTTGGGCCGAACGAATTTTTTTCCTGTCATGCTTATGACTCTTCTATGATGATAATTGTGACAAAACCCGGTATCATCATAGATGTTGTGGGCTCCTACTTCTATGACAAAAAATCATGACAGAAAATGGGCTTTTCATCCTGGGCGGGCCGGAGAAGCAGCTGCATGACATTCTTTGGGCTGTCTATGACGGAAAAAACTGCGGTAGAAGCGAGGGCGAGGAAAATATCCGGGAGTTCCCAGTTACAGTGGGTGGTCAGGGGTCGAGCGATGCACGTTTCTCTCATACACATACGCTGCAGCAGCGTAGGCGTTATGCGCTAATCGAACCCGAGCGAGGCGTTGGGCTCTAACTGAACCTGAGCGATTGCACTAGCTACATTACTGAACCACGATCGATCCCTTGCTGTTAACTGAACTCAAGTGATTCCTTCGCTATTGCTGCTAACTGAAGCCGATCGATGCTGCCTCTGGATGAACAGTGAGCGTTGTTGGGGGGGGGGGGTTGGATGAACAGTTCCCGGTGGGGGGTTGGATGAACAGGACCCCGTGGTAGTAGAGGCCGTTGCCGCTGGATGAACAGGACCCCAATCGACCCAGTTGGGGGTGGATGAACAGGACCCAGTGGAGGGCTGGTTGAACAGTTGCCGGTGGAGGGATGGATGAACAGTACCCCGTGGAGGGTGGTTGAACAGGACCCCGTGGAGAGGGCTGGTTGAACAGTAGCTGGTGGAGGAGCGGTGGAGGCTTGATGAACATGAGCCCGTGGATGAACAGTCGCAGGTGGTGTCGGTGTCAAAACCGGTGAATCTCGGGTAGGGGGTACCGAACTGTGCATCTATGCTCGATGGTAACAGGAGACGGGGGACACGATGTTTACCCAGGTTCGGGCCCTCTCTATGGAGGTAATACCCTACTTCCTGCTTGATTGATCTTGATGAATATGAGTGTTACAAGAGTTGATCTACCACGAGATCGTAATGGCTAAACCCTAGAAGTCTAGCCTATGTGTATATGGTAATGAATGTCTTATTCGGACTATGCTCTCCGGTTTATATAGACACTGGAGAGATCTAGGGTTACATGGAGTCGGTTACATAAGAAGGAATCTTCACAGCTGGTCGCCAAGCTTGCCTTCCACGCCAAGGAAAGTCCAATCCGGACACGGGTATAGTCTTCGGCCTTCATATCTTCACAGCCCATCAGTCTGTCCCAATGAATAACAGGTCGGACGCCAGAGGACCCCTTAGTCCAGGACTCCTCAAGAGCCCTGAACCTGGCTTCAATGACGAGGAGTCCGGCGCGCAGATTGTCTTCGGCATTGCAAGGCGGGTTCCCTCCTTCCGAACTCCAGAACAGTCTTCGGATGTAGTAGATATATTAGGACCTGTGTATATAATTGTAGCAAATACAATATCCCACGAGTCTAATTTGTTGATAACTGTTTATGACATCGCATCACGCCTGCCCGGTTCCTATTTCCAACCGTTGGCTGGCACGTCGCCCCATGTCTCGGGACGCGGTTTTACTGGCACGTCTTGCCAAGGCAGAGATCGTGTTCCCTTATTCACGAGATTCTCATTAATGCAAGCGTGGGTAACCCAACCGTCTCCTAGGTACAACTCTCTGGAGATAGGTAAGTTTCGAGACCCAGGTGGATACACTTAGTATTTGGGGTCTTTATATAGGGTCCCAGACTCGTCTTCTTCCTTTGCGCTTGCTTCTTCCTCAACCCTAGCCACCCCAAGTTCCAACCCTCGGGTTACCATTGCCACCAACCCTAATCATGTCCGGATCTAGCCGTCAAGGCCGGTGGGTGGCTTCTTCTGTCATAGAGGAGGATATTGCGAAGCTCCGCGCAGCGAGGTATCTGACCCCGGAAATCCTTCATCGGCTTCCTGCACAGGGGCATGTCGTTCCTACCCCCAAATCCGGCGAGAGAGTAGTGTTTGTGTCCCACTTCCTCCATGGGTTAGGGTTCGCGCTTAAGCCCTTCGTCCGGGGCTCATGTTCTACTATGGGCTAGACTTTCACGATCTGGCCCCGGACTCTATTCTCCTCATCTCGACATTTATCATCACGTGTGAGGCCTTCCTCCGGACTCCTCCGCACTTTGGTTTGTGGCTCAAGACCTTTGATGCGAGGCCGCGGGTGACAGAGGATGAGCAGGCAGAGTGCGGCAGCGTCACAATAGGCAAGCTTGCCAGCGCGGTTTGGTTTGAAGGATCTTTCGCCAAGTCTTCCGACCTATGGCAGCAGGGGTGGTTTTATATCAATGAGCCGCGGGGCTCCAAGTGGGCGGCTACGCCTGCATTCTGACCCGGCCCTCCAATTCAGCTTGCTTCATGGATCACTAAGGGACTGGACGGGGGATCCGTCAATGAAGTGCAGACTCTGCAAGGTCGCATCCGAAGCCTTACCGAGAAGGGCATCTGTCTTGTGAACGTCGTTCAAGTAATGCTAGTCCGCCGGACCCTGCCATGTCAGCGGCGGCCTCTCTGTATGTGGGAGTTTAATCCAGAAGGGCGGCGGCCTCTTCAACACTTCTTCGGCACCACACACGAAGGAATGTGGAAATTATATTTCGGGGAACGAGAGCAATGGCCGGACACCACCGAAGACGTCGGCCTTGACTGCAATCATCCGGACACTGCGATAAGTACTCAAACTCTGAACACCTTCCATTCAAGCATCTCTTGACAAGATACTGAACAATCCGTCCCTATACAGGACTGGATAAAGAAAGCGGTGTTAATCTGCTATCCGGCGCCCCTCCCCGAAGACTCTGCGATCGCCCTGCTGACGAGAATGCTGATTCCCACACCGTACCAGGTGTCTGCAGAGGGGGGCGAGAGCGGGGAACCCGAAGGTGATACCCGCCCTGAGGACGAATTAGACGCTGTGTTCGGGGAAACCGAAACTCTTTTGCCCAAGGTCAAAGGTGCGGAGGAAGCTCTCCATGGCAAAAAGAGGGCTTGTAACACCCCGGATGTAACTTTCCATATTTGTAACTCCAACTCTTGCCATTTTCGGCATTGTGATATGATTTCCCTCCGTGGTTGTTTTTTTTCTTCTTTTTGCATTTTGTCCGTGTCATGCATCTCATATCATGTCATCATGTGCATCGCATTTGCATACGTGTTCGTCTCATGTTTCCAAGCATTTTCCCCGTTGTCCGTTTTGCAATCCGACACTCCTATGTCCCCCGGCGTCCCCTTTTACGTTTTTCCGTGAGCGGGTACTAAACTTTCTCGGAATGGACCGAGGTTTATCAAGTGGCCTTGCTATACCACCGGTAGACCACTGTCAAGTTTCGGGTCATTTGGAGCTCGTTTGGTACTCCAACGGTTAACTTACTCGCAAAGGCCTCTTTTAAGTTGCAGCCCAACACCCCTTCAAAACAGCCCAATAACCCATCTAAGTCACTTCCATGCTCTCCGTCGTCAGATCACGATCGTGTGGGCGAAAACTACACCTCATTTGGAGCTTCCTAGGTCCTTCTACCTATAAATATGCATCTCCCCCTCCAAATCCGGGCGAAACCCTAGCATTTTTCCCCCTCCGCGCCGCCGGACGAAATCCGGGCGGCCGGACACGTCCGCCCGCCGTCTTGGACGAACCAGAGCTGCCACGTGTCCCGCGCGCCCCACATCGCCGCCGACCCAGCAGCCCGCGAGCCCTCCCGGCCCGAGCAGCGCCCAGCCTTCGGCCGCCCAGCGCCCGCCGCCGCCTCCCGGCCCGGCCGCCCGGCCGCGCCGCGCCCTTGAACGCCGCGCCCGCTCTCCGCCGCCTCGGCCGGCCCAGCCCGTCGCCCGGCCGCCCTGCCATCATGACCCCGGCCCCGCCGCCTCCTCCGGCCCGGCCCAGCCTCTCCTCTCCTCCCGGCCCGAGCTCCGGCGAGCCGCCACCGGCCACCTCGAGCCGCCTCGGCTTCCGTCCCGGCCGGATCTGAGATCCACCTCGAAGGGTTGACTTTCTCCTCCCCCCTTTTCCCTCTGTCATTTTTTCGGTGATATTTTATTGCATTTTATTCATGCCATAACTCTGTACCCGTAGCTCCGTTTCGTGCGTGTAATATGTCAAAATATTTGTTCGAAGAGTAGATCATTTCATCTCATTGCATCAGTTTCATTTGAGCTCATCTTGATGCCCGAAATACTGTTAGAAGAGGGCTATGTGATGTTAGTTTCTGTTTCTTAACAGAACATGCACTTTTGTCATTTTTGCCATGATTGATGTGTGCATCCTATGAATTTGAGTCCTACATGTGCTTTGTAATATGCCATGCCATATTTCCAGGGGTGTATGCCATGTATTTTTGTGATCTCTGTGGTGACTAGCACAAGCATGCAAACTAGGCTTCCTGATGTTGCTGATTTCAGCCCCTGTTTTGCTGATATTTTTATGCCATGTTAACTTGATGCTACCGAGAGATCCATTTATATTTCAGTAAGGATGTTTTGAACATATGGTTATGCTCTATCCATCCATGCCCTTTTTTGCAATTATGAAGTGCCATAGCTTGAGTCAATCGAGCTCTACTTTTGCTATAAAATGTTTCCTGGCAGATTGTTTACATGTTATTCAATTCTGCCAAGGTTGTTGTAGTTGATCCGTGTATGCTATGATGTTGCTCTTGCCATGTATATCTTCTATGCCATGTCTTCTTAATGGATGTATGCTTAGTTTATCTTTTAATGCTCTCTAGTGAGTGCATCAAGCTCTTAAACATGCCTACTTGTTATCTGTTTTTGTCATGCCCTGTTGCTGAATCTGTTAACGAAACTTTCTATGTTTACATGGGTGCTATTATATTTTCTGATCCTTTTTGGCTTATGGTAAGTAAGGGACTTTTGTTCTATGCGTTGAGTAGATTCATAACATGCCTTGTTTTGCTATTATAAGTTCCTGTAGCATGCTGTTTTATTGCTCTGAACATTGCTTCCTGATGCTGATTTTGCAATGTTCAGTAATTTCCCTAAGTATGTGAAGCTGATATATTTTGTACTTTTGCCATGCTTGTTTGGACCTGTTATGATGTGAATTAGCCGTAGCTCAGTGTTCATATTTTGTCAAGAATCTTGAGTAGATCACTGCCATATGCTTTGTTGATACGTTTGGGTGCAGTAGCTTAATTACTTGTTGCTTGCTAAGTGGTATCATGCTGTTAATGGCAGATTTGTGCCATTCTTGTTTTGCTTGTCATTTGCAAACCGTGCATCCGATTCGGTGATCTTTATATCGATTTCAACGAAATCATCTCATCTTTCCAGCGGCATACTTGGTTTTCCAAGTTGATGCCTGGTTCATCATTTTCCTTCCGGAGCACGCATACGCATTGCATATCACATCCCGCATATCATGCCATATATTGCATCATGTTGCTTGTGCATTGCACCGTGATTTATTGTGGTTCTTTTGCTTGTGTTCTTGCTTTGGGTAGAGACGGGAGACGAGTTCGTGAACGAGGAACCTGTTGAGAACGCTTACGAGGATCAAGCTTTCGACAACTCTGAGAACTTTGCAGGCAAGATGACCATACCCTCGAAATCACTTCTATCTTTGCTATGCTAGATGCTCGCTCTTTTGCTATTCCTATGCTATGATGCCTATCACTTGCTTATCATGCCTCCCATATTGCCATGTCAGCCCCTAACCATCCTTTCCTAGCAAACCGTTGATTGGCTATGTTACCGCTTTGCTCAGCCCTCTTATAGCGTAGCTAGATTCAGGTGAAGATTAACTTTGTTCCTTGTTGGAACATTGGGATGTTGTTCCTTTTTGTAAGATGTTTACTTGTTGTGGATATCACAATATATCTGCTATAATTAATGCATCTATATACTTGGTAAAGGGTGGAAGAGTCGGCCTTATGCCCGGTGTGTTTTGTTCCTCTTGCCGCCCTAGTTTCAATCATACCGGTGTTATGTTCCTTGATTTCACGTTCCTTACACGGTTGGGTGATTTATGGGACCCCTTGACAGTTCGCTTTGAATAAGACTCCTCCAGCAAGGCCCAACATTGGTTTTACCATTTGCCACCTAAGCCTTTTTCCCCCGGGTTTTCGCGAGCCCGAGGGTCATCTTTATTTTTAACCCCCCCGGACCGGTGCTCCTTCGAAAGTCTTTGGCCCGAACCGAGCAGCCTGCGTGGCCACCACGGGGAAACTCGAGGCTTGGTTTTACTCGTAGCTTGACTTATCCGGATGTGCCCTGAGAACGAGATATGTGCAGCTCCTATGGGGATTTGTCGGCACAATCGGGCGGCTTTGCTGGTCTTGTTTTATTGCTGTCGAAATTTCTTGTAGTCCGGGATTCCGAGATCGATCGGGTCTTCGGTAGAAGGAATATCCTTCCTTGACCGTGAGAGCTTATTATGGGCTAAGTTGGGACACCCTGCAGGTATTATCTTTCGAAAGCCGTGCCTGCGGTTATGAGGTAGATGGGAATTTGTTAATGTCCGGTTGTAGAAAACCCGAAGTTGACCTTAATTAATACACATCAACGCGTGTGTAACCGTGATGGTCTCTTCTCGGAGTCCGGGAAGTGAACACGGTGTTGGAAGTTATGCTTGACGTAAGTAGTTCAGGATCACTTCTTGATCGCTACTAGCTTCACGACCGTGCCTTGCTTCTCTTCTCGCTCTCTTTGCGAGTGTAGCCACCATATATGCTAGTCGCTTGCTGCAGCTCCACCTCACAACTCTGTCCTTCCTATAAGCTTAAATAGTCTTGATCTCGCGGGTGTGAGATTGCCTGAGTCCCCGTGACTCACAGATTCTACCAAAACAGTTGCAGTGCCGGCGATGCCGGTCAGGTGTGACGCAACCGAGCTCAAGTGGGAGTTCGATGAGGAACGTGGTCGTTACTATGTGTCTTTTCCTGATGATCAGTAGTGGAGCCCAGTTGGGACAATCGGGGATCTGTGTAGCATTTGGGGTATCTTCTTTTATTTTGGTTTCGTAGTCGGACCTTGAGTGTAATCTGAATGATGGATGTTTATTTATGTATTGTGTGAAGTGGCGACTGTAAGCCAACTATGTATCTCTTTCCCTTATGTATTACATGGGTTGTGTGAAGATTACCTCACTTGCGACATTGGTTTCAATGCGGTTATGCCTCTAAGTCGTGCTTCGACACGTGGGAGATATAGCCGCATCGAGGGCGTTACAGGGCTGCTTCCGAAGATCAAGAGGGGAAGGCTTCCAAGAGAGGGAAAAAATGCCATCGCCAGGCAATTTGGGCCGGGCGAGCAATGCTGCCGTAAGGCTTTCTGGCGAGGACGAACCTCTGGCCAAACCATAAGTGAGGCTGGGGCACTTTAAACGTACCTCATTATTTTCCTATTAGTGAAGTAATCATCCGACATATGCACGTCCACGCAGGTTAACGCCTGGCGTTTCTCAATCATCCTCCTCCTCGGGAGACCTTCTTCCGGAGATGATGGAGAGTGACACGCCATCTCCGGACTCTTCGCCCAACAGGGGGATGATACCGAGGTATCGTCCCGAAGGGCTCCTCCCAATCGTCAAGCAGCGCAGGAAACGAAGAAGGCGTTACCCGAAGGTGGTGCCTCTGTCATCCAGGGTTCGGGAATCAAGAATGACGGCCCTGAACCGTCCGGTTTACAGCCGGAGACGATTCTGGGGGAGAGTAAGCAGTTTCCTTCAAAGGAATGCCATACTCCGGCGGCGGTTTCCAAAGACCCCGGAGCGCCGGAAATGCTAACGGACATGCTGCGGCAAACGTGCATTTCAGAGAAGCACCCTGCCTTGATGATTACGGTGGTCGAAAAGGTTCTATCCGCGAAAAGTGGATTGAACGAGGCCTTCTCGAGCATTCTAAGAGGTTTTGAGGTTTGTGATGTAGTTTTGCCAATTGAATAATATTGACAGAATGCACCTGTTGTATATACAGTAGCCCCTAAGACTCAGATTGTCTTCCGAAGGAAGCGATCGGAGGATCAAAAAGATATGCTCAGTTACTAACCTTGATTTAACTTGGAATATAGGCTGCCTCCCCTCCTGTAGCTACCCGAAATACGGAAGTGGCCGAACTGCAGCGAAAGCTGGATATTGCAGGAGATGACATTGCATTGGTCAACAGGCGGCTTGACGACTCGCAAGGTATATATTTCGAGCATTCCTTACACCAATGTTCTTGTAATGTAGGCCTGACGCTGAAAAGGGTTTTATATGAAATGTGCGTGGTTGCAGACGGTGCTGTCGCCGTTGAAGCTCTTCGGGCGGAGATAGCCCGGGCAAGGAGCAGGCCCGGTGTAGTGATGCAGCTGCCAAGAAGGCATTGGCTGACCTAAGAGCCGAACAAGCAGCTCGGCGCCAAAGTGAGGAGAAAATATCCACACTGGCGCTTGAATTGAAGAATACTGCGAGCCGCTGTGAATTCCTTGAGAAGGATAATAAAGCCAAAATGGCTGAACTTGATAAGGCTGTACGAGAGGCAAGTGAAGCTCGGTCTGAATCTAGGGCAGCTCGTGAAGAGATTTGGCAGGCTAAGGATATAGCGGCCGGTAAGCCCTTTTTTCTTCATACTAAGTTTGGCGATCCGGACTATGCTCAGCTAAACCAGGTCTGGAGTTCTCCGACGAATTTTTGGACTTGCCGAAGAGTTCTCCCGATGCGGCGCAATTTTACCAAGCGCAAGAGGGGTATGCAATGGAGAAGCTTTTCTGGTCACAATTTGGCGCATCAAAGCGCCCTCTGTTGCTAAATGAATAGATGTCCTAATGGTCCGAGCTTCATAGGATATCCGGCGACGCCATGAAAAACGTCATAATCCGGTTGTGGCCGAGTGAGCCTGTTCCCAAGAGCTATTTTGGCCTGCTGCGACATCTTGTTGATGCGGTGCCGCGTATCGATGCTGCGAAGAGGTCGGCATGCATTGAGGGTGCACAGATGGCCTTTGCTCGAGTCAAGACGTTCTGGGGGAAGATGAAGGCCGTCGATGTTGCAGCAAAGAGTCCGCCCAAGGGCAAGGACCGTAATGAGCCGGAGCATTATTTTGAAGTCGTCCTGGAAGCCGCCCGCCTGATAGAGGGTCAATGCTCGAAGAACATAATGTTCGAGTGAGGTGTATTAGAATTGTAAAAGACAATTTTATAATTGATCTATTTTGTGTTTTTGCTCCAAAGCTTGAATTCCTCCTATGCGGCCATTTTAATATAATCTGAAAGTTTTCCAGTAGTCGGCTTCAGCCCCCTCATAGGAAGTACGGGGGTGTTCGGAAAAGCATTTAATCACTCTTTATCCAACGTCTTGGTCCATAAAGGAGGTGATAATGCAGCGAACCAGGCAATCGGACTATAAGGCATTAACACTTTCACTTAGCCATAGGAGTTTTATGGTGGGGCTACGACATAGCCCCTGGTATGTATGCGGCGTATAGTGCCTTGCATATTTGAAATGAAAAAGATCCCTCGTGTGACACGGAGAATCGCTAAGGATTCCAAGAAGTCGCCAAGTGGTTGATCAGCTCTCGCCGCATCATGACAGTGAGTTTTCGGCTTTCTCTAGTGAGGTGCTCGTCCGGTTTAGACCAGGGCACAATCGCAGTAGTTCTCCCTTTACTATCCTAGACGATAGAGCGGAACATGGGTAGCAAGCACAGGAGCCGGGCAACCCAACTATTGACCCAAGACAATGGTTCGGAGCTGATGCATATAAGGCCAAACTTGCGACGCCGAAGTACGCTATAGAGCTGTTCAGAATTTTGCTGGCAAGTCTTTCGTTCCCATACCGAGCCCCTGGCAGGGTATGCCGAGGTGCATCTGTGAAGCAGCCGTTGAGGCCGTACTCATTGTTGCAAGAGTATGAAAGATGGTTCAGACGAGGTTTACTGGGAGCGGAGCAATACACCAATGACGAATTTATGAATATATATAATAATAATAAAGAAACCACAAACCCAGCTATTTGATATGCTCGGGGTCGGGTACAGAGGAAAAAAAGGGCATAGTACAGGCTCGAAATAGAGAGTGCGGTCTACGAAAAGTTATTTTGGACCTCCTGTCCCACGTCTGTGCCACCCGTCCTCGGGGAGGGGAATCCTTAACGGAAGTAGCCCCTCAGGTGAGTGTACGGATCCGAACTCCGATAGAGTCCGTTGTAGATGCTGTCGTTTTGGTCACCTGTTCTTAAGAAATGATACAGAGAAATAAGAAAAATGGATAAGAACGTTATGTGGATTCTTGCGGGGTTGTCCATATCGTGCTTCCGCAGATGCCCATGGTATCTTGAGTGCGTAGCGATGTACGCATGGTGTGAATCTCGCTGGTATGGTAGGTGGGTGGCGGAAGCCGAACTGCTATTTCTGTTCCGGGAGTGGTCGAACTTCGAAGGGAAACTACTTCTGGCCCCTGATATTCGGCTGGCGGGCCGCTCCATCGTCTTTATCGCCTAGTGGCCTCCTCCCCTTGCTATCGGCGTTGAGCTTGCCTGCCTGCTTGAGGACCCAACAGTTTCTGTTGGTATGGTTAGCTGGCTTATCAGGATGACCGTGAATCTGACAAGGTCGGTCCAATATTCTGTCAAGGGTGGATGATCCATCCTGGTTTGCCTTTAGTGGCTTCTTCCGTTGACCGGGTTTCGGATTGTGAAATCCGGCGTTGACCGCTGTGTCGCGTAATCCTTCAGTATTATTGCGACTGTTGTGTTCGGTTCGTCGTGGCTTATCGTTCCCGTCTCGAATTTCGGAAGTGCTCGGGTCGCTACCGTTGTTGCTTTTACGAGCGAGCCAGTTGTCTTCTCCCACACAAAAGCGATTCATCAGAGCGGTAAGGGCTGTCATGGATTTGGGTCCTTCCTGGCCGAGGAGACGCGCTAGGCACTCATCCCGGACGCCATGTTTGAAGGCTGCGAGGGCCTCTGCGTCCGGACAGTCGACAATTTGGTTCTTTTTGACTAAGAACCTAGTCCAAAGCTCCATAGCTGACTCGCCGGGCTTCTGGACAATATGACTTAAGTCATCGGCATCTAGTGGCCGGACATAAGTTCCTTGGAAGTTGTCTCGAAAGGCGTCTTCCAGGTCTTCCCAGCTACCAATAGAATTTTCTGCCAAACTGTTTAGCCAGTACCGAGCTGGCCCTTTAAGCTTGAGAGGTATGTATTTAATGGCATGAAGGTCGTCTCCGCGAGCCATGTAGATATGGAGGAGGTAATCCTCAATCCATACCGCGGGATCTGTTGTTCCATCGTATGATTCGATGTTAATGGTTTTAAACCTGTCTGGAAATTCATGCTCCATTACTTCGTCCGTAAAGCAAAGAGGGTGTGCGGCTCCTCTATGTTGAGCCACACTATGAAGCACCTCCGGTGGACTTTGTTTACGGAGTTCGGACCGAGCGTGGTTGGCTTTGTTGTGTCCGAATAGGTGACCATCATCACCGGTCGGGGCATGTCCCCTTGATCTATGTATTGACTTCTTGTGTCCTGTTCTACCCTCTAGGTCCTGTTGGATGTCGTGAGTGTTCACCCGAGCTATTGTGTTCTTGTTTTGACGGCCAGATGGGTTGGTATGATACTCTGCTTGGGCTGTTGCTTTGTCCGGACTGAACTGTGGTCGGCCTACAGCCTTATTCGATGGTGGTGTGGGCTCCAACGCCCTGCCATCGTATTGAGGGTGCCACCTGCTGTTGGGGTGGCTCTTGTCTGGGCCGATAAGGCTGTATTCTTCGGCGGCCAAGACCTTGGTCCATCTATCATTGAGCAAATCTTGGCTCTCTTGAAGCTGCAGCTGCTTCTTTCTTAGGCTCCTTGAAGTGGCTATGAGCTGGCGTTTAAAGAGGTCCTACTTGAGAGGTTCCTTAGGCATGATAAAATCCTCGTTATTGAGGATCTCCTCTTCCTTGGAGAGTGGGAGATAATTGCTATCCTTTGAGTCTCCATATGTTGCCTGTTCATCAGGGTTGTCTTGCCTGCCTTCCTATTCTTCCCGTTCGGATCCTACCTCAACAGGGTCTTCATCGTCCGGGGTATTGTCTTATCTGGTGCTAGTGTTATTTTCTCTTGAGCGTCGTGACTTGGAGCGGCGCAAGGCGCGCCGGTGTTCGGACTGTGCACCAGGAGGTTTATCCTCAACTGGGTCCTCCTTGTCATCGTCGAAAGCGTCATTGGGTGTGTCTATCATACACATGTCGTACCATGAAGTGGCCATCCCGCGTCTAGCGGGTATTGAGTTCTGGCCTTGCCCCTCATCGTCGTCCGTACCGTCGATGTCTTCGGGGCCGAGGTCAAGCGTGTTGATTGGGTCTTCGACAGTGGTTATGAAGTGGGGGCGGGTGGGAAGCAAAATTCTCCATCATCAGCCGTAAGTTCGAGCCGAACATAGTTCGGTGGAGAGTCGCCTGCCAGAGATAGGTTTCTAGTGAGTTTAGTACATCGCCCATGGGCGAGTGTTGGAAGACGTCTGCGGCGCTGAACTTGAAGATCGATAACCGATCGAGTTCGGCATCTGCAGACTCGCAGGGTTCGGAACCTGTCGCCGGGGACGAATCCGGGGTTCCGCTGATGCGGATATCATACGCAGTAGAATCTGTGTGCGGCTCCAATGCCGCGGAATCGGTAGCCCCCGTGATGGGGTTGAGCTTCCCATCCTGGGACGACTTGGTCTGCTCCGGATCTAAGGCCGTAGTTGCTGCAGGAGCTATCTCCTAGATGCGGCCCGATGATAGGTTTAAGCCATGTCCATCGAGGCGGCGGGGAGCGATTGCCATGGTATCGAATCCGTCGGAGATCAAGTCTCCACAGGCGTCCGCAACATAGTTCAAGCTTCCGAATCTGACCTGATGGCCAGGGGCATAGCTGTCGATCTGCTCCAGATGGCCAAGCGAGTTGGCCCGTAGTACGATGCCGCCAAACAAGAATATCTGTCCGGGGAGAAAGGTTTCTCCCTGGAAAACGTCATTACTGACGATCGAAGGGGCCATCAAGCCCTTTGCCGATGGCACAGTGGATCTGTCAATGAAAGCACCAATATCGGTGTCAAAACCGGTGGATCTCGGGTAGGGGGTCCCGAACTATGCATCTATGATCGATGGTAACAAGAGACGGGGGACACGATGTTTACCCAGGTTCGGGCCCTCTCTATGGAGGTAATACCGTACTTCCTGCTTGATTGATCTTGATGAATATGAGTGTTACAAGAGTTGATCTACCACGAGATCATAATGGCTAAACCCTAGAAGTCTAGCCTATATGTATATGGTAATGAATGTCCTATCCGACTATGCTCTCCGGTTTATATAGACACCGGAGAGATCTAGGGTTACATGGAGTCGGTTACATAAGAAGGAATCTTCACAGCTGGTCGCCTAGCTTGCCTTCCACGCCAAGGAAAGTCCAATCCGGACACGGTATAGTCTTCGGCCTTCATATCTTCACAGCCCATCAGTCCGGCCCAATGAATAACAGGACGGACGCCCGACGACCCCTTAGTCCAGGACTCCCTCAGGTGGAGGCTAGAGGAGATCGACGGTGGATGAACAGTAGCCCGTGGAGGCTGGAGGAGGTCGACAGTGGAGATGAGCAGTATCCCGTGGAGTCCCGTTTTGGGGTACGCCACACCCCTCCCGATGAACAGGACCCCCGTTTCGACCGTAGCGCTCCAACACAAGTCCGTTTCCTCCGTTTTGCGGTACGCCACACCCCTCCCAATCAACAGGACCCCGTTTCGACCGTAGGAGTTCCAAGAGAAGTCTGTTTCCTCTGTTTTGCGGTACGCCAGACCCCTCCCGATGAACATGATCCCATTTCAACCGTGGCCGGTCGAACACAAGGCTATTTCCTCCGTTCTGCAGTACGCCAGGCCTCGTTTTGATCGGCTGTTCCGTCCAAGCCGGTTGGCTCCCGATGAACACGATGTATTCCATTGCCTCCCAATGAACACGACGCATTCCGTTGCCTCCCCATGAACATGATGACGACGCAGTTTCTCCGTTCTGACCCAGCCATGTACACGAGCCCTGGTCGTACGTATGCGCGAGTAGGCATTCGAGACCCCGCCCGTATGTACATACGTTGCCGTATTTACTTTCTTACACCCTGGTTGTACGTACGTGTACATGCTACATGTGCGCCTCTACTATGACACGTGTGCGCCTATACTACGACACGTGCCCTTCCTTACACGGCCATGGTTCATCGCTGCAGCCTGCAGATAGACCGATCGTATGTACGTACACGTTCGCGACCAGAATGACAATGCTACGTACGCTTCGACCATGTGGGTCCTTGTCACATCCCTAGTTCTAGTAATGCCTAGTGCTAGCATCTGGTGTTGCATCGTGTTTAAAAAATTTCAGTTAAACTTGAAATGGGGATGTTCAAACCCTAGCACCAAATGAAACTAGGATCAAAATAAAAATATCTTCAATGAACCCAAAATGCTCTTCAAAAAGTTCATGATTTTTGAATTGGTCTAGAACCTCTGCCAAAAATGATGAATACTTTTCTAGGTCATTTATGGATTTTTGGATTAAATCATAAGGTATTTGAATTTGGGCATTTAAATGCTATAATTATTTTAATTGCTCAAATAATTGTGGAAACAATTGAGGGTTGTTGTAAATATTTCAAAAGGTGCCGACAAATATTCCAGGAGTTGGAAAAATGGTTTAGTATTACTACTAAATCAAAAAAAGAAAAACAAATTAGAAAAGAAAAATAGAAAGCAGAGAGAGGAGAACTAACCTGGCTTACCTGGCGGCCCAGCTGGCTGGCCCAGCCTAGCAGCCTCCCCTGTCGTCTTCCTCGTCCGCCAGGAGGACGAGGCCGTGTGCCCGTGGCACGCCGGCCACCTCCTGCTTGCCAGTTGCTACTGGACGCGTCTAAGGGCGCCACGCAAACCCCCTGGCCTCTCCTTCTCTGCCCCGTGCTCTTCCCCTCCTCTGCTCCCTCCGTGCTCTCTGTCCGTGGGCGCCGAGACCGCCGACGAGCACCACCGTGACCACAACCTTCCCCGTGCCTCTCCGACGTGACCTGGAGCTCCACCGTGGACCCATACGCCGTCTTCACCGAGCCACGCGACGGGAAGAGCCCCGGAGCACCGTCCCCGACGTCTTCTTCCTCCTCGCGCCACCGAGATCACTGGCGACCTCCCGTCGTCACCAGCCCCTCCCCGAGCACGCCGAGGCCTCCGTTCAACTATCTGTGAGCTTCTGCGTCTTTCCCCTTCCTCCCCGAGTTCATTCCTGTCCTGTAGCCGCCGATTCCACCGGAGCCACGAGCTCGGCTCCGCCGGCCATGTTGCCGCCATGGCCACTGTCACCTAGAGCTACAACCAAGCGCACAACCATGCTCAGTGCAATGCCAGAAGCCCAAAACCCCCTCCAGTTGCTCCTGCTGTGCACCGCAACACTGAAATCGCTGAGACCCGAACTCCGGCCGCCGCCTTTGAGCTCACCGCCGTCGATATAGGTTGCCCCAGCGTAACTGACTGCACCACTCAATGCGCGGGATCACCAGCTATCCGTAGGTGGTCTCTTCCGTCCATTTGGACGTCGGAGCGCGAAACCCGCAGCTCTCCGCCGTAGCTGGCCTCGCCTGCGTCGAGTCACTGGCAGGTTCTGACCCAGTTGACCTGGGTTTGACCACCGTTTGACCCCCAGTGGGTCACTGACGCGTGGGCCCGGCCCCTGCTAACTTTTGGTTAAATTAAGAACTAATTTTAGTTAAGCCACTGACTCACTGACATGCGGGCCCCGCCCGACTAATTAAACTAGGTTAGGTTTAATTTATATTAGGATTAGCCACAGTCACTGGCATGTGGATCCTCGCCATCAGGTTTGACCTGGGCTGGCGCCTTTGACCTGCTGACATAGTGATGAGGTCGCTTTGACGTCATAAAGTCTTTTCTGGAATTTAAATAAATCTAAATGATTTATTTATTTTTAGAAAAGGTCCAAAACTTCAAAAATTCATAGAAATTAATCTCTAACTTCAAATGAAATAAATCATATATGAAAAATGATCAGAAAAATTAAGTCTATCCATCTGTACCATTTTCATGCATGTTGGAAAAAATTATAGTTGCTCAATTGGAAAAATCAAATAAATGACATTTGAATTTCACATATGGAGTTTGAATTTGAACCTTGGGTTCAAACCAACTTCATTTAACTTGTTGCTAGCTGCATTAGCTCAAATCACAGCATATTGCAATGTCACATTCATGCATCATATTGTGCATTACATTGATTGTGTTCTTTCTCTGTTGTTGGTGGTTGTCCCCCCTCGGTAGACGTATGTTCCGACGATGAGGTCGATGACACCGATGAAGAGCTATACTATCTTCAGATGTGCCATGTGTTGGTGTCAAAATCGGCGGATCTTGGTTAGGGGGTCCCGGTGTCTAAGGTCGATGGTAACAGGAGACAAGGGACACAATGTTTACCCAGGTTCGGGCCCTCTCTATGGAGGTAATACCCTACTTCCTGCTTGATTGATCTTGATGAACATGAGTATTACAAGAGTTGATCTACCACGAGATCGTAATGGTAAAACCCTAGAAGTCTAGCCTATATAACTGTATATGTTTGCGGACTAAGCCCTCCGGTTTATATAGACACTGGAGGGGACTAGGGTTGTACAAAGTCGGTTACAGAGAAAGGAATCTTCATATTCGCCAAGCTTGCCTTCCACGCCAATGAGTCCCATCCGGACACGGGAGAGAGTCTTCGGTCTTGTATCTTCATAGCCCATTAGTCCGGCCAATGTCCAACAGGCCAGACGCCCGAGGACCCCTTAGTCCAGGACTCCCTCAGTAGCCCCTGAACCTGGCTTCAATTACGAGGTGTCCGGCGTGTAGATTGTCTTCGACATTGCAAGGCGGGTTCCCCTTTCCGAATATCCAAGATAGTCTTCGAATGCAACGAACATGTCCGGATCTGCAACACAAGTACCACACACACAGCCATAGAGAGTATAATATTTCACGAGTCCCATCCGCTGACAACTTTTTGCAAGATGACATCACGTCTGCCCGGTCATTATTTCAAACTGTTTTCGTCTGCCGTTCCGTGTTTCGAGGTGCGGTTTCCATTGGCACGTCTTGTGAAAGCAGAGATCGTGTTCCCTTATTGCGGGATTCTCATCAATACGGGCGTGGGTAATCAAACCGTGCTGTTTGCACAACCCTTGGGAATAGGTGAGTTTTAAGGCGAGTGGGGAGGCGTTCGATATTCACTGCCTTTATAAGGGGATAAGGATTCCCTTTCTTCACCCACGCCCTCTTTCTTCCTCTGCCCTTCCATTCTCGAGCAAGCACTGAACCATGTTTGTATCTAAAGGGCAAGGCAAGTGGATGGCCTCCTCCGTTAAGGAGAAGGACATCGCCGAGCTTCGGGAGGCCGGGTACCTGGCGAAAGAGATCCCGCACCAGCTTCCGGCCAAGGGGCAAGTCGTCCCTACACTGAAGCCCAATGAGAGGGTGATGTTCCTCCCTCATTTCGTCCGCGGGTTAGGGTTTCCACTCCGCCCTTTCGTTCGCGGACTGATGTTTTATTATGGGCTAGATTTCTATGATCTAGCCCCAAACTCTTTCCTCAACATCTCGACATTCATTGTCATGTGCGAGGTCTTCCTCCGCATAGCTCCCCATTTCGGGCTATGGCTCAAGATCTTCAATGTGAAGCTGAAGGTGGTAGATGGCCAACACGCGGAGTGCGGAGGACCATGGTGAGCAACATGCCCAATGTCACATGTCCAAAAGGCACATTCGTGAAGACTGTCAAGGAGTGGCAGAAGCTGTGGTTCTATATCAGAGCCTTGCGACGCCACTTGGGCCGCGGCTCCCGAATTCAAGTCCGGTGCCCCAATACGGCTCACCTCCTTGTCGGCGTTCTGGGAACGGGGGTCCCCAGACTTTCCTGCCTGCGGCCCACAGCGTGGCTAGGCAGCGGGCCGTACGGCCCATCTTCATCAACAAGGCATCCAAGACCTTTGTGAGGGTCCAAGCCTCGCGAGGCGGACGATGCAAGACTTCCTCTGGAGTGGCCTAGCCAGGCGGGCTCACGAGGAGCGGAGATATCAAGGCGGGTCAAACCTCACGAGGCACTCATGACGTGAGCCATGACGAACAGTGCCAGGCGGGTGCCATGCGGGCGTCAGTGCGCATAGCGTCCACATTTCCTCTTTGGTGATAAGGAGGCAAGCGCAGACGAAGAGTACCGAGGCATCAGGAAAAGGTTGCCATATTGGTGCAAAAAGACCAAGACCGGGAGGACGGCAAGGCGGAGGTCATCATGGAGCCCAAGATGGTGTCACCCCAGGGTCTTTTCGCAGGGGAAGACCGCTTTTATCAAGATAGCTTGTACTGGCTGTCCCCCTTCAAAATTGTCCGCCGTTGTTGGCTCCCTTCCCGCTCAATATTTGGGAAGAGGACCAGGGCCTATATAAGTAGAGCTAGACACCACTGTAGGGGGATCTGATCGGAGCTTGATCCAATCCGATTGAGCAATTCATCGGCTCCTCGCAACACAAGTTCATACACACAAGAACACCTCAACCTCACGAGGCTGTTCTTCCCTTGTACTGTTATCATCAGCCCAAGATGAAATCCACCACCACCACAGTGGAGTAGGGTATTACACCACAATGGTGGCCCGAACCAGTATAAACCTCGTGTCTCTTTCTGTGTTGTGAGTTCGTCGAGTTCGTCCGCAAGATCTTATTGAGCTAGAGCATAGATCGGTAGGAGGGAAAGACTTAGCGCGCACCCCAGTGTTCGAACCTTAAGGGTTTGCCGGAACCCCGCATCCGACATTTGGCGCGCCAGGTAGGGGTGCGCCGAAGTTTTCCTTCCGTCGATTCGTTGCTCCGCCGCTCCGTCGTTTCCATGGCGGACGCTCACCGTGCTCGGGCTGAGCGTCGGGCTGCCCTCTCCGCCCGCGTCGCCCAGACGACCCTTGTAGGCGGGCCACCTCGTCGCTCTCCGTCACCCGTCGCCAACGCCGCCACCGGCCCGGCGGGGAACGATCATCAGGCGTCCTTGCTGCATCCTTCGGTGCAGCAAGATGGCCGCACGGCTACTCCATCGCTCACCCCTGCGGGTTCTTCGTCCCGCGCGCACCGCGCTCCCATGGAGGCACGAGCCGCGCTCATCGCGGCGAACGAGCTCCTGCGCTACCGCCCTGTCGACGACGTCTACGAGGAGTGGCTCGACCGCGTCGCCGAGCTCGTCCACGCCGCAGGGGTCTCTCCAGTGCTTTCCAACTCCCTACCTCCTCCTCAACCAGCCGCGGGCGACGGGGCTCATGGCGTTCCTCCACCACCTCACCCCCAAGACGGTGCGTTGGCACCAAGGCGTGCACCTCCGCGGCGTGATCCACCGTGCCCGGCGCACACGCGCGAAGAAAGAAGCTGCTAAGAAATCCCGCGGCCGCGAGAAGCTACGCCGGCGCTCCCCCCGCCACCTTGTCAAGACCGCGCACCGCCTGCAGTGGCGCAGCGCGAACCCCGTCAAGACCAAGCTCCACCCCCGAAGCGGGCCCCGACAACCACAGTCGGCTGCCAAGCCTTCACCCCCGAGATGCGTAGCGTTGCCTGGCCAGGCAAGTTCAAGCCAGACCCGCCTCATCGCTACGACGGCACCGCTGACCCCATGGAGTTCCTGCAGCTCTACGAGCTGAGCATCGAAGCAGCCTACGGCGACGAAAAAGTCATGGCTAACCGGTTTCCCATGGCTCTCAATGATGAGGCCCGCTCTTGGCTCCTGAACCTACAGCATGGCTCGATCTCCTCCTGGGGCGAGATGCGCGACCGCTTCGTCGCCAACTTCCAGGGCACTCGCGACCGCCCACCGGCCGCGGGTGTCCTGTGCCGCATCAAGCAACAGCCTCGAGAGACTCTCCAGAAGTACATCCAGTGCTTCAACAACACCCGCCTCAAGATCCCCAAGGTCACGGACGAGGCCATCATCTCCGTGTTCTCCGACGGCGTCCATGACGTCAAGATGAAGGAAGAGCTGGCTATCCACGAGGAGCTCTGCATTTCTCAGGAGCTGTTCAACCTGGCGACCAAGTGCGCAAGAGCCGAGGAGGGGCATATCTCTCTCCTCGAGCTGCCAGCGGCGGGAGCGGAAGACAAGAAGACCAAGGCCAAGGACGTGAAGCGCAAGGAGGCTGTGGTGCTCGCAGCAGAGCCCGACACCAAGCGAGGCAGGGATCACCCTGAGTCGTCCAAGAACGGCCGACCTTTCTAAGCCTTCCACAACCTGAACACCCACAACACCAGCGACTGCCAAGAGCTCAGGGCCATACGAGAAGGGCCTTCTGATCGACGCCCGGCGCAACGACCGGGGCTACGGCCCCGGAGCAGGACGTGGAGGCGGACGCTGGGACGACCGTGGCCCGCGCCAGGAGTGGCGCGACCGGCCTCGTGACCAACCTCGCGAGGGCGCCTGGAGAGACCCGCCTCATGAGGATCACCCCCAGGACAACACCGGTCTTCCCCCGCTGCCGCCACCAAGAAGGAACAACGACCACCACTAGGACGAGGGGGCTGGGGGCTTCCAGGAGCCGCGTGCGATCGCTTGCATCTTGGGCGGTGCACAAGCCCTAGCCTCTCAGCGATCTTCAAACAGTTTGCCCGCGAGGTGAACACGGTTCTCCCCAAGCTTGAGGCCACACGCCCGCTCAGGTGGTCCCAATGTGCCATCACCTTCAACTCAGCAGACCAGCTCAAGTGCGCAGCCACCGCAGGCGCACTTCCTATGCTGTGCTCCCCAGTCATCAGCAATGTGCAGGTTACGAAGAATCTCATCGACGGTGGCGCAAGGCTCAACGTCCTATCCGTCGACACGTTCGACAACCTTCAAGTGCCCTATGAGTAGCTCCAGCCAACCAAGCCTTTCTCAGGAGTGACTGATGGTTCCACCACACCGATAGGGCAAGTCCGCTTACTGTCACCTTCGGCAAGCGCGACAACTACCGTGACTGAAGCTCATCGACTTCGACGTCGCGCACATCCGCCTGCCGTACAACGCCATCCTCGGGTATCCAGCCCTGGCCAAGTTCATGGCGGTCATTCATCACGGCTACAACGTTCTCAAGATGCCAGGAAGCGGAGGAATCATCACGGTCCCGTGTGAAGAGAGGGATGCGGTGTGCTCTCTTGAGCGTGCCTTTCAAGCCACAACAATCGGCGACCCCGACAGCAGAAGTGAAGGCCCTCAGGAGACCGTCCCCAAGAAGAAGTTGCCGCGCCGCGCAGGACCTCAAGGAGACGGCACCGCGTCAGGAGCCTCGTCGGGATCGGCGCCCGTTCGAGCGCCTCCCACCATCGCATAGGAAGGCGCGCCCGGCGCCCTCCTCGGGCGGGGCTCGGGGGCTCTCTTCTGGAGGGCCTCAGACCTTTCCAACCTCACGAGGGAGGCACTTGGGCACCACTTGGAAGCGTGATTCATGGCATGCCTTCCTCAGGAGAGCATGGGGCAAGGAGTGCCCAACACCCATGAGTTCATCACCAAGACCACCCAAGAATTGCAAGAAGCAAGAGCCATGCGCGGCCACAGCCGCACACAGGGCGCAGCACCCCATCCGGGCGAAGATGCCGGGCTGCGTCTCTGCATCGACGTCCCAGGGCTCAACAGGGCCGCATCTCAGGAGCGCTTCTGGCCATCACGTGCGGGCCGCTGTGAGGGCCCACCACACAGCTACGTTCGCATGCCCTTCGGCTTGCCGAGCGTGGCGTCGGCCCATCAGCGCAACTTGCGGCAGGTCCTGGCGTCTCAGGAGGCCAGGATCCACGCCGTTCAGGAGGAGATGGATATGCTCCTTAGGGAACCTCCCGAGCCCCCAGAGCCTCCGGAGGCTCAGGGTCCAGGTGGCTCATGAGGAGTCATTCCTCCAACGCGTGGCTTCAGCTACATCAACTCTACCTCGTCTACAGAACCAGGTGACATCTTCCAAGTTCGTTTAAGCTGGGAGCGCCCCTCGGGCTGCATTATTCCCAGGCCACACGGGTCCGTCCCTGTGGCATGTATCCCTTTTGCTTAAGTCTTTAGCTTACCTTGCTGGGGGCACCCCTCGGGCTGCATCATCCCCAAGCCGCTCGGGCCAGACCCAGTGGCATGTATCTTCCTGCATTTATCCAAGTCGATTTGCCCTTTATGCTTACCCTGCCAACGGCTATCGCCTCCTCGATCATCGCCTCCCCCGGGTCCTTCACACAGGCACGAGGCTGGTGCATGGGTCCGTCCCTGCCACGACCGACAAATCTGAGTGGTCGAGCTCTGTCTTGCGGCACGCGCCGCACACGTCACCTCACTAGGCCCTCGGTGCGTTCGCCTCACCTAGAGCAACCAGCGGCAGGCTAACAGCTGTAACAGTCAACTGTGTTCCTTCTTGTGCCTATTCAAAGGAGTCTCGAGGGAAGGATAGCAGATGGCACCGTGAGTCTCCTTTTCCTCGTGCGATCCGCTTGCGCGTTAAAAGGGGGGCTCCTGAGCATCGTGACTCAGGAGCTCTTACTAGCTCTCCATCCCTCACCCCCTGGCCTTTTCCACGGCATCGTGACCTGGCATACCATCGGCGGCTGAGCTCGCTCGAGGGCCGGGACCTGAGGACATAGAGCACTAAGGAGAGCACGGGTAAGGGAAACTCGTACGGGCCGGCCTGCCTATGCCGCACAAGTTGGCGCAGAACCCTAGCGCAACGTCATGAGATGCCGCGAAATAAACAAGATAAGTCTTGCATCCGGATTGACTAAGCGTTTAGGCCTAATGGTCGCTCACACCTTGCTGTAGCCCTGTTGTGGTAACATTTACTCCCTTTCTCGCCTTACCATGGCTGCTTGAGCGCTAAGGGGGACCTCCTGAGCATCGCGCCTCAGGGGCTCTTACTGGAACTCGGGCCGCGCACCTCCTGGCCTTGACCACGACACGCGACCTGGCATACCAGCGACTGCTGTAGCCGCCTTGGGACCGGGACCTGTCAGCGTAGAGCAACAAGCTATCGCGAGGAAAGAAAGGGAGAACCGAGCCTTAACGGGATGTACTCTCACCAAGTTTTCATAACGAGGAAGATAAGCGCGAAAGACATTACAGACCCTTACAAGCCCCACGGGGTGATTCGTGATCCTTCACAGGGACTCGTCAAATCGTGCAGTTGCCGAGGCAGCGTGGGGAAGCAGAGACGCCCACGTCCAATCAACCGCCACGCGTCGACCGAGGCCGCAGGCTTTTGGGGCCCGCGGCGCTCCGGACTTGACCCTTGGCTTCGCCGTGAAGCCAAGCCCGAGCGCGCCTTGGGCCTGGGGGCTACTGTCGGTGTTCTAGGAATGGGGGTCCACAGACTTGCCTGCCTGCGGCCCATATCGTGGCTAGGGCCGTACGACCCATCTTCATCAACAAGGCATCCAAGACCTTTGCGAGGGTCCAAGCCTCGCGAGGCGGACGACGCAAGACTTCCTCTAGAGTGGCCTAGACAGGCGGGCTCACGAGGAGCGGAGATATCAAGGCGGGGCAAACCTCACAAGGCACTCGTGACGTGAGCCATGACGAACGGTGCCAGGCGGGCGCCAGTGCGCACAACGTCCACATTTCCTCTTTGGTGCTAAGGGGGCAAGCGCAGCATTTAAGAGTACCGAGGCATCAGGCAAAGGTTGCCATATTGGTGCAACAAGACCAAGACCAGGAGGACGGCAAGGCGGAGGTCATCATGGAGCCCAAGACGGCGTCACCCCTGGGTCTTTTCGCAGGCGAAGACCACTTTTGTCAGGATAGCTTGTACTAGTTGTCCCCCTTCAAAATTGCCCGCCGTTGTTGGCTCCCTTCCCGCTCAACATTTGGGAAGAGGACCAGGGCCTATATAAGTAGAGCTAGCCACCACTGTAGGGGGATCTGATCGGAGCTTGATCCAATCCGATCGAGCAATTCATCGGCTCCTCGCACCACAAGTTCATACACACAAGAACACCTCAACCTCACGAGGCTGTTCTTCCCTTGTACTGTTATCATCAGCCCAAGAGGCAATCCACCACCACCACACTGGAGTAGGGTATTACACCACAACGGTGGCCCGAACCAGTATAAACCTCGTGTCTCTTTCTGTGTTGTGAGTTCGTCGAGTTCGCTCGCAAGATCTTAGTGAGCTAGAGCATAGATCAGTAGGAGGGAAAGACTTCGCGCGCACCCCAGTGTTCGAACCTTAAGGGTTTGCCGGAACCCCGCATCCGACACTCCTGGCTAAAGAAGGGTCTGGACGGGTCTTCGCCAGACAAGCTAATAGCGCTGCAAACACGCATTCAAAGCATGGCGGACAAGAATGTCAAACTTGTCAACGTGATCCAGGTGATGCTAGTTCGCCGGATCCTTCGATGCCAAAGCCGGACTTGGCGTTTATGGGAGTTCGATCCGGCCAAGCACCAGACTCTGCAATAGTTCTTCGGAAGTTTGCATGAGGACATATGGAAGGTGCTCTTCATAGGAAAGGAGACGCCACCGGCGACAACCGAGGACCGCGGGCATGCCCTAGCTCGTCCTGCTAGTTCGGTAAGTTTTTCCCGTTTCAAGATGCATCCGATTACTCGCTTGTTTAGCGAAGATACTTAGGGTTCACCATTCATTTTGCAGGGCTGGACAAAGAAGGCGGAGCGGATTCAGTGTGCGGCTCCGCTGCCCGAGGAACCAGTCATCCCGCTCTTGGAGAAGATGCTGGTTCCGACGCCCTACAAGGTGCCAGAGAAGAAGGCCAAGGGGGCCAAGAGTGGCCCTCGCCGCAAGGGCGCTTCAGACAGGATGTCCGAAGACAACGAGACTCCCTCCTCTGCCGCCAAAGACGACGACAGGGAGGAGGAGGAAGAAAGTAGCTCTCCCCCTGAGGGGGGAGGAAGAAGAGGGCGGCCTACACAAATCTGGAGGTGGAGGCGCCTACGAGGGGGAAGGGCTCCTCCGCAGATTACCCTGCATGGGATATCGACAACAGCCCAGAGCAACGCCCCCGAAGCAAGCCCCTGGCCACATCGTAAGTACTAGGAAAGCCCGGATGCATCTATGTATCCGGCCTCTCCTCTTTATGGTATTAATATGGTTAATCGTGTTATTGAAGTCCGGCCCACGACAGTTCCCCGCGAACCTCATCAGGAGGTTCGCTGGATTCAAAGGCGATGGCCAGCGAGTCACCGCCGGCCGCTCACTCTCCCAAGGCCAAGGGCGACGACGAGGTGCTGTCCCAAAGGACCTTCCCAGGCCAGGGAGAGGTTCAGGAGGCCGTCAGGGTGGCGCCAGAGGGCGAAACCTCGGTCGCCGAACACCTGGGGGAGCGGGTCCCCATGGAGACTGGCGATGAGGGCCATGTTCAGTTCGGACCCGAGCCGAACACGGATCCGGAGACCCGCGGCTCCGGAATCCGGCAAGCAGCCTCCTTCAAGTGAAGGAGGTGAGCCTGTCCTGCCGGTGACCTCTGTCCAACCAGAGGCACCAGATAATCTGCTGGAAGTGCTACGAGGCGCTTCCATTGTGGAGGAACACCGTATCTTATGGGTACATTGATTGAGAGGGTTTAGTCCGTCAAGAGCGGACTGAACGAAGCAAGCAGTGGCCTGCTGACAGGTTTTGAGGTAAGCGACACAAAAGAGAAAATCCCCATATAGAAAGTAGCCCCCGAGACACTGTCTGGTGTTCGGAGAGAAAAGCCGGACAAAGGATCAATTAAATTTCGCAGGAAACTAATTGAATATGTCTTATGTTAATAAGCAGGCGTCATTGCTAGCCACAACCTCACACACTGCCGAAGTCTCCGGACTAAAGCAGAGACTGGAGCGGGCCGAGGAAGAGCTCGGCCAAGCGAGGAAGCAGCTAGAAGACCAGCAAGGTATGCAATGACTCGCTGTATATTCGGAAAGAATAAATGATGTGTATTAACCGTAGTGTCATGATATGTGTAGGAGCGACGACCGAGGTCGAGACCCTTAAAAAGGCTCTGGCCGAAGCCGAGGAGAAAGCTGCCAAGGAGCAGGCGGCCCGTAAGAAGCTCAAGGCCAGGCTTAACGAGGTCCAGCAAGAGCTCCAGGATGCTGCAAAAAATGCGATGCCTTGGAGTGCGATGTTTCGGCTCGAGAGACCGAACTCGCCAAAGCGCTGAAGAGGCCCGGGTTGAAGCCCAGGGCGCCCTCCAGGAGATCCAGGGGGCCAAGAAAATCGCGGCGGGTAAGGCATTTAGTATACAAAGCAAGTATGTGAAGAAGAAGTACTTCTTACTAACCTGGATTTGGAGTTCTCCTGGGCCGTTTGCGGATGTGCCGTGCAGTGTCTCTGACGCTGCGGAGTTCTTTCGAGCCGAAGAAGGGAGCTCGACAGAGAAGCTGTTCTAGTCGCAATACCTTGCGCCAGGACATCGAGTGCCCTTTACCGACCAGCTATAATAGCTTGCCGAGCTGCATAGGGTGGCCGAACTGGCCATGAAGGATTTGATAATCCGGATGTGGCCTGCCGATGCTAACCCGACAGCTACTTCGGTCTTGTGAAGCGACTGGTAGATGCCTGCCCTCGGCTGGACGTCGTCAAGCGGTTGGCCTGCACCGAGGGCGCGTGCATGGCCTTTGCCCGTGTCAAGGTGTGGTGGGCGAAGATGGATGCCGTCAAGCTTGTGACCAAGGGGCCGCCTAAAGGCAAGGAGCACCACACGCCCGAGCGGTACTTTGAGGACGTCCTGGAGGGGTCTCACATTGTGGCGACGCAATGTGCGCGGGACATTACCTTTGAATGAATATATTCATGTTGTCCCTGTCTTGTATGATTAAACAAAGTTGTTATGTAATATAATGTTTGTTAAAAAATTCACCTCCTGTGCGTCCGTATTGTATGAAATCTGAGAGTTGGCCATTCGTCGGCTTCTGCCCCCATGTAGGTAGTACGGGGGTGTTCGGGATGTAATCTAAACACTCTTGATCCAATTGTTTGGTCCTTGAAGGAGGTGTTTAGCGCAACGAACTAGGCAATCAGACTATTCGGCTTGAACACCCTCACTTAGCCATAGGATTTTGAAATAAAAATTTAGGCGTAGCCCCTGGTATCCAAACTAGGAAGCTGTAAACACCTGATCGGGCAAGTACCAATCCCTCGCGTAATGCGGAAAAAATCTCCAAAGATTTGAGACCTCCGAAGAGCTGACCGGCTCTCGCCACATCATGACAGTCAGTTTTCAGCTTTCTCTACTGAGGTGCTCCTTCGGGTAAACCAGGGCACAATCGCAGTAGTTCTCCCTTTAATACCTTAGCCGATATAGCGGAACGTAAGGTAGCAAGCACAGGAGCCGGGTAACCCAACTATTGACCAAAGACATGATTCGGAGCCGATGCATATAGTGCTAAATTCGGGGTGCCGAACTATACTGTAAAAAGTGTTCGGACTTTGTTGCCATAGTGTGGGGCACTATGAAGCCCCTGGCAAATGTGAAATGTACCAAAGTGTACGGGTGCTGACTGATAAGGTTATCAACAGAAAAAGGAAAACAGAAAGGGAGCAAAGGTAATGATCTGGGGCCCTAAAATTTGGGCCGCAAACTATTTCCATTATAATTTGATTAATATGTCAAAGCGCATTGATACAAGTAGTGCGATAAGATACAGGCTATTTAACATGCCACAACCAAGGGAGAGCTGCGTGTTGGTCCTGAAAATAGGTAGAGTGATTGTTAAAGAAACCACCTAGAAATTCCCCTGTACATCTGTGCTTCTTGCCATCTTTGTGTATTTATCCTTCGAAAGGACCGCTGGTCATGCCGTCAGAGGAGGCGTGTGAAAAAGAAACCTGAAAAGGAGAAAAAGGGAACAGTGAATGTATATGTGTCCAGGAGCGGTCGAGCCGTATTGTGGATCACGAGGTAAGTATGCCTCCGTCTATGCCCATGGTATTTTGAGTGCGTAGTGATGGAAGCATGGTACGAATGGCGCCAATTGATCGGGACTGAGGCGGAGGCCGTATTGCTAGTCGAGCTCTTGACGAGCCGAGCTGTCCTGCTGCAGAATAGTCCGGACTTTCTTGACGGTGTCCGGGAGCCCGACCGCCGAATTAAGGTTCTGCTTGAGAAGGCCGCTCTGTACTTCTGCTGCTAAGGCAGCGGTGTGCTCCTCGGTACGGAGGGAGCGCTCCGTGTTTCCATTAACTGTTATGACGCCGCGTGGTCCGGGCATCTTGAGCTTGAGATAAGCATAGTGTGGCACCACGTTAAATCGAGCAAATGCCGTTCGTCCCAATAGTGCGTGATAGCCGCTGCGAAAGGGGACGATGTCGAAGATTAACTCTTCGCTTCGGAAGTTATCCGGAGATCCGAAGACAACCTCGAGTGTGATTGAGCCTGTACAGCGGGCCTCTACACCTGGTATGACTACTTTAAAGGTAGTCTTTGTGGGATTGATCCGTGATGGGTTAATGCCCATTTTCCGCACTGTATCCTGATAGAGCAGATTGAGGCTGCTGCCATCGTCCATGAGGACTCGCGTCAGGTGGAATCCATTAGTGATTGGGTTGAGGACCAGTGCGGCTGAACCGCCATGGCGGATACTGGTCGGATGATCCCGACGATCAAAAGTGATGGGGTGTGACAACCATGGATTGATATTTGGGGCGACTGGCTCTATCACATAGACGTCCCTGAACGCGCGCTTGCGCTCCCTCTTGGGGATGTGTTTAGCACATATCATGTTCACCGTTTTGACCTGAGGGGGAAACTTCTTCTGTCCCCCTGTGTTCAGTTGCTGGGGCTCCTCGTCATCGTCCTTGCTTTGCGATCCCTTTTCCTTCTTCTCGGCGTTCAACTTGCCGGCTTGTTTGAAAACCCAACAATCTCTGTTGGTATGATTGGCTGGTTTGTCTGGGGTGCCATGGATCTGGCACAGACGGTCGAGTATGCGGTCCAAGATAGATTGCCCTGAGTTGTTTGTTTTGTACGGCTTCTTCCGCTGACCGGACTTAGAGCCACTGAATCCGGCGTTGACTGTCATGTCATCGGTGTTGTCACCATTGCTTCGGCGTTTGTGTTTGCTGCGTCGGAGCTTGTCGTTGCTATTTTTGACCTCGGAGGTGCCCGTTTCACTTGCGGTGTTTTTGCTACGGGCCAACCAACTATCCTCACCCGCGCAAAAGCGGGTCATGAGTGCCATGAGGGCTGCCATGGACTTCGGCTTTTCCTGGCCGAGGTGGCGGGCGAGCTATTCGTCACGGATGCTATTTTTAAAGGCCGCTAGGGCTTCGGCATCCGGACAGTCGACTATCTGGTTCTTTTTAGTTAGGAACCCAGTCCAGAATTTCCTGGCTGACTCTCCAGGTTGTTGAACTATGTGACTTAAGTCATCGGCATCTGGTGGCCGGACATATGTACCTTGGAAGTTGTCAAGGAAGGCTTCTTCCAAGTCCTCCCAGCTACCAATAGAATTTTCTGGCAGACTCTTTAACCAGTGCCAAGCTGGCCCTTTGAGTTTGAGTGGGTGGTATTTGATGGCGTGAAGGTCATCTCCGTGGGCCATATGGATGTGGAGAATAAAATCCTCAATCCAAACCATGGGATCAGTTGTTCCATCGTATGATTCGATATTTGCGGTGCCTCTATATCGGGCCACATCGTGACATAGCTCCGATGGAGTCCATCTGCAGTTTTCAGCCTAGGCGTGACTAGGCTTGTCATGTCCGAATAGATAGCCATCGTAACATGTCGGGGCACATCCTCGTGATCCGTAGATCGACCTGGTATGTCCTGCTCTACTGTCCTGGTCCTGCCGAAGGTTAATGTATAGTCCCGAGCTGATTTATCTCTGGCTTTACAGCGAGGTGGGGCAGGCTGGTGTTCGGCTTGAGTTGCTTCTTTATCCCGACCACGTGGTGGTCGGTCAGCCGCATTGCGCGATGATGGTACGGGCTCCCGTGCCTCGTCATTGAACTGAGGTAGCAATTTTCGCTTCGGGTAACTTCTGGCTGAGTGCTTAAGGTTGTATTCTTCGGCTGCTAGGACATCAGTCCATCTGTCGTTGAGCAAATCTTGGCCATCTTGAAGCTGCTGCTGCTTCTTTTTCAGGCTCCTTGCAGTGGCAATTAGCTAGCGCTTAAAGCACTCCTGCTCGAGAGGTTCCTCAGGCACGATAAAATCTTCATTGCCAAGGCTCACCTCATCCTCGAAGGGTGGAAGATAAGTGCTGCCCTCCGAGTCATCGTTTATGGCCTGTTCATCAGGGCTAACTTGCCCATCTTCCCGATCGTCCTGTTCGGCCGTTTGTTCGTCGGGATCTTCTCTGTCTTCGGCACTTTCCGGAGTGTTATCGTCTCCTGTGCCAGTGTTGTTATCCTTGCTGCTGCGGGATTTAGAGCGGCGCCGCTGGCGCTGATGCTTTGGTTGTGTCTTAGCCGGCTCATCCTCAACTGGATTTTCCTTGTCCTCGTCGTTATTCTCTTTAGGTGTACCCACCATGTATACGTCGTACGAAGAAGTGGCCGTCCAACATCCATTTAACGGTGGGTTTTGGCCATGCTCCTCATCTGCATCGTTGTCCATACCGTCGATGTCTTCGGAGCCGTAATCGAGCAAGTCGGTTAAGTCCTCGACAGTGGCTATGTAGTGGGAGGTAGGTGGGAAGCGAAATTCCCTGTCATTAGCCTCCAGTTCGAACCGGATATAGTTTGGCTGTGAGTCCTCCGCTATGGACAGATTTTTAATGAGTTCAGCACGTCGCCTAATGGCGAGTGCCAGAAGATGTCCGCGGCGCTGAATTTGGCGATCAATGACCGATCCTGATCGACATACGCGGGCCCACATGGTTCGGAACTTATAGCCGAAAACGAGTCCGAGGTTCCGATGACACGGACATCACTCGAGGTTAGGTCTTTGTGCGGCTCCACCGCCGCGGAATCTGCGGCTTCCGTGGCGGGGTTGAACTTCCGGTCCTCGGATGGCGCGATCTGCTCCAGATCTAAGGCCAGAGCGGTTACATGTGCAATTTCCTGGGTATGGCCCGATGAAAGATTTAAGTCATGTTCATTGTGGTGATGGGGAGCAACTGATGTGGTCTCGAATTCATCAAAGATCAAGTCTCCGCGAACATCCGCGACATAGTTCAAGCTCCCAAATCTGACATGACGGCCATGGGCTTAGCTATCGATCTGCTCCAGTTGGCCAAGCGAGTTGGCCCACAGCGCGAAGCCGCCGAACACGAAGATCTGTCCGGGGAGGAAGACCTCTCCTTGGACAGCATTGTTGTATATGATTGAAGGAGTGATGTCTACTACACAACCTTCTTCTTGTAGACGTTGTTGGGCCTGCAAGTGCACAGGTTTGTAGCACAGTAGCAAATTTCCCTCAAGTGGATGACCTAAGGTTTATCAATCCGTGGGAGGCGTATGATGAAGATGGTCTTTCTCAAACAACCCTGCAACCAAATAACAAAGAGTCTCTTGTGTCCCCAACACACCCAATACAATGGTAAATTGTATAGGTGCACTAGTTCTACGAAGAGATGGTGATACAAGTGCAATATGGATGGTAGATATAGGTATTTGTAATCTGAAATAATAAAAACAGCAAGGTCACTAATGGTAAAAGTGAGCATAAACGGTATTGCAATGATAGGAAACAAGGCCTAGGGTTCATACTTTCACTAGTGCAAGTTCTCTCAACAATAATAACATAGATAGATCGTATAACAATCCCTCAACATGCAACAAAGAGTCACTCCTAAAGCCACTAATAGCGGAGAACAAACGTAGAGATTATGGTAGGGTACGAAACCACCTCAAAGTTATTCTTTCAGATCGATCTATAAAAGAATTCGTACTAGAATAACACCTTAAGACACAAATCAACCAAAACCCTAATGTCACCTAGATACTCTATTGTCACCTCAAGTATCCGTGGGCATGATTATACGATATGCATCACACAATCTCAGATTCATCCAACCAACATAAAAGTACTTCAAAGAGTGCCCCCAAGTTTCTACCGGAGAGTCAAGAACGTGTGCCAACCCCTATGCATAGGTTCATGGGCGGAACCCGCAAGTTGGTCACCAAAACATACATCAAGAGGCACGTGATATCCCATTGTTACCACAGATAAAGACGGCAAGACATACATCAAGTGTTCTCATAAAAGACTCAATCCGATAAGATAACTTCAAAGGGGAAACTCAATTCATCACAAGAGAGTAGAGGGGGAACAACATCATAAGATCCAACTACAATAGCAAAGCTCGGGATACATCAAGATCGTGCCATAGAGGGAACACGAGAGAGAGAGATCAAACACATAGCTACTGGTACATACCCTCAGCCCCGAGGGTGTACTACTCCCTCCTCGTCATGGAGAGCGCCGGGATGATGAAGATGGCCACCGGTGATGGATTCCCCCTCCGGCAGGGTGCCGGAACGGGATCCCGAGAGGTTTTTGGGGGCTACAGAGGCTTACGGCGGCGGAACTCCCGATCTATCTTGATATCCGGTGGTTTTAGGGTATGAGGGAATATATAGGCGAAAGAAGTTGGCCGGAAGGTGCTCGAGGGGCCCACAAGACAGGGGGGTGCGCCCAGTAGGGGGGCCCCCTCCTATCTCGTGGCCTCCTCGAGGATCTTCTGACGTGGACTCCAAGTCTCGAGGATCATATTCTTCCAAAAAATCACGCTGCCGAAGGTTTCATTCCGTTTGGACTCCGTTTGATATTCTTTTTCCTCGAAATACCGAAACAGGCAATAAAACAGCAATATGGGTGGGCGTCCGGTTAATAAGTTAGTCCCAAAAGTGATATAAATGTGTAAAATAAAGCCCATAAACATCCAAAAGGGGTAATATAATAGAATGGAACAATCAAAAATTATAGATACGTTGGAGACATATCAAGGAGCCATCAAACCTTTTGAGGACGGCACAGTGGAACTCTCAATGAAAGCACCAATGTTAGTGTCAAAACCGGTGGATCTCGGGTAGGGGGTCCCGAACTGTGTGTCTAAGGTCGATGGTAATAGGAGATAGGGGACACAATCTTTACCCAGGTTCGGGACCTCTCTATGGAGGTAATACCCTACTTCCTGCTTGATTGATCTTGATGAATATGAGTATTACAAGAGTTGATCTACCACGAGATCATAATGGCTAAAACCCTAGAAGTCTAGCCTGTATGACTGTATATGTTTACGGACTATGCCCTCCAGTTTATATAGACACCAGAGGTGACTAGGGTTGTACAAATTCAGTTACAGAGAAAGGAATCTTCATATTTGGTCGCCAAGCTTGCCTTCCACGCCAAGGAGAGTCCCATCCGGACACGGTAGAGAGTCTTCGGTCTTGTATCTTCACAGCCCATTAGTCCGGCCCATGTCCAACAGGCCAGACGCCCGAGGACCCCTTAGTCCAGGACTCCCTCACGAGGCAAGCAAAACCCCCTTGTTCATTCCGATACAATCCCACTCTCTCGCTCCTGCTCTCTTTTATTACATTAGGACAACAACGATTCCTCTGTTACATGTTGCGGTAGTTGAACCCCTTTTCCTCTGGATGACCTGTCATTGCCATAGTAAATAGATGAAACCCACTAGCATCAGTAGGAGTTGTTTGAGCCCTGATGTGCCTACTCATTCATGCTTGTTTGTCATGCACATCTTTGCTTAGAGTTGAGTCAGGTCTGATTCATCGGGGATGAATTGGAATGGTCATGAACATGTCCTACTGTGTGTGAGCTAAGTGTGTGAATACAATTTGGTAAAGGTAGCGGTGAGAGGCCATGTAGGAGTACATGGTGGGTTGTCTCATTGAAACCGTCCTCAGGAACTGAGTTCTGCGTTTGTGATCCATGAACAACTACTACCACACATTGGGATCCTTAATTGACTCTCTCGACTTATTAACCGCCCATGTCCTCTGTCCAGGAGTTGCAAGTAGTTTCTGGTGTTTGTAGTATGTTGGAGGCCGTGCGTAGCGCTGACCCGAGGGGTGGGCACGTGGCAGAGTGTACCGGGACGCCCGTTTGGTGCCTCAGGAACCCTGCACACATCGTCCGGGGTCGTATGTGGAAACCTCGGCCGGACTCCTTGTGGATGGAACCTGAATAGGTGATAAACCTGGACTAGGGACTTGTGTCGTTAGTCAGGTCGTGGACGACACCCTCACCGGGCTTCCGCTTGAAGGTTGCCGAGATACATGACGTGTACATGGCGGTAAGTGGCGAGAGCGTGTGTGAAGAAGTACACCCCTGCAGGGCTAACATCATCTACTCGAATAACCGCGTCCGCGGTAAAGGACCTTTGGGTTGCCTATATAGTTCATAGACAAGTGAAAGTGGATACTCTAAAATGCGCAAGATAAGCGTGAGTTCTATGGATGGCATTCTCGTAGGGAGACAGGAGCGGATCTATAGTGGTGTATTGATTGGTGAATATGTGGACTCGTGTGCGCCACCTCAAAAGAGTTACTTGCAGTCGTAGTACAGGATAGCCACTGAGTCAAAGCTGGCTTGCTGGAGATAAACTCCACCACCCCTTTGTTGATACTGATGCATATGTAGCTAGTTCTGATGTAAGTCTTCATGGGTACATTTGTACTCACGTTTGCTTAATTTATGTTTTTGCAGAGAGACTTCAGTCTCACTAGTAGTTCCGCGTGGACTTCGACGTTTAGCTTGTTACCTCACCTACGATCTTGTGCCCTCGGCAGGGTCTTGTAGATAGTCAAGTTTCTCAGCCTTTTTCATTTGTAGTTGTCTGTACTCAGACAAGTTAAGCTTCTGCATGTGCTTATTGCTTGTATGACTTGAATGCTGGGTCATCACACCCATGTTTGTAATATCTGGCTCCTCGGAGCCTAATGAATAAATACTTTGAGTTGTAGAGTTTTGTTGTGATGCCATGTTGTATTTGCACATATCGAGCATATTGTGTGTATGTTATTGAAAAGCTTGGTATGTGTGGGATCCGACAACCTAGTTATTTATTCTTGGTAGCCTCTCTTATGGGGAAATGTATCCTAGTGCTTCCACTGAGCCATGGTAGCTTGCTACTGCTCCAGAACACTTAGGCTAGCCGACATGTGTCCTTCTTCGTTCCTGTGTCTGTCCCTTCGGGGAAATGTCACGCGGTGTCTACCGGAGTCTTGTTAGCCTGCTACAGCTCGGATTCTCCAAAGTCCTGTTAGCCCAGCTGCTCATCCCGGATTCACTCGCTGATGACCGACACGTTCGTTGCTAGGTCATGTATGCCTGTCCTTGTAAGTTAGTGCCACTTTGGGTTTACGACTAGTCATGTCGGCCCGGGTTCTCTGTCATATGGATGCTAGCGATACTATCATATACGTGAGCCAAAAGGCGCAAACGGTCCCGGTCCAGGTAAGGTGGCACCCGTGGGGATACCGTGCATGAGGCCGCAAAGGGATATGATGTGTTACATGCTAGATCGGTGTGACTTAGGATCGGGGTCCTGACAGCCACCCTCGACACCGCCGCACGGTTGTCTACTTTAAAATACAGTTTGTGATGTTTTCTCGAGGCCACCGCCAGTGCCTTCTAGTGATTTGTCCTCTGTAATGTTAATATGCAATCTGATGTCAGTTAACTGTTTGGTCCTCTGAAATGTAATGTTCAGTTAACACTTTGGTCCAACAATTACTAAATTTCGTAGTACTGTTCTCAAGCATTCTTTGTTTTGTTAATTGTCTTATCTTCTACTACATGTTTCTATTCTGCAATGTCGTGCTCAGTTAACTATTTTGGTTCATTTGGCCTGCTGTCCATTTAACTATTGGTTCAGTTATGCAATTTGATTTTCATTTGCTGTGGGTACAATTTTGTATTGTTATGCATGTGACACCAATCAAATTTGGCTGTACTCAATACATATTCTACTGATAGTATGGCAACTATCAGTTAATCTGATCTAGATCTTCCTTATGTGTGTTGCAGGGAAACAATGGGAGACACTGCTGTTTACCATCGACGCGGACGCGGCTATCCGAATAGGTCATTTATAACCCTGCATGGTTGTACTTCTTCACACACGCTCCCGCCACTTACCACCATGTACACGTCGTCTATCTCGGCAACCTTCAAGCGGAAGCCTGTCGAGGGAGTCGGCCACGACCTGACTAACCACACAAGTCTCTAGTCCAGGTTTATCGCCTATTCGGGTTCCATCCGCAAGGAGATCCGGCCGGGGTGTCGCCACGGCCCAGACGATGTGAGCAGGGTTCCCAAGCCCACCAAACGGGTGACACTTGGTACACTGTACATCAGCACCTAGTCTGTCCCAAGCCCACTGCATCGGGTGCCACTTGGTAGACTACTAGCACTACCTACAAACACCGTAAACTAGTTGCAACTCCTGGACAGAGATCAGGTTGATTAATAAGTCGAGAGGGGCACTTAAGCATTCCAATGCGTGGTAGTAGTTGTTCATGGATCACAAACACAGAACTCAGTTCCTGAGGACGGTTTCAATGAGACCACCCACTATGTACTCCTACATGGCCTCTCACCGCTACCTTCACCAAATCGTGTTCATACACTTAGGTCTCAACAGTAGGACATGTTCACAACGTTCCAATTCATCCCCGATGAATTAGACATTACAAAACTCTAAGCAATAGCAGGCATGACAAACAAGCATGAATGAGTAGGCACATCAGGGCTCAAACAACTCCTACTCATGCTAGTGGGTTTCATCTATTTACTGTGGCAATGACAGGTCATGCAGAGGAAAAGGGGTTCAACTACCGCATCATGTAACAGATGAATCATTGTTGTCCTAATGCAATAAAAGAGAGAAGGAGCGGAAGAGTGGGATTGTATCGGAATGAACAAGGGGGGTTTTGCTTGCCTGGCACTTCTGAAGATAATATAGCTCTTCGTCGGTGTCATCGATCTCATCGTCGGAACCATGTGTACTGAGGGAGAACAAATACCGGCAACAGATAAGAAACACAATCAATGCAATGCAACAATATGATGCATGATAATGACATGTCAATATTCTGTGGTTTGAGCTAATGCAACTAGCAACAGGTTAGATGGAGTTGGTTTGAATCCAAGGTTCAAATTCAAACTCCATATGTGGATATTCAAATGCCATTTATATAATTGGTCCTAAACAGCAGCTATAGGTTGTTCCAACATGAATGAAAATGGTATAGATGGATAGATTGCATTTTTGTGATAATTTTTCATATATAAATTATTTCATTCTGAGGTGCGGTTGATTTTCTATGATTTTTCAAAGTTTAGGTTATTTTTTGAAAATAAATAAATCATTTAGATTTATTTAAAATCCAGAAAACATTACTACGTCACCAAAGTGTCATGGTGATGTCAGCAGGTCAACAGGGCGGTCCCTATCGTGGTTCTAGGTCTGACAGTAGAATGGGGGGTAGGTATGGAGAGGCAAGATCCTAGCAATGGAGTAGTTGTATACGCAAGGGATTTACGAGTTCAGGCCCTTCTCGGAGGAAGTAACAGCCCCACGCCCTGAGCCCCGAGGCGGTCGAATTGGATTATTTGCGTATGTGTTACAGGGGTGTGAACCCTTCTACCTGTGGAGGGGGGTGGCTTATATAGAGTGCGCCAGGACCCCAGCTAGCCCACGTAGCAGAGGGTTTAAGGTACGTTAAGGCTAGGCATTACTGGTAACGCCCTACATAAAGTGTCATTAAGGTCATAAAGACTATTTAACTATAGACCGTTTGGACACCGAGTGGCTCTTGGACTCTTGGTGGTCGAGTGGGTCTTCATAGTCGAGTGTCTTTGAATCTGCCGAGGGAGTCTACCAAGTCGACCGGAAGGCTGCTTCTCTTGTGAGTGTCTCTGTGGAAGGTACCTTTGGGCAGGTCTATGACCCTACCCCGGTACATGACTTCATCATTAGCCCGAATGGATCGAGGTTTGAGTGAGGAAGGAGTTGATAATCTTTCCGACCTGTTCTTCGTGGTTGTGAGTGCGTCTTACTCTGGATCAACGACCTTTTGGTGATGGCATCAACCTTTCTTTCGCCGCCTTGATCCATTCTTCACGCTTGTCGAGTGAACTTTGTGAACTCAAGATTTCAAGCGGCGAATCTGAGGAAATCTGTTATCTGACGAGTCGCTCTGCGGTTAGCGGATTTCACGGGATCCGAATTTTGGGAAGCGCACGAAGCGGAGAAAACCGCGGCACTCGGATGGGATAAGACGATGACGCCTCGATCCTCGCGCCGCCTTTTTCGCCACGTATTGTGCGTGCGCCTGTTGCGGGATCGTGACAGGATTGCCTGGGCCCACCGGTCAGTCACTCGGAAGCGACCCCATATAAGGTGTTGGACCGGGCATTTTGAACAGTGTGCCCTCAGATTTCTCCTCTCTCCGCCTCCAAAACTTTCTCGCCACGCTCTCCGTCCGCCTAGCGCCGCAGCTCGGTACCTTTCTCGCCCGCGACCATGGTGAAGGACAAGACTGCCGCCCTGGAACGGGTGAAGAAGACGGCAGCGAAGGCCAAGGGGAGAGCGCCCAGTCGAGGCGGCTCCTCTTCGCGGTCCAAGATGCCGCAGGGCCGGGTCCAAGGAGACTGGATCCGGTCGACCATCACCGAAAAAGATCTCATCGATCTGGCCAATGAAGGACTGATCCCCCACGGGTCGGCGAGGCTTCCGGGCACGGAGTGGCAACCGCAGCCAGAAGAGGGTGAGTGCGTCCTCTTGGCCACCCACGTAGATAGGGGGTTTTCTCTGCCGCCAAATCCTTTTTTCCGGGGGTTTCTGAACTTTTTTGGAGCGCAACTCCACCATTTCACCCCGAACTCCATTGTGTATCCGGGTTGCTTGCTTTCGCTCATGAGAATTTCTTGGGTTGTCGACCACATTGGGGTCTTTTCAAGCATATATTCACCTGTCGCTCTCAGACGGTGAAGAAAACGAGCCCGAATGACGAAAAGACCCAAGTAATCCAAATGTGTGGGGACTCAGAGTCCAGATGAGGGGAAGAGCGCCTTTCCAGCTATGACTCTCCCCGACTCGGTTAGAGGGTGGCAATCGACCTGGTTTTACTGCCAAGACCAGCCGACGCCGGGGCAGTCGACTGGGCTCCCTCCTTTCTCCATGAGTCGAGTGAACAAGTCGTCTTCCCTGAAGGTGTTGCCAGAGGAAAAGGCCCAAGTGAAGCTTCTGATGGAGCGTCTAGTCCAGCTTATTCGCGAAGGGGTGACCGGCATGGATCTCCTGGAGGTTTTTCTCCGACGGCGTATCCAGCCGCTCCAATACCGAGGTCATCCGATGTGGATGTACTCCGGTACAGATGATACCACTCGGGTCCATCCGGAGGAGGTTGTGACGCCAGTCTGGAGAAGTGGATGACTGCCATCACAGAAATAAAGACAACCTCAAGGAGCTAGGAGGATTCCACCACTCGACCAGAGTTACCAACTGCATAAGGTATCACTATTTATCTTCGATCGTGATTCTGCTGCATTCATTCTGTTTTGATGTCAATTTCGTCGACTGACTGTCACCTTGTTTTGTTGTCTTCTAGGTCACCACCGAGATGTACTCGATGCCCAATGGGGCGCAGGAAGCAGCCGAAGAAGAAGAAGGAAGTGGAGGTGAGAGTACGGAGGAATGGGAGTCCAACAGCGAAGAGGATGAGGAGGATGATGACTCTGATGATGAGGAGGAGGAGGAAGAAGAGGAGGAAGACGTCGACCCTCCTCGCTCGGAAGGAGGGTCCAAGTCGACGCACGACCCGGTGGCCGGGCGCGGTAAAGCTATTGTGCCCACCGGTCAGTCGACGAAGCGACCTAGGACAACTTCTCCTGCGCCGACTGAGAAGCCGCCGAAGCAACCTCGAGCGACGTCGTCGAAGCCGGCGAAGGCCCTGCCCAAGATGCGAATGGTCATCCCCACCATCTCCGCGTAACCAATGTAACCTTGTATTTCCTTTTTCAACATGGGTGAATTTTTAGTCGACTTGATGACCGATCAGCCGACTAATGAAATCTACAAATACCGCTACCTCCTCGAGACTTCAGCCAAGCACGATGACCAGGAAATGGAGGATGCGCCACTTCCAATCTTGGTAAGATCTCTGAGATTTCACTTTTAGCCGATCGGAGCTTTTTAGTCGATTGGGCTTCCATGTTTACTTACGGACCTCTCTTGTAGTTCCGCCTCACGTCATTGATCTTCCCGATGATGACGAGGAAGCGCCATTGAGGAAGAGGAGGAACAAGAAAGTGCCTGCTGGCAAGGCTGCTCAAGTCGCGGCGACTCCTGAGACGTTGATTTCCGAGGGAGGCAATCCCACTCGGACTTCTGTATCTTTTGCTGTACCACTGACGAGTGCCCGACCCACTTCGTCGACTGCTGATCCACTGTCTCTCTTTGCCACACACCACGTCCCGGAAGACCAAGTAAGTGCTGCTAAGGAGGCCATACGCCAGGCAGGGATCATGATGGAGCAGGTGAAAGCGGCACGAGAGGCAAGTCAGCGTGACCTATGACGCCAGCTTCAGCTCTCCGAGCAATGTCCAAGTAAGTCGATCGTCGCTTGCTTTGTTAGGATATACTATCTGAAACTGCTTTCTTCCGGAGATTTCCATATCTGTACACCCACTGGGTGTGTGTGTCGTTTGAACTTTTGTGGGGGCACGCTGAGTGCACCCACTGGGTGTAGTCCCCCAGACCATGGTCGACTGCGTGTAGTCGGCTATGGTCTTTATGCTGTGATCTTCTTCACTCGACTTGGACGGACCAAGTTGAATGGAACTATAAAACCGGTGGGGGCACGCTAAGTGCACCCACTGGGTGTAGTCCCCGAGACTATGGTCGACTGCGTGCAGTTGACTATAGTCTAAAGAACTGTTTTTTTACTGCGGCTGACCGCTGACAATTAGCCATTCCTTTGGTCGACTGATCGAACCAAATTGGTAAACCAAAGGGGGCACATCGAGTGCACCCGGCTGGGTGTAGTTCATTTACACTACTGTCGAATGTTTTATTCGACCGTAGTCTTAGAAATGCTACTATTTTTCCTTAGTCACTTTCGGAAGTGATCTGTCTTTGATGTCTTTCATTGGTTGACTCTTTTGTAGAAATCTTGCGAGCTTGTGGCTCGCTATAATCGAAAGTTAGAGAAAAGCAGATTCAGCTCAACCTCGATTTGAAGCTTGCTCGGGAGAATTTGCGTAAGGCACAGGATGAAGCAAAATGTATGGCTGGTGAGAATTTTTGACGATCGCCTCTGTTTTTTCTGCTCATTCTCAACTCTGTTCTCATTGTTGCTTTGCAGATAAATTGGAAGAAACTTTGAAGAAGAAGGACCTTGACCTTGCAGAGGCACAGAAGGCGGCTTTGGAGAAAACAAAGCTCGCTGAAGAGAAGCTTGCCTCAGTTGACAAACTTGAAGATGAAAATGCCAAGCTGAAAGCCTCTCTTGACGCGGCTAACAAGGAAGTCAGTCGACTGAAGAACGACAAGAATATTCTGTCTGACAAGGTTGGCCAGCTGGCGGGGAAGCGAAATGACCTGAAAATTCATCTTGGAGGGTTCGCCAAGAAGCTGTTTCTCATGCTTGAAGGTAATCTTTTTTATCCAACTATCTTGTTCTCACTGGCTCATCATATGATCTTCATTTTGAATCTCAGTTGTGTTTTCAGAATTCTGCCAAAACTTTGAAGAAGAAACCAGTCGAGTGGAAACCAGTTTGGACCCCATCAACTCTCCTGTGAAGGACGGTTGCTATGAATGTGCTCCAACTGGAGTCTCGTGTTGCTAGTGCAAAGGATTATCTTGCTCGACCGAAGTTGCGATGTCGCAGATCGACTCGACTCTCGCCGCAATGCAGACTCTCCGAATGATCTTGAATCTTTGATGACTCGATGAAGGAGATTCCAAGTCGAAAGTGCAAGAATGGAAGAAGTCGTCGCGGTGTGGTGCTGATGTTGCTTTATCTCTGGTTCGTGTCCACTGCAAAGAAGCGCAAGAGGACAAGCTGGTGTCTCTCAAGGTTGCCAATACCAGGAAGCACGACTTCATATCTTTCATGGAGACTTTCATCGCTGCTGCTACCCTCATCGCCGACGGAATCGACCTCGACCAGTTTGTTGCACCTTCCAGTCCTCCCACGGAGGAGTAAAAACTTCTAAGTCCCACTTTAAATTTGCCTCGGAATGCCGAGTGGTTTCTGTAACCGATAAACTTTAACATGCTTAACGCCTGAGCACCTTTGGATTCGTAGGACGTTTATCTGAACTTGATTTTTCTTTGAACATGCTTTGCTTGCCTTCTAGAGAACTTTATTCTTCATTTCGGAAGATATTCCGTTGAAATTCCAATCGACTTGAGCTTCATCTATCCTGCAGGTACAGATGGAACACAGACTGCGACTGACCTTGTCGTCTTTTCAGATTGGAACGGACCGCACGTTGTACTTGTGGCGAAGCTCAGAGGAGGAGGTAGCAATCGACCTGCACCTCGTCATCCTTGCGGATTGGGATGGACCACACGTTGTAGTTGTGGCGAAGCTCCGAAGGAGGAGGTAGCAGTCGACCTGCACCTCGTCATCCTTGCGGATTGGGATGGACCGCACGTTGTACTTGTGGCAAAGCTCCGAAGGAGGAGGTAGCGATCGACCTGTACCTGCCGTCCTTATGGATTGGGATGAATTCCTTACTTAGGCGTAGTCTTGTGTGCAGCTAAGCCCCGAGTGGGAGGTTTGCTCTCCACTCAAGAGGATTTTTATTACTTAGGCGAGCACTGGCTGCAGCTAAGCCCGAGTGGGAGGTTTGCTCTCCTCTCGGTAGGATTTCTATTACTTAGGCGAGCACTGGGCTGCAGCTAAGCCCCCGAGTGAGAGGTTTGCTCTCCACTCGGTAGGATTTCTATTACTTAGGCGAGCACTGGGCTGCAGCTAAGCCTCCGAGCGGGAGGTTTGCTCTCCACTCGGTAGGATTTCTATTACTTAGGCGAGCACTGAGCTGCAGCTAAGCCTCCGAGTGGGAGGTTTGCTCTCCACTCGGTAGGATTTCTATTACTTTGGATGTTCGAGGCGAATCTTTGGGCTGTTATAAGCCCCCGAGCGGGAGGCTGGCTCACCACTCGGCAGGGTTTGAATACTTAGGCGAGTACTTGGACTGCAGCTAAGCCTCCGAGCGGGAGGCTGGCTCGCCACTCGGTAGGATTTTGGATACTTAGGCGAGTACTTGGACTGCAGCTAAGCCTCCGAGTGGGAGGCTGGCTCGCCACTCGGTAGGATTTTGAATACTTAGGCGAGTACTTGGACTGCAGCTAAGCCTCCGAGTGGGAGGCTGGCTCGCCACTCAGAGGATTTTGAATACTTAGGCGAAGTGGATCCGTGACTAAGCCCCCGAGTGAGAGACCTGCTCGCACTCGAAATGATTTTTTTACAAACTTAGGCGAATCGGATTCGCAGCTAAGCCACCCAATCGGGGAAATTCCAACAAAAGCAATATCAATCACTTTGGAAAATTATAACATTCTTGTCTTAGATAAACAAACTACAAAAGTACTTTTATTACATCTCAACCGAATGAGTTTTAAGTGTAAAAGGCGGAGCAGCTCCGCGTTCCAAGCTCGAGGCTCGTCGATCCGGCGATCAACATTGTAGAGATGATATGCTCCGTTGTGGAGGACTCTTGTGACGATGAAGGGACCTTCCCAAGTGGGAGCAAGCTTGTGTGGTTTCTGTTGATCCACTCGGAGGACCAAATCTCCCTCTTGGAAGGCTCGACTCTTCACATTTCTGGCATGGAATCGACGCAAGTCTTGCTGATAGATAGTTGAGCGGATCAAGGCCATCTCTCTTTCCTCTTCCAAGAGGTTGACGGCATCTTGTCGGGCTTGTTCTGCTTCCTCTTCAGAGTATAGCTCGACTCGAGGCGCATTGTGAAGCAGGTCACTTGGCAGAACCGCTTCAGCTCCATAAACCAGGAAGAATGGAGTTCTCCCAGTCGACCGGTTAGGAGTGGTCCTCAATCCCCAGAGAACTGATGGAAGTTCGTCGACCCAAGCTCCTGCTGCGTGTTTGAGATCACGCATCAGCCGAGGTTTCAGCCCTTTGAGAATGAGGACGTTTGCACGTTCTGCTTGTCCATTCGACTGAGGATGAGCCACTGAAGCATAGTCGACCCGCGTGCCTTGAGAGGCGCAGAAGGCTTTGAACTTGTCGTTATCGAAGTTTGACCCATTGTCAATGATGATGCTATGCGGAACTCCATATCTGAATATCAACTCTCTGATGAAGCTGATAGCAGTGCATGCATCGAGGTTCTTGATGGGCTTGGCTTCGATCCACTTGGTGAACTTGTCGATCGCTACTAGCAAATGAGTGAAGCCGCTTCGCCAGTCCTCAACGGTCCAATCATGTCCAATCCCCAAACAGCGAAGGGCCAAATGAGTGGAATGGTCTTCAAGGTCGAGGCTGGCTTGTGCGACATGTTGGAATAGAACCGACATCCTTCACACTTGTCGACTATTTCTTTTGCCATTTCATTTGCTTTCGCCAAGAAAATCCCGCCGGTATGCTTTAGCCACAATGGTCCGAGAAGACGCATGATGGCCACAGTCCCCGAGTGGATATCCTCAAGAATTATCTGACCTTCTTCTCGGGCGTGATACACTTCGCCGACTCGATCGCGCTTTCTGCATACAATTGTCCCTTGATTACTCAGAAGGCCTTGGATCGACGGACAATCTGTCGAGCCTCTTCTTCGCTCTTCTGGGAGCTCTTTCCTAAGGATATATGCGATGTACGGCACTGTCCGCCGGGAGTGATGACCACAACTTCCATAATTAGGTCGACCACTACTGGGACCTCAACTTCACCGGATCATTGGCACTCTTGTGCTGCGGGGCTTCTTCTGTGAAAGGATCCTCCTGCACTGATGGAGCATGAATGTGTTCTAAAAATACATCACTGGGAATGGCTTCCCTCTTGGACCCTATCTTTGCCAAATCATCCGCAACTTGATTTTTTAGTCGGGGTATATGATGAAGCTCTAACCCCTCGAATTTCTTCTCCAGCTTTCTCACGTCATTACAATAACCTGTCATAGGTGGGCTTCTGACATCCCACTCCTTCATCACTTGATTAAGAACCAGATCTGAGTCGCCATAAACCATAAGGCGACGGACGCCGAGTGAAATGGCCATGCGCAACCCATACAGGAGTGCTTCATATTCTGCTTCGTTGTTGGAAGAACAAAGTGAATCTGGAGAACATACTTGAACCTATCTCCTCGGGGGGGAACCAATACAACCCCTGCACCAGAACCGTTCAGCATCTTGGAACCATCAAAAAACATAGTCCAGTGTTTCGAGTGAACTTGGGTCGGAAGCTGCTGTTCAGTCCACTCGGCGAGGAAATCTGCTATTGCTTGGGACTTGATGGCTTTCTTTGCCTCGAATTTGATATCAAGGGGAAGGAGTTCAATCGCCCATTTTGCCACTCGACCGCTTGCATCTCTGTTATGAAGAATTTCCGACAAAGGCGTCACGACGATCGTAATGGAATGATCGGAGAAATAATGAGCAACCTTCTTCGTGGTCATATAGATCACATAAACAAGCTTCGATAATGAGGATATCTTTGCTTTGACGGGTCAAGATTTCCGTAAAGATAATAAACCGGGCGTTGAACTTTGAAAGCTTTTCCTTCTTCTTCCCGCCGACCGTAAGTACGGCATCGACGACTTGTCCAAAGGGCTGCAATGTAAAGCAGCAAAGGCTCCTTGCTGATTGGAGCAGCAAGCACCGGCTGGGTGGAGAGCGGAGCTTTGAGCTCTGCAAACGCTGCATCAGCTTCTAGAGTCCACTCGAACTTGTCTGACTTCCTCATCAGTCGGTAAAGAGGCAATGCCTTTCCACCGAGGCGAGAGATGAATCGACTTAAAGCGGCCAAGCATCCAGTAAGTTTCGGACATCGTGCACACGCATGTATGCGCTTCATTCGGAGTATGGTGCCAACCTTTTCGGGTTAGCATCGATTCCTCGCCGGAAACGAGAAAACTGAGTAACTTTCCACCAGAACTCCAAATGTACACTTTGATGGATTAAGCTTGATATCATACCTCCCGAGATTGGCAAATGTTTCAAAGAAGGTCACCAACAGGTCGGAACCCTTTCGTGACTTGACCACTATATCATCCATGTACGCTTCCACATTTCGACTGATTTGAGTGAGCAAACACTTCCGAATCATCCTCATGAATGTGGCTCCGGCATTCTTAAGACCGAATGGCATGGTGACATAACAGAAGCACCCGAACGGAGTGATGAACGCTGTTTAAATCTCATCTGGTCCATACAGACGGACCTGATGGTACCCGAAATAGGCGTCTAAAAAAGACAACCTCTCGCATCCCGCAGTTGAGTCGACTATTTGTACGATGCGAGGAAGAGGGAAATGATCTTTCGGGCAGGCCCGATTGATATGCTTGAAATCGATGCACATGCGCAACGACTTGTCCTTCTTGGGGACCATGACAACATTGGCGAGCCACTCGGAGTGGTAGATCTCTCGGATGAACTCTGCTGCTAAGAGTCGAGCCACCTCCTCGCCAATGGCCTTTCTCTTCTGGACGGCGGACCGCCGAAGATACTCTTTAACTGGTTTGAATTTTGGGTCTACTCGTAGGCGATGCTCAGCCAGCCCCCTGGGAACACCCGGCATGTCAGCAGGCTTCCATGCAAAGATGTCCCAGTTCTCACGGAGGAACTGGATGAGCGCTTCTTCCTATTTTGAGTCGAGTGTTGTTGAGATGTTGGTTGGAGCAGCGTTGGGATCAGTCGGGTGAATGTGAACCTGTTTCGTCTCGCCGATCATTTGGAATGCTGACCAGAAGCGGGCTTCTTAGCTTGCAACAAATCACTCGGATCTGCAGTTTTACGATACTCTTGTAGCTCTACCATCGCTAATCGAGCATCGGCGATCTTAGAGCCTTTCTGGAAGCACTCTTCTGCCTTCTTCCGATTTCCCGTGACAGTGATCACGCCCTTGGGACCAGGCATCTTCAGTTTAAGATACACGTAACATGGTTGGGCCATGAAACGCGCATAAGCTGGTCTCCCTAGAATAGCGTGATAAGCGCTTGAAATCCACGACCTCAAAGGTCAACTTTTCTTTCCGGAAATGCTTTGAATCACCAAAAACTACATCAAGAGCAATTTGGCCGAGTGACTCAGCCTTCTTTCCGTGAATGACTCCGTGGAAGCTCATGTTATCGGTAATCGAGTCCGACATCGGAATGCCCATCCCTTTCAACGTCTCCGCGTATAATATATTCAAACCACTACCACCATCCATCGTGACTTTGGTCACCGAGTGCCTTCGACAACCTGGTCGACCACCAATTCTTGCCTCCGTGGGTGGCAATGTGTGTCGGGTGATCAGACTGGTCGAATGTGATGGCGGTCTGGGACCATTTCAGATAATTGGGAGTCGCCGGAGCAACCAAGTTTACTTCCCGATTGATAACCTTCAATCGACTTTTGCTTTCGACGTCAGCAAAAATCATCAGGGCGGAATTGACACGGGATATCCACCATCACCGCCATCTCTATCCTCAACTTTGGCTGTCTCCTTATCCTTATCCTTGGGTTGTTTCCTTGGAACCGCTGAATCAAGAGCCGACATCGTCGAGTGGTATGTTTCGGGTAAATGAGTTTACCCTCTTCATCTTTCTTTGTATGAATATGACATGGTAAATCCAACACGCCGCTCCCATCCTGGTCTTTCACCTTCTTAGGGTTCCAAGGACCCTTGGGTTTCCTTGAACTTTCACAGGTTCACTTTGCAAAGGCCTCTCCAGGAGCTGGCTCGACTTTAACGCTTCTGCTTCCGACATGAATTTCCTCCGCCGGCCTCATTGGCGGCAGATTTATATTTACCACTCCGAAGCCGATCCTCTTCTTCACCATTTGCATATTTGGTGGCAATCTCCATCATCCGGCTCAGGGTCATATCTCCGGTTCGACCAAATTTCAAACTCAATTCTCTGTTCTTAACACCTTCCTTGAAGGCACATACTGCTTGGTGATCAGATACATTCTCCACTGTGTGGTGCAAAGTGATCCACCTCTGGATATAATCTCTCAAGGTTTCACTCGACTTTTGCACGCACGACTGCAACTCTGTCAAACCCGCTGGTCGTTTGCAAGTTCCTTCAAATGTCTGACAAACACTGGGCAAGATCTTCCCAAGTGTAAATCTTTGGTGCTAATCGATTCAACCACGCCTGGCTGAACCCTCCAACATAAGAGGTAAATGCTTCATGGCTACCTCATCGTTGCCACCGCCGATCTGAACCGCCACTCGGTAATCTTCAAGCCAGGTGTCAGGCTTGGATTCTCCAGTGAACTTGCTGACTCCAGTCGCCAACCTGAAATTGGGGGGAATCACTGCAGCCCTGATGGCTCTGCTGAAACACTCTGGTCCCGAGACATGGACTCTGCTACTGGAAGGAACATCTCTATCATGGCCGTCTCGGTGAGCTCTGTTCCTGTCGACCAAACCTTGAACGATAATGGATCTCGCGTCAAAGCCTGGCTCACAGGGTCGACCGGAACTCTTCGCCCAAAGACTGCTTTTGGCGTCATCATCCTGCTGCCGAGGCGTATGATCCACCCCTCGGGAGGAGTGGGCACTGATGTCGATCGTTGCGATCGAATCGGTGCTCATACTGCCATGACCCTTGTATTGATCCGCCACGCCGGCCTCCACGTTCCTCACGCCTCGGGGGCGACCTTGGACTATGGGCCGACTGGAATGAATTCGCAGCGACGGATCGGCTGTGAACCCTGTTCCGCGACTGGGACATAACTGAGTTTTGATCTCCTGCCGCCCGGAGAAAATCCCTGATTTGCTGCAAACCTCTACCTGCCTCCGACTGGGAAGGCTGAATTGATTCCGCTTATACTGGCGGCTGCTAAATTCTGAATCGGAGTTCGATATACCTGGGTTGGTGGTTGAAAGAGCTCAAGGCGTCGGATTCTGGAACCCTCGGTCGCGTACGCTCGTCCAGTACTCGCTGAAGATTCTCCAGTCGAGTGCGCTCAGCCAGGTTGGCCAAGCGCGCATCCTCCAAGGCGCGAGCCTCGGGGGTTTCTCCAACGATAGGAGTGTGAAGTGCATCCATGTTCCGACGACGAAGTTCTTCCCTCTGGAGCGAAGTGAGGGGCTCGGGCAAGTACTCTTCATGGGCTTGCGCCGGATCGCCTCCACCGCCACCTTCGTTGGTGCGGGTGAATCTAGGGGGACTGCATGGTCCATCGACCATCAGAACCTCTGCCGCCGGGTCACTGCTACCGCATTCGGACGCGGTCTCTACGGAGCCAGTCGAACAGGCCGTAGAGAGATTCGTCGGGCTCGATTGCCGCGACTTGGGGGATGGCCGACTGGCGGGCCACCGCATGCCTCACCCACCGCTGAAGCCTCGACCGACCAGAATGCTTGCGCCGGTGGGAGACTGGGAGTGAGGACGGTGCAGGAGCCGACCCATACTGGGTCGACAGTTGCCGCAGGAGGACTCCGCGGACACATGCACGAAAGTGCGTCGCCCCGCGGATGGGGAGCGCGTCCACGTCGAGTGGAGCCTCCTGAAGCCAAGCGGAGTCGTCGGCGACGAACGTGAGCGCACCGAGACGGATCTCGTGGCCGTCGACCAGAACTCCACCAGAAACCATGATGCCGGAGATCGAGAGAATCCCAACTTCTCCAACAATTCGCTAGAACACCTGCCCCACGGTGGGCGCCAACTGTCGTGGTTCTAAGTCTGACAGTAGAATGGGGGGTAGGTATGGAGAGGCAATATCCTAGCTATGGAGTACTTGTATACGCAAGGGCTTTACGAGTTCAGGCCCTTCTCGGAGGAAGTAATAGCCCTACGTCTCGGAGCCCTGAGGCGGTCGACTGGATTATTTGCGTATGTGTTACAGGGGTGTGAACCCTTCTACCTGTGGAGGGGGATGGCTTATATAGAGTGCGCCTGGACCCCTGCCAGGACACGTAGCAGATGGTTTAAGGTACGTTAAGGCTAGGCGTTACTAGTAACGCCCTACATAAAGTGTCATTAAGGTCATAAAGACTATTTAACTACAGACCGTTTGGACACCGAGTGGCTCTTGGACTCTTGGTGGTCGAGTGGGTCTTCATAGTCGAGTGTCTTTGAATCTGTCGAGTGGGAGTCTACCAAGTCGACTAGAAGGCTGCTTCTCTTGTGAGTGTCCTTGTGGAAGGTACCTTTGGGCAGGTCTATGACCCTACCCCAGGTACATGACTTCATCAGTCCCGGTCAAACCTGATCGGTAGGGCACACTGGTCAGTGACATAGAGTCAGCTAGAGAGGCTAACACATGGACCCGGTCAATGCTGATGTGGCCAAGTCTAACTGACCGGTGGGGCCACAGGCATTAGCTTAATCTAAGCGGGAGATAAACCTATGATTAGTTAAGGGCGTGGGGCCCATTTGTCAGTGACCTAAGGCCATTAGGTTAGGGCCTAATCTGCAGTTAGGCCGGCGTTTAACTCGGGTTAACTCGCCGGCGAGGTGCCGCGGCGGAGGGATGGCTCGGAAATCGCACACAGGACACAGCTTGCGACGCGGTTGGGCTCTACGGTGAGCTAGGGCTCGCGCGCATCTGATGGAGCAACAAGGGGGTGCTGCAATGGTCTAAGGCGACAACAACAGCGAGCTAGTTGGTGGCCAGAGTTCGGGCAAGTGCGGGCGCGTGGTTCCAGCGCACGGGAGAGCTAGTTAGGGGTTGCGTTGGACTCGTCGTTGCTCCAGGAGCATGCCGGAGGGACAAGCTGGAGCGGAGATGCATGGTGACTGCGAGAGCAATGACCATGGCGGACGGCGGTGCTCGGGTACGGTGGCTGGCACGACTAGAGGGCATAATCGAGCTCAGGGAGAGGGGGTTGCGATGCGGGAGCTCACGGTGGTTGCAGAGGCATCGACATGGGCTCGGAGGGAGGCTCGTAGCAGAAGGCACGGTGGTGGTGATCTCAGCATCCCGAGGTTGAAGACGACACGGTGACGACGAAGCAGGGCTTCCGACGAGGCGTGGCTCGACGAGGTGGAAGAGGGCGATGAGGCGGATCCCTGGGCCGCGTCGGTGAGGCGGGGAGGAGGCTCTGGGCGTGGCAACGGCGAGCGGTGGCGGCGGCTGTGTTCGGTGCGTGCGAGGGAGAGAGCCAGGGGAGGGGATGGGGATGAGAGAGAGTGAGAGAGAGCCAGGGAGGGTCGCGTTGCGCTCGTCCAGAAGTGTCGGGGAGGGGCATGCAGGCAGGGAGGAGCTAGCCTCCTTGGCCGCGCGCGTGCGAGCACGCAGCTGCTCCTACTGGCAGGGGGTAGAAGACGGGTGTGCCCCTGGTGGGCTGGGCCACCAGGTGGCCTGGCCAGGTGGGCTGCTGCTACTCGTAAGAAGCCCAGGTGAGTTTTTCTGCTCTGTTTTAATTTTTGTTTTGTTTTCTTTTTATTTAGATATTTTGCCACTTCTTGTAAATTCAAAATGGATTCAAACAATGCCAAAACACTCTGAATAATTTTATGGTGCTAGATGGACTTTTCCAACAGCACATAAAGCATTTCAAAGTTATCTGAAAATATATCCTATATATTATGAATATAATTCCAAATTCAAATACAATAATGATTTAAATTCAGTGCCCAAAATATTCCTTACAAATGTTCATTATTTTTGGTTTGGTGCAAAAGCCTTGCCAAAAATATCAAACAGTTAATATTAACATTTTGAGAAACATTGAATGCAATTTTCCAGGGTTCTTTGCCCTTCTTGAATTAAATTTTGAGGCTTCCAAATTTCCTCAATTCAAGTTTCAAAAATTTAAACATGATGCAAGCAAGATGTAAATACTAGGCAGCACCAGAAGCTAGGGATGTGACAACTCGCCCCCACTAAACAAGAATCTTGTCCCGAGATTCAAGACATGTGGTAAGAAGACACAGGGGACCAAAGCTAACACGATCATCATGATCCAACTGCCCTCATCGTAGATATTGATTCATTGTATCATATTGGTCTTGATGTCTTTTCTTTCGAGATCTTCGTCCACCACTTTGACGAAAGAAAGAAGCTCTACAAGAATCGATCTCCTCGAAGATCGAGTACTCAAGATTAACTCATGGGGTGAGACGTAGGAACATCTCTTGAGTTGAGACATAAAACACACATCAGTTGCAATGGAAAGAGGTAGATTACAAGGGTTCAACTAGGTAGGCAGAAATTCCACGCTGAAGAAGATGGTGCATGGTTTCAAGATAGCGACGAAATAACTGCCATGATTCCATGACGGGGCACCTTAGAGGAGGTGACTCGTAGAACTATTCCCTGAAGTGACAGAAAGAATTACTTTTGATATAGAGATCATTGAAACTCTCTATACCAGGCTAGGGTAATTCGCAAATGATCGTTTGAAGAATTTCAAAATAATGACATACTCAGACTAGGATGGATGATGTGGACTACCTTGTTGAAGACAACGCAATGGATGATTTTTGCTTATCATCAGAAATAGATGGGACCCATGGTAGGACCACTTCTGAAGATGATCCTGAACAACAATTACTGAGAGGGGCAGCCCATGCAAATTGGCACAATGGTGGTGCAAGCTGGGAACAAAGTGCAAATGTTGGGAATGTTCCAACCATCATATCTGCCTGAGATTCAAATTTGGTTGGTAACAGGATATTCCAGACAACATGTCTGAAAAGGAAAGGTTGCAACACAAATCAACGAGATGATGTTGTGAGATTCTCGGGAGATGAACTACGGTAGCAAGCTCCAAAACATGAGCTGGTTCTACTACACACATGTGAAAACGTTGTCCAAGACAAGCATGACCACATAGTAGTCTTATGATAAAACACTACCGAGTTCTGGTTGGGAACCATCATCGAGGATAATGAAATCATGTACAAATCCGTCTGGTATCTTCGGGACTAGCACTTAGAACTTATTATCCTTGAACAAATCAATCAGTGGCTTGGTGTGCTAGGAATTACACATGGAATGAATATGATCAGTCTATCAGGCCATAGAATACTTCGCACGGGCATGACTTACTTGGGATGATTCCAGAGGGAGCAAAACAAACTTTCCCGAATTCACGGCGGCAACTTGCTTCGAATGCACATGAGTTAGAGGAAGTCACTTCTGTCGGATTTCGGGTTCCGGCAAACCCTCTAGGTTCGAACTCTGGGGTGCACACGGAGATCTCACCTCCTACCTACCTACACCTCGTCGCCTCGCAAGGATCTAAACTACACAAAGAGCAACACAAGGGACACAAGGTTTATACTGGTTCGGGCCACCATTGTGGTGTAATACCCTACTCCAGTGTGTGGTGTGGTGGATTGCCTCAGGGGCTGATGATGAACAGTACAAGGAAGAACAGCCTCGCGAGGGTCTGTTCTTGGCCGGTGCGACGAACTGCTAGGGGGAGTTCGGTCGCTCTCTCTCTCTAGATTGCTTGATCTCTAGCTCTGTTCTGGATTCCGGATCCCTCTACCCTGTGGGTGGCTGGTCCTATTTATAGGCAAAGGCCCTGGGCCTCTTCCCAAATATTGAGCGGGAAGGGCGCCAACAATTGGCCATTTTGAAGGGGAACATCTAGTACACTTATCCTGACTAAAGTTGGTCCCCGCCTGCCAAAGGCTCTGTCGATGACGCCTTGGCTTGGGCTCCATGATGACCTCCTTCCTGCCGTTGTGTTGGTCTTGGTCTTGTTGCACGAAATGGTTGCCTTTGCTTGATACTCTACTTGCGCTTGCCTCCTTTGCACCAAAGAGGAAATGAGGACAACTGCTGGGCTGGCGCCCGCCTGGCGCCCTTGGTCGTCATGGCTTGTGTCATGGGCACCTCGTGAGGTACCCCGCCTTGATCTCTCCGCCTCCTCGCGAGCCAGCCTGACGAGGCCGTGCCTGAGGAAGCTTCTTGTCGTCCGCCCCGCGAGGCTTGGCCCCTCGCGAGGGTCTTGAGCTTGTGCTGATGAAGATGGGCCGTACTGGGCCACCCCTTGAGCCACGCCGCAGGCCGCAGGCAAGTCTGGGTACCCCTGTTCCCAGAACGCTGACAAGAGCCCGGGCCCAAGGCGCGCCTGGACTTGGCTTAGCGGAGAAGCGAAGGGGCAAGTGCGAAGCGCCACAGGCCCTAACAGCCTGCGGCCTCGGGCACCGTGTGGCGATTGATTGGACGTGGGCGTCCCTATTCCCCCACGCCTCCTTATTTTGCGCCCAGCTAGGCGACCCGTGGTTGCACACAGTCATCCCTCTTCTCGCCGCTCAAGCGTCTCCTGCTCTTCTTCCTCTCGAGCTCCAGTCTCCACTTCCAATCCGATCTCGAATCCTCCCCCTTTCTGTCGCCATGGCTCCGATGAAGAAGGGAAAGGAAAAACACATGCCTCCGCCCACTACTTCGCCAGCGGCTCTTGCTGTCGATCGGTCGATCGTACTCAAACGAGAAGGCTTGGACAAGGTCAGCTCCGCCCTTGCCACCATCTTCAACGAGTGCGGGAGGACGACGGCGTGGCCCGCGTCTCACTTCTCCATTGACAGAATAGTCACCGAGGTTCGGTAATTCATCGACGCCCTGTGGGCGGGACTGGTTCCCCCCTTTTCCAATTTCTTCAACGCTGTGCTTTCCCATTACCAGATCCACATGATGCATTTGGGTCCCGAGTCCATTACTCTTCTTTCCGTTTTTGCTTTCGTCTGCGAGGCGATGATGGGCATTCCTCCTTCAGTTGCCTTGCTGCGCCACTTCTTCTCCTTGCGCCAATGACCCCACCCGATGCTCGGGTGCGTGAAGCTTCATTGCCGCACTGAAACAACGGCTTTAGGGATTGATTTCAGCCTTCCTCCGCCCGCGCCTGGGTTCCGCGAGCGGTGGCTGTATGTGGATGTCGGGGTGCCCAGCCCCCTGCTTTCGGAGCCAACATTACCCGCTATCCCCAATTCGGGCTGGGGCTAGGAGACGCTCACGAGCCCCCGGCTCGTCTTCATCTGGCATCGCTTCGCGTACTTGAGGTCGCTTGGCGTGACGGCGCCCAAGGTGGTGAAGGAGTTTCTACTATGCCGCATTGCACCTCTCCAGCGCCATTCCCGCCGGATGTGGGCCTTTGGCGGGCGCGAAGATCGCATGAGGCTCCAGGAGGAGGACCTGATGCCTGAATTGCTGAGGAAGGTTCTCATGGTCCTGACTGGGGACCCTTCCTCTGGCAGCATCCGGCAAGGGGGTGCCCTGCTGTACCTTTGCTCGAATAAGGGTGATTTCGTGAAGCAGATGCCTAGCTTCGACGAATGGGGGTTGCACCCCGCATGCCTCATGGGACCTCGTGAGAACCCAGCTGTGGTGGCTGCCCTTCCGGTTTCCCGCGGCGGTCCTTCCTCGAGTGGTGGAGTAGGGAGGCAAGGGCCACCGGGGGCTGAGGGGCCTCCGCCGGGATGACGACGCCAGGCGGCACTCCTGAGGTGGCAGCTTCTGCGGCCCGGCCTGCGGCGGATGAAGGCGTTGAGCCGCGGCCCGCGGCTCCCGTGGCGGAGGCCCCTGAGGCCCCGGCTACCCTTCTCGATGAGGCGACCGGCGGCGTGCGCCAGGACGACGCCCTGACGCTGGCCACTTTGGTGCTTCTTCCTCGTCGCAGGCTGACCCCTGCACCAAGCTCCTGGGCCGCTTCCGCGTGGACTTCGAGGCTCTCCGAAAGAGAAAGGAGGCCTTGGGTGATGATTACCCTTGCCGCCATCAAGCAGGAACTATTTCGCCATTGACGAGTAAGCCTTCCCCTTTCTTAGTTCCTTATTTTCTCGTTGCTTCGGCTGATCCTCGCTCTGCAGGGCCCTTCCTGCCGAGCTCAGGGAGATGGCTGAGGAGCCGTCCCCCCAGGCCTTGCCCTTCCACCGTCCCCAAGCGCCCCAAGCTCAAGCACTGCCCTCGTGGTGAGGCCGGTTGGAGAGGTGAGCCATCCTATGATGCATCATGATTCTGTGCACCTCGCGACCCTCCTTCGCGAGCCTTCCCGGGGTATAGCCAGCCTGCCTTGGGCTCTTCGATTGGTCGTGGATGGCGATTGGCTGAGGCCGGCCCTGCGCTCTTCATTTGAGGATGAGCCGGCTCCGAGCAGGGCTTCTGGCGAGGCATGCCCGGCCATCGCGAGGGCGCCAGCCCCCAGCCCCCTGCCCAGAGGGGAAGTGCTGATTCGTGGCCCCCCACGCACACCTGGGGTAGAGGACGTCGCGGAAGACGTGCTCGAGCGCGCCCGGGAGCGCCGCACCTTTCGCCAAGGGTTTCTCCGGAGGGCGGCTGATGCAGTGAGCCAGCTTGATGTAGAGCTCGCTGACGAAGACGCGCGCGTTGAAGCTCAGGGCCTGCGCCTAGCTGAAGAGAGGCGCAAGCTGAAGGTGGCCGTTGCCCTTGCACGCCACCAGTGTGACCTCGACAATGAGAAGGCCGAGGTGTTGCTGGCGCTTCTCAGGAGGCCCGTTCCTGGGCCGTCAAGGAGGCCCGGGAAGCTAGCCGGCGGCGTGAGGCGGCGGAGGAGCGGGCGCGGGAGCTCCAGGCCTGGAGCAATTCCCTGGAGCAGCAGGTGGAGCTGCATGAGGCGGCCCTCGCGTTGATGAAGGGGGCTTCGGTCAATCAGGCGGAGCTCCAGAGACGTGAGGAGGCATTGACGCTGGAAGCTACCAAGCACGCCTGTGACTTCGAGCAGCTGGAGACGAGAGAGCGCTTGGTGGCGCAGGCGGAGAACGATGTTGCTGCACGGGAGACCCGAGTCTTGGAAGAGGTTGATCGCCGGGTGGTGGCGGCCGGCTCGAACCTCGGCCTTGAAGTTCAAGGAGAGGCTGGAGTTGATCGTGGCCGGGCGGAAGGCAAGGCCGCCGCCTGAGGGCCAAGCTGGATGAGGTGACGCGCGGGCTGATGCTTCCGGGCCGCCCTTGGCGCCGACATGAGGAGCTGACTTCCTCCCGCGCCGAGGTGCTTCTTCTCCGCCAACGGGTGGACGCGGCTGAGGCCGTTGCGCGGCGGAACGAGGACGAGATACGTCATCGGTAGATCCTGGAGCACGAGCATGGCCCTATGCTCCGCACGCTCCGGGAAAGGGCTAACACAGCCTTGGGCAACATCTGTGGGGCGGCCGTTGGGGAACCTCACGCGGTTAACTATGCTGGTAACCTCCAGTTCTTCACTGATGTGGTGACGCAGCTGGAGGCGCGGTCGGGCAGAGCCAACAGGTTGGTGGAGGAGAGGAGCCGTGCCCTGCTCGGGCGTGCTTTTTCTCGCGTCTTCAGCCATCTTCGGAACATGGATCCCAACTTTGACTTTGATGCCGCCATCGCCCCGGTACCCCAGGCCATCCGGGGCGACCTGGCGCACTGGGTGGAGGACAACGTGGATGCCCTCGTCAGGGCCTTCACTACGGACAACGACGGCGTGGTCGTGGCGGCTGATGAAGGCGGCGTGGTGAACGGCCCTGATGCCGCTGACGACGACGCGGAGGGCGATGGCGAGGCCAGCAACGCCAGCGATGATTCAGGAGGTGCCCTTGAGGATGCATTGGGGGATTTATCCGACTGACCGCGTGTTGTTCTTGCTTTCTTACCCTGCACAGATAGAGTTCGGGTTTTGCCCTGAAGATTGTAAGAGCATTTTGGGAGGGGGAGCCCCTCGTGTAAAAACTTGCAGTTAGCGTATTAGTAGATGCGATATCACCCGTATGCCTGCGCCAAGTGGCTAGCCTTGCAACGAGTTGGTTGGCTTGTTTACCTTTGACCCGCGTTGGCGTCGAGGTAGCCTGCGCGGGGCTGCGGTGTCCCGGGTGCCTCCTGAACGAGCCCATTGAACTTGTAATGAGAACCTCCTGAGAGGGCATGGTGACGGCAGTCCGGGCTGCACGCATGCTAGGCCTGGCCTGGCTCACGAGGGGCTCACGAGGGGAGGCAGCTGAGGCAAAGTGGTAACCAGAACGCGAGAGATTGCTCGAACGAGACTAAAGACCCCTTCCCCGAACACACACAAATCTCAAGCTCAAATCCAACTTAAATCCAAATGGGGGGGGGGGGGGAACGACAGCCAAGGGGAAGAGCAAGAAAAGCAGAAAACAGCCGCGTCCGGCACCAAGTCTAGTCTTGGACGTCTTCTCACCAGCGCGGAGCTAAGTGCTGCCACTGGGCGTGGGAGGGAGCCCCAGGGCCTGAGGCCGGCGCTCCTAAGACTCCGGGGCGTGTACAGCCCCACTCATTATTACGTGAGAGTGTCACAAGGCGGCGAGCTTCACAGGCACTGGGCCTTCTTCACAGGTACCGGCCTTGCTTCATATCGCCAGACGAGGGCCCCGCCTTGCGCCACACTCTTGTGCCACCGGCGATGGCCGGAGACCGAGGACGCCGCCGATGGGGTAGAGCGGTCGCCAGCGGTTCCCCCGACGACCACGGGTCCTTTGCCGGGGGTAGGCCCTGAGGCACCTTCCGGGCAGAGGGCCTACCTCCTGACGACGCCTTGCTCCGAATGCCGTGGTGGTGATGCCGGATCTCGGCCCCTCTCCTGCAGCCCCCGGCGCCCTCCTCCTGAGGGGTAGGAAGCCGCTGGATTGGGGCAGCCATCCGCCGCGACGACCTATACCTCCTGCGATCCACGGTTAGCGTATGCCTGCTCCTGAGGAATTAGCAGTACCCGATAATCGCTGCCTCCAGGACGGTCGACGGGGCCTTCCCGGGGCTCTGAAGAGCTCGACTTGGTGTCTCTTCCCCCAGCTTGGGCCGAGGAGCGAGCCATGGTCTTCCTCCAGCGCGTGCCCTTGATCCATCATGTGGGGCACATACTCTTCCGGTGCCGCCACCCCGAATGCTTCGCCGTAGTGCCCCGCGTGCCACGCAGCCCTGCTCGAAGCGCCCACCCGGGGGTGGTAGCGCGGCGGCTCACTGGGGCCGTGGGCTGTGGCGAGTCCTCCTTCGCTGGCCGGGGGCGGAGGCAGCGCCGCTGTTAGCCCGGTGCTGACGGCCTGGTTGGCGTTGGAGTGGCCTTGGAGACCGCTTGGAGTTGTGCGGGAGCGCGCGGGGCCTCCGTGTGGCCCGCCCTGGATCTGAGGTGGTAGCTGGGTGTAGAAGGGGTGAGCCCCCGATGCGGTGAAGCCCAGCAGCACGTCGTGGCCGCCCTCCAACAGCCTGCATTGCAGTAGCTCTCGGGCCATCATGAGCGCGGCCCTCGAGTTCGCCTGCTCCCGTGGGGTGTACGACGCCGTGGCCGCAGCGTGGTTAGAGGCCCTTGCTGCCGACCGCACCTGTTGTGGCGTGAGAGCTGACGTTGCCTGATCGCGTCGCCCGTGGCCCGCAGCGCCCTACGGACCGCGGGCTGCCTGGGGCACGGGGTTGAGGTCGTCCGAGGCAAGCGGCTCTGCGTGGGCGGGCCAGGCCGCCCAGGGATCAGGGTTGCCCGTTGGGTCGCCGGACATGATGATGACGATGCGACGGGGCGCGAGGCGACAGGAGGCGGATTCCGGCGCACCCCTACCTGGCGCGCCAAATGTCAGATTTCGGGTTTCGGCAGACTCTCTAGGTTCGAACTCTGGGGTGCACGCGGAGATCTCACCTCCTACCTACCTACACCTCGTCGCCTCGCAAGGATCTAAACTACACAAAGAGCAACACAAGGGACACAAGGTTTATACTGGTTCGGGCCACCATTGTGGTGTAATACCCTACTCCAGTGTGTGGTGTGGTGGATTGCCTCAGGGGCTGATGATGAACAGTACAAGGAAGAACAGCCTCGGGAGGGTCATTCTTGGCGGTCTGACGAACTGCTAGGGGGAGTTCAGTCGCTCTCTCTCTAGATTGCTTGATCTCTAGCTCTGTTCTGGATTCCGGATCCCTCTACACTGTGGGTGGCTGGTCCTATTTATAGGCAAAGGCTCTGGGCCTCTTCCCAAATATTTAGCGGGAAGGGCGCCAACAATTGGCCATTTTGAAGGCGAACATCTAGTACACTTATCCTGACTAAAGTTGGTCCTCGCCTGCCAAAGGCGCTGTCGATGACGCCGGCTTGGGCTCCACGATGACCTCCTTCCTGCCGTTGTGTTGGTCTTGATCTTGTTGCACCTAAATGGTTACCTTTGCTTGATACTCTTGCCTGCGCTTGCCTCCTTTGCACCAAAGAGGAAATGAGGACACTTCTTGGGGCTGGCGCCCTTGGCGCCCTTGGTCGTCATGGCTTGCGTCATGGGCACCTCGTGAGGTACCCCGCCTTGATCTCTCTCGCCTCCTCGCGAGCTACCGACGAGGCTGCAGGCTCGACGAAGCTTCACGTCAGTCCGCCCGTGAGGCTTGGCCCCTCGCGAGGGTCTTGAGCTTGTGCTGATGAAGATGGGCCGTACTGGGCCACCCGCGCAGGCCGTAGGCAGGCAAGTCTGGGTACCCCCGTTCCCAGAACGCCGACAACTTCTTTCATCCAAACATATGCTTCATGAGCTAGCATGAAGAAATGCTTTCAAAAGTTTCCAACACTAGCTTAATGCTCAACATGAATCATGGAGGAGATAAAATGCTGCTAATGGGCTCAACAACAAGTCATCGGAATGACCATATAAATGGAATTCTATAATTATGTGAACAAGCATATAGCATTGGTCAGACCAAAGGATGTAGTGGTGTATGCTCGAGGGATCAACCACGAGTAAGACAACATTATGAACACCGTTGGTTCTGATTTGATTTGAGGATAACCCACACACAAATAAAAGTTCCGACAAGACAATAGATCCAACAATTGGTCACATTGAGATCAACCGATGAAGATATCATCTTTATTGAACACACATATACAAAGAGATATCCCTTTGGAATGAACTAAGTCGGACAAGCTTCCATCTTCCAACTCTCCAAGTTGTTGTTTAGCCCAACCAACTAGTTGAGGGTATCCGACACAGATTCTTGGAGAAGGGGTGGTTTACAAGAAACCAACTTGGTAACGAGCTCAATATAAAAGTCAGGAGACAACCTGGTGATACTTCCGAGAGGATATTCGAAAAATCACGAACCATCGAATTTTTATTAAGCTCTAAAACAATCTTGCTTTTCAAGGAAAGACGACATGATCAGAATAGCAAGGGATTCAATCCTAACTCAAAGATCGAAGAGTGCACCAGAAATAAGGACAAGGTAGCACGATCAATCCTAGAATAGTGATTCGATAACCAACACGCTAAGAATGATAATAATATCCATTAGCTACCAAGCAACGGAGTTACTAGGAGTATTGATTTCACACATAATGGTTCACTTGTCGGCATCCCGGTTGCGACAACACAGGACCGAAGAATGAAAAATGATGGCAAGAAGTATCACTGCGTCAAGAATTCCTGAGAGATGGTGCAATTCTCATGACAATCCTGACATAAAGGGGGTAATACTCCGAGGTAGAACAGAACAAAAGCCGGATTGGCATTTTGATCTGCGGAATACAACTACTTTGACCAATCCAAGGAATGGATGAGGTGCTGGAGTTTGTTTCTCCTAGTCATTCTGAACTAGAACGGCTTGACGGGCCACAAGAATAATAGGCATCGATGAACACAAATGCACAATTATTCCTGACTATCAATTGATAGACAGAGGCCAGAATACAACTAAAGAGAGACAACTCAAAGGAACATATGGTTTTCTGAGTTGCGGTTGCATAGATTTAGTATGTCAAATAAGTTCAACATATTTCTTCCAGATAATCCATGCAGAAAGGTAGGACTGGCAGATTCACAATGCAGAATGGAGAACTCATCAACAACACTCTGGTTGTGATCTTTTGGTTCAACGAGGAACTTCTGCCATAAGTAGTTCATGGTATTTGGAAGAAGGAAATACCATGGACCTCGAGGACTATCACAAAGGTTACTAATATCCTAAAGAAACTAGCAAACACTATTAACATGAAGTAAGTAGGGTGAATCTCGGGTTCAAGAACCCAGGAATAGAATGCCTACTAACTAAGTGGCATCACGGGATGCTTTCGAGAACAATGGCCAGAATCATCACACTGGGGATACAAAGCATTGCTAGATTACTTAGTGGTTCTCTAAGATGCCTAGGGTCATAATAATAGCTTCAAGATATATGTCGAGGCAATGGAGTAACTCAACTCAGCAATTGGTGTGGTTAATCTGGCCCAAAGGAACATCGGGAACAGGAAGGAAGATGTGCAAGTGCATCAGACTATGTAGAAACCTGGGATGACTCAGACAACATAACGGTTGTAAATGCTCAAAAAGAGTTGAGACGTCCTGCAGAATAGTGGCATGACCACTCAACAACACAATATCAAGGTTCTGAGATCAATTGTCATCACACGGAGGTAGTAAAAACTGAACTGAGACTTGAATCCATCAATCCTATGAGTCTACGAATTAGTAACACGTGAACCTGATAGAAAGATGAGAAGCCTAGTTCTTAACCCCGTAGGAAAGATAGGATGACTCAGATCAGAAGGACATAAGGTATAAGGAGTAAAAAGAGCCTTAAGATCCCTTCCACAATCAATTCCCATACATAATTAAAGCATTTCTAGACACAACTTCGACCAGTTTGGCTTGGTAATCCTCTGACGATCGGGCTCGATACCAAAGTTGTCAGGACCCCGATCCTAAGCCACACCGATCTAGCATGTAACACACCATATCCCTTTGCGGCCTCACGCACGGTATCCCTATGGGTGCCACCTTATCTGGCCCGAGACCGTTTGCGCCTATTGGCTCATGTATATGATAGTGTCGCTAGCATCCATATGACAGAGAACCCGGGCCGCCATGACTAGTCGTAAACCCAAAGTGGCACTAACTTATAGGGACATGCATACATGACCCAAAGAACAACGAGCGCGTCGGTCATCAACCGAAATTCGGGCTGTAGCAGCTGGGCTAACAGGACTCTGGAGAATCCGGGCTGTAGCAGGCTAACAAGACTCCGGTAGACATCGCATGACATTTCCCCGACGGGACAGACACAGGAACGAAGAAGGACACATGCCGGCCAGCCTAAGTGTTCCTGAGCAGTAGCAAGCTACCATGGCTCAGTGGAAGCACTAGGTGACATTTCCCAGTAAGAGAGGCTACCAAGGATAACAACTAGGTTGTCGGATCCCACACATACCAAGCATTTCAAATCATACACACAATATGCACGATATGTGCGAATACAACATGGCATCACAACAAAACTCTATAACTCAAAGTATTTATTCATTAGGCTCCGAAGCGCCAGATATTACAAACATGGGTCTGATGACCCAGCATTCAAGTCATACAAGCAACAAGCACAAGAGGAAGCTTAACCCGTCTGAGTACAGACAACTACAAATGAAAAGGCTGAGAAGCCTGACTATCTACAAGACCCTGCCGAGGGCACACGATCGTAGCTGAGGTAACAAGCTAAACGTCGAAGTCCACGCGGAACAATGATACGTCTCCAACGTATCTATAATTTTTGATTGCTCCATGCTACTTTATCTATTGTTTTGGACTATAATGGGTTTTATTTTCCAATTTTATATTATTTTTGGGACTAACCTATTAACCGGAGGCCCAGCCCAGAATTGTTGTTTTTTTGCCTATTTCAGTGTTTCGAAGAAACACTATATCAAACGGAGTCCAAACGGAATGAAACCTTCGGGAACGTGATTTTATCATCATATAAGACCCAGGAGACTTGGACCCTCCGTCAAGAAAGCCACGAGGCAGTCACGAGGTGGAGGCGCCCACAGGCGCGCCCCACCTCGTGGGCCCCTCGAAGCTCCACCGACGTACTCCTTCCTCCTATATATACCTACGTACCCCCAAACGATCAGAACAGGAGCCAAAAACCTAATTCTACCATCGTAACTTCCTGTATCCACGAGATCCCATCTTGGGGCCTGTTCCGGAGCTCCGTCGGAGGGGGCATCCACCACGGAGGGCTTCTACATCAACACCATAGTCTCTCCGATGAAGTGCGAGTAGTTTACTTCAGACCTTCGGGTCCATAGCTAGTAGCTAGATGGCTTCTTCTCTCTTTTTGGATCTCAATACAATGTTCTCCCCTCTCTCGTGGAGATCTATTCGATGTAATCTTGTTTTTGCGGTGTGTTTGTTGAGAACGATGAATTGTGGGTTTATGATCCAGCTTATCTATGAATAATATTTGAATCTTCTCTTAATTCTTTTATGTATGATTGAGTTATCTTTGCCAGTCTTTTCAAATTATCCGTTTGGTTTGGCCAACTAGATTGGTAGTTCTTGCAATGGGAGAAGTGCATGGCTTTGGGTTCAATCTTGTGGTGTCCTTACCCAAAGGTCGTAAAGGGTTGCAAGGCACGTATTGTATTGTTGCCATCGAGGATAACAAGATGGGGGTATTTATCATATTGCATGAATTTATTCCTCTACATCATGTCATCTTGCTTAAGGCGTTACTCTGTTTTTAACTTAATACTCTAGATGCATGCTGGATAGCGGTCGATGAGTGGAGTAATAGTAGTAGATGCAGAATCGTTTCGATCTACTTGTCTCGCACGTGATGCCTATATACATGATCATACCTAGATAACCTCATAACTATGCTCAATTCTGTCAATTGCTCAACAGTAATTTGTTCACCCACCGTAGAATACTTATGCTCTTGAGAGAAGCCACTAGTGAAACCTATGGCCCCCGGGTCTAATCTCATCATATCAATCTCCATCACTTTTATACTTGCTTTGTTTTTACTTTGCCTTTTACCTTTCACTTTGCATCTATATACCAAAATTACCAAAAATATTATATCTATCAGATCTCACTCTCGTAAGTGACCGTGAAGGGATTGACAACCCCTAATCGCGTTGTTGCGAGTAGCTATCGTTTTGTGTAGGTACGAGGGACTTGTGCGTGGCCTCCTACTGGATTGATACCTTGGTTCTCAAAAACTGAGGGGAATACTTACGCTACTGTGCTGCATCATCCTCTCCTCTTCGAGGAAAACCAACGCAAGCTCTAGACATAGCAAGAAGGATTTCTGGCGCCGTTGCCGGGGAGTCTACGCAAAAGTCAACATACCAAGTACCCATCACAATCCCTATCTCTCGCATTACATTATTTGCCTTTTGCCTCTCGTTTTCCTCTCCTCCACTTCACCCTTGCCGTTTCATTCGCCCTATATTTTCGTTTGCCTTGATGTCTTACTTGGCTCGTTTGCTCATTTGGTTGAAATTGTTGAGTATTTATTCCTAAACAAAGAAGCCAATATCTATGGATCCTCATCCGCTTGCCAATCTTTTTAAGAGATCCAATTATGATGAACCATTTCCTAGTGATTTGGATGCACTAGATTATCTTTATAAGGTTTTGCCTGAAATCTGTGAAGTGACTCATGATAGATCTTTGAATAAAAAGCATGATTGCAATGATTTTATTATAAATTCTTTTGATGTCAATTGTGCTAATAATATGCAAAACCCTAAGCTTGGGGATGCTAGTTTTGCTATGTCTACTACTTGTTGCAATGATCATGATTGGGGTGATTCTTCTTATGATCTTGAAAATTTATTTAAGCCCCATGATGAATATGAGATTGATAATAATGTTTGCAATAATATTGAAAGTGGGTTTGGAAGAGTGTCAACTTTAGATCCCTCATATTTGGATAATATTCAATGTTATGAAATTTTTGATAAAAGTTGGTTTGGAGAGGTCATGACTTTAGTTAATGATAATGCCACTATTTTGGAAGAGTGTCAACTTTGCATGCATGTGTATCGTGTTGAGAATATACTTTGCGATAGCTATTTTGTTGAATTTTCCTATGATCCTACATGTAATTATTATGAGAGAGGAAAATATGGTTGTAGAAACTTTCATGCTACTAAATTACCTCTCGTTATGTTGAGATTGCTATTGTCTTTTTCCGCTTCCTTGCATATGCTAGTTTTTGCTTGCTGTGATAATTTGTTTGCTTATAAGATGCCTATGCATAGGAAGTATGTTAGGCTTAGATGTGTTTGTCACGTGTTTCATGATGCTCTGCTTGTGCTTCAAATTCTTGTCTTTCTTGCGAGCATCCTTAAAATTGTCAATGCCTAGATATAAGGCTTTAAAGAAAAGCACTTGTTGGGAGAAAACCCAATTTATTTCCTTTATGTCTTTGAATAAATAATCCATCTAGCCTCTATTTAGATGTGGTTTTATCTTTTAATTAGTGTTTGTGACAAGTTAAACCTATTGGATCTTCTTGGATGATAGTTATTTGATCTTGCTGTAATTTCCACAAACTTTGCGCTCAGTGCCTGAATTTTTAAAAATCACCAGAACGTTATAAAATATTTATTCCAATTGCTGATGATCAATAAACAAATTTTCCAGGTCGTCTAATTTTGGTAGAATTTTTTGAGTTCCAGATATTTGCGTTAGTTACAGATTACTATACACTGTTCTGTTTTTGACAGATTCTATTTTGCGTGTGTTGTTCGCTTATTTTGATGAATCTATGGCTAGTAAAATAGTTTATGATCCATAGAGAAGTTGGAATACAGTAGCTTTAACACCCATATAAATAAAGAATGAGTTCATTACAGTACCTCAAAGTAGTCTTTTGTTTTCTTTCTCTAACGGAGCTCACTAGATTTCTATTGAGTTTTGTGTTGTGAAGTTTTCAAGTTTTGGGTGAATTCTTTTGATGGATTATGGAACAAGGAGTGACAAGAGCCTAAGCTTGGGGATGCCCATGGCACCCCCAAGATAATACAAGGACACCAAAAAGTCAAAGCTTTGGGATGCCCCGGAAGGCATCCCCTCTTTCGTCCACTTCCATCGGGTAATTTACTTGGAGCTATATTTTTATTCACCACATGATAAGTGTTTTGCTTGGAGCGTCTTGTATTATTTGCGTATTTGCTTGTTAGTTTACCACAATCATCCTTGCTGTACACACCTTTTGAGAGAGCCATACATGAATTGAAATTTGATAGAATACTCTATGTGCTTCACTTATATCTTTTGAGCTTGATAATTTTGCTCATAGTGCTTCACTTATATCTTTTGAGCGTGATAATTTTTGCTCTAGTGCTTTACTTAGATCTTTTAGAGCATGGTGGCAGATTTGTTTTAAAGAAACATGATCTCTCATGCTTCACTTAGATTATTTTGAGAGTCGTTAATAGCATGGTAATTTGCTTAATGTTAATATACTTGGTATTCAAGATATGTGAAACTTTCTTTTGAGTGCGTTGAATACTAAGATAAGTTTGATGCTTGATAATTGTTTTGAGATATGAAGATGGTGATATTAGAGTCATGCTAGTTGAGTAGTTGTGAATTTAAATAATACTTGTGTTAAAGTTTGTGATTCCCGTAGCATGCACGTATGGTGAACCGTTATGTGATGAGCTCGGAGCATGATTTATTTATTGATTGTCTTCCTTATGAGTGGCGATCGGGGACGAGCGATGGTCTTTTCCTACCAATCTATCCCCCTAGGAGCATGCGCGTAATACTTTGCTTTGATAACTTCTAGATGTTTGCAATAAGTATATGTGTTCTTTATGACTGATGTTGAGTCCATGGATTATACGCACTTATTCCCATCCTTCCACTGTTGCTAGCCTCTCTAATACCGCGCACCTTTCGCCGGTATCATACACCCACCATATACCTTCCTCAAAACAGCCACCATACCTACCTATCATGGCATTTCCATAGCCATTCCGAGATATATTGCCATGCAACTTTCCACCGTTCCGTTTATTATGGCACGCTCCATCATTATCATATTGCTAGCATGATCATGTAGTTGACATCGTATTTGTGGCAAAGCCACCGTTCATAATTCTTTTATACATGTCACTCATGTTTCATTGCATATCCCGGTACACCGCCGGAGGCCATATAGTCATATTTTGTTCTAAGTATCGAGTTGTAATTGTTGAGTTGTAAGAAAATAAAAGTGTGATGATCATCATTATTAGAGCATTGTTCCAAGTGAGGAAAGGATGATGGAGACTATGATTCCCCCACAAGTCGGGATGAGACTCCGGACGAAAAATGAAAAAAAAATTAAAAAAAGAGAAAAGGCCCAAATAAAAAAAATGAGAGAAAAAGAGATAAGGGACAATGTTACTATCCTTTTACCACACTTGTGCTTCAAAGTAGCACCATGATCTTCATGATAGAGAGTCTCTCATTTTGTCACTTTCATATACTAGTGGGAATGTTTCATTATAGAACTTGGCTTGTATGTTCCAATGATGGGCTTACTCAAATGCCCTAGGTCTTCGTGTGAAAATAAGTTGGATGCACACCCACTTAGTTTCTTTTGTTGAGCTTTCATATACTTATAGCTCTAGTGCATCCGTTGCATGGCAATCCCTACTCACTCACATTGATATCTATTGATGGGCATCTCCATAGCCCGTTGGTACGCCTAGTTGATGTGAGACTATCTTCTCATTTTTGTCATCTCCACAACCACCATTCTATTCCACCTATAGTGCTATATCCATGGCTCACGCTCATGTATTGCGTGAAGATTGAAAAAGTTTTGAAAATGTTAAAGTATGAAACAATTGCTTGGCTTGTCATCGGGGTTGTGCATGATTTAAATATTTTGTGTGGGAAAGATGGAGCATAGCCAGACTATATGATTTTGTAGGGATAACTTTCTTTGGCTATGTTATTTTGAGAAGACATAATTGCTTAGTTAGTATGCTTGAAGTATTATTATTTTTATGTCAATATGAACTTTTGTCTTTAATCTTTAGGATCTGAATATTCATACCATGATTAAGAAGATTTACATTGAAATTATGCCAAAGTATCACTCAGCATCAAAAAATTTCTTTTTATCATTTACCTACTCGAGGACGAGCAGGAATTAAGCTTGGGGATGCCTGATACGTCTCCAACGTCTCTATAATTTTTGATTGCTCCATGCTACTTTATCTATTGGTTTGGACTATTATGGGCTTTATTTTCCACTTTTATATTATTTTTGGGACTAACCTATTAACCGGAGGCCCAGCCTAGAATTGCTGTTTTTTGCCATTTTAAGTGTTTCAAGAAAGCAGAATATCAAACAGAGTCCAAACGGAATGAAACCTTCGAACGTGATTTTCTCATCGATAAGACCTGTGGAGACTTGACCCTCCGTCAAGAAAGCCACGAGGCGGTCACAAGGGTGGAGGCGCGCCCTGCCTCGTGGGCCCCTCAAAGCTCCACCGACGTACTCCTTCCTCCTATATATACCTCGCACCCCAAATGATCGTAACAGGAGCCAAAACCTAATTCCACCGCCGTAACTTCCTGTATCCACGAGATCCCATCTTGGGGCCTGTTAGGAGCTCCACGGAGGGGGCATCCACTACGGAGGGCTTCTACATTAACACCATAGCCTCTCCGATGAAGTGTGAGTAGTTTACTTCAGACCTTCAGGTCCATAGCTAGTAGCTAGATGGCTTCTTCTCTCTTTTTGGATCTCAATACAATGTTCTCCCCCTCTCTCGTGGAGATCTATTCGATGTAATCTTCTTTTTGTGGTGTGTTTGTTGAGACCGATGAATTGTGGGTTTATGATCCAGCTTATCTATGAATAATGTTTGAATCTTCTCTGAATTCTTTTATGTATGATTGAGTTATCTTTGCAAGTCTCTTCGAATTATCTGTTTGGTTTGGCCAACTAGATTGGTAGTTCTTGCAATGGGAGAAGTGCATGGATTTGGGTTCAATCTTGCGGTGTCCTTACCCAAAGGATGTAAAGGGTTGCAAAGGCACGTATTGTATTGTTGCCATCGAGGATAACAAGATGGGGTATTTATCATATTGCATGAATTTATTCCTCTACATCATGTCATCTTGCTTAAGGCGTTACTCTGTTTTTAACTTAATACTCTAGATGCATGCTGCGGTCGATGAGTGGAGTAATAGTAGTAGATGCAGAATCATTTCGATCTACTTGTCTCGGACGTGATGCCTATATACATGATCATACCTAGATAACCTCATAACTATGCTCAATTCTGTCAATTGCTCAACAGTAATTTGTTCACCCACCATAGAATACTTATGCTCTTGAGAGAAGCCACTAGTGAAACCTATGGCCCCCGGGTCTAATCTCATCATATCAATCTCCATCAATTTTATACTTGCTTTGTTTTTACTTTGCCTTTTACCTTTCACTTTGCATCTATATACCAAAAATACCAAAAATATTATCTCTATCAGATCTCACTCTCGTAAGTGACCGTGAAGGGATTGACAACCCCTAATCGCGTTGGTTGCGAGTAGCTATCGTTTTGTGCAGGTACGAGGGACTTGTGTGTGGCCTCCTACTGGATTAATACCTTGGTTCTATAAAACTGAGGGAAATACTTACGCTACTGTGCTGCATCATCCTCTCCTCTTCGGGGAAAACCAACGCAAGCTCAATACGTAGCAAATTACTAGTGTGACTGGAGTCTCTCTGCAAAAACATAAATTAAGCAAACATGAGTACAAATGTACCGAGCAAGACTTACATCAGAACTAGCTACATATGCATCAGTATCAACAAAGGGGTGGTGGAGTTTAACTGCAACAAGCCAGCTTTGACTCAGTGGCTATCCTGAACTACGTGTGCAAGTAACTCTTTTGAGGTGGCGCACACGAGTCCACATATTCACCAATCAATACGCCACTATGGATCCGCTCCCGTCTCCCTACGAGAACGCCATACATAGCACTCATGCTTATCTTGCGCATTTTAGAGTATCCACTGTCACTTGTCTATGAACTGTATAGGCAAACCAGAGGTCCTTTACCACGGACGCGACTATTCTAATAGTTCATTTATAACCCTGTAGGGGTGTACTTCTTCACACACGCTCCCGCCACTTACCACCATGTACACGTCGTGTATCTCGGCAACCTTCAAGCGGAAGCCGGGCGAGGGAGTCGGCCACGACCTGACTAACCACGCAAGTCTCTAGTCCAGGTTTATCGCCTATTCGGGTTCCATCCGCAAGGAGATCCGGCCGGGGTGTCGCTCACGGCCCCAGACGATGTGAGCAGGGTTCCCAAGCCCACCAAACGGGTGACGCTTGGTACACCGTGCCACTGCACCTAGTCTGTCCCAAGCCCACCTGTACTGGGTGCCACTTGGTAGACTACTAGCACTACCTACAAACACCAGAAACTAGTCACAACTCCTCGAAAGAGATCAGGTTGATTAATAAGTCGAGAGGGGCACTTAAGCATTCCAATGCGTGGTAGTAGCTGTTCATGGATCACAAACACAGAACTCAGCTCCTGAGGACGGTTTCAATGAGACACCCACCATGTACTCCTACATGGTGTGACGCCCGGATTATTAAGCTACAACAACCATCTACTAATGATGCCACGTCACCTCGATTACTGTTGCTAATCTCGCGTTAGTTCGAAATCATTCAGATTCAAATTCAAAATCAAGCAAACAATAAAAGTTTTCAAATATTGAAACTAAAAATGTTCGGGGTGAGCCAAATAATGCATAGGTAAGTATGGTGGATAAACGACACTTTTAGAAATGGTTTAAATACTCTAAAATATTTTAAACAGTAGCAAAAACAGTTAGTTGAATGCCTTTTACAAAAAATAAAATATTAAACTATTTTATTTAGTTGCCCAAACTTATGTGGTAGTAGCCTATTTATTAACACTAAATTAGGGACTACTTTTATAGTTTATAAAACTAAAATAAAAGTGGAACTAAAGTAAAACATAAAACAGAAAAGGAAAATTAAACAAAAGTAAAATCAAGGCAAAAGAACCCCCCTCACTAGGCCTTGGCCCAGCTAGCCACTAGACAAGCTAGGCCGGCCCAGCCGGCGCCCCTCCCTTAACGCCCACTCCCCCCGTGACCTAGATCGGGTCAACCACTCCCCCCACTCCTCCCCCACGTCTCCCTTCCCCCTCCCCAATCCAGATCGGGATCGGGGGAATGACCGCGCCTCAGCGCTCGACGCCATCGCTGCCCGGATCGCCCGAGGACCTCGCCGGACCTCCCCGCCGCCCTGCCTCCCCTGCGTACGACGTCTCCGTCCTCCACCTCGCCCTCCACTGCCCTGTCCCTACGCCCGTAGTGAGCCCCGACCTCTCCTCTCTTCCCCGCCAGCGCTCACCGTGTCGCGCCGCTCGGAACCGCGCCCCGTGTACTCGCCCGCCATCTCCCGCCGTGGCCGTTCCTCGCCAGGTACTACGCCACCCCGCCTGCGTGCCCGTTCGTCATCGCTCGTCTGCCGCGCCTTGCCCTCGCCGCTGAAGCACACGCGCACTTGCGCCCCCCGGCCCTATGCCGCGGTCTCCTTCCCCTCCACGCCATCCCGCATCGCCCGTCGCCACCGCTCCAGCCACAGCCGCTGCTCGCCCGCGCGCGCTATCCCGACTCGCCGACGCTGCTGTTGCCTCGTCGACCCGCGTGCTCGTGGTTCCCCTGCTTCGGCTCTGCCCCGCCATGGCCTGCGTCGCCGCTCTCGTCGCCACCCCAATGCCCGACGCCGCTCCGCCCTCCCCTGACGCTGGCAACGTATCCCCGCTGCCTCAGCTCTGCCGCGCCCCTCCCGCTCGGTGCCGCACGCCCGGCCCCTCACAATGATGCATAGCAGGCTTGGCCCGTGCAAGTTAGCCACGCTGCCCTTGCGCTGCTAAGGCCCCAATGCCCCATGCCCCGGATAAAAAAATGAATTTAAAATAAATAAATTTAATTAATCATTCAATTAACTTAATTAATTTAGATTAATTATCTTAACTTAATTAATATGTTTAGTTAAACTAATTAACATGATTAGTTAGTCAAAGTCTATGACCAGTGGGACCCACACGTCAGTTTGACCAGTCAACACCTCTGTTGACTGCTGATGTCATGCTGACGTCAGCAAACACTATTCTGGATAATGTTGGATCAAATTAATTAGATAAATTGTAACAATGATTTTAAAACTTTAGAAAATCATATAAAATAAACCGTAGCTCGGATCAAAATACTTTGCACATGAAAGTTGCTCAGAACGACGAGACGATTTCGAATACACAGCCCGTTCATCCGCCATACATCCCTAACCTATCGAACTCATAACTTTCCCCCTCCGGTTCATCTGTCCGAATACGCGAAAAACCGGGAAGACTTTCCCGAATGTTTCCCCCCTTCGCCGGTATCACCTACTACCGCGTTTGGGCACACCTAGCATCACGCTTTGTCATGTCATGCATCTTCATGCATTTGTTTGTATTGTATTTATTGTTTCTTCCCCCTCTTCTCTCGCTAGACACCGAGACCGACGCCGCTGCTACCCAGTACGACTACGGTGTTGACGACCCCTCCTTCTCGGCTGAGCTTCCAGGCAAGCCCCCCCCCCTTGATCACCAGATATCGCCTATTCTTCTCTATACTCTTGAATTAGAGTAGTGTAGCATGTTACTGCTTTCCATTAATCCTATTCTGGTGCATAGCATGTCTTTGCCACTACTGTTGTTACCTTTACCTGCAATCCTACATGCTTAGTATAGGATGCTAGTATTCCATCTGTGGCCCTACATTCTTGTCCATCTGCTGTGCTATACTATCGGGTCGTGATCACTCGGGAGGTGATCACGGGTATATACTATATACTTTATACATGACACATGTGGTAACTAAAGTCGGGTCGGCTTGTGGAGCACCCGTGAGTGATTCACGAATTGGGGGCTGAAAGGACCTTTGTCCCGACGGCCCTCTGGGTGGATCTTTGTGGCGGAGCGACAGGGCAGGTTGAGACCGCCAAGGTGGCCTGGCCCTGGTCGGTGTCCGTGGTTACATCAATGAACACGCTTAACGAGATCTTGGTCTTTGATCTGAGTCTGGCCATTTGGTCTATACGCACTAACCAACTACGTGGGAAAGATATGGGCACTCGACGTCGTGGTATCAGCCGAAGCCTTCGTGACGTCAGGGACTGAGCGGCGCATGCCGGGTTGGACCGCGTAACGTGACTTCCTTTGTCATGGATGTTGCTAGGTCTGCTCTCCGGCCGCATACGCAACATGCAGGTGTGCAATGGGTGACGGGCCCAGACCCCTGCATGCATAGGATTTAGACTGGCGTGCTGACCTCTCCGTTGTGCCTAGGTGGGGCTGCGACGTGTTGATCTTCCGCGGCCAGGCATGACCTAGAAAAGTGTGTCCGGCCAAATGGGATCAAGCGTGTTGGGTTATGTGGTGCACCCCTGCAGGGAAGTTTATGTATTCGAATAGCCATGTCCCTCGGTAAAAGTATGACCCGGAGTTGTACCTTGACCTTATGACAACTAGAACTGGATACTTAATAAAACACACCCTTCCAAGTGCCAGATATAACCGAGTGATCACTCTCTCACAGGGCAACGAGGAGGGGATCGCCGGGTAGGATTATGCTATACGATGCTACTTGGTGAACTTACCATCTACTCTCTTCTACATGGTGCAAGATGGAGGTGGCCAGAAGCATAGTCTTCGACAGGATTAGCTATCCCCCCTTATTCTGGCATTCTGCAGTTCAGTCCACTGATATGGCCCTTTACACATATACCCATGCATATGTAGTGTAGCTCCTTGCTTGCGAGTACTTTGGATGAGTACTCACGGTTGCTTTTCTCCCTCTTTTCCCCCTTCTCTTCTACCTGGTTGTCGCAACCAGATGCCGGAGCCCAGGAGCCAGACGCCACCGTCGATGACGACTCCTACTACACTGGAGGTTCCTACTACAACGTGCAGGCCGCTGACGACGATTAGGAGTAGTTTAGGAGGATCCCAGGCAGGAGGCCTGCGCCTCTATCGATCTGTATCCCAGTTTGTGATAGCCATCTTATGGCAACTTGTTTAACTTATGTCTGTACTCAGATATTATTGCTTCCGCTGACTCGTCTATGATCGAGCACTTGTATTCGAGACCTCGAGGCCCCTGGCTTGTATTATGATGCTTGTATGACTTATTTATGTTTTAGAGTTGTGTTGTGATATCTTCCCGTGAATCCCTGATCTTGATCGTACACGTTTGCGTGCATGATTAGTGTACGATTGAATCAGGGGCGTCACACATGGCCTCTCACCGCAATCTTTACCAAATCGTGTTCATACACTTAGCTCTCAACAAAAGGACATGTTCACAACGTTCCAATTCATCCCCGATGAATCAGACCTGACACAACTCTTAGCAATAGCAGGCATGACAAACAAGCATGAATGAGCAGGCACATCAGGGCTCAAACAACACCTAGTCATGCTAGTGGGTTTCATCTATTTACTGTGGCAATGACAGGTCATGCAGAGGAAAAGGGGTTCAACTACCTCATCATGTAACATATGAATCATTGTTGTCCTAATGCAATAAAAGAGAGCAGGAGCGGAAGAGTGGGATTGTATCGGAACGAACAAGGGGGGTTTTGCTTGCCTGGCACTTCTGAAGATAATATAGCTCTTCATCGGTGTCATCGATCTCATCGTCGGAACCACGTCTACTGAGGGAGAACAAATACTGGCAACAGAGAAGACACACAATCAATGCAATGCAACAATATGATGCATGAACATGAAATGTCAATATGCTGTGATTTGAGCAATGCAACTAGCAACAGGTTAGATGGAGTTGGTTTGAATCCAAGGTTCAAATTCAAACTCCATATGTGGATATTCAAATGCCATTTATATGATTGGTCCTAAACAGCATCTATAAGTTGTTCCAACATGCACTAAAATGTTACAGATGGATAGATTGCATTTTTCTGATAATTTTTCATATATAAATTATTTCATTCTGAGCTACTGTTGATTTTCTATTATTTTTCAAAGTTTAGGTTATTTTTTGAAAATAAATAAATCATTTAGATTTATTTAAAATGCAGAAAACATTACTGCGTCAGAAAAGCGTCACGGTGATGTCAACAAGTCAACAGGGTGGTCCAGGTCAAACCTGACCAGTAGGGCCCACTGGTTAGTGACACAGAGTCAGCTACAGAGGCTGACACATGGACCCGGTCAATGCTGACGTGGCCAAGTCAAACTGACCGGTGGGGCCACGGGCATTAGCTTAATCTAAGCGGGAGATAACCTATGATTAGATAAGGGCGTGGGGCCCATTTGTCAGTGACCTAAGGCTATTAGATTAGCTCCTAATCTGTAGTTAGGCCGGTGTTTAACCGGGGTTAACTCGCCGACGAGGTGCCGCGGCGGCGGGATGGCTCGAAAATCACCCACAGGGCACGGCTTACGACGCGGTTAGGTTCTACAGCGAGCTGGGGCTCGCGCGCATCTGATGTGCAACCAGGGGGTGCTGCGGTGATCTAAGTAAGGCGATGGCAACAGCGAGCTAGTCGGCGGCCGAAGTTTAGGCAAGTGCGGGCGCGTGGTTCCAGCGCACGGGAGAGCTAGTTAGGGGCTGCGTTGGACTCGTCGTTGCTCCAGGAGCACGCCGGAGGCACAAGCTCGAGCGGAGATGCACGGTGACTGCAAGAGCAACGACCATGGCGGACGGCGGCGCTCGGGTTCGACGGTTGGCACGACTAGAGGGCGTAATCGAGCTCGGGGAGAGGGGGTCTGAGCTCACGGTGGTTGCAGAGGCGTCGACATGGGCTCGGGGGAGGCTCGGAGCAGAAGGCACAGCGGTGGTGATCTTGGCATCCCGAGGTTGTAGACAACGCGGTGACGACGAAGCAGGGCTTCCGACGAGGCGTGGCTCGACGAGGTGGAAGAGGGCGACGAGGCGGATCCCTGGGACGCATCGGTGAGGCGGGGAGGTGGCTCTGGGCGCGGCAACGGCGAGCGGAGGCTGCGTTTGGTGCGTGCGATGGAGAGAGCCAGGGGAGGAGATGGGGACTAGAGAGAGTGACAGAGAGCCGGGGAGGGTCGTGTGGCACTCGTCCAGACGCGTCGGGGAGGGGTAGGCAGGCATGGAGGAGCTAGCCTCCTCGGCCGCACGCGTGCGAGCACGCAGCTGCTCCTACTGGAAGGGGTAGAAAAGCAGGTGTGCCCACAGTGGGGCTGGGCATGGTGGCACAGCCAAGTGGGCTGCTGCTATAGGTAAGAAGCCCAGGTGAGTTTTTCTGCTCTGTTTTAATTTTTGTTCTGTTTTCTTTTTATTCAGATATTTTGCCAGTGCTTGTAAATTCAAAATGAATTCAAACAATGCTAGAACACTCTGAATAATTTTATGGTGCTAGATGGACTTTTCCCACAGTACATAAAACATTTCAAAGTTATTTGAAAATATATCCTATATATTATGAATATAATTCCAAATTCAAATACAATAATGATTTAAATTCAGTGCCCAAAATATTCCCTACAAATGTTCATTATTTTTGGTTTGGTGCAAAAGCCTTGCCAAAAATATCAAACAGTTAATAAGAACATTTTGAGAAACATTGAATGCAATTTTCCAGGGTTCTTTGCCCTTCTTGAATTAAATTTTGAGGCTTCCAAATTTCCTCAATTCAAGTTTCAAAAATTTAAACATGATGCAAGCAAGATGCAAAAACTAGGCGGCACCAGAAGCTAGGGATGTGACAGTGGCCTCAAAGACGAGGTCCTCCTCCAAGATCTGGCGGTCGACACGCATGTCAGCCATAGCGACCTCATCCGCGCATGCGGCCGCATGCTACTCATCTCCATGTTATACTACGTGTAAAATGGATGTGGGCGGCGCTTAATTGGAGGAGGGGGGCAGTGATTTTGGTGGAAGGTGTCGCTCCGTCAGTCGGGGCATGTGGGACGGGAAAGGAGGAGGATGGTGTGGGTGGTGTGTGGATTACCTGACCATATCGATGAGGTCGCGCTGCAAGAAGAAGGGTCAGCGGCGAGGATGCCACGAAGCAAGAAGAAGGGTTGCCAGCGAGGAGGCGGCGCTGCAAGAAGAAGGGTCGCCGGCGAGGAGGCGGCACTGCAAGAAGAAGGGTAGCCGGCGAGGAGGCGGCGCTGCAAGAAGAAGGGTAGCCGGCAAGGAGGCCGAGCTGGCACTAAGCTGTAGTGAAGGTTTGAACTTGGAAAGCGAGGAGGAACAGTGGAAATGTGGCTATTGGTAGGTGGGAGGGGGCGGGAAGATAGATATTTCCGTGGTGGCAAATTTTTTTCGCTCGGTGCCGCGAGAAACTGGTGCGCAAGTGTGGTTCAAGCGGGGACGGTGGACTGTAGACGACGAAGCTTCCTGCGTAAGCCAGACAAGATGGTGCACCAAGATATTTTATATCGCATCCCACATGATTCTTTCTAGTAAACTGTTTATGGTATACCTATTTTTTTCATTATGTTTAGAAAAGACAAAATGGTGTTACGGAAGGAAAGGATGGTGTTTGAATTTCTAGAACATTTAAGTACATCGAAAATGCAACTAGTACATGAGAGTCGTGTTTAAATTTGGAATTATTCCGGGTTCGTTTTGCATTTTTATGCATTAATTGAGTTTCTGGGCATTTAATGTGCATAATTCAAATTTGAACTACAAGCACATGCTCCAATGCACCAAAGTTTGCTGAAAAATCACATGTGTGTCTTTGGGTGAATTTATAGGTCCCATGCAAGAAATGGGAATAAAATTCAAACATCTGGGTGTCATGGCTCAGCCGGAATGATTGAGAAACTTGTTTTTTTTAATTCATGTAAATCCAAAACATGACTGAAAATCATGAACTTGGCATGGTGTCATGACATGGCACCAACATGTTGCAGTAAATTTTTTGGCCGAATTGGGACAAGCTTTGGTGTAAGCTTCTTGCAAACCGGAGCTTCCCTCAAGAATGCTCATGGTTCCGAGAGGGAACGTGTCACCTCCGTGTGCGAAACGACATACGTACACTGCCTTCTCCCGCCTTAATTTTTTTTACACATTCAGATTAGACCAAATAGAAGTACCGTGCTAAATTTTGGAATTATTCAGGGATCGTTTGGCCTTTTTTATATATTAATTGAGTTTCTGGGCATTTAATGTGCATAATTCAAATTTGAACTACAAGCACAGGCTCCCCTGCAGCAAAGTTGTTTGAAAAATCACATGTGTGTCCTTGGGTGAATTTCTAGGTCCCATGCAAGAGATGGGAGTGAAATTCAAACATCAGGGCGTCATGGATCGGCCGGAAAGATTGAGAAACTTGGTTTTTTAATTCCTGTAATTCCAAAACACTCTTGAAAATCATGAAACTTGGCATGGTCTCGTGACATGGCAACAACATGATGCGGTAATTTTTTTGGCCGAATTGGGACAAGCTTTGGTGTAAGCTTCTTGCAAACCGGAGCTTCCCGCAACAAGGCTCGTAGTTCCGAGAGGGAACGTGTCACCTCCGTGTGCGAAACGACATACATACACTGCCTTCTTCCGCCTTAATTTTTTTACACAGCAAGATTAGACCAAACAGAAGTACCGTGCTAAATTTTGGAATTATTCCAGGCTCGTTTCGCCTTTTTTATATAGTAACTGAGTTTCTGGGCATTTAATGTGCATAATTCAAATTTGAACTACAAGCACAGGCTCCAGTGCACCAAAGTTGTTTGAAAAATCACATGTGTGTCCTTGGGTGAATTTCTAGGTCCAATGCAAGAGATTGGAGTGAAATTCAAACATCTTGGCATCGTGGTCGGCCGTAAAGATTGAGAGGCCTGGTTTTTTAATTCCTATAATTTCAAAACATGCCTGAAAATCATGAAACTTGGCATGGTGTCATGACATGGCACCAACATGCTGCGGTAATTTTTTTGGCCAAATTGGGACAAGCTTTGGTGTAAGCTTCTTGCAAACCGGAGCTTCCCTCAAGAAGGCTCGTGGTTCCGAGAGGGAACTTATCACCTCCGTGTGCGAAACGACATACGTACACTGCCTTCTCCCGCCTTAATTTTTTTACACAGCCAGCTTAGACCAAATAGAAGTACCATGCTAAATTTTGGAATTATTCCGAGCTCGTTTTGCCTTTTTTATACATTAATTTAGTTTCTGGGCATTTAATGTGCATAACTCAAATTTGAACTACAAGCACATGCTCCAGTGCACCAAAGTTGTTCGAAAGTCACATGTGTGTCCTTGGGTGAATTTCTAGGTCCCATGCAAGAGATGGGAGTGAAATTCAAACATTTGGGCATTGTGGCTCGGTCGGAAAGATTGAGAAACTTGGTTTTTTAATTCCTGTAATTCCAAAACATGCCTGAAAATCATAAACTTGGCATGGTGTCATGACATGGCACCAACATGCTGCAGTAATTTTTTTGGCCGAATTGGGACAAGCTTTGGTGTAAGCTTCTTGCAAACCGGAGCTTCCCTCAAGAAGGCTCGTGGTTCCGAGAGGAAATGTGTCACCTCTGTGTGCGAAACGACACACGTACATTGCCTTCTCCCACCTTAATTTTTTTACACAGCCAGATTAGACCAAATAGAAGTACTGTGCTAAATTTTGGAATTATTCCGGATTCGTTTGGCCTTTTTTATACATTAGTTGAGTTTTTGGGCATTTAATGTGCATAATTCAAATTTGAACTACGAGCACAGGCTCCCGTGCAGCAAAGTTGTTTGAAAAATCACATGTGTGTCCTTGGATGAATTTCTCGGTCCCATGCAAGAGATGGGAGTGAAATTCAAACATCTGGGCGTCGTGGATCGACCGGAAAGATTGAAAAACTTGGTTTTTTAATTCTTGTAATTCCAAAACACGCCTGAAAATCATGAAACTTGGCATGGTGTCATGACATGGCACCAACAATGCTGTGGTAATTTTTTTGGCCAAATTGGGACAAGCTTTGGTGTAAGCTTCTTGCAAACCAGAGCTTCCCTCAAGAAGGCTTGTGGTTCCGAGAGGGAACGTGTCACCTCCGTGTGCGAAATGACATACGTACACTACCTTCTCCCTCCTTATTTTTTTACACAGACAGATTAGACCAAATAGAAGTACCATGCTAAATTTTGGAATTATTCCGGGTTCGTTTGGCCTTTTTTATACATTAATTGAGTTTCTGGGCATTTAATGTGCATAATTCAAATTTGAACTACAAGCACATGCTCCAGTGCACCAAAGTTGTTTGAAAAATCACATGTGTGTCCTTGGGTGAATTTCTAGGTCCCATGCAAGAGATGGGAGTGAAATTCAAACATCTGGGCGTCGTGGCTCGACCGAAATATTGAGAAATTTGGTTTTTTAATTCCTGTAATTCCAAAACATGCCTGAAAATCATGAAACTTCGCATGGTCTCATGACATGGCACCAACATGCTGTGGTAATTTTTCTGTCCGATTTGCGAAGGTGCACACATTAACAGTCAACAAAGTCATTTTGGAACAGGTGTTGTCACGTTACAAATCAGAAACACAAGTATTATTGAAATCGTGGGCATTCGACTTACCAACTACGTGCGGCCAAGTGTCCCCTTTTTTATTGGCTACGAGGTGTCGTGCGGGGTAGCTATTTGAGTACGGGAGGCATGCGATCAGACCCCCTGCGCGTGCTCATGGGGAGGAGAGCCCTTTGACAGCTACCAGCCACGCACCTCCCTCCCAACGTCTCAATTAATGGCGCCTGAGCACCTGTTCTACGGCATGGATATATGTCTCACTTGACTGAGATTTAAGAGAGAAAAATGAAAATCTGAAAATAAAGTTTTGCATGGATCTTGATGTTAGATCCGTCGGACCTATATAGCATCGACTGCGACTTATAGCAAGCATGATGAATATAAGGAAGATGATAGTGGATAATAATTGTCTTACATATTTAGAAACATAATTAAAAAAAGGCACATGCGGCAACGCCTGAAATACACAAGGGCAAAAGAAGAAGGAAGACAATGATCTGGCTCACTGATATCTACTATCTTGATGCGTTGCTTCAGGCCGTGGGAACTAGTCTCCGTGGCGAGCGGCGACGAGCTCTTTCTTGTCCTCAAGATGCTGCTTGAGAGCATCCACGGATTCATCCACCAGCCTTCTGCGATCGATGCCCAGCATGGCATTCTCGTCCATAAGTTTCTCGACGATGACGTCGGTCCTCTTCAACAAGGCAGTGGTCTGCTCCTACTGCTCCGCACTTCCAATGATCTTCGCCCTCAGCAGGTCGCTCTTGGCCCGGAGCTTCGCATTACTCTCATTTGGTTGTCGGATGACATCGGTAGACTGTTCAAACGAGGCTTTCAGGTCATCCTGCAACCTCTCCCACCTAGAGATCTGATCCATATGCCTAAGGACGAGGGCACGCATGCGCCTGTAAGAGTCCACGCCTGCCCGTGAGGCATTTTCCCAGGCCACTGCGGTGCGGGAGGACATCTCTGCTGCACTCGCGGCATGGCGGGACATCTCTTCTGCTTCCGCGGCGCGTCCGGACCAGTCTGTTGCATCGACGGTGCGGCGGGTCCTCCGTGCTGCTTCGGCGGCGCGGCGGGACCTCTCTGCTGCTACGGCCGTGCGGCGGGACATGTTGGCTGCTTTTGCAGCGAGGCGGGACATCTCTCGTGCTCCTGCTTCCAGGCTTGCCTCTCCCTGGTGGCAATCTCTCGACCCAGAACTCACGCTGGCCATGGCGGACGCAAGGGAACGATGATGAATGACTTGTTTGTTGTTTACTTTTTGTGGATGAGGAGTTGAGGAGGAATGTGCAGTCATCTTGGAGTAGTAGTATTTATAACCGCGTAGTAATTCCCTCCTAAGTGGGAAACAGTTTAGGTTTTGATCGGTGTGAACAGGTTTGCAATTTGGAATGTGACGGGACGCTGCCTCCCTCTTCTTCTAAAAAAATTGTGACGGGACGCATGCTCAAAATTTACTGACGGCTATAAGTGAGGCACTATTCCCGAAAGGCGTAACGTGGGCACGTACACCTTCTCGGCCGCATACATGGCGTTTGCACCTTATGGTGCACCGCAATAGGCAATATCAGCACACGTCTTGTTCCAACAACCGTGCGCGCTCGTTATTACCATCGCGCACACTTCTTTTAATTAGAATGGGTGTGCCCGTCTAGCGAACACACGTTGATCTATCTAACTGTTTCAGTTTGTTGTGGCTAATCGCAAACAGTTCATCTATGTGAAGTGTATGCCATCAATCACAGACACTTTGATCTGGCTTACCCGTTTCTGTTATGTTGCCTAATCGCAAACAGTTAATCCTTCTGACGCATATGCCCTCGATCACACACACCTTGATCTGGCTGACCGTTTCTTTTGTGTTGCCTAATCACAAACAGTTCATCCGAGTGAACCGTATGCTGTATATCGCATAGACCTTCATCCGGCTGCCCGTTTCTTTGTGTTGCCTAATCACAAACAGTTCATCCGAGTGAATTGTATGCTCTATATCGCACACGCCTTCATCAGGCTACCCGTTTCTTTTGTTCCGCCTCATCGCAAACAGTTCATTGGACTGAACCGTATGCACTGGATCGCACACGCAACTAAAATCTGAACCATGTTTGATGCATCCTCCATTGCAAACGTTTTGCACCTTTTTTGACGGGTTTTTTACATCCTCGTTTGTGATTGATGCAAACACAGTTTCGTGAAAGGGTCTCTGATCGTAGTGTCGCGTTAGCAGCATCCTGGAATAGTGGGCTCATGTTGGTTATTCTGCAAAAAAAATAGCTGGGCTAGCCATTTTCAGAAAGGAAAAAAACAAACCGGGCTGGTCATGTGCTAAACATATGAAATAAAAGCGTAGGCTAGACGGGCCACAGCTCCCGAACAACCCAGTCAATACCCTTCTCCGTCCTAAAAAAAACAAAATTACAGCGCGCTGCTACCTCTTGAGCACTGTGTTGGTTTTCCCTTAAAGAGGAAAGGGTGATGCAGTAAAGTAGCGTAAGTATTTCCCTCAGTTTTTGAGAACCAAGGTATCAATCCAGTAGGAGGCCACGCTCAAGTCCCTTGCACCTACACAAACAAATAAGAACCTCGCAACCAACACGATAAAGGGGTTGTCAATCCCTTCACGGTCACCTACGAGAGTGAGATCTCATAGAGATGATAAGATAATATTTTGGTATTTTTATGATAAAGAGTAAAAGTAAAGAAAGCAAGTAAACAGTAATGGAAATAATGGGAGATTAATATGATGGAAAATAGACCCGGGGGCCATAGGTTTCACTAGTGGCTTCTCTCAAGATAGGATAAGTATTACAGTGGGTGAACAAATTACTGTCGAACAATTGATAGAATTGAGCATAGTTATGAGAATATCTAGGTATGATCATTTATATAGGCATTACGTCCGTGACAAGTAGACCGAAACAATTCTGCATCTACTACTATTACTCCACACATCGACCGCTATCCAGCATGCATCTAGAGTATTAAGTTCATAAGAACAGAGTAATGCTTTAAGCAAGATGGCATGATGTAGAGGGGCAAACTCATGCAATATGATATAAACCCCATCTTTTTATCCTTGATGTCAACAATACAATGCGTGCCTTGCTGCCCTAACATCCTTTGGGAAAGGACACCGCAAGATTGAATCCAAAGCTAAGCACTTCTCCCATTGCAAGAAAGATCAATCTAGTAGGCCAAACCAAACTGATAATTAGAAGAGACTTGCAAATATAACCAATCATACATAAAAGAATTCAGAGAAGATTCAAATATTGTTCATAGATAATCTTGATCATAAACCCACAATTCATCGGATCTCGACAAACACACCGCAAAAGAAGATTACATCGAATAGATCTCCAAGAGAATCGAGGAGAACTTTGTATTGAGATCCAAAGAGAGAAGAAGCCATCTAGCTAATAACTATGGACCCGAAGGTCTGAGGTAAACTACTCACACATCATCGGAGAGGCTATGGTGTTGATGTAGAAGCCCTCCATGATCAATGCCCCTCCGTGAGACGCTTGAGAAAAGGCCCCAAGATGGGGTCTCACGGGTCTGAGAAGGTTGTGGTGGGGGAATTAGGTTTCGTGGTCGCTTACGATGGTTTGAATGCGTGAGGTATATATAGGAGGAAGAAGTAGGTCGGTGGAGCCACAAGAGGCCCACGAGGGTGGAGGCGGCGCCAGGGGGTAGGCGCGCCCCCTATCTCGTGTCTTCCTCGTCTGTTTCTTGACTTCCACTCCAAGTCCTCTGGTTCACGTTTGTTCCAAAAATCACGGTCCCGAAGGTTTCATTCCGCTTGGACTCCGTTTGATATTCTTTTTCTGCGAAACACTAAAATAGGCAAAAAAACAGCAATTTGGGCTGGGCCTCCGGTAAATAGGTTAGTCCCCAAAATAATATATAAGTGTATAAATAAGCCCATTAAACATCCAAAACAGAATATATAATAGCATGGAACAATAAAAAATTATAGATACATTGGAGACGTATCAAGCATCCCCAAGCTTAATTTCTGCTCGTCCTCGAGTAGGTAAATGATAAAAACAGAATTTTTGATGTGGAATGCTTCTTAGCATAATTCTCAATGTAAATCTTTTTATTGTGGCATGAATATTTAGATCCGAAAGATTCAAGATAAAAGTTTAATGTTGACAAAAAATAATACTTCAAACATGCAAACAAAGCAATTATGTCATCAAAATAACATAGCCAAAGAAAGCTTATCCCTACAAAATCATATACTTAGGCTATGTTTCAATATTGTCACACAAACGTTCTCATCATGCATAACCCCGATGACAAGCCGGGCAATTGGTTCATACTTTTAACGCGCTTCAGCCTTTTCAACTCTTACACAATACATGAGCGCAAGACATGGATATAGCACTATGGATGGAGTAAAGTATATTGATGGGGGTTATGAGAGAACACAAAAAAGGTAGAAAGTTTCGCATTGACGTGGCTAATCAATAGGCTATCGAGATGCCCATCAATTGATGTCCATCGGCGTTCTGGGAACGGGGGTCCCCAGACTTGCCTGCCTGCGGCTTGCGGCGTAGCTCAAAGGGGGCCCATCACGGCCCATCTTCATCAACACAAGCTCAAGACCCTCGCGAGGGGCCAAGCCTCACGGGGCGGACGACAGGGAGCTTCCTCAGGCACGGCCTCATCAGGCTGGCTCGCGAGGAGGCGGAGAGATCAAGGCGGGGTACCTCACGAGGTGCCCATGACGCAAGCCATGACGACCAAGGGCGCCAGGCGGGCACCAGCCCGCGCAGTGTCCTCCTTTCCTCTTTGGTGCAAAGGGAGCAAGCGCAGGCGAGAGCATCAAGCAAAGGCATCCATTTCGGTGCAACAAGACCAAGACCAGCCCAACGGCAGGAACGAAGTCATCGTGGAGCCCAAGCCGGCGTCACCACCAGAGCCTTTGACAGGCAAGGACCAACTTTAGTCAGGAGAAGTGTACCAGATGTTCCCCTTCAAAATGGCCAATTGTTGGCGCCCTTCCCGCTCAATATTTGGGGAAGAGGCCCAGGGCCTTCGCCTATAAATAGGACTTGCCACACACAGAGCTAGGGGCATCTTGAATCCTGCATCTGGCATCTTGAAGAGAGAGAGAAAGAGAAGGAGCGACTGAACTCCTCCAAGCAGTTCATCGCTCGGCCAAGAACAGACCCTCACGACGCTGTTCTTCCTTGTATTGTTCATCACCACCGGCCCAAGAGGCAATCCACCACACCACAAACTAGAGTAGGGTATTACACCACAATGGTGACCCGAACTAGTATAAACCTTGTGTCTCTTGTGTTGTTCCTTTCGTAGTTTAGATCCTAGCGAGGCGGCAGGGTGCAGGTAGGTAGAGGGCGAGATCTCCACGCGCACCCCAGTGTTCGAACCTCAAGGGTCTGCCGGAACCCGAAATACGACATTTGGCGCGCCAGGTAGGTGTGCGCCGGAGATTTCCTTTCCGCCACCACCGCGACCCGCCTTGCGATGAGCAGCGCGCCGCCCGCCCCGACCGCCAGCGCCAGCCAGGGCGAGGCTCGAGCCCTGGCCCGGCCTTTGCAACGGTGCGGTGGCGGACAAGTTCAAGCCGATGGCGCCGCCACGCTTCTGGCAACGCGCGACCGATCTGCTGGCCTTCCTGCTGGCGTACGAGGAGGCCGTCCTCGAAGCTGGAGGTGACGACAGGGTCATGGCCAACTGGCTTCCCATGGCCCTCACCAGCGCTCCGCGCGCATGGCTGCTCCACCTGCCGGCAGCCTCCGTGGCCTCTTGGGAAGAGCTGCGCGGCCTCTTCCTCACCCACCATGTTGCGCCGGCGCCCCCGGTCGTCGCGGCCCTCCTGGGCGGCTCGCAGGCGCCGCCTTCAAGTCACCACATCAAGCCATTCGTCCGCTGGGTCGGCGCCGCCTCCACGCGGCAGGCTCCCCCCCCCCCCCCCGGACTGGTCGGCGCCCAAGGCCAATCTGACCTTCAGCTCGGAGGACCACCCCTCCAACTCAGCCTGCTCGGGTGCGCTCCCCATGTTGTGCACCCCCACCATCTGCCAGGTGGCCGTCACCAGGACTCTCATCGTTGATGGCGCGGGCCTCAACATGCTCTTAGTTGAGGCCTTCAATCTCCTCTCCATACCCCGGGAGCGGCTGCAGCCCAGCCGGCCCTTCTCGGGCGTAGGGGGCGGGTCGTCCAGCTCCTTGGGACAGATCGGGCTCCTGGTAACTTTCGGCACCTACGACAACTTCCGCACGGAGCTGGTCGATTTCGACATCGCCCCCATCGGCCTCCCCTATAATGCCATCCTCGGCTACCCAGCACTGGCCCAATTCATGGCGCGACTCACCCGGGCGTACAACCTCATGAAGATGCCGGGAGCAACGGTGTCCTCACCGTGCACAGGGACACCGGAGATGCGTTGCAGTACTCAAGCTCGCCTTCAAGACGGCGGCGCCAAAGACAGCTCCGCCGACGCTGAGAACCCCGAGCCCAAGGGGCTGCACCAACCAAGAAGAAGCAGTTGTTCACCCAAGACAAGCCGGAGACCAAGCAAATACACATCGGCGAGGACGGGTCCACTGACACCACTTTCACCATAGGCGCCAACCTCGAGCCCGAGCAGGAGGAGGCCCTGGTCAAGTTCCTGCGCGCAAACAAGAAGGTATTCGCCTGGGAGCCTGATCAGTTGGCGGGGATCCCTAGGGGCGTAATCGAGCATCACCTCCACGTGTGCCCCAACGTACGCCCCGTGATGCAGAAAGCGAGGCGGCAGTCCACTGAAAAGCAAGCCTTCATCGTCCAGGAGACCCGCAAACTAGAAGCCGCTGGGGTCATTCGCGAGGTCAGATATCCGTATTGGTTGGCCAACCCTGTCATTGTGCCAAAGAAGGGAGGGAAGGAGCGCATGTGTGTCGACTTCACCAACCTCAACAAGGCATGCCCACAAGATCCGTTCCCGCTCCCTCGCATAGACCAGATCGTCGATTCCACCGCTGAGTGCGACCTGTTATGCTTCTTGGATGCCTTCTCCGGGTATCACCATATCAAGATGGCGGTAGAAGACGTGGAAAAGACGGCCTTCGACCCGTGTGGGGTGTCTTGCTACGTGCATACCATTCGGGCTGCACAACGCAGGGCGACCTTCCAGCGGCTGATGCACATCACCTTGGGTCCGCAGCTCGGGAAGAATGTTGAGGCTTACGTCGATGACATTGTGGTGAAGTCTCGGGAGGCCAGGACCCTGATACAAGACCTGGAGGAAACCTTCGCGAGCCTCAACACAGTGAACCTATGGCTCAACCCGGAGAAGTGTGTGTTTGGAGTCCCCTCGGGCAAGCTCTTGGGCTTCCTCGTAGCCCACCGGGGCATCGAGGCTAACCCAGAAAAGGTCAAGGCGGTCGAGGACATGAGCCCGCCAAAGACCCTCAGGGAAATGCAGAAGCTCACTGGGCGCGTGACTGCGCTAGGGCGCTTCATCTCCAAGTTGGGGGAACGAGCGCTGCCTTTCTTCCAGCTAATGAAGAAAAAGGGACCCTTTGAATGGACTGAAGAGGCCGACAAGGCGTTTCAAGATCTCAAGAAGTACCTAACCAGCCCTCCGGTCATGGTGGCCCCACGCCCGCAGGAACCTCTGGTGCTCTACCTCGCCGCCACTCCCTACTCCGCCAGCGCAGCTCTGGCGGCGGTTAGGGAAGAGCGTCAAACCAAAACCAAAACAGCACCCCAGGTCAAGGCAAAGCAGGAACAAGGAAGACCCACAGAAACCAGTACCACAGCTGAGAAGGATCAGCCGCCGCAGGGGAGCGCACTGGGAATGGAAGAGGCCACTCCCCCAGACTACCAGCCTCTGGAGGCTCCATCGCCTCAGGAGGCACCACGGTCCCCAGAGGGCGCCATCGGCGCTGGCGCTCCAAACCTCGTTGAGCACCCAGTGTACTTCATCAACACGGTGTTGCGGGACGTGAGGGCACAGTACCCCATGCCTCAGAAACTCCTCCTCGCGCTACTGGTGGCCTCGCGCAAGCTGCGGCACTATTTTCAGGGTCACCCCATCAAGGTCGTCTCAGCATACCCCTTGGAAAGGGTGCTCAGGAGCCCTAACTCAGTCGGAAGGGTCGCCGAGTGGAACATTGAACTGCAAGCGTTTCAGCTTGAATTCAGCACGACCAGAGTCATCAAGGGGGCCGCATTAGCGGATTTTGTGGCAGAATGGACGGAGGCACCGGGCCTCAAGGCCGATGAGGATCGGTCCCTCTCCCCGGGAAGCGAAGCACCAGAAGGCTGGGTCATGTACTTCGATGGGGCGTTCTCTAGGCATGGCGCTGAGGCTGGGGCGGTGCTCATATCTCCCACTCAGGACAAGCTCTACTACGTTGTGCAACTCTGTTTCCAGCAAGGTGAAAATGTCTCCAACAACATAGCGGAGTATGAAGGTCTAATAGCGGGCTTGAAGGCTGCAGCTGCCCTAGGGGTGAAGCGCCTTACCATTAAGGGCGATTCGCAGCTCCTCGTCAATTTCTCCAACAAGGTGTACGAGCCAAAAGATGAGCACATGGAAGCCTACCTTGCAGAGGTCCGCAGGATGGAGAAGCAGTTCTGGGGGTTAGAGTTGCAGCATGTGCCCCGCGGCACCAATCAGGAGGCCGACGACATCGCCAAACGAGCATCCAGGTGGTTACCTCAGGAGCCTGGCATCTTCGGGAGGCTTTTCTTCCTTGTATTGTTCATCACCACCGGCCCAAGAGGCAATCCACCACACCACAAACTAGAGTAGGGTATTACACCACAATGGTGGCCCGAACTAGTATAAACCTTGTGTCTCTTGTGTTGTTCCTTTCGTAGTTTAGATCCTAGCGAGGCGGCAGGGTGCAGGTAGGTAGAGGGCGAGATCTCCGCGCGCACCCCAGTGTTCGAACCTCAAGGGTCTGCCGGAACCCGAAATCCGACAATGTCAATGAGAGGAGTAGGGATTGCCATGCAACGGATGCACTAGAGCTATAAATATATGAAAGCTCAACAAAAGAAACTAAGTGGGTGTGCATCCAACTTGCTTGCTCACAAAGACCTAGGGCATTTTGAGGAAGCCCATCATTGGAATATACAAGCCAAGTTCTATAATGAAAAATTTCCACTAGTATATGAAAGTGACAACATAGGAGACTCTCTATCATGAAGATCACGGTGCTATTTTGAAGCACAAGTGTGGAAAAAGGATAGTAACATTGTCCCTTCTCTCGTTTTCTTTCATTTTTTGGGCCTTCTCCTTTTTTCTTTGGCCTCTTTTTATTTTATTTTATTGATTTAGTCCGGAATCTCATCCCGACTTGTGGGGGAATCATAGTCTCCATCATCCTTTCCTCACATGGGACAATGCTCTAATAATGATGATCATCACACTTTTATTATTTACAACTCAATACTTAGAACAAAATATGATTCTATGTGAATGCCTCCGGCGGTGTATCGGGATATGCGATGAATCAAGAGTGACATGTATGAAAAAATTATGAATAGTGGATTTGCCACAAAATACGATGTCAACTACATGATCATGCAAAGCAATATGACAATGATGAAGCATGTCATAATAAACGGAATGGTGGAAAGTTGCATGGCAATATATCTCGGAATGGATATGGATATGACAATGATGAAGCGTGTCATAATAAGCGTATCATATCACGGGGTTTGGATGCACCGGCGAAGTCTGCACCAACTCTCAAGGTGAGAAAGGGCAATGCACGGTACCGTAGAGGCTATAAATTGTGGAAGGTTGAGAGTGCGTATAATCCATGGACTCACATTAGTCATAAAGAACTCATATACTTGTTGCAGAATTTTATTAGCCCTCGAAGCAAAGTACTATTACGCATGCCCCTAGAGGGATATATTGGTAGGAAAAGACCATCGCTCGTCCCCGACCGCCACGCACACCGTCGGAGAAGGCTGAGATGATGGCCTCCTCGGTCACCTTGGGAATCTTGAGGCGTGCGTTGTTGAAGCGCTGGATGTACTTCTGCAGGGTCTCCCCTGGCTGCTGCTTGATGTGGCGCATGTCGCTCACGGCAGGAGGCCGGTCACGAGTACCTTGGAAGTTGGCGATGAAGCGGGTGCGCATCTCGTCCCAGGAGGAGATCGTGCAGAGCCGAGTTCGATGGCAGTGCGGGCCCGTCCTTGAGTGCCATGGGAAACCAGTTCGCCATGACCTTCTCGTCTCCGTTGGCGGCCTCGATGCCCAGCTCGTAGAGCTGGAGGAACTCCGCTGGGTCGGCCGTGCCGTCATAGCGAGGAGGCAGGTCTGGCTTGAACTTGCCGGGCCACGCGACGCTGCGCAGCTCGGTGGTGAAGGCGCGGCAGCCTGCTATGGCCACTGGGGCCTTTGGTGACGACGAGCCTGGTCTTGCGGGTCCCCATGCGCTGCCGCTGGGAGCAACGCGGGGTCTTGGCGTGCTGGAGCAGGAGCGCGGTCGTGATGGGCCAGTGAGGGGAGCACTCGGGCAGCTTCTTGGGGGCGAGGGACCTCTTGACAGCTCTGCTCTTGCTATCTTTGGTGCCCGGACAGTGGGTTCCGCCCGAGGCCACGCGCCTTGGGGCTAAGGCGCTTTCTTTAGGGGAGGCGGCTGAGGCGCCCTGAGCTTCATCGCCCTTGGGCGCGGTGCAGCGAGAAGGACGGCGCGGGGGAGCCCCCTGCGGTGCGGACGAGCTCGGCGACGCGGTCGAGCCACTCTTCGTAGATGTCGTCGACAGGGCGGTAGCGCAGGGGCTCGTTTGCTGCGATGAGCGCGGCCCGAGCCTCCATGGGCGCGCGGAGTGCGCGAGACGAAGAACCAGTTGGGGCGAGTGAAGGAGTAGCGGTACGGCCGTCTCACCTTACGGACGGATGCTGGTACGATGCTTGCTGCTTGTTCCCCGCCGGGCCGGTGGCGGCGTTGAAGGCAGGCGACGGGGAACGGCGGGGGCGGCCGCCGACGGGGCCGTCTGACGACTGGTAGCGAGCGGCTCGGCGCTTGGTGCGGGCCCGACGAGCGTCTGACATGGATGCGATGGGCGGCGAAGAACAGGGCAGCGGAAGACGGACTCCAGTGCACCCCTACCTGGCGTGCTGAATGTCGGGTTTCGGGTTCCGGCAGACCCTCTAGGTTCGAACTCTGGGGTGCACGCGGAGATCTCACCCCCTACCTGTTGGAAATATGCTCTAGAGGCAATACTAAATTAGTTATTATTATTATATTTCCTTGTTCATGATAATCGTTTATTATCCGTGCTATAATTGTATTGATAGGAAACTCAGATACATGTGTGGGTACATAGACAACACCATGTCCCTAGTAAGCCTCTAGTTGACTAGCTCGTTGACCAATAGATGGTAACGGTTTCCTGACCATGGACATTGGATGTCGTTGATAACGGGATCACATCATTAGGAGAATGATGTGATGGACAAGACCCAATCCTAAGCCTAGCACAAAGATCGTGTAGTTCGTATGCTAAAGCTTTTCTAATGTCAAGTATCATTTCCTTAGACCATGAGATTGTGCAACTCCCGGATACCGTAGGAATGCTTTGGGTGTACCGAACGTCACAACGTAATTGGGTGGCTATAAAGGTACCCTACGGGTATCTCCGAAAGTGTCTGTTGGGTTGGCAGGAATCGAGACTGGGATTTGTCACTCCGTGTGACGGAGAGGTATCTCTGGGCCCACTCGGTAGGACATCATCATAATATGCACAATGTGACCAAGGAGTTGATCACGGGATGATGTGTTACGGAACGAGTAAAGAGACTTGCCGGTAACGAGATTGAACAAGGTATGGAGATACCAACGATCGAATCTCGAGCAAGTACTATACCGGTAGACAAAGGAAATTGAATACGGGATTGATTGAATCCTTGACATCGTGGTTCATCCGATGAGATCATCGTGGAACATGTGGGAGCCAACATGGGTATCCAGATCCCGCTGTTGGTTATTGGTCGGAGAGTTGTCTCGGTCATGTCTACGTGTCTCCCGAACCCGTAGGGTCTACACACTTAAGGTTTGGTGACGCTAGAGTTGTTATGGGAAATATTATGTGGTTATCGAAGGTTGTTCAGAGTCCCGGATGAGATCCCGGACATGACGAGGAGCTCCGGAATGGTCTGGAGGTCAAGATCGGTATATTGGACGAAGGGTATTGGAGTCTGGAATTGTTCCGGGGGTACCAGGACATGACCAGCGTGTGCGAAAGGGGTTTCGGAGGCCCAGGCAAGCGTTGGGGGGCCTTATGGGCCAAGGGGAGAGGGTACATCAGCCCACTAAGGGGCTGAGCGCCCCTCCCACCCCATCTCACGTAACCAGGAGAGGTGGGGGTGCCACCCCTAGGGCAGCCGCCCCTCCCGGCTTGGGGGCAAGTTTCCTAGGGTGTGGTGGCGCCCAAACCCATCTACGGTTTCCCCTGTGGCCGCCGCCCCTCCCCTAGGGAACCCTAGGGCGCCTCCCCCTCCTCCCTTCCCCCTATATATAGTGAGGGAGAGAGAGGGAAGCCGCACCCTTCCCTTGGCGCAGCCCTCTCCCTCCTCCAACACCTCCTCCTCCTCCTCCGTAGTGCTTGGCGAAGCCCTGCCGGAGAACCACGAGCTCCATCACCACCATGTCGTCGTGCTGTCCGAGTTCTCCCTCAACTTCTCCTCTCCCCTTGCTGGATCAAGAAGGAGGAGACATCACCGGGCTGCACGTGTGTTGAACGCGGAGGCGCCTTGGTTCGGCGCTTAGATCGGAATCAATCGCGATCTGAATCGCTATGAGTACGACTCCTGCATCCGCGTTCTTGGAACGCTTCCGCTTAGCGATCTTCAAAGGTATGAATATGCTCATCCTCTCCCTCTCTTGTTGCTAGAATCTCCATAGATTGATCTTGGTGTTGCGTAGAAATTTTTGAATTTATGCTACGTTCCCCAACAGTGGCATCATGAGCTATGTCTATTGCGTAGATTCTATGCACGAACAGAACACAAGTTGTTGTGGGCGTCAATTTTGTCAATTTACTTGCCGTTACTAGTCTTATCTTGATTCGGCGGCATCGTGGGATGAAGCGGCCCGGACCGACCTTACATGTACTCTTACGTGAGACAGGTTCCACCGACTGACATGCACTTGTTGCATAAGGTGGCTAGAGGGTACAAGTCTCTCCCACTTTAGTCGGATCGGATTCGATGAAAAGGGTCCTTATGAAGGGTAAATAGCAATTGACATATCACGTTGTGGTTTTTGCGTAGGTAAGAAACGTCCTTGCTAGAAACCCATAGCAGCCACGTAAAACATGCAAACAACAATTAGAGGACGTCTAACTTGTTTTTGCAGGATATGCTATGTGATGTGATATGGCCAAAAGAATGTGATGAATGATATGTGATGTATGAGATTTGATCATGTTCTTGTAACAGGAATCACGACTTGCATGTCGATGAGTATGACAACCGGCAGGAGCCATAGGAGTTGTCTTAATTTATTGTGTGACCTGCGTGTCAATGAACAACGCCATGTAATTACTTTACTTTATTGCAAAACCGTTAGCCATAGTAGTAGAAGTAATACTTGGCGAGACAATTTCATGGAGACACGATGATGGAGATCATGGTGTCATGCCAGTGATAATGATGATCATGGAGCCCCGAAGATGGAGATCAAAAGGAGCAAAATGATATTGGCCATATCATGTCACTTTTTGATTGCATGTGATGTTTATCATGTTTATGCATCTTATTTGCTTAGAACGACGGTAGTAAATAAGATGATCACTCATTAAAATTTCAAGAAAGTGTTCCCCCTAACTGTGCACCGTTGCAAAAGTTCGTTGTTTCGAAGCACCACGTGATGATCGGGTGTGATAGACTCTAACGTTCACATACAACGGGTGTAAGACAGATTTACACATGCGAAACACTTAGGTTGACTTGACGAACCTAGCATGTACAGACATGGCCTCGGAACACAAGAGACCGAAAAGTCGAGCATGAGTTGTATGGTAGATACGATCAACATGAAGATGTTCATCGATGATGACTAGTCCGTCTCACGTGATGATCGGACACGGCCTAGTTGACTCGGATCATGTAATCACTTAGATGACTAGAGGGATGTCTATCTGAGTGGGAGTTCATTAGATGAACTTAATTATCCTGAACATAGTCAAAAGCCCTTTGCAAATTATATCATAGCTCGCGCTTAAGTTCTACTGTTTTAGATATGTTCCTAGAGAAAATATAGTTGAAAGTTGACAGTAGAAATTATGCGGACAGTAGAAGGCTTATGTCCTTAATGCGCCGCTCGGTGTGCTGGACCTTGAACGTGTTCTGTGGATGTTGCGAACATCTGACATACACGTTTTGATGACTACATGATAGTTCAGTAATGTTAAATGGTTTAGAATTGAGGCACCAAAGACTTTTTTGAAATGTCGCGGAACATATGAGATGTTTCGAGGGCTGAAATTGGGATTTCAGGATCGTGCCCACGTCAAGAGGTATAAGACCTCCGACGAGTTTCTTAGCCTGCAAACTAAGGGAGAAAAGCTCAATCGTTGAGCTTGTGCTCAGATTGTCTGAGTACAACAATCACTTGAATCGAGTGGGAGTTAACCTTCCAGATGAGATAGTGATGTTTCTCCAAAGTCATTGCCACCAAGCTGCTAGAGCTTCGTGATGAACTATAGCATATCAGGGATAGATATGATGATAGTTGAAATATTCGCGATGTTTGACACCGCAAAAAGTAGAAATCAAGAAGGAGCATCAATTGTTGATGGTTAGTGAAACCACTAGTTTCAAGAAGGGCAAGGGCAAGAAGGGGTACTTCATGAAACGGCAAATCAGTTCTTTGCTCTAGTGAAGAAACCCAAGGCTGAACCCAAACCCGAGACTAAGTGCTTCTGTGATGAGAGGAACGGACACTGAAGCAGAACCACCCTAGATACTTGGTAGATAAGAAGGCAGGCAAGGTCGACAGAACTATATTGGATATACATTATATTAATGTGTACTTTACTAGTACTCCTAGTATAACCAGGGTATTAGATACCGGTTCGGTTGCTAAGTGTTAGTAACTCGAAATAAAAGCTACGGAATAAACGGAGACTAGCTAAAGGTCAGCTGACGATATGTGTTGGAAGTGTTTCCAAGCTTGATGTGATCAAGCATCATGCGCTCCTCTACCATCGAGATTGGTGTTAAACCTAAATAATTGTTATTTGGTGTTTGCGTTGAGCATAGACATGATTGGATTATGTCTATCACAATACGGTTATTCATTTAAGGAGCATAATGGTTACTCTGTTTATTTGAATAATACCTTCAATGGTGTTGCACCTAAAATGAATGGTTTATTGAATCTCGATCGTAGTAATACACATGTTCATGCCAAAAGATATAAGATAATACCACATACTTGTGGCACTGCAATTTGAGTCATATTGGTATAAAACGCATGAAGAAGCTCCATGCTGATGGATCTTTGGACTCACTCGTTTTGAAAAGTTTGAGACATGCGAACCATGTCTATTGGTATGTACGCATGAAGAAGCTCCGTGCAGATGGATCGTTTGGACTCACTTGATTTTGAATCACTTGAGACATGCAAATCATACCACATGGGCAAGATGACTGAAAGCCTCGTTTTTAAGTAAAATGGAACAAGAAAGCAACTTGTTGGAAATAATACATTTTGATGTGTGCAGTCCAATGAGTCTTTGAGGCACTTGATGGATATCGTTATGTTCTTACTTCACAGATGATTTGAGTAGATACTGAGTATATTTACTCGATGAAACATAAGTCTGAATTATTGAAAGGTTCAAGTAATTTTAGAGTGAAGTTGGAGATCGTCGTGACAAGAGGATAAGATGTCTATGATATGATCATAGAGATGAAAATCTGAGTTGCGAGTTTGGCACACAATTAAGACATTGTGGAAATTGTTTCACAACCAATACCGCCTGGAACACCATAGTGTGATGGTGTGTCCGAACATCATAACTGCACCCTATTGGATATGGTGCATACCATGATGTCTCTTATCGAATTACCACTATCGTTTATGGGTTAGGCATTAGAGACAACCGCACTCACTTTAAATAGGGCACCACGTAATTCCGTTGAGACGACACCGTATGAACTATGGTTTGGAGAAACCTGAGTTGTCGTTTCCTAAAAGTTTGGGGCTGTGAAACTTATGTGAAAAAGTTTCAGGCTGATAAGCTCGAACCCAAAGCGGAAAAATGCATCTTCATAGGACACCCAAAAACAGTTGGGTATACCTCCTATCTCAGATCCGGAAGCAAAAGGGATTGTTTCTAGTAACGGGTCCTTTCTCAAGGAAAAGTTTCTCTCGAAAGAATTGAGTGGGAGGATGGTGGAGACTTGATGAGGTTATTGAACCATCACTTCAACTAGTGTGTAGCAAGGCACAGGGAGTTGTTCCTGTGGCACCTACACCAATTGAAGTGGAAGCTTATGATAGTGATCATGAAACTTCGGATCAAGTCACTACCAAACCTCATAGGTCGACAAGGATGCGTCTTTGCTTGAGTGGTACGTACTCCTGTCTTGGAGGTCATGTTGCTAGACAACAATGAACCTACGAGCTATGGAGAAGCAATGGTGGGCCCGGATTCCGGCAAATGGCTCGAGGCCATAAAATCCGAGAGAGGATCCATGTATGAAACAAGTGTAGACTTTGGAAGAACTACTTGATGGTCGTAAGGCTGTTGGGTACAGATGGATTTTAAGAGGGAAGACAGACAATGATAGTATGTGTCACCATTAAGAAAGCTCAGCTTGTCGCTAAGATGTTTCCGACAAGTTCAAGGAGTTGACTACGATGAGACTTTCTCACTCGTAGTGATGCTAAGAGTTTGTTGGAATCTTATTAGCAGTTACTGCATTATTTATGAAATATTGCAGATAGGATGTCAAAACATTGTTTCCTCGAAAATTTTCTTGAGGAAAGGTTGCATGTGATACAACCATAAGGTTTTTGTCAATCCTAAAAGATGCTAACAAGTATGCAAAGCTCCAGCAATCCTTCTAAGGACTGGAGTAAGCATCTCGGAGTTGGAATATATGCTTGATGAGATGATCAAAGATTTTGCGTTTGTACAAAGTTTATGAGAAACTTGTATTTCCAAAGAAGTGAGTGGGAGCACTATAGAATTTCTGATGAGTATATGTTGTTGACTATTGTTGATCAGAAATGATGTAGAGTTTCCGGAAAGCATATAGGGTTATTTGAAAAGTGTTTTTTCAATAGAAAACCTGGATTAAGCTGCTTGAACATTGAGCATCAAGATCTATAAGGATAGATAAAAAACGCTTAATGGTACTTTCAAATGAGCACATACCTTGACATGATCTTGAAGGTGTTCAAGATGGATCGATCCAAAGAAGGAGTTCTTGCCTGAGTTGTAAGGTATGAAGTTAAGACTTAAAGCTCGACCACGAAGTAAGAAAGAGAAAGGATTTAATGTCGCCCCTATGCCTTAGCCATAGGCTCTATACAAGATGTCATGCTTTGTACACTGATATGTGCCTTGCCACGTGTCCGGCAAGGGGTCCAAGAGTGATCCAGGAATGGATCATTGGACAGCGGTCAAAATTGTCCTTGGAGTAATAAGGACATGTTTCTCGATTATGGAGGTGATAAAGAGTTCGGCATAAAGGGTTACGTCGATGCAAGCTTTAACACCTATCCGAATGACTCTGAGTAGCAAACCGGATACGTATAGTGGAGCAACCATTTGGAATAGCTCCAAGTGGAGCGTGGAAGCAGCATTTACAATATGACCTAGAGATTTGCGAAGTACATACGGATATGAATGTTTCAGACCCGTTGACTAAAACCTCTCTCACAAGCAAAACATGATCAAACCCCAGAACTCATTGAGTCTTAATCACATGATGATGTGAACTAGTTGGATGTTGGTCACATGGCGATGTGACCTATGAGTTTTAATCACATGGCGATGTGAACTAGATTATTGACTCTAGTGCAAGTGGGAGACTGTTGGAAATATGCTCTAGAGGCAATAATAAATTAGTTATTATTATTATATTTCCTTGTTCATGATAATCGTTTATTATCCATGCTATAATTGTATTGATAGGAAACTTCGGATACATGTGTGGGTACATAGACAACACCATGTCCCTAGTAAGCCTCTAGTTGACTAGCTCGTTGATCAATAGATGGTTACGGTTTCACGACCATGGACATTGGATGTCGTTGATCACGGGATCACATCATTAGGAGAATGATGTGATGGACAAGACCCAATCCTAAGCCTAGCACAAAGATCGTGTAGTTCGTATGATAAAGCTTTTCTAATGTCAAGTATCATTTCCTAAGACCATGAGATTGTGCAACTCCCGGATACCGTAGGAATGCTTTGGTGTACCAAACGTCACAACGTAACTGGGTGGCTATAAAGGTACACTAAGGGTATCTCCGAAAGTGTTTGTTGGGTTGGCACGAATCGAGACTGGGATTTGTCACTCCGTGTGACGGAGAGGTATCTCTGGGCCCACTCGGTAGGACATCATCATAATGTGCACAATGTGACCAAGGAGTTGATCACGGGATGATGTCTTACGGAATGAGTAAAGAGACTTGCCGGTAACGAGATTGAACAAGGTATGGTGATACCGACGATTGAATCTCGGGCAAGTACTATACCGGTAGACAAAGGGAATTGAATACGGGATTGATTGAATCCTTGACATCGTGGTTCATCCGATGAGATCATCGTGGAACATGTGGGAGCCAACATGGGTATCCAGATCCCGCTGTTGGTTATTGGCCGGAGATTTGTCTCGGTCATGTTCACGTGTCTCCCGAACCCGTAGGGTCTACACACTTAAGGTTCGGTGGCGCTAGAGTTGTTATGGGAAATAGTATGTGGTTACGAAGGTTGTTGAGTCCCGGATGAGATCCCGGACATGACGAGGAGCTCTGGAATGGTCCGGAGGTGAAGATCGGTATATTGGACGAAGGGTATTGGAGTCCGGAATTGTTCCGGGGTACTGGTGATGACCAGTGTCCGAAAGGGGTTTGGAGGCCCGGCAAGCGTTGGGTGGCCTTATGGGCCAGGGAGAGGGCACATCAGCCCACTAAGGGCTGAGCGCCTCCCACCCCATCTCACGTAACCAGGAGAGGTGGGGGCGCCACCCCTAGGGCAGCTGCCCCTCCCGGCTTGGGGGCAAGTTTCCTAGGGTGTGGTGGCGCCCAAACCCATCTAGGGTTTCCCCTGTGGCCGCCGCCCCTCCCCTAGGGAACCCTAGGGCGCCTCCCCCTCCTCCCTTCCCCCAATATATAGTGAGGGAGAGAGAGGGCAGCCGCACCCTTCCCCTGGCGCAGCCCTCTCCCTCCTCCAACACCTCCTCCTCCTCCGTAGTGCTTGGCGAAGCCTGCTTGGGAGAACCACGAGCTCCATCACCACCATGCGGTCGTGGCTGGGAGTTCTCCTCAACTTCTCCTCTCCCTTGCTGGATCAAGAAGGAGGAGAGGTCACCGGCTGCGTGTGTTGAACGCCGAGGCGCCTGTGGTTCGGCGCTTAGATCGAATCAACCGCGATCTGAATCGCCACTGATACGACTCCTTCATCCAGCGTTCTTGCAACGCTTGCGCTTAGCGATCTTCAAAGGTATGAAGATGCTCATCCTCTCCCTCTCTTGTTGCTAGAATCTCCATAGATTGATCTTGGTGTTGCGTAGAAAATTTTGAATTTCTGCTACGTTCCCTAACACTACCTACCTGCACCTCGTCGCCTTGCTAGGATCTAAACTACCAAAGGAACAACACAAGAGACACAAGGTTTATACTGGTTCGGGCCACCATTGTGGTGTAACACCCTACTCCAGTGTGTGGTGTGGTGGATTGCCTCTTGCGCTGATGATGAACAATACAAGGAAGAACATCCTCGCTTGGGTGAGGTGTTCTTGTGGCTAGGCTCTCGATCGGATTGGATCAAGCTGAGATGATGTGAGATGTCCGGATCCTCTTCTCTCCTCTCCCCGATCGCTTGATCTCTAGCTCTGTTCTCGATTCCGGATCCATGATGCCTCTACCCTGTCGGTGGCTAGTCCTATTTATAGGCAAAGGCCCTGGGCCTCTTCCCAAATATTGAGCGGGAAGGGCGCCAACAATTGGCCATTTTGAAGGGGAACATCTAGTACACTTATCCTGACTAAAGTTGGTCCCTGCCTGTCAAAGGCTTTTGTGGTGACGCCGACTTGGGCTCCACGATAACTTCCTTCCTGCCGTTGTGACGGTCTTGGTCTTGTTGCACCGAAACGGATGTCTTTGCTTGATGCTCTCGCCTGCGCTTGCCCCTTTGCACCAAAGAGGAAATGAGGACACTGCGCGGGCTGGCGCCCTTGGTCGTCATGGCTTGCGTCATGGGCACCTCGTGAGGTACCCCGCCTTGATCTCTCCGCCTCCTCGCGAGCCAGCCTGACGAGGCCGTGCCTGAGGAAGCTTCCTGTCGTCCGCCCCGCGAGGCTTGGCCCCTCGTGAGGGTCTTGAGCTTGTGCTGATGAAGATGGGCCGTGTTGGGCCATCCCTTGAGCCAAGCCGCAGGCCGCAGGCAGGCAAGTCTGGGTACCCCCGTTCCCAGAACGCCGACATTTACCTTGTCTAAGATGTACACAGATGGTGTCGTATCCCGTGGTTTACCTTCATCTTGCACCTGCAAATCATGTCTGACACCCACGTGTGTCAAATCAATCCTAGATTTTAAGGTACCTTTTGTCTTGCCTTCAATATTAAGAGGTGTGCCGATAATGTTGTCACATATATTTTTCTCGATGTGCATCACATCAAGATTGTGCCGTAGATGCAAATCTTTCCAATACTCCAAGTCCCACAAAGTGGACCTGCGGGTAAACAATAACCTCTCTTCTGCCCTGCCACGCTTCCTTTTCCTGCTACCAATACCAGGATGGTTTCCTGGTGTAATATGCCTGACCTTTTCTAATTCCACTTGCAACTCATCGGAGGTGAGCCTATTTGGCGCATCACGGTTTTCATGATTTGCATTAAACACATGTCTTCGGTATTTTGTAGGATGCGGCCTGTCCTTGGCAAGGAAACGGCGGTGTCCAATGTAAAAGATCTTGCTAAGTATTGGGTATGACAGCGGATTCCTGTCACAGCGAACACATGCATTGTAACCATGTGTCGTTCGCCCTGACATAGTGCCCAAAGCCGGATAATCATGGATGCACCAAATTATAACAGCACGCAGAAAGAAATCAGCTGGTGGGCTGCTATATAGGTCTCGAGTGAGAACACCCCTCCATAGCTGTTGAAGTTCCTCCACAAGAGGCTCCATGAATAAATCAAAATCCTTTGCAGGACTTTTTGGGCATGGGATGAGCAAGGCCATCATGTAGTTTGATTCTTTGGTGCAGACATTTGGAGGCATGTTGCAAGGGATAACAAGCACTGGCCACATGCTATATGTGGCGCTCTGGTGGCCAAATGGGTTAAATCCATCTGAAGCTAAGTGTAACATCCCAAATTTCCCATTTGGAATGTTTTACAATTATAACCAAGCATCTATGCATATTGTTTGAATTGAGTGACATTTGAAGTATTTTAGAGGCTTTTGAGTTTGACCAATTTGAATTCAAATTGGCAGTTGAAATTTATTTCAAAACAATGCCTGACAAATACTTGAGAAAAAGTATGAGAGGAGTAAACATGACACTCCAAAAATGTCAGATGAAAAATGTTGCCAAAAAGTTTGAATTCAAATCTGATTTTATTTGGGATTTATAGAAAATGTTTTTTTTAAGTTTGAGTTTTGCCCCTGGAAAAATGTTCAAATTGTAGGGTAAATTCCCCTGATTATTTTGATATATATGTCCTATATAAATATATATATATATTTTATATATTTCCCCCTCTCCCTAATTCAAACAAAAAGGAAAAAGAAAAACCCCAGGCGCCAGCCAGGCCAACCGGCCAAGCCAGCGCCGAGGTAGCCCACCAGGCGCAGCCCAGGCGCAGCCCAGGCGCATCTCACCACGCCCGAGCCGGCCTGCCCCGCGCCGCCCCGACCGAAACCCCTCCCCCTCGGTCGCCCGACCGGAACCCCTCCTCCCTCTCTCGCAGACGCCCCGGGCCCACTCCTTCTTCTTTCCCCTCGCCCACGCCTCGCCACGCCAACCACCGCTGCCACGGAATCTCAGAGATCCCGGGATCGTCTCCCATTTGCCCCCTCCTCCAAGCCGACCCCCCCTATATATACCCTTCCCCTCACCCCGTTCCGCCCCTCATGTGCCAAACCCTCTCCCTACGCAATCGCTGAGCAGCGCCCCTTGTGCCATTGCCGCCCCACCGCTCGTCTCCGACCCCCCCGAGCTCCAACGACTCCACCTCCGGACTCCCCTCGCTCGTCCGCACCCGCCTGGCGCCTCCGCCGTCGTCCCCGACCACCGGAGCCACCGCGCCGTCGCCGCCCGAGTCAGCCGCCGTCTGTCCGTCGCCGTCGCCATACATGATAAGCCGCCAGAACCGCCCACCACCGTTCGATCTAAAATCTAGGGCCTAGATTAGATCACACGAAGGGTTAGGTTTATTTAGATTAGACCGGTTTAGTTACGGTTTATTTTTGGTTTAGTTAGCGGTTTAGTTGGACCGGCCCGATCGGTTTATTTCCTATTAGCCGCGGGCACGCTTTAGTTATTTGACGCCTGAGCGTTAGATAGGCCCGTTAGCGCTAGTTTTCTTTTTAGTTATATTTTTCGTTTCTGTTTTTAACAGAATAGTTTCAGTTTTGTAAAATCCATATCCTTTAGGTTACTTAATATTTTTAATTGATTCTTTTTTTGTTAGTTTGCAAATTTGTTGTAGTTTCTGTAGAAAATATGTTTGGCCATGTTTAAATTATTAGAAATTGTTTTATTTTAGTTTTAGACAGATTAGTAATTCTGCTATAAAATGAGTTAGGATTATTTTATTTTAGTGATTGTTTTTGTCACTGCTTTGTTTTGACTTTGCCTAGTAGTAGGAATTTATTTGGGTATTTTAGATTTAATAAAAAAATAGTTTTAGTCGAAATCATGTGTTTCTTGTTTATTTAACTAGCTACTGTTTTCCTATTGTTCTAGTTAGTAAATTATTTTATTTTTACTATGTTATAGTTTATTTTAGATTAGTTTCTGTAGCTGCAGATGATGAACTTTTATTTACAGTAGAATAAATTTTTTATTTTATTTCTCCTTGCTAGGATTGTTATAGGCATAATAGGAGTTCTATAATAGCTTTTCATGTGATTCTTTTTGCTCCTAGTTTGTATGATGTTTTCCCTTCTGTTAGTTAGCAAAACCCATGCTTAGGTTCTGTTAAGAAAAGTTTTAGTTGTGTAAAACTATTCCTTAGTTGTTGCTTGATGTGGTGAAAACCTTGATTTGCTTTCTCCGAGATTTCTTTGGATTTTGGTTTGAGTGCTTGGGTGTTTTACTTCCAACTTGCTGTTATGTTATATTGTGCCATACTTATTTGTGCTATTGTTTGATTCGATAGAATTTCCGGAGTCTGGCTGCTATTACGAGTCCCTAGCTTTCGAGGACCATCAGCCGAACAAGTCATTTGATCATGATTTCTTTTACAATACCTATGATTTTATTGCATTAGAATTATACCTCCCCACCATGCATGCAGTAGGAGAATTTTAAGTTATGTTCTTGAGTAGTATCATGAGGTAGGATGAAACCAATTCCCCTTGTTACCATGGCCGGGACGAAGTAGTTTATTTTTGCTATGCTCGTAGACGGGGTTGGTTGAGTGATTCATAAGGGAGATGTGAGAGTCAAGATGATGACAACCCCATGACTTCAAGCTCAAGATGGACTTCAAAATTCACTACTGGGTGGAGGACGGTTGACGGGCACCCTGGAGAAACCAGCGGATGGCCGGGATGCATGGAGAAGCGCCATGACATCTTGCGGAAAGCTTCACCCAGCCACGAAGAGGCGGATGGATACCCCATTGATCGGAAGCTTACCTGTGCAGCCGCAAGCCATTATGGGCTCTGGCTTGGTCGACCCTAGGTGTGACTCTGGCCGGACGGTGCTACGAGATGTAGAAGAACGGTAGGATTGGATGGGCACCGGCAGTGGCCCAGAGGAACTCTTCGGAAGACCCTGTTGTTCGTCCGTCTTCAAACACCGTGAAGTGCGAAGACTTAAAGGAGGAGCGATTCTTGCGGGTAAAGTGCGCAAACCTCTGCAGAGTGAAGATCTAATCGGTTAGCCGTGTCCCCGATTCTGGACAATTTGAGCCTCTGGAACTTGGAGTATTTCGGATATCTCAACACCGAACTTAATAAATTAATTGAGGGGAATATTTAATAATTGGGAATGAGACATTGGTTGGCGGAACCATCTCAATAACTACCAACATTTTGTAGTATTTGCAAACAAGTCCTTGTTGTAGGGAAAAACTGGCTTTTTCGCAAAACAATGAAACTTAGAGCCCCACACCAAATTGCATATAGTGTTAGTAATTTTATTGTTGTTCTCTCTTTGACTTGCCGGCATATTCAAAATGTCGACCCTACACTACCGCAACGCCGTCTTATGTTGCGAGAGGAGTTTTCCGATCGGAGTGAGGCTACGATCCATGCTTGGCGATTGCCTTATGGAGTCGGATGGACTCGCTTATTCGCTCACGCTTCCGCAGCTTTATTTAGTTTATTTCTCATGAGTTGGCCTTCGGCCGAATTTATTCTATTGTAATAAAGACTCGATATGAGAATCATGTAATAAATTCAGGTGTGATTGAACTTTGAATATTTTCATCAATGTACTGTGTGTGCCAGCATGATCTTGGGATGGTACAGCTACACAGAGACTTGACCGATTTTGGGTCGGGTCGCTACACTAAGACAAGTCTAATGTTTCTCGGGTCAGCAACAAACTTTTTGTGTTTCTGATTGAAGCTTTTCCACTCACTACCATGAGATGGATGGCTCATTACATTCTGATCTCTGTACTCCTGGTTCCTAGAATGCCACAGTACATCCTCTCTTGTTTCAGCATCATGAAACAACCTCTACAATCTTGGTATAATTGGAAAATGTCTCGGAACATTATGAGAATCCTCTTCACAGCATCGCCATCTTTCCATCTTGATGATTTGCATTTCGGAATGGTTATGAAATTGAAACTGTTGTTGCACATCTTAGTAAGTTGAATGATATAGCTACCCTTTTTACTCATGATGAGAAGACTCGTTGTTACTTTATTCTCAAATTGTTTCCTTTCTCATTAAAGGGTGATGCTAAAGCTTGGTACAATACTCTTGCTCCTGGTTGTGTGCATAGTCCCCAGGATATGATTTATTACTTCTGTGAAAAATATTCCTGCTCATAAGAAACAAGCTGCTTTACAGGAAATATTTAACTTTGTGCAAACTAAAGAAGAGAGTCTCCCACAAGCTTGGGTGAGGCTTTGCCAATTACTTAATGCTTTGCCTGATCATCCTCTAAAGAAAAATGAAATACTTGATATCTTCTATAATGGGCTAACCGATGCTTCTAGGAACTTCCTAGATAGTTGTGCTAGTTGTGTTTTCAGGGAACGAACCGTTGGACAAGCTAAAGAATTATTGAATAATATATTGAAAAACTATGATGATTGGACTCTTCCTGAACCATCGGTTAAACCCACTCCAAAGAAGAGGGGTATATTATATCTCAGTCCTGAAGATATGCAAGAGGCGAAGAAATCTATGAAGAAAAAGGTATTAAAGCTGAGGATGTTAAAAGTTTACCTCCTATTGAAGAAATACGTGGGCTTAATACACCACCACTGCCTAAGGTGGTAGAGGTAAATTATTTAACGAAGTTCAATGATAATGACAATCTTCACAATATGCACACTAGCCAATGCCTTTATGAGTTTGAAAACTATATTAGAAAACAGGATCACTTCAAAGCAAATGTTATAAAACAATTGAAATACAATTCTGATATGATTGATCGCTTGAGTGACTTGTTATTTAGAATATCAAATGATGTTAGAGGTGTTGGAAAACATGCTTCTATGGTTCAAACTCAGTTAGAACAAGTTGCTCAATCTCAAAGAGAGTTTCTTGATGAAATGAATAATAATATACATGACTTTGCTGTTAGACTTGCGACTAAAGGAGGTAAAATGACTCAGGAACCACTTTATCATGAAGGACACCCAAAAAGAATTGAACAAGATTCACAAAGAAAAAACATTAATGCACGTAGTCCTTCTAGAAAGAAAAAGAAGAAGAAAAATGATAGGACTTTGCATGCTTCTAGTGAATCTGAAATAGAAAAACCTCCTGATAATGATAATGAAACTTCTATCTCTGATGCTGGAACTCAGTCTGGTAATGAACAATCACCTTCTGATAATGAAAAATATAATGATGAGGTTCATGAACACACTCAAACAAATAATAAAGAACCAGATAATGATGTTGAGATAGAACCACATGTTGATCTTGATAACCCACAACCTAAGAATAAAAGGTATGATAAAAGAAACTTCATTGCTAGAAAACACGGTAATAAAGAGAACCATGGGTTAAAAAACCTATGCCTTTTCCACCTAAGTCAACTAAAAAGAAAGATGATGAAGAATTTGAATGCTTTGCTGAGATGCTGAGGCCAGTCTTTTTGCGTATTCGCTTGACTGATATCCTTAAAATGCCTCCTTATGCAAAGTGTATGAAAGACATCATCACTAATAAGAGAAAAATATCTGAAGTTGAAATCTCCACTATGCTTGCTAATTATACCTTTAAAGATGGAGTACCTAAAAAACTTGGAGATCTAGGAATACCAACTATACCTTGCTCCATTAAAAAGAATTATGTGAAAACTGCTTTGTGTGACTTAGGAGCTGGTGTTAGTGTTATGCCCTTTCTCTTTATATAAAAGACTTGATTTGAAGAAACTCACACCTACTGAAATATCTTTGCAAATGGTTGACAAATCAACTGCCATACCTATCGGTATTTGTGAGGATGTGCCCGTTGTTGTTGCTAATGTTACTATTTTGACTGACTTTGTTATACTTGAGATGCTCGAGGACGACAACATGTCGATTATCCTTGGTAGAGCCTTCTTGAATACTGCAGGGGCTGTTATTGATTGCAATAAAAGTAAGGTTACTTTTCATATCAATGATAATGAGCATACGGTGCACTTTTCGAAGAAACAATTCCAAGTGAACGGTATTAATGTTATTGAAAAATCTCTAACAATCACTATTGGAAGTTTTCAAATACCTCTACCTACTGTCAAAAAGAAATATGAAATGCTTATTGTTGGGGACATTCATATCCCTTTGAGGTAACTTAGTGATTTACGAAAGTTCTTCGGTTTCATGCTAATCGAAAGTGGTTGTTAATAAGACTTGATTAACCTTATTAATGATATATTTTTGAGCGGTATTAAGTTGATGAATTTAGTAAGCACTACCTTCTATCCTTACTTTTTATTTTCTGTTTTTATTAGTTAAATAAAATAAAATGCCATGTTTTGTCTATTTTCTGAATTTCTCGTGCAATAAAAAAATGATCCAAAAATAAAAGTTCTCAGAATGCCCTGAAAATTTAATACAATTTTTTCTGAATATTTGTGAATTTCTGGTGCAAATAATATCAGAGGGAGGTGCACCAGGTGGGCACAACCCACCTGGGCGCGCCAGGACCCCGAACGCATACAGTGGGTTGTGGTCCCCATGTGGGCCCCCTCACTTATCCCTTCACACCACATCATCACTTACCTCCAGAAAAAATTCTCCATTGCTCTCTCTCCCGTGTTGTTGTTCTCAAACCTGCGGATTTCGAACTCTTTGCTCGAAGCTCCGTTTTCAAAACTGTTTCGGGGGATTGTTGCTTGGTATGTGACTCCACCGTTTGTCCAATTAGTTTTTGTTTTAGTGGTTTATATTTTGAATAATTAGCTACTCTTGGTGCTGTTGTAGATGAGCTTGCATGTCGAATTCTTAGAGTTCTAAGTAGTTTGAATGCTTGTTATGCCCTCTATGTATCCCTATGAGTAGTTGCTTTCAATTTTGTTGAGAAAAATTTGTGGACTAAAAATTTCAGAATTTTTGTTCATAGGAAAAAGGTGAATATCTTTAGGAAGTTTGCTTCTAAGAAGAACTCCAAGGGTGTTATTGGGGAGTCATCTAACAGTGATCTCCATCCTCGGAGCTTGGCGGAGGTACGGCCGCAAGTCTTGAATGGCCAAATACCCAGTTCATGGAAGAGGCTAGAATCCTTTAGGAGTTCACACAATATGCTGCTAATGCCGGCCACACTGACTTCATCGCAGATGAGTGTGAACAACATCAAATCCTCACAAACATCTTTGTTCAAAGTTTTACCTTCCTTTCTAGGAATAGTCCTCCTGAAGTACGGTTTGATATATATGCTGAAACCCATCAGAGACCACTTACAGAATTTTGTAACATATGCATGATTCCTTCTGACGGGAGCTTAGTAGAGCCTAGGCCGGCTGAGTTTGAGGCCTTTTATCGTACCTTGACAGTGGGAGATGATAGAGGGGTGTCAGCTATCACTGCTGCTGGCTTGCATTTTCCTGCTGTTCATTACCTTGCTATTTTCATTGAAAAATGCTTGCTTGCTAGAGAGAAGGTGGGTGCACTTTGTTCACCAGACCTTGCTATTTCACGTCGTGCACTGAAGGGCGACAACATTTATAGCTTGGGTGCTATTGTGGCTCGTCGCCTCCACATTAATAAGTCCAAAGGTAAAATACATGGTGGGATTTTCGCTACTCGTTTGGCGGCTCACTTTAATGTTTAGATACGCCCTCATGACTACCCCTTGACCATGGTTTACCTAGACCACACAGCCATGGATCACCACCATTTCACTGATAACGATTCTCCTGCCATTCCTATTCCTTATAACCTGGTTTTTAGCATTGAAACTCGTGATATTATCCCATTGCCTGCTCCTGCTTTGTTTGATTATGTTTCCAGGGGCGGATATAGGATTATGTCTACGGACATCTTCTCCTACCGAAACGCTCAGGCTGCTGCAGAGGCAGAGGAGGAGCCTCAACAGTGGGATGACTGGATGCTCGCTCCTCAGTACCCCTACTACCATCCAGGCTACTGATTTATTACCAAATTAGGCCAAAAGCCTAAGCTTGGGGGAGTACGTGTTTATCACCGACATTACATTCATGTCCACTTATTCCATTTGTCGGTGTTCACACTTTTTCATTGTATCATCCATGTCTAGATTTATTTTCTTGCTTTCTTCTTGTGTGTTTGAAAACCTTAGAAAAACCTAAAAAGTTAGCTGTAGATTAGTTTACTTTCTATGCATGCTTAGTAGTAATATTAAAAAGAAAATCCAAAAAGATTTCCTTGTTCTTCTTTTGCTTGTTGGGAGCTTTCCCGTGTAAATAGTTTTTTTTTTGCTTTTCCCTTTTTATTGCTTGTTCAAGAAAACCAAAAACTCCAAAAATATTTCAGTGTGTTTCTCTGAATTTCTTTTATTTTTATTCGAGTTGTACCGAGGAGAAGACCACAATGAAAATGTTGAGTGGCTCTCATATGAATAATTGTTGGTCTAATAAAGAGCCCATTTTACCTTGTCTTCTCCTGTTGAATAAAATGTTTGCAGATTCCAGCTTAGTCCATGACACTCTTGCACTATTATTATTTTCATATCATTCGGTCGTGCAAGTGAAAGGCAATCTTGTGACATTCGATGAATCGCCATGGCGTAGAGAAAGCGGGTATGAACTCGACTTGTTACATTTGTGTCAATATGTTTAACCTAGTATCCATGATTCAGCCCATTATGATTAAACATGTTTGCAATGACAATTAGAGATTATAGTTTCTCATGCCTTGCATAAGTAGCCGGGAGTGGATAATGATTTATCTTGGATATCAACATTGCGTAAAAATGATTGCGATGTAGTATGATGATATGGTATCCTCCTATGAATGTTCGAGTGGCTTGACTTGGCACATGTTCATGCATGTAGTTGAATCAGAACCAACATAGCCTCTATGATATTTATGTTCATGGTGTTCATATCCTACTCATGCTAGTGTCCAATGTTACTTATGCATAATGCATGTTTATGACCGTTGTTGCTCTCTAGCTGGCCGCTTCTCAATCTAATTGCTAGCCTTCGCCTGTACTAAGTGTGAATTCTGCTTGTACATCAAAAACCTTGAACCCAAAGGTTTTCCAGATGAGTCCACCATACCTACCTATATGCGGTATTACCCTGCCGTCCTAAGTAAATTTGCATGTGCCACCTCTAAAAACTTCTAAATAAATATCCTTTTTGTATGCCTGGATCATTCATGGAACGACTGGAGGTGGTCGGTATCTTCCATGCTAAGAGGGTTATTCTCAGATCGAGTGTTTATTCACTCGCCATCGCACGAGAAAAGGGCAGTAGGGATGCCCAGTCCCAAAATGCAAAAGAAATGATCTCTCAAATAATCAAACAAAAACTCCCAATGGAGTCAAAACCTTCACTTTTATCGCTTGGGAACCGCCACTAGCGTGCTTAGCATGGAAGATGTTGATAACTGATGGTCGTGAAGTAAATGAGAAGGGTTCAAAATATCATTTACCTTAGTTTTAAAACTTGAGCTCTGGCACCTCTGCAAATCACTACTTCCCTCTACGAAGGGACTATCTATTTACTTTTATGTTGTGTCATCACCTTCTAAAACAAGCGCCAGAACCTAAGAGCACATTTGTCATGACTTATGCATTGTGCGTAGCTAATGTTGGGTGCATCATGACTGGATCTTTTCTACCATGAATTACAATGTTTAGTCGCTGCTTGAACTTTGGAGGTGCTCTGCATTTATGTTTTGCGGTCTCAGAAAGGGCTAGCGAGATACCACTATTGTCATATTATATCATGGTTGTTTTGACAATGTGTTGTTGTTTGAGATATCTTATGATTGCTCGCTAGCTGATTATGTCATTGATATGAGTTAATATAATTTTTAAGAGTTGTTGTCGACATGGTTAGTTATAATGTTGGCTAAAAACCTGGGTGCTGTTTAAGCTTATTTATGCAAACAAGAGCGAAAGAGTTCGTAAAAGTTTTACTTTTTCACTTTCAGTTTATCAACTGAATTGCTTGAGGACAAGCAAAGGTTTGTGCTTGGGGGAGTTGATACGTCTTCAATGTATCTACTTTTCCTAACGCTTTTCCTCTTGTTTTGGACTCTAATTTGCATGATTTGAATGAAACTAACCCCGAACTGACGCTGTTTTCAGCAGAACTACCATGTTGTTGTTTTTGTGCAGAAATAAAAGTTCTCGGAATGGAACGAAACTTTGCAAGGAATTTTTATATAATAAATAAGAATTTCTGGAGCCAATACCTACCGGAGAGGGGCACCTAGGTGGGCACAACCCACCAAGGCGCGCCCCCCTCTCCTGGCACGCCCAGGTGGGTTGTCCCCACCTGCTGGCCCCGCAGACCCTGAAACCGATGCTATAAAATCACATTATTCCAAAAAACCAGAGAGAAAGAATTATCGCGATCCACGAGGCCGGAGCCGCCCGTCGGACTCCATTCTTCATCGAGAGGCCAGATCTGGAGTCCGTTTGAGGCTCCGGAGAGGGGGATCTTCGTTCTTCATCATCACCAACCCTTCTTCATCGCCAATCCCATGATGCTCCCCACCAGGAGTGAGTAATTCCTTCGTAGGCTCGCTGGTTGGTGAGGAGTTGGATGAGATTCATCATGTAACCGAGTTAGTTTTGTTAGGGCTTGATCCTTAGTATCCACTATGTTCTAAGATTAATGTTGCTATGACTTTGCCATGCTTAATGCTTGTCACTTTGGGCCCGGGTGCCATGAACTCAGATCTGAACCATTTATGTTATCATAATTATATCCATGTTTTAGATCTGATCTTGCAAGTTATAGTCACCTACTACGTGTTATGATCCGGCAACCCTGGAGTGACAATAGTCGGGACCACTCCCGGTGATGACCATAGTTTGAGGAGTTCATGTATTCACTATATGTTAATGCTTTGTTCTGATTCTCTATTAAAAGGAGTCCTTAATATCCCTTAGTTTCCAATATGGACCCCGCTGCCACGGGTGGGTAGGACAAAAGATGTCATGCAAGTTCTTTCCATAAGCACGTATGACTATTTACGGAATACATGCCTACATTATATTGATGAACTAGAGCTAGTGCCGTATCGCCCTAGGTTATAACTGTCTCATGATGAATATCATCCAACAAGTCACCGATCCAATGCCTACGAATTTATCTTATATTGTTTCCGCTAAGTTACTACTGCTATCATCACTGTTACACTTGCTACAAAATTACTGCTACCACTGTTACCATTACCGTTACTGCTGTTACTATTATCAAAACTATCAAACTACTTTGCTACTGATCACTTTGCTGTAGATAATTAATCTTCAGGTGTGGTTGAATGTACAACTCAGCTGCAAATACCTTCAAATATTCTTTGGCTCCCCTTGTGTCGAATCTATAAATTTGGGTTGAATACTCTACCCCAAAAAACTGTTGCAATCCCCTATACTTGTGGGTTATCGGTCGTCGAGATGCATTTTGCCCGGGAAGAGGCAACCAACAATACAACAGAGTGTGAAGGGCTCCTTGTCGGGCTCAGGATTGTAGTAGAATTGGGAATTAAGAAGCAGATCATTCGAGGAGATTCACAACTTGTGGTGAGATAGGTCAACAAGGATTACAAAAGCCCATTGATGGAGGCATACATCAAGGAAGTGAGAAGATTGGAGGAACGCTTTGACAGATTGCAAACAGAGCACGTACCCTGTGCGGAAAACAACATAGCTGATCATCTGTCAAGTGTGCTACGTAGAAGCTTCCTATGGAACCAAGGGCTTTTCTTCTCCATCTTACTCAGCCCTCCGTATCCCCAGCAACAATGGCCCGGAAAAGGAGGAAATTGGACTCTGGTAAGCCTCTCTCGGTAGAGCCATCTGTTCCTGGCAGGGACCCTGCTGGAAACAACTCCTGACCACCTGCTGGACCGCATCCTCCAGCCGGGCCCATGGACCCCATGAACGAGGCATGTGCTCCCGCAGTAGAGGAGGTGCTGCTAGTCCTCGTTGCCGAGCCCCAGGCTCTAACTCGGGCAAGGCACATAGTCAACTTCCTCCAAACCGGAGAGCTTCCCAGTGACAAAGATGAGGCTAAAAGAGTAGCCCAGAGGGCCAGTATGTATTAGTTTTTCGATGACACTCTATACAGAAGGAGGCCCAACAGTGTGAAATTGAAGTGCATCTGTCGGGAAGAAGGAAAGGAACTGTTGGCTGAGATACACAAAGGCATGTGCGGCTCCCACATTGGATCAAGGGAATTAGTTGGGAAAGCATTCCGGCAAGGATTCTATTGGCCCAAAACCCTCCAAGATGCGGTCGAGCTTGTCACCAAATGTGAAGCCTACCAGTTCCATTCCAAGAACATACAGCAGCCTGCCCAAGCTCTTCAGACAATCCCTTTATCATGGCCATTTTTGGTCTGGGGGCTCGATATCCTCGGCCCTTTCTCCCGAGCAATTGGGGGCTTTGAATTCTTGTTCGTTGCCATCGACAAGTTTACAAAGTGGCCGGAAGTGACTGCCATGAGAAAGGTGACTGTTCAGTCAACTATCAAGTTCTTGAAGGAATTGGTGTGTCATTTTGGAGTTCCGGCAAGGATCATGAGCGACAATGACACCTAGTTCACGAGCCGCTCCTTCATGCAATATGTTCATGCCCTCGGATGCAAGATCTCATTTGCCTCTATGGCACATCCCAGAAGCAATGGACAAGCTGAGAGAGCGAACACTGAAGTGCTGTAGGGACTCGAGACAAGAACCTTTGATACGCTGCAGAAGCATGGCAGGCGGTGGATCGAGGAGTTGCCGGTCGTTCTCTGGTCCCTCAGAACGACACCAAACCTAGCTACCGGGCAGACTCCCTTCTCCCTGGTCTACGGGGCAGAAGCAATTATCCCCACGGAACACATTTATGGGTCGCCTCGAGTGCTTGCCTACGATGAAGTAGCGCAAGATTAGCACCGGCGTGAAGACGTTGTGCTACTCGAGGAGAACCGTCTCCAGGCTGCTACGCGTGCTGCACGCTATCAGCAAGCCCTGCGTCACTACCATAGCTGCAGGGTTCATGCCCGGTGTTTTCAGGAAGGCAACCTTGTCCTTAGGCGCGTTTAGTCCGCCAAGGGTACAAACAAGTTGACGCCAAAGTGGAAAGGCCCTTACCGGGTAGTACAAGTCACCAGACCTAGTGCAGTCCATCTGGAGACCGGAGATGGCATTCGATTGCAAAACTCATGGAATATTGAGCATCTCCGCAAGTTCTACCTGTAAGGCGTGGCTGTCGGGCCCTGTCCGGCAGCCACCCTTTTGTACAGGCCTTGCGTCACTTGCATGTAACCCCTTGTACAAAGCCAGGGCGATGACCATGTGCAATAGAAAATAAACGAAGCACTGGGGGGCCCCGACCAAGTTGCATGCATGCATAAGCATTCCAAGAGCACTGCATAAGCATTGGCATATGCATATAGATAGGATCGCATCCTGCATTCATTCTCATCTGCATGAAGCTGCAGGTTCCTACCGTGAACTTGGCTTCAACATGGAGTTGACAAGATGGCCCGACACTGTGATCCTCGGCAAGCCAAACTGATAAGTTCTACATCTTGTCCATTAGTGTTCTATAAGCTATAACTTGTGCATGAGAAAACCTCGCCACTCTTTTTAGACTTAGGTGCTCCCATCCTTGACTCGAACGTTGCTTCGGTCAGGATGGTTGCAATGGCCTTTGGTAAAAGGAAGTTGGCAGGGGGGGCGGTCCCTTTGTTTTTCGCCCGGTAAACGTTCTCCGACAGACAAAAGGGTGCCGGCAGGATAGCCTGCCGGGGAAAACTCGTTTATTTACACTAAAGAGGCATCCCACTAAAGAGGCATCCCACCTCTGCATGGACGTATACAAGTACAAGCATTACAGAACACAAGCATGGACTCGAGAGATTACATAATTTGAATTAAAATTTGGCAAATGCCTACAAGTTTAAGATTGAAAAAAGATAAGTGCTCCGTAAACTTCTCTCCCTATCCCTCTTGTCCCAGGTAGTGCGGTGGGAAGAGAAGAGGGCAGGACGCGCGCTGGCACAACACCACCCTGATCCTGTTAGGTCCTGCTAAACACAAGCCTGAAAAGATCAGAAGTGGCGAGGCTGTGAAGGAAGAGGGCGGAAGGAGCACCATAGCGCCCCTGGTCACCACTTCCAGGACCAGTCAGAAGCCCCCAGCGCAAGCTCTGGTAGACGAAGACGTCAAGGCCCTGCTGGAAGACCACTGGAGGAAGCAGAAGCACCAAAGGGGCAAGCATTTCCCCGGCAGCTGGGAAAACGGTGATGACGGCGCCAGGGAAAGGGGGAAGAGCCAGATAAACAGGCAACTGGCCGCCAGTATGAGACAAACGCGTCGGTCCTGTCGTACTCTAACTGGACGGCCTACCTCCCACCGTCTCCTTCTCCCCTGGCTTCATATTCATCAGCACCGTCCCTGGGGAGCGTTGGCCTCGCAGTCTGGCGCCTTCCTCGGAGAGGCAGCGAGCACCAAGATGGCGAGGGTGCTCGAGGTGCACCGCTCCCCACCCTGGCAGGAAGGAAGGCGCGCCTCCCGTCGACATCAGCCCCAAGACCTCCAGGAGGGGCAGTGATGGGATTACCAATGATCTCCAGCCCTGGCTCCCGGGCAAACCCCAAAGAAGCCAAGAGATTCACCACAACAAAGACCAGGCTCACTCCCCGAGCACCAGCACCAAGATTTGGCAACACCAGCCTCAACCAAGGGCCCGGGGGCTGGCCCCAGGCTCTTCCCTTTGACATAACCGGCGAGAAGCAGAAGACAGAGGAGGGGGAGCGTAAGGATGGATGACTCTGCCCTCTCTCCGCTTCTTCTTTTATAGGCAGGATGGGGAGGGGAGCCGCACCCTCAACGAGCGGCCACCGTCCTCCTCCACCGATTCAAGAAGACTGGGCCCTCGCCTTGATGCTCTCCCTCGCCACGTGCCTCCGTTACCTACCCTGCGCGATGCATGCCGCATACGTGGCTAGGGACAAGGGCGTGGTGGGAAGAATGAATTGGCAGTTTCTACCCCGTTCGTTAAAGTCATTCTCGAGCCATTACCAGGGCGACCCCAACACTATTGGCTTTAAACAACGCGCGGGGAAACCGAAAACTGGCCTAGAATCAAGATTAATGAAGAAGAAAAGAAGACCTCAAGACGCTAGCCTCTTCAGCACCCCCCCTGTTCACTTATTAGGCCCTAACCCGATGATGCTCGGCAGCGCATTCGGGGCAGGGCCGGGTGCTTCTATCGGTGCAACAAACCCCGGGTCTATTGCCCGGACTGTGCACACGCACGGGAACATGATTGAGGCACCAACCCAAGTCAGTGTACAAGAGGCCAAGAACTTCGAAGGACAAACATGCCACCAGGAGAAAAGCCTCCCTTGCCGGGCAGGTGAGCTCGACAAGGACGGGGCCACCCCCGGAACATGATGTCCAAGACGTCCCGGCAGGGCCTGTCGGGGCTCACGGAGGCAAAACCACCTCACCAACTACTCCGCCACGACCCACGTCCTCAATCAGTGCGGTGTCAAGCCGCGAAGTGACTGAGTGGCAGCCATTTGCCACATGGCGGCCTCTTTCTACAGATAATGCCTACATATGACACTCGTCCTACGACGTGTCAAGCGAGCAAGCGTGGAGCTAGCGAGATAGCCCGGCAAGGCTTGCCGCGCAACCAATGACGTGACGTTAAGTGGTGCATTTAATGCACCCTGTCAACCTACAGAGTTAGGTATGATAGCACTGTTTGCTATCTTATCAGTGCATAATGAGCACTTTGCCGTTGTGGTAACCCCTTAATCTATAAAAGGAGGCACATGGCAACCGTAGAAAGGTTTAGAAGGTTGGATAACTCACACCCCCATACGCGCGTAGCAACTGCCGGCCTTGCCGAGCAAGTGTACTACGCTCTACCACCACTCTTCCACCATCAATCCACCAAAGCAGGAGTAGGGTTTTACACCTCGTGACGGCCCGGACCTGGGTAAAATTGCCTGCATGATCTCTGCCGTGCTGCCCCACGCTCGTCTGCTCTTTGTGCAACGCGACGTCCCCCTTCCGAACCAGCAAGAGGCCCTCTGGTCCCATAGGTGGCCGTGGTTTCCCACGACTCGGTTAAAAAATTATACGAAGTTTTGCTTATTTCGGAGCGGTACTAACTGTTTTTAATCCCAAAATTTCGAGTCACATTCAAACTAATTTTAAAAATAATTTATATGAATATAAAATCAAAAAAGTGTCCATGCATAAAAATCAATGGAATTTTGTCACACCCTGATTTTTGGCCCTTTCTTTTTCTTTTGACTTTCTAAGGATTTTGCTTGAGTTTTCTTTTTCTGTGGCTACGTGGTCTCGAAACTGGAGGAGATGACCTCTTCTTCCTTTCTAGAGTGGCATGTCATCCTCCAAACCCTTCCTAGACCTTGTCATTTCCACCTTGGACCAATCCCAATATTCTTTTTCTCAGGAATATTCCTTTTTCTATTAAAGGAATAACCACATACGATAGGTTGTGAAGCAACCTATATTTGTGTCACTCCCAAAATTCCCAAATAATCTCATAATTTTTTGGATCATATATGCCCCAATTATGTCCATACCATCCTTGTCTAGCCCAAAATTAATTCCCCAATTTTTATTCTTCATTTCTGTCCAGTGTGGCTTTCTTTGAAGGAAGTGCCATCTATATTTTCTTGATTGCTCCCAAAAATTTTGGGCATGCTATCTCATCCAAATCATCGCTCCATGCCTAAGTTTAGCTCCATTTGCCAAGTGAATCTTCCTCAGCAATTTTTCAAAGTTACTGTCGGACAGAAGCCATTGTGAAGGAAGTACAAGCTAGGAGTATCCAAATGAGTTGAAATTTTCCACCCTTCTTCATGTGCTCAGATCATCACTCTCCTCCAATTTTCAGCTCCATCCAATCATCTATGTGAGCACATGATCAAATTCTTAATCTGTCAATATTTTCACGATGTGAAGCAAGTACATTTTATATTGCTTCATTATTTCTGAAAAATTACCAAAGCATTCTCATGGATATAAGACCTCTCTCCACCAAATTTGGGATAAATTCATCAAGCCAATATTTCTCTTGAATTTTCTCAAGTTTTTGGGCAGAGAGGATAGCTGTGAATGAAGTACCATTTTGGCAAGTCCATTTGGTATGAAATTTTTATAGTATCATTATATGTCCAAATCATCTAGCCTTGCCAAATTTCAGCTCAAGTGGATATACTATGTGAGTGCCCTTTCATGATCAAGTTTCTGGACCAGATTGAGCAGTTGTTAAGCAACTCTATTAAATACTTGTCCAAATCCCTCCAAAATCCGAAGGACTCTTTTCCCTATTTCCCAAATGTTGTCCAAATCAAAGTTTCATGCAATATTTTGCAACAACAAACTTTAGATGTCACTTACCATCGAACCAGAGCGTTTTTAATGCCTTAAACTCAGTTGTAACCTACCCTGGAGGGACTTCACCCTAGACAACATTTGCCAACCCGTTGTCCTCTACTCGCCAGTTCACGTGGTGACCACCGCTTTGGCATGCCCTGGACGTGAGCTGCGCATCTATTAACTCGGGCCCCTCCTCTGCTCGCTGCATTCGCGCACCCAGACATGTCCAACAGCTTCCCCGTGCCTCCTCCGTCCCCCTGGACCCCTCTCCCCCTCCTGTAGCCCGCTCGCTCGCGCTTGTCGCCGCACACCCACCGCGCTGTAGCCGGCCGTCGTCTTCCTCCTCTGGCCGTTTCCTCGCCGTGCCCCTTGGCCTCCTATGCTTCCTGACCACTGCATTGATGTTTCGTCTCGTTCCCGCACGCTCCCGTGCTCACTGAGCCTCGCCAGAGCTTTAGCCGAGCCCGAGCGGCGGCACCCGGCCACGCCACCCGCGCCTCGGCTATATAAGCCCACCATGACCCTCTTCGAGCTCACCAGCAGCCTCACCACATCTCCAGCAGCCTCCCCATCCTCTCCCCGGAGCTCCCGCACCTCTCCTCACTCGCCTCTTCCACCACGGCCGCCACCCAGCCATCTTCAACTGGCTCGATGCCGGCCTCCCCCCTCCCATCTGACCTCACCGCATCTTCCCCAAGCTCTAGTGATCCTCCCCACCACCTCGTTTCATTGAGGGAGTGCCCGTGGCCGCAAGGCCAAGTTTCGCCGAGGCCGCCGTCCTCCACAGCCGATGTTCCGCTTGAGTCGTCGCTCTCCGGTGGCCGTGTCCTGCACCAGCGGATGCGGCGGTCGATCCCCATCTCTCCGGTGGCTGCAGCACCTCGAATGGTGGTCGGAGTCGGCCGGAATCACGTCGGCGCCGGCGACCCCTCTCTGTGCTCTGTGCCTGCGTCGGGGAAGAAGGAGGAGAGGGAGGAGAGAGAGTCAGAAGTAGGGCCCACACGTCAGCGACCTAGGCGCCCGGCCCTGCCACTGCCAGCGTGGATAAGTGAAAGCGCATTCTGTGTGGGGAAAGGATATTTTGCTGGAGTGCGCGACCCACCGAGCTTCCAGGGGCGTGTCTATGAAAATTTAATTTACAGAATAGTCCCTGGTCTTCAACCCTTCATATCTTTTTGATCCTAACTCCAAACGAGGTGATTCCAAAGCCCACTTCTTCGCCTCGTCGAGCCCGTCATGTTGGTACCACTTTTGTAATGTTTTCACACTGTGAAAGTGACCATTTTACCCTTGCCCTTAAACAGCCCCCTCCGGGAACTGTTTCTGACGAATCTTTCTGCGATCCTTCTGCACTTCTTCCCGATGACCTCTTCATTCCCAGGCAAGCCACGACAACCACTTGCATGATTGCCATGCAGTAGGCATGGTTTTCTACTTGAACATTTAATAACTGTCAGTTTGGTTTGCTACTGTTATCGATGTTTCGGTAATGCTTATAGTTCCATGTTCATCTCCAAGACATGTTCGCATGCACATGGTCAACATGTATTCTTGCTAGTATTATTTTCATATGCCTTGCTTGGTACTAGTAGTACATGCTGGTGGTAGTGATGCTCATATGTTGCATGCTTAATATCTGTTATCAAGTACCGTTGCTATGCATGTTCCGTTGCATCTAGTTGGTTACATGCTTACTGGGTAGTATTATTATGTTCTTGCATGGTATTCATTTATGATGCTAGTGGTCATGCTATGCTCATGTGTAGGGTTATGCTCGTCAGTATGCCATGCTCATTTGGATATATGCTTCATTGTTGTTACGCTCGTTGATTATGTTGCACCTCCATGCTTATGTTGATATCATGCCCATGCATTGTAGTTGCATCATTTATTTTAATATGGCTCATATTATTCCATTCAAGTTTAACCGGACTTAAATGAACTTGAACAACTGTTGGCTGAGTCATGGTGCCACCAAATCGAGCTGACAAGTGCAACTAGACTTGCCTTACGGGGGTCCTAACTGGGTCTATTGTCATGCCTCTCGCCGGTGCCTCCAACGAGGGAAGGTTATGGGCGCGTGTTACCCTGATCAGGTAGGCGAACATAAACCTTGTGTGCCCGTTGTTGTTGTAAGGTACCTTGTCTGCGTTTGAGACCGTTTTTGTTTTGCCACTACGGTGGCCGGCCACGTAGGTGGCGGATGTCATGAGTTCACATCGGGGCCACCCATGACTTAGCCCAAAGGGGAGTTTGTCGGAGTGGCCAGGAGAGTGTCATGGAAGTTGATCAGTTTTGTCGGAACGTCGTTGGTGCACCCGAATGGGAGTGCAAGGCCATGGGTTCTGTAGTGTGGGTACAATGTGCTAACCTCTGCATAGTGTGTGTCGCGCCCGCTGATATGGGCCCAGTTCATAGTCGGTCACACGGTGGGTCAACAGTAATAATGATAATCTGATTAATAACAACCCCGGTTCGGTGATGAGAGAAGTGGGTTGATTTTTATGTGATCGTGACATGATCACAATGGTATCGTGGATACCGAGTTGATGGATATTTGTGATGTGCGAGAATCACGGGTAAAGGTCAAGCTCCTTGTGGTCATGTGATGATTGCTATGGTATAGTGAATACCAAGCTTGATTTGATCCTGATATGATCGTGTGATGTCCGTGATGGTAAGCTTATAAAGGTGATAGTTACGAGGTAACCCCGAGCAGAGTAAGTTGGTGCGTGATAGTGTCATCATGTTGCATGCTAGTATCATCATGTTCATTTGTTCATGCATGCTCGTATTGTTCTAGCTGTATCACGTTGTATGTGCCATGTTGTTCTCATAGTATCATGTTCATCATTGCTAAGTAACTTATAATTGCCATGTTGTTGTTTGTTTGGATTGCTCTTGGTTGCTGTGAGCTTGCAAGTACATTCAATGTACTAACCTTGCGTGTCATGCCAGTTTGCAGGTCATGCCGGATTTGATTGCTTGTTTGCCGCGAATCCCTTGTTTGCGAGCTAGGATAAGCATTCCAGCCAGTGTCCCTGTGGAGTGGAGTTCATCACCGTCGTCATTATTCCGCTACCAGTAGTTATTCCGCTGCTTCGTGTTGTTTTGCTACTTACATGGAGCAACCATGGCAGGCGTAGTGTTCCCGTGCCGATGTAATCCCCTTGTATCCATATAGCTTGTAATAAAGAGCAGATTTGTTCTATGCTAAGCAGTGCGTATTCCAGAAGACTTCTCCTTGATCTCTGGGCTGGAATACGGGGCATTCCGGTTTCTCTGAGCCGTGGTGCCACAAATTTAAAATCTTGAGATGAAAAAAATGGAATTTGAAAGTAATTGTCGGTTTGATGTGTTTTAAAAATGTACAACCCATTTCTCATTACAAATAGCCCATTTTCCGGGCAAGCCGAATGAAGCTCTCCTCGTCTCAAAAGATTTGCAGCCCAGCAGGGCTGACAAAGCAAGTAGGCCTCGGTTGGGTATTCTTCAAAAGCACAAAAAAACTGGGCTAGCCATTTTTAGAAAGAAAAAAAATTACTGGGCTGATCTTGTGGTAAACATAAAAGAAAAGGCTGGCTAGACAGGCCAGAGTGCCCTGCACAACCCAGTTAACTTGTGGTAAACATAAAAGAAAAGGTTGGCTAGACAGGCCAGAGTGCCCCGCACAACCCAGTTAACACCCTTCTTCCGTCTCAAAAACAAAATTAACTAGGTGACCTGTTGGGTCCCTGGTGTCAGCCGCTCATTGTGCAAATTTATCATTTATTGACTACATTGACAATGGCATGGGACCCAGATGTCAGATATCCATTAGGGCCAGAAATCCATTAGGAGGAACCATTTTTTGGCTTGAAATAAGGAGCCAGTTGCTTGCGTACTGCCATGACCTCGGTGGATCCCTGCTGTCATCCTCTCCACGTACAATCACCTCTTGATTGTCTACGCGTCAACCTAGTAGGCCCACAAGTCAGCCTCTAACCCCGTGGCGGACAAATACAACCCGTTTAAAAAAATACAGCCCATTCCATATGTTCAGACGAAAAGTTCAACATTCAGAGCAAAGTAACATGTCTGATCCAGATATAGAATACTGAACTTCCATGTTGACAACCATCATAGCCAAGTTAACTACCTACTCCCACTAATACTCTAGTAGTGTACAAGTACTAACTTACTCTTATCTAACTAGACGATGTCGTCCGCCATCTATGATACACGCTAAACGCTGGCACCGACGTCCACCGCCTCGCCTCTGACTTGCTAGAGGTGCGATTGGGCGCGCTGCTCGCGCACGTTGGCCATTTCCATGCCGGCGTGGTCCACCGAAGCTTCGGCTTCTAACCGGGAAACCCACTTGGTGAGCTGGTAGTAAAATTTGGCGTCATGAACGCGTGCGTGCCCGACAGCCTCCAGGGCTATTTGCCGGGCGCCGACCTCCATGTAGTCGGCCTAGTTGCGGGCGCTCTGCCCGTGACTTAGAGCGCCAGTGCACTACTGCTCCATGCCCTGCTAGCGACGCAAATTGGCGATATGCTGCTCCTCTGCCAGGCGGTTGTGCTCCAACAAGTCCTCATACTCCACATTGCCATCTAAAGACCGATAGAATGCCTCCTCCCTCCGTCCGCCTTCCGGTGAAAAACCAAACACTAGTTCCGGCGGTGAACGCCTCCGACGTCGCCTATTGCGGACGGGCAGGAGCATGACGGCCGTGGCGAGAGCGAGGATAAGTGGCGAGCAACGTCAGGTCGGTGGGGGCTTATGATGATAGGGCGAGTTGGGTGATGGTGCCATAGGAGAACACCGGGAACCAGTAATTATAGGCGGAAGGTAGGTGAACCAGCGTGTCGCGGGAAACGCGATGGTCATCGCGGTCATAGGAATTCAATGCATAAGGAGGCACGACTTAGCGCGCCAACTTGCCATGGAAAACTAGAAAAATGGAAATTATGACTGTGCCGTCTCGGCCCGTCCTGTCAGTGGTGCGTCCCGTCCGTGCTGGGTTGCACATCAGCATGATGGTCAAACGAGTGCACTCAATTCATCCAGATGAGCTACGTGTGTGATTCGCTAGTTATTCGCGTAGGATCGAGTCAGTCGGATAGTGTATGTGTAGCATTGCAATAGCGGATGAACATTCGCTGGGAGATAAGGCATTTGCGAACGTTTTTGCTGGCAGTTTCTTCAGATTCGCATGGCATTTTCTCAGATCAGCATGTCAGTTTCTTCAGAGGTAGGCATTTTTATTCAAAAAACTGCCACTTCGGATCTTGCGTCGCAACTAAAACTGCCAGGAGCGCATTAGTAGGCTAGCTAGTGATCGATTAGTAACTTGTAAACACTGAGCGAACAGAAATAAGGAACTTTTAGTAACTTGTAAACACAGAAATAATGATCATGCTGTGCACAATTGTAAGAGCCGATCCGTTCAAAATGTTCACACGAGACTCTCAGGCCTGGCATTGTAATATGTTCACATGAGTAGCCGAAATTCACAACCAACTAGTACAATTCTTGTACATAAGATCAACATGTTAATGCATCTCAATGATTCATAGATCATATACAAATATGTAGCTCCAAAAGCAAAGATCTAGAAAAAACATATGTTCTTCCTACTAACATGGATGCTTCTCTGGGCCAACATTCAGTACATAATGAAAGACAAATTTGTTTGTGAAGTCTACAATTCTTCTTGCAAATGTAAGTGATTTCACCAACAGCTGGAACCATGAGAATGAACCACACATGATGGAGGAACATCCACTGCAATATGATTTGGTCTTCTCTCGATCACACGGCGAGAGTATTTTCAGAATACAAACTTTAACTTAGGCAAAATGATGCCCATTGTATAATCAGACCAAAGCAGTGAAGTACCTAGTGTTGGCCAATAAATAGTACAGCACTACTTTCGTGCAGTCCATGAAGTGGCTATCCAATCTTTCCGTGTCTATTTTCAAATGGCACTGCATGAAGTGACTATACTATTCAGTTCCACTAAAATTGTGGTCACTTTGTTTGTTTGCCAAATAGCAACGGGCAAACATATGTTTGCACAAATATCAAGCAGCTAGTAAACATATACCCCGCCTTGTATTTTCGGTTTAAACACGTCTCTTTCTCTTAGCATCTATCATGTTTTGCACTGGACAATTTGATACTGTCATGTTTTGCCCTGGACATTTCTTACTGAATTGATTTGCTGGTACAGAGCAGAAATATAGCGCATATTCTTCATCAGACCAAGGATATCCATGTTCATAGTGATGGAAGAGGTGAAATTGATAGAATCAAAATTGAGTGTCCAATCATTGAAACATGTCCTGCACCTCCAATGTAGGTCCACCCTGCCAATAAATTCACATGCAAACCACTAATATTACTATCTAATGACAGTACAAAAAGAGTAGCAAGATAGTAGCAAACCATGTACCTTTGTAATGAACAGCTCATGGTGCCACCAATTGGATATAAAGGTTTGGAAGAAAACATGCTCCTAATGTTGAACCATTTGGACTTTTTGTGCAGTTCCCTAAAATCGAGCATCCAGGTTTGCATAGATATTGGAAGTGTGATTACTATGAAAGTGGCACTAGTTGAAGCATAGACTCACAAATATAAGCATTTCAATTTCTTAATGGGAAAAGGTAGCAATACTGTTTCTAGCCACCTGTTAGAAGGAATAAATAAGGCAACAACGATGTCAGGAAGGCATACATAGTATGTTCTTAAAAACTGAACCATTCCCGACCTTTCCTCTTCTTTTAAGCATATTTTGTGCAGTTCAACTAAAATAAAATGCAATCACCGCCTTGACAATTCAGTGACACTGTACAAAAAGAAATGATTTAACATTACATCATGGTGTCAGGTATGTAATCGACAGACATTAGAGACAAACATACAGACCTCCTCGGATAACATAATGAACATTAATTTTAACAAAGGTGTGACTAGGTTTACCGGGATAATTTGAGTGAACTCTACACCCTCTATTCTTTAATATAAGACGTTTTCGTAGTTCAATTTAAAGTACTCAAACATCTAGTATTTAGAAAAACAGGTAGTAGTTTTCTTGAGCACATATCTGGGAAAGCTTGCCACAGTTTATGTAACAGCCTGGATTTTAGCCCTTTTCTTTTTCCTTTGATTTTCTTGGATTTCCTGTTTTGTTTTGCTTTTCCATGGCTATGTGGTTCTGAAACTTGGGAAGATCATGTCTTCCTAGGTTTTATAGTGGCTTGTCACCCTCATCATCATCCCAAGATCATGTCATTTCCATCCTTGACCTAACCCAATATTCTTTTGTTGGGAATATTCCTTTTCTGATAAAGGAATAACCCTTAAAACCTTAGGTTGTGAAGCAACCTATATTTCTGTCACTCCTAAAATTCCCAAATAATTCTCATAAATTGTTTGGGTCATATCTTCCTCAAATATGACAAAATATATCATTGGCCATGTTTCCCAACATGCTCAATAAATTCATTTCCTATTCTGTCCTAAATGGCACATTGTGAAGCAAGTGCCATTTATCTTTGCCCAATTCAACCAAACTTCTTGGACATATTTTCCTGTCCAAATAATTGCCTCATGACAAAATTCAACTCAATTTGCCTAGTAAATATTCCCGAGCAATTTTTCAAAGTTCCTGTGTGAGGAAAGTGATTGTGAAGGAAGTACAAGCTAGGCATATCCAAATGAGTTGCAATTTTGCAAGGTTCTTCCTATGATCTTATCATGACTCTCCACCAAATATGAGCTCATGTAACTCATCTATGTGAGCCCAGCTCCAAATCTTAGTTTTTGGGTCAGATTTTCAGTTTGTGAAGCAACTATATATTATATTGCTTCATTTAAGCTGCAAATTTTCCAGGGCATTCTTCAATCCATATAAACTCCCTCCACCAAGTTCTAGCTCGATTAGTTAATCCAATTGCCCTGTGCAATTTTTCCAAGTTTCTGTCCAGAATGAAGCTTTGTGAAGCAAGTGACACTTTGGTATTTCCAAATGGCATGAAACTTTTACAGCAGCTTCATATCATCATATAACCCCTCTATGACAAATTTCAGCTCACAGAAATCAAGTATGTGAGTGTATCATCCAAATCCCTAATTCTGGCCAGTTTTGCACTTTCTACAACAACCCTCATCTAAACTCCTCCTCTTAGTCTGATTTTTGGTGATCAGCATCAACTTAGTGTCTGATCATCACCAGACAAACTCTTTACCACATTACCAAGCTGGTTTAACCACAGAGTGTTACAAGCACCTTCCTGTTGATTTACTTTGGATCTAAGTGCAGATCTCTTCTTTACCCCTGGACCAATTTATTTCCTCATTTTGACTAAGGGCACGATGGTCTATCTACTGGACATGGTTGGCCCGGCCAAAACGCGTCGTTTGCACCAGTGCCCGTGGTGATCACGCTGGCATCACGCACAGTGCAAGCTTTGGCTCAGTCCGGCCATTGTGCTCGTCTCCTCCCTCGTCGTCTCGACCTCCATTCATGTCCTGGAGCTCGCCCGTGCTCGACTGCGTCGCCCTGCATCGGTGCCTCATCGTGGTTCGCATAAATGAGCCGCTAGCTCCATGCCCGTGCCGCGTCTGACCTCGCCTCCGCCATTAAAGCTCGGTCCGGAGCTCGCTCGTGAGCTCTAGAGCCCTCCCCGCGGCTATATATAGCATGCCCAAGGTCCCCCACTCCTCATTCACTCCTCCCGCACCTCTCCAGTCCACCGGAGCCCTCGGCCCCCTCCTCTTTTCGCCGGAGTTTGCCTCGGCCGCCGCGGTTCCTCCTTGGTTCCTGCTAGCTCGAGCCTCCTCCTCTCCTCTGGTGTTGTCCACTGCCTCCCCCACACTCCCACGAGTCGCCCCGACCCCTTTCCCCTCGCCGGAGTGCCTTTGGCCGCAAGCCCCGAGTTCGACCATCGCCTTCGCCTCTCGGCCGCTTCCTTGTCCAGCCTCCCCAAGCATCTCCTCGCCTCTTCACCACCACCAACCGACTCTCCGTGCTCCGGCGGTCCACCCCACCACCTCGCCGGAGTCGTTCCTCATAGCCGGCTACCCCCTCTGCCTGACGCCTCTGCCTCCTCCCGTCGCCGCACCTCCATGCCTCCCCAGTAGCCGCCGCCCCTGGGGATGGACGCGGCCGTCTCCTGCGGTCCTGCCGGTGGCCTCGTCTCGGCCAACGGTGGCCGGAGCCGGCCGGGCCAGCGCCAGCAGCGCCCCTATCCTCCTCCTCTGTTTTCTGTCGTGGCCAGGCACGACAGGAAGAAGAAGACAGGGGGAGGAGAGAGAAGGATAAGGTGGGCCCCGCTTGTCATCCTCTTGCCTCTTGACCCCGCCCTTTGCCAGTCACGTGTAAGTGGAAGCGGGTTTTTCACCGAAAGTATCGTTTTCATTTGACGTAAGCGTATTCTTTCCGTTCGTTCGCTAAAATGTGTTTTCCCCTTTGGAAAACGTATTTTCTTATACCGCGGCTAGAATGTGCTTTCTCTGCTCAGAAAGTGTATTTTCTAATATGCGCCTCTGCCTTATCCACTCAGGGACCCATTGGTGATGAAAATATTCACAGATTGGTCCTTCTTCTTCCACAGCTCATAACTCCGCAACCGTCACTCCGATTGAGGTGAAACCAGCGCTCACTTCTTTGTCTCGTCGAGCTGTATCTTTTGGTAATATTTTCACTAGGTGTTGTCACAAGTGAAAATGACCATTTTGCCCTTGCCTCTTATCAGCCCCCTCCGAGAGAAAATCGTCCAACGTTTTGTTCCGCGGCTTCACCGCACTTCTTCCTGGAGTCTCCGTCACCCCAGGCAAGCTACAATACCCACTTGCATGATAGTCATGCAGTAGCCATGGTTTTCAACTTGAATATTTATTAAATATTTGTTTGTTTAAAATATGGTTATCGTTGTTTCGGTAATGATTCTTGGTTAGTGCTTACTTTCTTGCTATGTTGTTATGCACCTGGTTGTCATGCCACCTTTAGTTCTTTGGTATTGCTTTCATATGCTTATGCTTGCTAGTAGTACATGTTGATGTTGGTAATGGTCTTGATGCATGACCGCCGTCTCATCACGAGTACCATTGTTATGCTTGTTCCATTGCATCCAGTTGGTTAAATGCTTGCATGATGGCATTGTTGATATGTTCTTGCATGATATTTATTGTTGATGCTAGTGGTCATGCTATGTTTCGGAGAAGTATGTACTTATGATGTTCATGTTAGTCAGTACGCCATGCTTAGTTGGATATGATTCATTGTTGATATGGTGGATAGTGATGTAGTTCTCTCATGATTATGTTGATATCATGCTCATGCCTTGTAATTGCATCATGTATTTTATCATGGCTCAACATATTTGCATTCAAGTTTAACCGGATTAAATTGAACTTGAACAACTGTTGGCTGAGTCAAGGTGCCACCATATCGAACTGACCACTGCAACCATGCTTACCTTTACGGGAAGGTCCTAACTGGGTCTATTGTCGTGCCTCTCGCCTGTGCCTCCAACGAGGGAAGGTTATGGGCGTGCGGTACCCTGGCCCGATAAGCAGACATAACCTTGTGTGCCCGTTGTTGTTGTTATGGATCCGGGTCCCCATTTGGGACCGTTTATGTTTTGGCAACGACGGTGGTCGTTGTGTCTTTAGTGAACAGGGGCCACCTGTGACTAGCCAGTGGGGAGTGAGTCGGAGAGGCTGGGAGAGTGTCATGGCAGTAGATCAATTTTGTCGAAACGCCGTTGGTCCACTCGAATGGGAGTGCGAGGCCATGGGTTTCGTAGTGTGGGTACAGTGTACTAACCTCTGCAGAGTGTATATTAAATCTATCGATAGCCGTGCCCGCGGATAAGGGCCCAGTTCGTGTCGGTCACACTGTGAGTCAACATTAATAATAATAATAATAATAATAATAATAATAATAATAATAATAATAATAATAATGTGCTTAATAACAACCACGGTTCGATGAGGAGATAAGTTGGTTGTGATCGCCGGAAGGATCACCGTTTGAGGCCAGATATTGGTCATGGTTGTGATCGCCGGAAGGATCACGGTTTGAGACCAAGTGTTGGTCATGGTTGTGATCGCTGGAAGGATCACCGTTTGGTTACGAGGTAACCCGAGCAGAATAAATAGTGCATGTAGTGTCATCATGTTGCATGCCGGTATCGTCAGATTTATTTGTTCATGTCATGATCATATTGTTCTAGCAGTATTATGTTCATGTTGTTCATGCCATGATCATACTGTTCTAATAGTATTATGTTCATGTTGTTCATGCCATGATCATATTGTTCTAGCAGTATTATGTTCATGTTGTTCATGCCATGTTTTTCTGATGATCTCATGATAATTCCTGCTTAACCTGTAATTGCCATGCTGTTGTTTGTCTTGAATGCTTGTGGTTATTGTGAGCTTGCAAGTACATTCAATGTACTGACCTGGCATGTCATGCCAGTTTGCAGGTTGTGCCTGGATTTGTTTCTTGTTTGGTGTTGTTCCCGTGTTCGCGAGCTAGGATAAATGTTCTAGCCAAAGTCCCCGCGGATTGGAGTCCATCATCGCCGTTTGTTGTTCTGCTGCCAGTAGTTGTTCCACTGCTTCAAGTCGTTATGCTGCTTCTATAAAGCAACCGTGGTTGGCGCAGTGTCGTCGTGCCGATGTTATTCATTGTAATATCGGAACCCTTGTATTCATATTCGTGTTGTAATTGAGAGCTGGTTTGTTCTATACTAAGTAGTGTCGTATTCCAAAATACTTCACCTCGATCTTCGTGCTAGAATACGGGGCGTTTCGGTTTTCTCTGAGCCAGGGTGCCACATGCTTGGTATCAGAGCAGGTCTGGCTGTAGAGCGTCCTAGTCCGCTGGAACGTTAGAAAACGGTAGTATAGGGTCTAGTTGTTGCCCTCCTTGGCGACATGTGGCATAGTATTTATCCCCTCGGAGATCCACCTCATTATCAAGTATATCAGTTTTCTGCTGGAGGAAGAATTCAGGAATATGTTGCTCATGTCCATTTGTCAGCCCCGATTCCTGTCGGTAAGCGCACCTACAGTTTCCACGGTGGTTACGGCGCTACTCCTGAGTGTGCCGTCCAGCTTGCTGCAATGGCAGGAGTCACCGGTCTTCGTCATCAAGAGAGCATGGTGCAAGAGAAACCGTGCTTATCAATATTATCCCACCATCGTCGAGAATCCTAGGTGAATCCAATTTCCCTCCGTCAACCCTCAAGATGACCCGGCTATCCTCGCCATGTCTCGTTACATGACGGCCGAGTGTCTTCTTATTTCTGAGTTAGTCCGAGACGCCATTCGGGCCAGGAGATTGCTTCGTGTCGCTTTACCTCAGTCTCCACCAGCTTCTCCCACTCCTCCGCCTCGTCCATCCGGAGTTTTGGAGTCAGCAGTTCCACTCGCTACTCCCATAGCTTCCTTTGTCGATTCATGACGTTTGCTCAAGCGTAGGATGTAATCCTTCGTGTAGTGCATGTGCATCTGCTGTAGTATCATGCTTGTGTGTGCCTGTGTGGAGCAGCTTTGTAGCTTGTTTGTTGTATGCTTTGTTGCAATAAATCGTTTTCTCGTGCTTCTTTGTTTTAAATCCTTGGTGTTACCCCCTTATGAAATTACTCCTCGACCGACACCGAATCATAAGAAGCTGTAAGCAGTACAGATATACCCCAAGAAATTCAGTTAAAAGCAATGAGGTTTTCAGCCGACAGCATTGTATTGCAGACATTCGTCCAGATACAAATTGTATTTTGATCATACTTTCAGCAACAAGTACCTGTCAGAGATACACTTTTTATCGCAGCAATGATTAAATCAGCAAGAGAACAAAATTGGATCAACAGTGCATTTCAAGTCAAAAGGTATGGTCTATGCACAATGATTGAATCTGCCGTAAGGCAAAATTAAAACCTTGCGACACCCAGAAGTCAGTCCAAATATGCAATGAATTCAGTAAGGACAGTCAGACAATTCTTTCCATACAAATAATCGGCTGCGGGACTGACAAAAATATATATATGTCATTCCATTCACCAAGAAAATCAGTCCCGTCCTTCTCCACAATTTATTGGCGAAGTGTACAAAGACAAGGTTCCCAGTCTGCATCGGTAGGGAATGAATGGATTGCCACGCAAGATATTCAGTCTTCCTCATCACGATACCCAGTGGTTCCCAGACGCAAGCTGCCCAATATTCTTCAGTACGACACTAGTACAAGACAGCAAATTATGAATTGTCAGCATATGGCACTGTTTTCCAAGTGGCAGATCTGCAACAGTTGGTCTGAAACAAAAAACAGTTAGAGGTATGCCTCAAGAATCAGATATTAGTTCATTCAGTATGCTGCCAAGTCCATGCAAGTCTCTCGCACAAGGAAGAATTCACGATACACATCCGACAACCTCACCGTTTATTCAAGAAACAAAAACCAGTGGGTGATGCCATAATCAACAAGTCTTGAAGGAAAGACAACATTGAGACAATAATCTTGGAAGTGATTATCAAGATTAGTCCCGCACATCCGACAATATGATGTTATTAACCCTGTCACTGTCCGGCATAATCAACAACAGTATTGAGATCTGTATAACCACACGTGAGCCGGATAAATATACCGAGGCTCAAAACATGAACCAGACCAAGGTATGATTGCCAGATATTGTACATAACAGTATTCAGGGCCACGAAAATAATCAAGGATATATATAAGGCCCCGCTCTTTCAGTTAAGGATCCGGATAAAGAAAGTAACAATGAAAGAGCAAGACCAACAATACAGGTATGCCGGTAATTGTGTGAAAAATGAGGATGCCCAAGATCGTCTTATTCCACAGCAAACCCAAGCAATGATCCGCCTAAGAGGTCTACTCCATTGTGGTAAGGACCTCATAGAAAGGCAACCAGCTCAGTCCACAGTGTGCTCAGAACTTTCAACATTAAATGCCTGAGTCTGTCAAGCCCAAACCCAGGACAGCTCAATATATTAACATCAGCCCCCGTGAAGGAGCATCGCGCGGACTATTATTCCCATGGAGATACCGGCAAAATAAATAAAAATGAAGAATCAATGTGAGAACACATCCTTTGAGGATTGTCATCTCTCGCATATGGGAAGCAATTAAAGAATAGCCTATGTTAATGGGATTCTTTGCCAAGATCACCGCCAGTCAAGTCTACAAATGTTATCATCGGGAGATGGTGCATTTTTCTATCAGTCACGACAAGCGACAGTCAAACTTTGGTACAACTTGGATACTCAAGACTGTGAAGCCAGTCAAGGTAAGTCAGGAACTCCTGCAAGATGACAGCATCCGTTAGCAAAATAGATATGATCCACATCACTGTTTTGGACCCAGAAGGCATGCATATATTCGAGGAATCCGATGCTTGGATAGAAGAGATTCTTTGTTCCACGGGAAGATATGTTCCCCAACTCCGTGGAATATTCTCGGTACTAGAATAACATTTCCAGCAAGGATCAATATCAAGAAGGACCAGTATGTCCGTAAAAATAATATTTCGGATGCTAGCTCAGCCAATAGATATGAAAAGAAAATTTGAGTCAGTATTAACAGGAACATATGAGGTACGTCCTATCAGAATGTCAGATACGGCGAAACAAACCACCCCATATCAAGACAGTCAGTTATATCCCATTCAGTGGAAATATTATATAAGAATGGATAAAAGAAACCTGAGTTGGAAACGGCTTCTTCAAGTCAGAAAGATTATTTAACCCTGAGCAACCAAATCTCGAGGACGAGATTTCTTTAAGGGGGGAAGGTTTGTAACATCCTGGATTTTAGCCCTTTTCTTTTTCCTTTGATTTTCTTGGATTTCCTGTTTTGTTTTGCTTTTCCGTGGCTATGTGGTTCTGAAACTTGGGAAGATCATGTCTTCCTAGGTTTTCTAGTGGCTTGTCACCGTCATCATCATCCCAAGATCATGTCATTTCCATCCTTGACCTAACCAAATATTCTTTTGTTGGGAATATTCCTTTTCTGATAAAGGAATAACCCTTAAAACACTAGGTTGTGAGGCAACCTATATTTCTGTCACTCCTAAAATTCCCAAATAATTCTCATAAATTGTTTGGGTCATATCTTCCTCAAATATGACAAAATATATCATTGGCCATGTTTCCCATCATGCTCAATAAATTCATTTCCTATTCTGTCCAAAATGGCACATTGTGAAGCAAGTGCCATTTATAATTGCCCAATTCAACCCAAACTTCTTGGACATCTTTTCCTGTCCAAATAATGGCCTCATGACAAAATTCAACTCAATTTGCCTAGTAAATATTCTTGAGCAATTTTTTAAAGTTCCTGTCTAAGGGAAGTGATTGTGAAGGAAGTACAAACTAGGCATATCCAAATGAGTTGCAATTTTGCAAGGTCCTTCCTATGATCTTATCATGACTCTCCACCAAATATGAGCTCATGTAACTCATATATGTGAGCCCAGCTCCAAATCTTAGTTTCTGGTTAGATTTCAGTTTGTGAAGCAACTATATTTTATATTGCTTCATTTAAGCTGCAAATTTTCCAGGGCATTCTTCAATCCATATAAACTCTCTCCACCAAGTACTGGCTCAATTAGTTAATCCAATTGCCCTGTGCAATGTTTCCAAGTTTCTGTCTAGAATGAAGCTTTGTGAAGCAAGTGCCACTTTGGTATTTCCAAATGGCATGAAACTTTTACAGGAGCTTCATATCATCATATAACCCCTCTATGCCAAATTTCAGCTCACAAAAATCAAGTATGTGAGTGTATCATCAAAATCCCTAATTCTGGCCAGTTTTGCACTTTCTACAGCACCCTCATCTAAACTCCTCCTCTTAGTCTGATTTTTGGTGATCAGCATCAACTTAGTGTGTGATCATCACCAGACAAACTCTTTACCACGTTACCAAGATGGTTTAACCACAGAGAGTTACAAGCACCTTCCTATTGATTTACTTTGGATCTAAGTGCAGATCTCTTTTTTGCCCCTGGACCGATTTATTTCCTCATTTTGACTAAGGGCGCGACGGTCTATCTACTGGACATGGTCGGCCTGGCCAGAATTCGTTGTTTGCACCAGTGCCGTGGTGATCATGCAGGCATCATGCATAGTGCAAGCTCTGGCTCGGTCCGGCCACTGTGCTCGTCTCCTCCCTCCTCGTCTCGACCTCCATTCATGTCCTGGAGCTTGCCCGTGCTCGGCGCATCGCCATACACGCCGGTGCCTCGTCGTGGTTCGCCATAAATGAGCCGCTAGCTCCATGCCCGTGCCGCGTCCAGCCTCTGCCCGCCATTAAAGCTCGGTCGGGAGCTCGCTCGTGAGCTCTAGAGCCCTCCCCACGGCTATATATAGCATTCCCAAGGTCCCCCGCTCCTCATTCGCTCCTCCCTCGCCTCTCTAGTCCACCGGAGCCCTCGGCCCCCTCCTCTTTTCACCGGAGTTCGCCTCAGCTACCGCGGTTCCTCCTTGGTTCCGGCTAGCTCGAGCCTCCTCCTCTCCTCTAGTGTTGTCCACTGCCTCCCCCACACTCCCACGAGTCGCCCCGACCCCTTTCCCCCTCGCCGGAGTGCCTCTGGCCACAAGTCCCGAGTTCGGCCATCGCCTCCGCCTCTCGGCCGCTTCCTCGTCCGGCCTCCCCGAGCATCTTCTCGCCTCTTCACCACCACCAACCGACTCCCCGTGCTCCGGCGGTCCGCCCCACCATCTCGCCCTTGCCGGAGTCATTCCGCATAGCCGGCTACCCCCTCTACCCGACGCCTCTGCCTCCTCCCGTCCTCCTCCCGTCGCCGCACCTCCATGCCTCCCCGGTGGCCGCCGCCCCTAGGTACGGATGCAGCTGTCTCCTGCGGTCCTGCTGGTGGCATCGTCTCGGCCAACGGTGGCCGGAGCCGGCCAGGCCAGCGCCGACAGCGCCCCTGTCCTCCTCCTCTACTTTCTGTCGTGGCCAGGCATGGGAGGAAGAAGAAGACAGGGGGAGGAGAGAGAAGGATAAGGTGGGCCCCGCTTGTCATCCTCTGCCCATTGACCCCGCCACTGCCACATCACATAAGTGGAAACGGGGTTTTGGTGGAGTACGTTTTCATTTGACGAAAGCCTATTCCTTACCTTCGTTCTGTAAAATGCTTTCCCCTTCGGAAAACGTATTTCCTTATACCGCGGCCTGGAATGCGCTTTCTCTGCTCAGAAGGCGTATTTTCTAATATGCGCCTCTGCCTTATCCACTCAGGGACCCGTTGGTGATAAAAATATTCACAGATTGGTCCTTCTTCTTCCACACCTCATAACTCCGCAACCGTCACTCCGATTGAGGTGAAACCAGCGCTCACTTCTTCGTCTCGTCGAGATCTATCTTTTGGTAACATTTTCACTAGGCGTTCTCACAAGTGAAAATGACCATTTTGCCCTTGCCTCTTATCAGCCCCCTCCGAGAGAAAACCGTCCGACGTTTTGTTCCGCGGCTTCACCGCACTTCTTCCTGGTGTGTCCATCACCCCAGGCAAGACACAATACCCATTTGCATGATAGTCATGCAATAGCCATGGTTTTCAACTTGAATATTTATTAAATGTTTGTTTGTTTATAATATGGTTATCGTTGTTTCAGTAATAATTCTTGGTTAGTGCTTACTTTCTTGCTATGTTGTTATGCACCTGGTTGTCATACCCTGCTAGTTGCTCGTATTCCTTTCATATGCTTATGCTTGCTAGTAGTACATGTAGATGTTGGTAATGGTCTTTGGTGCATGACTGTCGTCTGTCTCGAGTACCGTTGTTATGCTTGTTCCATTGCATCCAGTTGGTTAAATGCTTGCATGATGGCATTGTTGATATGTTCTTGCATGATATTTATTGTTGATGCTAGTGGTCATGCTATGTTTCGGAGAAGTATGTACTTATGATGTTCAATGTAGTCAGTATGCCATGCTTAGTTGGATATGATTCATTGTTGATATGGTGGATAGTGATGTAGTTCTCTCATGATTATGTGGATATCATGCTCATGCCTTGTAATTGCATCATGTATTTTATCATGGCTCAACATATTTGCATTCAAGTTTAACCGGATTAAATTGAACTTGAACAACTGTTGGCTGAGTCAAGGTGCCACCATATCGAACTGACCACTGCAACCATGCTTACCTTTACGGGAAGGTCCTAACTGGGTCTATTGTCGTGCCTCTCGTCGGTGCCTCCAACGAGGGAAGGTTATGGGCGTGCGGTACCCTGGCCCGGTAAGCAGACATAACCTTGTGTGCCCGTTGTTGTTGTTATGGATCCGGGTCCCCATTTGGGACCGTTTATGTTTTGGCAACGACGGTGGTCGTTGTGTCTTTGGTAGACACGGGGCCACCCAGGACTAGCCCAGTGGGGAGTGAGTCGGAGAGGCCGGGAGAGTGTCATGGCAGTAGATCAATTTTGTCGGAACGCCGTTGGTCCACTCGAATGGGAGTGCGAGGCCATGGGTTTCGTAGTGTGGGTACAGTGTACTAACCTCTGTAGAGTGTATATGAAATCTATCGATAGTCGTGCCCGCGGATAAGGGCCCAGTTCGTGTCGGTCACACTGTGAGTCAACATTAATAATAATAATAATAATAATAATAATAATAATAATAATAATAATGTGCTTAATAACAACCACGGTTCGATGAGGAGATAAGTTGGTTGTGATCGCCGGAAGGATCACCATTTGAGGCCAGATATTGGTCATGGTTGTGATCGCCGGAAGGATCACGGTTTGAGACCAAGTGTTGGTCATGGTTGTGATCGCCGGAAGGATCACCGTTTGGTTACGAGGTAACCCGAGCAGAATAAATAGTGCATGTAGTGTCATCATGTTGCATGCCAGTATCGTCAGATTTATTTGTTCATGTCATGATCATATTGTTCTAGCAGTATTATGTTCATGTTGTTCATGCCATGATCATACTGTTCTAATAGTATTATGTTCATGTTGTTCATGCCATGATCATATTATTCTAGCAGTACTATGTTCATGTTGTTCATGCCATGTTTTTCTGATGATCTCATGATAATTCCTGCTTAACCTGTAATTGCCATGCTGTTGTTTGTCTTGAATGCTTGTGGTTATTGTGAGCTTGCAAGTTCATTCAATGTACTGACCTGGCATGTCATGCCAGTTTGCAGGTCGTGCCTGGATTGCTTGCTTGTTTGGTGTTGTTCCCGTGTTCGCGAGATAGGATAAACGTTCCAGCCAGAGTCCCTGTGGATTGGAGTCCATCATCACCATTCGTTGTTCCACTGCTTCGAGTTGTTATGCTGCTTGTATAGACAAACCGTGGTTGGCGTAGTGTCGCCGTGCCGATGTTATTCATTGTAATATCAGAACCCTTGTATTCATATTCGTGTTGTAATAGAGAGCTGGTTTGTTCTATACTAAGCAGTGTCGTATTCCAGAAGACTTCACCTCGTTCTCTGGGCTGGAATACGGGGCGTTCCAGTTTTCTCTGAGCCGGGGTGCCACAGTTTATATATGTCCATACGCTAATGCAACACCATTCGAATAGTAAAAATATAGACTAATCCAGTGGCTAGTGCAACAGTAGAGTAGTTTTTTTACGGGGTACAATACAATGGTTTCTTGAATGATTTCCATAAGTTAGCAATGGAAGATATCTATAAGCATTAACAGTAAAAAATGTAAAGGTAATAAGTTTCAGCATTGGTATACTAGCTGTGCAACAACATTAAACCAAATACGAAAGTTTGAAGGTAACTAGCATGTCGGTGCAACAAACCCTAGGTCTGTTGCCCAGACTGTGCACAGGCACGGGAGCAAGGTTACAACATCAGGATCGGGCCGAAGTGCAAGAGACCAAGATCTTCAAAGGACCAGCATGCAAATCAAGAGTACCAAGGCCAAGCTAGAGAAGTAAGAAGTCACCAGGAGTAAAGCCTCCCTTGCCGGGCAGGCGAGCCTAGCGAGGGCGGGCTTACCCCCCGGAAGAGAACCCCCAAGATGTCCCGGCAGGGCTTGCCGGGACTCGCGGAGGTGGAACCACCTCACCAAACCACCTCACCACGATGCACGTTGTCGATTAGTGCGGCGTCGAGCCGCAAAGTGACTAAGTGGCAGCCATTTGCCACATGGGAGCCTCTTTCTATAGAAGATACCTACAGACGACACCAGTCCTGCGACGTGTCAAGCAGGCAGGCGCAAACCTAGCAAGATAGCCCGGCAAGCAAGCAACGATGTGACACTGAGTGGTGCATTTAATACGCTCTGTCATCATGTAGAGTTAGGTATGATAGCACTATTTGCTATCTTATCAGTGCATAATAACTGATTCGCCACTGTGGTGACCCCTTAGCCTATAAAAGGAGGCCCATTGCAACATTAGAAAGGGTTGGACCCTATGTTGGTGAATCCACCGCCTCATATTTCGTACGCTCGTAGTTGTTTGGCCTCGAGGCTACCCTACCGAGCAAACACACTACGACCACCACTATTTTCTCCACCATCAATCCACCAAAGCAGGAGCAGGCTTTTATGCCTCGTGGCGGCCCGGACCTGGGTAAAATTGCTTGTGTGATCTCTGTTGTGCTGCCCCATGCTCTTTTGCTATTTGTGCAATGTGACATCCCCCCTGCCGAACGAGCAAGGGACCCTTGGTCCCATAGGTGGCCGTGGTTTCCCACGACATAGCATTATTAACTAATGGCAGTATAAAAAATTTGCAAACCATGTACCTTCAAGGTAAATATCATTTCGAACTCAAGGGGACCTCAAAGTTTCTATCCCAGTCTTCATAATCGATCAAACATAAAAAGTTGATCGAACGAACCAAGAGAACAGCGGGAGGAGGAGGTGCCCACTCTTGACCTTTCCTCTTTTCTTCATAATTTTTCGTGCAATTTAACCAAAATAAAATGACGTCAACGCCATGGCATTTGGGTGACACTATACAAAAAAACTGGACTTATCTCATGAATGTGAGGTATGTAATCTATAAGCATTAACGTGCAAAAATCGGAAGGTAGTAACAAGTTTCATCGTTGGTATACTGGCTATGCAACAACATTAGAATGCCTTAGCTGAAAAATCTTTAATACATCCATAATCAACAGCTAACCCTGAAATAATCCAGTGAATTTAAATGGCATTGCTTAAATTTATTGGTGGCATTGGACTGAGTGTTGCATTAGTTAAATGTGGCATCACTTTAGAAGTGGCATTGCTTGACTTACTGCTGGCGTTATACTAACAGCAAAAAAGTGGCAATAAGAGCATGGGAGGCCCATTTGGACAGTGGGTGCACCAGTACGATGTACCTCCACGTATGCATAGAGTGGTGAGGGAGGTATGGTTGCCCAGAGCAACAAATATCCAGACAACATATGTGGATTACGTCCCATTTTTTTTTCTCTTTAGCCAGCTTTTTCCTATGTGAGGACAACAAACCGATCGACCTTATCATTCTCTATTGCATTGTCATGCCTTTCTACCCTTTTTCAACCAAAAGACATGAGACTCGTTCGTTAGCTACTGATTTCCCCATTTCAACCTAGATGCGAGTTCGATGCCTAGTCTCTTGGACAGTACTTTCTCCCTTCCTTTCCTTATTCAACCCAGACATGGATTAGTCTGCATGAAGTAGGGTTTCCTTTAATAGTGCAAATTAAGGTTTTCGTCTGCGTGACCAGCAGAGCAGAGGATAGCAAATTGGGAAGATGGTGGAGTGGAAAAAGATCCACATGCAGGGACGTGGCAGATGGGGCAATAGAACAAGGGTATGGTTCGACAAGAGGTAGCATAACTGAGGGTCAGTGGGAAGTGGCTTCGCACATGGTCGTCGTCCTCCGCACACACTATGGCAGCGAGCTTGGGGATGGAGGCCATCCCGCACGGGCGCTAGGTCTAAGAGGATGGCCTTGTCGTTAGTGCGTGACCTCACTCGCCGACGACGAGTGCATCAACGTTGAACGTCCTTTTCTTTCCCGGCGGATCTGTGACCACCAGTGAGGAGGGAGAGAGAGGCTATCTTCTTTAGATCTGGAGAGAGGGAGATGGTGTGAGAAGCAAGTGGGCAGCCCTTAGCAAGCAAGCGCTGAAGCTCTAGCCTATATATCTTTTTTGATACTAGTACTAGATGTGGAGTAGTGGTAGAGTAGTTTATATTTCCTCAGCATACAATACCAGTTAGTCGTGCTTCAAAACTGAACTGCACACCATCAAAAAAATAAAGTCGAGAAATAATGCGGCACCTCGGGCCAACACGGCCCAGATCGCATTTTGCACGAGAAATGACACACCGTGTTTCATTGACATGTGGCCCCGTTCCAACATGCCAGTGAGACGACGATGAGTCCTTTTGTACAATTTCCGAATGGACGTCTATGAAGGGCCGGGCGCCTCTTCGTGTACCGTGGCAACCGTCCACCGCCTCTTCGCCTTTCCCTCTCAATTTGGAACTGTTGTCGCACGCTCTTCCTCCCTCCTCCATTTGCCTTCACCCTTCCTTCTGCCATCATTTGATCGTCTTCTCCATGGAGGGAACAGGACAGAAACGACCCCGTTATTCTTGCCTCGATCTGAAAGATGATGTGGTGGACGAACTCATTGATTGGTGTGACGTCATCACCTCAGCTAGCATGGCAAGTTCGTTCAAGACCATTCTCGACTCAACTAATAACATCATTACAAAGAACCCAACGGTCCAGGAGCGGTTTGATCTCCCCTATCTTCTTCGGCATGACCCTGCTCGCTGGCGCGCGGACGACGGAAACCTTGCCTTGTGCAAGTTGATGCCGCTTGATAATGATACGTGTGATGTTAAGATGCCATCCCTTAAGGGTAAGGCTTGGGCAGGCACAAATGGAGATTGGCTTGTTTATATTGGGTACAACTGCGAGTGGGAACTTGTGAATGTGTATACTCGTCACCTGGTTCCACTTCCAAAAATGTTAGACAACCCTGAAGTTGAGCACACCTGTATTCTACGTACGTTCAAATACGATCATGGTGACTTTCATCTATGGAAGATAGCAATTTGTCGAGTTCCCAAACGCTCTTGGGGTTATGGGAATGCTTATGTTGTCGCTATCTTTGACAAACTTGTTGTCATCCTTCATACTTCGACTCGATGGATATTGCTAAAAAATTAGTTTCTATACATGGATGTGTACAGTGATGCAATTCAATACGAGGGTCTTGTGTTTGCTGCCAGCACTTCGGCACTGTTTTTACATGGGATCCTTATTGTTTCGGTATGTTTGTCTTCCACTATAATTATAATTGTTTCATTCACCATGCATGTGAGTTAGTATCCCCGTACAAATTAACCTTCTTTGTTTCCAAGGTCCTGTCAACATTCCCCCACTGATAGTTGGACATTTTTACTATAACCAAGGGGGAGATGACGATGGTGATGATCACGAGCATGAAGACGAGTAGGACCTATATACTCAGTGGCACCTGGTAACTTATTCCGATGGACCACCTCTTCTTGTCCGTATACTGGACACTGCTAAAGTTACTAAGGAAGCAGGTGTTGTCTCCCATGGTCGCACTCTCCGGACCTATTCCAGCATCTGTTGCAGGGTATTCGGGATGGATACTAGCGTGCTAGCGCCAGCACCTTCTCCTTGGTTCAATATTGATAGTCTTGGAGTAAACTCTCTCTTCCTTGGACTAAACTGTCCACTGATGGTGAAAGGCGATCCAGCTGATGTTGGCACAACGTTACTACCATTTATGGGAAGCAATTGTATCTATACCTCGGACATTGGTATGCTTCCCTACCCTGGCTATGACAATATGTGTCCTGATATAGGCCGCTTCATCCTGGATGATGATTCTTGCGTTGCTATCAAGATTGACAATAGCTGGCCGTGCCTAGAGAATCACTTCTGGTTCAATGTAAGCGTGTCCAACGCCAAGGATTGGTTGGCCTAAAGTTTATTTCATCGCTTTGTTATTTGTTGTGTGAGAAAAAATTTAGTATTTATAATATATCCTCATTGTCGTTGTGGGTTGATGACCTGTTGTATGTAATGCTAAATGATATGCCTGTGATAAACTTACTAAATTCATGAATGGCTTTCGAGTCACTTCTCAGAGTGGGTGATGCAGCGAGGCAAAAATATATTCCCGAATACATAATTCTACGTGCATTGCAACTGGTTATCGGATGAGTCCAATCAACAATAGTACTACTGTTTGTACTAGCTTCACATGCTTCGCGCGTCAGGCGGGTGTTTTTACTGTAGTTGCGAATCCCATCATCTTAGGTCCAAACATCATAATGCAATTTCTACAGTTGACTGGACTCATCCGAGGTCCTCGGATGAGTACAGTCAACTGTAGAAATTGCATTATGATGTTTGGGTTCAAACTTTCAAAACCGCTGCACTATCTGTACGTCTACGTATACGTACTACAACAAGTTTTAAATTTGAGACCAGCCATCCACCCTCACAAAGAACACTTTTAAGCCTAGAACAGACTCCAGGAAATTTCCCCCGCAAAAAAAAAGACTCTAGGAAATTTGGCCATAGTGTGAGGTGGGCCATATGTTAACGTGTTCGCTGTACGTAACCAGCACCTCGAATCCTCGATATATAGTAGGGTGGCATGGGACAGAACAAGCATTCATGTCTAGGAGTACGAGACATGCCACCAGCACGACTTCCATCTGACACGATATTTCTTGGAGTCCGTGCTACAACTATCTCTTCAACCTACTCATTTCTCTAACTCACCCATCGCACGGCGGGCGAGGTGGGGGTTTGCCAATAGTCGGTTTCGTCAACTGCGGTCCCACTTGTAAGGCCAACTCCAGCGCACGACCCAAACGGACGCCCATTTTGCCCGAATTCTGTCCATTTGGGTAGGGCAATGGGGTCGCGTCCGGGCCATTTCTCGGATGCGGTGGCCGTGCGCCCAAGCATGGACGCATCCCGGCCGCATCCCGTCTGCGTACATTTTTCTTTGCAAACACATATCTTTTTTCATCATTGATTTTTGGTACATGGAAATACATCACCAAATTTTTACTAGAAAAGCAAGACCAAAGAAAACAAGAACCACAAGAATTCATTTTAGAAGATATCTAACTTCCATAACTGCTCCTGTAAATTGGATTAGTGCCCTCTCGATGCATTAATTGTTGATCTGCGAAGGCTCAATCTTGCGTGCTTCTTTCTTCTTCGAGTGTAAAGAAGTAGACATTGCTTCCTCGCATCTAATCTCATGTCTAGCCTCAATTCTAGCAACAAGTGTACTAGTCTCAACTCTAGCCTCTATGCTAGCTAAAAGTGCACGAACATCTACTAAATTGCGCTCTATCAATATATCGATGTACTCTTCTTCCCAATAGAAAAACTTGCAATCCATTCTACACAATTTAGAAACATTACAACCGAGCACTAATCCAGCCCTCTTAGACCATTAATGTTTTCAACCCTCGGATCTACTGTTCTGTATGCTCTTGGATGTTGGATGCACCTTCAGGGCTGCTGGGAGTGCTACATGGAGTGGCCGATGCTTCGGTAACAAAATCAGCGATCCATTGTTATTTGGGCCAGCTGGGCCAATTCCAATCTCCGTAGCTTCTCACGAGAATAAAAAAATGGATGGGCAAAGCGGTGGGTGCGACATCGCATGCACAGTCCGTGTGATATTGCGGGGCGAGCCCAAGGTGCGGCAGGGGATAGCAGCGAACCGTCTCTGTCGATTGAAATCCTGTACCCGGTGATTGAGGAAGAAAATCAATGTTGCCAGACTTTAATGTTGGGTGATTGCAGGTCATTTACCATGTCCATATAGTTTTCCTCCGCTCCGCCCTGTTCTTCCTTTCCTACCCTTTCGTCACTTCATCTTCTCTGCTCCTTCCTTTCCCAGTTCTTTCTCCCTCAAATCTAAAACTCATCTTTATTGATCCTGCTGTTTCTACTCTCTGGATACAGATGCTCTGAGTTGTGACGGATTCGAGCTCATCTTCCCTGATGGATCCGTGGAGAGGCAGCGACCATGGTGGGCGTGAGGTCGCAGCGGCAGCGGTGGTGGCGACTTGACCGGTGGAGTTGACAAGAGGCAACGACGAGGGTGGGGCTTAGGCGATGGCGGTGGCAGATGCTTCGGCGCGAGGAGCTTCTTCACTACCCTTGTCGCCATCTCGCAGCAGGTCCGATCAATTTTGATCTCCATCTTGTGCAGATCCATCCATATCGACTTGGCATCATCCTGCTGTTCCTGATTACTTGTGAGGGTGTGACTGCTCATACATGTTATAATTTATGGTACAAGGTGTCTTGTCCAGGATTGTTGCCAATGGTTCACATTCTAGAGCAGACGCATGATGAATTAGAATTATCTACCTGCTCTTGGTATTCTAAATATATATCTATCAAGAGACTATCATTAATTCATTATTGTTCTATCGGGGAAGAAAACTGTCATTGTTAGTGCATCCAAATGTTTGATACGTGTTCTCTGATTGCTTCAAAAACAAAAAGGGATTAACAGTGGATACATATGGCTGTTTCACATCCAAAATGCATGGCCTGTAAATTCAAACTTACACCTTCCTCTCTACTGCTTTCAAAGATCTACAGGTTAATACTAATTGAGGTAATTTAGGCCTGCTAGCAACAGGTGGAATTGTTTGAGGTGCACAGGATCTACCCTTTTGCTATTCGGTTGCATTTATTTTTGTTCCATGGTGTTACTAGATTCCAATCATGCAATCGTTTAGGCTACAAAAGGAAAATCTTAGTGTGGCTGTGAACATGAAGAAGAATTCATGTGTTGCTTTAAGGTGTTATCAATATTTTGTCCTCCAAAATAGCTTCTGAACTAACCTAGGTACACATGCAAATTCCATGAAAATGTACTAACCAATTACCACCATTATAAAGTAATTTTTAGGAGGACAACGAGCATTGGTTTGGTTTGATTATTCATTTTGTTATAGAACATGCATGTAATATGCAATGCGGTATTGAAGATTATATGGTTGCTCCTTATGAAGCAGATACACATATGATATGCCATTATTATTTGTGAACAAACTTGTTGATAGTGTAATTGCCGATGATTCAGATTTCACACCATTTGGCTGCTCTACAGTAAGTGCACTGGTACACCTGTTTTCCCTGTTCTCAACATGTTTTGATACCAAAAGGTCCACGAAGCTTTCACTGTGATGTTTTTCTAGCTTTGCAGTTTAGAACCTTCTCTTCAAGCTAATAAGAAGTAGCATGGACGATTTCAGGTAATCAAGCACCTGAGGTACAATTACTTTGGGTAATACGAAGTACCTTTATGAGTGACTCGAAGTTATGTGATTATAAATGTGACATGGAAAATAATGTACTCAATACAACATAACCTTTATTCCAATACTGACATATTTCTTTTCTGTCACATTTATAATCGCATACCTTCCAAGTCTGTAGCATTGCACGAAGAAGCGTTGTTGATATGAAGTAGCTTTGTGACTTGTTATGTTGGATTGAAAATGCATTATTATTTTTCTGTCACATTTACAATAACATAGCTTCAAGTCTGTAGCATTACCTCTTTAAATTTATATACAAGAAGTAAAGAATATATTAATTTTCTGTTTTCTCATATGATGGAATATGAAATAAAGCAGTGCAATCACAACAAATGATCGAAATAAAGCAGCACTATCACAACAAGTGACCGCCAATCACATGTATGAGGATGGACCAAATTAGCTCAAAAAATTACTAATACATATAGAGCGCATGCTGGTATTAAAACAATATATAATCTATACATATATTTGTATCGATCCTAACATTAGAGTGCAAAAATATATGGGCGCAGCAACGCGCGCCATAAATGATCTAGTAAAATTTTGAGTTAGCACAGCTAGTGAAATCTGAGAGCACAACTGAAGCTAAAGTAGCACATACCCCATCGGTTGAGCACTTGATGAACACCCATCCGGGATGTTTCGGCATTGTAGACACGCGGCGCAAGACCTTCTTTGGGTAGTCATCACACGTAATGAGTGGCAATGGTGCGCTGACGAGCTTTTGGGAAAGCACCGAGCCCGGCCGATTGCCATTCATGTATCTTCCATCGGACCGCCGATGGTGTAGATCCGAGCAGCTAGAGGAGGAGTTAGTACCTGCATGCAGCCTTGCGGCCTTGCCGGGGCGTTCCGGCCTGGTGCCCGACCAGTCCATGGCACGACGGGGCCTCCCACAGCCGAGCAAGCTCAAGCCCGACCGGATCGGCTCTAAGTTCAGCCGCCGGGTGCACAAAACTGGTAGTCGTGGTTGGGTAGCTCGGGAGCGACGAGGGAAAGGGGGCTGGGCGAGCGCGTGTCCGAGCTGCACACGCTGGAGTTGGCCTAAGTGAAGATGCAAGACAGTACATGATTCCCTATCAGCATGGCGGACCAACCGTGTGGGGGTGCGAAGTGGCTTCACTCGTGTGGGGATGGAGACCATCCCGTGCGGGCGCTAGGTCTAACGGGACGGCCTTGTCGTTAGTGTGTGACCTCTGTGGCAATAGTCCGCTCCCCACTAGCCTCTTCGTGTACCGTGGCAACCGTCCACCGCCTCTTCACCTTTCCCTCTTGATTTTGAACTGCTTTCGCACGCTCTTCCTCCCTCCTCCATTTGCCTTCACCCTTCCTTTTGCCATTGTTCGATCGTCTTCTCCATTGAGGGAATAGGTCGAATACAACCCCATATTCCTGCCCCGATCTGAAAGATGACGTGGTGGATGAACTCATTGACCGGTGCGACGTCATCACCTCGGCTAGCCTGGCAGGTTCATTCAAGACCATTCTCGACTCAACTAATAACATCATTACAAATAACCCAAGGGTTCAGGAGCGGTTTGATCTCCCCTATCTTCTTTGCCGTGACCTTGATCGCTGGCGTGCGGACGACGGAAGTCTCGCCTTGTGCAAGTTGACGCCTCTTGATAATGATACGTGTGATGTTAATATGCCATCGCTTAAGGATAAGGCTTGGGCAAGCGCAAATGGAGATTGGGTTGTTTATATTGGGCACAGCTGCGAGTGGGAACTTGTGAATGTGTACATTCGTCACCGGGTTCCACTTCCAAAAATCTCAGAGTGCCCAGAGGTTGAGCACACAGATGGTCTACGTATGTTCAAGTATGATCGTGGTGAACGTCGTCTACAAAAGATAGCAATTTTTCGAGTTCCCAACCGCTCTTGGGATTACACGAACTATCAAGTTGTTGCTATCTTCCACAAGCTTGTTGCCATCCTTATTTCCACACCTCCATGGATATTGCGCAAAAATCAGTTTATGCACACGGATGTGTACTGTGATGCAATTAAATACGAGGGTCTTGTGTTTGCTGCCACCACTCATGGCATTGTTTTTGCATGGAATCTTGATGCTTTCGATACGTTTGTCTTCCACCGTAATTATAATTTTTTCATCCACATGCATGCCGGTTAGCTTGTTTCCCTTTACTAATTAACCTTCTTGTGTTTCCAAGGTCCTGTGAACATTCCACCACCTATACTTGAATTTTTTTATAACCAAGGGGAAGATGATGATGGTGATGATCACGAGCATGAGGACGAGCAGGACCTATATACTCAGTGGTGCCTCGCAACTTATTACGATGGATCACCTCTTCTTGTCTGTATATAGGGCACTACTGATGTTACTAAGGAAGCAGGTGTTGTCTCCCATGGTTGCACTCTCCGGACGTATTTCAACATCTGTTGCAGGGTATTCGGGATGGATACTAGTGTGCTAGTGCCAGCACCTTCTCCCTAGTTCAATATTGATAGTCCTAGACTAAACTCTCTCTCCCTTGTACTAAACTATCCACTGATTGTGAAAGGCGATCCAGCTGCTTTTGGCACAATGTTACTACAATTTATGAGAAGCAACTGTATCTATACCTCGGACGTTGCTATGGTTCCCTACTGTGGCTATCACAATATGCGTCCTGATATAGGCCGCTTCAGCCTGGATGATGATTCTTGCGTTGGTATCGAGATTGACAATAGTTGGCCCTTCCTAGAGGCTTACCTATGGTTCAAAGCAAGCATTTCCAACGCCCAGGATTGGTTGAGCTGAAGTTCATTTCATTGCTTGTTATTTGTTGTGTGATGAAAACTTTATTATTTACTAGAAAGTTTTTGTTGGAACTAATCTATAATCCAACATGTATCCTCGTTGTCGTTGTGTGTTGATGACTTGTTGTATATAATGAATGGTATATTTGCATGTGCATGCCATAAACTTAATTCATGAATGGTTTTCAACTTACTTCTTGGAGTGTGAGTACCATAGTAGTATAGCCAGCATCCAGTTATATGAAGTTGCCACATCACATAGAGCCAACCTAATATTGGAGTATGCTAGCACAATAGTTAGTCCTAGTTAGATCAACTAGAGCTAGATTTCGTACGGAGGCCGAGAAATATGGTGATAGCGTGACTGCGTGAGGTGGGCTTGTATGTAGTATGATGTAGGCACGGGGCTTGCCGTGTTTCCTACTCCTTCGGTCTAAATGTGGAGAAGATTTGGTTGAGTTCTTCCTCCTTTTGTAACACATCGGACATCCAGCATCAAGGTCGTGTCATGCAATAAAATGGAGTACTAGTTGAAGCCACGTGATGTGCATCTTGGATTAAACTGTAAATAGAATCTTACTCTTGAGTAACTCCAAAAGCGGCCACCGAAGATCTTTATTAGATTTGTTTTTCATCAACAGCATGTCGAGGTGAAAGATGTGCAGGTTCAGTGGGTTGTCTTGCATCTTCACTAACATGTGGGACCGCATGTGAGCAAACAGACGATGGGCTCCACATGCCTGCTGGTTGGTGAGAAGAGAGAGAGAGAGAGAGAGAGAGAGAGAGAGAGAGAGAGAGAGAGAGAGAGAGAGGAGGGCTGAGCATGGACTCCAGGAAATTTCGCGACAATGTTAGTAGTACCAGTGGTGTACTGTACTCTTGGAGAGATAATGTGTTCGCTCTACGTAACCAGCACCTCGATATAGTGGGGTGGCATGGGCCATAACGAGCATTCACGTCTAGCAGTACGGCACACGCCACCCACACGAATCCCATCTGACACCAATTTTCTTGGAGTCCAAGCTACATCCATCTCTTCTCCCTCCTGTTTTCTCAGCCATCGTGCGGTGGGCGGGGTGGGGGTTTGCCGATAGTCGGTTTGCTCAACTGCGGTCCCACTTGTAAGTGAAAATGCAACACATCACGCATTCCACCTTGAGACGCGTGCTGGACCAACCGTGTGGGGGTGTGACGCGAACACTACATGCTTTTCCTTTTGAACTTGTAGCTTGTAAATTTTGGTTCTGCTCCATGGCGCGACCGATAGATAGAAATAACAATTTTCCCTAGAGTAATGAGAAGTTTGGTTCTGGTGCGGTTCATACATGGAGTACGTACGAAAATCATGAAGTTGATGTGAAAGGTTAGATAATTACTAGTAGTACAATATACTACTACATGGATTTGACAGAAATATGAAGATACATACGGATCCATCAACGACATCCTCACGCCCTAGTGCGCCAAGTCACCAACCGATGTGTGAGGAGTAGCAGCGTTGGCGGCGAGCTCAATGTGCTTCTCTACAATACCGTCCAAGGTTGCCCCGCGGTCCAAGAAGGCCAGCGTCCTATCGTGCTCCTCTTGCACGTAGTAGTCCTTGTGGATGATTTGCGCATAGACGGGGCTGATTATGTCGATGGTGTCTTGCTGCGCCAGGCACTGTGTGGCGAGCGCGACCTCGAGGTAGACATTCTCCGGCACGACGGCGGGCAGTGGCAGGGCCACCAGTGCAGCGAAGTGGTTGTCACCATTGAGGCCGTTGAGGGTGGCGGGCATCGTAGAGCCTGGGCGTGTGGGCTAGAGGCGTACGTCAGGGTCGTTTGCGAGCTTCTTGACAACGGTGAACTTGTCGAGGAAGCCGACGTGGACCTCGTCGAATAAGGAGATGAAGCTGTCGTCCAGGAGGCCTCTTGCCCTGGTGGCCTCAAGCACGACCTGGAGATGTTCCTCAGTGCCGGGCCTCAGGCCGGCGTCGTGGACCATCTGGCACAGACGGCTGATGCTCGCGCTCATCGCCTCAATGGTTGTAGCTTTTAGTCAACTGATCTTGCGATTGGAGTGATCACTCTTGCCCTTGGTTAGGGTGCGTAGGTGCATAGGATTTCGTAGATTGGACTGGCGGGGAGCCTTTATAGGAGAAGTGCAGACTGCGTTGCATTCACATGTGTGTTGGCCATCTGCTCCTCGGCCCTCCCTCTATGCCGGTGCAGCATAGTCATCTCACCGAGACCAAGTTGGGGCAAAATGAGAGAACATTGATGTTTACTAGTTTATTGGCCCCCTTTGCACTTTGCGCCAAGTTTTGACCTTTGATCTAACTAATAAAATGTTAATGCATGTAACCAAAAATGTTGTGCTAAGTAGTCTCAAGTCATTGAATGCATAGGCACCCCACGTCTCCTATTGGTTGATTTCTTTTTTCGTGGCAAAAAACAGGGAACGAGGTGCGTAGTTAATGCACTGCGTCTAAACGTTTTGGGATTATTTTGTTTTGGTAACGTGACTAATGCACTAGTACGGAGGGAGTACAATAGTAGTCCTTGATTGCAATTTTTTGTTGGAAGCTTACCGAGCTAAGCGCTCGGTCAGTACAATAGTAGTCTGATTGATGAGACTTCAGATTTGAGCCATCTACCGGAAGGGAGAGTGTATAATAAAATCGGGAACTACGTTCAAAACCGAATAAAACAATACTCCATGTATTTATTTACAGAGGGAGTAGTATATTTTTTGTGACATGCATTACTAGAAATTGCTAGTCAAATACTGAATCCAGACGGACGTGGTAGTAATACTAAATCCAAACAGTGGTGCTAGACTATAAGTAGTACTAGTAATGTACTACCCGTTGGTCAAATTACTCCTCATAGTGAAGTGACAAGACCTTGCGCCGGAGATGACACCTAAGCGTAGGCGCCGTGTTCGGCATACCAAAGTCAGCCTCACCGTGTGTAGTCACAATTATCATGGCAATAGAGCTAGCCTGCTTACAACTAGCCGTGTTTGACATAATTTCCCGTGCCACGAGTATCTCTACTCTTTTCTTATATGAGTAAGATGCCCGTGCATTGCACGGAACACCAAGATTGGGGGTGACGACGCCGACAGCGGCCATCGCGCCAGATTGTTCCATGGCCTTCTGGATGTGGTGGGCAGGAGATAAGGCTGATTGTGAGACATAAGGAGTTGTTTGTAAATAGGGAACAAGTGCGGGCATCTTTTTGCAAAACTGCAGAAGTTTGCTTTGTATGCATCAGATCTAGATCCGACGGCTATTGGTGAAAGATGGCAGGCACACCATCATCACCAACTAAGGACCTCTTTGATTTGCAGGATTTTGAAAACGCAGGAATAGGACATAGCAATATTACAAGTTTCAAACTGATATTACAAATGTTAGGAGTAATGCTGCACCTACGAAGAGGGAATTATTATGAAGTTTACGTAAGAACTTTCGTTACTTTAGGTGGATGCAACATTATCGTACAAACTAAAATCCACCACCCTGACAAGTCACTAATGGGCAAATAATTTTTTGAGACTCTAGCGACTTGATGTTTCAAAAACAAATTTAACTTCTGCGGAGACTTTGTCATTTAGGCTTAGACTCTTGCGGCAATCAACACGCCATTCATTGTTGCGCCAGAGGATGCCAAACCTCATTACCTTGTGCACACTTGCTTCCAGAACAAAGAACCTGGAAAATTTAATCTCAGGTGTGCTGCCTCGGTAGTTGATCAAATCAATTTCTGTAAGATGGAGATCAAGGCATTCCACGAGATTGTTATAGTGCAACAAATTTTTCACTTTCGGGTCTTCTTTTATCTGCAAAAGAAGAGAACATATTAGAGCAGATGGTTGTATAAGATTGTCGTGTCATCAAGAGGTACCAATATCATTCGCTCATACGATAGGGTTGGCTCTAAGGCTAGTGATATTTTTTCCACACACTCTCTCTTTTCTTTCCTCTCATTTACCTAGGAGCATTGAAGAGCTTGGGCATTTGTTGCCTTCCACTATGTGGCTGATGCCATATTTCTCAAAAGTATGCCACATAATATGCATCGATGTCAAATCAAAAGATTTTGGCACCGCTCTAGCGAGGTGAGAGTGTTGGCACCTCTGTGCACACAGACCCACATGTATAAACAAATCAACCAAACCAACTACACCAGCCTCTCACCCTCCCAAACAAGTGTTTTTTTATTGCCTCGGTCCTCTCCCTCTCCCACGCAAGTGTTATTTCATTGCATGCGTTAATTTGGCACCGGAGCAAAGCAGGTGATCCAAATTGGGGCACCAGGTGAGCAATGGAGGGGCATCGATGCCAAATGCATCACAAGTGAACTTGGCACGTGTTTTGGCCTACATAGTGGAGGGCCGTTATAGCCTACTTTTGTACTACCTCATATTTAGTGTAAAATTTTGACCATAGATTTACCTAAGAAAATGCCAATGCATGTCACCAAAAATCATACCATTTGAAATTATGTTCAAATACGAATCCAACGATATAATTTTTAGTGACATGCACTAACATTTTTTCAGTTAAATCTATATTCAAATTTTGATACCGCAAAATAGGTAGAGTAAACCAGGACGGATACAATACTTGCTCTTAGGGTAACCACAAAGTTGCTAGTCTAAGTTACTTGCCACTCTGACTAGCCTAGGCTACTAGTAGTACAACAAAAAAAGATGCAGGTGATCACGTGAGAAAAAAATACTAAAACCATTTCTTTCGGTGCAGTGCGTAGATGTAGTTTTGAACACTACACTTGTCATTGTAATTTCAGAAAATTATGAAAAACTTGAGCTACGTTGTGATCACCGTTTACTAATAGGAAAGAAGTTTCACCTTGATGAGTAGCTTCTCCCTGCACAGAAAGAATGTAAGGAATCCAACAACTTGATCTAGATTGGGGCCAATAGATTTTATTGTGAAGATCTTCATTGTGCGCACAGACTGGGTCAAACTTGTGGGAATCATTTTCTGGATGACAGTCGTAAATACATCAAGAAGAAATATAAAAATATGAATTTCAAGAAGACAGAGAAGAAGATGAGTGTTGTACCTGAACGATTACGGATCCAATAAAGAGTTCCGAGAATTTGGCAAACGAGTACACCAACGCTGTCAATTTAAGCGCGCCAATGACCCTGATTTTTTTGGACCTTCTAGATCAGATACAAGCAATCTCTCAAGGAAAGGTGCATTCTCAGTGACCATAATGTGGAATAGCTGGAGTGATCACTTCCCAATTGATGTCTTGTTGCGGGGCTAGCAAGACACATAAATCCATCAGAGATTCGTCGAGGCGATGTGGAGGCTAATGAACCCGTGGATCTGCCGAAGATGAAGGTACTCGAGTGCATTATAGCTGCGGACTAGGTGCTCCATAGCCTTCTTTGAGATGCCAACGTCGAAGAGGTCGAGTTGCTTGAGTTGAGGGAGAATAAGGGCGGGCGCTGCATTAATCTGGGGAAAATAGCAGGAGCTGAAGCTGGCGTGGCACAACGTTGGCGTGAGGCAGAGCGCGGACGATGGCAAAGAGCGACATCGTCCAACTTCAAACCTGAGCTCGTCGAGCTAATCTAGGGCGGGGGATAAGAACCACTCGTCGAACTGGGCTTGGACCTTGTAGTTGATACTGAACATGCGGATGTCAAGGCATGTGGCTGGCCCATGGTGCGATGAAAGGATCTTGGAGATTGCGGTCATGTGGTTGTAGTCCCTATCGCAGAGGCAGGTGTCCACGGTGAGGTTGAGGGGGACGCGGCGCTAGAGGGGGCGCCACCACCGGGAGAGTAGGGTGGTCCGCACGACAGATTTCGTGGGGAGGAGGCCGATGATGACAAGCAGCATGCCATCGGGGAGGGTGCTGATGAAGGCCAGGCTCACCGGATGCGGTTTAGGCTCGAGCCGCCTCCGCTTGTTGGCTGCCTCGCCGTCCATCTCAGCCGGCGGTGACGCTGGTGTACATGTGTGCTGGTTTGTATTGTGGGCTGGGTGTGCGCGAGTGCGTCCTTCTACGCATGCTGTCGCGCAATGGTGAAGTGTGCACGAGTGCATCCTTCATGTGGAAGAAGTGTTCCCTCAATTTACTAGCGTTTGGGGTGCTACCCCGAGTGGTTTCAACTTTGTTTACTTCATCGCGTGTCAGATGGGCCTCTATTTACTTATTTTCACCCACTGCCAAATGGGCCAGCACATGAAGATAGAGAACACGAGCTGACAAGGCAGCATGTGGACTGGTTGACCGGTGAACTGAACAATATACGGAGCTATATGCTGACACAGTGACCGTATAATCCCTCGGTATAGAGATTTCGATTGAGAGGGGAGGCCCGTGAGAGATAGTAGAGAGAGAGAAAGAGCTACTCCCTATATTTATTTTAAAGTCAAACTTTTGAAACTTTGACCAAGTTTATAAAGAAATTACTTATATCTACAATACCAAAGATAAGTGATAGTATGAAGTAAGTACATGTTGTGATGAATCTAATGATCGTTCCAGATGTAAATGTTTTTCTCCACATATACCTGGTCAAACTTTTCTGAGGTTTGACTTTTCAAGACATCCATATGCTTATGGACGTGAGAGTACCTAACTAGAGAGAGAGAGAGAGAAGTAGAAAGAGTGACTGAAAAATGTGTGTGTGCATGTGTGAAAGAGACATGGACAACACAGGATAAAGTAGAGAAAAAGCGTGTGTGTCTTATGCAAACATATCACACATGCATCTTCAACAACAGAAGCGAGGTGATGATATAGTATGTGGTTGTTTGCAACCGAGAGAGAAAGACCCCTAGCACGTGGCCAAGCGAGGTCTGACAAACAAGAGAGAGAGAGGTCGAGAGAGATGTATGGAGAAAATGCTGACATGGGGAGGAGAGAGTGTATGTTTGTGATAGAGAGATCCCCTGGAGATCATGATGGGACTACATGGGTGGGAGATTGAGTGACAAGGTGTGTGCGCGATAGAAGATACCCCAAGAGATATCGAGATAGACGTATGGATGGAAGGAGACAATACGTGTGTTCCTAATGGCTAGTGAGAGATAGTCATACATAGGGGGGAGTGCGTGCACCTATGATGGAGTGATGGATTATGGTACTTAGGGGGGTGCGTGTCACATAGAGAGAGAACTAGGGCGGAGAGTGTTAGGTGGGTCTATGTAGCGCGAGCGAGATATGTATATGTTTGAACCAGGGAGATATAAAGTTTGAGAGAGATAGAGGAGCCCCGATATGGCTGACTGGTGCGTTAGATAGCTGAGAGGGGGGAGGAGATATTCCATCCGCTCGATAATGCATTGCATATAATTTTTTTTAGAAGTTCAACTTTGGAAACTTTGACCAGGTTTACCCAAATATTATTTAAATCTACAAAACCAAAGATACATCATACGAAAATACATCTCATGATGAATCTAATGATATATGTTTGCCGTTCTAGATGTAAATGTTTTTCTCCATGTACATGGTCAAACCTTGTGATGTTTGACTTTTCAATAAATCTATATGCTATGGACCAAAGAGAGTGCCTAAGTCGAGAGAGATCAAGTGCGTGTGAAGGAGAATGAGTGAGTGTGCAAAAAGAGTATGTGTGTGAAAGAGAAAGGGACAACAAACGATAAATTAGAGAGAGTGTGTGTGTTCGTTTCTTATGCAAACATATCATGCATGCGTCTCCGAGATAGAAAAGCGAGGTGACGAGATACACGAAGATAGCAGTGCGTGATTGTTTGCAATAGAGAGAAACACCCCTATAGCACATGTCCAATAGAGGTCTAGCCAACAAGGGACAAAGGTCGAGAGGGGCGCATGGGGAGGGAGAGAGGGTGTGTTTGTGATAGAGAGATCCCCTCGAGATCGTGAGGGGACCATATGGGTGGGAGATCGAGGGATGAGGTGCGTGTGCGATAGAAAGATGCCCCCAGAGAAATTGAGATAGATGATGCACATGTTTGTGATGGAGACTAAGAATTAGCTAGTCATATACATATAGCGGGGACTGCGTCTGCCTACAATTGAGTGAGAGACCATCATACTTGGCTAGGTGTGAGATTGTGTGTGTGTGTGTGCGTGTGAGAAGGAGAGAGAACGAGGGAGAGAGAGAGAGAGAGTTTTAGATGGGTCTGTCAAGTGCGAGTGAGATATGCATGTGTATGTGTGACCCAGGGAGATGGAGAGTTTGAGAGAGATGGAAGAGCTCCGAGACGGCAGAGTGGTGCGTGAGAGAGTTACGGGCAACGAGCCAGGGAATTTGTGTGCGTATGATGAGTGCACCAAAGATATTTAGCTTGGACTAGAGAATCATACATAGTGTGCGAGAGAGACCCATACATGGAGTGTGCATGTGAACTAGAAAGAACCCCTCCCACATACATAGACAAAGAGAGAGCGATAGAGAGAGAGAGGGAGAGGGACCAACAAGGTTTGTGTTTGGATGCGTGCGATAGAATTGAAGATTGTCAGCGAGAGAGAGAGAGAGAGAGAGAGAGAGAGAGAGAGAGAGAGCAGGAGTCCGAGAGAGGGAGAGGTCGCGTTTTATGCATCAAAGACTAATATAAACAATGTTTTGGTATAAACTTGCATTCAAATATTTTAATTGGAGAACATGTTGTCCGCAATCCACACATGGAGGGAGATATGAATATCAAACAAGTTCATTAATTTGACTTTCAACATGTTCATGGAGTACTATAATACTCATGCTACTCGATTGAGGTGTTCAATTTTGGAATTAGTTCACTATTTTGACCTGGTGAACGAGCTATTTCATTGAATCGAGATATTTCATTTTGGGTTTGATTCCCGTTTTGAGTGGGTCAACTATTTGTCATATAGTTAATCATTAGCAACGAGCATGTAAAAACACATTAGTCCCGAGCATCATCTCTCCATCTAAAAAAGAAGTGGCAAGCTAATATTTCAAAATTTGATTCGAATCGACTTGGTAAGGTAGACGTGGATTCTCGTTCTCCCAAAATTTGAATGAACTGCTAAACACCCTCTGCTCGGTGGAATTCACCCGAGCAAAAATGGGAGGCGCAAAAATTACCGGCCTATGTGGGACACACATCAATGGCCCATTGTACATCGAGGGCAGGTTCGTAACTTCATCGAAGCGCCTTCTCCTCGGCCGGAATGACATGTGCCGAATAATTCATAAACCATGGGCGGCAAAACACCCTCTCCTCGCCCGTAATCGCTCGCGCCGACTATTTCAAAAAATGCCCTCCTCACCCGAAATCGCTCGTGCCCACTATTTCAAAAAACGCCCTCCTCGCCCGAAATCGCCCGTGCCCACTATTTCAAAACACACCCTCCTTGCCCTAAATCGCTCGCACCCACAATTTGGGAGAAGCAAAGTTACTCTACTATTTCCGACCCTCAGGACACAGACCCAAGCCCAGACGCCTAAAGGCAGGGGTAGAACTGTAACTCCCCCCACATTTCAGTCAAATGCGTCTGTAAGACATGGTTCCCCCTCCCAATTGCCCATTCATACCTCGTGGGCTTCAAATCATCTTCTCCCTGGAAGCTCCCTTCTCCACAGCCGCGAAACCTCAGCCCCTCCTCCATGGCACCCCCACTGCACCAAATTCACCGCCGCCCTCCTCCCCCATGCCGGAGATGTTGTCCATTTGCCATCGTCCACTGGGTTGTGTGCCTCTTACTCTGTGCTACCAGAGCTGCCTCGATGACGGCCGCGTGGACCGTACCGGAGCCGATTCACTCCCGCCGTTGTGCACGGCGCCGGAGTGGCTCCAAGTTCGGATGCGTCCAGGGCCCCAGCGCTGCTTCCCCGTAGTCGACGACCGTCGCGACATCTCTGCTTTCCTGTCGCCAGTAGCCACCGCAACCACGCCGGTCTCACCGACTTGGCAGCTGGAGCTGCCTACTTCACCGGGCTGCAAGATAGTTCGTACACTCATCTCAAATCACTTTATTTAGGCGTCAGTTGTCTGAATTTTTATTCTGGGCCAATCGATTCCCAATGGGAAGCAGCACCCCTCAAGGCGACGGAGCCCCTAGGCTGCCGGTTGGCTAGTGTCTAACGTAAGGGTGCGGGGGCGCAAGTTCGCCGCGGAAGCAGTGCTTAGATGGCTATCTTAGGGTTACGTGGGTTGAAGGTAGTGCCGCAGCCGGAGCTGGATGACAGCGAGTCTTTGTGGATTGGCCGGGGGCGACGCAACCACGGCGATGCTGTGGGGCGGGGAGCGGGGTTTTGGTCAGAGCTCTCGCGGCCACGGACGGCGGAGGAAGGCTGCTCTGCCAGTGGTCGCTAGCTCTTCGCGGAAGATTCTGAAAAGTGTCAGCAGGGAGGCACAAGACGGCCATCAAGCCATCTGTCGTAGATCGGAAAGTTGCAAAATAAAATAAAATCGTGTGACCCCAATTTAGCCTTCAGTCAGCAGACGTGTGACCACTCTCGTACCTTACTGTTGTTCTTCTAGGGTATTTCTTCATATCAGACATATGTGTCGTTCTTAATATTATGCATTTTCTGCATCTTCAGCCACACCGTCTTCCTTCTCACCACAGCTGCTCCAATAAGGGAAGCATACACCAGAAGGGAGCTATTGTCCCCAATCAATAGTTCCCTCCATTGAATGCACGTGCCCGACATGGACAGCCACAAAAACTGCAGGGCCATCGACAAGTTAGCACATGATGCTCACTCCTATGGATGGCGGCCAGGTAGGTTGTACGCTCATCTTACTTGTGTGCAGCATTCATGGCTTTTTATTCATTGAAGCACGGAAAAAAGATTATCACATTTGACTGTATATTCATGCTGATCTCTACGGGTCTTTTTCAGGAGTTAACGTTGTTCCATAGTTCAGCTAAGAGACTTGTTCTTTAGGTAACGTTGTTCCATAGTTATCATCCATCAGCCAATGCTATCCCACATTGTCGGGGGAAATTTACAGGGGTATATATTTTCCCCTTACTCATGCACAGACAAGCCAAGAACTGTTGGCGTTTTGGGAACAGGGGTGCCCAGACTTGCCTGCCTGCGGCCTGTGGGGTGGAACCATCAGCGGCCCGGTACGACCCAGCTCTAGAAGCAACAACTCAAGACCCTCGTGAGGGGCCAAGCCTCGCGAGGCGGATGACACCAAGACCTCCCTGGGGGTTGTACCCCCCATGTTTTCGGCAGTCGAGGCATTACCCTCTGGTGCCGCTTCAGCGGCCTTCTGCACCTCTCCCTGGCCCGGAGAGGTCCTTTGGGACAACACCTCAGTGCCATTCGCATCATGGGGTAGAGAGGCTCGCGGAGGCGTCTCACTCTCCATCATCTCCGGCGCCAAAGAGTTCCCCGAAGACAATGATTGTTGGGGGATATCACGGGCCGGACTGAATTACATAAATGATGTGTTATCCTACAATTTGTGAAGATTCAGACATATGTATAGTATCTTTGAATACTTATGATTCGGCCAGGGGCTTCACCCTGGGGCGCTGCGGGGGATGGCTTCGGCATCCGACTCCGAGCCATCCGAGAGGGATATCTTCCCCCTTTTGGACGTCTCCTCTTCTGGATCAACGGATGTCGGCGTCCTGGGAACGGTGGTCCCCAGACTTGCCTGCCTGCAGCCCATGGTATGGCTCTAGCAGCGGCCTTGTATGGCCCATCTTCGTCAGCAAAACACTCGATACCCTCGCGAGGGGCCAAGCCTCGAGAGGCGGACGACACAAGACCTCCTCGGGGGCAGCCTCACTAGGCTGGCTCGCGAGGGGCGGAGTGATCAAGGCGAGGGGAACCTCGTGAGGTTCCTGTGATGCAAGCCATGACGACCAAGGCCAGGCGGGCGCTAGAGCGTGCAGCATACTCATTTCCTCTTTGGTGTTAAAGAGGCAAGCGCAGGCAAGAAATCCCGAGGCATCGGGCAAAGGTTTCCATATCGTTGCAACAAGACCAAGACCAGCAGGACGGCAGGATGGAGGTCACCATGGAGCCCAGGACGACGTCACGACCAGAGCCTTTGGCAGGCGAAGACCACTGTCGGTGTCAAAATCGGCGGATCTCGGGTAGGGGGTCCCGAACTGTGCGTCTAGGCGGATGGTAACAGGAGACAAGGGACACGATGTTTTTACCCAGGTTCGGGCCCTCTCGATGGAGGTAAAACCCTACTCCTACTTGATTAATATTGATGATATGGGTAGTACAAGAGTAGATCTACCACGAGATCGAGAGGCTAAACCCTAGAAGCTAGCCTATGGTATGATTGTTGTTCGTCCTCTGGGACTAAAACCTCCGGTTTATATAGGCACCGAAGAGGGTTAGGGTTACACAGAGTCGGTTACAATGGTAGGAAATCTACATATCCATATCGCCAAGCTTGCCTTCCATGCCAAGGAAAGTCCCATCCGGACACGGGACGAAGTCTTCAATCTTATATCTTCATAGTCCAGGAGTCCGGCCAAAGGTCATAGTCCGGCTATCCGGACAACCCCTAGTCCTGGACTCCCTCAGTAGCCCCCGAACCAGGCTTCAATGTCGACGAGTCCGGCGCGTAGATTGTCTTCGACATTGCAAGGCGGGTTCTTCTCCAAATCCTGTGTACCTGTTGAATAGTGTCCGGCTTCTCGTAAATATCGCGCTTCTTGGCTTCCACGCCCAATAATGGCCATCTTCCACGTGTTGAACGAATGCGAAAAGCCAGGGTATTTTTACATTTACCCCCTAGCTGCGCAAATGATCTACCTATATAGGAGACGAGGATCTAGATCCGAATCACACCATCTTCCCTTCGCGAGCTTTCATCAGAGCGCATCTGACAGAAACCCATTCCATCATGGACAGTCGACGCGGCTCCTCCTCTCGCCCTCCCAGTCCTCAGCCTGGAGATTAGGAGAAATGCTCCGTCCCGCACAGCGAGCTAGTGACGCTCCAAACCAAGGGGTTTCTTCCCCCAGCCTTCATGGTTCTGGTTCTAGCCGGACTCGCCACCTACAAGGGCGGAAAACAAGCGGAGAGCGTCCCAAGTCAAGGAGAGCGGGTATGCCTTGTCCCTTATTTGATAAGAGGGCTTGGATTTCCAATTCATCCGTTTCTCCGGGGGCTCCTGGAGTTCTATGGCCTCCAGTTGCACAACCTTACGCCTGCCTCCATTCTGCATATTGCGGGCTTCGTGGCCCTTTGCGAACTGTTTTTGGGCATCGAGGCTCATTTCGCGCTATGGAAAAGGCTGTTCTGCCTCGTACCCCGTTCTCAGGAGGGGTCGATATATCAAGTGGGCGGAGCCGAACTATGGCGCATCGCCAGGACCGGATATCTATCCGGAACCCCAAAGAAGGCGTCCGAAGACTGGCCTTCGGAATGGTTTTATATAGAAGATGTCCCCCTGCCGGACCCTGTTCGGATCGGCCTCCCGGAGTTCAGTAATGCTCCTTTGAAGAAACGCCTAAGCTGGCGTCCACGGAGCCCTCAGAGGGAAAATGACAGGGACGTCCTTTACCTGATGAGCCGAATAAGGTTGTTGGCTCATTCCGGACTGACCATGATCGGGGTCATGGCCACATGAAATATGCGGGGGGTGCAGCCGCTCCAGTATAGAGGCGACCCCATGTGGGATTTCAACGGGGAGGATGGTGCCACCTGCCATGGCCGTAAGGGGCCGAGATCGGTCGCCGATCTGATGAAGACCTTGTCCGCATTGTACAAGGGAGAAGAGGAGGAATTTCTTCGCGTCAATCCACATGACGGTTTTTCTATGAACAATCCTCCAAGCTGGGTAAGCGGACATTTCTTTTTGTCCATCCGATCCATATTCCCATAGTCAAGTATCTCATTTTGTGATTTCGACGCAAGAACTACGGAGGCCGTAAAGGATATGAACAGCCTGCCTCCACAACCCGAAGATCCGGAACGGTTCCTCGATCCGGCCTCCTAAGAGGATCCGGACATATCGGTGGAGCTGATCGATGGGGTATTTCACCAGCTGAGCATTGATAATGCCCTGGTCACCATTACGGCCGATTACCCCAGAATACTTCCATCCTCGCCGGTAACTGAGACCGAAGCCCCAATACTTTGAGAATGATTCATCCTTCTTATTTTTGATCACCGTACACCAACGGTGTTTTGCAGGGGGAGCCCTTGAGGCGGAAGGCCGAGCTCAAGCGGCTAGCCAACAAGGGGCAGCACGCTCAAAGAAAGCTAAAAAGAAGAGCGGTCCGGATCGAAGCGCCGGCAAGAACGGTATGGCGTGTCACCTTATTCCCAGGTTTTATGCTGGAAGGCATACTAACGCTCGTGCTCTCTTCAGGAAAAAGAGCGCTTGCCGGACTATATCCGGAGAGGTTGCCAATCGAGTCTCCGCCAGCCAGGCTTCAAAGCCAGGCCCAGAAGCGGAGGCGAACACTAGGCGTGCGTCGGATGCTCCTCCGACCGAGGATGCTGACAGATTGTCCGCCACCAACTCCGAGGTGGAGAGTGCCATGAATCACAGGCGCCCATGCATAATTCTTCGTGACACATGTTTCTCCCAAGAGGCGTTGAACGCCTTCAATTCGGGAGATGCGCACCTCCGTGCCGCTCAAGATGGTCTAGCTAGAGCCATGGAGCAGTATGTAAAAGACATACGAGTGAGGAAATTTAACGGTTATATATGCCAGTAGCCCCCGAGACTTGAAATAGTTAGAATAACTGATTTAAGGATCATTTATTGTACAGGATCTTACAGAAAAGAATACCCAACTGTCCCAGGAGCTTGAAGAGTGCAAAGCTCAAACTGAGGCTGCACAAGCCGCGACAGGGGAAGCCAAAGAGACCCCCTCTGGTAATATACGCTTTTAAAAGATAAGTATGTTATGAAGTGCGGCGTGTGTATAGATCTGACAATAACATTGCAGATGGCGCCGGGGTAGATCCGGACAAGCAACAACTCTTGTGCCGGTTAAAGGCCGGCGAGAACATGCTTACGAGGGTGAGGCAGGAGAAAAATAATCTCCAAGATGCCAACACCCAGCTGGGTGAGGAGCTAAAAGATGTTCGTGCCCAGCTGTCTGACTCCGTTAAGGAGAATCGGCGGCTTCGACGCGGCATTTTTAGTAAGTGCTTAAACGAACATTGAAAAAAGAGTTTGGCGAGGAAGTCGACTAACAGAGTTATGTATGTAGGTATGCTCACATGCCGTCCTGCAGAGGAAATGCCCGGTTCTACGGGTGACCTTCTTCCCGAGATCTTACAACTGCACGAACGAGTTCGGCAGGTGATCAAAGGCGTCGCCCAGGCCTTGTGTCCATCTGTCTCCCTGCCCGAAGGCCTTGGGGAGCTTGTAGAGAGGCTCCAGGGAGCGCGGCGGCGCTTCCGATTATGGAAGATATCGGCCTGCCGTCAAGGCGCCAGGGAGGCCTGGGCCATGGTGAAGACGCGGTACACGAAAGCTGACCCAAACCACATGGCCGAGATCGGACCTGTGGGGCCAGATGGGAAGGAGATCCCTGCGAGCTTAGTGTATGGCTAGGTAGAATTGGCCGCAAAGTATTCCCAGCAGGACTGTAAACTAGACAGCCTGTTAGATGGCATTGAAGAGGAATACAATCAGTCAAATTGACTATGTAATTTAAGGTGACATGTAAAATGCCTTCTATCCGGATTGTAGATCGAAAGTCATATCGGACCTTTTCGCTTCAACCTCGGGACCCAATAGTCCGGAGTGTGTCCGAATGCCCTCGCGGTTATATAAAAACAGCGGCAAGCGTGGAGACCAGGCGAAGGGGTCATTAGTGCTTTATCGCACAAGTGCCCAACTAGTTATGTTATATTAAATGGTTAGTAAGAAACATCTTCCAGGAGAATAGTTCCGTTAGGGGTTCCTTTCTCGGGAGGCATGCCCTAAAGTGCATGTCCGGACCGTGAAAAAGCGAGAAAAACATCCGGGGCGGATAAATAAATCGTGAGAAATCTTCTTTTAGTTCACCGACCGAATATTCTCTTAAGAACGCTTAGCTTTCGGCTTCACCCAGTCCGAGGTACACATCCGCTGACCCGGCAGTAAAATCGCAGAGGTGCTCCCTTTACCACCTAGCCGAACAATCGGGAACGAGGGGTAAGCACAAGAGCCGAGCAACCCAGCTTGGCCAAAACTTAAGTCATATCGATGCATATAATGGTGAATAAAAGGTACATGCGGAAGTGTGACACATGTATTGGGCATGAAACCCTTATAATTAAGCTTCTGTGAAAGAAGCCCCCAGGTACAATGAGCGCGGATAACACGTCAAGTGTGTGCGAACAATGCGCTAACGAGCCTTCAAAGGCTGGAGAGAAAAAGAGGGAGAAGGAGAAAAATAGAAGACAACTAAAATGTAAAATATGGACAGAAGAAGGACGAACTCAGAATCCGGCGCTAGGCGTAGAATCTTCGGAGACGGGCTGCGTTCCATGGGTTCGGCTCGAGTCGGTTATCCGATGCATCTCGCAGACGGTACGCTCCACCGGTCAGGACTTGGTCGATGATAAAGGGACCTTCCCATTTGGGCTTGAGTTTGTCCTTTTTCTTGTCCGGCAGGCGTAGAACTAGCTCGCCAACATTGTAAGTTTTGGCCCGTACTTCTACTGCTTTTGATATCTTGAGCCTGCTGTTGATAGAATGCGGAATGGGCTTTTGCTACGCCACGCTCCTCCTCCAAGGCGCCCAAACTGTCCTGCCGATCGAGCTCAGCTTCTCTTTCTTCGCATACGCGCACGCGAGGTGAGTCATGAATTATGTCGCGGGTAGAACTGCCTCTCGCCGTATACCATAAAGAATGGTGTGAATCCGTCGATGCGATTTGGAGTGGTCCGTAGCCCCCAGTCGGAGTCGAGCTCCTCTACCCAAAGGTCGTGTTAGATTCCTTGAGGGACCACACTAACTGGGTTTGATGCCGCTCATAATTAGACCGTTTGCTCGCTCAACTTGACCGTTAGTTTGAGGGTGATACACTGAAGCGTAGTCGAGCTGAATGCCCATGTTTTTGCACCAGAGTTTGACCTCGTCGGCCGTAAAGTTCATGCCGTTATCAGTGATGATGCTGTGGGGGACACCGTAATGGTGTATGACCCCTGATATGAAGTCTATCACCGGTCCGGATTCGGCCGTCTTGATAGGCTTGGCCTCTATCCATTTGGTGAATTTATCCACCATGACCAGTAGGTATTTTTGCTTGTGGGTTCCCCCTTTAAGGGGTCCGACCATGTCAAGCCCCCTGATCGTGAAGGGCCAGGTGATGGGTATAGTTTTGAGGGCGGTGGGTGGCATGTGGCTTTGATTAGCAAAGAGCTGGCATCCGACGCATCGTTGGACTAAGTCCTGAGCATTTGCCCGGGCCGTTGGTTAATAAAATCCTGTACGGAAGGCCTTGCCTACAAGGGCCCGGGCTGCGGCGTGGTGCTAGTCGAGTCCGGCATGAATTTCAGCCAGAAGATTCCGCCCTTCCTCTTCGGAGATACACCTTTGAAGGACTCCGGTTGTGCTTTTCTTATAAAGCTCTCCCTCATGGACTTTATAGGCTTTAGATTGCCGCACTATGCAGCGGGCCTCGTTTTGGTCCTCGGGAAGTTCCTGCCTGGTTAGGTAGGCTAGGAATGGTTCTATCCACGGGGCAATGACTGCCATTATTACATGGGCTGAGGGTGTTATTTCGTTCGTAGAATCACCAACTGTGTCAGAATGTTCGGTGTTGGGCAGTGCGGTTGGGTCCGGGTTGTTATTTCCGGACTCTCCCTCCCATAATACGGATGGCTTGAACAACCTCTCTAGGAAGATGTTGGGGGGGGGGGGGCAGCATCGCGCTTTGCGCCAATGCGTGCCAACACGTCTACTGCCTGGTTGTTATCCCGGGTTATATGGTGAAATTTGAGCCCCTCAAACCAAGATGACATTTTTAGGACGGCATTGCGATAGGCTGCCATTTTCGGATCCTTGGCATCAAAGTCTCCATTTATTTGGGATATCGCGAGGTTCGAATCCCCACGCACCTCTAAGCGTTGAATGCCCATGGAGACTGCCATCCGGAGACCATGTAGAAGGGCCTCGTATTCGGCTGCGTTGTTGGAGTTCGTATACATTATCTGGAGTACGTATTGAACTGTATCTCCGGTTGGGGACGTCAGAACGACGCCAGCTCCCAGGCCAGCCAACATTTTGGAGCCGTCGAAGTGCATTATCCAGTTGGAATATGCGTCGTACTCTTTAGGGAGTTCGGTTTCGGTCCATTCGGTGACGAAGTCGGCCAGAACTTGCGACTTAATAGCTCTCCATGGCTTATAGGTTATGTCCAACGGGAGGAGCTCAATGGCCCATTTGGCAATCCGGCCCGTCGCATCGCGGTTGTTTATAATGTCGTTAAGGGGTACTTCGGAGGCTACTGTTATTGAACACTCTTGAAAGTAGTGTCACAGCTTCCGGGATGCCATAAATACCGCGTACGCCATCTTTTGATAATGCGGGTGCCGTGACTTGCATGGAGTTAGGACAGTGGACACGTAGTAAACTGGTTTTTGAAGGGGGAACTTGTGTCCGTCCGTTTCTCGTTCGACAACGAGCACCGCGCTTACAACTTGATGAGTTGCCGCGATGTATAATAGCATTGGTTCGCCCATGTTGGGCGCGGCCAGGACCAGGTTTGTTGCCAATATGGCTTTTATTTCTTTGAGTCCGGCCGTGGCGGCATCCGTCCACTCGGAGTGTTCGGTGCGTCAGAGGAGGCGATAAAGTGTAGGACCTTGAAGTATGTCTAGAGGGGGGTGATTAGACTACTTAACCAATAAAAAACTTAACCTTTTCTCAATTTTATAGTTTGGCAGATTTTAGCTATTTTAGGACAAGTCAAGCAATCATCACACAATTCAAGCAAGCATGCAAAGAGTATATAGGCAGCGGAAATTAAAGCATGCAACTTGCAAGAAAGTAGAGGGAAGGGTTTAGAGGATTCAAACGCAATTGGAGACACGGATGTTTTTGGCGTGGTTCCGATAGGTGGTGCTATCGTACCTCCACGTTGATGGAGACTTCAACCCACGAAGGGTAACAGTTGCGCGAGTCCACGGAGGGCTCCACCCACGAAGGGTCCACGAAGAAGCAACCTTGTCTATCCCACCATGGCCGTCGCTCACGAAGGACTTGCCTCACTAGCGGTAGATCTTCATGAAGTAGGAGATCTCCTTGCCCTTACAAACTCCTTGGTTCAACTCCACAATCTTGTCGGAGGCTCCCAAGTGACACCTAGCCAATCTAGGAGACACCACTCTCCAAGAAGTAACAAATGGTGTGTTGATGATGAAATCCTTGCTCTTGTGCTTCAAATGATAGTCTCCCCAACACTCAACTCTCTCCCATAGGATTTGGATCTGGTGGAAAGATGATTTGAGTGGAAAGCAACTTGGGGAAGGCTAGAGATCAAGATTCATATGGTAGGAATGGAATATCTTGGCCTCAACACATGAGTAGGTGGTTCTCTCTCAGAAATGGTAAGTTGGAAGTGTAGGTTCGTTCTGATGGCTCTCTCCACGAATGAAGAGGAGGTGGAGGGGTATATATAGCCTCCACACAAAATATAACCGTTACACACAATTTACCAAACTCGGTGGGACCGAATCATCAAACTCGGTCAGACCGATTTAGTAAACCTAGTGACCATTAGTGATTTTCGATTGGGATCGACATGCATCTCGGTGAGACCGACATACAAACTTCGGTGAGACCGATTTTGGTAATTAGCTAACCAGAGAGTTGGTCAGGTAAACTCGGTGGGACCGATTTTCTCTTTTCGGTGAGACCGAAATGTTACAAAAAGGAAACAGAGAGTTTACATTGCAATCTCGGTGGGACCGATCGCTCACTTTGGTTAGACCAAAATGTTACAAAGGGAAACAGAGAGATTGCAACCCCATCTCGGTGAGACCGAGATCCCTATCGGTAAGACCGATTTGCTTAGGGTTTGTGGCAGTGGCTATGACTTTTGGAATCGGTGGCGCCGGATAGAAAGAATCGGTGGGACCGATTTTGGCTTTAGGTTTAGGTCATTTGTGGATGTGCGAAAGTAGTTGAGGGTTTTGGAGCATATCACTAAGCACATGAAGCAAAAGGCTCATTAAGCAACTCCTCATCCCTTCTTGATAGTATTGGCTTTTCCTATAGACTCAATGTGATCTTGGATCACTAAAATGTAAAGTGAAGAGTCTTGAGCTTTTGAGCGTGAGCCAATCCTTTGTCCTTAGTATTTTGAGGGATCCACTTTCATCATCCATGCCATGCCATTCATTGAGCTTTCCTGAAATAATAGTCTTGGAATAGCATTAGCTCAATGAGCTATATGTTGTTATGAATTACCAAAACCACCTAGGGATAGTTGCACTTTCAGTCTCCCCCTTTTTGGTAATTGATGACAACATATAGATCAAAGCTTCGACAAATGATAATAAAATATAAACAACATCGTCGCTTTGAGAAGTATGTGATAAGCAAGAGCTCCCCCTAAATTTGTGCATAGTTTTAGATTTGCTTTGGACTGCAAATGCACAATGAATTAGGCTCATGGGTTACTCTTCCATGTCACATACATCTTGGTGGAGCGCTCAAAATAATAAACAATGAATACATGCACTCATCACCAAGCATAATGAGTGATCACATAAGATAGATAGGATAATATCAAGCATGCATAAGTGTAGCTTATGATCAAACACATGATCATCAATGTCTCACAAGCATAGTATCTCAACCAAAAGCAAACAAAGATTGAAAAACCACCAAATAAAGCAAGAGAGAACAAAAGCAAAACTCTCTCTCTCGAAGCCTATGATCTATACATTTTTCTCCCCTTTGGCAACAAGTAACCAAAAAGTTCATAGAAAGTGCATAGTGCTAGATCGACTCTCAGGCTTGATCTTCTGGTGGTGGTGTAGAGATGGCTCCTTGGACGAAGACTTCAGTTGATGTAGATGGAGCTGGAGCTGATGTAGGTGCTGGAGCTGGTGGCACTGAGGCTGTAGCTTGTGCAGATGAAGTTGCTCTTGTGTCAAAAACTGGCACAGCTGATGACCTCTGGGCTCTAGGCACTCTGGCAAACACATTGGTGGTTGTTTTGCCCTTCCTCTCCTGCATGTCATCTTGTAGTTCCTCCACTGCAGTCTGAATCTTAGTTACTTTTACATCTAAGTTATAGAACTTTTGTTCTATGATTCTCTCCAAGCTCTCCTGATTTTGAGTGAGGGTGGCCAATCCCTTCTCAATCCTCAGGGTTGATGCTATTAAGTAACCAAGCTGCTCCTGCTCGTTGTTCAAGAGATACTCAGATGCCTCCTCTTGAGATGGCATCTTGGCAGCCTTCTCCCTCTTTGCCTTCTCCTTCTTCTCCTGAGCTTGAACTGATGATGGATCATTCTCATTCATGACAACCTCATTGTCCTCAAAGTCTGGATAAAGTGGAAAGTGTTCCTTATCCAACTGATATTTTCCTGTGCCCATCTTTGAGTTTATCAATTCTTGAATCTGAGGTGCATATCCACAACTCCTCTTCTCGATCTGCATAGTCCTCTTGATTGTTTCAATGATCAGGCTCATGACTTTGAACTTTTGTGGCACATCAAACACATGCAACATGTTGATGGCATGCCCTTTGATCATGTTATGGTCACCAGACTTGGGCAACAAGGTGTGCCTCAGAATCCAATTTATAGTTGGCAACCATGACAGCAGAAAGTGAACTGATCCAAACTTGTGAGTTCCTAGTGCCTTGTCTGGAATTTCCTTGTACATGTGAGCCATTGAATTGTGATCCATTTTCTTCTTTGCATAAATGTCCAGATCATCATCATTTTCCTCTGGGGCATTTATCAACTTTGCCCATTCTTCAACAGTGGACTGGTACTTGTACCTTCTGACATCCAAACAATTCTTCCATCTGGGTAAAAATGTGCTGTGGAGTAGAATTGCATGATAAGTTCATCATTCCAATTTGTGAGCTTTTCCCCAACAAAATCTGCAACTCCACAACTCACAAAGCTGTCTTGCACTCCAGGATAGTGCTGTTCATTCTCCTTGATGAAGTTCCAGTCAACCCACCTCATGTCACAGAAAATGGGCTTCTTGTCCAACAGAATGGTCTCATAAAATTCCTGATGTTCCTTAGTGTGGAACCTGTAATCAACAACAGTTCTTCTCCTTGTGGCATATGGATCTGCCATTGTCCATTTCCTCAATCCCGAATCCTTCCTGATTCTCATGTCCTCAGCCACAGGATGTGCATCATTGTGGTCTGGTATCTTTGGCTTGAGCTTCCTCAGAACCTGTCCTTCTTCATCTTCCTCCTCAGCAACATCGAGCACTTTGGGGCCTTGTTCTTCTCGGCAATTTGGAATACTCCTAGTATTCCTCTTTGGTGCAGACTTGGCCTTGGGAGCAGCTTTGGGTGCTTCCTTGGGCTTAGATGTGGCAGCCCCTGATCTGATTGCATCACCCATTAGCTTTGGTGCCTTTGGTGCTGGTGCAGCAGGCTCTTCCTCTTCCATCATGGAAAGCTTCCCAATTACTCTGGCCATGGTCATCTTGACCCTTTCCTTCCTCTTCTTGCTCTCAGCAAGGCTCTTTGGGATCAGGATTTTCGGGTAGTTGAGTTGATGTTACGGCCTTGGACATCGGTTGTCTTCCTGCAGGCCTTTTGGTCTTCATGACCCTTTCCTTCTTGAGCACTTCTTTCTTGGAAGTTGCCTCATCTTCCTCAGCTTTGTAATCTTCATCCTCTGAATCTGAAGTTCTTTTCCTCCTTTGCCTAGTTGCAGCCTTAGGCAAATTGCTAGGAGTACTTCTGCTCCCTTCATCTGAAGTTGAGGGACTAGTGCCCTCACTCAAGTTCATTTGCTCTTCTGACACTGCTCGCTGCCACTTTGATCGGACATACCGCAAAAGCTGACTTGACCTGTGAAGAGTTATAGATGAGATAGAAAAGATGAGCATCACAAATTGCAGAGGTTTTTGCAAAAGAATGACTCAAAAGTTCAGTTTTAGTTTTCCACAGAAAGCATTTCGGATCCACCGATTTTCAAACTCGGTGATACCGAAGCAGTTTTGGAACCTAAATTGATGATCTCGGTTGGACCGAGTTTCAGTTCGGTGGTACCGAGACTGCTAGGGTTTCACAGAATCCTCAAATCGGTTGCACCGATTAGTAATTCTTGGTCAGACCGAGAGTCACTAGTGCAATGGCATATGCCAAATCGGTGAGACCGAGTTTTTCAACTCGGTGGGTCCGAGATGGTTTCATGAAACCTAAACCTAAAAATTTGAATCACATCTAATCTATGAACTACTTTTGCTGGATAGAGGAGTTGCAATCGTGGCAAGATTCAATATGAAAACAATGTGCCAGAAATCAGACGTGGATAGCACAAAGATCAAGTCCATAGCCTAACTTGGCAGTGGACTTGCTACGGCGGCAACGGCGGGGACGAAATCCGTTGACGGCGGCGAAGACCAGCGCAGGAGGCTACTGGCGACAAGGAGACGATCCGGAGACCACGATGGCAGAGCGAGCTATTGCGCGGGCGAAGGGTTTCGGAGGAATTTCCAAAATTTTGCCCGTGTCTATATATAGCCCGACACTGTCGGTGTGACCGAGTGGAACAACTCGGTGGCACCGAGATGCATAACTGTGTTCAATTACAGCAAATCGGTGAGACCGAAAAGTTCAAATCGGTTGCACCGAGATTGAAAACTCAGATCAACTTGACGATCTCGGTAGGACCGAAATGGAAGGATCGGTCAGACCGAGAATCACTAAGAGGTTTTGGAAGTTTAAGTCTATGACGAATCGGGGACTCCGAGTGCTCCTCACACAGAGTGGTTCGAATCTGACTTGATCAAATTTTGTGATGTAGCGTGAATAGAGTTTGAGACAAGAAGATCATAGATAGCTAAAGAAGGTTCTTAGGCATTCTTGTCCATCCACTTGGCCAAAAGAAGAAAGAACCAAACAAACAAAACAACAAGTGGATGTCCTTGAATGAGTAAAATATGCAGCAACATGCTCACACAATAAGATGGCAATTGAAATATGTGGCAAAGCATGCACAACCAATTCTAGCATCTATCAAACAATTGGCGATGACTAGGTCATCTATATATGAGTATATTGACTTAGGAGTCAAATGAGAACATTTGATCATAGGTCATACTCATAGTTTAAGCTCAAGTGGGGTTACCACTGTTACATAATGCATTTATGTGTTCACACCATTATAGTTGCTTTGACTCAATTCATAGAGTTAAGCTCCCCTAGATGTGAGATCCCCTTAGAGGGATGAACTAACCTTGGGTTTTGTCAATGATGACTTCATGTAGGTGTTGAAGATGTAGATGCTCAATGTTGATGTAGATAATTTGGAGCAATCCTTTGGAGTGAGTTGCACTTTCAACTTGCCTACATGGGTTAGTCCCACAAGGAACAAACAAGAATATCCATAGACATAGAGTGATGCACACACAAGATGATGTCCATGAAAACATTAGGTTACCTTGTCCCTTGCCTTACCAACATGAGGGTTTGTGACTCCTTGAACTAGTGCAAGATGTGAAAGTTGATTGCACTTGTTCTTGCCAAAATGATATGAGTGAAGAGTGTTGGCGGAGTCACCCTCAAGAACTCTCTAGTTCTTCTTCTTCGGGATCCACATCATCTTGATGGGAATCCTTGGAGTTGTAGTTGTACTTGATGAAGTAGAACTTGACGTAGTCTTGGGGACCCACTCGAGCGAGGCTTTAGGTGCTTCTTCATATGCATCAATCTCTTCTTGAAGCTTGTCCTTGCCTTTGTTCTTGTGGTCTTGTGGTGGAAGATCATCCTGAGCTTGTGTCCCCTTGAAGGAAGTAGGATCATACTTCTCTTGTTGAGGAACAAACTTTGTCTTGGGGTATTGATCTTCTTCCCACTCAACTCCATTGGCGTTGAACTTTCGTTCAAAACCAACACCTTGATTCTTCCGGTGCCTTCCTTGCTTGCGTACAATTTCCTTGAATTGCTTACTCCCGGCAAGGCTCTTGTAAACACTTTCTCTATAATTCCCTTCAATAAACTATTTTCTTTCTCAAGTGTAACTTGGCTAAGAGAATCATTAGTGGAATCAAGAGAACTACTAGAAGCAACAACATTGGATTTGACATTATTATTGTTACTACTAGAGGAAGTATCTTTCTTGTACTTGTTACTAGACTTGACTTGAGGCATGTAAGTAGATAAGAGTAAACGCTTGGCAATGTAAGAAGAACTTTTCTTGCGGAGATCATCATTGATTGCCTTTAAGAACTCATGCTCTTGCTCAAGATTGAGCTTTTCAAAGCGTAACTTCTCATGAGCCCTTAAAATTCTCGATGATCTTGAAGATAGTTTCATGAGCCAACTTAAGAGTGTTTAGTTCTTTAGTTAGAAGCTCAATTTTCTCCTTATCATTGTCATTCGTTTGATTAGCATGATTAATTGACGTTTCATCATAGTATTCATCACTAGAGTTGTCAACAAGTAAATCATCATCACCTAGCAAGTCATCTTCATCACTATTAAAATCAACATACTCGGGATGTGTTACCTTTGGACCTTTGGCCATGAAGCATCTTCCAATTCCTTCATTTGGTGAATCAAATATGTCGTAGGAGTTGGTTGACACAAGTGCTAGACCGGCAACACCTTCATCTTGAGTATATTCGGAGTCGGAGTGATAGCTTCTCTCGGAGTGATTGTCGGAGTCGGAGCCGGATACCCATTCACCAACATCAGCTTGATGTCTTTGTTTTGTGTAGCTCCTTGATGACTTGTCTTTTCTTTCCGAATCCTTGCTTCTCCATGAGGGTCTTCGTTCATAACGATCATCTCTACTCCTCCTCTCTCTTGGTGGTGATTCTTCTCTTTTGCTTCTTCTTTTTGGAGAATCTTCTCTTCTTTTGTAGGGTGCCGTACACTCATTGGAGTAGTGTCCGGGTCTCCCACAATTGTAGCAATTGCGCTCTCGACTAGAAGATCTCTTGTCATTGTAAGACCTTGACTTGGAGCTTCTTTCTTTGCTTCTACTTTTGTAGAATTTGTTGAAGTTCTTCACCATTGTCGGATTTCGGGTTCCGGCAGACCCTTGAGGTTCGGACACTGGGGTGCACACGGAGATCCAACCCTCCACCGTCTCGTACCTCGCCGAATCGCGGGGACCTAAACTACTAAACAGAACAGCACAAGAGACACAAGATTTATACTAGTTCGGGCCACCGTTGTGGTGTAATACCCTACTCTAGTTTGTGGCGTGGTCGATTGCCTCTGGGGCTGTTGAGGAACAGTATAGGGAAGAACAACCTCACGAGGGTCTGTTCTTGGTGGGTGTGATGAACTGCTAGGTGGTGTCCCATCGCTCTAGCTTGAGGATCGGGTCTCTGTCTTTCTCGGGATGCCGATCGTTTTGATCCCCCTACTCTGAGTGTGGCTACTCCTATTTATAGGCGAAGGCCATGGGCCTCTTCCCAAATATTGAGCGGGAAGGGCGCCAACAATTGGCCATTTTGAAGGGGAGCAGCGAGTACACTTATCCTGACTAAAGTTGGTCCTCGCCTGCCAAAGGCTCTGGTGATGACGCCTGCTTGGGCTCCACGATGACTCCCTTCCAGCCGTTGGGGCTGGTCTTGGTCTTGTTGCACCGAAACGGATGCCTTTGCTTGATGCTCTCGCTGAGCTTGCTCCCTTTGCACCAAAGAGGAAAGGAGGGCGCTGCTGGCCGGGCGCCCGACTGGCGCCCTTGGTCGTCATGGCTTGCGTCATGGGCACCTCGCGAGGTACCCTGCCTTGAACTCTCCGCCTCCTCATGAGCCAACCTGACGAGGCCGTGCCTGAGGAAGCTCCTGGTCGTCCGCCCCGCGAGGCTTGGCCCCTCGTGAGGGTCTTGAGCTTGTGTTGATGAAGATGGGCTGTCCTGGGCCTCCTTCGAGCAACGCCGCAGGCCGCAGGCAGGCAAGTCTGGGGACCCCCGTTCCCAGAACGCCGACAACCATTAAGCTCAATTCTTCATTCAAGGTTGGTTTCTCACTTGATGATGTGGGGACTTCACTTGAGGCTTTGTATGCACCACGTGACTTGTTGTGAAGTTCCTCCTTATCCTTGAGTGACATCTCATGAGCAACAATCCTTCCAATGACTTCCGTTGGCTTGAGATCTTTGTAGTTTGGCATCATTTGGATCAATGTGCACACGGTATCATACTTTCCGTCCAATGCTCTTAGGATTTTCTTGATGATGAATTTGTCGGTCATCTCTTCACTCCCTAAGCCGGCAATCTCATTTGTGATAAGAGCAAGCCTAGAGTACATTTCAGCGACACCTTCACCATCCTTCATTTTGCACTTGTCAAGCTGACTTTGGAGCACATCCAACTTGGATTCCTTGATGAATTCGGTACCTTCGTGCATATCAATCAAAGTATCCCATATTTCCTTTGCATTCTCAAGACGGCTGATTTTGTTGAATTCTTCGGGGCACAATCCGTTGAAGATGATGTCACATGCTTGAGCGTTGTATTGTAGCATCTTTAATTCCACATTAGCTTCACGGTTCGGTTCTCTCCCATCGAAGAATTCACCTTGCAAGCCAATGCAAATAATTGCCCAAACGGCGGGGTTATGTCCAAGAATATGCATTTTCATCTTATGCTTCCAACTAGCAAAATTAGTACCATCAAAGTAAGGACCTCTACGGTGATAATTTCCTCGCTAGACGCCATACTCTCCTAGGTTGTGAAACCAAGGCTATGACCACCAAAAGCTATGGAAATCAAAGAAAATGGAGACCAAAGCTCTGATACCACTTGTAGGACCTTGAAGTATGTCTAGAGGGGGGATGCTTAGACTACTTGACCAATAAAAAACTTAACCTTTTCTCAATTTTATAGTTTGGCAGATTTTAGCTATTTTAGGACAAGTCAAGCAATCATCACACAATTCAAGCAAGCATGCAAAGAGTATATAGGCAGCGGAAATTAAAGCATGCAACTTGCAAGAAAGTAAGGGGAAGGGTTTAGAGGATTCAAACGCAATTGGAGACACGGATGTTTTTGGCGTGGTTCCGATAGGTGGTGCTATCGCATTCTCCATGTTGATGGAGACTTCAACCCACGAAGGGTAACGGTTGCACGAGTCCACGGAGGGCTCCACCCACAAAGGGTCCACGAAGAAGCAACCTTGTCTATCCCACCATGGCCGTCCGCCACGAAGGACTTGCCTCTCTAGCTGTAGATCTTCATGAAGTAGGCGATCTCCTTGCCCTTACAAACTCCTTGGTTCGACTCCACAATCTTGTCGGAGGCTCCCAAGTGACACCTAGCCAATCTAGGAGACACCACTCTCCAAGAAGTAACAAATGGTGTGTTGATGATGAACTCCTTGCTCTTGTGCTTCAAATGATAGTCTCCCGAACACTCAACTCTCTCTCATAGGATTTGGATCTGGTGGAAAGATGATTTGAGTGGAAAGCAACTTGGGGAAGGATAGAGATCAAGATTCATATGGTAGGAATGGAATATCTTGGCCTCAACACATGAGTAGGTGGTTCTCTCTCAGAAATGGTAAGTTGGAAGTGTAGGTTCGTTCTGATAGCTCTCTCCATGAATGAAGAGGAGGTGGAGGGGTATATATAGCCTCCACACAAAATCTAACCGTTACACACAATTTACCAAACTCGGTGGGACCGAATCATCAAACTCGATCAAACCGATTTAGTAAACCTAGTGACCGTTAGTGATTTTCGGTGGGACTGACATGCATCTCGGTGAGACCGATATGGTTAGGGTTAGGGCATAACGTAATCTCGGTGAGACCGATTACACAAACTTGGTGAGACCGATTCTGGTAATTAGCTAAACAGAGAGTTGGTCAGGTAAACTCGATGGGACCGATTTGCTCTTTTCAGTGAGACCGAAATGTTACAAAAAGGAAACAGAGAGTTTACATTGCAATCTCGGTGGGACCGATCGCTCACTTCGGTTAGAGTGAAACGTTATGAAGGGAAACAGAGAGATTGCAACCCTATCTTGGTGAGACCGAGATCCCTATCGGTAAGACCGATTTGCTTAGGGTTTGTGGCAGTGGCTATGACTTTTGGAATCGGTGGCACCGGATAGAAAGAATCGGTGTGACCGATTTTGGCTTTAGGTTTAGGTCATTTGTGGATGTGCGAAAGTAGTTGAGGGTTTTGGAGCATATCACTAAGCACATGAAGCAAAAGGCTCATTAAGCAACACCTCATCCCTTCTTGATAGTATTGGCTTTTCCTATAGACTCAATGTGATCTTGGATCACTAAAATGTAAAGTGAAGAGTCTTGAGCTTTTGAGCTTGAGCCAATCCTTTGTCCTTAGTATTTTGAGGATCCACTTTCATCATCCATGCCATGCCATTCATTGAGCTTTCCTGAAATAATAGTCTTGGAATAGCATTAGCTCAATGAGCTATATGTTGTTATGAATTACCAAAACCACCTAGGGATAGTTGCACTTTCATAAAAGGGTAATGCCTTTTCTCCCAAACGGGAGATAAAGCGGCTTAGAGCCGCCATGCATCCAGTCAATTTTTGTATTTGTTTGAGGTCTTTTGGGATATCCAATTGTGACAGAGCTCGAATCTTGGCTGGGTTTGCTTCAATTCCTCTACCGGATACAATGAAGCCCAAGAGCTTTCCTACCGGGTGATGCCGAAACGCATTTTTCCGGTTGAGCTTGATGTCATATGTTCGGAGATTATCGAATGTGAGCCTCAAGTCGTCTACTAGAGTTTCGACATGCTTGCTTTTGACAACCACATCGTCTACGTATGCCTCCACTGTTTTGCCGATCTGGTTTGCCAGACATGTCTGAATCATGCGCTGATATGTTGCGCCGGTGTTTTTGAGCCCGAAGGGCATTGTGTTGAAGCAGAATGGGCCGTATGGAGTGATGAATGCCGTTGCGGCTTGGTCAGGCTCTGCCATCTTAATTTGGTGGTAGCCGGAGTATGCGTCGAGGAAACAAAATGAATCGTGTCCTGCGGTAGCGTCGATGATTTGATCGATGCGGGGGAGGGGGAAGGGATCCTTTGGGCAAGCCTTATTGAGGTCCTTGAAATCGACGCATAGGCGCCAGGATTTGTCCTTCTTTGGTACCATCACCAGGTTTGCTAGCCAGTCGGGATGTTTTATATCTCTGATGAATCCGACCTCCAATAGTTTGGCTAGCTCCTCTCCCATGGCTTGTCTCTTGGGTTCGGAGAAACGCCGAAGAGCCTGTTTGACTGGCTTGAACCCTTTTAGGATGTTTAGGCTGTGCTCGGCCAGCCGGCGTGGGATTCCTGGCATGTCTGAAGGTTGCCAGACAAAAATGTCCCAATTTTCGCGCAGGAATTCTCTTAGTGCGGCGTCTACATCAGGATTTAATTGTGCCCCGATGGAGGCCGTTTTTGTATGGTTCGTTGGATGGACTTGGAATTTGACTATTTTGTCTGCTGGTTTGAAGGAGGTGGACTTGGATCTCTTATCGAGTATCACATCGTCCCTATTCACCGTGGAGCCTTGCGATGAGTTCCTCGGCCGCTAGGGCTTCGGATAGTGCCTCAAGGGCCGGTCTGGCTGTCTTATTTTCGTCGCGGAGTGATATGTCCGGGTCACTAGCAAGAGTGATGATTCCGTTGGGCCCGGGCATTTTGAGCTTCATGTACCCATAATGGGGTATAGCTTGAAAAATTGTGAATGCCTCTCGCCCTAATAGAGCATGGTATCCGCTGCTGAACAGGTCCACTTGGAACGTGACCTCCTCGGACCTGTAATTATCCGGCGTGCCGAACACCACATCCAGTGTGATTTTTCCTGTACAGCGTGCTTCCTTCTAGCTCTAAAGGTTGTGCTGCTTCGCTCAATGTGGCTCCAGTCTATTTCCATTTTTCGGAGGGTTTCCTCGTAAATGAGGTTCAATCCGCTGCCATCGTCCATGAGTACCTTTGTAAGGCGAAAGTCGTCCACTATCGGACTGAGGACCAATGCGGCTGGTGCTCGGGCTGTTCGGAATGTAGGTTAAATCCTTGGCATTAAAGGTAATAGCCGTGTCACTCCATGGGTTTATTGTTGCTACTTGGTAGACTTCGGCAAGGCTACGGAGTGTTCGTTTCCGCATTATTTGATGCAAAAGTCTCGAAGACTGTCAATACCGTACTGGTATCCCTGGGCTGGTGCTCTAGAGCTAGAAGCTCTTCGCCACTTTTGGCCACCTGCCGTAGTATCCAACATGCTCTAAGGCTATGAGTTGGAGTGGCGCCTCTGTACTATGAATTTTACAGGTCCATTGAGCCATCCCTCCAAAGACGGTTCCATGCCCTATAGAGGGTTTTGCTTTTTGGTATTTAACCAGTGCTGGCGATAATGCACCCTTTTATTTCGGATCGGGTTGTATTCAAGGCGGATTGTCCCGAAATCTTGCTTCGATTTCCAGCGCTTTCCATCGCACAAGATTTTCAGATTATGGACGCCAAGTCGGCAAAGCATGTAATGTCACGACGACTTATAGCGTTGAGGATCCCGTTGTGCGTGCAATTATTGCAGCAGAATAAGATTGCGTCCTCCTCGCGGTAGTCCTTTATCCTGTCCATAACCAGGAGGAATCTGGCCCAGTAATGGTGTACTATTTCTGCGGGCTCTTGCCGAATTTGAGATAGATCGCTTATCTTTTGGGTGGGCGGGTGGGATTAAATCCGGAACCGCGCCCAATCTGAGACTTAAGTGCCAAGGAGCTTCCGAACATGGAAGCTTAGAGAAAAAAGAGACGAGCCTTGCGTGGCAATAAAATTTCATGCAGACGTTGCTCCATGGTGGGCGCAAAGGCACCCCCCCTCCACCCATTTTGGATCGTAATCAAGAGGAAGATAACTGTTCTGAGGGGGATTCAGAAGCAGAAGACCACTCCTATTTACCCCATGAGGTCTTCGCTCTAACTTGGCATGCTGATGTTGGTTATATCATGCATATGGTGCCTTGCATTGCTTACTTTATACATCAAATATGTCAACTGCTTAGTTTAGACATGCTTTGCGTGAATGCCATTTGTTTAGTTTATTCATCGTTTATGTGAATTATGCAATGCCATCTTGTTTAGCCAGGCATCATATATGTGAATTTTGCAATGCCATCTTGCTTAGCCAGTCATCTTATATGTGAATTATATCAGGTCATCCTTTTTTTTCGTTACGTATTACATTTGTCAACAATGTTAGTACATTCAACTAATCTTCGTATGCATCAGCCATTTGACACAGTGATGGAAAATTCTGGAGAAAAAAAAAGGTCTTCACAGCAGACTATGCTATCTGACGAAGCGCATATCTCGCTTGTTACGGATAGCTCCTCAGAGGAGGATTCAGAGACAGATGACCAGTCCTATCCCCCCCCCCCCCCCGAGGTGCATGCTCTAACTTGGCAGGGTTATGTTCCTCTACCTGTGCACGGGCAGTCGGAGTCGCGCCTACGATCACGCCAAGCAAAACAGGGGAGGTGAGCCAAGGTAAGACCAAAGCCCAAGATAATAAGAGCAATGCCAAGGCCAAGACCACAAAGAGCGAGAGGATGAAGCGGGTTCCCCGGCAAGACCCTTGCCGGGCAGCCTCGAGCCCGGCAAGATCCTTGCTGGGACAGCTACCAAGACCAACAGAGCGGGCCACCCTTGAGCCCACGGTCTCCAACATCACGTTGGGCCAGGGCTCGGGAGGCACCTTCGTGGTGGCATGCAGATCTTTGTGAAGACATATTCAAGATCAGATGATGATTAGAAGATGACGATCCTCGGCAAGATCCTTGGTGACGAAGGCCGCCAGACCCCCGGCAAGGCCCTTGTCGGGCACGACAGCGCGCCACGGCAAGACCCTTGTCGGGCCACACGGCAAGACCCTTGCCGGGCCACCCGGCAATGCCCTCACCAAGGACGCCAGCAGGGCCACCGCCAGGCCCACGCCAACCAAGCTTCCACCACCGTTCACATGCAGCTGCCAGCCCAACCAGCTGGGCGGGCACCTGCGTGGCAACATGCAGCTCCCAAGACAACTCATCGAGCGCCTGCGTGGTGGCATGCAGATCTTCGTGAAGGCTCCGCCATCGCGCCACCTCAGCTGCCTGCCTGCCTACATGGATCCACGCGCCTCACTGGCCAGGGTGCGCATCAAAGCGAGGAGGAGCGGCGACGCACGGGATGGGCCTCGCCCCCGTCCCTAATAAAGCAAGGGGACACCTAAGCTATGCATTAAATGCATCTTGTCCTGTAATACGAGCGATAAGCTTAAGGCACTGTAAGCCTTTCCACCTCTTGTGTGCCACTGTGGCAGCCCCTTCCGACTATAAAAGGAGGCCCATGGCATACTAGAGGAGGATTTGGCTCTTTCGAACCACGCACTGACCACAGCAAGATCGAGAGCTCAAGAACTCTCTAAAATACACCCACCAAAGCAGGACTAGGGTTTTACGCATCCTCGCGGCCTGAACCTGGGTAAACGATCCTTGTGTTGTCTACTAGCCCTGCTCTTCTCGCAACCCCGCGTCCCGGCAACCGTAGTAGGGATTCTTGTGATCCCATAGGTGTCGTTCCACACCAACATCTTTGGCGCGCCAGGTAGGGGGCGCAATTGTGAGAATCTGATCTAGTAGTTAGCCTAGCAGTTCTTCGTCACCATGGCTCCTAAGAAGAAGACGGCCACGGTGGTCGGCTCGTTGGGAGCCGAACGGCCCGTGCCGGTGCGGGCGGGCAGTGGACCGGTCGCAGAAAGGACCCGGGCCGTGGTCCGTGAGCACCAGCATCGCCCTGGTGTTCAGAGCCTGGCGAGCGGCGTCGTTCGCGCACCAGACGATCGGCTAAACATCGCCGGATCCAAAGACGGAGCTGGGTCCCCCGCAGGCGGCGCAGGGCCCTCATAGGGGGTGTCGTTGTACCGCCTCCGGGCGGCGTAGCGACCTCCAGGACGCCCACACCGGCGACCACTGCGCGCTCTTCCCATGGTGTGCGCGTCAAGCAGCGTCACCGCGTTGGTGACCCTGGGCACCGCCGTGGGAAGAGCCCAGTGCGTCGTCCGCGGGATGAAGGGGTTCAGCACGCCCGCCGAAGCGCTGGCGAAAATGGGACGCAACCGCTGGGTCGTAATGGAGCTCCTTCTAACTTAGTTAGAAGTCGAAGCGCGTCGCAATCCATGCAGCTGTCGCCGCCGCCCACGCCGGCAGAAGCTTTGCTGCGCGCGCAGTTGCTCCCCGACTTCCCTCCTGCTCCGGAGAAGCTTGACGAGTGGAGGGCCACCATCTGGAGCCTCGTCGCCGTCTCCAACAAAGACGATCCGCGACCAGCGGGACCCTCGGGTCGGCGCTCCACCGAGCCACCGCATGCTGGCGCTGGGAGGACCGGGGGAGTTGCGGCCATGGTGCACTCTCCTCCTCCTCGCCAGCCACCGCGGGCGTCGGCCCGTCGTGAGGTCGCTTGTGATAACATCTCCATAGCGTCGTCCGACCCGCGGACCCTCCGCGACCAGCGCCAGGTTCTTCGGGAACGAGCTCAAGAACACGCTCGAACCACCGTCGAAGGCTGGCGCGAAACGCGCCGCCAGTCGGACAAGCGGGCGGGACCCGCTATGGACCACCCGGCACCGGGGGGCTCTGACGGCCTACCTTACGAGGTGGGCTGCCCGGCCTTTACCCGTGAGCTGCGGCAGTTCCAGTGGCCGTCCCACCGCACGTTCAAGCCCGACGTCGGCGAGAAGTACACTGGCAAGACCCATCCGTCGAGTTCCTCGGATCTACACCATCGCAATGCAGCTCTTTGGGGCTCGCGACGACAAGGTGCTTGCCAACTATTTCCCGCTGGCGCTCAAGCCCAATGTGATGTCTTGGTTGATGCACTTGCCGGTGGATTCCGTTTCCTCTTGGTCGGATTTGTGCCATGAGTTCGTTGGCGCGTTCACAGGAGGCCACCATGCTCATGGCCAGGCCAGTGATCTGCATATCATTCCCCAGAAGGAAGGGGACACCCTGCACAAGTACATCCACAGATTCAGCCAGGTGCAGTACAACATCCCCGACGTCTATCCCGCGGCTGTGATTAGCGCGTTCCACCAGAACGTGCGCAATCACAAGATGCGCAAGGAGCTGGCGATGACAAAGGTTAAGGATGTGGCCGAGCTCTATGTTCTGGCCAATAGATGCGCCCGGGCTGAAGAGGGAAGGAAGTACCCCAGCAAAGACGCCGGTGCGGAAACCAACTCTACCGATGAGGACACCGCTACCCTGACGAAGAAGGATCGGCGTCGCAACAGGAAACGCAAGGGCAAGGCCGTGCTTGCTGTTGAGGGATCTGGCGACACCGGTGTCGGCAAGAAGGTCAAGGCAGGCGCTCCCGACAAGGAGATTGCCGGGTGCACCGCCTACTGGGCCTTGGAGGTTACCGACAAGCCAGGGAGCTCTTGCAAGCAATACTGCAAGATCCACCGCACCAAGGGCCACGACCTCCAGAACTGCCGACAAGTCGAGCTGCTTCCTGAGAAGCAAAAGACTGAGTACGAGAGGCGGGACAAGGAGAAGGACCAGGACGGTGTCGAGGGATCTGGCAAGAAGCGTAGCATCCAAAGAGGCCACCCTAACAAGGCAACTAGCAAGAGAGGCCCGCCCGAGGCTGTGACAAGAAATAAGAAGACGATGATCACGACGAGGACGACGAGTCTGGTGAGCAAGGGTTCCAGAAGGCTACAGAGGCCATGTGCGTCGATAGTGGCGCCTTGCTGCATACCTCTCACCGCCAGCTCAAGCAGTGGGTGCGTAAGATAACAGCAGTAGAGCCATAGTTCGACGCTCAGAAGCTGCTGAAGTGGTCCAACACGCCCCTCATCTTTGACGCCGAGGACCACCCTGACCACACTACCACGGTCGGCTGTTTGCCATTGTTGGTCTCACAAACGATATGCAACCTCAGGGTGAACAAGATGTTGGTTGACAGTGGGGCCGGCCTGAACCTGATCTCGCCTGTCGTGATCAAAAGGTTGCAAATCCCTGATGGAGACCTCGAGGAAACGGGCATGTTTCAAGGGGTCAATCCGGGGAGGAGCCAGCTGAAGGGAAAGGTCACACTCCCCGTGACATTTGGAGGAGAGTTGAACTACAGGACGGAGAGGATCTTCTTCGACGTGGCCGAGATCCCCTTGCCTTACAACGGGATCCTCGGCCGTCCAGCACTAGCCAAGTTCATGGCGGCGTCACACTATGCCTACAACATGCTAAAGATGCCCAGGCCGTTGACCATCATCTCCGTCCCCTCCAACAAGAAGGACGCGCTGATTTGCGCCGACCAACTCTACCGGGAGGCAGTTGCAGCAGCTGCCGCCAAGGCACCTGCTCCTGCCGCTGAAGCCCCGGGAGCGAGGAAGAAGCCCGGCAAGACCTCTCGCACCCACTCCGGCAAGCGCAACTCTTCGGAGTGTTGTGCTACCGTCGAGCACGTGCCAGAGAGCTCTACCTACGAGAGCAAGAGATCCAGAGCCGAGCCACCGCAAACCAAGAAGGTGTCCGCCAGGGAGGATGGCACGGGAGGGGCCTTCACCATAGGCTCCACCGTCGGCAGCAAATAGGAAGGCGCGCTCATCACCTTCCTGCGGGCGAATGTCGACGTGTTTGCATGGCAAGCATCCGACATCCCCGGAGTTCCCAGGGAGGTGATTGAGAACCACCTAGATGTCTGCCCCCATGCGCGGCCCATCCAGCAGAAGGTCAGAAAGCAGGCTCTGGAGAGGCAGGAGTTCATCACGGAGGAGATCAGGAAGTTGGAAGCCGCAGGTTTGGTGAGGGGAGTGCTCCACCTGACGTGGTTGGCCAATCCGGTAGTGGTGTGCAAGGCGAATGGGAAGTGGAGGCTGTGTATTGATTACACAGATATCAATAAGGCTTGTCCTAAGGACCCCTTCCCGTTGCCAAGATCGACCAGATTGTTGACTCCATAGCCGGGTGTGATCTGTTGTCATTCCTCGACGCCTACTCGGGCTACCACCAGATCTTCATGACAAGAGAGGATGAAGAAAAGACAGCGTTCATCACCCCATGTGGTACGTATTGCTTTTCACGGATGCCTTTCGGGTTGAAGAGAGATGGCTCAACATTTGCAAGAGCAGTCCAAATTGGTTTTGAACCTCAGCTCCATAGTAATATGGAGGCCTACATGGATGACATAGTGGTCAAAACCAAGGACGGGCCAACTCTTGTGCAAGATCTGGAAGAGACATTTGCCAACCTTCGCAAGATCAACCTCAAGCTGAACCCTGAGAAGTGTGTCTTCGGCGTTCCATCCGGCAAGCTTCTCGGGTTCTTTGTGTCGCAGCGCGGAATCGAGGCAAACGCAGGCAAAATCAAGGCTATTGAGCAGATTGAGGCGCCCAAGCGGATCAAGGGTGTGCATCGGCTCACCGGCTACGTTGCCGCCATGAGCCGATTCATCTCCAAGTCCGTCGAGCGCGCCCTTCCTTTCTTCAAAATCTTGAAGAAGGCAGGCCCAATGGAATTGACCCAAAAGCCGAGGCAGCATTGCAGGATCTGAAGAAATACCTTTCCTCCACGCCAATACTGGTTGCGCCTAAACCACAAGAGTCGTTGCTGCTATATCTGGCGGCGACGAATCAAGTGGTCAGTGTCGCGCTAGTGGCATAGAGGGAGGTCAATGAGGAGGCAGTGACGGCGGCAGATCCAGTGGATGGCAAGCCCAAGATTTCCCCGGCATGGCCTGGTGCCGGCAAGGCGAGGCCCCCGGCAGAGTCTGATGCCACCGAGGCGGCTCAGCAATCAAGTGAGGTGGTGCGGAAGAAGATGATGCAGCACCGGTTTGCTTTGTCGGCTCCCTCTTGCAGGAGCTAGATCGAGGTACTCCGGTGTGGAGAAATTGCTCTTCGGCCTCCTTATGGCCTCGAGGAATCTGCGTCATTACTTCCAAACCCACGAGATCACTATCGTCACCCGCCTCCCTTCGCAACGGATACTGCATAACCCGGATGCAACCGGGAGGATTGTGGAGTGGGCCTTGGAGTTGTCAAGTTTCGGTTTGAAGTTTGAAAGTACCTCAACAATTCAGAGCAGAGTCTTGGCAAAGTTCATTGCAGAATGGACCTCAACGTCTGACGAAGAAATCCAGGAGACCACTCTCCCCGGCAAGGAGGAAGATCGCGACTGGATCATGTACTTTGATGGGGCTTTCTCGCTGCAAGGCGCCGGTGCCGGTGTGCTACTCGTCGCACCTACCGGGGAGCACCTCAAGTACGTGATCCAGATGCACTTTCCCCGAGAGATGTCCACCAACAATACTACTGAGTACGAGGGATTGTTTGCCGGTCTCAGGATCGCGGTGGACCTCGGGGTTAAGAAGCTCATCGTCAGGGGTGACTCACAGCTTGTTGTCCGGCAGGTCAACAAGGATTACCAAAGCCCATTGATGGAAGCCTGCATAGATGAAGTGAGGAAGCTGGAGGAGCGCTTTGACAGTATCCAAGCGGAGCACATTCAAGCTACTTGTGGAACCGTGTACCTTTTTGCTCCGGCTAACTCAACCATCCGTCAAACTATCAACGGGGCAGAACAAGCGAAGGAAGTCGGGGCCCGGCAAGTACTTTCCTACCGAGCCCTCTGGGGCTGCCGGCAAGGGTGCCGCCGTGGACGCTGAGCCTGCCCAAGAGCAGCTACCTCCGGCAGGGCATCAAGCCCTAGCCATAGAGACAGCCGCTCCCACGGCGGAAGAAATGCCTTTGGTCCTTGCCGTCGAGCCTCGGGCTCCCGCATGGGCGCAACATACCATCCGATTCCTCCAAACAGGGGAGCTTCCTGAGGAGCAGGAAGAAGCGGAGAAAGTAGCCCATCGGTCCGCCCTGTACCAGTTCGTCGATGACGTTCTGTATAGGAGAAGGTCGAACGGCGTGAAATTGAAGTGCATCCCCCAGGAGGAAGGACTGGAGCTGTTGACGGAGATACATGGAGGCGTATGTGGCTCCCACATAGGGTCAAGGGCCCTTGCCGGGAAGGCGTTCCGCCAAGGTTTTTTCTGGCCCACCTCCCTCCAGGATGCGACGGCACTAGTAACTAGGTGTGAAGCGTGCCAGTACCATTCAAAGAAGCTTCATCAACCAGCCCAAGCCCTTCAAACAATCCCTCTCTCCTGGCCATTCTCGGTCTGGGGGCTCGACATACTGGGCCCTTTCCCCCAGGCCGTTGGGGGCTTTGAGTACTAGTACGTTGCAATCGACAAGTTCACAAAGTGGCCGGAGGTGGAAGCAGTGAGAAAGGTGACTGCTCAGTCAGCTGTCAAGTTTTTCAAAGGACTGGTCTGCCATTTTGGTGTGCCAAATAGAGTCATGACCAACAACGGCACGCAGTTCACGAGCCACACCTTCATGCAATACATTCAAGACCTCGGCAGCAAGGTCTATTTTGCTTCCGTGGCACACCCACTGAGCAACGGCCAAGCGGAGAGGGTGAATGCTGAAGTGTTACGAGGCCTAAGGACAAAGACTTTTGACAAGCTGCGCAAGAGCGGAAGGCGCTGGATTGATGAATTGCCGGCGGTTCTTTGGTCGATCAGGACTACGCTAAATCGAGCCACCAGCCAGACACCTTTTGCCCTGGTCTACCGGGCAGTGAGCAACTCCTGGAACATCGAGCATCTTCGCAAGTTTTACCCATAAGCCGCGGCTTGCCGGGCCTCCCGGCAAGCCACCTTTTGTACAAGCTTTGCCAGCAAGGCATGTAACCCTTTGTACAAAGCCAGGCACAGACCCTGAGCATAAATAAATGAAGCGCTGGCGCCCTCAGTCATAGCATGCATGCTAGGTCGAGTCTCTTCCTTGGTTAGGGTTGATAGTGCTCAGCAGCGACTAACCCCTAGCTTAGAGGTCAAGTGCGCGTCTATCTGTTTCTCTTCTGTCCTCTTTTGGTTCGCAGGGCACATGAGCACTTCTGCCGAGCTACTTGGAAGAAAGAAAACGGACCGGCGTCCTGACCCCGACAAACCAGAGTTGTCGGGGGCTGCAAGCACAAGGATCCAACCACGGCAAGATGAGATTGCCGGGGGGCTGCAGATCCAGATAAGTCTTTTATCCTCTGTCATGCATTTCGGAACAGGACTGGGGCATGTGAAACCTCGTTTTTATCTCTAGGCTGCCGTGCTCCCCTTTTTCCTATACCTAAGGATTATTTCCTGAATCCGGATTTGGTTGTAGCCGCGACGGCAAGGAGGTAGAATGAGGAGCCTAAAGCCCACTTCTTCCCTGCCTCCGCCAAGAGCGTGAGAACGGTCGAGTGGAGTGGGGGGACGGCAAGGCCTAGTGCCGGGCGAAAAATGTTTATTTTAAAAAATAACAAGGATTTGCTCCTTGTTGCGGGATTTACCCATGAACAAAAAACCCGGCAAGCATCTATTTTTCATTAAAAACATCCCACACAGGTACAGTTCGTACTAAATGAAAAACATGAGCAAGGGGACTACAAGTTCTAATTTAACAAAGGCCCGCAGGCTTACAAACTAAAGAAGAAGGATAAGATGCCCGTAATCCCTTTCTTGTCCCTCTCCTTAGGAGGCAGGTCAAGGAGGCGAGAGGGCAAAAGGGGCGCCTAGGCGAGCTACGAGCGGCAGAAGGCACCAAGAGAACACCTCGGTGGCCGCCCAAGGGCGGGCCGGTGATGACAGTGCCGAGAAAGAAGCTGGAAGACGAGGCGGCAGCACCGGCAGTACACGATGAAGGTGTCGGTGCTCGCATACTCCGAGTTGACGGCCTTGCCGCCCACCCTCTTCCTCTTCTGCAGCCTCCCGACGCCAGCCGCCCAAGGAGACAGCCCCGAGAAGTTCAAGGAGCTGGCCCCACCCCCGGCGAAACTCTGCCGGAGGAGCGTCCAGGTGCAGATGTTGCTGCTGCCGCACCCGCCCAGGCGCGGGGCGTCCGACGCCTATTCGGACTCGTCCCTGCTGTCTGCCCTGCGGTCCTCCTCATCAATTTCGCTCGAGGTGGAGCTTCCATCGTTGGAATCTCCATCAGAGGAGCTCTCCACGCAGCACTTCAGGCGAGTCCCAAAGTCGCCGAAGACCTTGAGGGAGAGCAGGCCGTCCTCCATTAATTTGAAGTAGAGGACGAGCCCCGCTGTCAGGCTGTGGATGCGAGCGAACATCTTCCACCCACGACGGAGGTACATGACCCGAGGAGCCGGGAAATCGATGCTGACTCGCGTGCCCCCATTCCCACAACCCGTCATGTGCAATCTAAGGGACTGGGGCGGGTCAGGCTCCATCTCCCGAGCGAACGGGGCGGGAAGACGAAGACGGCAACACGGAGGCCGACGAAGCCTGATGAAAAACTCACGGGGCTGGTCTCCAACATGGCCTTCCATTGGAAAATGCATCATTGGCAGGGGCGAAGCCGGTGCGCCGCCCTGTCCTCTTCTTCCCCGAGCACTACGTCCTCTGCCCCGGCCTCGCCCACGACCTCGCCCCCTCCCCCTTCCCCTCGCGGCCGGTTCCACCACCATGGGCTCAGGAGGAGGAGGGACGCGCTGTCGGGCAGCGACCCTCGCCGCCACCGTTGAGGCACCAGGATTCCCCTTCTCCATGGCGAGTGAAAGGAAGAAGCAAAAGCGAGAGGAGATAGATGACAGAAGAGTGCGGGACGCCATTCCCCCCTTTCCCCCTCTTTATAAGGCGGCGGAGACGATGCTCGGCCACCCCGCTCGGCCAATCCAGCCACCAAAGGCACGGGGAATCAGGTCTGACCCGTTGCCGCAACCAGTGACGGCCCAGTTTCCCGCCTCCATCGCTTGCCACCCCAGGTGCATGGAGGACACGTGGCGGACGTGCAGAACCGAGGGGACGGGCGAAGCGACCTCTCCCCGCCCCGTGATCGTGGGGAGTGGACGCCTTGAAGACCGTGCCCCGGCCCCGTTCAGTAAATGAGCCGCGCCTCCACACGTCCCTCGTTTTACGGGGAAGGTGCGAGCTGCCTCTTTACTGCGATGTGGCGCATGCGTGTGGAGACCGCCCCACGCATGTCGCCCACGTCACGCACACCCCTCCACGCCGCACCGCATGCGCGAGTCGTGGGAAGCGCAACGCGTGAAAAGTTTTACCGCCGTAAAAACCGCCCCACCTGCCCGCGCACCGTTTTGGGCTTGGCCCAACAACGTGTCGCGCTTATGTGTGGCCCAGGCCCGGGGGCTCCTGTCGGTGTACAAAAAGAGGGGTGTGTTTTTGTACCCCTATACCTGTGCACAGGCAGTCGGAGTCGCACCTACGATCATGCCAAGCAGAACAGGGGAGGTGAGCCAAGGTAAGACCAAAGCCCAAGATAATAAGAGCAACGCCAAGGCCAAGACCACAAAGAGCAGATGGACGAAGCAGGTTCCCCCGGCAAGACCCTCGTCGGGGCAGCCTCAGCGGATCTTGACGGGACAGCTCGCCCCGCACCAACAGAACGGGCCACCCTTGAGCCCACGGTCTCCAACATCATGTTGGGCCAGGGCTCGGGAGGCACCTCCGTGGTGGCATGCAGATCTTTGTGAAGACATATTCAAGATCAGATGAGGATTATAAGACGATGATCCTTGGCAAGATCCTTGCCGAGGAAGGCCACCAGACCCCCGGCAAGGCCCTTGCCGGGCACGACAGCGCGCCATGGCAAGACCCATGCCGGACCACATGGCAAGACCCTTGCCGGGCCACCCGGCAAGGCCCTCACCAAGGACGCCAGCAGGGCCACCGCCAGGCCCACGCCAACCAAGCTTCCACCGCCATTCACATGCAGCTGCCAGCCCAACCAGCTGGGCGGGCACCTGCGTGGCAACATGCAGCTCCCAGGCCAACTCATCGAGCGCCTGCGTGGCGGCATGCAGATCTTCGTGAAGGCTCCGCCACCGCGCCACCTCAGCTGCCTGCCTGCCTACATGGCACCACGCGCCTCACTGGCCAGGGCGCGTGTCAAAGTGAGGAGGAGCAGCGACGGACAGGACGGGCCTCGCCCCCGTCCCCAATAAAGCAAGGGGACACCTAAGCTACGCATTAAATATGTCTTGTCACATGTCTGAGCGATAAGCTCGGTCTTTGTCGCCTTTCCACCTCCTGTGTGCCACTGTGGCAGCCCCTTCCGACTATAAAAGGAAGCCCATGGCATACTGGAGGAGGATTCAGCTCTTTCGAACCATGCACTGACCACAGCTAGTTCGAGAGCTAAAGAACTCTCTGAAATACACCCACCAAAGCAGGACTAGGGTTTTACGCATCCTCGCGGCCCGAACCTGGGTAAATGATCCTTCTGCTATCTACTAGCCCTGCTCTTCTCGCAATCCCGCGCCCTGGCAACCATAGTAGGGATTCTTGTGATCCCATAGGTGTCGTTCCACACCGACACCACTAGATAGGAACTTTGGAGGGATTCTTCATCGCACGTTGAGGGATGGTTATATGATCCAATTATATTAGCATTGTTCAGAGATTGCACTAGCGAAAGTACGGATCCTAGGCCACATTTTCAAGCATTGCAATACCATTTGTGCTCAGTTTTATCAATTGCTACCTTGCTATTTTTTACTGTTCCTATTACAAAAATCAATACCTACTATCATTACTACACTTGTATCACCATCTCTTCGCCAAACTAGTGCACCTATACAATTTGCCATTGTATTTGGTGTGTTGAGGACATAAGAGACTTTTTATTATTTGGTTGCAGGGTTGTTTCAGAGATACCATCTTCATCCTATGCCTCCCACGGATTGATAAACCTTAGATCATCCACTTGAGGGAAATTTGCTACTGTCCTACAAAACTCTGCACTTGGAGGCCCGACACGAGTCTACAAGAAGAAGTTGTATAGTAGACATCAAGCTCTTTTCTGGCGTGTACTTGAAGGTATATCTTTAGATCTTGCAATCGAATATTTTATTTTCTTGTTTTATCACTAGTTTGGTCTATAAAAGGAAAACTAAAAATGGAGTTGAGGTGGTCTGATAACCCATAAGTATAGGGGATTAGTTGTAGCCTCTTTTGATAAGTAAGAGTGCCGAACCCAACAAGGAGCTAAAGCTAGAACAAATATTCCCTCAAGTTCTATCGACCACCGATACAACTCTACGCACGCTTTACGTTTGCTTTAACTAGAACAAGTATGAAACTAGAAGTACTTTGTAGGTGTTGTTGGATAGATTTGGAACATAATAAAGAGCACGTAAATAAAAGATCGGGGCTATTTAGATAAAGACACAACTAAGTTATGTGTAGTAGAGAGCTTTTTATCACAAGAAAGTTATTTGTCCCTAGGCAATCGATAACTAGACGAGTAATCGTTATTGCAATTTTATATGAGGGAGAGGCATAAGCTAACATACTTTCTCTTCTTCGATCATATGCACTTATGATTGGAACTCTAGCAAGCATCCGCAACTACTAAAGATCATTAAGGTAAAACCCAACCATAGCATTAAAGTATCTAGTCCTCTTTATTCCCATACGCCATGACACACTTATCGGTGTTTGTGTTTCTATCACTGACGCAACACAGAAAATAAGCAAACCATGCACATATTGCAAACCCTACAGCGGGGATCCCTCACGCTTGTGTGACACAAAGAGCACCATAGGACAGCACCAATAATAAAACATGCAACTCAAACCAATCACGATCATCAATGAACCCATAGGACAAAACAAATCTACTCAATGAAAGTGTGTTATATCGACTAGAGGGGGGTGAATAGGCGATATTTATGAATTCTTCACTGAGGAATTTCAGGGTGAGGAAATTCCTAAGCGAAGAACTACTTGCAGCGGAATAAGTACTCAGATGTAAACATAATAGAACACAAGCATGGTCGTCATGATGAAATGAAGACAAGCACAGAGTACAGAAAGCATAAACACATGATAACACATGATGAAGACAAACGGACTGAAGAAATTGAACTAAGGAAATTGAGAAAGTCTTCAGTCAAAGTCTTCAAACCAATATGAACAAGCACACAACAATTGTAATGAAGAAATGAAAGAGTTTAGGAAATAGAACCAACAGGCTTGGTGAAGATAATGATTTGGTACACCAGTTCCAACTGTTGTGACAGTTGTACGTCTGGTTGGAGAGGCTAGGTACTCAAACCTGAGGACACACAGTCCTCACCGTATTCTCCTTGAGCTAAGGTCACATAGACCTCGCCCAATCACTCATGGTAAGTCTTCAGGTGACTTCCAAACCTTCACAAACTCGGTCACTTGGCGATCCACAATTTCCTCTTGGATGCTCTAGACCATGACGCCTAACCGTCTGGAAGATGCACAGTCTTCAAAGGTAACAAGCGTCGGATCCATGCAGGATCAATCTCTTCAGTGATGCTCAATCACTTTGGGTTAGTAGGTGTTTGGGTTTTGGTTTTCCTCACTTGATGATTTTCGCTCAAAGTCCTCGGAGGATGGGATGCTCTCAAATGACAAGTGTTAGTTTCTCTCGGAGCAGCCAACCAGCTAGTGCTTGTAGGGGCGGCTATTTATAGCCTAGGGAGCAGCCTGACATGATAAGACATAAATGCCCTTCAATGATATGACCGTTAGGTGGGTAGATATTTTGGGACAGCTGGCGCGTAGCACAGCAACGGTCGGAAATTTGAGTATCAAATTCCTCAGGGCTATCATGTTCCTCACTGTGTAGGCAATCCGCACTGGCGAATTCCTAACTCCTCAGTCAGAACAAATTCCTCAGAGACCAGAAGAACTTCGTCTCTGTCACTGAAGAAATTGACTTAACTGTATGAGATTTCCAATGCCTTCACTCGAAGGGGTTGGTAGGTGTAGGATTTGAGTTGAGCATCACGTGGAAATTTTTCCTTAGTATTTCCTCGACCCCCTTTAACAGTACGGTGTTTCATATGACTCAAGAAAGAGAAAATGAAACTACAAAAACAAAAGTCTTCACGCTTCATGTTCCTCGAATGAATACTATGTCTTCAAGGTCACACCAATTTCTTCTATTTCAAAGTCTTCACGAAGTCTTCAGAAATCCATAGTCTTCAGTCGAAGACATTCATTTTTAGGGGTCAACTTTCTCTGTAAATATCAAACTCCTCATAGACTTATAGACCTGTGTACACTCATAAACACATTAGTCCCTTAACCTATAAGTCCTCAATACACAAAAATCACTAAGGGGCACTAGATGCACTTACACTCAAACATCATAGGATAGCCATACATCATTGGGAAATAATATATAGCATTGAGCACCATGTTTAAGTAGAGATTACAGCGGGTAAAAGAGGGGTTACGCCGCTGCATAGAGGGGGAGAGAGTTGGTGATGACGACAGTGAAGTTGTTGGTGTAGATCATTGTCGCAATGATGGCCTCGGCGGTGTTTCAACGCCACCGGGAGAGAGGGAGAGAGAGCCCCCTTCTTCTTCTCCTTCCTTCACCTTCCCCCTAGATGGGAGAAGGGATTCCCCTCTGGTCCTTGGCTTCCATGGCGGTGGTGGGGCAAGAGCCCCTCCGAGATTGGACCTCTCTCTCAGTTTCCTTCTGTTTCTACGTTCCCCCATTATGGCCTTTAACCGTTTCTTATATTTCCGGAGATCCGTAACTCCAATTGGGCTAAAAATTTAACACGACTTTTATCCGGATATTAGCTTTCTTGCGGCAGATGAAGGGCACCAAACGCCATACGGAGTGGCCACAAGAACCAGGGGTGCACCCTACCCCCTGGGGCGTGCCCTCCATCCTTGTGGGCCCCTCGGACATCATCTCGCGTGGATTCTTTTTCCCAAAATCGCATATATTCCAAAAAAATCTCCATAAGTTTTTATCCCGTTTGGACTCTGTTTGATATGGATTTATGTGAAACAAAAAACATGCAACAAACAGGAACTGGCACAAGGCACTGGATCAATATGTTAGTCCCAAAAATAGTATAAAAAGTTGCCAAAAGTATGTAAAAGTTGTATAATATTGGCATGTAACAATCAAAAATAATAGATATGACGGAGATGTATCAGCATCCCCAAGCTTAATTCCTGCTCGTCCTCGAGTAGGTAAGTGATAAAAAAGATAATTTTTGATGTGGAATGCTACCTAGCATAATCTTGATCATATAATCTAATCATGGCATGAATATTAAGACAAGAGTGATTCAAAGCAATAGTCTATCATTTGACATAAAGACAATAATATTTCAAGCATACTAATAAAGCAATCATTCTTCTCAAAATAACGTGGCCAAAGAAAGTTATCCCTACAAAATCATATAGTCTGGCTATGCTCCATCTTCATCACACAAAGTATTTCATCATGCACAACCCCGATGACAAGCCAAGCAATTGTTTCACTCAAGCCTTTTCAACTTTCACGCAATACATGAGTGTGAGCCATGGATATAGCACTATAGGTGGAATAGAATATGGTGATGGAGGTTGTGTGGAGAAGACAAAAAGGAATAAAATCTCACATCGACGCGGCTAATCAATGGGCTATGGAGATACCCATCAATTGATGTCAATGCGAGGAATATGGATTGCCATGCAACGGATGCACCAGGGCTATAGTGTATGAAAGCTCAAACTAAAAACTAAGTGGGTGTGCATCCAACTTGCTTGCTCATGAAGACCTCGGGCATTTGAGGATGCCCATCATCAGAATATACAAGCCAAGTTCTATAATGAAAATTCCCACTAGTATATCAAAGTGATAACTCAAGAGACTCTCTATATAAACAACATGGTGCTACTCTGAAGCACAAGTGTGGTAAAAGGATAATAGCATTGCCCCTTCTCTCTTTTTCTCTCATTTTTTTGGCACTCTTTTTTGGCCTCTTTTTTATTTTTTTATTTTTCATCCGGAGTCTCATCCCGACTTGTGGGGGAATCATAGTCTCCATCATCCTTTCCTCACTGGGGAAATGCTATAATAATGATGATCATCACACTTTTATTTACTTACAACTCAATGTTACAACTCGATATCTAGAAGAAAGTATGACTCTATATGAATGCCTCTGGCAGTGTACCAGGATGTGCAATGATCTAGCATAGCAAAGATATCAAAAAATGGACAAGCCATTAAAATATCATGCTAGCTATCTTACGATCATGCAAAGCAATATGACAATGAACGCTCAAGTCATGTATATGATGATGGAAGTTACATGGCAATATATCTCGGAATGGCTATGGAACTGCCATGATAGGTAGGTGTGGTGGCTGTTTTGAGGAAGATATAAGGAGGCTTATGTGTGATAGAGCATATCGTATCACGAGGTTTGGATGCACCAGTGAAGTTTGCACCAACTCTCGAGGTGAGAAAGGGAAATGCATGGTACCGAAGAGGCTAGCAATGGTGGAAGGGTGAGAGTGCGTATAATCCATGGACTCAACATTAGTCATAAATAACTCACATACTTATTGCAAAAATTTATTAGCTATCAAAAAAATTACTACGCGCATGCTCCTAGGGGGATTGATTGGTAGGAAAAGACCATCGCTCGTCCCCGACCGCCACTCATAAGGAAGACAATCAGAAAATAAATCATGCTCCGACTTCATCACATAACGCTTCACCATACGTGCATGCTTCGGGAAACACAACCCTCAACACAAGTATTTTTACCAATCCACAATTACTAACTAGCATGACTCTAATATCACCATCTTTATATCACAAAACTATTGCAAGGAATCAAACATGTCATATTCAGTGATCTATAAGTTTTATGTAGGATTTTATGACTAACCATGTGAATGACTAATTCCTGTCAACTCTCTAAATAGATATAAGTGAAGCAAGAGAGTTTAATTATTTCTACAAAATATATGCCCACACTCTAACAAATGTAAGTGAAGCAAAAGAGCCTTCTACAAATTGCAGTTTTCTATGTGTAGGGAAACAGGCAATCCAAACTTCAAATGATATAAGTGAAACTCATGAAGCATTCTATAAAGCCAGATATAGGGATTTTTACATCTGTGCCCCTGGTTCCTTAGCTCTACTCATCCATCCCCACGCTCTTAACTTTTGCTTAGTTTTCCCCAATCCCTTGCCCAAAACACTCAGAAGAGGTCACAATGGACGTCGTCGTCGGGTCAGTGCTTTGACCGTTAACTTTGACAAGTGGGGTCGCGTTGGGGGTGTAGCTGTTTGACCGTTGGGCCCTGGTTTCGTTGGGTCGTCCCTTGCATTAAACACCTCCACGCGCCGCCACGACAGAAGCCTGATATGCATGCACCCAACAAGCCTGCCTGCATGCGTCGATGCGCCGATCGAGCCTGCATGCGCTGATGCGTGCCGCCACGATGCACTAACCGAGCCACTTTCATGCACGCCAGCCGCCACGGATGCAGCGAAGGTCGCTGCCGCTGGTTCCTCTCTTCTCGCACACTTGTCTCCTCAATTTAGAGCATCGTTTTTTACGATCAATTGCAGCCTTTTCGATCCACTCGCATTTGCACCCGTTTTGCTACGACAAATAAATTGAAAAAATATGTTGTGGCTGCATGCACTAGCTAGGTGGCTACATATTTGTGGCTTGTGTAAGAAAAGAAGGGTTCGTTGTGGCTGCAGGCACTAGGTGGTTACTAACAAAGCGAGCTCTCTAAGAAAAAAATCAGCATACATGCATATAGGGCCAACAAGCCCATAGCACAATCACATAGTTGAAACTAGGAAGAACTTCATAATAGAATAGATAGAAAACTTAATAATAGAACTTGATAAAAGGGCCAAGAAGCCCATAGCATCTCTCACATAGTTCAATGGGATTACAACTTAACATAACATAGACTCAAAAAAAGAAAAATAGATAGAGGGTTTAGAACCCTAGACGCCGCCTTCTCCACCTCGCTCCTCCTCCGGGCGCCCTTCACTGCTCCTCCGGGGCGTTGTCGATGGGGTACGGAAGAGTGTGCATGCGGGACGCGGTGGGGAAGATGTTGGTGTACTCCGTGAACATGTTGTGGGTGGTGAAAGCGATGAACTCGCAGCCACACCAAAACACCCGGCCGAGGAGGTAGAAGGCGTCGAATGTGTTGGTGAAGTGGGCAAGGAGAGCAACCACCACCCCGTTTTGGATGACCTCCTCGACATGGAACATCCTTGGAGATCCCCACGGGAGGTGGTGGTAGCCGGACGTGTGGAAGAACTCGGTGAAGTTCCTTGCGGTCCTCCACCTTGATATTTCCCACACACGTAGTGTGCGCTCAACGTACACGCCAGGAGGGTAGAGCCTCTCCGGCACGGTGGGTGGGAAGTGGTAGGTTGGTCCGGTGTACTACATGGCTGAGGATGTGCTAGAAGAAGGAGAAGTGGTTGAAGAGAATGAAGGGTATATGGCAGAGATGATGGGAGATGGATGAGGGATGGCAGAGGCAGTGGGTGGCTTAAATAGCCGTAGTGCTACGCGTTATTTGGTCATGGCAATAACGGGGTCAAATGTGAAGTAACCCGTTTTCAAACCCACCACAGCGTCGGGAGTGTACACATGTGGGAAACGGTGGTTTGAAGAAGAAGAAGAAAAAGAAGCTAATTGCACGCGTGGGAATCCGTGGTCATATATATTATATGAACAAAAAGAGACAATTTTTGTATAGTTTGTGGCCATTTTGCATGACAAAAATAAATTTGGCCCTTAAAAATTTGGTCATTTGCTACACAATGTCAATTGATTTCAAACGATGCAAAAATACAGAGCCAGTGTGTTCACAAAAAATAGAGCAAACGATGCAAAAAATGATGCAAAAATACAGAGCCAGCACGTTCACAAAAAAACAGAGCAAACGATGCAAAAAAAACGACGCAATTCGATGGCCCAACCAGAGCTTGGTTTCCTTTTGGGCCCAATAACAATGTTTTTCTTGGCGGAGTCAATGGTGGGCGAGCAGCCGAGCACAACCAATAGGATCACCTCTCGCGGATCGCCCCACGATCCAACAATGCGAAGCCGTCCTTGTGATCCAACGGCGCGGAGCCTGCACGCAGCCAGTCCACCTAATTCCTTCTACAAGACCAGATCTGAGGGTTGTCGCTTGGCGCGAGGGTATGATCGGACGGCTGACGTTGGGAGCTAGGGTTAAGCGAAACCCCGCGGGGTTTAGAGGGGTTTTGAGGTGGTCAACGGGGTTTCGAAGGCTTTGACTGAGCATAACTAATTCTAAAAAAATCAAAAAATATATGAAACCTTCGCCGTTCGTTGTTTTATAAGACAAACTAACAAGGAAAAATACTAAACTTTGTCTATGGTCATTTTCATGAAAAAAAACCCCAGCTGGCACGATCGAGATCAAATGAGCACCATTAATTTTAAAAAAATAAAAAAAATAAAAAAACCCGCGTACAATGTTGTCTTATGTGACATGTTACCAACCAAAAATCATGAACTTGGTCTATGGTCATTTTCATGAGAAAACCTTCACACATATGAGCTATCATGTACATGATTTCATAGAATTCAAGGAGAGGAGGTGGTGTTACCTTCTGTTTTTGAAAAATTTCAAAAATAAAAAAAAATCACCAAAGCTTTATTTTAAAGTCAATAAGAAGGATCTGAAGTTAGTTTTCCATTTTCATATTTCAAATTGTGCTTTTAATAGTTTTTATATTAAAGCATATGTTTTCAAAAGAAAATGTAAAAATATGAAGATTAATTCAAAAAATAGTGAGACTTCGAATATACACTATGGAAAGTGAATATGTGTTAATAAAAAACATTTGGCTCATTTAGAGTAGGTTCAAAAAAACTTGATTACAAATGGGCTGTTTACCCTAGCCTGGGAGCTCATTTGGAGCACATTTTCTCAAATTCAAATTTATTTGACCTCCTCTAAATCACTTAAAATTTTGCACACATGATCTCCTACACAAACATAGATAGTTTGCCAAGGTTTCACTTGTTTTTGCATTTTCTTGAATTTGTATTGTCCAGGTTTGCCAAGGTTTAGACATTTGGAGCATGCATTTGATTTCCTACACAACATGTGTGATCATTGCAGCACCTAAGATCATAGTTCACAACATATAAACATAATTAACCATAGATTCAGGACACACAAATATACCGTAGGAAAATTTAAGGACAGAAAAATATAGATAGCAACCAGATACCTAGCATAACCAACGAGATTCAGTTCAACAAACCATAACCAACGAGATTCAGTTAAACAAACCAAAAGTAACCCAGCAGATAAACTTAAAGATTCACTTCACAACATCACATCATCAATCACATCATGCCGGAGTCAGGGCCTTCGCAAGGGCGGCATGCCGCCCCCTGATCGTGTAGTCCTCCCCGCAAATCACTACATCCTCAGCATGAGACAGAAGGTCATCGAAGCGGCCATCCCTTCGCTTTGGCTTGGTGGTGCAGTAGGGGCAGTGCCACTTCTTTAACTTGCGGTTGTAGAAGTAAGCAACTCCCTTGGCCTTGATCTTCTCCACCTCCTTGGCTGTGAAGGACGCGACATTTCCCTTGTACACGTTATCTCCAGAATCATACTGCACACATGAATGAATTGCATTAATACATTATAGATTCATATACACCATGTCAAAGGAACTAAATGAACAAGGGATAGGCTTACCTCATATTCAGAATCGTCACTAAATGCCCCCTCGTACGGGTCGTAGTCGGCCAACTTCCTATTTCTCTCCCCCCCCCCCGCCCAACCAGCATCCTCCTGAATATACAATTACATCCATCACTAGTAGCCAATTGAAAATTTAGATATGCACACATGACACATTGATCATAGGGCTAATATACTCCCAATATCAGAAATGTTTTAGAAGTGGGGTTTTTATTTCTGTGCCCCTTAGCTCTATGCATTCAAAAACCACATCCATCACTAGTATATTAATGTATTAGATTTGTACACACATTGATCAAAAACCCCAGTATGACATTCAAATAACACATTGAACATTAGTCATGCACACACATTGAAGAATAGAGCTAATATAACTACATATTGTGGACAAATTTATATACTAATGAATCAAATAACTTCTTAATCAGTGGATTCCATTTGGGCATATGACATTCAAAACCCCAATCTGAGTAGCATTCAAAAACAAATCTAATAGGGACCCAATCTAAGGCAACGAATCTGAGTAGCATTAAAAACCACACTCTGTGAGCACTAAAATGAAAATCTAATAAGCATCATAGCATTAAAAACCCCAATATGTTCACAACATCTAGCATTTTTGCAACGAATTTATCCAAATCTAAAAACAAATCTAAAAAACCAAGGCATTGCAGTGCCTAAAATCATAGTTCACAACATCTAGCAATTTTGCAACAAATTTATCCAACAAACCCTAGTCCAAAAACCCCCATCCCCCCAACCCATACAAAAAACCCCGGCCCATCTGTCAAACCAACTACTCTAACCATCTGAACTACTGTATGAATCACAATCTAACCAATGCAACTAGGGAGCAACTAACTATACAAGCTAAGCAAGTGCAAATACCTGCTCCTCCATGGCAGGCGGCGCAACGGGGGCATCGGGATGGACTGCGCCGCTCGATGCCGTCACCTTCTGCAGCGATGAGGTGGAGCCCCCACATCTGCAGCAGTTGCGAGTTTCCCCGCACCGCCGTGGACGCCACCGACATCTGCGGTCACTACGCCCTGACCCTGCAGCTCCACCACATCTCCGGCTGCTGCGCTGGTGTCGCCACGAGCGTCGGCCATCTGACACATGGAGGCGATGAAGGTGAGGAAGAGGATGCGGTGGGGGAGAGTGAGACAGTGCGATGGAGGAAGTGGAGGAGAGCGAGACGGCGCCGGTGGGGGAGAGCGATGCGGCAGGGAGGGGATTTGGGGGGAAATGGTAGGGGCGATGGAGATGGTTGCCCTCTATATGATGGGACGTTTTGGGCATGTCCATGGACACGTGCTACCCCACGACCGCGGTCTTGCATGCGCCCACATATATGCAGCCCCACTCATCAGCTAACGGTCAAAGGCATTGACCCGACGGCAACGTCTGTTATAACCTGTTCCGAGGGTTTCGGGCAAGGGAGTGGGGAAACGTGAGCAAAAGTTAACAGAGTGGGGATGAATCAGTAGAGCTAAGGAACCAGGGGCACAGAAATAAAAATCCCAAAGATATAAGTGAAATGCAAAGAGCATTCTATAAATCAACCAAGGAATATATCATACCAGCATGGTGCATTATTAAAAGAAAAATAAAAAGCACACAACGGTCCAAGATTTATGCATATCATGTGATGAATAAAAATACAGCTCTAAGTAAAATTACCGATGATCGTTAGAAGAAAGAGGGGATGCCTTCCGGGGCATCCCCAAGCTTAGTTGCTTGGGAGTCCTTGAATATTACCTTGGAATGCCTCGGGCATCCCCAAGCTGAGTCTCTTGCCACTCCTTATTCCTTCATCCATCGTCATCTCACCCAAAACTTGAAAACTTCAATAAAAAAACTTAACAAAACCCTCGTGAGATCCGTTAGTACAATAAAACAAATTACCACTTTAAGTATTGTTGAAAACTCACTCATATTTTATTTTTGCATTGTAGCTACTTAAATATAAATTTTCCATGGCTTATACCACCGATACAATCGATAGTATCATCAAAACGAGCAAAACAATGCATCGAAAACAGAATCTGTCTTAAACAGGACAGCCTGTAGTAATCTGAACAGCAACCATACTTATGTAAGTCCAAAAATTCTAAACAATTAAGAAAAAATAAAAAAATGTATAGAAGTACTGTACAAAAAGTTTCAGAAGTGCTTGACTTTCCAGTAAAAAATGTAAAATCACGCACTACAGCCAAAGTTTCTGTTTTTGCACCGCACAAACCAAACAAGCAACCTAATCATCCTAAATGCAAATCTTGGCACATTATTTTTATAATACAATGGAATTTTACAAGGGGATAATTATTTTTGTGATAATATTCATGAAAAATTCTACATTGTTTTCATGAGCATGAACACAAGTGTTCAAGGTCGACCCTCACTTCTTCAATGCATAACTTCCAATGGCTTCTCTTTTGTGAAAAAGTTTTTAAGTTCCCCTCTAAATTTTTTGGTTTTTAAACTTTATTAAAGCACTCAACAGAAAGAAATGACTCTCTAAAACTTTCGGGTTGTCTCCCTGGCAGTGCTTTCTTTAAAGCCATTGAGCTAGGCATAAAGTGCTCAAGTAATGAATCCACCCGGATCCCAAGGTATATCAAAGCAAATTTTAATTAACAATTATTTAGCATTTAGTAGTGAGCACAAAGCAACATATATCATGCACTGACGAAGTCTAACTCTCTTCCTATGCATCGGCATGTCATACAAGAACAATTCATGCACATCAAGTAAAGGCCAATGCATAGTATAAGCAATTTCTTGCAATTCTTTCATGTTGGAAACATAGAGAGGCGGAGATGTAGTTCCTATCTCATAATAATTGCAAGTAGGAGCAGCAAGCACATGCATATTATATTCATCAAAATCACCATGTGTAGTGGTAGAATGCAACCCATGAATGTAATCTTAATAAGTGCAATCTTCTCGGATATAGTGTAGTTTGGAGAAGTCAAAAAGATAGTAGGACTATCATGTGTGGGTGCAATAGCAACAATTTCATTCTTAACATAAGGAACTATAGCAAGTTCATCTCCATAAGCATAATTCATATTGTCATCTTGGCCACCAGCATAGCAATTATCAAGTTCGTCAAAAAGGGATATTTCAAATGAATCAACGGGATCATAGCAACTATCATAGCATTCATCCTTCGGTAAGAACGAAGGGACATTAAACAATGTATGAGTTGGAGGGTTACTCTCATTAGAAGGTGGGCATGGGTAGCTAATCTGCTCTTCCTCCTTTTGTTCTTCGTTCTCCTCATCATCTCTTTCATCCAATGAGCTCAGAGTTTCATCAATTTCTTCTTCCATAGACTCCTGCAAAATGTTAGGCTCTTCTTGGACAGTGGAGGAGTCCTCAATATATGGTTTAACATAGTCATTAGAAGCATAATTATCATAACAATATTTAAGTATGGCAAAATTTTCAGATTTGTAAAGAGTAGCATCATAATTTTCAATCAAAGAAGCGATTCAATAAGCACCCTTAAAAGCAACAAATTCTTCAACTTGTGGAACATGATAGTAATTATAAACACCATTAGCATACGAAAATACGATTCCATTATCACTAAACTCGCATTGGTAGGGAAGGTGTTTCTTAGGGTATTCGGAACAACAAGTAACATCATATATTTCACATAAATTCCAAGCATAGCATTGCAAACGATGAATTTGATCCAGTAAACGTTTCCCTTTTTTAGATAAGTGGTGTCGCACATAACAAGCATGCTCATCTAAAGATTTTCCCTCAACTAAGCTAGTTGGGGTTTCAGCATGAGCACATAGGGATCAAGGATGATCTAAGTAGAAAGCTTCAGCAGTATGATAGATTTTGGGTGGTTCTTCAACCATTGGTTAAGTAGGTACAACTATTTTTTTGGTATTTTGTGTTTCCTACCCATAACTAAAGATATAAAACAACTAAGAATAGAAAATAAAAACTACTTAGTGATAAAGCAAACAAGCACACACGATAATATTCACCCCACACTATTACTCCCCGGCAACAGCGCTAGAAAAAGGTCATGATAACCCACAAGTATAGGGGATCCGTTGTAGCCTCTTTCGATAATTAAGAGTGTCAAACCCAACGAGGAGCTAAAGGTAGAACAAATATTTCCTCAAGTTCTATCGACCATCGCTTTAACTAGAACAAGTATGAAATTAGAACTACTTTGTAGGTGTTGTTGGATAGGTTTGCAAGATAATAAAGAGCAGTAAATAAAAGATAGCGGCTATTTAGATAAAGACACAACTAAGTTATTTTTTAGTAGAGAGCTTTTTGTCACAAGAAAGTTATTTGTCCTTCGGCAATCGATAACTAGACCGGTAATCATTATTGCAATTTTATATGAGGGAGAGGCATAAGCTAACATACTTTCTCTTCTTGGATCATATGCACTTATGATCGGAACTCTAGCAAGCATCCGCAATTACTAAAGATCATTAAGGTAAAACCCAACCGTAGAATTAAAGTATCAAGTCCTCTTTATTCCCATACGCCATGACCCACTTATCTGTGTTTGTGTTTCTATCACTCACGCAACACAGACAATAAGAAAACCATGAACATATTGCAAATCCTATAGCGGGGATCCCTCACGCTTGCGCGACACGGAGAGCACCATAGGACAGCACCAATAATAAAACATGCAACTCAAACCAATCACGATCATCAATGAACCCATAGGACAAAACGGATTTACTCAAACATCATAGGATAGCCATACATCATTGGGAAATAATATATAGCATTGAGCACCATGTTTAAGTAGTGATTATAGCGGGTAAAAGAGGGGTTACACCGCTGCATAGAGGGGGAGAGAGTTGGTGATGACAGTGGTGAAGTTGTTGGTGTAGATCGCCGTCATGATGATGGCCCCGGCGGTGTTCCGGCGCCACCGGGAGAGAGCCCCCCTTCTTCTTCTTCTTCTTCCTTGACCTTCCCCCTAGATGGGAGAAGGGTTTCCCCTGTGGTCCTTGGCTTCCATGTCAGCGGAGGGGCGGGAGCCCCTCCGAGATTGGATCTCTCTCTCTCTCTCTGTCTCTCCGTTTCCTTCTGTTTCTGCATTCCCCCATTCTGGCCTTTCACCGTTTCTTAAATTCCCGGAGATCCGTAACTCCGATTGGGCTGGAATTTTTACACAATTTTTATCAGGATAATAGCTTTCTTGCACCAGAAGAAGGGCACCAACTGCCTTACAGAGTGGCCACAAGTACCAGGGGCAATCCCTAACCCGTGGGGCGCGCGGTCCCTCGGGCATCGTCTCACGTTGATTCTTTTTCCCAAAAATAACATATATTCCAGAAAAATCTCCGTAAGTTTTTATCCCGTTTGGACTCTGTTTGATATGGGTATTCTGCGAAACAAAAAACATGCAACAAACAGGAACTGGCACTGGGCACTGGATCAATTTGTTAGTCCCAAAAAATAGTATAAAAAGTTGCCAAAAGTATGTAAAAGTTGTAGAATATTGGCATGTAACAATCAAAAACTAAAGATACGACGGAGACGTATCATGGTCTCATGTTGTTCATCTTCATAATGTCTTTCATTGAAATGATGGAAAGGAAAATTGTGCTCCATTGATAGAAGAAGAATTCTATAAAATGTTTGACAAAAAATCTTTAAATGATGAGCATGATTGCAATGTTATTAGTATGAATTCTTTGAATATCCATGATGCTAATGATATGCAAAGCTACAAGCTTGGCTATGCTATAGTTGATGAAGATGATACTTTTTCTCCCCCAAGTTTTGATGAGAAAATTTATTATGATGATAGCATGCCTCCTATTTATGATGATTATATTGATGAAAGTGGGTTTGGAAGAGTGTCAACTCTAGGTGCTAGTTATCCCACTATTTTGGAGGTTGTTGAATCTTATCGTGAAAATTATGAAAGTGGATTTGGAGAGGTCATGACTTTATTTAATGATGAATCCACTATTTTGGAAGAGGTTTCAATTGAATATGACAACAAACTTGCTATCTATGATGATTATGGTGATGACATGTATGCTATAAAGAATAACGATAACCATGAAACTTATCATCATGATTTTAATTTTCAATCCCATGATAGTTATTTTGTTGAGTTTGGTCCCACTACTATGGATGATAATAAATTTGATTATGTGGAGAGTAATAGAAATTCTATGCATGTGGATCATGAAAAGAATGCTTTATGTGATAGCCATATTATTGAGTTCATTCATGATGCTACTGAAAATTATTATGAGATAGGAACTTATGCTTCTACATACTTCAATAATATCAAGTTTCCTCTCTTTATGTTGAAAGTTTTGAAGCTGCACTTGTTTTGCCTTCCTATGCTAGTTGATTCTTGTTCCCATAAGTTGTTTGCTCACAAAATACCTATACATAGGAAGTGGGTTAGGCTTAGATGTGCTAGTCATATGCTTCATTATGCTCTCCTTGTGTTTTAGTTGTCATCGTTTACGTGAGCATCATTGAAATCATCATGCCTAGCTAAAAGGCATTAGAGAAAAGTGCTTGTTGGGAGACAACCCAACACTTTTACCTATTGTTTTTGTGTGTTCGCATGATTAGGTTAAAGTATTAATCATATTTTATAGCTTTTGTTTCAATAAAGTACCAAGTAAAGCATTTGGGATAGTATGGATGATAGTTGACTTGATTCTGTGCAAAAACAGAAACTTTTGTGCTCAGTACAGAAATTTTAATAATTCACTGGAACCTGCTTTTGATCCTAATTTTTTACATGTGATAGATATACAAATTCCCTATGTTTTCCTAGTTTTTCAGAATTTTTGGAATAGCAGAAGTATGGTTGGAGTACAGATTACTACAGACTATTCTTTTTTCAATGCATAGTTTGCTTGTTTTCTAGTTTCTTTGGCTTATATGGCTCAATATAAATTGTAGAAATGATAGGGTACAGTAGGCATTGTGTGAGAACAATTATGAATCTTGTCTTTGACAGTACCAAAGTGAATGGTTTGCTCTTCATCATAATAACCTATCTCATGAAGTTCTGTTAAGTTTTATGTGATTGAAGTTTTCAAGTTTTGGGTGAGACATCGATATGAGGAGAATAAGGAGTGACAATACCCTAAGCTTGGGGATTCCCAAGGCACCCCAAGTAAATATCCAAGGAAGATCCAAGCAACTAAGAATAGGGATGCCCCGGAAGGCATCCCCTCCTTCGTCTCCAACAATATTGGTAACCTCACTTGGAGCTATATTTTCATTCGTCACATGCTATAAGTTCTGCGTGGTGCATCATTTTATTTTACTAGGATTTTCTTGTTGTTACTTATAATAATGTTCTACATCTTCTATTTCAACAAAAGTGGCAGCGATAGCCTTTACTATGCTTATTTTGCAAGTCTACATGTTGTTGTTTGAAAACAGAAAGTTTATCGTTGTTGCAAAAATTCTCTAGAAAAGTCAGAATGTGATAAAATCTTGAATTTTTTTTTGCACAATAAGATATGATAAATTTTCTACATTATTGTAATTTTTCAGAATTTTTTGAGTTCAATAAGTATTGATATTCTTGCATTCTTTGCAGATTGTACTGTTTTGACAGATTGCTGTTATGTTTGCATCGTTTACATATGTTTGCTTGTTTAATGATTCTATTTGAGCATAGGAGTATTAAATATGCATAGTAATTTAGTATGCAATGTGTACTAATAATTTTAGTGATTTGCTACGGTACAGAATGATAAGGTTATTGCATTGATTTATACTAACTTATCTCACGAGTTCTTGTTGAGTTTTGTGTGGATGAAGTTTTTAAGATTTAGGGAAACCATGATATAAAAGGAATTAATGAGACACAAAAGCTCTTGGGGATGCCCAAGGCATTCCAAGTTAATATTCCAAGAACTCTCAAGCATATAAGCTTGGGGATGCGCCGGTAGGCATCCCACCTTTCTTCATCGACAATTTTTGGTTAGTATCGGTTGATCCTAAGTTTTGCTTCTTCACATGATGTGTGCTATTCTTGGAATGTAATTTCATTTTGTTTTGATTGCTATTTTAATAAAATACTTAGATATGAAGGTTTTCAAATAAGAGAGAATCCTCAATTAGCTACCCATTTACTTAACTACTCGCTTGATCTTCACTTGTATCTTTTTGGAATAGTTTGTCTTTTGCTCTAGTGCTTCACTTATATCTTTTTGAGCATGGTGTGTTTCAATAAATTTTGAAGAAATTCTCTCATGCTTCACTTATATTATTCTGAGAGAAGAAAAAATTTATGCTCATGTTCTTCACTTAAATTTGTTTGAGCTTATCAAAAGCAACATATGAAACTAGTCCCAAAGTGATAGATATTCAAGAGGGATATAATAAAAACTTCCATGAAGATCATTGGACAAAATGAACTTGATTCTTTGTAACAGTTTTGTGATATGGAGATAATAATATGTGAGTCATGTTGGTGAGTAATTATGCTTTAGTAAGAATATTGGTGTTAAGGTTTGTGATTCCCTATGGAAGCATGAAAGTCAATAGTTATGCAATGAAATTACATCCTACTTGTGGTGCATTATTCAGTGTTAGTTATGCTTAATGCTTGCTTATGTGATTTTTCGTTTCTTGGTTGGTTGCTTCTCAATCTTCTTGCTAGCCACCACTTGTAGTAAGTAGAAATACTACTTGTGCATCCAAAAAAAGCGCATGACAACCTCTACTTCCCTATGCGAAGGGCCTATCTTTTACTTTTCAGTATTTACTTTTATGCAAGAGTCAATAGTATGCATTCCCATTTCAACCTCAATTACTCTCTAGTTGGCAAGCATCATGTGGTGGGGAAAGATCCAGGCACATATGATCAGTCAAATATATTTGATCATGATTTATTATTGTTGACAATTATGTCTATGATAAATGAGTTAGGAGGCAAAATATTAACCCCCTATTTTTCTCTGTGTTCGATGGATGCCATGTGTTCTAAGAATATGCTTTGAGTAGTAGAAATCAAGGAAGACAATATGATGATTGAGTATGTGGAGCTCTTACTTAGACTCCGTTGAATAAGTTGAATTGCAATTGTTTGGTGACTAATAATATAGGTTGTTGAGTTTTAAGAGAATTCATTGTTTGAACCTTAACATGTGAATTGGTTGCTACTTGTTATGATGAGTTACGAGAAAGAGTTGTTGTTATGATGCTAGGAAAAGTGATTGAAATTATCATTGATCAAACTTATGCACTTTGCTAGCACTCACACTTCATAAATTATTTCTTTTATCATTTACCTACTCGAGGACGAGTAGGAATTAAGCTTGGGGATACTGATACGTCTCCAGCGTATCTATAGTTTATGAAGTATTCATGTTGTAATATTATCATTCTTGCATGTTTTATAATCATTTTATAGCAACTTTATATCATTTTTTGGGACTAACCTATTGACATAGTGCGCAGTGCCAGTTGTTGTTTTTTGCTTGTTTTTTACATTGCATGAAATCAATACCAAACGGAGTCCAAACGCAGCGAAACTTTTTCGAGATTTTTTATAGACCAGAAGATATCTAGTGGGCCAAAGAAGTGCCAGAGGGGAGCCCCAAGGGGGGCACAACCCACCAGGGCGCGCCTGGGGGCCCCAGGCGCGCACATGTGGGTTGTGCCCGCCTCGGTGGCCTCCCGCACCGCCTCTTCACCCTGTAAATTGCCAAATATTCCAAAACCCCCTAAGATAACCCTAGATCAGAAGTTCAGCCACTGCAAGCCTCTCTAGCCACGAAAAACCAATCTAGACCCTGTTTCGGCACCCTGTCGGAGGGGGAAATCATCACCGATGGCCATCTTCATCATCCCGGCGGCCACCATGATGAGGAGGGAGTAGTCCACCCTCAGGTTTGAGGATTTGTACCAGTAATTATGTGTTTAATCTCTCTCTCTCTCTCTCTCTCTCTCTCTCTCTCTCGTGTTCTTGATATGTCAAGATCTTGAGGTATCGTTGGCTTTGTTAATATAGTTGGATCATATGGTGTTTTCCCCTCTCTATCTTATTGTGAATTGAGTTTTCCCCTGTGAGATTTCGTTCTTATCGGATTGAATACTTTTATGGATTTGAGAACACTAGATGTATTTCTTGCTATGAATACCCGTGGTGACAATGGGGTATCATGTTGATTCACTTGATATGTGTTTTGGCACTCAACTCGCGGATTCCCAAGGTGACATTGGGGTAATCTATGCATAAGGGTTGATGCATGTTTTTGTCCTTGTTTCTCCGGTAGAAATCTTGGGACACTCTTTGAGGTTCTTTGTATTGGATTGAGTATTATGAATCTGAAATTGTTTAATGCATATCGTATAATCAACTCACGGATACTCGTGGTGACATTAGAGTATCTAGGTGACATTAGAGTTGGTTGATGTGTATCAGATGGTGTTATTTTAGTACGAACTCTTGGTTAGATCGATCGAAAAGAATAGCTTGGTGTTATTTTATTATGAACTCTAGGATAGATTGATCGGAAAGAATAGCTTTGAGGTGGTTTCGTACCCTACAAACAATTTCGTCTTATGTTCTCCACTAGATAGGAACTTTGGAGTGATTCTTCATCCCACGTTGAGGTATGGCTATATGATCCAATTATATTAGCATTGTTGAGACATTGCACTAGCGAAAGTATGGACCCTAGGCCTCATTTTCAAGCATTGCAATACCGTTTGTGCTCCGTTTTATCAATTGCCACCTTGATGTTTTTTATTGTTCCTATTACAAAAATCAATATCTACTATCATTACTACACTTGTATCACCATATCTTCGCCGAACTAGTGCACCTATACAATTTTCCATTGTATTTGGTGTGTTGGGGACACAAGAGACTTCTTATTATTTGGTTGCAGGGTTGTTTGAGAGAGACCATCTTCATCCTACGCCTCCCACGGATTGATAGACCTTAGGTCATCCACTTGAGGGAAATTTGCTACTGTCCTACAAAACTCTGCACTTGGAGGCCCAACACGAGTCTACGAGAACAAGTTATGTAGTAGACATCAGGAACCAACGGACAGCAACATAACCACAAGCAAAATTAAACCAATCATAAAAATTCACCAATCACCGATAGGACAACAAAAATCTACTCAGACATAATAGGATGGAAACACATCATTGGATAATAGTATGAAGCATAAAGCACCATGTTCAAGTAGAAGGTACATCAGGTTGTGGGAGAGTGGACCACTGAATATAGATGGGGGAAGGTGATGAAGATGTTGGGGAAGATGACGGAGGTGTTTGTGTAGATCGCCGTCACACGATGATTGCCCTGGCGGCGTTCCGCCGCCACCGGGAGAGAGGGGGAGAGAGCCCCCTCCTTCTTCTTATTCTTCCTTGACCTCCACCCTAGATGGGAGGAGGGTTTCCCCTCTGGTCCTTGGCCTCCATGGTGGTGGAGGGGCGGGAGCCCTCTAAGATTGGATCTCTTTCTCTGTGTGTTTCCTTCTGTTTATGCGTTCCCGGATTCTGGCCTTCCACCGTTTCTTAAATTCCCGGAGATCCGTAACTCTGATTGTGCTGAAATGTTAACACAGTTTTTATCCGTATATTAGCTTTCTTGCAGCCGAAGAAGGGAACCAACCGCCTTACAGGGTGGCCACAAGCCTCCTAGGCGCGCCTAGGTTAGGGGGCGCGCCCCTAGGGCTTGTGGGCACCTCGGGCATTATCCCGCGTTGATTATTTTCCAAAAATCACATATATTCCAAATACATCTTTGTAAGTTTTTATCGTGTTTGGACTCCGTTTGATATGGGTATTCTGTGAAACAAAAAACATGCAACAAACAGGAACTGGCACTGGGCACTGGATCGATATGTTAATCCCAAAAATAATATAAAATGTTGCCAAAAGTATATGAAAGTTGTAGAATATTGGCATGAAACAATCAAAAATTATAGATACGACAAAGATGTATCAAGCTACTACAGATGTTATGAACATCTGGCTGGCTCGATCTGATGACTACTCTATAGTTTAGTGTGACATGCTTTATGGCTTAGAACCAGGACTTCAAAGATGTTTTGAACGTCATGAAGCATATGAGATGTTCCAAGATTTGAAGTTAATATTTCAAGCAAATGCCCAGGTTGAGAGATATGCAGTCTCCAACAAGTTCTATAGCTGCAAGATGGAGGAGAACAATTCTATGAGTGAACACATACTCAAAATGTCTGGGTACCATAACCACTTCACTCGGCTGGGAGTTGATCTTCCAGTTGATAGTGTTATTGACAGAGTTCTTCAGTCACTGCCACCAAGCTAGAAAGGCTTCGTGATGAACTATAATATGCAAGGGATGAATAAAACGATTCATGAGCTCTTCACAATGCTTAAGGCTGCTGAGGTAGAAATCAAGAAGGAGCATCAAGTGTTGATGGTTAACAAGACTACTAGTTTCAAGAAAAAGGGCAAGGGAAATAAAGGGAAGTTCAAGAAGAATGGAAAGCAAGTTTCCACTCCTGGGAAGAAGCCCAAAGCTAGACCCAAGCCTGAAACTGGGTGCTTCTACTGCAAAGGGAATGGTCACTGGAAGCGGAACTGCCCCAAATACTTGGCGGATAAGAAGGTGTTGGGGAACGTAGCATGCAATTTCAAAAAAAAATCCTACAATCACGCAAGATCTATCTAGGAGATGCATACCAATGAGAGGGGGAGAGTGCGTCCATGTACCCTCGTAGACCGAAAGCAGAAGCATTAATTTAACGCGGTTGATGTAGTCGAACGTCTTCACAGTCCAACCGATCTTAGTACCGAACGTACGGCACCTCCGAGTTCGGCACACGTTCAGCTCGAAGACGTCCCTCGAACTCTTGATCTAGCAGAGGGTCAAGGGAGAGTTTCGTCAGCACGACGGCGTGGTGACGGTGATGGTATGTGATCCGCGCAGGGTTTCGCCTAAGCACTACGACGCTATGACCGGACGAGTAAAATGTGGAGAGGGGCACCGCACACGGCTAAGCAAACAATTGATGTGCCTTTGGGGTGCCCCCCACCCCCGTATATAAATGAGGGGAGGAGGAGGCAACCGGCCTAGAGGGGGCGCACCAAGGGGGGAGTCCTACTAGGACTCCTAGTCCTAGTAGGATTCGGCCCCCCTTCTTTTCCTTCTCTTGGAGGTGGAAAGGGGGAAGGAGAGGGGGTAGGAGAAGGAAAGGGGGTGGCGCCCCCTTCTCTATACCAATTCGGCCTCCTCCCTTGTGGGGGGCGCACCATCCCCTTGTGGGCTGGTTAGCCTCCCTCCTATGGCCCATATCTTCCACCGGGGGGTTCCGGTAACCCCTCTGGTACTCCGATATGTACCCGATACACTCCGAAACCCTTCCGGTGTCCGAATACTACCTTCCAATATATCAATCTTTACCTCTCGGACATTTCGAGACTCCTTGTCATGTCTGTGATCTCATCCGGTACTCCGAACAAACTTTGACACCAAAACACATAACTCATAATACAAATCGTCATCGAACCTTAAGTGTGCGGACCCTACGGGATCGAGAACTATGTAGACATGACCGAGACACATCTCCGGTCAATAAGCAATAGCGGAACCTGGATGCTCATATTGGTTCCTACATATTCTACGAAGATCTTTATCAGTCAAACCGCAATAACAACATACATTATTCCCTTTGTCATCGGTATGTTACTTTCCCGAGATTCGATCGTCGGTATCATCATACCTAGTTCAATCTCGTTACCAGCTAGTCTCTTTACTCATTCCGTAATGCATCATCCCGCAACTAAATCATTAGTCACATTGCTTGCAAGGCTTATAATGATGTGCATTACTGAGAGGGCCAAGAGATACCTCTCCGATACTCGGAGTGACAAATCCTAATCTTGATCTATGCCAACCCAACAAACACCTTCGTAGACACCTGTAGAGCATATTTATAATCACCCAGTTACATTGTGATGTTTGATAGCACACAAGGTGTTCCTCCGGTATTTTGGAGTTGCATAATCTCATAATTAGAGGAATATGTATAAGTCATGAAGAATGCAATAGCAATAAAACTTAACGATCGTTATGCTAAGCTAACGGATGGGTCTTGTCCATCACATCATTCTCTAATGATGTGATCATGTTCATCAAATGACAACACATGTCTATGGTTAGGAAACTTAACCATCTTTGATTAACGAGCTAGTCAAGTAGAGGCATACTAGCGACACTCTGTTTTGTCTATGTATTCACACATGTACTAAGTTTCCGGTTAATTCAATTCTAGCATGAATAATAAACATTTATCATGATATATAACGAAATATAAATAACAACTTTATTATTGCCTCTAGGGCATATTTCCTTCAGTCTCCCACTTGCACTAGAGTCAATAATCTAGATTACACAGTAATGATTCTAACACCCATGGAGTCTTGGTGTTGATCATGTTTTGCTCGTGGAAGAGGCTTAGTCAACAGGTCTGCAACATTCAGATCCGTATGTATCTTGAAAATCTCTATGTCTCCCTCCTTGACTTGATCGCGGATGGAATTGAAGCGTCTCTTGATGTGTTTGGCTCTCTTGTGAAATCTGGAATCCTTCGCTAAGGCAATTGCTCCAGTATTGTCACAAAAGATTTTCATTGGACCCGATGCACTAGGTATTACGCCTAGATTGGATATGAACTCCTTCATCCAGACTCCTCCATTTGCTGCTTCCGAAGCAGCTATGTACACTACTTCACATGTAGATCCCGCCACGACACTTTGCTTGGAACTGCACCAACTGACAGCTCCACCATTCAATACAAATATGTATCCGGTTTGTGACTTAGAGTCATCCGGATCAGTGTCAAAGCTTGCATCGACACAACCTTTTATGACAAGCTCTTTGCCAACACCATAAATGAGAAACGTATCCTGAGTCCTTTTCAGGTATTTCATGATGTTCTTGACCGATGTCCAGTGATCCACTCCTGGGTTACTTTGGTACCTCCCTGCTAAACTTATAGCAAGGCACACATCAAGTCTGGTACACCACATTGCATACATGATAGAACCTATGGCTGAGGCATATGGAATGCTTTCATTTTCTCTCTATCTTCTCCAGTGGTCGGGCATTGAGTCTGACTCAATTTCACACCTTGTAACTCAGGCACGAACACTTTCTTTGACTGATCCATTTTGAACTTCTTCAAAACTTTATCAAGGTATGTGCTTTGTGAAAGTCCAATTAAGCGTCTTGATCTATCTCTATAGATCTCTATGCCCAATATATAAGCAGCTTCACCAAGGTCTTTCATTGAAAAAATCTTATTCAAGTATCCTTTTATGCTATCCAGAAATTTTGTATTATTTCCAATCAACAATATGTCATCCACATATAATATTAGAAATGCTACAGAGCTCCCACTCACTTTCTTGTAAATGCAGGCTTCTCCAAAAGTCTGTATAAAACCATATGCTTGGATCACACTATCAAAGCGTATATTCCAACTCCGAGATGCTTGCACCAGTCCATAAATGGATCGCTGGAGCTTGCACACTTTGTTAATTAGCACCTTTAGGATCGGCAAAACCTTCCGGTTGCATCATATGCAAATCTTCTTTAAGAAATCCATTGAGGAATGCAGTTTTGACATCCATTTGCCAAATTTCATAATCATAAAATGCGGCAATTGCTAACATGATTCAGACAGACTAAAACATCGCTATGGGTGAGAAGGTCCCATCGTCGTCAACTCCTTGAACTTGTCGAAAACCTTTCGCAAAAAGTCAAGCTTTGTAGACAGTAACATTACCATCAGCGTCAGTCTTCTTCTTGAAGATCCATTTATTCTCTATGGCTTGCCGATCATCGAGCAAGTCAACCAAAGTCCACACGTTGTTCTCATACATGGATCCCATCTCAGATTTCATGGCCTCAAGCCATTTTGCGGATTCTGGGCTCATCATCGCTTCCTCGTAGTTCGTAGGTTCGTCATGGTCTAGTAACATGACTTCCAGAACAGGATTACCGTACCACTCTGGTGCGGAATGTATCCTGGTTGACCAACGAGGTTTGGTAGTAATTTGATCTGAAGTTTCATGATCATCATCATTAACGTCCTCACTAATTGGTGTAGGCATCACTGGAACTAATTTATGTGATGAACTACTTTCCAATTCGGGAGAAGGTACAACTACCTCACCAAGTTCTACTTTCCTCCCTCTCACTTCTTTCGAGAGAAACACCTTCTCCAGAAATGATCTATTCTTAGCAATGAATATCTTGCCTTCGAATCTGTGATAGAAGGTGTACCCAACAGCTTCCTTTCGGTATCCTATGAAGATGCATTTCTCCGATTTGGGTTCGAGCTTATCAGGTTGAAGCTTTTTCACATAAGCATCGCAGGCCCAAACTTTAAGGAACGACAGCTTAGGTTTCTTGCCAAATCACAGTTCATATGGTGTCGTCTCAATGGATTTAGATGGTGCCCTATTTAACGTGAATGCAGTTGTCTCTAAAGAATAACCCCAAAACGATAGCAGTAAATCGGTAAGAGACATCATAGATCGCCCCATATCTAATAAAGTGCGGTTTTGATGTTCGGACACACCATTACGCTGTGGTGTTCCAAGTGGCGTGAGTTGTGAAACTATTCCACATTGTTTCAAATGAAGACCAAACTTGTAACTCAAATATTCGCCTCCATGATCAGATCATAAAAACTTTATTTTCTTGTTATGATGATTTTCCACTTCACTCTGAAATTCTTTGAACTTTTCAAACGTTTCACACTTATGTTTCATTAAGTAGATATACCCATATCTACTCAAATCATATGTGAAGGTCAGAAAATAACGATACCCGCCGTGAGCTTCAACACTCAATGGACCGCATACATCAGTATGTATTATTAACAACAAGTCAGTGGCTCACTCCATTGTTCCGGAGAATGGAGTCTTAGTCATCTTGCACATGAGGCATGGCTCGCAAGCATCAAGTGATTCATAATCAAGTGATTCCAAAGGCCAATCAGCATGGAGTTTCTTCATGCGCTTTACACTAATATGACCTAAACGGCAGTGCCACAAATAAGTTGCACTATCATTATTAACTTTCCATCTTTTGGCTTCAATATTATGAATATGTGTATCACTACGATCGAGATTCAACAAAAATAGACCGCTCATCAAGGGTGCATGACCATAAAAGATATTACTCATATAAATAGAACAATCATTATTCTCCTATTTAAATGAATAACCGTCTCGCATCAAACAAGATGCAGATATAATGTTCATGCTCAACACTGGCACCAAATAACAATTATTCAGGGCTAAAACTAATCCCAAAGGTAGATGTAGAGGTAGCGAGCCGACGGCGATCACATCGACCTTGGAACCATTTCCAACATGCATAATCACCTCGTCCTTAGCCAATCTTCATTTAATCCATAGCCCCTATTTCGAGTTGCAAATCTGAGCAACAGAACCAGTGTCAAATACTCAGGCGCTACTACAAGCATTAGTAAGGTACACATCAATAACATGTATATCAAATATACCTTTCACTTTGCCATCCTTCTTATCCGCCAAATACTTGGGGCAGTTCCGCTTCCAGTGTAACGCCCCGGATTCGATGCGCCAGGTGTCTGCCAGTTATTCGCCATCGTTGCCATGTCATTTGCTTGCGTGTTGCACTTTGTCATGTCATCATCTGCATTTTTATCATGTCATCATGTGCATTTCATTTTGCATACGTGTTCGTCTCATGCATCCGAGCATTTTCCCCGTTGTCCGTTTTGCAATCCGGCACTCCTATGTCTCCCGGCGCCCCCTTTCACCTCTTTTTAGGTGTGTGGGTATTAAGCGGTCTCGGAATGCCCGAGGTTTGTCAAGCGGCCTTGGTATAGCACCGTGAACCGCCCGTCAAGTTTCGGATCATTTGGAGGTCGTTTGGTACTCCAACGGTTAACCGGGTAACCGCAAAGCCCTCTTTGAGTTGCAGCCCAACACCCCTTTCTAAGTGGCCCAAAACCCACCAAACTCCCCTCCATGCTCTCGGTCGTTCGATCACGATCGCGTGGCCGAAAACCGCACCTCATTTGGACTCTCCTAGCTCCCTCTACCTATAAAACTAGATCCCCCCCGAAAAATCGCAGATGAAACCCTAGTCCCGCTCTCCTCGCGCCACGGGCAGCGTCGCCCGGCCGGACATCGACCAGCCACCACTCCGACGAATGGCGTCGCGCCACGTCAGCGCCGCCTCCTCCTCCACTCACCGCTCGCCACCTCAGCTGGGCGCGCCGCCACATCGCCCGCCCGACCGCGCGGGCCCCGCGAACCCGTTTGCCCTCCGGCCGGTCGCGGCGCCCGCCGCCAGGTGCCGCCCGTCGTCCGCCGCCTTGGCGCCGGCCACGCCGCCAGCTGGCTTACGCCGCCTCGGCGGCCCGCCCGTCGCGCCTCCGACCGGCGTCGCCTCGCCAGCTCCGCCCTCCGCCGCCCGGCGTCCAGCGCTGCCGCCCTCCGTCGTGGCCGACCTCACTTTCGCCGTCGTCCGTCACCGGAGTCGCCTCGCCCGGCTCCGCCCGCCCGCCGAAACCTCGTCGGCGCCCTCGTCGCCCCGGCCGCCGCCGCTGCCGTTCGGGCCCGCGCCGGCCGAGTCCGCGGGTCCCTCGCCCGGATCCACCTCGCCGGACCCGATCCACTCCGCGTTGACTTTTTCCTCGAGGTTGATTTCGTCTAAGTCCCCAGATTTCCAACATTTTGTGCCATTTTCGTTGCATCATATCTCCGTCATCGTTGCTCCGTTGTACGCGTATAATATGTCAAAATGTTCGCCCCGAAGAGTAGATCATTTCATCTCATTGAATCATTTTCATTTGAGCTCATCTTGATGCCCTAAATGCTGTTGCAAGAGTGCTATGTGTTGTTAGTTTCTGAGTTTTATCAGAACATGCACTTTTGTCATTTTTGCCATGATTGATGTGTGCATCCTATGAGGTTGATGTCTACATGTGTTTTGTAATATGCCATGTCTTCTTTCCAGTGGTGCTTGCTATGTATTTTTGTGATCTATGTGGTGACTAGCACAAGCAGGCAAACTAGGTGTCTTGTTGTTGCTGATTTCAGCCCTGTTTGCTGTTATTTTGATGCCATGTTAACTTGATGCTACCGAGAGATCCATGCATATTTTGAGATACTTCACTAAGGATGTTGTGTAAAGCATGTCTTGCTATATCCATCCATGCCCTTGTTTGCAATTGTGGAGTGCCATAGCTTGAGTCAATCGAGCTCTACTTTTGCTATCAAATGTTTCCTGGCAGATTGTTTACATGTTATTCAATTTTGCCAAGCTTGTTGTGGTTGATCCTTGTATGCTATGTTATTGTTCTCGCCATGTATGTCTTCTATGCCATGTCTTCTTGATGTATGTATGCTTAGTTTATCATATAGGGCTCTGTAGTGAGTGCTTTGAGCTTGTAAACATGCCTTCTCGTTATCAGTTTTTGACATGCCATGTTGCTGAATCTGTTAACGAGACTTTCAATATTGACATGGGTGTTACTATATTTTCTGATCCTTTTTGGCTTATGGTCACTAAAGGACTTTTGTTCTATGCTTTGAGTAGATTCATTCCATGCCTTTGCTTGCCATGATAAGTTCCTGTGACATGTTGTTTAATAGCTCTAAACATTGCAACCTGATGTTATTTCTGCCAATGCCTGAAACTGTTATTAGTTGCAATCTTGCCATGTGTTTTTGAGCATGCTATAGTCATTTCTGGAGATAGCTCAGTGCTCATGTTTTGTAATGCATTACCTGTACATCATTCCCATGCCTTTTTTTTTTGTTGAGGCCCTGTAGCATGTTGTTTTGATGCTTGCAATATGCCTAGTTGCTGTTTTGGACAGCTTGTCCCTTAAACTTGTATAGGGTGTATGTGTTGATCCGTTGCTCCGTTTTTGATTGTGCTCTATATGAAACTTGCTTGATTTTGCATGTAGTTTCATATTATCATGTTGGATCCTTGTTTTGAGGTGTTTGCTTGATGTTTGTATGCATTTTGCATCAATGCCATGCTTATCTTGTTTTGCTCATATCTTCTAGGCCGTAGTCTCGAATCTAATGAACTTTATATGTAACTTGACTAGAATTTCGTGTAGATCATCGTGGTGCATCTTAACTTGCTGTTTAACAACTTGAACATAAGGTTTATTCAGATCTGGACCAATTTCGAAATTTGCATATGAGGACTTACAAATTGTTATATGTTGTTTCCGGCCTCATTTAAACTTACTTTGATGTGTTGCTCTTGTTTGCATCATCTCTTGCCATGAGTAGCTTCATGTAGCTTTGTCATGCATCATGCTTGTTATGCATCATGTCTTGTTCATGTGTGGTGTGTTTACTATGTTGTGTGCTTCTTCTTGTTAGTACCTGTTGCGTTGCGATCGTGAGGATTCGTTCGTCTACGCTTGGTTCGCTTCATCCGTTCATCTTCTTCATGGACTCGTTCATCTTCTTCATGGACTCGTTCTTCTTCCTTGCGGGATTTCAGGCAAGATGACCGCTACCCTGGATCTCACTACTATCATTGCTATGCTAGTTGCTTCGTTCTATCGCTATGCTTTGCGTTACCTATTACCTGCTTATCAAGCCATCCCAAATGCCATGTCGGCCTCTAACCTTTTGCACCCTTCCTAGCAAACCGTTGTTTGGCTATGTTACCGCTTTGCTCAGCCCCTCTTATAAGCGTTGTTAGTTGCGGTGAAGATGAAGTTTGTTCCTTGTTGGAACATGGAGATGTTGTTCCTTGTTGGAACATGTTTACTTGTTGGGATATCACAATATATCTTATTTAATTAATGCATCTATATACTTGGTAAAGGGTGGAAGGCTCGGCCTTATGCACAGTGTTTTGTTCCACTCTTGCCGCCCTAGTTTCCGTCATATCGGTGTTATGTTCCCGGATTTTGCGTCCCTAACGCGGTCGGGTGATTTATGGGACCCCTTGACAGTTCGCTTGGTATAAGACTTTTCCAAAGCAAGGCCCAACATTGGTTCTACATTTGCCTCACCTAGCCTTTTTTCCCTTTGGGAGTCGCGCTCTCAAGGGTCATCTTTATTACCCCCGGGCGATTGCTTGTCTAGCGTTGGTCCAAACTAAACTGCCGTCTTGGGACCATCCCTTGGCAACTTGGGTTACGTCGGTTCTGTCGCTTAGCTTATCCGGTCGTGGCACGAGACGAGTTCTGTGCTGCTACTATCGAGGTGTCGGCACGCCGGAGGTCTTCTTGGTCTTGTTTTATTGCTGTGAAATGTCTTGTAGCAGGATTCCGAGACTGATCGGGTCTTCCGGGAGAAGGAATATCCTTCGTTGATCGCGAGAGCTTATCATGGGCTAAGTTGGGACACCCTGCGGTATAAACTTTCGAGAGCCGTGCCCGCGGTTATGTGGCGAGATGGGAATTTGTTAATGTCCGGTTGTAGAAAACCCGAAGTTGATCTTAATTAAAATACACCAACCGTGTGTGTAACCGTGAGTGTCTCTTTTCGGGTTGATCGAGAGGAGAACCACGGTTTCTTGGGTTATGTCGGCGTAAGTAGGAGTTCGTGATCACTTCTTGATCATTACTAGTTGACGACCGTTCCTTTGTCTCTCTTCCCGCTCTCATTTGCGTATGTTAGCCACCATATATGCTTAGTCGCTGCTGCAACCTCACCACTTTATCCCTTCCTTTCCCTGCTAGTCTTGATACCCATGGTAATGGGATTGCTGAGTCCTCGTGGCTCACAGTTTACTACACCACCAGTTGCGTGTACAGGTTTGCGATGATCATGGCCAGAGAGCGATGTTTGTTTATGTTGGAGATCTTCTGCTTCTTCGATCAGGGGATAGGTTCCAGGTCGGCAGCCTGGGCTAGCAGGGTGGATGTCGTTTGAGCTTCTGTTTATGTTTCATCCGTAGTCGGATGTTGATCTCTTGTATATGATGTTGATGTATACTTGTGGCATTTGTGCCTTATGTATGTATCCCTATGTTTTATGTAATGTTGATGTAATGATATCCACCTTGCAAAAGCGTCTCAATATGCGGGTCTATCCTTGGTGGGACCGTCGAGTTCCTTTTGGATAGGGTCGCATATTGGGCGTGACAAGTTGGTAATCAGAGCCTCGACCGACCCTAGGAGCCCTCTTGATTGATCGTGTAGTTTGGCCGTTGTTGAGTCTAGAAGAAAACTTTTCGGAGTCTAGTTATATCGGAGAGTAGGAATTCTTTTTACTCCTCTGCCCCTTCGTCGCTCTGGTAAGGAATCTTGATGTAGGTGTTTTGAACTACTCCTCTTCCCCTTCAAATTTTTCTTTAGTATCACGCAGTTGGTTTTCCGGTAGTTGTTCCTCAGCTCTTTTCATCCGGTGCTTTTCTCGTCAAGTCGACTCGACCATCTTCATCGTTGAGTTCAATCCTCAGTTCTTCCTCCAACGTCGTTGTTTTCGTTGTCCGAAGTTGTCATTGTTTTTTTTCCCACCCGCCCACCCTTTTTCATCTCGGAACCGGAATCCGTAATCGAGTATCGATCCTACTCGTGCCCTCCCACCCTAATATTCCCGGTCTGAGTCTCTCTCGACCATCTATCTCATTACGTGCAGAGCCTCTTGATCTTTAAGAATTATCTCAACGGTGAATTCTCATCTCGTTCGTCATTCTTCATCTCTTTTTCTTTTCCGACGGATTCAATTCAAGTTTTTCGGGTTGATCATATTCATTTCCTCGGCTCGAAGTGTTCTCTTTGCTCGTTCGCCTCTCGCCAGTTTATCCTTCCGGAGTGCTCAAGTCATCTCAGGAGATTCGTCTGTGTTCTAACTAATTCGAGGTTGTCACCTCATTCAAATATTTCAGTTCTTCCGGTGCATCATCTGTCTGTTCAACAATCCTTTCCAACGGTGTTTTTCTTTTAGTGGGCCCTAACCCACAGGTCTTTTCCCAGGATCTTACCTGACTCTTCTAATTCCCCGGAGTTATTCTCAAGTTCTTTTCGGAGTTTGACGTAAGAATGAATTTCATCAGCCAGTTGTCGTCTCCAAGATCATTTTCAAATTCTTTTCATTGTTGGCTCAACCTCTCTGTTTTTTCTTTCTTCCGGAGTATCTCAACAATTTTGATGGTGTTTATAAATCGTCCTTGAAGACCCGAAGTAGAGTTTCTTTTAAATCTTGTCCGTTCTCCGGACATTCATGGTGATAGCTCGATGTTATCCTATCTAATTGTTTCCGGTTGTGCAATTCTTCTCATCCATCCGGAGTATTTCAGGAGTTGTTTTCCGTCTCGATTATCCGGAGGCCATCTTTTCGGAAGATTTCTTACGTTCCAAGTTTTTCAAAGTCGTTCTCCAATTATTCCATATTCGTGCCCCTTTGTTCGTCTCAATATTCTTACGGTGGTTCGTTCAAGATTCTTTTCTTTGTTTATCATTTTAATCCATTAGTTCTTTTCAATCCTACCGTGGTTCATGAAGACCTTCTCAAGTCTGCAATATGTCACTTCTCAATTCCTTTTCAAGAGGAATAAGTATTATGCCAAATCCATTTCTTGTCATCAATTTAATTTGATGAAGGATAAGCATACAGTAAATCTTATTCTTATTTCATCAAAGTGATTGATCTTTTTCTTCGGAGTTTGTTCGTAATGAATAAATTCTAGTTCCAAGTGTTTTCATCTTTTCTTTTCCGGAGTTCAATTTCCTCAGCCATTTCGTCAAAACCTCCATCTAAGTCATCGCAAGCTTTAATCTTATTCTTTCATCCTTCATTTTATCTCGTCATCCTTTTGTTACTGGAGTTCTCCATGGTGGTTCTTCATGATTTAATCTTTTCTTCAAGAGTTCATCAAGATTTTGTTGGTGGAGTTCAAGTATCTTTTCTTCTCGCATCTCGAAGCGCAATTAATTCTCCGTATTCTTTTGAGTGGAGTTTTGCATTTCTTCGTTCTTCTCAGCTATTTAATCTTTTCCGATTGTGGTTGGTTATCACCTCATAATTTTGAGAGGTTATCCGTAAGTCCACGACAAGCTCATTCTTTCGTGGTTGATTTTCTCAACAACTCCATTCAATCCTTCCTTCTAAGTTCTTTTCATTCAATTCTTTCAATTTTTCCATGAGTTTTGTGTCATGTCTTCATTAAGTGTCATTCCATCCTATCAAGTTCATGTTCTATTCCTCCATGTTTTAACCGATTGTGCTGCCTAAATCGTTTGATCTTATTCGTTTCTTTTCTCAGTCTAACCACTCCGGTTAGAACGAGTGCTTTCAGTGTCTATCTTGTTTCCATGAGAATTTGATTCTCGTCATTTCTCATCGTTCCTCTCTTATTCTCGAGTGCTCTCGATTCTTTGCTTCTTCTCTGCAATTCTTGCTTCACCTCATCATTTTCCCTTCCGTCTCGGTCCTAAGATCTCGGGACGAGATCTCTTGTTAGTGGAGGAGTGTTGTAACGCCCCGGATTCGATCGCCCAGTGTCTACGCGATTATTCGCCATCGTTGCCATGTCATTTGCTTGCGTGTTGCACTTTGTCATGTCATCATCTGCATTTTTATCATGTCATCATGTGCATTTCATTTTGCATACGTGTTCGTCTCATGCATCCGAGCATTTTCCCCGTTGTCCGTTTTGCAATCCGGCACTCCTATGTCTCCCGGCGCCCCCTTTCACCTCTTTTCGTGTGTGGGTATTAAACGGTCTCGGAATGCCCCGAGGTTTGTCAAGCGGCCTTGGTATAGCACCGGTAGACCGCCTGTCAAGTTTCGGATCATTTGGAGGTCGTCTGGTACTCCAACGGTTAACCGGGTAACATGAAAGCCCTCTTTGAGTTGCAGCCCAACACCCCTTTCTAAGTGGCCCAAAACCCACCAAACTCCCTCCATGCTCTCGGTCGTTCGATCACGATCGCGTGGCGAAAACCGCACCTCATTTGGACTCTCCTAGCTCCCTCTACCTATAAAACTAGACCCCAGAAAAATCGCAGATGAAACCCTAGTCCCGCTCTCCTCGCGCCCGCCGGGCAGCGTCCGCCCGGCCGGACACGTCCAGCCAGCCACCTCACTCCGACGAATGGCGTCGCGCCACGTCAGCGCCGCCGCCTCCCTCCTCCACTCACCGATCGCCACCTCAGCCTGGGCCGCGCCGCCCCACATCGCCGCCGCCCGCGCGGGCCCGCGTCCGCTGCCCTCCGGCCCGGTCGCGGCGCCCGCCGCTGGTGCCGCCCGTCGTCCGCCCGCCTTGGCGCCGCGCCGCCAGCGCCCGCCGCGCCTCCGGCGGCCCGCCGTCGCCTCCGGCAGCGTCGCCTCGCCAGCTCCGCCCTCCGCCGCCCGGCGTCCCGCTGCCGCCGCCTACCGTCGTGGCTGACCTCGCCTCGCCGTCGTCCGTCACCGAGTCGCCTCGCCGCTCCTTGCCGCCGAAACCTCGTCAGCGCCCTACGTCGCCCGGCCGCCCGCCGCTGCCGTTCGGGCCGCGCCCGGCGAGTCCGCGGGTCCCTCGCCCGGATCCACCTCGCCGGACCCGATCCACTCCGCGTTGACTTTTTCCTCGAGGTTGATTTCGTCTAAGTCCCCAGATTTCCAACATTTTGTGCCATTTTCGTTGCATCATATCTCCGTCATAGTTGCTCCGTTTTGCGCGTATAATATGTCAAAATGTTCGCCTCGAAGCGTAGCTCATTTCCTCTCATTGCATCATTTTCATTTGAGCTCATCTTGATGCCCTAAATGCTGTTTCAAGGGTGCTATGTGTTGTTAGTTTCTGAGTTTTATCAGAACATGCACTTTTGTCATTTTTGCCATGGTTGATGTGTGCATCCTATGAGGTTGATGTCTACATGTGTTTTGTAATATGCCATGTCTTCTTTCCAGTGGTGCTTGCTATGTATTTTTGTGATCTATGTGGTGACTAGCACAAGCAGGCAAACTAGGTGTCTTGTTGTTGCTGATTTCAGCCCTGTTTGCTGTTATTTTGATGCCATGTTAACTTGATGCTACCGAGAGATCCATGCATATTTTGAGATACTTCAGTAAGGATGTTTTGTAAAGCATGTCTTGCTATATCCATCCATGCCCTTGTTTGCAATTATGGAGTGCCATAGCTTGAGTCAATCGAGCTCTACTTTTTGCTATCAAATGTTTCCTGGCAGATTGTTTACATGTTATTCAATTTTGCCAAGCTTGTTGTGGTTGATCCTTGTATGCTATGTTATTGTTCTCGCCATGTATGTCTTCTATGCCATGTCTTCTTGATGTATGTATGCTTAGTTTATCATATAGGGCTCTGTAGTGAGTGCTTTGAGCTTGTAAACATGCCTTCTCGTTATCAGTTTTTGACATGCCATGTTGCTGAATCTGTTAACGAGACTTTCAATATTGACATGGGTGTTACTATATTTTCTGATCCTTTTTGGCTTATGGTCACTAAAGGACTTTTGTTCTATGCTTTTAGTAGATTCATGCCATGCCGTTGCTTGCCATGATAAGTTCCTGTAACATGTTGTTTAATAGCTCTAAACATTGCAACCTGATGTTATTTCTGCCAATGCCTGAAACTGTTATTAGTTGCAATCTTGCCATGTGTTTTTGAGCATGCTATAGTCATTTCTGGAGATAGCTCAGTGCTCATGTTTTGTAATGCATTACCTGTACATCATTCCCATGCCTTTTTTTTTCTTGTTGAGGCCCTGTAGCATGTTGTTTTGATGCTTGCAATATGCCTAGTTGCTGTTTTGGACAGCTTGTCCCTTAAACTTGCATAGGGTGTATGTGTTGATCCGTTGCTCCGTTTTTGATTGTGCTCTATATGAAACTTGCTTGATTTTGCATGTAGTTTCATATTATCATGTTGAATCCTTGTTTTGAGGTGTTTGCTTGATGTTTGTATGCATTTTGCATCAATGCCATGCTTATCTTGTTTTGCTCATATCTTCTAGGCCGTAGCTCCGAATCTAATGAACTTTATATGTAACTTGACTAGAATTTCGTGTAGATCATCGTGGTGCATCTTAACTTGCTGTTTAACAACTTGAACATAAGGTTTATTCAGATCTGGACCAATTTCGAAATTTGCATATGAGGACTTAGGAATTGTTATATGTTGTTTAGGCCTCATTTAAACTTACTTTGATGTGTTGCTCTTGTTTGCATCATCTCTTGCCATGAGTAGCTTCATGTAGCTTTGTCATGCATCATGCTTGTTATGCATCATGTCTTGTTCATGTGTGGTGTGTTTACTATGTTGTGTGCTTCTTCTTGTTAGTACCTGTTGCGTTGCGATCGTGAGGATTCGTTCGTCTACGCTTGGTTCGGCTTCATCCGTTCATCTTCTTCATGGACTCGTTCATCTTCTTCATGGACTCGTTCTTCTTCCTTGCGGGATTTCAGGCAAGATGACCGCTACCCTGGATCTCACTACTATCATTGCTATGCTAGTTGCTTCGTTCTATCGCTATGCTGCGTTACCTATTACCTGTTTATCAAGCCATCCCAAATGCCATGTCAGCCTCTAACCTTTTGCACCCTTCCTAGCAAACCGTTGTTTGGCTATGTTACCGCTTTGCTCAGCCCCTCTTATAGCGTTGTTAGTTGCAGGTGAAGATGAAGTTTGTTCCTTGTTGGAACATGGAGATGTTGTTCCTTGTTGGAACATGTTTACTTGTTGGGATATCACAATATATCTTATTTAATTAATGCATCTATATACTTGGTAAAGGGTGGAAGGCTCGGCCTTATGCCTGGTGTTTTGTTCCACTCTTGCCGCCCTAGTTTCCGTCATATCGGTGTTATGTTCCCGGATTTTGCGTCCCTAACGCGGTCGGGTGATTTATGGGACCACCTTGACAGTTCGCTTGGTATAAGACTTTTCCAGCAAGGCCCAACATTGGTTCTACATTTGCCTCACCTAGCCTTTTTTCCCTTGGGAGTCGCGCTCTCAAGGGTCATCTTTATTACCCCCGGGCGATTGCTTGTCTAGCGTTGGTCCAAACTAGAGCACCGTCGGGACCATCCCTTGGCAACTTGGGTTACGTCGGTTCCTGTCGCTTAGCTTATCCGGTCGTGGCACGAGACGAGTTCTGTGCGGCTACTATCGAGTGTCGGCCGCAGCGGAGGTCTTCTTTGGTCTTGTTTTATTGCTGTGAAATGTCTTGTAGCCGGATTCCGAGACTGATCGGGTCTTCCGGGAGAAGGAATATCCTTCGTTGATCGCGAGAGCTTATCATGGGCTAAGTTGGGACACCCTGCAGGTATAAACTTTCGAGAGCCGTGCCAGCGGTTATGTGGCGAGATGGGAATTTGTTAATGTCCGGTTGTAGAAAACCCGAAGTTGATCTTAATTAAAATACACCAACCGTGTGTGTAACCGTGAGTGTCTCTTTTCGGGTTGATCGAGAGGAGAACACGGTTTCTTGGGTTATGTCGGCGTAAGTAGGAGTTCGGGATCACTTCTTGATCATTACTAGTTGACGACCGTTCCTTTGTCTCTCTTCCGCTCTCATTTGCGTATGTTAGCCACCATATATGCTTAGTCGCTGCTGCAACCTCACCACTTTATCCCTTCCTTTCCCATTAAGCTTTGCTAGTCTTGATACCCATGGTAATGGGATTGCTGAGTCCTCGTGGCTCACAGTTTACTACACCACCAGTTGCAGGTACAGGTTTGCGATGATCATGACGCGAGAGCGATGTTTATTTGTGTTGGAGTTCTTCTTCTGCTTCTTCGATCAGGGGATAGGTTCCAGGTCGGCAGCCTGGGCTAGCAGGGTGGATGTCGTTTGAGCTTAGGTTTATGTTTCATCCGTAGTCGGATGTTGATCTCTGTATATGATGTTGATGTATACTTGTGGCATTTGTGCCTTATGTATGTATCCCTATGTTTTATGTAATGTTGATGTAATGATATCCACCTTGCAAAAGCGTCTCAATATGCGGGTCTATCCTTGGTGGGACCGTCGAGTTCCTTTTGGATAGGGTCGCATATTGGGCGTGACAAGTTGGTAATCAGAGCCTCGACCGACCCTAGGAGCCCTCTTGATTGATCGTGTAGTTTGGCCGTTGTTGAGTCTAGAAGAAAACTTTTCGGAGTCTAGTTATATCGGAGAGTAGGAATTCTTTTACTCCTCTGCCCCTTCGTCAGCTCGTAAGGAATCTTGATGTAGGTGTTTTGAACTACTCCTCTTCCCCTTCAAATTTTTCTTTAGTATCACGCAGTTGGTTTTCCGGTAGTTGTTCCTCAGCTCTTTTCATCCGGTGCTTTTCTCGTCAAGTCGACTCGACCATCTTCACCGTTGAGTTCAATCCTCGATTCTTCCTCCAACGTCGTTGTTTTCCTTGTCCAGTTGTCATTGTTTTTTTCCCACCCGCCCACCCTTTTTCATCTCGGAACCGAATCCGTGTCGAGTATCGATCCTACTCGTGCCCTCCCACCCTAATATTCCCGGAGTCCGAGTCTCTCTCGACCATCTATCTCATTCGTGCGAGCCTCTTCAGTCTTTAAGTAAATTATCTCAACCGTGAATTCTCATCTCGCTTCGTCATTCTTCATCTCTTTTTCTTTTCCGACGGATTCAATTCAAGTTTTTCGGGTTGATCATATTCATTTCCTCGGCTCGAAGTGTTCTCTTTGCTCGTTCGCCTCTCGCCAGTTTATCCTTCCGGAGTGCTCAAGTCATCTCAGGAGATTCGTCTGTGTTCTAACTAATTCGAGGTTGTCACCTCATTCAAATATTTCAGTTCTTCCGGTGCATCATCTGTCTGTTCAACAATCCTTTCCAACGGTGTTTTTCTTTTAGTGGGCCCTAACCCACATGTCTTTTCCCAGGATCTTACCTGACTCTTCTAATTCCCTGGAGTTATTCTCAAGTTCTTTTCGGAGTTTGACGTAAGAATGAATTTCATCAGCCAGTTGTCATCTCCAAGATCATTTTCAAATTCTTTTCATTGTTGGCTCAACCTCTCTGTTTTTCTTTCTTCCTGAGTATCTCAACAATTTTGATGGTGTTTATAAATCGTCCTTGAAGACCGAAGTAGAGTTTCTTTTAAATCTTGTCCGTTCTCCGGACATTCATGGTGATAGCTTCGATGTTATCCTATCTAATTGTTTCCAGTTGTGCAATTCTTCTCATCCATCCGGAGTATTTCAGGAGTTGTTTTCCATCTCGATTATCCGGAGGCCATCTTTTCGGAAGATTTCTTCGTTCCAAGTTTTTCAAAGTCGTTCTCCAATTATTCCATATTCGTGCCCTTTGTTCGTCTCAATATTCTTACGGTGGTTCGCTCAAGATTCTTTTCTTTGTTTATCATTTTAATCCATTAGTTCTTTTCAATCCTACCGGTGGTTCATGAAGACCTTCTCAAGTCTGCAATATGTCACTTCTCAATTCCTTTTCAAGAGGAATAAGTATTATGCCAAATCCATTTCTTGTCATCAATTTAATTTGATGAAGGATAAGCATACTGATAAATCTTATTCTTATTTCATCAAAGTGATTGATCTTTTTTCTTCGGAGTTTGTTCGTAATGAATAAATTCTAGTTCCAAGTGTTTTCATCTTTTCTTTTCGGAGTTCAATTTCCTCAGCCATTTCACAAAACCTCCATCTAAGTCATCGCAAGCTTTAATCTTATTCTTTCATCCTTCATTTTATCTCGTCATCCTTTTGTTACTGGAGTTCTCCATGGTGGTTCTTCATGATTTAATCTTTTCTTCAAGAGTTCATCAAGATTTTGTTGGCGCGTATAATATGTCAAAATGTTCGCCTCGAAGAGTAGCTCATTTCCTCTCATTGCATCATTTTCATTTGAGCTCATCTTGATGCCCTAAATGCTGTTTCAAGGGTGCTATGTGTTGTTAGTTTCTGAGTTTTATCGTAACATGCACTTTTGTCATTTTTGCCATGATTGATGTGTGCATCCTATGAGGTTGATGTCTACATGTGTTTTGTAATATGCCATGTCTTCTTTCCAGTGGTGCTTGCTATGTATTTTTGTGATCTATGTGGTGACTAGCACAAGCAGGCAAACTAGGTGTCTTGTTGTTGCTGATTTCAGCCCTGTTTGCTGTTATTTTGATGCCATGTTAACTTGATGCTACCGAGAGATCCATGCATATTTTGAGATACTTCAGTAAGGATGTTTTGTAAAGCATGTCTTGCTATATCCATCCATGCCCTTGTTTGCAATTATGGAGTGCCATAGCTTGAGTCAATCGAGCTCTACTTTTGCTATCAAATGTTTCCTGGCAGATTGTTTACATGTTATTCAATTTTGCCAAGCTTGTTGTGGTTGATCCTTGTATGCTATGTTATTGTTCTCGCCATGTATGTCTTCTATGCCATGTCTTCTTGATGTATGTATGCTTAGTTTATCATATAGGGCTCTGTAGTGAGTGCTTTGAGCTTGTAAACATGCCTTCTCGTTATCAGTTTTTGACATGCCATGTTGCTGAATCTGTTAACGAAACTTTCAATATTGACATGGGTGTTACTACATTTTCTGATCCTTTTGGCTTATGGTCACTAAAGGACTTTTGTTCTATGCTTTGAGTAGATTCATGCCATGCCTTTGCTTGCCATGATAAGTTCCTGTTACATGTTGTTTAATAGCTCTAAACATTGCAACCTGATGTTATTTCTGCCAATGCCTGAAACTGTTATTAGTTGCAATCTTGCCATGTGTTTTTGAGCATGCTATAGTCATTTCTGGAGATAGCTCAGTGCTCATGTTTTGTAATGCATTACCTGTACATCATGCCCATGCCTTTTGTTTTCTTGTTGATGCCCTGTAGCATGTTGTTTTGATGCTTGCAATATGCCTAGTTGCTGTTTTGGACAGCTTGTCCCTTAAACTTGTATAGGGTGTATGTGTTGATCCGTTGCTCCGTTTTTGATTGTGCTCTATATGAAACTTGCTTGATTTTGCATGTAGTTTCATATTATCATGTTGGATCCTTGTTTTGAGGTGTTTGCTTGATGTTTGTATGCATTTTGCATCAATGTCATGCTTATCTTGTTTTGCTCATATCTTCTAGGCCGTAGTCTCGAATCTAATGAACTTTATATGTAACTTGACTAGAATTTCGTGTAGATCATCGTGGTGCATCTTAACTTGCTGTTTAACAACTTGAACATAAGGTTTATTCAGATCTGGACCAATTTCGAAATTTGCATATGAGGACTTACCGGAATTGTTATATGTTGTTTCCGGCCTCATTTAAACTTACTTTGATGTGTTGCTCTTGTTTGCATCATCTCTTGCCATGAGTAGCTTCATGTAGCTTTGTCATGCATCATGCTTGTTATGCATCATGTCTTGTTCATGTGTGGTGTGTTTACTATGTTGTGTGCTTCTTCTTGTTAGTACCTGTTGCGTTGCGATCGTGAGGATTCGTTCGTCTACGCTTGGTTCGGCTTCATCCGTTCATCTTCTTCATGGACTCGTTCATCTTCTTCATGGACTCGTTCTTCTTCCTTGCGGGATTTCAGGCAAGATGACCGCTACCCTGGATCTCACTACTATCATTGCTATGCTAGTTGCTTCGTTCTATCGCTATGCTGCGCTACCTATTACCTGTTTATCAAGCCATCCCAAATGCCATGTCAGCCTCTAACCTTTTGCACCCTTCCTAGCAAACCGTTGTTTGGCTATGTTACCGCTTTGCTCAGCCCCTCTTATAGCGTTGTTAGTTGCAGGTGAAGATGAAGTTTGTTCCTTGTTGGAACATGGAGATGTTGTTCCTTGTTGGAACATGTTTACTTGTTGGGATATCACAATATATCTTATTTAATTAATGCATCTATATACTTGGTAAAGGGTGGAAGGCTCGGCCTTATGCCTGGTGTTTTGTTCCACTCTTGCCGCCCTAGTTTCCGTCATATCGGTGTTATGTTCCCGGATTTTGCGTCCCTAACGCGGTCGGGTGATTTATGGGACCCCCTTGACAGTTCGCTTGGTATAAGACTTTTCCAGCAAGGCCCAACATTGGTTCTACATTTGCCTCACCTAGCCTTTTTTCCCTTGGGAGTCGCGCTCTCAAGGGTCATCTTTATTTACCCCCCCGGGCCAGTGCTTGTCTAAGCGTTGGTCCAAACTAGAGCACCGTCGGGACCATCCCTTGGCAACTTGGGTTACGTGTCGGTTCTGTGACGCTTAGCTTATCCGGTCGTGGCACGAGACGAGTTACGCGGCTACTATCGTGGTGTCGACGCCGGAGGTCTTCTTGGTCTTGTTTTATTGTTGTGAAATGTCTTGTAGCCGGATTCCGAGACTGATCGGGTCTTCCCGGGAGAAGGAATATCCTTCGTTGATCGCGAGAGCTTATCATGGGCTAAGTTGGGACACCCTGCAGGTATAAACTTTTCGAGAGCCGTGCCCGCGGTTATGTGGCAGATGGGAATTTGTTAATGTCCGTTGTAGAAAACCCGAAGTTGATCTTAATTAAAATACACCAACCCGTGTGTGTAACCGTGAGTGTCTCTTTTCGGGTTGATCGAGAGGAGAACACGGTTTCTTGGGTTATGTCCGGCGTAAGTAGGAGTTCAGGATCACTTCTTGATCATTACTAGTTGACGACCGTTCCTTTGTCTCTCTTCCCGCTCTCATTTGCGTATGTTAGCCACCATATATGCTTAGTCGCTGCTGCAACCTCACCACTTTATCCCTTCCTTTCCCATTAAGCTTTGCTAGTCTTGATACCCATGGTAATGGGATTGCTGAGTCCTCGTGGCTCACAGCTTTACTACACCACCCAGTTGCGTGTACAGGTTTTGCGATGATCATGACGCGAGAGCGATGTTTATTTGTGTTGGAGTTCTTCTTCCGCTTCTTCGATCGGGGATAGGTTCGGTCGGCAGCCTGGGCTAGCAGGGTGGATGTCGTTTGAGCTTGTTTATGTTTCATCCGTAGTCGGATGTTGATCTCTTGTATATGATGTTGATGTATACTTGTGGCATTTGTGCCTTATGTATGTATCCCTATGTTTTATGTAATGTTGATGTAATGATATCCACCTTGCAAAAGCGTCTCAATATGCGGGTCTATCCTTGGTGGGACCGTCGAGTTCCTTTGGATAGGGTCGCATATTGGGCGTGACAAGTTGGTAATCAGAGCCTCGACCGACCCTAGGAGCCCTCTTGATTGATCGTGTAGTTTGGCCGTTGTTGAGTCTAGAAGAAAACTTTTCGGAGTCTAGTTATATCGGAGAGTAGGAATTCTTTTTACTCCTCTGCCCCTTCGTCGCTCTGGTAAGGAATCTTGATGTAGGTGTTTTGAACTACTCCTCTTCCCCTTCAAATTTTTCTTTAGTATCACGCAGTTGGTTTTCCGGTAGTTGTTCCTCAGCTCTTTTCATCCGGTGCTTTTCTCGTCAAGTCGACTCGGCCATCTTCATCGTTGAGTTCAATCCTCAGTTCTTCCTCCAACGTCGTTGTTTTCCTTGTCCGAAGTTGTCATTGTTTTTTTTCCCACCCGCCCACCCTTTTTCATCTCGGAACCGGAATCCGTAATCGAGTATCGATCCTACTCGTGCCCTCCCACCCTAATATTCCCGGAGTCTGAGTCTCTCTCGACCATCTATCTCATTCGTGCAGAGCCTCTTCAGTCTTTCGTAAATTATCTCAACCGGTGAATTCTCATCTCGTTCGTCATTCTTCATCTCTTTTTCTTTTCCGACGGATTCAATTCAAGTTTTTCGGGTTGATCATATTCATTTCCTCGGCTCGAAGTGTTCTCTTTGCTCGTTCGCCTCTCGCCAGTTTATCCTTCCGGAGTGCTCAAGTCATCTCAGGAGATTAAATGCAATGTTCTAACTAATTCGAGGTTGTCACCTCATTCAAATATTTCAGTTCTTCCGTGCATCATCCGTCTGTTCAACAATCCTTTCCAACGGTGTTTTTCTTTTAGTGGGCCCTAACCCACATGTCTTTTCCCAGGATCTTACCTGACTCTTCTAATTCCCTGGAGTTATTCTCAAGTTCTTTTCGGAGTTTGACGTAAGAATGAATTTCATCAGCCAGTTGTCATCTCCAAGATCATTTTCAAATTCTTTTCATTGTTGGCTCAACCTCTCTGTTTTTTCTTTCTTCCGGAGTATCTCAACAATTTTGATGGTGTTTATCGTCGTCCTTGAAGACCGAAGTAGAGTTTCTTTTAAATCTTGTCCGTTCTCCCGGAGATTCATGGTGATAGCTCGATGTTATCCTATCTAATTGTTTCCAGTTGTGCAATTCTTCTCATCCATCCGGAGTATTTCAGGAGTTGTTTTCCGTCTCGATTATCCGGAGGCCATCTTTTCGGAAGATTTCTTCGTTCCAAGTTTTTCAAAGTCGTTCTCCAATTATTCCATATTCGTGCCCCTTTGTTCGTCTCAATATTCTTACGGTGGTTCGTTCAAGATTCTTTTCTTTGTTTATCATTTTAATCCATTAGTTCTTTTCAATCCTACCGGTGGTTCATGAAGACCTTCTCAAGTCTGCAATATGTCACTTCTCAATTCCTTTTCAAGAGGAATAAGTATTATGCCAAATCCATTTCTTGTCATCAATTTAATTTGATGAAGGATAAGCATACAAGAAATCTTATTCTTATTTCATCAAAGTGATTGATCTTTTTCTTCGGAGTTTGTTCGTAATGAATAAATTCTAGTTCCAAGTGTTTTCATCTTTTCTTTTCCGGAGTTCAATTTCCTCAGCCATTTCGTCAAAACCTCCATCTAAGTCATCGCAAGCTTTAATCTTATTCTTTCATCCTTCATTTTATCTCGTCATCCTTTTGTTACCGGAGTTCTCCATGGTGGTTCTTCATGATTTAATCTTTTCTTCAAGAGTTCATCAAGATTTTGTTGGTGGAGTTCAAGTATCTTTTCTTCTCGCATCTCGAAGCGCAATTAATTCTCCGTATTCTTTTGAGTGGAGTTTTGCATTTCTTCGTTCTTCTCAGCTATTTAATCTTTTCCGATTGTGGTTGGTTATCACCTCATAATTTTGAGAGGTTATCCGTAAGTCCACGACAAGCTCATTCTTTCGTGGTTGATTTTCTCAACAACTCCATTCAATCCTTCCTTCTAAGTTCTTTTCATTCAATTCTTTCAATTTTTCCGCAGGTTTTGTGTCATGTCTTCATTAAGTGTCATTCCATCCTATCAAGTTCATGTTCTATTCCTCCATGTTTTAACCGGTGTGCTGCCTAAATCGTTTCAGTCTTATTCGTTTCTTTTCTCAGTCTAACCACTCCGGTTAGAACGAGTGCTTTCAGTGTCTATCTTGTTTCCATGAGAATTTGATTCTCGTCATTTCTCATCGTTCCTCTCTTATTCTCGAGTGCTCTCGATTCTTTGCTTCTTCTCTGCAATTCTTGCTTCACCTCATCATTTTCCCTTCCGTCTCGGTCCTAAGATCTCGGGACGAGATCTCTTGTTAGTGGAGGAGTGTTGTAACGCCCCGGATTCGATGCGCCAGGTGTCTGCCAGTTATTCGCCATCGTTGCCATGTCATTTGCTTGCGTGTTGCACTTTGTCATGTCATCATCTGCATTTTTATCATGTCATCATGTGCATTTCATTTTGCATACGTGTTCGTCTCATGCATCCGAGCATTTTCACCGTTGTCCGCTTTTGCAATCCCAAGACTCCTATGTCTCCGGCGCCCCTTTCACCTCTTTTTCGTGTGTGGGTATTAAACGGTCTTGGAATGGCCCGAGGTTTGTCTAGATGCCTTGGAATACCACCGGTAGACAGCCTGTCAAGTTTCGGATCATTTGGAGGTCGTTTGGTACTCCAACGGTTAACCGGGTAACCGCATAAGCCCTCTTTGAGTTGCAGCCCAACACCCCTTTCTAAGTGGCCCAAACCCACCAAACTCCCTCCATGCTCTCGATTGCTCGATCACGATCGCGTGGCCGAAAACCGCACCTCATTTGGACTCTCCTAGCTCCCTCTACCTATAAAACTAGACCCCCCCCCCCCCGAAAAATCGCAGATGAAACCCTAGTCCCGCTCTCCTCGCGCCGCCGGACGCGTCCGCCCCGGCCGGACACGTCCAGCCAGCCACCTCACTCCGACGAATGGCGTCGCGCCACGTCGGCGCCGCCGCCTCCTCCTCCACTCACCGCTTCGCCACCTCGGCTGAGCGCGCCGCCCCACATCGCCGCCGCCCGACCGCGCGGCCCATGACCCGTCCGCTGGCCCTCCGGCCCGGTGCGGCGCCCGCCGCTGGTGCCCGCCCGTCCGTCCCGCCGCCGGCGCCCGGCCGCCGCCCGCCCGCCGCCAGCGCCTCAGCGGCCCGCCCGTCGCCTCCGGCCAGCGTCGCCTCGCCCGGCTCCGCCCTCCGCCGCCCGGCGTCCCGGCTTGCCGCCGCCTCCCGTCGTGGCCGACCTCGCCTGCCGTCGTCCGTCACGGAGTCGCCTCGCCGGCTCCGCCACGCCCGCCGCCTCGTCGGCGCCCCTCGTCGCCCGGCCGCCGCCGCTGCCGTTCGGGCTCAGCGCCCGGCCGAGTCCGGGTCTCGCCCGGATCCACCTCGCTGGACCCGATCCACTCGCGTTGACTTTTTCCTCGAGGTTGATTTCGTCTAAGTCCCCAGATTTCCAACATTTTGTGCCATTTTCGTTGCATCATATCTCCGTCATAGTTGCTCTGTTTGGCGCGTATAATATGTCAAAATGTTCGCCTCGAAGAGTAGCTCATTTCCTCTCATTGCATCATTTTCATTTGAGCTCATCTTGATGCCCTAAATGCTGTTTCAAGGGTGCTATGTGTTGTTAGTTTCTGAGTTTTATCAGAACATGCACTTTTGTCATTTTGCCATGGTTGATGTGTGCATCCTATGAGGTTGATGTCTACATGTGTTTTGTAATATGCCATGTCTTCTTTCCAGTGGTGCTTGCTATGTATTTTTGTGATCTATGTGGTGACTAGCACAAGCAGGCAAACTAGGTGTCTTGTTGTTGCTGATTTCAGCCCTGTTTGCTGTTATTTTGATGCCATGTTAACTTGATGCTACCGAGAGATCCATGCATATTTTGAGATACTTCAGTAAGGATATTTTGTAAAGCATGTCTTGCTATATCCATCCATGCCCTTGTTTGCAATTATGGAGTGCCATAGCTTGAGTCAATCGAGCTCTACTTTTGCTATCAAATGTTTCCTGGCAGATTGTTTACATGTTATTCAATTTTGCCAAGCTTGTTGTGGTTGATCCTTGTATGCTATGTTATTGTTCTCGCCATGTATGTCTTCTATGCCATGTCTTCTTGATGTATGTATGCTTAGTTTATCATATAGGGCTCTGTAGTGAGTGCTTTGAGCTTGTAAACATGCCTTCCCGTTATCAGTTTTTGACATGCCATGTTGCTGAATCTGTTAACGAGACTTTCAATATTGACATGGGTGTTACTATATTTTCTGATCCTTTTTGGCTTATGGTCACTAAAGGACTTTTGTTCTATGCTTTTAGTAGATTCATGCCATGCCGTTGCTTGCCATGATAAGTTCCTGTAACATGTTGTTTAATAGCTCTAAACATTGCAACCTGATGTTATTTCTGCCAATGCCTGAAACTGTTATTAGTTGCAATCTTGCCATGTGTTTTTGAGCATGCTATAGTCATTTCTGGAGATAGCTCAGTGCTCATGTTTTGTAATGCATTACCTGTACATCATTCCCATGCCTTTTTTTTTCTTGTTGAGGCCCTGTAGCATGTTGTTTTGATGCTTGCAATATGCCTAGTTGCTGTTTTGGACAGCTTGTCCCTTAAACTTGTATAGGGTGTATGTGTTGATCCGTTGCTCCGTTTTTGATTGTGCTCTATATGAAACTTGCTTGATTTTGCATGTAGTTTCATATTATCATGTTGGATCCTTGTTTTGAGGTGTTTGCTTGATGTTTGTATGCATTTTGCATCAATGCCATGCTTATCTTGTTTTGCTCATATCTTCTAGGCCGTAGCTCCGAATCTAATGAACTTTATATGTAACTTGACTAGAATTTCGTGTAGATCATCGTGGTGCATCTTAACTTGCTGTTTAACAACTTGAACATAAGGTTTATTCAGATCTGGACCAATTTCGAAATTTGCATATGAGGACTTCACCGGAATTGTTATATGTTGTTTCCGCCTCATTTAAACTTACTTTGATATGTTGCTCTTGTTTGCATCATCTCTTGCCATGAGTAGCTTCATGTAGCTTTGTCATGCATCATGCTTGTTATGCATCATGTCTTGTTCATGTGTGGTGTGTTTACTATGTTGTGTGCTTCTTCTTGTTAGTACCTGCTATGCTATGCGATCGTGAGGATTCGTTCGTCTACGCTTGGTTCGGCTTCATCCGTTCATCTTCTTCATGGACTCGTTCATCTTCTTCATGGACTCGTTCTTCTTCCTTGCGGGATTTCAGGCAAGATGACCGCTACCCTGGATCTCACTACTATCATTGCTATGCTAGTTGCTTCGTTCTATCGCTATGTCGTTACCTATTACCTGCTTATCAAGCCATCCCAAATGCCATGTCGACCTCTAACCTTTTGCACCCTTCCTAGCAAACCGTTGTTTGGCTATGTTACCGCTTTGCTCAGCCCTCTTATAGCGTTGTTAGTTGCAGGTGAAGATGAAGTTTGTTCCTTGTTGGAACATGGAGATGTTGTTCCTTGTTGGAACATGTTTACTTGTTGGGATATCACAATATATCTTATTTAATTAATGCATCTATATACTTGGTAAAGGGTGGAAGGCTCGGCCTTATGCCTGGTGTTTTGTTCCACTCTTGCCGCCCTAGTTTCCGTCATATCGGTGTTATGTTCCCGGATTTTGCGTCCCTAACGCGGTCGGGTGATTTATGGGACCCCTTGACAGTTAAGCTTGGTATAAGACTTTTCCAGCAAGGCCCAACATTGGTTTTACCATTTGCCTCACCTAGCCTTTTTCCCTTGGGAGTCGCGCTCTCAAGGGTCATCTTTATTTACCCCCCGGGCCAGTGCTTGTCTAAGCGTTGGTCCAAACTAGAGCACCGTGCGGGACCATCCCTTGGCAACTTGGGTTACGTCGGTTCCTGTACGCTTAGCTTATCCGGTCGTGGCCTGAGACGAGTTACGCGCGGCTACTATCAGGGTGTCGGCACGCCGGGAGGTCTTGCTGGTCTTGTTTTATTGCTGTGAAATGTCTTGTAGCCGGGATTCCGAGACTGATCGGGTCTTCCCGGGGAGAAGGAATATCCTTCGTTGATCGCGAGAGCTTATCATGGGCTAAGTTGGGACACCCCTGCAGGTATAAACTTTCGAGAGCCGTGCCAGCGGTTATGTGGCGAGATGGGAATTTGTTAATGTCCGGTTGTAGAAAACCCGAAGTTGATCTTAATTAAAATACACCAACCGTGTGTGTAACCGTGAGTGTCTCTTTTCGGGTTGATCAAGAGGAGAACACGGTTTCTTGGGTTATGTCTCGACGTAAGTAGGAGTTCAGGATCACTTCTTGATCATTACTAGTTGACGACTGCCTTTGTCTCTCTTCCCGCTCTCATTTATGTATGTTAGCCACCATATATGCTTAGTCGCTGCTGCAACCTCACCACTTTATCCCTTCCTTTCCCATTAAGCTTTGCTAGTCTTGATACCCATGGTAATGGGATTGCTTGGAGTCCTCGTGGCTCACAGTTTACTACACCACCGATTCGCGTGTACAGGTTTGCGATGATCATGACGCGAGAGCGATGTTTATTTGTGTTGGAGTTCTTCTTACGCTTCTTCGATCGGGGATAGGTTCCGTGTCGGCAGCCTGGGCTAGCGGTGGTGGATGTCGTTTGAGCTTCTGTTTATGTTTCATCCGTAGTCGGATGTTGATCTCTTGTATATGATGTTGATGTATACTTGTGGCATTTGTGCCTTATGTATGTATCCCTATGTTTTATGTAATGTTGATGTAATGATATCCACCTTGCAAAAGCGTCTCAATATGCGGGTCTATCCTTGGTGGGACCGTCGAGTTCCTTTTGGATAGGGTCGCATATTGGGCGTGACATCCAGTGACTAGTCCCTTTGCAGTAGAAGCACTCAGTTTCAGGCTTAGGTCCAGACATGGGCTTCTTCCCTTGAGCAGCAACTTGCTTGCTATTCTTCTTGAAGTTCCCCTTCTTCCCTTTGCCCTTTTTCTTCAAACTAGTGGTCTTTTTAACCATCAAAACTTGATGCTCCTTATTGATTTCTACCTCCGCAGCCTTAAGCATCGCGAAGAGCTCGGGAATCGTCTTTTCCATCCCTTGCATATTATAGTTCATCATGAAGCCTTTATAGCTTGGTGGCAATGATTGAAGAACTCTGTCAAATACACTATCATCATGAAGATTAACTCCCAGCTGAGTCATACAGTTATGGTACCCAGACATTCTGAGTATGTGTTCACTAACAGAACTGTTCTCCTCCATTTTGCATCTATAGAACTTGTTGGAGACTTCATATCTCTCAACTTGGGCATTTGGTTCAAATATTAACTTCAACTCCTAGAACATGCTCCATGATGTTCAAAACGTCTTTGAAATCCCAATTCTAAGCCCTAAAGCATGGCACACGGAACTATCGAGTAGTCATCAGCTTTAGTCTGCCAGGCGTTCATAACATCCGGAGTTGCTTCTACAGCGGGCCTTGCACCTAGCGGTGCTTCCAGGAGGTAATTCATCTCTGCAGCAATGAGGATAATCCTCAAGTTACAGACCCAGTCCGTGTAGTTGCTACCATCATCTTCCAACTTGGCTTTCTCTAGGAACGCATTAAAATTCAAGGGAGTGGTAGCACGGGCCATTGATCTACAACAAAATATATATGCAAAAACTATCAGGACTAAGTTCATGATAAATTAAAGTTCAATTAATCATATGACTTAAGAACTCCCACTTAGATAGACATCTCTCTAGTCATCTAAATGATCACGTGATCCATATTAACTAAACCATGCCCGATCATCACATGAGATGGAGTAGTTTCCAATGGTGAACATCACTATGTTGATCATATCTACTATATGATTCACGTTCGACCTTTCGGTCTCAGTGTTCTGAGGCCATATATGCATATGCTAGGCTCGTTAAGTTTAACCCAATTATTCTGCACGTGCAAAACTGGCTTGCACCTGTTGTATGTGAACTTAGAGCTTATCACACCTGATCATCACGTGGTGTCTCGGCACGATGAACTGTAGCAATGGTGCATACTCAGAGAGAACACTTATACATTGAAATTTAGTGAGGGGTCATCTTATAATGCTACCGTCGTACTAAGCAAAATAAGATGCATAAAAGATAAACATCACATGCAGTCAAAATATGTGACATGATATGGCCATCATCATCTTGTGCCTTTGATCTCCATATCCAAAGCACCGTCATGATCTCCATCGTCACCGGCTTGACACCTTGATCTCCATCGTAGGGTCATTGTCCTCTCTCCAATTATTGCTTCTACAACTATCACTATCGCATAGTGATGAAGTAAACCAATTACATGGCGATTGCATTTCATACAATAAAGTGACAACCATAAGGCTCCTGCCAGTTGCCGATAACTTATACAAAACATGATCATCTCATACAACAATTTATATCTCATCACATCTTGACCATATCACATCACAACATGCCCTTCAAAAACAAGTTAGACGTCCTCTACTTTGTTGTTGCAAGTTTTACGTGGCTGCTATGGGCTTGTAGCAAGAACTGTTCTTACCTACGCATCAAAACCACAATGATTTTTTGTCAAGTGTGTTGTTTAACCTTCAACAAGGACCGGGCGTTGTCAAATTCGTTTCAACTAAAGTTGGAGAAACAGACACCCGCCAGCCACCTGTGTGCAAAAGCACGTCAGTAGAACCGGTCTCATGAACGTGGTCATGTAATGTTGGTCCGGGCCCCTTCATCCAACAATATCGCCGAATCAAAATAAGACATTGGTGGTAAGCAGTATGACTATTATCACCCACAACTCTTTGTGTTCTACTCGTATATATCATCTACGCATAGACCTGGCTCGGATGCCACAGTTGGGGAACGTAGTATGCAATTTCAAAAAAAATCCTATGATTAGGCAAGATCTATCTAGGAGATTCATAGCAACGAGAGGGGGAGAGTGTGTCCACGTACCCTCATAGACCGAAAGCGGAAGCGTTAGTTTAACGCGGTTGATGTAGTCGAACATCTACATGATCCAACCGATCTTAGTACCGAACGTACGGCACCTCCGAGTTCAGCACACGTTCAGCCCGATGACGTCCCTCAAACTCTTCATCCAGCAGAGGGTCGAGGGAGAGTTCCGTCAGCACGATGGCGTGGTGACAGTGATGGTGATGTGATCCGCGCACGGCTTCGCCTAAGCACTACGACGCTATGACCGCAGGAGTAAACTATGGAGGGGGGCACCGCACACGGCTAAGAGAACAATTGATGTGCCTTTGGGGTGCCCCCTGCCCTCGTAAATAAAGGAGGGGAGGAGGCGGCGGCCGGCCTAGAGGGGGCGCACCAAGGGGGGGAATCCTACTAGGACTCCTAGTCCTAGTAGGATTTGGCCCAACTTCTTTTCCTTCTCTTGGAGGTGGAAAGGGGGGAGGAGAGGGAGTAGGAGAAGGAAAGGGGGGTGGCGCCCCCTTCCCTAAACGAATTCGGCCTCCTCCCTTGTGGGGGGCGCACCAGCCCCTTGTGGGCTGGTTAGCCTCCCTCCTATGAACCATATGGCCCATATCTTCCACTGGGGGTTTCCGGTAACCCCTCCGGTACTCCGGTATGTACCCAATACACTCCGAAACCCTTCTAGTGTCTCAATACTACCTTCCAATATATTAATCTTTACCTCTCGACCATTTCGAGACTCCTCGTCTTGTCCATGATCTCATCCGGGACTCTAAACAAACTTCGGTCACCAAAACACGTAACTCATAATACAAATCATCATCGAACGTTAAGCGTGCAGACCCTACAGGTTCGAGAACTATGTATACATGACCGAGACACATCACCGGTCAATAACCAATAGCAGAACTTGGATGCTCATATTGGTTCCTACATATTCTACGAAGATCTTTATCGGTCAAACCGCAATAACAACATACGTTATTCCTTTGTTATCGGTATGTTACTTGCCCGAGATTCGATCATCGGTATCATCATACCTAGTTCAATCTCGTTATTGGCAAGTCTCTTTACTCGTTCAGTAATGCATCATCCCACAACTAACTCATCAATCACATTGTTTGCAAGGCTTATAGTGATGTGCATTACCGAGAGGGCCCAGAGATACCTCTCCGATACTCGGAGTGACAAATCCTAATCTTGATTTGGGCCAACCAACACAACACCTTCGGAGAAACATGTAGAGCATCTTTATAATCACCCAGTTACGTTGTGACATTTGATAGCACACAAGGTGTTCCTCCGGTAATCGGGAGTTGCATAATCTCATAGTCAGAGGAATATATATAAGTCATGAAGAAAGCTATAGCAATAAAACTTAACGATCATTACGCTAAGCTAACGGATGGGTCTTGTCCATCACATCATTCTCTAATGATGTGATCCCGTTCATCAAATGACAACACATGTCTTTGGTTAGGAAACTTAACCATCTTTGGTTAACGAGCTAGTCAAGTAGAGGCATACTAGGGACACTCTGTTTTGTCTATGTATTCACACATGTACTAAGTTTCCGGTTAATACAATTCCAGCACGAATAATAAACATTTATCATGATATATAAGAAAATATAAATAACAACTCTATTATTGCCTCTAGGGCATATTTCCTTCAGAAGGATGGCAAAGTGAACAAAGGTATATTTGATATACATGTTATTGATGTGTACCTTACTAATGCTCGTAGTAGCGCATGGGTATTTGATACTTGTTCGGTTGCTCATATTTGTAACTCGAAACAGGAGCTATGCAATAAACGAAGATTGACTAAGGACGAGGTGATGATGCGCGTCGGGAATGGTTCCAAGGTCGATGTGATTGTCGGATTTCGGGTTCCGGCAAAACCCTTGAGGTTCGAACACTTGGGTGCGCACGAAGATCTCTCCCCCCTCTAGCTCACGCCCTCACCGCGACCTCAAAGCTCAGCACGTCGAACTCACCGAACAAGAGACACAAGGTTTATACTAGTTCGGGCCACCGATGAGGTGTAATACCCAACTCCAGTGTGGTGTGGTGGATTGCCTCTTGGGCTGAGGATCAACAGTTACAAGGGAAGAACAGTCTCCTGAGGAGAGGTGCTCTCGTGCTTGGTGAGCTTGTGTGGATGAGGATGATCTGGATGACCTTCTATCCGTTCCCTCCCGTTTAGTTCAGTTTCCTTCTCCTACTGTGGTTGCTAGTCCTATTTATAGAGGCCCTGTTCCTCTTCCCAAATATAGGCGGGAAGGGATCCAACAACGGCCAAATTCGAAGGGAGACACCTAGTACGAGTTATCCTGACTAAAGGTGGTCTTTGCCTGCCAAAGGCTCTGGTGGTGACGCCATCTTGGGCTCCACGGTGACCCCCGTCCTGTCGTCCTGCTGGTCTTGATCTTGTTGCACCGATATGGAAACATTTGCATGATGCCTCGGGACTCCTCTCCTGCGCTTGCCTCTTTAGCACCAAAGAGGAAACGAGTACGCTGCATGCTCTGGCGCCCACCTAGCGCCCGCCTGGCCTTGGTCGTCATGGCTTGCGTCACAGAAACCTCGCGAGGTGCCCCTCGCCTTGATCTCTCCGCCCCTCGCGAGCCAGCCTGGTGAGGCTGCCCCCGAGGAGGTCTTGCATCGTCCGCCTCGCGAGGGTCTTGAGTGTTGGCTGATGAAGATGGGCCGTACAAGGCTGCTTGTGGAGGCACGCCGTGGGCCGCAGGAAGGAAAGTCTGGGACCCCGTTCCTCGTGACGCCGACAAGAGCCCTCGTGGCCGAGGCGCTTCGGACTTGGCTTCGGGAGAAGCCAAGGGCAAGTGCGGAGCGCCCCCCAACAGCTGAGGCGTCGGTTGGCGACGGCGGCCCGATGGGACGTGGGCGTCTCCGCTTCCCCACGCTGCCTCGGCAACTGCACGACTGACAAAAGGCTAGCGCGGGCTGCATTTGCCTTCATTGCTTTCCTTCGTCTCGCTCCAGATCCCCTTTCTTGCTCCTTGCCTCCAGAGACTCCAGATCTGCTTGGATCCTTCTCCAAGCCTGCCGCCAATGGCACCCAAGAAGGCTTGGGCCACTCCTCCACCATCCTGGTGCGAGCCTGTGCTCGACCCGCTGAGCGTTTTAGAGAAGAACCTCGCCGTCATGCTCCTGATGATGGCGGAGGGTGACGAGAAGAGGAAGACCGCGCTCCGGGCTGGCTCCACCAAGCCAGAGGCCTCGAACAGCACCTTCTACCCCTTCTTCATGAGCAGCATCATTGCCGGGTTGGTTCCCCCCTTCTCCGACTTCTTCTACTCCGTCCTTAGCCGTACAAGATCCACGCCCTCCATCTTCATCCCAACTCCGTCCTTCTCCTGTCGATCTTCGCCTTCTAGTGCGAGGCGTACGTTGGAGTGATGTCGTCCATGGCACAGCTGCACCACTTCTTCTTACTCCGGCTCAAGGAGGGCCCCTGCGCAAGGTGCGTTGATCTCGTCGTGGCCAACAAGACCAATGCCATCTCGACGGCCGGGAAGAAGGCTGAGGGCGTCAGGAGCAAGTGGGTCTTGATGGACGCCAAGTGTTCTCGCCCCCGTCTGGCGCTGCAGACGGGGATGCCCGTGTGCCATGAGGGGTGGCTTCGCGTGAAGCTCACTGACCCTCGGGCGGCGCCGGTGTTGGAGAGGATGACCGCCGATCTGAGGCCTGGTGATTCGAAGGCGGCGAAGCTGACGGGGGGCCATGATCGTCAAGGAGTTCATGACGCGGCGTGTGGATCCCCTTCAGTCGCGCCCGCGCCCCTTGTGGAAGCTTGGAGACGAAGGGGACGACCTTCGCCTGTGCCCGGAGGCCCTTTCTATCGACGAGTTGCGCTCGGCCCTCCGTTCCTTGGTCGAGGACAACCAAGGGTACCCTCCGGACTCCCTCGTCCCCTTGTTCCGCCGCTCAGACGGGGCCGAGGCTGCCGCCGCCATGCCCGTCTTCGACGGGCACGGGCTCGTACCGCCTGCGCTCTCAGACGTTCCGGTGGTGACAACTCCGGTGATCGTGTCTTCCGGCGAGTCTCGCAATGGAGGAGAGGAGGAAGAAGAGGAGGAAGAGGAGAGCGACTCGAAAGCGACCCGCGAAGGGGCGGGGGAGACCTCCCCTTTGCGCAAGGCCGACATCCACTGCACCCAACCTGATGATGATGACGAGGCCGATGTCCCCCTATGAAGGGGGGAGCTGCATGCGGCAGGGGGCTCCTCAAGGTCCAAGGTCAGTCCCCGGAGGAGGTCACCGGTTGAGATTCCGACGAGAGGCAGGTCGGCGCTGATCTGTCGAGACGACGCCCCTGCTGTGACGTTGCCTGGGGCTGCCTCCAGCCTACCTGCTGCCCCCTTTTCTGCGCCTGGAGCCCCTGTGCCCGCGCCTCAGGCTGCGAGGCTCTCGGGTTTCAAGCTCAGGAAGCGGAGAGACTACGCCGCAGTGGACCAGTAAGTATTCTTGTCCTGCCTTGTTCTTGCTTCTGCTGCTGATTCTTGGCGCTTTTCCATTGCTCGATCAGGCCGACGCCCACGGTGAAGAAGAGGAAGGAGGAAGCGGTGGTACTGCTCGGGACCAAATCGCCCGCGACGGCCGCACCCTCCTCCGCAGGGAAGGCAGCGATGGTGCTCGCGCTTCCCCGGCCCGATCATCCTCACGAGGCATGGGGGCATCCACCGAAGGAGGCAGCCCCCGTAGCCCCGCTGGCTCCCGAGGTGCCGGCGTCCGGCTCGGTTGCTGGGGTCCCCGAAGCTCAGGAGCCCCCCAGCCTCCCAGGCCATGGTGACAATGTTACCTCCTTCATCTCCCGCTGCGCTGCTGACTCCGGATCCTTCCTCCTCCCCTGACATCCTAGAGCGCGGTCTTTCTGCGTTGACCCTGCTGCGGGAGGATCTTCAAGGCGCCGACCGTCGCCTGGTGGCCGGGCGTCTGGAGCTGATCTCTGGCTGGTTTCACTCCGATGTGTCCATCCGGGTGGCACTGAGCCGGGCTGCGGCGGACTCCGAGAAGGACAAGCAGGCCGTCGCCCAAGCTGTGGCTGCTCGCGAGGTGGCGCTGAAGGATGCCGGGGCCGCCCAGGATCGCTACCGGTTGCTGGAGGTCGAACTGAAAACCATGTGCAGTGAGCATGCGGAATGAGCTCGGGGCCACAAGGCGGAGGAGGAGAAGATGAATGCCCGGGAGGACGCCGTCAGGGGTCGCGACGCCGAGCTAGTGTAGTTGGCGAAGGCACATGCTTCTGAGCGCAGCCGGCTGGAGAAGCTTGAGCGGAAAGTGGAGGCAGAGAAGGCCGAGCTGGAAGCCAAGACGAAGATCCTGGCTGAATACCGCGTGGCCTTCATGTCCCTCGAGGGGAGGTCCCGCGTGGCGTTACGGGCACTCTATGAGAAGGGCTTGGAGGAGCCGTTGGCTACCGCCGACGAGGGCCCCACCCAGCTGTTTCCTCATCTGGTCGCGGCGCTTGAGGAAGTCGTGGGTGGTATCGGCCCCTTGGTGGAGGGGGAAGCCCGCGCTCTTTCCTCGGCCGCACTGACACACGTCTTCAGTCACCTCCATCTTCGCGATCCTGCCGCCAACCTCGACGAGCTGCTGGAGCATGTGGACGACGAGCGTTGCGCAGCTGCTGCTGAAGCCGTGATGGGCCGGGTGGAGGCCTTGCTGAAGAGGTTCCGCGCCTTCGATCCCGTGCCCTCAACAGGCGGTGCTACTGAACCTACAACTCTGGTGGGCGGTGCAGGTGAGGGCAACGCTGCTGTGGAAGAAGCATCCCTTGCAGGTGACGGCGGCGTCCGGGGATGACGAGATGACTTGCTGGCGGCTCCTTTCCTATTTAGCTTCTGCAATAGGCACCATGCCTCGTGGAGGCGTTTAAGCTTGCGTTTGGTACTAGGAGAACAATATGTCTTGTAATATTTGTTTGAGATTTTGCAATTTCCTTCGCATTTGCTTCATGTTCTATGTCGGCAGGGCCCGACCCCGCGCATACCTCAGCCGCCGACGGGTCGTCCGGATCGCAAGGACGAGACCAAGGGGTGAGGGGCTACGTGGCCATTTAGGCTCCTGAGTCGCGATGCTCAGGAGTCCCCGTTGACGCGCAAACAGCTTACGGAAAGGAGATGCAGAAGTAGGCCTATGTAATACCCCCAAAATTTAAACATGTTTTGTTTATTAAAATTTTTGCCAGGAAATTAAATCTTTCATTTTTCTGGATTTTCTTTGATTTCAGAACCACTCCCTTCTTTGATATTATAGATTTTTTACCCCGAGTGAAAACTTTCCAAATATGTTATTGGACTTGTTTATCTTCCCAAGACCATTTCTTTTGAAAAGTGGAATTATTTCTAAGATTATTCTTTCCTGAACTTTATTTCCCTTAAAATGGTTTTTCATAAGTGTCAGAGCCTCATTTGCACTACAACCCTTTCAGAAAATCCTTTACAATTCTCATCAAAATTTGGGGATGCCATGTGATGTTTTTAAATCAATTTGATGCAAAAATATCTCTTACCCATTGGATATTTTGAGCTCTACCCCAAGTTTTCAAAACTGGTCCAGTTGATAAAAATGCACTACAACCTAGTTAATTATTTCTTTAAAGCCTCCACCAAAATTATGGGATGTTAGTAGTAGTATATTATTCAACTTTATGCATTTACCCACTGATGTTTTTTGACAATTTTGAGCAAATCATCCCCTTTTGCTCCCTGGCCTAGTTAGGTGTTTTCTACTGCATCCCTAATTATTTTTGCTCTAGTGACCATGAGCTTTCCCCCGCTTGTAGTACACCCTACCAAACCCTTAAGTCCAGGAGAGTGGGTCCATTGGAATATTTTTAGTACATACAATAATGCCCTTTTCTTTCTGTCCAGATTTGATTTTCTCAAAAACTTGCACTAACAAGTTTCTGTTTTTGCCAAACCAACCTTGCCACCATCTTCTAAACCTAAAGAGACCCTGATCTGGAAATTTTGGCCACCCCAAGAGTTGCCTAAATGCCCTTGGCATTCTGGCAAAGAAAGTGTGTGCATGGCCAGTTTTGGCATGAATTTTAATATGCATTATAAACTTGATCCCCTGACCTAACCACCATGTCCATTAATCTCCTTGCAAACTCTAACCTAGTCATGTTAATTGCCAGCCTCGCTCATGCACTCTAGGCCACCTCGGCATTACATCGAGCATGTCACAGACGTCGTGCTGCAGGCACGCCAGGCGCCACGTTTTCCACGCTGCACAAGACAACCGAGCCGTGTTATTCGCTACCCAGCGCTTCGGCTTTGCCGCTGCAAAGCCACGCCCCGCCCTCGACCACTCGCCAGAACACTCCAAGCCGCCGTGGCACCCTACAGCGCCGCCGTCAGGGCCCTCTTGGTGGCAGGCCGGCGTCCACGGTACGCCTCTGCCATGGACGGCGCCGGCCGAGCCACAACTTCTCACCAGATGCCCTCGTGAGCAGGTCGTCCTTATCTCCAAGCTTGTCCGCTAGCACCGACCCTGCTCCGGCCATCGCCATGTCGCTCTGCCGCAACAGAAGCGGTCGGCCGGCGATCTTATCACCAGCAGCGGCAGAACCGACCTTCCCCGGCTATAAATAACCCCAGACCTCGCTCGAGCATCCTCAGGAAAGCTGTAGAGTGCAACCCCCCCCCCCCCGGCTCAAATTCTTCTGAAACCACCGTCTTCCCTGCCTCCGGCAACTTCGGCCGTAGCCGTCCCTCGGCTAAATTCGCCGTAGCCGGAGCCCCCTAGTCCTTCCAGCACCACCATACGACTCCCCTCGACCGTGCGGAGCTTCCCAGCCTCTCAAACACGCTCGGGAACCACCGTGGCACGAAGCCCCAATTCACCCGAAACACCCACACCAACCCCTCGACCACTGGGAGGAACGCCCCGGACTGGCGGATCCATCCCCGCCCTCGGAGCCCCGCGAGGAGCCGCCAATCGCTGGCGGCGATCGCCGGAGCCCCGCCTCTGTTCGGCCAGAGGAGGAAGGAGGCGGGGGCGACCGGTCAAACCTGACCAGTGGGCCCCCTGGACCCACTATCAGTGACCACGAGTCGGTCCACGCTGGGATAAGTGAAGACGCCAACCCAAAGTACGCCTTCGACGTTTTTAGTTTTTGAAACGTTTTTTTTCTTTTTCTGTTTTATTTTAAAAACAGAATTTGACCAAAACTTTGACTGGCTATAACTTTTTAAATATAAGTCCAAATGAGTTGATTCTTTTTCCTACCTTCCCCAAACTGTGTCTAGTTTATTTTCGTATTTATTTGAAAAAAATTCAGACAACTTTTTTGTATTGTTTTGAAACTATGGGTTAATGTGAATATTTTCAAAAATAGGATTTTGATGAAGAAGAAAACTTTCAAAAGTCTTGGGAAGCACCCTGCCTCTCCACAACTTGAAGGCAAGCATTCTGAACCCTGGCATAATATTGTGTGTGTTATTTGACACGGTTACAACACCACCTCGACACGGAGTATCCGTTATTCTTTGTGATGATATGTTACTACTCATGAGTGCATATTGATGATTCCATGCTACTGGAGTTTTAGATGTTTGTGATAGTAGTCACCATCATATGCCTTTCATGCATACCGGAAGGAATCCGGGAAAGCCTCTGTCTTGGGTAGACACGGGCATGTCGTTAGTCCTCCGTCGAGACAGTTGTGTCCGGTACGGCATGATGAGGTATGTCGAGTGGTGATTCTGCCTGTTGGTTGAAGTATAAATTGTTATGCTAATCATGCAGGGAATACTTAAACCTCCTGAGTCGACCATAGATCGAGTCTTGTTCCGGTAACCCCCATACTTGTTACGTACTACCACTTGTCCCTGCCATAGGTAGGGTACAGTTCAGTAAGTCGTCAACCCCTATCCTAGCACACACTGCATGCAGATAGGCCATGGTGGAAGATACCGGAGGCATCCGTAGGCATGCCACCTGGTCCGGGGCATGGGTGTTTTCGGTTGGAGCCAAAGGGTAGATCCCCTAGTTTATGCTGTTAAAAATTTTGTGATCTCATGCTAATCGAGGTTGTAGCCTCCCCACTTAGAGTTTTGCTTAAACAGATGTCATGGGTGATTCCAGACACTGGTGAGTTAGGCTGGTGTGTGCGGTCAGGTGTGTTTTCAACCAAAAGACCGTAGACGAAATTAGTCCCGATGGACTAAAGGAATCCGTTACTTGTGGGTAAAGAGTACACCCTCTGCAGAGGTTAAATCTATTCGAATAGTCGTGTCCATGGGTAAGGACTACAGTCTGGGATGGGTCAAGTGTCGGTCTTAGTGTCGGTCTTTGGAGGAAAAACTACTAAGCCGGAACATTGATTATGACCGATGACATATGATGATTATGATTATTATTATTATTGTGGACTAACTATTTTAATTATTTGATTTATTGAGTATCCCTGGGACGGTTCTACCTCCTGGATATTCACCGTGATTACTCTCTTATAAGCCCTTTATGTGGTGTCGCTGAGACGCCCAACTGTGGCATGCTCGTTATTATTTTACTTTATAAGCCCTTTATGTGGTGTCGCTGAGACGCCCGACTGTGGCTTGCTTGTTATTATTTATTTATAAGCCCTTTATGTGGTGTCGCTTAGACGCCCGACTGTGGAATGCTTGTCATTTCTTTTATCTATAAGCCCTTTATGTGGTGTCGCTGAGACGCCCGACTGAGGCATGCTTTATATTATTGTCCTTTCGAGGCGCCGCTTCAGACACCCGATCGGTGCATCCTATTTTTATTCTCTGATTACATGTTCATGTTTTATATGGACAACCTGCTTGCGTGCATCATGGACTTTTATTTCGTGACTGACGCTGTAATCATAGAATATTTTAGAGCATGATTATCATTTGAATATTATACCTGTGTTCATAATGTTTGCGAGTACATTCAAAAGTACTTGTCGGCGTTCTGGGAACGGGGGTACCCAGACTTGCCTGCCTGCGGCCTGCGGCGTGGCTCAAGGGGTGGCCCAGTACGGCCCATCTTCATCAGCACAAGCTCAAGACCCTCGTGAGGGGCCAAGCTTCGCAGGGCGGACGACAGGAAGCTTCCTCAGGCACGGCCTCGTCAGGCTAGCTCGCGAGGAGGTGGAGAGATCAAGGCGGGGTACCTCACGAGGTGCCCATGACGCAATCCATGACGACCACGGGGAGGCGCCTTAGGGCCTACCCCTGGCAGAGGACCCGAGGTCTGCAGGAGAGGGGCCGAGATCCGGCATCACCACCGCGGCGTTCGGAGCAAGGCGTCCTCAGGAGGTAGGCCCTCTTCCGGGGAGGCGCCTTAGGGCCTACCCCTGGAAGAGGACCCGAGGTCGTCGGGGGAACCGCTGGCGACCGCTCTACCCCATCGGCGGCGTCCTCGGTTTTCGGTCGTTGTCGGTGGCACTAGAGTGTGGCGCAAGGCGGGCCCTCGTCTGGTGATATGAAGCAAGGCCGATACCTGTGAAGAAGGCCCGGTGCCTCTGAAGCTCGCCGCCCCGTGACACTCTCACGTAATAATGAGTGGGGATGTACATGCCACAGAGTCTCGAGGCGCCCGGCCTCGAGCCCTGGGCTCCCTCCCACTCCAGTGGCAGCACTTAGTCTCACACAGGTGAGAAGACGTCCAAGACTAGACTAGGTGTCGGACGCGGCTTTTTCTGCTTTTCTTGCTTTTTCCCTTGGCTGTCGCTTCCCCCCCCCCCCTTTTTGGATTTAAGTTGGATTCGAGCTTGCGATTTGCGTGTGTTCGGGGAAGGGGTGTTTAGTCTCGTTCGAGCAATCTCTCGCGTTCTGGTTACCACTCTGCCTCAGCTGCCTCCCCTCGTGAGCCCCTCGCGAGCCGGGCCAGGCCTAACATGCGCACAGACCGAACCGCCATCACCGCGCCCTCTCAGGAGGTTCTCGTCACAAGTTAAATGGGCTCATTCAGGGAGCACACGGAGCGCCACAGCCCTCCGCAGGCTATCTCGGGGCTCACGCGGGTCGAAGGTAAACAAGTCAGCCAGCTCGTCGCACGGCCAGCCACTTGGCGCAGGCATACGGGTGATATCGCATCTACTAATACGCTAACTGCAAGTTTTTACACGAGGGGCTCCCCCTCCCAAAATGCTCTTACAACCTTCAGGGCCAAGCCCGAACTCTACTTGTGCAGGATAAAAAGCAGGGGCAGCACGCAGTCAATCGGATAAATCCCCCAATGCATCCTCGAGATCACCTCCTGAATTGCCGCTGGCGTCGCTGGCCTCGCCATCGCCCTCCGCATCGCCGTCAGCGGCTGTCGGTGTACTAAAGTAGGGGTACGTTAGTACCCCGAACTTGTGCACGGGCAGTCGCAGCGTCCCCGTGGCAAGCCTCGCCGGGCGTCCGCCAAGACCCTCCGCAGCCTTCGAGAAGACAAGACCCGGCAAGAGGAGCTTGCCGGAAGGCCTCTCTAGGCAGACAAGGCCCGACAAGAAGAGCTTGTCGGGAAGGCCGCTCGAGCACGCAGAAGACAAGGCCCGGCAAGAGGAGCTTGCCGGGAAGGCTCGAGCGCGACAAGTCTCCGAGTGCGACAAGGATTCGCCGCGGCAAAGGCGCTTGCCGCGGCATGCAACCTCTCTCCGTCTCCGCTCCAGCTCACCCAGCGACGTGTCGCCATGGGACCGTTCCATGGGCGCGTGTCGAGCGGTTGTGCAGCCAGCGGAGAGCAGCGATAAGCGGCGCTGACAGGCTCGCCATCGTGGTGAGCGGAGGCGCGCCTGACGGTCTCTGTTGCACTGTTTGGGTGACAATGACGGGCATTTATTGCTTTTGTCCCTTGCCGTCAGAGTTAGGTATTTTGCACTGTACACTGTTCAAGTATGTGTACCAACTCCTGTTTTTACATTTGTACCCTCGCCTATGTTGCCACCTGTCGGAGACCCCTTGAGCATATAAAAGGAGGCCCGAGTGCAACGTGGAGGGGGTTAGGTTCCATTCGGGTCTTTCGCAAGGTTCCGTTCGGTTCGGTTCGCCAGGTTCGGCTCGTGGGGCTCATTCGACCCATTCGAGACCAGAGACACCCACGCTAGGTTTTGTAGCTCGCATTGCTCCCTAGCAAGAACACAATAGATCAAACAAGCAGCAGTAAGAGTTTTATCTCTCCGGAGAGCTCCAAAGCTGGGTAAACTGCTCGTGTGCATCGCCTCGATCCCCTCCGAACCACAAGGGGCCCGCTCCGCCGGCCCCATAGGTGTCCGTGGGTACGATCAGCCTCCCCGACATCTCTGGCGCGCCAGGTAGGGGGCGTCGAGGCCGTGTGATTCTGGTCCGGCGTTCACACGAGTAGCGTCATCAACATCTTCCTCAACATGCCACCGAAGAAGAAGGCTTCGGCGGCAGCAAAGCCGTCCGCTGCTGCACTACCCTCGCCGCAAAGAACGGGTGGTGGGGCAGACGCTGGCGGAGGGAGGGGCGCCGACGAAGGTGCTCGCGACGTTGCCAAGTCCAAGGACAAGGCACCGCAAACCACGGCGTCCGCGCATCCCCCGCGCCCATCTCAGGAGACGCGGGACCAACAACGTCATGGCGTTCACAACGCCATACGTTCGTTGGATCTAGACCCTCAAGACCAGCATGCGCGCCAACATGCTGGCACTAGTGAGATACGGTCGCCCGGACGGGGTGCTGCTCCTTCTAACGTAGTTAGAAGTCCGAGCGTGTCCCGCTCCTTGCACCGTTCTCCAATGCCGCCTACTACTCCAGCGAAGCTACTGGCGAGAGCTCAGCTGCTCCTCGACTACCCTCCAACGGGCCGACAAGGTCGACGAGTGGAGGGCCACTATCCGTAGCCTCATCGGCTTTGCAAACGGGCGACGCTCGCGGCAACTAACGCCATCATTGCCGCGGCGAGACGACAAGGCACGAGCCGGTGGCGACGAGACTGTCGGAGGCGCAACCACCGTGCACTCTCCGCCAAGAAGGCCAAGATCGCCGACTCACCGGATCCACCTCGACAGCGACTCCACTGCGTTGTCGGATCCGCGAGCTCGCCGTGATCAGCGCCAAGTTCTTCATGAGCGACAACAAGAGGACGCTCGAACTCGCATCGAGCGCCGGAGAGAAGCGCGACGTCAATCCGACAAGCGCGCTGGGCCTTCTGTTGACATGCACGCGCGGGAGGGGCGAGGCGACTTGCCGTACGCGGTAGGTTGCCCTGCGTTCACTCGTGAGCTGCGGCAAGTCGAGTGGCCCAGCCAGAAAAACTTCAAGCCAGACGTGCCGGAGAAGAATGATGGCAGGACGCACCCGTCGGAGTTCCTCAGCATCTACACCATCGCGGTGCCGGCTGCGGGGGGACGGGACGACAAGATCCTTGCCAACTACTTCCCGCTCGTGCTCAAGCCCAACGTCAGGTCTTGGCTCATGCACTTGCCGGACAGCTCCATATCCTCTTGGGCAGATCTGTGCCATCAGTTTGTTGGCGCCTTCACAGGTGGCCACAAACCTCATGGCCAAGAGAGTGACCTTCACTTGCTCGCCCAGCAGGAAGGAGAGTCCTGCCAAGTTCATTCAGAGGTTCAGCCGTGTGCACTACAACATCCCGTGACGTCCACCCCGCGCCGGTGATCGCCGCATTTCATCAGAATGTGCGGAACCGCAGGATGAGGGAGGAGATGGCGATGTGCAAAGTCAAGGACGTCAGCGAGCTGCACGCCTTGGCCGACAAGTGTGCGCGCGCTGAGGAAGGGAGGAGACTCCCAGGAGAGAATGCAGAAGCAGGATCTGACAGTGATGACACCGCCCCGGCAAAGAAGGGCCGGCGGCGAGGCAACAGGAAGAAGAAGGCCAGAGAAGTGCTAGCAGTCGAGCAGTCCGGCAATGGAGGTGGCAACAAGAACGCCAAGGCTGGTGGCTCCGGCAAGGAGGTTGTCACGACGCCAACCACCGGTCGGTGGCGGCCCGACAAGCAGGACAGCTCCGACAAGCGATCTTGCAAGATCCATCGCACCAAGGGCCACGACCTCCAGAGCTGCAAGAAAGTCGAGCAGCTTGTCGAACAGCAGAGAGCTGAGTATGAGCGGCGCGACAAGGAGAAGGCCCAGAAGGTGCCGGGGAGCAAGCAAGAAACGCCCCGGCCGGGAGGACGCCACAAAGTCAAGCAGCGGCAAGGAGATCGACCTCCCGCCGCGACAAGGATGAAGATGATGATGACGACGAAGATATGGAGGACGCACGACGCCAATGAGCAGGAGTTTCGAAAGCCACAGAGGTTCTCTGCGTTGGCGGAGGTGCTTCCCTGCATACCTCCCACCGCCAACTCAAGCAATGGATGCGGGAGGTCAATGCAGCGGAACCATCCGTAGAGTCACGCATAAAGCCTCCGAAGTGGTCCAAGACGCCTATCATTTTTGATATTGAGGACCACCCTGATCTCATAATCGCGGTCGGTGCTTGCCGATGTTGGTCTCTCCAACCATCCGCAACCTCAAGGTCACAAAATGTTAGTTGATGGCGGGGCCGGCTTGAATCTGATCTCCTCCAGCGGTGCTCCGAAGCTTCAAATCCTCGACGGCGAAGCTCGAAGAGACCGGTACCTTCCAAGGAATCAATCCGGAAGGAGCAAGCCGAAGGGAAAGATTACGTTGCCGGTCACATTTGGCAGCGAGCTGAACTTCAGGACTGAGAGGGTTACATTCGACGTTGCCGATTTCCCATTGCCTTACAATGTGATACTTGGTCGTCCAGCACTCGCCAAATTCATGGCGGCCTCTCACTACGCCTACAACCTACTCAAGATGCCAGGCCCGATAAGCGTCATCTCTGTCCATGGCGACAAGAAGGATGCCCTTATCTGTGCCGACAAGATCTTCCGGGATGCAGCAGCCGCGACAGATTGCCAAGCACTTGCCGCTGAAGCTCCCGGGGGGAAGAAGACCAAGTCCAAGTCCGGCAAGGGCTCTGATGCTCACTCCGGCAAGCGCACCTCTTCGGAGTGCTGCGCTACCGTCGAGGACGCACCATCGAGCTCCACCGGCAAGTGCAAGAAGATGGTGGCTCCGCCGAAGACCAAGAAGGTGCCCGCCAAGGAGGACGGCGCTGGTGGTACCTTCACCATCGATTGCCTCTCTCGACCCCAAATAGGAAGGCGGCGCTGTTTTCTCTGGCGGGCGAATGTCGGCGTGTTTGCATGGCAACCGTCTGATATCCCGGTGTTCCTGTGAAAGTGATTGAGCACCGCCCTAGCCGTTTGTCCTCATCGCGACCCGTCAAGCAAAAAGTCGAGGAAGCAAGCAGTGGGCGCCAAGAATTCATAGCGAAGAGATCAAGAAGCTGGAAGCGGCGGGCCTTGTCGAGGAGTGCTCCATCCTACGTGGTTGGCCAATCACATGCTTTCGTCATAAGAAGGCAAATGGGAAATGGAGACTTTGTATTGACTTCATGGATGTTAATAAAGCTTGTCCCAAAGATCCATTTCCCTTGCCGCGCATTGACCAGATTGTTGACTCCACGGCTGGATGTGATTTGCTTTCGTTTCTTGATGCCTACTCAGGATACCATCAGATATTCATGGCTGAAGAAGATGAGGAGAAGACCACATTCATCACACCATGTGGCACATACTGTTTCATACGGATGCCTTTCGGTTTGAAGAATGCTGGTTCAACGTTTGCAAGGGTAGTCCATGACACTTTTGAGCCGCAAATGCACAGAAATGTAGAAGCCTACATGGATGACATAGTGGTCAAGAGCAAGGACAAAGCAACTTTGGTTCAAGATTTGGACGAGACCTTTGCAAATCTGCGCAAGATCAACCTCAAGCTCAACCACGAGAAGTGCGTGTTTGGAGTCCCTTCCGCAAGCTTCTCGGGTTCTTTTGTGTCTCAGTGAGGATTGAAGCTAATCCCGACAAGATCAAGGCCATTGAGCAGATTGAAGCACCAAAAGCGCGTCAAGGATGTACGAAGACTTGCCGGTTGCGTGGCGGCTCTCGGCAGATTTATTTCTAGGTTCTGCTGGCGCGCCTGCCATTTTCAAGATTTTGAAAAAAGGCAGGTCCAAAGAAATGGACTCCCGAAGCGGAGGCTGCGCTGCAGGACTTAAAGAGATACCTGTCCTCCACTCCAACACTTGTCGCACCTAAGCCACAAGAGAAGTTGCTGCTGTATATAGCGGCGACCAATCAAGTGGTTAGTGCTGCATTAGTGGCGGAGAGGGAGGCGGATGACGAGCCAGCAACCGCGGCAAGCATATCCAGCGACAAGCGGGGCTTCACGACAAGCTCTGGTCCCGACAAGGACGAGTCCGCCAAGACGCATGAGCAGATCTGAGAAAAGGATGGTGCAGCGCCCAGTCTACTTTGTCAGTTCCTCCTGCAGGGGGCTAGGTCAAGGTACTCGATGTGCAAAAATTGCTTTTCGGCCTCCTCATGGCCTCGAGAAAGCTGCGCCATTACTTCCAAGCACATGAAATCCACAGTTGTCACTCGCTTTCCCACAAGAGGATCTTGCGAGAATCCGAAGCGACAGGCAGGATTGTCGAGTGGGCACTAGAGCTGTTGAGCTTTGGTCTTAAGTTTGAAAGCACATCAACTATCCAAAGCAGAGCCTTGGCAGAATTCATAGCAGAATGGACGCCAACGCCCGGATGAAGAGATTAGGAGGCGAGCATTCCCGTCAAAGAAGACAACAAAGAGTGGCTGATGTACTTTGATGGTGCCTTCTCGCTGCAAAGGCGCCCGGTGCTTGGCGTTGCTTATCGCACCCACCGGAGAGCACCTCAAGTACGCCGTCCAGATGCACTTTCCCAAGGAGCAAGCGACAAACAATACTGCAGAGTATGAAGGTTTGCTTGCCGGTCTTAGGATCGCCGTGGACCTTGGGATCAAGAAGCTTATTGTCAGGGGTGACTCGCAACTCGTCGTCCGCCAAGTCAACAAAGATTACGAGTCCGTTGATGGAAGCCTACGTTGATGAAGTGAGGAAGCTAGAAGAGCACTTTGACGGCCCGCAAATGGAACATGTTCCAAGAGCTCAGAATGATATTGCTGACGGCCTGTCAAAGTGCGCTGCGCTTAAGTTACCTGTGGAACCAGGGATTTTCGTGCTCAAGCTGACTCAGCCAACCGTAACACCATCAACTGGACAGAGCAAGAAGAGGAAGTTGGCCTCTGGTGACTACTTTCCGTGAGCTTCCCGGCCGTCGTTGCAAAAGGTCCCCAAGATCAACACCAGCGGTCTTTGAGGAGCGATGCTGCTCCGGCGGACCCTGTGGTTTGTTCGTTGAAGCGAGCGCTCCCGACAAGTCTTGTTCCGGCAAGCTTGTCGGGGAGCATCTAACTCGGCGGGCGCATGAGCTCTTCTTTGTGGTAGCCGATGTTCCCGCAGCAGCAGATGTGCCTTTAGTCCTTGTTGTTGAGCCGCAAGCTCCGGCATGGGCGCAGCAGATTGTCCATTTCCTTCAGACAGAGAACTTCCGAAGAGCAAGAAGAAGCGGAAAGAGTAGCCCGGCGGTCAAGTATGTACCGGTTTTGTCGACAACATACTTTGCATGTAAGAAGACTCAATGGTGTGAAATTGAAGTGTATTCCGGGGAAGATGGACAGAAGCTGTTGGCAGAGATACATGGAGGCATATGTGGTCACCACATTGGCACAAGAGCACTTGCCGGCAAAGCTTTCCGGCAAGGTTTCTTCTGGCCGACAGCCCTTTAGGATGCAACTGCACAAGTAACCAAGTGTGAAGCGTGCCAGTTCCATTCCAAACAGATACACTAGCCAGCTCAAGCTCTCCAGACGATCCCTTTATCACCGCCATTTTTAGGTCCGGGGCTCGACATCCTCGGCGCCTTCCCGAAGCTGTCGGGGCTTTGAGTACTTGTACGTCGCCATCGACAAGTTCACAAAGTGGCCGGAAGTGGAAGCAGTGAGGAAGGTGACAAGACAGTCGGCGATCAAGTTCTTCAGGTCGATTGTTTGCCGTTTCGGAATCCCTAACAGGATCATCACCGACAACGGCACACAATTCACGAGTCGCACCTTCATGCAGTACGTCCAAGACCTTGGCACCAAGGTCTGGTTTGCTTTTGTTGCTCACCCGAGAAGCAACGGTCAAGCAGAGAGGGAAAATGCTGAAGTGCTGCGCGGGCTCAAGACCAGAACTTTCGACAGGCTGCACAAGTGCGGAAGAAACTGGATCGAGGAGCTGCCGGTGGTTCTTTGGTCGATCAGAACGACGCCAAATCGAGCCACTGGCCAGGCACCCTTTGCTCTAGTCTATGGAGGCGAGGCAGTTCTCACACGGAACTTCAGATACGGATCGCCTCGAGTACTCGCTTATGATGAGCTTGAGCAAGAGCAGCTGCGACAAGATGACGCGCTGCTCCTCGAGGAGGATCGTCTTCAGGCCGCTGTGCGAGCCGCTCGCTACCAGCAAGCTCTGCGTCGCTACCATAGCTGCAGGGTTAGTGCCAGAAGTCTCGAGGAAGGCGACCTTGTTCTTCGGCACGTTCAGTCCGCCAAGAATTCAAACAAGTTGACGCCAAAGTGGGAAGGCCCTTATCGGGTGAAACGAGTCACTAGGCCTGGCGCTGTCGCTTTGAGACCGAAGATGGCATTCGGTGAGCAACTCTGGAACATTGAGCATCTTCGTAAGTTTTACCCATAGGGCGCGGTTGTCGGAATCCGTTCCGGCAACCACCTTTTGTACAAGTCTTGCCGCTGTTGCATGTAATCCTTCGTACAAAGCTGGGCGCAGACCCCGTGCATCAGTAAAAGCTCATGTGTTGCGCACAGCTTGTCAAGTTCATGATTTCATCAATTTATTGCATGCTTTGGCTAACACTTTGTGCAGCAACCACACCCGGTAAGCAGAATCGAGCCGCTAGGCTCCATAACGTTATTTCCTTTTCTTTTTCCTCTCTCAAAGAAAGGAAGGCCCCCTCGCGCCCAAGTTAACCAGGGGGAGGAGGAGATAATACTATGGACCAGACACCGCTCGAGGAAGTTTCGCCTCATCGGGAAGCAAGAGACAGAAAAGCTAAGTTGCCAAAGTTTGAGCAATCAATTTTTAAATTTTAAGTTATCTTCCTCGAACGATAGTACTTTGTATGGAAAACCTGTGCGCAGAGGAACCAACTCGCCGGCTAGTCGCGCCCTTACTTTGTTTCGAGTCCGCTCAACAACTTAAGTGAGCTGCGGCTGGTCGCGACAAGGTTGCTTGTCAGAGGCGGCACTGCCAGCAGGCTGCTGACGTTCCGCACTCAGCGCTCGCGGCAAAAGTGCCCGCACCGACAAGTCCCCTAAATGCGTAAGGCAGAAACGTACAAAGGAAGGAATCAAATAGAGGAAATAACATTGCATCGATCGATTCAGATCAGTAATAAATTTTTAAAGTTATCTTCCTTGAACGACCGCGCTTTGTATGAAAAACCCATGCGCGGAGGAACCAAATCGTGACTGGTCGCGCCCTTACTTTGTTTCGAGTCCGCTCAACAACTTAAGTGAGATGCGGCTAGTCCGCGACAAGGTTGCTTGTCGGCAGCGACCCCGCCAGCAGGCTGCTGAAGTTCCGCACTCGGCGCTCGCGACAAGGGTGCCTGCACCGGCAAGTTTCCCTGAAAAGCGTAGGGCAATAACATACAAAGCCAAGAGTCGAGTAAAGGAAGTAACGTAGCAAACGTTGCCCAGAATAAAGTTATATTACAAAAATAACTTATTGCAGCACTGGCTAAATCGTTCTCGGAACTGAAATAACAGCGAAGAGGAGAAGAAGGGCGCGGCTTTTAAGCCCGGCAAGCCAGAGCTGCCGGGGGCTGCGGCAAACCAGAGTTGTCGGGGGCTGTGGCAAGCCAGAGTTGCCGGGGGCTGCGGCAAGCCAGAGTTGCCGGGGGCTGCGGCAAGCCAGAGTTGCCGGGGGCTGCGATATCAGATAAGTCTTTCGTCCCTTTTCAAGCATCCCTTTTCATTAAAACATTCTACTCGGATACAATCCGTGGGGAATGAAAAACATGAAAGAGAGGATTACAAGCTTTAAATGCGGATAAGGCCCAAGGCTTACAAATTAAAAAGATAAGATGCCCGTAATCCTTTTTCTGTCCCCTCTCTTCGTGAGGTAGGTCAAGGAGACGAGAAGGGCAAAAGAAACGCCTAGGCGAGCTACAGTGCGAAGGCACCAAGGGAACATCCCGGAGCTCCCGAGGGCTTGACGGAGATGGCAACGCCGAGCGGGCTCAAGACGGGCGGCAGGGCGTCAAGACGCTGTCGAGGGCACTACGCCTCGTACTCCGACTTGACGGCCTTTGTCGCCATCCCTCTTCCCCTTCTCGCAGCCTTCCCACGCCCGCCCAAGGAGACGATCCCGGGGAGTTCAAGGAGCCGGGCGACGCGGATGATGGGGTCGCCCGGTGACGCCTTGCAGCGGCGCTCGACAACTAATCGGGCCCGCTACCCTCGCTGTCGTCTGCCGCTCTCCTCCTTGTCACTCTCGCTCGAGGGGAATCTTCGCTGTCGGAGGAGCTATCCACGCAGCACTTCGCCCGAGTACCGAGATCCCGAAGACCTTGACGGAGAGGAGATCACCCTCCATTAACTTAAAATGGAGGGTAAACCCGCTCTGAGGATGTGGATGCAAGTGAACGCGTCTTCCACCCACGATCAAGATACATCACATTAGGGGCTGGGAATACAACACGGACTCGCATGCCGCTGATTCCACAGCCCCTCATGTGCAGTCTCAGTGTCTCGGGCGGATCCGACTCCATCGCGCTCGCGAATGGAGCTGGAAGCCGGAGGCGACGACGAGGCGCCCGGCGCAGCCTGACGAAGAACTCGCAAGGGTCGTCCCCTGTATGGACCGCCGCAGGGAGGGGAACCGCCGGCGGAAGCGGAGACGGCGCGCCCGTCCGCCTCTTCCCCGGCGCCTCGACCTCGTCCACGACCTCGCCCCTCCCTCTTCCTCTTGTGGTTGGCTCGCCACCCCGGCGTGGGGTTGGGAGGAGCGCTGTCTAGCGGCGACCCTCGCCGCCACCGATGAAGAACCAAGGTTCCTTTTCTCGCATGACGAATGAGAGAAAGGGGAGCAGTAAACTCGAGGAAAGGAGGAGATGGGAGAGTGCGGGCCTGCGCTCCCCTTCCGCTCTTTTAAGGAAGCAAGGTGGGGGCTCGACCGCCCCCGACAAATCAGGGCATAGGAAGAGCAGGGAATCGGGGCCGACCTGCTGTCTCTGCTCGTAACGGCCCAGTTTTCCACTTCCACCGTCCGCGACCCCAAGAGCATGGGAACCACGTGGCGGGGATGCAGAACTGAGGCGACGGGTGAAGCAATCCCGCACGCCGCCCACTTCCCCCACGACGCCGCAATTAATGCATGCCGTTACGGGGGAACGCGGCGGGTACGGAGTGGGTTTGCTTTGGACCCAGCCAGCGTGCCGTGCCTGTTTGGGCTCCTGACCAACAAAGGTGCTCGGCACCGTGTATGGCCCGAACCGGGGGCTCTGTCGATTGTACTAAAGTAGGGGTGCGTTAGTACCCGAACTTGTCTGCACGGCGATCGCCAGCGTCCGTGGCAAGCCTCGTCAGCGTCAAAGACCCTCCACAGCCTTTCAGAAGACAAGACCCCGGCAAGAGGAGCTTGCCGGGAAGGCCTCTCTAGGCACAGACAAGGCCCCGACAAGAAGATCTTGTCGGGAAGGCCGCTCCAGGCACGCAGAAGACAAGGCCCCGGCAAGAGGAGCTTGCCGGGAAGGCTCGGAGCGCGACAAGGATTCGGCCGCGGCAAGGCGCTAGCCGCGACATGCAACCTCTCTCCGTCTCCGCTCCAGCTCACCCAGCGACGTGTCGTCATGGGACCGTTCCATGGGCGCGTGTCGAGCGGCTGTGCAGCCAGCGGAGAGCAGCGATAAGCGGCGCTGACAGGCTCGCCATCGTGGCGGCGGAGGCGCACTGACGGTCTCTGTTACCTTTGTTTGGGGCGACAATGACGGGCATTTATTGCTTTTGTCCCTTGCCGTCGAGTTAGGTATTTTGCACTGTACCTTTGTTCAAGTAGGTGTACCAACTCCTGTTTTTACATTTGTACCCTCGCCTATGTTGCCACCTGTCGGAGACCCCTTGAGCATATAAAAGGAGGCCCGAGTGCAACGTGGAGGGGTTAGGTTCCGTTCGGGTCTTTCGCAAGGTTCCGTTTGGTTCGGTTCGCCAGGTTCGGCTCGTGGGGCTCATTCGACCCATTCGAGACCAGAGACACCCACGCTAGGTTTTGTAGCTCGCATTGCTCCCTAGCAAGAACACAATAGATCAAACAAGCAGCAGTAGGAGTTTTATCTCTCCGGAGAGCTCCGAAGCTGGGTAAACTGCTCGTGTGCATCGCCTCGATCCGCTCTTCGCGCGATCTCTGCCCCCCTCCGAACCACAAGGGGCCCGCTCCGCCGGCCCCATAGGTGTCCGTGGGTACGATCAGCCTCCCCGACAGCGACGTCAGGGCCGTTCACCACGCCGCCTTCATCAGCGGCCATGACCACGCCGTCGTCGTCAGTAGTGAAGGCCCTGACGAGGGCATCCACGTTGTCTTCCACCCAATGCGCCAGGTCATCCCGGATGGCACAGAATGCTGGCGATGGCGACATCAAAATCGGGTTGGGGTCCATGTCCGAAGATGGCTGAAGACGCGAGAAAAGGCACCCCGGCGGTAGCGGCTCCTCTCCTCCACCAACGTGTTGGCTCTGCCCGACCGCACCTCCAGCTGCGTCACCACATCAGTGAAGAACTGAAGGTTACCAGCATAGTTAACTACATGAGGCTCGCCAACGGCCGCCTCGCAGATGTTGCCCAAGGCCATGTTAGCTCTTTCCCGGAGCGTGCGGAGCATAGGGCCATGCTCGTGCTCTAGGATCTGCCGCTGGCACCTCTCGTCCTCGTTCCGCCGCGCAACGGCCTCAGTCGCGTCCACCCGCTGACGCAGAAGAAGCGCCTCGGCGCGAGAGGAAGTCAGCTCCTCCTGCGCCACGCCAAGGGCGGCCCGGGAAGCGTCGGCCCGCCGCGTCACTTCATCCAGCTTAGCCCTCAGGGCGGCGGTCCTGCCTTCAGCTTCGGCCCCGATCAACCCCAGCCTCTACTCGAACTCGCGCTCGAGGTTCAAGTGGGCCGTCGCCACCCGGCGATCAACCTCTTCCAGGACTCGGGCCTCCCGCGCAGCGACATTGTAACGCCCCGGATTCGATGCGCCAGGTGTCCGTCAGTTATTCGCCGTCTTTGCCATGTCATGTGCTTGCGTGTTGCACTTTGCCATGTCATCATCTGCATTTTATCATGCCATCATGTGCATTTCTTTTTGCATATGTGTTCGTCTCATGCATCCGAAGCTTTTTCCCGTTGTCCGTTTTGCAATCCGGCACTCCTATGTCTCCGGCGCCCCTTTACCTCTTTTCATGTGCGGGTGTTAAACGGTCTCGAATGGACCGAGGTTTGCCAAGCGGCCTTGGTATAGCACCGGTAGACCGCCTGTCAAGTTTCGGATCATTTGGAGGTCGTTTGGTACTCCAACGGTTAACTGGGTAACCGCAAAGCCCTCTTTGAGTTGCAGCCCAACACCCCTTTCTAAGTGGCCCAAAACCCACCAAACTCCCCTCCATACTCTCGGTCGTTCGACCACGATCGCGTGGCCGAAAACCGCACCTCATTTGGACTCTCCTAGCTCCCTCTACCTATAAAACTAGATCCCCCCCCCCGAAAAAATCGCAGATGAAACCCTAGCCTTCGTCCTCCTCCCGCAGCCGGACACGTCCGGACCCCGCCGGACATGTCCGTCGCGTCCGGCCACCTCACCCCGGCCAATCCCGGCATGCCACCTCAGCTCCGCCGCCACGTGGCGCCTCCTGATTCGCCGCCCCCCCGCGCCCACTTCCCCCGCGCCCGCCGCCCGGCCCTTGAGGAAACCCTTCGGCCCGTCCGCCGCCGCCCGGACCAGCGCCGCCGCCCGTCCGGCCCAGCGCTGGTGCCGCCGCCGCCTGCGCGCCCGTCACGCCTCGCCCGGCGCCCGCCCACACTGCCGCCATGCCTTCCGCGTCAGCCGGAGCACCGCGCGCGCCTCCGGCCCGATCGCCTCTCCCGCCTCGCCTCGCCTCGCCCGGCGCCCGGCCCGCCGCCTCCACGGCCCGCCGCCATGAGCTCGGCCCGGCGAGATCCGCCCGGCCGCCCGCGCCCTCGCCGGCTCCGGCCAGCCGCCGCGCCATGGCTGAATCCGGGCAGCGCCGCCGGATCCGCCTCTCCCGTCCTTCTCCGGCCCTCCCGGCCTCCTCCCGATCTCCGGTGAAATTCCGGCGAAGTTCCGGCGCTGCATCGATAACCGTGCAAGAGGTTGATTTTTTCCCCCCTCCAATTTTCTTCCAAGTCCCGAGCATATGTGATATTTTGTGCCATTTTCGTTGCATAATATCTCTGTCATCGTAGCTCCGTTTTGCGCGTGTAATATGTCAAAATGTTTGTCTCGAAGAGTAGATCATTTCGTCTCTTTGCATCATTTTCATTTGAGCTCATCTTGATGCCCGAAATGCTGTTGGAAGAGTGCTATGTGATGTTAGTTTCTGATTTTTATCAGAACATGCACTTTTGTCATTTTTGCCATGATTGATGTGTGCATCCTATGGACTTGAGTCCTACATGTGTTTTGCAATATGCCATGTCTTCTTTACATTGGTGTTTGCTATGTATTTTTGTGATCTATGTGGTGACTATCACAAGCATGCAAACTAGGTGTCTTGTTGTTGCTGATTTCAGCTCTGTTTTGCTGTTATTTTGATGCCATGTTAACTTGATGATACCGAGAGATCTATGCATATTTTGAGATACTTCAGTAAGGGTGTTTTGTAAAGAATGTCTTGCTCTATCCATCCATGCCCTTGTTTGCAATTATGGAGTGCCATAGCTTGACTCAATCGAGCTCTACTTTTGCTATCAAATGTTTCCTGGCAGATTGTTTACATGTTATTCAATTTTGCCAAGCTTGTTGTGGTTGATCCTTGTATGCTATGTTATTGTTCTCGCCATGTATATCTTCTATGCCATGTCTTCTTGATGTATGTATGCTTAGTTTATCATATAGGGCTCTGTAGTGAGTGCTTTGAGCTTGTAAACATGCCTTCTCGTTATCAGTTTTTGACATGCCATGTTGCTGAATCTGTTAACGAGACTTTCAATATTGACATGGGTGTTACTATATTTTCTGATCCTTTTTGGCTTATGGTCACTAAAGGACTTTTGTTCTATGCTTTAAGTAGATTCATGCCATGCCTTTGTTTGCCATGATAAGTTCCTTTAACATGTTGTTTCATAGCTCTAAACATTGCAACCTGTTGTTATTTCTGCTAAGTCTGAAACTGTTATTAGTTGCAATCTTGCCATGTGTTTTTGAGCTTGCTCTAGTCATTTCTGGAGGTAGCTCAGTTCTCATGTTTTGTAATGCTTTACCTGTACATCATGCCCATGCCTTTTGTTTTCATATTGTGGTGCTGTATCATGTTGTTTTGATGCTTGCATTATGCCAACTTGCTGTTTTGGACAGATTATTGCTATGACTTGTATAGGGTGTATGTGTTGAACCGTTGCTCCGTTTTGAGTGTGCTCTATGTGAAACTTGCTTGATTTTGCATGTAGTTTCATATTATCATGTTGGATCCTTGTTTTGAGGTGTTTTGCTTAATGTTTGTATGCATTTTGCATCAATGCCATGCTTATCTTGTTTTGCTCATATCTTCTAGACCGTAGCTCCGAATTAAATGAACTTTATATGTAACTTGACTAGAATTTCGTGTAGATCATCGTGGTGCATCTTAACTTGCTGTTTAACAACTAGAACACAAAGTTATTCAGATCTGGACCCATTTCGAAATTTGCATATGAGGACTTCACCGAATTGTTATATGTTGTTTCCGGCCTCATTTAAACTTGATTTGGTGTGTTGTTCTTGTTTGCATCATCTCTTGCCATGAGTAGCTTCATGTAGCTTTGTCATGCATCATGCTTGTTGTGCATCATGTCTTGTTCATGTGTGGAGTGTTTACTATGTTGTGTGCTTCTTCTTGTTAGTTCCTGTTGCGTTGCGATCGTGAGATTCGTTCGTCTCACGCTTGGTTCGCTTCATCCGTTCATCTTCTTCATGGACTCGTTCTTCTTCCTTGCGGGATTTCAGGCAAGATGACCGCTACCCTGGATCTCACTACTATCATTGCTATGCTAGTTGCTTCGTTCTATCGCTATGCTGCGCTACCTATTACCTGTTTATCAAGCCATCCCAAATGCCATGTCAGCCTCTAACCTTTTGCACCCTCCCTAGCAAACCCTTGTTTGGCTATGTTACCGCTTTGCTCAGCCCCTCTTATAGCGTTGTTAGTTGCAGGTGAAGATGAAGTTTGTTCCTTGTTGGAACATGGAGATGTTGTTCCTTGTTGGAACATGTTTACTTGTTGGGATATCACAATATATCTTATTTACTTAATGCATCTATATACTTGGTAAAGGGTGGAAGGCTCGGCCTTATGCCTGGTGTTTTGTTCCACTCTTGCCGCCCTAGTTTCCGTCATATCGGTGTTATGTTCCCGGATTTTGCGTCCCTAACGCGGTCGGGTGATTTATGGGACCCCTTGACAGTTCGCTTTGAATAAGACTTTTCCAAAGAAGGCCCAACATTGGTTTTCCATTTGCCTCACCTAGCCTTTTTTTCCCTTGGGAGTCGCGCTCTCAAGGGTCATCTTTATTTATACCCCGGGCGATGCTTGTCTAGCGTTGGTCCAAACTAGAGCACCGTGCGGGACCATCCCTTGGCTACTTGGGTTACGTCGGTTCCTGTACGCTTAGCTTATCCGGTCGTGGCCTGAGACGAGTTACGCGCGGCTACTATCAGGGTGTCGGCACGCCGGGAGGTCTTGCTAGACTTGTTTTATTGCTGTGAAATGTCTTGTAGCCGGGATTCCGAGACTGATCGGGCTTCCCGGGGAGAAGGTCTATTCCTTCGTTGATCGCGAGAGCTTATCATGGGCTAAGTTGGGACACCCCTGCAGGGTATAAACTTTCGAGAGCCGTGCCCGCGGTTATGTGGCAGATGGGAATTTGTTAATGTCCGGTTGTAGAAAACCCGAAGTTGATCTTAATTAAAATACACCAACCGTGTGTGTAACCGTGAGTGTCTCTTTTCGGGTTGATCGAGAGGAGAACACGGTTTCGGGTTATGTCCGGCGTAGGTAGGAGTTCGGGATCACTTCTTGATCATTGCTAGTAGACGACCGTTCCTTTGTTTCTCTTCTCGCTCTCATTTTCGTATGTTAGCCACCATATATGCTTAGTCGCTTGCTGCAACCTCACCACTTTACCCCTTCCTTTCCCATTAAGCTTTGCTAGTCTTGATACCCATGGTAATGGGATTGCTGAGTCCTCGTGGCTCACAGCTTTACTACACCACCACCAGTTGTGTACAGGTTATGCGATGATCATGACGAGAGAGCGATGCTTGCTTGTGTTGAGTTCTTCTTACGCTTCTTCTTCGATCAGGGGATAGGTTCCAGGTCGGCAGCCTGGGCTAGCAGGGTGGATGTCGTTTGAGTTTCTGTTTATGTTTCATCCGTAGTCGGATGTTGATCTCTTGTATTTGATGTTGATGTATTCTTGTGGCATTTGTGCCTTTTGTATGTATCCCCATCTATTATGTAATGTTGAAGTAATGATATCCACCTTGCAAAAGCGTTTCCAATATGCGGGTCTATCCTTGGTGGGACCTTCGAGTTCCTTTTGGATAGGGTCGCATATTGGGCGTGACAAGTTGGTAATCAGAGCCTCGACCGACCCTAGGAGCCCCCTTGATTTGATCGTGTAGTTTGGCCGCAGTTGAGTCTAGAAGAAAACTTTTTGGAGTCTAGTTATATCGGAGAGTAGGAATTCTTTTTACTCCTCTGCCCCTTCGCTCAGCTACGGTAAGGAATCTTGGCGTAGGTGTTTTGAACTACTCCTCTTCCCTTCAAATTTTTCTTTAGGATCACGCAGCTTGGTTTTCGGTAGTTGTTCCTCGGCTCTTTTCATCCGGTGCTTTTCTCGTCAAGTCGACTCGACCATCTTCATCGTTGAGTTCAATCCTCAGTTCTTCCTCCAACGTCGTTGTTTTCCTTGTCCGAAGTTGTCATTGTTTTTTTCCCACCGCCCACCCTTTTTCATCTCGGAACCGGAATCCGTAATCGAGTATCGATCCTACTCGTGCCCTCCCACCCTAATATTCCCGGAGTCTGAGTCTCTCTCGACCATCTATCTCATTCGTGCAGAGCCTCTTCAGTCTTTCGTAAATTATTTCAACCGGTGAATTCTCGTCTAGTTCGTCATTCTTCATCTCTTTCTTTTTCCGATGCACTCAATTCAAGTTTTTCGGGTTGATCATATTCATTTCCTCGGCTCGAAGTGTTCTCTTTGCTCGTTCGCCTCTCGCCAGTTTATCCTTCCGGAGTGCTCAAGTCATCTCAGGAGATTAAATGCAATGTTCTAACTAATTCGAGGTTGTCACCTCATTCAAATATTTCAGTTCTTCCGATTGCATCATCTGTCTGCATTCAACAATCCTTTCCAACGGTGTTTTTCTTTTAGTGGGCCCTAACCCACAGGTCTTTTCGAGGATCTTACGACTCTTCTAATTCCACGAGTTATTCTCAAGTTCTTTTCGGAGTTTGGCGTAAGAATGAATTTCATCAGCCAGTTGTCATCTCCAAGATCGCTTTTCAAATTCTTTTCATTGTTGGCTCAACCTCTCTGTTTTTCTTTCTTCGGAGTATCTCAACAATTTTGATGGTGTTTATCGTCGTCCTTGAAGACCGAAGTAGAGTTTCTTTTAAATCTTGTCCGTTCTCCCGGACATTCATGGTGATAGCTCGATGTTATCCTATCTAATTGTTTCCAGTTGTGCAATTCTTCTCATCCATCCGGAGTATTTCAGGAGTTGTTTTCCGTCTAGATTATCCGGAGGCCATCTTTTCAGAAGATTTCTTCGTTCCAAGTTTTTCAAAGTCCTTCTCCAATTATTCTATATCCGTGCCCCTTCGTTCGTCTCAATATTCTTCCGGTGCTGCGTTCAAGCATTCGTTAATCAGTTTGCGATCTCTTCGATCTCTTTTCTCTAAATTCTCTCAAGTACCTTCGTGCTTTTCTAATTCTTCCCGGTGATTCATTCTCTTTCATCAGTCATTTCCGAATTCTTACGGTGGTTCGTTCAAGATTCTTTTCTTTGTTTATCATTTTAATCCATTAGTTCTTTCCAATCCTACCGGTGGTTCATGAAGACCTTCTCAAGTTTGCGTTATGTCACTTCTCAATCCTTTTTCCTCAAGAATAAGTAGTATGCTAATCCATTGCTTCTCATCAATTTAATTGGTGGAGGATAAGCATACAATAAATCCTATTCTTATTTCATCCAAGTGATTAATCCCTTCCTTCGGAGTTTGTTCTTGATGAATAAATTCTAGTTCCAAGTGTTTTCATCTTTTCTTTTCCGGAGTTCAAATGCCCTCTGCCATTTTGTCGGAACATCCATCTAAATCATCGCAACGCTCATCTTATTATTTCTTCCTTCATTCTATCTCACCATCCTTTTTCTTACCGGAGCTCTTCATGGTGGTTCTTCATGATTTAATTCATTCTTCAAGAGTTTCATCAATATTTTGGTGGAATTCAAGTATCCTTCTTCTCACGTCTCGAAGTGCAATTAATTCTCCGTATTCTTTTGAAGTGGAGTTTTGCATCTCTTCGTTCTTCTTAGCTATTCAATCATTTCCGTTTGCGGCTGGTTATCACCTCATAATTTTTGAGATGTTATCCATAAGCCCACATCAAGCTTATTCTTTCGTTGGTGATTTCCTCAACAACTCCATTCAATCCTTCTATCTAAGTTCTTTTCAAATCTTTCAATTCTTTCCGGAGGTTTTGAGTCATGCCTTCATCAAGTATCATTCCATCCTCTCAAGCTCATGTTCTAGTTTTTCCTTGTTCAACCGGTGTGCTGCCTAAATCATTTCAGTCTTATTCGTTTCTTTTCTCATCCTAACCACTCCGGTTAGAACGAGTTGTTTCATAGTCTATCTGATTCCGTGAGCTTTCGATTCTCGTCATTCTCATCGTTCCTCTCTTCTTCTCGAGTGCTCTCGATTCTTTGTTTCCTCTCTGGAGTTCTTGCTTCACCTCTTCCTCTTTCTCTTCCGTCTCGGTCCTAAGATCTCGGGACGAGATCTCTTGTTAGTGGAGGAGTGTTGTAACGCCCCGGATTCGATGCGCCAGGTGTCCGTCAGTTATTCGCCGTCTTTGCCATGTCATGTGCTTGCGTGTTGCACTTTGCCATGTCATCATCTGCATTTTATCATGCCATCATGTGCATTTCTTTTTGCATATGTGTTCGTCTCATGCATCCGAGCTTTTTCCCCGTTGTCCGTTTTGCAATCCGGCACTCCTATGTCTCCCGGCGCCCCCTTTTACCTCTTTTCATGTGCGGGTGTTAAACGGTCTCGGAATGGACCGAGGTTTGTCAAGCGGCCTTGGTATAGCACCGGTAGACCTCCTGTCAAGTTTTGGATCATTTGGAGGTCGTTTGGTACTCCAACGGTTAACCGGGTAACCGCAAAGCCCTCTTTGAGTTGCAGCCCAACACCCCTTTCTAAGTGGCCCAAAACCCACCAAACTCCCCTCCATGCTCTCGGTCGTTCGACCACGATCGCGTGGCCGAAAACCGCACCTCATTTGGACTCTCCTAGCTCCCTCTACCTATAAAACTAGATCCCCCCCCCCCCCCGAAAAAATCGCAGATGAAACCCTAGCCTTCGTCCTCCTCCCGCAGCCGGACACGTCCGGACCCCGCCGGACATGTCCGTCGCGTCCGGCCACCTCACCCCGGCCAATCCCGGCATGCCACCTCAGCTCCGCCGCCACGTGGCGCCTCCTGATTCGCCGCCCCCCGCGCCCACTTCCCCCGCGCCCGCCGGCCAGCTGAGCCAGCAGGAAACCCTTCGGCCGTCCCGCCGCCCGCCCGGACCAGCGCCGCCGCCCGTCCGGCCCCAGCTGATGCCGCCGCCGCCTCGCCCGCGCCCGTCCGCCTCGCCCGGCCGCCGCCCTCCCGCCCGCCATGGCCTTCCGCGTCGCCGAGCACGCGCGCCTCCGGCCAATCGCCTCTCCCGCCTCGCCTCGCCTGCCCGGCGCCCAGCCCGCCGCCTCCACAACCCGCCCGCCGCCGAAACTCCGGCCCGGCGAATCCGCCCGACGCCGCGCCCTCGCCGCTCCGGCCCGGCCAGCGCCATAGCGAATCCGGGCCGGCGCCGCCCGGATCCGCCTCTCCCCGTCCTTCTCCGGCCCTCCCCGGCATCCTCCCCGATCTCCGGTGAAATTCCGGCGAAGTTCCGGCGCTGCATCGATAACCGTGCAAGAGGTTGATTTTTCCCCCCTCCAATTTTCTTCTAAGTCCCGAGCATATGTGATATTTTGTGCCATTTTCGTTGCATCATATCTCTGTCATCGTAGCTCCGTTTTGCGCGTGTAATATGTCAAAACGTTCGCCTCGAAGAGTAGATCATTTCATCTCTTTGCATAATTTTCATTTGAGCTCATCTTGATGCCCGAAATGCTGTTGGAAGAGTGCTATGTGATGTTAGTTTCTGATTTTTATCAGAACATGCACTATTGTCATTTTTGCCATGATTGATGTGTGCATCCTATGGACTTGAGTCCTACATGTGTTTTGCAATATGCCATGTCTTCTTTACAGTGGTGTTTGCTATGTATTTTTGTGATCTATGTGGTGACTATCACAAGCATGCAAACTAGGTGTCTTGTTGTTGCTGATTTCAGCTCTGTTTTGCTGTTATTTTGATGCCATGTTAACTTGATGATACCGAGAGATCTATGCATATTTTGAGATACTTCAGTAAGGGTGTTTTGTAAATAATGTCTTGCTCTATCCATCCATGCCCTTGTTTGCAATTATGGAGTGCCATAGCTTGAGTCAATCGAGCTCTACTTTTGCTATCAAATGTTTCCTGGCAGATTGTTTACATGTTATTCAATTTTGCCAAGCTTGTTGTGGTTGATCCTTGTATGCTATGTTATTGTTCTCGCCATGTATGTCTTCTATTCCATGTCTTCTTGATGTATGTATGCTTAGTTTATCATATAGGGCTCTGTAGTGAGTGCTTTGAGCTTGTAAACATGCCTTCTCGTTATCAGTTTTTGACATGCCATGTTGCTGAATCTGTTAACGAGACTTTCTATATTGACATGGGTGTTACTATATTTTCTGATCCTTTTTGGCTTATGGTCACTAAAGGACTTTTGTTCTATGCTTTGAGTAGATTCATGCCATGCCTTTGTTTGCCATGATAAGTTCCTTTAACATGTTGTTTCATAGCTCTAAACATTGCAACCTGTTGTTATTTCTGCTAAGTCTGAAACTGTTATTAGTTGCAATCTTGCCATGTGTTTTGAGCTTGCTCTAGTCATTTCTGGAGGTAGCTCAGTTCTCATGTTTTGTAATGCTTTACCTGTACATCATGCCCATGCCTTTTGTTTTCATATTGTGGTGCTGTATCATGTTGTTTTGATGCTTGCATTATGCCAACTTGCTGTTTTGGACAGATTATTGCTATGACTTGTATAGGGTGTATGTGTTGAACCGTTGCTCCGTTTTGAGTGTGCTCTATATGAAACTTGCTTGATTTTGCATGTAGTTTCATATTATCATGTTGGATCCTTGTTTTGAGGTGTTTGCTTGATGTTTGTATGCATTTTGCATCAATGCCATGCTTATCTTGTTTTGCTCATATCTTCTAGACCGTAGCTCCGAATCTAATGAACTTTATATGTAACTTGACTAGAATTTCATGTAGATCATCGTGGTGCATCTTAACTTGCTGTTTAACAACTTGAACATAAAGTTATTCAGATCTGGACCAATTTCGAAATTTGCATATGAGGACTTACCGGAATTGTTATATGTTGTTTCCGGCCTCATTTAAACTTGATTTGGTGTGTTGTTCTTGTTTGCATCATCTCTTGCCATGAGTAGCTTCATGTAGCTTTGTCATGCATCATGCTTGTTGTGCATCATGTCTTGTTCATGTGTGGAGTGTTTACTATGTTGTGTGCTTCTTCTTGTTAGTTCCTGTTGCGTTGCGATCGTAAGGATTCGTTCGTCTACGCTTGGTTCGGCTTCATCCGTTCATCTTCTTCATGGACTCGTTCTTCTTCCTTGCGGGATTTCAGGCAAGATGACCGCTACCTTGGATCTCACTACTATCATTGCTATGCTAGTTGCTTCGTTCTATCGCTATGCTGCGCTACCTATTACCTGTTTATCAAGCCATCCCAAATGCCATGTCAGCCTCTAACCTTTTGCACCCTCCCTAGCAAACCCTTGTTTGGCTATGTTACCGCTTTGCTCAGCCCCTCTTATAGCGTTGTTAGTTGCAGGTGAAGATGAAGTTTGTTCCTTGTTGGAACATGGAGATGTTGTTCCTTGTTGGAACATGTTTACTTGTTGGGATATCACAATATATCTTATTTACTTAATGCATCTATATACTTGGTAAAGGGTGGAAGGCTCGGCCTTATGCAGTGTTTTGTTCCACTCTTGCCGCCCTAGTTTCCGTCATATCGGTGTTATGTTCCCGGATTTTGCGTCCCCAACGCGGTCGGGTGATTTATGGGACCCCCTTGACAGTTCGCTTTGAATAAGACTTTTCCAGCAAGGCCCAACATTGGTTCTACATTTGCCTCACCTAGCCTTTTTCCCTTGGGAGTCGCGCTCTCAAGGGTCATCTTTATTTACCCCCCCGAGCCAGTGCTTGTCTAAGCGTTGGTCCAAACTAGAGCACCGTGCGGGACCATCCCTTGGCAACTTGGGTTACGTCGGTTCCTGTACGCTTAGCTTATCCGGTCGTGGCACGAGACGAAGTTACGCCGGCTACTATCGTGGTGTCGGCACGCCGGGAGGTCTTCTTGGACTTGTTTTATTGCTGTGAAATGTCTTGTAGCCGGATTCCGAGACTGATCGGGCTTCCCGGGAGAAGGTCTATTCCTTCGTTGATCGCGAGAGCTTATCATGGGCTAAGTTGGGACACCCTGCAGGGTATAAACTTTCGAGAGCCGTGCCCGCGGTTATGTGGCAGAAGGGAATTTGTTAATGTCCGGTTGTAGAAAACCCGAAGTTGATCTTAATTAAAATACACCAACCGTGTGTGTAACCGTGAGTGTCTCTTTTCGGGGTTGATCGAGAGGAGAACACGGTTTCTGGGTTATGTCTGACGTAGGTAGGAGTTCAGGATCACTTCTTGATCATTGCTAGTAGACGACCGTTCCTTTGTTTCTCTTCTCGCTCTCATTTTCGTATGTTAGCCACCATATATGCTTAGTCGCTGCTGCAACCTCACCACTTTACCCCTTCCTTTCCCATTAAGCTTTGCTAGTCTTGATACCCATGGTAATGGCTCACAGTTTACTACACCACCAGTTGCAGGTACAGGTTATGCGATGATCATGACGCGAGAGCGATGCTTGCTTGCGTTGAGTTCTTCTTCTGCTTCTTCTTCGATCAGGGGATAGGTTCGGTCGGCATTTGGGCTAAAGGTGGTGGATGTCGTTTGAGTTTCTGTTTATGTTTCATCCGTAGTCGGATGTTGATCTCTTGTATTTGATGTTGATGTATTCTTGTGGCATTTGTGCCTTTTGTATGTATCCCCATCTATTATGTAATGTTGAAGTAATGATATCCACCTTGCAAAAGTGTTTCCAATATGCGGGTCTATCCTTGGTGGGACCTTCGAGTTCCTTTTGGATAGGGTCGCATATTGGGCGTGACAGACATCATCCTCCGCCTGCGTCACCAAGCGCTCCCTCGTCTCCAGCCGCTCAAGATCGCGGGCGCGCTCGGCAGCTTCCAGCGTCAGTGCCTCCTCGCGTCTCCAGAGCTCCGCCTGGTCGACCGAAGCCCCCTTCATCGATGCAAGGGCCGTCTCACGCAGCTCCACCTGCTGCTCCAGGGAATTGCTCCAGGGCACAGAGCTCCGCGCCCGCTCCTCCGCTGCCTCGCGCCGCCGGTCAGCCTCCCGGGCCTCCTCGACGGCCCGGGAAAGGGCCTCCCGTGAGGCCGCCAGCGATGCCTCGGCTTTCTCATTTTCGAGGTCACGCTGGTGGCACGCAAGGGCAATGGCCACCTTCAGCTTGCGCCCCTCTTCAGCTAGGCGCAGGCCCTCAGGTTCAAGGCGTGCGTCTTCGTCAGCGAGCTCTACGCCAAGCTGGCTCACTGCTTCAGCCGCCCTCTGGAGAAACCCTTGGCGAAGGGCACGGCGCTCCCGGGCGTGTCCGAGCACGTCTTCTGCGTCATCATCCGCCACAAGTAAGCGCGGGGGGGCACGAACCAGCACTCCCCCTCTGGGCAGGGGGCTGGGGGCTGGCGCCCTCGTGATGGTCGGGCATGCCCCGCCAGAAGCTCGGCCTAGAGCTGGCTCGTCCCCGAACGAAGAACGAAGGGCCGACCTCATCCAATCGCCGTTCACGACCAGACGAGGAGCCCAAGGCAGGCTGGCTATGCCCCGGGAAGGCTCGCGAAGGAGGGTCGCGAGGTGCGCAGAGCCATGATGCGCCACAGGATGGCTCACCTCACCGACCGGCCTCACCACAAGGGCTCTGCTTGAGCTCAGAGCGTTCGAAGACGGTGGAGAGGGCGAAGCCTGGGGGATGGCTCCTCAGCCATCTCCGTGAGCTCGGCAGGAACGGCCCTGCGGAGCAAGGATCAGCCGAAGCAACGGGAAAATAAGGAACCAGGAAAGGGGAAGGCTTACTCATCAATGGTGAAATACTTATTGCGCTTCAGCAGGCGGCAGGGGTAATCGTCACCCAAGGCCAACCTTCTCTTCCGGAGAGCCTCGAAGTCCACGCGGAAGCGGCCTAGGAGTTCAGCGCAGGGGTCAGCCTGCAACGAGGGAGAAGCACCAAGGTGACCCGCGTCAGGGGCATCGTCCTGGTGCACGCCGCCGGTCGCCTCAGCAAGAAGGGTAGCCGGGGCCTCAGGGGCCTCGGCCACGGGAGCCGCGGGCCGCGGCTCAACGCCTTCAGCCGCAGCAGTACGGGCCTCAGGAGCTGCCACCTCAGGAGTACCGCCTGGCGTCGTCGTCCCGGCAGAGGCCTCACCAGCCTCCGGTGGCCTTTGCCTCCCTGCTCCACCACTCGAGGAAGGACCGCCGTGGGCGGCGGAAGGGCGATCCACTACTGGGTTCTCGCGAGGCCCCATGAGGCCTGCGGGGCGCAGCCCCCATTCGTCGAAGCTGGGCATCTGCTTCACGAAGTCACACCTGTTCGAGCAAAGGCACAGTAAAGCACCCCCTTGCCGGATGCTGCCAGGGGAAGGGTCCCCAGGGAGGATCATGAGAACCTTCCTCGGCTTCGGTGTCGTCCTCCTCCCAGAGCCTCATGCGGTCCTCACGCCCGAAGGCCCACATCCAGCGGGAATGGCGGCTGGAGAGGGCAATCGGCATAGGAGGAACTCATTCACCACCTTGGGCGCCATCACGTCGGCGCCCTCAAGTCTGTGGCGATGCCAAACGAAGACGAGCCGGGGGCTCGTGAGCGTCTCCTGGCCCCAGCCCGAATTGGGGACAGCGGGCAATGCTGGCTCCGAAAGCAGGGGGCTGGGCACCCCGACATATACATACAGCCACCGCTCGCGGAACCCGGATGCGGGCGGAGGAAGGTTGAAATAAATCCCTGAAGCCGTTGTTTCTGATGCGGCAATGAAGCTCACGCACCCCGAGCATTGGGTGGGGTCGATGAGGCGCAAAGAGAATAAGTGACACAGCAAGGCAACTGAAGGAGGGATGCCCATCATTGCCTCACAGACAAAGGCGAAAACGACAAGAAGAGTAATGGATTCAGGACCCAAATGCATCGTATGGATCTGGTAATGCGAAAGCACACCGTTGAAGAAATTGGAAAAGGGGGGAACCAGTCCCGCCCATAGGGCGTCGGCGAAATACCGGATCTCGGTGACTATTCTATCAATGGAGAAGTGAGACGCGGGCCAGACCTTCGTCCTCCCACACTCCTTGAAGATAGTGGCGAGGGAAGAGCTGACCTTGTCCAAGCCTTCTCGGTTGAGTATGATCGACCGATCGACAGCAGGAGCCGTCGGCGACGGCGAGCGGGGCGGAGGCACAGGCTTCTTCCCTTTCCCCTTCTTCGTCGGAGCCATGGCGACAGAAAGGGGGAGGATTCGAGATTGGATTGGAAGCGGAGACTGGAGCTCGAGAGGAGGAAGAGCAGGAGACAGTCGAGTAGCGAAAAGAGGGATGAATGTGTGCAACCGCGGGTCCGCCTAGCTGGGCGCAAAATAAGGAGGCGTGGGGGAACAGGGACTCCCACGTCCATCAACCGCCACGCAGCGCCCAAGGCCGTAGGCTGTTAGGGCCCGCGGTGCTTCGTACTTGCCCCTTCGCTTCTCTGATAAGCCAAGTCCAGGCGCGCCTTGGGCCCGGGGGCTACTGTCGGCGTTCTGGGAACGGGGTTACCCAGACTTGCTCTGCGGCTGCGGTGTGGCTCAAGGGGTGGCCAGTCTGGCCCATCTTCATCGGCACAAGCTCAAGACCCTCGCGAGGGGCCAAGCCTCGCGGGGCGGACGACAGGAAGCTTCCTCGGGCACGGCCTCGTCAGGCTGGCTCGCGAGGAGGCGGAGAGATCAAGGCGGGGTACCTCACGAGGTGCCCATGACGCAAGCTATGATGACCACGGGCGCCAGGCGGGCGCCAGCCCGCGTAGTGTCCTCATTTCCTCTTTGGTGCAAAGGAGGCAAGCGCAGGCGAGAGTATCAAGCAAAGGCAGCCGTTTCGGAGCAACAAGACCAAGACCGTCGTAACGGCAAGAAGGAGGTCATCGTGGAGCCCAAGCTGGCGTCACCACCAGAGCCTTTGACAGGCGTGGCCAACTTTAGTCAGGATAAGTATACTAGATGTTCCCCTTCAAAATGGCCAATTGTTGGCGCCTTCCCGCTCAATATTTGGGAAGAGGCCCAGGGCCTCTGCCTATAAGTAGAGCTAGCCACCACAGTAGAGGCATGGGATCTTAGCCTGATCCAATCCGATCGAGAGCCTAGCCACAAGAACACCTCACCCTCGCGAGGCTGTTCTTCCTTGTATTGTTCATCATCAGCCCAAGAGGCAATCCACCACACCACACACCTTTGGGTAGGGTGTTACACCACAATGGTGGCCCGAACCAGTATAAACCTTGTGTCCCTTGTGTTGCTCTTCGTGTAGTTTTAGATCCTTGCGAGGCGACGAAGTGCAGGTAGGTAGGGGTGAGATCTCCGCGTGCACCCCAGAGTTCGAACCTAGAGGGTTTGCCGGAACCCGAAATCCGGCAGTACTCACTGGCTTGTCCCTGGCTATTGTCTTGGCCAGATTTCTTGCATGGAGAGGAGCGTTGTGCTGACAGCCCCGGAACCTACGCACTGGTGATAGCAGTCTCGCGAAGATAGGAGTTATCCAGATCAGCTGTTCATGTGGGAAATGAAGTTCCACAAACGCTGATGAACCACAAACCGCTTCCGCCATCAACCACTAGAAACCTTGTGTTGTACTCATAGGCCAGAATGGTCTTGTACTACCTATTATGTATTTTTCTAGGAATTTTTGTATCAAGTTTGTGTGTCGCCAGCTAACAGTAATCCTGGGGCTGGTGAGCACAAGGGCCATTTTCTGGGAAGTTAATATCCCGAAAACCCGGTCCTGACAACCTAGCATTCTATGTCGGCAGGACCTAGCCCTGCACGTACCTCAGCCGCCGTTGGGTCGTCCGGATCGCCAGGACGAGACTAAGGGGTGAGGGGTGAGGGAGTCCTGGATTAAGGGGTCCTCGGGCGTCCGGCCTGTTGGACATCAGCCGGACTGATGGGCTGTGAAGATACAAGATCGAATACTCTCTCCCATGTCCGGATAGGACTCTCCTTGGCGTGGAAAGAAAGCTTGGCGTCCTGATATGAAGATTCCTTTCTCTGTAACCGACTTTGTACAACCCTAGTCCCCTCCGCTGTCTATATAAACCGGAGGGCTTAGTCCATAGAGACAAGAATCATAATCATAGTCATACAGACTAGACTTCTAGGGTTTTAGCCATTACGATCTCGATGTAGATCAACTCTTGTAATACTCATATTCATCAAGAACAATCAAGCAGGAAGTAGGGTATTACCTCCATAGAGAGGGCCCAAACCTGGCTAAACATCGTGTCCCCTGTCTCCTGTTACCATCGACCTTAGACGCACAGTTCGGGACCCCCTACCCGAGATCCGCCGGTTCTGACACCGACATTGGTGCTTTCATTGAGAGTTCCGCTGTGACGTGAAGACAGGATTGATGGCTCGCCTTGCTATCAAGGACAGTATCACTGCCGGAGGTGCCCTGACCTCAGGCCAAACCCTTCAGCTAGGCGGCTTTACCATGACCGCCCCAACAGCTGTTAAGCCAACAATGACTTCTCGGTCATCGAAAACCACCTCCGTGTTAGCTCTAAATACTCTAAGCAGATGGACCCGGCTGAGTTATCATCTTTGAATGAGCTCCTAGATCGCATCGCCTCCCTGGGGGTCGCTACAGACTATGATTGGATTGGGCTTAAACCCGACCAGAGAGAAATTAAATTTCCGCCGATCACCCACTGATGACCCACAAGTATAGGGGATCTATCGTAGTCCTTTCGATAAGTAAGAGTGTCGAACCCAACGAGGAGCAGAAGGAAATGATAAGCGATTTTCAGCAAGGTATTCTCTGCAAGCACTGAAATAAGTGGTAACAGATAGTTTTGTGATAAGACAAATTGTAACGAGCAACAAGTAACAAGAGTAAATAAAGTGCAGCAAGGTGGCCCAATCCTTTTGTAGCAAAGGACAAGCCTGGACAAACTCTTATATAAGGAAAAGCGCTCCCGAGGACACATGGGAATATCATCAAGCTAGTTTTCATCACGTTCATATGATTCGCGTTCGGTACTTTGATAATTTGATATGTGGGTGGACCGGTGCTTGGGTGTTGTTCTTACTTGAACAAGCATCCCACTTATGATTAACCTCTATTGCAAGCATCCGCAACTACAACAAAAGTATTAAGGTAAACCTAACCATAGCATGAAACATATGGATCCAAATCAACCCCTTACGAAGCAACGCATAAACTAGGGTTTAAGCTTATGTCACTCTAGCAACCCATCATCTACTTATTACTTCCCAATGCCTTCCTCTAGGCCCAAATAATGGTGAAGTGTTATGTAGTCGACGTTCACATAACACCACTAGAGGCTAGACAACATACATCTCATCAAAATATCGAACGAATACCAAATTCACATGACTACTAATAGCAAGACTTCTCTCTTGTCCTCAGGAACAAACGTAACTACTCACAAAGCATATTCAGGTTCAGAGGGGTAATAATATGCATAAAGAATCTGAACATATGATGTTCCACCAAATAAACCAACTAGCATCAACTACAAGGAGTAATCAACACTACTATCAACCTACTAGCACCAATCCCGGACTTGGAGACAAGAATTGGATACAAGAGATGAACTAGGGTTTGGAGATGAGATGGTGCTGGTGAAGATGTTGATGGAGATTGCCCTCTCCCGATGAGAGGAGCGTTGGTCATGATGATGACGATGATTTCCCCCTCCCGGAGGGAAGTGTCCCCGGCAGAACAGCTCTGCCAGAGCCCTATATTGGTTCCGCCAAGGTTTCGCCTCGTGGCGGAGGAGTTTCGTCCCGAAAGGTTGCTTGCTATTTTTTTCTCATCGAAAGACTTCATATAGGAGAAGATGCGCGTCAGAGAGCCACCAGGGGCCACAGTAGGGGGCACGCCCAGTAGCGCGCCCCACCCTCGTGAGCGGTGTGTGGGCCCCCCTGGCCTTCATCTTTGACGACGATTTTTCTTTATTTATTTTAAGATATTCCGTGGGGTTTCAGGACTTTTGGAGTTCTTGTGAGAATAGGTCTCCAATATTTGCTCCTTTTCCAGCCCAGAATTCCAGCTGCCGGCATTTTCCCTCTTCATGTAAACCTTATAAAATAAGAGAGAATAGGCATAAGTATTGTGACATAATGTGTAATAACAGCCCAGAATGCAATAAATATCGATATAAAAGCATGATGCAAAATGGACGTATTAACTCCCCCAAGCTTAGACCTCGCTTGTCCTCAAGCGAAAAGCCGATAACAATAAATATGTCCTCATGTTTAGAGGTAGAGGCGTCGATAAAATAAAATACGGACATGAAGGCATCATGATTATTCTCATAACAACAACATATATAGATTTTGTCATATGATTACTTATGTTCAAGTGATGATCTTTTCACAATGCAAAGGTATGAATCGAAACCTTATTGGGCACCAACAAATTATAACCTCAGTCATTGAAGCAATTGCAATTTATCATAACATTGGAAAGAGTCTATGTCGAGCTTAAAAGCAAGTCCACATACTCAACTATCATTTAGTCCTTCATAATTGCTAACACTCACGCAATACTTGTGGTTCTGAGTTTTAATCGGACACGAGAGAAAGATAGGGGCTTATAGTTTGCCCCACAACCTTTTACCTCAAGGGTAATGTCAACAATAATAATTCATGCTCCCCTACATCCAATTAGATATATATATCATGTTCTTTCCAACATGCTAGGCTTGCCAAAGGATAAAATGAAAAAGGAAAGGTGAAAATCACCGTGACTCTTGCATAAGGTAGAGGATAATAATAAAAGATAGGCCCTTCGCAGAGGGAAGTAGAGGTTGCCATGCGCTTTTATGGTTGGATGCACAAAATCTCAATGCGAAAGAACGTCACTTTATATTGCCCCTTGTGATATGAACCTTTATTATGCAGTCCGTCGCTTTTATTTCTTCCATATCACAAGATCGTATAAAGATTATTTCCCCACACCAATCAATCATACATATTTAGAGAGAAATTTTTATTGCTTTGCACCGAAGACAACTTACTTGAAGGATCTTACTCAATCCATAGGTAGATATGGTGGACTCTCATGGCAAAACTGGTTTAAGGGTATTTGGAAGCACAAGTAGTATCTCTACTTGGTGCTGGGAGAATTTGGCTAGCATGAGGGGAAAGGTAAGCTCAACATGTTAGAGGATCCATGACAACATACTTTATCTCAGTATAAGAAAACATAACTCATCATGTTGTCTTCCTTGTCCAACATCAACTCTTTAGCATGTTGTATTTTAATGAGTGCTCCCAATCATAAAAGATGTCAATGATAATATATCTATATGTGAAACCTCTCTTTCCTTATTACTTCCTATTAATTGCAACGATGATCAAAGATATATTTGACAACTCCCAACAACTTTTAATCATCATACTCTTTCTATGTGAAGTCACTACTCTCAATAAGATCAATATGAACTCTTTGTTTCTTTTTATACTTTTTCTTCTTTCTGTTCTTTTGTTCACCCAAGATCAGGGCAAAATAATCAAGCCCTTGACTCAACACTAAACTTTATTATATATATAGCTCACGGACTCGATTACATAGAGAGATCATAAAGCAAAACTCAAAACTAGATCATGCCATAACTTTATTCTACTAGATCAAGATACTACTAATAGGATCGAACTAAGAAAAATGGTAAAGATAGGAGTCGTGATGGTGATACGATACCGGGGCACCTCCCCCAAGCTTGGCAGTTGCCAAGGGGAGTGCCCATACCCATGTGATTATGTCTCCTTCTTTGTTGTTGGTGTAATATTCTTGGCGATGATTACCCTCAAGATATGGTTCTCCTCCTCGAGCTTATTGACTTGCTGCTTGAGGTCCATTATTTCCTTGCGAAGCTTTCCTTTGATGGCTAAAGCTCCTTGCACCCAAGGGTGTTGCATGGCTGCGGGAGAACAAGAGACACTCCTCCTCATATTTTCATAAGAAAGAAATCTAACATTGGAAGGGATAACCGAGTTTGGAATAGCTGAGCTCTATAGTTCCCCCATCGTAAACCCAGCTCGGAGGCGAGAGGTTACTTCTTGATCCTCCATGCCATCTACCCTCATCAAGTCGGCCTCCATCTCTTCCTCCGTTGCTGGCCCAAAGTGGTTAGCGTCGCTGTTTGCCCTTGGTTCTGGTGCCGGATTTGATACCCGGCTCTCCCCGACTGACTCTTGAGAAGACATCTTGCTCTAATTCTACAGCAGCAACAGCTCAAAACAAAAACAGAGGATATTTGCGTGATACGGGAGTCAAAACCTTCGGTAGAATATATTATTATTTTTTACCGACCAACATACGTATCGTGCAAGAAAACGGAGTCCGGAGGGCATACGGGGTGCTCACGAGGTAGGGGGGCGCGCCCAGGGGGTAGGGCGCGCCCACCACCCTCATGGGGCCCTCGTGTCCTTCCCGGACTGCTACTTATTTTCCTATTTTTCTAAATATTCCAAAACGGGGAAATATTGCCTTAAAAATTGTTTTGGAGTCGGTTTACTTACCATACCACATACCTATTCCTTTTGAGTCCTAAGCAGTGCGGAAAGTGTCCCTTATGTATTCCTCCGGGGTTACGATTTCAATAATATTGGTTTCAACATTTATGGGATTACCTGAGATATAATGTTTGATCCTTTGACCGTTTACCACCTTCGGATTTGTGCCTTTGAAGTAGTTGATTTTTATGGCACCGGAACGATATACCTCCTCGATAACGTAGGGGCCTTCCCATTTAGAGAGAAGTTTTCCTGCAAAAATCTTAAACGAGAGTTGTATAGCAATACATAATCACCTACATTAAACTCACGCTTTTGTATCCTTTTGTCATGCCATCTTTTAACTTTTTCTTTAAACAACTTGGCATTTTCATAAACTTGGCTTCTCCATTCATCGAGTGAGCTAATATCAAATAACCTTTTCTCACCGGCAAGTTTGAAATCATAGTTGAGCTTTTTAATAGCCCAATATGCCTTATGTTCTAGTTCGAGAGGTAAGTGACATGCTTTTCCATAAACCATTTTATACGGAGACATACCCATAGGATTTTTATATCCAGTTCTATAAGCCCATAATGCACCATCAAGTTTCTTGGACCAATTCTTCCTAGACCTATTAATAGTCTTTTGCAAAATTAATTTGAGCTCTCTATTACTCAATTCTACTTGACCACTAGACTGTGGGTGATAAGGAGATGCAATTCTATGATTAACGCCATATTTAGCAAGCATTTTACGGAAGGCACCATGAATAAAGTGTGAACCACCATCAGTCATTAAATATCTAGGGACTCCAAACCTTGAAAAAATAACTTCCTTAAGCATTTTAATAGAAGTGTTATGATCAACACTACTAGTTGGAATAGCTTCTACCCACTTAGTAACGTAATCAACAAAGAACCAAAATATGTGTATATCCATTAGAGGCAGGAAAAGGTCCCATATAGTTAAAGCCCCAAACATCAAATGGTTCAATAACAAGTGAATAATTCATAGGCATTTCTTGGCGTCTACTAATATTACCAATTCTTTGACATTCATCACAAGATAAGACAAACTTACGGGCATCCTTGAAGAGAGTAGGCCAATAAAAACCAGATTGCAATACCTTATGTGCAGTTCTGTCTCCAGCGTGGTGTCCTCCATAAGCTTCGGAATGACACTTGCGTAGGATCTGTTCCTGTTCATGCTCAGGTACACAAGTCTAATAACACCATCTACTCCTTCTTTATAAAGATGTGGGCCATCCCAAAAGTAATGTCGCAAATCATATAAAAACTTTTTCTTTTGTTGGTATGTGAAGCTAGGTGGTATAAATATAGCAACAATATAATTAGCATAATCAGCATACCATGGAGTGCTACGAGAAGTGCTTATGACATTTAATTGTTCATCAGGAAAACTATCATTAATAGGTAGTGGGTCATCAAGAACATTCTCTAACCTAGATAAATTATCTACAACGGGGTTCTCAGCTCCTTTTCTATCAACAATATGCAAATCAAATTCTTGTAGCAAGAGAACCCATCTAATAAGTCTAGGTTTAGCATATTTCTTTTCCATAAGATATTTAATAGCAGCATGATCTGTGTGAATAGTTACTTTAGATTCAACAATATAGGGTCTGAATTTATCACAAGCAAATACAACTGCTAAAAGTTCCTTTTCAGTAGTAGCATAATTTCTTTGAGCATTTCTAGAGTCTTACTAGCATAATGAATAACATTTAATTTCTTATCAACTCTTTGCCCTAGAACAGCACCTACGGATAATCACTAGCATCACACATAATTTCAAAGGGTAAATTCAATCGGTGGCTGAGCAGCAGTGCATAGACTAATGCTTTCTTAAGTATTTCAAATGCTTCTACACAATCATCGTCAAAGACAAATGGTACATCTTTTTGTAATAAATTAGTCAAAGGCCGAGAAATTTTTGAGAAGTCCTTAATGAACCTCCTATAAAATCCGGCGTGACCAAGGAAAATGCTTATACCTTTGATGTCCTTAGGACATGGAAATTTTCAATACCATCAAACTTGGCTTTATCAACTTCAATACCTCTTTCAGAAACTTTATGCCCCAAGACAATAACTTCATTAACCATAAAGTGGCACTTTTCCCAGTTCAAGACAAGATTAGTTTCTTCACATCTCTGCAAAACTCGACCAAGATTGCTTAAGCAATCATCAAAAGAGGAACCATAGACGGAAAAATCGTCCATGAAAACCTCACAAATCTTTTCACAAAAATCAGAAATATAGCCATCATGCATCTTTGAAAGGTAGCAGGTGCATTACATAAACCAAAAGGCATACGCCTATAAGCAAAAGTACCAAAAGGGCATGTAAAAGTAGTCTTTGATTGATCTTTAGCCGACACAGGTATTTGAGAGAAACCAAAATAACCATCTAGAAAGCAATAATGTGTATGTTTGCATAATCTTTCTAGCATTTGATCGATAAAAGGTAAGGGGTAATGATCTTTCTTAGTAGCTTTATTTAATTTGCGGAAATCAATTACCATCCTATAACCTGTGATAATTCTTTGCGGGGTCAATTCATCGTTATCATTAGGGACAACAGTGATACCTCCCTTCTTAGGGACACAATGGACATGACTTACCCACTGACTATCGGGATAAATTATACCTGCCTCCAGAAGCTTGAGTATTTCATTTCTTACCACTTATTTCATTTTAGGATTCAAACGTCGTTGAGGATCACGAACTGGTTTGGCATCCGCTTCCAAATTTATTTTATGTTGACATAGAGTGGGACTAATGCCCTTAAGATCATCAAGAGTATATCCAATAGCGTACGATGCTTCTTCGTAGTTTTCAATAATCTTTCTTCTTCATGCTCGAAAGGTTAGCACTAATAATAACAGGATATATTTTCTTTTCATCAAGATAAGCATATTTAAGATTATCAGGCAACGGTTTAAGCTCAAACACGGGATCACCCTTGGGTGGAGGGGGATCCCCTAGGATTTCAATAGGCAAATTGTGTTGCAGAATAGGGTCATGTTTAAAGAATACTTCATCTATTTCCCTTCTTTCATTCATGAACATATCGTTTTCATGGTCTAGCAAATAGTGCTCTAAAGGATGACTAGGAGGTACGACAATAGAAGCAAGACCAATAGTTTCATATTTACTAGGCAATTCTTCATCACGATGTTGTTTACTAAATTTAGAGAAATTAAACTCATGAACCATATCATCCAAGCCAATAGTAACAACATTCTTTTTACAGTCTATCTTAGAATTAACAGTATTCAAGAAGGGTCTACCAAATATAATGGGACAAAAGCTATCTTGTGGGGAACTGAGAACAAGAAAATCAGCAGGATATTTAGTTTTCCCACACAAGACTTCAACATCTCTAACAATTCCCATTGCAGTATATAGTATCTATATTGGCAAGTTTAATTGTAACATCAATATCTTCTAACTCGGCAGGTGCAATTTCATGCTTGATTTCTTTATACAAGTCATAAGGTATAACACTAGCACTAGCACCCATATCACATAAGCCATGATAACAATGATCTCCTATTTTAACAGAAATAACAGGCACGCCTACCACAGGTCTATGTTTATCTTTAGCACACGGTTTAGCAATTCTAGCAGATTCACCGCAAAATTGAATAACATGACCATCAATATTATCAGACAAGAGATCTTTAACAATAGCAATATTAGGTTCTACTTTAACTTGCTCAGGAGGTGTATAAGTTCTAATATTGCTTTTACGGACAACAGTTGAAGCTTTAGCATGATCCTTAATTCTAAAAGGGAAAGGTGGCTTCTCAACATAAGAGGTAGGAACAATAGGGTCATTATAAGTGACAGTCTTTTCTTCAAATTTAATAGGTGCAGCTACTTTTACTTCTATGGGAGGATGATATTTAAACCACTTCTTCTTGGGGAGATCAACATAAGTAGCAAAAGATTCATAGAAAGAAGCTACTATCTCAGAGTCAAGTCCATATTTAGTGCTAAACTTACGGAAAATATCGGTATCCATAAAAGATTTAACACAGTCAAACTTAGGTGTCATACCTGACTCCTTACCTTCGTCGAGGTCCCAATCTTCCGAGTTGCGTTTAATTCTATCCAATAAATTCCATCTGAATTCAATAGTCTTCATCATAAAAGAGCCATCACAAGAAGTATCGATCATGGTTTGATTATTATGAGAAAGCCGAGCATAAAAACTTTGAATAATTATTTCTCTTGGGAGCTCATGATTGGGGCATGAATATAACATTCATTTAAGCCTCCCCCAAGCTTGAGCGATGCTTTCTGCTTCGCGAGGCCAAAAAATATATATATATAATTGCGATCATGATGAACAAGATGCATAGGGTAATACTTTTGATGAAATTCCAATTTCAATCTTTTATAGTTCCACGATCTCATATCATCACATAGCCTATACCATGTCAATGCATCTCCCTTCAAAGATAAAGGGAAGACCTTCTTCTTAACAACATCATCGGGTATACCTGCAAGCTTAAATAGTCCACAAACTTCATCCACATAGAGTAGATGTTCATCAGGATGCTTTGTTCCATCTCCTGTAAATGTATTAGCTAGCAGTTTTTCCATCATACCCGAAGGAATTTCAAAAGGAGTTTCATTTTCAATAGGTTCAGTAGGTTGAGGAGCAACTCTTTTCTCTACTGGACAGGGTGAAGATACCCCGAACAAGCCCCACAGAGAATTACTTTCCATAGTAACAAGTGACAGTAAATTTCAGCACACTATATAAATTTTTCCTTACCAAATTCCACCTACCAAAGGCGCTACACTCCCCGGCAACGGCGACAGAAAGAAGTCTTGATTACCCACAAGTATAGGGGATCTATCGTAGTCCTTTCGATAAGTAAGAGTGTCAAACCCAACGAGGAGCAGAAGGAAATGATAAGCGGTTTTCAGCAAGGTATTCTCTGCAAGCACTGAAACAAGTGGTAACAGATAGTTTTGTGATAAGACAAATTGTAATGAGCAACAAGTAACAAGAGTAAATAAAGTGCAGCAAGGTGGCCCAGTCCTTTTTGTAGCAAAGGACAAGCCTGGACAAACTCTTATATAAGGAAAAGCGCTCCCAAGGGCACATGGGAATATCATCAAGCTAGTTTTCATCACGTTCATATGATTCACGTTCGGTACTTTGATAATTTGATATGTGGGTGGACCGGTGCTTGGGTGCTGTTCTTACTTGAACAAGCATCCCACTTATGATTAACCTCTATTGCAAGCATCCGCAACTACAACAAAAGTATTAAGGTAAACCTAACCATAGCATGAAACATATGGATCCAAATCAGCCCTTCTTAAGCAACGCATAAACTAGGGTTTAAGCTTCTATCACTCTAGCAACCCATCATCTACTTATTACTTCCCAATGCCTTCCTCTAGGCCCAAATAATGGTGAAGTGTTATGTAGTCAATGTTCACATAACACCACTAGAGGCTAGACAACATACATCTCATCAAAATATCAAACGAATACCAAATTCACATGACTACTAATAGCAAGACTTCTCCCTTGTCCTCGGGAACAAACGTAACTACTCACAAAGAATATTCATGTTCATAATCAGAGGGGTAATAATATGCATAAAGAATCTGAGCATATGATCTTCCACCAAATAAACCAACTAGCATCAACTACAAGGAGTAATCAACACTACTAGCAACCTACTAGCACCAATCCCGGATTTCGAGACAAGAATTGGATACAAGAGATGAACTAGGGTTTGGAGATGAGATGGTGCTGGTGAAGATGTTGATGGAGATTGCCCTCTCCCGATGAGAGGAGCGTTGGTGATGACGATGACGATGATTTCCCCCTCCCAGAGGGAAGTGTCCCCGGCAGAACAGCTCCGCCGGAGCCCTAGATTGGTTCCGCCAAGGTTCCACCTCGTGGCGGTGGAGTTTCGTCCCGAAAGGTTGCTTGCTATTTTTTTCTCATCGAAAGACTTCATATAGGAGAAGATGGGCGTCACCGATAATTCTCCAATTGTGGACGGGTTTTGGCTCACCAAAGTGCTCATGGACAGCAGCAGCGGATTAAACCTCATCTACGAGGATACGCTCATAAAATGGAAATAGACAGGAGCCGCATCGAGCAAAGTAGCACGACCTTTCAGGGAATCATTCCCAGCCGGGAGGCGCGATGCGTGGGAAAAATCACGCTCGACGTGGTATTCGGCACATCGGAGAATTATCGGTCCGAAGAGATAACCTTCCAAGTGGCCCTTTCAAGAGCGGATATCACGCCCTACTGAGGTGAGATGCATTTACACGCTTCCAAGCTATACCTCATTACGGGTACATGAAGCTCAAGATGCCCGAGCCAAATGGTATCATCACTCTTGCCAGTGATTCGGACATAGCGCTCTACGCCGAAAATAAAACCGCATCCCTGGCCCTCGAGGCATTGTCTGAAATACTCGCGGCCGAAGAGCTAACCGTGCTGCGCTCTACTATGGATAGGGATGACGTAATCCTGGACAAACGACCCAATTCCACCTCCTTTAAACCAGCAGATGAAATAGTCAAATTTCAAGTCCACCCGATGGATCCGAAGAAGACAACATCCATCAGAGCACAACTCAACCCAACGGTCGACGCCGCACTACGAGAGTTCCTGCATGAGAACTGGGACATATTCGTCTGGCACCCTTCTGATATACCAGGAATCCCACGCAAATTGGCTGAACACAGCTTCAATATATTAAAGGGATATAAACCAGTAAAGCAAACACTGCGGTGTTTTTCCGAACCCAAACGACAAGCTATGGGGGAGGAGCTAGCCAAGTTACTCGAGGCCGAATTCATCAGAGAAATAAAACACCCGGACTGGCTAGCAAACCTGGTGATGGTACTAAAGAAGGATAAATTCTGGCGCCTATGCGTCGATTTCAAAGACCTCAACAAGGCCTGCCCTAAGGATCCCTTCCCCCTCCCTTGCATCGAACAAATTATCGATGCAACCGCGGGACACGACTCACTGTGTTTCCTCGATGCATAGTCCGGATACCATCAAATCAAGATGAAGGAGTCCAATCAATCCGCAACGGCATTCATTACCCCATATGGGCCTTTCTGCTTCAACACTATGCCTTTCGGGCTCAAAAACGCTGGCGCCACCTACCAACGCATGATTCAAACATGCTTGGAGAAACAGATCGGCAAGACAGTTGAAGCATATGTGGATGACATCATCAGCAAAACCAGGCACGTCAAGTCAATGATAGATGATTTACATCTCACATTCGACAACCTCCGTACATATGACATCAAGCTCAATCCGGAAAAGTGTGTTTTCGGCGTCCCCGCCGGAAAACTGTTGGGCTTCATCATTTCTAATAGAGGAATTGAGGCAAATCCAGCCAAAATCCGAGCTTTGTCACAATTGGCTACGCCAACAGACCTTAAACATGTCCAAAAACTCGTGGGATGCGTAGCAGCTTTAAGCCACTTTATCTCCAGATTGGGAGAAAAAGCATTGCCACTCTACCGCCTTCTCTGACACACCGACCACTTCGAGTGGACGGATGCGGCAACGGCCAGACTGGAGGAAATAAAGGCCCTTTTAGCGAGCAACCCAATCCTGGCCGCGCCAAATGTCGGTGAACCCATGTTATTATACATATCGGCAGCACACCAAGTGGTGAGCGTTGTGCTCGTCGTTGAGCAAGAGCATGACGGGCACAAATTCCCGCTCCAGAAAACTGTATACTACGTCTCCACTGTCCTCATACCGTGCAAATCCCGATACCCTCATTACCAATAAAATAGCATACGCGGTCTTCATGGCATCCCGGAAGCTGCGACACTACTTTCAAGAGTGCTCGATTAAGGTGGCTTCCGAGGTACCACTCAACGACATAATAAACAACTGCGATGCCATGGGCCGGATTGCTAAGTGGGCCATTGAGCTCCTTCCATTTGACATAACATACAAACCGCGCCGAGCCATTAAATCCCAAGTACTGGCTAAGTTCATCGCCGAATGGACAGAGGCAGAACTCCCTAAAGAGTAGGGCACGTATTCCAACTGGGCTATGTACTTCGATGGTTCCAAAATGTTTGTGGGGTTAGGGGCGGGCGTTGTCTTAACGTCCCCCACTGGAGACGTAGTTTAGTACATACTCCAAATATTATACACAGACTCCAACAATGCAGCCGAATATGAGGCCTTATTACATGGACTTCGAATGGCCATCTCCATGGGCATACAGCGCCTGGAAGTGCGTGAGGACTCAAACCTCGCAATATCTCAAATAAATGGAGATTTCGACGCCAAAGATCCAAAGATGGCGGCTTATCGTAATGCCGCCCTGAAAATGTTGGCTCGGTTCGGGGGGATCGAGTTTCATCATGTGGATCGAGAAAGTAATCAAGCGGCAGACGTCCTTGCTCGCATCGGCGCCAAGCGCGACCCTGTCCCACCTAACATCTTTCTGGAAAGGCTTTTTAAGCCGTCCGTGGTGTGGAAAGGGGAGAGTGGCAACACCAGTCCGGATCCAACTACAACCCCAGATTCCAAACACACCGATATCATCGGGGGCTCACCCACCGAAATACAACCGTCGGCCCATCTCATCACGACAGTCATTTCCCCATGGACCGAACCCTTCTTGGCTTACCTTAATAAGCGAGAACTCCCTAAGGATCAGAATGAGGCTCGCCGCATTGTCCGACATTCGAAGGCCTACAAGGATCACGACGGAGAACTCTACAAGAAAAGCGCTACTGCAGTACTTCAAAGATGTATCTCCGAGGAAGAGGGGCGGCAGCTCTTGGCTGAAATTCATGCCGGTCTCGGCGATCACCACGCCGCGGCTCGGGCCTGTCAGCGTTCTGGGAACGGGGGTCCCCAAACTTGCCTGCCTGCGGCCCACGGCATGGCCCCACTCGCGGCCCAGCACGGCCCGTCTTCACCAGCAAACGCTCAAGACCCTCGCGAAGGGCCAAGCCTCGCGAGGCGGACGACACAAGACCTCCTCGGGAGCGGCCTCACCAGGCTGGCTCGCGAGGGGCGGAGAGATCAAGCCAAGGCGAACCTCGCGAGGTTCCAATGATGTAAGCCATGATGATCAAGACCGGACGGGCGCCAGGCAGGCGCCAGCACGAACAGTGTCCTCGTTTCCTCTTTGGTGCAAAGGAGGCAAGCGTAGGTGAGGAGTACCGAGGCGTCGGGCAAAGGTTTCCATATCGGTGCAACAAGACCAAGACCAGCAGGACGAAGGTCACCGTGGAGCCCAAGACAGGTCACTACCAGAGCCTTTGGCAGGCGAAGACCACCTTTAGTCAGGATAGCTTGTACTAGTTGTCCCCCTTCAAATTGGTCGTTGTGGCATCCCTTCTTGCTCAACATTTGGGGAGAGGACCAGGCCTCTATAAATAGGACTAGCCATCATAGTAGGAGGGGACAGATTCAGATCATCCTCACCCACACAAGTTCACCAAGCACAAGAACGCCTCACCTCAGGAGGCTGTTCTTCCCCTTGTACTGTTCATCCTCATCCCAAGAGGCAATCCACCACACCACACTGGAGTAGTGTATTACACCACAACGGTGGCCCAAACCAGTATAAATGCCGTATCTCTTGTGTTGCGGGTTCGTCGAGCTAAGCTTTGAGATCGCGGTGAGGCTGAGGGCATGATTAGGTAGGGGGAAATCTTCGTGCGCACCCCAGTGTTCGAACCTCAAGGGTTCTGCCGGAACCCGAAATCCGACATTTGGCGCGCCAGATAGGGGTGTGCCGGGGCTTTCCTTCCATCAATCTACGCTCCACCATCACCACGCTTCGCCCCCATGGCAGGCGCCGCGCTTCCGGATCCGACGAATGGTGCCAGTTGCGGGCCAGGGGGCTCCGAGCCTTGGCCCCCGCCTTACGGCAGGTGTAGTGGTCGCCCAAGTTCAAGCCAGAGAGGCCATCGTGCTATGACGGCGCAGTGGACCTGGTGGCTTTCCTGCTGGAATACGAAGAGGCCGTCCTTGAGGCCGGGGGCGACGACAAGGTCATGGCCAGCTGGCTTCCCATGGCCCTCGCCGGCGTGCCGTGCGCCTGGCTACTAAACCTCCCCAGATCCACGATGGCATCTTGGGAGGAGTTGCGCAGCCTCTTTGCCGCGCGCTTTGCGGCACCGGCGCCCCACGCGGTCACGGCCCTCCTCGACGGCTCGCAAGCGCCACCCTCGGACCGCCATGCCAAACCGTTCTTTTGCCAGATCAGCGCCGCTTCCGCGCGACAGGGAGCTCCCCCGGGTTGGGTGGCTCCCAAGGCTGACCTAACCTTCGACTCGGAAGATCACCCTGTCACCACCGTCGGCTCGGGCGTGCTCCCTATGCTTTGCACGCCCACCATCTGCTACGTAGCTGTCACCAAGACCCTCATCGACAGCGGCGCCGGCCTCAACATGCTCTCGGTGGAAGCCTTCAGCCTCCTTCACGTACCACTCGAGCGGCTCCGCCCCAACAAGCCCTTCTCCGGCATCAGAGGCGGCTCCTCCAGCCCCCTGGGGAAGATCTGTCTTCTCGTGACCTTCGGCACCCGCGACAACTACCGCACTGAGTTGATCGACTTCTACATCGTCCACATCGGCCTCCCATACAACGCTATTCTCGGGTACCCGGCTCTAGCTTAGTTCATGGCGGCGACCCATCCGGCCTACAACCTCATGAAGATGCCTGGGAGCAAGGACGTCCTCACCATAGTGGGAGATACCAAGGAGGCTCTGGAGGCACTCAAGCTTGCCCTTAAGACCACCGCGGCGGTGCAACCGACCGACGTGGGCACCTCCGGAGCTAAGGCGGCCGCACCAACCAAGAAGAAGCAGTTGTTCACTCAAGACCGGGCAGAAACCAAGCAGTTGCCGGTTGAGGAAGACAGGTCCTCAAGGGCCACCTTCACCATAGGTGTCAACCTCGACCCCGACCAAGAGGAGGCGCTGGTGAATTTCTTGCACGCCAAAAAGGAAGTGTTCGCCTGGGAACCCGATCAGCTAGTAGGGGTCCCAAGAGGAGTGATCGAGCATCACTTGAAGGTGTGCCCCAATGTACACCCTATGAAGCAGAGGGCGCGGCGGCAGTCCACGGAGAAGCCGTCCTTCATCGTCCAAGAATCCCGCAAGCTGGAGGCAGCAGGCGTCATTCGCGAGATCCGGTACCCTGAATGGTTGGCAAACCCCGTCGTTGTGCCCAATAAAGGCGGAAAGGAGGGCATGTGTGTCGACTTCACCAACCTCAACAAGGCCTGCCCCCAAGATCCGTTCCCGCTTCCACGCATCGACCAGATCGTCGACTCCACCCCCAAGTGTGACATGTTGTGCTTCCTAGATGCGTTCTCAGGCTACCACCAGATCAAGATGGCAGTAGAAGACGTCGAGAAGACGGCCTTCCTGACCTCGTGCGGTATATACTGCTACACTTGCATGCCGTTCAGGCTGCGCAACATGGGCGCAACCTTTCAACGGCTGATGCACATTGCCCTGGGTCAGCAACTCGGGAGGAACGCTGAAGCCTACGTCGACGACATTGTGGTGAAGTCTCGGGAGGTGTCCTGGAATTGTCACGGCAGATGTCCTCTTGCAAGGACTTAGTCGTGGAGCCATCGCAACTAGGAAGCTTAAAGGGGTTAATCGGGACAAAGGACACGAGAGGTTTTATACTAGTTCGGCCCCTTACGGTGAAGGTCAGGCCTACGTCTAGTTGGGTTGGTATTGCTTGAGGTTTCGATGACCAGGGAGCGAGATACGCTATGCCCCATTCTCGATTGGTTGTTTCTTGCCCTAAGCCGCTAGCGAGTCGTCCCCTTATATACACGGGTTGACGCCCTGCGGCCTACAGAGTCTCGGCCGGCTCATAAACAGTGTCTGGCTCGGTGACTAGTTAATTCCACCTTATGATACAAGTCATGCCATCATGGCGGTTTACCACTACGGGCCTTAGGTCGCCTGTGGGCTTTAGACCCTTTATTGAACCGCCATCTTCACGCTTGGTCTTGGGCTTCTTCTGATGAATCCCTCTTTGCGTAACCCGGCCCCTCATGGGCGGCTTACACAAATAGTTATATCCCCAACATTAGGCCCCAGATTGATTTGAACCGGTTCATGTCAATCTTAAAATACCTTAAAAACAAGCCTTTCTGTCTTCTGTCAGTGCAAAGGTCATAACCCACCGTGACGTCATCTTTTGGATCCGTGTTAACCCGCCATGACGTCATCTTCAATTAAATCCCTATTTTATTTTGTCATATCTTCAACGGATCTTGCCTTTACTGACCATCCCGAAAACCAAGGCGTCGGGGTCGCTGGATAATGATGCTCGGTCTCCTCGTTTCTCGCGCCGTCTCAGTCGGCCTTTCCTTATAAATAGGCTCAACCTAGGTATTCTTCAGTTTCTCCCCTCAGTCGTCTTCCTCCGCTCGCTCTCTCCCTGTCGCTCGAGCTCAGCCGTTGCCGCCGCCGCCGCCGCCGCCGTCGAGTTCCTCGTCTTCATCAACTCAGGCCGCTGCATCACCCTGAATCTGATCAGAGAAACGTGACGAACCTCCACCGCAGCCCTGCATCTGTAAGTCCCTTTTCTTTCATGTCTTAGATCTGCATTACAGTTTTCTCGAGTTCGTCGGTGTTCATCGCCGCCCGCTACAAACCCTTGATAGATCTCACCCCCGACGCCCTTTTCTGATCGTCAGATGGTATAGAACTACTGTGGTAGCTGTTTCACCCCCATCTTATATGTAAACGGATCCCTTTTCCTTTGTTCAGAAGCTTCTTTTGAGTGTATGAACTTCTCTGCACTTATTTTAGGTCTAGAAATTTTTCTTTTCAGAACGACCATTTGATCCAAAATAATAGTTGTAACTTATGAAACATGTTTTTATCACCCGGAAAACTTCTTATGTTAAATGCCTTTAACATAACTGTCCAAGTATCCGGTTTAAATGCATCCCACTTGATCTGTGAACCTTGGCTCCTTCTCAGGTCTTTTAAACTTTTGAACTGTTGCTAACACTTGTGGCGGCTTAAATAATGTTACCCAATATCCTTATGTCATTAGGCCCCTTTAAGCCGCTACCTTCAGTAATTTGAATATTTTCTGCCGGCTTAAAATTTAAACCGGAACTTCTTATTTTGTAATAGGACAATCTGTTGTCATGGCGCCTAAGTCAACCAAAGCTCCTGTAACCTGCAACTGGGTCCCATCCACTGTCACTAAAAGCAAACTGGCTGAATTTGTGAAGTTTGGCCATTTGCCAAAGAAAGAAGTCATGTCTTATCGCGTCCCTGACCCATCTGAAGAGAAGCCTCAACCAAAAGAAGGGGAGGTAATAGTTTTCACGGATCACATGAGCTGGGGATTTGCCCCTCCCGGCTCGAAGTTCTTCAGAGAAGTTTTAAATTTCTTTGACCTTAGACCTCAAGACATTGGACCCAATTCCGTGTCCAATCTTTGCAATTTCCAAGTCTTCTGTGAGGTGTACCTGGGAGAGGAGCCAAGCCTACTTTTATTCAGAGAACTGTTTTACTTGACCCGGCAGAATGAGCGCGCCAACGGGCCGAGTCTTGAACTTGGTGGTATCTCGATCCAGCAACGGAGAGACTGTCTGTTTCCTTATGCTGAGCTGCTGAGTCACCCCAAATATTGGAACCAGTCATGGTTCTACTGTCAGGATACTTCTCCGGCTGATGAGCCGCCTCTGCCCGGCTTTCGCGCCCTGCGCCTTGAGTCCAACCATCCGCTGGCGGATAAACTGACCGCTGTTGAACGTCTGCCACTCAACCCCACCATCAAGAAGATTAAAGCTCTTCTGGGAAATGGTTTAAATGGCATCGACTTGGTCCGGGTCTGGGTCACTTGGCGTATACTCCCATTAAGCCGCCGCTCCGGCTTAATGTGCACCTATACAGGCGAACAGAACGACCCAATGCGCCACAGTTCTGATGACTTACCAGATGACGTGGCAGACGCTACAACCCAGTCATTGCTAAAGGAGGGTACTGTTATCAACAACACCTTCGGGTTACTTCCCTTCTGCAAAAAGAACCCGGCCTCTGCTGTAAGTTACCAATCTTAATAAATATTCTTTAATATGTTTACCTCCTTGTACTTATAATTCCTTATCTTTTCCACAGGCCAGTGATGATTTCTGGAAAGTCAAATATGACCACGAGGCCACCCAACAAGCCAGAGCAGCCAAGAAAAATGAAAGGAAAAACGCCAATTCCGTGGAAAAAGAAGAAACCCAGCACCTCTGAATTGCTCAAATTGGATGACTCTTCTTCAGATGAGGAATAGGTAATCCCTTATTCTCTTTAACTCCTTTGTTACTATTTTATTGATATTTCCGCCTTTCAGAAGACCTTTGAAACAGCCAAGCTCATGGCGAAGAGGTAACTATAATCTCCTCCGACTCAGAGCCTTTGCCAAAGCACAAAACCCGCCAGGTGACCCGGAAAGTAAGATTTTCACATCCCTTAGCTTATCAAGATCCTCAATTTCTTTTGAAGCAACAACAGCTTGAGAACCGGAGGCAAACCCGGACAAGTAAGGATGTGGAGCTCTCTTCCGGCTTACCTGACGTAAGCAGGAAGCGTCGAACTGAGGTCATCTCCGCTTTGCGTTCTGTTTATCCTTTGGCGGGTTTAATTCATCAGCCTCTCAATTCATCTGACTCCAATTATCAGGATACCTCTCCTTCTTCTGGCGAGTCTATGCAATCCAACATGCCGGCCTTCAAGACTGCCCCTGGGTAATGTACCTTTGCTATCCTCACGCTCTGCCTTACTCATATTTTGTACTCATCCCTTTGTTTTATTCACAGTGTGCAGGCGAAGCCCAGTAAGAGGGCAAAGAAGAATAAGCCGATTGAAGACCCGGTAGCAACGGAGCCGGAACCCGGAACCACTGCCCCTGATGCTTCTACTCATCAACCTCCTCCTGAGCCGGCTCATGACATTCCGACACCATCTTCCGGCCCGCCTCAAGAAAGCACTCTTGATAGCTCCGATAAACCGGAAATTCCTAGCCCGGTCCAGACGGCTGAACCGGAAGTTGAATTCTTGAAAAGCCAGTATGTTGAGCCGGGGCGGCCTACTCCTTCTTGCCAGATGTACCGCTAAGGAAGAACTTGTCAAAAGCCGGAAGACCAAACAGGACATCGCTGATTATGCCCACTTAAGCATTGGCGATATAGTCTCAGGCTATCTGAATCAAGTGCATAACAGTCGCGACCTGGAAATTGACATGGTGAAACAGATATAGCATAAATCTGAGGTATAGCTTATAATATTTCTCCTGAATCTTACTTACTGTACCAGCCCCCAAGTCTACTGCTTATAGGTAAATATGTCGTAGACTTAAATACCGGCTTACTGTTAGCTCACCCGGTTTACAAGAAAGTATATTTAACCCGGCTGTAATATAGCAACTTTTAAACAAGCGATACACATTAGCCACCAAGTGTCAAGTATTTTTACTTGTAAAGTGCTTGAGACTTTAATATGCATAATCTGACATTATAAAGTAAAATTTTCTTCAGCATACATTAGCCCCCAAGTGTCAAGGGTCTTTACTTGTAAAGTGCTTGAGACTTTAATAATACCTTACCATATCCTTACTTGTATCCCGGCGTCATTGCAGGTCTCCAGCAGTCAATTCGAATTGCAAATTGTTGACCTGAAGACCCGGCTGGCGGCCCAAGACCTTGAGATTCAAAAAGCTGACTCCAAATTCGCATTCAGCATCTCTGAGCAAGAAAATTTGAAGAAGGATTTTGACTCGGAGAAGAAGGCCTTGGCGGATGAAAAATCTTCACTTGTGACCCGGGCCGAGACAGCAGAAGCAGCTCTTGCCGAAGCAACTGCTGAACTGTCCAGCTTAAAGCACCAGATATCCCAAATGGTCTCAGCCATTTTCGGTAAGTTACTATGTGTAACTTTTGAACATCACCATGATTCATTTGATAACTGTTTCAGATATGATCTCCGGCTTAATCTTATATGCATAAACGCGGGTCCCAGGAGTACCAACCTAAGCGAGAACATCTTGATCAAACTTAAGGCGGTGTACACTCTAGTGGAACAGGTTGTACCGGGTCACAACGCGTTTTGGCCGTTGTGGCTTTATCAAATGATACTCCTTATCTCCTGCAGGATGTGCTCAAACGGCTTGCCGTGTTACCTCAACAGATTCAGGAGTTAAGGCGAGCATCTGGTAGAGCCGGGGCCATAGCCGCCTTAAGCCGGGCCAAAGCGTTGGTTCCAGAGCTAGACTTAGGTGATGTTGCTCTTGGATATCCTAGCTTAAAGGAGGACGGCTCTGCATTCAATGAATCGGACTTCACCGCCTGCGTGAGAGTCATACGTCCTGTGGCCACCATCATCGGCAACGATATTGATCTTACAAAGTACCAGCCGGGTTATGACAGCGAGAATCGGAGGATTCCAACTTCGCATTATGATGATGTCAGCCTGATCCCTCCAACTCGTAAGCATACCTTTGCTCCTGAAGTTGACCCGGCCAGTTTAATAGATGCTGAAGCTGAGTTTGAAGCCTTAAGTAGCATTGACTGGACCTCGTCAACCTTCCAGGACAAAGCAGCGATTTAAGAGGCGGAGAAGGATAACCCGGAGTCGTCAAGTCCACCAAAGGAGTAACCCGCCTGGCACTAAGTCTCTGAAAAAATAATGCCTCATTATTCAGACTCGGGGAGTCTTGTGATAGGGTAGAAAAACTTCTTAACTCTGTCATGCCTTCACGCACGTTCTTCTTTCCTTTCCCTGTCTTTTCCTCCTCAGACGCGGGATCATCGGTAGTATCAGAATCGGCATATTTAACCAAAGCCGCCATCAGCTTTCCCATGTCATTGCAATCACGCTTAAACGCCCCGGCTTCAGCCGCACAAAACGACAATTACGATGGAGCATAAGTACCGCAGAACGGCGTCCATCTTATCAGATGAATGTATTATTTCCTTGACCCGGTGCACCCAATGAGTTGTGGACTCACCCTCCTCCTGCTTACAATTGGTCAAATCCACAATGGACATAGATTGCTTGCAAGTATCCTTAAAGTTCTGGATAAACCGGGCCTTTCACTCGGCCCATGAACTGATGGAATTGGGAGGCAAACTTTTCAACCAAGATCGGGCCATTCCATCTAACATCATGGTGAAATACTTAGCCATTGTCGCGTCGCTGACTTCCAATAACTCCATGGCCATCTCGTAACTTTCAATCCATACCCCCGGCTCTAAGTCGGCCGTGTAATTCGGCACCTTTCGAGGTCCCTTGAAATCCTTGGGCAGACGCACATCTCGCAGAGCCGGCACCAGACAAGGGACACCACCGGTTCTAGTGGCCACTCCTGCTCCAACAGAAGTCGTTGGATACTCTGGGAGACCATCATATGCCGTCTGCTGAGCCGCTAATTGAGCCGCCCATTCATCCTCCTGACGAAATCGATCCTGCACCGGGTTATAGCTATCGGGTTGGTTACGACGATGGGCATTGCTTGATAAAGCTTCTGACTCCATGTGCCTGCTGTAACTCGGACTCCGGTTTGGACGAGGTGCTATCCAAGGCTGAGGAGTGGAATGAATCATGTCCCCGCCAGAAGAATAGGTCTCTTGCTGTGCCAAGGCCGTCTAAAGAAGATCCCTAACCCTCCGGGTTTCCACCGCCGTCGGGTCATCACCATCCACTGGAAGAGCCGCCAGAAGCGTCGATGCTGCTATCAGGTTCTCCATGGGGTTGGAAAAGTGGCCCGGAGGTGTCGGTATGTATCAGGGCGGGGCCATGCTCCCGTGCAGAGGTGCCATCTCTTGAGGCTGAACCGGCCCTCCGGCTCCGAGTGTCACAAATTGATTGGCTTCGGGCGGATTGCTAGGACCAGCTCCGGGTGTCGTGAAAAGATTCCGAGGATCGTAAACCGGAGGCAGACGGGACTGGGTCTTCTGATGTCTCCTTCTCATCACCTCATTGGACGCATCCAGACTCATATTAAGCTGGAAAGCCTCTGACTGGAGATGCTGCGCCCGTGCATCCAAAGCCGCCCGTTCATGACTAACTTTGGTGTCCTCACCGCCAAGGCCTCCTTGGCGAGGCTATCTCCTCACGCACCTTTGCCACCTCCGGCGTAATGCTCATCTGGATTTGCAGGAATAACCGTGGTGGTTAACAGGCCGTCAACTTGTCCATAAGGTCTATCGGACTGAGCGGCGGTATGTGGGGCCTCTTGCCCCCACTCTCGACCAGACGTCATTGTTGTCGCAGTAGAGTTTTGGTCGGGTTGGGTACCAGCCATGAAGACTCCTGCCCAGCTTGGCGGCTCATAGCAATCTGGAACGCTAGAGTCGTCGAGAATAGCCCCTAGCATGCCTTCTTGGACACGATCTGAGAGAATACATTGAACCGGAGGACGAATCATCATCTGATGGGACGGCCGTCTCTTCGCCATCTTTAGATCCTTCAGAAAGTGCCTCTCCATGAATACAGCCCACAAAGGCATGCTTCATGGTAGGTTGAATCTGGGCGGGTCTCGCACGTTGAGCCGTCTCAATGAGGTCGGTGCAGCTGTCCGGCTCTGGGCCCGGCTCACCAATCTGGCTGATGAAGACGTGGATTCCGCCAAAGGGGACCTGGTACCCGTACTCAATTGAGTCGGCCTCGGGGCCCCAGCCTTCGTTGTCGATGTAGATCTTGTCGCGACGACTCTTGGTCATCCGGCCCACTGCGTATCCCTTGAGCCCTTGAAGCTGCCCTTCAAGAACTCAAATCCACTGCGGCCTGGCGGCCCCATGGTGGGCGCCAACTATCGTGGAATTGTCACGGCAGATGTCCTCTTGCAAGGACTTAGTCGTGGATCCATCGCAACTAGGAAGCTTAAAGGGGTTAATCGGGACAAAGGACACGAGAGGTTTTATACTAGTTCGGCCGCTTATGGTGAAGGTCAGGCCTACGTCTAGTTGGGTTGGTATTGCTTGAGGTTTCGATGACCATGGAGCGAGATACGCTATGCCCCGTTCTCGATTGGTTGTTTCTTGCCCTAAGCCGCTAGCGGGTCGTCCCCTTATATACACGGGTTGACGCCCTGCGGCCTACAGAGTCTCGGCCGGCTCATAAACAGTGTCCGGCTCGGTGACTAGTTAATTCTACCTTACGATACAAGTCATGCCATCATGGCGGTTTACCACTACGGGCCTTAAGTCGCATGTGGGCTTTAGACCCTTTATTGAACCGCCACCTTCACGCTTGGTCTTGGGCTTCTTCTGATGAATCCCTCTTTGCGTAACCCGGCCCCTCATGGGCGGCTTACACAAATAGTTATATCCCCAACAAGAGGCGAGAACTCTAATTCAAGACCTGGAGGAGACCTTCGAAAGCCTGCGCCAGGTAGACTTGCGGCTTAGCCCTGAGAAATGCGTGTTCAGCGTCCCTTCCGGCAAGCTGTTGGGTTTCCTAGTGTCCCACAGAGGGATTGAGGCGAACCCGGAGAAGGTCAAGGCAATCGAAGACATGAGTCCACCACAAACCCTCAAGGAGATGCAAAAGCTCGCCGGTCGCGTGACTCGTTGGGGCGTTTCATCTCCAAGCTGGGAGAGCATGCCCTGCTGTTCTTCAAGCTGATGAAGAAGAAGGGCCCATTCGAGTGGACTCCAGAGGCCGACCAAGAGTTTCAAGACCTCAGCAGATACCTGACCAGCCCTCCGGTGATGGGAGCGCCCCGACCTCTCAAGCCCCTGGTGTTGTACCTTGCCGCCACCCCTTACTCCGCCAGCGCAGCTCTGGTGGCGGTCCGAGAGGAGCGCCGGGTCAGGGATGCGTCACGCCAAGCCGCACCCTCAGTCGGGCTGGCGCAAGACCCAGAGGGCTCCGCAAGGGCTGCAGCGACGCCAGCAAAGGACCAGGCTCAAAAAGACGGCGCACTTGGGCCTGCGGAAGCCCCAACGAGCGACCGCGCTTTGGGGGCTTCGTCATCTCAGGAGACGCCCCAACCTCCGGAAGCTGCGAGCCTCGTCAATGCACCCGCCCTCGTCGAGCACCCTATGTATTTTGTCAGGTGTTGCGGCACGCGAGGGCGCAGTACCCCATGCCTCAGAAGCTCCTGCTCGCGCTCTTGGTGGCCTCACGCAAGCTGCGGTACTACTTTCAAGGTCACCCCATCAAGGTCGTCTCGGCCTACCCGTTGGAGAGGGTGCTCAGGAGCCCCAACTCCGCCGGGAGAGTCGCTGAGTGGAACATCGAGCTACAGGCATTCCAGTTGGAGTTCAGCACAACCAGGGTCATCAAGGGAGCCGCGCTCGCTGATTTCGTGGCAGAATGGATGGACGCCACGGGCTTGAAGAAGGCAAGGATCGGTCCCTCTCACCGGGGAGTGAAGTGCCAGAAGGCTGTGTTATGTATTTCGATGGTGCCTTTGCATGCCAGGGCGCGGGGGCTGGAGCAGTGCTCATCTCACCCACTCAGGACAAGCTTTACTACGTCGTGCAGCTCTGCTTCCAGCAGGGCGAGAAGGTCTCCAACAACATAGCAGAGTACGAAGGCCTCATAGCTGGCCTCAAGGCTGCGGTGGCCCTGGGGGTGAAGCGCCTCACCATTAAGGGCGACTCGCAGCTCCTCGTCAACTTCTCCAATAAGGTGTACGAGCCAAAGGACGAGCACATGGAGGCGTACCTCGCGGAGGTGCGCAAGATGGAGAAGCAGTTCCTGGGCCTGGAATTGCAGCATGTGCCCCGCGGCACCAACAAGGAAGCCGACGACATCGCCAGGAGAGCATCCAAGCGGCTACCCCAAGAGCCTGGCGTCTTCGAGGTGTGGCTCTTCAAGCCATCGACAACACGGCCACTTTCAAGAACAGTGCTGCCTCGGGAGGAGCTCCCTCAACCACCTGCTTCAGGAGCCCCGGCCTCCGGCCCGACCTCGGGAGCACGCTTACTCTTGGCGTTCGAGCCTCAGGAGGGGTGCTGGACTAGGGAATTCAAGGAGTACCGGATGCAAGGGATGCTGCCGGAGAAGGAGGAGGATGCGGAACGTGTGGCCCAGCAGGCCATGGCATACTGCGTCCAGGACGGTGAGTTATACAGGAAACGGGCAAATGACGTTTCCCTGCGTTGCATCTCCAGGGATCAGGGGAAAGAGTTGCTGGCCGACATACACGGCGGGGACTGCGGGCACCACTCGTCGTCACGGACCCTCATCGCAAGGTGTTTCGCAGCGGATTCTACTGGCCTACGGCACTCAACGACGCGACAGTGCTGGTGAAGTCCGGCGAGGCCTGCCAGTTCCACGCCAAGCAGATCCATCAGCCGGCTCAGGGCCTCCAGACCATCCCACTCTCATGGCCATTCGCGGTCTGGGGGCTGGATATCTTGGGCCCGTTCCCTCGAGCGCCTGGGGGCTACCGCTACCTCTATGTCGCCATCGACAGGTTCACCAAGTGGGCGGAGGTAGAAGCCGTCCGCACCATCCTGGTCGGCTCCGCGGTCAAGTTCATCAAAGGTATCGTGAGCCGGTTTGGGTTCCCCAACCGCATCATCACCGACAACGGCTTGCAGTTCACTACCAATCTCTTCAAGATGTATTGTGCTAACCTTGGAACGCAGATCTGCTACGCTTAGGTGGTGCACCCCCGGAGCAATGGCCAGGCCGAACACGCCAACGCAGAGGTCCTGAGAGGCCTCAAGACCAGGACCTTCAAGAAGAAGCTCGAGGCCTGCGGCAGGGGCTAGCACGACGAGCTTCAGTCCGTGTTGTGGTCCATCCACACCACTGCCACCAAGCCAATGGGCGATACCCCATTCTTCCTCGTCTACGGAGCATAGGCGGTTCTCCCTCATGAGGTCAAGCATCGCTCCGTGCGGGTCCTGCGTATGATGAGGCACAGCAGGATGCCATGCGGGGGATGGACCTCGTGCTGGGACAGGAACGCCGCCGTGAAGCCACGCTATGGGCGGCAAGATATCAGCAGGCATTGCGACGGTACCACTGTCACAGCGTCTGCTCTAGGATGCTCGAGGTGGGTGACCTTGTCCTAAGGCGGGTGCTCTCCAGGGAAGGGTTGCATAAGCTCTCACCCATGTGGGAGGGCCCGTTTAGGGTCGCCCGTCTCCGAACTTTGGCGCCGTGTGCACAGAGGCAGGGCCAGGGTACCCATCCGAGCGCTGGAACATCCAGCACCTCCGGAAGTTCTACCCATGAAGAAAGGCTCAGTGCCTGTGAAGAAGGCCCCGTGCCTGTGAAGGTCTCCGCTCGTCACACTCTCATGTAATAATGAGTGGGGCTGTACATGCCCCGGAGTCTCAGGAGTGCCGCCCTCGGGCCTTTGGGGCTCCCTCCCATGTCCTAGTGGTAGCACTGAGCTCCGCGCTGGTGAGAAGACAAGAAGACTACACTAGGTGTCGGACGCGGCTTTTCATTTGCTTTCCGTAGTTGGCTTGCCCCTCTTTAATCCAAATTTGCTTTCTGGTATTACTTGCTGATCTTGTTCCATCGACTTCTGCCTCTGTTCCTACCTTTGGTACTTTGTTTGACCTGTACCCTCTCTCGCGTCCCTCGCGAGGGGGCTGGACAGGTGCCCTCGTGCCCTCATGAGCGTCTCGTGCCCTCGTGAGTGTCCTGCCTGTTTTTTGCGAGGCACCCTCGTTCGTGCTGCAAGCTGGCGCACCTCTCCCAATCTGTGCCCCTCGGGTACCGCGATACGAGGCGCTGGGTCGTGGCCAGAGGCGCCTGCGACCAGGGCTCGGATCTCCTAACAAACTTTTGCAGTTCCTCCTCGCCAGGTACTGAGGAACGCCCGCCTCGTGAGGCGGAAACTACTTCAAGCGCGTCAAGCTAAGTTATTCCTACGTGCCTACATAAAACATTGATATTGTGACGCGGCACAGGAACGATAAACACAGCATAACAACTTGGAAGTCATAGTTTGTTGCATGCCCCCACGAGGCCCCATACTTGTCTCTCTCAATGCAGGAAGGAAAAGAAGAACGAAGCAAAAGCAATGCGTGCCTTGCAGCAGTTCGCAAGGAGCGATCCGTGATGCCCTCCTGGGCTCAGCCAGACCCCACCTCGCGCTTCACCGGGGTGCAACGACGAGACGACCCGCTGTCGCCCTCGAAGCGGGCGCGGCGGCGTGGCGGCTAGTTGCAGCGCCACCTCGGGGAAACTCGATGCTTGGTTTTAGTTCTATAGACTGCTCATCCCGTCGTGTCCTGAGACGAGATACGTGCGGCTTCTATCAGGGTGTCGACACGCCGGGAGGCTTTGCTGGTTTAGTTTCACCATTGTCGAAATGTCTTGTAACCGGGATTCCGAGACTGGTCGAGTCTTCCCGGGAGAAGGAACATCCTTCGTTGATCGTGAGAGCTTATAATGGGCTAAGTTGGGACAGCCCTGCAGGGTTTGAACTTTCAAAAGCCGTGCCCGCGGTTATGTGGCAGATGGGAATTTGTTAATATCCGGGTATAGTAAACTTGAAGTAAACTCTTCTAAAATACACCAACCGTGTGCGTAACCGTGATTGTCTCTTTTCGGGGTTGTTCGAGAGGAGAACACGGGTTTTGGGTTATGTTTGATGTAAGTAGGAGTTCAGGATCACTTCTTGATCATTACTAGTTGACGACCGCTTGTTAAGCTCCTCTTCGCTCTTGTTTCGTAAGTTAGCCACCATACTTTGCTTAGCCGCTGCTGCAACCTCACCACTTTACCCCTTCCTTACCCATTAAGCTTTGCTAGTCTTGATACCCATGGTAATGGGATTGCTGAGTCTTTGTGGCTCACAGTTTACTACAACAACAGTTGCAGGTATAGGTTATGCGATGCTCATGACGCGAGAGCGATGTTTACTTGTGTTGGAGTTCTTCTTCTTCGTCGTCGATCTTGGGTTAGGTTCCTGGTCGGCAGCCTGAGTTTTTGTTTATGTTTCATCCGTAGTCGGATGTTGTTCTCATGTATGTTGATGTATTCTTGGGCGTTTGTGCCTTATGTATGTATCCCCAACTATTATGTAATGGTATGATGTAATGATATCCACCTTGCAAAAGCGTTTCCAATATGCGTGTCTATCCTTGGTGGGACCTTCGAATCACTCTCGGATAGGGTCGCATATTGCGCGTGACAAGTTGGTATCAGAGCCTCGACCAACCATAGGAGCCCCCTTGATTGATCGTGTAGTTTGGTCGTTGTCGATTCTAGAAAAAAACTTTTCGGAGTCTAGTTATATCGGAGAGTAGGACTGACTTTTACTCGTCAGACCCCTTCGTCGCTCTGGTGAGAAATCTTGACATTGGTGTTTCGACTTACTTCTCTTCCCCTTCAAATTTTTTCTTTAGGATCACGCGGTTAGTTTTTGTTCATTGTCCATCCTCTTTTCAATCCGGTGTGCTTCTCTTCGAGTGGTTTCGATCCTCGTCATCCTTTGCAAGATTAGTCGTCAGTTCTTTCTCTTTCGACGTTGTTTCGCTGTCCAAAGTTGTCCTTTTTTTCACCCGCCCACCCCTTTTCTTCTCGGAACCGGAGTCTGTAATTGAGGGAGTCCCGGACTAGGGGGTGTCCGGATAGCCGGACTATCGTCACGGCCGGACTCCAAGACTATGAAGATACAAGATTGAAGATTTTGTCCCGTGTCCGGATGGGACTTTCCTTGGCGTGGAAGGCAAGCTTGGCGATACGGATATGTAGATCTCCTACCATTGTAACCGACTACGTGTAACCCTAACCCTATCCGGTGTCTATATAAACCGGAGGGTTTTAGTCCGTGGGGACGGAGAAACGATCATACCATAGGCTAGCTTCTAGGGTTTAGCCTCCTTGATCTCGTGGTAGATCTACTCTTGTACTACCCATATCATCAATATTAAACAAGCGAGGGTAGGGTATTACCTCCATCGAGAGGGCGAACACAGGTAAAAACATCGTGCCCCTTGTCTCCTGTTACCATCCGCCTAGGCATACGATTCGGGACCCCCTACCGAGATCCGCCGGTTTGACACCGACATTGGTGCTTTCATTGAGAGTTCCTCATGTCATCACCGATAGGCCCGATGGCTCCTTCGATCATCAACAACGACATGGTCCAGGTGAGACTTTTCTCCCGGACAGATCTTCGTGTCCGGCTTTACTGCTGCGGGCAATTAAGCAGCCATCCGGAGCAGATCGAAAGCTACGCCCCAGCCATCGTGTCAGATTTGGAAGTTTAAACTATACGGCCGATATCCGCGGAGACTTGATCTTCGACGGATTCGAGCCGCAATAGCGCGCCGCCTTTGTCTCGATGGGCATGATCTAGCTCTCGGCCGAGCGGTGCCACAGGCGCTTGTCGATATCCGCTCCGACCCTTAATCCGGGCGGATTCCCGATCGAGGGCGAGTGGTTGGACACCGCCTCGGGGCTACAATCTCTCTGGCGATCGAGCTGAACTCCATCCCTGTCGCCAGCGAAGACCTCGACTCCAGTGCCGGACTCCTCTCCGGACTCGAACCCTCCGCGCCCTTGCCAATCGAATCCGATTGGGCGCCCGTTATGGAGTTCACGACGCGGACATCTTTTCAAAGACTCGCCCTTTGGCGACATCCTGAATTCACTAAAGTCTCTCTCTTTATCCGGAGAGCCTGGCTGGACTCTTGGCAGGAAGGTTGGGATGCGGACGATGAAGAAATTCAACGCCCACCCACCACCCACTTGGTAGCCCTTGTCGATGATTTAACCGACATGCTGAACTACGACTCGAAGACATCGGCGGTATGGGCGATGATGCGGAGGCGACCAAGACCCAGCGCCTACGAGGCACTGGAAGGCCACCTCGTCATATGACATATATATGGTGGACATCCCAAAAGATGGGAACAGCGATGGAACAACGGAGGATGACCTCCAAGAAAGCGGCCGAGCGTCGGCGTCGGTGGCGCGCTCTAAATCCTGCCATAATAAAAATGGTGATTACGGCACGGGAGATAATAACACCAGACGGTGCGAAGAGAACCCCTCCGGCGGGACTCGGCGCGGGAGGAGGGAGAAGCAAGTCCGCCTGACGGTCGACATGAAAAGAGGTTGAGGGCGATAATTATCGCCTCCCTCCGAAGATGAGGCAAGCCTCGGCGACGACCAGTTTGTCGTGCGTGAGGATCCCGCCGTACAGGAGCGTTTCAATCGCAGGCTTATAGCCACGGCTAGCAGCCTCAAGTAAAAGCAGCAACTACTTAGAGCTGATCAAGTCCTGCTAGCTGACAGATGGTGAAGTCCTTGCGGCGAAGAGTATGAACTCGAACGCCCCTCCAAAAGCTACCCCAAACACAGGCCGTTGCCTCGACTAGAGGAGGAAGCACCCAAGTCACCGGCGCATGACATGGCAGACCGGCCACCTCGTGGCCGCGACAGAGAAGCCTCTCGGCCCTCCGCTCAAGACACACCCCGACGCCGCTCAAAAAGCACCAAGGCACGGAAAAGCGCGCGGACTTTCGAGATATATTGGAGGATAAGGCAAAACATACAAGATCGATCTACGGATCGCGTGGGCGCCCAGCAATGCGGGATGATCACCGTCGCGCGGATACAACAAAACCGGTCGGGCGAACCACGATGAACAAAGCTCATATGAGCTACGTCGTGATATAGCCCTATCTGAGGCGTCGCACACCCACTATGCTTCACGGATGAAGTAATGGATCATCAAATCCCGAGGGCTTCAAGCCCGTAAACATCGAATCATACGATGGTACCACAGATCCTGCGGTGCGGATCGAGGACTATCTCCTCCATATCCACATGGCCCGGTGATGATCTACATGCCATCAAATACCTCCCACTCAAGCTTAAAGGACCAGCTCGACATTGGCTCAATAGCTTGCGGCGGAATCAATTGGTTGTTGGGAGGACATGGAAGCCGCATTCCTTGATAACTTCCGGGGCACATATGTGCGACCACCGACGCCGATGACCTTAGCCACATAATTCAGCAGCCGGAAGAATCGGCGGAACAATTACGGACTCGGTTCCTAACAAAGAAAAATCAAATCGTTGATTTGTCCGGGATGCACGAGGCCCTTGCAGCCTTCAAACATAACATCTGCGACGAGTGGCTTGCCCGGCACCTAGGACAGGAAAAGCCGAAATCTATGGCAGCCCTCACAACCCTCATGACTCGCTTTTGTGCGGGAGAGGGCAGCTGGCTAGCTCGAAGCAACAACTTGGCCAAACATCACGATAGTCCGGATACCAAGGACAGCAGCGTCATAACAAGAACAAAGCGCCGCGTGCCGGCGATAATACTGAAGATACGGCCGTCAATGCCGGATTCGTGAGGCTCTAAACCGGTCAGTGGAAGAAGCCATTCAAAAGAAATACCCAGGGCCCGTCCAACTTGGACCGAATACTCGATCGCTTGTGCCAGATACATGGCACCCCCGAAAAACTAGCCAATCACACCAACAGGGATTGTTGGGTGTTCAAGCAAGCAGGCAAGTTAAGTGCCGAACTCAATGACAAGGGGCTGCATAGCGATGACGAGGAAGAGCCCGGGCCGTCGAACAATAGAGGACAGAAAGGTTTTCCCACACAAGTGTGAACGGTGAACATGATATACGCAACCCACATACCCAAAAGGGAGCGGAAGCGTGCACTACGGGACGTATATGCGATGAAGCCAGTCGCCCCAAAGTTCAACCCATGGTCTTCCTGCCCGATCACCTTCGATCGAAGGGACCACCCCACTAGCATCCGTCACGGCGGCTTTGCCGCATTGGTTCTTGACCCAATTATTGGCCATTTCACCTCACCGAGTCCTGATGGGCCGGCGGTAGCAACTGAACCTGCTTTATCGGGATACGATGTGCAAAATGGGCATAGACCCCTCGAGGATTAAACCTACAAAGACTGACCTTTAAAGGCGTCATACCGGGTGTAGAGGCCAATTGTACTGGCTCGATCACACTCGAAGTGGTCTTCGGATCTCCGGATAACTTCCGGCGAAGAGTTAATCTTCGACATCATCCCATTCGCGGCGGCTATCATGCCTTTGCTCGGACGAACCGCATTTGCAAAGTTCAATGCGGTGCCGCACTATGCATACCTCAAGCTCAAGGCGCGGACCCTCGAGGAGTAATCACGGTCAATGGAAACACCGAACGCTCTCTCCGAACAGAGGAGCATACGGCGGCCCTCGCGGCGGAGGTGCAAAGCAGCCTCTCACGGCAATTCTCGAGTCCGGCCGCTAAGCGTCCGGACACCGCCAAGCGCGCCCGGAGTAACCTGCGACAAGACCACCTGGCACGATTCAAGCACGAGTAGCAATCCGGCCCCAACCCCAGCCCTCGCGAAATTACGAAGCTAGTATTACTCGTACATAATTACGCTCTGGAGATACCATGGGCATATGGGAGGGGCAAGACAACGGCACGCCAAGAATGCGACTCGACCGCACCAGGGGCTCCCGTTTGTGTCATTTCTTTTTTATTTTTCCTTTTTTTTCTTTTTTTTACTTTCAGGACTCCGTCTTTGAGAAGTCATGTCCGGCACCTGAATCGCCGAACTCACGATGCAACAGCCAGGGAAGCGGAAAGCCACGTCGAGTGTTGTGTGGTCTCTATTATGCGAGCATTATACCTGTTTTACATATCATCAAGCAGCTTACCCCACGGAGGGGACATGTTAGATAGTCCCATCCCTTGCTTATCGCACTATTTGTATCGTTCTTCTTCCATTGCAGTACCTTTTGAATAAACAATACATAGCTTTTGCTTATTATTGCTCTACTTCCTTTATATATACATATGTTCATTTCACGACATGTTGCAACCGTACAATTTGGTGCAGCCAATACACCGAGGGCTTAAGTATCCAAAAATTATGGTGTGATAAGTCCGAACACTTTCACAAGTCGGCACCCGAACTTATAGTATTATATGAATTGGCTCCGAATCATGTCTTGGGTCAATAGTTGGGTTTGCCCGGCTCCCATGTTTTGGTGCCTTACGTTCCGCTATATCGGCTAAGGTAGCACCGGGAGAACCACTGCGATTGTGCCCCAGTTATGTTGGGTCGAGCACCTTAGTGGAGAAAGCTAAAACTGACCGTCATGATAGGGCGAGAGCCGGTCGCTGTTCGAGAGGTTTTTTCCGGGTCCCTAAAGACTTATGCCGCTTAGAGCGAGGAACCGGAATTGTCCGGCCAAAGGCGTGGATAAGCGCCCGAACTTCGGTCTTCCGAATACTAGGGGCTTCGCCAAAATTTAAAATTATAGAATTCTATGGCTAAGTGAGAGTGTTCAAGCATTATAAGTCCGGTTGCCTTGTTACGTTGTGTTGAGCGCCTCCTAGATGGACCCAAGAATGGGAACAAGAGTGCTCAAGTTTATCCCGAACACCCCAGCACTCGTGGCATGGGGTTGAAGCCAACGACTTGCCATCTCTCAAATTTGATAAGCGGCCGCACACAAGGTAATATTTTAAATTAATAAAAGCGTAGCTTAAGCGCATATGAACAAGTTTTCAGCGTCTGAGGATAACAAATGCGAGTTTATTCAAAAATTACATCTTTGGAGAACTCATCCGCTATTCGGCGGGCACCCTTGAGGAGGCCCTCATAGTACATTTCGGCGTCACGATGCTCATGGCCCTTGAGGCCCGTCCGTCACAAGCCTCTCCGCATCCAGCTTGCCCAGTGCACTTTAGCACGGGCAAGGGCCAACCGGACACCTTCAATGCAGACGGGCGCTTGATGACTTCAAGCCGCAGACGAGGCATCCACCAGCCGCTGCACCAAGCCGAAGTAGCTCCCGGGCATGGCCTCCAATGGCCACAGCCGCGCTATAAGGCCCTTCATGGCCTGTTCGGCGACCTTATGGAGCTCGACCAGCTGTTTCAGCTGGTCACTCAGCGGCACCGGATGGTCGGCCTCAGCATACTGAGACCAGAACACCTTCTCTGTGGAGCTCCCCTCCTGGGTGCGGTAGAATGCGGCAGCATCAGACACACTACGGGGCAAATCTGCGAATGCTCCTGGAGAGCTCCGAATCCGGGTAAGTAACAGGTAATTGACTTTTACATTATTGCTTTGCATAAAGAATGCCTTACCCGCCGCTATCTTCTTTAGTGCTTCAATTTCTTGGAGGGCTTTTTGGGCCTTGGCCTTAGCAGCTTTGGCACTCTCAAGAGCTGAGGCAAGCTCGGACTCTCGGGTCTTCGAGTCACGCTCCAAACCCTCGTGTTTTTTCACGAGAATCTGGAGCTCTTGCCGCACCTCCGCCCGGCGCCTCCCCTTCTCTCGCTCGGTGCGTTCCGCGGCAGCTTTGTTTTGACCCACGGACACCGCTTCCTTGAAGTCGCCACCTGCGTTAAGTGGCCCCTGCAGTACCCAAGTTATTCCTGTTATTTTTTGCAACCAAAGCCTTTTCTATAAGGTATTTCTTTAATAGGGTATTACTTACCTTCCTTGTCCTCGAGCTGCTTCTTGGCTTGTCCGAGCTAGTTCTCGGACCGCTCGAGGTTCTGCTTTAATACATTGACCTCCGCATCGGTCTTGGCAGAGGTCGGCCAGCGCCTGCATTCCCATATTGACATACTTATGTTAGACTCCTGCGTATATCTTTTTAGATCCTTAGTCCGGCTTTTCTTTCCGAACACGAACTAAGCATCGAGAACTCTTGTCTATGCGGTTATATTTTTACATATTCTAAAACTTACCTCAAAGCCTGTTAGAAGGCTGGTACAGGCTTCGGTCAGTCCGCTCTTGGCAGACTGAACTGTTCGGATCACCGCACTCATAACAGTGCGGTGTTCCTTCTTGATGGAAGCACTGTTAAGCGCCTCATGTAAGCTATCCGGTGCCTCCGGTTGGACGGAGGACACCGGCGTCTTACCCTTCTTGCGAAGGATCCGCTGTCCGGACTTCAGAACCACTGATGGTTCCGGCATGGAGTCTGGACGAGGGTCGGGCTTAGAGCCCCTGGGGGTCTTGCCCCCCACGCGCCTGGAGACCGGGAGGTCGTCTTGTGGCACCTCCTGCGCCTTGACCAAGCCCCCCTTGGGGCCCCACCACGGCGTCGTCCACAGCGTGAGGTGAGGAGGCGGTCGGAAGCGAAGTACTCTCCATTTCCGACGAGCCCAGGGACCCGCTCGATGAATCGGCAAACTCGCCCTTGGGAGGGCTGCACGGTTGTTCCACATTAGAGAACACTATACAATAATAAAAAGCCATGGGTATCCGGACACTTACGATCTCGCCAGGGGCTTGGCCCTTGTAGGCCAATCCTCCTCGTCGTCATCGACGTTGGTGGAGAAGTCCGGAGGAAGGGTTCTTCCCTTCTTGCACCCTCCGGCCTCCCCCGTTGGGGCGGCCTTCCTTTTCTTCTCCTCCCCCGCTGGGGGAGGAGCTTCTTCTTCTTCCTCCTCGTCTTCAGGAGAAGATTCCGCTTGAATCGGCGGCACTGGCGTCGGGAGCTCCTTGAGTTCCGTGACCTCCTTCTTGGCCTTCTTCTCCGGCACCACATGGGGCACGGGCAGCAGCCCGTTAATCGGGCGTCCTCCAGGTCTTCCGGCAAAGGAGCCGGACAGTTAATCTGTCCGGACATCTTCAGCCAGTCCTGTCAAAGATTATGGAGTTTTAGATCCCATGTAGAGTCAATCTATGAAAAAAGAATCCTGTAAAGGGTAAAATGACTTACCTCGCCGGCTTGACGCTGCGAGCTGTATCCGCGATCTTTGGTAGCGGACGCTGGGGCTTCGGCGCCCTTGAACAGCACCTTCCAGGCGTCTTCGTACGTAGTGTCGAAGAGCCGGCTCAAGGTTTGGTGCTGTGCCGGATCGAACTCCCACAAGTTAAAGGCCCGTTGTTGGCATGGGAGAATCCGGCGGATGAGCATCACCTAGATTATGTCGACAAGCCTAAGATTCTTGGCCACCAGGTTTCAGACGCATGTTTGAAGTCCGGATGTCTCGTCCGAATTCCCCCGTCGAGCCCGTCTCTTTCCATCACGAGCCGTGTGGGAAGCCAGATCTGGTCGGGGCCGCCACCCATTTGGTGTTGCGGGGCTCGGTGATGTAGAACCACCCGATTGCCACCCCTTTATTGTCTCCACGAAGGCGCCTTGAGCCATGGGACTTTGGCCATCTTTCCAACCATGGCGCCTCCGCACTCCGGCAGCGGTCGCCCACTACCTTCGGCCGAGCGTTGAAGATCTTCACCATAAGCGAAGTGGGGCTGGGCCTTGAGAGGAAGGCCTCGCACACGATGATAAACGCCGAGATGTTGAGGATGAAATTCGGGGCCAGGTCGTGGAAGTCCAGGCCGTAGTAGAACATAAGCCCCCGGACACATGGGTGAAGAGGAAAACCTAGTCCACAGAGGAAGTGGGGGAGAAACACCACCCTCTCACGGGGCCCAGGGGTCGGAATGAGCTGCCCCTCGTCGGGAAGCACATGTAGCGATGTTGCGGACAAGTATCCGGCCTCCGCAGATCTTCGCGATGTGCCCCTCCGTGACGGAGGAGGCCATCCACCTGCCTCCCGCTCCTGACATGATTGGAGAAAGGTTGAGGTGGGATGTGCGGACTTGGGCGCTGGAGCTCGAGTGCGCGGAAATGGATAAGCAAAGGAGGAAGAAGGCGTGGGTGAAGCGGTGGATCCTTATCCTTATATAGGCAGACGAAGCTATCGTCCCCACCAGACTGGTAAAACTCGCTTATTTCCCAAGCGCCCGTAATCAATGGCGCGGATGGGTTACCCACGTCCGTATTGATGAGAATCCCGGAATAAGGGGGCACGATCTATGCTTTGATAAGACGTGCCAAGGAAACCGCCTCGCTAAACACGCTGAGGTGGAAACAGTAAAAAACGATTCACATAAAGGACTGGCCTGTGCAAAAATTATTCTCTCTACGGTGTTATGTGGAACTTGTTTTGCAGAGCCGGACACTATCCTTGTGTTCAAAACCTTCTATGAAGTATTCGGAGGAGGAACCCACCTCGCAATGCCGAAGACAATCAACGCGTCGGACTCGTCGTCAATGAAGCCTGGTTCGAGACTCTTGAGGAGTCCCGGACTAGGGGTGTCCGGATAGCCGGACTATCATCACGGCGGACTCCAAGACTATGAAGATACAAGATTGAAGACTTCGTCACGTGTCCGGATGGGACTTTCCTTGGCGTGGAAGGCAAGCTTGGCGTCTGGATATGTAGATCTCCTACCATTGTAACCGACTGTGTAACCCTAACCCTATCCGGTGTCTATATAAACCGGAGGGTTTTAGTCCAGAGGGCGGAGAACAATCATACCATAGGCTAGCTTCTAGGGTTTAGCCTCCTTGATCTCGTGGTAGATCTACTCTTGTACTACCCATATCATCAATATTAATCAAGCAAGAGTAGGGTATTACCTCCATCGAGAGGGCCCGAACCTGGGTAAAAACATCGTGTCCCTTGTCTCATGTTACCATCCGCCTAGACGCACAGTTCGGGACCCCCTACCCGAGATCCGCCGGTTTTGACACCGATAGTAATCGAGTATCCATTCTACTCGTGCGAAGTCTTTGCATTCTTCCCTAATCATTTCAACCGGTGCTTTTCTCTTCAAGTTATTCGTCGATTCCTCGTTCAAGTTGCCTGTGTTTTTTCCCTCCCTCCCACCCCTTTTATTCCGGAATCTGAGCCTTTATTCGAGCAATCAATTTCAGTCGTGCGGAGTATCTTCAGTCTTTCCTCAGTTGTCTCAACCGGTGAAGTCTCGTCTAGTTCATCATTGTTCGTCACATTTTCTTTCCGGTGGATCCAAATTCAAGTATTTCATTGTCGATTGTATTCTTTCCCTCGGCTCAAATATTTCCCTCTGATCATTCGCCTCTCGCCATTTAATCCTTCCGGAGTGCTAAAGACATCTCAGAAGATTCGTATTTGCATTCAATTATTTCAAGGTTGTCACCTCATTCAAATCTTTCAATCGTTCTGGTGCATCATTTCTCATTCGATAATCCTTTCCAACGGTGTTTTTTTTTCAGTGGGCCCTAACCCACAGGTCTTTCCCAGGATCTTACCTGACTCTTCTAATTTTCCTGGAGTTATTCCCAAATCCTTCTCGAAGTTTGACGTAAGTATGAATTTCATCAGTCAGAGGCTTTCTCCAAGATCGCTTTCAAATTCTCTCATGGTCGGGTCAATCTTTCCTCTTTTCATTCTTCCGAAGAAGAGTTTTCCCCTAAATCGTGTATGTTCTCCCGAAGATTCTTGGTGCTAGCTCGATGTTATCCTATCAAATTGTTTCTAGTCGTGCATTTCTTTCCAATCATTCGACGCATTTTGGGAGTTGCTTTCTCTCTCGATCATCCGAAGGCCATCTTTTTTAGAAGATTTCTTCATCTAAGTTCTTGAATTTGTTCTCCAATTATTCCATATCCGTGCCCCTTCATTCCTCTTAATATTCTTACGGTGGTTCGCTCAAGATTTATTTTCGTTCTTATCACATATATTCATTCGGTTCTTTCCAATCTTACCGGTGGTTCATGAAGACCTTCCCAAATTTTTGCGCCATATCCCCCCTTAATCCTTTCCAACGCGAATAAGTTGTATGCTAATCCATTGCTTCTCATCAATATAATTGATGGAGGATACGCATAACATAATTCTTATTCTTGTTTCATCCAAGTGTTTAATTCTTTTCTTCCGGAGTTTGCTCGTGTTATCAATTTCTCAGATATATGTTGTTCATCTTTTCTTTCCGGAGTTCCAAGTTTTCTCGGTGATCTCATCTCGAAGCTCCATCTAAATCATCACAAGGCTTTTATCTTATTAGTTTCATCTTTCAGTTCTATCTCATCATTCTTTTGTTACCGGAGTTCTTCACGGTGGTTCATCATGATTTAATTCATTCTTCAAATGTTCATCAAGATTCTTGTTGGAGGAGCTCAAGTATCTTCTTCTTCTTGCTTCTCGAAGTGCAATTAATTCTTCGTATTCTTTTGAAGTGGAGTTTTTCATTTCTTAGTTATTCTCAGCTATTTCAACCATTTCCGGTTGTGGTCGGTTGTCACCTCGTAATTTTGAGATGTTTTCCATAAGTCCACAACAAGCTTATTCTTTTGTTGATTTTCTCAACAACTTCGTTCAACCTTTTCTTCGAAAGGATGCTTTTCATATTCATTTCATGCTGAAGGTTGTCATCTCCTTACCCGTTCTTCTCATTCCCCCATTTTCAAGTCTTCCGGAGGCATTGTGTTGTTCCCCTCATCAACTATCGTTCCATCTTGTCAATCTCAGTTCCAACTCTTTCCATGTTCAGCCGGAGTGGTGCCTAAATTTTGTCATCCTTATTCCTTTTCTAGCTTGTTCTAACCGGAGTGCTTTCAGAGTCCATCTTGTTTCGTGAGCTTTTGATTCTCGTCATTCCTCTCTTCTTCCCGAGTTCTCTCGACTCTTTTCAACTTATCTCTTCGTTCTTGTTTCACCTCATCCTTTTCCCCTTCTGTCTCGGTCCTAAGATCTCGGGACGAAATCTCTTGTTAGTGGAGGAGACTTGTAACGCCCCGGAACCGATGCGCCAGGTGTCTCCCAGTTTTTCGCCGTCATTGCCATGTCATTTGCTTGTGTGTTGCATTTTTCCATGTCATCACCTGCATTGCATCCTCATGTTTTTCAAAACTTGCATACGGTCTTTTCCCCGTTGTCTGTTTCGCGATCCGACACTCCCACACGCGCCCGTTGCACCTCTCAGACCTTGTTTCGTGAGTGGAATTTAAATGTTCTTGGAATGGGACGAAACTTGGCGTGCGGTGTTGTTTTAGAGTAGGTAGACCGCATGTCAATTTTTGTCGCATTTGGAGGTCGTTTGACGCCCTAACGGTTAACCGCGTAGCCTGAAACCCCTCTCTCTTTGCAGCCCAACACCCCTCCACCACAGCCCACTAGCCCATCCAAACCCCCTCCATGCTCTCGGTCGTTCGATCGTGATCGTGTGGGCGAAAACCGCTCCCCATTTGGACTCTCCTAGCTCCCTCTACCTATAAATATGTGATCCCCCCCCCCCCCGAAATCCCGCAGTCCAAACCCTAGCCCCCTCTCTTTCTCCGCGCCAGACACGTCCAGACGGAGCCAGACGCATCCGCCGCCGCGCCGGACCAATCAGGTCGCGCCGCTTAACCCTCCCCGCGCCCACATCGCCGCCGCCCGCCACAGGCCCAGATCCGGCCCGCCCGGGCCACCTTGGCCAGCGCCCGCCGCCTCCTCCACTCCCGCGGCGCCCGCGCCTCTGCGACCGCCCGCCCGCCCGCGCATCGCCCGACAGCGCCGCCCGAGCCCATCCCGTCCGTCGTCCTCTTCTTCTCCGACGAACCTCGTTCCGCGCGCCTCCAGATCCAGATCCAGTCAAAACCGAGGTTGACCCCCGGTTTTTTTCACTCCCATTTTCTCAGCATTTTGGTGCCCTGTTTTACATGCCATAACTCCTCATCCATAGGTTCTTCTTGCATGCATAATATGTCAAAATGTTTACCATGAGATGTTATCTATTTTGTTCCATTGGTTCATGTATGTTTGGGTTCATCTTGATGCCCTTATCATCGTTGCAAGAGTGCTATGTGATGTTATCTGTTGTAGTTTAACATAACTTGCTCTTTTGTCATTTTTATATCTTTTTGTGAAATTTTCTGTTGAGCATGATGTCTATATGTTTTGTGAGCTATAATATGTCGTGATTGCTGTGGTGCAATCCACTCTTCATCAAATACCGTGTGTGTTTTGAAACAAGCTTGCAAAATAGGCTCCATGATGTTGCTGTTTTCAGACTGATTTTGCCAAGTCATTTTCCTGTTACATTATGTTGCTATGTTAACTTGATGCTACAAGTCATTCTATGCATAATATGGAGATTATCACTAAGGATGTTTTGATCTAAATGTTATTATATATCCATCCACGCCATTGGTTGCAATTATGGATTGATGTAGCTTGTTGTTATCATGCTCCAAACTTGCTAAATAATGTTGTTGTCAGCCTGTTGCCATTAAGTTCAGTTTTGCCATGTGTTTTGCTAGTGATCCATGCACCCTTTGAACCTGCACTTGCCATTCTTAGCCTCATAATTATGTCTTCTTACTGTTGGTTATCTTCACATGCCATGAAATGCCTTGTGGTGAGTGGTACAAGCTCACCAACATGCCTACTTATCGTTGTTCCTGCCATGTGCTGTTATTTTCACCGTCTGAATCTGTCATATCACTTGTAATTTTGCATGGGTGCTACCATCTTTTCTATTGATCTTTGGAATAAGTTAAGTAATAGGAGTTTTGTTAATTGCTTTTAGTACTAGTATTCCATGCTCTAGTTTGCCATGATAGCTTGCTGTAACATGTTGTTCGATAGCTGTAAAGATTGCAACCTGATGTTATGTCTGTCTTGCTCAGTGAATTTCTACCAAGTCTGTGAACTGTTATTATTTGCAATCTTGCCATGTCCTTTTGAGCATGTTCTAGTGATTTCTGGAGTTAGCTCAGTGTTCATATTTGTCATGATTTACATGTACATCATGTTAATGCCTTTTGTTTTCATGTTGAGGTGTTGTAGCATATTGTTTTGATGTTTGCAAGATGCCAAGTTGTTGTTTTGGACAGCTTGTCCTTTAAACTTGTTTTGTGTGTATGTGTTGAACCGTTGCTCCGTTTTGACTGTGCTCTATATGAAACTTGTTTAGCTTCGCATGTAGTTTCATGTTATCTTCTTGCATCCATGTTTGGAGTGTGTTTGCTGGATGTTTGAATGCATTTTGTTTCAATGCCATGCTTAACTTGTTTTATTCATATTTTCTATGCCGTAGCTCTGAATTAAATGAACTTTATATGTAACTTGACTAGAATTTCGTGTAGATCATCTTGGTGCATCTTAACTTGCTGCTTAACAACTTGAACATAAGGTTTATTCAGATCTAGACCAATTTTGAAATTTGCATATGGGGACTTTCCGGAATTGTTATATGTTGTTTCTGGTCTCATTTAAACTTGCTTTGATGTGTTGTTCTTGTATGCATCATCTCTTGCCATAAGTAGCTTCATGTAGCCTTGTCATGCATTATACTTGGCTGAGCATCAGGTCATGTTTATGTGTTGTGTGTTTACCTTGTTGTTTGCTTCTTTCCGGTTGTGCTTCTTCTCAATAGTTCCTGTTTCGTTGCGATCGTGAGGATTCGTTCGACTACGCTTGGTTCATCTACGTGGCTTCGTCTTCTTCATGGACTCGTTCTTCTTCCTAGCGGGATTTCAGGCAAGATGACCGTCACCGTGGATCTCATTACTATCATTGCTATGCTAGTTGCCTCGATGCTATCGCTATGTCGCATTACCTACCACTTGCTTATCAAGCCTCCCAAATTGCCATGAACCTCTAACCTTTGTCACCCTTCCTAGCGAACTGTTGTTTGGCTATGTTACCGCTTTTGCTCAGCCCCTCTTATAGCGTTGCTAGTTGCAGGTGAAGATGAAGATTGCTCCATGTTGGATTATGTTTATGTTGGGATATCACAATATCTCTTATATCATTAATGCATCTATATACTTGGTAAAGGGTGGAAGGCTCGGCCTTATGCCTGGTGTTTTGTTCCACCTTTGTCGCCGTAGTTTCCGTCATATCGGTATTATCTTCCCGGATTTTGCGTCCCTTACGCGGTTGGGTATATGGGAAACCCTTGACAGTTCGCGTTGAATGAAACTCCTCAAACAAGGCCCAACCTTGGTTCTACATTTGCCTAACAACCCATTACTTTTCCCTTGGAAGTAATAAACCCGGGGGTCATCTTCATTTTAACCCCCCCCCCCCGGGCCAGTGCTTCTCCAAGTGTTGGTCCGAACTAGAGCCCCATGCAGCGCCACCTCGGGGAAACTCGAGGCCTTGTTTTAGTTGTACGGACTGCTCACCAGGTCGTGTCCTGAGACGAGATACGTGCGGATTCTATCAGGGTGTCGACACGCCGGGAGGCTTTGCTGGTTTAGTTTCACCATTGTCGAAATGTCTTGTAACCGGGATTCCGAGACTGATCGGGTCTTCCCGGGAGAAGGAACATCCTTCGTTGATCGTGAGAGCTTATAATGGGCTAAGTTGGGACACCCCTGCAGGGTTTGAACTTTCGAAAGTCGTGCCCGCGGTTATCTGGCAGATGGGAATTTGTTAATATCCGGTTATAGTAAACATGAAGTAAACTCTTCTAAAATACACCAACCGCATGCGTAACCGTGATTGTCTCTTTTCGGGGTTGTTCGAGAGGAGAACACGGTTTTTGGGTTATGTTTGACGTAAGTAGGAGTTCAGGATCACTTCTTGATCATTACTAGTTGACGACCGCTTGTTAAGCTCCTCTTCTCGCTCTTGTTTCGTAAGTTAGCCACCATACTTTGCTTAGCCGCTGCTGCAACCTCACCACATTACCCCGTCCTTACCCATTAAGCTTTGCTAGTCTTGATACCCATGGTAATGGGATTGCTGAGTCCTCGTGGCTCACAGTTTACTAAAACAACAGTTGCAGGTATAGGTTATGCGATGCTCATGACGCGAGAGCGATGTTTACTTGTGTTGGAGTTCTTCTTCTTCTTCGTCGATCTTGGGTTAGGTTCCTGGTCGGCAGCCTGGGCTAGCAGGGTGGATATTGTTTGAGTTTCTGTTTATGTTTCATCCGTAGTCGGATGTTGTTCTCATGTATGTTGATGTATTCTTGGGCGTTTGTGCCTTATGTATGTATCCCCAACTATTATGTAATGGTATGATGTAATGATATCCACCTTGCAAAAGTGTATCCAATATGTGTGTATATGCTTGGTGGGACCTTCGAGTCACTCTCGGATAGGGTCGCATATTGGGGTGACATGGTCATAGCCGCCGCTGGTGGAGTTGTCGCCGGAGGAAGAGCCATCGTAGCTTGACGAGCCACGGTCGGCTCCGAGAGCGGGTCCGCCTTCGTCCTCATCATGACCGTCACCAAGACCGAGCACCTCGTCTACGTTGTTGTCCTCAGGGCAGCACCCGACGCGGCGGACATCTTCTCCGAACACCCTCACGTAGAGGGTCGTGTTGCTTTCATACTTGAAGTGGAGGGTGCACCGCCTGCCCAGGCTGCACGCGCGGGCAAACATCTGCCAGCCGTGGGCTAGGGCAGCGTTGCCCATGATGGAGGCCTCGACCGCAACCCAGGAAGCTTTGCTACAGCAGCCATCCGCCTGCAGCTAGAGCCCGCCTGGACCTGCGGCCGGCAGCTCGTCGGCTAAGAAGCGCGGGAGCTGAAGCCAATTGCCGGCGGGGTTCTCCGACCACACCACGAACTCCCGCAACACCTCCGCCGAGTGGAAGCATGGCCGAGGAGGCCGCGCGACCATGGTGTGCAACCCTTCATCGACGGGGCTGCCTCGACATGGGCGGCTCCCACCATGCGAAGGGGCACCGTTGCGGCCGCGGGGGGCCGCGGCGGGGGTCGCGGAGTGCTTGCAAGGACGATCACGTCCACGCTTGGGTGGCGAAGAGTCGGGCCCCTCCCGGCGAGTCTTCCCCTTCTCCACGGTCGAAAACCTCTTCGCAGGCGCCATGGGAGTCGCTACTGGCAAGGGAGAAAGGAAGGAGAAGCGAGCGGAGTGGGAAGAGATGGGCGACGAGGGCTCTGCCCCTCTCCCCATTTATAGCAGGAGAAGGCCAACCAATGCCCCCCACAACCACAGGTAATGATGGTTTTTCCTGGCATGAAGCAGGGACTCGTCAAGTCGGGCAGTTGCCGAGGCAGCGTGGGGAAGCGGAGACGCCCACGTCCAATCAATCGCCACGCGTCGACCAAGGCCGCAGGCTGTTGGGGCCCGCAGCGCTCCGCACTTGCCCTTTGGCACCGCCTCGAAGCCAAGTCCGAGCGTGCCTTGGGCCCGGGGGCTACTATCGGCGTTCTGGGAACGGGGGTCCCCAGACTTGCATGTCTGCAGCCCACAGCGTGGCCCCACTCACGGCCCAGCACGGCCCGTCTTCACCAGCAAGCGCTCAAGACCCTCGCAAAGGGCCAAGCCTCGCAGGACGGACGACACAAGACCTTCTCGGGAGCGGTCTCACCAGGCTGACTCGCGAGGGGCAGAGAGATCAAGGCAAGGCGAACCTCGTGAGGTTCCAATGACGTAAGCCATGACGATCAAGACCAGACGGGCTCCAGCATGCACAGTGTCCTCGTTTCATCTTTGGTGCAAAGGAGGCAAGCACAGGCGAGGAGTACCGAGGCGTCGGGCAAAGGCTTCCATATCGGTGCAACAAGATCAAGACCAGCAGGACGGCAGGACGGAGGTCACCGTGGAGCCAAAGACGGCATCACCACCAGAGCCTTTGGCAGGCGAAGACCACCTTTAGTCAAGATAGCTTGTACTAGCTGTCCCCCTTCAAATTGACCGTTGTGGCATCCCTTCCCGCTCAAAATTTGGGGAGAGGACCGGGCCTCTATTAGCCACCACAGTAGGAGGGGACAGCTTCAGATCGTCCTCACCAACACAAGTTCACCAAGCACAAGAACACCTCACCTTAGGAGGTTGTTCTTCCCCTTGTACTATTCATCCTCAGCCCAAGAGGCAATCCACCACACCACACTGGAGTAGGGTATTACACCACAACGGTGGCCCGAACCAGTATAAATCTCATGTCTCTTGTGTTGCGGGTTTGTCGAGCTAAGCTTTGAGATCTCGTGAGGCTGAGGGCGTGATTAGGTAGGGGGAAATCTTCGTGCGCACCCCAGTGTTCGAACCTCAAGGGTTTTGCCGGAACCCGAAATCCGACAGGGCCCTTGTTAGAAAGGCCTTTCGTACAGGTTTTTATTGGCCGATGGCCCGAGTAGATGCACAGGACCTTGTCCAACGTTGCGTCGGATGCTAGCTTTTCGGCAACCAAAGCCATATGCCACACACGGCTCTACAAACAATCCTCATCACTTGGCCTTTCGCAGTCTGGGGGCTTGATATGGTCGGACCCCTTAAAGGAGGAAGCCATAAGAAAAAATATATGTTATTCATGGTGGAAAAATTCATTAAGTGGATAGAGGCCAAACCAGTTAAAATGGCCGAGGCCAGGCCAGTGATAGAATTCATATCTGGTGTGGTGCACCGTTATGGTGTTCCACACAGCATCATCACCGATAACGGATCCAACTCATAGCCGATGAGGTGAAAACCTGGTGTGCTAATCTGGCCATTTAGCTCGATTACGCCTTTGTCTATCACCCGCAAACAAACGGTCAAGTCGAATGGGCCAATGGTCTTATTATGAGCGGCATCAAACCCAGGCTAGTGCGGTCTTTGAAAGAATCAGACAAGCACTGGGTTGAGGAGCTCGATGCTACGTGTTGAGCTTGCGTTGGTTTTCCCCGAAGAGGAGAGGATGATGCAGCAGAGTAGCGTAATTATTTCCCTCAAATTTTGAGAACCAAGGTATCAATCCAGTAGGAGGCCACGCGCAAGTCCCTCGTACCTACACAAAGCAAATAACTCCTCGCAACCAACGCGAATAGGGGTTGTCAATCCCTTCACGGTCACTTACGTGAGTGAGATCTGATAGAGATGATAGATAATATTTTTGGTATTTTTGGTATAAAGATGCAAAGTAAAATAAAAGGCTAAGTAAAAAAAGAAAAGCAATAATAAAGCGTAGGAAGATTAATATGATGAGAATAGACCCGCGGGCCGTAGATTTCACTAGTGGCTTCTCTCAAGAGCATAAGTATTTTACGGTGGGTGAACAAATTACTGTTGAGCAATTGACAGAATTGAGCATAGTTATGAGAGTATCTAGGTATGATCATGTATATAGGCATCATGTCCGAGACAAGTAGACCGACTCACACTTTGCATCTACTACTATTACTCCACTCATCGACCGCTATCCAAAGATGCATCTAGAGTATTAAGTTAATGAAAACAGAGTAACGCCTTAAGCAAGATGACATGATGTAGAGGGATAAATTCATGCAATATGATAAAAACCCATCTTGTTATCCTCGATGGCAACAATACAATACGTGCCTTGCTGCCCCTCATCACTAGGAAAGGACACCATAAGATTGAACCCAAAGCTAAACACTTCTCCCATTGCAAGAACTACCAATCTAGTTGGCTAAACCAAACGGATAATTCGAAGAGACTTGCAAAGATAACCAATCATACATAAAAGAATTCAGAGAAGATTCAAATATAGTCCAAAACAATAGATAAAATAGCATGGAGCAATCAAAAATTATAGATACGTTGGAGACGTATCAGGCATCCCCAAGCTTAATTCCTGCTCGTCCTCGAGTAGGTAAATGATAAAAAGAGAATTTTTGATGCGGAGTGCTACTTGGCATAACTTCAATGTAACTCTTCTTAATTGTGGTATGAATATTCAAATCCGAAAGATTCAAGACAAATGTTTAATATTGACATAAAAATAGTAATACTTCAAGCATACTAATAAAGCAATTATGTCTTCTCAAAATAACATGGCCAGAGAAAGTTATCCCTACAAAATCATATAGTCTGGCTATGCTCTATCTTCACCACACAAAGTATTTAAATCATGCACAACCCCGATGACAAGCCAAGAAATTGTTTTATACTTTTGACATTCACAAAAAAAATTCAATCTTCACGCAATACATGAGCGTGAGCCATGGATATAGCATTATATGTGGAATAGAATGGTGGTTGTGGAGAAGACAAAAAGAGGGAAGATAGTCTCAAATCAACTAGGCGTATCAACGGGCTATGGAGATGCCCATCAATAGATATCAATGTGAGTGAGTAGGGATTGCCATGCAACGGATGCACTAGAGCTATAAGTATGTGAAAGCTCAACAAAAGAAACTAAGTGGGTGTGCATCCAACTCGCTTGCTCCACGAAGACCTAGGGCAATTTGAGGAAGCCCATCATTGGAATATACAAACCAAGTTCTATAATGAAAAATTCCCACTAGTATATGAAAGTGACAAAAGCGAGAGACTCTCTATTATGAAGATCATGGTGCTACTTTGAAGCACAAGTGTGGTAAAAGGATAGTAACATTGTCCCTTCTCTCTTTTTCTCTCTTTTTTTATTTGGGCCTTTTCTCTCTTTTTATGGCCTCTTTTATTTTCTCTTTTTTTTTATTTTTTGTCCGGAGTCTCACCCGACTTATGGGGGAATCATAGTCTCCATCATCCTTTCCTCACTTGGGACAATGCTCTAAAAATGATGATCATCACACTGTTATTTTTCTTACAACTCAAGAATTACAACTCAATACTTAGAACAAAATATGACTCTATGTGAATGCCTCCGGCGGTGTACCGGGATATGCAATGATTCATAAGTGGCATGTATGAAAGAATTATGAACGGTGGCTTTGCCACAAATACGATGTCAACTAAATGATCATGCTAAGCAATATGACAATGATGGAGCGTGTCATAATAAACGGAATGGTGGAAAGTTGCATGGCAATATATCTCAGAATGGCTATGGAAATGCCATGATAGGTAGGTATGGTGGCTGTTTTGAGGAAGGTTTATGGTGGGTGTATGATACCGGCGAAAGGTGTGCGGTATTAGAGAGGCTAGCAATGGTGGAAGGGTGAGAAAAGTGCGTATAATCCATGGACTCAACATTAGTCATAAAGAACTCATATACTTATTGCAAAAATCTACAAGTTATCAAAGCAAAGTATTACGCGCATGCTCCTAGGGGGATAGATTGGTAGGAAAAGACCATCGCTCGTCCCCGACCGCCACTCATAAGGAATACAATCAATAAATAAATCATGCTCCGACTTCATCACATAACGGTTCACCATACGTGCATGCTACGGGAATCACTAATTTTAACACAAGTATTTCTCAAATTCACAACTACTCAACTAGCATGACTCTAATATCACCATCTTTATATCTCAAAACAATTATCAAGCATCAAACTTCTCATAGTATTCAACACACTCAAAAGAAAGTTTTACAAATCTTGAATACCAAGCATATTATTATTTTAAGCAAATTACCATGCTATTTAAGAATCTCAAAATAATCTAAGTTAAGCATGAGAGATCAAATGTTTCTATAAAACAAATCCACCACCGTGCTCTAAAAGATATAAGTGAAGCACTAGAGCAAAACTATAAAGCTCAAAAGATATAAGTGAAGCACATAGAGTATTCTATCAAATTCCAATTCATGTATGGCTCTCTCAAAAGGTGTGTACAGCAAGGATGATTGTGGTAAACTAACAAGCAAAGACGCATAAAATAATACAAGACGCTCCAAGCAAAACACATATCATGTAGTGAATAAAAATATAGCTCCAAGTAAAGTTACCGATGGAAGTGGACGAAAGAGGGGATGCCTTCCGGGGCAGCCCCAAGCTTTGACTTTTTGGTGTCCTTGGATAATCTTGGGGGTGCCATGGGAATCCCCAAGCTTAGGCTCTTGCACTCCTTGTTCCATAATCCATCAAAAGATTTCACCCAAATCTTGAAAACGTCACAACACAAAACTCAACAGAAATCTCGTAAGCTCTGTTAGCGAAAGAAAACAAAAGACCACTTCAAGGTACTGTAGTGTCACACCCTGATTTTCATGGCACAACACTTAAGATGATAAATCATGATAAAATGTGGTTTGACAAAAACTTTTGCATTGTTTAACTTTTTATTTGGAGTTGGTTTTTTTCTCTTGTGTTTTTTTCAAGTGCTCTTTAAGTCAACTACTCCACCTTCTATACCTCATCTCCTTGCCCCAAACTTCTGCCCAATGATCATGCCATGTGTATAGAGAAATATAGTATTTTCTTACAAAAATAATTTCGCCAAAAAGTATTTTCTAAAATTAGTTTTCCAAAAACCCCTGAATTGAGGATTACACTGCAAGTACTTGATTTGGGGTATCAGAAATATTTCGAAGAGTATATTTGAAACTTATTAGATATAGGACTTCCATAAACCACAAAAATATAATTTTAAAAGTTATTTTCCTATTTTATTTAAAAGATTTTTCTTAAGGCCAGAAATGGTCTTTAACAGGGAAAATTATTTTATGGCTTTAAAAATATTTGGAAAAAATCAGGGAAACTCAGTGGGCATATATTACCCATATATAAGAGTTTCAACACATGGTCATGTTCAAAATATTGAACAAAATCTCCCAAAACCATTTCTGCCCATTTCAAGGATTTGAAATATTTCTACAGGAAATATTTTCATAAAAATCCAAAGAAAATCTAGAAAGTCACAAATGCATATTGTCATCACCTTGCAAAGCCTCATGTCAATCAAGGTCATTTTGGTTGACCAAAATGCCCCAAAACCCTCTTTGACCAGAATCAAATTTGAACAACTTTGTACTGCCAACTTTCTCTCCTGGACCCCAACTTTTGTGAGCATATTCACATGACTAAATGAGGCCACTACACCAAGTGGTGCATCAAGGAGAAGTGATTTGATCAACTAGATCTACACAAGTTCATTTCTGCTAATTTCTAGGGTTTACAAAAGTTACATTGTGAACTTTGACCAAATAAGCTCAAAATGGGTGTAAGGCCCTAATTATATGTGCAATTTCACCCTGTGGAGTCTCATGCCAAATGAAGTTCATTTACCTGTCCAAACCATCAACAAACACCTTCTGCCACTTTACCAAAACAATTACTTTGACCTCTTCCACTCTTCTCCACGGCCTCCACTTTTTACCACAGCCCCTCCAAGTCCTCTTCTACCTCCAGTAGCTCTCCCCTGGCTTTTGCTCAATGATTGATGGGTGAAGCACCCTCTTTTACCTCTCTGGACAGCCCTTGCACCACTCTTCCTCACCTCCCTCCTCACTCCAGTGGCCACCCAAGGCATCCAAGGCTTTCCCCACATTCTTTACTCCTCCCTTACGCTCCCGCACTGTAGCCGCCCCTGTCAAGCGCCACAGGCCACCTCGGATCACCCCCTCACGCCAGCCGATGCGCCTCGACGTCCATGGCACGCCACGCCCTGGTCCCCCTCCTCCTTCTCCTTCCTACTACCTCCCTCACACGCGCGCCATGGCCACCCGAGAGCTCCAATGAGCACGCTCACACGCGCGACACTGTGGCACTCCCCCGCTCTCTCTCTTCCATCCCCTGGACGTAGAACACATCCACAAACACCCGGACACGCCCATTTGAGCCCACGTGACCCACAGCAACGGCAACAGCCTCGCCGGTGCATTGGTCCACGGTGAGCCACGGGCAGGCTACTTATAGGCCTCCCCGAGCCTCCCCCTCTCCACCACTCGCCTCCACACGGTCCAAATCGACCCCCTGCACCTCCAGTTCCTCTCCAGAGGCACCCGAGCTCGAGATCGACCTCGAGCTCCACCGCTTCGGCTTGCCAGAGTCTGCGAGGTACAGTCCTTCCCCGCTCCTCCTCTACCTCGATCTGGAACCCCTGCAGCTCTCTGATACTTTCCCCCTTGTTTCCCCTCTCTGTAGCTGCCGGAAAAGGCCGAAACCGCCGCTGGCCGAAGCCCCTCCGCCACGTGACCTCGTCGCCGGCAAACCAGGCCACCTCGGCGACCGGTTCCACCACCACCCGAACGGCGACTCCACGCCGAGTCCAAGCGTCTTGGGCATTTCGACCTGCCGTGCCTGCCCGCCGCCCGGTGAGCACGCCGACCCTCTGGTCGCGAGGTCAGAGATGACAGGCGGGCCCCGCCTGTCATCCTCACCTCTCTCTCTCTCGCCCCCTCCCCCCTCTCTCCCACTGGCAGCTGGGTCCCGTTCGTCAGGTTTAAAAACCTGGCGCGCGCGTGCTGGCTCGCCTGGGCCTCCTTTTCCTCTGGGCCTGCTGCACTGTGGCCTTTCTGGCCCAGTGGCACAGTGCCACTTTTCTTTTTCTTTTTCTGTCTGCTTTATAAAAATTCCATAGGATAAAATATTTATCCAAATGGAATAATTCCAACTCCTAAAATCTTAGAATAATTCCACCTATTTATTGATGTAACATTCATGCACATCCATCACACTTTTCTGTACTGTTCAAATTTAAATTCAAATTTGAGCATTTAAATCCTTCTTTGAAAATCCATTTCCACTATTCCTTAACTCCAAATCCAAAACTAGGATTTTCCCCTTCTTAGATTTCCCCCTAGTATTTATAAAAAATAAGTTGACATTTTTTTGAGCACTTTGGTTTTTCTGTTTTACTATTGCCTTATTTTCCCGTCATTTCTTTTGCGACGAATAGATCCCGTATTTGACGAAGTAGTTGGATAATAAGAAGGACAAGGACTTGAAGACTTTGAAGACCAAGGCAAGCATCCCTTTGACCATGTCTATGAAACCCTTTTTATGCATGTCATATAGCACCATATTGTTGTTGCAACGGAATCATGATGAGGTGGTAACCACTTTGATGGTTTGCCACCGTACTTCCTCGTTGATACTTGCATTGTGCATGACCCTACCTTCTTATGAGGGTTATGCCAGTGGGGGTAGATAGGATGCTAAATTAGTGCTACGCAAAATGGGACGGGAATATGCATGGTGATGGAGACAAAGTGTTTTCAAAAGACTTTTTGAAAACCCCATCGGGTGCCACTGATGCCCGGAGGAGATGATGAGATGGGTAACCACTTGATGACGAAGTGGTGTACCGAGGCAAGTATGTGTTGTTTTCGAAAAAGGATTAGATTTAGGATTTGTCGACTGTCCCAACTTTACATGTGCAACCACTCTACCCTTGTATGGGAAAGGGCATTATTGATTACCTAGGCCGATACTAGCTTGGATCCCGCATTACTAGTGACGGGGGAGAGTTGGTTCTCTCTCTTGGGACGGGGTCGTGCCAGGTAGGGCGGCCAAGAACATTTTTATGGGGCACCAGACACACCGTTTGTGATGAATATGGGAGCAATGCTCCACAATTTTAAGATGTGAAATGTTGGGAACGGGGGTTACTACCAATCGAGTGGACTCTATGTTAGTGTCGTCTAGGGAAAGATAGTGATCGGGTGCTTACCCCGGGTACTTGAGGTACCGCGGGTCGTGGATGACACAGAAGTTCCCCGGATCTTGTGGGTAAAGTGTGCAACCTCTGCAGAGTGTAAAACTATTCGAATAGTCGTGTCCACGGTCAAGGACAGTTGGGCGGTGCTGCTTAAACTTTGTCCAGAGTTTTAGAAACCGTGTGTGTGTGTTGATAAAACTATTTTGGTTAAGTCTGATGGCTTGACACGATGATCGAGTTGGATTGGTGTCCAACTCCTCTTATGTTGATATCTGTAACTTGTTCATACGGATGTCTTACTCTCATGATGCATACTTTACATGTTGGCAAATCATGTCATTGCACGCAAAACTAGGTTTCTGCAAACTACCTACTTAGTGATATATCTTTGCATTATTGTGCCTTGTTCCAATCGTGGGTTGCTTGCGAGTACATTCAAAGTACTCATTGGCTTGCCACTGGTTATTTAATTGGCCAGGCATGGAAGAACAGTAGTTCGAAGAAGAATTCTTTGGAGACGAACATGCGAACTAGGACATTTCCCAGTCAGAATGCCTGTAGGGTTAAGGCAGATGGCATGGGTTCTACTTATGGACGAAGATTTCTGCTGCTTAAGTTTATTTGGTATTCAGCCCTTGTGGCTTTACCTATGTAAGACTTGACCATAATGGTCACAATTTGTGAAAGACAGTATGTATGGATGTAAGACTCTTGTTATTCATCTTATGTGTGTTCAGTGAGCATTGATCTCTGGGATCACTATACACGTGCATTCGGTGATCACGACTTATGAGTCGGGTCCCCACAGAGTCGGGTATCGAGCCATCCGACCGTAGGAAGCCTTAGTTAGCATGGTCGTTAGTTAGGGTAAAACTATTTCCAAAAGTACTACTAGTTTTCAAACTATCTATACTTCTCTTCCCTTCTCAGTTTTTTGAAAACTAAGGTATACTTTCCTTATTGATCTCTTCCCCTTCAAAACCTTTGGTCGCTAGAACCCTTATGCCCCTGACCACTGGATTCCTTGTAATCCTCGTGGATAATCTAGAAGGAAGATGCCTTGCCAGACATTCACCCACATCTCCTGAACACAAGATTGGCGACATCACAACCAACAGAAGATACATCCTCGAGGAATGAGGACCTGAAGACCCAGGAGATGGTGACACCCTTGACACTACCCCAGGATGATGCAACCTTAGCCTATGATGATCAGGGCATAGGATATGCAAGATCATGATATACATCGCTAATAGAGTAACCCTGTCATTACCGTTGTTCTATCGGCAACCACCGGTGGATGAGAACCTCGCCATTTGGTCCGCCTCACTATGGTGAGCAGGAAAACGGTTCACTTCATCCCCCGCTCTTGGTATCAATGTTGTCATCAACGTAACTGATAGGTTGGACCTCTATTATTCCTTTTTAATGTCATTGCATAAATGATTGCTTACCCGAAACGCTTTACGCCTTAAAAGGCAAAAGGGATCGTCATGATTAAGAAGACAACAGAAGACCGAGTCAATGCCAGTTACGAGGAGCCACCTTCACCCCATCACTTCAACAGGCGAGAAGTTGTTGAAGACTCTTCAGGCTCAACCCAGATCGTTTCATCGAACAACTACAAGAGACGTAGCAACACCTGAGGAAAACTTAGAAGACTGCACGAGGCACAAGGCACGACTATTGAGTCTGAGAACCCCTAGGGTAGGATGAGTCATGTACCCCCTATGCGCAGTCGAGTCGGTATGATGGTTCGAATAGAACCATGATTGTGTGTTGCTTGCTTTTATTTCTTTGTGTTTTGATATCAGTCGCACTTTTGCCCTAGGCAACAAGTACACGACTATATCACCTTCCTTGTTTTCCTTTGTTTGGCCCCTTTTGGCACCCGTTTGTTTGCACCTGCACTATAGAACCCCCTTTAGGCATTCCCCATCTATGCCACTTTTCTCTCTCATCTCTCTCATCAACTGAAGACCGGCAAGACAAGATACACCAGGGATTCTACCTCGGCCACCAACAAGCACTGAAGACTCTTGCTACAGCCTCCTCGACCAAGTGGAACCCCGTAGAGCTGTGTTTACACCTCAAGATTAGAAACCCATTCCTAGACTCTTCGAGACTTCATAAGATACCCCAGCTCGAATCCTTAACCATGTGCTTAACCCACAGAATTGCAAGAGAACCTGTTAAGCCTCCGTAACCTTGCTTATCACTGGGTTCATTAGGGAACCATTGGACATAGTGAACGAGCACATTATCATCCTAAGATAGCACCAAAACTGACGATTCCCTAGGGAAGACCAATTTGAGGATATATAGAGGATGAATGACTTGATGAGTTTATATCAGTGACCTTGAGGAATTGTCTGAGACTTTTGGATTATGAGGCTTTCATGTTGGTAGTTGAACTTGGTGGGATCATGTTAATAGAGTAGCGTAGCTTTCATTACCCCTGAGTAAATTGGATTTATAGGACAATTATGATCGCAATCGAAAACTCCTAGAAGTGCAAGGATTTGACTTGATCAGATGATATTGATAGGAGACAGTTGATATTATGTAAATAACTTGGGGGAAAGTGTGGAAACTCTCGTGGGACATGAGATTTGGATTAAATAGGTTACCCTAGTGGAGTATGGATGCAGAGTAATTTTACATGGTTCGGAGTAAATTGGATTTAGACTGATGATCTTGATCATGATACCATGTTTATCGGTGGACCATAAACTAGGAGATTGGATTAATTGTCAGAGTTGATTTAGAGTTATATATAAGCTTGACCTTGGAGTTTACTTGAACATGATAATGGAAATTGGTGGAATCACTATAGTAAGGTAGCCCTTTCAAGTGTTTGGGGATTATAGGAACCTTAGGAGATCATGTGGAACACCATAACCATTGGATTTGTAGAATTAAATGGATTATGTAGTAATTGATGGAAGTTAATGGGTTGTTGGAGTAGATTCATAGGAAGGAAACAAGATCTTGGAGTGGCTTACAACGTGTTTCCTTAGGATAGAGGTGCTTTATCTTGGACCTTGGAAGAATAGGCTGAGCCCTTGGATTGTCACGTTCAAGCTTAGCAGCTTATATGTTCTACCCGTGGATTTTTAGGGGTAGACATACATATGAGTTTGGGGATAGTCCACATGTATGATTTTGTTAAGCTTCCTCTCAGGAGCCATGAGGATATGAATCACATGAGTGATGATTGGAGTTGACCTATATGAAATGATACTTTCAGCGGTATAAGGTGGTCTATTTGGAGGACTAGATAGAACAATTGGCATCTCAGGAATTGTGCTCAAGGATAAGATGATAAACGTTCACTCGCACCCTAGAACCCTTGAAACCCTTAAGCCCTACCAAGCTACAACATGGTCGGATCATGACCATGGGTCTTGACTCTAGACCGAGAACGCCTTGGACCATACTCAACCATGACCATCACCAATACCCCCCGTCCTACTTTATGTACCTCATGAACAAAGTCTTCATGGAGTGCTTGGACAAGTTAGTTGTCATCTTTCTCTGATGACATACTTGTCTACCCGAAGACGGAAGAAGAATCGTTGAGATGGTCAAGGAACATCTGAAGATCGTCATGTCTAGGAGGAAGAACTACACCAACCACCATCTTCAAGAAGTATACTACCGCGTCAAAGACCATGTGTATCTGCAAGCCACTCCTCTCTAAGGAACCAAGCATTTCCATGACAAGGAGACCCACAACAAGATTCATCGGCTCCCTTCGAGATCACTCCAAGATTTAACAACCCCCTCTGAGATCACTACGAGACGAAGAGAAGACGGCTACCAGCTGGAGTTGCCACTTGAGTTAACTGATGTGCACAATGCTTTCCATGCATCACAACCCCGAAAGTGTTTCCAATTTCCTAACTTGCCCGATCTCTACGAGGGCATTGACCACCGAGCCACCGACCCCTAGCCCAATCTAACCTACCGCGAGCTACCCATTAGCAACCTGGATCAAGAAGAGCGTCATACACGAAGCCACACCATCAAGTACTTCAAGCTCAATGGAGCACTACACGGAAACAAAAGCAGTATGAGGACGTGAAGACTACCCCGAATCCAAGTTTCCATACTCCTTTCAGCGCCTAGTTTGGGAATCTCGGGGACGAGATTCTTGGAAGGGGGGTAGGTCTGTCACCCCTGATTTTCATGGCACAACACTTAAGATGATAAATCATGATAAAATGTGGTTTGACAAAAACTTTTGCATTATTTGACTTTTTATTTGGAGTTGGTTTTTTTTCTCTGTGTTTTTTTTCAAGTGCTCTTCAAGTCAACTACTCCACCTTCTATACCCCATCTCCTTGCCCCAAACTTCTGCCCAATGATCATGCCATGTGTATAGAGAAATATAGTATTTTCTTACAAAAATAATTTCGCCAAAAAGTATTTTCTAAAATTAGTTTTCCAAAAACCCCTGAATTGAGGATTACACTGCAAGTACTTGATTTGGGGTATGAAAAATATTTCAAAGAGTATATTTGAAACCTATTAGATATAGGACTTCCATAAACCACAAAAATATAATTTTAAAAGTTATTTTCCTATTTTATTTAAAAGCTTTTTCTTAAGGCCAGAAATGGTCTTTAATAGGGAAAATTTATTTTATGGTTTTAAAAATATTTGGAAAAAATCAGGGAAACTCAGTGGGCATATATTACCCATATATAAGAGTTTCAACACATGGTCATGTTCAAAATATTGGACAAAACCTCCCAAAACCATTTCTGCCCATTTCAAGGATTTGAAATATTTCTACAGGAAATATTTTCATAAAAATCCAAGGAAAATCTAGCAAGTCACAAATGCATATTGTGATCACCTTACAAAGCCTCATGTCAATCAAGGTCATTTCGGTTCACCAAAATGCCCCAAAACCCTCTCTGACCAGAATCAAATTTGAACAACTTTGTACTGCTAACTTTCTCTCCTTGACCCCAACTTTTGTGAGCATGTTCACATGACCAAATGAGGCCACTACACCAAGTGGTGCATCAAGGAGAGGTGATTTGATCAACTAGATCTACACAAGTTTATTTCTGCTAATTTCTAGGGTTTAAAAAAGTTACATTGTGAACTTTGCCCAAATAAGCTCAAAATGGGTGTAAGGCCCTAATTATATGTTCAATTTCACCCTGTGGAGTCTCATGCCAAATGAAATTCATTTACCTATCCAAACCATCAACAAACACCTTCTGCCACTTTACCAAAACAACTACTTTGACCTCTTCCACTCTTCTCCATGGCCTCCACTTTTTACCACAGCCCCTCCAAGTCCTCTTCTACCTCCAGTAGATCTCCCCTGGCTTTTGCTCAATGATTGATGGGTGAAGCACCCTCTTTTACCTCTCTGGACAGCCCTTGCACCCCTCTTCCTCACCTCCCTCCTCACTCCAGTAGCCACCCAAGGCATCCAAGGCTTTCCCCACATTCTTTACTCCTCACTAGAGCTACCAGACATGCTTCACCGTGCCCACTTTGCCAAAAAAATGGCATGCCGGCCATTTGCACGCTCTGGAGTGCGCTACAGTACGCTCCCGCACTGTAGTCGCCCCTGCCAAGCGCCACAGGCCACCTCGGCTCTCCCCCTCATGCCAGCCGATGCGCCTTGACGTCCACGGCACGCCACGCCCTGGTCCCCCTCCTCCTTCTCCTTCCTACTGCCTCCCTCACACGCGCGCCATGGCCACCCGAGAGCTCCAATGAGCACGCTCACACACGCGACACTCTGGCACTCCCCCTGTCACGCCCAAGATGCGACCCTATCCTAAAGGAACTCGAAGGTCCCACCAAGGATAGAATCGCATCTTGAAGACGCTTTTGCAAGGTGGATATCATTACATCAAACCATTACATAATAGTTGGGGATACATACATAAGGCACAAACGCCCCAAGAATACATCAACATCATACAAGAGATCAACATCTAACTACGGATGAAACATAAACAGAAACTCAAACAATATCCACCCTGCTAGCCCAGGCTGCCGACCTGGAACCTATCCCCTGATCGAAGAAGAAGCAGAAGTAGAACTCCAAAACAAGCAAACATCGCTCTCGCGTCATGATCATCACATAACCTGTACCTACAACTGTTGTTGTAGTAATTTGTGAGCCACGAGGACTCAGCAATCCCATTACCATGGGTATCAAGACTAGCAAAGCTTAATGGGTAAGGAAGGGGTAAGGTGGTGAGGTTGCAGCAGCGACTAAGCATGTATGGTGGCTAACTTACGCAAATAAGAGCGAGAAGAGAAGCAAAGCAAGCGGTCGTCAACTAGTAATGATCAATAAGTGATCCTGAACTCCTGCTTATGTCAAACATAACCCAGAAACCGTGTTCTCCTCTCGATCAACCCCGAAAAGAGACCATCACGGTTACGCACACGGTTGGTGTATTTTAGAAGTGTTTACTTCAAGTTTACTACAACCGGATATCAACAAATTCCCATCTGCCACATAACCACGGGCACGGCTTCCGAAGGTTCTAACCCTGCAGGGGTGTCCCAACTTAGCCCATGATAAGCTCTCGCGATCAACGAAGGATATTCCTTCTCCCGGGAAGACCCGGTCACCCTCGGAATCCCGGTTTACAAGACATTTCGACAATGGTAAAACAAGACCAGCAAAGCCGCCCGGATGTGCCGACCAATCCCGATAGGAGCTGCACATATCTCTTTCTCAGGGCACACCGAATGAGCCAGACGTCGGGTTGGCATAGACCCTAATTGCCCGGTAGCGCGGACATCGCTTCGGTTTGGGCCAAGACTTGGAGAAGCACTGGCCCGGGGGGTAAAATAAAGATGACCCTCGGGAGCGCGACTCCCATGGGAAAAAGGCTAGGTGAGGCAAATGTAAAACCAAGGTTGGGCCTTGATGGAGGAGTTTTATTCAAAGCGAACTGTCAAGGGGGTCCCATAAATCACCCAACCGCGTTAGGGACGCAAAATCCGGGAACATAATACCGATATGACGGAAACTAGGGCGGCAAGAGTGGAACAAAACACGGGCATAAGGCCGAGCCTTCCACCCTTTACCAAGTATATAGATGCATTAATAATATAAGAGATATTGTGATATCCCAACATAAACATAATCCAACATGGAGCAATCTTCATCTTCACCTGCAACTAGCAACGCTATAAGAGAAATTTGAGCAAAGCGGTAACATAGCCAAACAACAGTTTGCTAGGAAGGGTGAAAAGGTTAGAAGCTGACATGGCAATTTGGGAGGCTTGATAAACAGGTGATAGGTAACGCAGCATAGCGGTAGAGCGAAGCAACTAGCATAGCAATGATAGTAATGAGATTCAAGGTGACGGTCATCTTACCTGAAATCCCGCTAGGAAGAAGAACGAGTCCATGAATAAGACGAACGGGAGTAGTCGAACGAATCCTCACAATCGCAACATTACCGGAACTAAGAAGCAACACCGGAAAGAAACAAACAACATGGTAAATGCACAAGCATAAACATGGGATGATGCTCAACCAAGTATGATGCATGTACGGTTTAATGAGGCATGGCATGGCAAAGTGCAACAAACAATGCTACAAGCTAAGTGGAGCTCAATATGCCACGAGTTGCATATTGACGGAACACCTCATCCAATTATTTAGTTCTCTCTCGGTTACGTACCCAACAAAATTAAATGTTATTAAACAAGGCAAGGGGTGAAGCATAAGTAAACTAACTATTTAGGCAAGTTTAAATTAGGCCGGAAATAAGAAACAACAATTCCGGAAAAACCCCATGTGCATATTTTAGATTTGGTACTGTTCTGCCCTAAAACATATTTTAATGTTGTTAAACAGTAAAACAAAGTGCACCAAGTTAAACTAGGCATTTTTCCACCCCATTTACATATAAAGTTTATGTAAAACCGAGCTACGGTTATTTAGTTATGAAATAAATCATTTTAACATGGCATTTGAGCAAATTTAAACAAACAGCATTTTAAACATTTTAAACATGGACGAAAGTGGCATATTATTAATCTAAACAAAATTCTAAGCATTTTACATATATAAATTATTTACATGTGATGCACGGTTTGTGAGTTATTAAATGCATGATCTAGAGGGACTTTTCTGTAAAATAGTAAATCCCAGATAATAGCTAAATCGCAATAGAGGGAAAAAACACGCATCGGGCCTAAACTTGCTGGGTCAACAGAGCACAAGAGGGGCTGGGGGGGCTGCTCACCCAGTGGGCCTTGGCCCGTTCGATGCAAAGGCTGGAGGAGGCCGGTCCCTGGGCTGCTCCTGGCTGGATCGAATGAGGAGGTGGAGGGGACGCGGTCAACGCACGGACGACCAGCCGCTGCTCGACCTGAATGCACAGGAGGGAGCGCGCGTAGGGGAAGCAGGGCTCGACTGTGCTCGGTGCAGTTCGTGAACACGACAACGGCGCGGGACTTGGTGACCGGGATGGCGCAGATGCAGACGGATCCGAGCGGATCTGGGCGTCGGAAGCCCATCTCCGGCGATGGCGGCGACTGCACAAGGGCGGCGTCGAACATTCTCTGTTCCAACGACAGAGAGTTTCAGAGAACGAAAAAGAACTCGGGGAAGGAAAGAAAGGGAGGCCGTGAGGGACCTGCTGAGCAGCGGTCACGCAGCAGGGACGGAGAGAGGCGCGGGAAGCGAGACCGCCGGATCCTGGCTGAGCACACCGACGGAGACGGCTTGGGTCGAGGTCTTAGTGTCCTTGGCGGCGGAGCGAACGGAGAGAGCGGCTGTTTGCAAGGGCTTGCGGCGGAGCTCGGTTCCTCGCCTCGCTGGAAGACAAACCGGACGGTGGCGACCGGCGCTGGTTCATGAGTAGCAGAGAGAGATGGTTAGAGGAGGAGAACGAGAGAAAGGGGAGAAGGGGCGCGAGGAGACGGCGACCTGCTGGTGGTGCCCGACGGCGAAGGGAGCTCCGGTGGTGCTGCTGCTTGCGACAGCGCGCGGGAAGCACGGGAGGAGGGCGATGGGGTCGGCGTGGAGGCGGTTCGGGCAGGGGAGCGCACGGGAGCTGCGGGCGACCAGATCGGCCACGAGGAGTTGGTCAGGCGGGGCTGTGGTGGTTGGCTCGCTGGGGAAAACGAGAGTGGGTGGATTTTTGGATCAGGAGGAGATCCCGAGGAAGGGGAGACGAGAGGAGTGGCGGCGGCGGAATGAGGGGGATGGGACAAGCTGCCTAATTTTTAGGGTTGGATCCTGTGTATAAATAGCAGGTGGATTTGACTAGGGGCTATCTCGTCCCTCCGATTGTAATCGGACGGACGGAAAAAAATAGGCTAGGGAGTCCAAATAAGAAAACGGAGATGTTTTATAGATGTTAGAGGATGATCCAGATCCAACGGTCATGACAGCCCGGGTCAGATCCGGGAGAAGTTTTCTGACTAGGTTGCGGAGGTGGTCGGTGGCTGTGTAGAGAGGTTCAAACGGTTGGACAACAAATGAACGGTTGCTCTCGAAAGGGACAACGAAGGCAAGGGGGGAACGCGGCAACTACGAACGGATGCAAGCTTTATAAAAACATGCAGATGCAATGCGCATGATGCAATAAGATGAAATGCATGACATGAACAAAATGCAAAACGAAAGACAAAAACCCAACCACGGAGGAAAAAACATATCGCATCTCCAGAAAAGGCAAGAGTTGGAGTTACGAACATGGAAAGTTGTATCCGGGGTGTTACAACACTCCACCACTACGAGAGGATCTCATCCCGAGATCTAGGATGGCACCGGAGGGAAAAGAAAGAGGAAGATATGAGGTAAAACTAAGTTGCTTCTTCGACAAACGAGTGAAACCATGAACCTTGAGATGTTGAGCAAAATGAAAGAAACAAAACAACGAAGATGAGCAAAGTTGAAAACACTCCGTTAGAAAAGAGGAACAAGGGATACGACGAGAACCAAGAGGTTTAGTGATAAGATAGATATTGAAACCACTCCGGTTAAAACAAGATAGAGAAGGAATAAGATTGATATAATTTGGGCAGCACTCCGACTGAAAGAAGAAGGAAAACTAGATAAGATGAAAAGAACTTGAAGAGATGACACCACACTCCGTTAAATGGATAAGCATGAAAAGAACACGATCCTCACAATTCGAGACGATGAGTGAAGAGAGCAACATCACCATGCCTCCGGAAGAAAGAATAGAAGATAGATCATTGAAATAGAAGAATGGAGAAGAAAATGCCAACTTCTGCCACAAATTATCTTGGAAAGCACCCTTCCAAGAAGGTTAGGACGGAGTTGTTGGAAAACCAACACCGAAAAGAATAAGCTTGTAGTGGGCTTACGGAAACATCTCAAGACTATGAGGTGACAACCGGCCACTAATGGAAAACCATTGATTTGATTTAGAGCACTAAAAAGATGAAAAAAAAACTTCTTCACCGAGATGAGAAGGAGAAAATTGGATCATTGATAAGCACCACAAATAGCAACATTCCTTAGGGAAGGCTTTAGGTGAAATATGACCCAAGATAACTCCAACAAAGGGATTGATGGATTTAAATACCTCATTCTTGACAACATATGAATCACGAAGCACGAGGAGAAATTTCCAAGGATGACATAACACCATCTCAAAAGATAAGGTAGAAAGAATTGCACTTCGAAATGCAAGATGAAGAATGCTTGAACTCCTCAAAAAAACATGTGTTGAACACCATGTTTATTTTAGAGTATAGCTTGGCGGATCATAACTTCGAGAGAAATCTTGAAGAACAATTGAAGAATGAAAAGAATCCTTGACGAACCACCATGTAGAGCCTCCATGAAGAACTCCAGTAATAAAAGGATGATAAAAAGAAAGAGAAGTTGAAAACACAGGGTGAAGACTTGCTATGATATAGATGGAGCTTCGCGACGAGACATCCAAGAAAACTTGGAACTCCGGAAAAGAAAAGATGGAGCATCTCGAACCAAGAAATGTGACATGATGACAATGATGGAAAGAAGAAACTAGATCACTTGGATGAAACAATAATAAGAATTATGTTATGCGTACCCTTCACCAATTTAAATTGATGACAAGCAACGAATTTGGCATACTACTTATTCTCGTACAAAGGATTAAGATAGATATGGCGCAAACTTGAGAAGGTATTGATGGAACCACCGGTGGAATTGAAAAGAACGAATGAATTGATACGATAATCAAGGAAAAGAAATATTGAACGAACCACCGTAAGAATTGAAAATGAACGTAGCAAAGGCACAATTCACGGGGAAGAATTGGAAAATGAATGAAGATGCTTGAGAGAATTTAGATACAAGAGAATGAAGAGATCATGAACTGATTAGAGGATATTTGAACGATTCACCGGTAAGATTTGGAGAACGGTAGCTACACGCTGAGAATGAAGAATTATGACATGATGGCCTTCGGAGGAAAGAAATGGAAACAACTCATGACATGCTCCGGATGGGTGAAAAGAATTCCCACAATCAAAAACAATTATGAGAGGATGGCATCAAGCTAGAACCATGAATCTTGAAGAGAATGGAGCAAGATTTAAGAGAAACTCTTCTTCGGTCTTCAAATGTTGAGAATGACGATGAGAAACACCACCATGAATTGTTGAGGCACTACAGAATGAAAATTGGAAAGGTTGCACTCGAAAGAAACATCGTTGAAGGATTGCTTGAAATAAAGATTGCACCGGTATAATTAAATGGCTTGAATGAGATAACAACCTCAAAATAACTTGAACGGATCTGGAATGAAAAGACAAGCCTTCTGAGATTTCTTCAACACTCCAGAACAAATGAATAGCGAGAAGTGAATGATTAAGAGGTGCATCGGCAAGAGAAAGCATTTGCAACAAGGAAAGGAATATGATCAACACTGAAAGCTTGAGTTAAATCCACCGGAAAAGAATACGAGAATGAAGAATGATGAACTTGGAGCTGTTGAGCATCTTCATGAGGGATCACTAGATCAGAACATTGATTGAAAAGAGTGAAGAGACTTCACATGAATAAATGGATACTTTATTAAAATATATAAGTCCTTGCAGAAAAGGGTGGGAGGGCGGGAAAACAAAGACAACTTGGGACGGATGAAACAAACACCATTGTGAAAACTTAGAATTGATCTCACAAATGTTGAAAATGATCGGATCCACTTAAAGAGAAGCACGCCAGTTGGGAAAAGAATTAACATGACGACCTCGTTTATCCAGAAGGATTAGTATTCACATAGCAATATGAGAACACCGTTTAGGAAAGGTATGGATTCAACATTTGACTTCGAAGCAACTCGAATACCACAAATAAAACAAAACAAAGGATTTGGCTTGCAGAATAAGCGGAACAAATACATATGATAGAGATTTACCCAATCTCATATCATGCATCTGTCGGAAAGATATTCTAGGAGCTACTTGAATTCCCACCTATAAACTCCGAAACTTTACGGTTATGCAATCTGGTGTCGAGGATACGAGGACACAAAATATATCACCCAAACTAACAATACCTAGATCCAAATTGTATCCATCCTTCAACACATAACCAAGAAAACTCCGTAAATCGTGTACCTCAACCTTGAAAAGCATCCGTTATCGACTTATGGCAATGCTCCCGAACTCCCGATCTTGGGTGGCGTCGAGGTTATCTCACCAACAACTGCATAAAAGAGATTTTCGATGTCGGCAAAACTCAGGTATTCCAGAACTGCAACGATAAAATTGTGACGACAACACCTCAGAGCTCAACTCCCCAGGACACTGCCACAACCCCTAAATTTCAGGAGGCACCAAGAACTATGTTCTCGTCACAAGACTATCGGAACGATCCCAAGATACCCGCGTGATCCAAAAAAAAATTAGTGAAATTTGAGGAGAGGAAAGACAAAACATCTACGTCAGAAGGCCTCACCAGAGCGACGAAGGGACTGAGGAGTAAAAAGAATCCTACTCTCCGATATATATAATCCTAAGACTCAAAATAGTTTCTTCTAGACTCAACAACGGCCAACAATCAAGGGGGTTCCTATGGTCGGTCGAGACTCTGATACCAACTTGTCACGCCCAAGATGCGACCCTATCCTAAAGGAACTCGAAGGTCCCACCAAGGATAGAAGCGCATCTTGAAGACGCTTTTGCAAGGTGGATATCATTACATCAAACCATTACATAATTGTTGGGGATACATACATAAGGCACAAACGCCCCAAGAATACATCAACATCATACAAGAGATCAACATCCGACTACGGATGAAACATAAATGTAAACTCAAACAATATCCACCTCGCTAGCCTAGGCTGCCGACCGAACCTATCCCACGATCGAAGAAAAGCGTAAGTAGAACTCCAAAACAAGCAAACATCGCTCTCGCGTCATGATCATCGCATAACCTGTACACTGCAATTGTTGTTGTAGTAATCTGTGAGCCACGAGGACTCAGCAATCCCATTACCATGGGTATCAAGACTAGCAAAGCTTAATGGGTAAGGAAGGGGTAAGGTGGTGAGGTTGCAGCAGCGACTAAGCATGTATGGTGGCTAACTTACGCAAATAAGAGCGAGAAGAGAAGCAAAGCAAGCGGTCGTCAACTAGTAATGATCAAGAAGTGATCATGAACTCCTGCTTCGTCAAACATAACCCGAAACCGTGTTCTCCTCTCGATCAACCCGAAAAGAGACCATCACGTTACGCACACGGTTGGTGTATTTTAGAAGAGTTTACTTCAAGTTTACTACAACCGGATATCAACAAATTCCCATCTGCCACATAACGCGGGCACGGCTTTCGAAAGTTCAAACCTGCAGGGTGTCCCAATTTAGCCCATGATAAGCTCTCGTGATCAACGAAGGATATTCCTTCTCCCGGGAAGACCCGATCAGTCTCGGAATCCCGGTTTACAAGACATTTCGACAATGGTAAAACAAGACCAGCAAAGCCGCCCGGATGTGCCGACCAATGCCGATAGGAGCTGCACATATCTCGTTCTCAGGGCACACCGGATGAGCCAGACGTCGGGTTGGCATAGACCCTGATTGCCCAGGGGGCGCCGGACATCGCTCGGTTTGGGCCAGCACTTGGAGAAGCACTGGCCCGGGGGGTAAAATAAAGATGACCCTCGGGAGCGCGACTCCCATGGGAAAAAGGCTAGGTGAGGCAAATGTAAAACCAAGGTTGGGCCTTGCTGGAGGAGTTTTATTCAAAGCGAACTGTCAAGGGGGTCCCATAAATCACCAAACCGCGTTAGGGACACAAAATCCGGGAACATAATACCGATATGACGGAAACTAGGGCGGCAAGAGTGGAACAAAACACTGGGCATAAGGCCGAGCCTTCCACCCTTTACCAAGTATATAGATGCATTAATAATATAAGAGATATTGTGATATCCCAACATAAACATAATCCAACATGGAGCAATCTTCATCTTCACCTGCAACTAGCAACGCTATAAGAGGGGCTGAGCAAAGCGGTAACATAGCCAAACAACAGTTTGCTAGGAAGGGTGAAAAGGTTAGAGGCTGACATGGCAATTTGGGAGGCTTGATAAACAGGTGATAGGTAATGCAGCATAGCGGTAGAGCGAAGCAACTAGCATAGCAATGATAGTAATGAGATCCAAGGTGACGGTCATCTTGCCTGAAATCCCGCTAGGAAGAAGAACGAGTCCATGAAGAAGACGAACGGGAGTAGTCGAACGAATCATCACAATCGCAACATTACCGGAACTAAGAAGCAACACCGGAAAGAAACAAACAACATGGTAAATGCACAAGCATAAACATGGGATGATGCTCAACCAAGTATGATGCATGTACGGTTTAATGAGGCATGGCATGGCAAAGTGAAACAAACAATGCTACAAGTTAAGTGGAGCTCAATATGCCATGAGTTGCATATTGACGGAACACCCCATCCAATTATTTAGTTCTCTCTCGGTTATGTACCCAACAAAATTAAATGTTATTAAACAAGGCAAGGGGTGAAGCATAAGTAAACTAACTATTTAGGCAAGTTTAAATGAGGCCGGAAATAAGAAACAACAATTCCGGAAAATCCCCATGTGCATATTTTAGATTTGGTATTGTTCTGCCGTAAAACATATTTTAATGTTTTTAAACAGTAAAACAAAGTGCACCAAGTTAAACTAGGCATTTTTCTACCCCATTTACATATAAAGTTTATGTAAAACCGAGCTACAGTTATTTAGTTATGAACTAAATCATTTTAACATGGCATTTGAGCAAATTTAAACAAACAGCATTTTAAACATTTTAAACTTGGACGAAAGTGGCATATTATTAATCTACACAAAATTCTAAGCATTTTACATATATAAATTATTTACATGTGATGCACGGTTTGTGAGTTATTAAATGCATGATCTAGAGGGACTTTTCTGTAAAATAGTAAATCCCAGATAATAGCTAAATCGCAATGGAGGGAAAAAACACGCATCGGGCCTAAACTTGCTGGGTCAACAGAGCACAAGAGGGGCTGGGGGGGCTGCTCACCCAGTGGGCCTTGGCCCGTTCGATGCAAAGGCTGGAGGAGGCCGGTCCACAGGCTGCTCCTCTGGTGGATCGAATGAGGAGGTGGAGGGGCGCGGTCAACGACGGACGACCAGCTGCTCGACACGCATGCAGGAGGGAGCGCCTTGAAGGGAAGCGAGGCTCGACTGCTCGGTGCAGTTCGTGAAAGACGACAATGGCCTTGAGACTTAGCGGCCGGATGGCGCGGATGCGGCCGGATCCGAGCGGATCTGGCGTCGGAAGCCCATCTCTGGCGATGGCGGCGATCGCACAAGGGCAGCGTCGAACGTTCTGTTCCAACGATGTAGAGTTTCAGAGAATGAAAAAGAACTCGGGGAAGGAAAGAAAGGGAGGCCGTGAGGGACCTGCTGAACGGCGGTCACGCGACAGGGACGGAGAGGGCGCGGGGAAGCAGAGACCCACCGGATCCTGGCTGAGCACGCCGAGACGGCTTGGGTCGAGGTCTTAGTGTCCTTGGCGGCGGAGCAAACGGAGAGAGCGGCTGTTTGCAGGGGCTTGCGGCGGAGCTCGGTTCCTCACCTCACTGGAAGATGAACCGGACGGTGGCGACTGGCGCTGGTTCATGAGTAGCAGAGAGAGATGGTTAGAGGAGGAGAACGAGAGAAAGGGGAGAAGGGGCGCGAGGAGACGGCGACCTGCTGGTGGTGCCCGACGGCGAAGGGAGCTCTGGTGGTGCTGCTGCTTGCGACAACGCGCGGGAAGCACGGGAGGAGGGTGTTGGGGTCGGCGTGGAGGCGGTTCGGGCAGGGGAGCGCACGGGAGCTGCGGGCGACTAGATCGGCCACGAGGAGTTGGTCAGGCGGGGCTGTGGTGGTTGGCTCATTTGGGGAAAGCGAGTGGGTGGATTTTTGGATCAGGAGGAGATCCCGAGGAAGGGGAGACAAGAGGAGTGGCGGCGGCGGAATGAGGGGGATGGGACAAGCTGCCTAATTTCTAGGGTTGGATCCCGTGTATAAATAGCAGGTGGATTTGACTAGGGGCTATCTCGTCCCTCCGATTGTAATCGTACGGACGGAAAAAAATAGGCTAGGGAGTCGAAATAAGAAAACGGAGATGTTTTATAGATGTTAGAGGATGTTCTGGATCCAACGGTCATGACAGCCCGGGTCAAGTCCGGGAGAAGTTTTCTGACTAGGTTGCGGAGGTGGTCGATGGCTGTGCAGAGAGGTTCAAATGGTCGGACAACAAATGAACGGTTGCTCTCGAAAGGGACAACGAAGGCAAGGGGGGAACGCGACAACTACGAACGGATGCAAGCTTTATAAAAACATGCAGATGCAATGCGCATGATGCAATAAGATGAAATGCATGACATGAACAAAATGCAAAACGAAAGACAAAAACCCAACCACGGAGGAAAAAACATATCGCATCTCCGGAAAAGGCAAGAGTTACAGTTACGAACATGGAAAGTTGTATCCGGGGTGTTACACCCCCGCTCTCTCTCTTCCATCCCCTGGACGTAGGACACCTCCACAAACACCGCGGACACGCCCATTTGAGCCCCCGTGACCCACAGCGACGGCAACAGCCTCGCCGGCGCATTGGTCCACGGTGAGCCATGGGCAGGCTACTTATAGGCCTCCCCTAGCCTCTCCCTCTCCACCACTCGCCTCCACACGCTCCAAATCGACCCCCTGCACCTCCATTTCCTCTCCAGAGGCACCCGAGCTCGAGATCGAGCTCGAGCTCCGCTGCTTCGGCTTGCCAGAGTCTGCGAGGTACATGCCTTCCCCGCTCCTCCTCTACCTCGATCTGGAACCCCTGCAGCTCTCTGATCCTTTCCCCCTTGTTTCCCCTCTCTGTAGCTGCCGGAAACGGCCGAAACCGCCGCTGGCCGAAGCCCCTCCGCCACGTGACCTCGTCGTGGGCGAACCAGGCCACCTCGGCGACCGGTTCCACCACCACCCGAACAGCGACTCCATGCCGAGTCCAAGCGTGCCGTCAGCTCGACATGTCGTGCCCTGCTTCGCTGCCGGTGAGCACGCCGACCCTCTGGTCGCGAGGTCGGTTGCATGAGCAGGCCACACTGTCATCCTCACCTCTCTCTCGCCTCTCTCCCATGGCGGTGGGTCCCGTCCGTCAGTTTAAAAACTGGCCAGCAGCGTCTTGGCTACTTTGGCCTCCTTTCCCTCTGGGCCTGCTGCACTATGGCCTTTCGGCCCAAAGGGCACAAAGGCCACTTTTCTTTTTCTTTTTACATGCGCTTTATAAAAACTCCACAGATAAAATATTTATCCAAATGGAATAATTCCAACTCCTAAAATCTTAGAATAATTCCACCTATTTATTGATGTAACATTCATGCACATCCATCGACTTTTTTCAGACTGTTCAAATTTAAATTCAAATTTGAGCATTTAAATCCTTCTTTGAAAATCCATTTCCACTATTCCTTAACTCCAAATCCCAAACCAGGAATTTTCCCCTTCCTAGATTTCCCCCTAGTATTTATCAAAAATAAGTTGACATTTTTCTGAGCACTTTGGTTTTTCTGTTTTACTATTGCCTTATTTTCCCGTCATTTCTTTTTGCGTTAATAGATCCCGTGTTGTGAAGTAGTTGGATAATAAGAAGGACAAGGACTTGAAGACTTTGAAGACCAAGGCAAGCAGCCCTTTGACCATGTCTATGAAACCCTTTTTATGCATGTCATATAGCACCATATTGTTGTTGCAGCGGAATCATGATGAGGTGGTAACCACTTTGATGGTTTGCCACCGTACTTCCTCGTTGATACTTGCATTGTGCATGACCCTACCTTCTTATGAGGGTTATGCCGGTGGGGGTAGATAGGATGCTAAAGTAGTGCTACGCAAAAAGGGACGGGAATATGCATGGTGATGGAGACAAAGTGTTTTCAAAAGACTTTTCGAAAACCCCATCGGGTGCCACTGATGCCCGGGGGAGATGATGAGATGGGTAACCACTTGATGACGAAGTGGTGTACCGAGGCAAGTATGTGTTGTTTTCGAAAAAGGATTAGATTTAAGATTTGTCGATTGTCCCAACTTTACATTCGCAACCACTCTACCCTTGTATGGGAAAGGGCATTATTGATTACCTAGGTCGATACTAGCTTGGAGCCCGCATTACTAGTGACGGGGGAGAGTTGGTGCTCTCTCTCGGGACGGGGTCGTGCCAGGTAGGGCGGCCAAGAACATTTTTATGGGGCACCGGACACATCGTTGGTACCCCGTGCCTGTGGTATGTGATGAATATGGGAGCAATGCTCCACAATTTTAAGATGTGAAATGTTGGGCACGGGGGTTACTACCAATCGAGTGGACTCTATGTTAGTGTCGTCTAGGGAAAGATAGTGATCGGGTGCTTACCCCGGGTACTTGAGGTACAGCGGGTCGTGGATGACATGGAAGTTCCCCGGATCTTGTGGGTAAAGTGTGCAACCTCTGCAGAGTGTAAAACTATTCGAATAGCCGTGTACACGGTCAAGGACAGTTGGGCGGTGCTGCTTAAACTACGTCCAGTGTTTTGCAAACCGTGTGTGTGTGTTGATAAAACTATTTTGGTTAAGTCTGATGGCTTGACACGATGATCGAGTTGGATTGGTGTCCAACTCCGCTTATGTTGATATCTGTAACTTGTTCATACGGATGTCTTACTCTCATGATGCATACTTTACATGTTGGCAAATCATGTCATTGCACGCATAAAACTAGGTTTCGCAAACTACCTACTTAGTGCTATATCTTTGCATTATTGTGCCTTGTGCCAATCGTGGGTTGCTTAAGTAGTACATTCAAAGTACTCATTGGCTTGCCACTGGTTATTTAATTGGCCGGGCATGGAAGAACAGTAGTTCGAAGAAGAATTCTTTGGAGACGAACATGCGAACTAGGACGTTTCCCAGTCAGAATGCCTATAGGATTAAGGCAGATGGCATGGGTTCTACTTATGGACGAAGATTTCCGCTGGTTAAGTTTATTTGGTATTCAGCCCTTGTGGATTTACCTATGTAAGACTTGACCATAATGGTCACAATTTGTGTAAGACGGTATGTATGGATGTAAGACTCTTGTTATTCAGCTTTTGTGTGTTCAGTGAGCATTGATCTCTGGGATCACTGTACACGTGCATTCGGTGATCACGACTTATGAGTCGGGGTCCCCACATGTAGTGAACTCATTCTTTATTTATATTGGTGTTAAACCTACTGTATTACAACTTCTCTATGGATTATAAACTATTTTACTAGCCATAGATTCATCAAAATAAGCAAACAACACACGAAAAACAGAATCTGTCAAAAACAGAACAGTATGTAGTAATCTGTAACTAACACAAACTTATGGAACTCAAAAAATTCAGGAAAAATAGGAAGACCTAGGAAATTTGTTTATTGATCAGCATCAATTGGAATCACTATTTTATCCCGTTCTGGTGATTTTTAAAAATTGTTTTAGTGAACAGAAAGTTTCTGGGAATTACAGCAAGATCAAATAACTATCATCCAAGAAGATCCTATAGGTTTAACTTGGCACAAACACTAATTAAAACATAAAACCACATCTAAACAGAAGGTAGATGGATTATTTATTCCTAAACAGAAACAAAAACAAGAACTAAAAAATAAAATTGGGTTGCATCCCAACAAGCGCTATCGTTTAATGCCCCTAGCTAGGCATAAAAGCAAGGATAGATCTAGGTATTGCTATCTTTGGTAGGCAATCCATAAGTGGCTCTCATAACAGATTTATACGGTAATTTTATCTTCTTCCTAGGGAAGTGTTCCATGCCTTTATTTAATGGGAATTGTAATCTAATATTCCCTTCCTTCATATCAATAATTGCACCAATCGTTCTAAGGAAAGGTCTACCAAGAATAATAGGACATGAAGGATTGCAATCTATATCAAGAACGATAAAATCTACGGGCACATAATTCCTATTTGCAACAATAAGAACATCATTAATTCTTCCCATAGGTTTCTTAATAGTGTAATCTGCAAGGTGCAAGTTTAGAAAGCAATCATCAAAATCACGGAAATCTAGTAAATCACACAAAGTTTTGGGAATAGTGGAAACACTAGCACCCAAATCACATAAAGCATAAAATTCATGATCCTTAATCTTAATTTTAATAGTTGGTTCCCACTCATCATAAATTTTTCTAGGTATGGAGACTTCCAACTCAAGTTTTTCCTCATAAGATTGCATCAGGGTATCAACGATATGTTTGGTAAACGCTTTATTTTGACTATAAGCATGCGGAGAATTTAGCACGGATTGCAACAAGGAAATACAATCAATTAAAGATCAACTTTCATAATTAAATTCCTTGAAATCCAAAATAGTGGGCTTAGCAACATCTAAGGTTTTACTTTCTTCAATCCCACTGTTATCAATTTTAGCATCATAATCTAAAAACTCCGAATTCTTGGAATACCTTCTAGGTAAAGGTGACTCATATTCAATCTCATCATTATCAAGATTCATATTGCAAAACAAGGATTTGATAGGGGACACATCAATAACTTTTAGATCTTCATCTTTATTTTCATGGAAATTGGAAGAACACGCTTTAATAAAGGCATCTTTCATAGCACGCATCCTAGCGGTTCTTTCCTTGCACTCATCAATGGAAATTCTCATGGCTTTGAGAGACTCATTGATATCATGCTTAGGAGGAATAGATCTAAGCTTTAAAGAATCAACATCAAGAGAAATTCTATCAACGTTCCTAGCCAATTCATCAACTTTAAGCAATTTCTCTTGAAGCAAAGCATTAAAATTCTTTTGAGAATTCATAAACTCTTTAACACTACTCTCAAATTCAGAGGGCATCTTACTAAAATTTCCATAAGAATTGTTGTAGGAATTTCCATAATTATTAGAGGAATTACTAGGATAAGGCCTAGGATTAAAGTTTCCTCTATACGCATTGTTACCAAATTTATTCCTACCAACAAATTTCACATCCATAGATTCATTATTATTTTCAATCAAAGTAGACAAAGGCATATCATTAGGATCAGAATAAACACTCTTATTAGCAAATAATTTCATAAGTTCATCCATCTTTCCACTCAAAACATTAATTTCTTCTATCGCATGCACTTTTTTATTAGTAGATCTTTCAGTATGCCATTGAGAATAATTAACCATAATATTATCTAGGAGTTTAGTAGCATATCCTAAAGTGATTTCCATAAAAGTGCCTCCCGCGGCCAAATCTAAAAGGTTTCTAGAAGCAAAATTCAATCCGGCATAAAAATTCTGTATAATCATCCACAAATTTAGACCATGAGTAGGGCAATTATGTATCATTAATTTCATCCTCTCCCAAGCTTGTGCAACATGTTCATGATCAAGTTGCTTAAAATTCATAATATCGTTTCTAAGAGAGATGATCCTAGCGGGAGGAAAATACTTAGAGATAAAAGCATCTTTGCACTTGTTCCAAGAATCAATACTATTTCTAGGCAAAGACGAAAACCAAGCTTTAGCACGATCTCTAAGGGACAAAGGAAATAGCTTCAATTTAACAACATCATTGTCAACATATTTCTTCTTTTGCATATCACACAAATCCACGAAGCTATTTAGATGAGTAGCGGCATCTTCACTAGGAAGGCCGGTGAATTGATCTTTCATAACAAGATTCAATAAAGCAGCATTGATTTCACAAGATTCAGTATTGGCAAGAGGAGCAATCGGAGTGCTAAGGAAATCATTATTGTTGGTATTGGTAAAGTCACACAATTTGGTATTATATTGAGCCATAGTGACAAGCAAGCAATCCAACACACGAGCAAACAAGCTTAACGAGAAAAGGCAAACGGAAAAGAGAGGCGAATAAAACGGCAAGGGTGAAGTGGGGAGAGGAAAACGAGAGGCAAATGGCAAATAATGTAATGCGAGAGATAAGGGATTGTGATGGGTACTTGGTATGTTGACTTTTGCGTAGACTCCCCGGCAACGGCGCAAGAAATCCTTCTTGCTACGTCTTGAGCTTGCGTTGGTTTTCCCCGAAGAGGAGAGGACGATGCAGCAGAGTAGCGTAAGTATTTCCCTCAGTTTTTGAGAACCAAGGTATCAATCCAAAGAGGAGGCCACGCCAGTCCCTCGTACCTACACAAAGCAAATAACTCATCGCAACCAATGCGAATAGGGGTTGTCAATCCCTTCACGGTCACTTACTAGAGTGAGATCGATAGAGATGATAGATAATATTTTGGTATTTTTGGTATAAAGATGCAAAGTAAAATAAAAGGCAAGGTAAAAAGCAAAGCAATAATAAAGCATAGGAAGATTAATATGATGAGAATAGACCGGGGCCATAGATTTCACTAGTGGCTTCTCTCAAGAGCATAAGTATTTTACGGTGGGTGAGCAATTCTTTGTTGAGCAATTGACAGAATTTAGCATAGTTATGAGAGTATCTAGGTATGATCATGTATATAGGCATCACGTCGAGACAAGTAGACCGACTCTGCCTTTGCATCTACTACTATTACTCCACTCATCGACCGCTATCCGGCATCCATCTAGAGTATTAAGTTAATGAAAAGCGAGTAGCCTTAAGCAAGATGACATGATGTAGAGGATAAATTCATGCAATATGATAAAAAAACATCTTGTTATCCTCGATGCCAACAATACAATACATGCCTTGTTGCCCCCTCATCCTTTGGGAAAGGACACATAAGATTGAACCCAAAGCTAAACACTTCTCCCATTGCAAGAACTACCAATCTAGTTGGCCAAACCAAGCGGATAATTGAGCAGGACTTGCAAAGATAACCAATCATACATAAAAGAATTCAGAGAAGATTCAAATATTTCTCATAGATAATCTTGATCATAAATCCATAATTCATCGGTCTCAACAAACACACCGCAAAAAGAAGATTACATCGAATAGATCTCCACGAGGGAGGGGAGAACATTGTATTGAGATCCAAAAAGAGAGAAGAAGCCATCTAGCTACTAACTATGGACCCGAAGGTCTGAGGTAAACTACTCACACTTCATCGGAGAGGCTATGATGATGATGTAGAAGCCCTCCGTGGTGGATTCCCCTTCCGGCGGAGCTCCAGAGCAGGCCCCAAGATGGGATATCGTGGATACAGAAAGTTGCGGCGGTGGAATTAGGTTTTTGGCTCCGTATCTGATCTATTTGGGGTACGTAGGTATATATAGGAGGAAGGAGTACGTCGGTGGAGCTTTGGGGGGCCCACGAGGCGGGCGCCCTAGAAGTGCGCCCTCCACCCTCGTGGCCGCCTCCCTCCTTTCTTGACCGACGGTCCAAGTCTCCTGGATCTTATTCGATGAAAATCACGTTCCGAAGATTTCATTCGGTTGGACTCGCTTGATATTCCGTTTCTTGAACAAAATAGGCAAAAAAAACAGCAATTCTGGGTTGGGCCTCTGGTTAATAGGTTAGTCCCAAAAGTAATATAAAAGTGGAAAATAAAGCCCAATATAGTCCAAAACAATAGATAATATAGCATGGAGCAATCAAAAATTATAGATACGTTGGAGCAGATGGATCCGATGGAACTTGCCGAGCGAATGGATCCGGTGGAGCTCTCTTCCCTAAACGAGCTCTTGGACCGCATCGCCACTTTGGGAGTTGATACGTCTCCAACGTATCTATAATTTTTTATTGTTCCATGCTATTATATTACCCCTTTTGGATGTTTACGGGCTTTATTTTACACATTTATATCATTTTTGGGACTAACCTACTAACCGGAGGCCCAGCCCATATTGCTGTTTTTTTTTGCCTATTTCAGTATTTCATAGAAAAGGAATATCAAACGGAGTCCAAGCGTAATGAAACCTTCGGGAGCGTGATTTTTGGAACGAACGTGATCCAGAGAACTTGGAGTGCAAATCAAGAAGCAGCCGAGGCCTCCACGAGATAGGAGGGCCCCCCCCTATAGGGCGCGCCCCCTGTCTTGTGGGCCCCTCGAGCGGCCACCGACGTACTTCTTCTTCCTATATATACCTACGCATTACGAAAACATCCAGGCACCACGAAACACAATTTCCACCGCCAGTAACCTTCCTCAGATCCGCGAGATCCCATCTTGGAGCCTTCACGCACTTTCTGGGAGGGAATCAAGCACGGAGGCCTCTACATCAACATCCTTGCCCCTCCGATGAGTCGTGAGTAGTTTACCACAGACCTACGGGTCCATAGTTATTAGCTAGATGGCTTCTTCTCTCTTTTTGGATCTCAATACAATGTTCTCCCCCTCTCTTATGGAGATCTATTCGATGTAATCTCTTTTTGCGGTGTGTTTGTCAAGATCCGATGAATTGTGGGTTTATGATCAAGTTTATCTATGAATAATATTTGAATCTTCTTTGAATTATTTTATGTATGATTAAGTTATCTTTGCAAGTCTCTTCGAATTATCAGTTTGGTTTGGCCTACTAGATTGATCTTTCTTGCCATGGGAGAAGTGCTTAGCTTTATGCTCAATCTTATGTGTCCTTACCTAGTGATGTAAAGGGTTGCAAGGCACGTATTGTATTGTTGCCATCGAGGATAACAAGATGGGGTTTATATCATATTGCATGAGTTTATCCCTCTACATCATGTCATCTTGCTTAATGTGTTACTCTGTTCTTATGGACTTAATACTCTAGATGCATGCTAGATAGCGGCCGATGTGTGGAGTAATAGTAGTAGATGCAGGCAGGAGTCGGTCTACTTGTTATGGACATGATGCCTATATACCTTATCATGCCTAGATAATCTCATAACTATGCGCTTTTCTATCAATTGCTCGACAGTAATTTGTTCACCCACCGTAATACTTATGCTATCTTGAGAGAAGCCACTAGTGAAACCTATGGCCCCCGGGTCTATATCTTATCATATTTGCTTTCAATATACTTTTATTTGCATCTTTACTTTTTGCATCTATATTATAAAATACCAAAAATATATTTATCTTATCATACTATATTTATTAGATCTCACTTTTGCAAGTGGCCATGAAGGGATTGACAACCCCTTTATTGCGTTGGTTGCGAGTTCTCAGTTTGATTGTGTAGGTGTGTGGGACTTTTGAGGAGCCTCCTACTGGATTGATACCTTGGTTCTCAAAACTGAGGGAAATACTTACGCTACACTTTGCTGCATCACCCTCTCCTCTTCGAGGAAAACCAACGCAAGCTCAAGACGTAGCAAGAAGGATTTCTGGCGCCATTGCCGGGGAGGTCTTCGCTCAAGTCAAGACATACCAAGTACCCATCACAAACCCATCTCCCTCGCATTTACATTATTTGTCATTTGCCTCTCGTTTTCCTCTCCCCCACTTCACCCTTGCCGTTTTATTCGCCCTCTCTTTCCCTATCTTCTCCTCTCTCTTTGTCGCTTGCCTTTGTTGGTGTGCTTGTTTGCTTGTTTGACCTGATGGCTGCGCCTAAGGGTCCTTACCACCTTCTCAGAAGGATGGATGAGATTGAATCAAATATTAGAAGCTTTATGAATTTCAATTTGAGCATAATAATTTCTTTAGAAAAGAGCTTAAGGAACAAAAAAGCTTTTTGGGGTTTATGAACAAAGAGCTTGATGATATGAATAAAGAATTCTTTGGTGTTAACGCTCAAATTAGCCGGCTTGAAAATGCTATAGCCAAAATTTCTGACAAGCAAGCCACCTTAGTCAATAAGATGGCCGCTAAACCAGAAAAATTACATGAAAATAAGATGAGGATCTTAAAGTTATTGATGCGTCTCCGATTAGATCTATGTTTTGCAATGTGAGTTTTGATGATTATGGGACTAATGATGAATCAACTTTGCCTAGAAGGCGTCCCAAGAATTCGGAATCTTTAGATCTTAATGTTAAATTTGGTAAAAGTGAAATTGGAGAATCCTCAACTTCTAGTAATGTTGAACCCACTATCTCGGATTTCAAGGAATTTAATTATGATAATTTCTCTATAAAAGGTTGTATTTCCTTGTTGCAAGCCGTTGTTAATTCTCCTCATGCTTACAGTCGAAACAAAGCTTTTACCAAGCATATTGTTGATGCCTTGATGCAATTTTATGATGAAAAACTTAATTTGGAAGTTTCTATACCTAGAAAACTTAATGATGAGTCGGAACCTACTATAAATATTAGAGTTAAAGATTATGAGTGTTTTGCTTTGTGTGATTTGGGTGCTAGTGTTTCCACGATTCCGAGAACTTTATGTGATATTCTAGGTTTCCATGATCTTGATGATTGTTCTTTAAATTTGCACCTTGGGATTCCACCATTAAAAAGCCTATGGGAAGGATCAATGATGTTCTTATTGTTGCAAATAGAAATTTGGTGCCCGTAGATTTTATCGTTCTCGATATAGATTGCAATCTTTCTTGCCCTATTATTCTTGGTAGACCTTTCCTTAGAACGATTGGTGCGATTATTGATATGAAGGAAGGGAATATTAGATTCCAATTTCCCTTAAAGAAAGGCATGGAGCACTATCCAAGAAAGAAAGTAAAATCACCTTCTGAATCTATCATGCGTGCTACTTATGAGTTTAGTGCCAAAGATGGCACTCGTTAGATCTATCCTCACTTTTATGCCTAGCTAGGGGCGTTAAACGATAGCGCTAGTTGGGAGGCAACCCAATTTTCTTTATGTTTTTATTTTTGTTTCTGTTTAGGAATAAATAATCCATCTACCTTCTGTTTAGATGTGGTTTTATCTTTTAGTTAGTGTTTGTGCCAAGTTAAACCTATAGGATCTTCTTGGATGATAGTTATTTGATCTTGCTGTAATTTCCAAAAACTCTTGTCTCACGAAAATAATTGTTAAAAATCACCAGAACGTGATACAATAGTGATTCAAATTGCTGCTGATCAATAAACAAATTTCCTAGGCGTCCTATTTTGTCTGAATTTTTTGAGATTCAGAAGTTTGCGTTAGTTACAGATTACTACAGACTGTTCTGTTTTTGACAGATTCTGTTTTCCGTGTGTTGTTTGCTTATTTTGATGAATCTATGGCCAATAAAATAGTTTATAATCCATAGAGAAGTTGGAATACAGTAGGTTTAACACCAAATTAAATAAAGAATGAGTTCATTACAGTACCTTATGTGGTGGTTTTGTTTTCTTTCACTACGGAGCTTATAAGATTTTCTGTTGAGTTTTGTGTTGTGAAGTTTTCAGGTTTTGGGTAAAGCTTTTATGGACTATGGAATAAAGCGTGGCAAGAGCCTAAGCTTGGGGATTCCCAAGGCACCCCAATACATTCAAGAATAGCCAAAAGCCTAAGCTTGGGGATGCCCCGGGAAGGCATCCCCTCTTCCGTCTTCGTCCATTGGTAACTTTACTTGGGGCTATATTTTTATTCACCACATGATAAGTGTTTTGCTTGGAGCGTCGTGTATTATATTAGTATTTGCTTTTTAGTTTACCACAATCATCCTTGCTGTAGACACCTTTTGGGAGAAGCCTATTTGATTAGAATTTGCTAGAATACTCTATGTGCTTCACTTATATCTTTTGAGCTTGATAGTTTTTGCTCTAGTGCTTCACTTATATCTTTTAGAGCACGGCGGTGTCTTAATTTTGAAGAAATTGCTAGTCTCTCATGCTTCACTTATATTATTTTGAGAGTCTTTTAGAACAGCATGGTATTTTCTATGGTCATAAAATTGGTCCTAGAATGGTAGGCATCCAAGTTGGGTATAATAAAACTATCATAGGAAGTGAATTGGATGCTATGATCAACTTGATACTTGATAATTGTTTTGAGATATGGAGGTAGTGATATTAAAGTCATGCTAGTTGGGTGATTATGAATTTAAAGAATGCTTGCGTTGAAGTAAGCAAGTCCCGTAGCATGCACGTATGGTTAAAGTTGTGTAACAAATTTGAAACATGAAGTGTACCTGGCTTGTGCATCCTTATGAGTGGCGGTCGGGAACGAGCGATGGTCTTTTCCTACCAATCTATCCCCTAGGAGCATGCGCCGTAGTACTTGATTTTTGATGACTTCTAATTTTTGCAATAAGTATATGAGTTCTTTTGACTAATGTTGAGTCCGTGGATTATACACACTTTTACCTTTCCGCCTTTGCTAGCCTCTTCGGTACCGTGCATTGCCCTTTCTCACCTTGAGAGTTGGTGCAAACTTCGCTGGTGCATCCATACCCCGTGATACGATACGCTCTTTCACACATAAACCTATCTATATCTTCCTCAAAATAGCCACCATACCTACCTATTATGGCATTTCCATAGCCATTCCGAGATATATTGCCATGCAACTTTCCACCGTTCCGTTCATCATCATGCCATACTTTACTTTTGTCATATTGCCATTGCATGATCATGTAGTTGACATCGTATTTGTGGCAAAGCCACCATGCATTACTTTTCATACATGTCACTCTTGATTCATTGCACCATCCCGGTACACCGCCGGAGGCATTCATATAGAGTCATATCTTGTTCTAGTTTCGAGTTGTAATCCTTATGTTGTAATCAATAGAAGTGTGATGATCATCATTATTAGAGCATTGCCCGATCAAAAAAAGAGAAAGGCCAAAAAAAGGAAAAAGGAAAGGCCCAAAAAAAAAGAAAATAAACAAAAAGGGCAATGTTACTATCTCTTTTTCCACACTTGTGCTTCAAAGTAGCACCTTGTTCTTCATGTAGTGAGTCTCATATATTGTGCTTCAAAGTAGCACCATGTTTTTCATATAGTGAGTCTCATAACTTGTCTTTTTCATACTAGTGGGAATTTTTCATTATAGAACTTGGCTTGTATATTCCTATAATGGGCTTCCTCAAATGCCCTAGGTCTTCGTGAGCAAGCAAGTTGGATGCACACCCACTAGTTTTCTTTTGTTGAGCATCCGTTCATATCTCTAGTGCATCTGTTGCATGGCAATCCCTACTCCTCATGTTGGCATCAATTGATGGGCATCTCCATAGCCCGTTGATTATCCTCGTCAATGTGAGACTTTCTCCTTTTTTGTCTTCTCCACACAATCCCCATCATCAAATTCTAAAACAACCATAGTGCTATATAAATGGCTAACGCTCATGTATTGCGTGAAGGTTGAAAAAGTTTGAGATTATTTAAGTATGAAACAATTGCTTGGCTTGTCATCGGGGTATAGAAGTTGGGAACATCTTTGTGTGACGAAAATGAAGCATAGCCTAACTATATGATTTTGTAGGGATGAACTTTCTTTTGCCATGCTATTTTGAGAAGACATGATTACTTTGATTAGTATGCTTGAAGTATTACTATTTCTTTTATCAATATGAACTTTTATTTTGTATTCATTTGGATCTGAACATTCATGCCACAATAAAGAAAATTACATTATGAATTATGCTAGGTAGCATTCCACATCAAAAATTCTCTTTTATCATTTACCTACTCGAGGGGAGCAGGAATTAAGCTTAGGGATGCTTGATACGTCTCCAACGTATCTATAATTTTTGATTGTTCCATGCTATTATATTACCCTTTTGGATGTTTATGGGCTTTATTTTACACATTTATATCATTTTTGGGACTAACCTACTAATCGGAGGCCCAGCCCATATTGCTGTTTTTGCCTATTTCAAAGATTTCAAGAAAAGGAATATCAAACGGAGTCCAAACGGAATGAAACCTTCGGGAGCGTGATTTTTGGAATGAATGTGATCCAGAGAACTTGGAGTGCAAGTCAAGAAGCAGTCGAGGCCTCCACGATATAGGAGGGCGCCCCCCCATAGGGCGCGCCCCCCTGTCTCGTGGGCCCCTCGGGCGGTCACCGACGTACTTCTTCTTCCTATATATACCTGCGTACCCCGAAAACATCCAGGGGCACCACGAAACACAATTTCTACCGCCGTAACCTTCTGTATCCACGAGATCCCATCTTGGAGCCTTTGCCGGCACTCTGCGGGAGGGGGAATCAAGCACGGAGGGCCTCTACATCAACATCCTTGCCCCTTCGATGAGTCGTGAGTAGTTTACCACAGACCTACGGGTCCATAGTTATTATCTAGATGGCTTCTTCTCTCTTTTTGGATCTCAATACAATGTTCTCCCCCTCACTTATGGAGATCTATTCGATGTAATCTCTTTTTGCGGTGTGTTTGTCGAGATCCAATGAATTGTGGGTTTATGATCAAGTTTATCTATGAATAATATTTGAATCTTCTCTGAATTATTTCATGTATGATTAAGTTATCTTTGCAAGTCTCTTCGAATTATCAGTTTGGTTTGGCCTACTAGATTGATCTTTCTTGCCATGGGAGAAGTGCTTAGCTTTGGGTTCAATCTTGCGGTGTCCTTACCCAAAGGACAAAAAGGGTTGCAAGGCACGTATTGTATTGTTGCCATCGAGGATAACAAGATGGGGTTTATATCATATTGCATGAGTTTATCCCTCTACATCATGTCATCTTGCTTAATGTGTTACTCTGTTCTTATGGACTTAATACTCTATATGCATCTTTGGATAGCGGTCGATGTGTGGAGTAATAGTAGTAGATGCAGGTGAGTCGGTCTACTTGTTATGGACGTGATGCCTATATACATGATCATGCCTAGATAATCTCATAACTATGCGATTTTCTATCAATTGCTCGAAAGTAATTTGTTCACCCACCGTAATACTTATGCTATCTTGAGAGAAGCCACTAGTGAAACCTATGGCCCCCGGGTCTATCTCTTATCATATTTGCTTTCAATCTACTTTTATTTGCAACTTTACTTTTTGCATCTATATTATAAAATACCAAAAATATATTTATCTTATCATACTATCTTTATTAGATATCACTTTCGCAAGTGGCCGTGAAGGGATTGACAACCCCTTTAGTGCGTTGGTTGCGAGTTCTCAGTTTGTTTGTGTAGGTGCTTGGGACTTTTGAGGAGCCTCCTACTGGATTGATACCTTGGTTCTCAAAACTGAGGGAAATACTTACGCTACACTTTGCTGCATCACCCTCTCCTCTTCGAGGAAAACCAACGCAAGCTCAAGATGTAGCAGGAATCGCTACGGACTATGATCGGATCGGGCTTAAACCCGACCAAAGGGAGATTAACTCTCCGCCGGTCACCCATCAGATAGCAGTGGTGGAGGAACAATGCGGTAATTTTCCCTCAATCTTGAGTACAAGCTATGTCCGGATTCCAGAGCTCTCCGAGCCGGATACACAGACACGAAGGACATCCCCAAGCCTTGAACGTAGAATCAGGCGGTGGGCCGTAACTATCGGGCGACATCCCGGAGCCCGAACCTCCAAGATCGGAAACTCCCACGCCCCCGGATCGCAGACCGGGTCAGGGTTCAGACTTAAATCTGCCCACCCACCCAGATACAAGCGATCTCTCCCACATTAGACAAGAGCCCCAGGAAACAATACATCACTATTGGGCCAGATTCCTCCTTGTAATGAACAAGGTCAAGGACTTTCGAGAGGAAGATGCCATTTCATTCTTCTACAATAATTGCACGGACAAGGGAATCCTTAACGCCATGAGCCGCCGCAACATAGCACACTTCCTGACTTGGCGGCCATAGTACAGAAGTATTGTGCGATGGAGAGCGCCTGGAAAACCGAAACAGAATTTTGGGACAATCCGGCTTTGGCTAAATACCCAGTCCGAACCAAAAGGGTGCACCCCGTAAGTCACCCGATTCAATCACAAAAAAAGCAAAAGCGCACGGGCACAGAACCGTATTGGAGGGATGGCTTAACGGACCCTGCAAAATTCACAGTACGATGGATATCACACCAACACACAGCCTTAGAGCTTGTTGGGTACTCCGGCAGGTCGCTAAGAGCGGTGAGGATCTCCTCACTCAAAACACTGTAGAGCAACATCCCGTGAATTACAATACGGTCTTAACAGTCTTCGAGACATTCGCCTCAAATAATAGGCGCAAGCGAGCACTCCGCAGCCTTGCCGAGATCTGCCAGGTGGCAGCAATAAATCCATGGAGCGACACGGCTATCACCTTCAATTCCAGTGACGAACCCAAATGCCGAACAGCCCGAGCACCAGCCGCACTAGTCCTTAGTCCAATTGTGGACGGCTTTCGGCTCACTAAAGTGCTCATGGACGGCGGCAGCGGATTAAACCTCATTTACGAGGAAACCCTTCACAAAATGGAAATAGACTGGAACCGCGTCGAGCAAAGCAGCACAACCTTTAGAGGAATCATCCCCAGTCGGGAGGCACATTGCGCTGGGAAAATCACACTAGATGTGGTATTCGGCACACCGGAAAATTACAGGTTCGAAGAAATAACATTCCAAGTGGCCCCGTTCAATAGCGGATACCACGCCCTTCTAGGGCGGGAGGCATTTACGATCTTCCAAGCTATACCCCATTACGGGTACATGAAGCTCAAAATGCCTGGGCCCAATGGAATCATCACTCTAGCTAGTGATCCGTACATAGCGCTCCGTGCCGAAAACAAAACAGCCGCACTAGCCCTCGAGGCACTATCCGAAGCCCTAGCGGCAGAGGAGTTAACCGCGCTACGCTCGACCGTGGACAGGGACGACGTGATACTCGACAAGAGATCCAAGTCCACCTCTTTTAAACCAGCGGACGAAATAGTCAAATTCCAAGTCCACCCAACGGACCCTACAAAAACAGCCTCAATTGGGGCACAGTTAAGCCCCGATGTGGACGCCGCACTACGGGAGTTCCTGCGCGAGAACTGGGATATATTTGCCTGACACCCATTAGATATGCCAGAGTCGTTGATATAAACTCATCAAGTCATTAGTCCTCTATTCCTATATCCCCAATTGGTCTTCCCTATGGCATCGTCAGTTTTGGTGCTATCTTAGGATGATAATGTGCTCGTTCACTATGTCCACTAGTTCCATAATGAACCCAGTGATAAGCAAGGTTACGGAGGCTCAACTGGTCCTCTTGCAATTCTATGGGTTAAGCATATGGTTAAGGACTCGAGATGGGGTATCTCTGAAGTCTCAAAGGGTCTAGGAATGGGTTTCTAGTTTGGGGGTTAAACATAACTCTACGGGGTTTTACTTGGTCGAGGAGGCTGTAGAAAAGTTCTTCAGTGCTAGTTGGTTGTCCAAGTAGAATCATTGGTGTACCTTCTCTTGCCGATCTTCAGCGAAGGAGAGAGAGATGAGAGGGAAAAGTAGCATAGAGGAGGGGAATGCCTAAAGGGGGTTCTATAGTGCAGGTGCAAACAAACGGGTGCCAAAAAGGGCCAAACAAAGTTAAATAAGGAAGGTGATATAGTCGCGTACTTGTTGCCTAGGGCAAAAGTGCGACTTATATCAAAACACAAACAAATAAAAACAAGCAACACACAGTCATGGTTCTATTCGAACCATCATACGGACTTCGATTAAGCATAGGGGTACACGACTCATCCTACCCCAGGGGTTCTCGGACTAAGTAGTCGTGCTTTACTTCGTGCCTCGTGCAGTCTTCTGGGTTTCCCTCAGGTGTTGTTACGTCTCTTGTAGTTGTTCGATGAAACAATCTGGGTTGATCCTGAAGATTATTAAACAACTTCTCGCCTGTTGAAGTGATGGGGTGAAGGTGGCTCCTCGTAACTAGCATTGACTTGGTCTTCTATTGTCTTCTTAATCACGATGATCCCTTTTTGTCTTCTAAGTCGTCGATGGTACCAGGTAGGTAATCCTTTATGCAATGACATTATCAAGGCATAATAGAGGTCCAATCCGTCAGACACATTGTTGACAATATCGTCACCGAGAGCGGGGGATGAAGAGAACCGTTTTCCTGCTCACTATAGTGAGGCGGACCAAATGGCTAGGTTCTCATCCACCGGTGGTTGCCGATACAACAACGGTAGTGACAGGGTTACCCTATTAGCGATGTATATCATGATATTGCATATCCTATGCCCTGATCGTCGTAGGCTAAGGTTGCATCATCTTGGGGCAGTGTCAAGGGTGTCACCATCTCCTGGGTCTTCGTGTCCTCATTCCTCGAGGATGTATCTTACATTGGTTGTGATGTCGCCAATCTTGTGTTCGTGAGATGTGGGTGAATGTCCGGCAAGGCATCTTCCTTCTAGATTATCCACGAGGATTACAAGGAATCCGAGGGTCGGGGCATAAGGGTTCTAGCGACCAAAGGTTTTGAAGGGGAAGAGATCAATAAGGAAAGTATACCTTAGTTTTCAAAAAATTGAGAAGGGAAGAGAAGTATAGATAGTTTTGAAAACTAGTAGTAGTTTTGGAAATAGTTTTACCCTAACTAATGACCATGCTAACTAAGGCTTCCTACAGTCAGGATGGCTCTGATACCAGCTCTGTGGGGACCGCGACTCATAAGTCAAGATCACCGAATGCACGTGTACAGTGACCCCAGAGATCAATGCTCACTGAACACACAGAAGCTAAATAATAAGAGTTTTACATCCATACATACCGTTTTACACAAATTATGACCATTATGGTCAAGTCTTACATTGATAAAGCCTTAAGGGTTGAACATCAAATGAAACACAAGCAACGGAAATCTTCTCCGATAAGTAGAACCCATGCCATCTGCCTTAACCCTACAGGCATTCTGACTGGGAAACGTCCTAGTTCACATGTTCGTCTCCAAAGAACTCTTCTTCGAACTCCTGTTCTTCCATGCCTGGCCAATTAAATAACCAGTGGCAAGCCAATGAGTACTTTGAATGTACTCGCAAGCAACCCATGTTTTGGTCCAAGATGTAATAGTGCATGATATAGGTAAATTTTTGCAGAAAGCTAGTTTCGACATGTTCAACAACTTGTAAGACATGCATCAGGAGAATTCAAGTAACCATGAGGACAGGTTATAGATATCAACATAAATAGAGTGGGCACCAACCCAACTCAATCATGTCAAGTCCTTTGACTTGACCCAAGTAGATCTTCCCACTTATCCAAACACACACACTGGTTTGTGAACATGTGGACGTAGCCCAAGAGCGGTTACCCAACTGTCCTTGACCGTGGACACGGCTATTCGAATAGTTTTACACTCTACAGAGGTTGCACACTTTACCCACAAGATCCGGGGAACTTTCGTGTCATCCACGACCCGCGATACCTGAAGTACCCGGGGTAAGCACCCGATCACTACCTTTCCCTAGACGACACTAACGAGGAGTCCACTCATTGTTCCGTATCCTCACGATGTACATCATACAAGACTCACTCGAGATCGTAACATCCGAGAGGGGACGCAACGGTGTATCTGGTGCCCCGTAAAAACAGTCATGGCCGCCCTACCTGGCACGACCCCGTCCCGAGAGAGAGCACCAACCCTCCCCCGTCACAAGTAATGCGGGCTCCAAGCTAGTATCGGCCTAGGTAATCAATAATGCCCTTTCCCATACAAGGGTAGAGTGGTTGCGCATGTAAGGTTGGAATAACGGTCGCAACTTAAACCAATCCGTTTTGGAAACAACACACACACTTGCCTCGGTACACCACTTCGTCATCAAGTGGCTACCCAACTCATCATCTCCCCGGGCATAAGTGGCACCTGATGGTGTTTTCAAAAAGTCTTTTGAAAATACTTTGTCTCCATCACCATGCATATTCCCGTCCCTTTTTGCGTAGCACTACTTAGCATCCTATCTACCCCCACCGGCATAACCCTCATAAGAAGGTAGGGTCATGCACAATGCAAGTATCAACGAGGAAGTACGGTGGCAAACCATCAAAGTGGTTACCACTTCATCATGATTCCATTGCAACTACAATATGGTGCTATATGACATGCATAAAAAGGGTTTCATAGACATGGTCAAAGGGCTGCTTGCCTGGCTCAACAAAGTCTTCTGGGTCTTCAAAGTCTTCTGGTCTAACTCCTTCACAAGAACGCAATCTATCATCGCAAAATAATAACGAGAAAAATAAGGCAATAATAAAACAGAAAAACCAAAGTGCTCAAAAAAATGTCAACTCATTTTTGTTAAATACTAGGGTGAAAACTAAGAAGGGGAAAATTCCTAGTTTTGGATTTGGAGTAGCAGAATAGGAGAAATGGATTTTCAGAGGGGTTAAAATATATTAAAATTTGAATTTGAATATGAACAGTACATAAAAGTTGGTTGGTCATGAATGAAAGTTATACCATTAAATAGGTGGGATTTTTACAATAATTTAGAAACTGGAATTATTTCATTTGGATTAATATTTAGCCCAGAGTAATTTTTGCAAGTTTGACAGAAAAGAAAAAGGGGAAGGGGAACTGCGTACTCTTTGGGCGGCTTGAGGGTAACGCCCAGTGAGCACGCTGCCCAGCCGAGCCGACGCACAAGACGCGCCATGATTTTAAACCTGACGGGCGGGGCCCGTCGTTAGTGAGAGAGGGCGCGGGAGAGGGAGAGGACAGAGAGGCTGACGGGCGGGGCCCCTTGTCAGGGTCGTCGTCAACCCTCGTCCTACGGCGGCGTGGCTTACCAGCGACGATGCAGGGCACGGCGGGCTTGGACAAGGGCAGGGACGGACTCAGCATGGAACCGGTTGCCGAGGTGGCCTGGTTCGCCGACGACGAGGTCACGCGGCGGAGGGGCTTCGGCCGGCGACGGTTCCGGCCATTTTCGGCAGCTATATAGAGGGGAAACAAGGGGGAAAGGATTAGAGAGCTTCAGGGGTTCCAGATTGAGGCAGAGGAGGAGTGGGGAAAGCATGTACCTCGCAGACTCCGGCAAGCCGAAGCGGCGGAGCTCGAGCTCGATCTCGAGCTCGGGTGCCTCTGGAGAAGAACTAGAGGTGCAGGGGGTCGATTTGGAGCGTGTGGAGGCGAGTGGTGGAGAGGAGAGGCTCAGGGAGGCCTATAAGTAGCATGCCCGTGGCTCACCGTGGACCAATGCACCGGCGAGGCTGTTGTCGTCGCTGTGGGTCACGGGGGCTCAAATGGGCGTGTCCGGGATGTTTGTGGAGGTGTTCTACGTCCAGGGGATGGAAGAGAGAGCGGGGAGTGCCAGAGTGTCACACAGAGTGAGCGTGCTCATTGGAGCTCTCAGGTGGCCATGGCGCGCGTGTGAGGGAGGCACTAGGAAGGAGAAGGAGGAGGGGGACCAGGGCGTGGCGTGCCGTGGACGTCGAGGCGCATCGGCTGGCGTGAGGGGGAGAGCCGAGGTGGCCGGTGGTGCTTGGCAAGGGGCGGCTACAGTGCGGGAGCATATTGTAGCGCGCTCCAGAGCGTGCAAATGGCCGGCATGCCATTTTCTATGCAATGTGGTCATGGCCAAAGGTGTCTGGTAGCTCTAGGGGGAGTAAAGAAGTGGGATATGGCCTTGGATGCCCTGGGAAGCCACTGGAGTGAGGAGGGAAGTTGAGGGAGAGAGAGAAGTTGTTGTCCAGGGAGGTAAATGGGGGTGTTTCACCCCTTAATCATTGAGCAATGGCCAGGGGAGGGTTACTGGAGGTAGGAGGTGACCTGGGGCAGCTGTGGTAAAAACATAGGGTCATGGAGATTAGTGGAAGTGGTCAAAAATGGAATTTTGGTAAAGTGGCAGAAGGTGTTTGATGCTTGTTTGGTTAAGCAAATGAACTCCATTTGGCATGAGACTCCACATGGTGAAATGGCACATATAATTAGGGCCTTCCACCAATTTGGAGCTTATTTGGGCAAAGTTGCTCATGCAACTTTTGTAAACCCTAGAAATTAGCAGAAATGAACTTGTGCAGATCTAGTTGAGCAAATCACTTCCCCCTGATGAACCACTTGGTGTAGTGGCCTCATTTGGTCATGTGAACATGCTCACAAAAGTTGGGGTCAAGGAGAGAAAGTTGGTAGTACAAAGTTGTTCAAATTTGATTCTGGTTAGAGAGGGTTTTGGGGCATTTTGGTGTACCAAAATGACCTTGATTGACATGCGGCTTTGCAAGGTGATCACAATATGCATATGTGACCTGCTGGATTTTCCTTGGATTTTTATGAAAATATTTCCTGTAGCAATATTTCAAATCCTTGAAATGGGCAAAAATGGTTTTGGGAGGTTTTGTCCAATATTTTGAACATGACCATGTGTTGAAACTCTTATGTATGGGAAATATATGCCCATCGAGTTTCCATGATTTTTGTCAAATATTTTTAAAACAATAAAATAATTTTTCCCTATTAAAGACCATTTCTGGCCTTAAGAAAAAGCTTTTAAATAAAATAGGAAAATAACTTTAAAAATTATATTTTTGTGGTTTATGGGAATCCTATATCTAATAGGTTTCAAATATACCTTTTGAAATATTTTTCATACCCCAAATCAAGTACTTGTAGTGCAAACCTCAATTCAAGGGTTTTTGGAAAACTAATTTTTGAAAATACTATTTGGCCAAATTACTTTTGTAAGAAAGTACTATATTGCACTATACACATGGCATGATCATTGGGCAGAAGTTTGGGGCAAAGAGATGAAGTACGGAAGGTGGAGTTGTGTTGACTTTAAAGAGCACTTGAAAACACAGAGAGAAACCCAACTCAAATAAAAAGTCAAATAATGCAAAAGTTTTTGTCAAACCACATTTTATCATGATTTATCATCTTAAGTGTTGTGCCATGAAAATCAGGGTGTGACATTTCTCCTGCGTCTCTTCTCGCAGTTCGGACATGCACATTAGGGCATGCATACCCAGGGAAAGGAACCCTTAACGGAACTATTCTCCCTGGAAGATGTTTCTTACTACCCATGTAATATAATATAACTAGTTGGGTACTTGTCTGTTCAAGCACTTATGAACCCTACGCCTGGTTTCCACGCATACCCCGGTTTTTACATAAGTGCGCTGGTATTCGGATACACTCCGGACTATCGGGTCCAGAAGTTGAAGCGAAAAGGTCCGCCATGACAAATGATTTATAATCCGGCTAGAGACATTCTACATGTCATTCAAATTACATACTCACTTAGACTGATTAAATTCTTCTTCTATGCAATCCAACAGACTGTCTAGCCTACAATCCTATTGGGAATACTTGGCGGCTAACTCTACTTGGTGATACACCAAACTGACAGGGATTTCTTTCCCATCAGGCCCCACAGGTCCGACCTCGGCCATGTGGTTTGGGCCAGCCTTGGTATACCGCGTCTTCACCATGGCCCAGGCTTCCTCGGCACCTTGACGGCAGGCCGATACCTTCCATAATCGGAAGCGCCACCGCTCCCTTGAGCTTATCTGCCAAGTCCTCCAAGGCCTTGGGCAGGGATACAGATGGCCACAAGGCACAGGCAATACCTTGCATCACTGCCGAACTTGTTCATGCAGTTGGGAGAGCTTTGGTAGAAGATCACCCACGGACACAGGCATCTCGTTCATGGGGCGACACAGCCGACATACCTGCAGACATAACTCTGTTATTGGGCTTCCTCGCCGAACTCTTTTTGAAGTTCGTTCAAGCACTTACTGAAAATGTCGCGTTGAAGCCGCTTGTTCTCCTTCACGGAGTCTGACAGCTGGGCGCGAACATCCTTTAGTTCCACGCTCAGCTGGGTATTGGCATCTTGGAGATCGTTTTTCTCCTGCCTAACCTTTGTAAGCACGCCTTCACGGCCTTTAGCCGCCGTATGACATGTTGCTCATCCGGATTCACTCCAACGTCATCTGCAATATTTATTGTCAGAATTGCATGCATGCTGCATCCTATATGGTACCTGTCACTCTTTAAAGCAGGTGTTACCAGAGGGGGCCTTTTCGGACTCCTTCACTGCGGCCACTATGACCCGTAGCTGGGCCTTGCACTCTTCCAGCTCTTGAGACAATTGGGTATTCTTCTCTGTAAGAACCTGCACATATAATGATCCTTAAATCAGTTGTGCCAACTGTTTCAAGTCTTGGGGGCTACTGATGTATATAACCATCAAATTCTCTTACCCGTATGTCCTTTACATACTGGTCTGTCACTCTGGCAAGACCATTTTGAGCAGCACGGATGTACGCGTCTCCCAAATTGAAGGCATCAAATGCATCTTGGGAGAAACAAGCGTCACGGAGTACGGCCCGGCGGTGCCTGTGATTCATGGCGCTCTCCACTTCGGAACTTGTAGCGGAGATTTTATCCGCATCCTCTGTAGGAGGAACGTCCGACAGTGCCCGCCTCCCCTGTCCGTCCCTGGAGCCCGGCTAGTGGAGGCGTGATCGGCAACTTCTCCGGATATAGTACGGCGAGTATTTTTCCTTCTGGGAAACATGGGTGTTATTATGTTTTCAAAGACAAACCCACGGAGCAAGGTTTTATATCATACCTCTGCGCTGGCGTCTCAGTCCGAACCGCTTTTCTTTTTAGCCTGTCTGGCCTCGGTACCCCATGCTGATAACTCGCCCCGGGCTCGGCATGGCGTCCGGAGGACCTTCCTTGTAAGACACCGTGCAGATACGGAAGGTAAGGTGCGTGGAAAGGGATACTTCTCAAAGGTTGGGCCCCTGGTCTCACTTACTCGTGAGGCAGCAAGAGTCTTGATAGTCGGTCAGTAATAGCCACCATGGCCCCATCACGGCTTGATTTATAAAATATCCTATCGATTAGCTCCATGAATATGTTCGGATCCTCTTGAAGACCGGGGTCGAGGGACCGTTCAGGTTCCTCTGGTTGTGGAGGTGGGCTATTTATCTCCCTCACTGCCTTACACAGCTCCTGCGGTGAATGGGCAATATAAGACATTTATTGTGGAAATGCGGAAGGGAAGGGCATGAAAAGTGGCAGCTTACCCAGCTCGGAGGATTGTACATGGAGAATCCGTCCCGCGGTTTGATGCGGAGGAACTCCTCTTCCTCTTCCTTATGCAGACTGGATAGAGTTTTTGCGGGCGGCAACGGAGTCCGGCCCCTTACGGCCGCAGCGGGTGGCATCGTCTTCCCTGTTAAAGTCCCACATTGGGCGTCCTCGGTATTGAAGCGGCTGCACCCCTCGCATAATGCATATTGACATAACTCCGGTTGTAGTCAGTCCTGATAGAGCGAACACCTTTATCCGGCTCATCAGGTAAGAAACGTCTCTATTGTCTTCCTCCTGAGGGCTCCTTGGTCGCCAGCTTAGGTGTTTCTTCAGAGGAGCATTATTAAACTCAGGAAGGCCGATCCGAATAGGATCCGAAAGAGGGACGTCCTCTATATAGAACCACTCAAGGCCGGTCTTGGATGCCTTCTTGAAGTGCCGGACAGGTATCCGGTCCCGGCGATGTGCCATATTTCGCTCCGCCCACTTGAAACAGTGACCCCCACGTATGCACGGGGTACAAAGGCGTAATAGCCTCTTCCATAGCTCAAAGTGAGCTTGAGCCGAAATAGTTCACAAAGAGCGAGATAGCCAGCAATGTGCAATATGGAGGCAGGAGTGAAATTATGCAGCTGGAGGCCGTAGAACTCCAGGAGCCCGCGGAGGAACGGGTGAGTTGGAAATCCCAGTCCCCTTAACAAATAAGGGGCAAGGCATACTCGTTCCCCTTTGGAGGGATTGGGGAGGCTCTCTGCTTGTTCTCTGTCATTATAGGTGGCAAGCCCGGCTCGAACGGGGACCATATACGCTGGGGGAGAAATCCCTGGGTCTGTAGTCTCACTAGTTGGCTATGCGGGACGGAACACTTCTTCCAATCACCGGGCTTAGGGCTATGGGAGCGAGAGGAGGAGCTGCGGCAACTGGCCACGTTGGAATGGATTTTTTTTCCAGGCGTGCTCCGATGGATACTCGCTGTGGGAGGATAGTATGATATGGATCTGTGAATGCCCGTCTCTTTAATAGGCGATTTGCCTACATGGCTAGGGTGGCAATTGTAAAAATGCCCCGGCTTCTCGCATTTCGCCGACGTGGAGGATCTCCATTATTGGACGCAGAAGCCAAGGAGCGCAACATTTATGGGAAGCCGGACACTATTCAAACAAGTATTCAGAATTTGGAGAAGAACCCGCCTTGCAATGCCGACGACAATCTGCGCGCCGGACTCATCGTCATTGAAGCCTGGTTCGGGGCCTACTGAGGGAGTCCTGGATTAGGGGGTATCTGGACAGCCGGACTATATCCTTTGGCCGGACTGTTGGACTATCAAGATACAAGATTGAAGACTTCATCCTGTGTCCGGATGGGACTCTCTTGGCGTGGAAGGCAAGCTTGGCGATACGGATATGTAGATCTCCTTCTATTGTAACCGACTCTGTGTAAACCTAGCCCCCCCCCCCCCCACAAGTGTCTATATAGACCGGAGGGTTTAGTCCGTAGGACAAGAACAATCATACCATAGGCTAGCTTCTAGGGTTTAGCCTCTACGATCTCGTGGTAGATCAACTCTTGTAATACTCATATTCATCAAGATCAATCAAGCAGGAAGTAGGGTATTACCTCCATAGTGAGGGCCCGAACCTAGGTAAACATTGTGTCCCTTGCCTCCTGTTACCATCCGCCTTAGACGCACAGTTCGGGACCCCCTACCCGAGATCTGCCGGTTTTGACACCGACAGCCCCTCTTCGGATGCCTTCTTCGGTGTGCCGAACAGGTATCCGGTCTCAGCAATACGCCATATCTCGGCTCCGCCCACTTTGAATATTGATCCATCTTGGTTGCGAGGCACGAGGCAGAATAGCTTCCTCCACAATTCAAAATGGGCCTCGCACCCTAGAAATAGCTCGCAAAGAGCGACGTAACCCGCGATGTGCAGGATGGAGGCAGGAGTGAAGTTGTGCAGTTGAAGGCCATAATACTCCAGAAGCCCTCGGAGGAACAGATGGATTGGAAATCCGATGCCTCTTAGAAAGTAGGGGACGAAGCATGCTCGCTCCCCCCTGGATGGATTGGGGAAATACTCGACCTGAGCTCCGCCGTTGAAGGAAGTCTATCCTGCTCGAACGGGGACTAGATCCGCGCGGGGGGGGGGGGCGGAATCCCTGTGTTTGCAACTTCACCAGCTGACCGTGGGATACGGAACATCTCTCCCAATCGCCTTTTTCTGGGCCGTGGGGACGGGAGGAAGAGCTGGGAGCGCTAGCTATGTTGGAGTGGTTTTTCCTAGCAAGCTCTGAGGATTTTTCGCGTGATGTGGAACGGATCTGAGATCCAATCCCTTTAAATAGACGCTTTTATTACATGGCTGGGGTGTTATATGCGAAAAATACCCTGACCTCTCATATTCGCTCGACACATGGAAGCTGAAGCTATGGATGCACAGAAGCCGATGGGAACGACATTAAATGGAAGGTCGAATACAGCCCTTTGAAGTCATCGGAGGAGGAACCCGCCTTGCAATGCCGAAGAAAATCTGCGCGCCGGACACATCGTCATTGAAAGCCTGGTTCGGGGGCTACTGGGGGAGTCCTGGATTAAGGGGTCCTCTGGCGTCTGGCCTGTTGGACATGGGCCGGACTGATGGGCTGTGAAGATACAAGACCGAAGACTCTCTCTTGTGTCCGGATAGGACTCTCCTTGGCGTGAAAAGCAAGGTTGGCATCCTGATATGAAGATTCCTTTCTCTGTAACCGACTTTGTACAACCCTAGTCCCCTCCGGTGTCTATATAAACCGGAGGGCTTAGTCCGTAGAGACAAGAATCATAATCATAGTCATACATGCTAGACTTCTAGGGTTTTAGCCATTACGATCTCGAAGTAGATCAACTCTTGTAATAATCATATTCATCAAGATCAATCAAGCAGGAAGTAGGGTATTACCTCCATAGAGAGGGCCCGAACCTAGGTAAACATTGTGTCCACCATCTCCTGTTACCATCAACCTTAGACGCACAGTTTGGGACCCCCTACCCGAGATCCACCGGTTCTAACACCGACAAGGGGCTACATGGCCAGTTAGGCTCCTGAGTCACGATGCTCAGGAGTCCCCCTTGACGCGCAAACGACCTTCATACCTTTTTCCTCGTCGAGGCTCCGCTCGGGGGGGGGGGGGGGGGGACGACCAGGCCCGAGGGACCTGGTGGGGTGGCGTATGCTTGGGCCTGACCCGAGCATAGCCCCCGCGCCCAGCCCCCTCGCGCGACTCTCCCGAGGGGAGGTGTTGCGATGAGGCCAGACACTGAGCTCGAAGGCTCCCTGAGGTTGATACGGCCATGGGGCCGCCCTTAGTTGTTTATCACCAGCGCGGAGCATAGCGCTTCTGCACTTGCACGGGCATAACCGCTCCTCGGCCGTGTCGACTGCCAGCGCGGAGCATGGTGTTTCCACTGGTGCGTGGGTGAGGGCTCCCTCTGAGTGGAGCCCCCAGGGCGTGTACAACCTCGCCCTGACATGTGGCTTGCACGGCAGGGATAGACGAGGTGTGTCCGGGCACTCATGAGCCAGTGCAAGACTCACGAGGCCCTACCTCAAGGCGGGTTGTGCCTGGTCTTGGTTCTTGTTGACTGCGGTGGTCCTGCGAGATGGTCAGTCAACCTGCGCCGAATGAATCTCTTGAGGTTATCGCATGAGAAGGCCAAGAACCAACGGCCCAAGGAGGTGATGTGAACGGGGCTGGCCCGCCAGACAAAGCTCGGCCGTTGGGTTTATCAACGTTGCAGGGACGGACCCGTGCACAGGCGCCGTGCCTAGCCTTCTTATGCAAGGGATCCTGAAGAAAGACGATCGGCGCGCGGCTCCCGTGGTGGGTGATAATAAAGCAAGTGATAACCATAGATAGATTATGCATGGGAAGCGAGCTAGCTTAGATAGATGCAAGGACGATACAGGCCACCGGGACGGACCCAAGCGGCTTGGGGACGATGCAACCCGAGTGGCGCCCCCAGGAGAGTAAGCTAAACACGTAAAAAGGATACAAGCCGCTATTGGGGAACGTAGTAATTTCAAAATTTTCCTATGCACACGCAAGATCATGGCGATGCATAGCAACGAGAGGGGAGAGTGTGTCCACGTACCCTCGTAGACCGAAAGCGGAAGTGTTAACTGCTTAGCGGTTGATGTAGTCGTCGTCTTCATGATCCGACCGATCAAGTACCGAGCATACGACACCTTCGAAGTTCAGCACACGTTCAGCCCGATGGCGTCCCTTGAACTCCGATCCAGCCGAAAGTGTTGAGGGAGAGTTTCACAAGACGACGGTGTGGTGACGATGATGATGTTCTCTTGACGCAGGCTTCACCTAAGCACCGCTTCTGATATTATCTAGGTGGACTATGGTGGAGGGGGCACCGCACATGGCTAAAAGATCAAACGATCAATTGTTGTGTCTTTGGGGTGCCCCTGCCCCGTATATAAAGGAGCAAGGTGCGGCCGGCCAGAGAGGCGCGCCAGGAGGAGTCCTACTCCCACCGGGAGTAGGACTCCCTCCCTTTTCCTAGTTGGATTAGGACTTGGGGGGAAAGAAGTGGACGAGAAGAAGGAAGGGGGGGGCGCCGCCCCCTTCTCCTTGTCCTATTCGGACTAGGGGGGAGGGGCACGTGGCCCTTGCCCTGGCCGCCTCTCCTCTTCTCCACTAAGGCCCATTAACCTCCGGGGGGGGTTCCGGTAACCTCCCGGTACTCCGGTAAAATCCCGATTTCACCCGGAACACTTCCGATATCCAAACATAGGCTTCCAATATATCAATCTTCATGTCTCGACCATTTTGAGACTCCTCGTCATGTCCGTGATCACATCCGGGACTCCGAACAACCTTCAGTACATCAAAACATATAAACTCATAATATAACTGTGTCGGCGTTCTGGGAACGGGGGTACCCAGACTTGCCTGCCTGCGGCCTGCGACGTGGCTCAAGGGGCGGCCCATCAAGGCCCATCTTCATCAGCACAAGCTCAAGACCCTCGCGAGGGGGCCAAGCCTCATGAGGCGGAACAACAGGAAGCTTCCTCAGGCATGGCCTCATCAGGCTGGCTCGCGAGGAGGCGGAGAGATCAAGGCGGGGTACCTCACGAGGTGCCCATGACGCAAGCCATGACGACCAAGGGCGCCAGGCGGGCGCCAGCCCGCGCATACGCGCGGTGGCACGAGATCTTTACCGCGAGACGGTAACTATTCATTGCTACAGGAGCGATGCCCCGATATGATGGTCGACGTTCTCTCACCGCTCGATCGGACGCCCAGAAACGCATCAGGTAAACGAATCGGACGGCCAGAATCACGTGAGCTCTGAGAGCGTCCGGGAGTGACTGGATCTCTTATTTCTTGATTTTTATTGAATCTCGATTGTAGTGATACACATATTCATAATATTGCTGCCAAAAGATGCAAAGTTGATAATGATAGTGCAACATATTTGTGGCACTGTTGTTTAGGTCATATTGGTGTAAAGCGCATGAAGGAACTCCATGGGGTGGATTTTTGGAATCACTTGATTATGAATCATTTGATACTTGCGAACCATGCCTCATGGGCAAGATGACTCAAACTCTATTCTCTGGAACAATGGAGCGAGCTAATGACTTATTAGAAATAATGCAACCGATATATGCGGTCCAATGAGTGTTGAGACACGCGGCGGGCATCGTTATTTTCTGACCTCCACAGATGATTTGAGTAGGTATGGATATATCTACTTAATGAAACATAAGCCTCAAACATTTGAAAAGTTCAAAGAATTTCAGAGTGAAGTGGAGAATCATCAGAACAAGAAAATAAAGTTTCTATGATCTGACCGCGAAGGCGAATATTTGAGTTACGAGTTTGGCCTTCACTTAAAACAATGTGGAATAGTTTCACAACTCACGCCACCTGGAACACCACAGCATAATGGTGTGTCCGAACATCGTAACCATACTTTATTGGATATGGTGCTTCTATGATGTCTCTTACCGATTTACCACTGTCGTTTGGCAATAAACCTAAGTTGTCGTTTCTTAAAGTTTGGGGTTGCGACACTTATGTGAAAAGGCTTCAGCCTGATAAGCTTGACCCAAATCGGAGAAGTGCATCTTCATAGGATACCCTAAGGAAACAATTGGCTACACCTTCTACCATAGATCCGAAGGCAAGATCTTTGTTGCCAAGAATGGATCCTTTCTAGAGAAGGAGTTTCTCTCGAAAGAAGTGAGTAGGAGGAAAGTAGAACTTGATGAGGTAATTGTACCTTCTCTCGAATTGGAAAGTAGCACATCAGAGAAAACCGTTCCCGTGATGCCTACACTAACTAGAGAGGAAGCTAATGATGATGATCATGAAACTTCAGATCAAGTTACTATTGGACCTCGTAGATCAAAAAGAGCATGTTCCACACGAGAATGGTATAGTAATCTTGTCCTGGAAGTCATGTTACTAGACCATGGCGAACCTACAAACTATGAAGAAGCTATGATGAGCCCAGATTCTGATAAATGGCTTGAGGCCATGAAATCTGAGATAGGATCCATATATGAGAACAAAGTATGGACTTTGGTGGACTTGCCCGATGATCGGCAAGCCATTGAGAATAAATGTATCTTCAAGAAGAAGACAGACGCTGATGGTAATGTCACCATCTACAAAGCTCGACTTGTCGCGAAAAGTTTTCGACAAGTTCAAGGGGTTGACTACGATGAGACCTTCTCACCCATAGCGATGCTTAAGTTAATCAGAATCATGTTAGCAATTGCCACATTTTATAATTATAAAATATGGCAAATGGACTTCAAAACTGCATTCCTTAATGGATTTCTTAAAGAAGAGTTGTATATGATGCAACCATAAGGTTTTGTCGATACTAAAGGTGCTAACAAAGTGTGCAAGCTCCAACGATCCATCTATGGACTGGTGCAAGCATCTCGGAGTCGGAATATACGCTTTGATGAGGTGATCAAAGCATATGGTTTTATACATACTTATGGTGAAGCATGTATTTACAAGAAAGTGAGTGGGAGCTCTGTAGCATTTCTGATATTATATGTGGATGACATATTTTTATTGGAAATGATATAGAATTTCTGGATAGCATAAAAGGATGATTGAATAAGAATTTTTCAATGAAAGACCCCAGTGAAGTTGCTTATATATTGGGCATAAAGATCTATAGAGATAGATCGAGATGATTAATAGGACTTCCACAAAGCACATACCTTGATAAAGTTTTGAAGAAGTTCAAAATGGATCAGTCAAAGAAAGGGCTCTTGCTTGTGTTACAAGGTGTGAAGTTGAGTCAGACTCAAAGCCCGACCACTGCATAAGCTAGAGAGAAAATGAAAGTCATTCTCTATGCCTCATCCATAGGTTCTATCATGTATGCTATGCTATGTACTAGACCTGATGTGTGCCTTGCCATAAGTTTGGCAGGGAGGTACCAAAGTAATAAAGGAGTGGATCACTGGACAGCGGTCCAGAACATCCTGAAGTACCTAAAAAGGACCAATGATATGTTCCTCGTTTATGGAGGTGCCGAAGAGCTCCAAGTAAATGGTTACGTCGATGCGAGCTTCGACACTGATCTGGATGACTCTAAGTCACAACCCGGATACGCATTTATATTGAATGGTGGAGCTGCCAATTGGTGCAGTTCCAAACAGAGCGTCGTGGCGGGATCTACTTTGTGAAGCGGAGTACATAGCTGCTTCGGAAGCAACACATGAAGGAGTCTGGACGAAGGAGTTCATATCCAATCTTTGTATAATACCTAGTGCATCCGGTCCAATGGAAATCTTTTGTGACAACACTGGAGCAATTGCCTTGGCGAAGGAATCCAGGTTTCACAAGAGAACCAAACACATCAAGATACACTTCAACTCCATTCATGAAAAGGTCAAGGATGGAGAAATGGAAGTTTGCAAAATACATATGGATCTAAATGTAGCAGACCCGTTGACTAAGCCTCTCCCGCGAGCAAAACATGATCAGCACCAAGACTCCACGGATGTTAGACTCATTAGAATGTAATATATATTATTGACTCTAGTGCAAGTGGGATACTAAAGGAAATATGCCCTAGAGGCAATAATAAATTTGTTATTTTATATTTCCTTATTCATGATAAAGGTTTATTATTCATGCTAGAATTGTAGTGATCGGAAACTTAAATACATGTGTGAATGTCGTGTCCCTAGTAAGCCTCTACTTGACTAGCTCGTCGATCAAAGATGATTAAGGTTTCCTAACGATAGACATGTGTTGTCATTTGATAACGGGATCACATCATTAGGAGAATGATGTGATGGACAAAACCCATCCGTTATCTTAGCATATTGATCATTCAGTTTATTGCTATTGCTTTCTTAATGTCAAATACATATTCCTTCGACTATGAGATTATGCAACTCCCAGATACCAGAGGAATACCTTGTGTGATATCAAACGTCACAACGTAACTGGGTGATCATAAAGATGCTCTACAGGTATCTCTGAAGGTGTTTGTTGAGTTGGCATAGATCCAGTTTAGGATTTGTCACTCCGAGTATAGGAGAGGTATCTCTGGGCCCTCTCGGTAATACACATCATAAGAAGCCTTGCAAGCATAGTGACTAAGGAGTTAGTTGCAAGATGATGTATTACGGAACAAGTAAAGAGACTTGCAAGTAACGAGATTGAACTAGGTATGAAGATACCCACGATCTAATCTCGGGCAAGTAACATAGCGATGGACAAAGGGAAATACGTATGTTGTCATAAGGTTTGATCGATAGAGATCTTCGTAGAATATTTAGGAGCCAATATGGGCATCCAGGTTCTGCTATTGGTTATTGATCGGAGATATGTGACGCCCGGATAATTAAGCTACATTAACCCACTGCTAATGATGCCACGTCACCTCGGTTACTGTTGTTAAACTCACGTTTATTCAAAATCATTTCAAAAGTCTAATTAAAAATTAAGTCAACGGTAAAAGTTTTCAAAAGCCAAAACTAAAATATTTTAAATATGACAAATAATTCATATGTATTTATGTTGGAGAAACCACAATTTTTATAAGGTATTTAAATGCACTAAAATTGGTAAACAGTAGCTGAAACAATTATTTAAACGTCTCTTAAATGATTAAATTGTTGAAAACTACTTTTTACAACTGCAAAAATAATGGTGGCAGTAGTATAATTACTATTACTAATTTAGGTGCTAACTATATGTTTTACAAAACTAAACAATTTGAAAGATTAACTAAACAGAAAAAGAAAATATAAAAGAGGTAGAACCTAGTGTGCACTTGGGCTTTAATTCTACAGTATAAGGAGTAGCACCCTGCACCTCCTCCTATCTCTGTTCACAGAGGATGTGATGGACGAGTAGCGCTCGTCCATGGCTCAGATGGCCGCGTGTCGAGCATCCATCGGCTCCCTCGTCTGATAAGGTCGCCCTGGCTCTATCTCCCTCCCCCACACCGAACCCTAGCCCCCCCAGTAACCCCCTCGCTCTCTCCCCCTCTCAGATTCGCTCGCGCCCGAGGCACGACCGCCGCCACCTCTTCGATCCCGTGGCCACCGGCCTCCCCTTGCCGCGCCAAGAGGTCTAGGAGCTCCGTCATCCTCGACTACGTTGCATCCGTACCAGGGAACCATGAGGACCACGCTACACCGACGGGATCGAGCGTCTTCCTCATCTACCGCCGTCACTACCCCGCGCCCGATCTGCCTCAACGGAGCTTCTCCGCCTCGCCAGACACGTCCTCTGCCTCCCCTGTGAGCGGTACCCCCATTCCCCTTGTTCCCCCTCCATTTGTCACTCCGTTGCGCCCCGTGCCGTCCACATTCCTTCCAGTGGCCGCGGTCCTCGCGACCGCGCCCACCACCCAGCCCGCGTTTAGTCCATGCCCCTGGCATGCCCTGCGCTCGCCCGCGCGTGCGGCCTCCGCGCCCATGCCGTGCCCCTTGTCCTCGCCGACTATGCATGCCGCCCGCGCCCGCATACTGCTTCGTGCTGCCTTGCGAGCTCCTGCTGCTCGCTAGCCGCTGCTGCTACCTGCTTGTACTATTGCTATTGCCGCTACTGCTTCTAGCCTGCTACTGCTCCCGCTAGCTGTTGTTATGCACTTGCCGCTGCTAGCCGTTGTTGCTTGTGCTGCCATAGCTACTACTGCTGCACCTAGGCCTCATGTAGGTGTTGTGGCCCTGGCCTTGTGCCTTTGCGCATGGCCGTGTGGTGGCCGGCCTAGTAGTTTATTTTGGTTAGACTAATTAGTGATTAAGTATAGCCAAATGACATGTGGACCCTGCTGCTAATTTAAAGATTAAAACAAATAAAAATATATAAGCCTATGAAATGCAGGACCCACTTCTACTGTTCACATGTTGACCAGTCAAATGTTGACTGGGTCAACCCAGCCACTAGACCCCACTTGTAAGCCACTGTAGCTAAGCTGCTCCTGCATGCACTTAGCAAATTCCTTGAAAAACGAATTAAAACAAATTCTAAAAATGCAATAAACTTCGATAATTTATATAAAATAATCCGTAAGTCGGACGAAAATACTTTATACATGTAAGTTGCTCAGAACGACAAGACGAATCCAAATACGCAGTCCGTTCGTTCACCACACGTCCCTAGCATAGCATACATGCAACAATCCACCTCAGGTTCATCTGTCCGAAAATGTCAAACACCGGGAGTACTTTCCCGGATGTTTTCCCCCTTCGTCGGTATCACCTATCCCTGCGTTAGGTCACCCCTAGCACTACGTATTGCCATGTTATACTTTGTGATGCTTTGATTGCTCTGTTATTTATTGTGTTCCCCCTCCGTTACTTCTTTCCGGTAGACCTCGAGACCGTTGTCGATACCCCTGTGATCGACCACTTCGACGACGACCCCTCCGTCTTGCAAGAGCAACCAGGAAAGCCCCCCTGATCAACCCGATATCGCCTATTCCTTCTCTCTACTGCTTGCATTAGAGTAGTGTATCATGTTACTGCTTTCGGTTAATCCTATTCTGCTGCATAGCCTGTCTTTGCTACTACTCTTGTTACCTTTACCTCCTATCCTAAATGCTTAGTATAGGATGCTAGTATTTCATCAGTGGCCCTACATTCTTGTCCGTCTGCCATGCTATACTATCGGGTCGTGATCACTCGGGAGGTGATCACGGGTATATATTACATACATTATACATGATACCATGATGTGACTAAAGTCGGGTCGACTCGTTGAGTACCCGCAAGTGATTCAGATATGGGGCCTGAAAGGACAGGTGGTTCCATCCAGGTAGTGGTGGGCCTGGGTTCCCGACGGCCCCCGAGTGTTACTTTGTGGCAGAGCGATAGGGCAGGTTCTGACCACCGAGGAGACAGGTGGGCCTGATCCTGGTCGGCGTCCGTGGATACTACAAATAACACGCTTAACGAGATTTGGATATTTGATGTGAGTATGGCCACTGGCCTATACGCACTAACCAACTACGCGGGAACAGTTATGGGCACTCGACGTAGTGGTATTAGTCGAAGCCCTCTTGACGTCAGCGACTGATCGGCGCGCGCCGGGTTGGACCGCGTAACCCAACTTCCTTTGCAATGGAGGTTGCTAGGTCTGCTCACCGGCCGCCCTCGCAACATGCAGGTGTGCAATGGGCGATGGGCCCAGACCCCTGCACGCTGAGGATTTAGACCGGTGTGCTGACCTCTCTGTTGTGCCTAGGTAGGGCTGCGACGTGTTGATCTTCTGAGGTTGGGCATGACCCAGGAAAGTGTGTCCGGCCAGAGGGATCGAGCATGTTGGGTAATGCGGTGCACCCCTGCAGGGAAGTTTCTCTATTCGAATAGCCGTGTCCCTCGGTAAAAGGACGAACGAAGTTGTATTCCGACCTTATGACAACTAGAACATGATACTTAATAAAACACACCCTTTCAAGTGCCAGATACAACCCGGTGATCGCTCTCTCACAGGGGGCGAGGAGAGGATCGCTGGGTAGGATTATGCTATGCGTTGCTACTTGATGCTGCACTTGCTACTCTCTCCTACATGCTTCAAGATGGAGGCGGCCAGAAGCGTAGTCTTCAATAGGACTAGCTATCCCCCTCTTATTCTGGCATTCTGCAGTTCAGTCCACAGATACTACCCATTTCATTGATACCAATGCATATGTAGTGTAGATCCTTGCTTGCGAGTACTTTGGATGAGTACTGATGTTTGCTTTGCTACTTCTTTTTTCCCCTGTCCCGGTTATTGCGATCATATGATGGAGTCCAGGAGCCAGAGGATCCCGAGGATGATTCTGTGTGGAGTTCGACTTCGAGGAGTAGTTAGGAGGTCCCAGGCAGGAGGCCTTGCCTTTTCGATCGTTGCTACTTTTGTGCTAGCCATCTTATGGCACCTTGTTTAACTTATGTCTGTACTTAGATGTATTTGCTTCCGCCGACTCTTGTGTATTTGAGCTTATGTATTCGAGCCTCGAGGCTCCTGGCTTGTAATATAAAGCTTGTATTATTTTAATTTGTGTCTACAGTTGTGTTGTGATATTTTCTAGTGAGTCACTGATCTTGGTCGTACACATTTGCGTGCATGATTAGTGTACGGTCAAATCGGGGGCGTCACAAGTTGGTATCAGAGCCGACTGTCTGCAGGGATCACCCTTCCACACTCCTTGGCCGAGGTCGAGTCTAGACATTACAAAACTTTTACTAACATGTTGTGTGCCTTATGGGCCCACGTCGCCATTGGGTGGTATTAGGATCTTTTATTCCTCGGCCTATACTCTGGGACTCTGATCTCTCTTCTATTCAGGTTAAAATATTTTACTATCTCTGACTCTAGGTTCTCGTAAATACTTCCTCCCGGAGGGCCCCTCATTCCCGACGATAGCTTGAATCACGAGAAGATTCTGACGATACTCTCCGATGTTCTTCCTAGACTTTCTACCTTTGCTTTTGCAATTACCTTCCACCAATATATCCTTATGGGTAACTTCTTACACTATCATTCTTACAATCATTCCCCGTTGATCTTGTTATTACAAGATACCCCGAATTTCTCTCTATTGCTCCGAGAATACTTTGTGCCTACTGCCTTGAGGTTCCTCGCCACATGAATATCCATATGGATTATTACTCGCATTTGTCGAGTATCCGTTCATCCCCAGTTGTTCTTGTGTCTCACAAAACTCCTTGGAATACTATTCGATTTTCCGAGAATCCTCAGTAGCATATTGCTCTTATTCTTCCTTACCTGCTTGCATTATGGTTAATTCCGTATGTCAAGCAATATTCGTTAAACTCCTTTGCGATTGTCTTTCTTACCCTATTGATTTGACATGTGCGTGAATGCACACAATCATTAGTTATTCCCTGGTAATAATTCAGCCTTCCGGCTCAGACGTCATTTTAAACCTGAGCTAGATTTCGACCAACCAAATTGCCATCGATTGTACCCATAAGCCTACTCAACTTATACATCCTTAATCAGAGCGTTTGCCTCTGATCCATTGATTCAGAAATCATAATTCCTTTGCATTTGGGCTTTGAATTAGTCAATTGTTTCAATAATCCAATGCTTTTTTCATTGTTTCTTCCTCTGGTTGTGTGGCGATGCTCACATCAGCTCCGTTATGGACCGTCAGATCCTTTGTTGAATTATCAACTAACAGTATCCTTCGCTTACAAAAACCTCAAGAAGTTCTTCCTCCGATACATAATGCCATTGGTAAATTATATTCTCTAATTTGGCCAACCATGCTCTGCTTTCGGGGTGGTGATATTTACTCTTGAAGCTTGTGGTGTATGTTTCTAAGATGCCCCGATGGGTTGAATCTATGCCTTCCTTTATCCGTGTGAACCCGAGAGTTATCACGAGTCATACTCTTCTGATGTTTGCCAGATAAAATTTCAACATTGCAACTTCTTTGAAGATGAGAATTGAATAAAAGGTTATGCATTGGAGAAGTGGGAGTCGACCTTGAACTTTGTGTTCATGCCCATGGACACGACGTAGATCTTATCATGGAAGCTTCTCTTAAATTAATTATTCCCTTGGTATAATTTGATCTAGTATCATAGATTCTGTCCTTTTGCAACCATGGTTCCGACGATGATTGCTCTCCTTTGATTCTATTTCCCGGACAAGTTAAAACACTTGTCCTCTACAAATCAATACACTCGTCCAACCTCTATTCTGCTCTACCCTCGATTATTACCCACTGATATCTCGATAATATCACCGAACCATGTTGCTTATTATGAGTCTTCCCCAAGTATTACATTCTCACTTATTCCAGTTTTTCCCGGATTCTGAGTTATTAGACACTCAAGGACACCGATAAGTGAATCAATTCCACACTCTGATTCAATAACTCTAAATAATCTTCGTTTCTTATGAGTTTATTAATCCTTAAAGTCATTCCTAGCCTGATCGGCTATATCATTATTGTGCAACTATTTAACTGTGCTACCTGGTCCTTCCCGGAGCACAATTTTCGACGTTGAGCTAAGCTTACGTCGACTTTCCTTGTCATATCATTTCGCCTTGAAGCAAGATTGATTCCGAGTTTGTGACGTACCCGTGGTTCCAATAACCTTTTGCTTCATCATTCCTTTTACTTGATGTCATTGTCGATCGATTACACCTTCATGAAATCTCTCGACAATTATGTCGTGATCATCATCAACATTCTGAGCTCTTCCAGGATATCAGTCGAATTCATGATGGGAAATACCATCCTTGCCCCTCGATGATTTGTGTTATCATCGACAACATTCTTGCCTTCCCCCAACACAAACTTGTTCATGTTTTGTGTTGTACCTTGATTTCCTTGCTATCCAGTATTTGTTCTTTACCTTGGAGTATTACCATCTTTTATGTCAAGAATGTCGAGAGAATTTCACCACCTCTTAAAAATTCTTGATACAAGTGATACTTCTTGCCATCTGCATTCATTTCCTGGTCCTCGTGTTGTTTCTAACCAGAATATCAGAAATTGAACTATGATGTGTGAATTCAAAACTTCTAGCAACCCTATTGCTCAGAGTTAATGGTCGATAGCTTGATTCTTAGTCTATTGGTTATGGAATCACCATTCTAACATCGATCATGGTACTTAGTCCATCTTCTAGGTGCACGTTTCGATCAATGTTTACTCAAGGAAGCTCTCCTCGAACATACTTCTTTATATATTTCAACATGTCCAATATGTTACCTTGTTCACCTATTGTGGAAATCCATCATTTGGAAATCATGATTAATTGTCGCTGAATTCATCAGCTACCACCTCATCCTCTCCTTGGTTTAATGATGAACTCTTGTTTTGGAACTCGCTTCCATAGTTCAATTCCCGAGGATCTTACGTTGTCATCTCGTCAATTTGTGTTGCACCTTTTCTTCTCAGGCATCCCGAGTCTGAGGTATACTGACACCAATTAGATCTGAATCTCGGTCAGATATGATTGTTGAAACATATTTCCAAGAGTTATAGCACTAGTCTTTTATGACCCGGTAAGGTGATGCCATGCCTAACACACCTGGCCGGAGGACCTATTGTTATAGTTCTTCCTTTTTAGCAAGGTTAACCATTCTTCCATGAGGAAATTGTAAGGCTTATTCTATAAGTTGTTCCTAATGAATCCTTTGAGTATCCAAAGTCCAACCTTTGCTTGAAGACCATGTCAATGCTATCTAGGAGCTTGTCCATGGTACTCCGATCTTCTATTTGAACATTTGAAGCACAATGCTAAATTTTTTTTATCAAGTATTAAAACACCGTTGTTTGGGTAATGACATGAAATTCCTCTCTCCTTACCTAAATGGTTTTCTACTTCCTATCATGTCATGGATACCATGCTCTGCTTGTCCTTGGGAAGGATATCCCCCTGAAATATGTGTTTAAACACATTTTCCTTTCCATTGTTCTGTTCTGATAATCATATTTTCCTTTTCATTGTTTGGTTTAACCTTTCTTGTGATCCATATGATCTAAGCAGTAATATTCTCCTGCTTATGCAAACACCTCAGTGTACAATTCCGTCAACAAGACCATGTTACTAATGTGGATGACATTCGGTAGCCACCGATGGACGAGAACTTTGCCTATTGGTCTGCCACGTTTCCACGAGCAGGAAAATGGTTCTCTTCGTCCCTCGCCCTTGGTACTGACATTGTTGCCGACATAATTGATAGCCTACCCTCTTACATGCAATGCTATCATGACCGTGCAAGATGTCACCGTCATTCCTACTTTAACCCACATGGTGGACCCATAACCCACAAGTTCCACAGGATCGGAACCTGACTCTCTTGTACACCCCTATTGCCAAAGTTATTCCTCGCGCTTGACTTCGTATGTAATTCACGGGGTCACATTCCTAGTAAACTATTCTGGTATCAGAGCAATACTTATTCTTGTTGCTCTGGACCCCTTTCACACTTTGTTTCAGGCATATAGCGATTGCCTACTCACTTGAAACTTCTTGTGGTACCTTCTTACTTTACTCTTGATATTTTCTTAAGTTTCAGTTCGAGAGTTACTTTCCGCCACCTTCCCCGATGTTAGCTACCAGATAGCCCTGTTCAAGAATTCGTCCGATTAACCAGTTAACTTCCCGATTAATCCCTACTCGTAGGGTCACCGAGTAGCTGATAAACCGATAAATCGTCCGATTAATTGATTGAATGGCCGATTAACTTGCTGATTAGCCTATTAATCCCCTACTCGCCAGCCAACCGAGCAGCTACCAGTTAACAATTTCCTCAACAATGCCAGATAGTCAACCTTGCAGAGGTCCGTTCTGTCAGATTTCGGGTTCCGGTAGACCCTTGAGGTTTGAACACTTGGGTGCGTGTGGAGATCTCGCCCTCTACCTACCTACACCCCGCCGCCTCGCTAGGATCTAAACTACGAAAGGAACAACACAAGAGACACAAGGTTTACACAAGAGACACAAGGAAGCCTGTCTGCGTCGCCCGCGGCCCACAGCGCCCTGTGGACCGTGAGCTGCCTGGGGCATGGGATCGCCCAAGGCGAGCGGCTCTGCGTGGGCGGGCCAAGCCGCCCAGGGACCGGGGTTGCCCGCCTGGTCGCCGGACATGATGATGACGATGCGACAGGACACGAAGTGGCAGAAGGTGGATCCCGGCGCACCCTTACCTGGCGCGCCAAATGTCGGATTTCGTGTTCCGGTAGACCCTTGAGGTTCGAACACTGGGGTGCGCGCGGAGATCTCGCCCTCTACCTACCTGCACCCCGCCGCCTCGCTAGGATCTAAACTACGAAAGGAACAACACAAGAGACACAAGGTTTATAGTAGTTCGGGCCACCATTGTGGTGTAATACCCTACTCTAGTTTGTGGCATGGTGGATTGCCTCTTGGGCTGATGGTGATGAACAATACAAGGAAGAACAGCCTCGCGAGGGTCTGTTCTTGGTCGGGCGGTGAACTGCTTGGAGGAGTTCAGTCGCTCCCTCTCTTTCTCTCTCTTTATTGCTTGGCCTCTAGCTCTGTCTATCCAAGATGCGATCAGATCTCTCTACTATGGTGGCTAGCTCTACTTATATAGGCAGAGGCCCTGGGCCTCTTCCCCAAATATTGAGCGGGAAGGGCGCCAACAATTGGCCATTTTGAAGGGGAACATCTGGTACACTTATCCTGACTAAAGTTGGTCCTCGCCTGTCAAAGGCTCTGGTGGTGACGCCGGCTTGGACTCCACAATGACTTCCGTCCTGCCGGTGGGGTGGTCTTGGTCTTGTTGCACCGAAATGGACGCCTTTGCTTGATGCTCTCGCCTGCGCTTGCTCCCTTTGCACCAAAGAGGAAAGGAGGACACTGCGCGAGCTGGCGCCCGCCTGGCGCCCTTGGTCGTCATGGCTTGCGTCATGGGCACCTCGTGAGGTACCCCGCCTTGATCTCTCCGCCTCCTCGCGAGCCAGCCTGATGAGGCCGTGCCTGAGGAAGCTCCCTGTCGTTCGCCCAGGCTGGCCCCTCGCGAGGGTCGTGAGCTTGTGTTGATGAAGATGGGCCATGATGGGCCCCCTTTGAGCCACGCCGCAGGCCGCAGTGTGCAAGTCTGGGACCCTCGTTCCCGAACGCCGACAAGAGCCCTCGCCCAAGGCGCGCCCAAACTTGGCCGAGCGAGAGGCGAAGGGGCAGGCTGCGCCAAGGGCCCTAACAGCCTGCGGCCTTGGGCGCCGTGTGGCGGTTGATTGGACGTGGGCGGCACTGTTCCCCCACGCCTCCTTACTTGGTGCCGTGCTAGGCGGACTCGTAGTCGTACACAGACGCTCCCCTTTTCGCTGCTCGACCGTCCCCCGCTCTTCCTCCTCTCGAACTCCAGCTTCTGCTCCCAATCCAATCTCGAACCTTCCCCCCCCCCTTCCGTCGCCATGGCTCCGACGAAGAAGGGAAGAGGGAAGAAGCCTATGCCTCTGCCTCGCTCGCCGTTGTCGGCGGCCCCCGCTGTCGGTCGATCGATCATACTCAATCGAGAGGGCCTGGGCAAGGTCAGCTCGGCTTTGGCCACCATCTTCAACGAATGCGGGCGGACGACGGCCTGGCCCGCGTCCCACTTCTTCATCGACAGGATAATCACCGAGGTCCGGTATTTCGCCGACACCCTGTGGGCGGGGTTGGTTCCCCCCTTTTCCGATTTCTTCAACGTTGTGCTCTCCCACTATCAGATCCATATGATGCATTTGGGTCCCGAATCCATCACTCTTCTTGCGGTCTTCACCTTTGTTTGCGAGGCGATGATGGGCATCCTTCCCTCAGTTGCCTTGCTGCGCCATTTCTTCTCTCTCTGCCTTGTTGACCCCACCCAATGTTCGGGGTGTGTGAGCTTCATTGCCATACCTGAAACATCAGCTTCAGGGATTGACTTCAGCCTTCCTCCGCCCGCGCCTGGGTTTCACGAGCGGTGGTTGTACGTGGACGTAGGGGTGCCCAGCCTCTTTGTCGGAGCCGTCACGCTGCTATCCCCAATTCAGTGGGGCGAGACGCCACGAGTTCCCGGCTGGTCTTCGTCTGGCGCCGCTTATGCGTTCTTGAGGAGCTTCGGCGTGACGGGCGCCTAAGGTGGTGAAGGAGTTCCTGCTATGCCGTGTTGCCCTCTCCAACATCACTCTCGCCGGATGTGGGCCTTCAAGGCGTGAAGACCGTGTGAGGCTCAGGAAGAGGACTGGCGCTGAAGCCGAGGAAGGTGCTCTTGGTCTTGATCGGGACCCCACCTGGCAAAGATCCGGCAAGGGGGGGCCTTGATGTACCTCTGCCCGAACAGGGGCGACTTTGTAAATCAGATGCCCGTCTTCGATGAATGGGGGCTGCGTCCCGCTGGCCACCGGGGGCCTCGCGAGAACCCAGTGGTGGTGGCCGCCCTTCCGATCGCCGGCGGCTCCTCCTCAAGTGGCGGAGCAGGGAGGCATGGGCCGCCGGAGGCTGAGGGGGCCTCCGCCGGGGTGACGGCGCCAGGCGGCGCTCTTGAGGGAGCAGCTCCTGAGGCTCAGGCTGTCGCGGCTGGGGGTAGCGAGCAGCTGCCCGCAGTGCCTGCGGCTGAGGCCCCTGGGGCCCCAGTTACTCTTCTTGGTGAGATGACCGGCGGCGTGCATCAGGTAGACGCCTCCGACGAGGGTCGCCTTGACGCTCCTTCCTCGTCGCAGGCTGACTCCTGCGCTCAACTCTTGGGCCGCTTCCGCATGGACTTTGAGGCTCTCCGGAAGAGAAGGGAGGCCTTGGGTGACGATTACCCTTGTCGCCTGCTGAAGCGTAGGAAGTACTTCGCCACCGATGAGTAAGACTTCCCCTTTTCTAGCTCCTGATCCTTCTGTTGCTTTTACTGACCTTTGCTCCGCAGGGCCCTTCCTGCCGAGTCACGGAGATGGCTGAGGAGCCATCCCCCTTGGCTCAGCCCTCTCCACCGTCCACGAGCACTCCGGGCAGCAGAGCCCTTGTGGTGAGGCCGGTCGGAGAGGCGAACCATCCTGAGGCGCATCGCGGCCCCGCGCGCCTCGCGACCCTCCTTCGCGAGCCTTATTGTGGCATAGCTAGCCTGTCGTGGGCTTCTCGTCTAGTCATTGACCGTGATTGGCTGAGGTATTCCCTACGCTCTTCTTTAGGGGATGGGCTGGCTCCTGGCCGGGCTTCTGGCGAGGCGTGCCCGGCCGCGGCGAGGACGCCACTTCAGCCTGCCCGAGGGGAGTGCTGATTCATGGCCCCTGGCGCTCGCTTGAGGCGGATGATGGTGTGGAAGACGTACTTGAGCGCGCCCGGGAGCGTCACGCTCTTCGCCAAGGGTTTCTTCGGAGGGCGGCTGACGCAGTGAGCCTGCTTGGTGAAGAGCTCGCTGATGAAGACGTGCGCCTTGAGGCCGAGGGCCTGCGCCTGGCTGCGGAGAGGCGCGAGCTGAAGGCGGCTGTCGCCCTTGCGCGCCATCAGCGTAATCTTGACAATGAGGAGGCCAAGGCGTCGCTGGCGGCCTCTTGGGAGGTCCGTTCTTGGGCCGTCGAGGAGGCTCGGGAAGCTGACCGACGACGAGAGGCGGCGGAGGAGCGGGCGCGGGAACTCCTGGCCGATGCCGCTCGCTGGAGGAGCAGGTGGAGCTGCGCGAGACGGCCCTTGCGTCGATGAAGGTGGCCTCAGGCGACCCAGCAGAGCTCCAGAAGCGTGAGGAGGCGCTGACGCTGGAAGCCGCCGAACGCGCGCGCGAGTATGAGCGCCTGGAAACAAGGGAGCGCTTGGTAACGCGGGCGGAGGATGATGTCGCTGCGCGGGAAGCCCGTGTCCTGGAGGAGGTCGGACGTCGGGTGGCAACGGCGCGCTTGAACCTTGAGCGCGAGTTCAAGGAGAGGCTAGGGTTCATCCGGGCCGAGGCTGAAGGCAGGACAGCTGCCTTGAGGGCCAAGCTAGAGGAAGTGACGCGGCGGGCCGATGCTTCTCGGGCCGCCCTTGAGGTGGCGCAGGAGGAGTTAACTACCTCCCGTGCCGAGGTGCTTCTTCTTCGCCAACGGGTGGACGAGGCTGAGGCCGTCGCGTGACAGAATGCGGACGAGATGCGCCAGCGGTGGATCCTGGAGCATGAGCACGGCCCCATGCTCACCATGCTCTGGGAGAGAGCCAACACAGCCTTGGGTAACATCTGCGAGGCAGCTGTTGGCGAGCCGCACGCAGTTAACTACGCCGGCAACCTTCAGTTCTTCACCAACGTGGTGACGCAGCTGGAGGCGCGGTCGGTCAGAGCCAACAGGTTGGTGGAGGAGAGGAGCCGCGCCCTGCTCGGGCGCGCCTTTTCTCGCGTCTTCAGCCATCTCCGGAATATGGACCCCCACTTCGACTTCGACGCCGCCATCGCCCCAGTACCCCAGGCCGTCCGGGGCGACCTGGCGCACTGGGTGGAGGACAAGTGGACGCCCTTGTCAGGGCCTTCGCTTCAGATAACGATGGCGTGATCGTGGCTGCTGATGAAGGCGGCGTGGTGGGCCCCGACGCTGGCCGGTGACAATGCAGAGAGCGACGGCGAGGCCAGCGACGCCAGCACCAGTTCAGGAGGTGCCCCTGAGGATGCATTGGGGGATTTATCCGACTGACTGCGCTTTGTTCCTGTTTCCCTACCCTACGCAAATAGAGCTCAGGTTTTGCCCTGACGGTTGTGAGAGCATTTTGGGAGGGGGAGCCCCTCATGTAAAACTTGTGTTCTGTGTATTAGTAGATGCTATATCACCCGTACGCCTGCGCCAAGTGGCTGGCTAGTTTACCTTTGTCCCGTGCGGGCCCTGAGATAGCCTGTGGAGGGCTGTGGCGTCTCAAGTGTCTCCTGATCGAACCCGTAGGATCTGCAGTGAAAACCTCCTGAGAGGATGCGGCGGCGGCAGTCTGGGCTGCACGCAAGCTAGGCCTAACCCGGCTCATGAGGGGCTCACGAGGGGAGGCAGCTGAGGCAAAACGGTAACCGGAACGCGAGAGATTTTCTCGAACAAGACTAAGCACCCCCTTCCCCGAACACACGCAAATCTCAAATTCGAATCCAACTTAAATCCAGCGGGGGAAAGTGAAAACCAAAGGGAAAAGCAATGAAAGCATAAAAAGGCCGCGTCGGGCACCTAGTCTAGTCTTGGATGTCTTCTCACCAGCGCGGAGCTAAGTGCTGCCACTGGGCGTGGGAGGGAGCCCCAGGGCCTGAGGCCGGCACCCCTGAGACTCCGGGGCGTGTACAACCCCACTCATTATTACGTGAGAGTGTCACGGGGCAGCGAGCTTCACAGGCACTGGGCCTTCTTCATAGGTACCGGCCTTGCTTCATATCGCCAGACGAGGGCCCCGCCTGCGCCACACTCTAGTGCCACCAACGACGGACCGAAACCAGGGCGCCCGCCGATGGGGTAGAGCGGTCGCCAGCCAGTTCCCCGATGACCACGGGTCCTCCGCCAGGGCAGCCCCGAGGCACCTCCCCAGCAGAGGGCCTACCTCCACGAGAACGCCTTGCTCCGAATGCAGCGGTGGTGATGCGGATCTCGGCCCTCTCCTGCAGCTCCCCGATGCCCTCCTCCCGAGGGGTAGGAGATCTGAGGAGTGGGGCAGCCGCTCGCTGTGGCGACCTGCACCTCCTGCGATCCATGATTAGCGTATGCCTGGTCCTGAGGGATTAGCGGTACCCGATAATCGTCGCTTCCAGCATGGCCGGTGGGGCCTTCATGGGGCTCCTGGAAGAGCTCAGCTTCTGTCGTCTCGTCCCCCCAGCTTGGGCTGAGGAGCGAGCCTTGTTCGCCCTCATGCTGGTGCCCTTGGTCCATCATGTGGGGCATGTATTCTTCTGGGGCCGTCATCCCGAAGGTCGCGCCATAGTGTTCCGCGTGCCATGCAGCTCTACTTGAGGCGCCCACCTGGGGGTGGTAGCGCGGCGGCCCACTGGGGCCGTGGGTTGCGGCGAGTCCTTCTTCGCTGGCCGGGAGCGGAGGCAGCGTTGCCGCTGGCCGACAGTCTTGGCAACCGGTGTTGGAGTAGCCTTGGAGCCCAGCGGCGCGTGGAGCCCCCACGCTGGTCGCCCTGACCTGAGGTGGGAGCTGGGTGCGAAGGGTGAGCCCCGAGGCGGCAAAGCCGTGAGCTCGCCACCGCTCTAGCAAAGACGTCACGGCCGCCTTCTAGTAGCCTGCACTGCAGTAGCTCCTGGGCCACCGTGAGCGCGGCCCTCAAGTTTGCCTGCTCCTGGCGGGTGTACGGCGTTGTGGCCGCTGCGTGGTTGGAGGCCCTCGCTGCCGACCACGCCTGCCGCAGCGTGAGAGTTGTCGAAGCCTGTCTGCGTCGCCCGCGGCCCGCAGCGCCCTGCGGACCGTGAGCTGCCTGGGGCATGGGGTCGCCCGAGGCGAGCGGCTCTGCGTGGGCAGGCCAAGCCGCCCAGGGACCGGGGTTGCCCGCCTGGTCGCCGGACATGATGATGACGATGCGACGGGACACGAAGTGGCGTATAGGTGGATCGGCGCACCTACCGGGCGCGCCAAATGTCGGATTTCGGGTTCCGGCAGACCCTTGAGGTTCGAACACTGGGTGCGCGGAGATCTCGCCTCTACCTACCTGCACCCCGCCTCGCTAGGATCTAAACTACGAAAGGAACAACACAAGAGACACAAGGTTTATACTAGTTCGGGCCACCATTGTGGTGTAATACCCTACTCTAGTTTGTGGCGTGGTGGATTGCCTCTTGGGCTGATGGTGATGAACAATACAAGGAAGAACAGCCTCGCGAGGGTCTGTTCTTGGTCGGGCGATGAACTGCTTGGAGGAGTTCAGTCGCTCCCTCTCTTTCTCTCTCTTGATTGCTTGGCCTCTAGCTCTGTCTATCCAAGATGCGATCAGATCAATCTACTATGGTGGCTAGCTCTACTTATATAGGCAGAGGCCCTGGGCCTCTTCCCCAAATATTGAGCGGGAAGGGCGCCAACAATTGGCCATTTTGAAGGGGAACATCTGGTACACTTATCCTGACTAAAGTTGGTCCTCGCCGTCAAAGGCTCAGTGGTGACGCCGGCTTGGGCTCCACGATGACCTCCTTCCTGCCGTTGTGCTGGTCTTGGTCTTGTTGCACCGAAATGGCTGCCTTTGCTTGATGCTCTCGCCTGCGCTTGCCTCCTTTGCACCAAAGAGGAAACGAGGACACTGCACGGGCTGGCGCCCGCCTGGCGCCCTTGGTCGTCATGGCTTGCGTCATGGGCACCTCGTGAGGTACCCCGCCTTGATCTCTCTGCCTCGCGAAGCCACTGATGAGGCCGTGCACGAGGAAGCTCCTGTCGTCCCGCCGTGAGGCTTGGCCCCTCGCGAGGGTCTTGAGCTTGTGTTGATGAAGATGGGCCGATGGGCCCCCCTTTGAGCCACGCCGCAGGCCGCAGGCAGGCAAGTCTGGGGACCCCCGTTCCCAGAACGCCGACACGTTCTCCCGGAATATACCCACCTTTTTTCTTTCATAAGTACGATGGAGTTCCTGAAGAAAGGATGCCAACTTCATCATGATGACCTGAAGCAGAGAAATGAAGACATCAACGTAGTGGGTCTACCTCTTTGAGAAGGGCAATCAAGACTGAGAAGAATCGTTAGAATTTCGTAACCTAGTCTTTCCCCCTTACTCCACCTCTTAAAATCTCGGGACGAGATTTCTTGTAGTGGAGGAGAATTGTGACGCCCGGATAATTAAGCTACAGTAACCCACTGCTAATGATGCCACGTCACCTCGGTTACTGTTGTTAAACTCGCGTTGATTCAAAACCATTTCGAAAGTCTAATTAAAAATTAAGTCAATGGTAAAAGTTTTCAGAAGCCAAAACTAAAATGTTTGAAATATGACAAATAATTCATAGGTATTTATGTTGGATAAACCACAATTTTTATAAGGTATTTAAATGCACTAAAATTGCTAAACAGTAGTTGAAACAATTATTTAAACGTCTCTTAAATGATTAAATTGTTGAAAACTACTTTTTACAAATGCAAAAAATAATGGTGGTAGTAGTACAATTACTATTACTAATTTAGGTGCTAACTATATGTTTTACAAAACTAAAACAATTCAAAAGATTAACTAAAAAGAAAAATAAAATATAAAAGAGGTAGAACCTAGTGTGCACTTGGGCTTTAATTGTACAGTATAAGGCCCAGCCCACCCTGCACCTCCTCCTATCTCTGTTCACCCTCATATGGCCGCGTGTCGAGCATCCGTCAGCTCCCTCGTCTGATAAGGTCGCCCTGGCTCTCTCTCCTTCCCCCGCACCGAACCCTAGCCCCCCGAGTAACCCCCTCGCTCTCTCCACCTCTCAGATTCACTCGCGCCCGATGCACGACCGCCACCACCTCTTTGATCCCGTGGCCACCGGCCCCCCCTTGCCGCGGCAAGAGGTTCAGAAGCTCCGTCATCCTCGACTACGTCGCATCCGTACCAGGGAACCATGAGGACCACGCTACACCAACAGGATCGAGCATCTTCATCATCTACGGCCGTCACAGCCCCGCGCCCGATCTGCCTCACGGGAGCTTCTCCACCTCGCCGGACACGTCCTCTGCCCCCCTATGAACGGCACCCCCATTCCCCTTGTCCCCCCCCCTCTGTTTGTCGCTCCGTTGCGCCGCCCCGTGCTGTCCACGTTCCTTCCAGTGGCCGCGGTCATCGCGATCGCGCTTACCACCCAAAGCTGCTCAGTCCACGCCCGCCACAAGATAAGTGCCTCCGCGCCATGACGCGCTTTATCCTCGCCGACCTTGCATGTCGTCGCGCCAAGATATCGCTTGCCGTCTTTGCCTTGCGAAGCTCCTCTGCTCCTCCTGTTGCTCGTTAGCCGCTTCGCTACCGCTTGTATCTTTGCTATTGCCGCCATCGCTACCACTGCCATCGCTCCCGCTTAGCTTTGTTATGCACTTGCCGCTGCTAGCCGTTGTTGCTTGTGCTGCCATAGCTACTACTGCTGCACCTAGGCCTCCTGTAGGTGTCGTGGCCATGGCCTTGTGCCTTTGCGCATGGTCGTGTGGTGGCCGGCCTATTAGTTTATTTTGGTTAGACTGATTAGTGATTAAGTATAGCCAAATGACATGTGGACCCTGCTGCTAACTTAAAGATTAAAACAAATAAAAATATATAAGCCTATGACATGCAGGATCCACTTCTACTGTTCACATGTTGACCAGTCAAATGTTGAATGGGTCAACCGAGCCACTAGACCCCGCTTGTAAGCCACCGTAGCTAAGCTGCTCCTGCATGCACTTAGCAAATTTGTTGAAAAAATGAATTAAAACAAATTCTAAAAATGCAATAAACTTTGATAATTCATATAAAATAATTCGTAAGTCGGATGAAAATACTTTATACATGTAAGTTGCTCAAAACGACGAGACTAATCTGAATACACAGACCGTTCGTTCACCACACGTCCCTAGCATAGCGTACATAAAACAATCCACCTCCGGTTCATCTGTCCGAAAACGTCAAACACCGGGAGTACTTTCCCGGATGTTTTCCCCCTTCGTCGGTATCACCTATCCCTGCGTTAGGTCACCCCTAGCACTATGTATTGCCATGCTATACTTTGTGATGCTTTGATTGCTCTATTATTTATTGTGTTCCCCCTCCGTTACTTCTTTCCGGTAGACCTCGAGACCGTTGTCGATACCCCTGTGATCGACTACATCGACGACGACCCCTCCTTCTTGCCAGAGCAACCAGGCAATCCCCCCCCCCTTGATCAACCCGATATCGCCTATTCCTTCTCTCTACTGCTTGCATTAGAGTAGTGTAGCATGTTACTGCTTTCGGTTAATCCTATTCTGCTGCATAGCCTGTCTTTGCTACTACTGTTGTTATCTTTACCTGCTATCCTAAATGCTTAGTATAGGACGCTAGTATTTCATCAGTGGCCCTACATTCTTGTCCGTCTGCCATGCTATACTATTGGGCCGTGATCACTCGGGAGGTGATCACGGGTATATATTATATACATTATACATGATACCATGATGTGACTAAAGTCGGGTCGGCTCGTTGAGTACCCGCAAGTGATTCAGATATGGGGCCTGAAAGGACAGGTGGTTCCATCCAGGTAGTGGTGGGCCTGGGTTCCCGACGGCCCCCGAGTGTTACTTTGTGGCGGAGCGACAGGGCAGGTTGTGACCACCTAGGAGACAGGTGGGCCTGATCCTGGTCGGCGTTCGCGGATACTTGAAATAACACGCTTAACGTTCGTTGGCGATATAGTGTTATATGAGTTATATGATTTGGTGACCGGATGTTGTTCAGAGTCCCGGATGAGATCACGGACATGACGAGGAGCTCCGGAATGGTCCGGAGGTAAAGATTGATATATGGGATGATGTTATTTGGACACCGGAAGAGTTTCGGGATGTACCGGGTAGAAATCGGGTCACCGGAAGGGGTTCCGGACACCCCGGGAGGTTAATGGGCCATATGGGCCAAAGGGGGAAACACACCAGCCCACAAGGGGCTGGCGCACCCCTCCTAAGGCCGCAACCCTTAGGGAGAGAAGGAAAGGGGGAGTCGGCCTCCCCATTCCTTCCCTCTTCCCCCCTTTCCTTTCCCCTCTAGCAAATATGGTAAGGGGGGAGTGGCTAGGGAAAGACACCAAGTAGGATTCGGCCCTACTTGGGGCGCACCTTGGCCTTTCCCCTCTCCCCCACCTATATATATGTGGGAGGGGGCGCTACACATCACCACGACAATTGCTTAGTCGTGTGCGGCGCCCCCCTCCACAGTTTTGTCCCTCGGTCATATTTTCATAGTGCTTAGGCGAAGCCGTGCGGAGATAGCTTCACCATCACCGTCACCATGTTGTCGTGCTGCCGGAACTCATCCACTACTTCGCCGTCTTGCTGGATCAAGAAGGCGAGGACGTTACCGAGCTCAACGTGTGCTGAACGTGGAGGTGTTGTATGTTCGGTACTCGATCGGTTGGATAGCGAAGAAGTTCGATTACATCAACCGTGTTAACTAACGCTTCCGCTTATGGTCTACAAGGGTACGTAGACACACTCTCCCCCTTGTTGTTATGCATCTCCATGGATAGATCTTGCGTGTGCATAGAATTTTGTTTTGTTTTTCATGCAACGTTTCCCAACAGTGCCATCATGGTTACAGTCATATTCATTCAAATCCTATGTCCCTTCGTGCCATCGTTTTGTACAAACAGTGTGGGGTGGCTCGCTCTTCAGGAATAAAAAATGTATAAGAGGAATTAAAGAAAAAGAAACATAATATGGACACATGAATGAAAGCTAGATTCATGACCATATACTCATCTCTCACAGAAAAAAGTTAACACAAGAGGTTATCCTGAATTCAAAGAATAAACAAAGGAAAAAAGACATGATGTAGTTCATCCCCAAATTCGAAGAGACCAGGATCTTGGAATTCCTTGAGGAATCTTCTCCAACGAAGGTGTTGATTATTTTAAGACCTCAATAACCATGAACATTCGCTGAGAGGGGTGGCAATTGCGAATGTTTTAAATGGCAATTTATGGTGTGGGCGGATGGCAATTTCTTAAGAAACACACGACAAAAGAGAGTAAGATTTGTCATCCACCACCAGGTAAATTTGCCATAAAAAATGTCCGTTTGCCACCTCTTTCCAATTGACGTTCGTCAGATAACATTACTATTATTTTAAGGGAGTCTTCTCCGTAGGAGGAGGCCTTAAACCCACATGGGTAGATCCTCTCGAGGAGGGGGAGCAAAGCTCTTGATCTATGAAAAGGTAAGATGGTATGATATTTTTGTAATTCAAATATGGGACCTGCCTTTTTAATGGGACATCCCGGCAACAGGCCTACTCATGCATGTGGCCAAGTACTCGACCAATCCTCAGAGCGAAGGGATGAACGAATTCTCGAGGTCTGGTTCATTGAGGTCAGCATCACATGAAACCTTTAGCACTTCCGTTCGATATTGGATGGAGTATGGCTGGAAGGTCAGCCTAGCTAGTCTTTCCAATTTGCCTGACTCATGTCGTTGGGTCGTCTGATCTTCACAAATTAAAGGTAAATTTGAGAAAGATTATGGAAAAAACATGAGGAATGGCAAAGAAATCAAGGGAGAACACATGGATAACTAGTGATGCCAAGACAACATCCTCTTGTAACTGTAGAGCCGTACCACACAGTTCACATGGCGTCTTACAAATCTATGCCTAATAATAAAGTCATTAGTGCTTCTGGCGGTATGTCACATAAATTATCCCCGAAGTTGCAAAATATTTCTCACTCATGCCACCTATAAGTATATAAAAACGTTTCACACAAGGGAGCCCCCCGCCTGCACAACCCCATGCTGTAGGGACCTCCTATATTGTGCTTTGCACGCTGGGAGAAGACACACTCGTTTGGGCCGGCCCATGTGCGGGCGGCCTGTTTTTTTTCTCCTTAAATTATTTGGTACTTCCAAAAATAAAAAACTGATAATTTTAAAATAAAATGTTCAATAAATCATAAAATGTTCGTGGATTCAGAAATGTTTGCAATGTTTTCTTAAATGTTCGCAATTTTGAAAACAAATTTTTATGAAATCAAAAAATGTTCATGTTTTAAAAGAAGTTCATGTATTAAAAAATATTAACGAAATTGAACAAAATGTTCGCCAAAATGTTATCGGTGATACAGCAAAATGTTATCATGGTCATTGAAGATTATGATTTTTTTCTTCTATTGCAACGCACGAGCCCTTTTGCTAGTCAATATCAAAGGTAAAAGTAAGAACAATGCATGAGGTTCTTCCCCAAATGGTCAAAGGTCTTGAAAGCCCAACTACATAGGTCTACATAGTATTCGCAAAAAAAAACATATGTCTACATAGGTCACGGTGCACAACTTGGCTCCACCGGCACCCATTCCAATTCCAGACCGTGCCTTTTGGCAAAAAAGAAGACCCAAACCCTGCCCTTTGGCAAAAAAGAAGACCCAAACCTCCTCCTCAAAAGAAAAAAGAAAAAGAAGAAAAGACCCAAACCCTGCCAGCCCCGGATCAAAGAACCATGCCTCGGTCCCCCACAAAAAGGACGCGCACAGCCTGCGCCGCCTCCTCCCACCCATCTCAAGTCGTTTCCAATAAAACGCGCTACCTCCATGTCCCCGCACCACACCACCTCCATCTCCATGGACACCTCCACCCTCGCCGCCGTCGCTTCCTTCGTCGCCTTCTCCACGAAGCCCCGCCTCCTCCCGCCACTCAACCCCTCTCGCAGCCTTCCACGCACCCGCGGCTCCCTTGCCGTCTGCTGCTCTCACTCCCACGCCTCTCCTCCGCCCTCGCCCCTCCCGTGCACTGCGTCCGATGAGGAGGAGGTCGCTCCTCCGCGCCTCCGCCTCCGCCTGCTCGCCGAGGAGTTCGGCGCTCTCCCGGACGCCGACCGCGCGCGCCGCCTGCTCGCGTACGCGGCCACCCTCCCGCGGCTGCCCCAGGCGGACCGCGTCGCGGCCAACCGCGTCATGGGGTGCGTCGCGCAGGTCTGGCTCCTGGGCAGCTGCGACCGCTCGGGACGCATGCGGTTCGCGGCCGACTCCGACTCCGAGCTCTCGCGCGGGTACTGTTCCTGCCTCGTCTCCGCGCTCGACGGCGCGGGCCCCGAGGAGGTGCTCGACGTGGACCCCGCCGATCTCGCGCCGCTCGGTGTGGCCGCGGGGGCGCGGTCCCGGGTCAATACGTGGCACAACGTGCTCGTCGGCATGCAGAAGCGGGCGCGGGCAGCCATTGCGGCGCGCGAGGGCAGGCGTCCTGGGGAGCCGTTCCCGTCGCTCGTGATCGGCCGGGACGGCGCCGTCCGCGCGCAAGGAAGCTACGCCGAGGCCAAGGTGAGCGCTCTTTCTTTCGGCTAGCTTATTGCTGTTAGTCAGTTGGTTTTTCTCCATGATCTCATGGAAAAGACGTGTCCATGTCCCCACAAATTGGAAATTAGTACTCACATGTTTGACTAAGAAATACTCCCTCCGCGCGGAAATACTTGTCGAAGAAATGCATAAAAATGAATGTATATAGAACTAAAATACGTCTAGATACGTCCATTCCTCGACAAGTATTTCCGAACGGAGGGAGTTGCTAAGAAAGCAGTGGCGGGCGGGCTTGAATATATGACGTGTAGAATCTGCCAAAGCTGGGTGCAAATTGACCTTCCTCACTATAATGTCATCGGATAATTATAAAGGTGCTTTTCTATTGGTTGTTGCGTTTCGCCTTTTTTCCTTTTTCTAGAATCTGCTATGTGGTCATAGCTATGTGTATGGTCAAGAATGGAGACTATGGCTATAATAATCGGATCGACAGTGTCTGTGTCGGCGTGACTCTTACCTTCTACTTTGTGTGGACTTGCTTGGGCATATTCAGTATGCACCACACATATTTCTTACTTGCATGCTTCGTTCTTTTCTGACAATGAAAGGGCGCCTCTTTGGAAAAAAAGATGCAAGTCTTTACTTTGCCTAAAAGAGCTGGAACAGTTAGTAGGATCAACCGTTAGAGCATCTTTAAAAGATGATTTGTAATAGTACACCTCCATTTCTTAGAAGGGTGCACGTGAGATATTTCAGATCCAGACATAAGAACATTTGTTGTTGGAGATTACAGTTTCTTTCTTTCTTTCTAAATCTACCAAAAATTGAATGATGTGAATGATCTTCCTAAGGATCTGAAAGAAACCATCTATTGGAGATGTTGTTACTTTGGCAGGAAAATCCTTGCCAAAGAGGCACCGACTATCACTTTTTGATATTTATGGAATAGACCATTCATCAAGTTAAGAATAACAAACCTTAAACCTTACAATATACTTCCTCCGTCCCATAATATAAGAGCGTTTTTGACACAAATACGCTCTTATATTATGGGACGGAGGGAGTAGCCGAGAGAAAAATGTGAAAGGCTAAGCGCCCACTGAAAGATGCAGTTATTTAAGTTTTAATTTAAAATCTTAGCAAATGAAAGATAAGTTAAATGCTACATATTTTGTAGTGTAAGTTTGTTGCTGTCTCTTCATGGAGTATAAAGACATGTTGACTAGTTTTAATTATTAATTTTGCAGGCTAAGTTTTTATCTCCTGACCAGTCCAAGATTTCCGAGCTTGTGAATGCCCTCAGAGAGAAACAAATTGGAATTGTGGCCCATTTCTACATGGATCCTGAGGTGCAAGGCATACTAACTGCTGCAAAGAGGCAATGGCCCCACATTCACATATCCGACTCATTGGTAATGGCAGATAGTGCTGTTCAGATGGCTGAAGCAGGATGCAAATATATCGCTGTGCTAGGTGTTGACTTCATGTCAGAAAATGTCCGTGCAATACTTGATCAAGCAGGATTTACTCAGGTATTTTTATCAGTTAGTATCATTGACTTTCACCATGTATTGCGAAGTCTTGTGGTATTATATATGTTGTCATTGTGGACATAACACAGCACAAGAGTTAAGCTCTAGGGAGTATTTATATGCACTTCGATATATCCTGTTGGTGAAATGGCGTTACATGGGACCATCATATGTCATTGTTGTTTTTTGACTGGATTCTTGACATAGTAAATTTTGTTTTGTTGTTACTTTACTGCATTATAAAAACCAGTCAAGACTGGCAATTTAGAGAACTGTAACATAACTATTAGTGGACACTATCATATTTTGAATTCCAATGATTTGATAACCCACAGCTGTTTATGTTTATTTATTTGACCCCCACTCCCTCCCTCCCTCCCTCCATCTCTCTCGCTCTGTCTCTCACCTCTTCGTTTACTGATTCGTACGCAGGTTGGTGTTTATAGAATGTCCAGCGAGCAAATTGGCTGTTCCTTGGCAGATGCTGCTTCAAGTTCTGCTTATACACATTTTCTTAAGACGGCATCAAGATCTCCTCCTTCTTTACATGTCATTTATATCAATACCTCGCTGGAAACAAAAGCTCATACTCATGAACTTGTTCCTACGATAACCTGTACCTCTTCCAATGTTGTTGCAACTATACTACAGGTAGTCGTTTGACTTGTATCAGTATTATATATCTTGGTGGATTTGCATTGCATTATTTTCCAGCAAGGTTTATTATATTTATCTCTTTATTAGGTATTATGCTCACTTGTCCACCTACCTTGTAGGCATTTGCCGAAATACCAGATCTTAATGTCTGGTATGGTCCTGATTCCTATATGGGTGCGAACATAGCAGACCTATTTAAGAGAATGACTATCATGTCAGATGAAGAGATTACAGAGATACATCCAGATCACAACAGGAAAACTATAAGTTCATTATTACAACGTCTTCATTACTATCAGGTTTGTCTGATTCTGTACCTTTTGCTGTGCTAAATTAGACAGTCTATTCTCGCTTTCTTGCATGCATTTTATGCAGTTAAACTGAACATTAGAGTATGGTACTCATGCCTGCACATTGTATGACTAGCCAAAAATCCAGTGCAACTGCATTTTTTATTAGTTATAAGCAGAAAGTGAGAGTTGCCCAGTTAACTAGCAGACAATTGGATGAAAACCTTTACAAACCCACCCACATGCCCATGACTTGTCACGTCATCTGCACCGTGTGCTCAACAGCAGCCAGCAGACGCGCAGCAGCCCTTCCCCGTTTCACCTAAAGGTTCCACCACGTGGATACGGGAGCCGGCCACCCAACCACATGCCTGAAACGTCCGCCCGCATTTCAATCGAAAATTGAATGAACGGACGAATTTCGTGCAAACCGGACCTAATTCATGCAAAGTTTGACATACTACATTAAAACCGGATGATTTTCACAAGTTAAATAGTCCCAAACAAGTTGGGGTAGGCTAGAGGTGAAACCCATAAGATCTCGTGGCCAACTCATGGCTCTGGCACATGGATAGCAAGCTTCCACGCACCCCTGTCCATAGCTAGTTCTTTGGTGATACTCCAATCCTTCAGGTCTCTCTTAACGGACTCCTCCCGGTCTACCCGGACCTCTCTTGACATTCTCCGCACGCTTTAGCCGTCCGCTTTGCACTGGAGCTTCCGGAGGCCTGCGCTGAATATGCCCAAACCATTTCAGGCGATGTTGGACAAGCTTCTCTTCAATTGGTGCTACCCAACTCTATCTCGTATATCATCATTCCGGACTCGATCCTTCCTCGTGTGGCCACACATCCATCTGAACATACGCATCTCCGCCACACCTAACTGTTGAACATGTTGCCTTTTAGTCGGCCAGCACTCAGCGCCATACAACATTGCAGGTCGAACCGCCGTCTTGTAGAACTTGCCTTTTAGCTTTTGTGGCACTCTCTTGTCACAGAGAATGCTAGAAGCTTGCCGCCACTTCATCCATCCGGCTTTGATTCGATGGTTCACATCTTCATCAATACCCCCATCCTCATGTAGCATTGACCCCAAATATCGAAGGTGTCCTTCTGAGGTACCACCTGCCCATCAAGGCTAACCTCCTCCTCACACCTAGTAGTACTGAAACCGCACATCATGTACTCGGTTTTAGTTCTACTAAGCCTAAACCCTTTCGATTCCAAGGTTTGTCTCCATAACTCTAACTTCCTATTTAACCCCGTCCGACTATCGTCATCTAGCACCACATCATCTGCAAAGAGCATACACCATGGGATATCTCCTTGTATATCCCTTGTGACCTCATCCATCACCAAGGCAAAAACATAAGGGCTCAAAGCTGACCCCTGATGCAGTGCTATCTTAATCGGGAAGTCGTCAGTGTCGACATCACTTGTTCGAACACTTGCCACAGCATTATCATACATGTCCTTGATGAGGGTAATGTACTTTGCTGGGACTTTGTGTTTCTCCAAGGCCCACCACATGACATTCCGCGGTATCTTATCATAGGCCTTCTCCAAGTCAATGAACACCATATGCAAGTCCTTCCTTTGCTCCCTGTATCTCTCCATAAGTTGTCGTACCAAGAAAATGGCTTCCATGGTCGACCTCCCAGGCATGAAACCAAATTGATTTTTGGTCACACTTGTCATTCTTCTTAAGCGGTGCTCAATGACTCTCCCGTAGCTTCATTGTATGGCTCATCATCTTAATTCCACGGTATCCAAAAGTTAAACTAAAATCTCAAAAAAAGAAAAAACTAAGCAAGGTATCGGATGGTAACCTCATAAGCATGGCCTCCCTGGCTGGCGGGATCTCCGTAGTCCGCTCCGTCGACGTCGCCGCTGCCGTCGGAGTCGTCTTCCTTCTGCGGACATATGAGGCACTGCATTGGATGGCAAAAATGGCCCGGACACCACGGTCCGGAATTTGTGGGGGATTTGCGGCACGGTGTTGAGATGTCCTAACCCAACGCTCAAACTGTATGCATTAGTTGGACTACCACCCAGTACGCTGCCCCCACCTCTGCAGCTTTTTCCTGCCAAACGGACCGCAAAAAATCAGCAAAATGCTTTCAACTTTTTCTCATTTCCTACCCGGCATGAATCACAAGTTAAAGGCTTGTGGCTAAGATAACTATTTCTTCAGTAAGCTATGATAGCAACAATTCCGCACACACACAAATATAGGACAAATGTTTCCTACTACCAGGTGTAGTTACTCCCATTTTTGTTTTGTACGTTTTAGGTAGTATCCATCATACCGGGGTGTATGTATGCGTAGTATGTACTCCCTCCGTCCCAAAATAAGTGACTCAACTTTGTACTAACTTGAGTCACTTATTTTGGGACGGAGGGAGTAGTATGTAGTATGTAAGAATTTTTAGGTAGTATATATACTATTTTTTAGGTAGTATGTATTATATTTTGATGATACTCCTTTTTATCTACAAATATATACGTATTTCACAAATATGATAAAAACATGGGCTCACATCCAATTTTTTCACATAACTCGCTTTGGAGTATCTTAGATATAGTATATGAACATACTAAAAATGAGTAATATATATACTACCACATGAAAATTACAAACGAAAATACGTCACAGAAGTTTAACGTAAAAACAGCAGGAAGTTCAACTACTACATTGAATGAATTTCAGATGAAAAACTTTTAAAACCGTCGCAAGTATGAAAAAATGATCAACACGGGAAAGTTGCGTGTCTACAACAGCTTTCCATCGGTATATCACTTGCTCAATTCCGGTGAGTGGATGGAGAGCTACGAGAAAAAAAAGCACGTGAAAAACAAAGTGAAGTTCAAGTAGACATGTCGAGAAGTTCAAGTTCTTCACGCGGTGCATTTTCGAAAAATCTGTTCCGCGATAAAGGCAGAGCGCATGATCTCGTCGTTTTTGAAATTACTTGAAAACGGCCAGGAATCAGAGAAAACCAACATGAAAAAGTTTCGCATTTTCCGCAGCTTTTCAACGGTATATTATTTGCCCCATTCCGTGTAAGAAATTACGGCGAAAATACGTTTTTAGCCATTTTCAAAATTATCTTAAAACTGTAAGGAACTGGGAGAAACAATATATACCAAAAACTTTCACATTTCCTCAAGCTTTCCAATGCCATATCATTTGTTGCATTCGGACGTACGGTTAAAAAATTAACTCGAAAATACGAACTCGGTGGAACTTGTACCCTTTTTTAAATTACTCTTAAACCATTCAAAATTAGAAAAAACTTTCAACATGAAAAAGTAGCGCATTTTCATAAGCTTTCCAACGCCATATCATTTGCCTCAATTGGATTAGCCATTTAGAAATATCGTCGAAAATACGAACTAGACTGTTCGGTTTGTGAAATTTTACGATTTTCCAAATTACTCTTTAACCATAGGGAATTAGAGAAAACTTTCAACATGTGAAAGGGGCGGTTTTGCTGCAGCTTTCCAACGCCATATTATTTTGCCTCATTCCGTTAAACGGTTTAGAAATGCGATCTAAAATACGTTTCACATTTTTTGTATGAAGAAAAAACGGTTTTCAAAACTGCTCTTAAACCGCTTACATTTTGTCAAAATTTTAACTTGGGTCATGATACTCATGTCCATAGCTTTTCAACGGTATATCACAAGCCCCATTTGGGCAATGGTTGCGGAAGTTCAACCTAGCACTAGAGGAAGTTCAACGTACTACTGCCTGGGCAGGTCAGGTTGTGATCAGAATAATATTCTCATCCCGTGATCAGAATAGTGTTTATATATAGAGAGAGAGTTCAAGGTGTCGCGACACGCCGCACTGTTGCTTGCCAGCCATGACCTGTGAAGGAGGCGAGCTGGGAAACTGGCTACCGCCGCCTGCTAGGCCCCAACCGCAACCCTCAGCCATCTCGTCGTCCATCACGTCCTGGCCTGGCTAGCCGCTGCCGTGGTAAGAAACAAAGAGCAAAGCATGGAGGTTTCGCTAGGGTTGTTGCGTGTGCTGGAGTGCGTCTTGGGTCGCTGGCTGGCTTCATGCGGTATGGGGCGATTGGTTCAGTAGTTCAAGGCCTCATGGGCCTGCGTCTGTGTGGCCCATTCCAGCGAACAGCGACTTTATCAGCGATACAATGAGTCAAGGAGCGTACCCGATAGCACATTATGCGCAGGTATACTATATTATTTTTGCACCGCAACAAGGTATGACGGCTGCCACCCCTCGCCCACCGGGGTCCTCTGCCAGTGTATATATACATACGCACACACACATCATAACATCGTACTTCTAATTCTGCAGTTTTTGCATGTATGACATTGTTTGCATATATATATATATGTGCAGAATGGTAACTGTATTGTGCATGATATGTTTGGCCATGAAGTTGTGGAAAAAATAAAGGAGGAATACTGTGATGCATTTCTAACTGCACACTTTGAAGTCCCAGGAGAAATGTTCTCTTTGTCAATGGAAGCAAAGACGAGAGGAATGGGAGTAGTTGGATCCACTCAGAATATCTTAGATTTCATTAAATACCATTTGAAGCAAGCTCTGGATCGGAATGTTGATGATCATCTTCAGTTTGTGTTGGGAACAGAATCAGGAATGATCACTTCGATTGTTGCTGCTGTCCGGCAATTATTTGACTCCTATGAATCTTCCAAAGAAGGTGCTAGCATTGAAGTAGAAATTGTGTTCCCTGTTTCGTCAGACGCAATTTCTAAGACATCTATTGATGATTCCCAAGATTCCGGCTCTTCAGTAGCGAATGATTTAGAACAGATTAATATTGTGCCTGGTGTGTTTTCTGGTGAAGGGTGCTCTATCCATGGTGGCTGTGCGTCATGCCCTTACATGAAGGTCTGGCTTCTCCCTTTTCTTTTACTGATAATTTGCGATTTGACATTCAATGAGTTCAACATAATATCAATAAATTTATTTTGTCAGTCATAAATTCATTTTGCTCTCTATATTAATGTTTCGCCCTCTTTTGGATTATGTTCATCTGGAACCCCTCAAGTATTCATACGAGCAGGTTCGATGTCGACTGTTGTTTGTTTTGGTAATGTAGCAGTTGTTCAGTTGCTCTGATCTTGTAAAATGTGTGATCTTCTCTGGCAGTTAATGTACAATGTGTTTCCTGGTATCACCCTGAATTTCCGATGATTAATTGTGGGCTCATGATATAAATGTTCCATTGTTCGCAGATGAATTCTCTCGAGTCGCTACTTAAAATCTGCCAGCAGCTTCCTGGTGAAGACAACAGTTTATCTGTTTATCAGGCTAGTCGATTGAATGCTAAGACTTCCCTTGGGAAATTGGTTGCGGAGGTTGGGTGTGAGCCAATTTTGCATATGAGGCATTTCCAGGTCTGCTGTCCTATTACTCTTTAGCTTTAATTCATAGTGTACATCATTACATCTTACGTAGCACCTTACTGATTCACTTGCTTGATTCTGTTAGTAGCAAGAGCAGAGGAAAAATTCAAGTGAGTGTGTGTGTGTGCATTCTAACTATTCTACAACCTGCCGGATCCTATTCTGCGACCCTTTCCTAACTGCCGGTGGCGGAAACAAAAAAAAGCTAACTGCACGTTCTTTTATAACAACTGCCCTCGGACTTTTTTCTGCACAGAGTTTGGCCGAAAAATTTAGACCGTTTATTGGAACGACGAAAGGGATAGTTTGTTGGAAAGCTGTTGATAAGGCGATTTCATGTTGAACATTTTCCAAAAACCTACAGGTTTAAGGTCAGTTTCTAAAAGTATTTTCTACGAAATTTCAACCGTTTGTTGAGTGATGCAAACGATACATCGTTGTAATGCCCGAACTGTTACGGGAAGATGCTAGCTACCCTACTGAAAAATAGCGGACTGCCCTGGATGAAGGAGCAAACTGCCGAACTGCCATGACCGTGTAAATAAAAACACATCTCGGCTACTTGAAAATCTTAACTTTGTGCATGTTTTTGTCTACATGAAAATAAAACACATCTCGCCTACTTGAAAATATAAAGTCAACTGCTATAGCACGCAAATGCATAATTGCTGGAAACCAGGAAGTGGAACTGATCATACCTAACGAGTGAACTGCCCGAGGTCACATTGTGAAACTCCCAAGCAGGCATTTTTATCTCAGATTTATTTCTATATTGAACTTCCATTTTTTATAATCCAACTTCTTTTTACATGCTAACTTCTGAATTTGGATGAGTTAACTTCCACGGCTCTTTGCATAGCAAACTGTCTGAGTGTTCAGTAGCGGATTGTTGCTTGTTTTGCCTGAGTGAACAGCTGCATTTTTTCTCACCAACTTTTTCCCTTTTTACACAGCGAACTGCTACATAACATAAAAGCTAACTCCCTTTTTGGAAGTGAAAGTTTTTCCAAAAGAAAACTGCTCTACTTTTTGTAGATCGAACTGCTGCGGCTACAGTCACGACTACTACATCACAGAAAGCTAACTCCCTTTTTTCTATAGTGAAAGTTTATCCTTTATTTTTTAAAAGCAAACTGCTTTACAATCACGGAAATTACAGCCGCAATGGTGGGTCATCATAACTAACTGGTTTTTCTAACAAAACCTAACTGCGTCTAAAATAATTGAATTACTGGCCACCATCCCAGGCCACTGCCTGCGTTAGGGGGCGGCGGATTCGGAGCCATGGAGGTCTCGCCGGGGTCATGCTTGATTGGGGCTTGAAGCTGGCTAATCGTAGAGGCTCCCTCGATGACCTACCTGAATCGAATCGAGGGGCGATGTAAAGACGTGGTCTACGATGGTTGTGCTTGGTCGACAGCTGAACCAACTACGCTAAGTGGCTGTAGTCGTCAATCAGAAGGAAGTACGCCTCCTGCATAGCGTTGGCTGCGAGATTGGCCCACAAAGGTCGTTGTGAATGAGCTACAGGGGCTCTGTTGCCGGGGACTTGGCCTGCTGGGGGAGTGCGGTACGCCGCCGCAGATGATCAGGCAGAATGCAAGCACATGGAACACATGAGAATTTTGTGCTGCATACTGCTTGCAGCTTTTCTTCTTGTCCCTTCTATTTACCCAAAGGGAAAGACGATTGTGCTGATCGTGTGCCGCACCCGATTCTTCCGTGCCATCCCACTGACTCGGGCTTGGGTTCAGCTCGTTCGTGTGGGGCGTAGCTCCCACATGTATGTCTCACGCGCCAAGGGAGAACAGCTAAAAAAGGGAAGCGAAACAGTACACAAACTAAGTCCTAACTAGACTAGCTAACGTGCCAGGATTAACCAACACAAATTACCTAAGAAGCATGTCCTTCAATGAACGCATATAAATGACAAAATTGGTCCTCTGGCTGAGTGGTGGTACAACCCAAGCTTTGACGCCACCCTCAAAACGGTTCACTTTCAAGCATTGTATGGCAGACCACCACCCCTATTGCAGAGATGTCACTTCTACATGAACATGAAACAATCCTTCTACTGACAGAGAATATACTGAAGTAATGTTCAGTTTGGGAATCTTCTTCAAGCTCTGGCAAGACTGAAAAAGCATCCTAACAAGCATAGGAAAGAAAGAACACTGCAAATGGCTGACATGGTTTACCTCAAACTTCAACCTTACGGGCACACATTCCTAAGAGCATCTCTAACAGATCCCTCAAAAGTCAAGTTCGAGTATGTTGAAGTGTATATGTGGATTGCCTAGCCCTTTCCATCAGTTCGGACTTTTGGTTGCGTTGGTTAGGGCCATGAAGCTTAACATGGTATCAGGACCTAAGGTCCTTAGTTCAAGTCCTCGCCTTCACAATTTATTCAGAAATTGTTGCTGCCCCCTCTGTGTCCACCTCTGTGTCCACGTATAGGCTTCTTGAGCCATACCTTTGAGCTTATTCACGTGTTGACTTCCCGCGAGAGGGGGTGTTGAAGTGTATGTGGATTGCCTAGCCCTTCCATCAGTTCGGACTTTTGGTTGCGTTGGCTAGTGCATGAAACATTTGTTTTTGTTTTAGGGAACTAAGCAGCAACTAGCAGATGCCTCAAAAAGTTGAATCCCTCGAATATGGCTCCCCCCTCCCCCCCCCCCCAACAAAAAAAATGCCTCCTCACTCTGTCCTAAAAATAGGCAGCCACGCAGTCTTCCCGCTCGCCCGCAGCTTTCCTGACCGCCGCCACCGCTACCCCCGGCCTCGATGACCAGTGGAATGAAAAGCCTCACCCCACCGCACCCCCGGCCACCCTCGCCAGTGCCGGGGACCAACCGTTGGCCGCGAATTTGACTGCGCTAGGACCAAAGTGACGGCACCAAGGCAAGAACCTCATTGAGCCAGCTCAGTCACCGGTTACTCCATCGGCACCACCATACCGTCTTTGTCCCAGCCAGCCGACAAACGGGCCATCGGCAGTTAGCTAAGGTGGTGACAGCGCGGTGGCCGCCACAAAGAAGGATGCGGTCGCTGGGAAGGTCCCCCCTTGGCGTTCCGCGACGCGGACGACTACTGTTGTGTTTGTTGCAGCCACGGGACCATCCCCTCCACCTCCGGCGGCTGACGCCAAGCCGGATTCAGACGAGACCTGGAGCGACGCCAACATGCTCGATGAAATGCCCTGCAAGGTTGGAGCGACGCCAACATGCTCGATGAAATGCCTTGCAAGGTAAAATTCTGAGAACCCATCCACTCCGCTTGTCCAACCGATGGAAGAAAAAATGCAAAGCAAACCAAGAAGAGTGTTCGTGTTAGAGCATAAAAAGAAGAATCGATTGCGATGGTGGATGTGAAGAGGGCATTGGCGGCCGACTGGAAGGAGGATAAATTGAATTGCTTCTATGAGATGAAGATGATGGAGGAGAAGTGGAAGGCAAAGGCGGCATCTGAAGAGAGGAAGGTGCTAGCGGAAGAAAGAAGACTTGAAATTGAGATGAAAAGACTTGCATTAGAGGCCGAAGAAAAAATAAAAAAATATTGAGCTTGAGGAGCAAAAGCTTGCATTGGCGGCCGAGGAGCAAAGAAGCAAAAAAGTAGTTTAAGGACCATGCAATCATGTTCATAGATCCTAGGAACATGGACAAGAACGAAAAACGATAATGGGAGTTTGCTCGTGGGGACATCTTGGCTAAGATCTATGGTGGCGGCGACGATGGTGGCAGCGACGGTGACGTCGTGATTGCATGAAGCCCATGCTACGATGGCTTTAGGTCCATCGTGCGATGGGCATCCCAAGCATGTCTACCACCGAGCTGCATCTCGCCTGTGACAGCCTGCCACGAGCCCCTTCGCCACACGCACCTCCTCAGGCCCGGCTGGAACCAGATCGGGCCCGATCTCCCGAGCGCTCCTGGCAACGCATCACCACACCGTTAGGATCCCACATCACCACTGCACGCCACGAGCACACCACACACGGCCGCCGGAACCATGGAACGGAGCCGCCACCGACTTTCCAAACTAGCCGGAGTTGTGCCCCGCCGCCGTCCTTGGGTCTGCCCAAGCTTCGCCGATGAGCCCCTCTGGCGGTGGCAAGACAAGGAGGGAGAGGGGAGGAGGAGGTGGCGGCTAGGGTTTTCTCCCCCCAAGCCGCCAGAAGAGGGTGACGCGGTGGTGGCCTGGTGGGTTTCTTCCTTTCCTGACTCCTTCTCTTAGAAGCTGCTTTTTCCAGAAGGCTGTCAACTACATGACCCATTCCATGTCAGCCAACTGGAGTACCACTTCGGCCAAAAGCAGCGCCAAATCCAAATCTTGCACTTCTAGCAGCTGATGGCACCATTCTGCCCCCCTCGCCCCCCACCCCCACCCCCTTGAAGAAAGGAAGTTGATATCCTGTGCACTGTGCAATGGCTCATCACATGGATTAACTTTCCAATCGAAGTAGCAGCCTGGCAGGACTCTTAGGCCAAGTCAGATCTTTGATCCGGGGGAGTTGTCAGGCCCGGAAGTGGTACCTAGCACATCTGACCGTTCTCTGGGCGATCCAAAGGCCCATAGCTTAAGTGAATGTGTTGCACGCCAATGACAAGCATCTCAGCCGTCCATCTCCAATGCAACAGCTGCAGTTCAAACCAAATAGGCTTTATTTTCCGAGAATGATGCTTTTGATTAGACCCTTCTTTAATTTATCTATAACTTTACCAAAGTGTAGGCTCAACAAACAATGGATTGAGAGCCTCTTGTGTTCATCTCCTTTGTAATTGGGTTAAAACCCTTGCTGGTGGATCGATGTCGGAATCCAAAGCAATATCTAAGAACCCAACAACCCTAAAAATTGGTCGGTGAGAAAGCTGCCGATAAGGGGGCACTGAATATGGGGTCATTGTTCTTCTACTGCCTTGGCCTCTAAAATTGCAAGCGGAATCGGATGAGTATTGTTTTTTCTTCTTCTATTTTTTGTTGAAGAGAATGTATGGCTCGGGATTGATATCATGGATTGGAAGGCGTAGTTTTTTACACTGTTCAAGAAGGCGCTATTAGGCGCTCGCCTAGGCGCGCTTAAGCGCTGGGCGTTGGCATAACGCCTCGCTTTGGCCCTAGGCGCTCAAAAAAGCGACCGGCGAGGAATCATGTTTCTCAGGCGAGAAATCAATCTCCCCTGCGAGGATTTGACCTCCCCTGTGAGGATTCATCCTTGCCGGCGAGGAATCAACCACTCCGACGACAAATCGAGCTTCTCCGGCGAGATATCAAGGGAGGGGTAGAGGAAGCGGTAGAGCGAGGCAGAAGGGAGAGAGGACAAGGGGAAGAGGCGACGTGAGGAGGAAACCTAGCTTTCTGTCGACTGTGCACATGACTGTGCACATACGAGAGGTTTAGTAGTAAAAGAGGAAGATGGGCCTGTGGTTTAATGGGCTCGGCCAGCCCATCTAGCTTATTTCTTCAAGCTACAGTAGTAACGCCTAATTTCGCCCAATCACGCCTAAGCTAGAAAAGCGCAAGTAGGTCGCCAAACGCATAATGAACGCCTAGCGCTTTCTTGAACTTTGGTTTTTTACCCCGGTCGAATGACCGGGATTGAGAGGGGTTTGGACGGGATTCTGAGGGACAGGTGTAACCGAATGCACTGAAAATAGTGGTCCGGGATAAATCCCCAGCCGGGCTGAACCCTGCTGATCCATTTGGATTTGGCTGGATCCCAGTGGGAGCTGATCAAAGTGGTTTTAATCCATGCGTGCTAAGCAAGAGACCTTCTAGAAGAGAACCTTCCGTGTAGCTTGGGAGGGGGCACTACTTTTAATAGCACAACGTGATGAAGGATTAATCTTTTGGCATGCCAAGTCTTGTGGTGTTCATTTGTATTTTCCATGCGGGCTCACTAGACCCGTCCTTATAATAAACCCATTTACAATTTTACATTTATTTCAGGCGACAAAGAGATTACCAGACAAGCTCGTTCACCAGGTTATCCATGGTAACGAAGGGGAACCTTTATGATGGCCGGTCCTCAGAATCTTCCCTGTCAACTTTATTCAGGTGTTTATGGATGATACATCATTATGTTGCCCCACTTGAGTACTACTCCGTACCTGATATTAGCATTGCAGGGTGCAGTATCCGACTTTGCACCAAGTGTTGTTATCCCGTTACTGATAATTACCGGTGGAGTGACATTCACAGAGTCTGCAATGGTAGATATATTGGCTGACCAATTGTTATTTGTCTCAGCCAAAATGTTTCTCGTGTATGTTTGATGTCAGATATATAAATGGGCGGCATGCGAGTATACCTGTAACGCGGAGGACCTAAATCACCTGTGTTGCTGTGATGTATTTGAAGCTTTTATCCTCGTGTTGTAAAATGTCCTAACGAAATCTCGCGTCGCGGCATGCTGTGAATCTGAGGGAGCACTGGCTGTATACGAGCCGGTGCCGTCTACAGGAATTATGGGCCCTGCGCAAAAAGCAAAATGGGGCTGTAAAATTTGAAATTGAGTTGATGCATTTAGTCATTCTCTAACGTTTTTCAGCATTAGAATCATACTCTTTATTTATAGAAAGCATACTTTTTCTGCCTATGAACCAAACAAAAATAATATGAATGCATTCGAACTACATGAATTATAGGCTTATCAAGATGATGAAAAAAAAAACCAAACCTTGATTTGAACCAGCAGCTATCTTGAAATCATGACAGCAAAAACGTTAAATGTGTATAGAGAAAATATTTATCATGTATATGAACGATGTATACAAAGAAAATACAATGTGTATGAAACAATTTGATTATGTATTTAAAAAATGTTAATGAAGCAGTTGAAAAAAAAATGTTGAACAAGTATTCAAAAAATGTTAATCAAGCATTTCGAAAAAGTTAAATGTGTATAGAAAAATGTTGATCATGTATTAAAAATGATGAATTTTTTATCATGTATATAAAAATGTTAATCAAGTATTTGAAAACACGTTGAACAAGTATTTAAAAAATGTTAAATGTGTTTAGAAAAATATTGACCATGTATCAAAAATGATGGGAAATTTTGATCATGTATATAAAAATATTAATCAAGCATTTGAAAAAAATGTTGAACAAGTATTTGAAAAATATTAATCAAGTATTTGAAATTTTTTTAATGTGTATAGAAAAAATGTTGACCATGCGTTCAAAAAATGTTAATCTAGCATTTGAAAATGTCAAATAAAAATATTATCTTGTATATGAAAAATATTAATTAAGCGTTTGAAAATGTTAAAAAGTGTATATAGGAATGTTGATCATGTATTTAAAAATTTAAATCTTGTATTTGAAAAACGTTAATCAAGCATTAAAAAAATGTTAAAAGTGTGTACAGAAAAAAAATGTTGATCATGTATTCCATAAATGTTAAATTTGTATTGGAAAAATGTTAAATGTGTATTAGAAAAATATTCTTGAAACATACGTAGGATTGAAACCAAAAGAAACAGAAAACCAAAAAAGAATAAAAGAAACCAAAGAAATCAATGCAAAAAAGATTTGAAAAAACCGTGAAAATTGATAAAGAAACAAAGAATAACTAAAAATGTTGAACCAAGGAAGACAAAAAAAGCAAAAAAGAAGGAAAATTAGTAAGAAAAGAATAATCGATGAAAACAATGAAAGAAACAAAGGAAAATGAAAATAAAAAACAAAAAAAGAGATGATATAAGCAAACCAAACAAAAAAACAAATCGGAAGGAAAAAAACTCGGAGAAAACCGAATAAAAATGAAGAAAAAAGAAAGAAAAGAAAAGGAGAACCATAAACTAGGAAAAGAAACAAAGAAAACAGGTGCGAAAAGAAAAGAAAACAGAAAACCAGTGTAAAAACCGGCTCCTTTTCTTCTAGTAGGTCTGGCCTGGCTTATTTAACACAAACTAGGTGTTGGCTCAATGGTTAACAGTGCTATGAAGCAACCAAGGGATCCCAGGTTTGATCCCGTGTGCACTCCTTTTTTTACTCTATTATAAGCGAGACATAGCTCCCGGGCACAAAAGGGAAGTTCTAGGTGATCAAGAAAACTTCCCCGTGCACTCCCTTTTTTACTCTATTAAGCGAGACATAGCTCCCGGGCACAAAAGGGAAGTTCTAGGTGATCAAGAAAACTTGGGCCAAAAAGTGAAAGATGCACACTACTATTTCGGACCAATGCATGAATTTCGAACCAAATTGGGGGCCCTTGGATTTGGGGGGCCTGTGCAAGCGCAGAGGCCCATCAACGACCCTGATTGCTTCTTGTGAACTTCACTCGAGAGTTGTTTTTCCTTACAAATAAGGAGAATCTTGTAAACACGTCACCGTGTACGTTCAACTTAGAACGTTAGAGAAGGAGCCTCACTGGGGGTGTGGTGCGCAAGACACGTCTATGAGATGACGGCCTGGGTCCGTGCCTAGACATGAGTTGGCTGGGCTAGCACCAAGAAGCCCATTTAACTAACTTACACCACGGCATCCATCCGACCGGACTGGTAGTGGTCAATTAATATGGCCGTTAGTAATGGCGCTTTCAAGACGACTTCATGGCGAAGTGGTAATTCTTGTAGTAATGGTCATCATCATGGCATGGTTATTGTATCGTGACTTATTACATGGACGTTACTACTAGGAAAAGGGATATAGGCAGATGCTTAGCAGTAGCGCGGGATAAGCACCCAACGCTATTGTTAAGTAACAATAGCGAGGGGTAAGAACCAGTGCTACAGGACTACATAAGAGTAGCGCGGGATGCCCCAACAAGCGTTGCTGCTAAGCAGGCCCCAGGTCCGCCCTGGGTGGAGCCGTTCTAGCAGCGCTAGCCATCTACCCCACGCTACCACTATTCGTATAGCTGCAACGCGGGTCCTGATGCAGGCGCTACCACTAACTTTATACGGGGCAGCTGGTGGGCCCCACTTAGCAGCAACGCGGGTCAGAACAAGTGCTACAGGTAAGAGGCGTAGCAGTAGCGCCGGCCTTGTACCCCGCGCTACTACTAAGGCGCAGCAATCTAAATATCTTGGGCTACCACTTTTCCCCTCCCCCTCTCTCCCTCCCCCCTTCTCCTTCCTCCTTCACTTGCTTTCTTCCTTCTTCCTTCAATTCTCCCCCTCTTCCCTCTCTCTCCATTAATGCCTCCCTCATCACTTTCTCTCCCCTTCTTCCATATGTCTATTGGCCCCTCTCCACTCTCCTAGCTAGGTTTGTCTCACCAGGTAGCTCTCTTTCCATTGGTTAGATACATGCACATCACTAGCTACCTCTCCTAATTAATGAAGAAGGAGAATTAAATATCGATCTTTGCCCACTTTAGATACCTAAGTAGCGACACCAGCCTCATCCATGCTACTCGAGATAGGTGAGTAAAAACAAGTGTTGTGCAAGAATGGAAATGTGTGTGTGTGCGCGCGTGTGGCATGAGTTGCCTAGCTATGTGCATTTGCTGAAAAGTGTGTGTGACATGCATGAGTTGCCTACGCTTTGCTGAAATGTCGATTTATTTCCGTTTCGGCTAATTTCGGGCAAACTCGATATGTCCTATTTTTAGGGAAGGTCATGCCAAATTTTTGTATGACTTTGATGCATGCATATGCATGCGTGGTAATAATCCCCTTGCTTGTACCGTGCAGGCGATCATGAAGAAGGTCAGTGCAAGGATGGTCGAAAGATGGTTGCGATCCGCGATGCACGACATGTTTGAAAACAACCGGGGGGCAATTTTATGTCTGTGTCGAAGAGTGCAAAGTTGGAGTCTGGTTCGACCCCTTTAAGGATGGCAGTTTGAAGGCGCACCTGCTCATGTATGGTTTCATCAGTGGCTATACTCGATGGATGAGTGAAGATGATGATGAGGATGTCAATGTGGTAGGCAATAACGACATAGTGCCAGACGAAGAGATGATTGATGACCCACAAGTATAGGGGATTTATCATAGTCCTTTCGATAAGAGTGTCTAATCCAACGAGGAGCAGAAGGAAATGACAAGCGGTTTTCAGCAAGGTATTCTCTGCAAGCACTGAAATTATCGGTAATAGATAGTTGTGTGATAAGATAATTTGTGATGGGTAACAAGTAACAAAAGTAAATAAGGTGCAGCAAGGTGGCCCAATCCTTTTTGTTGCAAAGGACAAGCCTGGACGAACTCTTATATAAAGCAAAGCGCTTCCGAGGACACATGGGAATTACTGTCAATCTAGTTTTCATCATACTCATATGATTCGCGTTCGTTACTTTAATAATTTGATATGTGGGTGGACCGGTGCTTGGGTGCTGCACATCCTTGGACAAGCCTCCCACTTATGATTAACCCCACTCGCAAGCATCCGCAACTACGAAAGAAGAATTAAGATAAATCTAACCATAGCATGAAACATATGGATCCAAATCAGCTCCTTATGAAGCAACGCATAAACTAGGGTTTAAGCTTCTGTCACTCTAGCAACCCATCATTCACTTATTACTTCCCAATGCCTCCCCCTAGGCCCAAATCATGGTGAAATGCCATGTAGTTGACGTTCACATAACACCACTAGAGGAGAGACAACATACATCTCATCAAAATATCGAACGAATACCAATTCACATGATTACTTATAACAAGACTTCTCCCATGTCCTCAGGAACAAAAGTAACTACTCACAAAGCATATTCATGTTCTTAGTCAGAGGAGTATTAATTATCATTAAGGATCTAAACATATGATCTTCCACCGAATAAACCAACTAGCATCTACTACAAGGAGTAATCAACACTACTAGCAACCCACAGGTACCAATCTGAGGTTTTGAGACAAAGATCAGATACAAGAGATGAACTAGGGTTTGAGAGGAGAAGGTGCTGGTGAAGACGTTGATGGATATTGACCCCCTCTCGATGAGAGGATCGTTGGTGATGATGATGGCTTCGATTTCCCCATCCGGGAGGGAAGTTTCCCTGGCAGAATAGCTCCGCCGGAGCCCCAGATTGGTTCTGCCCAAGTTCCGCCGCGAGACGGCGACGCTTCATCCTGAAAGCTTCCTTCTGATTTTTTCCATGTCAAAACATACCATATAGCAGAAGATGAGCATCGGGGGCCTTCCAGGTGGCCCACAAGGCAGGAGGCGCGCCCTCCACCCTTATGGATGGCAGGTGGCCCCCCTATGGTGCTTTCTTCGCCCAATATTTTTTATATATTCAAAAATAATTCTTTAATGAAGTTTCAGGACTTTTGGAGTTGTGCAGAATAGGTCTCTAATATTTGCTAATTTTCCAGTCCAGAGTTCCAGCTGCCGGCATTCTCCCTCTTCATGTAAACTTATAAAATAAGAGAGAAAATGCATACGTATTGTGATATAATGTGTAACAACAGCCCCTAAAGCAATAAATATCAATATAAAAGCATGATGCAAAATGGACGTATCAACTCCCCCAAGCTTAGACCTATCTTGTCCTCAAGCGAAAGCCGATATCGAAAAATATGTCCACATGTTTAGAGATAGAGGTGTCGATAAAATAAAATACGGACATGAGGGCACCATGATCATCTTTAGAACATCAACATATAATGTCATATAATTTCTTATGCTAAAGTAACAATTCATTCACAAGGTAAAGTATGAATCAGACACTTCATTGAAAACTAAGAAACTACGATCTCAGTCATTGAAGCAGTTGCAATTTATCATAACATCAGAAAGAGTCAATATAAGAGATTTTAAGCAAGTCCACATACTCAATTATCATTTAATCTTTCACAATTGCTAACACTCATGCGATACTTATGGGTTTAAAGCTTTAGTCGAACACATAGAAAGATAGGGGCTTATAGTTTCGCCTCCCAACCTTTTACCTCAAGGGTAATGTCAACAATAATACTTTATGATAACCTACATCCGAGTGGATATATATATATCCAGATCTCTCCAATTCATAGTGCTTGCCAAAAGAAAAAGTGTAAAAAGGAAAGGTGATGATCACCATGACTCTTGTATAAGGGTAGAAGATAAAAGTAAAAGATAGGCCCTTCGCAGTGGGAAGCAGAGGTTGTCATGCTTTTTATGGTTGGATGCACAAAATCTTAATGCAAAAGAACGCCACTTTATATTGCCGCTTGTGATAAAGAACTTTATTATGCAGTCTGTCGCTTTTATTTCTTCCATGTCACAAGTTTGTATAAAGCTTATTTTCTTCACACTAATAGATCATACATATTTAGAGAGCAATTTTTATTGCTTGCACCGATGACAACTTACTTGAAGGATCTTACTCAATCCATAGGTAGGTATGGTGGACTCTCATGGCAAAACTAGTTTAAGGATGTTTGGAAGCACAAGTAGTATCTCTACTTGGTGCAAAGAATTTTGCTAGCATGAGAGGGAAAGTCAAGCTCAACATGTTGGATGATCTATGACAATATAACTTCTATTCGGATATAAGAAAACATAACCCATTATGTTGTCTTCCTTGTCTAACATCAAATTTAGCATGTCATATTTTAATGAGTGCTCACAATTACAGAAGATGTCCAAGATAGTATATTTATATGTGAATCCTCTCTTTCTTTATAACTTCCTATTAATTGCAACAATGACCAAAACTATGTTTGTCAACTCTCAACAACTTTTATTCATCATACTCTTTATATGTGAGGTCATTACTCTCCATAAGATCAATATATGTTCTTTTAATTTCTTTCCTTTTTATTTAATTCCCTCAAGACCATAGCAAGAAAGCAAAGCCCTCAACTCAAAACTACTCTTTATTATATATAACTCACAGACTCGATTACATAGATAGAGATCAAAACAAAACTCAAAGCTAGATCATACTAAAAACTTATTCTACTATATCAACATATAACCAAAAGGATCGAACTAAGAAAAATGATAAAGGTAAAAGTGTGATGGTGATACGATACTGGGGCACCTCCCCCAACCTTGGTAGTAGCCAAGGTAGTGCCCATACCCATGTATTTATGTCTCTTTCTTTGGAGGTGGTGATGATGGAGTTTTTGATGATGTGGGCTTGTCGTCCATCTTCCAAGGAATAGGCTCACCATCATAGAAAGATGAATGAGTCTTCGGGATCCTCAAATCTGCAACCAAACTCATCCTCTTAAATCTGTATTCATACTCACAGTTTTGGTTTTGCAGGTCATAGATCTGGGCTTGGAGATGCTCGATTTTCTCATGAAGCTTGAAGATGGCCTCCCCAATGTTCTTGGCATACAGCTGTTGGGAAACGTTGCATGGAGAACAATTTTTTTTTCTACGCACACGCAATGATCTATCCATGGAGATGCATAGCAATGAGGGGGAGAGTGTGTCTATGTACCCTCGTAGACCGTAAGCGAAAGCGTTTGACAACACGGTTGATGTAGTCGGACTTCTTCTAGCTCCGACCGATCAAGTACCGAACGTATGGCACCTCCGAGTTCTGCACACGTCTAGCTCGGTGACGTCCCTCGTCTTCTTGATCCAGCAATTTGTTGAGGCAGTAGATGAGTTCCGTCAGCATGAAGGCATGGTGACGGTGATGGTGAAGTGATCTGCGCAGGGCTTTTTCGCCTAAGCACTACGAAGATATGACCGTGGGAGTAAATGGTGGAGGTGGGCGCTGCACACGACTAGGAAATTGTCTTGGGTGTGCTAGGGCGCCCCCACATATATATATATATATATAGGTGGGAGGGAGAGCGGAGGCAGCCAGGGTGCGCCCCAAGTAGGATCCAAATCCTACTAGGGGTTTCCCCAATTGGCGCCCCCTTCCATAAATCACCGGAGAGAAAAGGGAAGGGGGAAGAGAGAAGGAACGGGGGGCAGAAGCCCCTCTTTTCCTTCTCCCAGTCGGCCTCCTACCATAGGGGGGGTGCGCCTCCCCTTGTGGGCTGGTGTGCTCCCCACTTATGGCCCATATGGCCCATATATTCTCCTGCTGGTGTCTCGTAACCCCTCCGGTACTCCGATAAATACCCGATACACTCCGGAACACTTCCGGTGTCCGAATACTATCGTCCTATATATCAATCTTTACCTCTCGACCATTTCGAGGCTCCTTGTCATGTCCGTGCTCACATTCGGGACTCCGAACAACATCGATCACCCACTACTAGAAAAAGGCCTACTAATGGCGCACCGGTTTTGCCTACTAATGGCGCACTACCGGTGCGCCATTACTAGCACGCCATTAGTAATTTTTACTAATGGCGCACCACTGGTGCGCCATTAGTATCTGGTATACTAATGGCGCACCATGTAGTGCATGGTGCGCCATTAGTATAGCCCACGGTGCGCCATTAGTATTCGGTATACTAATGGCGCACCACATAGAAGTGCGCCATTAGTATTCGGTATACTAATGGCGCACTACACAGAAGTGCGCCATTAATAACATTTTTTTCAAATTTTTTTCAAATTTTTTCAGAATTTTTTCAAATTTTTCTTAATCTCGATTCACTATGGCTTAATCTCTAGTCAATATGCTTAATCTCAGGTCAAATCGCACTCCGTGGTCAAACTTCCCGAAAGGTCACCCATCCTCACACTACTCCATTTCAAGCACGCTTAACTTCGTAGTTCTATCCAACCCCAAACAGCTCACTTCACGGGCACTTGTTGATATATCTAGCATATCAATCTGTTATACCTTGTTGATGTCTAGGACTTTGTTCATGTTCATGATTATGATGAAATTTTGAAAAATATTTCAAACTTCCGGTCATATTACGTATCATTTTTGAAAAAAAATCAAAAAAAAATTCAAACCAATTTTTTTTCATTACTAGTGGCGCACCACATCCACGGTGCGCCACTAGTAAGTTTGAAATTTTTTGAATTTTTTTGCCGCTAGATCTTGAAAGCCCCGTAACTTTTTTTCTGTTAGGTTTTTGGGGATTTTGAAAATGTTTAACGGGGTTCCCACCATTAAATTTGGATGTAACTTTTCGAGTAGATGATTTTTCATATAAAAAACTTTTTCATCCGAGTTCGTATGCAAAAGTTATGCCCATTTTACAAATTTCGGAGACATTTTGCAAATAAAGTCGAAATTCATATTTGTAATTTTTCCCAAAAACTAGAGCACATATCACATGGGAAACATATTTTCTTTTATTTTTTTGACATTTCCATCATTTTCTTTTATTTTTTTTAAAACTGAAAAGGCGATCCCGGGGGGGGGGGGGGGTGCATTCGGTGGAAGTGGTGGCCAAGTTACTAATGGAACTAGTAATGACGCACCACTACCACGGTGCGCCATTAGTAGTTTTGACAAAAATTTAAAAAAAATTGATATTTTTTTTGAAAAAAACTTAGTAATGGCGCACCAGTGGAAAGTGCGCCATTACTAGTTAAAACTAGTAATGGCGCACCGAGACATGGTGCGCCATTAGTAACAATTTTTTTATATTTTTTTTACTTTTTTTTTCAAAACTACTAATGGCGCACGATGGATGTGGTGCGCCATTACTATGTCAATTAGTAATGGCGCACTATGCAACGGTGCGCCATTAGTAACAAAATTTATTTTTATGTTTTTTTTCAAAACTACTAATGGCGCACCACACCTGTGTGCGCCATTAGTAATATATTACTAATGGCGCACCGAGACATGGTGCGCCATTAGAATATAGTAATGGCGCACCACATCATAGGTGCGCCATTAGTGGCCATTCCATCTATAGCCCCTTTTTTAGTAGTGACCAAATCATATAACTCATATAACACTATATCATCAGCGAATGTTAAGTGTGCGGACCCTACGGGTTCGAGAACTATGTAGACATGACCGAGACACATCTCCAGTCAATAACCAATAGCGGAACCTGGATGCTCATATTGGCTCCTACATATTCTACGAAGATCTTTATCAGTCAACCATTATGACAACATATGTAATTCCCTTTGTCGGTATGTTACTTGCCAGAGATTCGGTCGTCGGTATCTTCATACCTAGTTCAATCTCGTTACCGGAAGTCTCTTTACTCATTCCGTAATACATCATTCTGTAACTAACTCATTAGTCACTTTGCTTGCAAGGCTTCCTATGATGTGTATTACCGAGAGGGCCCAGAGATACCTCTCTGAAACTCAGAGTGACAAATCCTAATCTCGATCTATGCCAACTCAACAAACACCTTCAGAGATACCTCTAGAGCATCTTTATAATCAGCCAGTTATGTTGTGACGTTTGATAGCACTCAAGGCATTGCTCTGGTATCCGGGAGTTGCATAATATCATAGTTAAGTCATGAGGAAAGCAATAGCAATAAAATTGAACGATCGTTATGCTAAGCTAACGGATGGGTCTTGGCCATCACATCATTCTCCTAATGATGTGATCCCGTTATAAAATGACAACTCATGTCCATGGTCAGGAAACCTTAACCATCTTTGATCAACGAGCTAGTCAAGTAGGGTCTCACTAGGGACATAGTGTTTGTCTATGCATTCACACATGTATTTAGGTTTCCGATCAATAAAATTCTAGCATGAATAATAAACATTTATCATGAATAAGGAAATATAAAATAACAACTTTATTATTGCCTCTAGGGCATATTTCCTTCAGTCTCCCACTTGCACTAGAGTCAGTAATCTAGATTACATTATAATGATTCTAACACCCATGGAGTCTTGGTGTTGATCATGTTTTGCTCGTGGAAGAGGCTTAGTCAACGGGTTTGCTACATTCAGATCCGTATGTATTGTGCAAATATCTATGTCTCCCTCTTTGACTTGAACACATATGGAGTTGAAGCGTCTCTTGATGTGTTTGGTTCTTTTGTGAAATCTGGATTCCTTCTCTTAGGCAATTGCTCCAGTATTGTCAAAAAAGATTTTCATTGGACCTGATGCACTAGGTATTACACCTAGATCGGATATGAAATCCTTAATCTAGACTCCTTCATTTGCTGCTTCCGAAGCAGCTATGTACTCCGCTTCACATGTAGATCCCGCCATGATGCTCTGCTTGGAACTGCACCAACTGACAGCTCCACCACTCAAAATAAATACGTATCCGGTTTGTGACTTAGAGTCATCCACATCAGTGTCAAAGGTAGCATCGACGTAACCATTTAGACGAGATCTTTGTCACCTCCATAAACAAGAAACATATCCTTGGTCCTTTTCAGGTACTTCAGGATATGCTTGAACACTGTCCAGTGATCCACTCCTAGATTACTTTGGTACGTCCCTGCCAGATTTATGGCACACATCAGGTCTGGTACACTACATAGCATACATGATATAACCTATGGCTGAGGCATAGGGAATTGAAGGAAATATGCACTAGAGGCAATAATAAAGTTGTTATTTATATTTCCTTATATCATGATATATGTTTATTATTCATGCTAGAATTGTATTAACCGGAAACTTAGTACATGTGTGAATACATAGACAAAACAGAGTGTCCCTAGTATGCCTCTACTTGACTAGCTCGTTAATCAAAGATGGTTATGTTTCCTGACCATAGACATGTGTTGTCATTTGATGAACGGGATCACATCATTAGAGAATGATGTGATGGACAAGACCCATACGTTAGCTTAGCATTATGATCGTTGAGTTTTATTGCTATTGCTTTCTTCAGGACTTATACATGTTCCTTTGACTATGAGATTATGCAACTCCCGAATACCGGAGGAACACCTTGTGTGCTATCAAACGTCACAACGTAACTGGATGATTATAAAGATGCTCTACAGGTGTCTCTGAAGGTGTTTGTTGGGTTGGCATAGATCGAGATTAGGATTTGTCACTCCGTGTATCAGAGAGGTATCTCTGGGCCCTCTCGGTAATGCACATCACTATAAGCCTTGCAAGCAATGTGACTAATGAGTTAGTTGCAGGATGATGCATTACGGAACAAGTGCCGGTAATGAGATTGAACTAGGTATGATGATACCGACGATCGAATCTTGGGCAAGTAACATACCGATGACAAAGGGAACAATGTAAGTTGTTATGCGGTTTGACTGATAAAGATTTTCGTAGAATATGTAGGAGCCAATATGAACATCCAGGTTCCACTATTGGTTATAGACAAAAGATGAGTCTCGGTCATGTCTACATAGTTCTCGAACCCGTAGGGTCCGCACGCTTAACATTCGATGACGATTTGTATGAGTTTATGTGATTTGATGGCCGAAGGTTGTTCAGAGTCCCGGATGAGATCACAGACACGACGAGGAGTCTCTAAATGGTAGAGAGGTAAAGATTCATATATTGGAAGGCTATATTCAGACATCAGAAAGGTTTCGAGTGATTCGGGTATTTTTTGGAGTACCGGGGAGTTACGGGAATTCGCCGGGAGAAGTAATGGGCCTTATTGGGCTTTAGTGGAGAGAGGGGAGAATGGCCAAGAGGTGGCGCGCGCCTCCCCTGCCCAAACCGAGTTGGACAAGGGGTGGGCGCGGACCCCTTTCCTTCTCCCTCTCCTCTCTTTCCTTCTCTCCTACTCCGAATAGGAAAGGGAATCCTACTAGGACTTGGGAGTCCTAGTAGGACTCCCTATGCTTGGCGCGCCTAGGCCGGCCGCCTCCTCCCTCCCTCCTTTATATACGGGGGAGGGAAGCACCCCAAAGGCACTCAAGATTTTTCTTAGCCGTGTGCGGTGCCCCCCTCCACAGTTACACACCTCGGTCATATAGTCGTAGTGCATAGGCGAAGCCTTGCGCCCGTAACTTCATCATCATCGTCACCACGCCGTCGTGCTGACAAAACTCTCCCTCGGCCTCAACTGGATCAAGAGTTTGAGGGACGTCACTGAGGTGAACGTGTGCAGATCGCGGAGGTGCCGTGCGTTCGGTTCTTGATCGGTTGGATCGCGAAGACGTTCGACTGCATCAACCACGTTACTTAACGCTTCCGCTTTCGGTCTACGAGGGTACATGGACCCACTCTCCCCACTCGTTGCTATTCTTTTCCTAGATAGATCTTGCGTCATCGTAGGAATTTTTTGAAATACTGCGTTCCCAATAGTGGTATCAGAGCCAGGTCTATGCGTAGATGTTATATGCACGAGTAGAACACAAAGAGTTGTGGGTAATAATAGTCATACTGCTTACCAGCATGTCATACTTTGATTCAGCGGTATTGTTGGATGAAGCGGCCCAGACTGACATTAGGTTCTACCGCCGTGCTAGTGGGTGTCTGTTTCTCCAACTTTAGTTGAATCGAGTGTGACTATGCCCGGTCCTTGTTGAAGGTTAAAACAACACACTTGACAAAAAATCGTTGTGGTTTTGATGCGTAGGTAAGGATGGTTCTTGCTAAGTGATACATCTCCAACGTATCTATAATTTATGATTGCTCCATGCTATATTATCTACTGTTTTGGACCATATTGGGCTTTATTATCCACTTTTATATTATTTTTGGGACTAATCTATTAACCGGAGGCCCAGCCCAGAATTGTTGTTTTTACCTATTTCAATGTTTCGAAGAAAAGGAATATCAAACGGAGTCCAAACGGAATGAAACCTTCGGGAACGTGATTTTCTCACCGAACATGATCCAGGAGACTTGGACCCTACGTCAAGCAACCAACAGGGAAGGCACGAGGTAGGGGCGCGCCTCCCCAGCGCCGCCTCCACCCTCGTGGGCCCCTTGTTGCTCCACCGACGCATTTCTTCCTCCTATATATACCTACGCACCCCGAACGATCGACACGGAGCCAAAAACCTAATTCCACCGCGCCAACTTTCTCAGATCCACGAGATACCATCTTGGGTCTGTTCGAGTTCACGGATGGGGAATCCACCATGGAGGGCTTCTACATCATCATAGCCTCTCGATGAAGTGTGAGTAGTTTACCTCGGACCTTCGGGTCCATAGTTAGTAGCTAGATGGCTTCTTCTCTCTTTTGGATCTCAATACAATGTTCTCCCCCTCTCTTGTGGAGATCTATTCGATGTAATCTTCTTTTTGCGGTGTGTTTGTTGAGACCGATGAATTGTGGGTTTATGATCAAGATTACCTATGAGAAATATTTGAATCTTCTCTGAATTCTTTTATGTATGATTGGTTATCTTTGCAAGTCTCTTCGAATTATCCATTTGGTTTGGCCAACTAGATTGGTAGTTCTTGCAATGGGAGAAGTGCTTAGCTTTGGGTTCAATCTTGCGGTGTCCTTTCCTAGTGATGTATAAGGGCAGCAAGGCACGTATTGTATTGTTGCCATCGAGGATAACAAGATGGGTTTTTTTATAATATTGCATGAATTTATCCCTCTACATCATGTCATCTTGCTTAAGGTGTTACTCTGTTTTCATTAACTTAATACTCTAGATGCATGCTGGATAGCGGTCGATGAGTGGAGTAATAGTAGTATATGCAGGCAGGAGTCGGTCTACTTGTCTCGGACGTGATTCCTATGTACATGATCATACCTAGATACTCTCATAACTATGCTCAATTCGGTCAATTGCTCAACAGTAATTTGTTCACCCACCGTAAAATACTTATGCTCTTGAGAGAAGCCACTAGTGAAATCTATGGCCCCCGGGTCTATTCTCTATCATATCAATCTTCCATCACGAGGTAGCAAGAAGAATCTTCCATCACTTGTGAAATCCAACACACGCTCAAGTGGTAGCAAGAAGAATTTCTGGCGCCGTTGCCGGGGAGTCTACGCAGAAGTCAACATACCAAGTACCCATCACAATCCCTTATCTCTCACTTTACATTATTTTCCATTTGCCTCTCGTTTTCCTCTCCCCCACTTCACCCTTGCCGATTTATTCGCCCTCTCTTTTCCTTCTGCCTTTTTCTCGCTTGCCTTTTTTTGTTTGCTTGTATGTTGGATTGCTTGTTTGTCGCGATGGCTCTACCTATATTTGGTGATCTTCACCTTAAAAGGTTAGAAGAGATCGAAAGCAACGTCATGAGTTTTATGGTTTTGCAATTTGAGCATAATAATTTCTTCAGAAACGAGCTTAAGGAACAAAAAAGTTTTATGAATTAGATGAATAAAGAGCTCGATGATATGTCTAAAGAATTTGATGGTTTAAGATCCCAAATTGCTCTTCTTGAGAAGTTGACTACTGAAATATTGGATAAGCAAGCTACCTTAGTCAATAAGATGGCCGCTAAACCGGATTTCTATGAAAATAAAGATGAAGATCTAAAAGTTATTGATGTTTCTCCTATCAAATCTTTGTTTTGCAATATGAATTTTGATAATGATGGGACTGATTATGATCCACCTTTACCTAGAAGGCGTTTTAAAAATTCGGAGTTTTTAGATCTTGATGCTAAAATTGATAAAAGTGGGATTGAAGAAAGTAAAACCCTAGATGTTGCTAAACCCACTATTTTGGATTTCAAGGAATTTAATTATGAAAGTTGCTCTTTAATTGATTGTATTTCCTTGTTGCAATCCGTGCTAAATTCTCCTCATGCTTATAGTCAAAATAAAGCGTTTACCAAACATATCGTTGATGCCTTGATGCAATCTTATGAGGAAAAACTTGAGTTGGAAGTTTCTATCCCTAGAAAACTTTATGACGAGTGGGAACCAACTATTAAAATTAAGATTAAGGATCATGAATTTTTTGCTTTATGTGATTTGGGTGCTAGTGTTTCCACTATTCACAAAACTTTGTGTGATTTGCTAGATTCCCGTGATTTTGATGATTGCTCTCTAAACTTGCACCTTGCGGATTCCACTATTAAGAAACCTATGGGAAGAATTAATGATGTTATTATTGTTGCAAATAGGAATTATGTGCCCATAGATTTTATCGTTCTTGATATAGATTGCAATCCTTCTTGTCCTATTATTCTTGGTAGACCTTTCCTTAGAACGATTGGTGCGATCATTGATATGAAGGAAGGGAATATTAGATTCCAATTTCCATTAAAGAAGGGCATGCAACACTTCCCTAGGAAGAAAATAAAATTACCATATGAATCTATCATGAGAGCCACTTATGGATTGCCTACCAAAGATGGCAATACCTAGATCTATCCTTGCTTTTATGCCTAGCTAGTGGCGTTAAACGATTGCGCTTGTTGGGAGGAAACCCAATTTTATTTTTAGTTTTTTAGTTTTTGTTTCTGTTTAGGAATAAATAATCCATGTACCTTCTGTTTAGATGTGGTTTTATGTTTTAATTAGTGTTTGTGCCAAGTTAAACCTATAGGATCTTCTTGGATTATAGTTATTTGATCTTGCTGTAATTTCCAGAAACTTTCGGTTCACAAAAACAATTGTTAAAAATCACCAGAACGTGATAAAATAGTGATTCCATTTGATGCTGATCAATAAAACAATTTCCTAGGTCTTCCTATTTTGGCTTAAATTTTGGAGTTCCAGAAGTTTGCGTTAGTTACAGATTACTACAGACTGTTCTGTTTTTGACAGATTCTGTTTTTCGTGTGTTGTTTGCTTATTTTGATGAATCTATGGCTAGTAAAATAGTTTATAATCCATAGAGAAGTTGGAATACAGTAGGTTTAACACCAATATAAATAAAGAATGAGTTCATTACAGTACCTTGAAGTGGTCTTTTGTTTTCTTTCGCTAACGGAGCTCATGAGATTTCTGTTGAGTTCTGTGTGTTGTGAAGTTTTCAAGTTTTGGGTGAATGTTTTTGATGGATTATGGAACAAGTAGTGGCAAGAGCCTAAGCTTGGGGATGCCCATGGGACCCCCAAGATAATCTAAGGACACCAAAAAGTCAAAGCTTGGGGATGCCCCCAGAAGGCATCCCCTCTTTCGTCCACTTCCATCGGTAACTTTACTTGGAGCTATATTTTTATTCACCACATAATATGTGTTTTGCTTGGAGCGTCTTGTATGATTTGAGTATTTGCTTTTTAGTTTACCACAATCATCCTTGCTGTACACACCTTTTGAGAGAGCCATACAAGAATTGGAATTTGATAGAATACTCTATGTGCTTCACTTATATCTTTTGAGCTATATAGTTTTGCTCTAGTGCTTCACTTATATCTTTTAGAGCACGGTGGTGGATTTGTTTTATAGAAACTATTGATCTCTCATGCTTCACTTAGATTATTTTGAGAGTCTTAAATAGCATGGTAATTTGCTTAATAATAATAATATGCTTGGTATTCAAGATTTGTAAAACTTTCTTTTGAGTGCGTTGAATACTAAGAAAACTTTGATGCTTGATAATTGTTTTGAGATATGGAGGTAGTAATATTAGAGTCATGCTAGTTGAGTAGTTGTGAATTTGAGAAATTCTTGTGTTAAAGTTTGTGATTCCCGTAGCATGCATGTATGGTGAACCGATATGTGATGAAGTCGGAGCATGATTTATTTATTGATTGTCTTCCTTATGAGTGGCGGTCGGGGACGAGCGATGGTCTTTTCCTACCAATCTATCCCCTAGGAGCATGCGCGTAATACTTTGCTTTGATAACTTGTAGATTTTTGCAATAAGTATATGAGTTCTTTATGACTAATGTTGAGTCCATGGATTATACACACTTTTCTCACCCTTCCACCATTGCTAGCCTTTCTAATACCGCGCACTTTTTGCCGGTATCATATACCCACCATATACCTTCCTCAAAACAGCCACCATACCTACCTATTATGGCATTTCCATAGCCATTCCGAGATATATTGCCATGCAACTTTCCACCGTTCCGTTTATTATGACATGCTCCATCATTGTCATATTGCTTAGCATGATCATGTAGTTGACATCGTATTTGTGGTAAAGCCACCATTCATAATTCTTTCATACATGTCACTCATGTATCATTGCATATCCCGGTACACCGCCGGAGGCATACACATAGAGTCATATTTTGTTCTAAGTATCGAGTTGTAATTGTTGAGTTGTAAGTAAATAAAAGTGTGATGATCATCATTTTTAGAGCATTGTCCCAAGTGAGGAAAGGATGATGGAGACTATGATTCCCCCACAAGTCGGGATGAGACTCCGGACGAAAAATAAATAAAAAAAGAGAAAAAAAAGAAAAGAGGCCACAAAAAAAGGGAAAAGGCCCAAATAAAAAAATAAGAGAAAAAGAGAGAAGGGACAATGTTACTATCCTTTTACCACACTTGTGCTTGAAAGTAGCACCATGATCTTCATGATAGAGAGTCTCTCATCTTGTCACTTTCATATACTAGTGGGAATGTTTCATTATAGAACTTGGCTTGTATATTCCAATGATGGGCTTCCTCAAATTTCCCTAGGTCTTCGTGAGCAAGAGAGTTGGCTGCACACCCACTTAGTTTCTTTTGTTGAGCTTTCATATACTTATAGCTCTAGTGCATCCGTTGCATAGCAATCCCTACTCACTCACATTGATATCTATTGATGGGAAGCTCCATAGCCCGTTGATACGCCTAGTTGATGTGAGACTATCTTCTCCCTTTTTATCTTCTCCACAACCACCATTCTATTCCACATATAGTGCTATATCCATGGCTCATGCTCATGTATTGCGTGAAGATTGAAAAAGTTTTGAGAATGTCAAAAGTATGAAACAATTGCTTGGCTTGTCATCGGGGTTGTGCATGATTTAAATACTTTGTGTGGTGAAGATAGAGCATAGCCGGACTATATGATTTTGTAGGGATAACTTTCTTTGGCCATGTTATTTTGAGAAGACATAATTGCTTAGTTAGTATGCTTGAAGTATTATTATTTTTATGTCAATATTAAACTTTTGTCTTGAATCTTTCGAATCTGAATATTCATACCACAATTAAGAAGAATTACATTGAAATTATGCCAAGTAGCACTCCGCATAAAAAAATATCTTTTTATCATTTACCTACTCGAGGACGACCATGAATTAAGCTTGGGGATGCCTAATACGTCTCCAACATATCTATAATTTTTGATTGCTCCATGCTATATTATCTAATATTTTGGACCATATTGGGCTTTATTATCCACTTTTATATTATTTTTGGGACTAACCTATTAACCGGAGGCCCAGCCGAAATTGCTTTGTTTTTAGCCTATTTCAAATGTTTCAAGAAAGCGGAATATCAAACGGAGTCCAAACGGAATGAAACCTTCGGGAACATGATTTTCTCATCGAACATGATCCAGGAGACTTGGACCCTACGTCAAGCAACCAACAGGGAAAGCACGAGGTAGGGGGGCGCGCCCTCCCCCCCAGGCGCACCCTTCACCCTCGTGGGCCCCCTGTTGCTCCACCGACGTACTTCTTCCTCCTATATATACCTACGTATCCCCGAACGATCAGATACGGAGCCAAAAACCTAATTCCACCGCCGCAACTTTCTATATCCACGAGATCCCATCTTGGGGCCTGTTCCGGAGCTCCGCCGGAAGGGGAATCCACCACGGAGGGCTTCTACATCATAATATCCTCTCCGATGAAGTGTGAGTAGTTTACCTCAGACCTTTGGGTCCATAGTTAGTAGCTAGAGGGCTTCTTCTCTCTTTTTGGATCTCAATACAATGTTCTCCCCCTCTCTCGTGGAGATCTTTTCGATGTACTCTTCTTTTTGCTGTGTGTTTGTTGAGACCGATGAATTGTGGGTTTATGATCAAGATTATATATGAGAAATATTTGAATCTTCTCTGAATTCTTTTATGCATGATTGGTTATATTTGCAAGTCTCTTCGAATTATCCATTTGGTTTGGCCAACTAGATTGGTAGTTCTTGCAATGGGAGAAGTGCTTAGCTTTGGGTTCAATCTTGCGGTGTCCTTTCCCAAAGGATGTATAAGTGCAAGGCACGTATTGTATTGTTGCCATCAAGGATAACAAGATGGGGTTTTATCATATTGCATGAATTTATCCCTCTACATCATGTCATCTTGGTTAAGGCGTTACTCTGTTTTCATTAACTTAATACTCTAGATGCATGCTGGATAGCGGTTGATGAGTGGAGTAATAGTAGTAGATGCAGGCAGGAGTTGGTCTACTTGTCTCGGACGTGATGCCTATATACATGATCAAACCTAGATACTCTCATAACTATGCTCAATTCTGTCAATTGCTCAACAGTAATTTGTTCACCCACCGTAAAATACTTATGCTCTTGAGAGAAGCCACTAGTGAAACTATGGCCCCCGGGTCTATTCTATATCATATCAATCTTCCATCACTTTATTATTACTTTGCTTTTTATTTTACTTTGCATCTTTATACCAAAAATACCAAAAATATTATCTATCATCTCTATCAGATCTCACTCTCGTAAGTGACCATGAAGGGATTGACAACCCCTAATCGCGTTAGTTGCGTTGAGCTATTTGTTTTGTGTAGGTACGAGGGACTTGCGCGTGGCCTCCTACTGGATTGATACCTTGGTTCTCAAAAACTGAGGGAAATACTTACGCTACTCTGCTGCATTATCCTCTCTTCTTCGGGGAAATCCAACGCAAGCTCAAGAGGTAGCACTAAGACCGTAGCAGCCATGTAAAACTTGCAACAACAAAGTAGAGGACGTCTAACTTGTTTTTGTAGGGCTTGCTGTGATGTGATATGGTATGGTCAAGACATGATGATATATAAATTGTTGTATGAGATGATCATGTTTTGTAAAAGTTATCGGCAACTGGCAGGAGCCTTATGGTTGTCGCTTTATTGTATGAAATGCAATCTCCATGTAATTGCTTTACTTTATCACTAAGCGGTAGCGATAGTCGTAGAAGCAATAAGTTGGCGAGACGACAATGATGCTTCAACGGAGATCAAGGTGTCAAGCCGGTGACGATGGTGATCATGACGGTGCTTTGGAGATGGAGATCAAAGGCACAAGATGATGATGGCCATATCATATCACTTATATTGATTGCATGTGATGTTTATCCTTTATGCATCTTATTTTGCTTAGTACGGCGGTAGCATTATAAGATGATCTCTCACTAAAATTTCAAGGTATAAGTCTTCTCCCTGAGTATGCACTGTTGTGATAGTTGTTCGTGCTGACACACCACGTGATGATCGGGTGTGATAAGCTCTACGTTCACATACAATGGGTGCAAGCCAGTTTTGCACACGCAGAATACTCGGGTTAAACTTGACGAGCCTAGCATATGTAGATATGGCCTCAGAACACTGAGACTGAAAGGTCAAGCGTGAATCATATAGTAGATATGATCAACATAGTGATGTTCACCATTGAAAACTACTCCATCTCACATGATGATCGGACATGGTTTAGTTGATATGGATCGCGTGATCACTTAGATGATTAGAGGGATGTCTATCTAAGTGGGAGTTCTTAAGTAATATGATTAATTGGACTTTAATTTATCATGAACTTAGTCCTGATAGTATTTGCATAACTATGTTGTAGATCAAAAGCTCGTGATGTAGCTCCTCGTTTATTTTTGATGTGTTCCTAGAGAAAAACTATCTTGAAAGATGTTAGTAGCAATGATGCGGACTAGGTCCGTGATCTGAGCATTATCCTCATTGCTGCATAGAAGAATTATGTCCTTGATGCACCGCTAGGTGACAGACCTATTGCAGGAGCAGATGCACACGTTATGAACGTTTGACAAAGCTCGGTATGATGACTACTTAATAGTTTAATGCACCATGCTTTACGGATTAGAACCGGGACTTCAAAAATGTTTTGAACGCCATGGAGCATATAAGATGTTCTAAGAGTTGAAATTGGTATTTCATACTCATGCCTGTGTCGGGAGGTATGAGACCACTAATAGTACTTTGCCTACAAGATGGAGAAGAATAGCTCAACCAGTGAGCATGTGCTCAGATTGTCTGGGTACTACAATTGCTTGAATCAAGTGGGAGTTAATCTTCCAGATAAGATAGTAATTGACAAAGTTCTCTAGTCACTATCACCAAGTTACCAGAACTTAGTGATGAACTATAATATGCAAGGGATGACAAAAACTATTCCCGAGCTCTTCGTGATGCTGAAATCGACGAAGGTAGAAATCAAGAAAAGCATCAAATGTTGATGGTTGACAAGACCACTAGTTTCAAGTAAAAGGGCAAGGGAAAGAAAGGGAACTTCAAGAAGAATGGCAAGCAAGTTGCCACTCCCATGAAGAAGCCCAAAGCTAGACCCAAGCCTGAAACTGAGTGCTTCTACTGCGAAGGAAATGGTCACTGGAAGCAGAACTGCCCCAAACTTGGCGGATAAGAAGGATGGCAAAGTGAACCAAAGTATATATGATATACATGTTATTGATGTTTACTTTACTAGTGTTCATAGTAGCCCCTGGGTATTTGATACTGGTTCAGTTGGTATGATTGGTAACTCGAAACAGGAGTTACAAAATGAATAAAGACTAGTTGGGGGCAAGGTGACGATGTGTGTTGGAAATGATTCCAAGGTTGATAAGATCACCATCGTACACTCCCTTTAACTTCGGGATTAGTGTTGAACCTAAAATAAATGTTATTTGGTGTTTGCGTTGAGCATAATATGATTGGATCATGTTTATTGCACTAGTTTAGCATCCTCCTCCCCATCTAGTGGTTGGAAGTCCACGGTGGTCCAGTCAATCCGGGTTAAAGCCTGAAAGACAATTGAGAGGATATTTTCTTTTTTCTAGGCTCCTAGGCTCCTAGGCTCCTCCTAGGCGACTCCAAGGCGATCTTGCGCTGGTGGCTACTCCGGCCCCGGCGGCCACCTCTCTTGTCGACGGCCACTCCGGCCTCGGAAGCCACATTCCAAGATGGCTCCTTTTGCCCTCAACTTTGATCGTGGCAGAAAGTTCCAAGCGGATATGAGAACCAAGTTTGGTCATCCAGTGGTGTTCTCTGCTGGCTTTCACAACAAGAATTCATCTTGGTGGTTTCTTTCTGTCACAAGAACCTTCAAGCTTGATGTGCACACGGTTAGTGTCTCTCTCCTGCTATGTTTGGAGGTTATGCTCAAGGTTTTTGGGTTCGTCTATTGAGGGATAGAACTTTTATTTTTTAGGTGGCCTCTAAGTCTGTTGGTTTTGAGATTTACAACAATGGTAGAATTGCTGAGCAAGATTTTGAGGTTGTTTTTAGTTTGTGGAATTATGGTGGGCCAAATTGGTTTAGGGAAGAACAAGCTTTTTACAAAGAACTAGATGCTGAATGGACCTTGGTGGGTAGAAATGGAAAGGCTGTCGTCGACAACTCCGGCGATCGTCGGAGTTACATCACGGTGGTCAGAAACGGTCGATCGGTTTTTGAGCGGTTATCGGGTCCCATTCAATCCACTGTCAATCAACGGCAAGCTTTGAATTCCCCCTCTCTTAATTCTGAGAGTAATGGGTCATTTAATCAGTCGCAAATGTCGCAACGTTCTGCCTCTCACGCGAATGTAGTATGTTTTGCATGTGGAGGGCAAGGCCACTTTGCACGTAACTGCATGGTTCCCAAGCTACCTGGGCTATGGCCTTTTATACAGTTTGATTCTTTCGCAAGCCCGCCTGAGGCGGCATGGGCTGATGGTGTGGTGGAGGCTTGGTTCAAATGTGTCGGCCCAGCTCAGCCGATAAGGCAGGTTTCGTCATTTACGGAGCTGGTCAAGGACCTATTTCCAAACTTCCAACCGCGACCACAGGCTGCCTCCTCGCATTCCTCTGTTCTTACCAACTCTGCCTATTCCACTGTTTCTGCCTCGGCAAGCTCGCCGTCTGCCTCACCATCGCCGGAGCGGGCATTGGTGGTCCGTCCATCGGAAGCTTCGACCTCGACCATGGCCAACATTCCCATTGATCCGGCTCCCTTCGTTCCTCATGGGTTCCAGATTTTCGAGGTGGAGGGCCGTACTGGGGTTTCGAGGGCAATTTTGCCGCATCGTCCACGAAGGCATGAGGACAGGGCGATTGCTACCATTCAGCCACATCCCAATGAGGTATTTTTTCCCAACGTTAGAGAAGTTCTTGAGGAGTTGTTTCAAGGTGTTGAAGAAGTTGGGTTCAGAGAAATCCAGCCTTGTCCTTTTGGAGAGGCGTATGTTCAGTTTCGGCATGTTAGGGACAGAGATCGTCTCATCAGGCAGAGCCCGCATCCATTTGGAGATGTTTTTATCTCTTTCACTAAGCACAATCAAGGTAGGAACTGGCGCAGATTGCACTTCAATAGGACCGTCTGGTTACTGTTTGTGGGTGTCCCATTTGACCACTGCAACATTGAATATATTGCAACTGCCATTGCCAAGTGGGGAAGAATTATTAGTTTGGAGAGAGAGGATGTTCTGAAAGGGATGATTCTGGTGAAGGCAAGAGTCCCTAAAAGCATAAGGTGGTCTGAAGGGGAGTGCTTTGAGGAGGAATCATGGACTAGTTCTGTGGAGGTTTTATTAGAGGAAATGTTGGGGGGGGTGGCCCAGCTGATGAAGATCCTATTCCACCTCCTGGAGTGGATCCTCACCCTATTCCACAACATGCCAATGACTTCCCTGGCTTCCATCCGGCTCCTATTCATAATGAGCCTGCTCAACAGGAGGACTGGGATGATTGGGAAGAGCAGGAGGAGCAAGGCCACTGGGCATTCCCTCAGGCAAATAACCCTCAGGCTCAACCACCACAACAACAAATGGAAATGCTAGTCTTACAAGAGGATGGTGCTCCCAATAGCAGCATCACCACTACAGTTTCCTTATCTGATGGTATTTGGTCTAACACTCACACTGCCAGTGAGGAGGTAAATCAGGGTGCTCAGAACAATCCTTTGGGCATGGGCTTATAGAACATTCTTAATGCTTATCGTGCGAGATGGGGAGGAGGAGGATCTTGGGCAAGACAATGCAAACATGCCTATTGTTGAACAACAGGTGGTGCAGGGGGTTCCTTTGATTGTTCATGAGGTTTTGCATGAGGTGGAAGCTGTTGATCAAACTGTGAATTCAGATGCTGTGGTTGTACCTGCTGCTGCTGAAGGAAATCCTGTGCCAGATGGGACTCTTGTTCAGCCTGTGGGTGTTGTTCCTCTTAATACAGCCAGTGTGCAGGTTGAGGTGACTGAAGAGAATGCTACAACTATTTCTCAGCTCAATGTTTGTCCTCTGGGCACTGATAGTGAGGCTGCAAATGATATGCCACTAGGATCCCAAGAAGCACAAAGCTTAGAGCTCAGAATGGATTTAAAGGGCAAAGCAGATGTCCCTATTGTTCAGGTTGACACCTCCACTAGTGGGCCCAGTAAAGGTATGGACAGCTTTCATCCATCTAATTCCCCTACTCTGCTAGATATTCAAGATTTAGTTCATAATCATACCTTGGATATTATTGATGGTGCCCATTTGATTTCTGAGGAAGGTTTGGACTTGTGGATTCAGCACTTTGCTCCAGCAACTCAGGGAGAAGTAAACACTTTCAAAATTGACATACCTGTAAGTTGGTTTAACTTCATAATTCACCCGCTCCTCACTCCTGACAAATTTGGCTGGGTGATGCATCTGTTGAAATCTGAGCTGTGGAAAGTGCTTACTGCAAACTGTGATACTGAAGAGACTTTCTTATTCCATATATCTGACAAACCTGCTACCTCACAGGCTCCAAGTTGTAAAGAAATCATGCTGGGTCTAGGAAAGGAAAATGAGGGTATAAGCCCTGCTGCTCACTCCTCAAGTGGAGCTGGAAGCCCACTCAAGCAAGTTTCCCGCAATAAAGTCATACAGTTGTCACTAGGTGAAGCTGTCTCAAGGAAAAGAAGGGATAAAGAGCCACTTGTGGAGACCCAGGTGAGAAGAAGTGATCGCATTAAGAAAGACAACAATGGGTATAGGAGGAAATCATGTGATGCTAGCTCTTTCTTACCTTGTAATGCTATTCCACCCATTGTGCATAATAAAGTGGTCAAAAATCTGACAAAAACTTTTTGCAAGGTGTCTGAGGATGAAGCACAGGACATGCTTTCTAAGAGGCCCAAGAAGAAGGGACAGGAGGATGTGGCCAAGGTCTCCAAGGTCACTGGTGCTACAACTCCCTAGGATGTGCCATGATGAACTGTCCAGTTACTAATAGTACCAGGAATATTTTGAGAAAGGCTAGTTTGATAGTGGAATGTATGAAGTCGGGTATGCTTGATGTAAGCGAGAACATGTTTCTTTACTGTCTTTGAAAACTTGGTGCCCTCTTTTGTCTACTGCTATGTTGATCTGTTTGACTAAGCTCTGGAGTTGTAGCTGCTATCAAGACATTGAAATTATTGTGCTCTCTAGCAGGACTGTTGTGTTTCATCTGTTACCCATGTTTTCTGACACCTCAAACTGTCTTTGGGTCTCATTCACATAAATACTATGCTTTGCATATGTGTGGCAACATACCAGGAGATGGGGCCTGGTATCACACATTCTCCATTCAGTTAGTTAATCATGAGTAGAAACAGATCCTAGAACATCTTGAACTGGAACATTAGGGGTTTGAATTCTCCTGATAAATGGTTGGCTATTAGGCAAAAAATTGAGGAAAGTGCTGCTCGTATTTTGTGCCTACAAGAAACTAAGAGACAAGCTTTTGATTTGGCATATATTCATAACTTTTGTCCACAAAGATTCAACAAATTCGAATTCCTGCCTTCTATTGGGGCATCTGGAGGGATTTTGACTGCTTGGAATGAGGCTCTTTTTAATGGGTAATTGCTCTTTCATAATAAATTTTCACTATCTATGCAGTTCACTTGTACTTCAACCAACAAACCATGGATCCTCACAAACATATATGGACCTTGCAACCTTGAAGACAAATTGGAATTTATTGATTGGTTTACAAATATCCAAATGCCAGATGATGTTGATTGGATAGTTATGGGGATTTCGACTTCATTAGGTCACCAAGACGAAATAGACCTGGTGGAGATGTCAATCAGATGTTACTGTTCAATGAGGCTATTAGTAATTTGGGGTTAACTGAATTACCTCTAAAAGGGAGACAGTTCAAATTTGGAGCAATATGCAAGAAAGTCCATTACTTGAAAAACTAGACTGGTTCTTCACCTCTGCTGCATGGATGACTTCTTATCCTGACACAACCGCTTGCCTCTTGCAAAACCAATATCGACCATTTGCCTTGTGTAATTAAAATTGGTACATCAATTCCTAAGTCAAGGGTTTTAGATTTGAAAATTATTGGTTGAAGCACAGCTCTTTCAAAGATATTGTTCAAGCTGCATGGAACATTCACATTGGTTATCTTGATCCGAGAAAGAAGATTAATGCTAAATTCAAGAACACGAGGAGAGCTCTAAAACTTTGGGCAAAAAATCTATCTTGTCTCAAAAAGCAGATTGATGAGTTGAATGAATGTATATTCCTATGGGACTTCTTGGAAGAATTCAGAGACCTCATCAGAATGAGCATAACTGCAGAGAGCTTTTGAAAGAAACACTGCTATCTCGTCCTCGATGAATCGGAAGATTTATTGGAAACAAAGAGGAAAAATCAAGGGGGTCAAATTTGGGGATGAAAATACAAAATTCTTTCATACAAAGGCTTCAATTAATCACAGGCATAACAAAATTGCAATGCTCATGAATGAGGACCAAGTGGAAATTACTGATCATGAAGGGAAGGCTGCAATTCTTTGGGAAGCTTTTAAGAAGAGATCGACAATCCAATGGCCATACAATGCACTTCAATTTACAAGACCTGTATGATCATAGAGTGGATCCACAAATATTCCAAGACCTTGAGAGACCTTTTTCTCAGGAAGCAATTGATGAGGTAGTTAAAAACCTGCCCACTGACAAATCTCCAGGCCCTGATGGATTTAATAATGAGTTCCTCAAAGCTTGTTGGGACATTATCAAGCTGGATGTTACTGAACTTATCATTGCCTTTCATGCTGGAACTGTGAATTTGGAAAGCATAAACACCTCATATATCACACTCATTCCTGAAAAGGAGGTACCTATTTCCCCTAATGACTTCAGGCCAATTTCATTGCTTCATGGGGTGCTCAGAATCATTACTAAACTGCTGGCCAACAGATTACAAAAAGTCATTCTCAAGCTGGTTCATATCAATCAGTATGGATTCTTAAAGAACAGAGTAATTCAAGATTGTCTGGGTTGGGCCTATGAATATATACATCAATGCCACAAGTCAAAAGAAGAATTGCTTGTAATCAAACTGGATTTTGAAAAGGCTTTTGACACTATTGAGCATCAGGCTATAATTGACATCTTAAGGGCCAAGAGATTTGGTGAAAGGTGGATAACCTGGATGCACTTGCTATTCAATTCTGCTTCCTCTGCTGTAATGTTAAATGGGGTGCGAGGGAAGAAGTTTTACTGTAAAAGAGGAGTAAGACAAGGAGATCCTGCTTTCACCTCTTCTATTCATATCGGCAATGACTTGCTTCAATCAATTTTGAATAAAGCCATGACTAGGGATCTAATAACACCTCCACTACAAGACCTCATGCCCTGACTTCCCTATTGTGCAGTATGCAGATGATACTCTTGTTATTATGCAAGCAAGTGCTAGACAACTTGTATGCCTCAAAGCTCTACTAAACACATTTGCAGATGCCACATGCCTCAGAGTAAATTATGGGAAATCAATCATGGTGCCTTTAAACATTGCAGAAGACAGAGTACATATTTTCACTAACACCTTGAATTGTGCCAGAGGGAAATTTCCTTTCACTTATCTGGGGCTACCTTTGGGCATTTATAAGCCAACTGTGGAGCAGTGTTTGCCTATAGTCAATAGAATTGCTAAGAGGATTACTGGCATTTCCACTATAATGACTCAGGCAGGGAAGATTTTGTTGGTCAAATCTGTGTTGGCTTCCTTAGCAGTTTACTTCATGTGTTGCCTGGATATTCCCATCACTATTAAACAACAGATCATCAAATACTTAAGGCACTGTCTATGGAGGAGCCCTGATTTGGAAGATAGGAGGCCAGCCCTAGTGGCTTGGCACACAGTTTGCAGACCTAAAAATCAGGGTGGCTTGGGAGTTATGGACATCTTCACAGAAAATAAAACTCTGCTCATGAAAAACCTTCATAAGTTTTACAATAGACATGACATCCCTTGGGTCAATCTAATTTGGGAAACATACTACAGCAATGGACAACTTCCAGGAGATCAAAAAGTGGGCTCTTTCTGGTGGAAATCCAATCTTGCACTCATTGATCAGTTCAAAGCTATAGCAAGATGCAATGTGGGAGATGTCAAAACTGCTTTGTTCTGGGATGATATGTGGGATCAATTCATTCTCAATCACAAGTTTGATCATCTTTACTCCTTTGTTAGAAACCCTCAGATAAGTGTTCAACAAGTGATCAATACTGAATATCTCCAAGACTTATTCCATCTGCCCCTAACTACACAGGCTTATGAGGAGTTCCTACAAACGGAGGACATGTGCATTTCCATGAGACAATCAGAATACTTAGATGCTCTGGATACTTGGAGTTACATCTGGGGCAATGAATTCTATTCTTCAATTAAAACATATAAGGTGCTAATTGGGCACAAACAAACCCCACCACATTTTTCATGGATTAGGAAAAGCTCCTGTCAGCCCAAGCATAAAGTTTTTTTCTGGATGCTTCTGCATGACAAAGTAAACACAAGGAATCTTTTAAGGGGGAAAAACTTTGAATTGGAAGTCTACAATTGTGCAGTGAGGAACTGTCAGCAAGAAGAAACTCTGCATCATCTTTTTTGGGGATGTCCTTTTGCCATAAGATGCTGGGATTTTATTTGTCCTTCAAGAACACCAAACTTATCAGTTCTGGAGGCATTTCAAGACCTCAAAGACAAACTCAGATACCCTTTCTTCATGGATATTATCATATTGGGATCATGGGCCATCTGGATATCTAGAAACAACAAAATCTTTGATAATATAACTCCCTCATTTTAGGGCTGGAAACACATTTTCACTGAGGAACTCAAGCTTCTAAAATTCAGGATCAAGAAGAAATATGAAGTGCAATTCTCTGCCTGGCTGGATTCTATGTTGTAATTTGTATAGTTCTCCTTGCTATTCTTGTTAGTGTTTTTTAGTTTTTGTGCTTAGCTGTTGTATGGATTCTCTTTTTTTGGTAGTTTCTCTCAATTCTTCTTCTTTTTTTAGTAGGGCTTAGCTCAAGCCCACAAGACTATTGTGTCCTCCCATTTTCTTTTAATTAATAAAAGTTGCAGTGGGGTGTTTACCCTACTGTTTATAGTCGAAACAAATGTTTATTGCACTATGATTATTCATTTAAGTCAAAGAATAATTGTTATTTTGTTTACCTGAATAAAACCTTCTGTGGTCATACACCCAAGGTGAATGGTTTATTGAATCTCGATCGTAGTGATACACATATTCATAATACTGATGCCAAAAGATGCAAAGTTGATAATGATAGTGCAACATATTTGTGGCACTGCCGTTTAGGTCATATTGGTGTAAAGCGCATGAAGAAACTCCATGTTGATGGGCTTTTCGAATCACTTGATTATGAATCACTTGATGCTTGTGAACCATGCCTCATGGGCAAGATGACTAAGACTCCGTTCTCCGGAACAATGCAGCGAGCAACTGACTTATTGGAAATAATACATACTGATGTATGTGATCCGATGAGTGTTGAGGCTCGCGGCGGGTATCATTATTTTCTGACCTTCACAGATGATTTGAGAAGATATGGGTATATCTACTTGATGAAACATAAGTATGAAACATTTGAAAAGTTCAAAGAATTTTAGAGTGAAGTGGAAAATCATTGTAACAAGAAAATAAAATTTCTACGATCTGATCGCGGAGAAGAATATTTAAGTTATGAGTTTGGAACAATGTGGAATAGTTTCATAACTCACGCCACCTGGAACACCACAGCGCAATGGTGTGTCCAAACATCATAACCGTACTTTATGAGATATGGTGCAATCTATGATGTCTCTTACCGATTTATCACTATCGTTTTGGGGTTATGCATTAGAGACAGCTGCATTCACGTTAAATAGGGCACCATCTAAATCCGTTGAGACGACACCATTTGAACTGTGGTTTGGCAAGAAACCCAAGTTGCCGTTTCTTAGAATTTGGGGCTGCGATGCTTATGTGAAAAAGCTTCAACCTGATAAGCTCGAACCCAAATCAGAGAAATGTGTCTTCATAGGATACCCAAAAGAAACTGTTGGGTAAACCTTCTATCACAGATCCGAAGGCAAGATCTTTGTTGCTAAGACTGGATCCTTTCTAGAGAAGGAGTCTCTCTTGAAAGAAGTGAGTGGGAGGAAAGTAGAACTTGATGAGGTAGTTGTAGCTTCTCCCTTATTGGAAAGTAGTTCATCACAGAAATCAGTTCCAGTGATTCCTACACCAATTAGTGAGGAAGCTAATGATGATGATCATGAAACTTCTGATCAAGTTACTACTGAACCTCGTAGGTCAATCAGAGTAAGATCCGCATGAGAGTGGTACAGTAATCCTGTTCTGGAGGACATGTTACTTGACCATGAAAAACCTACGAACTATGAGAAGCGATGATGAGCCCAGATTCCATGAAATGGCTTGAGGCCATGAAATCTGAGATGGGATCCATGTATGAGAACAAAATATGGACTTTGACTGACTTGCCCGATGATCGGCTAGCCATTGATAATAAATGGATCTTCAAGAGGAAGACGGGCGCTGATAGTAGTGTTACTATCTAGAAAGCTCGAATTGTCGCAAAAAAGTTTTTGACAAGTTCAAGGTGTTGACTACGATAAGATTTTCTCGCTCGTAGCGATGCTTAAGTCTATCCGAATCATGTTAGCAATTGCCACATTTAATGAAATCTATCAAATGGATGTCAAAAATACATTCCTTAATGGACTTCTTAAAGAAGAGTTGTATATGATATAAACAGAAGGTTTTTTTCAATCCTAAAGCGGCTAACAAAATGTGCAAGCTCCAGCGATCCATCTATGGACTGGTGCAAGCATCTCGGAGTTGGAATATACGCTTTGATAGTGTCATCAAAGCATATGGTTTTATACAGACTTGTGGTGAAGCCTGTATTTACAAGAAAGTGAGTGGGAGCACTACAACCTTTTTGATAAGTATATGTGAATGATAAATTATTGATCGGAAATGATGTAGAATTTTCTGAAAAAGCATAAAGGAGTGTTTGAAAGGAGTTTTTCAAAGAAAGACCTCGGTGAAGCTGCTTACATATTAAGCATCAAGATCTATAGAGATAGATCAAGACGCTTGATAATTTTTTTCAATGAATACATACCTTGACAAGATTTTGAAGTAGTTCAAAATGGAACAGTCAAGGAAGGAGTTCTTTCATGTATTGCAAGGTGCAAAGTTGAGTAAGACTCAAAACATGACCACGGCAGAAAATAGAAAGAGAATGAAAGTCATTCTCTATGCCTCAGCCATAGGTTCTATAAAGTATGCTATGTTGTGTACCAAACCTTTTTGTGTACCTTGCCATGATTTTGGCAAGGGGGTACGATATTGATCCAGGAGTGGATCACTTGACAGCGGTCAAATTTATCCTTAGAAGACTAAGGAGATATTTCTCGGTTATGGAGGTGATAAAGAGTTCATCGCAAAGAGTTAGGCCGATGCAAGCTTTTATACCGATTCGGATGACTCCGAGTCTCAATCTGGATACATTTTGAAAGTGGGAGCAATTAGCTAGAGTAACTCCATACAAAGCATTCTAGACATAGAAAATTTGCAAAATACATACGGCTCTGAATATAATAGACCCATTGACTAAGCTTCTCTCACAAGCAAAACATGATCACACCTTAGTACTCTTTGGGTGTTAATCACATAGCGATGTGAACTAGATTATTGACTCTAGTAAAACCCATTGGGTATTAGTCACATGGCGATGTGAACTATCACATGGTGATGTGAACTATTGGTGTTAAATCACATGGCGATGTGAACTAGATTATAGACTCTAGTGCAAGTGGGAGACTGAAGGAAATATGCCCTGAAGGCAATAATAAAGTTGTTATTTATATTTCCTTATATCATGATAAATGTTTATTATTCATGCTAGAACTGTATTAACCGAAAACTTAGCACATGTGTGAATACATAGAAAAAAGCAGTGTCCCTAGTATGCCTCTACTTGACTAGCTCGTTAATCAAAGATGGTTATGTTTCCTGACCATAGACATGTGTTGTCATTTGATGAACGGGATCACATCATTAGAGAATGATGTGATGGACAAGACCCATCCGTTAGCTTAGCATTATGACCATTGAGTTTTATTGCTATTGCTTTCTTCATGACTTATACATGTTCCTCTAACTATGAGATTATGCAACTCCCGAATACGGAGGAACACCTTGTGTGCTATCAGACGTGACAACATAACTAGGTGATTATAAAGATGCTCTACAGGTGTCTCCGAAGGTGTTTGTTGGGTTGGCATAGATCGAGATTAGGATTTGTCACTCTTTGTATCGGAGAGGTATCTCTGGGCCCTCTCGGTAATGCACATCACTATAAGCCTTGCATGCAATGTGACTAATGAGTTAGTTGCAGGATGATGCATTATGGAACGAGTAAAGAGACTTGCCGGTAACAAGATTGAACTAGGTATGATGATACCGACGATTGAATCTCGGGCAAGTAACATATCGATGACAAAGGGAACAACGTACGTTGTTATGCGGTTTGACCGATAAAGATCTTCATAGAATATGTAGGAGCCAATATGAGCATCCAGGTTCCGCTATTGGTTATTGATCGGAGATGAGTCTCGGTCATGTCTACATAGTTCTCGAACCCGTAGGGTCCGCACGCTTAACGTTTGATGATGATTTGTATTATGAGTTTATGTGATTTGATGACCGATGGTTGTTCGGAGTCCCAAATGATATCACAAACGTGACGGGGAGTCTCAAAATGGTTGAGAGGTAAATATTCATATATTGGAAGGCTATATTCGGACATCGGAAAGGTTCCGAGTGATTCGGGTATTTTTCGGAGTACCGGGGAGTTCAAAATCTCGTGCTGAAGAGCGTGGAGGGAATTCGTCAGGAGAAGTAATGGGCCTTATTGGGCTTTAGTACAGAGAGGGAAGAAGGGCCAAGAGGTGGCGCGCGCCTCCCCGCTGCCCAAACCGAATCGGACAAGGGGTGGGGGCGCGGCCCCCGTTTCCTTCTCCTTCTCCTTCTCCCTCTCCCTCTCTTTCCTTCTCTCCTACTCCGAATAGGAAAGGGAATCCTACTAGGACTTAGGAGTCCTAGTAGAAATCCCTATGCTTGGTGCACCCCCCTAGGCCGGCTGCCTCCTCCCTCCCTCCTTTATATACGGGGGAGGGGAGCACCCCAAAGGCAATCAAGATTTGTCTTAGCCGTGTGCGGTGCCCCCTCCACAGTTACACACCTCGGTCATATCGTCGTAGTGCTTAGGCGAAGCCCTGCGTCGGTAACTTCATCACCACCGTCACCACGCCGTCATGCTGACAAAAATCTCCCTCGGCCTCAATTGGATCAAGAGTTCGAGGGACGTCACCGAGCTGAACGTGTGCGGATCGCGGAGGTGCTGTGCGTTCGGTACTTGATCGGTTGGATCGCGAAGACATTCGACTACATCAACCACGTTACTTAACGCTTCCGCTTTCGGCCTATGAGGGTACATGGACACACTCTCCCTGCTCGTTGCTATGCTTCTCCTAGATAGATCTTGCGTGATCGTAGGAAATTTTTGAAATACTGCATTCCCAATAGGAATGACTTTCATTTTCTCTCAATCTTCTGCAGTGGTCGGGCATTGAGTCTGACTCAATTTCACACCTTGCAACATAGGCAAGAACCCTTTATTTGACTGATCCATTTTGAACTTCTTCAAATCTTTGTCAAGGTATGTGCTTTGTGAAAGTCCTATTAAGCGTCTTAATCTATCTCTATAGATCTTGATGCCCAATATATATAAGCAGCTTCACCGAGGTCTTTCATTGAAAAACTTTTATTCAAGTATCCTTTTACGCTATCCAGAAATTCCACATCATTTCCAATCAACAATATGTCATCAATATATAATATTAGAAATGCTATAGAGCTCCCACTCACTTTCTTGTAAATACATGTTTTTCGAAAGTCTCTATAAAACCATATGCTTTGATCACCTCATCAAAGCGTACATTCCAACTCCGAGATGCTTGCACCAGTCCATAGATGGATCGACCGAGCTTGCACACTTTGTTAGCACCTTTAGGATCGAAAAAACCTGCTGGTTTTCATCATACACAACTCTTCTTTAAGAAATCCATTAAGGAATGCAGTTTTGACGTCCATTTGCCAGATTTCATAATCATAAAATGTTGGGGAACGTAGCATGCAATTTCAAAATTTTCCTACGCTCACGCAAGATCTATCTAGGAGATGCATAGCAACGAGAGGGGAGAGTGTGTCCACGTACCCTCGTAGACCGAAAGCGGAAGCGTTAGGATAACGTGGTTGATGTAGTCGAACGTCTTTGTGATCCAACCGATCAAGTACCGAACGTACGACACCTCCGAGTTTAGCACACGTTCAACTCGATGACGTCCCTTGAACTCTTGATCCAGCAAAGTGTCAAGCGAGAGTTCCGTCAGCACGACGGCGTGGTGACGGTGATGGTGAAGTGATCCGCACAAGGCTTCGCCTAAGCACTACGTGAATATGACCGGAGGCGTAAACGGTGGAGGGGGGGCACCGCACACGGCTAACAATGTTTGTTGTGTCTTCTAGGCGCCCCCTCCTCACATATATATAGGTGGGAGGGGGAGGGATACAGCCATGCGGCTCCCCAAGTAGGAGGAATCCTACTTGGGGGCCTCCTCCAATTCGGCCTCCCCCTTTCCTTATCTCCGGAGGGGGAAGGAAAGATGGGAGAGGGGAAAGGAAGGGGGAATCCTATTCCCTCTATTTCTTTTCCTCCTCCCCTTTTCCTTTCTCCACTTAGGCCAGCCCATATGGGGGTGCACCAGCCCCTTAGGGGCTGGTATGTCCTGCCGTTGGCCCAATAAGGCCCATATCTTTGCTGGGGGGGGGGGGGTAGTGCCCGGAACCCCTTCCGGTGACCCTATACGTACCCCGTACCCCCAGAACACTTCCGGTGTCCGAATACTATCATCCTATCACTACTAGGAAAATGCTTATAGATAGAAGTTTAGCAGTAGCGCCTGTTTAAGTACCCACGCTACTGGTATTTACTAGTAGCGCCTCGTACAAAACACGCTACTACTACTAAATAACAACATCGTTTGTTAGCTTGGGCCATTCTTTGTTACAGGCATGAGCAAAACGGTAGCCCACTTACCTGTAGCGTTTGTTTCGAACGGGCGCTGCAGCTGGTGGGCTTAGCAGTAGCGCCGACCACTGCCCAGCGCTATTACTAGAGGAAAAGAAAATCGACCTGAGCGCCCCTCGCACCCCCTCACTCTCAGATTATCGATCCCCTCCGCCCAACGATGCCGCTGCGGTTAGGGTTCCTCCTCGGCCGCCTCACCCCCGTCGACGGTGCCGCGAGCGCCTCAAGGCCCTCTGTGCCACCAAGGAGCTCCTCTCTACCCCTGCCCGCCCCCGCGACCGACGCGGACTAACAGTACGTTCCCCCCACCCCTCCCCTCCCTTATCGTTCGCCCATCCCTATCACCGCTGGTGTGCCGTAAGTAGATGTGACGGCTCCGCCTCTAGGCCTGCTAGTGTATTTTTCTTGAGGGGGAGTGAACTGAAGCTAGGTTGGTGCTTGTTTCTGTGTATGTTGGTTGGTGTACGCTGAGTGGGGAGAAGCCCATCGTAGCATAGCTGAGAATGCTCGCGGATGCATAGTAGGAGCGCTCAATTTGCAGAATTTGGCAGGATTGGGTGCTATAGAATCCGTGCTGGTCCTAGCACTAGAAGACCGCTTGGAGTTTTTGTTTAGCGCATATTGAGGAGTGCGTAGGCCGTTGGATTCAAACTCCAAGAGATGGTCTCTAGGATCGGAGATGAGGTGTTCGTTCTCACTTGCCTGCGCTACAAGGCCTGGGATTAGTCACTAGTCACTAGCAGAGAACCCAAAAGCTGAATTTGTTCCGACGATCCCTTCTGGTTTTTGGTTGTGTTGGTTTGATTTGTCAATCTTATCAAACTGAGACAACTTTCATCATTATTATTAGTGTACTAGCACGCCAAAATCCACAAAGTTTAAATTAAGTAGCATTAGGATTTGATGGGTTTGTGCCATCTATGTCCACTCACTGTAGGTGCAGATATGACATTTATCTTATTATTAGGCTCTGTTTGGGTTACATGATCTCTATTAGGTTATTGTCTAAACTGAACTACAATTTAGTTGTTATTTTGCTTGCCATGTGAACCTGATGTGTATTCTCTATGATGTGAACCTGATGTGTATATTATTCAAAACCTGATGTGTATTGAAAACTTTATGTTTACTTTTTGGATCGTTAATCCTTTAATCATATTGCTTTAGGGAAATGGCGCCACCACCACCACCACCATGTCGACGGTGCAAGTCAAGGTGCGCGCCAGATCTTGCAATCGGCACACTGTTCGACATCTACTTCGAGTCTAGTTTTCTTCATGCAGCGGTAATAAATTATATGAAACTAGTAACCACTATTTTTTTAGTGTTATTGGCATTAATGCATCGTGTATATATGATTTTGCTTTTTGTACACAGATCGTCCCATGCAATGTGAGGCCCGAATTCAACAAGCTGACCGGAGACTCTGTGACCTTTGAGGCTCCTGGGCCCCTACACTATGGAGGTCGAGAAAGGATGAAATATGACGCAGGTGGGAGGAGATGGATGGGTCCCTTTCATCGCCCACATGCGTATCATTGGTGGTGAGTTGATCAGCTTCTCCTTCAGAGCAGAAAGACCCAAGCTGGCCGTCATTTATGTCAACAAAGTAGAAGATGATGAAGATGATGACAACCCACTTGATGAAGCCATCATAGCTCAAAGAATGAGGTTGAGCGAGCAGGAGGTGTGCAACCTATGGGACATCATTCCGCCACGTGCTGACTTTGTCAGGGTGCCATTCGTAACCCGCCTGACAAGTACCATGGTTGATCGGCATATCATGGTATGTTGCATTTACTGTAGTAATTTGATGATATGCTTTATTGTTATACTTAGTGTAGAGTCCGATGATATATATGCTTAGTGAATCTTATATGCTTAGTGAATCTTATATGCTTTATTATTATACTTAGTGTAGAGTCCGATGATATATATGCTTAGTGAATCTTATAAGTTAGTGAATCCGATGATCTATATGCCTAGTGAATCTAATGATATATATGCTTTATTGTTATACTTAGTGTAGAGTCCGATGATATATATGCTTAGTGAATCTTATATGCTTAGTGAACCCGATGATCGATATGCTTAGTGAACCCGATGATATATATGCTTCATGTAGAATCCAAAGAACTGTTAATAGTGTAGAATCCATATATACTTATTAGTAGAATTCATGCTTAGTAGAAATGTAGTACTGTCTTTTCATAGTGTAGAATGTGTGAGGCTACTTATTAATTGATATGTTTTTCTTATTCAGAGATTACCAAAGAGCCTATCTGAGAGTTGTGGTACCAAGCCTGATGAAGAAGGCTCTGCTGGAATACGCCTTACCGCGAGGGGCTCTGTCACCACCTGTGCGTATGGCGTGGACACGGACGATCGCATACACTTCATCTCGGTTGGGTGGAAGAGCTTCCTCGTTGTAACATCCCAAATTTTCAATTTGGAATGTTATACATAGGTCATCATATGCATATCATATTTTTATTTGCATTTTGGTTGTGATCATAAAAATCTAAGCAACTCAAGGACCCGCGGAGAGAGTTGGGGATTTCATTATTTTCATATTTGAATTTTTCTCAAATATTGAAAAGAGGATCATTTTGGTTTTAATTATTTTCTCTCCAAAATATTTCAAATATAAAAATAAAGAGAGGAGATAATATGACTTCACCATAAATAAAGAAATATTGGTGGAAAATGTTAAAATCAAATAAATATTTTTATTTGGGTTTTATTGCTATTTTATTTGAATTAAAAAATATGAATTTTCCAAAATTGCATTTTTAGGCCAAGAAAATGTTCACTTTGTTCTAAATATTTTATTTAGACGGTGAAAATTGTTTTTGGCATTTTCATATTTTTTTTATATTTATTTAGGATTTTTCCTTGGTGAATTTAATAAAAAGCAGCGTCAGCCTCGATCGGGCTAACGGCCCACCGAGCTCAAACCTCGTAGCCATGTGCCTCCGCTCGGCGGGAGAGGACTCCCGCCGCCGCCGCCATGGGGCCGTGTCCGTCCGGACACACGCCACGCCGCCTCCCCAAGTTGGACCACCCCGTCCTTTAAATACCCCGACGCCGCCACCGCCTCCCCACCTTGCCTACTTGCCCGTCATGAGCAGCAGCGGCCGGCCCGCCGCCCGCTCCTTGCCGCTGCCGCCGCGCCCACCCTTGACGCCGCCACCCCGCCTGCCGCTGCCCGCCTTGGAACCGCCGCCCGCCGGATTTCTCGCTGCCGGAAATTTTTTCGGTTTTAGGTAAAACCGTCGGGTTTTTTAAAAACCCTAGATCCGTTTCGTTTTTTAGATCGGTTCGTTTTTCTCGGTTTTCTTTGATTTGTTTTATTTTATGAAAGTTCGCTCGTTTAGATCGGTTAATGAACGAATTCATTCGTTAGTCTCTGTTAGCGGATGTTCGTCCGATAGATTTTTCTTTTTATGATTTATTTTCACCAGGGACCTATCCACGAATACTTTTATCAGAGATTAGCCCCTGATCTTCTAACCTTCAAAAGTTTTCAACTATACGTCCAAATCCAGTGAAACCAACGCCAAAATCTTCGTCTCGAGCCCCTGTTTCCGGTTAATCAACTTGAACATGATTTTGACAAATTAAAATTTGGTTTCAAGCAGATTTGTTTTCGAAGTTCTTTCGACCATAGTTTCAGTTCCGTAGCTCCGTTTTGATCGATTCTTTTTGCAAATCGAAGTTTTTCAGTTGGACTTTCAGATTCGATCTTCTTATTTGAGTTTTACCCTTGCATCTATGCTTGAGTGCTTATGTATGCTATTGTTTGTTTGCAATAGAATTTCCGGAGTGCGAAGCGTGCTACTTCGAGTCTCTAGGTTTTGCGGATCGTCAGCAAGGCAAGTAACACATTGATCATACCCCTTTATTACCAAGTTTTTATGCATTAGTTACAATCCTCGAACACTGCATGATTTAGGATGTGATTAACATGTGGGTATTGGGAAGTAGATGATGAGGTAGAACCTATTGCCCTTTTATTATCAAACCCTTGGGAGTTACTTCTACGTTATGCTTATACCGCTATGCTATGCTCGTTGACGTGGATTGGGTTTGAGTGTATCCATGCATGACAGATGTGAGATTGTCAATTAATGGTTAACTTAAGGTGGCTACTTAAATACACATCTGGGTGGATTGGTTGCAGGCACCTGGGGATATACCAGTGTTGTCTTTTGGTTCGCCACCCAGGCTCAAAGGGATCATAAGATTATTCATGCTAGAAACTTCCGTGTGCAGCCACAAGATATTATGGGCTCTAGCATAGTTGAGTATGTTGCATGACCTCTTTCAGTGGTAGACTAGCAGATGTAGGGGATGTAGGTTGGTACTGTCTACCTAGAGTAAAGAGTTATTGCTTCTGAAAGACTGTGTCTCGGTCATCTGTTTCTCAAACACCTTGAAGTGCGAGAAATCCAACGGAGGAGATCATGTCTTGTGGGGAAAAGTGCGCAAACCTCTGCAGAGTGTACAAACTAATCATGATTAGCCGTGTCCCCGGTTATGGACATCTTGAGTATCTGGTTCTTGGATTATCATGTTGATCTCATCACTCTAAATTAACTTGTTGGGTTATTAATTACTTTTATTTGGGATTGAGATGGGGGTACCATTCTCAATGTTTATCAACTACCATGATAGTTAAATAAAATATATTCCTTTATTGTAGGGAAAAATTGGTTTTTCACAAAAAACATTATAACCATAGAGCTTCCACCAGCCATATATGCACGTAATGATAGCATTTATTCTGTTCATTGCTCTACTGTGTTATATTGCTAGCATATTCCATGAGCCGACCCATTTCGGGCTGCAACATATCATGTTGCAGACTTTTCAGACGAACGTGCGCTAGGTCGTTGTTGTGCACTCAGCTATGCCGTTGGAGTTGATGGACTCACTTTATTTTCCAAGCCTTCCGCTGTTATCGTATTTAGATGGCCTTAAGCCATATTTATTGTATTAAGTTCTCTTTTGAGACATTCGAGGTAATAAGTGTGTGATTGCACTCTGTTATAAATCCTTCAAGTACTGTGTGTGTCAGCATTACCGATCCAGGGATGACACGTATACATAGAGATTTGACCGTTTGAGGTCGGATCGCTACAAGATGGTATCAGAGCACACGCTAATTGTAGGACACGACCACTAAGATGAAGCATATGTCACTCTTCTCTACTCATTTCTGACTCCTCTCCATTTTCCACTCTATAGGATGGCGGACTCAAGGAACAAGTTTGCACAACCGGATGAAGACACACCTTTTGGGAGACACTTGAAGGAAGTGACTAGGTACCTGAATATCAGAATACCAAGTTTCACCGGGACCTACACCGCCACTTTGCCAAAAGAGGAGCGTTGTATGATTCGAGTTCAAGTTCCAGGAAGGACATTCACGCTAGTTACTGAACCCATAGAGTTTTCCTTTGATGCACCAACCTGGAGTCTAGGAAAGAGCATGGTAGCCCACATCGCCATGGGACGCATCGGTGAAGTTTATCACAAGGATCTTAAGGACACCATCTACCAGATATGTGGGCACCGAGATGAGCAATGGGAGATGATCAGCACCAGGATGGACAAGTCCATTGCAGCTTTCATCCAGGAGTTAAACCAGCACATTCGTCGCCAGAAGAACCAGATGTGCGCAAGCATGATAGATTTGAAGAAGGTGATGACCAGGAACACAGAGCTAGAAGAAGAACTCAAGTCTACACACGACGACTACAAGGAGGAAATTGCAATACTAGTGGAGAAGAATGACGACCTGACGAGGAATCTAGGAGTATTCATGGGAGACCCCGCGCCAGGAGAAGATGACGACCATCCCGAGGACTACATCATCATCGACGACACCGACTCTGACCCCAACAGCAGTGATGATGATTATGAAGACGAAGCTGGAGCGGACATCATGGAATCTTCCACCGATCAAAATTTCTAGTCGACCACCATATTATCAGTAGTATTCCCCCATGTATACAGTAGTAGTCCGAGCACTGTAACGATAGTTAGATCGATTGTATGCCCTTGTTTGAATTGATTGGTGTGATATGATTGTGTTTGTCTCATGTGCATATGGGTAGTGTTTCCTCACTAGACCTCATTCTATTCTAATCTCTCCCCTCTAAACCCATCAGATGCCTCCGAGATGTGACCCCGGATTTGTCTTCCCACCGGAGCTCACTCAGTTGATCCAACAGTAGAATGCCTTGATGCAGCTATTAGTCCAGAACCAAGGCAACAACAACAACAACCCACCACCACCACCTCCAGTTGACAACTTAGCCCGTTTTCTGAGGTTGCAGCCGCCGGTGTTTTCCAGTAGCACCGAGCCAATAGTTGCTGATGACTGGCTACACAGGATTGGAAGGGAGTTGACCACCGCAGGTTGCACAGATGCTGAGAAGGTGCGTTTTGCCACACATCAATTAGATGGACCCGCAGCCTCATGGTGGGAGAATTACACATCCACTTTCCCTATAGCCAATGTCACTTGGGATCAGTTTCAGCAAGCGTTCCACACCGCACATGTCTCAACTAGAGCTATGAGCATGAAAAAGCGTGAGTTTCACAACTTACGCCAAGGAAACCGTACTGTGGGGTAGTACGTGGATGAGTTCAGCAAGTTAGCCCGCTATGCCCCGGATGATGTGGCCACAGATGCCGCTAAGCAGGAGAAGTTTATGGAAGGGCTGAATGATGAGATGAGTATGCAGTTAATGGTGGCAAAATTTAACAACTACCAGGAGTTGGTAGACAAGGCTCTTATGATTGAAGGGAAGCAGCAGTAGATTGATAGCCACAAAAGGAAGTATGGACAAGGGAAGTACAATTTAGGAGCTCAACAGAAGCCTTGTTTTACCCCGAACTCGGGAGGATATACCCATAACCATGGAGGCCATACCCACAATGGAGGAAGTTCGCATAACCACAGTGACCCCAAGAATGGAAATGGGAATGGAGCAGGTAGCAACCAGAACCGCTCTAATCCAGCCACACCCGCCAAGAAGGACCAAAGTCACATTACTTGTTTCAAGTGCGGGAAGACTGGACACTATGCCAGTGAGTGCCCTGAAGCAAAGAATGGTAATGGCAATGGAAGCTCTGGGAAGAAGCCCAACCCTTTCAACATGGGACAAGTGAACCACGTGAACGTGGAGGAGGTTGAAGAGTAGCCAGATGCAGTTATCGGTAAGTTTTTGGTTAAGTCATTTACCGCTCTCGTTCTTTTTGATACTGGTGCATCGCATTCATACATATCAAGGGGATTTGTGGACAAGTTTAAGCTACCCACCTTAGCCCTTAGGACACCCATGTTAGTAAGCTCACCAGGTGCGGAGTATATGGCCAGCCAATGGTGTGATCGGTTACCCTTAACCATAGGCAACCATGTTTTCCCCTCAGACCTAATAATTTTGGAGTCACAAGGATTGTATATAATACTAGGCATGGATTGGCTATCGAAGTATGGAGGAAACATTGACTGTGCTAGTAGATCAATTCTTCTCACCACCCCGGAGGAAAAAAGGATTAAGTATGTATCCCGACATGCGCTGAGGAGGACCCAAGTAAATTCTCACACGGGAGTTGTTCAGGAGGAAGTGCCTGTAGTGAAGGATTACCCGGATGTATTTCCAGAGGAATTACTAGGCATGCCGCCGGATCGAGACATTGAGTTTTGATAGAGTTGTTGCCAGGCACCGGACCGATATCGAAGAGACCATACCAGATGCCCGCAAATGATCTGGAGGAGATTAAGAAGCAGATTAAGTAGTTATTGGAGAGAGGTTACATTCGATGAAGTTCGTCATCGTGGGGAGCCCCAGTGCAATTGGTTGAGAAGAGGGATGGATCTTTGAGAATGGTTGTTGATTATCGGACATTGAATGAAGTGACGACCGAGAACAAGTACCCACTACCGATGATCAATGATTTGTTTGACTAGCTGCAAGGAGCTAAAGTATTCTCCAAGATCGATCAATGATCAGGATACCGAGAACAGGATATATCTAAGACATCCTTCACCACAAGGTACGGGCTATATGAGTACACGGTTATGTCATTTGGATTGACTAACGCCCCTGCGTATTTCATGAGTATGATGAATAAGCTGTTCATGGAGTTCTTGGACAAGTTTGTTGTGGTGTTCATTGATGATATCTTGGTATACTCGAAGAATGAAGAGGAGCATAAGGAGCATTTGCATTTAGTTCTTGAGAAGCTCAGGGAACACCAGTTGTATGCCAAGTTCAACTGAGTTTTGGTTGAAGGAAGTTGGATTTCTTGGCCATGTAATATCAGGAGAATGTATAACAGTGGACCCAACCAAGGTTCAGTCAGTCACTGAGTGGTTGGCACCCACCTCAGTTAGAGATATCCGCAGTTTTCTTGGACTCGCGGGATATTATCGGAGATTCATTGAGAATTTTTTTCCAAGATTGCGAAGCCTATGACGGAGTTGCTGAAGAAAGACACTAAGTTTAAGTGGACAGATGAATCTGAGGCAAGTTTTCAGGAGCTGAAGAAATGTCTGGTCACAGCCCCAGTACTGATTCTGCCAGATATACACAAGGATTTCCAAGTGTATTGCGATGCTTCTCGCTTAGGACTTGGAGGTGTACTTATGCAAGACGGAAGAGTTGTTTATATGCTTCACGTCAGCTTCGACCGCATGAGTTGAATTATGCCACGCATGATTTGGAGTTAGCAGCTGTAGTGCATGCACTCAAGACCTGGAGAAATTTTCTTACTGGAAATCATTGTGATGTGTACACGGATCACAAGAGTTTGAAGTACATTTTTACTCAGAAGGAGCTGAATCTCAGGCAAATGAGATGGTTGGAGCTTATAAAGGATTATGATATGAAGTTGCACTATCATCCAGGCAAGGCCAATGTCATAGCAGACGCTTTGAGCCGGAAGAATTATGCTACCTCTTGAGCTTGCGTTGGATTTCCCCGAAGAGGAGAGTATAATGCAGCAAAGTAGCGTAAGTATTTCCCTCAGTTTTTGAGAACCAAGGTATCAATCCAGTAGGAGGACACGCGCGAGTCCCTCGTACCTACACAAAACAAATAGCTCAATGCAACCAACGCGATTAGGGGTTGTCAATTCCTTCATGGTCACTTACGAGAGTGAGATCTGATAGAGATGATAGATAATATTTTTGGTATTTCTGGTATAAAGATGCAAGGTAAAATAAAAAGCAAAGTAAAAAGCAAAGCAATAATAAAGTGATGGAAGATTGATATGATAGAGAATAGACCCGGGGGCCATAGATTTCACTAGTGGCTTCTCTCAAGAGCATAAGTATTTTACGGTGGGTGAGCAATTCTTGTTGAGCAATTGTGAGAATTGAGCATAGTTATGAGAGTATCTAGGTATGATCATGTATATATGCATCACGTCCGAGACAAGTAGACCGACTCCTACCTGCATCTACTACTATTACTCCACTCATCAACCGCTCTCCAGCATGCATCTAGAGTATTAAGTTAATGAAAACAGAGTAACGCCTTAAGCAAGATGACATGATGTAGAGGGATAAATTCATGCAATATGATAAAAACCCCATCTTGTTATCCTCGATGGAAACAATACAATACGTGCCTTGCTGCCCCTTCTATCACTAGGAAAGGACACTGCAAGATTGAACCCAAAGCTAAGCACTTCTCCCATTGCAAGAACTACCAATCTAGTTGGCCAAACCAAACGGATAATTCGAAGAGACTTGCAAAGATAACCAATCATACATAAAAGAATTCAGAGAAGATTCAAATATTGCTCATAGATAATCTTGATCATAAACCCACAATTCATCGATCTCAACAAACACACCGCAAAAAGAAAATTACATCGAATAGATCTCCACAAAAGAGGGGGAGAACGTTGTATTGAGATCCAAAAAGAGCGAAAAAGCCATCTAGCTACTAACTATGGACCCGAAGGTCTGAGGTAAACTACTCACACTTCATCGGAGAGGCTATGATGATGTAGAAGCCCTCCGTGGTGGATTCCCCTTCCAGCGGAGCTCCGGAACAGGCCCCAAGATGGTATCTCGTGGATACAGAAAGTTGCGGCGGTGGAATTAGGTTTTTGGCTCCGTATCTGATTGTTCGGGGGTACGTAGGTATATATAGGAGGAGGGAGTATGTCGGTGGAGCAAAGGGGGGCCCACGAGGCAGGGGGCGCGCCCTAGGGGGGGCACCGTCCACCCTTGGGGCCACCTCCTTTCTTTCTTGACGGGGGGTCCAAGTCTCCTGGATCATATTCGGTGAGAAAATCGCGTTCCCGAAGGTTTCATTCCGTTTGGCCTCCATTTGATATTCCGTTTCTTCGAAACTCTGAAATAGGCAAAAAACACCAAATCTGGGCTGGGCCTCCGGTTAATAGGTTAGTCCCAAAAGTAATATAAAAGTGTAAAATAAAGCCCAATATGGTCCAAAACAGTAGATAATATAGCATGGAGCAATCAAAAATTATAGATACGTTGGAGACGTATCAGGCATCCCCAAGCTTAATTCCTGCTCGTCCTCGAGTAGGTAAATGATAAAAAGATAATTTTTGATGCAGAGTGCTACTTGGCATAATTTCAATGTAATTCTTCTTAATTGTGGTATGAATATTCAGATCTGAAAGATTCAAGACAAAAGTTCATATGGACATAAAAATAATAACACTTTAAGCATACTAACTAAGCAATTATGTCTTCTCAAAATAACATGGCCAAAGAAAGTTCATCCCTACAAAATCATATGGTTTAGTCATGCTCCATTTTTGTCACACAAGAATGCTCTCATCATGCACAACCCGATGACAAGCCAAGCAATTGTTTCATACTTTAGTAATCTCAAACTTATAAACCTTCACGCAATACATGAGCGCGAGCCATGGACATAGCATTATGGGTGGAATAGAATATGATGATGGGGGTTATGTGGAGAAGACAAAAAAGGAGAAAGTCTCACATCAAAGAGGCTAATCAATGGGCTATGGAGATGCCCATCGATTGATGTTAATGCAAGGAGTAGGGATTGCCATGCAACGGATGCACTAGAGCTATAAATGTATGAAAGCTCAACAAAATGCAACTAAGTGGGTGTGCATCCAACTTGCTTGCTCATGAAGACCTAGGGCACTTGAGGAGGCCCATTATTCGAATATAAAAGCCAAGTTCTACAATGAAAAATTCCCACTAGTATATGAAAATGACAAAATGAGAGACACTCTATCATGAAGATTATGGTGCTACTTTGAAGCACAAGTGTGGCAAAGGATAGTAGCATTGTCCCTTCTCTCTTTTTCTCTCATTTGTTTTCTTTGGGCTTTTTCTCTTTTTTTATGGCCTCTTTTCTCCCTTTTTTTTATATATATTCCTCACTTGGGACAATGCTCTAGAAAATGATGATCATCACACTTCTATTTATTTACAACTCAATGATTACAACTCGATACTAGAACAAGGTATGACTCTATATGAATGCCTCCGTGATGTACCGGATATGCAATGAACCAAGAGTGACATGTATGAAATAATTATGAACGGTGGGTTTGCCACAAATACTATGTCAACTACATGATCATGCTAAGCACTATGACAATGATGAATGTGTCATGATAAGCGGAACGGTGGAAAGTTGCATGGAAATATATCTCGGAATGGCTATGTGTTGGGGATATTACCACTAGGGGTAAACCGGCCAGAACAGGCCGGGTTAACTTCACCAGTAGTTGAACATGTTAAAGCCCAAGTAGGTAGCAGAGGGCTTATGGCTCATAGCCGGCTCACGCCAGTAGTTGTAAACCGGCGTCGATGTATCTTGTGTTGTAAGTTAGGAATAGTAGAGACCGAGCCGGATCGTCTATGAACCCGGCGTCGGGACTTTGTAAACCGGCCAGGCGTCACCCGTGTATATAAGGGGACGACCGGCGGCGGTTTGGGACGAAAACAACAACTCGAGGCCTAAGCGAAGCTTGTTTGCTCACTAGTCATCGAAACCCCATCAATTCCATCACAACTAGGCGTAGGCTTTTACCTTCATCGAAGGGGCCGAACTAGTATAAACTCTCGTGTCTTTGTGTCCGCTTTAACCCCTTCAAGTTAACCCGTAGCGATGGCTCCACGACTAAGTCCTTTCACGAGGACATCTGTCGTGACAAAACCACGACAGTTGGCGCCCACCGTGGGGCTATCGCATGATGGTTTGACGTTCTTGGAGGGCAAGTTCGAAGGTCTCAAGGGCTATGCTGTGGGCCGGATGACCAAGAGTCGTCGCGGCAAGCTCTACATTGACGACGCAGGATGGGGCCCCGAGGCCGGCTCAATTGAGTACGGGTACTGGGTCCCCTTTGGGGGCATACACGTCTTCATCGGCAAGATCGGTGAACCGGGTCCTGAGCCGGACATCTGCACTGACCTCGTCGAAACGGCTCAGCGTGCGAGATCTGCCCAAGTTAAGCCGACCGTGAAGCGTGCCTTCGTGGGGGTCATCCACGGAGGAGAGTATGAGGACGGATCGGGATATGGTAGCGAGACCGTTGTCTATTCCGGCGATGAGTCCTCAACCGGAGAAACCGAATCACTGTACAGTTGCAAGACGACCGGATTGGGGGCTGTTCCGATGGCGACAGTATTCCGGACCTTCGATCTGCCCAACCGGGTTGGAATATTCAATGCCGGTACGCAAGCGGCGATCCACTCTTCGACCGCAGCAGCAATGTTCTCCGGATCGTCAGCGGCAGCGGCAAAGCAGGAGGTCCGGTGCGCCCGCCGGCTCAAGTCTTATCTGATCTGTTTGATGCGCTAGCTGTGCTCATGGCAGAGGCCAACCCGGCGGATCAAGATGCCCACAACACAGAAATTGCAAAGGTGAGAGAGCAGATCGCTCAGGCCAAGGCCGACATGGTAGCTGAGAACGACAGGATGGCTGCAGAGCGGGCCGCCTTAGATGCCCAGGCCTATAAGCTTATGCTGGATCAGAGCGCGTCACATGAGGTCTTGAAGCGGAAGCACAGGTCCCGCTTGCCTTCGGTTTTCGAAGCCAGAAACCTCTTTCACACCCGAGGCGAGGAACCGGTAATCCGCCCGAGAGGTAAACCGGGCGGGCGCCTGGGCCAAAAAGCGCCGGTCCAACCTCGCCTAATGGAACCTCCTCGGCGAGAACAATACCGTACCTCGGCGGTCCGGACACCTTGGTCATTATTCCAATCCTATGGACAATCTTGTCGCTGCCGCTTCACGATTGGAGGCCATCCCGATCGAAGGTGATTCTCCGCAGGCGGTGGAGACACGCCGAGTCAAGGAGCTCCTTCGGACCGCTTTGATTCAACAGGAGGCATACTCATACAGCCGTGACCGGATTCATTCCACCCCTCGTCTGAGCCGGAGCTACAGCAGACGTGTGGAGGAGTCGGCCGTATCAAGCAATGCACGGAACCGTGAAGCGGCCCGTGGCAATGACCCGGCAGGCGGTCCTCGTGATGCTCAGGAAGTGGTAGACCGGGCCGCACGCGCAGGAGGCCGAGTTAGCAGCACAAAACGAGGCACGTCAACTTACGCCGGTTCGTCCCACTATCTCAGTCGAGGCAGGGGTCACTTCTAGTTCCTTGGGGGTGCCCTGTCTCGTCCTCGCTCTACGCAATGTGCGCTTACCTAAAGACTTCAAGGGTCCGTGCAAAGTACCAAATTACACTGCCGATTTGTCTCCAGAAGCATGGGTAGAGAGTTACAAGATGGCCATGGAGATGCTAGATGTGGATGAGGCCGCGCGTGCAAAGTACTTTACCATGATGCTTGAAGGGACGGCTCGTACTTGGTTAAAAGGCTTGCCGCCCAATTCTATCAGCTCATGGGCCCGATTCTTGAGCCGGTTTATACAGAATTTTAAGGATACCTGTAAACAGCCCATGTCAATAGTGGACTTAGCGGCCTGTGTCCAGGAGGAAGGAGAGTCAACAACCCATTGGGTACGCCGCGTCTCGGAAATTTTGCACTCGTCAGACCGTATCAACGCTGATTCTGCGATTATAACCCTGGAAGGCAACTGCCGGTTTAAGCCTCTGAAGTTAAAATTGGGGCGAATGAAGCGGTTTTGTAACGACATGGGCACCCTCATGGGTGCTTTAGTGAAGTATGCTGATTCTGATAGTACCAAGGATCCCGAGTCTGAGGATGACAAGGCAGGGAAGGAAAAAAGAACAACAACTCCAAGGGGCAGCAACACAACGCGGCAGGTCATGGGAACTGAGGCAAACGTAAAGCGGATGGCAGCATAGATTTTGTGACTAATACTAACGCGCAGGACAAGGGTCAGCGACGCAAGGGTAAAGCGGCGAGTCGCGGTGGAGCTCCGAATCCTAACCCGGATCGCCTAAACTATTTGTTGAACCAGCCCTGTCCAAAGCACGGGACGAAGGAGATGCCGGCCAACCACCTTTGGAAGGACTGTTACATTATGCAGGAGTTCAAGAATTCTAATGCTTTCCGTTATGATCATGGATCAGGTGGCGGTTCAGGATCCGGTTTCCATGGGCGGGTCATGATGGAGGAGCTTCGGTTCGAGCTTCAATGGCAATCGTGGTGGACATAACAATCGGAATAGTCGGAATAACCAAGGTGGTTACACCCGGCAGCGATCGGGTTATCAGAGCCATCCAAAGCAGTTGAATAGTGGGCAATATCATGTTTTCACGACTAGCTTGGATAAGCGAGACCGGAAACTCCATAAGCTAGCGGTGAATTCTGTTGAACCGGCCGTACCACGTTATTTACGCTGGTCGGAACAACTAATCGTATGGAGCAGAGAGGATCACCCTCTCCGGGTTGACAATCCGGGTCAACTAGCATTGGTGGTAGCCCCTCAGGTGGGAGGTTATAAATTCACCAAAGTGCTCATGGATGGAGGGACCAGCATTAACATCTTATATTATGAGACCTCCCGCCGTATGGGGCTGACAGATAAAAATCTTAAACCGTCAATACAAGATTCCATGGTGTGGTACCTGGCAAGTCAGCATATCCTGTTGGCAAGATAGCTCTGGAAGTGGCCTTTGGGGACGATCATGATTCCCGATCCGAGACGCTGACTTTTGAAGTGGTGAAGATCCGGAGCCCATATCATGCTCTATTCGGGCGGCCGGCTTATGCCAAATTCATGGCACGTCCTTGTTATATCTATTTACAGCTCAAGATGCTGGGTCACAAGGGAACAATAATGGTTCATGGAAGCCGCAAGATTGCTTTGGAATGCGAGGAAGGTGATGCGGCCTATGCAGAATCGGTTTGTGCTACGGAGGAGTTAAAATATTACAAGGACAATGTTGATCCGGCGGACATGACCCCGTTGAAGAAGCCAACTACAGAGCATGATCCGGATTTAAAGTTCAAATCGGTGGCCGAGACTAAGCTTTTTGACTTCGTGCCTGGTGATTCGTCCAAGCAGTTCACTATCAGTGCCAACTTGGACCCGAAATAGGAAAGCGCGCTCATCGAGTTCATCCGTGAGAATCGGGACATTTTTGCATGGAAGCCTTCGACATGCCGGTGTACCGAGGGAACTCGCTGAGCACACTCTTAATGTTTATCCTAAGTACAAACCGGTAAAGCGGTTTCTCCGCCCGGTTTAACGAGGAACGACATAAAGCTATTGGAGAGGAGGTGGCGAGCTCTTAGCGGCGGTTTTATTGTTGAAGTCTTCCATCCGAATGGCTTGCTAATCCGGTGCTGGTTTTGAAGAAAAATGGCACTTGGCGCATGTGTGTGGATTACATGCACCTTAACAAAGCCTGTCCAACAGACCCTTTGCCCTCCCGCATTGACGGATTATCGATGCCACCGCGGAGATGTGAGCGTTTGAGTTTTCTGGATGCATATTCTGGTTATCATCAGATCAAGATGGCAGTTAAGGACCAAGAGGAGACAACATTCATAACTCCCTTTGGAGCCTTCTGCTATGTATCTATGCCTTTTGGGCTCAAGAGCGCCCAGGCAACTTATCAACGGTGTGTACAAAATTGCCTTCATAAACAGATCGGCCGTAATGTGCATGCCTATGTGGATGATATTGTGGTAAAGTCAAGGGAGAAGGAGACGCTGATTGATGATTTGAAAGAAACCTTTGATAACCTACGGACTTACAAGATGATGCTCAACCCGGCCAAATGCGTTTTTGGTGTACCGCCAGGCAAGTTATTGGGTTTTCTTGTGTCCAACAGGGGAATTGAAGCTAATCCGGAGAAGATTACAGCTATCACCTCCCTGGCTAAACCGAAGTGTATCAACGAAGTTCAGCGCTTGGCAGGACGGATTGCCGCGCTAAGCCGTTTTATCAGCCGCCTCGGTGAGAAGGCGGTCCCCTTGAACCAGATGCTGAAGAAGACGGATCAATTCATCTGGAGTTCGGCTGTTGATGAAGCATTTGAGGACTTAAAGCGGCAATTATCCAATCCACCCGTTCTTGCAGCTCCGATTGACAAGGAACCATTACTACTATATGTAGCGGCTAATGCTCGTGCAGTCAGCGTGGCTATTGTGGTGGAGCGCAAAGAGGCGGGCAAGGAGTATCCGGTTCAGTGTCCGGTTTACTATATCAGCGAGGTACTTATTGAGTCCAAGCAAAGGTACCCGCATTGGCAGAAACTAGTGTATGGGGTTTTCATGGCGAGCCGGAAGCTTAAACAATACTTCCAGGGACATCCTATCACAGTGGCCAACTCTGCTCCTTTGGGAGATATAATTCGTAGCGAGGAGGCGATCGGCGGATTTCCAAGTCGCTATAGAGCTTGGGCATACGGTTTGCAATCGCATTACCTGACGGCGGTCAAATCTCAAGCACTTGTTGATTTCATCAATGATTGGGCCAGCTACAAGCACTGAAGAGAAGCCGGATCACACTTATTGGACTATCCATTTTGATGGGTCGAGCAATTGGAGAGATCGGGGCGGAGTCGTATTAACTTCCCCACGAGGTGATAAGTTCTATTCGTTCTCCGCAATGTTCCCTTGTACTAACAATGCAGCTGAGTATGAAGCTTTGCTCCATGGTCTTGAGATGGCAAAGGAGATGAATCTCAGCCGGGTTAAATGCTTGATGACTCGGACCTGGTGGCTCAACAAGTTTACGGCACTCGGGATTCCAAGGATCCGCTCATGGCAGCCTATTGTCGTGAGGTGGATATTGTTGCGGGCCACTTTAAGGGTTACGGTGGATCATGTGGATGAGACGGAAGAACGAAGCGGCGGACGCCTTAAGCGGTGGGCTCTCGGCATAAACCGGTCCCGCCTAACGTCTTTTAGATGTTACGCATAACCCGTCCGTCAAGCTCCCCTGGTGAAGAGGATTTGGCTATTCCTGATCCGGAGGCTTAGTTGGTGGCAGCCCTACATGTCATACGGATTGGACAGTTCCTTATCTTGCGTACATGAACCGGGCGAGTTACGGAAGGGCGAGACTCGACCAGGAAGATAGTCTGACGATCCAAGTCCATGACCATTATCAAAAGCGAAGTTGCATCATTGCAGCGTATCGAGGCGTTCGGCGTTGTGTGTCCCCGAGGAAGGCTGTGAAATTTTGCGTGAAATCCATGAAGGGGATTGTGGTCACCATGCCGGTTCAAAGTCCCTGGTAGCTAAGGCGTTTCGTCACGGTTTCTCTTGGTTGTTGCTCATCTTGATGCGGAGGACCTAGTGAGACGATGTGATGGCTGTCGAGAAATTCTCAAAACGCGCTCATGTGCCGGCTCAAGAATTGAGGATGATTCCAATTACTTGGCCGTTTGCGACTTGGGGGATGGATATGGTTGGACCCTTCAAAAGGTCCAAGGACAAGAAGACCCACCTTTTGGTGGCAGTGGACAAGTTTACAAAGTGGGTTGAAGCGGAGCCCGTTAGCAAGTGTGATGCAGCCACGGCGGTTCAATTCATTAAAAGGTGATTTTCGGTTTGGCTTTCCACGGTATCATTCTTGATAATGGTACCAACTTGTCCAAGGGCGCTATGAAGGAGTTTTGTGGCGTGAGCACATCCGACAGCGTGTCATCGGTAGCTCACCCACGGTCCAATGGCCAAGCGGAGGGCTAACCAAGAGATCTTCTGAGGCATCAAGCCCGGCTTATGGGTCCTTTACAACTAACGCCGGGATGTTGGGTTGAGGAGTTACCATCTGTGTTATGGAGCATCAACACCACGCCCAACAGGTCGACAGGATACACACCGTTCTTCATGGTCTACGGAGCGGAGGCGGTCCTCCCCAGTGATATCCGTCACGATTCACCTCGTGTAGCGGCGTATGTTGAAGCGGACAACAAGGAAGCACGGCAAGACGCTTTGGACCTGTTGGACGAGGAGCATGACATCGCCGCCGCCCGTTCGGCGATTTACCACCAGGATCTTCGTCGATATCACAGTCGCCGAGTTAGAACCAGAACCTTTCAAGGAGATCTGGTGCTTCGACTCATCCAAGACCAGACTAATATGCACAAGTTATCCCCACCTTGGGAGGGACCTTTCGTGGTCAGCAAGAATCTGCACAATGGGTCGTTCTATCTAATCAATGTTCGAGAGCATAAAGACTCACGCACGTCAGAGGACGAGACCAACAGGCCCTGGAACATAGCTCATCTTCGGCCTTACTATACTTGAGCCATAGGCTCTGCTTATGTACATATTACGACAATGTATATATTATGATCAATATAATAAACCGGAGCCTTAGCTAAAGCGGGGTCTCTGTTATTTTTATATCATGTGTGGTTACACGGAGTTTTTATCTTAAAGCGACCTCAGGTTTACCCCTTGATTTAGCTTTTTCAAACAAGCTTTGTATCACGTCTCTAGGGGGCTTGGTCGTATCCGAACCAATGCAACACCTTTAGACCGGCGAAAGCCACAAGATCACTTGGGGACTTGGTCGTATACGAACCGATCACGCCTCTTGATCGGCCTAAGGCCACAGAATCACTTGGGGGCTTTGGTCGAACCCGAACCATCGCTACACCTCTTGATCGGCGTCATGCCACTGCATCATTTGGGGACCTTGGCTAACTTGAACCATAACTACGCCTGTCGGGGGCTTGGTCGCGTCCAACCACGGTAATGCCACTTGATCGGCTCAGATAGCCTCTTTTTTGCAAATGATTCTGTTTGTCTTTGCTTGAGATATATTTCTCTTCTTTGCATATGTTTTGTTGTGTTCTTATACCAACGACTGTTAAGCCGGTTCGACTGTCAATTGACGGAACATGGACTATTCTTGATCCGGAGACGTCTTGCCCGGTTTGATTTTCTGCTAACATCCTATTTTGGGGTAATACTAGTATTTTCTATAAACCGGAACGGTTACTTGGTAACCCGACCTTATATTCACAGGAGCTGTTCTCCTGCAACAGTGGTTTTCTTAAAATACTCCGGTTTACGATTGGCACAGCCAACTTTATGGCCTATGATGGCAGATAATGGTTTAACATTGATGATTCAAAGGAAGCATAAGTTGCAATACGTATGCACGAAGACATATCAGCACCAAGTGTGGCAGCTAGTCTATTACACGGCAACATGGTGCCCAGATGAGATAATTGTTTTTCATCATATCATAACGAAACAACAAATATGAACCGGTTTCCGGTTTACGGCAATCGCCACTTGCTCACGATGGTTGCTGGTCATTCTGCGCCGCTTGACCGATTCCTCTACCCGGTAATTTGAAATCAACAGCTTGTCGATCGATTCCCACTAATGCTTGAAATACTGACTTCATCGTTGATCGGCAAGGGCGGTTCAATGTCGGGGCGTAAGTATGCTTCTGGATTGGAGGGATAAGATTCTCCGCTTTAGGAACTGGTGCAGCCACTCGTTTATTTTGACCATCATATTGAGCTTGATAGTGGGACAAATTTGCCTCTTGACCAATTGACAAGCCAAAGGCGCACTTCCGGTTTATAGCTCGGAGATCCTCTTCACGGAATTACATCCCGTCCTCCTTCACTGGGAAGCCTTGGGCGCTTCAACAGGATCAAAATCTGGAACCCATGCTTTTGCGGATTAAAGGCGTTTATAAGCGCCCGGTTCTAGCAGCAGATTTCTTCAATTCTTCAATCCGGGCAGGAAGCATTGACAACATCTTGATGGTGTCCTGAATCAAGGTCGGGGCCGGGTTGTTGTGAGAAGCAGTGCTGATGATCTGTTGCACGCCTGCATACAGTTGTAATATCAATGTATAGGCGGCTTTCAGTTTCTTCCGCACGTCTGATCCCAAGTGGCCAATACGTGTCCCTGAATCATTCAAAGGGTTGGTAAACCGGCTACAATATGAGGAGACATCGTTACTGCAGAACATAAAATGCTTACCAAAAGACGGCAGCGGTCATAGCATGCACTTGACGCTTTACGCTGGTCAGCTCATCTACCACCGGTTTGAGTGCAGCTTCAGCCTTTTCTGCCCTTTGAAGTAAAGCGGCCTTTTTAGTGGCCCAATCTGCCCGTTCCTTATTGAAATCCTCTTTAAGCTTTTCCATGACGCTTAAAGCGCTGGTTAATTCGTCTTTTGCTTTCGAGGTTTCAGTCTGTTGAGATTTCAGGTTTTCTTGAAGATCAGCAAGTTGGCTTTCTTTCTTGCCCAGATCACCCTACAAACAGGTCATCGATTAAAGATTATGATGCAGAATTGAAGTACCAACCACATAACAAGTTATGCCCTTGGTACTTGGGGGCTAATGCATATTTGCTTTTATCCTACAAATTTCATATAAGTCCCAAGATCAATACAAGTATTCAACTTGGCACTTGGGGGCTAATGTGTATTTGCTCTATCTTCTGGTGACACTGGCATTCTTACTGTACAAAGTCCCGGCTTAGCATACTTAAGTTAAACCGGCCCTTGGGGGCTACAGCCTCAAAGTAAAGCTTCACTCAAAAAAGGTTCAAGTTGGAAAGTCCCGGTTTAAATTACTATCTTCAAACCCTCACTTGGGGGCTATTGGAGTTGACAGATTGAAATACGCAAGGAGAGTTGTATGAAATTTACCTCATATTTATCCTTCATCATTTTTACCAAACCAGCTTCACAATCGCGGCTGGTATATAGCCGATTCAGATAGCTCGAATAAAGTTCCTGAGGGTCCAGAGTAGCAAAAGTGGCTAAATCAGTGTTCCATTTGCCTTTACCAAAGGCTGCAAACTCATCTTTTGCGGTGTGCTTGGACAAAGCAACAGGATTGCCCGGATCAGAATGACCGAAGCCAGTAATAATGAGATCATCATCCTTGGCTTCACCGGTCCGCATTGGGGTCGCCGGATTGTCGGTGCGTTTGAAAGGGCTCGCTGTCTTGTCAGTTTGGACAGGGCTCGTGGGTTGATTAACAGGGCCTGAGGCATCAACATGCACCTCTTCAGCAGCAACATCATGGTCTTGCGGTGGTGGGTCATTCATTACGTCATCATGGATAGGTTCTTCCGGATCTATCGTTCTGGCCGGTTCAGGAGTGTCATCTTCTTCCGCCGCTTTGTCCAGACAAGCTTTTTTGCTGGGCCTAGGCTTGGCCCTGAAAGAGAAAAGATAGATGAATCCAGTAAATATGGAAAGTACTATATCAAGCAGAATTATCAAGAAACGGCTCACCCAAGCACAATCTTGAGTGGTGGGAGCTGGGTGGCGAGACTTCGCCGGAACAAGAATGAGAAGTGCCACGATAATTGGAGTCGAGGGATTAAGAGGTTGCGAATACAACCCGCTTTAGGATAAGCATTGAAACAGTTAGAGACCTCTGAGCGGCGTTCCGAACCGGACTGTTCGGTAAACCGGCGGAGGTAACTACGACATTGTGCCGGGTTGTGCGGCGAGCTTCGTGCTGTTGTGTCTTCATAAGAAAGTTTCGGTCCAAGTAAGCAAGGGGATGAGAGAATTTAACTTCCCGGTTTGCCCGACGGATTTTTAGTGAAGGTAAAGGATTCGAGTCGGAAGAAAGAGTGATTACCTCTACAGCGTCAGCATGACTGACCTCAACTTCATCCTGACAATAATCATTATCAATAAGGCGTGTGAAAAGTAAACCAAGTGAGTCAAGTTCTACCTCAAGGTCCGGATTACCCACATCGTCATCACCGGAGGATCGGAGGAGGCGGTGGTTCTCTTCGGTGGGCGGTTTCTTCACAACTTCGGCTCTTGGGCCGATTGTCTTCTCCGGTTTCTCCTGAGGAGTCTTTTTGCTCCAAAATGGATAATCACCCTGTTTGAAAGACGTTAAAGTTAACAGAGGGTATTTAAAGCATGGCTAGATTTCATAAAGATATATGATATGAGGCTTACAACTGGCGGTTTGTTCTTGGCGAGAAAAGGAAGCGGGCGGTTTGGCGCAGGCGATCTCGAGTTCATTCAACATCTTCTTAACAGCCTCGGTGACTTCATCGTTTGACAATTTGGACTTCAATGTGCCGTAGAGGGTCTTTCAAGTCTTACGTGTATTAGCACATCAAACCGGGCCTTGGCTTAAGGGTAGTATGCTCCAAGATATCCAAAGAGGGCAAGGTCAACTCTGGTCAGCCATTAGCCATGAAGGCCCGAAGCTTGGATAATTGAGGAGCATATTTGCTTCTCTCCTCGCATGATCGATCTTTGAGGAAGGGATGTGTATTGCTTAACCGTTCGGACGGTAACCCGACAAGGAATTTCTCCATCGGTGAAGTATCTTTGCGGTAGAACCATGTCGCATTCCATTCTTTGGGATGGTACATGCGATTTAGGCGTGAGGATAAGTAACTTCTTTTCTCTTTTGAATCACCATGCCGCCTAGTTACGTGTTGGGGCCGTCAGAATTCGGTGCTGGCGGTTTAGATGGAAACAATCTCTGAATAGTTCAACTGAGGGCTCCTCTTGAAAGAACACCTCACAAAGCACTTGGAAGTGACAAATATTGGTTACGGAGTTAGGGCCAATATCTTGTGGACACAATTGGAAGTTGGCCAAGACATCCCGATAAAACTTTGAACCGGGTGGATCAAGCCCCGGGCCGATGGTCAAGAAAACAACAACTTCTCCATCCTTGGGTTCCGGGACACTTTCCGGGCCAGGACCCTCTAGTGAATGACATCTTTTTGCCCAAAGTGCCAATTTTGACTAAGTTCTCCAAATTGCGTCTCGGTCAATCGAGAAGGGACCCAGCTTGCACTCATATACTTGCTTGGCCATGGTACGATCTGCAAAATATTAATACCGGTTCAAAGATATGTTGGAAAGATATATACCAATGCATTCATATTAAACCGGAAGAAGTTATTTATAAACCGAGTTACATAGCGACACTATTTAGCTAAGATCACTTTGGCGGTTCAAGAAGGGGACTAATGGTATATGCCGAGTTATCACCTTTTTCTACAAAACTAAACCGCCTTGGTCTCGAAAATGATGCGTAGTCGAATGCGGTGAAAACAGGTTTCACAAGATTGCTTAACAGTTATCGGATCTGGAGCATGTTCGAAAAAGAAGTGAATATTCAAGATTTGAAAAGGAGCAGATGCTGAATCCATGAGCAAAGATACGAGATCGATCTATGGCCACGAGAGGCGTGAGGACAAACAGATGGTAGAAGTTGTCGTTACATGGGACCAAGATTTAAAGGTCTATCTCAAGACTGCTATCTGAACAAGAAGCATCGTGATTTAACGAAGAACACAAGAACCCTAGAACAGATCTACGGGGAAGGAAAGAAGGCTTCCGGTGAGGAAGAAAAGGAAGGTTGCCGCATGTTCTTATGCGCTCGAGGTTGATGCAGCGGCCAAGGGCGGTCTTTGAGGTCGACGATGGCGGCAGAGCTACGAAGCGGTATGCAAGGAAGACGAAGAAGAAGGGAACAAAGGGGGAAAAAGAAATGACCCCTCGGGCCTATTTATAAGGCAAGGGACATGTGTCAGGCGCGAAAATCGAGGAGCCGTGGGCTTGGAAGCGGAGCTGCCGCCTCGATTCTCGCAGATCTATTAACAAAAGATACCATGGATAACTTTATGACAGGTGACGTCATGCTGGTTCACGACGATTAGAGAAGATGACATCACGGCGGTTTATCAGATAATACAAACATGCAGAAGATGAAGTTTTTTACTAAGGATTGACATGAACCTGTTCAAATCAATCTGGGGCCTAATGTTGGGGATATTACCACTAGGGGTAAACCGCCGTAACAGGCGGGTTAACTTCACCGATGAGTTGAACATGTTAAAGCCCAAGTAGGTAGCAGAGGGCTTATGGCCCATAGCCGGTTCACACCAGTAGTTGTAAACCGGCGTCAGTATGTATCTTGTGTTGTAAGTTAGGAATAGTAGAGACCAAGCCGGATACGTCTATGAACTGGCGTCGAGACTCTGTAAACCGACGGGCGTCACCCGTGTATATAAGGGGACGACCCGGCGGTGGTTTGGGACAGACAACAACAACTCGAGGCCTAGGCGAAGCTTGTTTGCTCCCTAGTCATCGAAACCCCATAAATTCCATCACAACTAGACGTATGCTTTTACCTTCATCGAAGGGGCCGAACTAGTATAAATTCTCGTGTCCTTGTGTCCGCTTTAACCCCTTCAAGTTAACCCGTAGCGATGGCTCCACGACTAAGTCCTTTCACGAGGATATCTACCGTGACAAACCCACGACACTATGGAAATGTCATAATAGGTAGGTATGGTGGCTGTTTTGAGGAAGATATAAGGAGGTTTATGTGTGAAAGAGCGAATCATATCACGGGGTTTGGATGCACCGGCAAAGTTTGCACCAACTCTCAATGTGAGAAAGGGCAATGCACGCATCGAAGAGGCTAGCAATGATGGAAGGGTGAGTGTGCGTATAATCCATGGACTCAACATTAGTCATAAAGAACTCATATACTTATTGCAAAAATCTACAAGCCATCAAAAACCAAAGCACTACACGCATGCTCCTAGGGGGATAGATTGGTAGGAAAAGACCATCGCTCGTCCCCAACCGCCACTCATAAGGAGGACAATAAAAGAACACCTCATGTTTCAAATTTGTTACATAACGTTTACCATACGTGCATGCTACGGGACTTGCAAACTTCAACACAAGTATTTCTCAATTTCACAACCACTCAACTAGCATGACTCTGATATTATTACCTCCATATCTCAAAACAACCATCAAGCATCAAACTTTTCTTAGTATTCAACACACTCATAAGAAAGATTTTATTATTCTTGAATACCTAGAATATTAAGTTTATTTAAGCAAATTACCATGCTATTTAAGACTATCAAAATAATCTAAGTGAAGCATGAGAGATCAAATAGTTTCTATAAAACAAATCCACCACCGTGCTCTAAAAAATATAAGTGAAGCACTAGAGTAAAACTATATAGCTCAAAAGATATAAGTGAAGCACATAGAGTATTCTATCAAATTCCAATTCATGTATGGCTCTCTCAAAAGGTGTGTACAGCAAGGATGATTGTGGTAAACTAAAAAGCAAAGACTCAGATCATACAAGACGCTCCAAGCAAAACACATATCATGTGGTGAATAAAAATATAGCTCCAAGTAAAGTTACCAATGGAAGTTCTTCATGGTGGTTCTTCATGATTTAATTCATTCTTCAAGAGTTCATCAAGATTTTTGTTGGAGGAATTCAAGTATATTTTCTTCTTGCATCTCGAAGTGTAATTAATTCTCCGTATTCTTTTGAAGTGGAGTTTTGCATTTCTTCGTTCTTCTCAGCTATCTAATCATTTCCGTTTGTGGCCGGTTATCACCTTATGATCTTGAGATGTTACCTATAAGTCCACGACAAGCTCATTCTTTCGTTGTTGATTTTCTCAACAACTCCATTCAATCCTTCCTTCTAAGTTCATTTCTTTCCATTCTTTAATTCTTAGGAGGCATTGTGTTGTTCCTCTCGTCAGGTATCATTCCATCCCCTCAAGTTCATGTTCTTTCCCTTCCATTTTCAACCGGAGTGCTGCCTAAATCCTTTCAGTCTTATTCGTTTCTTTTCTCATCCTAACCACTCCGGTTAGAACGAGTCGTTTCATAGTCTATCATATTTCCATGAGCTTTTGATTCTCGTCATTCTCGCTGCTCCTCCCTTCTTCTCAAGTGTTCTCGATTCTTTGCTTCTTCTTTTGAGTTCTTGCTTCACCTCTTCCTCTTTCCTTCCGTCTCAGTCCTAAGATCTGGGGCGAGATCTCTTGTTAGTGGAGGAGTGTTGTAACGCCGGATTCGATCGCCAGTGTACGCGATTATTCGCCGTCGTTGCCATGTCATTTGCTTGCGTGTTGCACTTTGCCATGTCATCATCTGCATTTCATATCATGTCATCATGTGTTTTTTATTTTGCATACGTGTTCGTCTCATGCATCCGAGCATTTTCCCCGTTGTCCGTTTTCCAATCCGGCACTCCTATGTTCCCCGGCGCCCCCTTTTGCCTCTTTTTCATGTGCGGGTATTGAACTTTCTCGGAATGGCCCGAGGTTTGCCGAGTGGCCTTGGTATACCACCGTAGACCGCCTGTCAAGTTTCGTGCCATTTGGAGGTCGTTTGATACTCCAACGGTTAACCAGGTAACCGTAAAAGCCTCTTTCGTGTGCAGCCCAACACCCTTCCAAAGTGGCCCAAAACCCATCTAACTCCCCTCCATGCTCGGTCGTTCGATCCACGATCGTGGGCGTAAAACCGCTCCTCATTTGGAGCCTCCTAGCCCCTCCTACCTATAAAACCAGCCCCTCCCCCGAAATTCGCTGTCAAATCCCCCCTAACCCTAGTTTTTTTCCTCTGCGCCGCGCCGAACATGTCCGTCCCCGGCCGGACATGTCCGTCCCCGGCCGGACATGTCCGCCGCCCTCAGCCACATCACCGCGTCCAATAGGACGCCGACACCTCAGCGCCGCCGCCCCCTCCTCCACTCCCCGCGCGCCATGTGGGTGCCGCCGGCTCCCCAGCGCCGCCCGGCCGCCCCGCAGCAGCCCGCCCAGATCCGCCCGCCCGCCCGTATGCCGTGCCACCGCCGCCCTCCGCCGCCTCGTCGCGAGTCCGCCACCTCCGCCGCCTCCGGCCGCCCCGCCGCCATGCGGTGCCTCCTCACTCGCCCCGCGCCGCCAACCCCGCCGTCGCCTCCCAGCGCTTCGGGTGTGCCTTCTACCCGCTCGCGCCCGGCCCGCCGCCTCGGCCCGCCTCCCGTGCGCGCCGCCCGTCGGCCAGCCGCGCCGCCCGATGGCGACCCCTACCTCCGGCCTCCTCGCCGCGGATCCGTTCCCCCCAGCTCCTTCGGCCACCTCCTCTCCGTCGCCGGCGCCTCAGCTCCGGCGAGAGCCCCGACCATCCTCGGAATCCGCGTGCCTCGGTTGACTTTCCTCTCGCCCGAAATCCCCTAAGTCCTTTTCTGGCATTAATTTTGTTGCATGTTCATCGCATCATAACTCTCTGCATATTGCTCAGGTTTCGTGCGTGTAATATGTCAAATTGTTCGTGTCGATGAGTACATCATTTCATCTCATCGCATCATTTTCATTTGAGCTCATATTGATGCCCGAAATGCTGTTAGAAGAGGGCTATGTGATGTTAGTTTTAGATTCTTATCAGAACATGCACTTTTGTCATTTTTGCCATGATTGATGTGTGCATCCTATGAACTTGAGTCCTACATGTGTTTTGTACTATGCCATGCCATATTTATAGTGGTGCTATCCATATATTTTTGTGATTCATGTAGTGAGTGCATCAACCTTGTTAAGTAGGGTACTTGCTGTTGCTGTTTTCCTGACAGATTCTGTTATATTTTGTTGCTATCTTCACCTGCTTCTACAAGTTATTCTATGCATAATCTGGATATGTTCACTAAGGGTGTTTTGTTCTACATGTCTTGCTCTATCCATCCAAGCCCTTGTTTGCAATTATGGAGTGCCATAGCTTGAGTCAATCGAGCTCTACTTTTGCTATAAAATGTTCCTGGCAGATTGTTTACATGTTATTCAATTTTGCCAAGGTTGTTGTAGTTGATCCGTGTATGCTATAATGTTGTTCTTGCCATGTATTACTTCTATGCCTTGTATTATTACTGTGAGTTGCCTTGCCATGCCATTTATTGCTCTGTGGTTAGTGGTTCAAGCTCACCAACATGCCTACTTATTGTTGTTCCTGCCATGTATGAATCTGTAATATAACTTGCCATGTTTACATGGGTGCCATCATATCTTCTGATCCTTTTTGGCTTATGGTCAGTAAAGGACTTTTGGTCTATGCAATTAGTAGATTCATGGCACGCCTTGTTTTGCCATGATAAGTTACTGTAACATGTTGTTTGATAGCTCTAAACATTGCAACCTGATGTTAATTCCTGGTAAGTCTGAAACTGTTATTATTTGCAATCTTGCCATGTCTTTTTGAGTATGTTCTATTGATTTCTGGAGATAGCTCACTGTTCATGTTTTGTCATGATTTACCTGTACATCATGTCCATGCCTTTTGTTTTCTTGTTGATGTCCTGCAGCATATTGTTTTGGTGCTTGCAATATGCTTAGTTGCTATTTTGGACAGCTTGTCCTTTAAACTTGTTTCATGTGTATGTGTTGAACCGTTGCTCCGTTTTGAGTGTGCTCTATATGAAACTTGCTTGATTTTGCATGTAGTTTCATATTGTCATGTTGCATCCTTGTTTTGAGGTGTTTGCTTGATGTTTGTATGCATTTTGCATCGATGCCATGTTTAACTTGTTTTGCTCATATCTTCTAGGCCGTAGCTCCGAATCTAATGAACTTTATATGTAACTTGACTAGAATTTCGTGTAGATCATCTTGGTGCATTTTAAATTGCTGTTTAACAACTTGAACTTAAGGTTTATTCAGATCTGGACCAATTTCGAAATTTGCATATGAGGACTTAACGGAATTGTTATATGTTGTTCCCGGCCTCATTTAAACTTGCCTTGATGTGTTGCTCTTGTTTGCATCATCCCTTGCCATGAGTAGCTTCATGTAGCCGTGTCATGCATCATGCTTGTTTGTGCATCATGCCTTGTTCATGTGTGGTGTGTTTACCATGTTGTGTGCTTCTTCTTGTTAGTTCCTGTTTGCTATGCGATCGTGAGGATTCGTTCGTCTACGCTTGGTTCGGCTTCCTCCGTTCATCTTCTTCATGGACTCGTTCTTCTTCCTAACGGGATTTCAGGCAAGATGACCGCTACTCTGGATCTCACTACTATCATTGCTATGCTAGTTGCTTCGTTCTATCGCTATGCTGCGTTACCTATCACTTGTTCCTCAAGCCATCCCAAAGTGCCATGAACCTCTAACCTTTGACACCATTCCTAGCAAACCGTTGCTTGGCTATGTTACCGCTTTGCTCAGCCCCTCTTATAGCGTTGCTAGTTGCAGGTGAAGTTGAAGATTGCTCCATGATGGACAGGATTTTGGTTGGGATATCACAATATCTCTTATATTATTAATGCATCTATATACTTGGTAAAGGGTGGAAGGCTCGGCCTTATGCACAGTGTTTTGTTCCACTCTTGCCGCCTAGTTTCAGTCATATCGGTGTTATGTTCACGGATTTTGCGTCCCTAACACGGTCGGGTGATTTATGGAACCTCCTTGACAGTTCGCTTTGAATAAGACTCCTCCAGCAAGGCCCAACATTGGTTTTACCATTTGCCTCACCTAGCCCTTTTTCCCTTGGGTTTCCGGAGCCCAAGGGTCATCTTTATTTTAGCCCCCCCCGGTGCTTCTCTAAGTGCTGGCCTGAATCGAAGCTGCGGGCCCCTCGAGCAACTCGAGGTCTGGTTTTACTCGTAGCTAGTCTCATCCGGTGTTGCCTCGAGAACGAGATATGTGCAGCTCCTATCGGGATTGTCGGCGCATCGGGCGGCTTTGCTGGTCTTGTTTTATTGCTTTGTCGAAATGTCTTGTAGCCGGGATTACGAGACTAATCGGGTCTTCCGGGAGAAGGAATATCCTTCGTTGATCGCGAGAGCTTATCATGGGCTAAGTTGGGACACCCCTGCAGGTATAAACTTTCGAGAGCCGTGCCCAGGTTATGTGGCAGATGGGAATTTGTTAATATCCGGTTGTAGTAAACTTGAAGCAAACTTCGTCTAAAATACACCAACCGTGTGCGTAACCGTGAGTGTCTCTTTTCGGGGTTGATCGAGAGGAGAACACGGTTTCTGGGTTATGTTTGACGTAGGCAGGAGTTCAGGATCACTTCTTGATCATTACTAGTTGACGACCGTTCCTTTGTTTCTCTTCTCGCTCTCATTTGCGTATGTTAGCCACCATTTCATGCTTAGTCGCTGCTGCAACCTCACCATTTTACCCCTTCCTTTTCCCATTAAGCTTTGCTAGTCTTGATACCCATGGTAATGGGATTGCTGAGTCCTCGTGGCTCACAGATTACTACACCAACAGTTGCAGGTACAGGTTATGGGATGATCATGACGCGAGAGCGATGTTTGCTTGTTTTGGAGTTCTTCTGCTTCTTCGATCAGGGGATAGGTTCCAGGTCGGCAGCCTGGGCTAAAGGTGGTGGTTATTGTTTGAGTTTACATGTTTATGTTTCATCCGTAGTCGGATGTTGATCTTGTATATGATGTTGTTGTATTCTTGTGGCATTTGTGCCTTATGTATGTATCCCCATCTATTATGTAATGTTGATGTAATGATATCCACCTTGCAAAGCGTCTTCAAGATGCGCTTCTATCCTTGGTGGGACCTTCGAGTTCCTTTTGGATAGGGTCGCATCTTGGGCATGACAAGTTGGTATCAGAGCGTCGACCGACCCTAGGAGCCCCCTTGATTGATCGTGTAGTTTGGCTGATGTTGAGTCTAGAAGAAAACTATTTTCGGAGTCTAGTTATATCGGAGAGTAGGAATTCTTTTTACTCCTCAGTCCCTTCGTCGCTCTGGTGAGGAATCTTGACGTAGGTGTTTTGAATTACTCCTCTTCCCCTTCAAATTTTCTTTAGGATCACGCAGTTGGTTTTCCGATCGTTGTTCCTCAGCTCTTTGCATCCGGTGCATATCTCGTCAAAGTGATTCGACCCTCTCCATTTTTGCAAGTTCAATCCTCAGTTGTTTTCTTTTCCCGCCCGCCCACCCCTTTTCATCTCGGAGCCGGAGTCCGTAATCGAGTATCCATTCTACTCGTGTGAAGTTTTTGCTCTCTCTCCTCAATGAATTCAATCGGTGTTTTCTCTTCAAGATATTCATCGGTTTCCCCTTCCAAGTTGCCTTTGTTTTCCCGCCCTCCCACCCCTTTTCTTCCCGGAGCCTGAGTCTATTTTGACCATCAATTCCATTCGTGTGGAGCCTCTTCAGTCTTCCCTCAATCATTTTAACCGGTGAATTCTCGTCTCGTTCGTCATTCTTCATCCCTTTCTTTTTTCCGGTGCACTCAATTCAAGTTTTTCGGTGTTGATCATATTCTTTCCTCGGCACAAATGTTTTCCCCTTGCTCGTTCGCCTCTCGCCAGTTTATCCTTCCGGAGTGCTCAAGTCATCTCAAGAGATTCGTCTGTGTTTGAATTAATTCGAGGTTGTCACCTCATTTAAATATTTCAGTTCTTCCGGTGCATCATCTATCTGTTCAACATCCCTTTCCAACGATGTTTTCTTTTAGTGGGCCCTAACCCACAGGTCTTTCCCAGGATCTTACCTGACTCTTTTAATTTCCCCGGAGCTATTCCCAATTCTTTTCAAGTGTGACGTAAGAATGGATTTCATCGGTCACAGGCCTTCTCTAAGATCTCGTTCAAACTCTTTTCATTGTTGGCTCAACCTCTCTGTTTTTCATTCTACCGGAGTATCTCAGTAATCTTGATGGTGTTTCTCGTCGTCATTCTCAACTTTGAAGATCGAGGAAGAGTTTCTCTAAATCTTGCCCGTTCTCTCGAAAATTCGTGGTTCTAGCTTCTTGTTACCCTCTCGAATTATTCTGTTTGTCGGAAATTCTTTTTCTCACCTATCCGGAATATTTCAGGAGTTGTTTTTCCATTTCTTTTTACTGGAGGCCATCATTCTAGAAGAATTCTTCGTCCTCACATTTCAGCTACCGTTATCCAATTATCCCGGTGCTTCGTTCAAGTGTTCTTTATTCAGCTCATGATCTCTTTGTTCTTTTGCATCTAAATCCCCTCGAGCATATTGGTTCTTCTAATTCTGCCCGATGATTCATTCTCTTTCATCAGTCATTTTCGAATTCTTATGGTGGTTCGTTCAAGATTCTTTTCCTTGTTTATCATATTAATCCATTCGTTCTTTTCAATCCTACCGGTGGTTCATGAAGACCTTCTCAAGTTTGCGTTATATCTCTTCTCAATCCTTTTCAAGAAGAATAAGTAGTATGCAAAATCCATTGTTGGTCATCAATTTAATTTGATGAAGGATAAGCATACAATAAATCTTATTCTTATTTCCTCGAAGTGTTTAATCCTTTTCTTCGGAGTTTGTTCTTGATGGATAAATTCTAGTGCCAAGTGTTCTCATCTTTTCTTTTCCGGAGTTCAATTTTCCTCGGCCATTTCGTCGGAACCTCCATCTAAATCATCGCAATGCTCATCTTATTCTTTCATCCTTCAATTCTATCTCATCATCCTTTTGTTACCGGAGTTCTTCATGGTGGTTCTTCATGATTTAATTCATTCTTCAAGAGTTCATCAAGATTTTTGTTGGAGGAATTCAAGTATATTTTCTTCTTGCATCTCGAAGTGTAATTAATTCTCCGTATTCTTTTGAAGTGGAGTTTTGCATTTCTTCGTTCTTCTCAGCTATCTAATCATTTCCGTTTGTGGCCGGTTATCACCTTATGATCTTGAGATGTTACCTATAAGTCCACGACAAGCTCATTCTTTCGTTGTTGATTTTCTCAACAACTCCATTCAATCCTTCCTTCTAAGTTCATTTCTTTCCATTCTTTAATTCTTCCGGAGGCGTTGTGTTGTTCCTCTCGTCAGGTATCATTCCATCCCCTCAAGTTCATGTTCTTTCCCTTCCATTTTCAACCGGAGTGCTGCCTAAATCCTTTCAGTCTTATTCGTTTCTTTTCTCATCCTAACCACTCCGGTTAGAACGAGTGGTTTCATAGTCTATCTGATTTCCGTGAGCTTTTGATTCTCGTCATTCTCGTCGTTCCTCCCTTCTTCTCAAGTGTTCTCGATTCTTTGCTTCTTCTTTTGAGTTCTTGCTTCACCTCTTCCTCTTTCCCTTCCGTCTCAGTCCTAAGATCTCGGGACGAGATCTCTTGTTAGTGGAGGAGTGTTGTAACGCCCCGGATTCGATGCGCCAGGTGTCTGCCAGTTATTCGCCGTCATTGCCATGTCATTTGCTTGCGTGTTACACTTTGCCATGTCATCATCTGCATTTCATATCATGTCATCATGTGTTTTTCATTTTGCATACGTGTTCGTCTCATGCATCCGAGCATTTTCCCTGTTGTCCGTTTTCCAATCCGGCACTCCTATGTTCCCCGGCGCCCCCTTTTGCCTCTTTTTCATGTACGGGTATTAAACTTTCTCGGAATGGCCCGAGGTTTGCCAAGCGGCCTTGGTATACCACCGGTAGACCGCCTGTCAAGTTTCGTGCCATTTGGAGGTCGTTTGATACTCCAACGGTTAACCGGGTAACCGTAAAAGCCTCTTTTGTGTGCAGCCCAACACCCCTTCCAAAGTGGCCCAAAACCCATCTAACTCCCCTCCATGCTCTCGGTCGTTCGATCACGATCGTGTGGGCGAAAACCGCTCCTCATTTGGAGCCTCCTAGCCCCTCCTACCTATAAAACCAGCCCCTCCCCCGAAATTCGCTGTCAAATCCCCCCTAACCCTAGTTTTTCTCCTATGCATGTAGAACATGTCGTGCCCGTGGGACATGTCCGCCGCCCTCACCACATCACCTCGTCCAATAGGACGCCTTGACACCTTAGCGCCGCCCTCCTCCACTCCCCGCGCCACGTGGCGCCGCCCCGCTCCCAGCCGCCGCCAGCCCGCCCGCAGCCGAGCCACTTGGGAGCCCAGATCCGCCGCCCAGCCGGTCGCCAGCGCCGCCGCCGCCCTCCGCCGCCTCGTGGCCGAGTCCGCCGCCTCCGCCGCCTCCGGCCGCCCGCCGCCCTTGGCGCCCGCCGCCGTCGCCTCCCAGCTCCAGTGCGCGCGCCCGCCCGCTCCCGGCCCGCCACCTCGGCCCGCCTCGGTGGCCTTGCGTCGCCCGTGAGCCTTGCGGCCGCCCGGTGGCAGCGCCCTACCTCCGGCCTCCTACTTGGGATCCGTGCCCCCAGCTCCTCCGGCCACCTCCTCTCCGTCGCCCGGCGCCTCGGCTCGGCGAGCCCCGACCATCCTCGGAATCCGCGTGCCTCGGTTGACTTTCCTCTCCCCCGAAATCCCCCAAGTCCTTTTCTGGAATTAATTATGTTGCATGTTCATCGCATCATAACTCTCTGCATATTGCTCCGTTTCGTGTGTGTAATATGTCAAATTGTTCGTGTCGATGTGTATATCGTTTCATCTCATTGCATCATTTTCATTTGAGGTCATCTTGAAGTCCGAAATGCTGTTAGAAGAGGGCTATATGATGTTAGTTTGAGATTCTTATCAGAACATGCACTTTTGTCATTTTTGCCATGATTGATGTGTGCATCCTATGAACTTAAGTCCTACATGTGTTTTGTACTATGCCATGCCATCTTTACAGTGGTGCTATCCATATATTTTTGTGATTCCTGTAGTGAGTGCATCAACCTTGTTAAGTAGGGTACTTGCTGTTGTTGTTTTCCTGACAGATTCTGTTATGTTTTGTTGCTATGTTCACCTGCTTCTACAAGTCATTCTAGGCATAATCTGGAGATGTTCACTAAGGGTGTTTTGTTCTACATGTCTTGCTCTATCCATCCAAGCCCTTGGTTGCAATTATGGAGTGCCATAGCTTGAGTCAATCGAGCTCTACTTTTGCTATAAAATGTTTCTGGCAGATTGTTTACATGTTATTCAATTTTGCCAAGGTTATTGTAGTTGATCCGTGTATGCTATGATGTTGTTCTTGCCATGTATAACTTCTATGCCATGTCTTATTACTGTGAGTTACCTTGCAATGCCATGTATTGATCTGTGGTGAGTGGTTCAAGCTCACCAACATGCCTACTTATTGTTGTTCCTGCCATGTATGAATCTGTAATATAACTTGCCATGTTTACATGGGTGCCATCATATCTTCTGGTCCGTTTTGGCTTATGGTCAGTAAAGGACTTTTGTTCTATGCAATTAGTAGATTCATGCCGTGCCTTGTTTTTCCATGATAAGGTCCCGTAACATGTTGTTTGATAGCTCTAAAAATTGCAACCTGATGTTATTTCCTGGTAAGTCTGAAACTGTTATTATTTGCAATCTTGCCATGTCTTTTTGAGTATGTTCTAGTGATTTCTGGAGATAGCTCAGTGTTCATGTTTTGTCATGCTTTACCTGTCCATCATGTCCATGCCTTTTGTTTTCTTGTTGAGGTCCTGCAGCATATTGTTTTGGTGCTTGCAATATGCCTAGTTGCTGTTTTGGACAGCTTGTCCTTTAAACTTGTTTCATGTGTATGTGTTGAACCGTTGCTCCGTTTTGAGTGTGCTCTATATGGAACTTGCTTGATTTTGCATGTAGTTTCATATTGTCATGTTGCATCCTTGTTTTGAGATGTTTGCTTGATGTTTGTATGCATTTTGCATCGATGCCATGTTTAACTTGTTTTGCTCATATTTTCTAGGCCGTAGCTTCGAATCTAATGAACTTTATATGTAACTTGACTAGAATTTCGTGTAGATCATCTTGGTGCATTTTAAATTGCTGTTTAACAACTTGAACTTAAGGTTTATTCAGATCTGGACCAATTTCGAAATTTGCATATGAGGAGTTACCGGAATTGTTTTATGTTGTTCCCGGCCTCATTTAAACTTGCCTTGATGTGTTGCTCTTGTTTGCATCATCCCTTGCCATGAGTAGCTTCATGTAGCCGTGTCATGCATCATGCTTGTTTGTGCATCATGCCTTGTTCATGTGTGGTGTGTTTACCATGTTGTGTGCTTCTTCTTGTTAGTTCCTGTTTCGTTGCGATCGTGAGGATTCGTTCGTCTACGCTTGGTTCGGCTTCCTCCGTTCATCTTCTTCATGGACCCGTTCTTCTTCCTAGCGGGATTTCAGGCAAGATGACCTCTACCCTGGATCTCACTACTATCATTGCTATGCTAGTTGCTTCGTTCTATCGCTATGCTGCGTTACCTATCACTTGTTCCTCAAGCCATCCCAAAGTGCCATGAACCTCTAACCTTTGACACCATTCCTAGCAAACCGTTGCTTGGCTATGTTACCGCTTTGCTCAGCCCCTCTTATAGCGTTGCTAGTTGCAGGTGAAGTTGAACATTGCTCCATGGTGGACAGGATTTTGGTTGGGATATCACAATATCTCTTATATTATTAATGCATCTATATACTTGGTAAAGGGTGGAAGGCTCGGCCTTATGCCTGGTGTTTTGTTCCACTCTTGCCGCCCTAGTTTCCATCATATCGATGTTATGTTCCTGGATTTTGCGTCCCTAACGCGGTCGGGTGATTTATGGAACCCCCTTGACAGTTCGCTTTGAATAAGACTCCTCCAGCAAGGCCCAACATTGGTTTTACCATTTGCTCACCTAGCCCTTTTTCCCTTGGGTTTCCGGAGCCCAAGGGTCATCTTTATTTTAGCCCCCGGGCGGTGCTTCTCTAAGTCTTTGGCACGAACCGCTTACTGCGGGGCCCCTCGGAGTAACTCGAGGTCTGGTTTTACTCGTAGCTAGTCTCATCCGGTGTTGCCACGAGAACGAGATATGTGCAGCTCCTATCGGGATTGTCGGCGCATCGGGCGGCTTTGCTGGTCTTGTTTTATTCTTTGTCGAAATGTCTTGTAGCCGGATTCCGAGACCGATCGGGTCTTCCGGGAGAAGGAATATCCTTCGTTGATCGCGAGAGCTTATCATGGGCTAAGTTGGGACACCCTGCAGGTATAAACTTTCGAGAGCCGTGCCCGCGGTTATGTGGCGAGATGGGAATTTGTTAATATCCGGTTGTAGTAAACTTGAAGCAAACTCGTCTAAAATACACCAACCGTGTGCGTAACGTGAGTGTCTCTTTTCGGGTTGATCGAGAGGAGAACACGGTTTCGGGTTATGTTTGACGTGGCAGGAGTTCAGGATCACTTCTTGATCATTACTAGTTGACGACCAGTTCCTTTGTTTCTCTTCTCGCTCTCATTTATGTATGTTAGCCACCATTTCATGCTTAGTCATTGCTGCAACCTCACCATTTTACCCCTTCCTTTTCCCATTAAGCTTTGCTAGTCTTGATACCCATGGTAATGGGATTCTTTGAGTCCTCGTGGCTCATGATTACTACACCAACAGTTGCAGGTACAGGTTATGCGATGATCATGACGCGAGAGCGATGTTTACTTGTTTTGGAGTTCTTCTTCTGCTTCTTCGATCAGGGGATAGGTTCCAGGTCGGCAGCCTGGGCTAGCAGGGTGGTTATTGTTTGAGTTTCTGTTTATGTTTCATCCGTAGTCGGATGTTGATCTTGTATATGATGTTGTTGTATTCTTGTGGCATTTGTGCCTTATGTATGTATCCCCATCTATTATGTAATGTTGTTGTAATGATATCCACCTTGCAAAGCGTCTTCAAGATGCGCTTCTATCCTTGGTGGGACCTTCGAGTTCCTTTTGGATAGGGTCGCATCTTGGGCGTGACACAAGAGTAATCAACATATTCATGCGGTGGATATTTCCGCTAACGTTCTTAAGAGGTTCAAGAGACTTTTGTTAATTCTTAGTAACTTCACAATTTTTTTCAAGGATTTGTGTCTCCTCATGAATATGTTGCGAGGCAAAATTCTCAGATTTACTTCAAAGGTACAATTACGACAAGACTCCATTATTCTCAACCAGGCATCTTTTAAGTTTTCTCCTTGTCTTTGTTTGAAGTGAAAGACTTCAAACTCAGGGGACAACGGAGTGGATAAGGGACTAGCCATGACGACAAGCAAGCGAGAAAAAGGCAAACGGAAAAGAGAGGGCGAATAAGACGGCAAGGGTGAAGTTGGGGAGAGGAAAATGAGAGGCAAATGGCAAATAATGTAATGCGAGAGATAAGGGATTGTGATGGGTACTTGGTATGTTGACTTTTGCGTAGATTCCCCGGCAACGGTGCAAGAAATTCTTCTTGCTACCTGTTGAGCTTGCGTTGGATTTCCCCGAAGAGGAGAGGATAATGCAGCAAAGTAGCGTAAGTATTTCCCTCAGTTTTTGAGAACCAAGGTATCAATCCAGTAGGAGGCCACGCGCGAGTCCCTCGTACCTACACAAAACAAATAGCTCAACGTAACCAATGCGATTAGGGGTTGTCAATCCCATCAGGTCACTTACGAGAGTGAGATCTGATAGAGATGATAGATAATATTTTTGGTATAAAGATGCAAGGTAAAATGAAAAGCAAAGTAAAAAAGCAAAGCAATAATAAAGTGATGGAAGATTGATATGATAGAGAATAGACCCGGGGGCCATAGATTTCACTAGTGGCTTCTCTCAAGAGCATAAATATTTTACGGTGGGTGAACGAATTACTTGTGACGCCCGGATAATTAAGCTACAGTAAACCTCTATTAATGATGCCACGTCACCTCGGATACAGTTTCTAATCTCACGTTAGTTCGAAATTCGATTCAAATTCAAATTTGAATTATAGTCAAACAATAAAGGTTTTCAAATATTAAAACTAAAATGGTGGGGTTGTGCCAAATAATGCATAGGTAATTATGGTGGAGAAACCACACTTTTATAAAATGTTTAAATACTCTAAGATGAATAAAACAGTAGCAAGAACAATTATTTAAAGGATTTAAAAAAATAAACGATTACAAACTATTTTATTTTAAGTGCCAAGTTAATTCTGGTAGTTGCATTATTACTAATACTATTTTAGGTGCAACTTGCGTATTTTGTAAAAGCTAAAATTTAATATAAAAGTATTAAAGAAATAAAAGAAAACAAAAAAAGGAAGATAAAAATAAAAGCAAAACTAACAAAAGGAGACCACCCCTGGCCGTTCTGCCCAACTAGGCAACCAGGCCACCCGACCGGCCCAACCGACCCCTGCTTAACCCCCCACTCCCACCGAACCCTAACCCATGTTCCCCACTCCCCCCTCTCAGTCCACTCCCCCTCGGTCCGATTTGGATCGGGATCCCGTCGACGCCCTCGAGAACCGCCGTCGCCTCGTCGTGCCAGACCGCCTCGCCTCCTCCCCGACGTGCTCCACCGACCTCGACATCGCGGGATCGAACCGCCCCACCCAAAACGCAATCGCCGCGGCCTGCCTCGTCGACGGCCACCTCACCGGACTGCCTCCTCGACGACGTCGTCCCTGTCTACCTCCCCACGCCCCGCTGCCTAGTCCCACGAACCGCGGTGAGGCCCGGCCTCTCCTCCTCTCTCCGCACCCGTCATCCGCGCCGTGCTCGACCGCCGTCTCGTCGCGCCGTCCTGGTTGCCGAGCACCGCCACGGCCACCGTACAGCACCGCCTCGCCCTCCACTCGTCCCGCGCCATGGCTATCCCTTGCTCCTGATGCGGTCACCGCGCCCCTATGCTCGCCGCCTTGCTAAGTCCCTGCCTGCGCCGCTGCGCCTCGACCTGCCCTCCCGCGCCCTCCCGGCCTCGCCCGTTCGCGCCTACGGCCGCGCCTCCGACTCGCCGATGCCCGCCACTACACGTTGTTCCCCGCTCTCGCGGCCACCTCCGGCGTCGGTGCCCCGGTGCGTCCCCTCGCCCGTGCCGGTTCGGGCGAGTGCCCCCGACCGCGCCCGTTAAGCCCGCTTCAGTGGCCTATGTGCCACTGGCAACTTGGGCCCCTTGGAGTATGACAAGTGGGGCCCAGCCCCCTGGAACATTAAAAAAAGGGGATTACAAATAAATAAATAGAAACTAATTAATTAAATTATATGAAATAATTAATTTAATTAACCCTGATTAGTTAACTAATTAAACCTAATTAATCTGCTAATAAAACTAACTAATGATATTTAGCCTAATATGTCAATGATAGGAGGCCCCACCCCCTGTTGACCAGTCAAACATTGACTGGTCAACTGGTCCCCCTGGCCCACATGTCAGCCCCTTGCATAATCCTTTGCATACACGTGGCTGGGTACATTTAGCATTTACTATTTTGTGTCGAATTAATAATAATTTAGAAAATATTTTAAAACTTTTAAAATTAATATAAAATAATCCGTAACTCGGATGGAAAAACTTTGTACATGAAAGTTGCTTAGAACGACGAGACGAATCTGGAAACGCAGCCCGTTCGTCCGTCACACATCCCTAACCTATCGAACACGCAACTTTCCCCCTCCGGTTCATCTGTCCAAAAACACGGAACACCGGGGATACTTTCCCGGATGTTTCCCCCCTTCACCAGTATCACCTCCTACAGCATTAGGTCACCTCTAGCACCGCCAGACGCCATGTTACGCTTTGTGATACTTTGATTGCTCGTTATTTATTGTGTTCCCCTCCGCTTTCTCCTTTCTCGTAGACCCGAGATCGCCGGGCGACCCCAGTTCGACTACGGTGTTGACGATCCCTCCTTGCTGTGAGCAACCAGTAAGCCCCCTTTGATCACCAGATATCGCCTATTCTTCTCTATACGCTTGCATTAGAGTAGTGTAGCATGTTACCGCTTTCGATTAATCCTATATTGCCAGATAGCTCGTCCTTGCTACTCTGTTGTTACCTTTACTCGCTATCCTCTTGCTTAGTATAGGATGCTAGTGTTCCATCAGTGGCCCTACACTCTTGTCCGTCTGCCATGCTATACTACTGGGCTGTGATCACTTCGGGAGGTGATCACGGGCATATACTATATACTTTACACTATTACATTACCTGTGATACTGTTCGGAGATGGGAGCTGAAAGGACAGGTGGCTCCATCCCGGTAGAGGTGGACCTGGGTTCCTGACGGCCCCCGACTGTTACTTTGTGGCGGAGCGACAGGGCAGGTTGTGGCCACCTAGGAGAGAGGTGGGCACAGCCTGGTCGGCGTCGCGGATACTTAACATGCTTAACGAGATCTTGGTATTTGATCCGAGTCCGCCATTTGGTCTATACGCACTAACCAACTACTGGCCGTGAACGATTATGGGCACTTTCGGCGTCGTGGTATCGGCGAAACGCCGTGGCGTCGATGGAGCGGCGCGCGCCGGATTGGACTGGAACGCCTGCTAGGCTAGGTCTGCTTCCGGCCGCCCTCGCAACGTGCAGGTGTGCTATGGGCGATGGGCCCAGACCCCTGTGCGCTTAGGTTTAGACCGGCGTGCTGACCTCTCTGTTGTGCCTAGGTGGGGCTGCGATGTGTTGATCTTCCGCGGCCGGGCATGACCCAGAAAAGTGTGTCCGGCCAAATGGGATCAAGCGTGTTGGGTTATGTGGTGCACCCCTGCAGGGAAGTTAATCTATTCGAATAGCCATGATCTTCGGTAACAGGACGACTTGGAGTTGTACCTTGACCTTATGACAACTAGAACTGGATACTTAATAAAACACACCCTTCCAAGTGCCAGATACAACCCGGTGGTCGCTCTCTAACAGGGCACTGAGGAGGGGATCGCCGGGTAGGATTATGCTATGCGATGCTACTTGGAGGACTTCAGTCTACTCTCTTCTACATGCTGCAAGACGGAGGCTGCTAGAAGCGTAGTCTTCGGCGAGGATTAGTTATCCCCCTCTTATTCTGGCATTCTGCAGTTCAGTCCATCGATATGGCCCTTTACACATATACCCATGCATATGTAGTGTAGCTCCTTGCTTGCGAGTACTTTGGATGAGTACTCACGGTTGCCTTGTTCCCCCTTTTCCCCCTTTCTTTCCCCGATTGCTGCAACCAGACGATGGAGCCCAGGAGCCAGACGCCACCGTCGACGACGACTCCTACTACCCCGGAGGTGCCTACTACTACGTGCCGGCCGCTGACGACGACCAGGAGTAGTTTATGAGGATCCCAGGCAGGAGGCCTGCGCCTCTTTCGATCTGTATCCCAGTTTGTGCTAGCCATCTTATGGCAACTTGTTTAACTTATGTCTGTACTCAGATATTGTTGCTTCCGCCGACTCGTCTATGATCGAGCACTTGTATTCGAGCCCTCGAGGCCCCTGGCTTGTATTATGATGCTTGTATGACTTATTTTATTTTTAGAGTTGTGTTGTGATATCTTCCCATGAGTCCTCGATCTTGATCGTACTGCGTTTGCGTGTATGATTAGTGTATGATTGAATCGGGGGCGTCACAAGTTGGTATCAGAGTCGACTGCCTGTAGGAATCCCCTTTCCAACTCCTTGGCCGAAGTCGAGTCTAGACATTGCAAACTTTTACTAACATGGCTGTGTGTCTTACGGGCACACGTTGCCAGTGTGTGGTAGTAGGATCTTTTATTCCTCGACCTATACTCTGGGCCTCGGACATCTCTTCTATTTGGGTTAAACGATTTTACTAACTCTGACTCTAGGTTCTCGATAATACTTTCTCCCGTAGAGCCCCTTTTTACAGATGATCGTCTGCTGCACCAGAAGAATCCGAAGATACTCTACTATGTTCTCTTAAGACTTTATTGCATCGCTTTTGCAATTCCCTTCCATCGATAAACCCCTATGGATAACCACGTGTACTCACCATTCATACAATGCTTCCCAGTTGATCTTGTTATTACATGATATCCCGAAATTCTCTCTGTTGTTCCAAGAATCCTTGAGCTTACTGCCTTGCTGTTCTTTGCCACATGAATATCACTATGGATAATTTCTAGCACTCACCGGATATTTGCTCATCCCCAGTTGACTCTTGTATTTCACAAAAGTATTCAAAATACTATTTGAACTTTCGAAAATCCTGAGTAGCCTACTGCTCTTGAAATTCTTACTTGCTTGCATTATGGTTAATCCCATAAGTCTATAATCTTATTGGCATCCCTTGTCATTATCATTTTGAGCCCATTGATTCAAAATGTTACGTATGCTCGCCATCCTCAATCAGATCCTAGAATTCATCCTCCCGGCTCAGACGTCATTTTAAACATGAGCTGGTTATCGACCAATCAAATTGTCGTCGATTGTACCCCTAAGTCTATTCAACTTATCCATCCTTGATCAGAGCATTTGCTCCCGATCCCTTGATTTGGAAATCATAATTCCTTTGCTATTTAAATGTTGAATTACTCAGATATTCTATAAACCGATGCATTTGCATTCTTTCTTCCTCTGATTGGGTATCGATACTCACATCAGCTCCATTGTGGATCGCCATATCCACTGTTGGATTATTATCCGACAGTGTCCTACATAATTAATCACTTTGTGAGTTCTTTCTCCGATACATAATGCCTTTGGTAAATTGTATCCTCTCCTTTTGTCAACCATGCTCTGCTTTCGAGCTGGTGATATTTACTCTTGAAGCTTGTGGTATATGTTCCTAAGATGCCCTGATGGGTTGAACCCATGCCTTCCTTAATATGCGTGAACTTGGAAGTTTTCACGGGTCATACTCATCTGGTATTTCACCATGTAAAACTTTCAAAACTAATGCCATTATCGAAACGAGAAGTGAATGTAAGGTTATGCTTTGGAGAAGTGGGAGTCGACCCTGAACTTTGTGTTCATGCCCATGGACACGATGTAGATCCTATCATTAAAAGCTTCTCTCAAATTAATTATTCCCTTGCTATAAGTTCATCTTATATCTGGGATCTGGCCTTTTGCAATCGTGGTTCCGACCATATTGTTCTTCTTTGATCCCATTCTCAGACAAGTTGAAGTACTTGTCTTCCGCAGACAATACACCTGTCCAACCTCTATTCTGCTCTACCTTCGAGTATACCCTATGGTACCTCGAGAATATCACGGAACTACATAATTTCTTATGAGTTCTTCATCAACTATTATTCTTGCCGATTCCAATCCCCCTCGAGTTTTGACTTATTAGTCACTCAAGAACACCGATAAGTGTATCGGCTCCGCACTCCGATTCAATACTCTAAGTAACTTTCGTTGCTTATGAGTTTAATAATCCTTCAAGTCATTCCTAGCCTAATTGGATATAACTTTATCATGCTAAATTTTAATCGTGCTACTTGGTCCTTCTTCCTGGAGCACAATTTTTTGATGGTGAGCTAAGCTTACGTCGATTTTCCTCAACATATCATTTCGCCTTGAACCGCAAGCTTGATTTCGAGTTTATGTCGTAACCATGGTTCCAATAACCTTCCGCTTCATCATTCCTTCAACTTGGTGTCATCGCCGATCGATTACATCTTCATGAGATCTCGCGACAAATGTGTCATGATCATCATCAACATTCCGAGCTCTTCCAGGATATCAATTGAATTCATGATGAGAAATACCATCCTTGCCCTCGATGAATTTTATTGTCATTGACCACTTTATTGCCTTCCCACCAACACAAGCTTGTTCGTGTTTGGTGTTATACCTTGAGTTCCTTGCTATCCAGCAATTGTTCTTCTTTACCTTGGAACAGTACCATCTCTTATGTCATCAATGTTGTGAGAATTTCACCACCTCTTAAGGATTTGTGATACAATGATGCTTCTCGCCATCACCATTCTTTCTTGGTCCCCGTGTTGAGTGAACTCTGTTGCGCAAATTTAATATCTGTAGCAACCCTATTGCTTCAGAGTTATTGGACAATAATTCCAATTTAGTGTGTTGATTGCTCAATCGCCATTCCGACGTTGGTCGTGCAACCCAACCCATATTTCGGGTGCACCTTTCAGTCAATGTTTAATTGTGTATGTTTTCCTCCAGCATACATCATTAAGTCATTTGATCTGGCTAATGTTATCTCCTTCACATAACTGTGGAAATCTGTCTTTTGGGAAATCTCAATGAATTGTCGCTGAGACAATCAGCCACCTCCTCATCCTCTTCTTGATTTAATGATGAACTCTTGTTTTGGAACTCGCTTCCATAGTTCATTTCCCGAGAATCTTCGACGTCATCTTGTCAATTTGTGTCACACCTTTTCTCCTTAAGCATTGTGAGTTTGAGATATCCTCGCACCAATCAGATCTGAATCTCGGTCAGATATGATGGTGGAACATATTTCCAAGAGTTATAACATTGGTCTTAATATGACCCGGTAAGGTGATGTCGTGCCTAGCACACCTGGTCGGAGGCCCTATTGTTATAGTTCCCCTTTCAGTGAGGTTACCCATTCTTCCATGGGGAAACTGTAAGGCTTATTCTGCAAGTTGTTCCTGATGAATCCTTCTTGTATCCAAAGTCCGATCTTTGCTTGAAGACCATGTCAATGCTATCTCGAAGCATGTCTGTGGTACTCCGATTTTCAATAAGAGCATTTGAAGCCCAATGCTAAATGTTTCTTGCTCAATTATCCAAACACCGTTGTATGGGTAATGTCATGAAATTTCTCTCCCCTTACCTAAAGGGTTTTCTACATTATCTCCTGTCGTGGATATTTTGCTCTACTTGTCCTTGGGAAGGATATACTCCTGAAATATGTGTTTAAACACATTTTACTTTCCATTGATCTGTTTAATCGGATAATCATATTAACCTTTCCATTGTATTGTTTAACCTTTCCAGTAATCTGACTTAACTGAGCAGTGGCATTTCCCTGCTTAGGTAAGCACCTTGTTGTACCACTCTGTCAGTAAGACCCTGTTACTATTGTTGATAGCATTCCGGTAACTGGCGATGGATGAGAACTATACCTATTGGTCCGCCTCGTTCAACGAAAGGTGAAAATGGTTCTCTTCATCCCTCGCCTTGGTACCGATGTTGTTGCCGACATAATCGACATGCTACTCTCCTCGACACGCCTTGCTATAGTGATCGTACAGGATGTCAGCCCCCTTTCTACTTTTAACCCACATGGTGGGCCCATAACCCACAGTTCCACAGGATCGAAACCTGACTCTCCTGTACAACCTGTTGTCAAAGATGTTCCTCGCGCGTGGCCTCGTATGCAATTCACGAGCCACATTCCTAGTGATCTATTCCAGTATCACACGCAATACTTATTCACGTTGCCCTGAAACCCTTTCACCTTCTGACTAGGCATCGAACGATTGCCTACCCGCTCGAAACTTCTCATGGTGCCTACTTACTTTGCTCTCGATATTGTCTTAAGTTTCCATTCGGGAGTTACTTCCCGCCACCATCCCCGATGTTATCAACCAGATAGTTAACCTTCCGGAGGTCCGTTTTTCTGAAGTTACCCCTTGTCCTTCATATGTACAATGAAAACTCCGAAGAAAGGATCATGACTTCATCATGATGACCTGAAACAGAGAAATGAAGACATCAACGTAATGGATCGACCTCTTCAAGGAGGATAATGAAGACCGAGAAGACCTGTTAGAATTTCATAACCAAATCCCTTCCCCTTACTCCCCTCCTAAATCTCGGGACGAGATTTATTGTAGTGGAGGAGAATTGTGACGCCCGGATAATTAAGCTACAGTAAACCTCTATTAATGATGCCACGTCACCTCGGATACAGTTGCTAATCTCACGTTAGTTCGAAATTCGATTCAAATTCAAATTTGAATTATAGTCAAACAGTAAAGGTTTCCAAATATTAAAACTAAAATGGTCGGGTTGTGCCAAATAATGCATAGGTAATTATGGTGGAGAAACCACACTTTTATAAAATGTTTAAATACTCTAAGATGAATAAAACAGTAGCAAGAACAATTATTTAAAGGATTTAAAATAAAATAAACGATTACAATCTATTTTATTTTAAGTGCCAAGTTAATTCTGGTAGTGGCATTATTACTAATACTATTTTAGGTGAACCTTACGTATTTTATAAAAGCTAAAATTTAATATAAAAGTATTAAAGAAATAAAAGAAAACAGAAAAAGGAAGATAAAAATAAAAGCAAAACTAACAAAAGGAGACCACCCCCTGGCTGTTCTGCCCAACTGGGCAACCAGGCCACCCGACCGGCCCAACCGACCCCTGCTTAACCCCCCACTCCCACCAAAACCTAACCCATGTTCCCCACTCCCCCCTCTCAGTCCACCCCCCTCGGTCCGATCTGGATCGGGATCCCGTCGATGCCCTCGAGAACCGTCGTCGCCTCGTCGTGCCAGACCGCCTCGCCTCCTCCCCAACGTGCTCCACCGACCTCCACATCGCGGGATCGAACCGTCGCCGCCCAAAACGCCATCGCCGCGGCCTGCCTCGTCGACGGCCACCTCACCGGACTGCCTCCTCGACGACGTCGTCCCCGTCTACCTCCCCACACCCCGCTGCCTAGTCCCCACGAACCGCGGTGAGGCCCGACCTCTCCTCCTCTCTCCGCACCCGTAATCCGCGCCATGCTAGACCGCCGTCTCGTCACGCCGTCCTGGTTGCCGAGCACCGCCACGCCCACCGTACATCACCGCCTCGCCCTCCACTCGTCCCGCGCCGTGGCTATCCCTTGCTCCTGATGCGGTCACCGCGCCCCTATGCTCGCCGCCTTGCTAAGTCCCACTGCTGCGCTGCTTTCGACCTGCCCTCCCGCGCCCTCCCCGCCTCGCCCCTTCCCACCTACGGCCGCGCCTCCGACTCGCCGATGCCCGCCACTACACGTTGTTCCCCGCGCTCGCGGCCACCTCCGGCGCCGGTGCCCCGGTGCTTCCCCTCGCCCGTGCCGGTTCGGGCGAGCACCCCCGACCGCGCCCGTTAAGCCCGCTCCAGTGGCCTATGTGCCACTGGCAACTGGGGCCCCTTGGAGTATGACAAGTGGGGCCCAGCCCCCTGGAACATTAAAAAAAGGGGATTACAAATAAATAAATATAAATTAATTAATTAAATTATATGAAATAATTAATTTAATTAACCCTGATTAGTTAACTAATTAAACCTAATTAATCTGCTAATAAAACCAACTAATGATATTTAGCCTGATATGTCAATGATAGGAGGCCCCACCCCATGTTGACCAGTCAAACATTGATCGTCAACTGGCCCCAACCCACATGTCAGCCCCTTGCGTACACTGCTGTACACAGGGCTGGGTACATTTAGCATTTACTATTTTGTGTCGAATTAATAATAATTTAGAAAATATTTTAAAACTTTTAAAATTAATATAAAATAATCCGTAACTCGGATGGAAAAACTTTGTACATGAAAGTTGCTTAGAACGACGAGACGAATCCGGTTTCGCAGCCCGTTCGGCCGTCACACATCCCTAACCTATCGAACACGCAACTTTCCCCCTCCGGTTCATCTGTCCGAAAACACGGAACACCGGGGATACTTTCCCGGATGTTTCCCCCTTCACCAGTATCACCTCCTACATAATTAGGTCACCTCTAGCACCGCGTATTGCCATGTTACGCTTTGTGATACTTTGATTGCTCTGTTATTTATTGTGTTCCCCCTCTGTTACTCCTTTCCGGTATACCCCGAGACTGCCGGCGACCCCCAGTTCAACTACGGTGTTGACGATCCCTCCTTGCCAGAGCAACCAGGCAAGCCCCCCCTTTGATCACCAGATATCGCCTATTCTTCTCTATACTGCTTGCATTAGATTAGTGTAGCATGTTTCTGCTTTCAGTTAATCCTATATCGCTGCATAGCTTTGTCCTTGCTACTACTGTTGTTACCTTTACCTGCTATCCTACTGCTTAGTATATGATGCTAGTGTTCCATCAGTGGCCCTACACTCTTGTCCGTCTGCCATGCTATACTACTGGGCTGTGATCACTTCGGGAGGTGATCACGGGCATATACTATATACTTTACACTATTACATTACCCGTGATACTGTTCGGAGATGGGGGCTGAAAGGACAGGTGGCTCCATCCCGGTAGAGGTGGGCCTGGGTTCCCGACGGCCCCCAATCTACTTTGTGGCGGAGCAGGCAGGTTGTGGCCACCTAGGAGAGAGGTGGGCTCGGCTCTGGTCGGCGTCATGGATACTTAACACGCTTAACGAGATCTTGGTATTTGATCTCAGTCCGCCATTTGGTCTATATGCACTAACCAACTAGGCGGGAACAGCTTATGGGCACTCGACGCCGTGGTATCACCGGCACTTCGTGACATCGATGGTGGCGGTACGCGGATTGGGTGGAGCACTGCTAGGCTAGGTCGCTTCGCCGCCCTCGCAGCGTCTTGGTGTGCTATGGGCGATGGGCCCAGACCCTGTCTTAGGTTTAGACCGGCGTCTGACCTCTCTGTTGTGCCTAGGTGGGGCTACGACGTGTTGATCTTCCGCGGCGGGCATGACCCGTAAAAGTGTGTCCGCCAAATGGGATCAAGCGTGTTGGGTTATGTGGTGCACCCTCAGGGAAGTTAATCTATTCGAATAGCCGTGATCTTGATAACAGGACGACTTGGAGTTGTACCTTGACCTTATGACAACTAGAACTGGATACTTAATAAAACACACCCTTCCAAGTGCCAGATACAACCCGGTGGTCGCTCTCTAACAGGGCATTGAGGAGGGGATCGCCGGGTAGGATTATGCTATGCGATGCTACTTGGAGGACTTCAGTCTACTCTCTTCTACATGCTGCAAGACGGAGGCTGCCAGAAGCGTAGTCTTCGACATGATTAGTTATCCCCCTCTTATTCTGGCATTCTGCAGTTCAGTCCACCGATATGGCCCTTTACACATATACCCATGCATATGTAGTGTAGCTCCTTGCTTGCGAGTACTTTGGATGACTACTCACGGTTGCCTTGTTCCCCCTTTTCCCCCTTTCTTTCCCCGATTGCTGCAACCAGACGATGGAGCCCAGGAGCCAGACGCCACCATCGACGACGACTCCTACTACCCCGGAGGTGCCTACTACTACGTGCCGACCGCTGACGAAAACCAGGAGTAGTTTATGAGGATCCCAGGCAGGAGGCCTGCGCCTCTTTCGATCTGTATCCCAGTTTGTGCTAGCCATCTTGGCAACTTGTTTAACTTACGTCTGTACTCAGATATTGTTGCTTCCGCTGACTTGTCTATGATCGAGCACTTGTATTCGAGCCCTCGATGCCCCTAGCTTGTATTATGATGCTTGTATGACTTATTTTATTTTTAGAGTTGTGTTGTGATATCTTCCCGTGAGTCCCTGATCTTGATCGTACACGTTTGCGTGTATGATTAGTGTACGATTGAATCGGGGGCGTCACATTACTGTAATTGAGCATAGTTATGAGAGTATCTAGGTATGATCATGTATATAGGCATCACATCCGAGACAAGTAGACCGACTCCTACCTGCATCTACTACTATTACTCCACTCATCGACCGCTATCCAGCATGCATCTAGAGTATTAAGTTAATGAAAACAGAGTAACGCCTTAAGCAAGATGACATGATGTAGAGGGATAAATTCATGCAATATGATAAAAACCCCATCTTGTTATCCTCGATGGCAACAATACAATACGTGTCTTGCTGCCCCTTCTGTCACTGGGAAAGGACACCGCAAGATTGAACCCAAAGCTAAGCACTTCTCCCATTGCAAGAACTACCAATCTAGTTGGCCAAACCAAACAGATAATTCGAAGAGACTTGCAAAGATAACCAATCATACATAAAAGAATTCAGAGAAGATTCAAATATTGCTCATAGATAATCTTGATCATAAACCCACAATTCATCGATCTCAACAAACACACCGCAAAAATAAGATTACATCGAATAGATCTCCACAAGAGAGGAAGAGAGAAAAAGCCATCTAGCTACTAACTATGGACCCGATGGTCTGAGGTAAACTACTCAGACTTCATCGGAGAGTCTATGATGATGTAGAAGCCCTCCGTGGTGGATTCCCCTTCCGGTGGAGCTTTGGAACAGGCCCCAAGATGGGATCTCGTGGATACAGAAAGTTGCGGCGGTGGAATTAGGTTTTTGGCTCCGTATCTTATTGTTCGGGGGTACGTAGGTATATATAGGAGGAAGGAGTACGTTGGTGGAGCAAAGGGGGGCCCACGAGGCAGGGGGGCGCGCCCTCCACCCTAGTGTCCACCTCCTTTCTTTCTTGACGGGTGGTCCAAGTCTCCTGGATCATATTTGGTGAGAAAATCGCGTTCCCGAAGGTTTTATTCCGTTTGGACTCCGTTTGATATTCCGTTTCTTCGAAACTCTGAAATAGGAAAAAATAGCAAATCTGGGCTGGGCCTTCGGTTAATAGGTTAGTCCCAAAAGTAATATAAAAGTGTAAAATAAAGCCCAATATGGTCCAAAATAGTAGATAATATAGCATGGAGCAATCAAAAATTATAGATACGTTGGAGACGTATCAAATTACGCCAATACCATATATATGCTGAACCATATATATGCTAGTATGACTACCTAGTAGACTTATCAACTATGATATATCCATGCATTGTTGACTACTATATATGAGTTTGTGAGATTGTGTGGTTATATTAAATGTGGTATTGTCGTTAATGTTTGTGAGATGGTTCTATGAACTTAGTTTATTTGCACTGTTGTCTTGATTTCCATGAATATTGCATCTGACTTCTTTTTATTATTTTTAATTTCTATTTACCTAGTTGTAGCGTGGGGAGAAAATAGGGCGCTACTACTATGTGATGATAGTAGTAGCGTTGGTAGAGAAAGAGGCTCTACTACTAAGTATTTTAGCTGCAGCGCTTGTTTAGAAACGCCATCGTTAAATAATAGTCAGAGCGCCCTAGCAGTAGCGCGGGTGCCCGCGCTACTGGTATGTAAAAAACCAGCGCCACTAGTAAGGTTTTCTCTAGTAGTGTATATATGAAACTTTACCTCTCGACCATTTCGAGACTTCTCATTATGTCTGTGATCTCATCCGGGACTCCGAACAACATTCGGTCACCAAATCACATAACTCGTATAATTCAAAATCGTCATCGAAACGTTAAGCGTGCGGACCCTATGGGTTTGAGAACTATGTAGACATGATCGAGTCACATCTCTGATCAATAACCAACAGCGAAACCTGTATGCTCATATTGGTTCCTACATATTCTACGAAGATCTTTATCTGTCAAACCGCAATGACAACACACATCATTCCCTTTGTCATAGGTATTTTACTTGCCCAAGATTCGATCGCTGGTATCTTCATACCTAGTTCAATCTCGTTACTGGCAAGTCTCTTTACTCATTCTGTAATGCATCATCCTGCAACTAACTCATTAGTCACATTTCTTGCAAGGCTTATCATGATGTGCATTACCGAGAGGGCCCAGAGATACCTCTCCGATACTCGGAGTGACAAATCCTAATCTCGATCTATGCCAACCCAACAAACACCTTCGGAGATACCTGTAGAGCATCTTTATAATCACCCAGTTACGTTGTGTCGTTTGATAGCACACAAGGTATTCCTCCGGTATCTGGGAGTTGCATAATCTCATAGTAAAAGGAATATGTATAAGTCATGAAGAAAGCAATAGCAATAAGACTTAACGATCATTATGCTAAGCTAACAGATGGGTCTTGTCCATCACATCATTCTCCTAATGATTGATCCCATTAATCAAATGACAACACATGTCTATGGCTTGGAAACTTAACCATCTTTGATTAACGAGCTAGTCTAGTAGAGGCTTACTAGGGACACTATGTTTTGTCTATGTATCCATACATGTATCAAGTTTTCGGTTAATACAATTCTAGCATGAATAATAAAAATTTATCATGATATAAGGAAATATAAATAACAACTTTATTATTGCCTCTAGGGCATATTTCCTTTAGTCTCCCACTTGCTCTAGAGTCAATAATCTAGTTCACATCGCCATGTGATTTAACACCAATAGTTCACATCACCATGTGATTAATACCCATAGTTCACATCACCATATGACCAACACCCAAAGGGTTTACTAGAGTCAGTAATCTAGTTCACATCGCCATGTGATTAACACCCAAAGAGTACTAAGGTGTGATCATGTTTTGCTTGTGAGAGAGGTTTAGTCAACGGGTGTGCCATATTCACATCCGTATGTATTTTGCAAATTTCTATGTCTACAATGCTCTGCACGGAGCTACTCTAGCTAAATGCTCCTACTTTAAATATATATCCAGATCGAGACTCAGAGTCATCCAGATTGGTGTCAAAGCTTGCATCAACGTAACTCTTTAAAACGAACTCTTTTATCACCTCCGTAACCGAGAAATATTTCCTTAGTCCTCTAAGGATAATTTTGACCGCTGTCCAGTGATCTACTCCTAGGTCACTATTGTACTCCCTTGTTAAACTCATGCTAAGGTATACAATAGGTCTGGTACACATCATGGCATACTTTATAAAACCTATGGCTGAGGCATAGGGAATGACTTTCATTCTCTCTCTATCTTCTGCCATGGTCGGGCTTTGAGTTTTACTCAACTTCACACCTTGCAACACAGGCAAGAACCCTTTCTTTGGCTGATCCATTTTGAACTTCTTCAAAATCTTTTCATGGTATGTGCTTTATGAAAGTCCTATTAAGCGTCTCGGTCTATCCCTATAGATCTTGATGCCCAATATATAAGTAGCTTCACCGAGGTCTTTCATTGAAAAATTCTTATTCAACTATCCTTTTATGCTATCTAGAAATTCTATATCATTTACAATCAACAATATGTCATCCACATATAATATCAGAAATACTACAGAGCTCCCACTCACTTTCTTAAAATACAGGCTTCACCATAAGTCTGTATAAAACCATATGCTTTGATCACCTTATCAAAGCGTATATTCCAACTCTGTGATGCTTGCACCAGTCCATAGATGGATCACTGGAGTTTGCATACTTTGTTAGCACCTTTAGGATCGACAAAACCTTCTGGTTGCATCATATACAAGAAATCCATTAAGGAATGTAGTTTTAACATCCATCTGCAAGATTTCATAAAATGTGGCAATTGCTAACATGATTCGGACAGACTTAAGCATCGCTACGAGTGAGAAAATCTCATCGTAGTCAGCACCTTGAACTTGTTGAAAACCTTTTGTGACAAGTCGAGCATTGTAGATAGTAACACTAACATTAGCGTCCGTCTTCGTCTTGAAGATCCATTTATTATCAATGGCTTGCCGATCATCAGGCAAGTCCACCAACGTCCACACTTTGTTCTCATACATGGATCATATCTCAGATTTCATGGCCTCAAGCCATTTTGTGGAATCTGGTCTCATCATCGCTTCCTCATAGTTCATAGGTTTGTCATGGTCTAGTAACATGACTTCTAGAACAGGACTACCGTACCACTCTGGTGTGGAACGTGCTTTGGTTGACTTACGAGGTTCGGTACTAACTTGATCTAAAGTTTCATGATCATTACCATTAGCTTCCTCTCTAGTTGGTGTAGGCATCACATGAACGGTTTTCTGTGATGAGCTACTTTCCAATTCGAGAGAAGGTACAATTACCTCATTAGGTTCTACTTTCCTCCCACTCACTTCTTTCGAGAGAAACTCCTTCTCTAGAAAGGATCCATTCTTAGCAACAAAGATCTTGTCTTCGAATCTATGATAGAAGGTGTACCCAATAGTTTCTCTTGGGTATCCTATGAAGACGCACTTCTCCGATTTGGGTTCGAGCTTATCAGGCTGAAGCTTTTTCACATAAGCATCGCAATCCCAAACTTTAAGAAATGACAGCTTAGGTTTCTTGCCAAACTACAATTCATACGGTGTCGTCTCAACGAAGTTAGATGGTGCCCTATTTTACGTGAATGCAGCTGTCTCTAATGCATAACCCCAAAATGATAGTGGTAAATCAGTAAGAGACATCATAGATCGCACCATATCTAATAAAGTACAGTTACGATGTTCAGACACACCATTACGCTATGGTGTTCCAGGTGGCATGAGTTGTGAAACTATTCCACATTGTTTTAAATGAAGTCCAAACTCATAACTCAAATATTCGCCTCCGTGATCAGATCGTAGAAACTTTATTTTCTTGTTACGATGATTCTCAACTTCACTCTAAAATTCTTTGAACTTTTCAAATGTTTCAGACTTGTGTTTCATTAAGTAGATATACCCATATCTACTCAAATCATCTGTGAAGGTCGGAAAATAACGATACACGCCGCGAGCCTCAACACTCATTGGACCGCATACATTAGTATGTATTATTTCCAATAAGTCAATGGCTCGCTCCATTGTTCTGGAGAACGGAGTCTTAGTCATCTTGCCCATGAGGCATGGTTCGCAAGCATTAAATGATTCTTATTCAAGTGATTCTAAAAGTCCATCCGCACGGTGTTTCTTCATGCGCTTTACACCAATATGACCTAAACGGCAATGCCACTAGTATGTTGCAGTATCATTATCAACTTTGCATATTTTGGCATAAATATTATGTATATGTGTATCACTACGATCGAGATTCAATAAACCATTCACCTTGGGTGTATGACGACAGAAGGTTTTATTCATGTACACAGAATAACAATTATTCTTTGACTTAAATGAATAACCCTATTGCAATAAACATGATCCAATCATATTCATGCTCAACGCAAACACCAAATAACTTTTATTTTTGGTTCAACACTAATCCCGAAGGTAAAGGGAGTGTGCGATGGTGATCTTATCAACCTTGGAATCACTTCCAACACACATCGTAACCTCGCCCTCAACTAGTATCTGTTCATTTTGCAACTCCTCTTTCGAGTTACAAATCTTTGCAACTGAACCGGTATCAAATACCGAGGGGCTACTATGAACACTAGTAAAGTACACATCAATAACATGTATATCGAATATACCTTTGTTCACTTCGCCATCCTTCATATCCTCCAAGTATTTGGGGCAGTTCCGTTTCCAGTGACCATTTCCTTTGTAGTAGAAGCACTCAGTTTTAGGCTTGGGTCTAGCTTTGGGCTTCTTCACGAGAGTGACAACTTGTTTGTCATTCTTGAAGTTCCCTTTCTTTCCCTTGCCCTTTTTCTTGAAACTAGTGGTCTTGTTAACCATCAACACTTGATGCTATTTCTTGATTTCTACCTTCGCTGATTTCAGCATCATGAAGAGCTTGGGAATCGTTTTCATCATCCCTTGCATTTTATAGTTCATCACGAAGTTCTAGTAACTTGGTGATAGTGACTAGAGAACTCTTTCAATCACTATCTTATGTGGAAGATTAACTCCCACTTTATTCAAGGGATTGTAGTACCCAGACATTCTGAGCACATGATCGCTAGCTGATCTATTCTTCTCCATCTTGTAGGCAAAGTACTTGTTAGAGGTCTCATACCTATTAACACGGGAATGAGTCTGAAATATCATTTTCAGCTCTTGGAACATATCATATGCTCCATGGTGTTCAATTTTTTTGATGTCCCGGTTCTAAGCCGTAAAGCATGGTGCACTAAGCTATCAAGTAGTCATCATACCGAGCTTATAAATGTTCATAACGTCTGCATATGCTCCTGCAATAGGTCTGTCACCTAGCGGTGATCAAGGACATAATTCTTCTGTGCAGCAATGAGGATAATCCTCAGATCAAGGACCCAGTCCGCATCATTGCTACTATCATCTTTCAACTTAGTTTTCTCTAGGAACATATCAAGAATAAAATAGGGGAGCTATACGCGAGCTATTGATCTACAACATAGATATGCAAATATTATCAAGACTAAGTTCATGATAAATTAAGTTCAGTTAATCATATTACTTAAGAACTCCCACTTATATAGATATCCCTCGAGTCATCGAAATGATCACGTTATCCATATCAACTAAACCATGTCTGATCATCACATGAGATGGAGTAGTTTTCAATGGTGAACATCTCTATGTTGATCATATCTACTATATGATTCACGTTCGACCTGTCTCCAATGTTCCGAGGCCATGTCTGTACATGCTAGGCTCGTCAAGTTTAACCCGGGTATTCCACATGTGCAAAACTGTCTTGCACCCGTTGTATGTGAACGTAGAGCTTATCACACCCGATCATCACGTGGTGTCTCGGCACGACGAACTGTTGCAATGGTGCATACTCAGGGAGAACACTTATACCTTGAAATTTTAGTGATGGATCATCTTATAATGCTACTGCTGTACTAAGCAAAATAAGATGCATAAAAGACAAACATCACATGCACTCAAAATATGTGACATGATATGGCCATCATCATACTTTGGTCTCCATCTCCAAAGCACAGTCATGATCTCCATCGTAGTGTCGTTGTCGTCTCGCCAACTATTGCTTCTACAACTATCGCTACCGCATAGTTATAAAGTAAAGCAATTACATGGCGATTGCATTTCATACAATAAAGTGACAACCATAAGGCTCCTGCCAGTTGTCGATAACTTTTACAAAACATGATCATCTCATACAATAACTTATATAACATCATGTCTTGACCATATCACATCACAACATGCCCTGCAAAAACAAGTTAGACGGCCTCTACTTTGTTGTTGCAAGTTTTACGTGGCTGCTACGGGCTTCTAGCAAGAACCGTTCTTACCTACGTATCAAAACCACAATGATATTTCGTCAAGTGTCCTGTTTTAACCTTCAACAAGGACCGGCCGTAGTCAAATTCAATTCAACTAAAGTTGGAGAAATAGACACCCGCCAGCCATCTTTATGCAAAACAAGTTGCATGTCTGCCGGTGGAACCGGTCTCATGAATGTGGACATGTAAGGTTGGTCCGGGCTGCTTCATCCAGCAATACCGCCGAATCAAAATAAGACGTTGGTGTTAAGCAGTATGACTATTATCGCCGAAAACTGTTTGTGTTCTACTCGTGCATATCATCTATGCATGGACCTGGCTCAGATGCCACTGTTGGGGAACATAGCATGCAACTTCAAAATTTTCCTATGCTCACGCAAGATCTATCTAGGATATGCATAGCAACGAGAGGGGAGAGTGTGTCCATGCATCCTCGTAGACCGAAAGCGGAAGCGTTAGGTTAACGCGGTTGATGTTGTCGAACGTCTCGTGATCTAACCGATCAAGTACCGAACGTATGGCACCTCCAAGTTCAACACATGTTCAGCTCGATGACGTCCCTTGAACTCTTGATCCAGCAAAGTGTCGAGGGAGAGTTCCGTCACCACAACGGCGTGGTGACAGTTATGGTGAAGTGATCCACGCAGGGCTTCGCCTAAGCACTACGTGAATATGACCGGAGGCGTAAACTGTGGAGGGGGGCGCCGCACACGGCTAACAATGTTTGTTGTGTGTTCTAGGCGCCCCCTCCCCACATATATATAGGTGGGAGGGGGATGGGGATAGCCATGGGGCGCCCCAAGTAGGAGGAATCCTACTTGGGGGCCTCTTCCAATTCTGCCTCCCCCTTTCCTTATCTCCGGAGGGGGGAAGGAAAGAGGGGAGAGGGGAAAGGAAGGGGGAATCCTATTTCCTCTATTTCCTTTCCTCCTCCCCTTTTACTTTCTCCACTTAGGCTGGCCCATATAGGGGCGCACCAGCCCCTTAGGGGCTGGTATGTCCCGCCCTTGGCCCAATAAGGCCCATATCTTTGCCGGGTGCCGGAACCCCTTCCGATGACCCGATACGTACCCGGTACCCCCATAACGCTTCCGGTGTCCGAATACTATCATCCTATATATGAATCTTTACCTCTCGACCATTTCGAGACTCCTCATCATGTCCGTGATCTCATCCTGGACTCCTAACAACATACGGTCACCAAATCACATAACTCATATAATACAAAATCGTCATCGAAACATTTAGCATGCGGACCCTACGGATTCGAGAACTATGTAGACATGATCGAGACACATCTTTGATCAATAACCAACAGTAGAACCTGGATGCTCATATTGGTTCCTACATATTCAACAAAGATCTTTATCAGTCAAACCGCGATGACAACATACGTCGTTCCTTTGTCATCGGTATTTATTTGCTCGAGATTCGATCATTGGTATCTTCATACCTAGTTCAATCTCATTACTGGCAAGTCTCTTTACTCGTTCTGTAATGCATCATCCCGCAACTAACTCATTAGTCACAGTGCTTGCAAGGCTTATCATGATGTGCATTACCGAGAGGGCCCAGAGATATCTCTCCGATACTCGGAGTGACAAATCCTAATCTCGATCTATGTCAACCCAACAAACACCTTCGAAGATACTATAGAGCATCTTTATAATCACCTAGTTACGTTGTGACGTTTGATAGCACATAAGGTATTCCTCCGGTATCCGGGAGTTGCATAACTCATAGTTAAGTGATGAGGAAAGCAATAGCAATAAAACATAACGATCATTATGCTAAGCTAACGTATGGGTCTTGTCCATCACATCATTGTCCTAATGATGTGATCCTGTTAATCAAATGACAACACATGTCTATGGCTAGGAAACTTAACCATCTTTGATTAACGAGCTAGTCTAGTAGAGGCTTACTAAGGACACTGTGTTTTGTCTATGTATCCATACATGTATAAGGTTTCCGGTTAATACAATTCTAGCATGAATAATAAACATTTATCATGATATAAGGAAATATAAATAACCTTTATTATTGCCTCTAGGGCATATTTCCTTTATAAAATGCATCAATTGCTAACATGATTCGAACAGACTTAAGCATCGCTACGGGTGAGAAAGTCTCATCGTAGTCGACTCCTTGAACTTGTCGAAAACCTTTTACGATAAGTCAAGCTTTGTAGACAGTAATATTACCATCAGCATCAGTCTTCTCCTTGAAGATCCATTTATTCTCTATGGCTGGCCGATCATCGGGCAAGTCCATGAAAGTCCACACTTTGTTCTCATACATGGATCCTATCTCAGATTTCATGGCCTCAAGCCATTTACCGGAATCTGGGCTCATCATAGCTTCTTCATAGTTCGTAGGTTCGCCATGGTCTAGTAACATGACTTCCAGAACAGGATTACCTTACCACTCTTGTGCGGATCGTGCTCTGGTTGACCTACGAGGTTCAGTAGTAACTTAATCTGAAGTTTCATGATCATCATTGTCAGTGTCAAAACCGGCGGATCTCGGGTAGGGGGTCCCGAACTGTGCGTCTAGGCGGATGGTAACAGGAGACAAGGGACACGATGTTTTTACCCCGGTTCGGGCCCTCTCGATGGAGGTAATACCCTACTCCTGCTTGATTAATATTGATGATATGGGTAGTACAAGAGTAGATCTACCACGAGATCAAGGAGGCTAAACCCTAGAAGCTAGCCTATGGTATAAGTGTTGTTCGTCCTACGGACTAAAACCCTCCGGTTTGTATAGACACCGGATAGGTTAGGGTTACACAGAGTCGGTTACAATGGTAGGAGATCTACATATCCGTATCGCCAAGCTTGCCTTCCACGCCAAGGAAAGTCCCATCCTACACGGGACGAAGTCTTGAATCTTGTATCTTCATAGTCTTGGAGTCCAGCCGTGATGATAGTTCGCTATCCGGACACCCCCTAGTCCAGACTCCTCAAGAGCCCTCGAACCAGGCTTCAATGACAACGAGTCCGGCGCATATTGTCTTCGGCATTGCAAGGCGGGTTCCTCCTCCGAATACTTCATAGAAGGTTTTGAACACCAAGATAGTGTCTGCTCTGCAAAACAAGTTCCACATACCACCGTGAGAGAATAACTTTCGCATATCTGCTGGCGACGTATTCATGACATGACATCACACCACGGCCAGGCCTTTATATGAATCATTTTTTACCGTTCCACCTTAATGCATTTAGCGAGGCGGTTTCCTTGGCATGTCTTATCAAAGCATAGATCGTGCGCCCTTATTCCGGGATTCTCATCAATACGGACGTGGGTAACCCATCTGCGCCATTGATTACGGCGCTTGGGAAATAAGCGAGTTTTACCAGGCTGGTGGGGGACGATAGCTTCGTCTCATTCATATAAGGGGATAAGGATCCACCTTTTCACCCACGCCTTCTTCCTCCTTTGCTTATCCATTTCCGTGCACTCGAGCTCCAGCGCCCAAGTCCGCACATCCCACCTCAACCTTTCTCCAACCATGTCAGGAGCGGGAGGCAGGTGGATGGCCTCCTCTGTCACGGAGGGGCACATCACAAGACTGCGGGAGGCCGGATACTTGTCCGGCGACGTCGCGCACTGGCTGCCTGATGCGGGGTAGCTTATTCCAACCCCCGGGCCCCATGAGAGGGTGGTGTTTCTCCCCCACTTCCTCCGCGGACTAGGTTTTCCACTTCACCCATTTGTCCGGGGGCTCATGTTCTACTACGGCCTGGACTTCCACGACCTGGCCCCGAATTTCATCCTCAACATCTCGGCATTTATCGTCGTGTGCGAGGCCTTCCTCTGCATCCAGCCCCACTTCGGCTTATGGTTGAAGATCTTCAACGTCCAATCAAGGTAGTGGGCGGTCAGCCGGAGTGCGGAGGTGCCATGGTTGGCAAGATGGCCAAAGTCCTATGGCTCGAGGGCGCCTTTGTGGAGACAATAAAGGGGTGGCAATCAGGGTGGTTCTATATCACCGAGCCACGCGACCCCGAATGGGTGGCGGCCCCCGAATTCAGAACTGGCTTCCCAACACGGCTCTCGTCATGGAAAGAGACGGGCCTGACGTGGGGGAATTCGGACGAGCTATCCGGACTCCAAACATGCGTCCGCAACCTGGTGGACAAGAATCTCAAGCTTGTCGACGTAATCCGGTGATGCTCATCCGCCGGATTCTTCCATGCCAACAACGGGCCTTTAATTTGTGGGAGTTCGATCCGGCACAACAACATCAATTTGAGCGGCTCTTCGACACTACGCACGAAGATGCCTGGAAGGTGCTGTTCAAGGGCGCCGAAGCCCCCGCATCCGCTAACAAAGATCGCGGATACAGCTCGCGGCGTCAAGCCGGCGAGGTAAGTTATTTTACCCTTTACGGGACTCTTTTTTCATAGATTTGACTCTATATGGGATCTAAAACTCCCTAATCTTTGATAGGATTGGCTGAAGACGTCCGGACAGATTAACTGTTCGGCTCCTTTGCCAGAAGACCCAGCGGACGCCCGATTGACGGGGCTGCTGGCTCCGGTACCCCATGTGGTGCCGGAGAAGAAGGCCAAGAAGGAGGCTACGGGAACTCGAAGGAGTTCCCGACGCCAAGTATCGCTGAATCTGGGCGTAATCTTCTCCCGAGGACGAGGAGGAAGAAAGGCGGCTCCTCCCCAGCGGGGAGGAGAGGAAAAGGAAGGCCGCCTAACCGGGAGGCCGGAGGGTCCAAGAAGGGAAGAACCCTTCCTCCGGACTTCTCCACCAACGCCGATAGCGACGAGGAGGATTGGCCAACAAGGGCCAAGCCTGGCGAGATCGTAAGTGTCCGGATACCCATGACTTTTTAATTATTGCATAGTGTTCTCTAATGTCGAACAATCATGCAGCCCGCCCAAGAGCGAGCTAGCCGCTTCGACGAGCGGGTCCCTGGGTTCGTCGAAAATGGAGAGTACTTCGCTTCCGACCGCCTCCTCGCCCCACGCTGCGGACGACGCCGAGGTGGCGCCCCAAGGGGGGCCTGGTCAAGAGGAGGTGGCGCAAGAGCAGCCACAAGGCAACCTCCCGGACTCCAGGCGCATGGGGGGCAAGACCCCCAGGGGCTCTAAGCACGACCCTTGTCCGGACTCCATGCCGGAACCTTCAGCGGTTCCGAGTCCGCAAGCGGTCCCTTCGTAAGAAGGGTAAGACGCCGGTGTCCTCCGTCCAACCGGAGGCACCCGATAGCTTACTGGATGCGCTTAACGGCGCTTCCATCGAGGAGGAGCACCGCACTGTTATGAGTGCGGTGATCCGGACAGTTCAGTCCACCAAGAGCGGACTGACCGAAGCCTGTACCAGCCTTCTAACAGGCTTTGAGGTAAGTTTAGAATATGTGAAAATATTACTGCATAGACAGTAGCCCCTGATGCTTAGTTTGGTGTTCGGAAAGAAAAGCCGGACTAAGGATCTAAAAAGATATACGCATGAGTCTAACATAAGCATGTCAATATGGGAATGCAGGGCTGCCGACCTCTGCCAGACCGATCATGGAGGTCAATGCATCAAGGTAACCTCGAGCGGTCCGAGAACGAGCTCGGACAAGCCAAGAAGAAGCTCGAGGACAAGGAAGGTAAGTAATACCTTATTAAAGAAATACCTTATAGAAAAGGTTTTGGTTGCAAAAATAACAGAATAACATGGAGTGCAGTAGGGCCACGAACGAGGTGGCGACCACAAGGAAGCGGTGCCCGTGGCCGAAAACAAAGTGGCCGCGGAGCGCACCGAGCGAGAGAAGGGGGAGGCGCAGCTGGCCAAGGTACGACAAGAGCTCCAAGATCTCGTGGAAAAACACGAGAGTTTGGAGCGTGACTCGAAGACTCGAGAGTCCGAGCTTGCCTCGGCTCTTGAGAGTGCCAAAGCTGCTAAGGCCGAGGCCCAAAAAGCCCTCCAAGAAATTGAATCATTAAAGAAGATAGCGGCGGGTAAGACATTCTTTATGCAAAGCAAGCAGAATTACCTATTACTTACCAGGATTCGGAGCTCTCCAGGAGCGTTCGCAGATTTGCCCCATAGTGCGTCTGATGCTGCCGCATTCTACCGCGCCAAGGAGGGGAGCTCGACGGAAAAGGTGTTCTGGTCTCGGTATCGAGGCGGACATCCGTGCCCTGAGCGACTAGCTGAAGCAGCTGGTCGAGCTCCACAAGGTCGCCGAGCAGGCCATGAAGGGCCTTATAGCGCGGATGTGGCCATTGGAGGCCATGCCTGGGAGCTACTTCGGTTTAGTGCAGTGGCTGGTGCACGCCTGTCCACGGATTGAAGTCATCAAGCGCTCCGTCTGCATCGAAGGTGTCCGTCGGGCCCTTGCCCGTGCTAAAGTGCACTGGGGCAAGCTGGATGCGGAGAAGCTTGTGACGGACGGGCCACCGAAGGGCAAGGAGCATCGCACACCGAAATGTACTATGAGGGCCTCTCAAGGGTGCCCACTAATAGCGGATGAGTGCTCCGGAGATGTAATATTTGAATAGACTCGCATTTGTTATCCTATACGCTGAAAACTTGTTCATATGCACTAAGCAACGCTTGTTAATTTAAAATATTACCTTCTGTGCAGCCGTTTATCAAATTTGAGAGATGGCAAGTCGTTATTTCAAACCCCATGCCACGAGTGCGGGGTGTTCGATAAAATTGAGCACTCTTGTTCCCATTCTTGGGTCCATCTAGGAGGCGCTCAACACAACGAACAAGGCAACCGGACTTATAATGCTTGAACACTCTCACTTAGCCATAGAATTCTATAATTTTAAATTTGGTGAAGCCCCTAGTATTCGAAGACCGAGTTCAGGCGCTATCCACGCCTTGGCGGACAATTCCGGTTCCTCGCTCTAAGCGGTATAAGTCTTTAGGGACCCAAAAACCTCTCGAACAGCGACCGACTCTCGCCTCTATCATGACTGCCGCTTTTAGCTTTCTCCACCGAGGTGCTCGACCCATCTCAATCGGGGCACAATCGCAGTGGTTCTGCCGGTGCTACCTTAGCCGATATAGCGGAACGTAAGGTACCAAAACACGGAGCCGGAAAACCCAACTATTGACCCAAGACATGATTCGAGCCGATTCATATAATGCTATAAGTTCGGGTGCCGCACTTGTGAAAGTGTTCGGACTTACCACACCATAATTTTGGGATACTTAAGCCCCTGGTGTATTGGCCGTACCAAAGTGTACGGTTGCAACATGTCGTGAAATGAACATATATATAGATAAAGAACAGAGTGCAATAATAGGCAAAAGCTATGCATTGTTTATTCAAAAAGGTACTACAATGAAAGCAGAATGATACAAATAGTGCGATAAGCAAGGGATGGGACTATCTAACATGTCCCCCTCCAGGGGTAAGCTGCGAGATGGTATGTAAAACAGGTATAATGCTCGTAATAGAGACCACCTGGACACTTGACGTGGCTTTCTGCTTCCCTAGCTGTTGCATCGTGAGTTCGGCGATTCTAGTGCCGGACAGGACTTCTGGAAGGCGGAGTCCTGAGAGTAAGAAAAAAGAAAGAAGAAAAAGAATGACACAATCGGGAGCCCCCGATGCGGTCGAGCCGCATTCTTGGCGTGCCGTGGTCATGCCCATCCTCATATGCCCATGGTATCTCCAGAGCATAATTATGTACGCGTAATACTAGCTTCGCAATTTCGCGAGGGCTGGAGTTGGGGCCGGATTTGCTACGCGTGCTTGAATCGTGCCAGGCGGTCTTGTTGTAGGTTACTTCGGGCGCGCTTGACAGTGTCCGGACGCTTAGTGGCCGGGCTCGAGAATTGCTGTGAGAGGCTGCTTTGTACCTCCGCCGCGAGGGCCGCCATGTGCTCCTTCGTTCGGAGAGAGCGTTCGGTGTTTCCGTTGACCGTGATTACTCCCCGAGGGCCTGGCATCTTGAGCTTGAGGTATGTGTAGTGCGGCACCGCATTGAATTTTGCAAATGCGGTTCGTCCGAGCAAAGGTATGATAGCGGCCATGAATGGGACGATGTCGAAGATTAACTCTTCGCTTCGAAGTTATCCGGGATCCGAAGACCACTTCGAGTGTAATCGAGCCCGCATAACCGCCTCTACACCCGGTATGACGCCTTTAAAGGTCGTCTTTGTAGGTTTAACCCTTGAGGGTCTATGCCCATTTTGGCGCACCGTATCCTGATAAAGTAGGTTCAGTTGCTGCCGCCGTCCATCGTGACTATGGTTAGGTGAAATCCACAATAATTGGGTCAAGAACCAATGCGGCAAAACCGCCGTGATTTAATGCTAGTGGGGTGGTCCTTCGATCGAAGGTGATCGGGCAGGAAGACCATGGGTTGAACTTTGGGGCGACTGGCTCCATCGCATATACGTCCCTTAGTGCATGCTTCCGCTCCCTTTTAGGTATGTGGGTTGCGTATATCATGTTCACCGTCCGCACTGGTGTGGGAAAACCCTTCGTCCTCTATTGTTCGGGCGTCGGGCTCTTCCTCGTCATCGCTATGCAGCCCCTTGTCATTGAGTTCGACACTTAACTTGCTCGCTTGCTTGAACACCCAACAATCCTCACAGGTGTGATTGGCTGGTTTTTGGGGTGCCATGTATCCGCACAAGCGATCGAGTATTCGGTCCAAGTTGGATGGGCCCCGGTATTTCTTTTGAATGGCTTCTTCCACGACCGGTTTAGAGCCTCAATCCGGCATTGACGGCCGTATCTTGATGTATCGCCGTTAATGCGGCGCTTTGTTCTTGTTATGACGCCGACCTGCCATTGCTGTCCTTGGTATCCGAACTATCGTGGTCTTAGGCCAAGTTGTTGCTTCTAGCTAGCTAGCTGTCCTCTCCCGCACAAAAGCGGGTCATGAGTGTTGTGAGGGCTGCCATGGATTTCGCTTTTCCTGTCCTAGGTGCCGCAAGCTACTCGTCATGATGTTATGTTTGAAGGCTGCAAGGGCCTCTGCATCCGCATACCAACGATTTGATTTTTCTTTGTGAGGAACCGTGTCCAGAATTGTCTGGCCGATTCTTCTGGCTGCTGAATTATGTGGCTAAGGTCATCGGCGTCTGTGGTCGCATATATGTGCCTGGAAGTTATCAAGGAATGCGGCTTCCAGGTCCTCCCAACAACCAATTGATTCTGCTGGCAAGCTGTTGAGCCAATGCCGAGCTGGTCCTTTAAGCTTGAGTGGGAGGTATTTGATGGCATGTAGATCATCACCGCAGGCCATGTGGATATGGAGGAGGTAGTCCTCGATCCAGACCGCAGGATCTGTGGTACCATCGTATGATTTGATGTTTACGGGTTTAAAGCCCTCAGGGATTTGATGATCCATTACTTCATCTGTGAAGCATAGTGGGTGTCTTGGCGCCTCAGATTGGGCTATATCACGACGTAGCTCATATGAGCTTTTTCATCGTGTTCGCCCGCCGGGTTTGTCAGTATCCGCGCGACGGTAATCATCCCGCGTCGTTACGCCCACGCGATCCGTAGATCGATCTTGTATGTTTTGCCTTATCCTCCAATATATCTCGCAAGTCCGCGCGCTTTTCCCGTGCCTTGGTACTTTTTGAGCGGCGTCGGGGTGTGGCTTGAGCGGAGGGCCGAGAGGCTTCTCTGTCGCAGCCACGGGGTGGCCGGTCTGCCATGTCGTGCGCTCGTGACTTGGGTGCTTCCTCCTCTGATCGAGGCAACGGCCTATGTTTGGAGTAGCTTTTGGAGGGGCATTCGAGTTCGTACTCTTCGACTGCAAGGACTTCAGTCCATCTGTCAGCTAGCAGGTCTTGATCAGCTCTAAGCTGTTGCTGCTTTTTCTTGAGGCTGCTTGCCGTTGCTATATGCCTGCGTTTGAAATGCTCCTATTCAAGGGATCCTCGTGCACGACAAATTCAGTAGTCGCCGAGGCTTGCCTCATCTTCGGAGGGAGGCGATAATTATTGTCCTCGACCTCTCTTTCTGCTGCACTATCGTGCGGACTTGCTTCTCCCTCCTCCGTGGCCGAGTCCCGCCGAGGGGTTCTCTTCGCACCGTCTCCGGGTGTTATTATCTCCGTGCGGAATCACCGCTTTTGCCGTGGCGGGATTTAGAGCGGCGCCACGACGCCGGGCGCTTGTTGCTTCTTGGAGGGTCATCCTCCGTTGTTCCATCGCTGCTCCCATCTTTTGGGATATCCACCATGTATATGTCATATGACGAGGTGGCCTTCCAAAGGCCCTCGTAGGTGCCGGGTCTTGGTCGCCTCCGCGCCGCCGTCCATACCGCCGACGCCTTCGGAGTCGAAGTCGAGCATGTCGGTTAAATCATCGACAGTGGCTACAAAGGGGGTGGTGGGTGGGCGTTGAATTTCGTCGTCCGTATCCCAACCTTCCTGTCCGCAGTCCGGCCAGGGATCTCCGGATAAAGAGAGAGACTTTAGAGAATTCAGAATGTCGCCAAAGGGCGAGTGCTGAAAGATGTCCGCGGTAGTGAAATCCATAACGGGCGCCCAATCACATTCGATTGGCAGGGGCGCGGAGGGTTCGGAGTCTGGAGAGGAGTCCGGCACCCTGGAGTCGAGGTCTTCGCAAAGGACAGGGATGGAGTTGGCTCAATCGCCGTAGAGATTATAGCCCCCGAGGCGGCGTCCAACCACTCGTCCTCGGTCGGGGAATCCGGCTCCGGATTAAGGGTCGAGCGAAGCCGGTGCGGCCTCCGTGGCAATCGCTCGGCCGCAGAGCTAGATCATGCCCATTGAGACAAAGGCGCATCGCTTGGTCGCGGCTCGAATCCGTCAAGATCAAGTCTCTCCGGATATCGGCCGATAGTTCAAACTTCCAAATCTGACCTGATGGCTGTGGGCGAAGCTTTCGATCTGCTCCAGATGGCCTGCTTAATTGGCCCGCAGCAAAGCCACCGAATCATTTAAGATCTGTCCGGGGAGAAAAGTCTCACCCTGGACCGCATTGTTGTTGACGATCGAAGGAGCCATCGGGACTATTGGTGACGACACAGAGGAACTCTCAATGAAAGCACCAATGTCGGTGTCAAAACCGGCGGATCTCGGGTAGGGGGTCCCGAATCGTGCGCCTAGGCGGATGGTAACAGGAGACAAGGGACACGATGTTTTTACCTAGGTTCGGGCCCTCTCGATCGAGGTAATACCCTACTCCTGCTTGATTAATATTGATGATATGGGTAGTACAAGAGTAGATCTACCACGAGATCAAGGAGGCTAAACCCTAGAAGCTAGCCTATGGTATGATTGTTGTTCGGCCCCACGGACTAAAACCCTCCGGTTTATATAGACACCGGATAGGTTAGGGTTACATGTAGTCGGTTACAATGGTAGGAGATCTACATATCCGTATCGCCAAGCTTGCCTTACACGCCAAGGAAAGTCCCATCCTGACACGGGACGAAGTCTTCAATCTTGTATCTTCATAGTCTTGGAGTCCGGCCGTGATGATAGTTCGGCTATCCGGACACCCCCTAGTCCAGGACTCCCTCAATCATCATCAGCTTCCTCTCTAGTTGGTGTAGGCATCACGGGAACGATTTTCTATGATGAGCTACTTTCCATTTCAAGAGAAGGTACAATTACCTCATCAAGTTCTACTCCCCCCCCACTCACTTCTTTCGAGAGAAACTCTTTCTCTAGAAAGTTTACATTCTTGGCAACAAAGATCTTGCCTCTGGATCTGTGATAGAAGGTGTACCCAATTGTTTCGTTAGGGTATCCTATGAAGATGCACTTCTCCGATTTGGGTTTGAGCTTATCAGGCTGAAGCCTTTTGACATAAGTGTCGCAACCCCAAACTTTGAGAAACGACAGCTTCTGGCCAAACCACAGTTCATACAGTGTCGTATCAATGGATTTACAGGGTGCCCTATTTAACGTGAATGCAGCTGTCTCTAATGCATAACCCCAAAACGATTGCAGTAAATCGGTAAGAGACATCATAGATCGCACCATATATAATAAAGTACGGTTATGATGTTTGGACACGCCATTACGCTATGATGTTCCAGGTGGCGTGAGTTGTGAAACTATTCCACATTGTTTTAAATGAAGGCCAAACTCGTAACTCAAATATTCACCTCCGCGATCATATCATAGAAACTTCATTTTCTTGTTACGATGATTCTCCACTTCACTATGAAATTCTTTGAACTTTTCAAATGTTTTAGACTTGTGTTTCATTAAGTAGATATACCCATATCCACGCAAATCATCTGTGAAGGTCAGAAAATAACGATACCCGCCACGTGCCTCAACACTCATCTTACCGCATACATCGGTATGTATTATTTCCAGTAAGTCATTCGCTCGCTCCATTGTCACGGAGAATGGAGTTTTAGTCATCTTGCCCATGAGGCATGGTTCGCAAGTATCAAATGATTCATAATCAAGTGATTCCAAAAGTCCATCTATATGGAGTTTCTTCATGCACTTTACACCAATATGACCTAAATGGCAGTGCCACAAATGTGCTGCACTATCATTATCAACTTTATCACCACAATCGAGATTCAACAAAAATAGACCACTCTTCGAGGGTGCATTACCATAAAAGATATTACTCATATAAATAGAACAACCATTATTCTTTGATTTAAATGAATAACCATCTCGCACTAAACTAGATCCAGCTATAATGTTCATGCTCAACGCTGGCACCAAATAACAATTATTCAGGTCTAAAACTAATCCCTAAGGTAGATGTATAGGTACCGTGCCGACGGTGATCACATCGATGTTGGAACCATTCCTGGCACGCATCATCACCTCGTCCTTAGCCAATCTTCGTTTAATCCATAGCTCCTGTTTCGAGTTACAAATTTGAGCAATCGAACCAGTATCAAATACCCAGGCGCTACTACGAGCATTAGTGAGGTACACATCAATAACATGTATATCAAATATACCTTTGTTCACTTTGCCATCCTTCTTATCCGCCAAATACTTGGGGAAGTTCTGCTTATAGTGACCAGTCCTTTTGCAGTAGAAGCACTCAGTTTCAGGCTTGGGTCTAGCTTTGGGCTTCTTCCCAGGAGTGGCAACTTGCTTGCCATTCTTCTTGAAGTTCCCCTTCTTTCCCTTGCCCTATTTCTTGAAACTAGTGGTCTTGTTAACCATCAACACTTGATGCTCCTTCTTGATTTCTACCTCCGCAGCTTTGAGCATTGCGAAGAGCTCGGGAATTGTCTTGTCCATCCCTCGCATATTATAGTTCATCACGAGGCCTTTGTAGCTTGGTGGCAGTGACTAAAGAACTCTGTCAATAACACTATCATCTCAAAGATTAACCTCCAGCTGAGTCAAGTGATTATGATACCCAGACATTTTGAGTATGTGCTCACTGACAGAATTGTTCTCCTCCATCTTGCAGCTATAGAACTTGTTGGAGACTTCATATCTCTCAACTCGGGCATTTGCTTGAAATATTAAATTCAACTCCTGGAACATCTCATATGGTCCATGACGTTCAAAACGTCTTTGAAGTTTCTATTCTAAGCCGTAAAGCATGGCACACTGAACTATTGAGTAGTCATCAGATCGAGCTTGCCAGGCGTTCAAAACATCAGCATCTGCTCCTGTAGCAGGCCTTTCACCTAGCGGTGCATCAAGGACAAAATTCTTCTGTGCAACAATGAGGATAATACTCAAGCTACGGATCTAGTCCGTGTAGTTGCTACCATCATATTTCAACTTAGCTTTCTCTAGGAACGCATTAAAATTCAGGGGAACGGTAGCACGGGCCATTGATCTACAACATATATATGCAAATACTATCAGGACTAAATTCATGATAAATTAAGTTCAATTAATCAAATTACTTAAGAACTCCCACTTAGATAGACATCCCTCAAGTCATCTAAATGATACGTGATCCAAATCAACTAAACCATGTCCGATCATCACGTGAGATGGAGTAGACATCAATGGTGAACATTTGTATGTTGATCATGTCTACTATATGATTGACGTTCGACCTTTTGGTCTCCAGTGTTTCGAGGCCATGCCTGTACGTGCTAGGCTCGTCACGTTTAACCCAAATATTCCGCATATGCAAAACTTTCCTGCACCCGTTGTATGTGAACGTAGAGTCTATCAGACCCGATCATCACGTGGTGTCTCAACACGACGAACTGTAGCAACGGTGCATACTCAGGGAGAACACTTTTACCTTGAAATTTAGTTAAGGGATAATCTTATAATGCTACCACCATACTAAGCAAAATAAGATGCGTGAAAGATAAACATCACATGCAATCAAAATATGTGACATTATATGGCCATCATCGTCTTGTGCTTTTGATCTCCATCTCCAAAGCATCGTCATGATGTCCATCATCACCGGGTGAACACCTTGATCTTATCGTTGCGTCGTGGTCGTCTCGCCAAGTATTGCTTCTACAACTATCGCTAACGCATAGTGATAAAGTATAGCAATTACATGGCGTTTGCATTTCATACAATAAAGAGATAACCATAAAGCTCCTGCCAGTTGCCGATAAATTTTATGAAACATGATCATCTCATAAAATAACGTATATCACATCATGTCTTGACCATATCACATCACAACATGCCCTGCAAAAACAAGTTAGATCTCCTCTACTTTGTTGTTGCAAGTTTTACGTGGCTGCTACGGGCTTATAGCAAGAACCGTTCTTACCTACACATCAAACTACAACTGTGTTTTGTCAAGTGTGCTGTTTTAACCTTCTTCAAGGACCGGCTACAGTCAAATTTGATTCAACTAAAGTAGGAGAAACAGACACCCGCCAGCCACCTTTATGCAAAACTAGTTGCATGTCTGTCGGTGAAACTAGTCCCGTGTGCGTGGACATGTAAGGTTGGTCCGGGCCGCTTCATCCCACAATACCGCCGAATCAAAATAAGACATTGGTGGTAAGCAGTATGACTATGACCGCCCACAACACTTTGTGTTCTACACGTGCATATCATCTACGCATAGACCTGGCTCATGATGCCACCGTTGGGATACATTGCATGGAAAATATTTTTTTCTACGCACACGCAATGATCTATCCATGGAGATGCATAGAAACATGGGGGAGAGTGTGTCTACATACCCTCGTAGACCGTAAGTGGAAGCGTTTGACAACGCGGTTGATGTAGTCGAACTTCTTCTAGCTTCGACTGATCAAGTACCGAACATACGACACCTCCGAGTTCTGCACACGTTCAGCTCGATGACGTCTCTTGTCTTCTTGATCCAGCAAGTTGTCGAGGTAGTAGATGAGTTCCGTCAGCACGACAGGGTGGTGACGGTGATGGTGAGGTGATCTGCGTAGGGCTTCGCCTAAGGACTACGAAGATATGACCGTGGGATTAAATGGTGGAGGGGATGCCGCACACGGTTAGGCAATTGTCTTGGGTGTGCTAGGGCGCCCCGCATATATATAGGTGGGAGGGAGAGGGGAGGCAGCTAGGGTGCGCCCCAAGTAGGATCCGAATCTTAGTTTAGGTTTCCCCAAGTGGCGCCCCTCCTTCCATAATTCACTTTAGAGAAAAGGGAAGGAGGAAGAGAGAAGGAAGGGGGGGGGGGCAAACCCCCTCTTTTCCTTCTCCCAATCGGCCTCCTGCCATAGGGGGGTGCGCCACCCTTGTGGGCTGGTGTGCTCCCCACTTATGGCCCATATATTCCCCCGGGGGTGTCCGGTAACACCTCCGGTACTCCGATAAATACCTGATACACTCCGGAACACATATGGTGTCTGAATACTATCGTCCTATATATCAATCTTTACCTCTTAACCATTTCGAGACTCCTCGTCATGTCCGTGATCACATCTGGGAGTCCGAACAACATTCGGTCACCAAATCATATAACCCATATAATACTACATCGTCAACGAACGTTAAGCGTGTGGACCCTACGGGTTCCAGAACTATGTAGACATGACCGAGACACCTCTCCGGTCAATAACCGATAGGGGAACCTGGATGCTCATATTGGCTCCTACATATTCTATGAAGATCTTTATCGGTCGAACCGTTATGACAACATACGTAATTCCCTTTGTCCATCGATATGTTACTTGCCCGAGATTCGATCGTCGGTATCTTCATTCCTAGTTCAGTCTCGTACTGGCAAGTCTCTTTACTCGTTCCACAACAGTAACTAACTCATTAGTCACTTTGCTTGCAAGGCTTCTTATGATGTGTATTACCGAGAGGGCCCAGAGATACCTCTCTGAAACTCGGAGTGACAAATCCTAATCTCAATCTATGCCAACTCAACAAATACCTTCGGAGATACCTGTAGATCATCGTTATAATCACCCAGTTACTTGTGACGTTTGATAGCACACAAGGCATTCCTCCGGTATCCGGGAGTTGCATAATCTCATAGTCGAAGGAATATGTATTTGACATGAAGAAAGCAATAGCAATAAAACTGAACGATCATTATGCTAAGCTAACGAATGAGTCTTGTCCATCACATCATTCTCCTGATGATGTGATCACGTTATCAAATGACAACTCATGTCCATGGTCAGGAAACCTTAACCATCTTTGATCAACGAGCTAGTCAAGTAGAGGCTCACTAGAGACATAGTGTTTGTCTATGTATTCACACATGTACTTAGGTTTCTGATCAATACAATTCTAGCATGAATAATAAACATTTATCATGAATAAGGAAATATAAAATAATAACTTTATTATTGCCTTTAGGGCATATTTCCTTCACCAGCTTGTGTTTATTGGTGAACTCCGCGATCATCATGTGATTGGCGTTGAGTCCATGTTCCACCACCCCTTGGCACTTGATAGCTTGCTGCTCCATTGCTTCGAGTCTTGTCTCCACGCTTCCAGTCTTCTTATGCCCCTCAACATCGCCGATGTGCAGCACCCCCTCATGCATCTCAATGGCTTGAGGCTGTCGCAACACCTTCGCAAGGTAGGGGTGGATGACCTTCTGGAAAAACTTGTCCTTGTTGGCGCTCGAAGACGTCATGGTGATCTAGATCTATCAGAAAAAGATATTGAAACAAGAACAGAAGATTCGTGGTACGGTGGTCAAAACCTTCAGGAGATTATATAATGAATTTTTACCGACCAAAAGAAGTGTTGTGCAAGAAAACGGAGTCCAGAGGGCACACGAGGTGGCCACAAGGCAGGGGGCGCGCCCAGGGGGTAGGGCGCGCCCTCCACCCTTGTGGATGCCTCGTGCGCTCTTCGGACTTCTTTTAATTTTCCTAATTTTTTAAATATTCCAAAACGGAGAAAAATTTCCATTGGAAACGTTTTGGAGTCGGTTTAATTACCGTACCACATACCTATTCCTTTTTGGAGTCTGAAACGTTCTGTAAAGTGTCCCTAATGTACTCCTCCGATGTTAGGGTGTCAATTATATTGGTCTCAACGTTTTTGGGATTACCTAAGATATAATGTTTGATTCTTTGACCGTTTACCACCTTTGGATTTGTGCCTTGGGTGTTGTTGATTTTGATGGCACCGGAACGATAGACATCCTCGATAATGTAAGGACCTTCCCATTTAGAGAGAAGCTTTCCTGTGAAAAATCTTAAACGAGAGTTGTATAGCAAAACATGATCACCTACATTAAACTCACGCTTTTGTATCCTCTTGTCATGCCATCTTTTAACCTTTTCTTTAAACAACTTGGCATTCTCATAGGCTTGGGTTCTCCATTCATCAAGCGAGCTAATTTCAAATAACCTCTTCTCACTAGCAAGTTTGAAATCATAATTGAGCTCTTTAATAGCCCAATATGCCTTATGTTCTAGTTCGAGAGGTAAGTGACATGCTTTTCCATAAACCATTTTATACGGAGACATACCCATAGGATTCTTATAAGCAGTTCTATAAGCCCATAATGCATCATAAAGTTTCTTAGACCAATTCTTTCTAGATCTATTAACAGTCTTTTGCAATCAGTTTAATCTCTCTATTACTCAATTCTACCTGACCACTAGACTGAGGACGATAAGGACATGCAATTCTATGGTTAACATCATACTTAGCAAGCATTTTACGAAAAGCACCATGAATAAAATCTGAACCACCATCAGTCATTAAATATCTAGGGACTCCAAACCTCGGAAAAATAACTTCTTTAAGCATCTTAATAGAAGTGTTATGATCAGCACTACTAGTTGGAATAGCTTCTACCCACTTAGTAACATAATCAAAAACAACTAAAATATGTGTATAACTATTAGAGGAAGGAAAAGGTCCCATATAATCAAAGCCCCAAACATCAAATGGTTCAATAACAAGTTAATAATTCATAGGCATTTCGTGACATCTACTAATATTGCCAATTCTCTGGCATTCATCAGAAGACAAGACAAACTTACGAGCATCCTTGAGGAGAGTAGGCCAATAGAAATCGGATTGCAATACCTTGTGTGCAGTTCTATCTCCAGCGTGATGTCCTCCGTAAGACTCGGAGTGGCACTTGCGTCTAATAACATCTAATAGGTAGTGGGTCTGTTCCTGTTCATGCTCAGGTACACAACGTCTAATATTACTATCTACTCGTTCTTTATAAAGGTGTGGGTCATCCCAAAAGTAATGTCTTAAATCATAGAAAACTTTTTCTTTTGCTGCTATGCGAAACTAGGTTGTATAAATTTAGCAATAATATAATTAGCATAATTAGCATACCATGGAGTATTACAAGAAGCATTTATGAAAGCTAATTGTTCATTAGGAAAACTATCATCAATAGGCAGTGGATCATCAAGAACATTTTCTAACCTAGACAAGTTGTCTGCAACGGGGTTCTTAGCTCCCTTTCTATCAATAATATGCAAATCAAATTCTTGTAGCAAGAGAACCCATCTAATAAGTCTAGGTTTAGCATCTTTCTTTTCCATAAGATATTTAATAGCAACATGATCAGTGTGAACAGTCACTTTGGATTCAACAATATAAGATCTGAACTTATCACAAGCAAATACAACTGCTAAATATTCTTTTTTAGTAGTAGCATAATTTCTCTAGGCACTGTCTAGAGTTTTACTAGCATAATGGATAACATTCAATTTCTTATCAACTCTTTGCCCTAAAACAACACCAACAACATAATCACTAGCATCACACATAATTTCAAAGGGTAAATTCCAATCAGGAGGATCTGAACAATAGGTGCAGAAATCAAGGCTTTCTTAAGTATTTCAAAAGCTTCTACACAATAATCATCAAAAACAAAAGGAACATCTTTTTCCCAGTGATTAGTGAGAGGCCTAATTTTTTAGAGAAGTCTTTAATAAACCTCCTATAGAAACCAACATGACCAAGGAAACTTCTTATACCTTTGATATCTTTAGGACACAACATCTTTTCAATAGCATCTACTTTAGCTTTATCAACTTCAATACCTCTTTCAGAAATTTTATGCCCCAAGACAATACCTTCATTAACCATAAAGTGACACTTCTCCAAATTCAAGACAAGATTAGTTTCTTCACATCTATGCAAAACTCAATCAAGGTTGCTTAAGCAATCATCAAAATAAGTTCCGTAAACGGAGAAATCATCCATGAAAACCTCAACAATATTTCCACAAAATTCAGTGAATATAACAGTCATACATCTTTGAAAGGTAGCAGGTGCATTGCATAAACCAAAAGGCATATGTCTATAAGTAAAGGTACCAAAAGGGCAAGTAAAAGTGGTCTTTTCCTGATCATCTTTTGACACATGTATTTGAGAAAAACCAGAATGGCCATCTAGAAAGCAAAAATGTGTATGTTGGATAGTTTTTCTAGCATTTGATCAATAAAAGGTAGAGGGTAATGATCTTTTCTATTAGCTTTGTTTAATTTACGAAAATCAATTACCATTATATAACCTGTAACAATTTTTTGTGGAATCAATTTATTCTTATCAGTAGGAACAACAGTAATACCTCCCTTCTTAGGGACACAATGAATGGGACTTACACATCTACTATCCGCAATTATACCTGCCTCCAGAAGCTTTAGTATTTCATTTCTTACTAGTTCTTTCATCTTAGGATTTAACCGTCGTTGGTGATCAACAACTGGTTTAGCATCATGCTCCAAACTAATTTTGTGCTGGCATAGAGTGGGACTAATGCCCTAAAGATCATCAAGTGTATATCCAATAGCGGCACAATGCTTCTTCAGGGTTTTCAATAATTTCTTTTCTTCATGCTCTGAAAGGTTAGCACTAATAATAACAGGATATATTTTCTTTTCATCAAGATAAGCATATTTCAGAGTATCAGGTAATTATTTAAGCTCAAACATTGGATCACCCTTGGGTGGAGGAGGATTTCAATGGGCAAATTGTGTTTCAAAATAGGCCCTTCATTAAAGAATATTTCATCTATTTCCCTTCTTTCATTCATAAACATATCATTTTCATGGTCTAGCAAATATTGTTCTAAAGGATTAGTAGGAGGCACGACAATAGAAGCAAGACCAATAATTTCATCCTTACTAGGCAATTCTTTATCATGGGGTTGTCTACAAAATTTAGAGAAATTAAAATCATGAGACATATCCCCTAAACCAATAGTAACAATATCTTTCTCGCAGTCTATCCTAGCAATAATAGTGTTCAAGAAAGGTCTACCAAATATAATGGGACAAATATCATCTTGTAGGGAAGCAAGAACAAGAAAATCAGTAGGGTATTTTATTTTCCCACACAGGACTTCAACATATCTAACAATCCCAATTGGAGAAATCTGATCTCTATTGTCAAGCTTAATAGTAACATCAATATCTTCTATCTCTGCAGGTGCAATATCATTCATAATTTCTTGGTACAGGGTATAAGGAATTGCAGTCACACTAGCACCCACATCACATATGCCATGATAATCATGATCTCCAATTTTAACAGAAGCAATAGGCATGCCAATAACAGGTCTATGTTTATGTTTAATATCGGGTTTAGCAATCTTAGCAGCTTCATCACAGGAATAAATAACATGCCCATCAATATTATCGACCAAGAGGTTGTTAACCATAGCAATACTAGGTTTAACTTTAATTTGCTCAGAGGGTGTAGGTTTTCTAGTATACCTCTTACGAACCAAAGTTGAAGCTTTAGCATGTTCCTTTATTCTAACAGGAAAAGGTGGTTTCTCAATATAAGAAGTATGAACAATAGGATCAACATTATAAGTAATAGTTTCTTCTTCAACTTTAATAGGTTCTATTACTTTCACTTCAATGGGAGGATGATATTCAACATGAGTAGCAAAAGATTCACAAAAAGAAGCTACTATCTCAGAGTCAAGTCCATATTTAGTGCTAAATTCACGAAAAGCATTAGTATCCATAAAAGATTTAACACAATCAAACTTAAGGTTTATACCCGACTCATTACCTTCGTCGAGTTCCCAATCTTCATAGTTGCGTTCAATTCTTTCCAGTAAATCCCATTTGAATTCTATATCCTTCTTCATGAAAGAACGGGTACAAGAAGTATCGAGCATGGATCGATCATTACGAGAAAGCAGAGCATAAAAATTCTGAATAATAATTTCTCTTGAGAGCTCATGATTGGGGCATGAGTATAACATTGACTTATGCCTCCCCCAAGCTTGAGCGATACTTTCTCCTTCATGAGGCCAAAAATTATATATATAATTTTGATCACTATGAACCAGATGCATAGGATAAAACTTCTGATGAAATTCCAATTTCAATCGGTTGTAGTTCCATGATCCAATATCATCACATAGCCTATACCATGTCAATGCCTTTCCCTTCAAAGATAAAGGGAAGACCTTCTTGACAACATCCTCGGGCAAACCTGCAAGCTTAAATAATCCACAAACTCCATCCACATAGATTAGGTGCATATCAAGATGTAATGTTCCATCTCCTGCATAAGGATTAGCTAGCTGTTTCTCTAGCATACCCGAAGAAATTTCATAATAAATATTTTCAGTAGGTGCAGTAGGTTGAGGAGAAACTCTTTGCTCTTCCTGTCGGGGTGAAGATACCCCAAACAAGCCCCTCAAAGGATTATTTTCCATAGTAACAAGTGACAGTAAATTTCAGCACACTATATAAATGTTTCATTACCAAATTCCACTTACCAAAGGCGCTTCACTCGCCGGCAATGGCGCCAGAAAAGAGTCTTGATGACTCAGAAGTATAGGGGATCTATCGTAGGCCTTTCGATAAGTAAGAGTGTCGAACCCAACGAGGAGTAGAAGGAAATGACAAGCGGTTTTCAGCAAGGTATTCTCTACAAGCACTGGAATTATCGGTAACAGATAGTTGCGTGATAAGATAATTTGTAACGAGTAGCAAGTAAAAAATGTAACTAAGCAGAAGCAAGGTGGCCCAATCCTTTTTGTAGCAAAGGACAAACATGAACGAACTCTTATATAAAGTGAAGTGCTCCCGAGGACACATGGGAATTACTGTCAAGCTTGTTTTCATCATGCTCATATGATTCACGTTCGTTACTTTGGTAATTTGATATGTGGGTGGACCGGTGCTTGGGTGCTGCCTTCCTTGGACAAGCCTCCCACTTATGATTAACCCCTCTTGCAAGCATCCGCAACTAAGAAAGAAGAATTATGATAAATCTAACCATAGCATGAAACATATGGATCCAAATCAGCCCCTTACAAAGCAACGCATAAACTAGGGTTTAAGCTTCTATCACTCTAGCAACCAATCATCTACTTATTACTTCCCAATGCGTTCCCCTAGGCCCAAATCATGGTGAAGTGCCATGAAGTCGATGTTCACATAACACAACTAGAGGAGAGACAACATACATCTCATCAAAATATCAAACAAGTACCAAATTCACATGATTACTCATAACAAGAGTTCTCCCATGTCCTCAGGAACAAACATAACTACTCACAAAGCATATTCATGTTCATAGTCAGAGGAGTATTAATTATCATTAAGGATCTGAACATATGATCTTCCACCGAATAAACCAACTAGCATCAACTACAAGGAGTAATCAACACTACTAGCAACCCACAAGTACCAATCTGAGGTTTTGAGACAAAGATCGGATACAAGAGATGAACTAGGGTTTGAGAGGAGATGGTGCTGGTGAATATTTTGATGGAGATTGACCCCCTCTCGACAAGAGGATCATTGGTGATGATGATTGATATGTCTCAAGCGTATCTACTTTTCCTAACACTTTTCCTCTTGTTTTGGACTCTAAATTTGCATGATTTGAATGAAACTAACGCCGGACTGACAATGTTTTCAGCAGAACTACCATGGTGTTGTTTTTGTGCAGAAATAAAAGTTTTGGGAATGGAAAGAAACTTTGCGAGGAATTTTTATATAATAAATAAGAATTTCGAAGCCAAGACTCATCGGAGAGGGACACTGGTGGGCACAACCCACCGTGGCCCCCTCTCTGGCGTGCCTGTGGGTTGTCCCTACCTGGCCCCACGACCTCAAACCGACGCTATAAAATCCTATTTTTCCGTAAAAACCAGGAGAAAGAATTATCGCAATCCATGAGACGGAGCCACACCTCCCGCTCTTCATTAAGTAGGCTAGATCTGGAGTCCGTTTGGGGCTCCGAAGAGGGGGATCTTCGTTCTTCGTCATCACCAACCCTTCTCCATCGCCAATTCCATGATGCTCCCCACTGGGAGTGAGTAATTCCTGAAGGAAATATGCCCTAGAGGCAATAATAAAGTTTTTATTTATATCCTTATATCATGATAAAATTTTATTATTGATGCTAGAATTGTATTAACCGGAAACATAATACATGTGTGAATACATAGACAAACAGATGTCACTAGTATGCCTCTACTTGACTAGCTCGTTGATCAAAGACGGTTATGTTTCCTACCAATAGACATGATTTGTCATTTTATTAACGGGATCACATCATTGGGAGATTGATGTGATTGACTTGACCCACCGTTAGCTTAGCACTTGATCGTTTAGTATGTTACTATTGCTTTCTTCATGACTTATCCATGTTCCTATGTGTAACATCCCAAATTTTCAATTTGGAATGTTATACATAGGTCATCCATGCATACCATATTTTATTGCTTCTTCATTCCGCAATCCTCGAAATCCTAAGGAACTCAAGGACCCTCGGAGAGAGTTGGGGATTTCCGGTTTTCATATTTTGATTTTTATCAAATACTGAGAACGAGGATTTTTTATTCTAATTATTTTTCTCTCCGGAAAAATATTTCATATTAAAATATATGAGAGGAGATAATATGACTTCTCCAAAATAATGGAAATATTGGAGGAAAAATGTTAGAATCATTATTTGGATTTTATTTGAGTTTATTTTGAATTTTATTTGCATTAGAAAAATTTGCATGTTTTTGAAAATTGCATTTTAAGGCCAAGAAAATGTTCAACTCGTTCCAAATATTTCATTTAGTCGGTGAAAATTTGTTTTGGCATTTTTAGATTTTTATTTTATTTTATAGGAATTTTTCTATCAGCGAAACTATTTAGAAAAAAATCCATCGCCACTCAAGACTGATCGGGGTCAAGCCTCCAGCCAGCCGGGTCTGTTGCCGCTGTCGCCTTCCTCCCGCCACGCCACAGAGTCCGGCTCGGACTCACACAGATGCCCCTCCCCCAAGGCACCGTACCCCCCTCCTTTAAATACCACTGCCCCCACTCTAGCCACCACCACCGCCACCGCCGCCTTCCTCCGCCTCGAGCCGAGCCTCAAACGCCGCCACCAACCCCGCCTAAACCGGCGCCGCCAAGCCTCGCCTGAGCTGCCGCCTGCGCCGCCTCCCGCCACCTCATTGCCGAGCCCGAGCCTCACGAGCCGAGTGAGGTAGCCGCCACTGGCCCGCTTTTCCAAGAAAACCGCTGTTTTTTTTTGAAAACCCTAGTTTTCGTTTTTTTAATAGATCGGGTTTTCCCTGGTTTATTTATTTAGCGAGCATTCGCTCGTTCGTTCGTTTTAACGAACGCGTTCTTCGTTTAGGTTCAGATAACGAACGTTCGTTCGTTAAGCTATTCGTCGCTTTTCTTTTCCCGGATTTATTCCGCGATTTTTCTTATCGCGATTTCTGATCCGATGTTCGATCTAGTATAACTTTTCACTCGTTTATCGGAATCAGGCGATTCAAGCGCCTAGAGTTTCGTCTCGAAACCCTCTTTCCGAATAATCAACTTAAATTTGACCATAGTTCAGATTAGTAAACGGATCTTATTTCTTTCGCCCTTTGAGTTTTGTTGCTTCGTTTGGTTTGATTCTTTTTGCGAACCAGAGTTCTTAAGTTGAACTTTCTGGTCAACCTCTTTTAGTTGAGTTTTACCTGTGCATCTTTGCTTGTTGCTTATGTATGTTATTGTTTGCTTGCGACAGAATTCCCGGAGTGGGAAGCGTGTTACTACGAGTCTCTAGGATTCACGAATCGTCAGCAAGGCAAGTAACACATTGATCATACTCTTTTCATACCCAATTTTTATGCATTAGTTTCAATCCTCAAACATTGCATGATTAGGATGTCATTAATTTGTGGGTTGGGAAGTAGTAGTTGAGGTAGAACCTATTGCCCTGTTACTATCAAACCCTTGGGAGTTACTTCTACGTGTTGTTATTATTTCCATGCTATTCTCGTAGACGTGGATTGGGCTTGAGTGCATCCATGATAGATGTGAGATTATTAATTAATGTTTTACTTCAAGGTGGAAACGTTAATACACATCTGGGTGGATTCAGGCACCTGCGGAACCCAAAGGTTGTCTATTTTATTTTTGAAATCCAGGTACCCGTGTGATCTTCCTATGGACCGCCACCAGTGCTCAAAGGAATCGATATTATTCATGCTAGAAACTTCCATGTGCAGCCACAAGCTATTATGGGCTCTAGCATAGTTGAGTAAGTTACGTGAAGCTCTTGAAGAGGTAGATCAGCAGGTAGTGGGTTTTGTAGGTTTGGTATGGTCTACCCGGAGTAGAGAGTTAATGTTTCTGAAAGACTATGTCTCGGTCATCCGTTTCTCAAACACCATGTAATGCGAGAAATCAATGGAGGCGATCGTGTCTTGTGGGGAAAAGTGCGCAAACCTCTGCAGAGTGTACAATCTAATCATGATTAGCCGTGTCCCCGGTTATGGACCATTTTTGAGTATCTAGTATCTGAGTATTCACATGTATCTCATCACTCTTAAATTAATATTGTTGGGATGTTAACTACTTTAATTGGGATTGAGGATGCTGTCAACCATTCTCAATGTTTAACAACCACCATGATAGCTAAATAAAATTTATTCCTTTGTTGTAGGGAAAATTTGGCTTTTCGCAAAAATATAACCATAGAGCTTTCCACCAGCCAAATATGCATGTAGTGATAGCATTATTCTGTTCTTGCTCTACTGTGTTATATTGCCAAAGATATTCCATGTGCCGACGCTGTTCTCGGGCTACAACGTATTATGTTGCGTACTTTTCGCACGAGGAGTAAGGATCGTTAGGTCGTTGCCGTGCAACTCAGCTATGCCATTGGAGTTGATGGACTCACTTTATCTTCCAAGCCTTCCGCTGTTATCGCATTAGATGGCCTTAAGCCATATTATTGTAATAAGTTCTCTTTGAGACAATCGATGTAATAAGTGTGTGATTGCTACTGTTATAAATCCTTCGTACCGTGGTGTGTCAAGATTATCGATCCGTGCATGACATCAAACACAGAGACTTGACCATCTGAGGTCGGGTCGCTACAAGATGGTATCAAAGCACATGCTGAGTGTAGGGCACGACCATTAAGATAAACCATAGGTCACTCTTCTCTACTCATTTCTGACTCCTCTCCATTTTTCCACTCTTTAGGATGACGGAGATGAAGAACAAGTTTGCCCAACCCGATGAAGACACACCTTTTGGACGCCACTTGAAGGAAGTCACTAGGTACTTGAATATTGGTATACCAAGCTTCACCGGAACGTACAACTCCACCTTACCAGAAGAGGAGCGCTGGATGATTCAAGTACAAGTTCCAGAAAGGACGTTCTCGCCAACTTCTAGGCCCATAGAGTTTTCTTTCGAAGCACCACCTGGAGTCTAGGCAAGAGTATGCCAGCTCACATTACCATGGGACGTATTGGAGAAGTCTACAACAGGGAGCTTAAAGACACCATATACCAAATATGTGGGCGCCGAGACGAGCAATGGGAAGTAATCAGCACCAAGAAGGATAGATCCATTGCAGCTTTTATCCAGGAGTTAAACCAACACATTCGATGCCAGGAAAAGCAGATGTGCAGATATGATGGAATTGAAGAAGGCAAAGACCAGGATCATCGAACTGGAGGAAGAACTCAAGTTTACACACGATGGATACGAGGAGGAAATCAAGACACTACTGGAGAAGAACGACGACCTGGTCAAGAAGATTGGAGTATTCATGGGAGGACCAGCACCGGAAGAAGAAGACAAAGACTCCACTTGCCCGGACAACTACATCATCATCGATGACACCGATTCCGATCCAAGTGATGATGACTACGAAGACGAAGCTGGAGCGGACATCATCGAGGCTTCCACCGATCAAAATTTCTAGATGACCACCATATATTAGTAGTATTTTTCCCCATGTATCTAATAGTAGTTGAGCACTTTTGCGATAGTTCTAGACCGTTTGTATGCCCTTGCTTGTTTGATTGAGTGAAATGATTGTGTTTGCCTCATATGCATATGGGTAATGTTTTCTCATTAGACCTCTTTCTATTCTAATCTCTTCCCTCTAAACCCATCAGATGCCTCCGAGACATGACACCGGTTTTGCTTTCCCACCGGAGCCCACCCAATTGAGCCAGCAGCAAAATGCCTTGATGCAATTGCTAGTTCAGAATCAGGGCAACAACAACAACAACAACAACAACAACAACAACCCACCACCAGTGGACAATTTAGCCTGTTTTTTGAGGTTACAGCCGCCGGTGTTTTCCAGCAGCACCGAGCCAATAGTTGCTGATGATTGGCTACACCATATTGGAAGGGAGTTAACCACCGCAGGATGCACGGATGCTGAGAAGGTGCGCTTTGCCGCACATCAATTGGATGGACCAGCAGCCGCATGGTGGGAGAATTACACGGCTACTTTTCCTATAGCCAATGTCACTTGGGACCAGTTTGAGCAAGCTTTTCGCACGACCCATGTCTCAACTGGAGCCATGCAGATGAAGAAGCATGAGTTTCGCAACTTACGCCAGGCGAACCGTACTGTGGCTCAGTACGTGGATGATTTTAGTAAGTTATCATGCTATGCCGCTGATGATGTGGCCACAGATGCCGCGAAGCATGAGAAGTTCATGGAAGGGCTGAACGATGAGATGATCATGCAATTGATGGTGGCAACTTTCAACAACTACCAGGAGTTGGTAGATAAAGCCCTTATGATTGAAGGAAAGCAGCAGCAGATTGAGAGCCGTAAGAGGAAGTATGGACAAGGGAAGTATAATTCAGGAGCTCAACAGAAGCCCCGCTTAACCCCGAACTTGGGAGGACTTGTTCGGAACCATGGAGGTCACAACCATACTGGAGGAGGATCGCATAACCACAATGGTGCAAAGAATGGCAATGGGAACGGAGTTAATAACAATCAGAACCGCTCCAACCCATCTACACCCGCCAAAAGAGACCTAAGTCAAGTTACTTGCTATAAATGCGGGAAGACTGGGCACTATGCTAATGACTGCCCTGAAGGAAGGAACGGAAACGGAAATGGGAGCGCTGGGAAGAAGCCCAATCCATTCAACAAAGGACAAGTAAACCACGTTAACGTGGAGGAGGTTGAAGAGCAGCCGGACGCGGTAATAGGTAAGTTTTTGGTTAAGTCATTTATCGCCCTTGTTCTTTTCAATACTGGTGCATCGCATTCATACATATCAAGGGGATTTTTGGATAAGTTTAAGTTACCAACCCAAACCCTTATGACCCCTCTATTAGTGAGCTCGCCTGGAGCAGAGTACATGGCTAGCCGATGGTGCACCCAGATACCCCTAACCATTGGCACACATGTTTTTCCGTCTGACCTAATTATCTTGGAGTCGCAAGGATTGGATGTGATATTAGGTATGGAATGGATGTCAAAGTATGGAGGAAGCATTGACTGTGCTAGCAAATCAATTTATCTTACCACCACGGAGGGAAAAAGGATTAAGTATGTTTCTAGGCATGTGTCTAGGAGGAGCCAAGTGAATGCCCTCACGGGAGTTGTGCAAGCGGAAGTGCCTGTAGTAAAGGATTACCCGGATGTTTTCCCAGAGGAGTTACTGTGCATGCCCCGGATCGAGACATCGAAGTTTTTGATAGAGCTATTGCCGTGCACAGGCCAATATCCAAGAGACCCTATCGGATGCCCGCAAATGATCTGGAGGAAATTAAGAAACAGATCAAGGAGTTATTGGAGAAAGGTTATATTCGCAGGAGTTCATCACCTTGGGGAGCACCAGTACTTTTGGTCGAGAAGAAGGATAAATCCCTGAGGATGGTCGTTGATTACCGAGCCTTGAATGAAGTAATGATAAAGAATAAGTATCCATTACCGATGATCAATGATCTGTTTGATCAGTTGCAAGGAGCTAAGGTGTTTTCGAAGATCGATCTACGATCAGGATACCATCAGTTGAAGATTCGAGAGAAGGATATACCAAAGACAGCGTTCACCATGCGGTATGGATTATATGAGTATACGGTCATGTCGTGTGGATCCACTAACGCCCCTGCCTATTTCATGAGTATGATGAACAAGGTGTTCATGGAGTATTTGGACAAGTTTGTTGTGGTGTTCATTGATGATATTATGGTATACTCGAAGAACGAGGAGGAGCACAAGGAGCATTTGCATTTAGTTGTCGAGAAACTCAGAGAACACCAGTTATACGCTAAATTCAGCAAGTGCGAGTTTTGGTTGAAGGAAGTTGGATTTCTTGGGCATGTTATATTAGGAGAGGGTATAGCAGTGGACCCTAGTAAGGTTCAGTCAGTCACTGAATGGTGGCACCCACTTCAGTTAGCGAGATCCGCAGTTTCCTTGGACTCGCAGGATACTATCGGAGATTCATTGAGAATTTTTTCAAGATTGCTAAGCCAATGACTGAATTGCTGAAGAAGGATACTAAGTTTAAATGGAAAGAAGATTGCGAGGGAAGTTTTCAGGAGTTGAAGAAACGATTGACTGCAGCCCCAGTATTAACACTGCCAGATATACATAAGGAGTTTCAAGTGTATTATGACGCCTCATGCTTGGGACTTGGATGTGTGCTTATGCAGGACGGAAAGGTTGTTTCGTATGCCTCACGACAACTGAAGCCCCATGAGTTGAACTATGCCACGCATGATTTGGAGCTAGCAGCCGTAGTGCATGCATTGAAGACTTGGAGACATTATCTTATTGGGAATCGTTGTGATGTGTACACAGATCATAAGAGTTTGAAGTACATTTTCACCCAGAAGGAGTTGAACCTTAGACAAAGGGGATGGCTGGAGCTTATAAAGGATTACGATATGAAGCTGCACTATCATCCAGGAAAGGCCAATGTCGAAAGGCACGCTTTGAGCTGGAAAAGTTATGCTAATATCCTTGAAAGTAAGGGATTGCCAAAGGAGTTAGCTGAGGATATCATGGAACTTCGGTTGGAGATTGTTCCAAGAGGTTTCATTGCAACAATGGAGGTTCAGTCTACATCGTTGGACAAGATTCAAGAAGCTCAGAAGAATGACAAAGAGATTGCCAAGATAAAGGAGAAGATGAGCAAAGGAAAGGCCAAAGGTTTTCGCGAGGATGAGCACGATACCTTATGGTTTGAGGACCGAGTTTATGTGCCCAATGACCCAGAGATCAGAAAGTTAATACTTCAGAGGCCCATGACTCACCATACTCGATACACCCCGAAACACAAAGATGTTTTTGGATTTGATAGAGCTTTTTTGGTGGACAGGTATGAAGAAGTATATTGCCGAGTATGTATCCGTATGTGATGTATGTCAGAGAGTGAAGGAAGAGCATCAGAAGCCAGCAGGATCATATGTACCTATGCCGATACCGAATGGAAGTGGGATAAACTTGGCATGGATTTTATCACCGGATTGCCCAGAACCAAAGCAGGATATGACTCAATATGGGTAGTAGTGGATCGCTTGACCAAAGTGGCTCACTTCATCCCAATGAAAACCATGTATACAAGTGCGAAGTTAGCCAAGATATATATGTCTAGGATCGTATGTTTGCATGGAGTTCCGAGGACCATCGTATCAGATAGAGGAACACAGTTTACTTGAAAGTTTTGGCATCAGCTACACCAGACTTTGGGAACAAGATTGGAGTTCAGTACAACATTCCACCCGCAGATGTATGGATGCATGTAGAGAGTCAACCGGATTTTGGAGGACATATTGAGAGCCTGCGCGCTAGACTATGGGTCTAGTTGGGATGACAATTTGCCTTACGCAGAAGTTCTCATACAACAATAGCTACCAAGCTAGTTTGAAGATGGCACCGTTCAAGCTCAGATGGACGCAGATGTAGAACACCTCTGATGTGGGATGAGGTAGGAGACCGTCAGTTGTTTGGACCGGATTTGATCAAAGAGTCGGAGGAGAAGGTTAAACTGATCCGACACAGATTGAAGATTGCTCAGTCCAGGCAGAAGAGTTATGCAGATTCAAAATGCAAGGAAGTAACTTATGAAATTGGAGACAGAGTCTATCTGCGAGTATCACCCTTGCGAGGAGTGAAACGTTTTGGAGTTAAGGGAAAGTTAGCTCCAAGATTTGTAGGACCGTACCGTGTTTTGGAATGGATGGGAGAAGTTGCCTACGAGCTGGAGTTACCTGAAGGATTGTCAGGAGTTCACGATGTGTCCCACGTATCACAGTTGAAGAAGTGTCATGCTGAGATGGCCGATATACCGTTAAGAGATACAAAGGTTCTCGGAGGCGATTCAGCTTGGACAAGAATTTGACCTATGAAGAGAAGCCGGTGAAGATTCTTGACTTTGACAAATTTGAATCACGCAAAGAAGGTTATCACGTTTTGCAAGGTTCAGTGGAGCCACCATACCGAGGAGGAAGCCACCTGGAAACGATAAGATGATATTCGCAAGGACCACCCGCACCTATTTTCTAGCCAACCCGAATCTCGAGGACGAGATTCATCTTAAGGGGGGTAGGTTTGTAACATCCCAAATTTTCAATTTGGAATGTTATACATAGGTCATCCATGCATACCATATTTTATTGCATCTTCGTTCCGCAATCCTCAAAATCCTAAGAAACTCAAGGACCCTCGGAGAGAGTTGGGGATTTCCGGTTTTCATATTTTGATTTTTATCAAATACTGAGAACGAGGATTTTTGATTTTAATTATTTTTCTCTTTGAAAAAACATTTCATATTAAAATATCTGAGAGGAGATAATATGACTTCTCCAAAATAATTGAAATATTGGAGGAAAATGTTAGAATCATTATGTGGATTTTATTTGAGTTTATTTTGAATTTTATTTGCATTAGAAAAATTTGCACGTTTTTGAAAATTGCATTTTAGGGCCAAGAAAATGTTCAACTCGTTCTAAATATTTCATTTAGACGGTGAAAATTTGTTTTGGCATTTTTAGTTTTTATTTTATTTTATAGGAATTTTCTCGGCGGAACTATTAAAAATCATGAAGCCCAGACCCGGGCCGAAGCCCAGCTTGCCCAAGCCGCCCAAGCCGCCGCCTTCCTCCCTCGAGCGCCGCCGCCGCAGAGTCCGGCTCGGACTCCGCCGCCGCCTGCCCCCTCCCACTAGGCACCTCAACCCCCTCCTTTAAATACCACCGCCCCCCCCCCTCTAGCCATCACCACCGCCACCGCTTCCTCACGCCTCGGAGCCGAGCCCCGAGCCGCCACGCCTGGTCTCGCTTGCTGGCCACGCCGAGCCTCGCCGAGCGATCACAGCCAGAGCCACCGCCTCCCGCCATTGCCGAGCCCGAGCCTCACGAGCCATTGAGCCGAGCGAGGTAGCCGCCTTCACGCCGGTTTTCTCCAAGAAAACCGTTTCGGCTTTTTTTTGAAAACCCTAGTTTTCGTTTTGTTAATAGATCAGTTTTCCTCCGGTTTATTTATTTAGCGAGCGTTCGCCCGTTCGTTCGTTTTAACGAACGCGTTCTTCATTTAGGTTCAGACAACGAACGTTCGTTCGTTAAGCTGTTCATCGCTTTTCTTTTCTCGGATTTATTCCGTGATTTTTCTTATCGCGATTTCTGATCTGATGTTCGATCTAGTATAACTTTTTGCTCGTTTATCGGAATCAGGCAATTCAAGCGCCTAGAGTTTCGTCTCGAAACCCTCTTTCCGAATAATCAAATCAAACAAGTTTTTGCATCTGTAAATTTGACCTTAGTTCAGATTAGTAAACGGATCTTATTTCTTTCGCCGTTTGAGTTTTGTTGCTTCGTTTAGTTTGATTCTTTTTGCGAACCGGAGATCTTAAGTTGAACTTTCTGGTCAACCTCTTTTAGTTGAGTTTTACCTATGCATCTTTGCTTGTTGCTTATTTATGTTATTGTTTGCTTGCGATAGAATTCTCGGAGTGCGAAGCGTGTTACTACGAGTCTCTAGGATTCACGGGTCGTCAGCAAGGCAAGTAACACATTGATCATACTCTTTTCATACCCAATTTTTATGCATTAGTTTCAATCCTCAAACATTGCATGATTAGGATGTCATTAATTTGTCGGTTGGGAAGTAGTAGTTGAGGTAGAACCTATTGCCCTGTTACTATCAAACCCTTGGGAGTTACTTCTACGTGTTGTTGTTATTGCCATGCTATGCTCGTAGACGTGGATTGGGTTTGAGTGCATCCATGACAGATGTGAGATTGTTAATCAATGGTTTACTTTAAGGTGGCAACTTTAATACACATCTGGGTGGATTGAGGCACCTGGGGAACCCAAAGGTTGTCTGCTTTTATTTTTGAAATCCTGGAGTACCCGTGTGATCTTCCTATGGACCGCCACCTGTGCTCAAAGGGAACTGAGATTATTCATGCTAGAAACTTCCGTGTGCAGCCACAAGCTATTATGGGCTCTAGCATAGTTGAGTAAGTTACGTGAAGCTCTTGAAGAGGTAGATCAGCAGGTAGTGGGTTTTGTAGGTTTGGTATGGTCTACCCGGAGTAGAGAGTTAATGTTTCTGAAAGACTATGTCTCGGTCATCCGTTTCTCAAACACCATGTAGTGCGAGAAATCAATGGAGGCGATCGAGTCTTGTGGGGAAAAGTGCGCAAACCTCTGCAGAGTGTACAATCTAATCATGATTAGCCGTGTCCCCGATTATGGACAATTTTGAGTATCTAGTATCTGAGTACTCACATGTATCTCATCACTCTTAAATTAATATTGTTGGGATGTTAACTACTTTAATTGGGATTGAGGATGCTGTCAACCATTCTCAATGTTTAACAACTACCATGATAGTTAAATAAAATTTATTCCTTTGTTGTAGGGAAAAATTGGCTTTTCCAAAAATATAACCATAGAGCTTTCCACCAGCCAAATATGCATGTAGTGATAGCATTATTCTGTTCTTGCTCTCATCAGGTTATATTGCCGATATTCCATGTGCTGACCGTTCTCGGCTACAACGTATTATGTTGCAGACTTTTCGTGACGAGGAGTAAGGATCGTTAGGTCGTTGCCGTGCAGCTCAGCTATGCCGTTGGAGTTGATGGGCTCACTTTATCTTCCAAGCCTTCCGCTGTTATCGCAATAGATGGCCTTAAGCCATATTATTGTAATAAGTTCTCTTTGAGACAATCGATGTAATAAGTGTGTGATTGCTACTCTGTTATAAATCCTTCGAGTACTGTGTGTGTTTCAGCATTACTGATGCAGGGATGACACTGAAACACAGAGACTTGACCATCTGAGGTCGGGTCGCTACACTATGACTATGAGATTATGCAACTCCCGTTTACCGGAGAAACACTTTGTGTGCTACCAAATGTCACAACGTAATTGGGTGATTATAAAGGTGCTCTATAGGTGTCTCCAAAGGTACTTGTTGGGTTGGCGTATTTCGAGATTAGGATTTGTCACTCCGATTGTCGGAGAGGTATCTCTGGGCCCACTCGGTAATGCACATCACTATAAGCCTTGCAAGCATTGCAACTAATGAGTTAGTTGCGGGATGATGTATTACGGGACGAGTAAAGAGACTTACCGGTAACGAGATTGAACTAGGTATTGAGATACCGACGATCGAATCTCGGGCAAGTAACATACTGATGACAAAGGGAATAACGTATGTTGTTATGCGGTCTGACCGATAAAGATCTTCGTAGAATATGTGGGACCCAATATGAGCATCCAGGTTCCGCTATTGGTTATTGACCGGAGATGTGTCTCGGTCATGTCTACATAGTTCTCGAACCCGTAGGGTCCGCACGCTTAAAGTTCGATGACGGTTATATTATGAGTTTATGTGTTTTGATGTACTGAAGGTAGTTCGGAGTCCCGGATGAGATCGGGGACATGACGAGTAGTCTCGAAATGGTCGAGACGTAAAGATCGATATATTGGATGACTATATTCGGACATTGGAAAGGTTCCGAGTGATTCGGGTATTTTTTGGACTACCGGGGAGTTACGGGAATACGGGAAAGAAGTATAGGCCTTAATGGGCCTTAGTGGGAAGGAGAGGCAGCGGCCAGGAGGTGGCGCGCGCCCCTCCCAAGTCCAGTCCGAATTGGACAAGGGGTTTGGGGCGCGGCCCCCCTCTCCCTTCCTTCTCCTCTTCCCCCCTTCTCCTAGTTGGACTAGGAAAGGAGGAAACCTACTCCAACTAGGAGTAGGAATCCTACTCCCTTAGCACGCCCCTCCTAGGGCCGGCCTCCTTCCCCCTTGCTCCTTTATATACGGGGGCAGGGGGCACCCTTTAAGACACAATAATTGATCGTTTGATCTTTTAGCCGTATGCGGTGCCCTCCTCCACCATAGTCCACCTCGATAATCCTGTAGCGGTGCTTAGGCGAAGCCCTGCGTTGGTAGAACATCATCATCGTCACCAAGCCGTCGTGCTGATGAAACTCTCCCTCAACACTCGGCTAGATCGGAGTTCGAGGGACGTCATCGGGTTGAACGTGTGCTGAACTCAGAGGTGCCGTACGTTCTGTACTTGATCAGTCGGATCGTGAAGACGTACGACTACATCAACCGCGTTGTTCTAACGCTTCCGCTTTCGGTCTACAAGGGTACGTGGACAACACTCTCCTCTCTCGTTGCTATGCATCACCATGATCTTGCGTGCGCGTGGGAATTTTTTTGAAATTACTACGTTCCCCAACAATTCCTTCGTAGGCTCGCTGGTCGGTGAGGAGTTGGATGAGATTCATCATGTAATCGAGTTAGTTTTGTTAGGGCTTGATCCATAGTATCCACTATGTTCTAAGATTGATGTTGCTATGACTTTGCCATGCTTAATGCTTGTCACTTTGGGCCCGGGTGCCATGAACTCAGATCTGAACCGTTTATGTTATCATCATTATATCCATGTTCTAGATCCGATCTTGCCAGTTATAGTCACCTACTACGCGTTATGATCTGGCAACCCTGGAGTGACAATAGTCGGGACCACTCCCGGTGATGACCATAGTTTGAGGAGTTCATGTATTCACTATGTGTTAATGCTTTGTTCTGGTTCTCTATTAAAAGGAGGGCCTTAATATCCCTTAGTTTCCAATATGGACCCCGCTGCCACGGGAGGGTAGGACAAAAGATGTCATGCAAGTTCTTTCCATAAGAACGTATGACTATTTACGGAATACATGCCTACATTATATTGATGAACTAGAGGTAGTGCCGTATCGCCTTAGGTTATAACTGTCTCATGATGAATATCATCCAACAAGTCACCGATCCATTGCCTACGAATTTATCCTATATTGTTCTTGCTAAGTTACTACTGCTATCATCACTGTTACACTTGCTACAAAATCACTGCTATCACTGTTATCGTTGTTGCTGCTACTCTTATCAAACCTATCATATTACTTTGCTACTGATTTCTTGCTGCAGATAATTAATCTACAGGTTTGGTTGAATTGACAACTCAGCTGCTAATACCTTCAAATATTCTTTGGCCCCCTTGTGTCAAATCTATAAATTTGGGTTGAATACTCTACTCTCGAAAACTGTTGCAATCCCCTATACTTGTGGGTTATCAAGACCTTTTTATGGCGCCGTTGCTGGGAGCATAGCTATATTTATCGAGTCACTTGGGATTATTATCGTATTATCACTATGAAGAATCTAAAGGATGCTAAGACTAAGATATTTCCCTCAAAGATGAGGGGAGGTAAGGTACTGCCATCCAGTTCTGCTTTAGATTCACCTTCTGTTATAAGTAAACTTGCAACACCACCACATGCTATTAATTTTGATATGTCGCAAGTTATTGATGATGCTACTTCTGCTATGGATAATGCTAGTACCTTGCTCGATAATGATGATGTGCCACTTGGTGAATTTCTTGATGAACAAATTGCTAGAGTAATACAACATGATGTTGTTGAATCTGATGATGAGCTTGAAACTGAAACTCCTGAAACACCTGCTAGAACTAGCCTTCCTAGATATGAATTGCCTAAGGTACCGGAAGGTTATGTTATGAATGAGACACCTAGAGATATTCTTGCTTGCAAGGATAGAGATTGTCACATCCCTAATTCTGGTCTGACCTATGCTAGCTTCCATGTGAGCATCATGTTTAAATTCAAATGAAATTTGAATTGAGGAATTTTCAAAAGCCTCAGAAAACCTCTAAAAATAACCAACATTTAAATATCATCAAATGACTCCAATAAAATGTTCCTGTTATTCTGTGAAAATATTGGCATGAGGTGAAATTCAAACTAATGTTTTTGGAGTCACAGGAATAATTTATTTTGGGCCTATGATTTAAATCAATAATATATTTGGGTTGGAATTATTTCTGTTATATAAGAAATAATGTTCAAATATTTTGTAAGTTTGGACCTTGGACTAGCTCTCTGAGCTCACATAAAAATTTACATAAATTTTTAAAATGGTTTAGTTTCCAAACTAAATAAAAACAAAATAACAGAAATAGAAAAGAAAAATAAGAGAGAGAGAGAGAGAGAGAGAGAGAGAAGGACTAACCTGGCGCCCACCAACTGCCCAAAGACTGTGGTGGCTCAAATGACCGGCCTCCCCTCGCTGCCTTCCTCATGATGTAGGACGCCAGGCATGTGCCCCGTGCGCGCGGCCACGCGCCCCGGCCACCTCCTTCTTGCCGCTCCCCCTCGACGCCCTGGATGCCTCTGGGAGACGCCACACAACCCCCTGACCTCTCTTACTCTTCCCCGTGGCCCTCCTCTCCTCTGCTCCATCTCTCTCACCCGCGCCGAGTGCCACCGTCACCGCCGTTCATTGCCGCTGTAGCCACAGCAACTGCCTCGCCTCCCCAACACCTCCACGAGGTCCGCCTCCGTCTTCTACGCCTCTACGACGAGCCACGAGCTGCGGGACCTCCGTCTTCTACGCCTCGTCATCTTCAACCTCCGGCCGCCCAGATTCCCAGCGACCCTGCGCTGCCTCCGACGCATCCCCGGACTTGTCTCCGCCTCGGTTGGAACCGCTGTGAGCTCCTGCTGCTTCTCCTTTGCTTGCCCCCTCCGTTCCCGTCACCTAGCTCCGTTTTCCACCACGGCTGAAGCTCGCCGCTGCCGTGCCTCGTCGCTGTCGTGGCCAGAGCCACGGTTGCTCGAAGCCGAGCACACTGCCGTGCTCCACACCTCACCAGGACCACGTAGCACACACCAGCGCCTCCCCTAGTGCACTACAACACCGAACCCATCATTGTCCGAACTCCTGCGGCCGCAAAAGAGCTCGCCGCCGTCAGCTCCAGCCACCCCAGCTACATCCGCTTGTTGCTTTGGATGCGCCTCACTCCCAGGAACCCGTAGGAGCAAATCACGCGTTGAATGGTGCTCCGTAGCGAGCGCACGGTGCGCCTCCACCGTCGGCTGTGGTCGTCGCCGGTGAAACTCCAGCGAGGTTGACGTGGCGCTTGATTAGCACTAATGACCTCGCTAAGCATCCACTGAGCCACTGCCATGTGGACCCCTACACCTGTTTAGATTGGTTTAATCCCTGTTTAGTTTAATTCATAACCCCAGTGGCCCCAAACGTCAGTTTTGACCGTGCTGACATGTCCGTTGACTGGGCCCACATGTGGGCGACCTATCCAGCCCTGAGTCACTGACCAGTAGGCCCCACTGGTCAGATTTGACCCTAGTCAGCGCTGTTGACTTGCTGACGCAGGCATGATGCAGTGCTGACGCAATAAACACTTTTCTGGATTATTTCTATTTTAGAAATGTCTGGAAATTCCAGGAAATAGCTAAAACTTCTAAAATTCATAGAAATTAATCTGTAACTCCAAATGTAATAATTTATATATGAAAAAATATCAGAAAAATCCAATCTTTCCATATGTACCTTTTGCATGCATGCGAGAATAACTTGTGACTACTGTTTAGGGCAAATAAATTAAATGGCATTTGGATCTTCACATATGGAGTTGAATTTGAATCTTTGATTCAAACCAACTTCATTTAATCTAGTTGCTAGATGCACTCAAATCACATCATATTGCCATATCATGATCATGCATCATATTGTCACATTGCATTAATTGTGTTCTTTCTCAGTTGTCGATGTTTGTCCCCTCTCAGTAGACGTGGTTTCGACGATGAGTTTGATGACACCGATGAAGAGTTATACTATCTTCAAAAGTGTCGGGAAAGCAACACCCCCTTGTTCATTTCGATACAATCCCACTCTCTCGCTCCTTCTCTCTTTTACTTCATTAGGACAACAACGATTCAACTGTTACATGCTGCGGTAGTTGAACCCCTTTTCCTCTGCATGACCTGTCATTTCCACAGTAAATAGATGAAACCCACTAGCATGAGTAGGAGTTGTTTGAGCCCTGATGTGCCTACTCATTCATGCTTGTTTGTCATGCCTGCTATTGCTTAGAGTTGAGTCAGGTCCGATTCATCGGGGATGAATTGGAATGGTGATGAACATGTCCCATCAGGCGTGAGCTAAGTGTGTGAACACGATTTGGTAAAGGTAGCGGTGAGAGGCCATGTAGGAGTACATGGTGGGTTGTCTCATTGAAGCCGTCCTCAGGAACTGAGTTCTGTGTTTGTGATCCATGAATAGCTACTACCACACATTGGGATCCTTAATTGACTCTCTCGACTTATGAATCGCCTTGATCTCTGTCTAGGAGTTGCAACTAGTTTCTGGTGTTTGTAGGATATGTGTTGGAGGCCTTGCATAACGCTTACCCTAGGTGTGGGCTAGGATGCGGTAGATACACCATGGCACAGTGTACCGAGTCGCCCGTTTGGTGTCTCGGGAACCCTGCACACATCGTTTGGGGCCATGAGCGACACCCCGGCTGGGTCTCCTTGCGGATGGAACCCAAATAGGCGATAAACCTGAACTAGAGACTTGTGTGGTTAGTCGGGTCGTGGCCGACACCCTCGCCAGGCTTCCGCTTGAAGGTTGCTGAGATACATGACGTGTACATGGCAGTAAGTGGCGAGAGCATGTGTGAAGAAGTACACCCCTACAGGGTTAACATCATCTATTCGAATAGCCGTGTCCGCGGTAAAGGACTTCTGGGTTGCCTGTACAGTTCATAGACACGTGAAAGTGGATACTCTAAAATGCGCAAGATAAGCGTGAGTGCTATGGATGGCTTTCTCGTAGGGAGACGGGAGCGGATCCATAGTGGTGTATTGATTTGGTGAATATGTGGACTCATGGGCGCCACCTCAAAAGAGTTACTTGCAGTCGTAGTTTAGGATAGCCACCGAGGCAAAGCTGGCTTGCTACAGTTAAAATCCCCCACCCCCTTTATTGATACCGATGCATATGAAGATAATTCTGATGTAAGTCTTGCTGGGTACATTTGTACCCACGTTTGCTTAATTTATGTTTTTGCAGAGATACTTCAGTCTCGCTAGTAGTTCCGCGTGACTTCGACATTTAGCTTGTTACCTCAGCTACGATCTTGTGCCCTCGATAGGGTCTTGTAGATAGTCAGGCTTCCTAGCCTTTTCATTTGTAGTTGTCTGTACTCAGACCAGTTAAGCTTCCGCTTGTGCTTGTTGCCTGTATGAATTGAATGCTGGGTCATCGGACCCATGTTTGTAATATCTGGCTCTTCGGAGCCTAATGAATAAATACCTTGAGTCGTAGAGTTTAGTTGTGATGCCATGTTGTATTTACACATATCCAGCATATTATGTGTATGATTGAAATGCTTGGTATGTGTGGGATCCGACAACCTAGTTGTCTATCCTTGGTAGCCTCTCTTATGGGGAAATGTAGTCTAGTGTTTCCACTGAGCCATGGTAGTCTGCTACAGCCTGGTTTACCGGAGCCCTGTTAGCATAGTTGCTACTGCTCCGGAACACTTAGACTGGCCGACACATGTCCTTCTTTGATCCTGTGTGTGTCCCTTCGGGGAAATGTCACGCGGTGTCTTTCGGAGTCCTGTTAGCCTGCTACAGCCCGGGATTCCCGAAGTCCTGCTAGCCCAGTTGCTATAGCCCGAATTCACTCGCTGATGACCGACACGTTTGTTGCTGGGTCATGTAAGTTAGTGCCACTTTGTGTTTACGACTAGTCATTTCGGCCCGGGTTCTCTGTCATATGGATGCTAGCAACACTATCATGTACGTGAGCCAAAAGGCGCAAACGGTCCCGGGCCAGGTAAGGTGGCACCCGTGGGAATACCGTGCGTGAGGCCGCAAAGTGATATGATGTGTTACATGCTAGATCGGTGTGACTTAGGATCGGGGTCCTGACAGCTTTTGTATCAGAGCCTGATTGCCTGTAGGATTACCAAGACAAACTGGTCAAAGTCGAGTCTAGAAATGCTTTAGTTATATAAGGGAATTGATTGTGGAAGGGAACGTAAGGCTCTTTTTACTCCTTTACCTTATGTCCTCTGATCTGAGTCACCCTCTTCTCTTCTACAGGGATTAAGAACTAGGCTTCTCATCTTTCTATCAGGATCACGTGTTACTAATCCGTAGACTCGTAGGATTGTTGGTCTCAAGCCTCAGTTCAGTTTCTATTACTTCCATGTGTCGACAGTTGATGTCGGAACCTTGATATTGTGATTCTGAGTGGTTATGCCACCATTTTTGCAGAATGTCCAAAATCTTTTGAGCATTTACAGCGATTATGCTGTCCGAGTCATCCCAGGTTTCTAAACCATCTGATGCATTTGCAAAATCCTTTCCCTCTGGTTTTGTTGTTCTTTTAGGCCAGGTTAATCACACTAATTGCTGAGTTGAGGTATTCTATTGCCTCGACATATATGTTGGAGTTATTATTACAACCCTAGGTGTCTTAGAAGATTACCTAGTAATCTAGCCATGTTTGTATCCCAGTGTGATGATTCTGGCCATCATTCTCGAAAGCATCCCGTGATGCCACTTAGTTAGTAGGCATTCTATTCCTGGGTTTTTGAACCCGCGATTCACTCTACTTACCTCGTGTTGATAGTGTTTGCTAGTTCCTTTAGGATATTAGTAACCTTTGCAATAGTCCTCGAGGTCCATGGTACATCGTTCTTCCAATACCATGAACCAATATGGCAGGAGTTCTCTTGAACCAAAAGATCACAACAGGAGTGCTTTCGATGAGTCCTCCATTCTATATTGTGACTCTGCCAGTTCAACCTTTCTGCATGGGTCATCCGGAAGAAATAACATGCTAATCCATGCATCCATAACTCAGAAAATCATATGTTCTTTGAGTTGTCCCTCATTAGTTGTTTTCTGACCTCCATCTATCAGTTTGTAGTCAGGAGTAGTCGTGCACTCGTGTTATCGATGCCTATTACTCTTGTGGTTCGTCAAGCCATTCTATTCCAGAATGACTAAGAAAATGAACTCCAGTACCTTATCCATATCTAGGATTGGGTCAAAGCAGTCGTACTCCGCAAATCAAATGCTAATCCAGCTTTTGATTCTGTTCCACCTTGGAGTGTTACCCTCTTTAGGTTGGGACTGTCATGAGAATTGCCCCACCTCTTATGAATTCTTGACGCAGCAATACTTCTCACCATCATTATTCATTCCTCGGTTCCGTGTTGTCGTAACCGGAATGCCGACAAGTGAATCGTGATGTCTAAAATCAATACTCCTAGCAACTATGTTGCTCCGTAGTTAATGGACAATAATCTTATCCTTAGCATGTTGATTATTGAATCATCACCCTAAGGTTGATCGTGCTACCTAGCCTTATTTCCAGTGCACTTTTCAATCAATGAGTTAGGATAGTGCCAATCCTTGCTTATTTGATCATATCGTCTTGCCTGATAAGCAAGATTGTTCTCGAGCTTAGTGACATATCGGTGGTTCATGATTTTCTAAAGATCTTCTCGGAAGTATTACCTGGTTGTCACCTGACCGTTATGTTGAGTTCGTGATCAAGTTGGTTTTCTTATAAATCACCCCTTCTCCAAGAATCTGTGTTGGATATCCCTGAGCTAGTTGGTTGAGCTAGACAACAACTTGGAGAGTTGGAAGGTAAAAGCTTTGCTTAACTTAGTTCATCTCTAAGGGATATCTTCTCTCTCTCTGTGTGTGTGTGTGTGTTGAAGAAAGATGATATCTTCATCAATTGGTCCTCGTGATCAGTTGTTGGACCTATTGTCTTACCCAATCTTTGATTTGAGTATGGGCTATTGTCAAATCAAATCAGAACCAACGATGTTCGTAATGTTGTCTTACTTGTGGTTGATCCCTCGAGCATACATCATTATATCTTTTGGTCTGACCAATGCTATCACTTTGCTCATATAGTTATGGGATTTCATCTATATGGAAATCTTGATGAATTGTTGTTGAGCCCATTAGCAACATATTTATCATCTCCATGATTATGTTGAACATTAAAGCTAGTGTTGGAAACTTTTGTAAGCATTATCTTCATGTCCCGTTCATGAAGTATATGCTTGGTGTAAGAAGTGATTTTCTCCAAGTTCATGTGCATTAGGTGCAAGTTGCCGCCATGAATTTGAGAAATTTTGTTTCGCTTCCTCTGGAATCATCCCAAGTCAGTCATGCACATGTGCGAAGTATTCTGTGGTCTCGAGACTTGCAACCTTCATTCTATATGAATCCCTAGCACACCAAGCCACTGATTGACTTGTTCAAGGAAAAGAAGTCTATGCTTGGGATCTAATCCATGGACTTGCGTAAAGACTTCGAAATCCTTGATGATGGTTCCCACCCTAAACTCGATAGTGTTTTATTATAAGACTACTATGGGGTCATGCTTGTCTTCGACAACAGGCTCACATGTATGTAGCAGAACCATCTCATGTTTTGGAGCTTGCTATCGTAGTTCATTTCCCGAGAATCTCGCAACGTCATCTCGTCGGTTTGTGTTGCAAACTTTCTTTTCCAGAAATGACGTCTGGAATATTCTGTTACCAACCAGATCTGAATCTCAGGTAGATATGATGGTTGGACCATTCCCAGCATTTGCATTTTGTTCCTAGCTTGCACCGCCGTTGTGCCATTTTTCTATGGTCTGCCTTCTCAGTAACTGTTATTCAGGATCATCTTCAAAAGTGGTCCTACCATGGGTCCCATCCATTTTCAATGATAAGCAAAAATCATCCATTGCGTTGTCTTCAACAAGGTAGTCCACATCATCCATTCTAGTTTGAGTATGTCATTTCTTCAAACTCTTTGAAACGATCAATTGTAATTTTCCTTAGGCTGGTATAGGGAGTTTCAATGATCTCTGTATCAAAAGTAATTCTTTTTGCCACTCATGGAGATGATTCTACGAGTCACCTCCCCCGAGATGTCCCGTAATGGAATCATGGCAATTATTTCATCGCTATCTTGGAACCATTCACCATCCTACCTAAGCATGGAATTGTTGCCTACCAATTTGAACCTTCGTCATTCGCTTCTTCCCATCGCTCCTCATATGTGTTTTGTCTCTCAGCTCAAGAGATGTTTCTACATCTCATTCCGAGCTGATCCTGAATTGTTCGATCCTCGAGAAGATCGATTCTTCTAGAGTTTTCCTTTTTTCTCTCTCGTTGTCATGTTGGTTGAAGTTTCCAAAGCAAGACGTCGAGACAAAGATGGTGACGAATCAACGTTCTTACGACGTGCAACCTGGATCGTGAAGATTGTGTTAGTCTGTGTCCTCCCTTCTTCTTACCCTACGCTTGAATCTTGATACGTGTCCGTCGTATCTATAATTTTTGATTGTTCCATGCCAATATTATTCAACTTTCATATAGTTTTTGGCAACTTTTTATACTATTTTTGGGACTAACATATTGATCCAAAGGCTCAAGGCGCTCCTCGTCTGCATTGCATGTTTTTGGTTTCGCAGAATATCAATATCAAACGGAGTCCAAAAGGGATAAAAACAGACGGAGTTTTTTTTTTGGAATATTTGGAAAGTCTGGAAGAAAGATCATCGCAAAACAGAGTCTGAGGTGGGCACGAGGTAGGGGGCACGCCCTACCCCCCAGGGCGCGCCCCTGACCCTCGTAGGCCCCTCGTAAGGCGGTTGATGCTCTACTTCGGCCGCAAGAAAGCTAATTTTTGGTAAAAAATCACGGTGAAGGTTTCAGTCCAATCGGAGTTACGGATCTCCGGATATAAAAGAAACGGTGAAAGGGCAGCAGAACAGAACGTGGAAACAGAGAGAGACAGAGAGATAGATCCAATCTCGGAGGGGCTCTCGCCCCTCCCACGCCATGGAGGCCAAGGACCAGAGGGGAAACCCTTCTCCCATCTAGGGAGGAGGTCAAGGAAGAAGAAGACGAAGGGGCCCCTCCCCCTTCTCTTCCGGTGGCGCCGGAACGCCGCCGTGGCCATCATCATCACCGCAATCTTCACCAACAACTTCACCGCCATCATCACCAACTCTTCCCCCCTCTATGCAGCGGCGTAACCTCTTTCTTACCGGCTGTAATCTCTACTTAAACATGGTGCTCAAAGCTATATATTATTTCCCAATGATGTATGGCTATCCTGTGATGTTTGAGTAGATCCGTTTTGTCCTATGGGTTATTTGATGATCAACATTGGTTTGAGTTGCATGTTTTATTGTTGGTGCTGTCCTATGGTGCTCTCCATGTCGCGCAAGCGTGAGGGATCCCCGCTGTAGGGTTTGCAATATGTTCATGATTTGCTTATGGTGGGTATGGAGTGATGTAAGCATAGACCCGAGTAAGTAGGTTATTTGCGTATGGGATAAAGAGGACTTGATGGTTTAATGCTATGGTTGGGTTTTACCTTAATGATCTTTAGTAGTTGCGGATGCTTGCTAGAGTTCCAACCATAAGTGCATATGATCCAAGTAGAGAAAGTATGTTAGCTTATGCCTCTCCCTCAAATAAAATTGCAATAATGATTACCGGTCTAGTTATCGATTGCCTAGGGACAAATAACTTTCTCGTAACAAAAGCTCTTTACTAATTTAGTTGTGTCTTTATCTAAACAGCCCCTAGCTTTTATTTACTCGCTCTTTACTTTCTTGCAAACCTATCCAACAACACATACAAAGTACTTCTAGTTTCATACTTGTTTCCTGTAAAGCGAACGTCAAGTGTGCGTAGAGTTGTATTGGTGGTTGATAGAACTTGAGGGAATATTTGTTCTACCTTTAGCTCCTCGTTGGGTTCGACACTCTTACTTATCGAAAGAGGCTACAATTGATCCCCTATACTTGTGGGTTATCAAGACCTTTTTCTGGCACCGTTGCTAGGGAGCAATAGCGTGGGGTGAATATTCTCATGTGTGCTTGTTTGCTTTATCACTAAGTAATTTTTATTTGCTGTTCTCAGTTGTTCTTTATCTTTAGTTATAGATATGGAACACGGAATACCAAAAAAAATTAGGTGTACTTGCTACTCATGGAGATGAGGAACCTCCTAAAACCCTCGATGCTCAATATGTGCAAAATATTATGTACCACTTTGGTAATCCTGAGAAAACCTCATTCAATTTGGTAATTGGAGTAACGTTGGATCAACGCGAATACTTTAGGGATTATCGCTTGACACAAAAGGTAAACTATTATGGGATCAAATTTATATATTGAAGTGGTATGCTCGGCAAGTATGCTTGAATTATGATTATACTTGTTGCTCTAGAATGAATGCTCCACACCTTCCCTTCTCATGCAAATTTAATGATAATGAAACCTTAGCTTCTTTTGCTAATGGTATATATGATTTCTATGATGTGGAACAAATAGAAGAATTTGTTGATTTTAAGGGTGCTTATGAAATTGAATCTATGTTTGAAAAGTATGAAGCTTTCGATGATGATGTTTATAGGCCTGAAAATTTAGCTATCCTAAAATATTGCTATGATAATTATGAATATAATTCCTATATTAATGCACTTATTAAGAAAGTCTCCACTGTCCAAGAAGAGATTAATATTTTGCAGGAATCTATGGAAGAAGAAATTGATGAGACTGTGAGCTCATTGGATGAAAAAGATGATGAGGAAAGCGAAGAAAAAAAGGAGGAAGAGCGGATTAGCTACCCGTGCCCACCTTCTAATGAGAGTAACCCTCCAACTCATACATTGTTTAATACCCCTTCGTGCTTACGAAGGATGATTGCTATGATGACTGTTATGATCCCTTGAATTCCTTTGAAATATCCCTTTTTGCTGATGCCTGCTATGCTTGTGGCCAAGATGCCAACATGAATTATGCTTATGGATATGAACTTGCTATAGTTACTTATGTTAAACATGAAGTTATTGCTATTGCACCCACGCATGATAGTCCTATTATCTTTTTGAATTCTCCAAACTACTCCATATCGGAGAAGTTTGCTTTTATTAAGGATTATACTGATGTGTTGCCTTTTACCGTTGCACATGATGATTTTGATGAATATAATTTGCATGTGCTTGCTGCTCCTACTTGCAATTATTATGATAGAGCAACTATATCTCCACCTGTCTATGTTTCCAACATGATAAAATTGCAAGAAACTGTTTATATTATGCATTGGCCTTTACTATGTGTGCATGAATTGTTCTTTTATGACATGCCGATGCATAGGAAGAGAGTTAGACTTCTTCATTACATGATATATGTTACTTTGTGCTCACTACTAAATTACAAATCATTGCTAATTAAAATTGGCTTTGATATACCTTGGGATCCGGGTGGGTTCACTACTTGAGCACTATATGCCTAGCTTAATGGCTTTAAAGATAGCGCTGCCAGGGAGACACCCCGGAAGTTTTAGATAGTCATTTATTTCTTTTGAGTGCTTTCATATAGTTTAAAAACAAAAAAATAAAGAGGGGAACCCAAAACTTTTCAAAAAGAAAAGTGAAAGTGAGAGAGACGAGCATTGTGAAAGTGGGGGACGTCCTTGAACTTTGTTCATGCCCATGGAAACTTTGTGAATCTTAATTACAGAAACTTTTCAATAAAAATAATTATCCCCTTGTAAAATTTTATTGTATTATAAAAATAATGTGCCAAGGTTTGCCTTTAGGATGTTTACAATGCTTGTTGGTTTGTTCGGTGCAGGACAGAAGCTTCGGCGGTAGTGCGCGAATTTTAATTTTTTACTGGAACTTCAAATGGTTCATTGTCTTTCTATACAAATTGTTTATTTTTACTAATTTTGGCAGAAATTTTCAAGTATCAGAAGTATGGTGAATGTTCAGATTTCTACAGAATGTTCTGTTTTAGACAGATTCTGTTTTTGATGCATAGTTTGCTTGTTTTGATGAAACTATCAATTTATATCAGTGGATTAAGCCATGAAAAGTTATATTACAGTAGACACAATGCAAAAAAAATATGAATTGGTTTGCAATAGTACTTAGAGTAGTGATTTGCTGTATTATACTAACGGATCTTACCGAGTTTTCTGTTGGAGTTTTGTGTGGATGAAGTGTTCGATGATCGAGAAGGTCTCGATGAGAGAAGAAGAAAGAGAGGCAAGAGCTCAAGCTTGGGGATGCCCGAGGCACCCCAAGTAAATATTCAAGGAGACTCAAGCGTCTAAGCTTGGATGCCCCGGAAGGCATCCCCTCTTTCTTCAACAAATATCGGTATGTTTTCGGATTCGTTTCATTCATGTGATATGTGCAAATCTTGGAGCGTCTTTTGCATTTAGTTTTCACTTTTCTCTTATGCACCATGCTGGTATGAGATGGTCCTTGGTTGATTTATAGAATGCTCTGTGCACTTCACTTATATCTTTTGAGTATGGCTTTATATAATGCTTCTTGTGCTTCACTTATATTTGAAGCTTGGATTGCCTGTTTCTCTTTACATAGACAACCGCCATTTGTTGAATGCTCTTTTGCTTCACTTATATTTGTTAGAGCGTGGGAATATCTTTTGTAGAAAGAATTAAACTCTCGTGCTTCACTTATATCTATTTAGAGAGATGACAGGAACTGGTCATTCACATGGTTAGTCATAAAATCCTACATAAAACTTGTAGATCACTGGATATGATATGTTTGATTCCTTGCAATAGTTTTACGATATAAAGGTGGTGATATTAGAGTCGTGCTAGTTGAGTAATTGTGAAATTGAGAAATACTTGTGTTGAGGTTTGCAAGTCCCGTAGCATGCACGTATGGTGAACCGTTATGTAACGAAGTCGGAGCAAGAGGTGTTTATTGATTGTCTTCCTTATGAGTGGCGGTCGGGGACGAGCGATGGTCTTTTCCTACCAATCTATCCCCCTAGGAGCATGCGTGTAGTACTTTGTTTCGATGACTAATAAATTTTTGCAATAAGTATGTGAATTCTTTATGACTAATGTTGAGTCCATGGATGATACGCACTCTCACCCTTCCATCATTGCTAGCCTCTTCGGTACCGTGCATTGCCCTTTCTCACCTCGAGAGTTGGTGCAAACTTCGCCGGTGCATCCAAACCCCGTGATACGATACGCTCTATCACGCATAAACCTCCTTATATCTTCCTCAAAACAGACACCATACCTACCTATTATGGCATTTCCATAGCCATTCCGAGTATATTGCCATGCAACTTCCATCATCATCATATACATGACTTGAGCATTTATCGTCATATTGCTTCGCATGATCGTAAGATAGCTAGCATGACGTTTTCATGGCTTGTCCATTTTTTGTCGTCATTGCTATGCTAGATCATTGCACATCCTGGTACACCGCCGGAGGCATTCATATAGAGTAATATCTTTGTTCTAGATATCGAGTTGTAATATTGAGTTGTAAGTAAATAAAAGTGTGATGATCATCATTATTAGAGGATTGCCCCGGTGAGGAAAGGATGATGGAGACTATGATTCCCCCACAAGTTGGGTTGAGACTCCGGACGAAAAAAAATAAAAAAAAGAGAAAGGCCAAAAAAGAGAAGGCCCAAAAAAAAGAAAAAAAGAAAAAAATGAGAGAAAAAGAGAGAAGGGGCAATGTTACTATCCTTTTACCACACTTGTGCTTCAAAGTAGCACCATGTTCTTCATATAGAGAGTCTCTTGAGTTATCACTTTCATATACTAGTGGGAATTCTCATTATAGAACTTGGCTTGCATATTCCAACAATGGGCTTCCTCAAATGCCCTAGGTCTTCATGAGCAAGCAAGTTGGATGCACACCCACTTAGTTTTAGTTTGAGCTTTCATGTACTTATAGCTCTAGTGCATCCGTTGCATGACAATCCCTACTCCTCACATTGACATCAATTGATGGGCATCTCCATAGCCCGTTGATTAGCCGCGTCGATGTGAGACTTTCTCCTTTTTTTTGTCTTCTCCACATAACCCCCCTCATCATATTCTATTCCACCTATAGTGCTATGTCCATGGCTCACGCTCATGTATTGCGTGAAAGTTGAAAAGGTTTGAGAAACGTCAAAAGTATGAAACAATTGCTTGGCTTGTCATCGGGGTTGTGCATGGTGTGAATATTTTATGTGGTGAAGATGGAGCATAGCCAGACTATATGATTTTGTAGGGATGAGCTTTCTTTGGCTATGTTATTTCAATACGACATAATTGCTTGGTTGGTATGCTTGAAGTATTATTGTTTTTATGTCAAATGATAGACTATTGCTTTGAATCACTCGTGTCTTAATATTCATGCCATGATTAGACATATGATCAAGATTATGCTACGTAGCATTCCACATCAAAAATTATCTTTTTTATCAATTACCTACTCGAGAACGAGCAGGAATTAAGCTTGGGGATGCTGATACGTCTCCGTCGTATCTATAATTTTTGATTGTTCCATGCCAAAATTATTCAACTTTCATATACTTTTTGGCAACTTTTTGGGACTAACATATTGATCCAGTGCCCAGTGCCAGTTCCTGTCTGTTGCATGTTTCTGGTTTCGCAGAATATCCATATCAAACAGAGTCCAAATGGGATAAAAATGGACGGAGATTTTTTTTTGGAATATTTGGAAAGTCTGGAAGAAAGATCATAGCAAAACGGAGTCTGAGGTGGGCACGAGGTAAGGGGCATGCCCTACCCCCCTAGGGAGCACCCCTGACCCTCGTGGGCCCCTTGTAAGGCGGTTGATGCTCTACATCGGCCGCAAGAAAGCTAATTTCTGGTAAAAAATCACGGTGAAGGTTTCAGTCCAATCGGAGTTACGGATCTCCAGATATAAAAGAAACGGTGAAAGGGAAGCAGAACAGAACGCGGAAACAGAGAGAGACAGAGAGATAGATCCAATCTCGGAGGGGCTCTTGCCCCTCCCACGTCATGGAGGCCAAGGACCAGAGGGGAAACCCTTCTCCCATCTAGGGAGGAGGTCAAGGAAGAAGAAGACGAAGGGCCCCCCTCTCCCCTTCTCTTCCGGTGGCGCCAAAACGCCGCCGTGGCCATCATCATCACCGCAATCTTCACCAATAACTTCACCGCCATCATCACCAACTCTTCCCCCCTCTATGTAGCAGTGTAACCTCTTTCTTACCCGCTGTAATCTCTACTTAAACATGGTGCTCAACGCTACGTATTTTTTCACAATGATGTATGGCTATCCTATGATGTTTGAGTAGATCCGTTTTGTCCTATGGGTTATTTGATGATCAAGATTGGTTTGAGTTGCATGTTTTATTATTGGTGATGTCCTATGGTGCTCTCCGTGTCATGCAAGCGTGAGGGATCCCCGCTGTAGGGTTCACAATATGTTCATGATTTGCTTATGGTGGGTGGCGTGAGTGACACAAGCACAGACCCGAGTAAGTAGGTTGTTCGCGTATGGGATAAAGAGGACTTGATGCTAATGCTATGGTTGGGTTTTACCTTAATGATCTTTAGTAGTTGCGGATGCTTGCTAGAGTTCCAATCATAAGTGCATATGATCCAAGTAGATAAAGTATGTTAGCTTATGCCTCTCCCTCAAATAAAATTTCAATAATGATTACCGGTCTAGTTATCGATTGCCTAGGGACAAATAACTTTCTCGTAACAAAAGCTCTTTACTAATTTAGTTGTGTCTTTATCTAAAAAGCCCCTAGCTTTTATTTACTCGCTCTTTACTTTCTTGCAAACCTATCCAACAACATCTACAAAGTACTTCTAGTTTCATACTTGTTTCCGGTAAAGCGAACGTCAAGTGTTCGTAGAGTTGTATCGGTGGTCGATAGAACTTGAGGGAATATTTGTTCTACCGTTAGCACCTCGTTGGGTTCGACACTCTTACTTATCGAAAGAGGCTACAATTGATCCCCTATACTTGTGGGTTATCAAATCTCGGGACGAGATTCTTGTTTAGTGGGGGTGAGTTGTCACATCCCTAATTCTTGTCTGACCTATGCTAGCTTCCATGTGAGCATCATGTTTAAATTCAAATGAAATTTGAATTGAGGAATTTTCAAAAGCCTCAGAAAACCTCTAAAAGTAACCAACATTTAAATCTCATCAAATGAGTCCAAGAAAATGTTCCTGTTATTCTGTGAAAATATTGGCATGAGGTGAAATTCAAATCAATATTTTTGGATCACAGAAATAATTTATTTTGGGTCTTTGATTTAAATCAATAATATACTTCGGTTGGAATTATTTCTGTTATATAAGAAATAATGTCCAAATATTTTGTAAGTTTGCATGTGACCTTGGACTAGCTCTTTGAGCTCACATAAAAATTTACAGGAAGTTTTAAAATGGTTTAGTTTCCAAACTAAATCAAAACAAAATAACGGAAATAGAAAAGGAAAATAAAAGAGAGAGAGACAAGGACTAACCTGGCGCCCACCAACCGGCCCAGCTCTTATGCTGGTCCAGCACTGTGCGTCCCAGCCCACTGCCCCCGCCTGTCATCTTCCTCGCGACAGTAGGACGCCGGGCGTGTGCCCATGCGCGCGGCCACGCGCTTCGGCCACCTCCTGCTTGCCACTCCCCCTCGATGCTCTGGACACCTCTGGGAGACGCCACGCAACCCCCCTGACCTCTCTAACTCTTCCTCGTGGCCTTTCTCTCCTCTGCTCCCTCTTTCTCACCCGCACCGAGCGCCACTGTCGCTGTCGTTTGTTGCCGCCGTAGCCACGGCCACTGCCTCGCCTCCCCAACACCTCCACGAGGTCCGCCTCCGTCTTCTACGCCTCTACAATGAGCCACGAGCCGCGGGACGCCCTCGAACACCGTCCAAGTCGTTGTATTCAACCTCCGGCCGCCCAGATCCCCGGGGACCCTGCGCTGCCTCCGACGCATCGCCAGCCTCGTGTCCACCTCGGTTGGAACCGCTGTGAGCTCCTGCTGCTTCTCCTTTGCTCGCCCCCTCCGTTCCCGTCCCCTACCTCCGTTTTCCACCACGGCCGAAGCTCGCCGCCGCCGTGCCTTGTCGCTGTCGTGGCCAGAGCCACAGTGGCTGGAAGCCGAGCACACTGCCGTGCTCCACACCTCACCAGGAGCACGTAGCTCACACCAGCACCTCCCCTAGTGCACTACAACGCCGAACCTGGCGTTGTCTGAACTCCGACGGCCGCAAAACAGCTCGCCGCCGTTAGCTCCGGCCACCCCAGCTACTTCCGCTTGTTGCTTTGGATGCGCCTCACTACCAGGAACCCGTAGGAGCAAACCACACGTAGAATGGTGCTCCTTAGCGAGCGCATGGTGCACCTCCGCCGTCGGCTGTGGTCGTCGCCGGAGAAACTCGGGCGAGGTCGACGTGGCACTTGATTAGCACTGATGACCTCGGTAAGCATCCACTGAGCCACTGCCATGTGGACCCCTACGCCTGTTTAGATTTTTAATCCCTGTTTATTTTAATTCGTAACCCCAGTGGCCCCACGTGTCAGTTTTGACCATGCTGACGTGGCCGTTGACTGGGCCCACATGTCAGCGACCTATCCAGCCCTGAGTCACTGACCAGTAGGCCCCACTGGTCAGATTTGACCCTAGTCAGCGCTGTTGACTTGCTGACGCAGGCATGACGCAGTGCTGACGCAATAAACCCTTTTCTGGATTATTTCTATTTTAGAAATGTCTAAAAATTCCAGAAAATAGCTAAAACTTCTAAAATTCATAGAAATTAATCTGTAAATCCAAATGTAATAATTTATATATGAAAAATTATCAGAAAAATCCAATCTTTCCATCTATACCTTTTGCACGCATGTTAGAATAAGTTATGACTACTGTTTAGGGCAAATGAAATAAATGGCATTTGAATCTTCACCTATGGAGTTGAATTTGAATCTTTGATTCAAACCAACTTCATTTAATCTGGTTGCTAGATGCATTAGCTCAAATCACATCATATTGCCATGTCATGATCATGCATCATATTGTTGCATCGCATTGATTGTGTTCTTTCTCTGTTGCCGGGGTTTGTCCCCTCTCTGTAGACGTGGTTTCGATGATGAGTTCGATGACACCGGTTGAGGGAGTCCTGGATTAGGGGGTGTCCGGATGGCCGGACTATAGCCTTTGGCTGGACTCCTGGACTATGGAGATACAAGATTGAAGACTTTGTCCCGTGTCCGGATGGGACTTTCCTTGGCGTGGAAGGCAAGCTTGGCGATACGGATATGTAGATCTCCTACCATTGTAACCAACTCTGTATAACCCTAACCCTCTTCGGTGCCTATATAAATCAGAGGGTTTTAGTCAGTAGGACGAACAACAATCATACCATAGGCTAGCTTCTAGGGTTTAGCCTCTCTGATCTCGTGGTAGATCAACTCTTGTACTACCCATATCATTAATATTAATCAAGCAGGAGTAGGGTTTTACCTCCATCGAGAGGGCCCGAACCTGGGTAAAAACATCGTGTCCCTTGTCTCCTTTTACCATCCGCCTAGACGCATAGTTCGGGACCCCCTACCTCGATCTGCCGGTTTTGACACCGACATTGGTGCTTTCATTGAGAGCTCCTCTGTGTCTTCATCTTTAGGCCCGATGGCTCCTCCGATCATCAACAACGATGCGCTCCAGGGTGAGACTTTTCTCCCCGGACAAATCTTCGTATTCGGTGGCTTTGCACTGCAGGCCCATTCGCTTGGCCATCTGGAGCAGTTTGAAAGCTACGCCCCTGACCACCAGGTCAGATTTGGAAGTTTGAACTACACGGCTGACGTCCGCGGAGACTTGATCTTCGACGGGTTCTAGCCACAGCCAAGGGCGCCAGACCGCATCACGAGGGGCATGATCTAGCTCTGCCTCCGAGCGGTGTCCGAGGTCGCACCGATGTCCGCTCCGACCTTTAGCTCGGGCCGATCAAGGCCGATCGAGAACGGGTGGCTGGACACCGCCTCGGGGGCTGCGATCTCTACGGTGATTGAGCCGTACACCTACCCCGTCCTTTGCGAAGCTCGTGATTCCAAGGTGCCGGACTCCTCTCCGGTCTCCGGTCTCCGAGCCTTCCGCGCCCCCGCCAATCGAATCCGAGGGTGCCGATCATGGAATTCACTGCCGCAGACATCTTTCAGCACTCGCCCTTTGGCGACATCCTGAATTCACTAAAGTCTCTCTCTTTATCAGGAGAGCCCTGGCCGGACTACGGTCAGCAAGGTTGGGACGCGGACGAAGAAGAAATTCAATGCCCACCCACCACCCACTTTGTAGCCACTGTCGATGATGTAACCGACATGCTCGACTTCGACTCCGAAGACATCGACGGTATGGACGACAATGTAGGGGAGGAACATGAACCAGCACCTATAGGGCACTGGAAAACCACCTCATCTCACGATGTATACATGGTGGACACACCTAAAGGAAGCGATGAAGAGGAACAACGGGACGCTACGAAGGATCATTCCCTCGAAAAGCAGTCAAAACGGAGACGTAAGCGCCGCTCAAAGTCCCGCCTCGACGAAGATAACAGCCATACAGACCCAGCCATAGAGCAGGGCGAACCAGTGGACGACGAACATGCTATCGAGCAACCGTCCGAACAGGACAACCTGGATAAACAACCCGTCCCCAGCGAAGATAACAGTCCGGACGATCTCACGCTGGACAAGTTGCTGGAGCAGAAGAACCTCCACAAAAGGCTCGTCACCACTGCACGTAGCCTGAAAAAGCAGAAGCGGAAGATCAAAATAGCGGAAGATGCACTCAGAATCAGATGGAGCAAAGTACTCAACGCCGCAGAAAAATACGGTGACAGTCGCCGAACAAAGAGCTACCCAAAGCGAAAACTACTGCCCGAGTTTGATGAGGAGGCCGTAGAGCCCCCGCAATCAAAGAACAAGGAGGCCCGGTCGGATAGACGACCCCATGGCAAACATAGAGCGGCAAACGGCGCCGCACACAAGCCGACACGCGATCCGCACAAGGATTAGCATAAAAAAGATGGCCCAGTTAGATCTCTCTACGGGCCAAGAAAGCAAGCTCTAGTAAGCAACGCAACACATCAAGTACCCGAACATCACGGTACACCTAAATATAGGGGCGCCGCACACCCCCTATGTTTCACCGATGAGGTGCTGGATTACAAATTTCCAGCAGGATTCAAGCCCGTAAACATAGAGGCATACGACGGAACGACGGACCCTGGAGTCTGGATTGAGGATTACATCCTTCACATACACATGGCTAGAGGAGATGACCTCCACGCCATAAAATACTTACCCCTCAAGCTCCAAGGGCCAGCCCGGCATTGGCTTAAAAGCCTCCCCGAAAACACCATTGGAAGTTGGGAAGAGCTCGAGGATGCTTTTCGGGCAAATTTTCAAGGGACCTATGTCCGACCTCCGGATGCAGACGATTTAAGTCACATAATCCAACAATCCGGAGAGTCAGCCCGAAAATTCTGGAATAGATACCTTACTAAAAAGAACCAAATAGTCGACTGTCTGGATGCCGAAGCCTTAGCAGCTTTCAAACACAACGTCCGAGACGAATGGCTCGCCAAACACCTCGGCCAGGAAAAGCCAAGAACAATGGCTGCATTATCAAGCCTCATGACCCGCTTTTTGCTGGAGAGGACAATGGCTGGCAAGATGCAGTACCAGCGACCCAAGTACATCCGAAGTCAGGGATGGGAATGGGAAACCACGACGCAGCAAGGACCAGCGTCGGACCAAGGGAAACAACCCGAAGATCACGACAGTCAACGCCGGATTCAAAAGCTCTCGGCAGAATTATAAAAAGCTGCCCCTTAAGGATAACAGGGACGAGCTATCTAACTTACACAAAATCTTGGACAAGATATGCCAAATCGACAGTACTCCGGGAAGCCTGCAAACCATACCCATCGAGATTGTTGGGTCTTCAAGCAGTCCGGCAAACTCAACGCCGAACACAAGGGGCTCTACACACCAAGCGAGGACGATGACGAACCCCACAAGCAGATAACCGGAAAACAAAAAAATTTCCCACAAGAAATCAAAATAGTAAACTCACTTCACGTGACAAAAGGGAAAAATAGAGCGGCGCCCATAGAGGTACGCGCCATACGGCCTATCCCAGAGGAGTTCCGCCACTGGTTGTTAAAACCAATCACCTTCGACCATCAGGATTACTCAAGAAGTATACGGAATGCAGGTTGGACTGCCTTGATATGAGATCCGATAATTGGCGGACTCCAATTTACACAAGTCCTAATGGATGGCGGCAGTGATCTAAACCTGCTATATTAGGACACAATCCGCAAAATGGGGATAGACCCAACCAAATTTCGCCATAGCAACACTTCCTTTCAAGGGGTAATGCCAGGCCCATATGCCCATTGTACGGGCTCTCTCTTTGCTAGAGGTTGTGTTCGGCTCACCCGACAACTTCTGCCGCGAATAGTTAACCTTCCACCTCGCCCCATTTACAAGTAGCTATCAAGCACTATTAGGACGCGAAGCTTTCGCCCGCTTTAACGCAATACCGCATTATGCATCTCTTACACTTAAAATGCCCGGTCGACGCGGCATCATCTTGTTAAAGGGAAACATCAAGGGTTCCTCGAGTCCAGAAAATCGTGCGGTTGCCTTGACAGCCAGACAATAAACCGACTTCACCAATAAAAGCACTTAGACAGGTCGTCCAGACCCCGGACATGGCTGGACGAGTCCGGCGTAAACATACAAGGGCTTACTAGACACATACCCCCGTACAAGGGGCTCCGCGCATGCACAACAAGAGACAATAAAGCTCAATTTTATTCATTTTTTGAATTGTACTTCGTTTATTTAATATAACGTACATTTTCACACGATCTTTTTCAACTAAGTTCCTCTCTTCTATAGATGAACATCGTGCTACACCCGTCCAGGATACGGCACAACGGAGACACAGGCGCAGACGTGTAGTAGGGACCCGTTGCAAGGATTCTTTTCAGATTAAGACCCTGCGTAAACCTTTCTTACTGTCTCTTGTTGATACACATCCCCCGGTTTCTTGCTATAACCGAGGAGGAGGCTGGTGTTTTGGCATAGGCCACGTCAGAATTTTGCGCGTACCTGGACACCAGGGGCTTATTACCAAGGGCGTTGTTCGGCCCGTTTTCATAAAGACCGAATACCTTAGGGAGTGTTCGGCGTCTCAAGTTAGGCCTTATATGCATCAGCTCCGAATCATGTCTTTGGTCAAATGTTGGGTTTGCCCGGCTCCTGTGTTTTGCTGCCTTACGTTCCGCTCTATCGGCTAATGCGGCACCAGGAGAACTACTGCGATTGTGCCCGGTTCGCCAAAGCGAGCACCTCGAGAGAAAGCCGAAAACCGACTGTCATGATATAGCGTGAGACTGGTCAACCACTCGATGACCCGTGGGAATCTTAAGAATTCCTCTGCATTGACGAAGGGCCGCTTCCCGGTCAGGCACATACGCGCCCGAATTCGAGTGAGCTTGGTGCCCCTAGGGGCTATATAGTAGCCCCACTGTCAAACTCCTATGGCTAAGTGAAAGTGATAAAGCATTATAGTCCGGTTGACTAGTTTGCTGCGCTATCACCTCCTTTGTAGGACCAAGACGTTGGTTCAAGTGTGAAAAGGCGCTTTCTGCAAACACCCCCGCATTATATGCGTGGGGGCTGAAGCCAAAGACTGACATCATTCAGGTTATATACACATATACATTAATAGCCGCACATGAGGTATTTTAATTCTTGAAGGCACAAGTATAAAAAGCTTTTATATTCCATCGAAACATTGTTTCACAATAATACATGTTATTCGAACATAATATCCTTCGAGCACTGCGTCTCTATTCAACGAGCGCCCTGCAGAACTTCCTGAAAATAGTGCTCGACAGGTACTCGGCTTCCGTCTGAATCTTGGGATGCAACATCAGTGGCCTTCATCTCCGCCCAGTATGTGTTGACATGGGCAAGAGCCATCTGCGCACCCTCTATGCATGCTGACCGCCTCATTGCTTTGATATGCGGCACCGCACCAAAGAACTGCTGCACCAAGCCAAAATAACTCTTCGGCTCGGGCCTTTTCGGCCACAAATGAGTCACGACATCCTTCATGGCAAGTCCGGACAACCTATTCAGCTCCGCCCATTCGTCCAAACGATCGTTTAATGGAAGTGGACGCCTGGATTACGGATCTGCGACCAAAAAAGCTCTTCCATCTCGTGATCCTTTTGATCTCCGAAGTGTTCGGCCGCGTCCGCGGCACTCGCCGCCAAGTCCAGATAAGCATCCTCCGCACTCCACAGTCGGTCCAACTGAGCATATTTAGGATCCGTGAACTTCCTCCACAGCAGAAAGGGCTTTCCAGCCGCGGTATCTCCGGCCTGACGCAGCTCCTCCTTCATAGCTCTCATCGCAGAGCGAGCATCCTTGGCCTCGGTGGTGGCCTTCTTCAGGTCCTCTTGCTCCGCTCAACCTTCTTTTTCAAGAAGCTCGCAGCGGTCGGTAATATTCTTCAACTTCACGGCCATCTCGGTCATTTCCTTCTTGCTTCGGCTGTGAGCAGCCTGTTCGGCTTTTAGCTCTTCGGCCGCCTTTAAGGCAGCCGCATCACTTTTTCTGGCCTGCTCCTTGGCTCGGGCAAGCTCCGCTCGAAGGTTCTCCATGGCAGCATCACCATCTGCATCAAGCATACGTGTTGTAAGGCACGAGCATCAAGCTCCCTTACCAGGTGTCCGCGGAGAAACTGCATACCTTGTGACTCGTCAAGCCGCTTATTGACAAGCGCGATGTTGGCATCCGCCACGTCAAGTTGCCGCTTTAGTTCGGCAAATTCATCAGTCCGGCTAGCCACCGGACGCTCCGCCACCTACATAGGAAGGGCGACATATTATAGCTGGGATTATGATCCTCGGCACGCTGTCCTTTTTGACAACGCACCGAGTCTCAGGGGCTACTATCTACACAAGGCGCATCTTATATATGCGGAACCGTCAAAAGGTACATCATTGCACGTACCTCAAAACCCGTCAGTAAACTCTTGGCGGCCTCGTACAACCCGCTTTCCGCGGATGAAAATTTTTCAATCACCGTACCCATCAATGCACGGTGATCCTATGAGATAGACGCTCGCCCGAGCCGATCCTTCAACTCCTCCGACCGTGCACTAGGAGGTGCCAGACTCGTCTGATGGCCTTTTTTGAAGGCCAGACACGGAGGGCTTTGGAGGGCCCTACGACTGCCCTACGCCCCTGCCGGACTCGGAGAAACCCTCCGCGACGACACCTCAGGATCGTCCACCTCACTAGGCGGTACGGCAGGGGGAGGCGTTCCGCTCTCCATCATCTCTGGACGAAGATCCCCTGAAGATGAGCTCTGCTGAGAAGGGCCGAGATCCGAAGTACAAGGTAAAATTTCGGTCATCTTCAGAAATAAAACAGGGATGTCTCTTATTTTAAAACTCCCCTCTCTACTTACGGCTCGCTGGAGGGCTGATCTCCTTGGGGAAATAGTGCGGCCGGGGCATCTCCCGGCGCAGGACCCTCTGGCGAAGATTTCTTCCCCCTCTTTGAGGCCTTGGTCTCTGGATCTTCAGAGGCGGTCTTCTTCACCCCTTGGATGGAGGGATTCTCGATCCCTCCTTTCTTGATAACCTCCTTCATGGAGGCAGTAGCTTCCTTGTTCCCCCCTTCGCCTTCTTCCAAAGGCGCAGCCTCCAGCATCTTGGTTAACACGGGATCCGGCGTGGTCTCAGGGAGGGAGGCCAGACACCTGATCAGTTTTGCTTTCGCAATCCACTCCTGTTTAAGGGACAACTCTTTTAAGGGCAAGTTTATGATAAATATACGGATAGCGTGTCCGGGTACAAGACTACTTACTTGAGTATCCGGGCGATTGTAGCTCAGAGCTGCGTCCTCGGTCAAGTCCGGACACATTGCTTGTGATCCGAAGAACAGTTTGTACATCTCCACGGGCGTTGCGCCCATAAAATGTTGGAGAGCTCGTGGTCCCTCCGGATTGAACTCACAGGAGGGAGGCGACGTTTGCAGGGCAGGATGCGACGAATCAGCATGACCTGCGCTACTACGACCAGATTGATCTCTCTCTCTCTAGGAGGTCTCGAATACAGCCCTGCAACAAGGGCACGTCCTTGGACGGCCCCTGGTCAAGCCCTTTATTAACCCATGACGCCAGCCGCGATGGAGGACCCGAGCGAAAGGCAGGTGGCGCCACCCATTTGGTGCCCCTGGGAGCTGTGATATAAAACCACTCTTGTTGCCATAGACTTAGGTCCTCTTGAAAAGAGCCCTCGGGCCATGAAGCGTCAGCATTCTTGCTTATAACATCCCCTCCATGATCTACATTGCCCCTTGATCATCTTCGGCTCCACCTTGAAGGTCTTGAGCCACAATCCAAAGTGAGGGGTAATGCGGAGGAAGGCTTCACATACGACGATGAACGATGAGATGTGGAGGATGGACTCCGGATCAAGGTCATGAAATTCCAGCCCGTAATAAAACATGAGCCCCCTCACGAAGGGGTCCGTCGGGAAGCCTAGCCCCCGAAGGAAGTGAGACGCCAACACCACGCTTTCACAAGGCTTGGGAGTGGGAATAACCTGCCCTTGGGCAGGCAGCCTATGCGATATTTCGCCGGTTAGATACCTGGCATCTCTTAGCTTTAGGACGTCTTCTTCCGTGACGGAGGAAGGCATCCACCGGCCTTGAAGGTCGGAGCCGGACATCATCGAAGGTCCAAAGCGCTGAATCTGGAGCTTTGGGTGTTGGAACTCGGCGAGGCGGATTGGATTGAGATTGAGAAAAGGAGCGGGGCCTTGGTCTCTTTATAAAGAGGTTGAATACCGAGAGCCCTCCCCATGACCGTTCGGGACTCGCCGATAGAGGATGCGTGCCAGCACGATCGGGTTACCCACGCCCGTATTAATGAGAATCCGGAATAAGGGATAGGATCTCTGCTTTGACAAGGCGTGCCAAGGAAACCGCCTCGCTAAACGCTACCGAGGTGGGGACAAAGAAAACGATTCGAATAAAGGCTTGGCCGTGGTGCGATATCACGCCGCGGAACATGTCAGCAGATTGAACTTGTGTAAATATTATTCTCTCTACGGTGGTATTTGTAACTTATTTTGCAGAGCCGGACACTATCCTTGTGTTCAAAATCTTCTATGAAGTTTTCGGAGGAGGAACCCGCCTTGCAATGTCGAATACAAACTGCGCGCCGGACTCGTCATCATTGAAGCCTGGTTCAGGGACTGAGGGAGTCCTGGATTAGGGGGTGTCCGGATGGCCGGACTATAGCCTTTGGCCGGACTCCTGGACTATGAAGATACAAGATTGAATACTTCGTCCCGTGTCCGGATGGGACTTTCCTTGATGTGGAAGGCAAGCTTGGCGATACGGATATGTAGATCTCCTACCATTGTAACAGACTCTGTGTAACCCTAACCCTCTTCGGTGCCTATATAAACCGGAGGGTTTTAGTCAGTAGGACGAACAACAATCATACCATAGGCTAGCTTATAGGGTTTAGCCTCTCTGATCTCGTGGTAGATCTACTCTTGTACTACCCATATCATCAATATTAATCAAGCAGGAGTAGGGTTTTACCTCCATCGAGAGGGCCCGAACCTGGGTAAAAACATCGTGTCCCTTGTCACCTGTTACCATCCGCCTAGACGCACAGTTCGGGACCCCCTACCCGAGATCCGCCGGTTTTGACACCGACACTAGTGAAGAGTAATACTATCTTCAGAAGTGCCAGGCAAGCAAAAACCCCTTGTTCATTCCGATCCAATCCCACTCTCTCGCTCCTACTCTCTTTTACTGCATTAGGATAACAACGATTCAACTGTTACATGCTGCGGTAGTTGGACCCCTTTTCCTCTGCATGACCTGTCATTGCCACAGTAAATAGATGAAACCCACTAGCATGAGTAGGAGTTGTTTGAGCCCTGATGTGCCTACTCATTCATGCTTGTTTGTCATGCACACTCTTGCTTAGAGTTGAGTCAGTCTGATTCATCGAGGATGAATTGGAATGGTGATGAACATGTCCCTCTTGTCGTGAGCTAAGTGTGTGAACACGATTTGGTAAAGGTAGCGGTGAGAGGCCATGTAGGAGTACATGGTGGGTTGTCTCATTGAAGCCGTCCTCAGGAACTGAGTTCTGTGTTTGTGATCCATGAATAGCTACTACCACACATTGGGATCCTTAATTGACTCTCTCGACTTATGAATCGCCTTGATCTCTGTCTAGGAGTTGCAACTAGTTTCTGGTGTTTGTAGGATATGTGTTGGAGGCCTTGCATAACGCTTACCCTAGGTGTGGGCTAGGATGCGGTAGATACACCATGGCACAGTGTACCGAGTCGCCCGTTTGGTGTCTCGGGAACCCTGCACACATTGTTTGGGGCCGTGAGCGACACCCCGGCCGGGTCTCCTTGCGATGGAACCCAAATAGGCGATAAACCTGGACTAGAGACTTGTGTGGTTAGTCAGGTCGTGGCCAACACCCTCGCCAGGCTTCCGCTTGAAGGTTGCCGAGATACATGACGTGTACATGGCAGTAAGTGGCGAGAGCATGTGTGAAGAAGTACACCCCTGCAGGTTTAACATCATCTATTCGAATAGCCGTGTCCGCGGTAAAGGACTTCTGGGTTGCCTATACAGTTCATAGACACGTGAAAGTGGATACTCTAAAATGCGCAAGATAAGCGTGAGTGCTATGGATGGCGTTCTCGTAGGGAGACGGGAGCGGATCCATAGTGGTGTATTGATTTGGTGAATATGTGGACTCGTGTGCGCCACCTCAAAAGAGTTACTTGTAGTAGTTTAGGATAGCCACCGAGTCAAAGCTGGCTTGCTGTAATTAAACTCCACCACCCCCTTTGTTGATACTGATGCATATGTAGATAGTTCTGATGTAAGTCTTGCCGGGTACATTTGTATTCACGTTTGCTTAATTTATGTTTTTGCAGAGAGACTTCAGTCTCGCTAGTAGTTCCGTGTGGACTTCGACGTTTAGCTTGTTACCTCAGCTACGATCTTGTGCCCTCGGCAGGTTCTTGTAAATAGTCAGGCTTCCCAGCCTTTTCATTTGTAGTTGTCTGTACTCAGACCAGTTAAGCTTCCGCTTGTGCTTGTTGCTTGTATGACTTGAATGCTGGGTCATCAGACCCATGTTTGTAATATCTAGATATTCGGAGCCTAATGAATAAATACCTTGAGTCGTAGAGTTTTGTTGTGATGCCATGTTGTATTTACACATATCGAGCATATTGTGTGTATGGTTGAAATTCTTTGTATGTGTGGGATCCGACAACCTAGTTGTCTATCCTTGGTAGCCTCTCTTATGGGGAAATGTAGTCTAGTGCTTCCACTGAGCCATGGTAGTCTGCTACAGCCCGGTTTACCGGAGTCCTGTTAGCCCAGTTGCTACTGCTCAGAAACACTTAGACTGGCCGACACGTGTCCTTCCTCGATCCTGTGTCTCTCCCTTCGGGGAAATGTCACGCGGTGTCTTTCGGAGTCCTGTTAGCCTGCTACAGCCCGGGATTCCTGGAGTCCTACTAGCCCAGTTGCTACAGTCCGAATTCACTCGCTGATGACCGACACGTTCGTTGCTGGGTCCTGTATGACTGTCCCTGTAAGTTAGTGCCACTTTGGGTTTACGACTAGTCATGTCGGCCCGGGTTCTCTGTCATATGGATGGTAGCAACACTATCATATATGTGAGCCAAAAGGCGCAAACGGTCCCGGGCCCGGGTTCTCTGTCATATGGATATGATGTGTTACATGCTAGATCGGTGTGACTTAGGATCGGGGTCCTGACAGAGATGATCTAGATAAATTCTTATGCAAGTATAAAGAAAAATATCTGAATGCTAGAATGAAATGTGATCCTAAGTTTTCTACTTCACCTATCTTTATTAATGATAAGGATTATGAATTCTCTGTCGACCCAGAGTTAATTACTTTGGTTGAATCCGATCCTTTCCATGGTTATGAAACTGAAACTGTTGTGGCACATCTTACTAAGTTGAATGACATAGCCACCCTTTTTACTCATGATGAGAAGACTCTCTATTTCTTTATTCTCAAATTATTTTCGTCATTAAAGGGTGATGCTAAAGCTTGGTATAATACTCTTGCTCCTGGTTGTGTGCGTAGTCCCCAGGATATGATTTATTACTTCTCTGAAAAATATTTTCCTGCTCATAAGAAACAAGCTGCTTTACAGGAAATATTTAACTTCGTTAAAATTAAAGAAGAGAGTCTCCCATAATCTTGGGGGAGGCTTTGCCATTTACTTAATGCTTTGTCTGATCATCCTCTTAATAAAAATGAAATACTTGATATCTTTTATAATGGACTAACCAATGGTTCTAGGGACTTCCTAGATAGTTGTGCTAGTTGTGTTTTCAGGGAACGAACTGTTGGGCAAGCTGAAGAATTATTGAATAATATATTAAAAAATTATGATGATTGGACTCTCGCTGAACCACCGGTTAAACCTACTCCGAACAAGAGGGGTATATTATATCTTAGCCCTGAAGATATGCAAGAGGCAAAGAAATCTATGAAGGAAAAATGTATTAAAGCTGAGGATATTAAAAATTTACCTCCTATTGAAGAAATACATGGGCTTGATACACCGCCACTGCCTAAGATGGTAGAGGTAAATTATCTTATGAAATTCTTTGATAATGACAATCCTCACAATATGCACCCTAGCCAATGCCTTTATGAGTTTGAAAACTACATTAGAAAACAAGATCACTTTAATGCAAATGTTATGAAACAATTGAAATATAATTCTGACATGATTGCTCGCTTGAGTGACTTGTTATTTAGAATCTCAAATGGTGTTAGAGGTGTTGGAAAACCTGCTTCTATGGTTCAAACCCAGTTAGAACAAGTTGCTAAATCTCAAAGAGAATTACTTGATGAAATGAATAATAGTAAACATGACTTTGCTATTAGAGTTGCAACTAGAGGAGGTAAAATGACTCCGGAATCACTTTATCCCGAGGGACACCCAAAAAGAATTGAACAAGACCGAGTAAACACTGATGCACCTAGTCCTTCTTGAAAGAAAAAGAAAAATGGTAGGACTTTGCATGCTTCTAGTGAACCTGAAATAGAAAAACCTCCTGATAACGATAATGATAATGAAACTTCTATCTCTGATGCTGAAACTCAATATGGTAATGAACACTCACCTTCTGATAATGAAAAAGATAATGATGAGGTTCATGAAGACACTCAAATAAAATAAAGAACCAGATAATGATTTTGAGATAGAACCACCTGTTGATCTTGATAACCCACAACCTAAGAATAAAAGATATGATAAAAGAGACTTTGTTGCTAGAAAACACGGTAACACAGTAAAGAAATAGAACCGTGGTTTCAAAAACCTATGCATTTTTCACCCAAGTCAACTAAAAATAAAGATGATGAAGAATTTGAACGCTTTGCTGAAATGCCGAGGCCAGTCTTTTTGCATACTCGCTTGACTGATATCCTTAAGATGCCTCCTTATGCAAAGTATATGAAAGACATCATCACTAATAAGAGAAAAATACCGAAAGCTGAAATCTCCACTATGCTTGCTAATTACACTTTCAAAGATGGAGTAAATAAAAACCTTGGAGATCCGGGAATACCAACTATACCTTGCTCCATTAAAAAGAATTATGTGAAAACTGCTTTGTGTGATTTAGGAGCTGGTGTTAGTGTTATGCCTTTCTCTTTATATAAAAGACTTGACTTGAATAATATCACACCTACTGAAATATCTTTGCAAATGGCTGACAAATCAACTGCCATACCTATTGGTATTTGTGAAGATGTGCCTGTTGTTGTTGCTAATGTTACTATTTTGACTGACTTTGTTATACTTGAGATGCCTGAGGATGACAACATGTCGATTATCCTTGGTAGACCCTTCTTGAATACTGCAGGGGCTGTTATTGATTGCAATAAAAGCAATGTCACTTTTTGTATCAATCGTAATGACCATACGATGCACTTTCCGAAAAAACAATTCCAAGTGAATGGTATTAATGTTATTCAAAAATATCCGACAATAACTATTGGAAGTTTTCAAATACCTCTACCTACTGTGAAAAAGAAATATGAAATGCTTATTGTTGGGGACATTCATATCCCCATTGAGGTAACTTAGTGATTTACGAAAGTTCTTTGGTTTCATGCTAATCGAAAGTGGTTGTTAATAAGACTTGACAGACCTTATTAATGGATCATTTTTGAGCGGTATGAAGTTGATGAATTTAGTAAGCAGTATCTTCTGTCCGTACTTTTTGTTCTCTGTTTTTATTAGTTAAATAAAATAAAATGTTTTGCCTGTTTTCTGAATTTCCCGTGCAATAAAAAATGACCCAAAAATAAAAGTTCTCAGAATGCCCTGAAAATTCAATACGATTTTTTCTTCTGATTATTTCGGAATTTCTCGTGCAAGCAATACCAGAGGGAGGTGCACCAGGTGGCACAACCCACCTGGGTGCGCCAGGACCCCAGGCACGCCCTAGTGGGTTGTGGTCCCCACGTGGACCCCCTCACTTATCTCTTCATACCACATCATCACTTACCTCCAGAAAAAAAATCTCCATTGCTCTCTCTCCCGTGTTCCTGCTCTCAAACCCGCAGATTTTGATCTCTTAAGATCCATTTCCGAAACTATTTCGGGGGATTGTTGCTTGGTATGTGACTCCACCATTTGTCCAATTAGTTTTTGGTTTAGTGGTTTATATTTTGAATAATTAGCTACTCTTGTGCTGCTGTAGATGAGCTTGCATGTTGAATTCTTAGAGTTCTAAGTAGTTTGAATGCTTGCTATGGCCTCTATGTATCCCTACGAGTAGTTGCTATCATTTTTGTGAAGTTTTATTGAGAAAATTTTGCGGGCTAATAAATTTAAGAATTTTGTTCATAGGAAAAACATGAATATCTTTAGGAAGTTTGGCTCTAAGAAGAACTCCAAGGGTGTTATTGGGGAGTCCTCCGATAGTGATCTCCATCGTCGGAGGTTGGCGGAAGTATGACCGTGTGAATGGCCGCAAACCCCGTTCCTGGAAGAGGCCGGAATCCTTTAGGAGTTCACACAATATGCTGCTAATGCCGGCCTCACCGACTTCATCGCAGATGAGTGTGAACAACATCAAATCCTCACAAACATCTTTGTACAAAGTTTTACATTCCTGCCTAGGAATAATCCTCCTGAAGTGAGCTTTGATTTATATGTTGAAAACCATCAGATACCACTTACTGAATTTTGTGATATATTCATGATCCCTTCTGATGGGAGCTTAGCCGAGCCTAGGCTGGCTAAGTTTGAGGCCTTTTATCGCACTTTGACAGTGGGAGATGAGAGAGGGGTGTCAGCTATCACTGCCGCTGGCTTGCATTTTCCTGCTTTTCATTAATTTGCTCTTTTCATTGCAAAATGTTTGCTTGCTAGAGAGAAGGTGGGTGCACTTAGTTCACCAGACCTTGTAGGTTTACATTGTGCACTGGAGGGCGACAACACTTATAGTTTGGGAGCTATTGTGGCTCGTCGCCTCCACATTAATAAGTCCAAAGGTAAAATACATGGTGGGATTTTTTCTACTCGTTTGGCGGCTCACTGTAATGTTGAGATACACCATCATGATTATCCTCTGACCAAAGTTTACCTAGACCGCACAGCCATGGATCACCACCATTTCACTAATAAAGAGTCTCCTAACATTCTGATTCCTTATAAGCTGGTTTTTATCATTGAGACTCGTGATATTATTCCATTGCCCGCTCCTGATTTGTTTGATTCTGTTGCCAGGGGCGGATATAGGATTATGCATGCGGACATCATCGCCTACCGGAACGCTCAGGCTGCCATAGAGGCAGCGGAGTAGCCTCAGAAGTGGGATGAGTGGATGCCCGCTCCTCAGTACCCCTACTACCATCCAGGCTACTGATCGACTATCAAGTTAGGCCAAAACCCTAAGCTTGGGAGAGTACGTGTTCTCACCAACATTACATTCATGTTCACTTATTCCATTAGTCGGTGTTCACAATTTTTCATTGTAACATCCATGCTTATATTTATTTTCTTGCTTTCTTCTTGTGTGTTTGAAAAACGTTAGAAAAAACAAAAAAAATAGTTGTAGTTAATTTACTTTCTATGCATGCTTAGTAGTAATATTAAAAATAAAACCCAAAAATATTTCCTTGTTCTTCTTTTGCTTGTTGGGAGCTTTCCCGTGTAAATAGTTTTTCTCGTTTTTGCTTTTCCCTTTTATTTGCTTGTTCAAGAAAACCAAAAACTCCAAAAATATTTCAGCGTGTTTCTCTGAATTTCTTTTTCTTTTTATTCAAGTTGTACCAAGGAGAAGACCACGATGAAAATGTTGAGTGGTTATCATATAAATAACTGTTGATCTAATAAAGAACACATTTTACCTTGTCTTCTCCTGTTGAATAAAATGTTTGCAGATTCCAGCTTAGTCCACGGCACTCTTGCACTATTATTATTTTCATATCGTTCGGTCGTGCAAGTGAAAGCCAATAATGGCGATATTCGATGAACTGGCCGTGGTAGAGAGAAACGGGTATGAACTCGACTTGTTCTGTTTGTGTAAATATGTTTAACCTAGTATCCATGATTCAGCCCATTATGATTAAACATGTTTGCAATGACAATAAGAGATTATAGTTTCTCATGCCATGCATAAGTAGCTGGGAGTGGATAATTGTAGCGACCCGACCCGAATGGATCAAGTCTCTGTGCTTTCGTGTCATCCCTGGATCGGTATGCTGACACACACAGTACTCGAAGGATTTATAACAGAAGTAAATCACATGTATAAAGTAACGTAAAACTATTACCTCAATCCAAAATATAGCGGAAGCAACAAGGTCGTGGATTCCCATCAACACCAACGGCAAAGTTGAGTATAGGAAATCGTAACCCTAACGTATCACTTACTGTCGTTCGAAAAGTCTGCAACATGAAAAGTTGCAGCCCGAAAACGGTCAGCACATGGAATATCTTTGGCAATGTAACACATAGAGAGTAATGAAAGAATAGGCTATACTACATGCATATATGGCTGGTGGAAAAGCTCTATGGTTACAGTTTTTGAAAAGCTGATTTTTCCCTACATCAAAGGAATAATTTATTTAACTATCATGGTGGTTGTTGAACATTGAGAATGGTTGACAGCATCCTCAATCCCAATTAAAAGTACTCATTAAACCCAAACAAATTATATTAATTAACGTGTTGAGATCAACAGGATAATCCAAGAACTAGATACTCAAGATGTCCATAACCGGGGACACGGCCAAACATTGATTAGTTTTTACACTCTGCAGAGGTTTGCGCACTTTTCCCCACAAGACTCGATCGCCTCCGCTTGGTTCTCGCACTGCATGGTGTTTGAGAAACGGATGACCGAGACATAGTCTTTCGAAGCGCTAGCACCTTACATGTGGGTAGACCGTACCAACCTACATCCCCTACATCGGCTAGCCTACCCGTAAGAGTTCACACAACTTAGTCAACTATGCGAGCCCATAATTGGCTTGTGGCTGCACACGGAAGTTTCTAGTTTGAATAATCTCATGATCCCTTTGGGCTGGGTGGCGGTCCAAGAAATACAGGCAAATCCTGTCTACCTGTGTGCCTTGACAGCAAGTCCTGGAATAGCCAGTGCCTCAATCCACCCAGATGTGTGTTTAAGTTGCCACCTTAGATAAACCATTAATTATCAATCTCACATCTGTCATGGATATTCACTCAAACCCAATCCACGTCTACGAGCATAGCATGGCGTAATAAGCAAACGTAGAAGTAACTCTCAAGGGTTTGATAATAAAACAGGTAATAGGTACTACCTCAATCTACTTCCCATCCCACAATTTGATTAGATCCTAATCATGCAAGTGTTTGAGGTTTGATCTAATGCATAAACTGGGTAGTAGAAAAGGTATGATCAAAGTGTTACTTGCCTTCTTGACGATCCATGAGACCTAGAGATTCAAGTAACGAAAGCGGCGCACTCGGGTGATCTAACGCAGACAAACAACAAGCATACAATAAGCACTCATCTAATGCACGAGGAAATCTCGAATAAAAGATCTAACCAGATAGTTCAACTTAAGAACCCTGGTTGCAAAAGAATCGAATCAAATAAAGCATCGAAAGTCGGAACTCGAGAGAGAACGACTCGGTTTAGCAATCTGAAACTAGGTCAAAATTTTACAGTAGCAAAACTCTGTGAAAGTAGGTTAGTCGGAACGGGCGGTTTCATATTCTGAAACTCCGGTAGCTTGAATCACACGATTCGATAAACGAGCAAGAAATAAAACAGATTTGAAAATCGGATCGAAATCGAATATTAAAAATAATGGTTTAAATCCTATTTAAAAGAAAAACGACGAACGAACTAAATAACGGACGTTCGTTAACAGAACTAATCCAACGAACATGTTCATTGAAACGAACGGTTCGGTGAACGTTCGTTAATTAAGAAAACCGAAAAAAAAATAAAACCAAACTAGGTTTTTTTAAAAAAAAAAAACCGAACATGTTTTTTAAATAAACCGGACCGGTTCACAGGGATAAACCGAATCGGCGAGGGGCGGCGGTGGCTACCTCCGGCGATCGCCCGAAGCTCTCCGGCTCCGGGAGAGGCGGCGGGTTCGCGTCGAGGGCGGCGAGGTCCACGGCGGTCGTGGCGGCGTCGGCGGCGCCCATCAAGGGCGGCGGGTTCGGCCGAGGGCGGCGGGGTCCACGGCGGTCGGCGGCGTCGGCGCGTCCATCAAGGGCGGCGGGTCGACGTCGGGCGCGGGCGGCGGTCAAGGGCGGCTCGGCGGGTTGGGGTGAGAGAGAGGCGGGTTATAAAGGCGGTGGGGCGGCTTGGGGAGGGGTCAAGGGAGCGCCGGGTCGGGTCGGACTGGGCGGCGGGCTTTCGGCGGGCGGCGGACACCGGGCGGGCGGCCATGCCGAGGAGGAGGCGGAGGCGGCGGCCGGGCCTGGGCCTGGCTGGCTTGGGCCGGCCTCGGTCCTGTGGGCGCGATTTTTTTTAAATTAAAACAAAAGAAATAAAATAAATATCAAATGAACTCCAAATTAATTAAAACAAATTTTCCCCGACTCCTAAAAATGAGTCGAACAAAATGAACTTTAAAAACAATATACATGCATAATTTTTTTTTAAATGCTCATTTTTGCCTAAGCAAAATAAAATCTCCCAAAACCAAATTTGATTTATTTATAAAATCTTCGTTTTTCCTAAATGTTGGGAAAGTCATATTATTCCCTCTCTTGAGATTTTTATAGGAAAAACTTTATGAAGATAATTAAATAAATCCAATGATCCTATTTCAAAAATTTGAGAAATCCCAAATATGAAAATTATGAAACTTCCAACTCATATTTCATATGTTTTGAAGAAGTCATTTTATCTTCGCTCGTGAAAATCATCGAGTTGCATAAAGTTTCAGAATTGGAAATGTTTTCCAAATGAAATTCAAATATTTTCAACACCTTGTCATTTAAATAAATGGAAGAAGTCATGTCATCTTCTCTCCGTGGTTTTGTAATGAAAAGAATTTGAATTCGAAGTTCATAAAAGCAAAATGAAAGTTTGGGAAAGTCCTTTTATTCCCCTCATTTAACTTTCAAAAGTCTCAATTTCACTCAATCAATCACACAACAATCAAGCAACAATCAAAACTATCTATTTGTTTATAACATTCCAAAATTTAGAATTTTGGGATGTTACAAACTTCACCCTTAAATGAATCTCGTCCTCGAGATTCAAGAAACTAGCAAGAAATAGGTTATGGTTTGGGGGTCTTCTCAAAATCCATCGATCGTCTCCGGTCTCGGGTGCTACCACCCTTAGAAACATTGTTACGGTTCCATCAAACTCGAATCTGCATCCTTATTGCTGGCGATTATCGGTCTTCTCAGTTATTAAGGATAATCCCTTCTCTGGGCTCTTTCGGTAGTGGCATAACCTTTTCCTCAATTCCTTTGTCCTTTCCTCTTGGTAAGGTTATCCCGAAATTGGGTCTTCTTAGCTGACGGGTCTGGCGCCAATTCTAAACAAATATCGGTATCTCATGGTGGTCAACGATTTATGGTTTTCTCCTGCAGAAAACGGGTCTGGGTTGAACCTCACCGTATAACCTACGGTTGGCAACAACTGCCTTGTACAAGGGAAAAAAATACCAATACCTTTCTAAGGTTTTAAACAAGGTTTTGATCGTCGTCTCTCTACTATAGGTAAGTCACTCAGATTTACCATCCCATATAGCAAAGCGAATAATAAGAGTAAGTCGGTATGGTGATCAATCCATCCCGCACACAAATCATTACCTTGTACATGGTTTAGCGAATCTCGCATTCTAACACTCGGTCATCCTCACAAGCATTGCAGAATTTCTCTTGTCGACGAACCAAGTTCGGAAAATCCATTGATTCTGCAAGCCAAACAAACAACTATCGATCCTTCACAACTCTCAGGTTTTGCGTAAACTCCTATAAGATCGTCGGTCGATAAAATCGCAACTTCTGCCAGGGTTTTTCCTTCTGCAAGAGTGTGCTTGCTTCTTGGCAGGTCCTGGGGCCTGTGGGTTATGGCCCATCTCATCACTTATAATCCTTGAACTCATCATCGGGGCAACTGATACTTAATCCAACATCCAACTTCCTGGCATACTTAAAATCCATCCAATTGTACTGTCTCTTTTCCTTATATTGGCACCAAACTAAGACGTGCTTACTCAGGCTCATCATGGAATTTCCATTGATCCATATTTCCAACATCATACCTCCTTTATATCCAATAACACTTCATCTCTTCATCCTCGTGGGATGTCCCACATACCGTGATAAACTTATACTTATGAAATCCATACTCCACTTCGTGGAAACTCATTATCCTTTCCAGGGTCAACGTCCTTACAGGGGAATATTGGCCATCTCTGCATGGCACTTCTTCAAGCCCAGGAAGCGTGAAACACATCATGAACTCTGACAGGTCCTTGGGTGACTTCAACTTGTTGGTAACTTCTCCCATACGCTCCAATACTTGGTATGGTCCTACAAATCTCGGGGCTAACTTTCCCTTAACTCCAAATCGTTTAACTGCTCGCAGAGGTGGCGCACAAAGATATGCTCTGTCTCCGATTTCATAGACTACCTCCTTGCATTTTTGAGTCTGCATAAATCTTATTGCTGGACTGTTCTACCTTCAGTCTATCTCGAATCAACTTAACATTCTCTTCTGACTCCTTGATCATATTTGGTCCAAACAACTGACGGTCTCCAACTTCATCCCATATCAACGGTGTCTGGCTCCCTCTCCCATACAAAACTTCAAAAGGGTCATCTTCAACTGACTTGGTAACCTTTGTTGTATGAGAACTCAGCGTAAGGTAGATTACCATCACTACTAGATCCAAAATTTAGCGCACACGCTCTCAACATGTCCTCCAAAATCTGATTGACTCTCTTGATTTATCCATCTGTCTGCGGATGAAAGGCTGTCTTGAACTCTAGCCTAGTACCCAAAAGTGCAGTGCAGCTGATTCCAAAACTTTGAGGTAAACTGTGTTCCTCTACGATGGTCCTCGGAACTCCATGCAGACATACAATCCTTGTCAAATATATCTTGGCCAACTTCACACTTGTATAGGTGGTTTTTCACTGGAATAAAGCGAGCCACTTTGATCAAGCGAATAAACTACTACCCAGATAGAATCATATCCCGTCCGGGTTCTAGGAAATCCGGAAATGAAATCAATGCCTAAGCTTATCCTACTTCCATTCGGGTATCGGCATAGGCTGCAATAATCCTGCTGACTTCGGATGCTCTGCTTTTACTTTCTCTGGCATACATCACTTACTCCGCAATATCCTTCTTCACATCAGTTCACCAGAAACACTCCTTCAAATCCAAATACATCTTGGTGTTTCCAGGGCGAATTGAGTATGGTGAGTCATGAGCCTCCTGAAGTTTTAACTTCCTGATCTTTGCATTATTGGGTACATGTACACTGTCCTCAAACCATAAGGTGTCGTGCTCATCCTTACGAAAACCTTTGGCCTTTCCTTTGCTCATCCTCTGTTTTACCTCAACAATATCTTTGTCATCCTTCTGAGCTTCACGGATCTTTCTCAACAATGTAGACTGAACTTCCATTGCTACAACAAAACCTTTGGGAACAATCTCCAACCGAAGTTCCCGGAAAATCCTCGGCTAACTCCTTTGGTAATCCTCCAATTATGAGGGTATTCGTCCTTGTGTTCTTTATGGTTGTGTGCTATTTCTCCACAAATCTTGCATGCGCATGGTTTCTTCATATCACTTCCATCAGGCTTCAATTTCTAGGACACAAGACGAGACTTTGGCAAAGTCAACTTAAATTCTTTCCAAGTGGTTACTCCTTGCAATCCATTGATGGTTTGGTACACCCTCCACCAAGTAGCAGCACCTCTTTCAAAGCACTGAAGATCATGCTGGGCCATATCCTTTCTGACTATAGGGTTGTTCTTCATGTGATTCTCCGTGTTCTGAATACATCGGTCTATCTCCAATTGACTCATCGGTCCAGAAAATATAATCTCATCTCCATTCATCCTCTATTGGGTCCATGGTTTGGGGTGGGATAAGAGAGATCGAGAGGGATGCACACAATACAAACAAAAGTTTTGAAAAGGCAGATTTTATTGTGTCTGTCGGAAAAACATCAAACAAATGACAGCTCACAAACGTCGCATCTAACGCAGGTATGTAACAGGGGTTTGGTCTTCTAAAGGTCAATGAATCTCAAGTCATCAAACTCTTCAAGTCTTGATCATGTCTCTGATGGCTCCTTCTGATCATGCTTGTCTTTCTCAAGTTCTTTTGCCAGATCATCTTTGTTGACGCGAAGTCTCTTGTGACGTCCTTTAATATTTCTAGAGTTACGTTCCAACTGCCGGTTTCAACATCCTTGACATGATCCATGTCCTTCAGTCCTGACGAATCTTTGATGTCTCAAGGTTTTGCTCCTCCAGCTTGGCTACTTTCAGTTTCAGGGTCCTGAGTTCTTCACGAACTGCTTCCTTATCAAATACTGCTTCCTGCAGATCCACCTTAAACTTCTTCATGTAATACTCCAGATCCTGGTGATACACCAGCTAAGGTTAAAACTCCAACGTTTGCAGATAGATGCTCCATCAGCTTTCTACCATCCAATCCTTCCATGCATCTGCATGCTTAGCTCCGCACGGTGACAATAGCATAAATGGGAATAACACCATGGATAGCGTCTTTCTGCTCTTGTCATTTTCATGAGCTATCATTCCATAGTTGATATCTCCTGCCTTAGGGTTTTCCTGACAAAGCTTTGAATTCTAATGCTCCATGTTCCAGTCTTTCTCCGATACACCTTGATCTCGGTTATTGATAACTTCCATAGTCTGCCAAGTTCCATAAGCGTAACCTTCCTGGGTCATAAAGATCTGGAAATACTTTAGAGCCTTCAAATCTCCTAGTCTTCGGAGTCTTCACCGTTGTAGTTTCCGTTTACACGGTAAAATCCTCTTCATTCCAAATGATCTTAGTTGTCCGATAACTTATCTCCTTGGAGTGGTCTCATCAGTCAAATCTTCGAGTGGTCAAAAGGGAAAAGGGTATGGTCTCACTAAAAGGAATATTTGAATAAGCTCAGAAGAGAAGAGAGGTAAAAGATCCTTTTGAAAATGAAGTTGTAGAGAAAAATCTTTCCTATGGGCTTGCCATTTTCTAGGGTCACGTCCTCTGATCAACATGTGCTCGATACCATCTTGTAGCGACCCGACCCGAATGGATCAAGTCTCTGTGCTTTCGTATCATCCCTGGATCGGTATGCTGACACACACAGTACTCGAAGGATTTATAACAGAGGTAAATCACATGTATAAAGTAACGTAAAAACTATTACCTCAATCCAAAATATAGCGGAAGCAACAAGGTTGTGGATTCCCATCAACACCAACGGCAAAGTTGAGTATAGGAAATCGTAACCCTAACGTATCACTTACTCGTAAATGCGAAAAATGCGCAACATGAAAAGTTGCAGCCCGAAAACGGGTCAGCACATGGAATATGCTGGCAATGTAACACATAGAGAGTAATGAAAGAATAGGCTATACTACATGCATATATGGCTGGTGGAAAAGCTCTATGGTTACAGTTTTTGCGAAAAGCTGATTTTTCCCTACATCAAAGGAATAATTTATTTAACTATCATGGTGGTTGTTGAACATTGAGAATGGTTGACAGCATCCTCAATCCCAATTAAAAGTACTCATTAAACCCAAACAAATTATATTAATTAACGTGTTGAGATCAACAGGATAATCCAAGAACTAGATACTCAAGATGTCCATAACCGGGGACACGGCTAATCATGATTAGTTTTTACACTCTGCAGAGGTTTGCGCACTTTTCCCCACAAGACTCGATCGCCTCCGCTTGGTTCTCGCACTGCATGGTGTTTGAGAAACGGATGACCGAGACATAGTCTTTCGTAGCGCTAGCACCTTACATGTGGGTAGACCGTACCAACCTACATCCCCTACATCAGCTAGCCTACCGTAAGAGTTCGCACAACTTAGTCAACTATGCGAGCCCATAATTGGCTTGTGGCTGCACACGGAAGTTTCTAGTTTGAATAATCTCATGATCCCTTTGGGCCCGGGTGGCGGTCCGAAGAAATACTGAGCAAATCCTGTCTACCAGTGCCTTGACAGCAAGTCCTGGAATAGCCAGTGCCTCAATCCACCCAGATGTGTGTTTAAGTTGCCACCTTAGATAAACCATTAATTATCAATCTCACATCTGTCATGGATATTCACTCAAACCCAATCCACGTCTACGAGCATAGCATGGCGTAATAAGCAAACGTAGAAGTAACTCTCAAGGGTTTGATAATAAAACAGGTAATAGGTACTACCTCAATCTACTTCCCATCCCACAATTTGATTAGATCCTAATCATGCAAGTGTTTGAGGGTTTGATCTAATGCATAAAACTGGGTAGTAGAAAAGGTATGATCAAAGTGTTACTTGCCTTCTTTGACGATCCATGAGACCTAGAGATTCAAGTAACGAGCGGCGCACTCCGGTGATCTAACGCAGACATACAACAAGCATAAAATAAGCACTCATCTAATGCACGGTGAAATCTCTAATAAAATATCTAACCAGATAGTTCAACTTAATAACCCTGGTTGCAAAAGAATCGAATCAAATAAAGCATCGAAAGTCGGAACTCGAGAGAGAACGACTCGGTTTAGCAATCTGAAACTAGGTCAAAATTTTACAGTAGCAAAACTCTGTGAAAGTAGGTTAGTCGGAACGGCGGTTTCGTTACGAAACTCCGGTAACGAATCACGATTAGATAAGCGAGCAAGAAATAAAACAGATTTGAAAATCGGATCGTAAATCGAATCGAAAAATAATGGATTAAATCCGATTTAAAAGAAAAGCGGCGAGCGAACTAAATAGCGGACGTTCGTTAACAGAACTAATCCAACGAACACGTTCATTGAAACGAGCGGTTCGGTGAGCGTTCGTTAATTAAGAAAACCGAAAAAAATAAAACCAAACTAGGTTTTTTTTAAAAAACCGAACATTTTTTTAAATAAACGGACCGGTTCACGAGGATAAACCGAATCGGCGAGGCGGCGGTGGCTACCTCCGGCGATCGCCCGAAGCTCTCCGAGGCTCGGGAGGCGGCGGGTTCGGCGTCGAGGGCGGCGGGTCCACGGCGGTCGGCGTCGCTGGCGTCGCCCATCATGCGGCGAGGTTCAGCGTCGAGGGCGGCGAGGTCCACGGCGGTCGGCGGCGGCCGGCGTCCCATCGCGGCGGCGGGTCGTCATGCTGGCGCGGCGGTGAGCGGCTCCGGTTGGGGTGAGAGAGGGGGGCGGGTTATAAAGGCGAGGGGGCACTGGCTTGGGAGGGGGTCAAGGGAGCGCCGGGTCGGGTCGGACTCTGGGCGGCGGGGCTCTCGTCTTGGGCGGCGGGACACCAAGGGCGGCGGCTGAGGGAGGAGGCGGAGGCGGGCGGGGCTGGGCCTGGCCGGCTTGGGCCCTCGGGCCTCAGTAGCGATTTTTTTAAAATTAAAACAAAACAAATAAAATAAATATCAAATGAACTCCAAATTAATTAAAACAAATTTTCCCGACTCCTAAAAATGAGTCGAACAAAATGAACTTTAAAAACAATATACATGCATAATTTTTTTTTAAATGCTCATTTTTGCCTAAGCAAAATAAAATCTCCCAAAACCAAATTTGATTTATTTATAAAATCTTCGTTTTTCCTAAATGTTGGGAAAGTCATATTATTCCCTCTCTTGAGATTTTTATAGGAAAAACTTTATGAAGATAATTAAATAAATCCAATGATCCTATTTCAAAATTTGAGAAATCCCAAATATGAAAATTATGAAACTTCCAACTCATATTTCATATGTTTTGAAGAAGTCATTTTATCTTCGCTCGTGAAAATCATCGAGTTGCATAAAGTTTCAGAATTGGAAATGTTTTCCAAATGAAATTCAAATATTTTCAACACCCCTTGTCATTTAAATAAATGGAAGAAGTCATGTCATCTTCTCTCCAGGGTTTTGTAATGAAAAGAATTTGAATTCCCGAAGTTCATAAAAGCAAAATGAAAGTTTGGGAAAGTCCTTTTATTCCCCCTCATTTAACTTTCAAAAGTCTCGAATTTCACTCAATCAATCACACAACAATCAAGCAACAATCAAAACTATCTATTTGTTTATAGCATTCCAAAATTTAGAATTTTGGGATGTTACAATAATGATTTATCTTGGATATCAACATTGCGTTAAAATGATTGTGATGTAGTATGATGATATGGTATCCTCCTCTGAATGTTCGAGTGGCTTGACTTGGCACATGTTTATGCATATAGTTGAATCAAAACCAACATAGCCTCTATGATATTTATGTTCATGGTGTCCATATCCTACTCATGTTAGTATCCAATGTTACTTATGCATAATGCATGTTTATGACCATTGTTACTCTCTAGCTGGCCGCTTCTCAATCTAATTGCTAGCCTTCACATGTACTAAGTGGGAATTCTGCTTGTACATCAGAAACCTTGAACCCAAAGTTATTCCAGATGAGTCCACCATACCTACCTATATGCGGTATTAACCTACCGTCCTAAGTAAATTTGCATGTGCCACCTCTAAAAACTTCTAAATAAATATCCTTTTTGTGTGCCTGGATTGTTCATGGAACAACAGGAGGTGGTCGGTATCTTCCATGCTAAGCGGATTATTCTCAGGTCGAGTGTTTATTCACTCGCCATCGCATGAGAAAAGGGCGGTAATAGGGATTCCCAGTCCTGAACTAAAAAATGCAAATAATAAAACAAAACTCTCCCGGGACTGTTGTTGGTTTGGACAACACCCGTTGTTTCGGACAAGCCGTGGAATGTGATTGTTGGTGGAAGGGGGAGTAAACCTTTACTTCTATCGCTTGGGAACCGCCACTAGCATGCTTAGCTTGGAAGATATTGATAACTGATGGTCGTGAAGTAAATGAGAAGGGTGCATGTCTCAAAATATCATTTACCTCTATTTTAAAATGTGAGCTCTGGCACCTCTGCAAACCACTGCTCCCCTCTGCGAAGGGACTATCTATTTACTTTTATGTTGTGTCATCACCTTCTAAAACAAGCGCTAGAACCTGAGAGCATAACTGTCGAGACTTATGCATTGTGTGTAGCTAATGTTGGGTGCATCATGACTGGATCTTTTCTACCGTGAATTAAAATGTTTAGTCGCTTCTTGAACTTTGGAGGTGCTCTGCATTTATGTTTTGCAGTCTCAGAAAGGGCTAGCGAGATACCACCATTGTCATATTATATCATGGTTGTTTTGACAATGTATTTTCGTTTGAGATATCTTATTATTGCTCGCTAGCTGATTATGTCATTGATATGAGTCATTATAATCTTTAAGAATTATTGTCGGCATGGCTAATTATAATGTTGGCTGAAAACCTGGGTGCTATTTAAGCCTATTTATGCAAGCAAGAGCAAAAGAGTTCGTAGAAGTTTTTCTTTTTCACTTTCAGTTTATCAATTGAAATGCTTGAGGACAAGCAAAGGTTTAAGCTTGGGGGAGTTAATACGTCTCTAACATATCTACTTTTCCTAACGCTTTTCCTCTTGTTTTGGACTCTAATTTGCATGATTTGAATGAAATTAACCCCGGACTGATGCTGTTTTCAGCAGAACTACCATGGTGTTGTTTTTGTGCAAAAATAAAAGTTCTCGATATGGAACGAAACTTTGCGAGGAATTTTTATATAATAAATAAGAATTTCTGGAGCCAAGACCTCTGGAGAGAGGGCACTGGTGGGTACAACCCACCGGTAGCGCCCTCTCCTAAGCGCCCAGTGGGTTGTCCCCACCTGGTGGCCCCCACGACCACAACCGACGCTATAAAATCCTATTTTTCCAAAAAAAATCAGGGAGAAAGAAATATCACGATCCACGAGACGGAGCCGCCGTCACCTCCTATTCTTCATAGGGAGGCCAAATCTGGAGTCCGTTTGGGGCTCCGGAGAGGGGGATCTTCGTTCTTCATCATCACCAACCCTTCTCCATCACCTATTCCATGATGCTCCCCACCGGGAGTGAGTAATTCCTTCGTAGGCTCGCTGGTCGGTGAGGAGTTGGATGAGATTCATCATGTAATCGAGTTAATTTTGTTAGGGCTTGATCCCTAGTATCCACTATGTTCTAAGATTGATGTTGCTACGACTTTGCCATGCTTAATGCTTGTCACTTTGGGCCCATGTGCCATGAAGTCAGATTTGAACCGTTTATGTTATCATCATTATATCCATGTTCTAGATCTGATCTTTCAAGTTATAGTCACCTACTACGCGTTATGATCCGGCAACCCCGGAGTGACAATAGTCGGGACCACTCCCAGTGATGACCGTAGTTGGAGGAGTTCATGTATTCACTATGTGTTAATGCTTTGTTCCGGTTCTCTTTTAAAAGGGGGCCTTAATATGCCTTAGTTTACAATATGGACCCCGCTGCCATGGGAGGGTAGGACAAAAGATGCCATGCAAGTTCTTTCCATAAGCACGTATGACTATTTTTGGAATACATGCCTACATTATATTGACGAACTAGAGCTAGTGCCGTATCGCCCTAGGTTATAACTATCTCACGATGAATATCATCCAACAAGTCACCGATCCAATGCCTACGAATTTATCCTATATTGTTCTTGCTAAGTTACTACTGTTGTCATCACTGTTACACTTGCTACAAAATTACTGCTATCACTGTTACCGTTACTGTTGCTGCTGCTACTATTATCAAACCTACCATATTACTTTGCTACTGATTACTTGCTGCAGATAACTAATCTCTAGGTGTGGTTGAATTGAGAACTCATCTACTAATACCTTAAAATATTGTTTGGCTCCCCTTGTGTTGAATCTATAAATTTGGGTTGAATACTCTACCCTCGAAAACTGTTGCGATCCCCTATACTTGTGGGTTATCAATGATGGCTTTGGTTCCCCCCCCCCTGGGAGGGTTCCCCGGCAGAACAGCTCCGCCGGAGCCCTAGATTGGTTCTGCCCATGTTCTGCCTCAAGACGGCGGCGCTTCGTCCCGAAAGCTTCCTTCTGATTGTTTCGAGGTCAAAATACTCCATATAGCAGAAGATGGGCATCGGGGGCCTGCTAGGTGACCCACAAGGCAGGGGGCGTGCCCACGGGGTAGGGAGCGCCCTCCACCATTGTGGATGGTAGGTGGCCCCCCTCTGGTGCTTTCTTCGTCCAATATTTTTTATATATTCCAAAATAATTCTCCGTGAAGTTTTAGGAATTTTGGAGTTGTGCAGAATAGGTCTGTAATATTTGCTCCTTTTCTAGTCCAGAATTCCAGCTGCCGGCATTCTCCATCTTCATGTAAGCCTTATAAAATAAGAGAGAAAAGGCATAAGTATTGTGATATAATGTGTAATAACAACCCATAATGCAATAAATATCAATATAAAAGCATGATGCAAAATGGACGTATCAATGATCGATAATGGACCTGAAGAAGAGGGCATCGAACATGGCTGCCGAGAAGAGGTCGGAGAAGGCGGAGAAGTGGTTGTACATGACAGAGAAGATGCAGACACGTCGCAGCCTTCGTCGCTACTTAGTTCAGTCGTGGGGGACTCTCATGTTCGAGACCTGCTTCGCAAGAGGACGACTAGCGACAGAGCTGCTTCTAGAGAGGAGGCCAAGCTGGCGCAACTGGAGGTAGGCTCGAAGACTCCATTGTATGATGGTTGTGATCCCAAGGTGACCCGCTTGAGTTTCACGCTCGAACTTCTAAGGACGAAGGCAAAAAAATATGGATTGACAGAAGCCTTGATGATCATTTCAAGTATCTAAAGAAGATTTTTCCCGCGGGGAACTTGTGTCCTACTAGTGTTGAGAAGGCCAAAAAAATAGCATGCCCTCTTGATCTACCGCACATTAGATACCACACATGCATAAACGATCACATCATTTATCGGGAGGAGCACATGAAAAAAACCCAGTTGTCTACTGTGCAATGCTTCTTGTCGGTGGATACGACACCTATGGAATCACTGGGATCCCTTCTACGGTTGGTGGGCGCGGGGTTGTGCAAATAGTCTGGTAGTCAGCACAAAGAATGTTTACCCAGGTTCCGGCCGCGAGGATGCGTAATACCCTAGTCCTGCTTTTGTGTATATTTGAGTGTTCTTGAGCTCTCGAACTAGCTGTGGTGCGTGCGTAGTCCAAAAGATCTGAATCCTTATCTAGTACGCCTCGGGCCCCCATTTATAGACAAGAGGGGTTTCCACAGTGGCACACAGGAGGTGGAAAGGTATACAGTGTACAAGCTTATCATCTGGCATTACGGGACAAGGTGCATTAAATGCGCTCCTTAGGTATGTCATTGCTTTATTGGGGACGGCAACGAGGCCCGTCCCGTCCGTCGCCGCTCCGCCTCGCTCCGACACGCGTCCAGGCCAACGAGGCATGCAGCGCCACGTAGGCTGGCAGGCTGCTGAGATGGCATGGTGGTAGGGTCTTCACGAAGATCTGCATGCCACCACGCAGGTGCTTGCTGAGTTGGCCTGGAGGCCGCACGTTTCCACGCAGGTGCGTTCCCAGCTGGTTTGGCTGGCAGCTGTATGGGAACGACGGTGGAGTCTTGGTAGATGTGGGACTGGCTGTGGCCCCGCAGGTGTCCTCGGCAAGGGTCTTGCCGGGGCCCCGGCAAGGGTCTTGCCGTGGCATCGCAGTCGTCCCCCGCAAGTATCTTGCCGGGGGTCCGTGGATTCCCTCGGCAAGGATCTTGTCGAGGGTCATCATTTTTTGGTCCTCATCTGATCTTGTGTGCTTATGATCTTCACAAAGATCTGCATGGCACCATGGAGGTGCCTCCCGAGCCTTGGTTCCAATGTGGTTGATGGTGTTGGAACCCCGGGGCTCAAGGGTGGCACACTGTGCTGGCGTTGGGCAAGCTGCCCCGGCAAGGCTCTTGCCGGGGCTGCGGAGGCTGCCCCAGCAAGGGTCTTGCCGGGGGAGTCCACCTGACCCTCTTGCTCTTTGTGCCTCTGGTCTTGGTGTTGCTCTGTCCGTCTTGTGCTTTTGGCTGGAGCGCTGCTCTGATATTCTTGTGCTTCTGCTTCCTCCCTTTGCCCTGCTAAGTGTGGTCGCAGCTGTCAGGGTTTTGGTGCAACATATGCCAATGGGTGGATTATCATGGTGGGGGATAGTAAGACTTCGCCTGTGCGAGGAAGCGGGATGAGGCATAGACACGTACGCCGGCGAACTTAACCCAGGTTCGGGGCTCTCCTAGGAGATAACACCCCTAGTCCTGCTCTGCGGGGTCTCCGCATGTTCACTTTCTCAACAAGTAGCTACAAGTTGCTCCTTGAGCTATTTGCTAGAGGAGGAAGAAGGGCAAGGCTAGATCTCTCCTCTCTCTACGTGTGTGGTTGTGTAGTCTAAAGGTCTAAACCCTTTGCATGGGTGCCCTGGGGGTTTATATAGGCCTACTCCCCTGGGGTACAATGGTAAACTGGCCGGGTGTAGGCCCTGGCCGTCAGTACCTCTTGTGGCCGGCTTCTCCACTGGCTGCTGGGGCCCGTCGAATGGTGGGCCCCGCCGGCTGTCTTACACTTGGCCGACAGGCTGCGCCCGCCGCTCGCGGGTCTTATCGGCTGCTCATCACTGTAGCCGTGCTTCTAATGACGCTTGCTTGGTCGGGGAAGGCATGGCTACAGTCCCGCCGCCTGACGGGCGTTCACTGTAGCCATTCCCCAATCTCTTCTGGTTAATGGCGCACCAAATCCTAGGAAGGGGGAGGGCCGCCTGCTGGGTGCCGGCTTCCCCCTTGGTCGACTGGCCGAGGCTAGCCGCCTTCTGATTCCTCACTGGCAGGTACGGCCCATCGCCTGCAGGCCGTACCTACAGCCCGTCGTGGGTGCATGGTCCCTTCTGGCTTGGGTGATGTCACGGGTGAAGGGGCCACAGTGCCGTGACGTACAGGAGATCTCCGGTTGGTGCGGCGCACTGTGGCCATGACCTGACCCAGATTCGAGGGTGGCAGGCTTCGCTGTAGCCACACCCCGTCTCGTCATGCTTAAGAGGGCGCATACTTTGAGGGCGCCTGGGGCCGCCTGCTAGGAGCCGGCCTCTCTGGAGGCCGCCTGCTAGGAGGCGGCCCACTTCGTGGCCGTCTTCTGGGGTCCGCCGCCTTCCGGCAGCCGGCCGCTTGGACCAGCCGGCCTCAAGAAGGCGGCGGTCAAGTTTCAAGGCTTGAAGGGCGCAGTCAGCACCGATGTCTTGAAATGCCATGGGGGGCAGATGAGGCTACCCATGGCCAATAACTCCGACAGTAGTCCCCGAAGCTGGTGGGTCGCCGCAGCTGACAAGACAGGATGTCCCAGCAGCTTCCTATTCCGAGTGGTCATCGTTGATTGTCTTGTCCGTCTTCTGGGACGCCGACTGCTAGGAGTCGGATGCAGCAGATGGCCGCCTGATAGATTTTGAACTGTCGCGGCGGGAGCCAAGTGGCGCGCTAGCTAGGCTTCTAGGCTTGCCGCCCGCCGCACGCGCACCATGCGGCATCAGCTGGCCGGCTGGCACTGCCGACCAATCTTGGCGATGGGGACGTCATGGCGAGCCGGGCCGTCATTACCGGGCCTTGGCACGCGCGTGAATCCGCTGCAGCCGAGGCGAGCGGTTGGGATCTTGCGCGCTTTTACCACGCGCCATCACTGCACAGTAAACGCGGGGTCGTGGGGTCGTGGGCGCAGTTAATCCCATGATCCCACGCCCCGCCCCTCGGCTTCGTAGCCAGGGGCTATAAGTAGGGGAGGAGGGGCGCGGCAGAGGCCTGAGCGCTCTCCTCTCCCCCGCCACTTCTTGCCTTTTGCTCGTCTTCGCCGCCACCGCACTCCGTGCTCCGTCGAAGTGTTGCCGCGGCTCGCCCTCGCCGTTGGGCTCCTCCTCTCCGAGCCCTCTCTCTGCCCTGCTACGGGCTCACGCGCTCGTCACCGTCCCTCGCCTTTGTCGCGCTCGAGTCACCACGGCGCGCTCCGGCGACTGGGACGGCTCCAACTTCCATGAAGATCACCTCACGTTCCTCCGCGACACACGACGGCTGCCCGTAGCAGGCTACGTCGAGGCGCGCGTGCCGCTAGCCGCCGAGATCTCGCCGGCGCCGGAGGAAGGCAAGCGCGTTATCTTCCGCTCGCATTTCCTCCGTGGCTTCGGCCTGCCGGCGAGCGGCTTCCTCCGCTCGTTCCTGACCTTCTACCGACTCCAGCTGCACCACCTCACACAAACACGATGGTGCTGCTGTCGGCCTTCATCACCCTCTGCGAGGGTTATCCTGGCATTCTCCCCACCATCAAGCTCTAGGGGCCTTCTTCTACACCAAGCTCGGCACCGCCGTCAAGGAGGAGGCGGCTCAGTGCGGAGCTTTCATTCTTGTCTGGCGCCGGGTCCCGAAGCGCTTTTCCGACCATCAAAACGTCTGATCGGTCAAGCTGTGGTAGAAGTCGTACTTCTACATGAAGAACGTCAACCCGGCGATCGACTTCATCAACTTGCCGGCTTACGTGGCCGGTCCGCCTGCCGAGCCCCACACCAATTGGGGCTTCAAGCCGAAGCCGTTGTCGCCCGACGCCTCCGCCGCCATCGCCCGCCTCAAGGTGATGACGGAGTCGGAGGGCCTCAAGGCGTCCGACTTGCTAGTCGCCTTCGTAGTGCGCCACGTCCTCCCGTTTCAGGGCCGACCTCACATCATAATCCAGATGAGTGGCCATCGCGACTCGTGCCGGATGTGCACCAAGGAGATGCTGACTACTGAGGTAGCCCACCTGGTGAACGAGATCGCCGACCTCAAGCTCGAGGAGGAGGAGTGGCGGTTCGGCAAGCAACCGTACTCCCACGCAGATCTGCCGCCCATGGTAAGCTCTTGAGTCTTTTCTTTCCCTCTTGCCGGGTTCTCTCTTGCCGGGTTCACTCTTGTCGGGTTCTCTCTTGCCGACTAAACAGCTCGACCATGACGCAGGTCCTCCCCTCCCAGCTGGATGACAATGTCAAATACATGTCGGACCGGGAGGTGAGCGATCTGGCGAACCCCGACATGGGGGCGGCCGCCCTGGAGGACGACGCCACAGGCGACGGTGGTGGGGCAGGCAGCTCCGTAGGAGGAGGCGGCATGGAGGACGGTCTGATGATGATGATGATGAGGAGGTGGCGTGCCGCTCGCCACCTTCCGACAGGGCGGGTGCAAGATCCTCGGCTGCACCATCCGCACCAAGCGGTGGGTCGAAGTGCTGAGGCGTGTTGATATTCGACAGCCACCCCAAGAAGGACAAGCACTTGGCCGCCGCGGCCAAGAACACGGCCGCTGTGCCCAAGCGGCGCGAGGCCGCCGTGAAGGCCGCCAAGTTCCAGAAGGCCCCCAAGCAGCCTCCGATGGTGTCGACGTAAGTCCTCAACCTTTCTTGTGTCTTCTTTTATTCTTTTATCTTGATGACTCCTTCTAAATCTCCTTCTTACTTTTCTCTTGAGCAGGGCCCGCTCTCTCTTGAGCGGTTGACCTCAGGCTCTGTCGTCAGGGTGGCGGAGGGCTCCACCAACAACTACCTTATAGACCCGGCCGCCGATCTCTGGGAGGCGCAGGAAAGGAACGCACGGGAGGTGCGGGAGTATAAATAAGCCACCGCCAAGAAGGCGGAGGATGACAAGGCGGCCACAGCCAATGCGGTGCAAGCGGACGCGGACGCTGCGGTCAAGGCCCAAGCCGACGCCGCGGCCAAGGAAGGGGCGGAGGATGCCGCAAGCCAGTAGACCCCTGTGCTCCGTGCCACCAGCGCCAGAGTTCTCGGCGCCAGCTTGGGGAGCTGGCGATGAGCAGCCGGTCATGAAGAGGGAAGGTGGTGATGTCGTCTTGCCACAGGTGGAGGTGCCTCCACGACCGCCGACTGCGTATGCGCAGGGCAGCCAGCCGGCCGCCCCATTGGTGACGCCAGCCGGAGGCGAGCTGGTGGTGGGCTCAGCTCCCACGGCCCGCACTGTAGTGCGCCGTCGTGTGGAGAAAGCGGTATCGGCACCGAGGCTGATGAAGGTTGGGAGCGCCAGCTCGTCGTCCCCTGAAGCCGAAGCCACCAGCGCCGCGCCGACAGAGTGGGTGCACGGGGGCGGGACGAGCGCCTTGATCGGCGCAAGATGTCCAGGCCGATTTCAAGGCCGAAGCCGCCGCCCTCTCGCAATGCATGAAGGCCGGAGTAAGCACTCCATCTTATTTTCTCCACGGGGGCGCGTCAGCGCACCCGCGGGCTGTAGTCCCCGAGATGCGAGCCAATTGCTGAGCAGTCGGGTCGGATCTTCTGGCAATTACTTTCTTCCTTATTGATTGATGATATCTTTTCTATCTTGTTACTGCAGGAACCAATACCGTCTTGTAGCAGCAATTGGGCGAAGCCAACACCGCACTGCGTGCCAAGGAGGACGAGTGCAACAGGGTGGCCCAGGAGCTCGACCGCCTGGCCAAGGAACTGAAGGACCAGGCGGATCATCACAAGACGGCCCTGAAGCGGGCGGAGGACAACGAAGCCAAGCTCATGGCTGAGTGTGAGACCGAGCGCTCCGGTTGGGCTGAGACGGAGGCGGCACTGACAGCTGGTTATGGCCAGATCAAAGACATAGTCGATGGTGAGCTTTCTTCTCTTCTCTCAACTGCTGGCTATCGAGCGAACCGGCTTCTAGCTTCTGACTCCTGACTTATTGTTTGCTTGTGCAGACTTCTTCCCCGGCCATTCCACCATTGCCAACCAGGCCATTGAAGCTCACCGCGAGGCGCGAAGGGCGGGGGGCGCGAAGATTGCTACCGACGCCCCTCGGACCCTTGGCGAGCAGATCCTTAGTATTCAAGCTCGTCTCCAGCCAGCCCACCGGATGCTCCATTGGCTGCAGCGTGCTGGGGCTCAGGCAGTCTCCACCCTCTGGCCAGACAGGGAAGCCCCACGCACCCCCAGTCGCACCACCGACTGGTTGGAAGTGGTCGTCGGCCGTCTTGAGGCGTGGCTGGGCTCCGCGGCCCGAGCTGGAGTGCGTCGGGCCTTGGAGTTCGCCTAGGTGTGGTATCCTGGGCTAGATCTAGCCCAGTTGGCCACAATTTGGCAGGAAGCCGACGCTGAGCTGGTAGTGGTGGAACGTGATCTCACTATTCGCGCAACAACGATCGCCGAGTATACCAACACCGGTGACTTCGTCCCTGAGCTGAACGAGAACGTCGCCGAGGCGCCGCCAGAATGGTTTGGACTGAACCCGGATGATGGCGAAGACTCGGCAGAGGAGATCGCCTCTAGTGACGAAGGGGAATACGAGGAAGACGAGGATGATGAAGACGGCGCGCCGGAGGTCAGAGCGGGCTGCCAGCCTCAACTCAACCGTGCCTCCAGCACCGAGCCGCGTGCAAGAACGCCGACTGTTGCTCAAAGCGGCCAAGCCAAAACTCGCCAGCCGGCCACTCCACCAGCCGGCGCCCCCGACTCCACCAACCTGCCGGACTCGCCTGTTGCTCCTTTGGTCTAGGCCGCCAATTTATCATAGCTTTTCCTTGTTAGTAGTTTTCTCAACAAATTTTTGTTAAATTTGCACAATTCCACCCGCGGGGTGTATTCAAACTATGTTGAATGTTGGACGATGGCCTTTTGGTATGTAAATTATTTCCCGCACAAGCTGTGCTTTTGCTGAGTTCCGACTTTTCTTGCTTTTTATTCCTTCGCTTTTTCCTTTGCCGCCCTCCCATGGTTTCCTACTTGCCAGTCGGACAGCCGCTCTACGAACTGTGGCCTGGTAAGGTATTTCACCATTGTGGGAGGACAAGTACTTTGGCTGACTGGAACGTTGCAAGCTAAGTAGGAAGCCGGCCGGCCGGCTGCTCAGCAGCCGGTCGATGAGGTGAAGGGCCGGCCTGTCCTATGTAGATGCTTTGATCCTAGCCATTTTTCATGTGAGCACTATTCCTTGCCTTTAAGTCTTGCCAAGTGAACTGCCGCTCTGCAAGCTGTGGCTTGTGGCGAGAGAGGGCTTAGGTGCTTGCACATTACTTGTCCGACTGCAGGAAACACCGACAAAGTACAAGGCGGCAAGCCCCCGGGCTGGCTAGTCGAACCCGATTTCAGGCGGAGGAATGAAATAACACATTCATAGGCATAATACTTATCATATGGATAAAAAGGGGTAGCCATCGAGTGCTCCCCGAGGGACCTGAAGTCTTCGTACTTAATACAAAAGGTAGCGTGGTACATACTGCATCAACTATAAAATCTTTGAAGGAGATTTGCATTCCATGGGCACTCTGTTTCCTTGCCAGAGTCGTCCCTCTTGTGCACCCTGGGCTTCTGGGCATCGATCAGGTAGTAGGACTCGTTGCCCAAGGCTTTTCTGATGATGAAAGGGCCTTCCCAAGGGGCTGAGAGCTTGTGCTGGCCGGCTGTTCGCTGGATCAGCCGGAGCACAAGGTCTTCCTCTTGGAAGGATCTTGGCTTGACCTTCCGGCTGTGGTAGCGGTGTAGACTCTGCTGGTAGATGGCGGACCGACTGAGTGCCAACAGCCGACTCTCTTCCAGCAGATCGACACCATCTTCTCGTGCTTCCTTTGCCTTCGCCTCCATGTACATGGTGACGCGAGGTGAGTCGAACTCGATGTTAGTTGGGATGACAGCCTTGGCACTACATACAAGGAAGAAGGGTGTGAAACCGGTTGACTTGTTCGGAGTAGTGCGCAGACTCCAGAGGACGTCCGGCAGCTTGTCGAGCATGCAGCCGGCGGAACGCTCCAGATGCTTGATCAGTCGGGGCTTGATTCCAGACAAAATTAGGCTGTTTGCTCGCTCATCCTGGCCGTTTGAATGTGGGTGGGCAACAGACGCTAAGCCCAGTCGGATGCCCTGCGTCGCACAGAAATGGGCCAAGGCGCCCTTGGCGAAATTTGTGCCATTGTCGGTGATGACGCTGTCAGGTATGCCATACCGAGTGGTGATGTCTGCGATGAAAGTCATAGCAGTCGGATCATTCAACTTCTTGATTGGCTTCCCTTCTATCCACTTGGTGAATTTGTCCACGGCAACGAGCAGATGAGTCATGCCGGCGTGTGCTGTCTTGAACGGTCCCACCATGTCTAGTTCCCAGATGGCAAAAGGCCAGGCAAGGGGACTGGTCTTGAGTGGAGAAGCCGGCAAATGCTGCTTGGAACTGAACTTCTGGCATCCCTTACATCTCTTGACCAAGTATTTGGCATCTTCTTGAGCAGTCAGCCAGAACAAACCATGGCAAAAAGCTTTGGCGACAAGTGATCTTGAGGCCGCGTGGTGGCCACACTCGCCTTGATGGATATCCTTGAGGATTGCTTGGCCCTTCTCTTGCTCTACGCAGCGTTGGTACACACATGTGACACTGCGCCTCACGAGTTCCCTGTTGATGAAGGTGTATGCTGCTGCCCGATGTTGCACCTGTCGGGCCGAGATCTCATGGGTTGGCAGCTCTTTGTTCACCAGAAACTTGAGGATGGGCTCTTCCCATGATGGTCCTTGAATTTCTTCTACCGCCACTATGGCCACTTGTACTAGGGCGGTTGGGTTGGGAGGTGGCGGGTTGGAGTCGGCCGCCGCTTGTTGTGTCGTTGAAGTCCCCGAGCCGGCTGCTGAAGTCCCCGAGCCGACTGCTGAAGTCCCCGAGCTGACTGCTGCAGTCCCCGGGCCGAGATTTGAAGTCCCCGAGCCAGGTGCGACTGCTGCAGTCCCCGAGCCGCCTGCCGAAGTCTCCGAGCCGACTGCTGCAGCCTTTGAGTCGGATCCGACTGTTTCAGGAGCAGCCGACACGAAGATAGACTCTGATTCTAGAGAAGGCTTGATCGATGGATTGCGGAGGCACTGGAGGGAGACGCTGGCTGGTATTGCTTGATGGGTGGAGCCGATCCGTGCCAGGGTATCAACTGGCTCATTTTCGTTCCGTGGTACGTGAAGGAATTCACACCCTTCAAAATATCCGCCGAGTTGCTGGACGAGGAAGCGGTAGTTTCCCATATTTGCATCCTTGGCTTCCTAGTCGCCAGACGACTGTTGGACCACCAAGTCAGAGTCACCGTAGCACAGAATCCGGCGAATGCCGAGCACTTTGGCAAGCCGGAGTCCGTGTACTAGTGCCTCATACTCGGCCACATTATTGGAGGCGGCAAAATGGATTTGCGGTGTGTATCTGAGCTTGTCGCCTTTGGGAGAGGTGAGGCCGACGCCGACTCCCAATCCGGTGCGCATCTTCGAACTATCAAAGTGTATCCGCCAATGGGTGGAGTCCGACGCTGGTGGTAGGTACTGGCTCTCGGCCCAGTCGACGAGGAAGTTGGCCAGCGCTTGGGACTTGATGGTGGTGCGTGGCTGGTAGAAGATGGTGTGGGGAGCCAACTCGATGTCCCATTTGGCCACTTGGCCTGAAGCATCTCGGCTGCCTATGATCTCAGCAAGCGGGGCAGTGCAAACAACCATGATGGGGTGCTCTTGAAAATATGGCTTTAACTTCTTGGCGGTAAAGTGCACGCCGTAGCACATCTTCTGGTAGTGGGGGTAGTTCTGCTTGGAAGCCGACAACACTTCACTCAAGTAATACACCAGTCTCTGGACCGGCAGAACCTTGCCGTCTTCCTTGCGCTCAACTACTATGACTGTGCTAACCACCCGGCTGGTGGCGGTGATGTAGAGTAGCATGGGCTCCTTAGCAGCCGGCGTGGCCAGGACAGGCGGCGTGGTCAACATCTTCTTGAGCTGGAGAAAAGCCTCATCCGCCTTGTGAAGGAAATATGCCCTAGAGGCAATAATAATTTATTATTTATTTCCTCATATCATGATAAATGTTTATTATTCATGCTAGAATTGTATTAACCGGAAACATAATACATGTGTGAATACATAGACAAACATAGTGTCACTAGTATGCCTCTACTTGACTAGCTCGTTGGTCAAAGATGGTTGAGTTTCCTAGCCATAGACATGAGTTTTCATTTAATTAACGGGGTCACATCATTAGGAGAATGGTGTGATTGACTTGACCCATTTTGTTAGCTTATGACTTGATCGTTTAGTTTACTGCTATTGCTTTCTCCATGACTTATACACGTTCCTATGACTATGAGATTATGCAACTCCCGAAAACCGGAGGAACACTTTCTATGCTACCAAACGTCACAATGTAGCTGGGTGATTATAAAGGTGCTCTACAGGTGTCTCCAATGGTGTTCGTAGAGTTGTCATAGATCGAGATTAGGATTTGTCACTCTGATTGTCGGAGAGGTATCTTTGGGCCCTCTCGGTAATGCACATCACTATAAGCCTTGCAAGCAATGTGACTAATGAGTTAGTTGCGGGATGATGCATTACAGAACGAGTAAAGAGACTTGCCAATAACGAGATTGAGCTAGGTATTGAGATACCGACGATCGAATCTCGGGCAAGTAACATACCGATGACAAAGGGAACAACGTATGATGTTATGCGATTTGACCGATAAAGATCTTTGTAGAATATGTAGGAACCAATATGAGCATCCATGTTCCGCTATTGGTTATTGTCCGGAGACATGTCTCGGTCATGTCTACATAGTTCTCGAACCGTAGGGTCCGCACGCTTAAAGTTCTATGACGATCGGTATTATGAGTTTTTATGGTTTGATGTACCGAAGGTAGTTCGGAGTCCCGGATATGATCACGGGCATGACGAGGAGTCTCGAAATGGTCGAGACGTAAAGATCGATATATTGGACGACTATATTCGGACATCGGAAGTGTTTCGGGAGGTTTCGGATATATACCGGAGTACTGGGGGGTTACCGGAACCCCCCGGGGAGTTTATTGGGCCTATTGGGCCCTAGTGGGAGAAGAGGAGGGGCGGCCAGGGCAGCCGCGCGCCCCCTCCCCCTCTAGTCTGAATTAGACAAGGAGGGGGGGGGGCGGCACCCCCCTTTCCTTCTCTTCCTCTCTCCCTTCCATCTCCTCTCCTACTCCTACTTGGAAGGGGGGAGTCTTACTCCCGGTGGGAGTAGGACTCCTCATGGGGCGCGCCATAGGTGGCCGGCCCCTCCCCTCCTCCACTCCTTTATATACGGGGAGGGAGGCACCCCTTGGAGACACAACAATTGATCATTGATCTCTTAGCTGTGTGCGGTGCCCCCCTCCACCATAATCCACCTCGGTCATATCGTAGCGGTGCTTAGGCGAAGCCCTGACGAAGCTCTTCCCGGAAACTCTACTGGATCGTGAGTTCGCGGGACGTCACCGAGCTGAACGTGTGCTGAACGCGGAGGTGCCGTACTTTCGGTGTTGAGGATCGGTCGATCGTGAAAACATACGACTACATCAACCGCTTTGTTATAACACTTCCGCTTACGGTCTACGAGGGTACGTAAACAACACTCTCCCCTCTCGTTGCTATGCATCACCATGATCTTGCGTGTGCGTAGGATTTTTTTTTGAAATTACTACGTTCCCCAACAGTGGCTTCCGAGCCAGGTTTATGCGTAGATGTTATATGCACGAGTAGAACACAAATGAGTTGTGGGCGATACAAGTCATACTGCTTACCAGCATGTCATACTTTGATTAATTTGTATTGTTGGATGAAGCGGCCCGGACCGACATTACGCGTACGCTTACGCGAGACTGGTTCTACCGACGTGCTTTGCACACAGGTGGCTGGCGGGTATCAGTTTGTCCAACTTTAGTTGAATCGAGTGTGGCTACGCCCGGTCCTTGTGAAGGTTCAAACAACACATACTTGACGAAAAATCATTGTGGTTTTGATGCGTAGATAAGAACGGTTCTTGCTCAGCCCATAGTAGCCACGTAAAACTTGCAACAACAAAGTAGAGGACGTCTAAATTGTTTTTGCAGGGCATGTTGTGATTTGATATGGTCAAGACATGATGCTATATTTTATTGTATGAGATGATCATGTTTTTATATGAGTTATTATTGGCAACTGGCAGGAGCCATATGGTTGTCGCTTTATTGTATGCAATGCAATCACCCTGTAATTGCTTTACTTTATCACTAAGCGGTAGCGATAGTCATAGAAGCAATTGTTGGCGAGACGACAACGATGGTACGATGGAGATCAAGGTGTCGCGCCGGTGACGATGGTGATCACGACGGTGCTTTGGAGATGGAGATCAAAGGCACAAGATGATGATGGCCATATCATATCACTTATATTGATTGCATGTGATGTTTATCCTTTATGCATCTTATTCTGCTTTGATTGATGGTAGCATTATAAGATGATCTCTTACTAAATTTCAAGGTACAACTGTTCTCCCTAAGTATGCATCGTTGCCAAAGTTCGTCGTGCCGAGACACCACGTGGTGATCGGGTGTGATAAGCTCTACGTTCACATACAGCGGGTGCAAGCCAGTTTTGCACACGCAGAAATACTCGGGTTAAACTTGACGAGCCTAGCATATGCATATATGGCTTCGGAACATTGAGACCGAAAGGTCGAGCGTGAATCATATAGTAGATATGATCAACATAGTGATGTTCACCATTCAACACTACTCCATCTCACGTTATGATCGGACATGGTTTAGTTGATATGGATCACGTGATCACTTAGATGATTAGAGGGATGTCTATCTAAGTGGGAGTTCTTAAGTAATTTGATTAATCGAACTTTAATTTATCATGAACTTAGTCCTGGTAGTATTAGCATATCTATGCTGTAGATCAATAGCTCGCTTTTAGCTCCCCTTTTTATTTTTGATATGTTCCTAGAGAAAACTAAGTTGAAAGATGTTAGTAGCAATGATGCGGATTGGATCCGTGATCTGAAGATTATCCTCACTGCTGCACAGAAGAATTATGTCCTTGATGCACCGCTAGGTGACAGACCGATTGCAGGAGCAAATGCAAATGTTATGAACGTTTGGCAAGCTCGATATGATGACTACTTGATAGTTTAGTGCACCATGCTTTACGACTTAGAACCGGCAATTCAACAACTTTTTGAAACTCCACGGAGCATATGAGATATTCCAGGAGTTGAAATTAGTATTTCAGACTCATGCCCATGTCGAAAGGTATGAGGCCCTTGACAAATACTTTGCCTACAAGATGGAGGAGAATAGCTCAGCTAGTGAGCATGTGCTCTGAATGTCTGAGTACTATAATCACTTGAATCAAGTGGGAGTTAATCTTCCAGATAAGATAGTGATTGACAGAGTTCTATAGTCACTATCACCAAGTTACTAGAACTTCGTGATGAACTATAATATGAAAGGGATAACGGAAATGATTCCCAAGCTCTTACATTGATGCTTTGAAATCGACGAAGGTAGAAATCAAGAAAAGCATCAAGTGTTGATGGTTGACAAGACCATTAGTTTCAATAAAAGGGCAAAAGGAAGAAGGGGAACTTCAAGAAGAACGGCAAGCAAGTTGCTGCTAAAGTGAAGAAGCGCAAGTTTGGACCTAAGCCTGAGACTAAGTGCTTCTACTGCAAAGGGACTGGTCCTTTGAGCGGAACTGCCCCCAAGTATTTGGCGGATAAGAAGGATGGCAAAGTGAACAAAGGTATATTTGATATACATGTTATTGATGTGTACTTTACTAGTGTTTATAGCAACCCCTCAGTATTTGATACTAGTTTAGTTTCTAAGATTAGTAACTCGAAACGGGAGTTGCAGAATGAACAAGAGACTATTTAAGGGTGAAGTGACGATGTGTGTTGGAAGTGGTTCCAAGATTGATACGATCATCATCGCACACTCCCTATACTTTCGGGATTAGTGTTGAACCTAAATAAATGTTATTTGGTGTTTGCGTTGAGCATGAATATGATTTGATCATGTTTATTGCAATATTGTTATTCATTTAAAGTCAAAGAATAATTGTTGTTCTGTTTACATGAATAAAACCTCCAATGGCCATACACCCAAGGTGAATGGTTTATTGAATATCGATCGTAGTGATACACATATTCATAATATTGAAGCCAAAAGATGCAAAGTTAATAATGATAGTGCAACTTATTTGTGTACTTTGTTCAGAGTCATATTGGTGTAAAGCGCATGAAGAAAATCCATGCTGATGGGCTTTTGGAATCACTTGATTATGAATCAGTTGATGCTTGCGAACCATGCCTCATGGGCAAGATGACTAAAACGCCGTTCTCCGGAACTATGGAGCGAGCAACAGATTTGTTGGAAATCATACATATTGATGTATGTGGTCCGATGAATGTTGAGGCTCGCGGCGGGTATCGTTATTTTCTTACCTTCACATATGATTTGAGCAGATATGGGTATATCTACTTAATGAAACATAAGTCTGAAACATTTGACAAGTTCAAAGAATTTCAGAGTGAAGTGGAAAATCATCATAACAAGAAAATAAAGTTTCTGCGATCTGATCGTGGAGGAGAATATTTGAGTTACGAGTTTGGTCTTCATTTGGAACAATGCGGAATAGTTTCGCAACTCACGCCACCCGGAACACCACCGTGTAATGGTGTGTCCGAACTTCGTAATCGTACTTTACTAGATATGGTGCGATCTATGATGTTTCTTACTGATTTACCGCTATCGTTTTGGGGTTATGCTTTAGAGACGGCTGCATTCACGTTAAATAGGGCACCATCTAAATCCGTTGAAACGACGCCTTATGAACTATGGTTTGGCAAGAAACCAAAGTTGTCGTTTCTTAAAGTTTGGGGCTGGGATACTTATGTGAATAGGCTTCAACCTAATAAGCTCGAACCCAAATCGAAGAAATGTGTCTTCATAGGATACCCAAAGGAGATAGTTGGGTACACCTTCTATCACAGATCCGAAGGCAAGACATTCATTGCTAAGAATGGATCCTTTCTAGAGAAGGAGTTTCTCTCAAAAGAAGTGAGTGGGAGGAAAGTAGAACTTGATGAGGTAACTGTACCTGCTCCCTTATTGGAAAGTAGTTCATCACAGAAATCTGTTCCTATGACTCCTACACCAATTAGTGAGTAAGCTAATGATGATGATCATGTAACTTCAGATCAAGTTACTACCAAACCTCATAGGTAAACCAGAGTGAGATCCGCACCAGAGTGGTACGGTAATCCTGTTCTGGAACTCATGTTACTTGACCATGGTGAACCTACGAACTATGAAGAAGCAATGGTGATCCCAGATTCCACAAAATGGCTTGAGGCCATGAAATTTGAGATGGGATCCATGTATGAGAACAAAGTGTGGACTTTGGTTGATTTGCCCGATGATTAGCAAGCCATGGAGAATAAATGGATCTTCAAGAGGAAGACGGACGCTGATAGTAGTGTTACTATCTACAAAGCTAGACTTGTTGAAAAAGGTTTTGACAAAGTTCAAGGTGTGGACTACGATGAGATTTTCTCACTCGTAGCGATGCTTAAGTCTGTCCGAATCATGTTAGCAAATTGCAAAACTACATTCCTTAATGGATTCCTTAAAGAAGAGTTGTATATGATGCAAATAGAAGGTTTTGTCGATCCTAAAGGTGCTAACAAAATGTGCAAGCTCCAGCAATCTATCTATGGACTGGTGCAAGCATCTCGGAGTTGGAATATATGCTTTGATGAGTTGATCAAAGCATATAGTTTTATACAGACTTGTGGTGAAGCCTGTATTTACAAGAAAGTGAGTGGGAGCACTACAGCCTTTCTGATAAGTATATGTGAATGACATATTGTCGATTGGAAATGATGTAGAATTTTCTGTAAAGCATAAAGGAGTGTTTGAAAGGAGTTTTTCAAAGAAAGACCTCGGTGAAGCTGCACACATATTGAGCATCAAGATCTATAGAGATAGATCAAGACGCTTGATAAATTTTTTCAATGAGTACATACATTGACAAGATTTTGAAGTAGTTCAACATGGAACAGTCAAAGAAGGAGTTCTTGCCTGTGTTGCAAGGTGTGAAATTGAGTAAGACTCAAAACCCGACCACGGCAGAAGATAGAGGGAGAATGAAAGTCATTCCATATGCCTCAACCATAGGTTCTATAAAGTACGCCATGCTGTGTACCAGACCTATTGTATACCCTACACTAAGTTTGGCAAGGGAGTACAATGGTGATCTAGGAGTAGATCACTGGACAGCGGTCAAAATTATCCTTAGTGGAATAAGGATATGTTTCTCGATTATGGAGGAGACAAAAGGTTAAATGCGTAAAGGGTTACATCGATGCAAGTTTTGACACTGATCCAGATGACTCTAAGTCTCAATCTGATACATATTGAAAGTGGGAGCAATTAGCTAAAGTAGCTCCGTGCAGAGCATTGTAGACATAGAAGTTTGCAAGATACATACGGATCTGAATTTGGCAGAACCGTTGACTAAACTTCTCTCACAAGCAAAACATGATCACACCTTAGTACTCTTTGGGTATTAATCACATAGCAATGTGAACTAGATTATTGACTCTAGTAAACCCTTTGGGTGTTGGACACACGAGGATGTGAACTATGGGTGTTCATCACATGGTGATGTGAACTATTGGTGTTGAATAACACGGTGATGTTTATTATTTATTTCCTCATATCATGATAAATGTTTATTATTCATGCTAGAATTGTATTAACCGGAAACATAATACATGTGTGAATACATAGACAAACAAAGTGTCACTAGTATGCCTCTACTTGACTAGCTCGTTGATCAAAGATGGTTGAGTTTCCTAGCCATAGACATGAGTTGTCATTTGATTAACGGGGTCACATCATTAGGAGAATGATGTGATTGAATTGACCCATTTCGTTAGCTTATCACTTGATCGTTTAGTTTACTGCTATTGCTTTCTCCATGATTTATACACGTTCCTATGACTACGAGATTATGCAACTCCCGTAAACCGGAGGAACACTTTGTGTGCTACCAAACGTCACAATGTAGCTGGGTGATTATAAAGGTGCTATACAGGTGTCTCCGATGGTGTTCGTTGAGTTGGCATAGATCGAGATTAGGATTTGTCACTCCGATTGTTGGAGAGGTATCTCTGGGCCCTCTCGGTAATGCACATCACTATAAGCCTTGCAAGCAATGTGACTAATGAGTTAGTTGCAGGATGATGCATTATGGAATGAGTAAATAGACTTGCCGGTAACGAGATTGAGCTAGGTATGGAGATACCGATGATGGAATCTCGGGCAAGTAACATACCGATGACAAAGGGAACAATGTATGTTGTTATGCGGTTTGACCGATAAAGATCTTCGTAAAATATGTAGGAACCAATATGAGCATCCAGGTTCCGCTATTGGTTATTGACCGGAGACATGTCTCGGTCATGTCTACATAGTTCTCGAACCCGTAGGGTCTGCACGCTTAAAGTTCCGTGACAATCGGTATTATGAGTTATCGTGTTTTGATGTACCAAAGGTAGTTCGGAGTCCCGGATATGATCACGGACATGACGAGGAGTCTCTAAATGGTCGAGACATAAAGACCGATATATAGGACGACTAGGTTCGGAGACCGGAACTGTTTCGGGAGGTTTCAGACATATACCGGAGTACCGGGGAGTTACCGGAACCCCCCGGGGAGTTTATTGGGCCTATTGGGCCCTAGTGGGAGAAGAGGAGGGGCGGCCAGGGCAGACGTGCGCCCCCTCCCCCTCTACTCCAAATTGGACAAGGATGGGGGCAGCGCCCCCCTTTCCTTCTCTTCCTCTCTCCCTTCCCTTTCCTCTCCTACTCCTACTTAGAAGGGGGGAGTCCTACTCCCGGTGGGAGTAGGACTCCTCATGGGGCGCGCTATAGGGGGCCGGCCCCTCCCCCTCCTCCACTCCTTTATATAAGGGGAGGGAGGCACCCCTTGGAGCCACAACAATTGATCATTGATCTCTTAGCCATGTGCGGTGGCCCCCTCCACCATAATCCACCTCGGTCATATCGTAGCGGTGCTTAGGCGAAGCCTTGCGTCGGTAGCATCATCGCCGTCACCACACTGTCGTGCTGACGAAGCTCTTCCCGGAAGCTCTACTGAATCGTGAGTTCGCGGGACGTCACCGAGCTGAACATGTGCTGAACGCGGAGGTGCCGTAAGTTCGGTGCTGAGGATCGATCAATCATGAAGACATACGACTACATCAACCGCGTTGTTATAACGCTTCCGCTTACGGTCTACGAGCGTACGTAGACAACACTCTCCCCTCTCATTGCTATGCATCACCATGATCTTGCGTGTGCATAGGATTTTTATTGAAATTACTATGTTCCTCAACACCTTGTCATTCCACTTGAAGTGCGTGCTTTTCTTCAGGAGTTGGTACAGGGGAAGGGCCTTCTCGCCTAGCCGACTGATGAAGCGGCTGATGGATGCCAAGAAGCCGGTTAAACTTCTGGACATCTCTCAGACGGGTAGGCTTCTCCATCCTGTCGATGGCCTTGGTCTTCATAGGGTTGCATTCGATGCCGCGTTCGGAGACCAGGAAGCTGAGGAGCTGGCCGACTGGTACTCTGAACACACACTTCTCTGGGTTGAGCTTGATCTGAAATGGCGCAGATTTTCAAAAGTCTCCTTGAGATCTTCTAGGAGGGTCCCACGCTTCTCCGTCTTCACCACGACATCGTCCACATAGACGTGGGCGTTTCTGCCGAGCTGTTTGAGGAGGCACTTCTGCATGCAACGCTGAAACATGGTGCCGGCATTCCTCAAGCCGAACATCACCATCAGGTAGTAGAAGGCTCCGAATGGTGTGATGAACGAGGTCTTCAGCCTATCAGCCGAGTTCAAATTGATCTGGTGGTTCCCTGAATATGCATCCAAAAAACTCAACAACTCGCATCCGGCTGTGGAGTCTATCACTTGGTCAATCCTCGGCAAGGCAAATTGATCTTTGGGGCAAGATTTGTTGAGGCCGGTATAATCAATAGACATGCGCCACTTGTTGTTCTTCTTCAGTACAAGGACTGGGGTTGCCAGCCAATCCGGATAGAATACTTCCATAATGAAGTTGGCTGCTTGGAGCCATGCTATCTCTTCACCAACAATTCTTCTCTTCTCCTCCGACAAGCGGCGGAGGGGTTGATTGACCGGTTTGGAATTAGGTCGGACGTGTAGCTTATGCTCGACGAGATCCGTCGGAACACCCGGCATGTCCTTAGGAGACCATGCAAAGATGTCCCGATTCTCATGGAGGAAATCGACGAGATCGCTTTCCTATTTGCTGCTGAGGTTTGTACCTACGACATCGTACCTCTCCGGGTGCTCCGGGTCCAATGGTATCTTCCTTGTCTCCCTGGCCGGCTTGAAGGAGCCTTCAACTTCCGACTCCTTGGTATCAGGGGACATGTCCGGCTGCTTGCCGGCCATGGCCACAACCCAGTCAAGGAGTCGCTTCTCGGCAGCAATCACAAGGGACTCGGCCAGCCGACTGCTGGCAGCTGCACAGGCAGAGGAATTCTTGTAATCTCCGGAGATGGTGATAATCCCTTTGGTGCTTGGCATCTTCTTCTTGAGGTAGGCATACTACGGTACCGCCATGATTTTGGCCAAGGCAGGTCGGCCAAGCAGTGCATGGTAAGGACTTTCAAGGTCAACTACTTCAAGCCAGACGGCCTCTCAGCGGAAATGATATTTGTCTCCAAAGAGGACATCTATCTTGATCTTGCCGATTGGTGAGTGCGAGAGGCCAGGTACTATGCCATGGAAGACAGTCCGACTGGGCTGGAGCTGCTTCTGCTTGATGCTCAACTTCTCCATGGTATCGCGGTACAAGATGTTGATGCTACTACCACCATCTATCAGGACTCGGGAGACGCGATCAGCTCGCCTCTCCGTAGCAAATGTGGCATCCAACAGCAGAGCGTAAGAACCCGGAGAAGGCATTACTTCCGGGTGATCGGCTCGGCTCCAACTGATTGGATTTTCAGACCAGTGCATGAACTCTGGGGCTTCAGAAGCTACAGCATTCACCTCTCGGGAGTGCTGGCATCGGCTGTGCTTGTCGTTAGCCACACTGGTGAAGACAACATAGGCTCCTTGTTCTTCTGGGTACTCATCTTGGATGGCAGCAACTGGCCGGGCCGCCTGCTGCAGAGGAGGAGGCGGCGGTGGCTGGCCAGCAGGCGGAGGAGGCTTCGCCCTTGGAGATTCGGGTGAGCCAGTGACACTTCTGAGTGATGTGGTTGGACGGCTTCGCGCCGCTATGGAACTTGCAGGGTGCATCAAGGGTTTGCCGCCCCTCTGACGCTTGGGAGCAGGCTGCCCCTCCGGCTACTGGTCTTCGACTGTCGCCACTTGCCGGCTGGCGGAAGCCGGCTGTGGTGCCTTGCGCTTGTTGTCGGTTTGTTGCTGACGCCGACTGGTGTCACCAGCCGAAGTCCGAGGGGCCTGAGGAGCCACTTTGCCGGATGCATCAACTTGAATCTCCGTCTTCATGGAGGAGTCGGCTGTCGCGTACTTGTCTGCTATGATCAGCAGCTCGTCGAGGGTTGCCGACTCGTCGCAAAGAAGTCGGTGCTTGAGCAGGGTGACTTCTCTTCACTCGGTTGTGAAGTACTCGATAGCCTGCACCTCATGCACGCCTTCGCAAGAGTTGCGCAGCTCGGCCCAACGCGTGAGGTAGTCGCGAGTCGATTCGGTGGGGCCTTGGACGCACAAAGAGAGCTGGCAAGGCTTGGGCAGCCGCTTGTACGTGTTGGTGAAGTTGCGGACGAAGGCTTCGGTGAAATCTATGCAGCTGTTGATGCTGCGGGGCTTCAGGCTGTTCAGCCTTCTCCGGGCGGTTCCCTAGAGCATAAGCGGAACGTACTTCACGTCAACGCGCTTGTTGCCATTTGCTATGCTGACAGCCGTGGAGTAGTCGACCAGCCAGTCTTCCGGCTTCACGGAGCCGGTGTACTTGGGTGTGTCTCTTGGGAATGTGAACCCTTTGGGGAAGGGCTCGTCGCGGATGCGGGGGCCGAAACAAGGCGGGCCTAGCGCGTCTTCTTCTTCTAGCGGCAGGGATCGATTGAGGCAGTCGATCCGGTGGTGGGCATCATTTTCTTGGATTCCTTCTCGGGGGCCAAGCCGGCCACCGAGACTCGGATGATCAACAGGCGGTGGGGAGACGCACCTTTCTCTGCGCAGGGGAGGTTGATAGTCGCCTGGTCGTTCCACCTCTCGTGGGCGGCCGTCATGGTCGCCTCAATGGAGATGTATGTCCGGCTGCGGCTTGCAGCCGGCTCCTTGTCTCGTCGTCCGCGGGCGCCGCCGGTCGGCCTCCGGGATGTCGCACCATGCTCTCGGTGAGGAGGCAGGTCGTCGTTCCGCCGGTTGGGCTCTTCGGTGTGGTAGCCGGCGCCTTGCTGCTCGGCAGCCGCGTCAATGAGCCGCTGGACGCGCTCCGTCATGTGGCAACACTCGTCCCCCTCGAGGTTGTCCAGCTCGTCTGCTGCCGTCTGGGTAGCTCGTATGTTTTCCATGAGCATGGCGTAGACAGGGCGGTCCGCCTCGAACATGCTGGAAATGGCCGCACCGTGTTGCCGGACCGTGCCGATGCGGCTGGGCTCGCCAGGAGTCGGCGTGCCGCCAACAGCGTGGTCCATCTCGCGCTAGTAAGCCTCCGACAGGTGTCTCATGCTGGCCAACTTCTTGGCGCTATTGAGGAGCGCCTTGTGATGCGCTTCCAGCGCCTCGCAATCAGCATCTTCGGGAATGGGTGCGGCCAAGTCTCGCAATGCCGCCTGCAGCGGATCCTGGCCGTCACCACCAGAGTGCTCGCCATGGCTAATGACAGGCACCTCTTTGACGGTGCTGCCGCCGCTGTCCGCACGAGGAAGGGATGCCGTGTCGGAGTTGACAAGCATCGGATCAGTGGATCCAATCGACTCCAAGTCGAAGGCGGCTCGTTGGCAATGTGGAGCTGGTCGAGGAGGCTGACGAGGCGGCTCTCGGGGCCGTCTGTGCCCGCGTCGGATGCAGGCTCGTCAGAGAGGCGGATCTCGCCAACAAGGTCGGTGAGGCAGCTTGCCGCGCAGGAGACCTCTGCGCCATGCAACGCGTCAGCGCAAACACCATCTGGCATGCCAGGCTAGGTGCGCTCGCCAGCAAGGAAGAGGGTCCCCGTCCAGAACAGATCTCCGGACGACGATGCACCTAGCCCCACGGTGGGCGCCAAATGTCGGGGTTTTGGTGCGACATATACCAATGGGTGGCTTATCATGGTGGGGGATAGTAAGACGTCGCCGGTGCCAGGAAGCGGGGTGAGGCGTAGACACGTACGCCTGCGAACTTTACCTAGGTTCGGGGCTCTCCTAGGAGATAACACCGCTAGGCCTGCTCTGCGAGGTCTCCGCATGATCACTATCTCAACAAGTAGCTACAAGTTGCTCCTTGAGCTGTTTGCTAGAGGAGGAAGAAGGGCAAGGCTAGCTCTCTCCTCTCTCTACATGTGTGATTGTGTAGTCTAAAGGGCTAAACCCTTTTCATTGGTGCCCTGGGGGGTTTATATGGGCCTACCCCGCAGGGGTACAATGGTAAACTGGCCAGGTGTACGACCTGGCCGTCAGTACCTCTTGTGGCCGGCTTCTCCGCTGGCTGGTGGGCCCGCCGACTGGTGGGCCCTGCCGGCTATCTTGTACTTGGCTGACCGGCCGCGCCCGTCGCTCGCGGGTCTTGCGGGCTGCTCATCACTGTAGTCGTGCTTATAATGACGCTTGCTTGGTCAGGGAAGGCGTGGCTACAGTCCCACCGCCTAGTGGGCATTGAGTGTAGCCATTCCCCATCTCTTCTGGTTAATGGCACACGAACTCCTAGGAAGGGGGAGGGCTGCATGCTGGGTGCCGGCTTCCCCCTTGGCCGACTGGCCGAGGCTAGCCGCCTTCTGGTTCCTCACGGGCAGGTAGGGTCCACCGCTTGCAGGCCGTACCGACAGCATGTCATGGGAGCATGGTCCCTTCTGACTTGGGTGATGTCATGGGTGAAGGGGCCATAGTGCCGCGCCGTATAGGAGATCTCCGGTTGGTGCAGCGCACTGTGGCCACGACCTGCCCCGGATTCGAGGGTGACAGGCTTCGCTGTAGCCATGCCTCGTCTTGTCGTGCTTAAGTGGGTGCAGACTTTGAGGGCGCTTGGGGCTGCCTGTTAGGAGTCGGCCTCTCTGGAGGCCGCCTGCTAGGAGGCGGCCCACTTCGTGGCCGTCTTCTGGGGTCCGCCGCCTTCCGGCAGCCTTCCGCTTGGACCTGCCGGCCTCAAGAAGGCGGCGGTCAAGCTTCAAGGCTTGAGGGGCGCAGTCAGCCCCGATGTCTTGAAATTCCATGGGGGGCAGATGAGGCTACCCATGGCCAATAACTCTGACAGCGGGTGCGGCTCTGACTACTCGTGCACAAGTTAAGGGGTAAAAAGGAGAGCCCCTACTTTTGCACCCCGACAGGAGCCCCCGGGCCTGGGCCACACATAAGCACACACGTTGTTGCGCCGGTCCCACAACGGTGCGCGGGCACGCCGGGCAGAGTTTTACTGCGGAAATTCCCTCGCCCATCACGCTTCCCCATGACCCGCATTGAGTCGTGACGTGGGGGTCGTCGACGGAATGACCGCAACATGCTTGCGTCATCCGTGGTGAACAGTAAAGAGGCGGCTTGCGTGTTCCCTCGAAAGGGCAGAGCCGCCGCTCATTTGCTCTCTCCGCCTTGGAACCATCGTTCCACGTTTCCCACTACGCCTGCTCTTTACGCCACGTACGCCGCATGAATGGCGCGGGGTAGGTTACAGATGCATGGAATATGGGAAGGCGTGCAGGTGCCAATACTCACGCGCCTTTAATTGGTCGGGGAGGGCGGTTGATGGCCTCGCTGCTGCCACTTTAATGAGCCGGATTCGAGCGGGCTCTTCAGGGGCGTAGAGCTAGTCTTTCAGCCTCCCCTTCCCAACTATAAAAAGGGACCTCACGGGTAGGAGGAAGAGCATCTCCCTACATCTCCCCTTCATCTCAATCCTCACTCACGGTCATGGTGAGAGGGCATGGCCACGGCCATTCTTCAGCGGAGGAGACCAGGTCCTCCTCCCGCCAGAGAGCTGCGGTGGTCAAGGCGGGGCCGCTGGACGGGGCCGCCGTCGGCGAGGCAGTCGAGGCAGAGGCGGCCGAGGCATAGGTGGGCATGGAAGGGGGAAGCCAGCGTCGTCTCGTCTCCATCGCCGTCTCCCCCGCCAACTCCTCCTGCTTCGCCGAGGGGTCACGCCGGGGACTCAGTGCTCGAGTTTATGCTGCAGCTGCATGGGCCACTGCACCGCCGCCTTCGTCTTCCCTGGGCATTTGCGAGGGTGCTGGAGATCGACCAACCACCATGGTTGAGGCTTCACATGAAGGGGTGTTGCCATGGCGACATGTGGGTGAACACAGGGTTCCCCGCCCCTCAACTGATGCTCCTTCCCGGGTCTGGAAAACCTTTGCACGCACCCATTGCATGATGGATGGGCACGTCCTCTGCTTCAAGCTAGCGGAGAGCGATTTGCTCTCCGTCAAGGTCTTTGGGCGCTCCGGACACAGGCTAGGGTGCTGCGCAGAGAGCTCGACCGATGGTGAAAGCTCCTCTTCGGGCGAGAGTGGCGAGGGGATAGCGACAGCGACGAGGAGGGTGGCGGGCGGGAGGATGACGGGTCCGACTAGGCGTCGGGCACACTGTTCCTGGGTGACACCGGCATCTCCATCACCTGCATCGCCAGCTCCTTGAACTTCTAGGGGTCATCGCCTTGGGCGGCTGGCGTTGGAGGGACGGGAAAGACGAAGAAGGTGGGTGGCGGGCCGTCAAGTTGGAGTATGATGGCCTCGACGCCTTCGTCGCATATTGCCGGCCGCTGCCTCGTCTTTCGGCTCTTCCTCCAGCACTGTCATCACCGGCCTCCTTCCGGATGATCGCCGATATGTTCTCTTGGCGTCTTCTGCTACTCATACCTCGCCTAGGCACTCCTTTTTCACTTCTGCAATCTTGTACCGTTTCCTGAGGAGAGGGACAAGAAAGGGATTACGAGCACTGAGGGAGTCCTGGATTAGGGGGTGTCCGGATAGCCGAACTATCACCGTTGGCCGGACTCCTGGACTATGAAGATACAAGACTGAAGACTTCGTCCCGTGTCCGGATGGGACTTTCCTTGGCGTGGAAGGCAAGCTTGGCGATACGGATATGTAGATCTCCTACCATTGTAACCGACTCTGTAACCCTAACCCTATCCGGTGTCTATATAAACCGGAGGGTTTTAGTCCGTAGGACAAACAACAATCATACCATAGGCTAGCTCCTAGGGTTTAGCCTCTCTGATATCGTGGTAGATCCACTCTTGTACTACCCATATCATCAATATTAATCAAGCAGGAGTAGGGTTTTACCTCCAACAAGAGGGCACGAACCTGGGTAAAAACATCGTGTCCCTTGTCTCCTGTTACCATGCGCCTAGACGCACAGTTCGGGACCCCCTACCCGAGATCCGCCGGTTTTGACACCGACATTGGTGCTTTCATTGAGAGTTCCTCTGTGCCGTCGCTGTCAGGAAGGATGCCTCATCCTGTCTTCAAAGACGGCACCGTTGCTAAAGGAGCTTTGGCCACCAGCCAAACTCTCCGGCTAGGCGGTTTTCTTATGACCGCCTGTTCGGCCGCTGCGCCGACGATGACTTCTCGGGTCATCGAAAGCAATCTTCACGTCAACTCGGAACTCGCCGAGCAGTTTGATCCGATGGAGCTCTCTTCCTTAAACGAGCTCTTGGATCACATCGCCGCCCTAGGAGTCGCTACAGATTACGATCAGATTGGTCCTAAATCCGATCTGACAGAGATCAACTCTCCCCAGTCTACCCACTGCGTTGCTGTGGTAGAGGAAAAATACGTCGACTCTTCTCCTACCTTAAGGACTAGCTATGTCCGGATTCCTGACCCCTCCATGCCGGATTCTCGCGGAGGGGAGGACACCATTCAAGCCCTGAACTTAAAGTCAGGCAGCGGGCTAGATTCATTGGACAACCTCCAAGAACCCAAGCTTCCAAGTTCGGAAACTTCTTGGCCCCTGAATCTTAGATCGGACGGGGTTCGGAATTTGATTCCACCCGCCCACCCAAACATAAGCGATCTATCCCAAATCCGGCAAGAGCCCGGTGAAACAGTACATCATTACTGGGCCAGATTCCTCCTGGTTATGGACAGGATAAAGGATTGCCGCGAGGAGGACGCAATCTCATTCTTCTGCAATAATTGCACGGACAAGGGAATCCTAAATGCCATAAGTCGTCGTGAAATTACACGCTTCGCTGACTTGGCGTCCATAATGCTGAAAGTACTTTACTTGTGATGGAGAGCGCCTGGAAAACCAAAATCAAATTTTGGGACAATCCGGCCCCGAACACGACCCTAGTCCGAAATAAAAGGGTGCATCATCACCAGGCACCTGAGTTACATACCAAAAACCAAAAACCCCCCAAAGGGCATGGAATCGTACTGGAGGGATGGCTCAATGGACCCTGCAAAATTCACAGCACAGAGGGCGCCACTCCAACTCATAGCCTTAGAGCATGTTGGATACTACGGCAGGTGGCCAAAAGTGGCGAAGAGCTCTTAGCTCCAGAGCACCAGCCCAGCAATACCAGTACGGTATTAACAGTCTTCAAAACTTCCGCATCAAATAATATGTGGAAACGAACACTCCGCAGCCTTGCCGAAGTCTACCAGATAGCAACAATAAATCCATGGAGTGACACGGCTATTGCCTTTAACGCCAGTGACGAACCTAAATTCCAAACAGCCCGAGCACCTGCGGCATTGGTCCTCAGTCCAATAGTGGACGGCTTTCGCCTTACCAAGGTACTCATGGACGGCAGAGGATTAAACCTCATCTACGAGGAAACCCTTCGAAAAATGGAAATAGACTGGAGCCGCATTGAGCAAAGCAGCACAACCTTTAGAGGAATAATCCCCAGTCGGGAAGCATGCTGTACAGGAAAAATCACACTAGATGTGGTGTTCGGCACGTAGGACAATTATAGGTCCGAGGAGATCACATTCCAAGTGGCCCCGTTCAGCAGCGGATACCACGCTCTATTAGGGCGAGAGGCATTCACAATTTTTCAAGCTATAACCCATTACGGGTACATGAAGCTCAAAATGCCCGGACCCAACGGAATTATCACTCTCGCTAGTGACCCGGACATAGCGCTCCGTGCCGAAAATAAAATAGCCGCACTTGCCCTTGAGGCACTATCCGAAGCCCTAGCGGCAGAGAAACTCGCTGTTCTGCGCTCCACGGGGAACAGGGATGATGTGATACTCGATAAGAGATCCAAGTCCACCTCTTTTAAACCGGCAGACGAAATAGTCAAATTCCAAGTCCATCCAACGGACCCTACAAAAACGGCCTCCATCGGGCCCCGTTAAACCCAGATGTGGACGCCGCATTCTGAGAATTCCTCTACGAAAATTGGGACATTTTGCTGGCACCCTTCAGACATGCCAGAATCCCACGCCGGTGGCCGAGCACAGCCTAAATATCCTAAAAGTTCAAGCCGATCAAACAAGCTCTTGGCGTTTCTCCGAACCCAAGAGGCGAGGCCATGGGAGAGGAGCTAGCCAAACTATTGGAGGCCGGATTCATCAGAGACATTAAAAATCCGGACTGGCTAGCAAACCTGGTAATGGTACCAAAGAAGGACAAATCCTGGCGCCTATGTGTCGATTTTAAGGACCTTAACAAGGCTTGCCCAAAGGATCCCTTCCCCCTCCCCCGCATCTATCAAATTATCGACGCTATTGAAGGACACGATTCATTGTGTTTCCTCGACGCATACTCCGGCTACCACCAAATTAAGATGGCAGAGCCAGACCAAGCCGCAACGGCATTCATCACTACATACAGCCCATTCTGCTTCAACACAATGCCCTTTGGGCTCAAAAACGCCGGCGCAACATATCAGCGCATGATTCAGACATGTCTGGCAAACCAGATCGGCAAAATAGTGGAGGCATACGTAGACGATGTGGTCGTCAAATCCAAGCATGTCGAAACCCTAGTTGACGACTTGAGGCTCACATTCGATAATCTCCGAACATATGACATCAAGCTCAACCCGGAAAAATGCGTTTTCAGCGTACCAGCCGGAAAGCTCTTGGGCTTCATTGTATCCGGTAGAGGAATTGAAGCAAACCCAGCCAATATCCGAGCTCTGTCACAATTGGTTATCCCCAAAGACCTCAAACAAATACAAAAATTGACTGGATGCGTGGCGGCTCTAAGCCACTTTATCTCCCGCTTAGGAGAAAAGGCATTACCCCTTTATCACCTCCTCCGGGGCACCGAACACTTCGAGTTGACGGATGCTGCCACGGCCGTACTTGAAGAAATCAAAGCCATATTGGCAACAAATCTGGTCCTGGCCGCGCCCAACATGGGCGAACCAATGCTATTATACATTGCAGCAACCAACCAAGTTGTAAGCGCGGTGCTCGTTGTCGAACGAGAAACGGACGGACACAAGTTCCCTCTCCAAAAACCAGTTTACTACGTGTCCACTGTCCTAACTCCATGCAAGTCACGATGCAGCGCATTATCAAAAGATAGCATACGCGGTGTTCATGGCATCCCGGAAGCTGCGACACTACTTCCGGGAGTGTTCGCTAACGATAACCTTCAAGTACCTCTTAATGACATTATAAACAATCAGCGACATAGCGGGCGGATTGCTAAATGGGCCATTGAGCTCCTCCCGTTCGACATAACCTACAAGCCACGGCGAGCTATTAAGTCGCAAGTTTTGGCTGACTTCATTGCCGAATGAACTGAAGCCGAACTCCCTAAAGAGTACGGCGCATATTCCAACTGGATCATTCACTTCGACGGCTCCAAAATGTTAGCCGGCCTGGGGGCTGGCGTCATTCTGACGTCCCCAACCGGAGATACAATCCAATACGTACTTCAAATAATGTACACGGACTCCAACAACGCAGCCGAATATGAGGCCCTTCTACATGGTCTCCGGATGGCAGTCTCCATGGGCATTCAACACCTAGAGGTGCGCGGGGATTCGAACCTCGCGATATCCCAAATAAATGGGGACTTTGATGCCAAGGATCCAAAAATGGCAGCTTATCGCAATGCCGTCCTAAAAATGTCATTTCGGTTTGAGGGGCTCGAATTTCACCATATAGCCGGGATAACAACCAGCAGCGGGGCGTGTTGGCACGCATTGGTGCAAAGCGCGATGCCGTCCCCCCCAACATCTTCCTAGAGAGGCTTTTCAAGCCATCCGTACTATGGGAGGGAGAGTCCGGAAATAATAACCCGGACCCAACCACACTGCCCTGCACCGAACATTCCGACATAGTTGGTGGTCCCGCCAACGAAATAACACGGTCAGCCCACGAAATAATGGCAGTCATCGCCCCGTGGACAGAACCATTCCTAGCCTAGCTAACTAGGCAGGAACTTCCCGAGGACCAAAACGAGGCCCGCTGCATAGTGCCGCCGGTCTAAAGCCTACAAGTCCATGAGGGAGAGCTCTATAAGAAAAGCACAACCGGAGTCCTTCCAAGGTGTATCTCCGAAGAGGAAGGGCGGAATCTCCTGGCTGAAATTCATGCCGGACTCGGTGGGCACCATGCCACAGCCCGGGCCCTTGTAGGCAAGGCCCTCCGTCCAGGATTTTATTGGCCGACGGCCCGGGCAGATGCTCAGGACTTAGTCCAACGATGTGTCGGTTGCCAGCTCTTTGCTAATCAAAGCCACATGCCACCAACCGCCCTCAAAACTATACCCATCACCTGGCCCTTGGCAGTGCAGGGGCTTGACATGGTTGGACCCCTTAAAGGAGGAACCCACAAGCAAAAATACCTATTGGTCATGGTGGATAAATTCACCAAATGGATAGAGGCCAAGCACAGAAGACGTCCGAATCCAGACGGTGATAGACTTCATATCGGGGTAATTCACCGTTCTGGCGTCCCCATAGCATCATCAACGATAGCAGCCACGAACTTCACGGCCGGCGAGGTCAAACTCTGGTGCAAAAACATGGGCATCAAGCTCGACTACGCTTCAGTCTATCACCCCCAAACTAACCGTCAAGTCGGCGAGCAAAGCGGTCTAATCATGAGCGGCATTAAACCCAGACTAGTGCGCTCCCTCAAGGAATCTAACACGCCCGGGTAGAGGAGCTCGACTCCGTACTGGGGCTGCGGACCACGCCCGAATCGCACTACCGGATTCACACCATTTTTTATGGTATCTGGTAGCAGAGGCAGTTTTGCCCTGCGACATAATTCATGACTCACCTCGTGTGCGCATGTACGAAGAAAGAGAAGCCAAGCTCGATCGGCAGGACAGCTTAGACGCCTTGGAGGATTAACGTGATGTGGCAAAAGCTCGTTCCACATTCTATCAACAACAGGCTCGAAGATGGGAAGTAAGGGCCAAAGCTTACAATGTTGGCGAACTAGTTCTACGCCTGCCGGACAAGAAAAAGGACAAACTCAAGCCCAAATGGGAGGGTCCCTTCATCATCGACCAAGTCCTGACCGGTGGAGTGTACCGTCTGCGAAACGCATTGGATAACCGACTCGAGTCGAACCCATGGAACGCAGCCCGTCTCCGAAGATTCTACGCCTAGCGCCGAATTCTGAGTTCGTCTCCTTCCTCCGTCTATATTTTATACTTTAAGTTGTCCTTTATTTCTCTCCTTCTCCCTCCTTTTTTCCGAAGCCGTTAAAGGCTCATTTGCGCATTGTTCGCACACACTTGACGTGCTATCCGCTACCATTATACTGGGGCTTCTTTAACAGAAGCTTATTTATACGGGCTTTATGCCCAACACATGTGTGACACTTCCGCATGTACCTTTTACTCACCATTATATGCATCGATATGACTTAAGGTTTGGCCAAGCTGGGTTGCCTGGCTCCTGTGCTTACCCCTACGTTCCCGATTGTTCGGGTAGGTGGTAAAGGGAGCACCTCTGTGATTGTTACCGCCGGGTCAGCCGGACGTGTACCTCGGTAGGTGAAGCCGAAAGCTAGCCTTCTTAAGGGAATATTTGGTCGGTGAACTAAAAGACGATTTTTTATTTTTCATTTATCTGCCCCCAGATGCTTTTCTGCTTTTTTCGCAGTCCGGGCATGCACTTTAGGGCATGCCTCCCAGGGAAAGGAACCCCTAACGGAACTATTCTCCCTGGAAGATGTTTCTTACTAACCATGTAATATAACATAACTAGTTGGGCACTTGTCTGATAAAGCACTCATGACCCCTACGGCTGGTCTCCACGCATGCCCTGATTTTTACATAACCGTGAGGATATTCGGACACACTACGGACTATTGGGTCCCGAGGTTGAAGCGAAAAGGTCCGCTACGACAAACGATCTACAATCCGGCTAGAAGGCATTTTACATGTCATTTTAAATTACATAGTCAAATTGATCGATTGTATTCCTCTTCAATGCCATCTAATAGGCTGTCTAGTTCTGATCTTCTTTGGGAATACTTTGCGGCCAACTCTACTTGGCCGTACACTAAGCTCACAGGATCTCCTTCCCGTCGGGCCCCTGAGTCTAACCTCGGCCATGTGGTTTGGGTCCGTAACCGTGTACAGCGTCTTCACCATGGCCCAGGCCTCCACAGGCGCCTTGACGACAGGCCGATATCTTCCATAGTCGGAGCGCCGCCGTGCTCCCTGAAGCTTACATGCAAGCTTTCTAAGGCCTTGAGGCAGGGAGATAGATGGCCACAAGGCACATGACGCCTTTCATCACCTGCCGAACTTCGTTCGTAGAAGTTGCAATAGCCGGGAAGAAGGTCACCCGTAGAACCGGGCATTTCCTCTGAGGCGACCCGTGAGCATACCTCTGAGACATAACTCTGTTAGTTGACTTCCTCGCCGAACTCTTTTTCAAAGTTCTCTCAAGCACTTACTATAAATGCCGCGGAAGTAGCCGATTCTCCTTCACGGAGTCGGGCAATTTGAGCACGAACATCCTTTAGTTCCTCACCCAGCTGGGTGTTGGCATCTTGGAGATTATTTTTCTCTTGCCTCACCCTTGTAAGCACATTCTCGCCGGCCTTAAACCGGCGCAAGAGTTGTTGCTTGTCCGGATCTAGTCCGGCGCCATCTGCAACATTATTGTCAGATTTACACACATGCCGCACTTCACAAACTACTTATCTTTTGAAGCATATATTACTAGAGGGGGTCTCTGTGGCTCCCCCATGGCGGCTAAGTGCGACCTCAAGTTGGGCCTTGCATTCTTCAAGCTCCCGCACGATCGGGTATTCTTTTTGTAAGATCCTGCATAACAAATGATCCTTAAATCAGTTATTCTAACTATTTTAAGTCTGGGAGACTCTTGGCATATATAATCATCAAATTTCCTCACCCGTATGTCCTTTACATATGCTCCGTGGCTCTGGCTAGACCATCTTCAACAAGACGGAGGTGCGCATCTCCCGAATTGAAGGCATTCAATGCCTCTTGGGAGAAACATGCGTCCACGAAGAACTGTCCGTGGCGCTGTGATTCATGGCGCTCTCCACCTCGGAGTTGGTGGCGGACAATCTGTCGGCATCCTCTGTCGGAGGAGCATCCGACGACGCCTCGTGCTCGCCTCCGCTTCGGACCCGGCTTTGGAGCACAGGTGGCGGAGGCTCGATTAGCAACCTCTCCGGACATAGTCCGGCGAGCGCTCTTTTTCCTGAAAAGAGCACCAGCGTTAGTACGCCTTCCAGGAATCAATCCTGGGAATATGGTGACACGCCTTACCGTTGCAGCGGCGTTTTGATCCAGACCGCACTTCTTTTTATCATGCGGGCCCGTGCTGCCCCTTGTCGGCTAGCCGCCGCGGGCTCGACCCCCTGCCTCGAAGGCACCCCCTGCGAAACACCATGTATACGATGATAAAAAATAAGCACGGATGGGTCATTATCAGAGTATTGGGACCTCGGTCTCGATTACTGTGAAATTTGGAAGTATTCCGGGTAATCGGCCGTAATGGAAACCAAGGCATTATCGATGCTCGATTGGTGAAATACCCCATCAATCAGCTCCACCAATATGTCCGGATCCTCTTGGGAGGCGGATCGAGGAGCCGTTCCGGATCCTCGGGTTGTGGAGGCGGGCTGTTTATGTCTTTTACGGCTGGCGCGATTCCTGCGTCAAAATCACAAAATGAGATACCTAACCATGGGAATACGGATCGGACGTGCAAAAAAGAAATGTCCGCTTACCCAGCTTCGAGGATTGTTCATAGAAAATTCGTTCAATGGACTAACGCGGAGAAAATCCTCCTCTTCTCCCTTGTACAGCACATACAAGATCTTCACCAGATCGGTGACCGATCCCGGCCCCTTACGGCCATGACGGGTGGCATCGTCCTCCCCGTTGAAATCCCACATGGGGTGGCCCCTATACTGGAGCGGCTGCACCCCCCGCATAATACATGTGGCCATGGCACCGATCATGGTCAGTCCAGAATGAGCTAACAATCTTATTCGGCTCATCAGATAAAGGACATCCCAGTCGTCTTCCCTCTGGGGACTCCGCGGGTGCCAACTCAGGCGTTTCTTCAAATGAGCATTGCTGAACTCTGGGAGACCGATCCGAACAGGATCCGACAGTGGGACGTCTTCTATATAAAACCATTCCGAAGGCCAGCCTTCGGATGCCTTCTTTGGGGTTTCGGATAGATATTCGGTCCCGGCGATGCGCCATAGCTCGGCTCCGCCCACTTGATATATTGACCCCTCATGAGAATGGGGTACAAGGCAGAATAATCTCTTCCACATCGCAAAATGAGCCTCGACGCCCAAGAACTGTTCGCAAAGGGCCACGAAGCCCGCGATGTGCAAAATGGAGGCAAAGCGTAAGTTGGTGCAACTGGAGGCCGTAGAACTCCAAGAGCCCCCGGTGAAACGGATGAATTGGAAATCTGAGTCCTCTTACTAGATAAGAGATAAAGCATACCCGCTCTCCTTTGGAGGGATCGGGGACACTCTCCGCTTGCTTTCCGCCCTTATAGGTGGTGAGTCCAGCTCGAACCGGAACCATGAAGGCCGGGGGAAGAAAGTCCTTGGTTTGGAGTGTCACTAGCTCGCTATCTTGGGACTGAGCATCTCTCCCAATTTCAGGCTGAGGGCTGGGAGGCGAGAGGAGGAGCCGCATCGGTATCCATGATGGAATGGATTTTTGTCGAGGCGCTCAGGTGAAAGCTTCATGAGGGGGATGGTGTGACTCAGATCTGGGTCCTCGTCACTTTTATAGGCGGCTCATTTGCACAACTAGGGGGACAAGTGTAAAAATACCATGGCTTTTTGCATTCGTTCAAACACGTGGAAGATGGCCATTATTGGGCGTGGAAGCCAAGGAGCACATCATTTATCAGAAGCCGGACACTATTCGACAAGTATATGGAATTTGGAGAAGAACCCGCCTCGCAATGCCGAAGACAAACTACGCGCCGGACTCATCACCATTCAAGCCTGGTTCGGGGCTCTTGAGGAGTCCTGGATTAGGGGTGTCCGGATAGCGAACTATCACCGTTGGCGGACTCTGGACTATGAAGATACAATATTGAAGACTTCGTCCCGTGTCCGGATGGGACTTTCCTTGGCGTGGAAGGCAAGCTTGGCGATACGGATAGTAGATCTCCTACCATTGTAACCGACTCTGTGTAACCCTAACCCTATCCGGTGTCTATATAAACCGGAGGGTTTTAGTCCGTAGGACGAACAACAATCATACCATAGGCTAGCTTCTAGGGTTTAGACTCTCTGGTCTCGTGGTAGATCCACTCTTGTACTACCCATATCATCAATATTAATCAAGCAGGAGTAGGGTTTTACCTCCATCGAGAGGGCCCGATCCTGGGTAAAAACATCGTGTCCCTTGTCTCCTATTACCATCCGCCTAGACGCACAGTTCGGGACCCCCTACCCGAGATCCGCCGGTTTTGACACCGACAAGCACCTTATCTCTTTTTAGTTTGTAAGCCTGCAGGCCTTAGTAGAATTTAGACCTTGTAATCTCCTCGCTCGTGTATACATTCCATACGAATTTTACTCGTTAACAACCTATGAATGAAAAGAAGAGTGATTGCGGGGTTTCTTTTGTGCGTGGGCGGGGGCCACACCAAGGAACGAGTCCTCGTTATCTTAAGATAAAAACTGTAAGTTGGTAACAGTCCTTGCCGTCCTCCTGCTCTATAGCTCGATTACACTCACGCCCATGGCGGAGGTAGGGGCAAAGCAGGATTGGGCCCTTCGCCCGTTCCCTTCCCACCCGCTACGACCAAGTCCTGGCCCAAAGTAAGGTTTTTTGGACATGGGAAAAAGGGAGCATGATGGTATAAGAGTGAGCGAAGTCTTGTAAGTTCAAGTTTCATATGGAAGTAGGGAGTGGGGAATGAAAAACTTATCTAGTGTTGCAGCCCCCGGCAGTCTTGGCTTGCCGCGGTCAGACCTTTGGATCCACAGGTCCCGGCAACTTTGGCTTGCCGGGGTCGGGGCGCTGGCCTATTCTCTTTCCTCCAACCAGCTCAGTGGAAATGTCCATGCACCCTGCGAACCTAAAAAGGACGGGAAGGAACAGAGAGATGCACACTGGACCTCTATGCTAGGGGTTAGTCGCTGCTAAGCACTATCAACCCTAACCGAGGGAGAGACTCAACCTAGCATTCATGCTAAAACTTAGGGGGCCAGCGCTTCATTTGTTTATGCTCATGGTCTGCGCCTGGCTTTGCACAAAGGGTTACATGCCTCGCCGGCAAGGCTTGTACAAAGGGTGGTCTGCTGGGGGGCCCGGCAACCACACCTTATGGGTAAAACTTGCAAGATGTTCGATGTTCCAGGAGTTGCTCACTGGAATAGCATCTTTGGTCTCCAGGCGGATTGCGCCGGGCCTAGTGACTCGTATTACCCAATAAGGGCCTTCCCACTTCGGCGTCAACTTGTTGGAATTCTTGGCTGATTGAATGCGCTGAAGAACAAGGTCACCTTCCTCAAAGCTTCGGGAATGAACCTTGCGGCTATGGTAGCGGTGCAAGGTTTGCTGGTAGCGCGCTGCTCTCACAGCCGCCCGAAGACGATCTTCCTCAAGGAGCGTTGCGACATCTTGCCACAATTGCTCTTGCTCAAACTCATCATAAGAGAGCACTCGGGGTGACCCGTATGTGAGTTCCGTGGGGAGAACTGCTTCTGGCCCATAAACGAGGGAGAAAGGTGTCTGGCCGGTGGCTTGATTTGGTGTCGTTCTGGTTGACCAAAGAACCGCCGGCAATTCATCAATCCAGCGTCGTCCGCACCTGTGTAGCCTGTCAAAAGTCCTTGTCTGGAGGCCTCGCAATAATTCAGCGTTTGCCCTCTCAGCCTGGCCGCCGCTTCGTGGATGTGCAATAGAGCCAAAACAGACCTTGCTGCCGAGGTCCTGGATGTACTGCATGAAGACGCGGCTCGTGAACTGCGTGCCATTATAGCTGATGACTCTATTTGGCACACCAAAACGAGAGACTAGCCCCTTGAAGAATTTGACGGTTGATTGTGCTGTCTGATACGTCTCCGTCGTATCTACTTTTCCAAACACTTTTGCCCTTCTTTTGGACTCTAACTTGCATGATTTCAATGGAACTAAACCGGACTAACGCTGTTTTCAGCAGACTTTCCATGGTGTTATTTATGTGCAGAAACAGAAGTTCTCGGAATGACCTGAAACTCCACAGAACATCTTTTTGGAAAATATTAAAAATACCGGAAGAAAAATCCATGTCAGGGGCCCAAACCCTATCCACGAGGGTGGGGGGCGCGCCCCCCTGCCTCGTGGGCACCCTGACGCTCCACCGACCTCAACTCCAACTCCATATATTCACTTTCGGGGAGAAAAAAATCAGAGAGAAGGATTCATCATGTTTTACGACACGGAGCCACTGCCAAGCCCTAATCTCTCTCGGGAGGGCTGATCTGGAGTCCGTTCTGGGCTCTGAAGAGGGGAATCCGTTGCCATCGTCATCATCAACAATCCTCCATCACCAATTTCATGATGCTCACCGCCGTGCGTGAGTAATTCCATCGTAGGCTTGCTAGACGGTGATGGGTTGGATGAGATTCATCATGTAATCGAGTTAGTTTTGTTAGGGTTTGATCCCTAGTATCCACTATGTTCTGAGATTGATGTTGCTATGACTTTGCTATGCTTAATGCTTGTCACTAGGGCCCGAGTGCCATGATTTCAGATTTGAACCTATTATGTTTTCATGAATATATGTGAGTTCTTGATCCTATCTTGCAAGTCTATAGTCACCTACTATGTGTTATGATTCGGCAACCCAGTGACAATAATCGGGACCACTCCCGGTGATGACCGTAGTTTGAGGAGTTCATGTATTCACTATGTGTTAATGCTTTGGTCCGGTACTCTATTAAAATGAGGCCTTAATATCCCTTAGTTTCCTTTAGGACCCTGCTGCCACAGGAGGGTAGGACAAAACATGTCATGCAAGTTCTTTTCCATAAGCACGTATGACTATATTCGGAATACATGCCTACATTACATTGATGAATTGGAGCTAGTTCTGTGTCTCCCTATGTTATGACTATTACACGACGAACCGCATCCGGCATAATTCTCCATCACCGATCCAATGCCTACGAGCTTTTCACATATTGTTCTTCACTTATTTACTTTTCCGTTGCTACTGTTACAATCACTACAAAACCCAAAAATATTACTTTTGCTACTGTTACCGTTACTTCCAGATTACTTTGGTACTAAATACTTTGCTACATATACTAAGTTATCCAGGTGTGGTTGAACTGATAACTCAACTGCTAATACTTGAGAATATTCTTTGGCTCCCCTTGTGTCGAATCAATAAATTTGGGTTGAATACTCTACCCTTGAAAACTGTTGCAATCCCCTATTCTTGTGGGTTATCAAGACTATTCTGTCGCCGTTGCCAGGGAGCATAGCTCTATTCTTTGAGTCACTTGGGATTTATATCTGCTGGTCACTATGAAGAACTTGAAAGACGCAAAAACAACAATTTATCCCTCAACTACGAGGGAGGTAAGGAAGCGCCATCTAGCTCTGCACTTGATTCACCTTCTGCTTTGAGTAAGCTTGCGACACCTAAACCTGCTTACGCTATTAGATTACGATATGTTGCATGTTATTGATGATGCCACTTCTCCTATGCATGATATTGATGATGAAACTACTTCTATGCTTGATACTACTGTGCCACTTGGTGAATTTCTTGATGAACAACTTGCTAGGGTTAGAGAGAATGAAATTATTGAAACTGATAACATTGATGAAAGTGATGATGAAGACTCCCCCCTAATAAATATGAATCGCCTGTTGTTCCTGAGGGTTATGTTTTGGAAAAAGAAGCTGCTATAGCTATTTTAGCTTGCAAAGATAGATACGAGCTCAAGAGGTTATTAGCTAAAAGGACGTAGCAATCTCTTAACGCTAGAATGAAACTTGACCCTACTTTTGCTACTTCACCTATCTGTGTTACTGATAAGGATTATGAATTCTCTGTTGATCCTGATGTAATTAATTTGATTGAATCTAATCCTTTTCATGGCTATGAATCTGAAACTGTTGTGGCACATCTTACTAAATTAAATGATATAGCCACCCTGTTCACTAATGGTGAGAAATCTCGCTACCTATATATCCTTAAAATATTTCCGTTCTCATTAGAGGGTGATGCTAAGATATGGTTTAATTCTCTTGATCCTGGTTGTGTGCGTAGTCCCCAGGATATGATTTATTACATCTCTGCTAAATATTTCCCTGCTCTTGAGAAACAAGCTGCTCTAAGGGAAATATATAATTTTTTGCAAATTGAAGAAGAGAATCTCCCACAAGCTTAGGGGAGGCTTCTCCAATTACTTAATGCTTTGCCTGATCATCCTCTTAAGAAAGATGAAATACTCGATATATTTTATAATGGACTAACCGATGCTTCCAGATATTACCTGGATAGTTGTGCTGATTCTGTTTTCAGGGAAAGAACACCGGATGAAGCTGAAATTCTATTAAATAATATGTTGACAAATGAAAATAATTGGACACTTCCTGATCCTATTCCCGAGCCTATTCCTAAACCAACTCCCAAGAAAAGAGGTGTTCTATTTCTCAGTCCTGAAGATATGCAAGAGGCAAATAAATCTATAAAAGAAAAGGGTATCAAAGCTGAAGATGTTAAGAATTTACCTCCTATTGAAGAAATACATGGTCTTAATTTACCGCCTGTTGAAGAAATATATGATCCTAATCCATTACCTATTAAAGAAACTAATGGTCTTGATAATCCGACACAGATAGTAAAGGTAAATTCTCTCTACAGATTTGATGAAGGTGATATTCCTCACTATAAGTCTGCTAGACAATGCTTAGAAGAGTTTGATTATTTTATTGTCAAACAATAAAACTTCAATGCTTATTTTGGTAGACAATTGAAATACAATTCCGATACGCTTGAACACTTGAGTAATTACATGGCTAATGTTAAAGGTGAACTTAAACTCAGTAGTAAACATGCTTCCATGGTTACCACTCAAGTCGAACAAGTACTTAAAGCTCAGAATGATTTGCTCAATGAATTGAATAGTAAGAAAAATGATTATGCTGTTAGAGTGGCTACTAGAACTGGTAAAATGACTCAGGAACCTTTGTATCCTGAAGACCATCCTAAGATAATTGAACAAGACTCTTATAGAAATAATATTGATGCACGTAGTCCTTCTAAAAAGAAGAAAAAGAAAAATGATGGGACTTTGCATGCTTCTATTGAACCTATTGCTGAAACACCTGAGAATCCAAATGATATTTCTATTTCTGATGCTGAAACACAATCTGGTAATGAACATGAGCCTAGTGATAATATTAATGAAGATGTTCATGATGATGCTCAACCTAGTAATGATAATGATGTAGAAATTGAACCTGCTGTTGATCTTGATAACCCACAATCAAAGAATCAACGTTATGATAAGAGAGACTTTGTAGCTAGGAAGCACGGTGAAGAAAGAGAACCATGGGGTCAGAAACCCATGCCTTTTCCTCCCAAACCATCCAAGAAAAAGGATGATGAGGATTTTCAACTTTGCTGAAATGATTAGACCTATCTTTTTTGCGTGTCGTTTGGTGATATGCTCAAAATGAATCCTTATGCTAAGTATATGAAAGAAATTGTCACTAATAAAAGAAAGATACGGAAGTTGAAATTTCCACCATGCTTGCTAATTATACTTTTAAGAGTGGAATACCAAAGAAACTAGGAGATCCAGGGGTACCAACTATACCATGCTCTATTAAAAGAAACTATGTTAAAACTGCTTTATGTGATCTTGGAGCCGGTGTTAGTGTTATGCCTCTCTCTTTATATCGTAGAGTTGACTTGAACAAGTTGACACCTACTGAAATATCTTTGCAAATGGCTGATAAATCAACTGCTATACCTGTCAGTATTTGTGAGGATGTGCCTGTTGTGGTTGCAAATGTTACTATTTTAGCGTACTTGGTTATTCTTGATATTCCCGAGGACGATAGTATGTCTATTATTCTTGGAGGACCCTTTCTGAATACTACAGGGGCAGTTATTGGTTGCAACAAAGGCAATGTCACGTTTCATGTTAATGGTAATGAGCACACGAAACACTTTCCGATGAAGCAACCTCAAGTCCACAGTATCAATTCCATTGGAAAAATTCCATCGACTTTTTTTTGGAGGTTTTGGATTTCCTCTTCCTACTGTCAAAAAGAAATATGATATTCTTATTATTGGGGATGTGCATATCCCCGTTGAGGTAACATAGTGTTATTCGAAATTCCTCCGGTTCCATGTTATTCGGAATGAGTTTGTTAACAAGACTTGATCAACCTTGTTAGTGGATTCCTTTTGATGAGCATGAGATGGATGAAACTAGAAGGCACAACCTTCTGTACCCTCTTTCTACTTTATGTTATTTAGTTGAAATAAAGTAAAAATAGTATTTTTCTGTCTGTTTCCTGAATTATCCGTGCAATATAAAAATACCCCAAAAATAAAAGTTCTCTAAATGCCCTGAAAATGGAATATGATTTTTTCTGGAATATTTGAGAATATCTAGCACTGAGAACACAGCAGGGAGAGCAAGCACCTGGCCACGAGGGTCCAGGGCGCACCCCCTCCCTCGTGGGCCCATGGTGGCTCTCCTTCACTTATTCCTGCGCCCACACACTTCTTCTTCCTCCAAAAAAAACACCATCCAGCTCAAGCACGAGTTCTAGCTCATTTTGCTGCGATTTTCGATCTCCTTGCTCAAAGCACCTCTCACAAAACTACTTGGGGGGATTGGTCCTTGGTATGTGACTCCTCCATTGGTCCAATTAGTTTTTGTTCTATTGCTTTATTCATTGCAAATTTGTGCTGCCTAGGTGACCATGTTCTTGAGCTTGCATGTCAAATTTATATGGTTCCAAGTAGTTCTAATGCATGATATAGTCTCTAGGCACTTGTAGGAGTAGTTGCTATCAATTTTGTTGAGCTTGGTTCACTTTTATTTTGAAGTTACTAAAAATTTCAGAAATTTTTCAGAGGAAGAAATATGCTTAGGAAAATGTACCATGGTGGTCCTTCAAGGAAGCAAGGACCCAGGGTTGCAATCTTGTGATGCCGATGATGAGCCACCAAGGGGCGCTCGGTCTTGCCTTGTGAATGGCCTTGAGAAAACTTTATGGATCGAGCGGGAATCAAGGAAGAATTTAACGCATATTTGCGTAATGCTGATCTTGTTAGCTTCGAGGAAGAAAAGTGCCGCCAGTACCACTATCTCACTAGTTCCTTTGTGAGGAGGTTTGAATTTTCATCTTCACGCAATTCTCCAACTGTCCTGTTTGATCTTTATGAAAAATCTTATACTATGGACTTAGAGGATTTTACCACTGCTTGCAAACTTCCACAATGGGGTAGTGCTAGTGAACCCGCAAATCTGAATTTGGAGATTTTCTTACTAGTATAACTGTGGGGGAATCTAGAGATATAGCACAAGCTACCATCGGGAGCATTCATTTTCCTGCTATACATTATTTTGCTCTCTTCATAGGTAGGTGCATAAATGGTAACGATGAAGCATGTCACATGTGTGTCCCTGATCTCTGTATTCTAAGGAATGCTGTGTTAGGAGACAAATCTTATAATTTGGGAGCCATTGTTGCACGTAGGTTGCATCATAATAGATTTAATGGAGATTTCTTTGGAGGAATTTATGCAACCCGCTTAGCTATTTTTCTTGGTGTGGACATACGTGAGGATGATATTGAGTTGCCACCTACTTATTTAGACTTCAATGCTATGGTTCACCACTAGTTTGTCGAGAGGAATGAGTCACCTCTCCGGTATCGCTTAATCTTTGACAGACGTCGTGCTATCCATATTACTCTCCCTGCCCCTGCCTTCTTTGATTATCAAGCAAAAGGAAGACATTTCATTACTAGAGAGGAGGCAGATGAGTACGAGAGGAGGGCGAAGGCAGCTCGCCGCCACGCTGCAGCTAAGGAGGCAATAACTACCGCAGCGCAGTACGACCCCGGCTACAACTATGGATATCCGCTAAGCCATCCGTGGCAATAAACCAACTTAGGCCAACAACCTAAGCTTGGGGGAGTACGTATCTCTCACCGACATTACATTTATGTTCACACACTCATTGCTAGATGTCGGTGCTCATACTTTTTCACTGTAATATCCATGCTAGTTTATTTTCTTTTTCTTGCTTTCTTCTTGTGTGTTTGTTAAACCTTAAGAAAAACAAAAAAATAATAATTAGTGTAGCTTTTAGTTAGTTTACTTTTCTTGCTGTAGTAGTAATAATTAAAAAGAAAACCGAAAAAGATTTCCCATTCTTCTCTTGCTTGTTGGGAGGTTTCCCGTGTAAATAGTTTTTATTTCTTTTCTTTTCTTTGGGGGTCGATAGGAGAAGATCATGATTAAACTGTTGAAGTGGCTCTTATATGCATTATTGTTGATTTAACCAAGAGCCCATATTGCCTTATCTTCTCCTGTTTATTGAATGCTCGCAGATTCTAGCTTAGTCCAATGCACATGCACTCTTATTATTTTCACATCGTTCGGTCGTGCAAGAGGCAATTATGACGATATATGATGGACCGACTGAGATGAGAAAAGCTGGTATGAACTCGACCTCTCTTGTTTTTGTAAATATGATTAGTTCATCGTTCCTGATTCAGCCTGTTATGAATAAACATGTTTGCAACAACAATTAAAGATCATAGTTGCTCGTGCCATGCTTGATTAGCTATGAGTTATAATGTTTTACCTTGCGTGCCAACATGCTATTAAAATGGTTGTGATGTGGTATAGTGGGGTGGTATCCTCCTTTGAATGATTTAAGTGACTTGACTTGGCACATGTTCACGCATGTAGTTGAAACAAATCAACATAGCCTTCATGATATTTATGTTCATAGTGGATTATATCCTACTCATGCTCGTACTCAATGTCTATTAATTTTAATGCATGTTCATGACTGTTGTTGCTCTCTAGTTGGTCGCTTCCCAGTCTTTTGCTAGCCTTCACTTGTACTAAGCGGGAATACTGCTTGTACATCCAATCCCTTAAACCCCAAAGTTATTCCATATGAGTCCACTATACCTTCCTATATGCGGTGTCTACCTGCCGTTCCAAGTAAATTTGTATGTGCCAAACTCTAAACCTTCAAATGAAATTCTGTTTTGTATGCTCGAATAGCTCCTGTATCAACTAGGGCTATCTGTATCTTCCATGCTAGGCGGGTTATTCTCAAGAGGAGTGGACTCCGCTCCTCACTCACGAGAAAATGGCTGGTCACCGGGATGCCCAGTCCCATGCTTTATGCAAACTAAATCAAAATAATTGCAAACAAAACTCCCCCTGGGGCTGTTGCTAGTTGGAGGCACTCGTTGTTTCGAGCAAGCCATGGATTGATGCTTGTTCGTGGAGGGGGAGTATAAACTTTACCATGCTGTTTGGGGACCGCCTATAATGTGTGTAGCATGGAAGATATCGCCATCTCTTGGTTGTTATGTTGACAATGAAAGTATGCCGCTCAAAATATTATTTATCTCTATTTCAAAATCGAGCTCTGGCACCTCTACAAATCCCTGCTTCCCTCTGCGATGGGCCTATCTATTTAATTTTATGTTGAGTCATCACCCTCTTATTAAAGAACAATAGCTGGAGAGCGCAACTGTCATTTGCATCCATTAATATTAATTTATATTGGGTATGACTAAGATTGGATCTCTTTTACCATGAATTACAATATCTAGTCAGTCCTTGATCTTTAAAGGTGCTCTGCATTTATGTTTTGCGGTCTCAGAAAGGGCTAGCGAGATACCATCTTATTATATCATATCATGATTGTTTTGAGAAAGTGTTGTCATCCAAGATTTATTATTATGGATCGCTAGTTGATTATGCCATTGCTATGAGTAAACATGAGACCTAAGAGTTATCGTGAATGTGGTTAGTCATAATCTTTGCTGAAAACATGAATGCTGGCTTTACATATTTACAACAACAAGAGCAAACAGAGTTTGTAAAATTTTTCTTTATCACTTTCAGTTTATCAACTGAATTGCTTGAGGACAAGCAAAGGTTTAAGCTTGGGGGAGTTGATACATCTCCGTCGTATCTACTTTTCCAAACACTTTTGCCCTTGTTTTGGACTCTAACTTGCATGATTTGAATGGAACTAACCCGGACTGACGCTGTTTTCAGCAGACTTTCCATGGTGTTATTTATGTGTAGAAACAAAAGTTCTCGAAATGACCTGAAACTCCACGGAACATCTTTTTCGAAAATATTAAAATTACCGGAAGAAAATCCACGTCAGGGGGCCCACACCCTTTCCACGAGGGTGGGGGGCGCGCCCCCTGCCTCTGGGCCCCCTGACGCTCCACCGACCTCAACTCCAACTCCATATATTCACTTTCGGGGAGAAAAAAAATTAGAGAGAAGGATTCATCGCGTTTTACGATACGGAGCCGCCGCCAAGCCCTAAAACCTCTCGGGAGGGCTGATCTGGAGTACGTTTGGGGCTCCACAGAGGGGAATCCGTCGCCGTTGTCATCATCAACCATCCTGCATCACCAATTTCATGATGCTCACCGCCGTGCATGAGTAATTCCATCGTAGGCTTGCTGGACGGTGATGTGTTGGATGAGATTTATCATGTAATCGAGTTAGTTTTGTTAGGGTTTGATCCCTAGTATCCACTATGTTCTGAGATTGATGTTGCTATAACTTTGCTATGCTTAATGCTTGTCACTAGGGCCTGAGTGCCATGATTTCATATCTGAACCTATTATGTTTTCATGAATATATGTGAGTTCTTGATCCTATCTTGCAAGTCTATAGTCATCTACTATGTGTTATGATACGGCAACCCCGAAGAGACAATAATTTGGACCACTCCCGGTGATGACCGTAGTTTGAGGAGTTCATCTATTCACTATGTGTTAATGCTTTGGTCCGGTACTCTATTAAAAGGAGGCCTTAATATCCCTTAGTTTCCATTAGGACCCCGCTGCCACGGGAGGGTAGGACAAAATCTGTCATGCAAGTTCTTTTGCAAAAGCACGTATGACTATATTCGGAATACATGCCTACATTACATTGTTGAATTGGAGCTAGTTCTGTGTCACCCTATGTTATGGTTGTTACATGATGAACCGCATCCGGCATAATTCTCCATCACCGATCCAGCCTACGAGCTTTTCACATATTGTTCTTCGCTTATTTACTTTTCCGTTGCTACTGTTACAATCACTACAAAACCCAAAAATATTACTTTTGCTACCGTTACCGTTACTTCCATATTACTTTGCTACTAAATACTTTGCTGCAGATACTAAGTTATCTAGGTGTGGTTGAATTGACAACTCAACTGCTAATACTTGAGAATATTCTTTGGCTCCCCTTGTGTTGAATCAATAAATTTGGGTCGAATACTCTACCCTCGAAAACTGTTGCGATCCCCTATACTTGTGGGTTATCACTGTCACCTTTCTCACTGCCTCCACCTCCGGCCACTTTGTGAACTTGTCGATTGCAACGTACAAGTACTCAAAGCCCCCGACAGCACGGGGAAAGGGGCCCAGTATGTCGAGCCCCCAGACCGAGAATGGCCAGGAAAGAGGGATTGTTTGGAGAGCTTGAGCTGGTTGATGAAGCTTCTTTGAATGGAACTGACACGCTCCAGGAGTTGTGGGCCAGAAGAAACCTTGCCGGAATGCCTTGCCGGCAAGGGCCCTTGACCCTATGTGGGAGCCACACATGCCTCCGTGTATCTCTGCCAACAGCTCCAGTCCTTACTCCCGGGGAATGTACTTCAATTTCACACCATTTGGTCTTTTTCTGTACAGAACATCATCGATGAACTGATACGTGGCAGATTGAAGAGCTACTTTCTCCGCTTCTTCCTGCTCCTCAGGCAGTTCTCCTGTTTGGAGGAATCGGACGGTATGCTGTGCCATTGCTGGAGCCTGGGGCTTGACGACAAGGGCCAAAGGCATTTCCTCTGCCATGGGAGCAGATGTCTCTACGGCCAGGGCTTGACGCCCTGCCAGAGTCTGTTTCCCCATGGCAGGCTCAGTGTCCACGGCAACATCTTTGCCGGCGGCTACTGGGAGCTCGGCGTGAAAGTACTTGCTGGGGCCTGATTCCCTCCGCTTGTTCTGCCCTGTCGATGGTTCAACGGATGGTTGAGTTAATCGAAGCACAAAAGTACCTTGTTCCATAGGCAATTTGAAGGTAGCGCGTTTCGACAAGTAGTCGGCGATGCCGTTCACCACTCGGGGAACATGCTCTGCTTGTATACCGTCAAACGCTCTTCCAGCTTCCTCACTTCATCTACGTAGGCCTCCATCAATGGGCTTTGGTAATCTTTGTTAACTTGCTTGACGACAAGCTATGAATCACCCCTGATGATGATCTTCTTGATTCCGAGGTCTGCCACGATCCTAAGACGGCAAAGCAACCCCTCGTATTCAGTAGTGTTGATTGTTGACATCTCCATGGGAAAGTGCATCTGGACTACATACTTGAGGTGCTCTCCAGTGGGTGCAACGAGCAGCACACCAGCACCGACGCCTTGCAGCGAGAAAGCCCCGTCAAAGTACATAATCTAGTTGCGACTTATTTCCTTGCCGGGAAGGGTGGTCTCCTGGATCTCTTCATCGGGCGTCGAGGTCCATTATGCAATGAACTATGCCAAGACTTTACTCTGGATTGTCGAAGTGCTTTCAAACTTCAAACCAAAGCTCGACAGTTCCAAAGCCCATTCCACAATCCTCCTGGTTGCGTCTGGGTTATGCAATATCCATTGTAACGGGAAGCGGGTGACGAGGGTGATTTCGTGTGCTTGGAAGTAATGACGCAACTTCCTTGAGGCCATAAGGAGGCCGAAGAGCAATTTATGCACACCGGAGTACCTTGACCTAGCCCCCTATAAGAGGGAGCTAACAAAGTAAACCGGATGCTGCATCATCTTATTCTTCTGCACTATTTCATTTGGTTGCGTCGCTTCTGCTTTGCCAGCGTCAGACTCTGTCGGGGGCCTTGCCTTACCGGCACCAGGCCCTGCCGGGGGGGGGGGAGCTTTGATTTGCCATACGCCAGCCCTGCCATTGCCACTGCCTCTTCGTCGACCTCCCTCTGTGCCACTAGCGCGACGCTGACCACTTGGTTCGTTGCCGCCAGATATAGCAACAACGATTCTTGTGGTTTAGGCGCAACTGTTGGTGTTCTAGGAACGGGGGTCCCTAGACTTGCCTGCCTGCGGCCCACGGCATGGCTAAGCAGCAGGCTGTACGGCCCATCTTCATCAACAAGGCATCCAAGACCCTCACGAGGGTCCAAGCCTCGCGAGGCGGTCGAGCAAGACCTCATCTAGAGCGGCCTAGCCAAGCAGGCTCATGAGGAGCGGAGATATCAAGGTGGGGAAAACCTCATGAGGCCCTCGTGACGTGAGCCATGACGAACGGTGGCAGGCGGGTGCCAGGCGGGCGCCGGTGCGTGCAGCATCCTTATTTCCTCTTTGGTGTTAAGGAGGCCAGCGTAGGCGAAGAGTACCGAGGCATCAGGCAAAGGTTGCCATATTGGTGCAACGAGATCAAGACCAGGAGGACAGCAAGGCGGAGGTCATCGTGGAGCCCAAGACGGCGTCACCCCAGAGCTTTTCGCAGGCGGAGACCGCTTTTGTCAGGATAGCTTGTACTAGCTGTCCCCCTTCAAATTTGCCCGCCGTTGTTGGCTCCCTTCCCGCTCGATATTTGGGAAGAGGACCAGGGCCTCTATAAATAGGACCAGCCACCACAGTAGAAGCAGGTTGAACTACCATTGAACCCACACACCACAAGTTCATACGCACAAGAACACCTCAACCTCAGGAGGCTGTTCTTCCCTTGTACCGTTCATCATCAGCCCGAGAGGCAATCCACCACCACCACACTGGAGTAGGGTATTACACCACATCAGTGGCCCGAACCAGTATAAACCCCGTGTCTCTCTGTGTCGTGAGTATGTCGAGTTCGTCCGCAAGATATTAGTGAGCTAGAGCGTAGATCGATAGGAGGGAAAGACTGCGTGCGCACCCCAATGTTCGAACCTTAAGGGTTTGCCGGAACCCCACATCCGACATTTGGCGCGCGAGGTAGGGGTGCGCTCTAGTTTTCCCTTCTGTCGGTTCGTTGCTCCATCGCTCCGTCGTTTCCATGGCGGACACTCGCCGTGCTCGAGTTGAGCGTCGGGCCGCCCTCTCCGCCCGCATTGCTCAGACGGCTCCTGTAGGCGGGCCACCTCGTCGTTCTCTGTCTCCCTTTGCCAACGCTGGCATCAGCCCGGCGGGGAACGAGCAGCCGGCGTCCTCACTGCATCCTTCTGTGCGGCAGGACGGCCGCACCACTACTCCATCACTCACCCCTGCTGGTTCTTCGTCTCACGCGCACCGCGCTCCCATGGAGGCACATGCCACGCTCCTCATGGCGAACGAGCTCCTGCGTTACCGCCCCATTGACGACCTCTACGAGGAGTGGCTCGACCGCGTCGCCAAGCTCGTCCGCGCAGCAGGGGGCTCTCCGGCACCGTCCCACTCTCTGCCTCCCCCTGAACCAGCCGCGGGCGACGGGGTCCATGGCATGCCTCCACCGCCTCAACCCCAAGATGGTGCCTTGGAACCAAGGCGCGCGCCTCCGCGGCGTGATCCACCATGCCCGGTGCCCGCGCGTGAAGAAAGAAGCTGCCAAGAAATCCCGAGGTCGCGAGAAGCTGCACCGGCGCTTCCCGCGCCACCTCGTCAAGACCGCGTGCCGCCTGCGATGGCATAGCGCGGACCTCGCCAAGATAAAGCTCCGCCTCAGAAGCGGGCCCCGACCACCATGGCCGGCCGCCGCGCCTTCACGCCCGAACTGCGTAGCGTCGCCTGGCCAGGCAAGTTCAAGCCAGACCTGCCTCCTCGCTATGATGGCACCGCCAACCCCGCGGAGTTCCTGCAGCTCTACGAGCTGAGCATCGAAGCAGCCAACGGTGACGAAAAAGTCATGGTGAACTGGTTTCCCATGGCTCTCAAGGATGGGGCCCGCTGTTGGCTCCTGAACCTGCAGCACGGCTCGATCTCCTCCCGGGAGAAGATGCGCGACCGCTTTTGTCGCCAACTTCTAGGGCACTCGCGACCACCCGCCGGCCGCGGGTGACCTTCGCCGCATCAAGCAACAGCCAGGAGAAACCCTCGAGAAGTACATCCAGCGCTTCAACAACATCCGCCTCAAGATACCCAAGGTCACGGACGAAGCCATCATCTCTACGTTCTCAGATGGCGTCAAAATCAGAAAGAGAAGGATTCATCGCGTTTTACGACACGGAGCCGCTGCCAAGCCCTAATCTCTCTCGGGAGGGCTGATCTGGAGCCTGTTCTGGGCTCCGAAGAGGGGAATCTGTTGCCATTGTCATCATCAACCTTCGTCCATCACCAATTTCATGATGCGCACCGCCGTACGTGAGTAATTCCATCGCAGGCTTGCTAGACGGTGATGGATTGGATGAGATTTACCATGTAATTGAGATAGTTTTGTTAGGGTTTGATCCCTAGTATCCACTATGTTCTGAGATTGATGTTGCTGTGACTTTGCCATGCTTAATGCTTGTCACTATGGCCTGAGTGCCATGATTTCAGATCAGAACCTATTATGTTTCCATGAATATATGTGAGTTCTTGATCCTATCTTGCAAGTCTATAGTCACCTATTATGTGTTATGATCCGTTAACCCTGAAGTGACAATAATCGGGACCATTACCAGTGATGACCATAGTTTGAGGAGTTCATGTATTCACTAAGTGTTAATGCTTTGGTCCGGTACTCTATTAAAAGGAGGCCTTAATATCCCTTAGTTTCCAATAGGACCCTGCTGCCACGTGAGGGTAGGACAAAAGATGCCATGCAAGTTCTTTTCCATAAGCATGTATGACTATATTCGGAATACATGCCTACATTACATTGATGAATTGGAGCTAGTTCTGTGTCACCCTATGTTATAACTATTGCATGAGGATCGCATCCAGCATAATTCTCCATTACCGATCCAATGCCTACGAGCTTTTCACATATTGCTCTTTGCTTAGTTACTTTCCCGTTGCTACTGTTACAATTACTACAAAACTATCACAGTTACTTTTGCCACTGTTACCGTTACTTCCATACTATTTTTCTACTATATACTTTGCTGCAGATACTAAGTTATCCAGGTGTGGTTGAATTGACAACTCAACTACTAATACTTGAGAATATGCTTTGGCTCCCCTTGTGTCGAATCAATAAATTTGGGTTGAATACTCTACCCACGAAAACTGTTCCGATCCCCTATACTTGTGGTTTATCAAGACTATTTTCCGGCGCCGTTGCCGGGGAGCATAGCTCTATTCTTTGAGTCACTTGGGATTTATATCTGCTGATCATTATGAGGAACTTGAAAGATGAGAAGACCAAAATTCATCCCTCAACTACGAGGGGAGGTAAGGAACTGCCATCTAGCTCTGCAATCGATTCGCCTACTGTTTTGAGTAAGTTTGCGACACCTAAACCTGCTTCTGCTATTAATTCTGATATGTCACATGTTATTGCCACTTCTGCTATGCATGATACTTATGATGAAACTACTTCTATGCGTGATACTATTGTGCCACTAGGTGAATTTCTTGATGAACAACTTGCTAGGGCTAGAGAGAATGAAATTATGAAACTGATAATATTGATGAAAGTGATGAGAAGATTCTCCCCCTAGATATGAATTGCCTGTTGTGCCTGAGGGTTATGTTATGGATGAAGAAACTTCTAGAGACTTTCTTGCTTGCAATGATAGGAGTGATCTTAAGAAATTTATTAGCTAAGATGAAAGAAAAATCTTTGAATTACTTTGGTTGAATCTGATCCTTTCTAAGGCTATGAATCTAAAACTGTTGTGGCACATCTTACTAAATTAAATGATATAGCCACCCTGTTCACTAATGATGAGAAAACTCGCTACTACTATATCCTTAAATTATTTCTGTTCTCATTAAAGGGTGATGCTAAAATATGGTTTAGTTCTCTTGATCCTGGTTGTCTGCGTAGTCCCAAGGATATGATTTATTACTACTCTGCTAAATATTTCCCCGCTCATTAGAAACAAGCTGCCTTAAGGGAAATATATAATTTTGTGCAAATTGAAGAAGAGAGTCTCCCACAAGATCGGGGGAGCTTCTCCAATTACTTAATGCTTTGCCTGATCATCCTCTCAAGAAAAATGAAATACTTGATATCTTTTATAATGGACTAACCGATGCTTCCGGAGACCACACGGATAGTTGTCTTTGGTTGTGTTTTCAGGGAAAGAACAGTTGATCAAGCTGAATTGCTATTGAATAATATGTTGGCTAATGAAAGTAATTGGACACTTCCTGAACCAACTCCTAAGCCAACTCCGAAGAAAAGGTGTATTCTATTTCTCAGTCCTGAAGATATGCAAGAGGCAAATAAATCTATGAAAGAAAAAGTTATTAAAACTGAAGATGTTAAGAATTTACCTCCTATTGAAGAAATACATGGTCTTGATAACCCGACACATGTAGTAAAGGTAAATTCTCTCTATAGATTTGATGAAGGTGATATTCCTCATTATAAGTCTGCTAGCCAATGCTTAGATGAGTTTGATAATTTTATTGTCAAACAAGAAAACTTCAATGCTTATGTTGGTAGAAAATTGAAACACAATGCTGATATGCTTGAACACTTGAGTGATTATATGTCTAGAGTTAAAGGTGAACTTAAACTCATTAGTAAACATGCTTCTATGGTTACCACTCAAGTAGAACAAGTGCTTAAAGCTCAGAATGATTTGCTCAATGAATTAAATAATAAGAAGAATGATAATGTTGTTAGAGTTATGACTAGAGGGGGTAAAATGTCAGGAACATTTGTATCCTGAGGGTCATCCTAAGAGAATTGAGCAAGATTCTCAGAGAACTAATGTTGATGCACCTAGTCCTTCTAAGAGGAAGAAAAAGAAAAATGATAGGACTTTGCATGCTTCTAGTGAACCTATTGTTGACACACCTGTGAATCCCAATGATATTTCTATCTCTGATGCTGAAACACAGTCTGGTGATCAACATGAACCTAGTGATAATGTTAATGATGATGTTCATGTTGATACTAAAACTAGAAAAAACAATGAAGTATAAATAGAAACTGCTGTTGATCTTGATAACCCACAATCAAAGAATCAACATTTTGATAAGAGAGACTTCGTTGCTAGCAAGCACGCTAAAGAAAGAGAACCATGGGTTCAGAAACCCATGCTTTTTCCTTCTAAACCATCCAAGAAATAGGATGATGAGGATTTTGAGCTCTTTGCTGAAATGATTAGACCTATCTTTTTGCGTATGCGTTTGACTGATATGCTTAAAATGAATCTTTATGCCAAGTATATGAAGAATATTGTCACAAATAATAGAAAGATACCAGAAGCTAAAATTTCCACCATGCTTCCTAATTATACTTTTAAGGGTGGAATACCTAAGAAACTAGGAGATCCAGGAGTACCAACTATATCATGCTCCATTAAGAGAAACTATATTAGAACTGCTTTATGTGATCTTGGAGCCGGTGTTAGTGTTATGCCTCTCTCTATATATCGTAGACTTGATTTGAATAAGTTGAAACCTACTGAAATATCTTTGCAAATGGCCGATAAATCAACTGCTATACCTGTCGGTATTTGTGAGGATGTGCCTGTTGTTGTTGCAAACGTTACTATTTTAACGAACTTTGTTATTCTTGATATACCCGAGGGCGATAGTATGTCGATAATCCTTGGTAGACCCTTTCTGAATACTACAGGGGCTATTATTGGTTGCAACAAAGGCAATGTCCCTTTTCATGTTAATGGTAATGAGCATACAGTACACTTTCCGAGGAAACAACCTCGAGTCCACAATATAAACTCTATTGGAAAAATTCCATTGATTACTATTGGAGGTTTTGAATTTCCTCTTCCTACTATCAAGAAGAAATATGATATTCTTATTGTTGGGGATGTGCGTATCCCCATTGAGGTAACCTAGTGTTATTCGAAATTTCTCCGGTTCCATGTCATTCGAAATGAGTTTGTTAACAAGACTTGATCAACCTTGTTAGTGGATTTTTTTTGATGAGCATGAGATGGATGAAGTTAGAAAGCACAACATTCTGTACCCTCCTTTTACTTTATGTTATTTAGATTAAATAAAGAAAAAATAGTATATTACATACATTTTCGATTTATACGTGCAATAAAAAATACCCCTAAAATAAAAGTTCTCCAAATGCCCTAAAAATGAAATATGAATTTTTCTAGAATATTTGAGAATATCTGGCACTGAGAACACATGAGGGTGAGCAAGTAGCTGGCCACGAGGGTCCAGGGCGCGCCCACCACCTGGGTGCGCCCCTGCCTCGTGGGCCCCTGGTGGCTCCCCTCCACTTATTCCAGCCACCACACACTCCTTCTTCCTCCCAAAAAAGTCACCAACCAGCTCAAGCACGAGCTCTAGCTCATCTTCCTGCCATTTTCGATATCCTTGCTGAAAGCTCCACTCACAAAACTGCTTTGGGGGATTGTTCTTTGGTATGTGACTCCTCCAATGGTCCAATTAGTTTTTGTTCTAGTGCTTTATTCATTGCAAGTTTTTGCTGCCTAGGTGACCCTGTTCTTGAGCCTGCATGTCAAATTTATACGGTCCCAAGTAGTTATAATGCATGATATAGTCTCTAGGCACTTGTGGGAGTAGTTGCTATCAATTTTGTTGAGTTTGGTTCACTTTTATTTTAAGTTACTAAAAATTTCAGAAAATTTCAGAAAATGAGGAAGAGATTATTGAGGGGCTCTTCGAGCCGAAGCTCGAAGGATAAACAAAGTGAAGAGGATAAGAGGCCCAAATATAATCTCCCTCGCACCGCGGAGGTTCGGCCATGTGAATGGCCTTGTGATGATTTCTTGAGAGTAGCCGAGATTCATGATGATTTTTATTCTTTGGCTGAGAATGCGGGCCTCACTGAGTTCCTCCACGACCAGCGTGAATAGTATCTCCTACTCACTAATATTTTTGTGAAAAAATTTCATTTCCATGCTAAGAGATCACCACCCTCGGTGGATTTTTATTTATATGATGAGCATAAGGAGATGTCCCTTTTTGATTTCTGCCGGGTCTGTAAGATACCCTTTATAGGCAACATAGAAGAACCACATCGTAATGATGTGGAAGGGTTTATTGATATGATTGCTGTAGGGGAAACAAGGAAAGTTTCTGATGCAAGAATTACTAGCATATATTTTCCAGTTCTGCGTTACTTTGCGATATTTGCTAGTAGATGTTTAATTGGCCGCGGAAACTGTGGAAACCTTAGTGCCCCTGATATTGTTATTTTGGGCCATGCCTTGTTTCGTGATAACACTTTTAGTCTAGGCGCTATTGTTACCAAGCGGTTACATCTGAACCGCACGAAGGGTCCCATCTTGGGAGGTATCTTCACCTCGCGCCTCGCTGCACACTTTGACATACCTATTAGGCATTATGAGAAAGAAGAAAAGTTGCTGCCTCCTATTTTTCTAGACTATAAGAGTATGGTAGCACATAATTCTATTGTTAAGAATAAGAAAAAGATACTTAACAACAGACTGATATTTGATAAAAATCACCCTGAGACTATTACTTTGCCTGCTCCTTCTTTGTTTGACTTATCTTCAGGCAAGTATCTTGTTCTGCCGGAGGCATTTCATGCCTACTAGAACCCCACACCAGCTACAGAGCCAGAGCCGGAGCCACAACCTGATCCTCCACGTCAGTCTGTTTACCAGTGGGATCCGGAGGAGATCGCCAATCAGTGGTACCCCGAGGCTCCATCTCAGTACGACCCCAGCTACAACTTTGGATATCCGCCAGGCCAGCCGTGTCCATAGACCAACTTAGGCCAAAAGCCTAAGCTTGGGGGAGTACGTATCTCTCACCGACATTACTTTCATGTTCACACACTCATGCTAGTTGTCAGTGCTCATACTTTTTCACTGTAATATCCATGCTAGTTATTTTCTTTTTCTCACTTTCTTCTTGTGTGTTTGAATAACCTTAAGAAAAACAAAACCAAAAATTAGTTGTAGCTTTTAGATAGTTTACTTTTCATGCATGTAGTAGTAATTAAAAGAAAACCCAAAAAGATTTCCTGTTCTTCTTTTGCTTGTTGGGAGCTTTCCCGTGTAAATAGTTTTATTTCTTTTCTTGTTCTTTGGGGGTCGAGAGGAGAAGACCATAATTAAAATGTTGCAGTGGCTCTTATATTCATTATTGTTGATTTAACCAAGAGCCCATATTATGTTGTCTTCTCCCATGTGTCAGATGCCTGCAGATTCTAGGTTAGTTCAATGCACGTGCACTATTATTATTATTCACATCGTTCGGTCATGCAAGTGAAAGGCAATAATGACGATATATGATGGACTGATTGAGATGAGAGAAGCTGGTATGAACTCGACCTCTTTTTTTTTTGTAAATATGATTAGTTCATCGTTCCTGATTCAGCCTATTATGAATGAAACATGTTTGCAATGATAATTAGGGATTATGGTTGCTTATGCCATGCTTAATTAGCTAGGAGTTTATAATGGTTTACCGTGCGTGCCAACATGCTATTAAAATGGTTGTGATGTGGTATGATAGGGTGGTATCCTCCTTTGAATGATTCAAGTGACTTGACTTGGCACATGCTCACGCATGTTGTTGAAACAAAATCAACATAGCCTCCATGATATTTATGTTCATGGTGGATTATATCCTACTCATGCTTGCGCTCAATGTTTATTAATTTTAATGCATGTTCATGACTATTGTCGCTCTCTAGTTGGTCGCTTCCCAGTCTTTTTCTAGCCTTCACTTGCACTAAGCGGGAATACTTCTTGTGCATCCACTTCTGTAAACCCCAAAGTTATTCCATATGAGTCCACCATACCTTCCTATATGCGGTATCTACCTGCCCTTCCAAGTAAATTTGTATCTGCCAAACTCTAAACCTTCAAATGAAATTCTGTTTTGCATGCTCGAATAGCTCATGTATCAACTAGGGTTGCCTGTATCTTCCATGCTAGGCGGGTTATTCTCAAGAGGAGTGGACTCCGCTCCTCACTCACGAGAAAATGGTTGGTCATCGGATGCCCAGTCCCATGCTCTAAGCAAATCAAATCGAAATAATTGCAATCAAAACTCCCCCAGGGCTGTTGCTAGTTGGAGTAACTCGTAGTTTTGAGCAAGCCATGGATTGATGCTTGTTGGTGGTGGGGGTATAAACTTTATCATTCTGCTTGGGAACCGCCTATAATGTGTGTGGCATGGAAGATATCGAGATCTCTCGGTTGTTATGTTGACAATGAAAGTATGTGAAAGTGCGTTATATCGACTAGAGGGGGGTGAATAGGCGATTTTTATGAATTCTTCACTGAGGAATTTGCTGGTGAGGAAATTCCTAAGCGAAGAACTACTTGGAGCGGAATAAGTACTCAGAAGTAAGCATAACAAAATACAGGCATGGTCATCATGATGAAATGAATACAATCACAGAGTACAGAAAGCGTAATCACATGATAACACAAGATGAAGACAAACAGACTGAAGAAATTGAACTAAGGAAATTGAGAAAGTCTTCAGTCAAAGTCTTCAAACACAGATATGAACAAACACACAACACACTAATGAGGAAATGAAAGAGTTGAGGAAATAGAACCAGTAAAATTTGGTGAAGACAATGATTTGGTAGATCAGTTCCAAGCTGTGTCTTAGTTATGCGTCACGGTTGGAGCGGCCGAGTATTTAAACTCGAGGACACACAGTCCGGACACCCGGTCGCTGAGCACACAGCTCGAAACCAAGTCCTCACCGTATTCTCCTTGAACTAAGGTCACATGACCTCGTCCAATCACTCGTGGTAAGTCTTGAGCGACTTCCAAACCTTCACAGACTTGGTCACTCGACGATCCGCAATTCCTCTTGGATGCTCTAGACCATGACGCCTAACCGTCTGGAAGAAGCACAGTCTTCAAAGGTAACAAGCGTCAGATCCACGCAGGATCAATCTCTTCAGTGATGCTCAATCTCTTTGGGTTTGTAGGGGTTTGGTTTTGGGTTTTTCCTCACTTGATGATTTTCGCTCAAAGTCCTCGGAGGATGGGTTGCTCTCAAATGACAAGTGTCAAGTTCTCTCGGAGTAGCCAACCAGCTAGTGGTTGTAAGGGGCGGCTATTTATAGCCTAGGGAGCAGCCCGACATGATAAGACATAAATGCCCTTCAATGATATGACCGTTATATGGATAAGATATTTTGGGACAGCTGGCGTATACAACAGCAGTCGGAAATTTGACTCTCAAATTCCTCGGGGCTATCATGTTCCTCCTTTGTGTAGGCAATTACGCCTTTGGCGAATTCCTAACTCCTCGATCGAACAAATTCCTCGGCGACAGACGAACTTCGTCTACATCCTTTGAAGAAATTGGTGAACTGTATGAGATTTCCAAAGGCTTCACTCGAAGGGATTGGTAGGTGTAGGATTTTGAGTTGAGCATCACATGGAAATTTTTCCTTAGTATTTCCTCGACCCCCTTTAACAGCACGGTGTTTCCTATGACTCAAGAAAGAGAAAACGAAACTAGGAAAACAAAATTCTTCACGCTTCATGTTCCTCAAATGAATACTAAGTCTTCAAGGTCACACCAATTTCTTCACTTTCAAAGTCTTTAGAATACCAAAGTCTTCAGTCGAAGAACTTCATTTTTAGGGGTCGACTTTCTCTGTAAATATCAAACTCCTCATAGACTTATAGACCTGTGTACACTCATAAACACATTAGTCCCTTAACCTATAAGTCTTCAATACACCAAAATCACTAAGGGCACTAGATGCACTTACGATCTCCCCTTTTGGTGATTGATGACAATATAGGTTAAGTTTTCAACGAGGATAAACATATGAAGTGTAAATACTGATATTGAGGAATTTGATTGCAAGATATAGAAGAACTCCCCTGAAGATGTGCATAGTGAGGAATTTGCTTTTGAGGCAATGCACATTTGAAGAGTTGAATCATGGAGATCTCCCCTATATCTTGTAATTCATACGCATTTGACATATACTATGAAGAATTTTAAATGCATGATGAAATATGGTGGTGATGTAATTGACATGCGTGTATTAAAATATAAAAAAGATTAAGCATGATGAGTAACACATCAAAAGTATCTGAGACCCATGGGGTTTATGATTACAACTCTATCCAATAACGTTCCAGAAGTGCGAGTGTTGTAAATTAGCAAAAAACGCCCATATAATAGACCCGCTTGAAGACTAACTCAAGTTTACCCCCCTTTGTCATCGAATGACCAAAGGGATCGAAACTGAGGACTGACGCCCCCGAAGAGTATCAAGTTGATGGAGGAGCGCTTGCGTTGTCAGGGTCGGTTGTCATAGTAGGGCCTGCCGCATTGTCGTCCAAGTCTTCATTTTCATCGATTAATAGCGATGAAGAATAGGAGCTGGCCACCAAGGAAGGAACCTTGACCTTCTTGAATTTCTTCGGCGGAGGTGCAGACCAGTCAAATTCTTCCTTGAGACCCATTGTCTTCAGTTCTTCTGCGGTGTAGACATGAGATAGAACAGCCCAGGTACGGTTGAATGTTTCATGGAGGTAGTATTGGTTTTTCTTCACTGCATTGTGTGTCGAGGTCATGTTGTGAAGAATTGAACCAAACTGACGCTTTACCCATTTATGATTGCGATCAACCTTCTGATGAAGACTGAGGAGTAACTCACGATCAGTCATCACCCTGGGTGCTTTGGCTTGAGGATTTTGCTTGGCTGAGGTATTGGCGGCAGAGTCATGTGTGGCAGAGTCATCATTGGTGGAGTAGGATGCAGCCTTGCGAAATTGACCATCCAATGGACGAATGCCTTCATCTATCACAGCAGTTGCCTTGCCTTTGTCATCGGTGAGGAAAATGTCCGTTTGAGGACTTCAATTGAAGGCAAGTAGCTGCGGTGGTTCGTAGTATCGACCTTGTAATTGAGTGAAGACCTTGTCCTGATGAACCTCATAATCCATGGTGCAAAAGGCTTCAGCTCAATCGGTGACATAGCAATGTTTGCCAGAGTCCTCGTGAAGAAATCATGAAAGTTGACGGGAACTCCATGAATGATATTGAAAAGCATATTCTTCATGATGCCAACGACTTCTTCATCATTTGAGTCGTGGCCTTTGATAGGACTCATTGTCTTCGTCAGAATGCGATGGACAGTCCGAGGCACATATAGTAATTCCTTGACGAAGAATTTGGTTCGAGGTGCATCACAGCTTCTAAGGCTTCATCATCACTTGTTTGTAATGATTTGAAAGCTCGGGTTTGTTGTTGATGCAACGAGCACCATCAAGGGAGGGATCGAGTGGGAGGCACGAAGCAATTCGATTCTTTGGTGCCTTGTAGTGAGTATTTTCTGTCATCTAGTCCAGTAACCATGAGTTCACATCTTCAGAATCTCCGGTTATGTGCAACGTCGCATAGAATTGAAGAATGAGTTCTTCATTCCAATCAAAGATGTCAGTGCAGAAATTCAGCAATACTGCATCGTGAAGAACACAGAGGACTGGATCGAAGCCTGGCGGAGATTCCATGTCCACGTGACGAATATGTGCATGATCGAAGACTTTGTCTTTGTTGAATATACAGAGGAATAGAAGTTGGCTTGACTAGCAGTCGTAAACGCCTCTTCCTTATCTTGCAGAGTCATATGGGTTGTAGTCGATGAAGAACACATGCTCGCCGAAGAAATCTTGACCTTGAACTTTTGCTTCGTTGAGAATGGATTCTTTGGCTTTGGCGGTGAAGTGTCGATGAGTTGCATCATTACCTCGGGAATCGCAATCTCGGGTTCTTCAGCCGAGGATTTTCTGGTTCCTCTTCATGTGCGGTCTGCGTGTTCATAGGATCGGCGGACGGGTTCTTCAAAGACTAGTGGCTGGAATTTCTTCATGCACCGGATGAGGTGGGATGAGTTTCTTCAGAGCCCATTTGAACTGTTGGTGCAGGGGACTGAGGAATTTGTTGGATTGGGGTGAAGAGTGGAGAATTGGGATGCTGACTTTCCCAAAAGTCATCATTCATCACAGGCTTGGTGCATCCAATATCCACGTCTTCGTCTTCAATTTCCTCAACACCAGCCTCTTCAGCTATGAACTAAGGCATAGGCGAGGAAATGATTGGGGTTGAAGGGATTGCATCCACTTGAATTTCTTCATCAATCTGCTCTGACGAAGCAGCAAAATGATTTTCTTCATTAGATCTGCTTGGGATCTCATATTCTTCACCAAAAGGAACAAGGTCCTTTGATGGCATGGAGGAAATCGGAACAACATCAATGGGATTTTCAAATGAGCTGGTCATTGGCTTCATCTTTTTTGGGGCTGAAGAATTTGAAGCAGCTGATGCTTTCCTTTTCTTCACTGGCTCTGCAGCCTTGGTCTTCTTCACATCTGATGCAGATGGAAGGATTGGAGTTGGTGTAGGCACGGGAGGAGCTGAGGAATCTGGTTGAATTTCCTCGGTATGGCCCAATCTTGATTTCCACGACTTCTTGATTTCTTGGTAGCACCTCTAGTGGATGACACAGCAATTTCTTGGTAATTTGGAATGGAGTCATCAGCCCTGGAACTAGCATTGTCTTCAAAGGCTGAAAATCATCGGCCGATCTTGGCATGTTCTTCAAAGAGGCTAAGCGGAGGCTCCGGCTGAGGAATTTCTTGTTGCGTTGGGGCTGCAACATTTGTGAACTTCTTTGTCGATTGACAAATCTGACTTTGGCTCCTGCCAATCAGCATAATAGGCATCAAAGTTATCACGAGGGCTTTGATTTCAGATGGATCTTGAGGAGTTCCTCGGTTGTCATTACGACAACGTTTTTCCTCGAGGAACTTCTCTTTCCTGAACTGAGCCTACTTGATCTGCAGTGCCTTCTCAAATTTCCATTTCTCTTCAGAGATGAAATGGGTCAGCATGTGACTTTGTCTAGGAGTCAAATGAAAATTAGGCATAGGTGTCTCTGGATCCTTGTGCTAGAGATCAATGTACTCGAGGATCGCCCTTGGATCCAAAAGCAAAGGGCATTGTGTGCCTTTGGCTCTAGCGGCCCTAACTTGTCGGTCTCTGATGATTTCTGCAAGTTCATCATCATCAGCTTTATCATCAGATGGCACTTGGAAGGCAACCTGTTTCTTCTTAGGACTTGTCCGAGGGCCTCGTCCAGCAGTTGCCTTTTCTTCAGCAGAGTGGGGCCTGATGAAGAATTTGGTCTTGTTGAGGAACTTCTTTGAGACACCATAGGCAATAGAGATGCCTGCAGTCCTTTGGCACGTGGCCAGATGCACAGGTGTTGAGGACTTTGGAGGAGCTGCTGAGGACTTTGGAGGAGGAGCTGAGGATTTGGGAGGAGCAGGAGTAGCATGAGGAACTGGCCGTGAGGGCATTGAAGATTCTGGCCGTGAGGGCATTGCTGAGGATTTTGGCCGTGAGGGCACTGTTGGTGAAGCACTTGGCTTGTGCGTTGGCTTCTTTGCCATTGATTTTCTGGCTGAACAGGGGCCTCAGTGGCAGCAGCAGTAGCAGAGTCTTCATTGAATTTCCTCACTGCTTGTTTGGCTTGTCTCGCCAACTTGGCTTGTCGCTTGGCCCATTCTTCAGGGAAGTCCTCACCACGTTTGATGCTGGTGGGGTCAGCTTCTTGGCCAGGTGCCAATGGAGCTCTTGGGCATGGAGGATTCAGTGCGAATTTCTTCATGTACTTTGGAGTAACATACATGTACTCCCTCCATTCCCTTGCCCATCTCCTTTCAATCCTCTGAATGCGCACCTTGCGCTGATTTTTGTTTTCCTTGCCAAACTTGGCTTCATCGGTGTGCAATAGTCGGCATAGATGTCCTCGGGTATCTCGAAAGTAGTCATGACCTCGTGCCTCATTCCTCCTTTACGTGGCTTCTTTCCTTCGCCATATTCTTGGTGAGGAATTTGAACAATCGAATTCTCTGAAGAAGTATGCAACTTTTCTTCGAGGAACGCTGCAAATGAGTTAAGTTGATGAGAACCTAGTAATTCAGCGGCGGACATGAGTACCGTGAATGAGCAGTATAGTTGCGAGGAATTTGGAGAGGTCATATGCGTTCTCGGAAGGTTTTCAAAAGAACTAGTTTGAGGAATTTGACCAGATGAGCCTTGAAGAATTTCACTAAGCGATCTTTGACTTAGGTTCCAAAGTTGTATAGATCGAGGATCCACACAATTGAGGAATCTTGAAGAAAAATCATTGCTTAGAGAAACGAATCAAGAGCGTATTTCGTTTGAGGTGTTCATATGTGTGAAGATTTGAAGAATAAACACCTTTGAAGATTTTCAGGAAGGTTTGAGAATCAAAGCGAGTAATAAAAGTAACTTTTAATTACCCGAATCGAAGAACACGACGAATCGAGAAGTGTAGATTAGAAGTTAAATCAGTTCAGATCTCCGGACCTTCTTTCGGCGGAGGAAGACAGCTTCTGACGGCGGCGGAGTTAAGGTTTCAGCGTTAAACGAAATGCAATGACGGCGAGGTCGAGGCGGTGAAGCTCTTCCTCACCATGACGATAGAGTAAGCGGCGGCGCTAGGGTTTGAGAAGCTCGGCGAGAGAGAGAGCGGTCGAGCGGAGTAAAGTAAGTGAGGAAGGGAGAGGGGTATATATAGCCACGTTGCAAAACTGTTACGCCGAAGATTTTGGAATGAGCGTGCCCTGACCCTTCTCATTCGCTTGACATGTGTCACCCACGTACTGAAAAGTGGAGATCGTGTTAGATCGTGGATGAATAGATAAGTCTAATGTAGGAAGCGGAACGGATTGAGCGGCAAACCCGAAAATTTTGATAAGATAAGTTAAAAGTTCCGTTCGCAATTTCTTCAGCTGACAAGGACACAGTGAAGATTTTGAACGAGTTTCAAATAGAACGCACATGAAGAATTTGTGAATAGATTGGGTTGAGTATAGCATTCACTTAGCAGAAAAAGCAACTTGAAGAAATAGCCATAAGTGAATGATGTAGAGGACATAAACCATATATATATATATAGCCAATGAAGAAAGACAACGGAAACAGTGAAGATTTTGCAAAGTTGAAGAATTTCAAAAACTGAGGAAAAACTCAAATTGGAGATTTTCAACTTTGGTGGTGGCGTGACCCACCGTATAAGAATGATGATTTCAGACACCGCGTACAATTGTCGTAGGGTTCTGAGAATCAAATTTTTCATTAATTTCTTCACACTTAGAGTGTTATTCTTCATTGATTGAAGAAAAACGTTTCTTCATGTGTTGCACATCTAAGTCATCAATTTTGCATAAGTGTCAGGATGTGTGTCCTTTTCAAAGAACATTCGGAGATTCTAAGATATTTAGCTCACACCGCAACTTGCTAAATCTCTTCTCATCCAAGGGCTTTGTGAAGATACCGGCTAGCTGTTCTTTAGTCTTCACATGCTCGTTGGAGATGTCGCCCTTCAACACATGATCACGAAGAAAATGATGACGAATCTGAATGTGCTTTGTCTTCGAGTGCTGAACTGGGTTGTGAGCAATCTTGATGGCACTCTCATTGTCACAAAGAGAGAGGCACATTCTTCACGTTGATGCCGTAGTCCTTGAGAGTTTGCTTCATCCACAGCAATTGAGCACAAGAAGAACCAGCAGCAATGTACTCAGCTTCCATGATGAATAGTGATCTGTGATTCTGTTTCTTCGAGGACCAACAGACCAAAGATCGTCCGAGGAAATGACAAGTACCAGATGTTGACTTGCGGTACACACGATCACCAGCATAGTCAGAGTCAGAATATCCAATGAGATCAAAAGTAAAGCCCTTGGGGTACCATAATCCTAGTGTTGGTGTGTGAGCTAGATATCGAAGAATATGCTTCACAGCCTTATGGTGTGATTCCTTCGGTGTAGCTTGAAACCGGGCACACATGCAAACACTAAGCATTATATCTGGCCTAGATGCACATAAGTACAATAAAGAACCAATCATGGAGCGGTATACCTTGTGATCGAAGTCAATACCATTTTCATCGATTGCATAGATGGCCATTTGTGGGCATAGGAATTTTAGCGCCTTTGCAATCTTGCATGCGAATTTCTTCGTAACATCCTTGAGGTTTTTCTCCTGAGATATGAATATGCCATTGTGTTGTTGACGAGTTTGAAGACCTAAAAAGAATCAACTCTCCCATCATAAACATTTGATATTCTTCACTCATCATATAGGCAAATTCATCACTATAACGTTGGTCAGTACAGCCAAAGATAATATCATCAACGTATATTTGGCACACAAACAGTTCACCATCATAACATATAGAAAAGAGAGAAGGGTCGAGTGAACCGTGTGAAGCCATTCTTCACGAAGAATTCCTTCAAAGTATCATACCACGGCCGAGGGGCCTGCTTGAGGCCATAGAGGGCCTTGTTGAGTCTGAAGACTTTGTCGGGATTCTTTGGATCTTCAAAACCTGGGGGTTGAGCAACATATACTTCTTCCTCAAGCTTACCATTGAGGAATGCACTTTTCACATCCATTTGATATAAAGTGATACTATGATGGTTAGCGTAAGCAAGCAAATATGCGAATAGCCTCAAGTCTAGCAACAGGTGCAAAAGTTTCATCGAAATCAATTCCTTCAACCTGTGTGTAGCCTTGAGCTACAAGTCGTGCCTTATTCCTCACCACAAGGCCATTTTCGTCTTTCTTGTTGCGGTAGATCCACTTTGTGCCAATGATATTATGCTTACGAGGATCTGGACGTTTGACTAGTTCCCAGACATTGTTGAGCTCGGTGATGTAATTCTTCTTGCATGGCCTGAATCCACTCGGGCTCGTAAATGCTTCATCTACCTTAGTGGGCTCTGTGATAGAGACAAAAGCATAGTGCCCTCAAAAGTTAGATAAATGTGAAGATTTTGAGCGTGTGAGAGGACCTGGTGCTTCAATGTCATCGATGATCTTGTCAACATGCACTTATTTTGCAACACGAGGATGAGCTGGTTGTCGTCGAGGAACTTGATCAGCGTTTTCTTCAACATCATTTTCTTCAGCATTATCTTCAGGTGCATCAGCTCGACGTTCTTCGCGTTCTGGCATCAATTCTTCAGCAGATTCTTCAGTAGGAATTACATCCTTAGTAGCCTTGAACTTGATAGATTCCTCAGGTGTTGGTTCATCTATCACATAAGGTAGGTGCTCTCTTTGCGAGCCATTAGTTTCATCGAACCGCACATCTACAGTTTCAACAATCTAGTGAAGAACATTGTTGAAGACTCTGTAGGTGTCTTGAGTCCTTCCATAACCAAGCATAAAACCTTCATGTGCTTTTGGTGCAAATTTAGCATTGTGATGAGGATCTCTAATCCAACATTTAGCACCGAAGACTTTGAAATAACTCACATTGGGTTTCTTGTCAGTGAGGAGTTCATAGGCAGTCTTCTTGAAGAATTTTTGAAGATATACTTTGTTGATGATGTTGCACGCGGTATCAATTGCATCAATCCAAAAATGACGAGGCATTTTGAATTCATCAAGCATAGTCTTGGGCCATCTCAACAAGAGTTCTGTTCTTGCGCTCCACGGCGCCATTTCTTTGAGGAGTATAGGGAGCGGATAACTCATGAGTAATACCAAGTTCATCAAGATAGTCATCAAGACCGAATTCTTGAACTCAGTTCCATTGTCACTCCTGATGTGCCTGATCTTCACACCAAAGTTGGTTGAAGCCCTCGAGGAAAATTGTTTGAAGACTTCCTGCACTTTATGTTTGTAAGTAACAATGTGTACCCATGTATAACGAGAGTAATCATCAACAATAACAAAACCATATAGAGATGCATCATTAGTGACTGCTGAGTAATGATTAGGACCAAGGAGGTCCATGTGAAGCAATTCGAATGGACGAGTAGTGGTCATGATAGTCTTCGCTGGATGCTTGGCCTTGGTCATTTTTCCAGCTTCACAGGCTCCACACAAGTGATCCTTGAGGAATTTGACATTCTCAATGCCAATGACATGCTTCTTCTTCGCATGGCGTGTGCAAATTCCTCATGCCTGCGTGACCAAGTCGTCGATGCCATAGCCAGCCTTAGAAGCTTTTGCAAGTAGACACACGGCTGGTTGTGGTCCTATAGAGAAATCAACAATATACAAGTCTCCTCTCCTAAAGCCTTCGAAGACTTTGGAATTGTCATCTTCCATGATCACAACACAACGATACTTGCCAAAGACAACAACCATATCGAGATCACAAAGCATTGAGACTGACATGAGGTTGTATCCTAAGGACTCAACAAGCATGACTTTGTCCATGTGTATGTCCTTAGAGATCGCAACCTTACCAAGACCCAATACCTGACTTTTGCCTTTGTCAGCAAAGATGATATGCTTCAGATGTGATGGTGATAAGGGAGAATTCATCAATAGGTTCTTGTCACCAGTCATGTGATTTGTACATCCACTATCGAGGACCCACTCATTTGCTTTGGGTTGATCATCCTGCAGATGAATTAGTGCAACTAACGATCTCATATACTTCATCGATTGAAGAATATGATATCAATTTCATCAGATGAATTTCATCAAGCAGTAACACAGATATAGCAGTATGAGGACGTGTGAAATGAAGGTTCATTTCTTCATGATTAGCCTGCGTCCTTTCAGGCAATTTTGTCAGGTCCCCAGCAAATTCTTCAGACGTTAAAACTCGTCTAGAGACCTGACTCTGCAGAAGAGATTAGTTCTTTTTCTTCACCACCCACATCTGAAGGTGTGGCAAAGAGTTCATCACTCTACGAGCTCCATATGAGAATGGTGGCATAGAAGCCAACCCATTTCGTTTCACATAAGAGGGGTTAGGGTAAGCATATGAATAAGAAGAGAAATTCTTCGAGGACTTATGAACATATTGGTTTGAAGAATAATGCACATATTCATAGCCCTTAGCTCTACTCTGCGAAACAGGGTTGTTAGCACGACGATAATCATATGAGGACGTTGATCCTCTTGAGGAATTTGATCCACGTGAGGAATTTGGTCCATATGAGGACTTGGATCCATATGAAGCATTTGGTCCATATGAATAGTTTGACCTGGGGTTCCTATTCATCACAGGTGTGTCATGAGGACATTCACCTGAAGACTTTCAAGGCACCTCTTGGGAACCCAGATTTTCTTCATAGGAGAACCGTTCTGCAGTTAGTGCCAACATATCTAGCAAATACTTCACCATTCTCTTCCTTTGATTCTAGGTCAATCAAATCCTTCTGCCCTAAAAGATTTGACTCCTTTGTCCGCTCTCCTTCTCTTGGTGCTTCTGGAGGAATTATTGTGGTCTGGAATTCTTCTGTCTTTAGTGGCACTGTAATTGAAGTGCAGCAGTTTGCTGTGGTTGTCCAGTTTACTTCCAGACAGAACAATGAATCTTGGACTCTTGTTGCTGTTTATGGCCCTTGTCAGGGTGAAGCCAGGGATAAATTTGTTAACTGGTTATACAACCTGTCTATACCTACTAATGAGCACTGGTTGTTACTTGGTGATTTTAATTTCCTTGATGCGTGGATAATAGAAACTTGCACGGTGGGGACATAAATGATATGTTCATCTTCAATGAGATTATTGGTCACTGGGCCTTCTTGAACTTCCAATCAAAGGTAGATCTTACACATGGTCCAATATGCAAGATACCCCACTTCTTGAGCAGCTAGACTGGTTCTTTACATCTGTGGAATTTGGATTTACGACTATCCTATGGTGAAGTTCTTCCTTTGGCCAGGACTGCTTCGGATCATGTGCCATACTTAGTCTCCATAAAGACTTCCATTCCAAAATCAAATCTTTTTAGGTTTCAAAATTATTGGCTAGAGCTTGACGGCTTCATGGACTGTGTTGAGTCTTCTTGGAAACAACCCTCTCGGAAGTCACATATAACAGCTAAAATTGCAGACAAATTTAAAAGTTTGAGAATGTGCATTAAGAGGTGGCAAATGAATGTTTCCAAATTGAGGTTACTGATCAGCAAATGTAATCATGTTATTTTCCTCCTAGATGAATTGGAGGAATGGAGGCCTCTTTTTATTCAGGAGAATAACTTCAGAAGGATTGTCAAAACCCATTTGGAAAAGCTTCTGCACTTACAGTTTCTGTACTGGAAAAAGAGATGCTCTATCCGATATTTTAAGGTGGGGGGAGAGAACACCAAATTCTTCCATGCTTTGGCCACTGAGAGGCATAGAAGGAACTCCACTGCTAGCCTGAAGCTTCCTGATGGATCTTTTGTCTCTGATCACTCCCAAATGGCTGGAATTATTTGGAGTTGCTTTAAGAATAGAATGGGCACCTCTAGAGGGATTGTGATGGGTTTTGATTTGTCCTCACTTATCTCACCTGTGGCTGGCCTTAAGGTGCTCACTAAGCCTTTTGAAAAAGAGGAAATGGACAATGTAGTTAAACATATGCCTGTGGATAAGGCACCAGTCCTGATGGTTTCAATGGCCTATTTTTCAAGAAATGTTGGCATCTAATTTCTCAGGACTTTTATGAGCTGGCTCAGGCTTTTTATGATGGATCTGCTGTCTTGGAGAACATTAACAGTTCTTTTATTACTCTTGTGCCCAAAAAATTATCACCTGAAGAAGTGGGAGACTACATGCCTATCTCTCTCACTAGTATGGGGCTTAAGTTTCTGTCCAAAATGGATGCAAATAGATTCCAGGAAATGATTATGAAGTGCATTCACAAAAACCAATATGGTTTCATTAAGTCTAGAACAATCCAGGATTGTTTGGGTTGGACTTTTGAATATTTACACCATTGTCATCAGTCAAAAAGGCCCATAGTAATTCTCAAATTGGATTTTGAGAAGGCTTTTGACTCTGTTGAGCATGAAGCTATCTTCCAAATCCTAAGATATAAGGGCTTTTAATGATAAGTGGATTCTTTGGATGAAGCAGCTCCTGTATCGGGTACTTCTTCCTGCTTTTTCTTAATGGGGTCCACAGGAGGAAGTTTGTTTGTAAAAAAGGAGTCGACGGGGTGACCTGTATCTCCTCTGCTCTTTGTCATAGGCTGGCGATCTGCTACAAGCGGTGATTAATGATATGTTCAGGAAGGAATTCTTCACCTACCTATACCTTGCCATGATACTGATTACCACATGATCCAAAGATGTCGATGATACATTGATCATCCTCCTGCAGACAGGTTCAACTTACGGCTTTGAAGGATATGCTAAAGGTGTTTTCTCGATCCTTTGATGCGGATGTTAACTACCATAAATCATTTATTATTCCAATCAATGTAGACTCTGCTGTAATGGAAGATTTGGCTGCTGCTTTTGGTTGCAAAATTGGTAAAATGCCTTTTACATACCTTGGATTGCCTGTGGGGACTACAAGGCCCAAAATGGTGGACTTCATGCCTTTGGCGGACTGTATGGAGAGAAGAATGACTGCCAGTTCTTCTTTCCTTAATCAAGGTGAAAGATTGCAGTTCCTCAACTCTGCTCTATCTTCAATGCCCATTTTCCTTTTGTGTAGTCTTGCTCTGCCAGCCGGTATTCTCAAGCAATTGGAACGAATACAAAGGCAGTGTTTATGGAGAAAGCATAGAGATGAGCCTGCACCATCTCTTGCTGCTTGGGATCTTATTTGTAGGCCAAAAAACTGTCAGGACCCCGATCCTAAGTCACACCGATCTAGCATGTAACACCTCATATCACTTTGCGGCCTCACGCACGGTATTCCCACGGGTGTCGCCTTACCATGGCCCGGGACCGTTTGCGTCTTTTGACTCACGTATATGATAGTGTCGCTAGCATCCATATGACAAAGAACCCGGGCCAACATGGCTAGTCGTGAACCCAAAGCGGCGCTAACCTATGGGGACAGGCATACATGAATCACATCGAGCATGTCGGTCATCAACGTATGTATTCGGGCTGTAGCACTGGGCTAACAGGACTCCGAATAACACCGCGTGACATTTCCCCGAGGGGACAGACATAGGAACGAAATGAAACACATGCCGGCCAGTCAAGTGTCCAAGCAGTAGTGCTGGGCTAACAGGACTCCGGTGAACCGGGCTGTAGCGGACTACTATCGCTCAGAAGCACGAGACTACATTTCCCCATATGAGAGGCTGCCAAGGATAAACAACTAGTTTGTCGGATCCCACACATACCAAGCATTTCAAACATACACACAATATGCTCAATATGTGTAGATACAACATGGCATCACAACATAACTCTACGACTCAAATATTTATTCAATAGGCTCGAGGAGGCGAGATATTACAATCATGGGTCTCATGACCCCACACTCGAGATCATACAAGTCAAAGCACAAGCGGAAGCTAGTCATGTGCAGTGCAGACAACTATAAATGGAAAAGGCTGAGAAGCGACTATCTACCGAGATCCTGCCAAGGCACAAGATCGTAGCTGAGGTATCAAGCTAACCGTCAAGTCCAAGCGGAACTACTAAGCGAGACTAAAGTCTCTCTGCAAAACATAAAATAGGCAAGCGTGAGTACAAAGCGTACTCAAAGAAGACTTACATCGTAACTAGCTACATATGCATCATTATCAAAAGGGGTGGTGGAGTTTGACTGACAAGCCAGCTTTGACTCGGTGGCTATCCTGAACTACATTTGCAAGTAACTCTTTTGAAGTGGCGCTGCGAGTCCACATATTCACCATATCAATACACCACTATGGACCCGCTCCGTCTTCCCTACGAGAACGCCATCCATAGCACTCACACTTATCTTGCGCATTTTAGGGTATCCACTTTCACTTGTCTATGAACTGATATAGGCAACCCGAAGTCCTTTTCCGTGGACACGGCTATTCGAATAGATCATATTAAACCCTGCAGGGTGTACTTCTTCACACACGCTCTCACCACTTACCGCCGTTTACACGACATGTACTCGGCAACCTTCAAGCGGAAGCCCAACGTGGGTGTCGGCCACGACCTACCTAAACACTCAAGTCCCTAGTCCAGGTTTATATCGCCTATTCGGGTTCCATCCATGAAGTCGGCCGAGGTTTCCCATACAGCCCCGAGCGATGTGTGCGGGGTTCCCGAGATACCAAGCGGGCACTTTCGGTACACCGACCCACGGTGCCTACCGCAACACAACCCACCCCTAAGGTCAGCGTTATGCGTGCCCCCAAAGATACTACAAACACCGAAACTACTTGCAACTCCGGACCAGGAACAAGGGTGGTTAAGAAGCCGAGAGGGTCAATTAAGGATCCCAATGCGTGGTAGTAAGCTGTTTCATGGATCACAAATACAGATCTCAGTTCCTGAGGACGGTTTCAATGAGACAACCCACCATGTACTCCTACATGGCCTCTCACCGCTACCTTTACCAAATTGTGTTCACACACTTAGTTCATACACAATAGGACATGTTCATAACAATTCCAATTCATTCCCAATGAATCAGACCCGACTCAACTCTAAGCGATGGCAGGCATGACAAACAAGCATAGATGAGTAGGCGCAACATGGCTCAAACAATTCCTACTCATGCTAGTGGGTTTCATCTAATTCTTGTGGAATGACAGGTCATGCAAAGGATCAAGGGTTCAGCTACGCAGCAAGTAACACATGAGTCGTTGTTGTCCTAATGCAGTAAAATAGAGCAGGAGCGAGAGAGTGGGATTGTATCGGAATGAACAAGGGGTTTTGCTTGCACAGCACTTCGAAGATAATAGTTCTTCATCGGTGTCATCGAATAATCATCGTCGGTACATCGTCTCTGGGAGGGACAATTACCGGCAAACAAGAGAGAACACACTCAATGCAATGCACATATATGATGCATGATCATGTTAAGGTACTGAATTCACCTAATGCAATAATAATCCAAGTTAGTTGAAGTGGAATTCAAACAAGGTTGAATTCCAACTCCAAATGCTATTTCATAAATTACCCTAATCATGATTCATCCTATTCAGTGATGTTAACTTGTTCAAACATGCATGATCATGGCATAAACAGATTCTTCATATTTTTTTGATCATTTTTCATATATAAATTATTTCCATCCGAGTTACGGTTGAATTTATATGATTTTTAGAAGTTTAGAGTATTTTACGGAATTTCTTGAATTAAATTAAATCTAGAAACCTAGTTATTGCGTCGACTGACGTCAATGTGACGTCGTGAGTCAACAGGGCGCTGTCGTGTCAACTCGGCGCTGGGACCCACTGGTCGATGGTTAGTTTAACTAACTAGGTTGATTAGTGCTAACCCGGTTAGTTAGTGGCGGGCCCACTTTCGTCGATGACCGGTCAAATCCACTGGTCAACCCGGGCTAATCCACCGGCGGCTTGACGCCGCGACGTCAACGCGGCGGAGCAAAGTGCTGATTGTTCCGGCCACCAAATGGGGCGAAAAGCAGCTAGGAGGAGGCTGGGAGGAGCGAAGTTCTTGGTGGAGGGTTTGAGCTCGGGCGGCGGTAGAGGCACCGGCGACGAGCTATCTGGCGGCCGGAGCTCGGGCATGCTTTCGGACCACGGCGTTTTGGGGCACGGGAGGAGGAGTGGGTAGGTGCTCTGGGTTCCGGGGAGCAGCGAGGACGACGGCGTGCTCGGACGCGACGTCTTGGGGCCTCTAGCCATGGCGACCTCGTGGCCGGGCGGCGACAAGCTCTCGGGCTCAGCGGAGCCCGTGGTTAGAGGAGGGAACGAGTCGGGGAAGAGGCGGCGAGGGCGAGGAGCTCACCGCGGTTCCTTGAGGTGGTCACTGGGCTCGGGGAGGGGCGAGCAAGCGGGCGGCGATGGAAATCTCCGCGACCGAGGGATGAAGGTCGGGAGGGTGCTTGAGGCGTCTGGCGGCGGCTCGGTGGGGAGGAAGAGGAGGTCGAGGCGGAGCTCGGGACATGCCGGGAGGCTCGACGGCTGTGGCATGGGTATGGCGAGCAATGACAGCCTGCTCGTTCGGGTTGGCAGAGAGCGAGACAGAGGAGAGGAGGCGTTGGAGAGAGGAGAGGGGCCGAGGGGCACGGGCGTCGTCGTGGCGTCTCCGGGCGTCGAGGAGCAGGCAGCGATCGGGGAGGAGGTGGCGAGCTCGGCGCGATCGCCAGTGTCCCTCCTCGCCTCTTGGCAGAGGTAGGAGGCAATGGCGTGGCGGTTGGTGGGCTGGGCCACCAACCGGGCCAAGCGAGAGGGGGGAAGTTGGGCGGATCGGACGCATGGTAGGTGGGCTGCGGGTAAATGGCCGTAATCCTTCTCTCTCTCTTTCTTTATTATTTACATTTTCTATTTTACATTTTGTTTTAGTTTAGTAAAATACCAAACCATTTAAATAAATCCTGAAAATAATTGTGGGCATTAACTAAATTATTACAGAGGCCCTTAACTATTTTCAGAATTGTTGGAGCATTTAAAAATAATATTAATAGTATTTAAATGCCCCAATTCAAATACAATATGGTTTATTCAAAAATCCAGAAATGTCTTGGAAAAATATCCATCACCTCTGGATATGGTTTTCACCTTTTCCATTAATCATGAACATTTTTGCAAACCACTTTGGGTTCTTGAAGATATTTTTGAAGTTGAACCTAATTGAATTGTTTTAGTGCTAGGGCTTGATCATCCCCATTTCAAATTTTCATGGAAGTTAAACATGATGCATGGATGAAATGCTACTAGCTACAAACAAGCTCTAGGGTTGATCTGGGGCTGTGACAGCTCACCCCCACTAAACAAGAATCTCGCCCCGAGATTCAAGACGTGAGGTAAGAGGAAAAGGGGGGTCACAACTAACACAATCTCCATGATCCATTTGCCCTTCTCGAAGATGTTGAGTTACTCCATCATCTTGGTCTTGACGTCTCTGCTTTCAAGATCTTCACTCGACACGACAATAGAAAGAAGGGGGAAACCCTACATGATTCGATCTTCATGGAGATCAGGTAACATGATCAACTCACGGACTGAGACGGTGACACATCTCGAGTTGAGACACAAAACACATCGAGAGGAATGGAAAAACAACAACGGGGTTTGATTGGTGGCAACAATTCCACGCTTAGAAAGATGGTGGATGGTGTCAAGGTGGTGAGAAAATATTTGCCATGATTCAATAGCGGGGCACCTCAGGGGAGGTGACGCGAGGAACTATTCCCTTAAGTGGCAAAAAGAATTACTTTTGATACAGAGATCATTGAAACTCTTCATACTAGCCTAAGGCAATTTAGAACGATCGTTTGGCGGAGTGGAAAGGAATGGTACACCCGGACTAGAGTGGATGATGTGGACTACCTTGTTGAAGACAACGCAATGGATGATTTTTCTTATCATCGAGGTGGGGGGGCCTAGGGTAAGTCCACTTTTGAAAATGAACCTGGACAAGAATTACTAAGAAGGCAGCCCATAGTGAAATGGCACAAGGGCGGTGCAAGCTGGGAACGAGATGCAACTGTTGGAATGTTCCAACCATCATATCTGCCTGAGATTCAGATCCGATTGGTAGTAGGATACTTGGACTCGGATGTCTGAAAATAAAGTTTGCAACACAATTCGACGAGATGGCGTTGCGAGAATCTCGGGATATGAACTACGATAGCAAGCTCCAAAACATGAGCTGGTTTTGCTACAAACATGTGAACACGTTGTCCTAGACAAGCATGACCACATGGTAGTCTTATAATAAAACACTACCGAGTTCAGGTGGGGAACCATAATCGAGGATATTGAAGTCCTTGCATAAGGCATGCTCTTAAGAAGGAACTTCCTTTCCTTGAACAAATCAATCGGTGGCTTGGTGTGCTAGGGATACATACGGAATGAAGATGATCAGTCTATCAAACCATAGAATACTTTGCACATGCATGACGGACTTGGGATGATTCCACAGGAGGCAAAACAAACCTTTCTCAAGTTCATGGCGGCAACTTACACCTAAAACACATAAATTCGAGGAAGTCTCTTCAACCATCCAAGCATAAGCTTCATGAACGGCACACGAAGGAATGCTTACACAATTTTCCAACACTAGGTTGATGTTCAACACGACTCATGGGGTAGACGAAATGCTACTGATGGGCTCAACAGCAACTCATCGGAATTTCCATATCCTTTGGACTTCCACCATCATGTGAACACGGTGATAGCATTGGTCGGACCAAAAGATATAATGGTGTATGCTCGAGGATCAACCACGAGTAAGACAACATTACGAATATCGTTGGTTCTGATTTGACTTGACAATGGCCCATACTCAAATCAAAGAATTGGTAGGACAATAGATCCAACAACTGATCACGAGGGACCAATCGATGAAGATATCATCTTTCTTCAACACACACTTCACAAGAATATCCCTTTGGAGCGAACTAAGTTAGGCAAGCTTTTATCTTCCAACTCCCAAAGTTGTTGTCTAGCTTAACAAACTAGCTCAGGGGTATCCAACACAGATTCTTGGAGAAGGGTGGTTTAGAGGAATACCAACTTGATCACGAGCCCAACATAACAGTCAGGAAACAACCCGGTAACACTTCCAAGAAGATATTGGGAAAGTCACGAACCACCGTATGTTACTAAGCTCGAGAACAATCTTGCTTTTCAGGGCAAGACGAAATGATCAAATGAGTGAGGACTTGGCACAATCCTAACTCATCAATCGAAGTGTGCACCAGAAGTAAGGACTAGGTAGCACGATCAATCTTAGGATGATGGTTTAATAACCAACACGCTAAGAATGAGGATAATGTCCATTAGCTGCCAAGCAACGAATTGCTCGGAGTATTGATGTCACACATCACAAGTCACTTGTCGGCATTCCGGTTGCAACAACACGGAACCGAGGAATGAACGATGATGGCGAGAGTATCACTACATCAAGAATTCATAAGAGAAGGTGCAATTCTTATGACATTATTGACATAAAGATGGTAACACTCCGGTGGAGCAGAATCAAAAGCTGAATTGGCATTTTGATCTGCGGAATACAACTACTTTGACCTAGTCCTAGAAATGGATGAGGTCTTGGAGTTTGTTTCTCCTAGTCATTCCGAATAGAATGGCTTGACGGACCACAAGGACAAAATGCATCGATGAACACAAATGCACGCATACCCTTGGCTATCAATTGATAGATGAAGGTTAGAATGCAATCAAAAGAGCAACTCAGAGGAACATATAACTTCCTCGAGTTGTGGATGCACAGATTAGTATGTCGAACGAAGCTCAACATTTCTTCCGGATAACCCATGCGAGAAAGGTAGAATTGGCGATTCACAACATGAATGGAGTACTTCTCAAGAGCACTCTAGTTGTGATCTTTTGGTTCAACAAACTTCTGCCATAAGTGGTTCATGGTATTTGGAAGAAGGATATACCACGGACCTTGAGGACTATCGCAAGGTTACTAATATCCTAAAGGCACTAGCAAATACTAACAACATGAAGTAGGATGAATCTCGGGTTCAGCAACCCAGGAGTAGAATACCTACTACTAGATGGCATCATGGAATGCTTTCGAAAATGATGGCCAGAATCATCACACTGGGGATACAAAAGCATTGCTAAATTGCTAGGTGACTTCCAAAACACCTAAGGTCATAATAATAGTTCCAACATATATGTCAAGGTAATAAATTACCTCAATGCACCGGTTAGTGTGCTTATTCGACCAAAAGGACATCGGGAGCGGAAAGAAGGAATTTGCAAATGCATCGGACTATTTAGAGACACAGGATGACTCGGACAGCATAACAGCTGTAAATGCTCAAAATGATTTGAGACATCCTGCAAAAATGGTGGCATAACCACTCAACGACATCATAACCAGATTACGAGATCAACGGTTATCATACGTATGGTAGGAACTGAACTGGGGATTAAAACCAACAATCTTATAGGTCTATGGATTAGTAACACGTCATCCTAATGGATAGATGAGAAGCCTAGTTCTTAAACCCGTAGAAGAAAAGAGGATGACTCAGATCAGAAGGCCATGAGGTATAAGGAGTAAAAAGAGCCTTACGTTCCTTCCACAATCAATTCCCTTATATAACTAAAGCATTTCTAGACACAACCCGACCGGTTTGGCTTGGTAATCCTCTGAGCAATCAGGCTCGATACCAACGCTGTCAGACCCCGATCCTAAGTCACACCGATCTAGCATGTAACACCTCATATCACTTTGCGGCCTCACGCACGGTATTCCCACGTGTCGCCTTACCATGGCCGGGACCGCTTTGCGTCTTTTGACTCACGTATATGATAGTGTCGCTAGCATCCATATGACAAAGAACCCGGGCCGACATGGCTAGTCGTGAACCCAAAGCGGCGCTAACCTATGGGGACAGGCATACATGAATCACATCGAGCATGTCGGTCATCAACGTATATATTCGGGCTGTAGCACTGGGCTAACAGGACTCCGAATAACACCGCGTGACATTTCCCCGAAGGGACAGACATAGGAACGAAGTGAAACACATGCCGGCCAGTCAAGTGTCCAAGCAGTAGTGCTGGGCTAGCAGGACTCCGGTGAACCGGGCTGTAGTGGACTACTATCGCTCAGAAGCACGAGACTACATTTCCCCATATGAGAGGCTGCCAAGGATAAACAACTAGTTTGTCGGATCCCACACATACCAAGCATTTCAAACATACACACAATATGCTCAATATGTGTAGATACAACATGGCATCACAACATAACTCTACGACTCAAATATTTATTCAATAGGCTCCGAGGAGCGAGATATTACAATCATGGGTCTCATGACCCCACACTCAGATCATACAAGTCAAAGCACAAGCGGAAGCTAGTCATGTCTGGGTACAGACAACTATAAATGGAAAAGGCTGAGAAGCCTGACTATCTACCAGATCCTGCCGAAGGCACAAGATCGTAGCTGAGGTATCAAGCTAACCGTCGAAGTCCAAGCGGAACTACTAGCGAGACTAAAGTCTCTCTGCAAAACATAAAATAGGCAAACGTGAGTACAAAGCGTACTCAGCAAGACTTACATCGAACTAGCTACATATGCATCATTATCAAAAGGGGTGGTGGAGTTTGACTGCAGCAAGCCAGCTTTGACTCGGTGGCTATCCTGAACTACATTTGCAAGTAACTCTTTTGAAGTGGCGCACACGAGTCCACATATTCACCATATCAATACACCACTATGGACCCGCCTCCGTCTTCCCTCTGAGCGCCATTCATAGCACTCACACTTATCTTGCGCATTTTAGGGTAACCACTTTCACTTGTCTATGAACTGATATAGGCAACCCAGAAGTCCTTTTCCGCGGACACGGCTATTCGAATAGATCATATTAAACCCTGCAGGGGTGTACTTCTTCACACGCTCTCACCACTTACTGCCGTTTACACGACATGTACTCGGCAACCTTCAAGCGGAAGCCCAACGTGGGTGTCGGCCACGACCTACCTAAACACTCAAGTCCCTAGTCCAGGTTTATCGCCTATTCGGGTTCCATCCGCAGGAGTCCGCCGAGGTTTCCCATACAGCCCGAGCGATGTGTGCGGGGTTCCCGAGATACCAAACGGGCACTTTCGGTACATCAACACGGTGCCTACCGCAACACAACCCACCCCTAAGGTCAGCGTTGCGTGCGGCCCCAAAGATACTACAAACACCGAAACTACTTGCAACTCCCGGACCAGGAACAAGGGTGGTTAAGAAGCCGAGAGGGTCAATTAAGGATCCCAATGCGTGGTAGTAACTGTTTCATGGATCACAAATACAGATCTCGGTTCACGAGGACGGTTTCAATGAGACAACCCACCATGTACTCCTACATGGCCTCTCACCGCTACCTTTACCAAATTGTGTTCACACACTTAGTTCATACACAATAGGACATGTTCATAACAATTCCAATTCATTCCCAATGAATCAGACCCGACTCAACTCTAAGCGATGGCAGGCATGACAAACAAGCATAGATGAGTAGGCAACATGGCTCAAACAATTCCTACTCATGCTAGTGGGTTTCATCTAATTCTTGTGGAATGACGAGGTCATGCAAAGGATCAAGGGGTTCAGCCACCGCAGCAAGTAACACATGAGTCGTTGTTGTCCTAATGCAGTAAAATAGAGCAGGAGGCGAGAGAGTGGGATTGTATCGGAATGAACAAGGGGTTTTGCTTGCAGCACTTCTGAAGATAATAGTTCTTCATCGGTGTCATCGAATAATCATCATCGGTACATCGTCTACCGGGAGGGGACAATTACCGGGAAACAAGAGAGAACACAATCAATGCAATGCACATATATGATGCATGATCATGTTAAGGTACTGAATTCACCTAATGCAATAATAATCCAAGTTAGTTGAAGTGGAATTCAAACAAGGTTGAATTCCAACTCCAAATGCTATTTCATAAATTACCCTAATCATGATTCATCCTATTCAGTGATGTTAACTTGTTCAAACATGCATGATCATGGCATAAACAGATTCTTCATATTTTTCTGATCATTTTCATATATAAATTATTTCCATCCGAGTTACGGTTGAGTTTATATGATTTTTAGAAGTTTAGAGTATTTTACGGAATTTACTGAATTAAATTAAATCTAGAAACCTAGTTATTAAATCGACTGACGTCAATGTGACGTCGGCGGGTCAACAGGCGCTGTCCAGGTCAACTCGTATTTGGGACCCACTGGTCGATGAGTTAGTTTAACTAACTAGGTTCGGTTAGTGCTAACCCGGTTAGTTAGTGGCCGGGCCCACTCGTCGATGACCGAAGGTCAAATCCTGGTCAACCCGGCTAATCCACCGGCTTGACGCCGCGACGTCAACGCGGCGGAGCAAAGTGCTTTTGATTGTTCCGCCACCAAATGGGCGCGAAAGCAGCTAGGAGGAGCCGGGAGGAGCGAAGTTCTTGGTGGAGGGTTTGAGCTCGGGCGGCGGTAGAGGCACCGGCGACGAGCTATCTGGCCGGAGCTCGGGCACGCTTCGGACACGGCGTTTTTGGGGCACGCAGGAGGAGGTGGGTAGGTGCTCAGGTTCCGAACAGCGACGAGGACGACGGGCGTGCTTTCGGGCCGCGACGTCAGGCCTCTAGCCGCGGCGACCTCGTGGCCGGCGGCGACAAGCTCTCGGGCTCGGCGGAGCCCGTGGTTAGAGGAGGGGAACGAGTCGGGGAAGAGGGGCGAGGGCGCAGGAGCTCACCGCGGTTCCGCAGGGGTGGTCACTGGGCTCGGGGAGGGGCCGGAGCAAGCGGGGCGGCGATGGAAATCTCCGGCGACCCGTGGGGGATGACGGGTCGGGGAGGGTGCTTCGAGGCGTCTGGCGGGGCGCGGCTCGGTGGGGAGGAAGAGGAGGTCGAGGCGGAGCTCGGGGACATGCCGGGGAGGCTCGGGGACGGCTGTGGCCGCGGGTATGGCGAACGGCGGCGACGAGCTCGTTCGGGTTCGGCAGAGAGAGCGAGACAGAGGAGAGGAGGGCGTTGGAGAGAGGAGAGGGGCCGAGGGGCACGGGCATCGTCGTGGCATCTCCCAAGGCGTCGAGGGGAGCCAGCAGCGGCAGGAGGAGGTGGCGAGCTCGGTGCGGTCGCCGTGTCCCTCCTCTGCCCTCTTGGCAGAGGTAGGAGACAATGGCGTGGCGGTTGGTGGGCTGGGCCACCAACTGGGCCAGCGAGGGGAGGGGGAAGTTGGGCCGGATCGGACGCCTGGTAGGTGGGCTGCAGGTAAATGGCCAGGTAATCCTTCTCTCTCTCTTTCTTTATTATTTCTGTTTTCTATTTTCTGTTTTGTTTTAGTTTAGTAAAATACCAAACCATTTAAATAAATCCTGAAAATAATTGTGGGCATTAACTAAATTATTACAGAGGCCCTTAACTATTTTCAGAATTGTTGGAGCATTTAAAAATAATATTAATAGTATTTAAATGCCCCAATTCAAATACAATATGGTTTATTCAAAATCCAGAAATGTCTTGGAAAAATATCCATCACCTCTGGATATGGTTTTCACCTTTTTCCATTAATCATGAACATTTTTGCAAACCACTTTGGGTTCTTGAAGATATTTTTGAAGTTGAACCTAATTGAATTGTTTTAGTGCTAGGGCTTGATCATCCCCATTTCAAATTTTCATGGAAGTTAAACATGATGCATGGATGAAATGCTACTAGCTACAAACAAGCTCTAGGGTTGATCTGGGGCTGTGAGAAAAACAAAGAAGGTCTGGGTATTCGTAATCTGGGGGGTTCAAAATGTGGCTCTTCTTCTCAAGCATGCCAATAACTTCTTGAACAAGAGAGATATCCCTTGGGTGTCCCTAGTCTGGGATTCATATTACTATGAAAGAATGCCCCAGGGAACAAATGACTGTGGCTCCTTCTGGTGGAGGGATATTTGTAAAGTCATGCAGCATTTCAGGGACTGTTCCTGGGTGCAGATCAATGAAGGGGACACTGCCCTTTTTTGGGCTGATAATTGGAACCTTGGCACTCCATGTTCTAGTCTGCAGACAAGATTCCCAAGGCTTTTCTCTTTTGCCAAGGATCCCTGGATTTCAGTTAAGGAAATTTTCAATACCCAGGATATGCACCAGCTTTTCCACCTTCCCTTATCTGCTCAGGCCTTTAATGAGTTGAACTTGATTAAGGATTTGATGGATTCACTAGCAGAGACCCCAGTTCGAGGGATGTTTGGTTACGCAGGGCTCTTCCAAGATTTTCAAGCCCAAGATGTTTTACTCCTACACTTTTGTGTCTCGAGTCCTTTAATCCTTTGCTCGATGGGGTTTGGAAATCCTCTTGTACCCTCAAGATCAAAGTCTTTGCTTGGATGCTTATTATGGACAGGTTGAACACCAAGGATATGGTTGAGAGAAGGCACTTTGGCACATGGAAGATGGAGTCCATTGTAGGCTTTGCCTCTTGCAGGCTAGAGAAACCAGGATCACCTATTCTTCAACTGCAATTTCAGTGTGAGGGTATGGAATTATCTGCAGATTAATTGGTCTGCTGGCTCATACATGTTTCTGCTGGTTACTCAGGCAAGGAGAAGTTTTGATAAGACTTTCTTCTCTGAAGTGGTGTTCATTGCTTGCTGGAATATTTGGATCATCAGAAATGCCAAAGTGTTCAGAAATGAGAGGGCTAGTTTCAATAAATGGAGGTTTGCTTTTAGGCATCATATTAGCCTAATGCAGCACCGAATCAAATTTGCTTACAAGGATGACCTGCTTAAATGGATCTCTTTCCTCCCCCCTTAAGATAGTTTTGTAAGACTCCCCTTTTTCTTCCTTGTACTCTGGTTACTCCTTGTAATCAACTTGTTGTACTACTTCTTTTATTAATAAAGTTTTGATATGCTGTGGGGTTTTTGCCCTACAGTTCACAGTCAAAAAAAAAATACTTCACCATTCTGATTTTTGAACAGTTTATAGTTGGAGTCAAATGACTCATCAGACGAATGAGGAGATTCACATGTAAAGCCAGATAAGTTAGATGGATCAACTGGAGGTCCCTTTGCAGCAACCCATGAGGTTTTGGGTACCGCTCGGGCTTCCAATATGTTCCATCAACATTGAGTTTCCTCTCAAAGGCAATACCCTCTTTCCTAGGGTTCCTGTTGAGGATCTACTTTTTAAGCACATCACAAAGAGTCGATGCCCTTTGAGGCTTTTTGTACATGCCTGTCATGTACAATTCCTTCAACCACTGCATCGTCGATAATACTAGCAATGTCCTCGGATGAGGAATTAGTGATAGCAGAGGCGGTGAAGAATTTGTAACAGTTGAAGCATTTGAACATTCAGTGAAGAATTAGCAGATTCACGTTCAATGCACTTTTAGCATGGAGGAACAAATTCTTCCTGAGACGCGCTGATTTGTTGAGCAAGTAATGAATCGCGCTCATGCTGAAGATCTTCATAACTCACTCTTAGCTTCTCAAGATCTTGCTTTCTTTGAAGAAATTCATAAGAAAGTTTCTCATGATCAGACAAGAGAGTGTTATGATGACCTTGAAGGCTGTCAAACCTAGAATGAAGTCTCTGAAGATTTTCAGTCAGGGCTTTAGTGCGATCCATTTCTTCACCCAACATATCATCACTTTTATCTAGCATGTTTTGAACCTTTTCAAAAGCCCTTTGTTGTTTATAGCAATCTTAGCAAGTTTAGAGTAGCTGGGCTTGAGATCTTCATCAGATTCATTTTCACTAGATTCAGAGGAGGTATATTTGAGTACCTTGGCACCCTTTGCCATGAAGCAATAGGTGGGAGCGTAGTCATCACTATCTTCATCAGCTTTATTGGTGAGGTCAGTTTCTTGAGTTGAAGATGGACTTGGCGACGAATGCAAGATGGCGAGAGCCGACTCGCCACACCGGACTCGAGACTCCTCGATGCCTCCTCTTCCTCATGTTCCTCAGATTCAGCTTGAGTCCATTTCCTTGCCAATGAATGCCCGAGCCTTCTTGGAGCTGCTCTTCTTGTGAGATGAAGACTTTGAGGATTTTGATGATGAAGATTTCGACGAATTCTTCTTCTTAGCGTCATCAGAACTGTAATCCTTGTATTTCTTCTTCTTTAATTCCTTTTCTCACCGAGGACAATCTTGAATGTAGTGACCAGGTTTCTTGCATTTGTGGCATAGTCTTCTCTTATAGTCCTTTGGATGAGGAATCACTGCTCCTTGAGGATTTTCCAAAGCGACCACGTCTTGAGAACTTCTGGAACTTCTTCTGGCGATTGCTAGCTCTGCTCAATTCTTCGTGGTCACCAAAGGCTACTACCCGAGTCTTCACCATTAGATTCGCACACAACCTTGGCCTTGAGGCACGTGATTTTCCATAGCTATAACCATAGAGATCTCTCTTTTCAGCAAGCTGAAACTCATGAGTATTTAGCCTCTCGAGGATATCAGCTGGATCAAGTGACTTATAGTCAGCACGCTCTTGTATCATCAGTGCTAGAGTATCAAATGAGGAATCAAGCGATCTCAACAATTTCTTCACCACCTCATGGTCGGTGATGTCGATTAACACCAAGCGCTTGAAGCTCATTTGAGATGTCAGTGAGGCGATCGAAGGTTTGTTGAACATTTTCATTGTCGAGTCTTTTGAAGCGGTTGAAGAGATTGCGAAGAACATCAACTCGAGAGTCACGCTGAGTTGAGACTCCTTCATTTACTTTGGACAGCCTGTCCCAAATGAGCTTAGCAGTTTCCAAAGCACTCACTCTTCCATACTGTCCTTTGCTCGGATGGCCACATATGATATTCTTCGCTTGAGAATTGAGTTGCTTGAATCTCTTCACATCGGTAGCGCTCAGTGAGGGTGAGACAGAGGGAACACCATATTCCACAACATACCAGAGATCGTTGTCAATTGCCTCAAGATGCATTCGCATCTTGGTCTTCTAGTAGGGGTAGTCCGTACCATCAAAGGTAGGACACCCAGCCGAGACCTTGATCATACCTGCGGTCGACATAACTAAAACTCCGTGTGGTTAAACCAAAATCACACGTAACAAGGGAGTACCTTGCTCGATACCAATTGAAAGTGCGTTATATCGACTAGAGGGGTGAATAGGCGATTTTTATGAATTCTTCACCGAGGAATTTGCTGGTGAGGAAATTCCTAAGCGAAGAACTACTTACATGGAATAAGTACTCGAGTAAGCATAACGAGAATACGTGCATGGTCATCATGATGAAATGAAGACAATCACATAGTACGTAAAGCGTAATCACGAGGATAACACAAGATGAAGACAAATAGACTGAAGAAATTGAACTGAGGAAATTGAGAAAGTCTTCAGTCAAAGTCTTCAAACACAGATATGAACGAACACTCAACACAGTAATGAGGAAATGAAAGAGTTGAGGAAATAGAACCAGTAAGGTTGGTGAAGACAATGATTTGGTAGACAAGTTCCAACTGCTGTCTCGGTTATACGTCTGGTTGGAGCGGTGAGTATTTAAACTCGAGGACACACAGTCCGGACACCCGATCGGCCGAGCACGCAGCTCAGGACACCAAGTCCTCACCGTATTCTCCTTGAACTAAGGCCACACAGAACTCGTCCAATCACTCGTGGTAAGTCTTCAGGCGACTTCCAAACCTTCACATACTTGGTCACTCGGTGATCCACAATTCCTCTTGGATGCTCTAGACCATGACGCCTAACCGTCTGGAAGAAGCACAATCTTCAAAGGTAACAAGCGTCGGATCCACGCAGGATCAATCTCTTCAGTGATGCTCAATCACTTTGGGTTTGTAGGGGTTTGGTTTGGGGTTTTTCCTCACATGATGATTTTTGCTCATAGTCCTCGGAGGATGGGTTGCTCTCAAATGACAAGTGTCAAGTTCTCTCGGAGCAGCCAACCAGCTAGAGGTTGTAGGGGGCGGCTATTTATAGCCTAGGGAGCAGCCCGACATGATAAGACATAAATGCCCTTCAATGATATGACGTTATGTGGATAAGATATTTTGGGACAGCTGGCGTATACGACAGCGGTCGGAAATTTGACTCTCAAATTCCTCGGGGCTATCATGTTCCTCACTGTAGGCAATTACATGGCGAATTCCTAACTCCTCGATCGAGAAAAAATTCCTCGTGACGAGAAGACCTTCGTCTCATCCTTTGAAGAAATTGACTGAATCAGTATGAGATTTCCAAAGGCTTCACTCGAAGGGATTGGTAGGTGTAGGATTTTGAGTTGAGCATCACATGGAATTTTTTCCTTAGTATTTCCTCGACCCCCTTTAACAGTACGGTGTTTCCTATGACTCAAGAAAGAGAAAACTAAACTACGAAAACAAAATTCTTCACGCTTCATGTTCCTCAAATGAATACTAAGTCTTCAAGGTCAAACCAATTTCTTCACTTTCAAAGTCTTGAGAAAGTCTTCAGAATACCAAAGTCTTCAGTCGAAGAACTTCATTTTTTGAAATTCGACTTTGTCTGTAAATATCAAACTCCTCATAGACTTATAGACCTGTGTACACTCATAAACACATTAGTCCCTTAACCTATAAGTCTTCAATACACCAAAATCACTAAGGGGCACTAGATGCACTTACAGTATGCCACTCAAAATATTATTTATCTCTGCTTTAAAATCGAGCTCTGGCACCTCTAGAAATCCCTACTTCCCTTTGCGAAGGGCCTATCTATTTACTTTTATGTTGAGTCATCACCCTCTTATTAAAAAGGCACCAGTTGGAGAGCACCTCTGTCATTTGCATCCATTACTATTAATTTATCTTGGGTATGACTATGACTGGATCTCTTTTACCATGAATTACAATGTTTAGTCAGTCCTTGATCTTCAAACGTGCTCTGCATTTATGTTTTGTGGTCTCAGAAAGGGCTAGCGAGATACCATCTTGTTATATCATATTATGATTGTTTTGAGAAAGTGTTGTCATCTGAGATTTATTGTTATCGCTCGCTAGTTGATTATGCCATTGATATGAGTAAATATTAGACCTAAGTGTTAATATGAATATGGATAGTTCATAATCTTTGCTGAAAACCTGAATGTTGGATTGACATATGTACAACAACAAGAGCAAACAGAGTTTGTAAAAGTTTTTCTTTATCACTTTCTGTTTATCAACTGAATTGTTTGAGGACAAGCAAAGGTTTAAGCTTGGGGGAGTTGATATGTCTTCAACGTATCTACTTTTCCAAACACTTTTACCCTTGTTTTCGACTCTAACTTGTATGATTTGAATGGAACTAACCCAGACTGACGTTGTTTTCAGCAGAATTGCCATGATGTTATTTTTGTGCAGAAATAGAAGTTCTTGAAATGACCTGAAAATTAACGGAGATTATTTTTGGAATTAATAATAAATATTGGAGAAAGAATCAAGGCCAGGTGGCCCACACCCTGTCCGCGAGGGTGGGGGCGCGCCTACCCCCCCCTGGGCGCGACCCCCTGCCTCATGGGCCCCCTGGAGCTCCAACGACCTCAACTCCAACTCTATATATTCCTAAGCCGCTGCCAATGAAGGATTCATCATGTTTTACGACACAGAGCCGCTGCCAAGCCCTAAACTCTCTCGGGAGGGCTGATGTGGAGTCCGTTCTGGGCTCCGGAGAGGGGAATATGTCGCCATCGTCATCATCAACCGTCCTCCATCACCAATTTCATGATGCTCACCGCCGTGCGTGAGTAATTCCATTGTAGGCTTGCTAAACGGTGATGGGTTTGATGAGATTTACCATGTAATCGACTTAGTTTTGTTAGGGCTTGATCCCTAGTATCCACTATGTTCTGAGATTGATGTTGCTATGACTTTGCTATGCTTAATGCTTGTCACTATGGCCCGGGTGCCATGATTTCAGATCTGAACCTATTATATTTCCATGAATATATGTGAGTTCTTGATCCTATCTTGCAAGTCTATAGTCACCTATTATGTGTTATGATCCGTTAACCCCGAAGTGACAATAATCGGGACCATTACCGGTGATGACCATAGTTTGAGGAGTTCATGTATTCACTAAGTGTTAATGCTTTGGTCCAGTACTCTATTAAAAGGAGGCCTTAATATCCCTTAGTTTCCAATAGACCCTGCTGCCACGAGAGGGTAGGACAAAAGATGTCATGCAAGTTCTTTTCCATAAGCACGTATGACTATATTCGGAATACATGCCTACATTACATTGATGAACTGGAGCTAGTTCTGTTTCACCCTATGTTATAACTATTGCATGAGGAATCGCATCCGGCATAATTCTCCATCACCGATCCAATGCCTACGAGCTTTTCACATATTGCTCTTTGTGTAGTTACTTTCCCGTTGCTACTGTTACAATTACTACATAACTATCACTGTTACTTTTGCCACTATTACCGTTACTTCCATAGTATTTTGCTACTAAATGCTTTGCTGCAGATACTAAGTTATCCAGGTGTGGTTGAATACTCTACCGTCGAAAACTGTTGTGATCCCCTATACTTGTGGGTTATCACCTCACCAGGCTGGCTCGCGAGGGGCAGAGAGATCAAGGCAAGGGACACCTCGCGAGGTTCATGTGACGCAAGCCTTTATGACTGGTGCTAGGCGGGCGCCAACGCATGCAGTGTCCTCGTTTCGTCTTTGGTGCTAAAGGGGCAAGAGTAGGCGAGGATTCCCGAGGCATCAGGCAAAGGTTTCCATATCGGTGCAACGAGACCAAGACCAGCAGGACGGCAGGACGAAGGTCACCGTGGAGCCAAAGACGGCGTCACCACCAGAGCCTTTGGCAGGCGAAGACCACCTTTAGTTAGGATAACTTGTATTAGTTCTCTCCCTTCGAATTTGGCCGTTGTTGGCTCCCTTCCCGCTCAATATTTGGGGAGAGGACCAGGGCCTCTATAAATAGGACTAGCCACCACAGTAGGAGGGGGATGAAGCCTGCATCGATTCATATCATCCTCACACTCACCAAGCACAAGAACACCTCCCCTCAGGAGGTTGTTCTTCCCCTTGTACTGTTCATCCTCAGCCCAAGAGGCAATTCACCACACCACACTGGAGTAGAGTATTACACCACAATGGTGGCCCGAACCAATATAAATCTTGTGTCTCTTGTGTTATGGGTTTGTTGAGCTAGGCCTTGAGATCGCGGTGAGGCTGAGGGCGTGATTAGGTAGGGGGAGATCTTCATGCGCACCCTAGTATTCGAACCTCAAGTGTTTTTCCAGAACCCGAAATCCAACATTTGGCGTGCCAGGTAGGGGTCGCTCCCACCGAAGGGGAGGCCGGTCCACCGCCGCGACGTGGCAGCGGTGAAGGTGGTGACGAGGCCTTGGTGCGATCGGGCCCCTCCTGGGTACCCTTTACCCCTATACGCCCAAGCCGAGGGCTCAGGGGGAAGAGGCACTGAGCGTCGGCGCGCGTGCCATGGCCATGGTCGCCGTACCACGGGGGCGCGCGTTGCCACCCTTGGAGTCCACGCCACGGACTCTTCGCGCGAGCTTGTGCTCTGGGTGGCGGTGCCCCCCGAGCACTTGGATCCGCTTTCCCTCTTCCTTCTCTGCCGAGATGCCGCCGAGGGGATCCCTTGAGCTTTGGCTGCAGCACGCCGACTGCGACACGCCGGCGACTGGAGCGGAGGTTGAGGCCGTCTCCTCAGGGAAGATCTTCATGACCAGAGGCTGGGGCGAGGTTGCTCGGGTGTGCCACCACGCTCTTCTTCCAGGTCTTCGACGCAGAAGGCCGCCGCCTGGAGTGCTGCTTCGGGAGGGGCCATCAGCCGGGCGCCGCAGCAGGGGCAGGGCCCACTATCAGCATCGCCAGCGGCTCCTACGGAAGCAGCGGTGGTGCTCGGGAGTCCAGCAATTCTACCGAGCTCTACGAGACTCCGGAGATGAGTGACAGCAGCTACGTGCCTCCAAGCTCCCGCCGAGCCCGGAGCAGGGCTACAGCGTCCGGCCGCCACCCCCGCTGATCTGGATGAGGTTGGCGCCGGCCTCTGGTAGCCCACTATTGATGATGGCGTCAGCCACAGGGACGCGTGTAGATAGGACTTCTCGAAGCTTTTCCTTTTGTTTTCTGCGAAAAATCGAGAGGTACCCCTCGGGGGCGTGTAAAGGGTCTGCAATATCTTTTGTCGATATTATCCTTATTATAAATTCGTGCATGTGCATGTCCCGTTCTGGCTTGGTTTTCCGTTTCCAACCCCGCGACGACTTGGTGCTCTACGCCGACAAGTCCCAGTCCCCAGGCAGGCTTCAGCCATCGCTGGTATGCCATGTCGCGATGCCGTGGTCAAGGTCAGGATGTGAGCGGCCCGAGGTCCAGTAAGAGCTCCTGAGACGCGATGCTCAGGAGGTCCCCTTTAGCACCCAAGCGATCGTCGAGAGGCAGGAAAGGGAGGCTATGTCGCCGCAGCGGGGTGACACGAGGGAGAATCCTATGCCGGAGCGATTGGTTGACCCGAGCATGAAACTTATCTTGGCAGTCCAGGTTCGGTCCTTCGTGAGGCGCCAGGCGCGTGCGCAGGCGGTCGTATCCTAGCCAGATCAGGCCCGTACGAGTCTTCCTCTCCTCCCATGCTCTCCTTCGTGCTCTACGTTCTCAGGTCCCGACCCTCGAGCAGGTTCAACCGCCGATGGTATGCCAGGTCGCGATGCCGGCTGGAGAGCCAGTAAGAGCTCCTAAGTCACGATGCTCAGGGGGCCCCCTTTTAACGCGCAAGAGGATTACATGGGAGAAGAGGGAGCCCGTGGTACCGCATGTCGTTGTCCTGAGGAGGTTCCTGCAAATCAGCACGAGGTAGGGCGCATATTGCCATTATGATAGCCGAGCGGCCACTGATTGCTTCACCAGAGAATGGAGGCACTGAGGGCCTGGTGAGGTGGCGCGCGTGGCCAGACCTCAGCCGCTCAGATTTGTCGATGTTGCAGGGACGGACCCAAGCACAAGCGCCGTGCCAGAGTGAGTAGCTCCCTGGGTAGGCGCCAATCAAGCAGGTGATAATCAAGCAGGTGATAGTCATAGATAGATTAAGCATGGAAAGCTAACTGGCTCAAGTAAACGCAGGGGAGGTACATGCCACTGGGTCAGGCCCAAGCGGCTTGGGGATGATGCAGCCCGAGGGGCGCCCCCAACAAGGTAGGCTAAAGACATAAAAAGGGATACGTGCCACAGGGACGGACCCACGCGGCCTGGGAATGATGCAGCCCTGAGTGCGCTCCCAGCTAAATAAACTTGGAAAATATAACCTGGTTCTGTTGATGAAGGGATGTTGGGGCAGCTAAAGGTACGCGGCGAAGGGGTTGCTCCTCACGAGCCACTGGGGCCCTGAGCCTCAGGAGGCTCTGGGGGTCCAGGCGGTTCCTTGAGGACCGTCTCCATCTCCGTCAGGACGGCTTGGTGCCTGGCCTCCTGAGTCGCTAGGACACACCGCAGGTTGTGCTGATAGGTGGATGCCATGCTCAGCAGGCCAAAAGGCATGCGAACGTAGCTATGCGGCCGACCCTCGCAGCGTCCCATGCGCGAAGGCCAGAAAGGCTCCTGAGACGCGGCCCTGTTGAGCCCTGGGACGTCGATGCAGACGCGCAGCCCGACATCCTCGCCTGGATGGGAGGCTGCGCCAGGTGAGCGGCGATTGCCGCGCATGGCGGTCGCATCCTGCAGCTCCTGAGTGGTCTTGGTAATGAACTCCTGAGCGCTGGGCGCTCCTTGCCTTGCGTCCTCCTGAGGGAAACGTGCGACAAAGCACGCCTCCAGATGGTGCCCGAGTGCCTCCCTCATGATGTTGGCAAGGTCTGAGGCCCCCTAGAAGAGAGCCCCTGAGCCCTTCCCGAGAAGGGCGCCGGGCGCGCCTGCCTATGTGATGGAGGGAGGCGCCCCAGGTGCGGGTTCCGATCTAGTCGTGGCGCCGCTTGCCTGAGGCCCTGCGCGGAGGGCACTTAGGAGGGCACTCGTGTAACGCCCCGGATTTGATGCGCCAGGTGTCTTCCAGTTATTCGTCATTGTTGCCATGTCATTTGCTTGCGTGTTGCATTTTGCCATGTCATCATCTTCATTTCATTTGCATGTTTTTCAAAACATGCATCCGTTCGGGTTCCCCCGGTTCTCTCCGTTGTCCGTTCTGAGACCAGACCTCTCGCACGCGCCCGTCGCCCCTCTCAGACCTTGTTTCGTGAGTGACATAAAAATGTTCTTGGAATGGGATAAAAGTTTGCGTGCGGTCTTATTATAGTGTAGTTAGGCCGCCTGTCACGTTCCGTCGCTTTCGGAGTTCGTTTTACTGCCCAACCGTTAAATATATAACCGCGATATAGCCGGTATAGACGTTGGATGGTTTCGGCATCCGAAACCCGTGCCGGGCCGCACTTCATCTCTCTCCTCTCAGCCCAACCCCTCTTCTCAGCCCAACTGCAGCCCACCTAGTCCCCCCTCTATCCAGAGCCATCTGATCGAGATCCGATGCCTGAAAACGCTCCAAAACCTCCTAACCCTTAGCCCATTCCATATATATATATATATATATATATATATATATATATATATATATATATATATATATATATATATATCCCCCATGCCATTTTTGACCTAACCTAGTCTAAACCACCCCTAACCCCTCTCGTCCTCGTTTTTCGCCGCCTCCTCCCACCTCGGGGGCTGCGCCGCCGCCTCCCCCCTCCAAATCCGGCACCAACCACCTCACCAGCGCCACTTGGCAGCGTCCCAGTGGCTGCGCCACACCCACCACGGATCGGCCTACCATAGCCGCCACTGGCTCCCGTCGCTCGGCCAAGACCTCCCATGGCGCGGGCTCCATGTTCCGCTGCCCGCTGCCCGGATCCCGCCCGCAGCCTCAGCTCATCCCGAGCTTCGTCGCCGCGTCCTGTCGTCCCACTTGGCCCAGACGTCATTGCGCCCTCCATCACAGCGCCCATGAGCTCCGCCGCCAAGCCAGTGCCCCGCTGCCCTCTCTCTCCTCACCATCCTGCCTCTCTCCCTCACCCTGCTCTCCTCTTTTCCCGCAGGAAACCGCCGCCGCCGGCATGGAATCTCGCCTTCGCGCCCCGGAGTCGGCCCCTCCGGCCAGATCCGGCCTCTGCCGGCCCCGCCCTTGTCGGATCCGTCCCGCGACCTCGTTCCCAGCCTTCTCCGTCGCCGGTGTGCTGCCCCTCGCCAGAGACCACAGCCGGCGCGGCCTTCCTCGACCGTGTGTGCGGGCGGGCGCGCGCACAGCCGCGCTTCACGCGTGGGCCCCTCCCCGCGAGGCCCTGCTGCTGGCCCAGCCCCGCCAAGCCAGGCCTCCTCCTCTCCGACCTGGGCCACGCCCGCTGGTGAGCTGCCCCGCTTAAGCCTCGCCTATGCGTCGTAGTCCCTAAAATTTATCATTCTGGTGCATACTTTGACCTGCCATAATTTCATGTGTGCTGCTCCATTTCATGCATATAATATGTGAAAATGTTCATCATGAGATGCTCTACATTTCATTCTATTGTGCCATGTTTGTTGGATGTCATCTTGATACTCTAATCATCATTACAAGTGTGCTATATAATGTTTTCTGCTGTAACTTATCAGAACATGCTCATTTGTCATTTTTGCATCTTTTTGTGTGATTTTATTTTGAGCATGAAGTCTACATGTGTTATGAGCTAAAACATGCCTTCTTTGCGGTGGTGCAATCCATTCTTCATGATATGTCATTTGTTGTTTGTTACAAGCTTGAAAAGTAGCTCTCGTGATATTGCTTATTTTAGTGACTTAGAATTTCAGTAAGTCTTGGCCTTGATGTTATTTTCATGCCATGTATTCATGTTGCTACAGTGAGATGCATGTCTTTTTTGAGTATGTTCAGTAATGAGGTTTTGTACATATGGTTATGCTCTATTCATCCATGCCTCTGTTTGCATTTATAGAGTGCTCTAGCATGTCTTAATCTTGCTCTACTTTTGCTATAAAATGTTCCTGGCACATTGTTTACATGTTATTCAATTTTGCCAAGGTTATTGTTAGTAATCCAAGCATGCTATGAACTTTCTCTTGTCGTGCTTAGCTTCATGAACATTTCTTCTTTCTGTAGGTATGCTTGTCTTGTCATGAAATGCTTTGTGATGAGTGTTTCAAGCTCGCAAAGATGCCTTCATAATTCTGTTTATGCCATGCTCTGTTTTTTAAGTCTGAATCTGTTTATGAAACTTGCTATGTTTACATGGGTGGCATCATATCTTCTGTGCATTTTTGGCTCATGGTCAGTAAGGGACTTTTGTTACATGCAATTAGTAGATTCATGCCATGCCTTTGTTTACTAGGATCAGTTCCTGTAGCATGTTGTTTGATAGCTCTAAACATTGCAACCTGATGTTATTTCTGTCATGTCCTGTAAATTCTGCCAAGTCTGAGAACCTGTTATTATTTGCAATCTTGCCATGTCCTTTTGAGCATGTTCTAGTAGTTTCTGGGATTAGCTCATTGTTCATGTTTTTTAATGCTTTACCTGTACATCATGTCCATGCCTTTTGTCTTCATGTTAAGGTGCTGTAGCTCCGAATTAAACGAACTTTATATGTAACTTGACTAAAATTTCGTGTAGATCATCGTGGTGCATCTTAACTTCCTGTTTAAAAACTTGAACATAAGGTTTATTCAGATCTGGACCAATTTTGAAATTTGCATATGAGGACTTACCGGAATGGTTATATGTTGTTTCCGGCCTCATTTAAACTTGCTTTGATGTGTTGCTCTTGTATTTATCGTCTCTTGCCATGAGTAGCTTCATGTAGCCTTGTCATGCATCATACTTGGTTGAGCATCATGCCTTGTTCATGTGTGGTGTGTTTACCATGTTGTGTGCTTCTTCTCGATAGTTGCCATTTCGTTGCGTTCGTGAGGATTCGTTCGTTTACGCTTGGTTCGTCTTTGTGGCTTCATCTTCTTCATGGAATCGTTCTTCTTCCTTGCGGGATTTCAGGCAAGATGACCGTCACCTTGGATCTCACTACTATCATTGCTATGCTAGTTGCTTCGTTCTATCACTTTGCTGCATTACCTACCACTTGCTTATCAAGCCTCCCAAATTGCCATGCCAGCCTCTAACCTTTTCACCCTTCCTAGCAAACCATTGCTTGGCTATGAAAAATACCGCTTTGCTCAGCCCCTCTTATAGCGTTGTTAGATGCCGGTGAAGATGAAGATTGCTCCATGTTGGATTATGTTTATGTTGGGATATCAGAATATCTCTTATATTAATAATGCATCTATGTACTTGGTAAAGGGTGGAAGGCTCGGCCTTATGCCTGGTCTTTTGTTCCACTCTTGCCGCCCTAGTTTCCGTCATACCGATATTATGTTCCCGGATTTTGCGTCCCTAACGCGGTTGGGTGATTTATGGGACCCCCTTGACAGTTCTCTTTGAATAAAACTCCTCCAGCAAGGCCCAACCTTGGTTTTACCATTTGCCTCACCACCACCTACTTTTCCCTTGGGAGTCGCTCTCTCGAGGGTCATCTTTATTTTAGCCCCCCCGGGCCAATGCTTCTCTAAGTGTTGGCCCGAAAGCAGGTAGATCAAGGGGCCACCTTGGGGAAACTTGAGGGCTGGTTTTACTCGTAGGATGTCTCATCCGGTGTTGCCCTTAGAACGAGATATGTGAAGCTCCTATCGGGATCGTCGGCACATCGGGCGGCTTTGCTGGTCTTGTTTTACCATTGTCGAAATGTCTTGTAACCGGGATTCCGAGTCTGATCGGGTCTTCCCGGGAGAAGGAATATCCTTCGTTGGCCGTGAGAGCTTGTGATGGGCTAAGTTGGGACACCCCTGCAGGGTTTGAACTTTCGAAAGCCGTGCCCACGGTTATGTGGCAGATGAATTTGTTAATATCCGGTTGTAGTAAACTTGAAGTAAACTCTTCTAAAATACACCAACGGTGTGCGTAACCATGATGGTCTCTTTTCGGGTTGTTCGAGAGGAGAACACGGTTTTTGGTTTTATGTTTGACGTAAGTAGCAGTTCAGGATCACTTATTGATCATTACTAGTTGACGACCGCTTGCTTTGCTTCTCTTCTCGCTCTTATTTGCGTAAGTTAGCCACCATACTTGCTTAGTCGCTGCTGCAACCTCACCACTTTACCCCTTCCTTACCCATTAAGCTTTGCTAGTCTTGATACACATGGTAATGGGATTGCTGAGTCCTCGTGGCTCATAGTTTACTACAACAATAGTTGCAGGTACAGGTTATGCGATGATCATGACGCGAGAGCGATGTTTACTTGTTTTGGAGTTCTTCTTCTTCGTCGATCTTGGGTTAGGTTCCTGGTCGGCAGCCTGGGCTAGCAGGGTGGATATTGTTTGAGTTTCTGTTTATGTCTCATCCGTAGTCGGATGTTATTCTTGTATATGATGTATTGATGTATCCTTGCGGCATTTGTATGCATTTTGTATGTATTCCCCTCTATTATGTATTGTTGATATAATTATATCCACCTTGCAAAAGCGTCTTCAAGATGCGCTTCTATCCTTGGTGGGACCCTCAAGTTCCTCTAGGATAGGGTCGCATCTTGGGCGTGACAACTCGCCCTTGCTGTCGGGGTCGTCGATTGCTGCAGCTTGGGAGGCACGCTCGAGGGAGCACACCGCATCTCTTTCTTCGCACGGGACTGTGATCATTCTGCCACTTCCTGGCATCTTGAGGACATTGTAGCCGTGATGGGTCACCGCCATGAACTTGGCCAGGGCTGGGTACCCGAGGATTGCACTGTATGGCAGACGGATGTGGGCGACATCAAAGTCGATGAGCTCGGTACGGTAGTTGTCGCGCTGCTCGAAGGTGACTGGGAGGCGGACCTTCCCGATCAGGGTGGTGGAGCTGTCGGTCACTCCTGAGAAAGGCTTGGTAGGCTGAAGCTGATCATAGGGCACATGGAGGTTGTCGATCGTGTCGACGGACATGACGTTGAGCCCTGCGCCGCTGTCGATAAGGGTCTTGGTGACTTGCACGTTGCTGATGACTAGTGAACAAAGCATCAGGAGGGCGCCGGCGGTAGCCGCGCACTTGAGCTGATCTGCCGAGCTGAATGTGATGGCACACTTGGACCATCTGAGCGGGCGCGTGGCCTCGAGCTTGGGGAGAACTACATTCACTTCACGAGCAAACTACTTGAAGATACGCTATGAGGCTGGGGCTTGAGCTCTGCCCAAGATGCAGGCGATAGCACGCGGCTCCTGGAAGCCCCCCAGCCCCCTCGTCTTGGTGGTGGTTGTCATTCCTTATTGGTGGTGGCGGTAGTGGAGGAAGCCCAGCGTTGCCCTCATGGCGATCCTCACAAGGCTGATCCCTCCAGTCGCCCTCGCGAGGCTAATCCTGCCAGCGGTCCTCACAAGGCTGGTCGCGCTACTCCTGGCGTGGGCCACGGTCATCCCATCATCCGCCACAACGTCCTCCTCCTCGACTGTAGCCTCGGTCATTGTGCTCGGGGCGTTGACCGAAGCGTCCTTCTCGAATGGCCCTGAGCTCTTGAGAGTCGCTGGTGTTGTGGCTATGCAGGTTGTGGAAGGCGCAGAATGGTCGGCTGCTCTTGGATGACTCGGGCTGGTCTCTGCCGCGCTTGGTGTCCAGCTCCGCCGCGAGCACGGCTGCTCCCTTGCGCTTCACGTCCTTGGCCTTGGCTTTCTTCTCCTCCGGGTCCGCAGCTAGGAGCTCGAGGAGGGAGAGGCGCCCTTCCTCAGCTCTTGTGCACTTGGTCGCCAGGTTGAACAGCTCCAGAGACATGCACAACTCCTCATTGATGGCGAGCTCCTCCTTCATCTTGACGTCGCGGACGCCATCAGAGAATGCGGAGATGATGGCCTCGTCCGTCACCTTGAGGATCTTGAGGCGAACGTTGTTGAAGCGCTGGATATACTTCTGCAGGGTCTCTCCCATTTGCTGCTTGACGTGGCGCAGGTCTCCCGCGGCTGGAGGGCGGTCGCGAGTGCCCTGGAATTTGGTGATGAAGCGGTCGCGCATCTCGTCCCAGGAGGAGATGGAGCCGGGAGGCAGGTTTAGGAGCCACGAGTGGGCGCCATCCTTGGGAGCCATGGGGAACCAGTTCGCCATGACTTTCTCGTCGCCGTTGGCCGCCTCGATGCTCAGCTCGTAGAGCTACAGGAACTCCACGGGGTCGGGGTGCCATCGTAGAGAGGAGGCAGATCCGGCTTGAAATTGCCCGGCCAGGCGACGCTACGCAGCTCAGGGATGAAGGCACGGCAGCCTGCCGTGGTCACCGGGACTATGTGCTGGTGGAGAACTTGTCCTTGATGGGGTCCGCGCACCGCCACCGCAGGCGGCACACGGTCTTGCCGTGGTGGCGCAGGGAGCACGGGGGCGTTTTTCGTGGCCGATGGACTTATTGGCAGCTTCTTTCTTCTTGCACGGGTGCCTGACGCGGTGGGTCGCGCCGCGGGGCCGCGTGCCTTGGCGCCAAGACTCCATCTTGGGGCAGAGGTGGTGGAGGGGCTCCATGCGCTACGCCGCCTGTGGCTGGTGAGGGCGAGACAGTGTGAGGGACGACACAGGGGAGCCCCCTGCAGCGTTGACAAGCTCGCGCTACGGTCGAGCCAGTCCTCGTAGAGGTCATTGACGGGGCGGTAGCGCACGAGCTCGCGTGCGATGCACAGTGCGGCCTGCACGTCCATGGGAGTGTGACGAGCGTGGGATGACGAACCGGCCGGGGTCAGCGATGGAGTGGCGGTGCGGCTGTCCCGCCGCACCGAGGGGTGCAGCGAGGATGCTTGCTGCTTGTTCCCCATCGGGCCGATGGCGGCATTGGTGGCAGGCGACGGAGAACAACGGTGTGGCCCGCCGATGGGAGCCGTCTGAGCAACGTGGGCGGCGAGGGCAGCCCGGCGCTCAGCACGTGCTCGGCGAGCGTCCGCCATGGAGATGAGGAAGCAACGGGACGCAGAGCGACGGAAGGAAAGCTTCGGCACACCCCTACCTGGCACGCCAAATGTCGGATCTCGGCTTCCGGTAAAACCCTCGAGGTTCGAACACTGGGGTGCACACGAAGATCTCCCCCTACCGAACCACGCCCTTAACCTCGCTACGATCTCTAAGGCTAGCTCGGTGAACTCGCAACACAAGAGACACAAGATTTATACTGGTTCGGGCCACCGTTGTGGTGTAATACCCTACACTACTGGAAACTGGGAATTTGCCATCAGCCAGCTCTTTGCCATCTGCCAGCTGATGGCAAAGAACCTCTTTGCCATCTGTTTTTTATAAGCAGATGGCAAAGAACCCAGATGGCAAAGAACATGGTTGCCATCAGCCAATTCTTTGCCATCTGCTAGTGGATGGAAAATAATCTTTGCCATCTGCGGCCAGATGGCAAAGAGGTGGGTAGGGTCCAGATCTTTGCAACGGCTGTCAACCCACCTCTTTGCCATCTGCCACAGATGGCAAAGAATCTTTCCATCTGTTGGCAGATGGCAAAGAAGTGGGTGGAGCCCAATGGGTAACGGCGTTATAACGCCAAGAGCTCCACCTCTTTGCCATCTGCCAGCCGGATGGCAAAACCCATATCTTTGCCATCGACCAGTGGTCAGCAGATGGCAAAGAGGTCGAACTATATCCCCCCTCTTTTCTAAAAAATTCCCTCCCTCTCTCCCAGCCCGGCCCCTCCCCTCTCTCTCTCTTCCAGCCCGGCCCCACCCCTCTCTCTCTCTCCCCACCCCACCCTCCCACCGCACCCACGCCCGGCCAGCCGGACGACCACAGCACCGCCGCCGGCCCGCCCTTCCCACGCGCTCCCAGTCCCTCCCGGCCTCCCGGCCCCTCCCGCCCCTCCCGCCCCTCCCGGCCCCTCCCGCCCCTCCCGGCCACATGGCGTGCCCCAGCCCGCCCCTCCCGGCCCCTCCCGCCCCTCCCGCCCCTCCCGGCCACACAGGCGTGCCCAGCCCGCCCCTCCCAGCCACCGCAGCGCTCCCGGCCCCTCCCCGCCTCCCGCCCCTCCCGCCCCTTCCCGCCTCCCGCCTCCCGCCCCTCCCGCCTCCCGCCCCCTCCCGCCCCTCCCGGCCCCTCCCGCCCTTCCCGCCCCTCCCGGCCCCTCCCGCCCTTCCGCCCCTCCCGCCTCCTCCCGGCCACCGCGGCGTGCCCCGCGGCCCGCCCCTCCACCGAGCCAGGCCACGGCGCCGCCCCCTTCTCCTTTCTGGTATTTTGTCAAATCATGCATTCTTGATTTTTATAATTTGCAGTTGGTCTATAAGATGTTCTTGATTCTAGTACTTTGGAAACTTATGTCAAGAAATAGTATGCTTGTCATTGTCAGGAAATTTTATAGCTTCCCATGATAACAAAATAAACTAAGCTTCTAGGATAAAAGGCGTTAGGAGCTGCAATGTATTATGTTTTGAAATCATGAATATCAAGATATGCACGTTCGTGGAAATTTTAGTAAGTAAAAACAAAGCGTCGGGCAAGGTATGAGCATGAACAATTTTATCAAACAGAAAATTAGAATAAACAGCCACAACACAAACTCTCCGCTTAAAATTTCGTACTGTATGTTTTGTTCAGAGTTTGCATGAAGCTGGCAGGCCTTGCTTTCTGAGGAAGAGACCTCCTGCTGCCTCGTGAAGATTGTTGTTTTCATAAACTACAATATACATTGTCGTTGGTATAAGAAACTGTAGTATCGGAATACTAAGGGTGCGTTTGAGTCGTTTGGATCAAAAAAATACTGCAGTTCAACAAACCGTGGTATCTCTAAAACTGTGGTATTTTTGTTGTATATAAAAAAAGAGACCCTGACCTCTTTTTCTAAAACTGAGAAAGCGCTGGCTGGTTGGTCTCTCTTGTGTCTAACTTCTGGCCATCAACGGATGTGATGCATAAATCGATAGCTAGCCCATCGATATGTCCGGCTAGAGGCGTATTTACACGCACACGAAGCTGAAAACGTCGACCTTCAAAGGTATGTGTTAACTACCTTGGTCTTTGATTGATTACAAGAGATAACTCTACTACAGATCTTAGCAGCTAGGAGAACATGCTCCTGCAAGGCTGAATGCATATGGTGGCTATTAGTACAAGCTGATCGCTGAGTGTAGCTGAATATGCATGCAAAGAACGTAATACCAATGCAAACCGAAGAAAACTGAGAAAACTGCCACTTGCCAAACACCTTGGCAGCTTTACCAAAAGCTGAGAAAAACTATGCTTTTTAGAAACTGAAGTATTTATTGCCCATGTATTGTAATACTTAGGTTTTGGAATACCATGGTTTTGAGAAAACATTGTTGCCAAACTAGGCCTAAGGTTTTATAAAACATTACTTCCAAACGGAGCCTAATTTTTGAGCCGTACACTTCAAAGTATTTAATACCAAAGTTTTTCTTAAAAACCACAAGATTTAATACCAAAGTTTTTCTTAAATACCACAATTTTTCTCTGCTTTTAAAAAAGAACCCTGACCTCTTTTAAAAAACTGAGCACGCTAGAAAAACAACTCCATGCACAATCCTCTATTTATTTGTCGAAATGTGAATGATACGAATTGGATAACAATCAAGTACTAAATAGGCACTCCCTATTTATTTGTGAATTATGAGTTAGGTCATATATTTTCCAATTTTGTTATGAAAACATCATATATATTTGCGTTGATCGGGTGGATTTAAATGTGAAGTTGTTTCATCGCTGTGAGGGTCAGTGTTCAACAACCTCCCGTGCGTTCGACGAGCTCCGCCCTGCGTTCGTGGGTGAGCACAAATGACATCTCCTCCTCTCCCCTTCATTTGCTCTGTTCGGTCTTCGTGCCGATGAAACTTGCTAGCTATAGGTGTATTCAATCATCGCATATGCGTGACCACTATCGTCTCCCGCTCGAAGGGTTACATCTATAAATATGCATTCATTTGCATATTTATAACCGTAATTCTTTCAATTGTCCAACGTTATCCATGGACAGCCCAGTATGTGTAGATTGGGTTCGTTTTCCCATATGCTCTGCTCCGGATCTGATGCGTAATTTCATCGATTGCCTCTCTGTTGTTCTCCGGTACACATCCTCTCTCGCTATTGCCGAGACGTGTATCAGGAGAACAGCGAGGTGCTGCCGAAATTTTGTGTCGGATCCGGAGCAGTAGCATGGGAAAACGAACCCAATCTACACATACCCGAGTGGGATTAGGACCTATCTTTACCTATTAGCGTCTAGGTTGCATGGACGTAATAAAACCGAGAAACTTTATTAAGCGATGAATATGGTTTGCTAAGTTATGTGTGTATTTCTTGTGTGTCCAAGAGCTAGGCAAGATGAGTGATCGTGCGTGGATGTACACGGTCACCCTAGTCGAAAGACATGACCCCTGAATGGATGACAAAAACCAAGGGGTTTATCGAGCCGCATTTGCAAATGGACGTAAAACAACCTGGTGCCCCTGCTTTGAAAAGCGACAACGATCAGAAGATGTCAGCGCTTGAAATGATCAAACACCTGCAGAAGTGGGGTTTTACGCCCGGTTATACGATGTGGACATTTCATGGTGAGTCCGCCCAACGTTCGGCCGAGGAGGGCTGTCGCCGCACCGACGAGCATGGTACCGGGATGGAAGACATGGTGCAAGACTTTGATGATGCTCGGGATTCGGACGATGAGATGGAGGAATCTGCAAAGGCCTTCAATGATATGTTGGAGTCTTCGAAGCGTCCTCTCCATGAGCACACCGAGCTTTGTCACCGGATGCCATCGCACAAGTAATGGCTCTGAAGGCTCAATTCAACTTGGGCGTAGAATGCTATGACGCCGATAGTGACACTATTTGGACGCTTTCTACCCAAAGGCCATATAATGCACGCAAACCTGTATCAGTCGGACAAAATCCTCCGTGTACTTAAGATGCCCTATGAGAAGATAGATGCAGTGAGAATGGATGTGCCTTATTTAGGCTCCAGATGTCGGACTTGAACTATTGTCCCATTTGCAAGTCTTCCGTATGTTGAGGTAGACAACGGTATGGGTGAGAAGAGTCGCACCAAAATCCCCATTAACGTTCTTTGGTATATGCCAATCATACCAAGACTTCAACGCCTATTCATGGTCGAAGAGACGGCGACAGATGACATGGCACAAATTGGGCAAAAGAACCGAACGGGATGCGTATGGGAATCGATGATGGTACACACATCGGATGGTGCTGCATGGAAACACTTCGATGCATTGCATGATGAAAAAGCGGCAGATCCAAGGAATCCTCGAGTAGCCATCAGCACAGATGGGTTCAATGTGTTTGGTATGATGGCAGCCCAATACAGTTGTTGGCCTGTATTTGTCATTCCACTCAATCTCCCCCCCGGACAGATTATGCAAAGGAAGAACATTTTCCTGACGTTGATAATTCCGGGGCCCAACTATCCGGGAAGAATATGAATGTGTACATGCAGCCGCTTAAGGATGAACTGCAAGAAGCTTGGGATAATGGGATCAAGACATACGACGCCGCTACAAAAAAACTTCCTAATGCGTGTGTGGTACATGTACTCGATGCATGACTTGCCGGCGTATGCGCTTATTCGCTGGCTGGTGTGTGCATGGAAGGTTCCGTGCCCCACATGCAAGGCAGCTCTTGAGTTTAAATTCGGCTTTCTGCGGCGGGTGGCAAGTTTTCTTGCTTCGACATGCATAGACAGTTCCTGGATCCTCACCATAAGTTCGTAAAAGACAAGAAGAACTTCATCAAAGGTAGAGATGTCAAAACTCTGCACCACCTGCATTGGACAGCCAATGCACTGGATCAGTTAAACGCTCTCGAGCCGGATCCAGAGCGTCCAGGGTATTTCAAGGGATATAATACGGAACACGCCTGGACCCACAAGATATGTTTGTGGGATCTGCCGTACTTCAAAGACCTCCTTTGCCCACACAACATCGACGTGATGCACACTGAAAAGAATGTCGGCGAGGCCCTCTTTGGTACATTGTTCGGCATAGAGGGGAAAACGAAGGATAATCCTAAGGCTAGAGTCGATCAGGAGGCTCTATGTGATAGACCGCTACAAAACATGAAACAACCAAAAGGAAAGAAGAACTGGGCGAAGCCAAAGGCATGGTTCAATCTTGGAAAGCCGGTTATGAGGGAAATACTCCTGTGGGTGAAAAAGGAGTTGATGTTCCTGATGGGTATGCATCGAATCTAAAGAGGGAGCGAGCCTTGAAAAATTGAAAATATTTGGTCTCAAGAGTCATGATTGGCACATATGGCTTGAGCGGGTAATGCCGGTGATGTTATGCGTGGCTTTATCCACGAGGATGAATGGCTAATCTTGGCAGAGCTGAGCTATTTCTTCCGTGTTCTATGTGCGAAAGAATTATCGCCTGGCTTGCTAGAAGAAATGGAAGAGTTGGCGCCGGAGTTGATCTGCAAGTTGGAGAAGATCTTTCCACCTGGCTTCTTTAATCCAATGCAGCATTTGATTTTGCATCTCCCGACCGAGGCACGATTGGGGGTCCCGTGCAGAATCGTTGGTGCTACGCAACTGAGAGGATGCGTAAGACGCTTGAGCAAAATGTAAAAATAAACGTCGAATTGAAGCATCGATGGCCGAGGCATTCATTATCGAGGAGGCGGCAAACTTCGTGACAGCACACTACAAAGCCAAAATTGTCATTTGCATAATCAAGCCTCGGTACAATGTTGGCGACCCTAAAAAGGGTGGATCCAACCTCAGCCTATTCAAAGGGAAGCTCGCACCAGCCGGTGCTTATACTCCCTTATTGTTGGATAACGACGAATTGCGGACCATTACATTGTATATCTTGAACAATCTAATAGAAGTGCGGCCGTACATCGAGTAAGTTCTCGGTACATTGTTTCGCAACCTCTACTTCATTTGAACTGCTCTTATTCCTGGATATTTGATACAGTCGATACGTCGCCAAATTCTCGTATGGAGCGGTTATCCAAAAGGATTCCGTCAAGAGTATGAGCTTACGGCAATGCATGGAGGCGGCTATCCTGGTTTCATCTCTTGGTTCAAACAAACGGTAATTTCCATTAGACCATTTCATTTCTTCTTCTAATTTCAGCTAATGCAACAATCCTTTCAGATTAAACTTGTAGGCTAGTTCAGAGTCTATGGACGCTGAATTGAGACAAGTCGCTAATGGTTTTGACTATAAGGTCCATTCATTTGACAAATACGACATCAACGGGTATCGCTTTCGTACCTATGGCAAAGAGCTATCTATGGCCGAATCGAAAGTCTACAAATTGTTGTGTCTCTCGCTATCGCGAAGGAGATACCGAGTATTATGGAAGAGTTGAAGCAATTTATGGACTTCTATTCTATGGTGCAAACCCACCGAACGTCGTAGTCTTCAAATGTCATTGGTTCCAGCCGAAAGAGACTAGAAGGACTCATGAACATCTAGGGCTAGTCGAAATCAAACAAAGCACCCATTTGGATGTTCCCGATGTCTATATTACGGCTCAACAGGCAACCCAAGTTTTCTATCTACCGTGGGCCTGCCAAAGTGATCCAAATCTCGAAGGTTGGGATGTCGTTTATGAAGTGCCGCCACGTGTTAGACCACCTCCCCCCAATGAAGAGGATTATGAACCTCACGTTAATCCAGACACATATGAAGGAGAATTGTTCCAAGAAACACGTCTTTCCAAAAAACGTTTCAAGAACCGCTCACCTCATAACATTCAAGTAGACAACGGCAGTGAATCCGAGCCTGGCGAGGAACAAGAAGAGCCGAACAAGAAGAGGTTATCATGCGGATGACCTGTCAATGCTTGACCGATTACATGCAGGAGGCCTTCCAGATGTTGATGATGATGATGAGCACGTCATTCTTGATAGTGATGAGGATGATGCATTTATTGACCCGAAGCATATCTGAGACGATGATGATGCATTTATTAATGATGACGATGAAGATTAATATTATAGTTCATGTCGGTATTCCATTATTATTATATACATATATATTATTAATTAGTTCAAGTTTTAACCTAGCTAGCTCTAAAATGAGCTATACTTAGCATTTATTCCTCCAAAATGAATTTGTATGCTTAGCTAGCTCAAAAATGACATAACAACCTTAATTAGCTCAAAAATGACTTTAACCTAGGATAGCTCCAAAATGAGCTATATATATACTTAGCATTTATTCCTCTAAAATGAATTTATATACATATTATTATTAATGTCAGGTATTCATTTTTATTTGTTGTACTAATTTCGTTTACTCTTTGTCATTCCAGGTGTTGACAGATGGTGGGCGCGGGTCGAGAGCGCTCCGGGGCTCCTACCTCGGCGCGTGGTGTGAGGGGTAGTTCCATTCCCCCCCATAGGCTCCGGAGAGCGCTAGATCTCAGTTTGCAGAGTCCAGCGACGGTCGCTTCTTCGTCGGCCGGGAGAGGTCGAGGGGGTAAGAAGGAGAAGGCTGCTAGAGGTGGACGTGGCGTCGGGAGAGGCGGGGAAGGCTACTCGCCTTCCTCGCCGCCACCCAGCCTCACCCGACCACGCTGTGGCTGCTCCGTCCCGAGATCGAGCCATCCGAGGTGGACCCGTCTATGGCAGACGCACCTACGGCCGACGAGCCTCGGGCCGATGACGAGCCTCGGGCCGCCGGGCCTCGGGCTGCCGAGTCTTCGCCCACGAGACTCGGAGCTCGACGGGTCACGCTGAGTTGGAGCCTCGGGCTGCCGAGTCTTCGCCCACGAGACTCCAGCTCAGCCGGGTCACGCTGAGTCGGAGTCGAGTGCACATGGTTGTGTTCAGGGTGGAGACAATAGTCCTGATAGCTATAAGCGAGGGTGAGTGGGTTGAGGCGCGCAGTTCTACCAGCGTGGTCGTGACAAAGCTCTCGCCCACCCCGGCGACCCCGACCGTGAGGTGGTTGATTGCGCCTAACAGGGAGAAGTAAGTGCATTTACTCTTTTTTTAACCTTTTGCCTTGACCTTTCTTCGAATATCTAATGCGTTGGCCTTGTCATACTGAAGTTCTTGGACACACGAAGATGGTGTCCGCAGGCCCAACACGGTCCTTGGTGTGATTTGTCGCCAAGCTTCCGGGGTGGGTCACGCGTTGCCGGTGAGGGCGGGTTCCAGAGCTAGGAATGACCTGGGAGCACTACTTAGCTGCCCCGGCCCCGCCGGAGCATAGGGTCGGCGATGTCGAGTGCGACACGGTGGCCGACATTGTGATCGCCACGTTTTGGGTAATTTCTCCTTTGCCATTTATGTTGTGTTTTCTTCTTTGATTGCATACCTTCTACATGTGTTTTCTTGTTTGATTGCAGACCTTCTAATCCGTGTTTTCTTGTTTGATTGCAGACCTTCTACAGGTGTGCTTTGAGGATGTGGAGGAGGCGGCGGCTCGGGTTATCGGCCTTGAGTGCAAAGCGCCTACTTGAAACTTTTCGCACGAGGCTCGGACGCAGGCTGTTCGAGACTACTTAGCCTGACCGGTACTAGGAGGAGAAAAGAGAAGTGCCGGGACAAGTATCTGAGTAAGGAGAAGTACATGAAGGTAATTACCTATTCTTAAGGCATTGTACTTAGTTTCCTTGATTTGATTCGTAGGCGTAGCGCTCAAATTTCTCTTGCTTAACTTAGGTGCCTCCGAGATGGTGTGCGGACAAGATGGACTGCTGGGAGGTGTTGGTGGGTGAGTGGTGCTCTCCCCAATGGCGCGTCGCCCACAACATAGCAAAGGTGAAGCGTTTCAAAATGAAAGGTGTGCCACACCATCTAGGCAGCGTCGACCTACATGGGTACGGGAAAAACTGGGTATGTGTGGTTTGCTTCATGATTCATGCAAATTCATTCTTTGTGCTAGCTTGAGTCCTTAACTAATACTCTGTTCCTCTCTTTTAGTCAAAAGACAACAAGGCTCCAGTGCCGGAGCTGTTCGACCTCTATGGCATGTCCAATATTGCACCGTACAAGAAGGCCAAGTCATTCTCTGAGTTTGACCTCGAAAATGCAAAGAACTTCAGCAACGAGGCCTCCCACCACAAGATGGTGCAGTACGTTAAGCAGGGGAAGGCGAGGAAAGGGCCGGACTTTAACCCGAGCCGTCCTCTTGATCCAGAGCTGGTGATGATATCTGGTGGCGGGAGGTCCCATGGCTCGTTAGCCATTGGTAATGGACTGACACGTTGTAGTAGCACTCTCCGCCAGATCAAGAAGCGCCGGACCAGCTCGATCCTGAGATACCGCGTCGTTACGACCGGTGGAAATCGAATTCCAGGTTTGTTAATTATCCGGACTCAGTAGCCTTTCCTCCATTACATTGTGTTTGCGGTTGTCGATGATTACAATGCTAACGAGTGGTGTTGCAGGCTGCTATTGAGGCAGAGAGAGTGAAGAACCAGGCTGCTTTTGAGGAGAGGGACCGGCAGTTGGCGGAGAGGGACCGGCAGGCGGCGGAGAGGGACATGGAGAATGAGGAGAGGACGGCTAGGCTGTTGGAGGAGGAGAGGAACCGGAACGACTTGGCTAACCGGGCCATGTACGAGCTCTTCGTGGTAAGTTTCTTCTGCATATTAGCTAAATCATGCACGCAATGTTCCTTTCATTAGTAACTAATATGACTGACTCGTCAAAACCAAATGTGCAGTCCATGTGCGAGAAGAACGGCGGACCCTCCGCCGATGCTACCATTGCTCGGGCACGGTGAGTTTCATTTGAACGGTCATTAGTTACTAGTCTTCACATTTGAGTTGCATCATGCTAACGATACATTGGAAATAATCTTTGGTGCAGCGTAACTCCCGACAAGCATCGACCGATCCTTCTCCATCTCGCCATCGGGCGCCGACCGGTCCTACACCTACACTTACACCTACACCTCCGTGATGACGGTAAGTGTCCCGAGTGTTTTGCTTAATAGAGTTTTGTTGTGATGCCATGTTGTATATATCTAGACATGTCGTGCATAATGTGTGTATGTTTGAAATGCATTGTATGTGTGGGATTCGACACCTAGTCGTGTGCCTTTGGTAGCCTTCCATATAGGGAAATGCCTCCTAGTGCTTCCATCGAGCCATGGTAGTTCGCCATCGCTCCGGAACACATGGATTGACCGGCATGTGTCCTTCTTTGCTCCTCGTATGCATCCCCACGGGAAATGTCACGCGGTGTATCACCGAAGTCCTTGTAGCTTGCTACGACTTGGTTGCACTCGCTGATGACCGACACGTGCATTGCTGGGTCATGTATGCCTGTCCCTATACGTTTGTGCCACCTTGGTTCTATGACTAGTCATGTCGGCCCGGCTTCTCTGCGAAGTGTTTTGCTTAATAGAGTTTTGTTGTGATGCCATGTTGTATATATCTAGACATATCGTGCATAATGTGTGTATGTTTGAAATGCATTGTATGTGTGGGATTCGACACCTAGTCGTGTGCCTTTGGTAGCCTTCCATATAGGGAAATGCCTCCTAGTGCTTCCTTTGAGCCATGGTAGTTCGCTATCGCTCCGAACACATGGATTGACCGGCATGTGTCCTTCTTTGCTCCTGTGTCCGTCCCCACGGGAAATGTCACACGGTGTATCACCAAGTCCTTGTAGCTTGCTACGACTTGGTTGCACTTCATTGATGACCGACACGTGCATTGCTGGGTCATGTATGCCTGTCCTCATGCGTTTGTGCCACCTTGGTTCTATGACTAGTCATGTCGGCCCGGGTTCTACGCCATATGGATACTAGCGACATAATCATATACTTAGCATTTTTTCCTCCAAAATGACTCAATATGCTTACCTAGCTCAAAATGACTTAATATGCTTAGCTAGCATAAAATGACCTATACTTAGCATTTTTCCTCCAAAATGACTTAATATGCTTAGCTAGTTCTAAAATGATATAGTATGCTTAAGAAATGACATATTTTAGGTCCTAAATGACTTCATATGCGTAGGTAGCTCCAAAATGACATAATAACCTTACTTAGCTTCAAAATGACCTATTCAACCTAGGCTAGCTCTAAAATGAACTATACTTAGCATTTTTCCTCCAAAATGACTTAATATGCTTAGCTAGTTCAAAAATTACATAATAAGCTTAATTAGCTCCAAAATGACCTATTTAACCTAGGATAGCTCTAAAATGACCTATACTTAGCATTGTTTCCTTCAAAATAACTTAATATGCTTAGCTAGCTTCAAAATGACCTATTTAACCTAGGATAGCTCTAAAATGACCTATACTTAGCATCTTTTCTTCAAAAAAGACTTAATATGCTTAGCTAGCTCTAAAATGATATAGTATGCTTAAGAAATGACATATTTTAGGTCCTAAATGACTTCATATGCGTAGGTAGCTCCAAAATGACATAATAACCTTACTTAGCTTCAAAATGACCTATTCAACCTAGGCTAGCTCTAAAATGAACTATACTTAGCATTTTTTCCTCCAAAATGACTTAATATGCTTAGCTAGTTCAAAATTACATAATAAGCTTAATTAGCTCCAAAATGACCTATTTAACCTAGGATAGCTCTAAAATGATCTATACTTAGCATCTTTTCCTCAAAAAGACTTAATATGCTTAGCTAGCTCTAAAATGATATAGTATGCTTAAGAAATGACATATTTTAGGTCCTAAATGACTTCATATGCGTAGGTAGCTCCAAAATGACATAATAACCTTACTTAGCTTCAAAATGACCTATTCAACCTAGGCTAGCTCTAAAATGAACTATACTTAGCATTTTTTCCTCCAAAATGACTTAATATGCTTAGCTAGTTCAAAAGTACATAATAAGCTTAATTAGCTCCAAAATGACCTATTTAACCTAGGATAGCTCTAAAATGACCTATACTTAGCATTGTTTCCTTCAAAATGACTTAATATGCTTAGCTAGCTTCAAAATGACCTATTTAACCTAGGATAGCTCTAAAATGACCTATACTTAGCATCTTTTCCTACAAAAAGACTTAATATGCTTAGCTAGCTCTAAAATGATATAGTATGCTTAAGAAATGACATATTTTAGGTCCTAAATGACTTCATATGCGTAGGTAGCTCCAAAATGACATAATAACCTTATTTAGCTTCAAAATGACCTATTCAACCTAGGCTAGCTCTAAAATGAACTATACTTAGCATTTTTTCCTCCAAAATGACTTAATATGCTTAGCTAGTTCAAAAATTACATAATAAGCTTAATTAGCTCCAAAATGACCTATTTAACCTAGGATAGCTCTAAAATGACCTCTACTTAGCATTGTTTCCTTCAAAATAACTTGATATGCTTAGCTAGCATAAAAATGACCTATTTAACCTAGGATAGCTCTAAAATGACCTATACTTAGCATCTTTTCCTCAAAAAGACTTAATATGCTTAGCTAGCTCTAAAATGATATAGTATGCTTAAGAAATGACATATTTTAGGTCCTAAATGACTTCATATGCGTAGGTAGCTCCAAAATGACATAATAACCTTACTTAGCTTCAAAATGACCTATTCAACCTAGGCTAGCTCTAAAATGAACTATACTTAGCATTTTTTCCTCCAAAATGACTTAATATGCTTAGCTAGTTCAAAATTACATAATAAGCTTAATTAGCTCCAAAATGACCTATTTAACCTAGGATAGCTCTAAAATGACCTATACTTAGCATCTTTTCCTCAAAAAAGACTTAATATGCTTAGCTAGCTCTAAAATGATATAGTATGCTTAAGAAATGACATATTTTAGGTCCTAAATGACTTCATATGCGTAGGTAGCTCCAAAATGACATAATAACCTTACTTAGCTTCAAAATGACCTATTCAACCTAGGCTAGCTCTAAAATGAACTATACTTAGCATTTTTCCTCCAAAATGACTTAATATGCTTAGCTAGTTCAAAAATTACATAATAAGCTTAATTAGCTCCAAAATGACCTATTTAACCTAGGATAGCTCTAAAATGACCTATACTTAGCATTGTTTCCTTCAAAATGACTTAATATGCTTAGCTAGCTTCAAAATGACCTATTTAACCTAGGATAGCTCTAAAATTACCTATACTTAGCATCTTTTCCTCAAAAAAGACTTAATATGCTTAGCTAGCTCTAAAATGATATAGTATGCTTAAGAAATGACATATTTTAGGTCCTAAATGACTTCATATGCGTAGGTAGCTCCAAAATGACATAATAACCTTACTTAGCTTCAAAATGACCTATTCAACCTAGGCTAGCTCTAAAATGAACTATACTTAGCATTTTTTCCTCCAAAATGACTTAATATGCTTAGCTAGTTCAAAAATTACATAATAAGCTTAATTAGCTCCAAAATGACCTATTTAACCTAGGATAGCTCTAAAATGACCTCTACTTAGCATTGTTTCCTTCAAAATAACTTGATATGCTTAGCTAGCATAAAATGACCTATTTAACCTAGGATAGCTCTAAAATGACCTATACTTAGCATCTTTTCCTCAAAAAAGACTTAATATGCTTAGCTAGCTCTAAAATGATATAGTATGCTTAAGAAATGACATATTTTAGGTCCTAAATGACTTCATATGCGTAGGTAGCTCCAAAATGACATAATAACCTTACTTAGCTTCAAAATGACCTATTCAACCTAGGCTAGCTCTAAAATGAACTATACTTAGCATTTTTCCTCCAAAATGACTTAATATGCTTAGCTAGTTCAAAATTACATAATAAGCTTAATTAGCTCCAAAATGACCTATTTAACCTAGGATAGCTCTAAAATGACCTATACTTAGCATTGTTTCCTTCAAAATAACTTAATATGCTTAGCTAGCTTCAAAATGACCTATTTAACCTAGGATAGCTCTAAAATGACCTATACTTAGCATCTTTTCTTCAAAAAAGACTTAATATGCTTAGCTAGCTCTAAAATGATATAGTATGCTTAAGAAATGACATATTTTAGGTCCTAAATGACTTCATATGCGTAGGTAGCTCCAAAATGACATAATAACCTTACTTAGCTTCAAAATGACCTATTCAACCTAGGCTAGCTCTAAAATGAACTATACTTAGCATTTTTTCCTCCAAAATGACTTAATATGCTTAGCTAGTTCAAAAATTACATAATAAGCTTAATTAGCTCCAAAATGACCTATTTAACCTAGGATAGCTCTAAAATGACCTATACTTAGTATTGTTTCCTCCAAAATGACTCAATATGCTTACCTAGCTCAAAAATGACTTAATATGCTTAGCTAGCATAAAAATGACCTATACTTAGCATTTTTCCTCCAAAATGACTTAATATGCTTAGCTAGTTCTAAAATGATATAGTATGCTTAAGAAATGACATATTTTAGGTCCTAAATGACTTCATATGCGTAGGTAGCTCCAAAATGACATAATAACCTTACTTAGCTTCAAAATGACCTATTCAACCTAGGCTAGCTCTAAAATGAACTATACTTAGCATTTTTCCTCCAAAATGACTTAATATGCTTAGCTAGTTCAAAAATTACATAATAAGCTTAATTAGCTCCAAAATGACCTATTTAACCTAGGATAGCTCTAAAATGACCTATACTTAGCATTGTTTCCTTCAAAATAACTTAATATGCTTAGCTAGCTTCAAAATGACCTATTTAACCTAGGATAGCTCTAAAATGACCTATACTTAGCATCTTTTCTTCAAAAAGACTTAATATGCTTAGCTAGCTCTAAAATGATATAGTATGCTTAAGAAATGACATATTTTAGGTCCTAAATGACTTCATATGCGTAGGTAGCTCCAAAATGACATAATAACCTTACTTAGCTTCAAAATGACCTATTCAACCTAGGCTAGCTCTAAAATGAACTATACTTAGCATTTTTCCTCCAAATGACTTAATATGCTTAGCTAGTTCAAAATTACATAATAAGCTTAATTAGCTCCAAAATGACCTATTTAACCTAGGATAGCTCTAAAATGATCTATACTTAGCATCTTTTCCTCAAAAAAGACTTAATATGCTTAGCTAGCACTAAAATGATATAGTATGCTTAAGAAATGACATATTTTAGGTCCTAAATGACTTCATATGCGTAGGTAGCTCCAAAATGACATAATAACCTTACTTAGCTTCAAAATGACCTATTCAACCTAGGCTAGCTCTAAAATGAACTATACTTAGCATTTTTTCCTCCAAAATGACTTAATATGCTTAGCTAGTTCAAAAATTACATAATAAGCTTAATTAGCTCCAAAATGACCTATTTAACCTAGGATAGCTCTAAAATGACCTATACTTAGCATTGTTTCCTTCAAAATGACTTAATATGCTTAGCTAGCTTCAAAATGACCTATTTAACCTAGGATAGCTCTAAAATGACCTATACTTAGCATCTTTTTCCTCAAAAAGACTTAATATGCTTAGCTAGCTCTAAAATGATATAGTATGCTTAAGAAATGACATATTTTAGGTCCTAAATGACTTCATATGCGTAGGTAGCTCCAAAATGACATAATAACCTTATTTAGCTTCAAAATGACCTATTCAACCTAGGCTAGCTCTAAAATGAACTATACTTAGCATTTTTTCCTCCAAAATGACTTAATATGCTTAGCTAGTTCAAAATTACATAATAAGCAATTAGCTCCAAAATGACCTATTTAACCTAGGATAGCTCTAAAATGACCTCTACTTAGCATTGTTTCCTTCAAAATAACTTGATATGCTTAGCTAGCATAAAAATGACCTATTTAACCTAGGATAGCTCTAAAATGACCTATACTTAGCATCTTTTCCTCAAAAAAGACTTAATATGCTTAGCTAGCTCTAAAATGATATAGTATGTCAAGAAATGACATATTTTAGGTCCTAAATGACTTCATATGTAGGTAGCTCCAAAATGACATAATAACCTTACTTAGCTTCAAAATGACCTATTCAACCTAGGCTAGCTCTAAAATGAACTATACTTAGCATTTTTCCTCCAAAATGACTTAATATGCTTAGCTAGTTCAAAATTACATAATAAGCTTAATTAGCTCCAAAATGACCTATTTAACCTAGGATAGCTCTAAAATGACCTATACTTAGCATCTTTTCCTCAAAAAGACTTAATATGCTTAGCTAGCTCTAAAATGATATAGTATGCTTAAGAAATGACATATTTTAGGTCCTAAATGACTTCATATGTAGGTAGCTCCAAAATGACATAATAACCTTACTTAGCTTCAAAATGACCTATTCAACCTAGGCTAGCTCTAAAATGAACTATACTTAGCATTTTTTCCTCCAAAATGACTTAATATGCTTAGCTAGTTCAAAAATTACATAATAAGCTTAATTAGCTCCAAAATGACCTATTTAACCTAGGATAGCTCTAAAATGACCTATACTTAGCATTGTTTCCTTCAAAATGACTTAATATGCTTAGCTAGCTTCAAAATGACCTATTTAACATATGATAGCTCTAAATGACCTATACTTAGCATCTTTTCCTCAAAAAGACTTAATATGCTTAGCTAGCTCTAAAATGATATAGTATGCTTAAGAAATGACATATTTTAGGTCCTAAATGACTTCATATGCGTAGGTAGCTCCAAAATGACATAATAACCTTACTTAGCTTCAAAATGACCTATTCAACCTAGGCTAGCTCTAAAATGAACTATACTTAGCATTTTTCCTCCAAAATGACTTAATATGCTTAGCTAGTTCAAAATTACATAATAAGCTTAATTAGCTCCAAAATGACCTATTTAACCTAGGATATCTCTAAAATGACCTCTACTTAGCATTGTTTCCTTCAAAATAACTTGATATGCTTAGCTAGCATAAAATGACCTATTTAACCTAGGATAGCTCTAAAATGACCTATACTTAGCATCTTTTCCTCAAAAAGACTTAATATGCTTAGCTAGCTCTAAAATGATATAGTATGCTTAAGAAATGACATATTTTAGGTCCTAAATGACTTCATATGCGTAGGTAGCTCCAAAATGACATAATAACCTTACTTAGCTTCAAAATGACCTATTCAACCTAGGCTAGCTCTAAAATGAACTATACTTAGCATTTTTTCCTCCAAAATGACTTAATATGCTTAGCTAGTTCAAAATTACATAATAAGCTTAATTAGCTCCAAAATGACCTATTTAACCTAGGATAGCTCTAAAATGACCTATACTTAGCATTGTTTCCTTCAAAATAACTTAATATGCTTAGCTAGCTTCAAAATGACCTATTTAACCTAGGATAGCTCTAAAATGACCTATACTTAGCATCTTTTCTTCAAAAAAGACTTAATATGCTTAGCTAGCTCTAAAATGATATAGTATGCTTAAGAAATGACATATTTTAGGTCCTAAATTTCTTCATATGCGTAGGTAGCTCCAAAATGACATAATAACCTTACTTAGCTTCAAAATGACCTATTCAACCTAGGCTAGCTCTAAAATGAACTATACTTAGCATTTTTTCCTCCAAAATGACTTAATATGCTTAGCTAGTTCAAAATTACATAATAAGCTTAATTAGCTCCAAAATGACCTATTTAACCTAGGATAGCTCTAAAATGATCTATACTTAGCATCTTTTCCTCAAAAAAGACTTAATATGCTTAGCTAGCTCTAAAATGATATAGTATGCTTAAGAAATGACATATTTTAGGTCCTAAATGACTTCATATGCGTAGGTAGCTCCAAAATGACATAATAACCTTACTTAGCTTCAAAATGACCTATTCAACCTAGGCTAGCTCTAAAATGAACTATACTTAGCATTTTTCCTCCAAAATGACTTAATATGCTTAGCTAGTTCCAAAATTACATAATAAGCTTAATTAGCTCCAAAATGACCTATTTAACCTAGGATAGCTCTAAAATGACCTATACTTAGCATTGTTTCCTTCAAAATGACTTAATATGCTTAGCTAGCTTCAAAATGACCTATTTAACCTAGGATAGCTCTAAAATGACCTATACTTAGCATCTTTTCCTCAAAAAGACTTAATATGCTTAGCTAGCTCTAAAATGATATAGTATGCTTAAGAAATGACATATTTTAGGTCCTAAATGACTTCATATGCGTAGGTAGCTCCAAAATGACATAATAACCTTATTTAGCTTCAAAATGACCTATTCAACCTAGGCTAGCTCTAAAATGAACTATACTTAGCATTTTTCCTCCAAAATGACTTAATATGCTTAGCTAGTTCAAAATTACATAATAAGCTTAATTAGCTCCAAAATGACCTATTTAACCTAGGATAGCTCTAAAATGACCTCTACTTAGCATTGTTTCCTTCAAAATAACTTGATATGCTTAGCTAGCATAAAAATGACCTATTTAACCTAGGATAGCTCTAAAATGACCTATACTTAGCATCTTTTCCTCAAAAAAGACTTAATATGCTTAGCTAGCTCTAAAATGATATAGTATGCTTAAGAAATGACATATTTTAGGTCCTAAATGACTTCATATGCGTAGGTAGCTCCAAAATGACATAATAACCTTACTTAGCTTCAAAATGACCTATTCAACCTAGGCTAGCTCTAAAATGAACTATACTTAGCATTTTTTCCTCCAAAATGACTTAATATGCTTAGCTAGTTCAAAATTACATAATAAGCTTAATTAGCTCCAAAATGACCTATTTAACCTAGGATAGCTCTAAAATGACCTATACTTAGCATCTTTTCCTCAAAAAAGACTTAATATGCTTAGCTAGCTCTAAAATGATATAGTATGCTTAAGAAATGACATATTTTAGGTCCTAAATGACTTCATATGCGTAGGTAGCTCCAAAATGACATAATAACCTTACTTAGCTTCAAAATGACCTATTCAACCTAGGCTAGCTCTAAAATGAACTATACTTAGCATTTTTCCTCCAAAATGACTTAATATGCTTAGCTAGTTCAAAAATTACATAATAAGCTTAATTAGCTCCAAAATGACCTATTTAACCTAGGATAGCTCTAAAATGACCTATACTTAGCATTGTTTCCTTCAAAATGACTTAATATGCTTAGCTAGCTTCAAAATGACCTATTTAACCTAGGATAGCTCTAAAATGACCTATACTTAGCATCTTTTCCTCAAAAAAGACTTAATATGCTTAGCTAGCTCTAAAATGATATAGTATGCTTAAGAAATGACATATTTTAGGTCCTAAATGACTTCATATGCGTAGGTAGCTCCAAAATGACATAATAACCTTACTTAGCTTCAAAATGACCTATTCAACCTAGGCTAGCTCTAAAATGAACTATACTTAGCATTTTTCCTCCAAAATGACTTAATATGCTTAGCTAGTTAAAAATTACATAATAAGCTTAATTAGCTCCAAAATGACCTATTTAACCTAGGATAGCTCTAAAATGACCTCTACTTAGCATTGTTTCCTTCAAAATAACTTGATATGCTTAGCTAGCATAAAATGACCTATTTAACCTAGGATAGCTCTAAAATGACCTATACTTAGCATCTTTTCCTCAAAAAGACTTAATATGCTTAGCTAGCTCTAAAATGATATAGTATGCTTAAGAAATGACATATTTTAGGTCCTAAATGACTTCATATGCGTAGGTAGCTCCAAAATGACATAATAACCTTACTTAGCTTCAAAATGACCTATTCAACCTAGGCTAGCTCTAAAATGAACTATACTTAGCATTTTTCCTCCAAAATGACTTAATATGCTTAGCTAGTTCAAAAATTACATAATAAGCTTAATTAGCTCCAAAATGACCTATTTAACCTAGGATAGCTCTAAAATGACCTATACTTAGCATTGTTTCCTTCAAAATAACTTAATATGCTTAGCTAGCTTCAAAATGACCTATTTAACCTAGGATAGCTCTAAAATGACCTATACTTAGCATGTTTTCTTCAAAATGACTAAATATGCTTAGCTAGCTCTAAAATGATATAGTATGCTTAAGAAATGACATATTTTAGGTCCTAAATGACTTCATATGCGTAGGTAGCTCCAAAATGACATAATAACCTTACTTAGCTTCAAAATGACCTATTCAACCTAGGCTAGCTCTAAAATGAACTATACTTAGCATTTTTTCCTCCAAAATGACTTAATATGCTTAGCTAGTTCAAAAATTACATAATAAGCTTAATTAGCTCCAAAATGACCTATTTAACCTAGGATAGCTCTAAAATGACCTATACTTAGCATTGTTTCCTTCAAAATGACTTAATATGCTTAGCTAGCTTCAAAATGACTTCGTGTGCTTGCATAATCTTTTGTTTGCAGCAGTGTGTGCTTCACCTATATATATTACTGTGAATAAGGTATAGGGTCACTCATACAAAAGAGAGAGGGCCTTAGTACATATAAGCAAGGAGAAATATGACTATAGATTGGCAGTGAATAAGACTGGGCATAAGATGCTGGTAGTGTGTCGTTATAGTATGCTCAAAATGACATAATAACCATACTTAGCTCCAAAATGACCTATTTTACAGATATAAGTTGCATCATAATAATCTTCACATTTTAGTTGCATCATAATAATCTTCTTCTTCTAACTTTCTTCTTTCCCATTTTACTGATTTGCTTAAGATCATGGAAGCTTGGGTTGATGGAGTGCTTGTATTTAGTTTTTGTTTTGATCTTGTGAAACTTGCTACCTATGGATGAAACTGTAATATTGATGAAACTATGTATTTGTACCGGATGAAACTTGCTACTATTGGTAATATGTGTTGGATACATATGTGTTCATGACTATTGGTAATATGTGTTGAATATGCTATATTGGTCATATAAATATATTTGTGTTTGATTTACGTGAAAATGAATTGATATAAGAAAAAACAAAATTAAATGGGGCAATATAGTCACTTTGCCATCTATTTGGCGGATGGCAAATAGCTTTGCCATCGGTGGCAGATGGCAAAGAGCCTGCAGCCTTGCCATCACCGGCAGATGGCAAAGAGCCTGCAACCTTTGCCATCACCGGCAGATGGCAAAGAGCTGCAGCCTTGCCATCGGTGGCAGATGGCAAAGAGCCTGCAACCTTTGCCATCTGCCGGTGATGGCAAAGAGCTGCAGCCTTTGCCATCCTGGCCGATGGCAAAGAGTCGACCTTTGCCATCTATTTGGCCGATGGCAAAGTATGCCGTTAACCTCCGACGGAGCTAACCCCGTTAAGAGGCTTTGCCATCTGCTAGCAGATGGCAAAGCCTGTGCTCTTGCCATCAGCCGGTAGATGGCAAAGCCACCGGCTCGTTGCCATCAGCTAGCAGATGGCAAAGAAGCCTTTACCGACAGGGTTTCAGACGACCTGTTTGCCATCTGCTGGCTGATGGCAAAGCCTTTGCCATCCGCCGAACATGCCTTTGCCATCTGCCATGGCAGATGGCAAAGTGCCAGATTCCAGTAGTGCTACTCCAGTGTGTGGTGGTGGATTGCCTCTTGGGCTAAGGATGAACAGTACAAGGGGAAGAATAACCTCCTGAGGCGAGGTGTTCTTGTGCATGGTGAACTTGTGTGGGTGAGGATTACTCAAGATGAGATGCCTCCTACTATGGTGGCTAGTCCTATTTATAGAGGCCCTGATCCTCTCCCCAAATATTGAGCGGGAGGGAGCCAACAACGGCCAATTTGAAAGGGGACAACTAGTACAAGCTATCCTGACAAAAGCAGTCTTCGCTCGCAAAAGGCTCTGGCGGTGACGCCGCGTTGGGCTCCATGGTGACCTCCTTCTTGCCGTCCTGCTGGTCTTGGTCTCGTTGCATCGATATGGAAACCTTTGCTTGATGCGTCGGTACTCCTCGCCTGCGCTTGCCTCCTTAGCACCAAAGAGGAAACAAGGACACTGTGCGTGCTGGCGCCCGCCTGGCCTCGATCGTCACGACTCACGTCACTAGAACCTCGCGAGGTTTGCTTTGCCTTGACCTAGCCTGGTGAGGCCGCTCCTGAGGAGGTCTTGCATCGTCCGCCTCGTGAGGCTTGGCCCCTCGCAAGGGTCTTGAATGCTTGTTGGTGAAGATGGGTTGTACGGGCCCGCTCGCAGAGCCAAGCTGTGGCCCCAGGCAGGCAAGTCTAGGGACCCCCGTTCCTAGAACGCCGACAGGTCGATCAAATGCAGCAAGAAGAAATGGCGTAGGAGGATGACGGAAGGGGCAATGCCCACCATGGCCTCACAGACAAAGGAGAAGATGGCAAGAAGGGCAACAGATTGGGGATCAAGGTGCAACATATGGATCTGATAATGGGAAAGCACTGCATTGAAGAAGGCGGAGAAAGGAGGAACCAGGCCAGCCCACAGGGCGTCGATGAAGAACCGGACCTCAGTGGCTATCCTATCGATAGTGGCTCGGGACGCAGGCCAGGCCACCGTCCCTCCCCATTCGTTGAAGCTGGTAGCAAGTGCAGGGCGGACCTTGTCCATGGCCTCCTAATTGAGCACCCATGATCAGCCGACGGCGGGTTCGATGGCCGGAGGTGGGCTAGCTGAGGACAGGGGCCTCTTCCCTTTCTCCATTCGGTTCGGCACCATGACAGTGGAGAAGACTGAGCTCGGGTCGGATTGGAAGAAGAATCTAAGGTTCGAAGAAGCGGAGAAGTTGGGGAGTGTGTTGCCAGCAAAGGGGAAATAACTATGTAGAACGCCATGGCCGCCTAGCCAGGCAGTTATCAAGGTTGCTGGGGAAGCGGGGCCGCTGTCGGTGTCAAAACCGACAGATCTCGGGTAGGGGGTCCCGAACTGTGCGTCTAGGATCGATGGTAACATGGGACAGGTGACACAATGTTTACCCAGGTTCGGGCCCTCTCGATGGAGGTAATACCCTATTTCCTGCTTGATTGATCTTGATGATATGAGTATTACAAGAGTTGATCTACCACGAGATCGTAGAGGCTAAACCTTAGAAGATAGCCTATGGTATGATTGTTTTCTCTCTCTATCGACTAGCCTGGCCTCAGTTTATATAATGCACCAGAGGCCTAGGATAACAAGAGTCCTAGCCGAATACGCCGGTGGGGAGGAGTCCTTGTCTTGACCACCAAGTCTTGTGGAATCTTCCTTGTACGCGGCAACTGTCCGGACCGACCCATGAGTATACGACCATGGGGGTCCTCGGCCCAATCTAACTGATCGGGAGATGACGTGGTGAGTACCCCCTAGTCCAGGACACCGTCAGTAGCCCCCTGAACCGGTCTTCAAGTTGAGGACGCTCCTCGATTCTTCCGAACTGTTCTTCATCTTCGGTCGTCGGTCTTGAAAACTGGTTCAACAAATCTTCTTATCTTCGATCCTTAGGATCGCCGAAGTGCATCCAAAGAGTTTACACGTTGGGTATCCGAGGAGCCCCTTTAAGTTTCCGGCCTTTATCAATGCCTTGTTATTTTTATGTCATGCCTCGGGTTTGAAGTTGTTCCCGGGAGGCAGTGTCCTCTTGCGTCCGAGCTTCCAACGACGGACTGCATTCAAGGTATCCTTTGCAGCCGAGCACCAATGCCGGACTGCGTCCAAGCTCCAACGCCGGACTATATCCGAGCTCCAATGCCGGATTATATCCAGGTGTCATAGATCACCTCAGTTCAAAAAAGGTTGAAAGAGTTTGGCTAAGCTTAATACCGGAAATGCCCTCTATGGAGCCAGCCACTGGTGTCTGAGCTTTATGCCGAACTGCTTCCGAGGTGGTGCACCACCTTGGCCACAGGCTGATTTTTATGAATTTAATTCGGAATTGTGAAGGGTAATCTCTAACGAGATGTATAGCCAGTAGCCCTCAAGGTGTGTATCGGTCAAAAACCTGAGACGCACCTGAAGGAAAACATGAAACCGCTGATCCTAGTAGCCCTTGAGACTCAGGTCGATGCACGAAATCAGCCTGAGGATCAACTCCTAGCTCGGTAGCATACGTAGGAATAGAAACGCGGTGTAATATATTAGGGAAAATAGTGATCGGTAAATAGGCCCTTGATAGAGGGTCTCGAGAAGTCGCCGTAATATATTAGATTGACGCCAGATAGGTCCAGTTGGTACCTATTGTTGTCCGAAGACGCATTTGCGCATAGTTCGGTCAAGCCGAACACTGAGCACTTTGAATTTTCTGCATTGAATAGGCAATGCAGAGCCCCGAGACAATCGGTCGGGTGGCAACACTAGATCGTGGATCGATGTACCCCTTTAATATTTATAAGTAATGAGTGCAAAGCCAGAGCCCCGAGCCTTAATGTGGGCACGGGTGGCCGAATTAAGGATCGATATCCAGAGTAAAATCACAAAGTATGTGTAATGATTCTATGTATCCAAGTACTCTACATCATTAATGCTCGGATCCGCATTGTACAAAAATTTGTTGACCGACCATTGGCTTCAACCTCCTCAGCCAGTAGCCGAGGAGTGTTTGTCCTACCTTATAAAGCCTTTATGAGGGCAAGGGTTTACAACAAACAAGGCAATCCAGCCATACGGTTTTATAAACAAAGGTACGCGGAGAGAGGTGTTATATTACTTTTTAACGTAAGAAACATCTTCCAAAAAAATAGTCCCACTATCGGTTCCTTTCTTTGGGTTGTCATGCTAAGCATGATCATGAAACCTCAGCTCCGATCAATGTGGGAGGAAAATATTGAGGATTTAGTTCGGGGAAAGTTCCCGAATTTTGTGGTATTAATGAACCAAAATTTTTACTTCCGTTGTTGCCGACCAATGCGATCCTTTAAAATTGCTAGCTTTCGGCTTCACCCAGTCTGAGGTACTGAACTCGGATGACCCGGTAGCAACAATCACAGAGGTGCTCGCTTTACCGCCTAGCCGAACAATCGGGAACGTAGGGGTAAGCACAGGAGCCAGGCAACCCAGCTTGGCCAAAAATCCTAAGTCAAATTGATGCATATTTATGGATTTATATAACAATAATTACGGAAGGCAACACTTGTGTAATGAATACAAATGCTGATGATATATACTTATTTTGACCCCTTTGCGACCGTTTATGATTTGAAAGTGGCCCATCGTCGGCTTCTACCCCTTTGTAGATACTATGCAGGGTGTTTCTGCAATAACCAGACAACCCTTAGCCGACGTCTCGGTGCCCGGAGGCGGTTGTGTTAGCGGAAACGAGGCAATCAGATATCTTGGCTTTATAACTTTCACTTAGTCATAGGAGCTTTAAACTGGGGAAGCTAGCTACGAGCCCCCGGTTAGTGTTCGGCGACAGCTGAGGTCAAGCCGTAAACACTTCGGCCAATGTTATGAATGGCTCATCATTTAACACGGTCATCGGATCGCTGACCAGTTTGCGCTTACTCTGACAGTCAGTTTTCGGCTTTCTCCATTGTGTTGCTTAACCATGCGAGCTGGAAGCACAATCATAGTGGTTCTCCTTTTGCACACCTAGCCGAACAAAGCGGAACTTAAGAGGCAGGCAAAGGAGCCGGGCAACCCAACTATTGACCGAACACACAATTCGAAACTGATGCATATATAGCAATATCTGAGAATTTTTGCCGAATCCCTAAAGGTGTCCGCCGTTGCACTACGAAACTAATGCTGGAAACGCACAAATAGTTTGAAAGTGCCATAGGCTCGAAAATCCGAAAAACTTATTCAAAAGGTTAATGTCCGAACTAGATCAAGTGTTCGGTGCCAATCCAAAAATTGGACTGTAAAAAAAAGGTGCTCCTGTCGTGCTTTAACATGACACATCCTATCTCAAGACTCCAAGCGGGTCAGCCTATGGCCTCAACCTCCTTATCCCGAAGGCGGCGTTCTTCTCCGAGGCTAGTTTAGCAAACTGCGCTCGAGAGGATTTAGAGAGAAGCAAGGCTATCCGGCTATTGACCACACAGTTGCATCGAGAAAGGAGTGATAGAAAAAAGACTTTGCAACGACCAAGAAGAAAAACAACTCATACTAATTTAAGAGCCCCCAAGTGACTTGGGTAAACGAATTTTATGTATAATGATTGTATGTACCAAAGTACTTATATCATATTTGTGTTCACCCGAACTTTATACGCGTCTTAACCGACCGTCGGCTTCTCCCTCTTTGGTCAAGGACCGAAAAGTGTTATGTACTCCACCTGTCGAGAATATCGACGGTGTTTCCGAAAACCAGGCAATCAGGCCATAAGGCTATAACAGACAAAGCACACTTAGGAAATTATGCTATATTACCGACGAAGTGTAAGAAGCATCTTCGAAGAAAATAGTACCCCCACCGATACCTTTCTTCGGTGCTCATTGTTACTATGAGACTTGTGCAATAGATTTTTTGTACTCATGAGTTCCGTTGTGTGCCGACCATAATTGAAATCAGTAAGAGTGCTAGCTTTCGGCTTCACTCAATCTGAGGTCCGGCTCGGATGAACCCTTTACTCCCTAGCCGAACAATCGGGAACGTAGGGGTAAACACATGAGCGTCAATATGGTGCATATTGTGGCATAATACACGAACAAGGAACGAAGCCGTACAAGTATAATCATTTGCAAGAGGAAAGGCTTCATAAAGGAAGCCCCCAAGTAAAAGGGGTATTTGAATTTGTGTGTCACAAACAAAGTTTGGACAAGGAAGTTTTTCGCAAACAACCTTTTGTCAAAAAAGGTATAATGCTTGGTCGGACCGAACAAAATTTAAAACTGAATGCTTTTTAGCATGAAAGCGACTTAGCTGGTTAATGTGCTCGGAGTTGATGACGCGGTCCTAGCTTGATGCGGGACAAGGTCCCAGCCCCCAAGCCGGTCTCGAGGTGGCGGAGCAAAGAGCTCGGCAATCCGAAGTGGCGACGTAGCACGACCAATGTAGGCCGGCAGAGTGACGCCGAAGAGACCATGCGACGCAGTCAAAGTCCATTAGCTGCACATGTAAAATAGTGCGGTCCAGGAAATAATAATAATATATATGATCCTTGCGTAATTGCTTTGCGCAGAAATAATTTATTTAAAGAGATGTGGCCTAGTGCTGAAGCCAATGTCGATGCAGGGCGTTAGCGTGACGCAGTGAAAAAGCCTGAATTTGCAGGGCGGTCCGGGCTCCGGATGCGGCGTTCGCCAAACTATGTACGGAAACTGACCGAACCACCACACGACCGTTTTTAATGCGGACTCCATTTGATAAACCCGTGTACAGATGATGGACAAACCGGAGTAATAATTCCTTGGAAAAATAAACCCAAACAAGCAAAAAATAGTAGGAGTAATAGCACCTGGTCTATTTGTTGTAGCGATCCAAAGAAAAGTGACTCCCCAAATTGGGACTCGATCCACATTCTCATTGCCTGATGGGCGGCGAAGCGACGGCATGGCGATGCTGGTAAAGGTTGGCTTGCCGAGGCAAAGCCTCCGGTCCAGCTAACGTGACGAAGCCGGTTGGCTAGTGACGCTGATGTCTCCGGGGTAGGTTGATGAAGAGATGGCGAAGCCCCCAGTCCAGCTGAGATGTCGAAGCCTCGATGTCAGCCGATGAGTCGAAGTAGGTCGGCATGATGGACACCGGCTTGAAGAAGCAACAGTGCGGCCCCGCCGATGCAGGTCGTGACGTGGTCAATGACGGACATAGTTCGGCCGGGAGTCTCCGGACAGGGATAGAGATTTCAATAAACTTAGCACATCGCCCAAGGGCGAGTGCTGAAAGATATCCGCGGAGGTGAACTCCATAATCAGTGCCCAATCAGATTCAATAGGCACGGATGCACGCGATTCAGAGCCTATAGCCGGAGACGAGTCCGAGGGTCCGATGGCACAGACTTTATTGGAGGCGAAGTCTGTGTTCGGCTCTATTGCCGATGAGTGTGCGGCCTCCGTGGCGGGGTCTATCCACCCGTCCTCGGATGGCGCAATTCGCTCCGGATTGAGGGCCAGAGTAGTTGCAGGTGTGATCTCCCAAACACTGTCCGACGGCAGAGCTAAATCATGCTCGTCGTGACCGTGCGGCGCACCTAGCATGGGTTCGAATCTGTCGAAGATCAAGTCTCCGCGGACGTCAGCAGTGTAGTTCAAGTTTCCGAACTTGGCCTGGTGGCCAGGGGCATAGCTCTCGATCTGCTCCAGATGGCCAAGCGAGTTGGCCCACAGTGGGAAGCCGCCGAATATGAAGATCTGTCCGGAGAGGAAAACCTCACCCTAGACCGCATCGTTACCGATGATAGAAGGAGCCATCGAGCCTTATGGTGACGACACAGTGGAACTCTCAATGAAAGCACCAATGTCGGCGTCAAAACCGGCAGATCTCGGGTAGGGGTCCCGAACTATGCGTCTAGGATCGATGGTAACAGGAGACAGGGGACACAATGTTTACCCAGGTTCGGGCCCTCTCGATGGACGTAATACCCTACTTCCTGCTTGATTGATCTTGATGATATGAGTATTACAAGAGTTGATCTACCACGAGATCGTAGAGGCTAAACCCTAGAAGATAGCCTATGGTATGATTGTTGTCTCTCCCTATCGACTAGCCTGGCCTCGGTTTATATAATGCACCAGAGGCCTAGGATAACAAGAGTCCTAGCCGAATATGCCGGCGGGGAGGAGTCCTTGTCTTGAACACCAAGTCTTGTGGAATCTTCCTTGTACGCGGCAACTGTCCGGACCGGCCCATGATTATACGGCCATGGGGGTCCTTGGCCCAATCTAACTAAACGGGAGATGACGTGGTGAGTACCCCCTAGTCCAGGACACCGTCAGCCGCCCACGTCCAATCAATCGCCAGGCGTCGACCAAGGCCGTAGGCTATCGGGACCCACAGCGCTCCACGCTTGCCCTTTGGCTTTGCCTCGAAGCCAACTCCGAGCGCGCCTTGGGCCAGGGGGCTACTGTCGGAGTCCTAGGAACGGGGGTCCCCAGACTTGCCTGCCTGCGGCCCACGGCGTGGCTCCACCAGCGGCCCATGTATGGCCCATCTTCACCAGTAAACACTCAAGACCCTCGCGAGGGGCCAAGCCACGTGAGGGGGACGACACAAGACCTCCTCGGGAGCGGCCTCACCAGGCTGGCTCGCGAGGGGCAGAGAGATCAAGGCAAGGGACACCTCACGAGGTTCCTGTGACGCAAGCCATGATGACTGGAGCTGTGGGCGCCAAGATGCAAAGTGTCCTCGTTTCCTCTTTGGTGCTAAAGGGGCAAGCGTAGGTGAGGAGTCCCGAGGCATCAGGCGAAGGTTTCCACATCGTTGCAACAAGACCAAGACCAGCAGGACGGCAGGATGGAAGTCACCGTGGAGCCCAAGACAGCGTCACCACCAGAGCCTTTGGCAGGCGAAGACCACCTTTAGTCAAGATAACTTGTACTAGTTGTCTCCCTTCGAATTTGGCCGTTGTTGGCTCCCTTCCTGCTCAATATTTGGGGAGAGGACCAGGGCCTCTATAAATAGGACTAGCCACCACACTAGGAGGGGGACGAAGCCTGAACCAATTCATATCATCCTCACACTCACCAAGCACAAGAACACCTCCTGTCAGGAGGCTGTTCTTCCCCTTTTACTGTTCATCCTCAGCCCAAGGGGCAATCCACCACACCACACCGGAGTAGGGTATTACACCACAACGGTGGACCGAACCAGTATAAATCTCGTGTCTCTTGTGTTGCAGGTTTGTTGAGCTAGGCCTTGAGATCACAATGTGGATATTTGGGGAGATTTTCATGCGCACCCCAGTGTTCGAACCTCAGGTGTTTTGCCGGAACCCGTAATTCGACAATTGCTTCAGCCATTAATTGGTTCACAAACATACATATTTTCCGTTGCATTCGAGACAGAGGAAACTGAATAGATTCAGATGACGATTTTGGCTGGCTTGTATTATTGATAGTGGAGAGTGTCTCGACCACTGCATCATAACATAAATTAGGAGGGGAACCGAACAGATTAATCAAGAGTTATTTCCATATTACCTGACCTAGATTTATTGGAAAGAAACAATGGGGTTGCCTTGCTGTTTTCAGAGTTTGTCTTCTTATCTTTCGCAGCCTGCACCAAATTAACACACTAGCATTGCTATCATTGGCCAGGTCAGATAATAGGAAAGCAACATTGACACAACGAACGTTTGGCAACCAGACAACACCAGCCTACACCAAATTAACACAATATGGCACAGCTATCATAAGCCAGGTAAGGTAATACAAAAGCAACATTGACACAATGAATGAATGGGCAACCAGAGAAGCACTACAATTCAGTAATGTGCATGATATGAGATAGTACACTCATGCAGCTCAGTATGCAAAACTACCAGACAGTTTTCCTTAGAAAAATCAACATTGTCGCCTTTAACATTTTTCTACAACTAATTTTAGATCAGATAAAGGTTGGATTCACGCCGATTAACAAAATACATGCTAATGTAAAAATATAGTGATATACAACAGGTACTTACATCAGCATTGGAGCACAGAGAATTCCCGCAAGATACTTTCCTTGAATACGATCCCAATGGAGGGAGACTTCTATCGTTTAACCTTATTTTCTAAAAGAGAGATGGGTAAGAAACATGTAGAAAATATGATTAGAATGCTATAAAATTTATGATGCAAGGATACGCACACGCTTCTTAGAATGGAGTTGACATATTTTTGCTGGACTGGAGCAGACTAGTTCTTTGGCCACTGGAATCTGCTTATTATCAGTGGGAGTTGGGTTTCTCTGTGCTGGAGCAGTATCTATGAAAACTGGAGTTGGTTTATTATCTCCTACCGTTTGGATCTTTTGCAAAGACCTAGTTTGTAAACCTTCAGATTCTAACATAGTCGTCTTCCCCTTGCATGCCTTATATAGAAGAATGGTGCTTCAATTATAAAACATGCTACAGCAGAGATGGAATAGGTACTGAAGAATAGAAAGGCATGACATATTGACATGTATTCCCTCCATCCAGAAATAAATGGATAGGTCTAGGCTTATTTCAGTTCTTGATACATCCAGTTTTATCCATTTTTGCGACATGTAATCCGGACGGCGGGAGTATGATGTAAGAGCTAGGGATACAATAGGACAACAGTGTAAAAAATACTACTTGAATGTAAAACTATATACTAGTGGAATACATACAGAAAACACTAAGGCGACATATGCGTGTATGATTGGGAAACTAAGATGGCATTGCAAGAGACCACTAGAACTGTTGGGTTCTACGGTAGGGTGCGTCGACTGCAAATTAAAATTTTCCTATGCGCAGAACATCCAGGAACATGCTACCGGAGATGGATCACAGTTCGTTACCACTAGACGCGCAGTGCCGTGCAGCGGAAGAAGAATGGGGGCAGCGCGTCCTCGTGGATTGTCTCCTCCTTGTTCGATCTCCCTCGAACAGCCGGTCGTCCGATCCCACGTACGAGTTCGCCAGAGCGGCGCAAGTGCACCGCCTCTAACGGTATCCGCGCGTGCAGGAGGAACACCGTGCGACGGACTGCTATGTCCGATCACACAGTCGGCGGTGAGTGGAGGTGGCTATTCACAACACATGCAAACCCTAGTCGCAGCCGAAGCGATCAACCGCATGAGTGTGCCGCACCTCCACTTTATATAGGCGTCCTTCGCAGGCTCAACACTTGGGCCTCACACGGACCCTAAAGTCCAAAGTCTACTCGGTCACATTCCTAGTCCAGTTCGGATCACATCCGACCAGTGTCCTACGAACCGACCTCGTAGGTTCCTTCCCTTAAGTGCGCGACCCCTTAGGTTCAAGTCGGCTTGGTCACAGTTCGGATCACCTCCGACCTGCACGGTTGGTAGCGGCCTCTAGCAAGGCGTGCCGACCACCAAGCAGACTATGAAGCTGGTTGCGCGAACCTGTACAACGTGTCACACTTATGTTCCCTTTGCCACATGATATATGTTGTCGGGCTCAAGGCGAGACTGTCATCCTTGTGCTAGCCCAACCTCTTTCTCGTTCCAGTGATGCCGACCACAATCCGAATTATCTCATAATCCTTGTCGCATGGCCATGCTTATCCTGGTCGGATCACACGAGGGGCCCAGAGTATATCTCTCCTGATCGGAGGGGCAAATCCCATCTTGCTCGACCATGTCTCGCAACATGGGACTGGACAAACCCGAAACCTACCTTTGTAACTACCCAGTCACGGAGTAGCGTTTGGTCGGCCCAAAGAAAGTCTATCACCATCCCAAGTACTTGTGTCAGCTCAGGTCTTAGGACATAGAACGTATGTTGTACTAGAGACTCGCAGATGACATATCGTTGCGTCTCATAGTTGGGTCTGTCCGACTCGGACCTTATCTCGACTCGGATCTGACTACGTCGAATCCGACCAGACCTTTCCAAGTCCATATTATCCGGTTAGCATCCAATCCTCCATGGCTAGTGAGACCAAGCCATCGACCGTGTCATATGCCAGTCTAGTCGGCTGCGCATCCACACAGCCCTTTCAACTAGGGACCTATTAGGACAGTCATCATACAATGCATTGTCCCACAAACAAGTCACATACTTCCTGATACACATCATTGATAATGTCCAAGGACTATCTTTATTCATAAACACATAGGAAATATCATCATACATGATTGCCTCTAGGGCATATCTCCAACAGTCTCCCACTTGCACTAGAGTCAATCAAATAGACATCGAATGCCCATAGCTCTAACGTGCCCCTCATGCTTGGATTGTGGAAGCGGCTTAGTCAACGGATCTGTAATATTTGCATCCGTGTGAATCTTGCATAACTCTACATCACCATTCTTTACGATCTTTCAGACGTGTGATATTTCCGGTCTATGTGTCTGACCTTGTGGTGATTCCTCGGCTCCTTGGCTTGTGCGATGGCACCAGAATTATCACAATAAAGGTCCAACGGTTTCACCAACGCTGGGAAAATACCAAGATCATCCAAAAAATGCCGGATCCAAACACCTTCCTTTGCAGCTTCACAAGCCGCAATGTATTCGGCTTCTGTGGTAGAATCGGCCACCGTATCCTGCTTGTAACTCATCCAAAGGTAATCGCTCCTCCATTCAGACGTACACAAATCCGGACCGTGATCGACAATCATCTCTCGCTGGTTTGGAAACTAGCATCGACGTAACCCCTTACGACGAGCTCTTCCTCACCTCCATAAACTAGGAACATCTCTTTAGTCCTTTTCAGGTACTTCAAAATAGTATTTACCGCTGCCTAGTGACTCTCACCTGGGTTGGCCTGGTATCTGCTTGTTAGGCTTATTGCAAAATCAACATCAGGCCTTGTACATATCATGGCATACATGATGGATCCGATTGCCGAGGCATATGGAATGCTACTCATCCTGCTTCGCTCATCAGATGTCGAAGGACTCTGAGTCTCGCTTAGCCTTATACCATGTGAGAGTGGCAAGAACCCTTTCTTCGCCTCACTCATGTTGAACCGCTTCAACACTTTATCTATGTACGTGCTCGCTTAAGCCGAGCAGCCTCCTCGATCTATCTCTATAGATCTTAATGCCTAAAATATATACTGCCTCGCCAAGGTCTTTCGTCGAAAACTTGCCATTCAATGACTCCTTGACCGAGTTTAGCATCAAAACATCATTTCCGATCAGTAGTATGTCGTCCACATACAAGATCAAAAACACTATCGAGCTCCCACTTAACTTCTTGTATAAACAAGACTCCTCATTGCTTTTGATGAAACCGAGACCAGTGACGACCTCATCAAAACGAATGTTCCAACTCCGAGATGCTTGATTCAACCCATAAATGGATCTCTTGAGCTTGCATACCTTACTAGTGCTAGTCGGATCGACAAAACCCTCGGGCTGTATCATATACACGTCCTCGGTTAAATTTCCTTGAAGGAAAGCCATTTTGACATCCATCTGCCATATCTCGTAATTGAAATATGCAGCTATAGCTAGTATGATCCTCACCGACTTCAGCATCGCTATCGGTGAGTAAGTCTCGTCGTAGTCAATTCCTTGAACTTGTCCATAACCTTTAGCAAGAAGCCGAGCTTTGTGGATCTGAACATTTCCATCCACATCGGTTTTCTTCTTAAAGACCCATTTGCAACCAATGGCAGTTATGCCAGGTGGCGGATCAACCAAGTCCCAGACTTGATTATCATCCATGGACTTTAACTCGGATCTCATGGCCTCCAGCCATGCCTCGGAATCTGGGCTCACCATTGCTTCCGCATATGTGGCCGGCTCATCGCTTTATAGCAACAATACATCACGCACTCTGCGCAATCTTTCCGACCTTCGTGGTTCCGGTGCCGCTTCCACTACAGGTTCCCTGACTGACTCCGGTACAATCTCATCACCAGCCAAGCCCTCCCCGAGTGGTCCTCGAATTTCTTTGAGTCAAACCGTCCTCCCACTGGCCTCCCAACTAAGAAACTCTTTCTCAAGGAAAACCCCGTTCCGAGCAACAAACACTTTTTTCTCTTCCCGGTTGTAGAAGTTATATCCCAAGGTTTCCCTCGGATATCCCTTGAATATGCATTTATCTGACTTAGGTGTAAGCTTGTCTGACATAAGTCGCTTGACAAATGCTTCACAACCCCAAATCTTTAGAAAAGACAAACTGGGACTCTTCCCGGTCCACATCTCATGTGGTGTCTTGTCTACGGATTTTGATGGTACCACCGTTATGTGAAAGCTGCAGCTTTCTAGAGCATATCCCCAAAATGACAAGGGTAAATCCGATTTGCTCATCATAGACTGGACCATGTCCAACAAGGTCCTATTCCTCCGTTCCGACACGCCGTTTCTCCGTGGCGTACACGGAGGTGTGAGTTGAGGTACTATACCTCGACTTTTCAGATGATCATCAAACTCCTGGCTCATATACTCACTTCCACAATCAGATCGCAAAAGCTTTATAGTCTTGCCGAGCTGATTCTCAACCTCGTTCTGAAACTCTTTGAACTTTTCAAAAGTCTCCGACTTGTGCCTCATCAAATAGATATATCCATATCTACTCAAATCGTCGGTAAAAGTCACGGCATCGATAGCCACCTTTGGCAGTTGTGCTCATTGGACCACACACATCACTGTGTATAAGCTCCAACAGCTCGGACACCCTCTCGCAACTCTTTGCGAAAGGAGACTTAGTCATCTTGCCGAGCAAGCATGATTCACATGTCTCGAACGACCCGAAGTTGGACGAAGATAGGAGCCCATCATCATGGAGCTTCTTCATGCGTTTCAGACTAATGTGTCCAAGCCGGCAATGCCAGAAGTATGTCGGATTTTATCTCATTAGGCTTATGCCTCTTGACATTTATGTTATAGACCGGTTCCTGTTCTAGATTCAATATAAATATCCCATCAACAATGGGTCCATAGCCGTGGAACATACCATTCAAAAATATCGAACAACCATTGTCCTTTAAATTGAATTCATAACCTTGACTCATCAAACATGAGGCAGAAATAATGTTCCGACTAAGTGGAGGAATGTAATAACAATTATTCAATTCCATTATGAATCCGGAAGGAAGATGGAGCTGCATCGTGCCGACCTCCAACGCAGCAACTCTTGCTTTGTTGCCGACCCTGATGCCAATCTCCCCTTGTGCCACACGCCTAGTTCTTACCAGCCCCTACATCGAGTTGCAAAGATGAACAACCGATCCGGTATCAAATACCCAAGAGCTACTAGGTATGTCAGCAAGGTAAATGTCTATAACATATGCAACAAGTGTACCTTTGCCTGAAGCAGCATTCCTGACCTTCTTGCCATGCTCTGCGAGCCACTTGCTACACTTCCTCTTCCAGTGACCGGTCTCCTTGCAAAGATAGCAAAGAGTCTTCGAGTCCGGTCAAGAATTTGGCGCAACGGCGGAGGTTACCGTCTCCGTGCCCTTTGCCTTAGCCTTTTTCTTGGACCAACTCTTCTTGAACTTAGCCGATTTCTACACCATCAACACTTGATGCATGCCTTTCTTAATATTCTGCTCTGCCACCTTGAGCACCCCATGCAATTCAGTGAGCTTCTTATCCATGCCATGCATATGATAGTTCGAGATGAACGTCCCATAGCTGGGCAGAAGAGAACCCAGAACTGCATCAGTAGCCAGCTCATCCAAGAGCGGGAAGCCCAACCGATCCAAAGCTTGCACATATCCGATCATCTTGATCACATGTGGGCTCAGTGGATCACCTTCCTTCAGCTTGCAATCCATCAAGGATCGCCAGACGTTGAACCTTTCGGTCCTAGCCTGTGTTTGAAACATGCTCTTCAGACTCTCGATCATATCGTAAGCCTCAACAGTTTCGAAATGCTGTTGCAAATCGGGCTCCATACAAGCCAACATCAGACAGCTGATCTCCATTGATTCATCAATGAGTTTCTGGTAGGCATTCTTAGCTGTGGCACTAGCATTATCGGCAGGTTCCTCTGGAAGTGGATCCTCTAGAACATGTTCCTTTTTATCATGCTTGAGAACAATTCTAAGATTTCTATACCAGGTGGTAAAGTTTGTTCCATTCAGTTTATCCTTTTCCAGAATTGATTTCAATGCAAAGTTGGGTTGAGCAGGTGGTGCCATGGATCTACAACAGAAAATATGCAATCACTAAGCCATGTGTTTATGTAGAGTAATTCTAGCCTAAACAGAAATACTCCCACTGAAGTCAGCATCCCTCTGCAAACTCTCAGTGATTCAGGATCCGACTAGCGCATGCGACTAGTGAGCTTTAGCATCACTGCTAGCCAACATACCTATCCGGTAAGCAACTCCTTGCTAATCGTATCTCTATATGACTTCAGCCGGTCGGGAAGGTATCTCATACCCGGCTCCCAACCTTCTTTGCCACAAGGCCCAAAACAGTTTTGATAGCCTTGTCAAGTTAACTCGATGCAAAGGTGCATGTCCGTGTCCGACACGAACCCTTCAGTTCAAGGACACCCAACAGCACCCCAATTTTATGAGCCCACTACTAGACGTACTTGACGTGCGAAGGTGCAACATCAGGGATGGCAATTCGCTTGATATTAATGAGGGAACTTTCTACCATTCTAACATGCATATAAAACAAGAAGCATAACAATCACAAATAAACATATATTGTGAAATAGTATGGCTCCTTCATGGTTGTTCATCCAGGCCGGCTCCGACTCCGATGACCATCTAGGAACTCCATCTTGTTTGTCACGCTGGGATGCCAAGCCACCAACCTGATCTCTATTATCCAACTACTACAACTAGTAATGAATTTTACATAGAGTCACAAGTCGACACGCAGGTCGTTATACAATATAATGACAGCACTTTGGCTCCTACCGGCTGACAAACATGACACGTAGGCCACGTATATATTACACACATGCATCACATACACATGAGCCATACAATTCACATCAAACCTGCAAAACAAAGTATGCATAGAATCGCATTCTACCGGTTTGCGTGTCGGGTACGCAATACACGGTGCTACGCACACGTTTTCGGAAATAACATATCACATCTGAACTCCGATCACGCCGAATTCTCTGATCTGACCGATCTTATCGATCATCGCGAATCCGATTCGGATTTACGTTTCACTGTTAACCCCGATGGCGGATGACCGACGGTAGGGGTAGATCGTGTCACGACCTCATCGATCCCGATTTACAGAAAACATAGCCTCAACGATCCCCATGTGTAGTTGATCACATCAACCGTGCACATAGCCGATCTTATCAACGACAACAGATCTCATCTGCCGCCTCCACATATCTAATACGCATACGATCTGAATCCACATCCTATAACAGAGGCTCTGATACCACTGTTGGGTTCTACGGTAGGGTGCGTCAACTGCAAATTAAAATTTTCCTACGCACAGAACATCCAGGAACATGCTACGGGAGATGGATCACAGTTCGTTACTACTAGACGCGCAGTGTTGTGCAGCGAAAGAAGAATTGGCGTAGCGCGTCCGCGTGGATCGTCTCCTCCTTGTTCGATCTCCCTGAACAGCCGGTTGTCCGATTTCACATTTGAGTTTGCCGGAGCGGCGCAAGTGCACCGCCTCTAACGATACCCGCGCATGCAGGAGGAACACCGTGCGGCACACTGCTAGGTCCGATCACACAGTCGGCGGCGAGCGGAGGTGGCTATTCGCAACACATGCAAACCCTAGTCGCAGCCAAAGCTATCAACCGCATGAGTGTGCCACACCTCCACTTTATATAGGCGTCCTTCGTAGGCTCAACACTTGGGCCTCGCACAGACCCTAAAGCCCAAAGTCTACTCGGTCACATTCCTAGTCCAGTTCGGATCACATCCGACCAGTGTCCTACGAACCGACCTCGTAGGTTCCTTCCCTTAAGCGCGCGACCCTTTAGGTTCAAGTCGGCTTGGTCACAGTTTGGATCACCTCCAACCTGCACGGTTGGTAGCGGCCTCTAGCAAGCCGTGCCGACCACCAAGCAGACTATGAAGCTGGTTAGGCGAACTCAGCCTGGCGTGTCACACTTCTCTCCCTTTGCCACACAATATATGTTGTCGGGCTCAACGCGAGACTGTCATCCTTGTGCTAGCCCGACCTCTTTCTCGTTCCAGTGATGCCGACCACAATCCGGATTATCTCATAATCCTTGTCGCATGGCCATGCTTATCCTAGTCGGATCACACGAGGGGCCCAGAGTATATCTCTCCTGATCGGAGGGGCAATCCCATCTTGCTCGACCATGTCTCGCAGCATGGGACCGACAAACCCAAACCTACCTTTGTAACTACCCAACACGGAGTAGCGTTTGGTCGGCCCAAAGCAAGTCTTTCACCATCCCGAGTACATGCGCCAGCTCAGGTCTTAGGACATAGATCGTATGTTGTACTAGAGACTCAGAGATGACATATCACTGTGCCTCATAGTTGGGTCTGTCCGACTCGGACCTTATCTCGAGTCGGATCCGGCTACGTCGAATCCGACCAGACCTTTCCAAGTCCATATTATCCGGTTAGCATCCAATGCTCCATGGCTAGTGAGACGAAGGCCATCGACTGTGTCATATGCTAGTCTAGTCGGTTGCGCGTCCACACAGCCCTTTCGACTAGGGACCTTTTAGGACAGTCATCATACAATGCATAGTCCCACAAACAAGTCACATACTTGCTGATGCACATCATTGATAATGTCCAAGGACTATCTTTATTCATAAACACATAGGAAATATCATCTTACATGATTGCCTCTAGGGCATATCTCCAACAAGAACAACACTTCAATGTACAAAAAAGAACATGGTATGGTAGACAGATGAAGTACATACTGATGAATAACAATGCATACGATATTCAGAAGCATGATGTCCAATCTAAGCAGATGGCATTGCAATAGAGTAGAATGCAAGTACTTGAATTTGAAAAATGTTATCATGAATGGAATAGGTACTGAAAAACAGGAAGGCATGCCATATTTACATGCATGATCAGCAGGCTAAGCACAAGGCATTGCAACAGAGTAGATGCACTCCAGGACATTATATGCATGCTGTACCCATATCAAGGGCCAAGTTAGAGCAAGGACCTTGTGGGGTGAATAGGATTCATCATCTTTCTGCAAGTCTCATGAAGAACTGCCTTTACATGTTCCATCATATTGGGTATTACTAACGTCAAGTTTGTTGGCCGTTACATCGCTCCGTGAGGTTCTTGTGGATAAATCAGTGTGTGCAATTATATTTGACATGCATGGAAGACAACTAGTTGTTAGATTTATGTAATGAGTGCCTGGAGGAGACGACATAAATAGTAGGACTGGGGTTAACTAGCAGCAACAGGTCTAAAATTTAAACGGAGAACACAGATGAAAGCTACATAATTTGTATGGTTTATACTCGAGATTAACTAGATGGCACACAAAAGTATTAAAGAACAACATAGGTAATACTGGAAGTGGTATAATACTATAATCACCAGTCTGTGGGATAGCATTGGCTGATGGATGATAACTATGGAACAACATTACCTAAAGAACAAGTCTCTTAGTTGAACCGTGGAACAACGTTAACTCCTGAACAAGACCCGTAAGAGATCAGCATGAATATACAGTGAAATGTGATAATCTATTTTCCATGCTTAGATGAAGAACAAAGCCATAAATGTTGCACGCAACTAAGATGAGTGTACAACCTATCTGGCCGCCATCCATAGGAGTGAGCATCATGTGCTGACTTTTCGATGGCCCTGTAGTTGTTGTGGTTGTCCATGTCGGGCACGCGCATTCGATGCAGGGAACTGTTGAGTGGGGACTATAGCTCCCTTCTTGTGTATGCTTCCCTTGTGGGAGCAGTTGCGGTGAGTCGGAAGACGGTGTGGCTGAAGATGCAGAAAACACATAATGTTAAGAATGACACATCTCTCTGATCTGAAGAAATATCCTAAGTGATCAACATCAAGGTACGAGAGTGGTCACACGTCTGTTCACTGAAGACTAAATTGGGGTCACACGATTTTAATTTATTTTGGTACTGTTCGATCTACGCCAAATGGCTTGATGGCCGTCTTGTGCCTCCCGGCTGACATTGTTCAGAATCTTCCCCGAAGATCCAGCGACCATCGGTAGATCAGCCTGCCTCCGCCATCCATGGCCCTGACCAAAACCCGCTTCCTGGCCCACAGCACTACCGTGGTTGCGCCGCCCCTGGGCCAATCCACGAAGACTCATCGTTATCCAGATCCGGCGGCAGCAGTACCTTCAACCCACGCAACTCTAAGATAGCCATCTAAGCGCTTTTATGGTGAACTTGCACCCCGCACCCTTACATTAGACACCAGCCAACCGGCAGCCTAGGAGATCCACCGCTTCAAGGTGTGCTGCTTCCCATTCAGAAAACGGACACCTAAATAAAGTGATTTCAGATGAGGGTGCGACCTACCTGGCAGCCCGGTGAAGTAGGCAGCCCCAGCTACTGTCATGGGAACGATTCCGACAATAACAGAGGGGTAGGATAAAAGAGCATGATCTATCGAGATGCATATGGGTGACACGGTGGTTTTAGCGAGTTCTGGCCTCTCATGGTGGAGATAACAACCCTACGTCTCGTGCTCCGGAGAGGCTTTGTTTTATATTAGTATGTATCCGGAGATTACAATGAGAGGAGTACGAATCCCCGTAGTCCTGAGACTAATGGCGAAAAGAGAGAGAGGTGGAGGAAAAAGAGCCCGCCTAGTCTAGTGGTGGGGGTGTCTTATATAGAGTGCGCCACCCCCTCACCTCCTTTGTTACAACGTGGGGCATGAATGCCATAATGCCAGCCCACTATCAAGCCCTCACTATGAGAATGATACCGACTGCTTTGCTGCCTGCTTGTCTTCGTATATCCGAGTGAGTCGTACGGTCGAGTGGTGAACTGTCATCTGAGCGGATGGTTTGCTGCCTGGTCGACTGGATAGTATGCTGCTTGTCCGAGTGGATAATATGTCTGTTTGAAATTTACCTGGACCCACATGTTGTGTGGACCTGATGCTCCATGATATTTCGAACCTTCGTAGGCCAACCAGTTATGTGTATCCCTAACATTAGCCCCCGAATCGATTGCGATTTTGCAGAACGAGTTTGTGCAAGACATAATTTGGTCCGAGTGATTACAGAAATACTCGGTACATTTCATCATGCTTTCAGACAACCAAGGTTTGAACAAAATCTCAATGGATTCCGGCACCGCGCTTCCCGACTGATCGGGGTAAGTGCCTGTGAAGAGCAACTTGGTGACATTCGTTCATCTCTCGGAAGAGGTTAACTCGTGATCTGAGTATGGGTGTGTCATTAAATCTGTGCAACAAGATTGACACATGGACTGCTCTCTCAGAGAGATGCCATTCTTATCCCGGAGGAACGTCAATACGAGACGGTTTTAGATCCACACTTGTGAGTTTCACGCTTTTAGTCCTAGAAGAAGGCTCAAAACAGGTCCACGAAGGAGCGTTAAACTCACCTTATAGGAATTTTTTTGGTAGTCGACAGGATTGTTAGAACTTGTTTGTTTGTTGTTCGTCACTCGGACTGGTCAGGCCATACCGACCAGTGGGGGCACGCTGAGTGCACCCACTGGGAGTAGTCCCTGAGACTGCCGTCGACTGCGGGCAGTCGGCGGTGGTCTGAGAGAGAAAATCTTCTTAGCTGGTACTGATTGGACTTGTTCTTCTCTGACTCAAAGGTCGAGTGATCTGGAGCTGGGTTTGCTTCGAGCAAAATGTTTCTTTCTAAGTTCTCTTCCAGTGGGGGCACGTTGAGTGCACCCACTTGGTGTAGTCCCCGAGCCTCTACCGGAATAGATGAGTCTGGCAGATGGTTTAAGTCTCCCGGTAAATCTCCATGCATTTGGCACGGTAAATATCTTTGTCTGTAATTGAATCAATCGGATGGATCTTCAAGCGCTTGGCATGGTAAATAAGCTCAGCTTGGAGCTGAGTCAGTCGGACTGATCTTCATGCACTTGGCACTGTAAATGAATTCAGTCTAGAACTGGATCAAGCAAGTGAATCTTTGTTCTCTCGGCACGGTGAATGAATTCCGCTTTGAAACTGCCGGCTGTAGAAAAAAGCTGCACACTCGAGTAACCGTTCCAGTAGTGCTTCTTATATTGACCGTTAGATTTTGCGTGAAAGGGGTATTTGTAAGAGTAAATTGTATCCATAGAGGAGCTTCGTTTTCACCCTTTTGCATGAAAGGGGTATTTGTCCGAGTGGATGTGCTTCCCGACTGATCGGGGTATGTTGACTGCAAGGAAAAACTTGGTGGCACTTGTATGTCTCCAGGAGGAGATAGACTAGTGGTCTGACATGGACGTGCCATAAAACCCGAGTGGCGAGCCTAGTGGGTAGGCTGTCTCTCCGGAGAGAGGCCACTCATTATCCTGGGGGAACACCAGCACATGCCATCTCTGAATCCAAGTTTGTGAAACTAACGCCTTGGAGCCTAGGATAAGGGCCAAGTGTATAAGTAGAGCAGCAACGTTTTCACCCTTTTGCATTCCATAAGATGACTTTACGTAATGATTTGGGTGATCGTCCGAGTGGACAGTACTACCCTTATAGATTTTTGGCGGACCAAGCATGTATGGTCAGAAAGATTATCCTGATGTGATCAATGGGCGTAACTCCTTAGGGCGGCATGGCCAACGGCTATGCGTACCCCCTGAGTGATGCTCAAAAGAGGTAAGCTTGCTACAGAGTGTGATATGAGGTTTGATCATATGAGTAACTTAGTCGTTCCCGTGTTGGGGGTGTAGAGGTAAAGACATGTCCAATTGATGGTGGCGCGCGAGGCGGCCGAGGGGCGATGATGCGTACTACCAACTGACGACGCGCGGGGCGGTCCGAGTGGTGAAGACGTGCACAACCGAGTGGCGAGGTGCGGAGCGCCCGAGTGGCAATGCATGGTGCGGCCGAGTGGTGAAGACGTGTCCAACGGAGTGGCGACGCGCGGGGCGGCCGAGTGGCAATCCATGGAGTGCCCGAGTGGTGAAGATGTGTCCAACCGAGTGGCGACGCACGGGGCGGCCGAGTGGTGATGACGTGCGAGGTGGTCAAATGTAGGACTACCTATCCAGCCAAGTGGCGACGCGTGGGGCGACCAAGTGGTGAAGACGTGTCCAACCGAGTGGCGCCGCATGGGGCGGTCGAGTGAGGATGCGCGAGGTGGCTGAGTGAAGGACTACGTGTCCAGCCAAATGGCGACGCGCGGGGCGGCCGAGTGGCAACGCATGGTGCGGCCAAGTGAAAGATTGCATGACCAGCCAAGTGGATGAAACGGTCCTCGAAGGAGTTAGCCAGATGCTTTCGAAGCTAATGTAGCAACGAGGTCGGTGTAGTGTGGTTGCGACACAACAAGACCGGCGTGACAACTGAGTCTAAGTAAGAATGAAGAAGGCGTGCAGTGCGTCTGGGTGATTATAAAACTTGTCAAAGTGGCAGATCGAATGCACTTGTTGAAGTGAAGGATCTGACTGGTGATGAAGTACTCGACTACTCATGAGAATGTTATTCCAAATGAGATGGATCCCCCGAGTGCGGCGTAGCCCCCGAACGTACTACAGGCTTCGACAACGGACATGTCGGAATACGAGAAATATAGTTTTGAATGGATGATTTGCAATTCATCGAGTCGAAATCGGGTAAAGATGAGGAGAAGCTTCCGAGTGATGCTCGAAAGAGGCAAACTCGCAAAAGAGTGAAGTGTGTGAAGTTTAATTATAAAAGGGACTAATCTGTCCCATGCCTGACGAGGTCTATATCATTGATACGATGAAGATGATTCCACAGAGGGGTTGGACGGGTGTGTTTTAAGTCAACAGAGCGACAACATCGGCGTTGTGGTGCGCTAGGACCGGTATGGTGACCGAGTCCGAGCAGCAATGAAGTTGGCGCATAGGGTCGTCGAGTGATCGCGTAATTTGTGTAAAAAAATGGCACAAGCCAACGAAATAATTTCTCGAGAAAATTTGATGTGTGCTGAAATGATTTGTGTGAATAACACCCATAGACACCCGCTGGGAGTGCAAGGGGCTTGCTGGTTAACCAGCAAGAGTCTGAAAGAGCGAAGGATCCATTTGAACTTGTCAAAGCAATGGATCCAACTGAACTCATTGGAATACTGTCTCAAATAAAGCGAAAGCGTAGTGTTTCGACTGAATTGCAGGCCTGGAGGACCGATGCAAACTCGAAATGAAGAACGACACATGGTGTTCGAGAATGATGTATGCGAAAAAATGGAAGTTGGACTCGGGAGTCACATAATTAGTACTAAGCAAGTATCTGAAAATAAACAACCGAGCGTAGAGCTACACTCAGTGGCATGGCCTGCGAGTGAACGTGATGTCTGAATTATGGGATACTCGGGAAGGCGAAAATAATAGAATGTAGCGCATGTAGAATCACTTAGCTGTTTGAAGGCGCGCGAGTGGTCAAGTGGTGAAGATGAGTTCAACCGATGGCGATGCGCAGGGTTGGTCAAGTGGTGATGAGGTGACCAACCGAAAGGCGACGCGCGGGGCGGCCGAGTGGTGATGAGGTGACCAACCGAGTGGTGACGCGCAGGGCGGCCGAGTGGTTATGAGGTGACCAACCGAGTGGCGACGCGCGGGGCGGCCGAGTGGTTATGAGATGACTAAAACTAGCGACGCATGGGGCGGCCGAGTGGTGATGAGGTGACCAACTGAATGGCGACCCGCGGGGCGGCCGAGTGGTGATGAGGTGACCAACCGAGTTACGACGCGTGGGGCGGCCGAGTGGTGATGAGGTGACCAACCGAGTGGCGACGCACGGGTGCGGCCGAGTGGTTTTGAGGTGACCAACCGAGTGGCGACGCACGGAGCGGCCGAATGGTTATGAGGTGACCAACCGAGTGGCGACGCACAGAGCTGCCGAATGGTTATGAGGTGACCAACCGAGCGGTGATGCACGGAGCGGCCGAATGGTTATGAGGTGACCAACCAAGAGGCGATTCGCGGGGCGGCCGAATGGTGATGAGGTGACCAACCGAGTGGCGACGCGCGGGGACAGCCGAGTGGTTTTGAGGTGACCAACCGAGTGACGACGCACATAGCGGCCAAATGATTATGAGGTGACGAACCGAGTGGCGACGCACGGAGCTGCCGAATGGTTATGAAGTGACGAACCGAGTGGCGACCCGCGGGGCAGTTGAGTGGTGATGAGGTGAGCAACCGAGTGGTGACGCGCGGGGGTGGCCGAGTGGTTTTGAGGTGACCAACCGAGTGGCGACGCGCGGGGCGGCCGAGTGGTGATGAGGTGACCAACCGAGTGGCGACGAGCGGGGCGGCCGAGTGATGAGGTGACCAACCGATGGCGATGCGCGGGGCGGCCGAGTGGTGTTGAGGTGACCAACTGAGTAGCGACGCGCGGGGCGGCCGAGTGGTGATGAGGTGACCAACCAAGTGGCGACGCACGGGGTGGCCGAGTGGTGATGAGGTGACCAACCGAGAGGCGACCCGCGGGGCGGTCGAGTCAGACTGGTTGATGAAGCCGCGGGCATCCGGGTGACGACAACGTGCGGGCGGCCGAGTGCCAGCGGACCGTCCGAGTGGATTTTGACCGGAGCGAATGTCGTTGGTGTAAATCTCATGTGTCGCATCGGTCAGTTAACCATCCGAGTAAATTCGCCCGAGCATGTGTGCGAACTGTCCGAGCGTAGCTTTAGTCCAGTACGAGTGAACCTGATTTGGAACAGGAGTGGGACTATTAAGCTATCGTCGAATAATTTGAGAAATGAATTGTAAAATGATGGGAGAGGATAAGATTATTCCCCTGAGTTCGTCATCGTTGAAGTGGAGAGTGACTTGCGCCGTCAGCTCATGGCCAAGCATCGAGGCCGGAGGGAGGAGCGGCGGCGCGAATGGGTCGGCGCCAGGTCAGGCTTGTGTTCATCGCTACACGAGCTGCTGCTGAGTAGTTGATGCTCGGGGAGGAACAACCGTATGTGGGAGCTCATTGATGACATTGGAGACGAATCCCGAGACGACGTCTGGCAGACAGCGCCAGTGGCCGTGTGTGGAGGCTCGATGACGACATCACAGACAAAGCCGGGGACGACGACTGGCGGACGGCGCCGGCAGATGCATGTTGAAGCCAACCATCCGAATAACTTACACGTTAATTGTCCAGAGTGCATAAATCATCTCCGGATGGGCTGGCCGAGTGGACCAGTTTGTTAGCCGGCCGAGTGAAAAGGTCAATCGGCCGAGTGAACCATAGCTGAGCTGAAATCCGGTCGCCACGCCATCAGCCGAGTGCAATAAACGATGAGTCGGTCGGGCGACATTGTTCGTCTTAGTGCCTGCAAGTTAGCAAGTACACGTACACCCACGGATATTTTTTGCTGGACTAAATATCCATGTACGGACGCTATTTTCCAAGGATTAAAGACCAGGGATGGTTATGCATGCATGCACAATTAACTGGCATAGAAACTGTGGAAGTTTAGGCTGTAGTAATTAGGTAACTGGTGCAGGAAATACTTACCAGGTGAGCCGCTTAATGAGGCGATTATACCTTGACGGCAGGCTGGCCGAGCGGGCGCATCGATGGGAGCCACTCCTTCAGTTTCCTTTTTTTCCTGCATGCAGTTATCCCTCGAGCAGATTGATTTGGTGCAGAGCTCGGTCGATTAGTCATGGAGCAATAAAGCCTAGTATTTAGGTGTGATTGTCCACGTCCAATGCATTGAAGGGGTTGCCCCACATCCAGGACCTGCATGCAGGAGGTATTAGTGCTAATTAAGCAAGAATTAAAGAAGATTCTGCATGCGACGGGAGTTCAAATGAGGAGAGCTCTAGAGGCAGCCCGAGCGAGAGCTCCGCTGCGGCGGAAACCGTCGGTCTGGCCGGAATCGGACGGCAGCCGAGAGGAGGCGATGAGGAGGATGAGAAGCTGGCCAGTCCAGGCGCAGGAGTCGCGGGTCGGCGCAGCCAAGGGCGAGGCTGACACGAGCGCTGGTGATCGTGCTTCACTGCACGGGGAGCCGGAGCCGTGCACCAGTCGGAGTCGCCCTTTGACACCCGTGGAACTTGGCGGATTGCCGGCAGCCGCGCCTTGTCGCCCGAGGAATTGGGTCGATCGCCGGTCGTCGTGCTCAGCCGGTTGGGGAACCAGGCCGAGCGTTAGCGGATGTGCGTGTGTGGGCACTCGGCGACGGCGTCGCAGATGAGTTCGCGAGATTATGATGGGCGGACGACGACGCTTTATCGTCTGGTAGCTGAGCCACCAATCGAAACAAAAGGAGGCGTCCTTTTGTAAAAGCTCGTGTGCATACATAAGAAGAATAAACCATTGTTAGATCATTGTAATGTTTGATTGTAAAGAGGATAATTTGAGATGAGCAACTCCCTGATCCTTTTGTATGATGAGGAGTATTTTGCGTGATGGCCGGGACTCCAATAGTCAAAATTGGTAGCATGCTTGTTTGATCTCGGGAGATCATCCCAAGAAAACTTGGGTCGCCCGCAGAAATTAGTCTGTTGCCGGCGATTGAAGAAAAAACCATCTGCATCATGGCTCGATACACGCTATAGCCCATGGTGGGCGCCAACTGTCATGGGAACGATTCCGACAATAAGAGAGGGGTAGGATAAAGGAGCATGATCTATCGAGATGCATATGGGTGACACAGTGGTTTTAGCGAGTTCGGGCCTCTCATGGTGGAGATAATAGCCCTACGTCTCGTGCTCCGGAGAGGCTTTGTCTTATCTTAGTATGTATCCGGAGATTACAATGAGAGGAGAACGAATCCCCATAGTCCTGAGACTAATGGCGAAAAGAGAGAGAGGTGGAAGAAAAAGAGCCCGCCTAGTCTAGTGGTGGGGGTGGCTTATATAGAGTGCGCCACCCCCTCACCTCCTATGTTACAAAGTGGGGCATGAATGCCATAATGCCAGCCCACTATCAAGCCCTCACTATGAGAATGATGCCGACTGCTTTCCTGCATGCTGGTCTTCGTATATCCGAGTGAGTCGTACGGTCGAGTGGTGAACTATCGTCCGAGCGGATGGTATGCTGCTTGGTCGAGTGGATAGTATGCTGCTTTTCCGAGTGGATAGTATGTCTGTATGAAATTTACCTGGACCCACATGTTGTGTGGACCCCATGCTTCATGATATTTCGACCCTTCGTTGGCCTACCTGTTATGTGTATCCCCAACAGCTTCCGAGTCAGTGAGGCCGGAGCGGTTGTAGTGGCTACCGACGGCAGGGAAGCAGAGATGTCGCGACAATCGACGGCTTCGGGTGTCGGTGCCAAAACCTGCCGATCTTGGGTAGGGGGTCCCGGACAGTGCGTCTGAGGATCAAAGGTAAGAGGAGGCAGGGACACGATGTTTACCCAGGTTTGGGCCCTTTTAATGGAGGTAATACCCTACTTCCTACTTGATTGACTGTATGATTATGATTGCCTGTACGGACTAAACCCTCCAGTTTATATAGATACTGGAGGGGCCTAGGACTCTACAGAGTCGGTTTACAGATAAAGGAATCTTTACATCAGAACGCCAAGCTTGCCATCCACGCAAAGGAGAGTCCCATCTGGACACGGGGGAAGGCCTTCTATCTTGTATCTTTTGGCCCATTAGTTCGGATCATATCACATAGCCCGGACGCCCGGGGATACCCTCATCCAGCACTCCCTTAGTAGCCCCTTAACTAGCCTTCAATGACAACGTGTCCGGCGTGCAAATTGTCTTCGGCATTGCAAGGAAGGTTCCTCCTCCGAATACTCCAAAACCGTTGGTCAAAAGAACTATGTTCAGCTCTGTATAATAGTCATAACCCTGAACCATAAGGGCAGAAACACTTAAACAAAATAAACCGTGTCTACTAACAACTCTTTAGGCGAGACATTATGTTCTGGCTTTATTATCATTTCGAACCGTTTTTAGCCTCCTGCTTCGTATTTCGAGGCATGGTCCTCATTGACACGTCTTGTCAAAGCAGAGATCGTGTCCCCTTATTGCAGAATTCTCATCAATACGTGTTTGGGTAATCCAACCATACCGTTTGCATGATCCCTTGGGAATAGGCGAGTTTTAAGGCTCATGGGGGGTTCTTGATATTCACTGCCTTTATAAGAAGATAAGGACCCATCTTTTTACCCCGTACCTTCTTCCTCCTCAGCCCATCCGCCCTCGAGCTCTAGTGCCCGAGTTTGGTCCTTCCCGTCCCCAAAATATACTCCAGCCATGTCCTGATCTGGCGCTCAGGGCAAGTGGATGGCCTCCTCCTAAACGGCGGGGAACATCAAGGAACTCCGGGAAGCGGGGTACTTGGTCGTGGAAATCGCCCACTGGCTTCCTAGCAAAAAGCATATCATCCACACTCCGGAGCCTAATGAGAGGGTAGTATTTATCCCCCACTTTCTTCGCGGACTAGGGTTTCCTCTCCACCCTTTTGTCTGTGGGCTCATGTTCTACTACGAGCTAGAGTTTCATGATCTAGCGCCAAATTCCTTCCTCCACATCTCGGTGTTCATCGTCGTGTGTGAGGAGTTTCTCCGCACCCCCCCCCCCCCCACTTCGGATTATAGTTCAAGGTCTTCAATGTGAAGCTGAAAGTGGTCGATGGTCAACACGCGGAGTGCGGCGGCGCCATGGTGAGTATGCTCCCTAATGTCACTTGGCCCCTGGGGGCCTTCGTGGAGACCGTGAAGGGATGGCAACTGGAGTGGTTCTATCTCACAGAGCCTCGTGATGCCACGTCGGCTGCCGCTCCTGAGTTCAAATCTGGGCCTGCAATGCGGCTCACTTCATGGGTTAAAAACGGCCTGGACTGGGCATCGTCCGACAAGGTGATGACGCTGCAAAAGCGCGTCAAGGGCGCGATAGAGAAGAACACCAGCCTCGCCGACGTGATCCAGGTGATGCTTTTTCGTTGGATTGTCCCCTGCCAGTGCCGGACTCTCCATATGTGGTAGTTCAATCCGGCCGGCCCTCGAACCCTCCAGCGATTCTTCGGGACGATGCAGGAAGAAATCTGGAAGCTGCTATTCAAGGCCCAGAAGTCGTGGCCGGGAACGACCGAGGACCTCAGCCTCGACTGCGCTCACCCGGCCACTCCAGTAAGTTTTCAGATTTCCAAACATTACCTCTACTTGTAGATTCGAGGAGTATGCTAAGGCTTCCTTTTCTTCTTCAGGTCTGGATGAGGAAAGCAAAGTGGATCAAATGTCCGACTCCGCTGCCCGAAGACCCAGCTATCCCTTTGTGTCGTGGTTTTGTCACGGCAGATGTCCTCCCGAAAGGACTTAGTGGTGGAGCCATCGCTACGGGTTAACTTAAAGGGGTTAAAGCAGACAAGGGACGCAAGAGAGTTTTATACTAGTTCGGCCCCTTGCGATGAAGGTAAAATCCTACGTCTAGTTGTGATGGAATTGATGGGGTTTCGATGACCAGGGAGCGAATACGCTTTTCCTGAGTCTTGAGTTGTTCTGTTCTTTTGAACCGCTGCTGGGTCGCTCCTTATATACATGGGTTGACGCCCGTCGGTTTATAGAGTCCCGAGGCCGGCTCATAAACGTGTCTGTCTCGGTCTCCGCTCTTTCTTCCTTACAATGCAAGTTACATATCAATGCCGGTTTATAGCTACAGGCCTTAAACCGGTTCTGGGCCCTGGGCCTTTACACGTCTCTCCTCTCGCCTTCATGGGCTTCAAGTATAATGAACTACTGATGAAGTTAACTCCGCCTCTCCTGGCCGGTTTACGCCAAAGAGTAATATCCCCAACATTAGGCCCTGCATCGATTTGAACTGGTTCATGTCAGTCCTCAAGAAAACTTCGTCTTCAACATCTTCACGAAATTTTGTAAACCGCCGTGACGTCATGTTCCCAGGCCGTGGTAACCCGTCGTGATGTCATCCGTTATTAAAAACTAAGTATGACACATCTTCATTAATGGGTCTCCGACAATCGAGGCGACAGCTCTGCCTTATTTCAAAATTTCTGGCTCCTCGATTTTCGCGCGTGACACTTATCCCTTGCCTTTATAAATAGGGCCGAGGGGTCATTTTCACCTTTCCCCCTCGTGCCTCTTCGCGTCATCGTCTTCCTCGTGCCGCTCAACCTCTGGAGCTCTGCCGCCGCCATCGGTCGTCGCCTCTGCTTCAACTCTGGCCACTGCATCACCCTGAACGCACCAGAGAATTGTGGTGCGTCCCCGCTCCTTCATCATCACTTGTAAGCTTTCTACTCTGCTGCCATAGATTTGTTCTAGGGTTTCGGTGTTCTTCGGTGTTCGTCAGTGTTCACTGCTTGCGTAGTAACCTTTTGATCCAAACCTTGATGTTCATCCTGTTCAATGATAGTCGTAGCTCTCCTTTTCCATCTAATGCACCTTGTTAAAATAGAAGATCCCATCTGAACCTTCATCCACTGCTTCGGCACTACTTGTTAGGTCTGAATATATTTCTCTTTTCTGATATATGGTAGATCCAAAGGTATACTGCCAATTTGTGAAACCTATTTGTCCTTCACTTACACATCTGTAGATTTGCATCTTCAATGTCAGACTAGGCGGTTTAACTTTGAAAGAATGATGACCCGGTATATACCATTAGTCCCCTTGTTGAACCGCCAATGTACTTACACTTATAGCATTTATTTAGTAAATTCCGGTTTAGGATTACCAACTCCGGTTTAGCAACATGCTTATATCCTTGAGCCGCCACATAGTTGTCCACTATAATTCTTAAACCGGTAATTGTCATGTTGTAGATCATTCATTGCCATGGCCAAGCAAGTGTATTAATGCAACTGGGTTTCTTCTCGAGTAACAGAGGAACAATTAGACAACCTTGTCAAAACGGGCGCTTTGACCCAGAAAGATATCATTCACTGGAGGGTCCCTGGCCCGGAATGTCCTCCTACACCCAAGGACGGAGAGGTTGTTGTATTTGCTGATCACTTAGGCCGGGGTTTCAACCCTCCCGGTTAAAGAAATTTCCGGGATGTACTGGCCAGCTTTCAACTGCGCCCACAAGACATCGGTCCTAACTCGGTGACCAATATCTGCAACTCCCAAGTTTTTTGTGAGGTTTATCTTCAAGTGGAACCCATACTAGAACTATTCAGGGATTTCTTTCACCTAAACCATCGCACGGAATTAAAAGACGGACCCAACATAGAATTGGGTGGAATGGCGGTTCAGAAGAGAAAAGAAGTCACCTTTCCTCATCCCAGTCTCCACATTCACCCCAAAGAATGGAACCAGACCTGGTTTTATTGCAAGGACACGTCTCCAGCTGATGAAAATCCCTTGCCGGGTTACTGTCCTGAATGTCTGAGCAATACACATCCTCTACCTCAAAGACTAACCACCAAAGAAAGGGCCAAATATGCTCCTCAACATCAAAGCTCAGGGCCTTTATGGCTAACGGTTTGACAGGAGTTGATCTTGCGCGCTGCTTGATAAGCTGGAGCGTTTTGCCCTTAAGCCGGTGCCCCGGTTTCATGTGTGAGTATACTGGGAACTTGAAGGATGCTCCACGGCACATTGATATTCAGCTTACAGATGACGAAGTCACTGAAGCTGTAAAAAAGATGCTGAATGAACCAGAGGATATCTGTGCCCAAACCGGACTACTCCCTTTCTGCACCACCAACAGTCCTCCAGCTATAAGAATCATATAACTTGTTTATCTGAAATTGCTTCTGTCCCAACATTCTCTGAAAGTGTGATTATTTTCTTGACAGGGCGATGATCACACTTCTCATTCATCCTCTGGCGAGTCGTCTGCCACAAAACTTCCACCGCTTAAAACAGTGCTTGGTTGAGCCATACTCTTACTTATGTTCTTGACGTTTTACTTAATATATGTTGTACTGATCCTTCTTTTTATTTTCTCAGAGCCAAGCCTGCACTCAAAGAAAAAGGCTCGTCTGAATAAACCGGATGAGGAAGACACACCGCTGAACTGGAGAAAATTAGAGATCCTGAAGAGGCCAATATTGATGATATGTTGAATGATCCACCGCCTCAAGAACATGACTTCGTTGCTGAGCAGGCAGAAATTGATTCCACCGGCCATGCCAACCAGCCAACAAGCCCCATCTGGACTGACAATCCGGTCAGTCCAGCAAAAAATGCTGACAAACCGGCAACTCTAGTACGAGCTACTGAGGAGAAAGACGATGACGTTTTGATTACTGGCATTGGCCATATAGACCCAGGAAATCCTGTGGCTTTGTCAAGGCACACTGCCAAAGAGGAATTTTCTGCAATTGGCAAAGGCAAATGGAATGCCGATCTGTCCACTTACGCTCATCTGAATGCTCAGGATCTTCATTCCGGCTATCTGAACCGTCTATATACTAGTCGTGACTATGAAGCCGGCTTGGTGAATATGATGAAGGAACGATATGAGGTAATTTCATAAGTGTTGTTCCCTTATTTTTTTAACTGCAGCTTATCAAACTCTAGTAGCCCCCAAGTGATGGTTTAAGATATCAATGTAAACCGGGACTTAGTAAAACATTTATGCTTTGCATCTGAACTTCACTGAAGTAGCCCCCAAGTGCCGGTTTAACTTTATAAAGATGAACCGGGACTTTGTATAAGAAACTCCCGTATCAGCATTTGTTGAGCAAATATCCATTAGCCCCCAAGTGCCAAGTTGAATACTTGTATTATGCTTGGGACTTGTAGAAAATGTATGATGAAGAGCAAATATGCATTAGCCCCCAAGTACCAAGGGCATAACTTGTTATGGGCTTGGTACTTCATGTATGTACTGTCACCTCACCATATTACCGTCTCTTTGTAGGCTGAGCTGAGCAAGAAAGAGAGCCAAACCGATGATCTCCAGGAGAACCTTAAATTGCAAAAAGCTGAAACCTCCAAGGCGAAGGAAGAGTTGACCAGCACTCTAGGCGCTATGGAGAAACTTAAAGAAGGCTTCAACAAGGAACAGACGGACTGGGAAAGTGAAAAAACCGATTTGATCAAAAGGGATGAGAAAGCAGAAGCCGCTCTTAAACCGGTGGTTGATGAACTAACCAACTGTAACGCCCTCGATGCGGCTATATCTCCCACGTGTCGAGGCACGACTTAGAGGCATAACCGCATTGAAAGCAATGTCGCAAGTGAGGTAATCTTCACACAACCCATGTAATAAATAAGGGAAAGAGATACATAGTTGGCTTACAATCGCCACTTCACACAAGACATAAATAAACATCCATCATTCGTAGTACACTCAAGGTCCGACTACGGAACCAAAATAAAAGAAGATACCCCAAATGCTAACACAGATCCCCGATCGTCCCAACTGGGCACCACTACTGATCATCGTGAAAAGACACATAGTAACGACCACGTTCCTCGTCGAACTCCCACTTGAGCTCGGTGGAATCATCTCGCACCGCATCGCCGGAACTCGCAACTGTTTTGGAAGTATCTGTGAGTCACGGGGACTCAGCAATCTCACACCCGCGAGATCAAGACTATTTAAGCTTAAAGGAAGGACAGAGTAGTAGGGTGGAGCTGCAGCAAGCGACTAGCATATGTGGTGGCTACTTCGCGAAAGAGAGCGAGAAGAGGAGCAAAGCACGGTCGTGAAGCTAGTAGCGATCAAGAAGTGATCCTGAACTACTTACGTCAGACATAACTCCAACATCAGTGTTCACTTCCCGGACTCCGCCGAGAAGAGACCATCACGGTTACACACGCTGATTGATGTGTATTTTAATTGAGGTCAACTTCGGGTTTTCTACAACCGGACATTAACAAATTCCCATCTGCCTCATAAATCATGGGCACGGCTTTCGAAAGATATTACCCTCGCAGGGTGTCCCAACTTAGCCCATTATAAGCTCTCACGGTCAACGAAGGATATTCCTTCTACCGGGAAGACCCGATCAATCTCGGAATCCCGGACTACAAGACATTTCGACAAAGAATAAAACAAGACCAAAGAAGTCGCCCGAATGTGCCGACAAATCCCGATAGGAGCTGCACATATCTCGTTCTCAGGGCACACCGGATGAGCCAGACGTCGGGTTGGCATAAACCCTGGATTGCCCAGGGGGCGCCGGACATCGCTCAAGTTGGACCAGCAATCGAAGGAGAACTGGCCCGGGGGTTAAAATAAAGATGACCCTCGGGCTCGCGAAAACCCGGGGGAAAAAGGCTTAGGTGGCAAATGGTAAAACCAAAGTTGGGCCTTCTTTGGAGGAGTCTTATTCAAAGCGAATCATCAAGGGGTCCCATAAATCACCCAACCGTAAGGAACGCGAAATCAAGGAACATAACACCGGTATGACGGAAACTAGGTGGCAAGAGTGGAACAAAACACCGTGCATAAGGCCGAGCCTTCCACCCTTTACCAAGTATATAGATGTATTAATTATAGCAGATATATATTGTGATATCCCCAACAAGTAAACATGTTCCAACAGGGAACAACATCTCCATGTTCCAACAAGGAACAAACTTCAACTTCACCTGCAACTAGCAACGCTTATAAGAGGGGCTGAGCAAAGCGGTAACATAGCCAATCAACGGTTTGCTAGGAAAAGGATGGTTAGGGCTGACATGGCAATATGGGTGGCATGATATAGCAAGTGGTAGGCATGGCAGCATAGGCATAGCAAAGAGCGAGCATCTAGCATAGCAAAGATAGAAGTGATTTCGAGGGTATGATCATCTTGCTCGCAATGTTCTCGAGTTGTCGAAAGCCCTGATCCTCGAAAACGTTCTCAACAGGTTCCTCGTTCACGCACTCATCTCCGGCTCTACCCAAAGCAACAACACAAACAAGGAACCACAATAAATCACGGTGCGATGCACAATCAACATGATGCAACAATCATGACATGATATGTGGGAAGTGATATGCAATGCGTATGTGCGCTCCGGAAGGTAAATGAGAAACTAGGCATCATCTTGGCAAACCAAGCATGCCAACGGAAAGGCGAGATGATTCCGGTAGAAATCGATATAGAGATCACCGGAAACGGATGCACGGGTTGGATATGGCGAGCAAAACAAGAATGGTGAGAAACCTATAATAACAGCATGAGGAACAAAGCCATGCACGTGTGCAAACTACCTCATAGCATAAATCAAATAAATATGCCCATGAAAGACAACACATAACCATGATGCAAAAAGACATGATCACAAACTTGCTCAAATGCAGAAACTAATGCCACCACTGAGTTGGTGGGATTTTTCTACCCCAAAAACATATATAATATGTTAGGGTTGCAGCATAGAAATCATCACAAATGCACTAAGTCATAACCTGCCTAAAAGGGAAGTTAACAGAAATGGCAAATTCCAGATTTGGAAATGTCCGTAAATGGACTTGCCTAAAAATGTAAAAGGAAACAAAGCTGGAAATGGAAACGTGGGTAAGGAAAAAAATATGCATATGGAGGAGGGCGCTGAGAGGTCGACATGGTGGCCCCATCACATAGGGACAAGTGGTATAGCAGCTTAAAAAGGGGGGAAGAAAACCAGCCTCGGGTGGAATCGAACCCGGGTCTCCTCGGTGGAATTCTGCCCCTGCTACCACTGGGCTGGATGGCGGCGATCGACAGAGAAAGGCCTCGCCCCTTAACTATCAAGCTACTGCTGAAGAGACGAACCGAAGAATGTAAAGAAAACAAAATTAAAAGGGGCGCGCTGGGATTCGAACCTGTGTCGCCATGTGAGAGAGCGGGGTCAACCACTTCGGCCAGGCTAGGGGAGTCGGTAGGATCCGGGACGCTGCCTACTTGACCAAAACTGCCAGGCCCTACTCGAGGCGTAGACAACGAACGACGACGCCGGCGAGGCAACGGCGGTTAGGGGTTTCGGCGCCGCATAAACCGGGTACGCACGAGAGGGCACCACAGAGCAAGAAGGGACAAGCCCGAAGGGATAGCGGCATACACGCCGCTGCCAAGACAACTCTGAACCTAAACTACTACGAACATGCCGGAGCACGCCGGGCACGACACCTAACATGGATCGGACCCTACTTACGGGATCTAACGACGGCAAGAAGGAGCAGGGAGGAATGGTCTTAAACCTCCTTACAATAGGACACGGAATCTGCGACGGAGACTGTCTGACGGCGACGAGATCGAAGCTCAAGATTCGCCGCACCGACCGAGAAGAAGACCGGCAGGGCGTCGACGAACTTGGCGATCCGGCCTCAGAGTCGACGCCGTGGGACGAAGACGACGACGAGGAAGAAGATGGACAGGTACGGATGGTTGGGGTGGCCGGAGAGCACGCCATGGCGAGGCACGCCTCAGATGCGCTGACCGAAAGCGGGCGGCGACCGGTGGTTCCCTTTACTCGGGCGGCGGGCGAGAGGGAGAGGGAAACCCTAGGGTTCGGCTTGACGCGGAGAGGGGATAAGTAGAGGGCTAGGTGGCGAGGACGAGCTCGTGCTCTCCGTGCTCGGGGTCCCCATGGCGATGGCGAGAGGAAGAGGGAAAGGTGGGTGAGAGGCGCAGCGACGACGCTGCCAGGCGGGCCCGGCGCTGCCACGTGGACGGGCGCTAGCGGGGGTAAGGGGAGCTGCGGGTGCGCGAAGGCAGGAGGAGGGAGCGAGCGGGCTGGCGCGCCTCACCGGGCTGCGGGCCGAGGGGAGCCGGGCCGGCTTGAGTGGCCGGGCCTGTGGGGAGGTGTAGCTGGGCTGCCACTGCCGCTGCCAAGCCTCTTCTTCTCTTTTTCAAATCATAAAGAAGAGAAAAGAAAGAACAGAAAGAAATGAAAAGAGTTGGAGAGAAAGGAAAATATCCCCAAACTCCTGGAATTCTCCACTATTTAAATAAATTGTAATGGACATTTTTAAAGGTAGAAAAATAATGCAAGTTTGGAAATATTTCAAACTTGTGCCATTTTTGAACCTGACCATAACAACTTCAAATGAGGAGATATTTGGCAGAGAGGTTTAGTGCAAAGAGCAAGATTAGCAGAGAGAAGATGAACATTAATTGATAAAGGAAATTATAGCACTTGCTAAGGAAAGGAGTAGAGGGAAAAAGGAGATGGTAATGCAAATAAGAATGGCACATGCAACCACATGACATGTGAGAGATCACCACAAACACATGATGAGAATGGAATGCAAGATGACAAGAGACACAAATGCAATATGGTAAAAGAGCAAAACAAAGGAAAAGAGAAAAACCCACATAACCAAACAACATGAAGCCAAGCATGACAAAACTCACAAGAAATAGGATGAGGTCAAATTGATATATTGCCCAAAAGGGGAAGTTTACATCCAGGGTGTTACAACACTCCACCACTACAAGAGGATCTCGTCCCGAGATCTAGGACTGAAAGAACTCCGGATATTCAGAACGGAGGTGATCCTCGCCCCCTGTGTAGCTTCTCGGTCGGAATGGTGTGACCACTTCACTTTCGTGAATTTGATTGACTTGTTGCGAGTCTTGCGCTTCCGGTTTCTTCAAGAATAGCAACGGGTGCTCATGATAAGAGAGATCTTCTTGAAGGTCAATCTCTTGAAGTTGATAGTGCGCTCAGAGTCTTGAAGCACTTGCGGTTGTGACACGTGAAACACATCGTGCACGCTTGCAAAGTTGGATGGAAGCTCAAGTTGATAGGCGAGATCGCCTCTTTTCCCAATGATCTTGAAAGGACCCACGTATCTAGGGGCAAGCTTCCCTTTGATACCGGGCGACGAGTGCCTTTCATTGGAGAGACGCGAGGTAGACATGGTCTCCGATTTCAAAAGTCACATCACGGTGCTTATCATCATAATAGCTCTTCCGGGCGCGATTATGCTGCTTTGAGATTCTCACGAATGACCTTGCACATTTCTTCTGCTTCTGTGATCAAGTCATTGCCAAGAAGTTGGCGTTCACCTGTCTCGGACCAATTGAGAGGAGTACGACACTTTCTGCCATAGAGAATTTCGAATGGGGCCTTGCCCGAACTCGCTTGGAAGCTGTTGTTGTAGGAGAACTCGGCATATGGAAGACAATCTTCCCACTTCATACCGAAAGAAATGACACAAGCCCTGAGCATATCTTCAAGGATTTGATTAACTCGCTCAACTTGGCCACTTGTTTGAGGATGGAAAGCTGTGCTGAAACGAATGTTGGTGCCTATGGCCTTCTGAAAAGAATCCCAAAACTTGGAGGTAAAGATGCTGCCACGGTCTGAAGAGATCACTTGTGGAATGCCGTGCAAGGAGACAATCCTGGAGGTGTATAGCTCGCCAACCGAGCTGCAGTGATGGATTCTTTGATAGGAAGAAAATGAGCCACTTTAGTCAGCTTTGTCAATGACAACGAAGATAGCATCATTTCCACGCTTGGACTTTGGAAAGCCACCATAAGTCCATTTCAATATGATCAAACTTCCATTCGTGAATAGCAAGAGGTTGAAGGAGACCAGCTGGTCTTTGGTGTTCTCGCTTTCACTCTTCTCGCAGACATCACACTCATTCACGAATTGAGCAATTTCTCGCTTCATTCGAGTCCACCAATATGATCGCTTGAGGTCCCGTACATCTTCGCATTTCCGTGATGAATGGATAGAAGCGAATTGTGAGCCTCGCTCATAATGACTTTTCGCAGATCACCCTTTAGGAACCACAATCCGGTCCTCAAAGAACAGAGTGTCTCTGCTATCAACGTGGAAGCACTTGTACTTGAAATGCCCTTGTCGATACCACGCTTTCACCTTTTCACCATGGTATCCGAAGTTGAGCCTCACGAATCTGATCTTCCAAAGTAGGAGAGACTATGAGGTTGGCAAGAAAGCCTTGAGGAACAACTTGAAGATTCAGCCACGGAACGCTTCACAAAGATCCGCCGAAAGGGCTTGAGGATTAGACTGCTGCAGTAAGCCTTCCCGCTCAAAGCATCTCGCAATGACATTGGCCTTGCCCGGAGTATATTCAATACTTGGGTTGTACTCTTGAATCATTTCGACCCATCGAAGTCCGCTCGAGGTTGAGGTTGGGCTGAGTGAAAATGTACTTGAGACTCTTGTGATCGGTGAAAATGTCCACTTTCCTTCCCAACAAGAGATGTCTCCAAGTAATCAATGCATGGACAACTGCCGCCAACTCAAGATCGTGAGTGGGGTAGTTCTTTTCGTTGGGCTTCAACTGGCGAGAGGTATAAGCCACAACTCTCTTCTCTTGCATTAACACAAAGACCGAGACCTTGAAGAGAAGCATCACGTAAAACTTCAATGGCTTGGATTCATCAGAGGAGTCAAGACAGGAGCTGTGACGAAGTTTCTCTTTGAGGGTATTGAAAGCAACGCCACACTCAGAGACCGTATATACTTCACATGCTTCGAGGAGGTTGGAAAGAGGCTTTGCAATCTTGGAGAAGTTCTCAACGAATCTTCGCAATAGCTTGCAAGACCAAGAAAGCTGGAGCTGCTTGACATTCCGAGGAGGTTCCCAATTCACAATTGCGGACACCTTCTCGGATTAACAGCGATGCCCTTGGCGGAGATGATATGACCAAGATAAAGCACTTCATCAAGCCAAAATTCACATTTGGAGAACTTCGTGATAGAATTGATACTCTCTCGAGCGTGTCTAGCACCAATCGCAAATGTTTGGCATGATCCTTCTTATTCTTGGAGAAGACCAAAATATCATCAAGATAGACCAAGACGAATTCATTGGTGTAGGGATTGAATATGAAGTTCATCATCCGAGAGAAAGTTGGAGGAGCATTGACAAGGCCGAAAGACATGACAAGATATTCATAAGAACCAAAGCTTGTTCTCAATGCTGTCTTGGGAATATCTTGTTCACGTAATGCGAATCTGATGATACCCCATACGAAGGTCAAGCTTGGAGAACATCAGAGCACCTTTGAGTTGCTCGAAAAGCTCATTGATGTTGGGAAGTGGATACTTGTTTTGATTGTCTTCTTATTCAATGGACGGTAATCGACGCAAAGTCGGTCCGCGCCATCCTTCTTCCGACAAAAAGAACACCACAACCCCAAGGAGATGAACTCGTCTCGATCAAACCAGACGCTCTTGTTCATCGAGCTGCTTCTTCAATTCCTCAGCTCATCAGGTCCAAGCTTGTATGGACGCTTGCAAACGGGTTCAAAGGCCGTGCTCAAGATCAATAACAAACTCAATCGGCCGATGAGGAGGCATACCCGAAGCTCTTCCGGAAAGACATCTTGGTACTCACAAACGACCGAATCGAGAGATGGCATTCAGTTCGCCTCTTCTCATTGAGAGAAAACAACCGAATGGTTTCATCACGAAGCGGCATAGATGATCACATCATTAGAAGAATGAGTCAATTGAATTTCCCTCGGCAGCACAATCAAGCCGAGCTTTGTGCCGAGAAAGCCACCCATCCCGAGAATAAGATCAATATCCGAGTCACCAAGAACAATTGGTTTAGCCGTAAATCTATAATCGCCCATCTTGATAGAAACATCCGAACCATGGAGCTTGCATGCATGAATTTACCCGAGAGACAACCGATAGTGGTTTAGGCAAATCTTGAAAACCAACTCATGCTTAGATGCAAAAGGTCTTGAAATGAAAGAATGCGATGCACCAAGATCAAATAAGACTTTTGGCAGAATATCATTAATCGAAGATTACCCATTATCACATCAAGATTCCTCCGCTTGAGCTGCATTCATCATATTCACCTTGCGCACTTTGGATTATGCTTGACCACCGCATTGCTGGAAGATTTCACAGAGGAGGAGGCGGAAGGCGCCTGGTTGAAGCATTTGTTCGCATAGTGACCTTTCTGCCGACATTTGTTGCAAGTCACCTCGCAGAGCGGACGGTGGTAAGGAGCACTTGACCTTGGAGCTTGAGAATTAGACTTGTTCTCGATATCTTGGGTTGGGTGGTGGGAAGATCCACGGCCACCGAAGTTCTTCTCACGATAAGGCCGACGGAACGGAGGAGGAGGAAGGTAAAACTTCGCCGCTTAGCTGCCACTTGAGAGGAAGAAGAAGACTGAACTGCATCCCCGATTCTCTTCTTAGAAGCCTCACATTTGAGCTGGGCAGCTTCTTGTTTCAAAGTGCCATGTTGTAGAAATCATCATACTTAATCGCTCAAAAAGCACAAGAGCTAATTGCAGATCTTCTCTCGCACCACCTCTCAATTGATAGATCATACTCCTTTCATCGTGCACGCCTTGCTTAGCAAAACGAGCAAGCTTCTCGAACTGGATATTGTATTGATAGATGCACATGGTGCCTTGCTTGAGATTGCGGAACTCCTCACGCTTGCTCTCAACAACACTTTTCGAATGTGATGAGCTCAAATCACGGGCGAACTCATCCTGTAATGACACGACCTCCTCCGAATCTTTGTATTGTCGAACCACTCAAAGCAGCTTGATCCTTGAGTTGAAATGATGCAAACTTGACAAAGTCCTCAGTCCGACATTGCTACAACAAAGTGCTTGCAGATATCCACTAACCAATCGTCACCGTCAGGCCTCAAACACGTAAACCGAAAGACTTCGCTGATTAGCAAGAAACCGATCGAGAGTAGCAAAGTGTGGTTGATTGTTGCCTTGACCTTGATTGCCTTGATTGCCTTGCCCCCGAAAGTAATGCTTCTTGCAAGAGCTGCAAAATCATCTCGAGCATTGGCATTGGTGGCTGCCATGATAGCTTGCCGTGCCTCTCTCAAGGCGGAGGTGGAGGTGGAGGTGGAGGGTTCGACCGATCCCCATCATTGCGATCCGGATTCGTACGCTACGGAGCCATCCTCAAGAGGGTGACATCCGCTACCCTTTGATAGACAAATTGATAAGTAGAATCAACGGATAGAAATTGCAACATATAGTCTTCCCAATAAACATTCGAACAAGAATGAACGTAATGAATTCCAAAGATAATCATCACACGCCCAATAAGGTGAGAAGCCACTTAGATAAGGATATGGAAACAACAACTGTCTTAGAAACAATTCGAATATCGCAATCGAAAACAAAAGGTTGGCTACTAGAATGAGCCGAACAAACACATGATGTAGATTTCGCCTAAAGTGTTCGTGGTGGGGCCCACACGGCACGACGATAGCTGTCATTCACGAATGACTAACAAGACGCCCCCGAATCAGCATAGCCAAGGATTCTTTAAGACGCCTCGCGACCAATCAGAATCGACCGTGAATGGGCGGACCACTAAACTTTGAACCCCAATCTCAAATCATACATCCGCTTGGAAAGAATATCCCGTGGCTACTAGAATTCCCACCTATAAACTCCCGAAACTTTCTGGTTATGCAATCTGGTGTTGGGGATACAGGGACACAAAATATATCACCCAAACTAACAATACCTAGATCCAGTGTATCCATCCGTCAACACATAACCAAGAAATCCTCGGAAATCGTGGTACCTCGACCTTCAAAAACATCCGTTATGCAAGTCATGGCAATACTCCCCGCACTCGCCACAAGATCGGGCTATCAGGGTTATCTCACCAACAACTGCACAAAAGAGATTTCGATGTCGGCAAAACTCGTGTATTCCAGAATCGCAACGATAAAATTGTGACGACAACACCTCGGAGCTCAACTCCCCGGGACACTGCCACAACCCCTAAATGTCAGGAGGCACCAAGAACAATGTTCTCGTCACAAAACCATCGGAACGATTCCAAGATACCCACGTGATCCTAAAAAAAATTTTAGTGAAAATTGAGGAGAGAAGAGTCAAAACTCTACGTCAGGATGCCTCACAGAGCGATGAAGGGACTGAGGAGTAAAAAGAATCCTACTCTCCGATATATATAATCCTAAGACTCAAAACATTTTTCCATTCTAGACTCAACAACGCCAAAGAAACAATCAAGTAGGGGCTCCTAAGTCGGAAGGCTCGATTACCAACTTGTAACGCCCTCGATGCGGCTATATCTCCCACGTGTCGAGGCACGACTTAGAGGCATAACCGCATTGAAAGCAATGTCGCAAGTGAGGTAATCTTCACACAACCCATGTAATAAATAAGGGAAAGAGATACATAGTTGGCTTACAATCGCCACTTCACACAAGACATAAATAAACATCCATCATTCGTAGTACACTCAAGGTCCGACTACGGAACCAAAATAAAAGAAGATACCCCAAATGCTAACACAGATCCCCGATCGTCCCAACTGGGCACCACTACTGATCATCAGGAAAAGACACATAGTAACGACCACGTTCCTCGTCGAACTCCCACTTGAGCTCGGTGGAATCATCTGACCGCATCGCCGGAACTCGCAACTGTTTTGGAAGTATCTGTGAGTCACGGAGACTCAAAGAATCTCACACCCGCGAGATCAAGACTATTTAAGCTTAAAGGAAGGACAGAGTAGTAGGGTGGAGCTGCAGCAAGTTTACTAGCATATGTGGTGGCTACTTCAAAGAGAGCGAGAAGAGGAGCAAAGCACGGTCGTGAAGCTAGTAGCGATCAAGAAGCGATCCTGAACTACTTACGCCGACATAACTCCAACATCCGTGTTCACTTCCCGACCACCGAGAAGAGACCATCACGGTTACACACGCCGTTGATGTGTATTTTAATTGAGGTCAACTTCGGGTTTTCTACAACCGACATTAACAAATTCCCATCTCGCCTCATAACCGCAGGCACGGCTTTCGAAGATATTACCCTGCAGGGTGTCCCAACTTAGCCCATTATAAGCTCTCACGGTCAACGAAGGATATTCCTTCTACCGAAGACCCGATCAATCTCGGAATCCCGGACTACAAGACATTTCGACAAAGAATAAAACAAGACCAGCAAAGCCGCCCGAATGTGCCGACAAATCCCGATAGGAGCTGCACATATCTCGCTCGTGGCACACCGGATGAGCCAGACGTCGGGTTGGCATAAACCCTGGATTGCCCTGTGGGGCGCCGGACATCGCTCAAGTTGGACCAGCAATCGAAGGAGAACTGCCCGGGGTTAAAATAAAGATGACCCTCGGGCTCGCGAAACCCGGGGAAAAGGCTTAGGTGGCAAATGGTAAAACCAAAGTTGGGCCTTGCCGGAGGAGTCTTATTCAAAGCGAATCGTCAAGGGGGTCCCATAAATCACCCAACCGTAAGGAACGCGAAATCAAGGAACATAACACCAGTATGACGGAAACTAGGGTGGCAAGAGTGGAACAAAACACCAGGCATAAGGCCGAGCCTTCCACCCTTTACCAAGTATATAGATGTATTAATTATAGCAGATATATATTGTGATATCCCCAACAAGTAAACATGTTCCAACAGGGAACAACATCTCCATGTTCCAACAAGGAACAAACTTCAACTTCACCTGCAACTAGCAACGCTATAAGAGGGGCTGAGCAAAGCGGTAACATAGCCAATCAACGGTTTGCTAGGAAAAGGATGGTTAGGGGCTGACATGGCAATATGGGTGGCATGATATAGCAAGTGGTTTGCATGGCAGCATAGGCATAGCAAAGAGCGAGCATCTAGCATAGCAAAGATAGAAGTGATTTCGAGGGTATGATCATCTTGCCTGCAATGTTCTCAGAGTTGTCGAAAAGCCCCGATCCTCGAAAAACGCTCTCAACAGGTTCCTCGCTCACGTACTCATCTCCGGCTCTACCCAAAGCAACAACACAAACAAGGAACCACAATAAATCACGGTGCGATGCACAATCAACATGATGCAACAATCATGACATGATATGTGGGAAGTGATATGCAATGCGATAAAAGCGCTCCGGAAGGTAAATGAGAAACTAGGCATCATCTTGGCAAACCAAGCATGCCAACGGAAAGGCGAGATGATTCCGGTAGAAATCGATATAGAGATCACCGGAAACGGATGCACGGGTTGGATATGGCGAGCAAAACAAGAATGGTGAGAAACCTATAATAACAGCATGAGGAACAAAGCCATGCACGTGTGCAAACTACCTCATAGCATAAATCAAATAAATATGCCCATGAAAGACAACACATAACCATGATGCAAAAAGACATGATCACAAACTTGCTCAAATGCAGAAACTAATGCCACCACTGAGTTGGTGGGATTTTTCTACCCCAAAAACATATATAATATGTTAGGGTTGCAGCATAGAAATCATCACAAATGCACTAAGTCATAACCTGCCTAAAAGGGAAGTTAATGTAAATGGCAAATTCCAGATTTGGAAATGTCCGTAAATGGACTTGCCTAAAATGTAAAAGGAAACAAAGCTGGAAATGGAAACGTGGGGTAAGGAAAAAAAATATGCATATGGAGGAGGGCGCTGAGAGGTCGACATGGTGGCCCCATCATCATAGGGACAAAGTGGTATAGCAGGCTTAAAAGGGGGAAGAAACCAGCCTCGGGTGGAATCGAACCCGGTCTCCTCGGTGGAATTCTGCCCCGCTACCACCGGGCTGGATGGCGATGATCGACAGAGAAAGGCCTCGCCCTTAACTATCAAGCTACTCTGAAGAGACGAACCAAGAATGTAAAGAAAACAAAATTAAAAGGGGCGCGCACAGGATTCAACCTGTGTCGCCGCAGTGAGAGAGAGCTGGGGTCAACCAGCTCGGCTAGGCTAGGGGAGTCGGTAGGATCCGGACGCTGCCTACTTGACCAAAACTGCCAGGCCCTACTCGAGGCAGAGACAACGAATTCCACGACGCCAGCGAGGCAACGGCGGCTATAGGGCTCAAGGCCGCATAAACTGGTACGCACGAGAGGGCACCACAGAGCAAGAAGGGACAAGCCCGAAGGGATAGCGGCATACACGCCGCTGCCAAGACAACTCTGAACCTAAACTACTACGAACATGCCGGAGCACGCCGGCACGACATTTAACATGGATCGGACCCTACTCTACGGGATCTAACGACGGCAAGAAGGAGCAGGGAGGAAGGGGTTATACCTCCTTACCCTAGGACACGGAATCGGCGACGGAGACGGGCCGACGGGCGACGAGATCGAGCTCAAGATTCGCCGCACCGACCGAGAAGAAGACCGGGCAGGCGCCGACGAACTTGGCGATCCGGCCTCAGAGTCGACGCCGTGGGACGAAGACGACGACGAGGAAGAAGATGGACAGGGTACGGATGGTTGGGGTGGCCGGAGAGCACGCCGGGCGAGGCACGCCTCAGATGCGCCGGGACCGAAAGGGCGGCGAATCGGGTGGTTCCCTTTACTCGGCGGCGGGCGTAGAGGGAGAGGGAAACCCTAGGGTTCGCTTGACGCGGAGAGGGATAAGTAGAGGGCTAGGTGGCGAGGACGAGCTCGTGCTCTCCGTGCTCGGGTCCCCCATGGCGATGGCGAGAGGAAGAGGGAAAGGTGGGTGAGAGGCGCAGCGACGACGCCGCTGGGGCCCGGGCGCGCTGCCACGTGGACGGGCGCTTAGCGGGGTAAGGGGAGCTGGGTGCGCGAAGGCAGGAGGAGGGAGCGAGCGGGCTGGCGCGCCTCTCACTGGGCTGCGGGGCTGAGGGGAGCTGGGCCGGCTCGGAGTGGCCGGGGCCCAGGTGGGGAGGTGTAGCTGGGCTGCCACTGCTGCTGCTGCCTCCTCTTCTTTTCTCTTTTTCAAATCAAAAAGAAGAGAAAAGAAAGAACAGAAAGAAATGAAAAGAGTTGGAGAGAAAGGAAAATATCCCCAAACTCCTGGAATTCTCCACTATTTAAATAAATTGTAATGGACATTTTAAAGGTAGAAAATAATGCAAGTTTGGAAATATTTCAAACTTGTGCCATTTTTGAACCTGACCATAACAACTTCAAATGAGGAGATATTTGGCAGAGAGGTTTAGTGCAAAGAGCAAGATTAGCAGAGAGAAGATGAACATTAATTGATAAAGGAAATTATAGCACTTGCTAAGGAAAGGAGTAGAGGGAAAAAGGAGATGGTAATGCAAATAAGAATGGCACATGCAACCACATGACATGTGAGAGATCACCACAAACACATGATGAGAATGGAATGCAAGATGACAAGAGACACAAATGCAATATGGTAAAAGAGCAAAACAAAGGAAAAGAGAAAAACCCACATAACCAAACAACATGAAGCCAAGCATGACAAAACTCACAAGAAATAGGATGAGGTCAAATTGATATATTGCCCAAAAGGGGAAGTTTACATCCAGGGTGTTACACCAACGTAAAACGACAGGTTCATGCCATGACCGCAGGTGTGTTTGGTAAGCATCCTTAACTCCCGATTTGACCATATCCTTTCATGTATCTGCCAGTTTACTAATCCTTGCAATGATACAGGAACTCGTATTGGCCACTTGGGATCTGATGTTCGGAAGAAGTTAAAAGCAGCATATACTCTGATAGAGCAGTTGTATACCGGCGTGCAACGGATCATATATACTGCTTCTCACAACAATCCTCCTCCACCTTGATTAAGGATACCTTAGAAAGGTTATCCATGCTTCCTGCCCGGGTTGACGAACTGAAAAAGTCTGTTGCTGGGATGGGCGCTTTGGCTGCACTGACCTGGGCAAAGGCATGGGTACCTGACTTTGATCCAATTGAAGCGGCTCAAGGTTATCCTAGTTTGAAGGAAGACGGGACAGAATTTGGTGAAGATGGTCTCGAGATCATAAGCCGGGAGGTACGCCCATTGGCTTGTCAACTAGTTGAAGAAGCGGACCTGTCATACTATCAAGCAAACTATGATGACAAGAACAAGCGGGTTGTTGCACCAATCCCCGAAGCTCAGAATCTTATCCCGCCAATCTGTAAGCACACTTATGCCCCTGACATTGAACCATCCACGCTGATAAGTGATGAAGCTGTATTCCAAGCCCTAATCGGGATCGACTGGCAATTGTTGATTTCCAGCCACTGGGTAGAGAAGAAGAAGCTGAACCGGCGCGAGATGACCCGCAACCGTCAGGCCAAGCTGGTGACCAATCATGAACCGGAGGCCGGTTTAGTCTTGGACATGCTGCGACATGTATTTGAGAAAACATTATCCTTTTGGGCACGGGAACGCCTTGTAATCGGATAGTTAATACATTTGGTCTAGTATGCCTTCGTGCATTTTTATCTGCTTGCTCAAACCAACATGTTTATGATATTCATAATCCATAGCCATTTATTTAAACTATTCCTGCAGATAAAAAGCTCAAAGCGCACTGGTGGTTTACCGCCGGGCAGGTCATGATACTCATACATATATATACGACCAAGGTGTATAACCAAGGCGATAAAAGATAACCAAACACAGACATATATGTAATACCTGTGACTTTGAGGCATAAGGTTGGCTAACCAACGTTGTAGTGAGGGGCATGACCCAACTCGTGGAGGAGAAACAACTCCTGTGGACATAAGGCCGGTTTATAGTATAAACCGTTCCAGGTTATGATAAACGCCGGTTTACTCCATACTTCGATTTTGATTGAAAACCAGACCAAGCTGATAGTCTCCGGATGATGATCTGATCGTGTACCGTCAACTTGTAATTGACAGTCGAGCTGGGTTGTTAACGCCGGTTTAAAAAGCAACCAAAAAGTTTTTTTATCAAAAAGAGAACAAAACTCAAACAAAGGCAAATAAAACCATTGTAGGCGAGGCTTTGAGCCAATCAAGAGGTGCGACTATGGTTCGGATACGACCAAGCCCCCAAATGACGTTGTGGCATTACGCCGATCAAGAGGTGTAGCTATGGTTCAGGTTCAACCAAGCCCCCAAGTGATGTTGTGGCATTGCGCCGATCAAGAGGTGTAGCTATGGTCCGGATACGACCAAGCCCCCAAGTGATGATGTGGCATTGCGCTGATCAAGAGGTGTAGCTATGGTTCGGGTTCAACCAAGCCCCCAAGTGATGCTGTGGCATTGCACCGATCAAGAGGTGTAGCTATGGTTCAGATACGACCAAGCCCCCAAGAAATATAACATAAAGCTTTGAGAAGCTCAATCAAGGGGTAAACCGGACGGCGCTTTAAAAACAGAAGCTCCATGTAACCACACATGATGTAAGAAAACAACAGATACCCCGCTTTAGCTGAGGTTCCGGTTATTGTATTGATCATAATATATACATTGTCATAATATGTACATAAGCAGAGCCTATAGCTCAAGTATAGTAGGGCCGAAGATGAGCAATATTCCACGGCCGGTTGGTCTCCTCCTCCGATTTACGTGAGTCTTTGCGCTCTCGAACATCGATTAGGTAGTACGACCCGTTGTGTAGATTCTTGCTGACCACAAAAGGTCCTTCCCAAGGGGGGGATAACTTGTGCATATCCGTCTGATCCTGGATGAGCCGAAGCACCAAATCTCCTTCTTGAAAGGTTCTGGTTCTAACCCGGCGGCTATGATAGCGACGCAGATCTTGCTGATAAATCACCGAACGGGCGGCCGCTATGTCACGCTCCTCATCTAACAGGTCGAGAGCTCTTGCCGTGCCTTCTCATTGTCAGCTTCAACATATGACGCTACACGAGGTGAGTCATGACGGATGTCACTAGGAAGAGCTGCCTCTGCTCCATAAACCATGAAGAACGTTGTGTATCCTGTCGACCTGTTGGGCGTGGTGTTGATGCTCCATAACACTAAAGGTAGCTCCTCAACCCAACAACCCGGCGTCCGCTGTGAAGGAACCATAAGCCGGGGTTTGATGCCTCTCAAGATCTCTTGATTAGCCTCTCTGCTTGACCATCAGACTAGGGTGAGCCACTGATGATACATCAAGCCGGATGTGCTCACGTTGACAGAAATCCTTCATGGCACCATTGTCGGTGATGATGCTATGTGGAAAGCCAAACTGGAAGATCACTTTTTTGATGAATTGAACCGCCGTGGCTGCATCACACTTGCTAACGGGCTCTGCCTCTAACCACTTGTCAACCGCCACCAAAAGGTGGGTCTTCTTGTCTTTGGACCTCTTGAAAGGCCCAACCATATCCAGTCCCCAAGTCGCAAACGACCAAGTGATTGAATCATCCTCAATTCTTGAGCCGGCACATGAGCGCGTCTTGAGAACTTCTAGCAGCCATCACATCTTCTGACCAGATCCTCAGCATCAGCATGAGCGGTTAACCAATAGAAACCTTGACGAAACGCCTTAGCCACCAAAGATTTTGAACCGGCGTGGTGACCACAACCTCCTTCGTGGATCTTGCGCAAAATTTCACAGCCTTCTTCAAGAGATACACAGCGTTGAAACGCCCTGTCACGCTGCAATGATGTAATTCTCCATTGATGATAGTCATGGACTTGGACCGCCGGATTATCTGCTTGGCCAATGTCTCATCCTCTGGTAACTCGCCCCTGTTCATATACGCCAGATAGGGAACCGTCCAATTCGGGATAACATGAAGAGCCGCCACCAACTGAGCTTCCGGATCAGGAACAACCAAAATGCTCTTCACCAGGGAGCTTGACGGACGGGTTATGCAGGACATCCAACAAGACATTAGGTGGAACCGGTTTACATTGAGAAACCAGGCGGCTTAAAGCGTCCGCTGCTTCGTTCTTCCGCCGGTCCACATGATCCACCTGATAACCTTTAAAGTGACCTGCAACAATATCCACCTCACAACGATATGCTGCCATGAGTGGATCCTTGGAATCCCAAGTTCCAGACACCTGTTGAGCTACCAGGTCCGAATCACCAAAGCACTTAACTCAGCTTAGGTTCGTCTCCTTAGCCATCCGAAGACCATGGAGTAAAGCCTCGTACTCAGCTGCATTGTTAGTGCAAGGGAACATTAAATGGAGAACATAACAAAACTTATCACCTCGTGGGGAAGTTAATACGACTCCAGCCCCCGAGCCCTCCAATTGCCTGGACCCATCAAAATGAATAGTCCAATAAGTGTGATCCGGCTTCTCTTCAGGCGCTTGTAGTTCTGTCCAATCGTTGATGAAATCCACTAGTGCTTGAGATTTGATCGTCGTTCGGGGTATATATTTCAACCCATGAGGCCCAAGATCGATAGCCCACTTAGAAATCCGGCTAGTTGCTTCCCTGTTCTGGATTATATCTCCTAAAGGAGCAGAACTAACCATCGTAATGGGATGTCCTTGGAAATATTGCTTGAGCTTCCGTCTTGCCATGAAAACTCCATACACCAACTTCTGCCATTGCGGGTACCTTTGCTTGGACTCAATAAGTACCTCACTGATATAATAAACCGGACGCTGAACCAGATATTCCTTTCCTGCCTCCTTGCGCTCCATCACAATAGCCACGCTAACAGCCCGAGCATTAGCTGCCACATATAGTAACAATGGCTCCTTGTCAACCGGAGCAGCAAGAACCGGCGGGTTAGCTAGCTGCCGCTTTAAATCCTCAAACGCTTCATCTGCGGCAGAGCTCTAGATGAAGTTATCCGTTTTCTTCAGCATCTGATATAAAGGATTGGCCTGCTCGCCAAGGCGGCTAATAAGCCAGCTCAAGCGGCAATCCGGCCTGCCAAACGTTTAACGTCATTGATACACTTCGGTTTAGCCAAGGAGGTGATAGCCTTAATCTTGTCCGGATTAGCTTCAATGCCCCTGTTACACACCAAAAAGCCCAAGAGCTTGCCTGCAGGTACACCAAAAACGCACTTGGCCGGATTAAGCATCATCTTGTAAACCCACAGGTTATCACAGGTTTCCTTCAAGTCATATATCAATGTTTCCTTCTTCCTTGATTTTACCACAATATCATCTACATAGGCGTGAACATTGCGGCCGATTTGTTTGTGGAGGCAATTCTGCACACACCGTTGATAAGTCGCCTGGGCACTCTTGAGCCCAAAGGGCATGGACACATAGCAGAAGGCTCAAAAGGGGGTTATGAAGGCCGTCTTCTCTTGGTCCTTAACTGCCATCTTGATCTGATGATAACCAGAATATGCATCCAAAAAGCTCAAACACTCGCAACCCACCGTAGCATCAATAATTTGATCAATACGGGGGAGAGCAAAAGGATCTGCTAGACAAGCTTTGTTGAGATCTGTGTAGTCCACACACATACGCCAAGTGCCGTTCTTCTTAAGGACCAACAACGGATTAGCCAACCATTCAGGATGGAAAACTTCAACGATAAATCCAGCCGCTAAGACCCTGGCCACTTCTTCTCCAATAGCTTTGCATCTTTCTTCATTGAACCGGCAAAGAAACTGCTTGACCGGTTTATACATAGGATCAATATTAAGTGTGTGCTCAGCAAGTTATCTCGATACACCTGGCATGTCAGAAGGCTTCCATGCAAAGATGTCCCGATTCTCACGGATGAACTCGATGAGCGCGATTTCCTATTTCAGATCCAAGTTAGCGCTGATGCTGAACTTCTTGGATGAATCACTAGGTATGAAGTGAACAAGCTTAGTCTCATCAGCCGATTTAAACATCAAGGCCGGATCATGCTCGGTAGTTGGTTTCTTCAACGAAGTCTTATCTGCTGGATCAACATTGTCCTTGTAAAACTTCAATTCTTCTGTGGCACAAACCGACACAACATACGTCGCATCACCTTTTTCACACTCCAGAGCAATCTTGCGGCTCCCATGTACGGTTATAGTTCCCTTATGACCCGGCATCTTGAGCTGCAGATAGACATAGCAAGGCCGTGCCATAAACTTAGCATAAGCCGGCCGTCCAAACAGGGCGTGATACGGACTTCTGATTTTCACCACTTCAAAGGTCAAAGTTTCTGATCTCGAGTCATGCTCGTCCCCAAAAGCCACCTCCAGAGCTATCTTACCAACAGGATATGCTGATTTACCAGGCACCACACCATGGAACACCGTATTGGATGGTTTAAGATTTTTATCTGTTAACCCCATGCGACGGAAAGTTTCATAGTAAAGGATATTGATACTGCTTCCTCCGTCCATGAGTACCTTGGTGAACTTATAACCTCCCACCTGAGGTGCCACCACCAAGGCAGGATGACCCGGATTGTCAACCCGGTGGGTGATCTTCTCTGCTCCACACAATCGGCTGCTCAGACCAGCGTAGGTAACGGGGCACCGCCGGTTCAATGGAGTTCACTGCCCTCTTATGAAGCTTTTGGTCAAGCTTGTCTAAGCTAGTGGTGAAAACATGATACTGCCCACTATTCAACTGTTTCGGGTTGCTCTGGTAACCCGATTGCTTTCTTCTTCTTGATTGCCACGATGATTGTATCCACCTTGGTTTCCCTGATTACCTTGATTGTTATGTCCACCCTGATTACCATGGAAGCCTGAACCAGAATTTCCTCCACCATAACCCGGCCCATGAGATCTAGGGCCTGAACCGCCACCTAGTTCGTGATCATACCGGAAAGCATTAGAGTTTTTGAACATTGCATGATGTAGCAGTCCTTCCAGAGGTGTGTGGACGGCATCTCCTTCGTCCCATGTTTCGGGCAGGGCTGGTTCAATAAGTAAGATAGGCGGTCTGGGTTAGGACTAGGTGCTCCATCGCGCTGGGGCGGTTTACCCTTGCGTCGTTGGCCCTTGTCCTGTGTGCTGGTATTAGCCACAAAGTCCAAGTTGTGATCCGCTTTACGTTTGTCGCCATTTCCATGACCCGCCGGGTTGTGGTGCTGCCCCTTGGCGTTGCCGCTATTTTTTCCCTTCCCTGCTTTATCATCATCAGACTCGCGATCCTTGGTACTATCAGAGTCGTCATACTTCACTAAAGCAGCCATGAGGGTTCTCATATCATTGCAATGGCGTTTGAGCCGTCCCAACTTCAACTTCAGAGGTTCAAACCGGCAATTGCCTTCCAAGGTCGTAATCACAGTATCTCGCATTGATGCGGTTCGATGAATGCAAAATTTCAATCCGGCGCACCCATCGGGTTGTTGACTCTCCTTCCTCCTGGACACAGGCAGCTAAGTCCACAATCGACATAGGTTGCTTACACGTATCCTTGAAATTCTGGATAAACCGGGTTCTTAACTCGGCCCATGACCTGATAGAATTCACCGGTAAATTCTTTAGCCAAGTACGGTCCGTCCCTTCCAACATCATGGTAAAATACTTTGCACATGCCACATCATCCACATCCAGCATCTCTATGGCCATCTCATAACTTTCAATCCATGTCTCAGGGGATAAATCGGTAGCGTAATTCGGCACCTTGCGCGGGCCTTTGAAATCCTTGGGCAGGCGCATGTTGTGCAACGCTGGTACGAGACATGGCACCCCCAAGGAACTAGATGTGACACCTGGCTCTACTAATGTGATTGGACGAACCAGAGCAAGATGGCGGGCTTCATGCTGCGCCGCTAACTCGGCCTCCCTGTGAGCTCGAGCCCGGTCCACTACCTCCTGAGCATCACCAGCGCCCTCTGCCGGATTGTCGCCACGGGGCGGTTCATGATTCTGCGCATTGCTTGATACGGCCGGTTCATCCACACGCCTGCTGTAACTCCGGCTTGGACGGGGGGTGGAATGAATTCAATCACGACTGTATGAATAAGCCTCCTGTTGAACCAAGGTTGTCCGAAGAAGCTCCTTAACCCGACGCGTCTCAACCACCGCTGGAGAATCACCTTAAATTGGGATAGTCTCCAGTCGTGAAGCGGCAACAACAAGATTGTCCATCGGAGTAGAATAATGACCCGGTGGCATTGGGACGGGCTGCGTCGCAATGTTGTTCTGTCGAGGCGGATCCATCAAACGTGGCTGAACCGGCGCTTCGCCTCTGTACCTCCGCCCGGTTCACCACTGGCGGATTGCTGGTCCCTGTCCCTGGGGTGTTAAAGAGGTTCCTAGCATCATAAAACGGAGGCAGGCGAGAACGGTGTCTCCTTTTTCAGGACTGTGCATCCAAAGCGGCCCGCTCCGCGGCCATCCTGGTATCTTCAGCTGCCATATCGGCTTTGGCCTGAGTAATATGATTCTTTACCTTCACAATTTCCGCATTGTGTACATCCTGATCCGCTGGGTTAGCCTCCGCCATCAGCTTTGCCAACGCGTCAAATAAATCAGATAAAACCTGAGCCAGCGGTGCATACGAGGCCTCCTGCCTTACAGCTGCCGTCGTTACTCTTGATCCGAAAATCATTCTTTTCTTGCGGTCAAAGAGTGGGCGCGGTATGTACCAGCCATGAAGATTCCAACCCGGTTGGGCAGATCAGGGGGTCCGGAATACTGTCACCATCAGAATAGCCCCCAATCCGGCAATCTTGTAGATGATATAATGACTCGATCTCTCCGGTTGATGACTCGTCGCCGTAATAAAGGACTGTCTCACAACGAGATTCCGATTTGTCTTCGTATTCCCCTCCATGGATGACTCCCACGAAGGCACGCTTCATGACGGGCTTGACCCGGGCAGTTCTCACACGCTGAGCCCTTTCGATGAGGTCGGTGCAAATGTCCGGCTCAGGGCCCGGTTCGCTGATCTTGCCGATGAAGACGTGTATGCCACCAAAGGGGACCCGGTACCCGTACTCGATTGAGCCGGCCTCGGGGCCCCAGCTTGCATCGTTGATGTAGAGCTTCCCGCGACGACTCTTGGTCATTCGGCCCACAGCATAACCCTTGAGTCCTTCGAAGCTGCCCTCCAAGAACTTGAAACCATCGTGCAATAGCCCCACGGTGGGCGCCAACTGTCGTGGTTTTGTCACGGCAGATGTCCTCGTGAAAGGACTTAGTCGTCGAGCCATCGCTACGGGTTAACTTAAGGGGGTTAAAGCGGACAAGGGACGCAAGAGAGGTTTATACTAGTTCGGCCCCTTGCGATGAAGGTAAAAGCCTACATCTAGTTGGATGGAATTGATGGGGTTTCGATGACCAGGGAGCGAATATGCTTTTCCTGAGTCATGAGTTGTTCTGTTCTTTTGCACCGTTGTCAGGTCGTCCCCTTATATACATGGGTTGACGCCCGTCGGTTTACAGAGTCCCGAGACCGGCTCATAAACGTGTCCGGCTTGGTCTCCACTCTTTCTTCTTTATAATGCAAGTTACAAATCAATGCTGGTTTATAGCTACATGCCTTAAACCGGTTCTGGGCTGGGCCTTTATACAGCGTCTCCGTCTGTCTTCATGGGCTTAAAGTATAATGGACTACTGATGAAGTTAACCCGGCCTCTCCTGGCTGGTTTACGCTTTGCAAACAAAGATGTTGGTTCCGGCGCTGTACCAGGCGCCAGAGAAGAAGGGAAAGAAGAAGGGCAAGGAGGCCAGAAGTGGCCTCCGCCGTAAAGGTACTTCGGACATCGCGTCCAAAAACACTGAGGTTCTCTCCTCCCACGAGGGAGACGAAGATGAAGAGGATGGGGAGGAGAGCAATTCTCCATTCAAGAGGGGAGACAAGAAAAGGGCGGCGGCCGCGGACATAGAAGCAGAGGGGTCCAAGAAGGGGAAGATGTCCATTTTGGATGATTCAGATTTGGACAACGAAGTCATCCTCGAGCGGCGCCTCAGGCCGAAGCCCCCTGCTGAATCGTAAGTATTTAATGATACTATACATACATCCGGCCTTTTAACATATCATGGGATAACAATTTATTTATGTATTTTCAGTCCGGCCCGTGATCTCCCCCACAATCGTCGTCTTCGGGGAACTCGTTGGCGCCGGAGATGATGGAGAGCGAAACGCCTCCGTGAGCCTCTCCGCCACAAGCCATGGATGACACCGAGTTGTTGTCCCAAAGGACTTATCCAGGCCAGTGGGAGATGCGGAAGGCCGCTGAAACGGCACTAGAGGGTAATGCCTCTGCTGCCGAAAACATGGGGGATAATACCGCCATGGAAACTGACAACGGGGGCCTGGATCAGTCCGGCCCCCAGCCAAATACCGCTCAGGATACCCACATGGCTCCGGAGTCGAGCGAGCAGCCCCCTTCAAGGGAAGGGGGAGTTCCGACTCCATCGGTGACCTCTATCGATCCGGAGGCGCCGGATATGTTGAGGGAAGCACTTCAATGTGCTTCCGTCGTAGAAGAGCACCGTACCCTGCTGGGTACGGTGGTTGAGAAGGTTCAGTCCACCAAAAGCAGTCTGAACAAAGCTTTCACTAGCCTGTTAACAGGTTTTGAGGTAAGTGATATAACATGCTTTAGCCGCTTTTCATATTGGAAGAATATGCCTATATATAGATAGTAGCCCCTGAGTCTCTGTTTGGGTCTTTGGAAGAAAAGAGCCGAATAGAGTATCAAATAATCGACGGAGATAACACGTTCATCTATTTTGATAAACAGGCGTCACTGTTGGCGGCTTCAGCTAAGGATGCTGAAGTGGCCGAACTCCAGCAGAAACTGAAGCTGGCCGACAATGAGATCAACTGTATTAACAAGCGGTTCGATGAGGCCCAAGGTATGCCTTTTTTTAAAACACCTGTTTACAAGCCTAAGTTATAGTGCAAAGTCGGAGTTTAAGCTCATGCGCTAATATGTAAATGATTGTAGGCAACACGATCGAGGTCGAGGCCCTCAAGAATGCCCTTGCCGAAGCCAAGGAGGAGGCGAGGGCAAGCAAAGTAGCCGCAGAGAAAGCGGTTGTGGATGTAGAGGCCGAGAAGGCCGCCCACCTTTGGTATGAGGCGAGGGTGACCGAAGTAGAGCAAGCGCTCCAGGACGCTGCCAACAAGTGTGAGTCCTTGGAGGAGACTAACAAGGCCCAAGCGACCGAACACACCAAGGCTCTTCAAGCTGCGAAGGAGGCGCGGTCCAAGTCCCGAGCGGCTCGCGAGGAGATCAAGCAGGCCGAATAGATAGCGGCTAGTAAGCCTTTTCTTTTACAGAGTATATTTGGCGGTCGAAGATATGCTTTTCTAAATCGACTGTGGAGTGCTCCAAACGCTTTTGCGGATCCCCCGAGGAGTGCGACCAATGCTGCCCAGTATTTCCGGGCCCAAGAAGGGAACGCGATAGAGAAGCTCTTCCGGTCGTAGTACTTGGCGCCGGAGTGACCAGCGCTGCTCAACAATCAGATGATGCATCTGGTAGAGCTTCATAGGATGTCCGGTTTGGCCATGAAGGACATCATAGTCCGGTTTTGGCTAGCCGGACCCATTCCGAGCAGCTACTTCGGCTTGGTTAAGCGGCTTGGCGACGCCTTGCCCTGAGTAGAGGCCGTGAAGCGCTCGGCGTGTATAGAAGGTGCGCGGATGGCCTTTGCCCGTGTTAAGATGCACTGGGCGAAGATGAAAGCCGCCGTCGGGGTGACTGAGGGTCCGCCTGGAGGCAACGACCACCGCAAGCCGTAGCGTTATTTCAAAGACGTCCTCGAGGGTGCCCGTTTGATAGAGGGTCAATGCTCGAAGGATATCATGTTCGAGTAAATGTATCCGGGCTACCCGGACAATGTATTATAAACCCAGGTTGTGTAATATATTGTATGCATTTATCTTAAAGGGTTATTCCCCCTGTGCGGCCGTTTATAATTCTTGAGAATTTACCAGTTGTCGTCTTTAGCCCCCACATAGATACTACGGGGGTGTTCGGAATAAAGCGTGACCATAGTTGACCCAACGTCTTGGTCCATAAAGGAGGTGGCAGCACGGTGAACTAGGCAATCGAACTGTACGTTTTTATCATTCTCACTTAGCAATAGGAGTTGGACAATGGGACTATAGAGTAGCCCCTGGTGCGTATGCGGCTATCGAACTTGGATGCCTTAAGCGCTTTAACTGAAAAAAGCCAGCCCTTCGTGTAGTACGGCAGAAATTGTTAGAGATATGGTAAGTCGCCGAATTGCTAACCAGCTCTCGCCACATTACAACAGTCAGTTTTTGGCTTTCTCTAATGACTTGTTTGACCGGGCTAGGTGGAAACACAATCGCAGTAGTTCTCCCTTTACTACCTTAGCCGGGAAAAAAACGGAACGTAAGGTAGCAAGCACAGGAGCCGGGCAACCCAACTATTGACCAAATACATGATTCGGAGCAAATGCATATAATGCAGTATTTGGGACGCCGAAGTATACTCTGAGAGTGTTCGGACTTCCTATTGTTGAGAATATATATATGGCTTGAAATTGAGCCCCTGGCGATTTAAGTCATACCAAGGTATATATGCCAATTAAGACATAAAGTGGGAAAACGTATTACGAAATAAGCCAACACCGAACAAGGTTGGGCGAAACTGTTTCCATTATAGTCTGATTGGTACGTCAAAACGTATTTTTACAGCAGATGCATTAGCATCAAGGCCATTTTACATGCCGAGAACAAGGGAAAGCTATTTACAGGTCCTAAATTTGAAAAGATGATCTAGAAGATCCTTTGGACACTCTCCGGCACGTCTGCGCCGCTTTTCCCCATAGTGTATGGTCCTATGAGAGGACCAACGATCGAGTGTATATAAGGGGCCTGGAAAAGGGGCCCTAAGTACCATCGAAGAGTGGTGTGGGTTGTAAAGAACCTGAAAATAAAAAACAAGAGAAAATATGTAAGAATATAAGGTCCGGATAGGGTCGAGCCGGGCCGTGGGCCGTGTTTTACGTATGTCTCTGTCTGTGCCCTTGGTATCTTTAGTGCGTAGTTATGTACGTGCAGTACGTATGCCGCCCTCCAGCTAGGGTTGTGACAGAGGCCGAATTGCTAATCTAGCTCTGGACGAGCCAGGCTATCATTCTGTGGGGTAGACATACTCGTTTGACAGTGTCCGAGGGTTTGACTGCCGGGGTAGTATTTGGCTTGATGAGGCAACTCCGTGCTTTGGCTGCGAGAGCCGCAGTATGCTCCTCGGTACGGAGGGAGCGCTGCATGTTTCCATTGACTGTAATAACGCCGCGAGGTCCAGGCATTTTGAGCTTTATGTAATCGTAAGGGACCACGTTGAAGCGGGCGAAGGCGGTTCTTCCAAGCAGTGCGTGATAACCTCTGCGGAAAGGGACGTCGTCGAAGATCAACTCTTCACTTCGGAAGTTGTCCGGCGAACCGAAGACCACTTCCAGTGTTACTGAGCCCGTGCGGCGGGCTTCAATACCAGGTATTACTCCTTTAAAGGTGGTTTTAGTGGGCTTCATTCTTGATGAGTTGATGCCCATTTTGTGGACAGTGTCCTGATAAAGCAGGTTAAGGCTGCTACCGGTCTCCAACGTATCTATAAATTTTTATTGTTCCATGCTATTATATATTCTGTTTTGGATGTTTAATGGGCTTATTTATACACTTATATATTATTTTTGGGACTAACCTATTAACCCAAGGCCCAGTGGAAATTGTTGTTTTTTGCCTATTTCAGTGTTTCGCAGAAAAGGAATATCAAACGGAGTCCAAATGGAATGAAACCTTTGTGTCGGTGTACAAAAAGAGGGGCACGCTTTTGTACCCCTTTACCTGTGCACGGGTAGTCAGAGCCGCGCCCACGAGCACACTACTACCTCTTGAGCACTACGTTGGATTTCCCCGAAGAGGAGAGGATGATGCAGCAAAGTAGCGTAAGTATTTCCCTCAGTTTTTGAGAACCAAGGTATCAATCCAGTAGGAGGCTACGCACACGTCCCTCGTACCTGCACAAAACAATAGCTCCTCGCAACCAATGTGATTAGGGGTTGTCAATCCCTTCACGGTCACTTACGAGAGTGAGATCTGATAGAGATGATAAATAATATTTTTGGTATTTTTGGCATAGAGATGCAAAGTGAAAAGTAAAAGGCAAAGTAAAAACAAAGCAAGTATTAAAGTGATGGAGATTGATATGATGAGAATACACCCCGGGGCCATAGGTTTCACTAGTGGCTTCTCTCAAGAGCATAAGTATTCTACGGTGGGTGAACAAATTACTGTTGAGCAATTGACAGAATTGAGCATAGTTATGAGAGTATCTAGGTATGATCATGTATATAGGCATCACGTCCGAGACAAGTAGACCGACTCCTGCCTGCATCCACTACTATTACTTCACTCATCCACCGCTATCCAGCATGCATCTAGAGTATTAAGTTAAAGACAGAGTAACGCCTTAAGTAAGATGACATGATGTAGAGGGATAAATTCATGCAATATGATAAAAAACCCATCTTGTTATCCTCGATGGCAACAATACAATACGTGCCTTGCCGCCCCTTCTATCACTGGGAAAGGACACCGCAAGATTGAGCCCAAAGCTAAGCACTTCTCCCATTGCAAGAACTACCAATCTAGTTGGCCAAACCAAACGGATAATTCGAAGAGACTTGCAAAGATAACCAATCATACATAAAAGAATTCAGAGAAGATTCAAATATTTTTCATAGATAAACTTGATCATAAACCCACAATTCATCGGTCTCAACAAACACACCGCAAAAGGAAGATTACATCGAATAGATCTCCACGAGAGAGGGGGATAACAATGTATTGAGATCCAAAAAGAGAGAAGAAGCCATCTAGCTACTAGCTATGGACCCGTAGGTCTGAAGTAAACTACTCACACTTCATCGGAGAGGCTATGGCGATGATGTAGAAGCCCTCCATGGTGGATGCCCCTCCCGTGAGCTCCGAAACAGGCCCCAAGATGGGATCTCATGGATCTGAGAAGGTTGCGGCGGTGGAGTTAGGTTTTGGCTCTGTTTTGATCGTTTGGGGTGCGTAGGTATATATAGGAGGAAGGAGTACGTGGGTGGAGCAACAGGGGCCCACGAGGCAGGGGGCGCGCCTAGGGGCGCCCACCCTCGTGACCGCCTCTTTGTTCCTTGGAGTAGGGTCCAAGTCTCCTGGATCACCTTCGGTGAGAAAATCACGTTCCCGAAGGTTTCATTCCGTTTGGACTCCGTTTGATATTCCGTTTCTTCGAAACACTAAAATAGGCAAAAAACATCAATTTTGGGTTGGGCCTCCGGTTAATAGGTTAGTCCCAAAAATAATATAAAAGTGGAAAATAAAGCCCAATATAGTCCAAAACAGTAGATAAAGTAGCATGGAGCAATCAAAAATTATAGATACGTTGGAGACGTATCAGGCATCCCCAAGCTTAATTCCTGCCCGTCCTCGAGTAGGTAAATGATAAAAAGAGAATTTTTGATGCGGAGTGATAATTTGGCACAATTTCAATGTAAATGTTCTTAATTGTGGTATGAATATTCAGATCCGAAAGATTCAAGATAAAAGTTCATATTGACATAAAAATAATAATACTTCAAGCATACTAACTAAGCAATTATGTCTTCTCAAAATAACATGGCCAAAGAAAGTTATCCCTACAAAATCATATAGTCTGGCTATGCTCCATCTTCCCCACACAAAATATTTAAATCATGCACAACCCCGATGACAAGCCAAGCAATTGTTTCATACTTTAATATTTTCAAAACTTTTTCAATCTTCACGCAATACATGAGCGTGAGCCATGGATATAACACTATATGTGGAATAGAATGGTGGTTGCGGAGAAGACAAAAAGGGGAAGATAGTCTCACATCAACTAGGCGTATCAACGGGCTATGGAGATGCCCATCAATAGATATCAATGTGAGTGAGTAGGGATTGCCATGCAATGAGATGCACTAGAGCTATAAGTATATGAAAGCTCAACAAAAGAAACTAAGTGAGTGTGCATCCAACTCGCTTGCTCACAAAGACCTAGGGCATTTGAGGAAGCCCATCATTGGAATATACAAGCCAAGTTCTATAATGAAAAATTCCCACTAGTATATGAAAGTGACAAAATGAGAGACTCTCTATCATGAAGATCTTGGTGCTACTTTGAAGCACAAGTGTGGTAAAAGGATAGTAGCATTGTCCCTTCTCTCTTTTTCTCTCATTTTTTTATTTGGGCCTTTTTTTATTATTATGGCCTCTTTTTTTCGTTCGGAGTCTCATCCCGACTTGTGGGGGAATCATGGTCTCCATCATCCTTTCCTCACTTGGGACAATGCTCTAATAATTATGATCATCACACTTTTATTTTTCTTACAACTCAACAATTACAACTCGATTCTTAGAACAAAGTATGACTCTATATGAATGCCTCCGTGATGTACCGGGATATGCAATGAATTAAGAGTGACATGTATGTAAGAATTATGAACGGTGGCTTTGCCACAAATACGATGTCAACTACATGATCATGCTAGCAATATGACAATAATGGAGCGTGTCATAATAAACAGAACGGTGGAAAGTTGCATGGCAATATATCTCGGAATGGCTATGGAAATGCCATAATAGGTAGGTATGGTGGCTGTTTTGAGGAAGATATATGGTGGGTGTATGATACCGGCGAAAAGTGCGCGGTATTAAGGAGGCTAGCAATGGTGGAAGGATGGGAAAAAGTGCGTATAATCCATGGACTCAACATTAGTCATAAAGAACTCATATACTTATTGCAAAAATCTAGAAGTTACCAAAGCAAAGTATTACGCGCATTGTAACACCCCGGATGTAACTTTCCATATTTGTAACTCCAACTCTTGCCATTTTCGGCATTGTGATATGATATTCCCTCCGTGGTTGGGTTTTTGTCTTTCATTTTGCATTTTGTCCATGTCATGCATCTCATATCATGTCATCATGTGCATCTCATTGGCATACATGTTCGTCTCATGCATCCGAGCATTTTCCCCGTTGTCCGTTTTGCAATCCGGCACTCCTACATGCACCAGCGCACCCCTCTTGTCTCTTTTTCGTGAGCGGGTGTTGAACATTCTCGGAATGGACCGAGGCTTGCCAAGTGGCCTTGGTACACCACCGGTAGACCACCTGTCAAGTTTCGTGCCATTTGGAGGTCATTTGATACTCCAACGGTTAACCGGGTAACCGCGAAGGCCTCTTGTGTGTTGCAGCCCAACACCCCTTCAAAATAGCCCAATAACCCATCTAAGTCACTTCCATGCTCTCCGTCGTCGGATCACGATCGTGTGGGCGAAAACTACACCTCATTTGGAGCTTCCTAGCTCCTCCTACCTATAAAAACGCCTCCTCCCCCAAAATCTCGGATCATTTCCTACCCTAATCCTAGCCCCGCTCCTCTCCGCGCGCCGGACACCGTCCGCCGGCGCCGGACACGTCCGTCCGCACCGCCGCAGCCAACGGGAGGCCGCCACATGGCGCGCCGCCGTCCGCCGCCGCCGAGGCTCGCGAGGCCAGCTGCCCTCCTCCCCTCGAGCCCGTTAAATCGCCCGCCGCTGAGGCGGCGCCTCACTCCAGCGCCCGGTGACCTCCGTCCTCCGCCGCCTCGGCGCTGCCACCGCCGCCGCCGTCCCAGCGCCCGTGGCGTCGGCCCGCCGTGCCCATCTCCGCCGTCCTCCGGCCAGATCCGGGACCCCGCGCCCGGATTCCGCCGCCCCTCGTCCTCCCCGACCTCTCCGGCGAGCTCCTCCGTCCTCCTCTTCTCCGGCGTACAGGAACTCCGGCGATCTCTCGATCTGGATCTCAGATCCAAAATCGCCACGGTTGACTTTCTTCTTTCCCCGAAATCCAGTCATTTTCTGTCAGTAAATTGTTGCATGTTCATCGCATCATAACTCTGTACCCGTGGCTCCGCTTTGGGCGTTTAGCATACCGAATTGTTCGCCTCGATGGGTACATCATTTTATCTCATTTCATCATTTTCATTTGAGCTCATCTTGATGCCCGAAATGCTGTTAGAAGAGGGCTATGTGATGTTAGTTTCAGATTCTTATCAGTACATGCACTTTTGTCATTTTTTCCATGATTGATGTGTGCAACCTATAAACTTGAGTCCTACATGTGTTTTGTAATATGCCATGCCATCTTTACAGGGGTGTATGCCATGTATTTTTGTGATGTTTCTGATTTCAGCCCCTGTTTTGCTGATATTTTTATGCCATGTAAACTTGATGCTACAGAGAGATCAATGCTTATATTGAGATACTTCAGTAAGGATGTTTTGAACCTATGATTATTCTCTATCCACCAATGCCCTTGTTTGCAATTATGGAGTGCCATAGCTTGAGTAAATCGAGCTCTACTTTTGCTATAAAATATTTCCTGGCAGGTTGTTTACATGTTATTCAATTTTTCCAAGGTTGTTGTAGTTGAACTGTGTAAGCTATGATGTTGTTCTTGCCATTTATAGCTTCTATGCCATGTATTCTTGATGGATGTATGCTTAGTTTATCATGAAATGCTCTGTAGTGAGTGCATCGAGCTCGGGAAGATGCCTTCATAATTCGGTCAATGTCATGCCCTGTTTGCTGAATCTGTTAACAAAACTTGCTATGTTTACGTGGGTGCCATCATATCTTCTGATCCTTTTTGGCTCATGGTCAGTAAGGGACTTTTGTTCTATGCTTTGAGTAGATTCAAGCCATGCCTTGTTTTGCTATTATAAGTTCCTGTAGCATGTTGTTTGCTTGCTCTGAACATTGTTTCCTGATGCTGATTCTACCATGTTCAGTATTTTCAGTGTCTGTGAAGCTGATATATTTTGCACTTTTCCCATGCCTGTTTGGACCTGTTATGGTGTGATTTAGCCGTAGATCAGTGTTCATCTTTTGTCAAGAATCTTGAGTAGATCACTGCTATATGCTTTGTTGGTACGTTTGGGTGCATTAGCTTAACTTCTTGTTGCCTGCTATGTGGCATCATGCTGTTAATGGCAGATTTGTGTCATTCTTGTTTTGCTTGTCATTTGCAAACCGTGCATCCGATTCCGGTGATCTTTATATCGATTTCAACCGAAATCATCTCACCTTTCCAGCGGCATACTTGGTTCGCCAAGTTAATGCCTTCTTCATCATTTTCCTTCCAAAGCACGCATATGCATTGCATCTCACATCTCGCATATCATGCCATGTTTTGCATCATGTGGTTTGTGCATCGCCCGTGATTTATTGTGGTTCCTTTGTTTGTGTTCTTGCTTTGGGTAAAGCCGGGAGATGAGTACGTGAACGAGGAACCTGTTGAGAACGCTTACGAGGATCAAGCTTTCGACAACTCTGAGAACCTTGCAGGCAAGATGACCATACCCTCGAAATCACTTCTATCTTTGCTTGCTAGATGCTCGCTCTTTTGCTATGCCTATGCTACGTTACCTACCACTTGCTATATCATGCCACCCATATTGCCATGTCAAACCTCTAACCATCCTTTCCTAGCAAACCGTTGTTTGGCTATGTTACCGCTTTGCTCGGCCCTCTTATAGCGTTGCTAGTTGCAGTGAAGATGAAGTTTGTTCCTTGTTGGAACATGGAGATGTTGTTCCTTGTTGGAACATGTTTACTTGTTGGGATATCACAATATCTATTGTTTAATTAATGCATCTATATACTTGGTAAAGGGTGGAAGACTCGGCCTTATGCCCGGTGTTTTGTTCCACTCTTGCCGCCTTAGTTTCCGTCATACCGGTGTTATGTTCCTTGATTTCGCGTTCCTTACACGGTTGGGTGATTTATGGGACCCCCTTGACAGTTTGCTTTGAATAAGACTCCTCCAGCAAGGCCCAACATTGGTTTTACCATTTGCCACCTAAGCCTTTTTCCCCCGGGTTTTCGCGAGCCCGAGGGTCATCTTTATTTACCCCCCCCCCCCGGGCCAGTGCTCCTTCGAGTGTTGGTCCGAACCGAGCCGCCTGCGGGGCCACCTCGGGGAAACTCGAAGCCTGGTTTTACTCGTAGCCTGTCTCATCCGGATGTGCCCTGAGAACGAGATATGTGCAGCTCCTATCGGGATTTGTCGGCACAATCGGGTGGCTTTGCTGGTCTTGTTTTACCATTGTCGAAATGGCTTGTAGTCCGGGATTCCGAGATCGATCGGGTCTTCCCGTAGAAGGAATATCCTTCGTTGACCGTGAGAGCTTATAATGGGCTAAGTTGGGACACCCCTGCAGGGTATTATATTTCGAAAGTCGTGCCCGCGGTTATGAGGCAGATGGGAATTTGTTAATGTCCGGTTGTAGTAAACCCGAAGTTGACCTTAATTAAAACACATCAACCGCATGTGTAACCGTGATGGTCTCTTCTCGGCGGAGTCCGGGAAGTGAACACGGTGTTGGAGTTATGTTTGACGTAAGTAGTTTCAGGATCACTTCTTGATCGCTACTAGCTTCACGACCGTGCCTTGTTTTTCTTCTCGCTCTCTTTTGCGAATGTAGCCACCATATATGCTAGTCGCTTGTTGCAGCTCCACTTCACAACTCTGTCCTTCCTATAAGCTTAAATAGTCTTGATCTCGCGGGTGCGAGATTGCTGAGTCCCCGTGACTCACAGATTCTGCCAAAACAGTTGCAGGTGCCGACGATGCCAGTGCAGGTGACGCAACCGAGCACAAGTGGGAGTTCAACGAGGAACGTGGTCGTTACTATGTGTCTTTTCCTGATGATCAGTAGTGGAGCCCAGTTGGGACGATCGGGGATCCGTAGCATTTGGGGTAGTCTTCTTTTATTGTGGTTCCATAGTCGGACCTTGAGTGTAATCTGGATGATGGATGTTTATTTATGTATTGTGTGAAGTGGCGACTGTAAGCCAACTATGTATCTCCTTCCCTTATGTATTACATGGGTTGTGTGAAGATTACCTCACTTGCGACATTACTTTCAATGCGGTTATGCCTCTAAGTCGTGCTCGACACGTGGGAGATATAGCCGCATCGAGGGCGTTATAAGTTGGTAATCGAGCCATCCCCGACTTAGGAGCCCCCGCTTGATTGTTTGTCAAGGCGTTGTTGAGTCTAGAACAAAAATGTTTTGAGTCTTAGGATTATATATATCGGAGAGTAGGATTCTTTTTACTCCCAGTCCCTTCGTCAGCTCTGGTGAGGTCTCCGACGTAGAAGTTTTGACTCTCCTCTCCTCAAATTTCACTAAAAAATTTAGGATCACACGGGTATCTTGGAATCGTTCGATGGTTTTGTGACAAGAACATTGTTCTTGGTGCCTCGACATTTAGGAGTTGTGGCGGTGTCCCGGGAGTTGAGCTCCGAGGTGTTGTCGTCACAATTTTATCGTTGCAGTTCTGAATACTGAAGCTTTGCCGACATCGAAAATCTCTTTTGTACAGTTGTTGGTGAGATAACCCCAATAACCCAAAGATCGCTTAGCTCAGTATTGCCATGACTCGTATAATGAGATGCTTTTCAAGGTCGAGGTACCACGATTTCCGAAGGTTTCTTGGTTATGTGTTGACGGATGGATACATTTGGATCTAGGTATTGTTAGTTTGGGTGATATATTTTGTGTCCCCTGTATCCCCAACACCGGATTGCATAACCGTAAAGTTTCGAGTTTATAGGTGGGATTCAAGTAGCTCTTAGCATTTCTTCCCGCAGATATTTGGTTTGTGATTGGGTAATCCTTACCACTTATTTGTTCCAACAGTACCTTGTTATTTTTTTCATCAACCCTTAATCAAGTGGCTTCTCACCTTAATGGACGTGTGATGTTAGCTTTTGGAATTCATTCGTTCATCCTTGTTCGAATGTTTATTGTGAAGACTATATGTTGCAATTTCTATCCGTTGATTCAACTTGTCTATCTGCTCTATCAAAGTGCTAACGGATGTCACCCTCTTCGTGATGGCTCCGCCAACGGCCTGAATCCGGAACGCAATGATGGGAGTCAGAACCCTCCACCTCCACCTCCGCCTCCCGGAGGCATGGCAAGCTATCATGGCAGCCACCAACGCAAATGCTCAGATGATTTTGCAACTCTTGCAAGAGCGTACCCAAGGGCAAGGCAACCAAGGAAATCAAGGCCAAGGCAACAACCAGCCGCACTTTGCTACCCCGAATCAGTTCCTCGCTAATCAGCCGAAGTATTTCAGCTTCTGTGTCGAGGCCACAGACGCCTACGATTGGCTTGTGGACATCTGCAAACATTTTGAATGTAGCAATGTCAGACCTGAGGACTTTGTCAAGTTTGCTTCGTTTCAACTCAAGGACCAAGCTGCCGAGTGGTATCAACAATACAAAGATTCCAGAGGAGGTCGTGTAATTACCTGGGATGAGTTCCACCGAGACTTCAAAGCTCACCACATTCCGCAAAGTGTTGTTGAGAGCAAGCGTGAGGAGTTCCGAAATCTCAAGCAAGGCGGCGTGTGTGTGTATCAATACAATATCCAGTTCCAGAAACTCGCTCGCTTCGCTAAGCAAGACGTCCCTAATGAAAAGAGTATGATCTATCAATTCAGAGGTGGCCTCAGAGAAGATCTGCAATTAGCTCTCGTGCTTTTTGAGCCAGAAAAGTATGATGAATTCTACAACATGGCCTCAAGCAAGAAGCTGCCCAACTCAAGTGTGAGGCTTCTAAGAAGAGAGTTAGGGGCCTTGATTCAGTCTTCTTCTTCCTCACTAGTGGCAGCTAAGCAACAGAAGTTCTGGTTGCCTCCTCCTCCTCCGTCTGGCCCTTATCGCCAGAAGAACTCAGTGGTCGTGGATCTTCCCACCCGCCCAACCCAAAGCTATCGTAACAAGTCTAATTCTCAAGCTCCAAGGTCAAATGCTCCTTATCACCGTCCGCTCTCGTGAGGTGACTTGCAACAAGTGTCGTGAAAAGGTCACTATGCGAACAAGTGCTTCAACCAAAGGCGCCTTCCGCCTCCTCCTCCTGTGTGATCTTCCAGCAATGCAGTGGTCAAGCATAATCCCATGTCTGCCAAGGTGAACATGATGAATGCAGCTCAAGCGGAGGATTCTTCTGATGTGATTATGGGTAATCTTCCAGTTAATGATATTCCTGCAAAAGTCTTATTTGATACTGGTGCTTCGCATTCTTTCATGTCATATCCTTTTGCATCGAAGCACAATTTTGATACAGAGGCATTACCTACAGCATTGCAAGTTGTTTCTCTGGCTAAGCATTTGAGATCTACCATGTTAGTTCCGAATGTCGGTATCAAGATGGGCGACTATAGATTTCTGGCTAAACCAATTGTCCTTGGTGACTCGGATATTGATCTTATTCTCGGGATGGATCGCTTTTCTCAGCACAAAGCTCAGCTTGATTGTGCTGCCAGGGAAATTCAATTGACTCACTCTTCTGAGGATGTGATCATCTATGCCGCTCGTGATGAAACCATTTGGTTGTTTTCTCTCAGTGAGAAGGGCAAGTTGGATGCTATCTCTCAGATTCCAGTCGTTTGTGAGTATCAAGATGACTTTCCAGAAGAGCTTCCAGGAATGCCTCCTCACCGGCCAGTTGAGTTCGTTATCGATCTTGAGCCTGGCACTGAACCCGTTTGCAAGCGTCCATACAAGCTTTGACCTAATGAGCTGAAGGAATTGAAGAAACAGCTCGATGAACAAGAGCGGTTGGGTCTGATCAGACCGAGTTCATCTCCTTGGGGTTGTGGAGTTCTTTTTGTCCAGAAGAAGGATGGCACAGACCGACTTTGCGTCGATTACCGTCCATTGAATAAGAAGACTATCAAGAACAAGTATCCACTTCCCAACATCAATGAGCTTTTCGAGCAACACAAAGGTGCTAAAGTGTTCTCCAAGCTTGACTTTCGTATGGGTTATCATCAAATTCGCATTCTTGAACAAGATATTCCCAAGACAAGATTCGTAACAAGCTTTGGTTCTTATGAATATACTGTCATGTCTTTCGCCTTGTCAATGCTCCTCCAACATTCTCTCGAATGATGAACTTCATCTTCAACCCCTATACCAATGAATTCGTCTTGGTCTATCTTGATGATATTTTGGTCTTCTCCAAGAATAAGAAGGATCATGCCAAACATTTGCGATTGGTGTTCGACAAGCTCAGAGAGCATCAATTCTATGCGAAGTTTTCCAAATGTGAATTTTGGCTTGATGAAGTTTTTTACCTTGGTCATATCATCTCCGCCAAGGGCATCGTTGTTAACCCCGAAAAGGTGTCTGCAGTTGTGACTTGGGAACCTCCTCAGAATGTCAAGCAGCTTCGCAGTTTTCTTGGACTTGCAAGCTATTGCCGAAGATTCGTTGAGAATTTCTCCAAGATTGCAAAGCCTCTTTCCAACCTCCTCCAGAAGCATGTCAAGTATGTCTGGTCTCCTGAGTGTGACGTTGCTTTCAATACTCTCAAAGAGAAACTCGTCACAGCTCCTGTCTTAACTCCTCCTGATGAATCCAAGCCATTCGAAGTTTTCTGTGATGCTTCTCTTCAAGGTCTCGGTGCTGTGTTAATGCAAGAGAAGAAAGTTGTGGCCTATACCTCTCGTCAGCTGAAGCCCAATGAAAAGAACTACCCCTCTCACGATCTTGAGTTGGCGGCAGTTGTCCATGCATTAATAACATGGAGACATCTCTTGTTGGGAAGGAAAGTGGATATTTTCACCGATCACAAGAGCCTCAAGTATATCTTCACTCAACCCAACCTCAACCTCAGGCAAACTCGATGGGTCGAAATGATTCAAGAGTACAACCCAAGTATTGAATATACTCCAGGCAAGGCCAATGTCATTGCAGATGCTTTGAGCAGGAAGGCTTATTGCAACAGCTTAATCCTCAAGCCCTTCCTACCGGACCTTTGTGAAGCTTTCCGCAAGCTGAATCTTCAAGTTTTTCCTCAAGGCTTTCTTGCCAACCTCATAGTCTCTCCTACTTTGGAAGACCAAATTCGTGAGGCTCAAATCCTGGATACCATGGTGAAAAAGGTGAAACGTGGTATCGACAAGGGCATTTCCAAATACAAGTGCTTCTACATTGATGACAAAGATACTCTTTTCTTCGAGGACCAGATTGTGGTTCCAAAGGGTGATCTACGTAAAGTCATCATGAATGAGGCACACAATTCTCTTCTATCCATTCATCCTGGAAGTACGAAGATGTACCATGACCTCAAGCAGTCATATTGGTGGACTCGAATGAAGCGAAATTGCTCAATTCGTGAATGAATGTGATGTCTGCAGAAGGGTGAAAGCAGAACACCAACGACCAGCTGGTCTCCTCCAACCTCTTGCTATTCCAGAATGGAAGTTTGATCATATCGAAATGGACTTCGTGACTGGATTTCCTAAGTCCAAGCGCAGAAATGATGCTATCTTCGTTGCCATTGACAAGCTTACTAAAGTGGCTCATTTTCTTCCTATCAAAGAATCCATCACAGCAGCTCAGTTGGCAGAGCTATACACCTCCAGGATTGTCTCCTTGCACGGCATTCCAGAATTGATCTCTTCAGACCGTGGCAGCATCTTCACTTCTAAGTTCTGGGACTCCTTTCAGAAGGCCATGGGCACCAACATTCGTTTCAGCACAGCTTTCCATCCTCAAACAAGTGGCCAAGTCGAGCGAGTCAATCAAATCCTTGAAGATATGCTTTGGGCTTGTGTCATTTCCTTCGGTATGATGTGGGAAGATTGTCATCCATATGCAGAGTTCTCCTACAACAACATCTTCCAAGCGAGTTCGGGCAAGGCCCCATTCGAAATTCTCTATGGCGTAAAGTGCCGTACTCCTCTCAATTGGTCCGAGACAGGTGAACGCCAACTTCTTGGCAACGACTTGATCACGTGTCAAGAAATGTGCAAAGTCATTCGTGAGAATCTCAAAGCCGCGCAATCACGCCAGAAGAGCTATTATGATGACAAGCACCGTGATGTGGCTTTTGAAATCGGAGACCATGTCTACCTCCGCGTCTCTCCAATGAAAGGCACTCGTCGCTTCGGTATCAAAGGGAAGCTTGCCCCTAGATACGTGGGTCCTTTCAAGATCATTGGCAAAAGAGGCGACCTCGCCTATCAACTTGAGCTTCCGTCCAACTTCACGAACGTGCACGATGTGTTTCACGTGTCACAGCTTCGCAAGTGCTTCAAGACTCTGGCGCACTATCAACTTCAAGAGATTGATCTCCAGGAAGATCTGTCTTATCATGAGCACCCCGTTGCTATTCTTGAAGAAACTGAGCGCAAGACTCGCAACAAGTCAATCAAATTCCTGAAAGTGAACTGGTCACACCATTCCGACCGAGAAGCCACCTGGGACCGCGAGGATCACCTCCGTTCCGAATATCCGGAGTTCTTTCAGTCCTAGATCTCGGGACGAGATCCTCTTGTAGTGGTGGAGTGTTGCAACACCCCGGATGTAACTTTCCATATTTGTAACTCCAACTCTTGCCATTTTGGGCATTGTGATATGATATTCCCTCCGTGGTTGGGTTTTTGTCTTTCATTTTGCATTTTGTCCATGTCATGCATCTCATATCATGTCATCATGTGCATCTAATTGGCATACGTGTTCGTCTGATGCATCCGAGCATTTTCCCCGTTGTGCGTTTTGCAATCCGGCACTCCTACATGCACCGGCGCACCCCTCTTGTCTCTTTTTCATGAGCGGGTGTTGAACGTTCTCGGAATGGACCGAGGCTTGCCAAGTGGCCTTGGTACACCACCGGTAGACCACCTTTCAAGTTTCGTGCCATTTGGAGGTCGTTTGATACTCCAACGGTTAACCGGGTAACCGCGAAGGCCTGTTGTGTGTTCCAGCCCAACACCCCTTCAAAACAGCCCAATAACCCATCTAAGTCACTCTTCCATGCTCTCCGTCGTCGGATCATGATCGTGTGGGCGAAAACTACACCTCATTTGGAGCTTCCTAGCTCCTCCTACCTATAAAAACACCTCCTCCCCCGAAATCCCGGATCATTTCCTACCCTAACCCTAGCCCCGCTCCTCTCCGCGCGCCGGACACCGTCCGCCGGCGCCGGACACGTCCGTCCGCACCGCCGCAGCCAACGGGAGGCCGCCACGTGGCGCGTCCGCCCGGCCGGGCGAGGCCCATGAGGCCCGCCCGAGCCTGCCTGCCGCCCGCCGCCGAGGCCGCGCCTCCGCCAAGGCCGCCGTCCCAGCGCCGGCTGGCCACCGCGCTTGCCTCCGCTGCCCTCCGGCAGATCCGGGACCCAGCCGGATCCCGCCGCCTCGTCCTCCCGACCTCTCCGGCGAGCTACTCCGTCCTCCTCTTCTCCGGCGTACAGGAACTCCGGCGATCTCTCGATCTGGATCTCAGATCCAAAATCGCCACGGTTGACTTTCTTCTTTCCCCGAAATCCACCGTCATTTTTCTGTCAGTAAATTTTTGCATGTTCATCGCATCATAACTCTGTACCCGTGGCTCCGTTTTGGGCGTTTAGCATACCGTATTGTTCGCCTCGATGGGTACATCATTTCATCTCATTGCATCATTTTGATTTGAGCTCATCTTGATGCCCGAAATGCTGTTAGAAAAGGGCTATGTGATGTTAGTTTCAGATTCTTATCAGTACATGCACTTTTGTCATTTTTGCCATGATTGATGTGTGCATCCTATGAACTAGGCTCCATGATGTTGCTGATTTCTGTGATCTCTGTGGTGTATGCCATGCCATCTTTGCCATGTGTTTTGTAATATGTCATGCCATCTTTACAGGGGTGTATGCCATGTATTTTTGTGATCTCTGTGGTGACTAGCACAATCATGCAAACTAGGCTTCATGATGTTGCTGATTTCAACCCCTGTTTTGCTGATATTTTTATGCCATGTAAACTTGATGCTACAGAGAGATCCATGCTTATTTTGAGATACTTCAGTAAGGATGTTTTGAACATATGGTTATTGTCTATCCATCCATGCCCTTGTTTGCAATTATGGAGTGCCATAGCTTGAGTCAATCGAGCTCTACTTTTGCTATAAAATGTTTCCTGGCAGGTTGTTTACATGTTATTCAATTTTGCCAAGGTTGTTGTAGTTGAACCGTGTATGCTATGATGTTGTTCTTGCCATGTATAGCTTCTATGCCATGTCTTCTTGATGTATGTATGCTTAGTTTATCATGAAATGCTCTGTAGTGAGTGCATCGAGCTCGCGAAGATGCCATCATATCTTCTATTCCTTTTTGGCTCATGGTCAGTAAGGGACTTTTGTTCTATGCTTTGAGTAGATTCAAGCCATGCCTTGTTTTGCTATTATAAGTTCCTGTAGCATGTTGTTTGCTTGCTCTTAACATTGTTTCACGATCTTTGATTCTGCCATGTTCAGTATTTTCACTAAGTCTGTGAAGCTGATATATTTTGCACTTTTGCCATGCCTGTTTGGACCTGTTATGATGTGATTTAGCCGTACCACAGTGTTCATCTTTTGTCAAGCATATTGAGTAGATCACTTCCATATGCTTCGTTGGTACGTTTGGGTCCAGTAGCTTAATCTCTTGTTGCTTGCTATGTGGCATCATGCTGTTAATGGCAGATTTGTGTCATTCTTGTTTTGCTTGTCATTTGCAAACCGTGCATCCGATTCCGGTGATCTTTATATCGATTTCAACCGAAATCATCTCACCTTTCCAGAGGCGTACTTGGTTTGCCAAGTTGATGCCTTGTTCATCATTTTCCTTCCGAAGCACGCATATGCATTGCATCTCACATCTCGCATATCATGCCATGTTTTGCATCATGTGGTTTGTGCATCGCCCGTGATTTATTGTGGTTCCTTTGTTTGTGTTCTTGCTTTGGGTAAAGCCGGGAGACGAGTACGTGAACGAGGAACCTGTTGAGAACGCTTACGAGGATCAAGCTTTCGACAACTCTGAGAACCTTGCAGGCAAGATGACCATACCCTCGAAATCACTTCTATCTTTGCTTGCTAGATGCTCGCTCTATTGCTATGTCTATGCTACATTACCTACCACTTGCTATATCATGCCACCCATATTGCCATGTCAAACCTCTAACCATCCTTTCCTAGCAAACCGTTGTTTGGCTATGTTACCGCTTTGCTCAGCCCCTCTTATAGCGTTGCTAGTTGCAGGTGAAGATAAAGTTTGTTCCTTGTTGGAACATGGAGGAGTTGTTCCTTGTTGGAACATTTTTAGTTGTTGGGATATCACAATATCTATTGTTTAATTAATGCATCTATATACTTGGTAAAGGGTGGAAGACTCGGCCTTATGCCCAGTGTTTTGTTCCACTCTTGCCGCCTTAGTTTCCGTCATACCGGTGTTATGTTCCTTGATTTCGCGTTCCTTACACGGTTGGGTGATTTATGGGACCCCTTGACAGTTCGCTTTGAATAAGACTCCTCCAAAGAAGGCCCAACATTGGTTTTACCATTTGCCACCTAAGCCTTTTTCCCCGGTTTTCATGAGCCCGAGGTCATCTTTATTTACCCCCCCAAGTGCTCCTTCGAGTGTTGGTCCGAACCGAGCCGCTCAAGGCCACCTCGGGAAACTTCGAAGCCTGGTTTTACTCGTAGCCTGTCTCATCCGAATGTGCCCTGAGCACGAGCTATGAGCAGCTCCTATCGGGATTTGTCGGCACAATCGGGTGGCTTTGCTGGTCTTGTTTTACCATTGTCGAAATGTCTTGTAGTCCGGGATTCCGAGACTGATCGGGTCTTCCCGGTAGAAGGAATATTCTTTGTTGACCGTGAGAGCTTATAATGGGCTAAGTTGGGACACCCCTACAGGGTATTATCTTTCGAAAGTCGTGCTCGCGGTTATGAGGCAGATGAGAATTTGTTAATGTCCGGTTGTAGTAAACCCGAAGTTGACCTTAATTAAAACACATCAACCGCGTGTGTAACCGTGATGGTCTCTTCTCGGCGGACGGGAAGTGAACACGGTGTTGGAGTTATGTTTGACGTAAGTAGTTTCAGGGTCACTTCTTTATCGCTACTAGCTTCTCGACCGTGCCTTCCTTCTCTTCTCGCTCTCTTTTGCGAATGTAGCCACCATATATGCTAGTCGCTTGCTGCAGCTCCACCTCACAACTTTGTCCTTCCTATAAGCTAAAATAGTCTTGATCTCGCGGGTGTGAGATTGCTGAGTCCCCGTGACTCACAGATTCTGCCAAAACAGTTGCAGGTGCCGACGATGCCGGTCTGGTGGCGCAACCGAGCTCAAGTGGGAGTTCGATGAGGAACATGGTCGTTACTATGTGTCTTTTCCTGATGATCAGTAGTGGAGCCCAGTTGGGAGGATCGGGGATCTGTGTAGCATTTGGGGTAGTCTTCTTTTATTGTGGTTCCATAGTCGGACCTTGAGTGTAATCTGGATGATGGATGTTTATTTATGTATTGTGTGAAGTGGCATCGTAAGCCAACTATGTATCTCCTTCCCTTATGTATTACATGGGTTGTGTGAAGATTACCTCACTTGCGACATTGCTTTCAATGCGGTTATGCCTCTAAGTCGTGCTTGACACGTGGGAGATATAGCTGCATCGAGGGCGTTCTACGCATGCTCCTACGGGGATAGATTGGTAGGAAAAGACCATCACTCGTCCCGACCGCCACTCATAAGGAAGACAATCAATAAATAAATCATGCTCCGAGTTCATCACATAACGGTTCACCATACGTGCATGCTACGGGAATCACAAACTTCAACACAAGTATTCTTTAAATTCACAACTACTCAACTAGCATGACTCTAATATCACCATCTTCATATCTCAAAACAATTATCAAGCATCAAACTTTTCTTAGTATTCAACGCACTCAAAAGAAAGTTTCACATATCTTGAATACCAAGTATATTAATATTAAGCAAATTACCATGCTATTAACGACTCTCAAAATAATCTAAGTGAAGCATGAGAGATCAATAGTTTCTTCAAAACAAATCCTCCACCGTGCTCTAAAAGATCTAAGTGAAGCACTAGAACAAAAATTATCATGCTCAAAAGATATAAGTGAAGCAATATGAGCAAAACTATCAAGCTCAAAAGATATAAGTGAAGCACATAGAGTATTCTATCAAATTCCAATTTATGTATGGCTATCTCAAAAGGTGTGTACAACAAGGACGATTGTGGTAAACTAACAAGCAAAGACGCAAATAATACAAGACGCTCCAAGCAAAAAACATATCATGTGGTGAATAAAAATATAGGTCCAAGTAAATTACCGATGGAAGTAGACGAAAGAGGGGATGCCTTCCAGGGCATCCCCAAGCTTTGGATTTTTGGTGTCCTTGGATTATCTTGGGGGTGCCATGGGCATCCCCAAGCTTAGGCTATTGCCACTCCTTCTTCCATAATCCATCAAAAGAATTTACCCAAAACTTGAAAACTTCACAACACAAAACTCAATAGAAATTTCGTGAGCTCCGTTAGAGAAAGAAAACAAAAGACTACTTTAAGGTACTGTAATTAACTCATTCTTTATTTGTATTGTTGTTAAACCTACTGTATTCCACTTCTCTATGGATTATAAACTATTTTTCTAGCCATAGATTCATCAAAATAAGCAAACAACACACGAAAAACAGAATCTGTCAAAAACAGAATAGTATGTAGTAATCTGTAACTAAAGCAAACTTCTGGAACTCAAAAAAATCTACCCAAATTAGACGACCTAGAAAATCTGTTTATTGATCAGCATCAATTGGAAACAGTATTTTATCACGTCCTGGTGATTTTTAATAATTCATGCACTGAGCACAAAGTTTCTGGAAATTACAGCAAGATCAAATAACTATCATCCAAGAAAATCCAATAGGTCTAGCTTGGCACAAACAGTAATTAAAACATAAAACCACATCTAAACAGAGGCTAGATGGATTATTTATTCCTAAACAGAAGCAAAAACAAAAAAAGCTAAAAATAAAATTTGGTTGCCTCCCAACAAGCGCTATCGTTTAACGCCCCTAGCTAGGCATAAAAGCAAGGATAGATCTAAGTAGTGCCATCTTTGGTAGGCAATTATTCAATGAGGCATCTACCTTCTTTAGAATTTTCTTTCTCTCTAGTAATTGTCAAATTTTTAGGCAAAAGATCAAAAAATTCATTTACAGAAAATGGTTCCTTAATGATGGCAAAAAGATTGGGATGAACACTTATAGATTTAAGATCCGCAGTTTCCTTACTAGATGATTCACCCTTATTCTTAGGAACATAAATAAACTTAGTATTTTTAGTAGACGAACTTGGAGTGTTTTTTACGGAAGAAAAAGCGGTTCCCAAGTTGGTAATGATACCTTCAAGTGTACGATTCTAGTGGAATCTAGATTTATTTTCTCATTAACTATGGGTTCCTTTTCTTTAATATTTTTCAAAGTCATTCCTACCTTAGATCCATATTGGGTAATTTGATTGTGGATCTTTTTATCAAGATTTTCAATTGATTCAACGGTAGCAACTTTATTCTCAATAATTTCAAGTCTTTGCATAACATGCTCCAAAGTTAACATAGTTCCATTAAACAAAAGAGGTGGTGAGCCAAATAAATCTATTAAAGCATTATAAGAATCGAAAGTATGGCTACCCAAGAAATTCCCTCCGGTAATGGTATCAAGGATATATCTATACCAAGGATTAGAACCTACGTAAAAATTACGAAGAAGAACTGAAGTAGATTGTTTCCTGGTAGATCTATTTTTAGCATTGCAAATTCTATACCAAGCGTATTTTAGATTTTCTCCCTCCCTTTGCTCAAAATTTAGAACTTCATTCTCGGGAGATAACAGAGAAGAAATGAGACTAGTCATGATGACAAGCAAGCAAACTAACACACGAGCAAACAAGCAGACAAGAAAAAGAGGGAAAATGAGGAGGAGATTGGGAAAGAGAGGGCGAAGAAAACGGTAAGGGTGAAGTGGGGGAGAGAAAAAAGAGAGGCAAATGGCAAATAATGTAATGCGGGAGAGAGGGATTGTGATGGGTACTTGGTATGTAGATTTTAACAGTGCTTGCGTGAGCCTCCCCGACAACGGCGCCAGAAATTCTTCTTGCTACCTCTTGAGCACTGCATTGGATTTCCCCGAAGAGGAGAGGATGATGCAGCAAAGTAGCGTAAGTATTTCCCTCAGTTTTTGAGAACCAAGGTATCAATCAAGTAGGAGGCTACGCACACGTCTATCGTACCTGCACAAAACAACAACTCCTCGCAACCAACGCGATTAGGGGTTGTCAATCCCTTCACAGTCACTTACGAGAGTGAGATCTGATAGAGATGATAAATAATATTTTTGGTATTTTTGGCATAGAGATGCAAAGTGAAAAGTAAAAGGTAAAGTAAAAACAAAGCAAGTATTAAAGTGATGGAGATTGATATGACGAGAATAGACCTGGGGGCCATACGTTTCACTAGTGGCTTCTCTCAAGAGCATAAGTATTCTACGGTGGGTGAACAAATTACTGTTGAGCAATTGATAGAATTGAGCATAGTTATGATAGTATCTAGGTATGACCATGTATATAGGCATCACGTCCGAGACAAGTAGACCGACTCCTGCCTGCATCTACTACTATTACTCCACTCATCGACCGCTATCCAGCATGCATCTAGAGTATTAAGTTAAAGACTGAGTAACGCCTTAAGCAAGATGACATGATGTAGAGGGATAAATTCATGCAATATGATAAAAACCCCATCTTGTTATCCTCGATGGCAACAATACAATACGTGCCTTGCTGCCCCTTCACATCCTTTGGGAAAGGACACCGCAAGATTGAACCCAAAGCTAAGCACTTCTCCCATTGCAAGAACTACCAATGTAGTTGGCCAAACCAAACGGATAATTCAAGAGACTTGCAAAGATAACCAATCATACATAAAAGAATTCAGAGAAGATTCAAATATTGTTCATAGATAAACTTGATCATAAACCCACAATTCATCGGTCTCAACAAACACACCGCAAAAGGAAGATTACATCGAATAGATCTCCACGAGAGAGGGGGAGAACAATTTATTGAGATCCAAAAAGAGAGAAGAAGCCATCTAGCTACTAGCTATGGACCCGTAGGTCTGAAGTAAACTACTCACACTTCATCGGAGAGGCTATGGTGATGATGTAGAAGCCCTCCGTGGTGGATGCCCCCTCCGGCAGAGCTCCGGAACAGGCCCCAAGATGGGATCTCGTGGATACAGAAGGTTGCGGCGGTGGAATTAGGTTTTTGGCTCCTATTTTGATCGTTTGGGGGTACATAGGTATATATAGGACGAAGGAGTACGTCGGCGGAGCAACAGGGGGCCCATGAGGCAGTGGGGCACGCCCTAGGGGATCCCACCCTCGTGACCGCCTCTTTTGTTCCTTGGAGTAGGGTCCAAGTCTCCTGGATTACGTTCGGTGAGAAAATCACGTTCCCGAAGGTTTCATTCTGTTTGGACTCCGTTTGATATTCTGTTTCTTCGAAATACTGAAATAGGAAAAAAAAACAGCAATTCTGGGCTGGGCCTCCGGTTAATAGGTTAGTCCCCAAAATAATATAAGTGGAAAATAAAGCCCAATATAGTTCAAAACAGTAAATAAAGTAGCATGGAGCAATCAAAAATTATAGATACGTTGGAGACGTATCACACACCAAGCAGAACAGGGGAGGTGAGCCAAGGTAAGGCCGAAGCCCAAGACAATCAAGGCAACGCCAAGTACAATACCACGAAGAGAAGAGGGATGAAGCAGGTTGCCTCAGCAAGACCCTTGCCGGGCGGCCTCAGCGGCCCCGGCAAGACCCTTGCCGGGACAGCTTGCCCCACACCAACAGAGCGAGCCACCCTTGAGCCCACGATCCCCAACACCATCATCCACGTGGGGCCAGGGCTCGGGAGGCACCTCGATGGCGGCATGCAGATCTTTGTGAAGACATATTCAAGATCAGATGAGGATTAGAAGACGATGATCCTCGGCAAGATCCTTGTCGACGAAGGCTACCAGACACCAGGCAAGACCTTTGTCGGGGACGACAGTGTCAGATTTCGGGTTCTGGCAGACCCTTAAGGTTCAATCTCTGGGGTGCGCGCGGAGATCCAACCCTCCACCGTCTAGTACGTCGCCGGATCGCAAGGACCTAAACTACTAAGAAGAACAACACAAGAGACACGAGATTTATACTAGTTCGGGCCACCGTTGTGGTGTAATACCCTACTCTAGTTTGTGGTGTGGTGGATTGCCTCTGGGGCTGATGAGGAACAGTACAGGGAAGAACAGCCTCGCGAGGGTCTGTTCTTGGTGGGTGTGATGAACTGCTAAGTAGTATCCCGTCGCTCTAGCTTGAGGATCGGGTCTCTCTCTCTGTCTGGATTCCAAATGCCCTCCTCCTTTTACGATGGTGGATAGCTCTACTTATATAGGCGAAGGCCCTGGGCCTCTTCCCAAATATTGAGCGGGAAGGGCGCCAACAATTGGCCATTTTGAAGGGGAACAACGGGTACACTTATCCTGACTAAAGTTGGTCCTCGCCTGCCAAAGGCTCTGGTGATGACGCCTGCTTGGGCTCCACGATGACTGCATTCCAGCCGTTTGGGCTGGTCTTGGTCTTGTTGCACCGAAACGGGTGCCTTTGCTTGATGCTCTTGCCTATGCTTGCTCCCTTTGCACCAAAGAGGAAAGGGGGATGCTGTGCTGGCGCGCCTCGACCGGGCGCCCTTGGTCGTCATGGCTTGCGTCACGGGCACCTCGCGAGGTACCCTGCCTTGAACTCTCCGCCTCCTCATGAGCCAGCCTGACGAGGCCGTGCCTGAGGAAGCTCCTTGTCGTCCGCCCCGTGAGGCTTGGCCCCTCGCGAGGGTCTTGAGTTTGTGTTGATGAAGATGGGCTGTCATGGGCCTCCTTTGAGCCACGCCGCAGGCCGCAGTGTGCAAGTCTGGGACCCCTGTTCCCTGAACGCCCACAGAGCCCCCTGGCTCCACGCTCCGGACTTGGCCGAGCAGAGGCGTAAGGGCAAGTCTGGCGTCATGGGCCCTAACAGCCTGCGGCCTTGGGCGCCGCGTGGCGGTTGATTGGACGTGGGCGGCACTGCTCCCCCACGACGCCTTGGTAACCGCCCGGATTCGACAGGTCCTTGCTTGCAGAGTCGGTCATGATGATCGGTGATCGTGGAGGCCGGCGGTTGGCCTTAGCCGGCTATAAGTATGGAACGGCGTGCGCCCTTCCAGTCTATCCTTCTTCTCCATGGCTCCACCAAGGAAGTTCTCGGCCGCAGAGAAGGGGAAGGGCCGCCAGGTCGAATCTTCCTCTCCTCCGCCTAAGCGTGGTAGAGGTCGTCCTCGCAAGCACCCCGTGGCCTCCACGGTGGTCCCCCGCGGTCGTGGGGGAGGCTCTCAGCACAGCGACGAGCGGCTGGCCATGGTCGGAGGGCGTGCCCCGGCCGCGCGTCCCCCGAGGCCGCGCCTTCATGCTGCTGAAGCGCTGCCGGAGTTCATGGTGAGAGCGGAGGAGCCGTCCGGCGTCCGGCTTCAGCTCCCGTGCTTCTTCCTGGGTGAGCTCCCAGATGGCGCCCTGAGTGGCCTCTGCCTCCAGGCAGATGGCTGCTGCAGCCGGGCTTCATGGGCTTCTCTAGAGGTCCCTGCTGCAGGGAACCTGTTCCTTGCCCGCGGCTGGCAGACGTTCGCTCGCGCGTGTGGTCTGCGCCGCCGGTGCTCCCTGTACTTCAAGTATGATGGCGACACCACCCTCTACGTGAGGGTGTTCGGGGAAGACGGCCGCCGCATGGGGTGCTGCACTGAGGACGACGACCGTGGCCGTGGAATCAGCCTCGGCGCGGGCAGAGAGGGCAGCGCGCGGGCGGCTGGCGATGCCCGCGACTCCTCACACTTCACCAGCTCTTCTTCGGGTGGCGATTCTTCCAGCAGCGGCCGCGGCCAGCCCCCACGCCGCCGCGCCTGCTTGGGGGGTGGCAGCGGGTCCGCTCGCCGCCACGCCTCGGTGAAGCGAGATGGGGTCCGACTGAGCTCCGGGAGGCGGCTCGGGCCTTCCGAGAGAGCCGCACGGGCGTGCTTCACCTGCTCCTGTCCTTTTCCTTTCTTTTCTCCTGCGTAAAAAGGGAACAATGTATGGACCCGTGGGGGCGCGTTTAGATCAACGCCGTTAATTATTGTACTGCTTTGTTATCCTGATACTGTTCTCTTATGCTGTGCACCCATTCGCAAGTGAACCCCGGCCGTGGCCGCGGGGGCGACCGACCCTGGCCCCGTGTTCGTGTTGCGCTGCCCGTGAGGCATGGTCAGGAGGGGTGCTCCAGCTGTGGACCAGGGCCGTGAAAACTTGAGCGATAGGGGTAGGAACGCCAGCGGGGGCTCCCGAGGCTCTCGTCTCACGAGTCCCCGCGCAAGAGAAATCGAGGCAGGAGGGTGAGAAAGATCGAAGAACCACGGACCAAAAAAGGGGCGATAGTTTCGATAAAAACTTCAAATGGGAATAACCTGTCAACTGCAGAAAGCAAATGAAAAATCCACGTCCGGCACCTAGTCTAGACTTCGACGTCTTCTCACCAGCGCGGAGCTAAGTGATGCCACTAGGCGTGGGAGGGAGCCCCAGGGCCTGAGGCCGGCACCCCTGAGACTCCGGGGCGTGTACATCCCCACTCATTATTATGTGAGAGTGTCACGGGCGGCGAGCTTCACAGGCATTCGCCTTCTTCACAGGCTCCGGGCCTTTCTTCTGGGAATCAAGCTTCACGGGCGTTCGCCCTCTTCACAGGCTCCGGGCCTTTCCAGGACGCGACAGCTTCACAGGCGTTTGCCTTCTTCATAGGCTCTGGGCCTTTTCCATGAGGTGAGCTTCACAGGCATTTGCCTTCTTCACAGGCTCAGGGCCTTTTCCAAAAAGATGAACTTCACAGGCATTCGCCTTCTTCACAGGCTCAGGGCCTTTTCCAAAAAGATGACTTCACAGGCATTCGCCTTCTTCACAGGCTCAGGGCCTTTTCCAAAAAGATGACTTCACAGGCATTCGCTTCTTCATAGGCTCAGGGCCTTTTCCAAAAAGATGACTTCACAGGCATTCGCCTTCTTCACAGGCTCATGGCCTTTTCCAAAAAGATGACTTCACAGGCATTCGCCTTCTTCACAGGCTCAGGGCCTTTTAGGGGTAAAACCTCCGGAGGTGCTGGATGTTCCACGCGTTCTGTATAGGTACCCCCTATTGAGTCTCCAAGCGCACGGAGCCGGGCCTGGAAACGTGAACAACCTTGAATGGGCCCTCCCACATGGGAGAGAGCTTATGCAGTACCTCCCTGGAGAGGGCCCGTCGGAGCATGAGGTCTCCTACCTCGAGAGTTCTGGGGCGAATGTTGCGGCAGTGGTATCGCCGGAGTGCCTGTTGGTACCTTGTCGCTCGCAGTGCAGCTTCTCGACGACGCTCCTCCCCCAGCACAAGAGACGTCCCCCGCATGGCGTCTTGCAGCGTTTCATCGAACGCCAGGACCCGCGCGGATTGACGCTTGACCTCGTGAGGGAGGATCGCTTCGGCTCCGTAGACCAGGAAGAAGGGGGTCTCTCCAGTTGGCTTGGTCGCGGTTGTGCGGATGGACCACAACACGGATGGAAGCTCTTCATACAAGCCTCTGCCACAGGCTTCCAGCTTCTTCTTGAACGTCCTGGTCTTGAGGCCTCTCAGGACCTCCGCATTGGCCCGCTCGGCCTGCCCATTGCTGCGGGGGTGCGCCACCGAAGCGTAGCATATCTGCGTCCCAAGGTTAGCGCAGTACGTTTTAAAAGGTTCTTGGTGAACTACGAACCGTTGTCGGTGATGATGCGGTTCGGCACTCCGAACCGGCTCACGATGCCCTTGATGAACTTGACTGCGGAACCAGCGGGGATGGCGCGGACGGCCTCGACTTCGGCCCATTTGGTGAATTTGTCCACGGCGACGTAGAGATAGCGATAGCCCCCTGGCGCCCGAGGAAAAGGGCCCAGAATGTCCAGCCCCGGCATCGCGAACGGCCAAGTGAGGGGATGGTTCTGAACCTCTGGCTGGCTGGTGGATCTGCTTGGCATGGAATTGGCAAGCCTCGCAAGCCTTCCACGAGTTTGATGGCGTCGTTGGCGCTGATGGGCCAATAGAAACCGCTGCGGAACGCCTTTGCCGACAAGGGTCCGTGACGATGAATGGTGCCCACAATCTCCGCCATGTATATTCTGCCAAGAACTCCTTCCCCTGTTCCCTGGTGATGCAGCGCAGGGATACGTCGTTCGGTCGTTTCCGGTAGAGTTCTCCATCCATGATGTTGTATGCCGTGGCTTGTCGCGCCACACGCTCTGCCTCCTCCTCCTTCTCCGACAAAGTCCCACGCGTTAAGTAGCTCTTGAGCTCCGTGATCCAGCACTCCTCTTGAGGTTCCATTGTCAGGAGCAGGCGTGCTCCTGAGGCCGGGCCACAGGCTGGGGCTCCCGAGGCTGGTGGCTGAGGGAGCTCCTCCAGGCTGTCTTTGTGCTTGATAACGGGCGGTGGCTGAGGGCTTGAAGAGACGTTCCTCAAAGACGCCCGGCTCCTGGGGTAACCTCCTGGAGGCCTGTTTGGCGATGTCGTCGGCCTCTTGATTGGTGCCGCGGGGCACGTGCTGCAGCTCCAACCCACATAACTGTTTCTCTATCCTGCGGACCTCCGCAAGGTAGGATTCCATGTGTTCATCTCTTGGCTCATACACCTTGTTGGAGAAGTTGACGAGGAGCTGCGAATCGCCCTTGATGGTAAGGCGCTTCACCCCCAGGGCAGCGGCAGCCCTCAGACCCGCTATCAGCCCCTCGTATTCTGCTATATTGTTGGAGACCTTCTCGCCATCTTTGGAAACAGAGCTGCAGTGTAGTAGAGCTTGTCCTGGCGGGAGATATGAACACCGCCCCAGCCCAGCGCCTGTCTGGAGAACGCTCCGTCAAGTACATGACCCACCCTTCTGGCGCTTCGCTCCCTGGGGAGAGGGACCGATCCTCGCCGGCCCCGAGGCCCGGGGCTTTTGTCCATTCGGCCACGAAATCTGCCAGCGCGGCCCCCTTGATGACTCTGGTCGTACTGAACTCGAGCTGGAATGCTTGTAGCTCAATGTTCCACTCGGCGACCCTTCCGGCCGAGTTGGGGCTCCTGAGCACCCTCTCCAGGGGGTATGCCGAGACAACTTTGATTGGATGACCCTGGAAGTAGTGCCGCAGCTTGCGCGAAGCCACCAACAGCGCGAGGAGGAGCTTCTGCGGCATGGGGTACCATGCCCTTGCATCCCATAACACGATGCTGACGAAGTACACCGGGTGTTCGACGAGGTTAGGGGTGTCGGTGCCAGTGGTATCTTCTAGAAGCTGTGGTGCCTCCCGAGGCGGCGGCGCCTCCGGAAGTTGGGTTCCTGGATGGGAGGCCTCCCCCATCCTTGGTGCGCTCTGCTGTGACGGCTGATCTTCTTCCATTGCGGTGCTGGCTCCTGCTAGTTCCTTCTGATTCGGTCTTGCCTTAGCTCGGGTGGCCGCCGTGGCCTTTGCCTGATGCTCCTCCCTAACTGCCACCAGAGCAGCGCTAGCGGAGTAGGGAGTGGCGGCAAGGTAGAGTACCAAGGGCTCTCGAGGCGCTGAGGCCACCATCACCGGAGGGCTGGTCAGTACCTCTTGAGGTCTTGAACGCTCTGTCGGCCTCTTGATCCACTCGAAGGGCCCTTTTTTCTTCATCAGCTGGAAGAAAGGCAGCGCCCGCTCCCCCAATCGGGAGATGAAACGGCCCAGCGCCGTTACGCGCCCCGTGAGCTTCTGCATTTCCCTGAGGGTCTTCGGTGGGCTCATGTCTTCCACTGCCTTGACCTTTTCTGGGTTGGCCTCGATGCCTCGGTGGGACACGAGGAAACCCAGGAGCTTGCCTGAGGGAACTCCAAACACACACTTCTCCGGGTTGAGTCGCAGGCTCACTGCGTTGAGGCTCGCGAAGGTTTCTTCCAGGTCTTGTATCAATGTCTCGGCCTCGCGAGACTTCACCACGATGTCGTCGACGTATGCCTCCACATTCTTCCCGAGCTGTGGGCCCAAGGTGATGTGCATGAGCAAATGGAAGGTTGCCCCTGCGTTGCGCAACCCGAATGGCATGCAGGTATAGCAGTACACTCCACACGGGGCTAGGAAGGCCGTCTTCTCCACGTCTTCCACCGCCATCTTGATTTGGTGATACCCGGAGAAGGCGTCCAAGAAGCACAACAGGTCACACTCGGCGGTGGAATCGACGATCTGGTCGATGCGAGGGAGCGGAAACGGATCCTGCGGGCATGCTTTGTTGAGGTTGGTGAAGTCGACACATGCGCTCCTTTCCTCCCTTCTTTGGCACCACCACGGGCTTGGCCAGCCAATCTGGTATCGGACCTCGCGAATAACCCCGCGGCTTCTAGCTTGCGGGTCTCTTGGACGATGAAAGCCTGCTTTTCGGTGGACTGCCTTCTCACTTTCGCTTCCTTTGGGCCTTGCGTTGGGGCACACGTTGAGGTGGTGCTCGATTACGCCCCATGGAATCCCTGCCAGCTGATCGGGCTCCCAGGTGAACACCTTCTTGTTCGCACGCAGGAACTTGACAAGGGCTTCCTCCTGTTCGGGCTCGAGGTTGGCGCCTATGGTGAAGGTGGCATTTGTGGACCCGTCCTCATCGACAGGTATCTGCTTTGTCTCCGCCTTGTCTTGAGTGAACAACTGCTTCTTCTTGGTCGGTGCACCCCCTTGGGCATGGGGGCTTCCGCTTCGGCGGGCCGTGCTGCGGCCGCCGTCTTGAGGGTGAGCCTGAGCGCTCGTATCCCCGGGCACGGTGAGGACGCAGCTGCTCCCAGGCATCTTCATGAGGTTGTACCCCGGGTGGGTTGCGGCCATGAATTTGGCCAATGCTGGATAGCCAAGGATGGCATTGTAGGGGAGGCTGATGGGGGCGATGTCGAAGTCGACCAGTTCCGTGCGGAAGTTGTCGTAGGTGCCGAAGGTCACCAGAAGCTGGATTTGCCCCAAGGAGCTGGATGACCCTCCTCCTACGCCCGAATAAGGCCGGCTGGGCAGCAGCCGCTCCCTGGGTATGCAGAGGAGGTTGAAGGCCTCGACTGAGAGTACGTTGAGGCCGGTGCCGCAGTCGATGAGGGTCCCTGGTGGCGACACTGGCGGATGGTGGGTGTCTGAGCGAGCGCGGCCAGCCGCCAAGTTGGTGGGGTGGTCTTGAGAGTCGAAGGTCAGCCCGGCCGACGGCTCTGTCCGCCTGAGGGAGCCCTCGCAGCGTGGAGGCGGCGCCGACCGGTGGGCGAATGTCTTGACATGGCGGCGGAAGGCGGCGCTGCGAGCCGCCGAGGAGGCCGTGGCGAGTGGGGGAGCCGGCGCGAGGGGCGGGTGCCAGAGCCGCGGCCCCTCCCACGAGGTCGCCGAGGAGCGCGAGGGACGATGCTTGCTGCCCGTCCCCCGCCGGGCCGATTGCGGTGTCGACGGCAGGTGACGGGGAACGACGAGGGCGCCTGCCGGCGGGAGCTGTCTGGGCGACATGGGAGGCGAGGGCGGCTCAGCGCTCGGCGCGGGCTTGACGGGCGTCAGACATGGTCGCGGTGGTCAGGGAAGATCAAGGCGACGAAAGGCAGATTCCGGCGCACCCCTACCTGGCGTGCCAAATGTCGGATTTCGGGTTCCGGCAGACCCTTAAGGTTCGAACTCTGGGGTGCGCACGGAGATCCAACCCTCCACCATCTCGTACCTCGCCGGATCGCAAGGACCTAAACTACTAATAAGAACAGCACAAGAGACACGAGATTTATACTAGTTCGGGCCACCGTTGTGGTGTAATACCCTACTCTAGTTTGTGGTGTGGTGGATTGCCTCTGGGCTGATGAGGAATAAGTCTGGGAAGAAACAGCCTCATGAGGGTCTGTTCTTGGTGGGTGTGATGAACTGCTAAGTAGTATCCCGTCGCTCTAGCTTGAGGATCGGGTCTCTCTCTCTCTGGATTCCAAATGCCCTCCTCCTTTTACGATGGTGGATAGCTCTACTTATATAGGCGAAGGCCCTGGGCCTCTTCCCAAATATTGAGCGGGAAGGGCGCCAACAATTGGCCATTTTGAAGGGGAACGACGGGTACACTTATCCTGACTAAAGTTTGTCCTCGCCTGCCAAAGGCTCTGGTGATGACGCCTTCTTGGGCTCCATGATGAGTGCATTCCAGCCGTTGGGGCTGGTCTTGGTCTTGTTGCACCGAAACGGGTGCCTTTGCTTGATGCTCTTGCCTGCGCTTGCTCCCTTTGCACCAAAGAGGAAAGGGGGACGCCGCAGTGGCGCCTCGATCGGCGCCCTTGGTCGCTCATGGCTTGCGTCACGGGCACCTCGCGAGGTACCCTGCCCTGAACTCTCCGCCTCCTCATGAGCCAGCCTGACGAGGCCGTGCCTGAGGAAGCTCCTTGCCGTCCGCCTAGCGAGGCTTGGCCCCTTGCGATGGTCTTGAGTTTGTGTTGATGAAGATGGGCTGTCCCGGGCCTCCTTTGAGCCACGCCGCAGGCCGCAGGCAGGCAAGTCTGGGGACCCCCGTTCCCAGAACGCCGACAGACAGCGCGCCACGGCAAGACCCTTGCCAGGCCACCCGGCAAGGCCCTCACCAAGGACGCTAGCGGGACCACCACCTGGCCCGCGACCAACCAAGCTTCCACCATTGTTCCCATACAACTGCCATCCCAACCAGCTGGGCGGGCACCTGTGTGGCAACATGCAGCTCCCAGGCCAACTCATCAAGCACCTGCGTGGCGGAATGCAGATCTCCGTGAAGGCTCCACCACCATGCCACCCAGCTGCCCGCCTGCCTACATGGCACCGCACGCATCACTGGCTGGGGTGCGTGTCGAAGCGAGGAGGAGCGGCGACGGACGGGACTGGCCTCGCCCCGTCCCTGATAAAGCAAGGGGACACCTAAGCCACGCATTAAATGCGTCTTGTCCTGTAATACGAGCGATAAGCTCAGGGCACTGTACGCCTTTCCACCTCCTGTGTGTGACTTTTGCAGCCCCTTTCAGCTATAAAAGGAGGCCCATGGCATACTGAAGGGGGATTCGGCTCTTTCGAACCACGTGCTGACCACAGCTAGTTTGAGAGCTCAAGAACTCTCAAAAATACACCTACCAAAGCAGGACTAGGGTTTTACGCATTCTCACGGCCCGAACCTGGGTAAACGATCCTTGTGCTGTCTACTAGCCCCGCTCCCCTCGCAACCCTGCGCCCCGACAACCGTAGTAGGGATTCTTGTGATCCCATAGGTGTCGTTCCACACCGACACTTTGGGAGAGTTATTTTTGGAACAAACGTGATCCAGAAGACTTGGAGTGGACATCAAGAAATCATCAAGGAGGCCACGAGGCAGGGGGCGCGCCTACCCCCCTGGGCGCGCCCTCCACCCTCGTGGGCCCCTCATGCCTCCACCGACCCACTTCTTTCTGCTATATATACCTACGTACCCCTAAACCATCAAGGAGCACCACGAAAACCTAATTCCACCGCCGCAACCTTCTGTACCCGTGAGATCCCATCTTGGGGCCTTTTCTGGCGCTCCGCCGGAGGGGGAATCGATCATGGAGGGCTTCTACATCAACACCATAGGCTCTCTGATGATGTGTGAGTAGTATACCACAGACCTTCGGGTCCATAGTTATTAGCTAGATGGCTTCTTCTCTCTCTTTGGATCTCAATACAAAGTTCTCCTCGATCTTCTTGGAGATCTATTCGATGTAACTCTTTTTGCGGTGTGTTTGTCGAGATCCGATGAATTGTGGGTTTATGATCAAGATTATCTATGAACAATATCTGAATCTTCTCTGTATTCTTTTATGTTTGATTGGTTATCTTTGCAAGTCTCTTCTAATTATCAGTTTGGTTTGGCCTACTAGATTGATCTTTCTTGCAATGGGAGAATTGCTTAGCTTTGGGTTCAATCATGCGGTGCTCGATCCCAGTGACAGTAGGGGAAACGACACGTATTGTATTGTTGCGATCGAGATAAAAGATGGGGTTTATATCATATTTCTTGAGTTTATCCCTCTACATCATGTCATCTTACCTAATGTGTTACTCTGTTCTTATGAACTTAATACTCTAGATGCATGTTGGATAGCGGTCGATGTGTCGAGTAATAGTAGTAGATGCGCAGAGTCGGTCTACTTGTCACACGGACGTGATGCCTATATACATGATCATGCCTAGATATTCTCATAATTATGCACTTTTCTATCAATTGCTCGAAAGTAATTTGTTCACCCACCGTAATACTTATGCTATCTTGAGAGAAGCCACTAGTGAAACCTATGGCCCCCGGGTCTATTTTCCATCATATTAATCTCCCGTCAACAAGCTATTTCTATCTCCGTTTATTTTGCTTTCTTTACTTTTAGTCTTTATCATAAAAATACCAAAAATATTATATTATCATCTATATCAGATCTCACTTTTGCAAGTGGCCGTGAAGGGATTGACAACCCTTTATCGCGTTGGTTACAAGGTTCTTATTTATTTGTGTAGGTACGAGGGACTTGGATGTGGCCTCCTACTAGATTGATACCTTGGTTCTAAGAAACTATGGGAAATACTTATGCTACTTTGCTGCATCACCCTTTCCTCTTCAAGGGAAAAACCAACGCATGCTCAAGAGGTAGCACGACCGTCCATAAGGACTTGCATGAGATGGAAGCCGTCGATAATTGGGTCGAGGACCAAAGCTGCCGAACCTCCATGACGGATACTAGTAGGATGGTCTCTGCGATCGAAGTGATCGGGCAGGCTGACCATGGGTTAAATTTTTGGGCGACTAGCTCTATGGCCTAGACGTCCCATAGAGCGCGCTTGCGCTCCCTTTTGGGGATATGTGTAGTGTATATCATATTTACCGTTTTTACCTCGGGGGGAAATTTCCTCTGTCCCGCTGTGTTCGGTGGGCGAAGCTCTTCATCATCATCCTCGCTGGGCGGCCCCTGACCCTTATGTTCGGCGTTTAGCTTGCCAGCCTGTTTAAAGACCCAACAATTCCTGTTGGGATGATTAGCAGGCTTATCAGGGGTGCCATGAATCTGGCAGGGCCGATCGAGAATTATGTATGAACTAGATGGAACATTCTTGTTTCCTTTGAATGGCTTCTTCCGCTGACTAGGTTTAGAGCCACTGAATCTGGCGTTGACCGCCGTGTTTTCAGTATCTTCGTTATTGCTTTAACGCTTGTGTTTGTTGCATCGTGGCTTGCCGTTGCCATCCCTGGCTTCGAAGGTGCGAGGGTCGCTGGTGCAATTTTTTCTGCGAGCTAGCCAGCTATCCTCTCCCGCGCAGAAGCAGGTCATAAGTGTCTTAAGGGCTGCCATGGTCTTCGGTTTTTCTTGGCCGAGGTGTCGGGCGATCCACTCGTCTCGAACGCTGTGTTTAAAGGCCCTGAGGGGTTCGGCGTCCGGACGACCGACAACTTGGTTCTTTTCAATTAAGAATCTGATGCATGGTTTTCGGACTGATTCTCCGGGTTGCTGGACTATGTGGCTAAGGTCATCGGCGTCTGGAGGCCGAACATAGGTACCTTGGAAGTTGTCTCTAAAGGCGTCCTCCAAGTCTTCCCAGCTGCTAGTACAGTTTTCTGGGAGGTTGTTTAACCAGTGCCGTGTTGGTACCTTTAATTTTATTGGGAGGCATTTGATGGCATGGAGATCATCACCGCGGGCCATGCAAATATGGAGAAGAAAATCTTCGATCCATATTGCGGGATCTGTAGTACCATCTTATGATTAAATGTTCACGGGTTTAAACCATTCGAGGAGCTGGTGCTCCATCACCTCGTCGGTGAAGCATTAGGGGTGAGCGGCGCCTCTGTATCGAGTGATGTCGCGGTGCAGTTCGGATGAAGTCCGAATGCGGTTTTCGGCTCGGGTGAGGTTGGGCCTGTCGCGCCAGGCCTGATGGCCATCCTCTCGCGTCAGAGCACGCACCCTTGACCCATAGATTGATCTTTTCTGACCTGCTCTACTGTCTAGGTCCTTGCATAGGTCATAGGTATAGTCCGGGGCCGTTGCCTCCCTGCCTTGATGGCGGGGTGGTACGGGCTGGTGTTCGGCGCAAGTAGCCAGCCTGTCCCGTCCACGTGGTGGTCGGTCAGGTTCGTCAGTGGGTTTATACTTTGGCGGTATTGGATCAAGGGCCTCGTCATTGAATTGTGGTAGTAGCTTGCGCTTCGGGTAACTCTTGGTTGGGCGTTCGAGGCCATATTCCTCGGCTGCCAGGACTTTAGTCCATCTGTCATTCGACATATCCTATTCGGCTTGGAGTTGTTGCTGCTTGTTTTTTAGGCTTCTCGCAGTGGCAATTAGCCGGCGCTTAAAGTGTTCTTGTTCGAGCGGTTCCTCCGGCACGATGAAGTCTTCATCACCGAGGCTCACATCCTCTTTGGAGATTGGTAGGTAGTTACTATCCTTCGACTCCTTGCTCTCGACTGGATCGTCGGGGTTAACTTTCCCATCCTCCCAATCATCCTGTTTGGATGTTGGATTGACAGGGGCTTCGGGGTCTTCGGCATTCTCCGGAGTGTTATTGTCTTCGGTGCTGGTATTGCTTTCTTTTTGGCAACGCAATTTTGAGCGGCGTCGCTGACGTCGACCCTTTGGAGGTGCTTCATCAGGCTTGCCCTCAACCAGATCTTTCTTGACGTCGTCATCATCCTCTTTGGGTGTGTCTACCATGCACACATAGCGTGTGGAGGCGGCCGTCCAACATCCGATAAACGGAGGGTCTTGGCCTTGTTCATCTCCGGCATCGTCGTCCATGACGTCGATGTCTTCGGAGGCGTATCCAACAAGTCGGTTAAGTCTTCGACAGTGGCTATGAAGTGGGTGGTGGGTGGGACATAAAAGTTCCCACTCTCAGCCCCTAGTCCGGGCTAGGCGTAATTTGGAAGTGATTCATCTGTAATGGCGAGGGATCACATTAATTCCAGAGCCTCGTTTAGGAGCGAGGTTTGGACAGGGAAGCGAGAGTTTGTGGGGGCGGCTGGGGTGAGGACCTCCTGGCCAGGCTCGCTTGACGCGGACCACGAGAATTCAGGTCTGGACGCAGTCCCCTCCAGATCTCCGGTAGCAAGTTCCATAATTGCAGGGAGTCCGATGGGCTCTAAACTCCCGTTTTCAGACCTAGTAATCTGCTCAGGATCTAAGGCCAGAGCGGTGGTCCGGGCTGCGATCCCTTCGAAGATCAAGTCTCCACGGATATCAGCACATAGCTAAGATTTCGAAAACTGATCTAATGACCAGGGGCGTAGCTGTCGATCTGCTCAAGGTGGCCAGTCGAGTTGGCACGTAGTGCGAAGCCGCCGAATACGAAAATTTGGCCGGGGAGGAAAGTCTCCCCTGAGACAGCATCGTTGTGGATGATCGAATGAGCCATCGACCCTTCTGTCGACGGCACAGAGGAACTCTCAATGAAAGCATCAATATCGCTGTTAAAACCGGACGATCTCGGTTAGGGGGTCCCGAACTGCGCGCCTGAGGATCAAAGGTAACAAGAGGCAGGGGACACGATGTTTACCCACGTTCAGGCCCTCTTGATGGAGATAATACCCTACTTCCTGCTTGATTGACTTTGATGAGTATAGGGGTTACTAGAGTTGATCTACCTCGAGATCGTAATGGCTAAACCCAAGATGTCTAGCCTGTATGATAATGACCGCCTCTACGAACTAAACCCTCCGGTTTATATAGATACCGGAGGGGCCTAGGGTTGTACAGAGTTGGTTTACATAGAAATGAATCTTTACATCTGAACGCCAAGCTTGCCATCCACGCAAAGGAGAGTCCCATCTAGACACGGGGGAAGGCTTTCTATCTTGTATCTTCTTGGCCCATTGGTACAGATCATATCACATAGCCCGGACGCTCGGGGACCCCCTAATCCAGGACTCCCTCAATAGGGAAGCAGCGCCGGGGCTCTGGATGGATCCGAAGTTGGAGCCACTCCGGCACCGTGAACAACAGCGGGGGTGAATCGGCTCTGGTACGGTTCACGGGGCCGTCGTCGAGGCAGCTCCAGCAGCACGGAGTAAGAGGCACACGGCGTAGTGCACGACGGGAAATTGACAGCGTCTCCGGCATTAGGAAGAGGGCGTCTGTGAATTTGGTGCGGTGGGGGGGTGGAGGAGGGGCTGAGATTTCGCGGCTCGGTAGAAGGGAGCTTCCTGGGAGAAGGTGATTTGGTGCCCACGAGGTATGAATGGGGAAATGGGAGGGGAGTGGAACCATGTCTTACGGACGCATTTGTCTGAAATGTGGGGGGCGGGGTTACAGTTCTACACCTGCCTTTAGGCTTCTCAGCTTGGGTCTGTGTACTGAGGGTCGGGGATAGTAGAGTAACTTTTCTTCTCCCAAATAGTGCGCGCGAGCGATTTTGGGCGAGGAGGGCATGTTTTGAAATAGAGTGGGCACGAGCGATTTCGGGCGAGGAGGGCGTGTTTTGAAATATAGTGGGCGCGAGCGACTACCGAGGCAGCACATCTGAGATTAAATTGGCCAGGTTCTTTGTTTTGGAGGCAGGTGTGCTCAAGGTAATTAGGTCTGGCGTTCTGTGGTGCAACAATGAATGGCGTGCTGATCACCGCAAACGTCTAAGCCTAAATGACAAAGTCTCCGCAGAAGCTGAATTTGTTTTTGAAACATCAAGTGGCCAGAGACTCAGAAATTTATTTTCCCATTAGTGACTTGTCAGGGCGGTGGATTTTAGTTTGTACGATAATGCTGCATCCACCTAAAGTAACAAAAGTTCTTACGTAAATTTCCTAGTAATTCCCTCTTCGTAGGTGCAACATTACTCCTAACATTTGTAGTATCAGTTTGAAACTTGTAATATTGCCGTGTCCTATTCCTGCGTTTTGAAAACCTGCAAATCAAAGAAGTCCTGAGTTGGTGATGATGTTGTGCCTGCCATCTTTAACCAATAGCCGTCGGATCTAGATCTGACCCATACAAACCAAACTTTTGCAGTTTTGAAAAAAGATGCCCGCACTTGTTCCCTATTTACAAAAAACTCATTGTCTCTCACAATCAGCCTTATCTCCTCCCCACCACATCTAGAAGGTCATGCAAAAATCTGGCGCGATGGCCACTTCCAGCACCGTCCACCCCCAATCTTGGAGTTCCGTGCAATGCACGGGCATCTAAGCACGGGAAATTATGTCAAAATCCAACTTAGCGACCCTTCCAGCAGAGTTGGGGCTCCTGAGCACTCTCTCCAATGGGTAGGCTAAGACGACCTTGATGGGTGGCCCTGGAAGTAGTGCCGCAACTTGCACGAGGCCACCAAGAGCACGAGGAGGAGCTTTTGGGGCATGGGCTATCGCGCCTTTGCGTCCCGCAACACCATGCTGACGAAATACACCGGGTGCTCGACGAGGGCTGGAGCGTTGGTGAGGCTCGTGTCTTGCGGAAGCTGAGATGTCTCCTGAGGTGATGGGACCTCCGACGCTTGATCGCTCGTCAGGACCTTGGCGGCGGCGTCCTGCCGAGCTTGGTCCCTTGTTGATGCCGCTACGGCTCTTGCTGCGCCTTCCTGATCTTGCGTAACCCAGGTTGTAGCCCGGCGCGATGTGCCTTTGGCTTGGTGCTCTTCCTGAATGGCCACCAGTGCTCCACTGGCGGAGTACGGAGTGGCGGCAAGGTAGTGTACTAGGGGCTCGAGAGGCCGTAGCGCCACCATCACCAGAGGGCTGGTCAGGTATCTCTTGAGGTCTTGAAAAGCTCGGTCGGCCTCCGAGGTCCACTCGAATGGGCCCTTCTTCTTCATCAGCTTGAAGAAGGGTAGGGCGCGCTCCCCCAGCTTGGAGATGAAGCGCCCCAACGCAGTTACCCGTCCAGCCAGCTTCTGTCTTTCCTTGAGGGTCTGAGGTGGGCTCATGTCTTCGAAGGCCTTGATCTTTTCTGGGTTTGCCTTGATCCCTCTGTGTGCTACGAGGACACCTAGCAGCTTGCCGGAAGGGACACCAAACACGCACTTCTCCGGGTTAAGTCGCAAGTTCACCTGGCGTAGAGTCGCGAAGGTCTCCTCAAGATCCTCGATCAAGGTTCTCGCCTCCCGAGATTTTACCACAATGTCGTCGACGTAGGCCTCCGCATTCCTCCCGAGCTGTCACCCTAAGGCGATGTGCATCAGCCGCTGAAAAGTCGCACCCGCATTACGCAGTCCGAAAGGCATGCAAGTGTAGAAGTACACCCCGCATGGGATCAGGAAGGCTGTCTTCTCTACATCTTCTACCTCCATCTTGATCTGGTGGTACCCTGAGAATGCATCCAGGAAGCACAACAGGTCGCACTCGGAGGTGGAGTCGACGATATGGTTGATGCGTGGGAGCGGGAACGGATCTTGGGGGCAGGCCTTGTTGAGGTTGGTGAATTCGACGCACATTTGCTCCTTCCCACCTTTCTTTGGCACAACGACGGGGTTCCCCAGCCATTCGGGGTACCGAACCTCGCGAATGGTACCCGCTGCCTCCAACTTGCCGGTCTCTTGGACGATGAAGGCCTGCTTCTCCGTGGACTGCCATCTAGCCCACTGGTTCACCGGGCATACGTTTGTGCACACCCTCAGGTGATGTTGAATCACTTCTCTCGGGACCCCCACCAGCTGCTTGGGCTCCCATGCGAATATTTACTTGTTTGCACGCAAGAACTTCACCAATGCTTCCTCTTGGCCCGGGTCGAGGTCGGCACCTATGGTAGAGGAGGCTCCCGCGGATCCGTCTTCATTGACCGGCACCTGCTTGGTTTCCGCCTTGTCTTGGGTGAACAACTGCTTCTTCTTGGTTGGTGCGGCCTCCTTGGCCTCGGGGGCACCCGTGCCGACGGTCTTGAAGGCAAGTTTGAGCGCCGTCACGGCCTCCTTGGTGTCCCCCTTGATAGTGAGGACACCGTTGCTTCCAGGCATCTTCATGAGGTTTTATGCCGGGTGGGTTGCCGCCGTGAACTGGGCCAGAGCCGAACCCGAGGATGGCGTTGTACGGGAGGCCGATGCGGGCAATGTTGAAGTCGACAAGCTTGGTGCGGTAGTTGTCGCGCGTGTCGATGGTGACGGGGAGGTGGATCTGCCCCAGGGAGTGGGCGGTGCCGCCACAAACTCCTGAGAAAGGCTTGCTGAGGCTGAGCCGCTCGAGCGGTACGTGAAGAAGGCTGAAGGCCTCCATGGAGATCACGTTGCGGCCGGCGCCACCGTCGATGAGGGTCTTGGTGACAGCCACATTGCAGATGGTGGGCGTGCAGAGCATCGGGAGCATACCCGACCCGGCAGTGGTGACGGGTTGGTCTTCTGAGTCGAAGGTGAGGTTAGCCTTGGGCGTAGCCCAGCCCGGCGGAGCCCCCGAGCGCTTGGAAGCAGCGCCAATCTAGCGAAGGAATGGCTTGACATGGTGATTTGAAGGCGGTGCTTGACAGCCACCTAGTAGGGTTGTGACCGCGTGGTGCACCGGCGCCGCGTAGCATGCCGTGAAGAGGTTGCTAAGCTCCTCCCAAGATGCCACCATGGATCCGGGGAGGTTGAGCCGCCAGGCGCACGGCGCACCGGTGAGGGCCATGGGAAACCAGTTGGCCATGACCTTGTCGTCGCCCCCGGCCTCGAGACGGCATCCTCGTATGCCAGCAGGAAATCCGACGAGTCCTCCACCCTGCCGTAGTGCTGCGGCATCTTTGGCTTGAACTTGGGCGGCCACTGTACCTGCCGCAAGGCGGGGGCCAGGGCTCGGAGCCCACTAGCCCGGTCATCGGTGCAGGTCGTCGGAGCCGGTAGCGGGGCGCCTGCCATGAGGGCGGATCACGGTGGAGGCGGACCGTAAATCGGTGGAGGGAGGCTACGGCTCACCCCTACCTGGCGCGCCAAATGTCGGATCACGGGTTCCGGCAAAACCCTTAAGGTTCGAGCACTGAGGTGCGCGCGAAGTTCTCCTCCCTACCGATCCACGCCCTAGGTTTGCTAAGATCTCAAGAACGTACTCAATGAACTCACAATACAAGGGACACAAGATTTATACTGGTTCGGGCCACCGTTATGGTGTAATACCCTACTCCAGTGTGGTGGTGGTGGATTGCCTCTTAGGCTGATGATGAACAGTACAAGGGGAAGAACAGGCTCCTGAGGTTGAGGTGTTCTTGTGCTCGGTGTGTGGCTAAGGATTGGATCAAGATCATATGCCTCCTACTGTGGTGGCTAGTCCTATTTATAGAGGCCTTGGTCCTCTCCCCAAATATTAAGTGGGAAGGGAGCCAACAACGACCAATTTGAAAGGGGACAGCTAGTACAACTTATCCTGAAAAAAGTAGTCTTCGCCTGCAAAAGGCTCTGGTGGTGATGCCGCCTTGGGCTCCATGGTGACCTCCATCCTGTCGTCCTGCTGGTCTAGGTCTCGTTGCACCGATATGGAAACCTTTGCTTGATGCCTCGGTACTCCGCGCCTGTGCTTGCCTCCTTAGCACCAAAGGTGAAACAAGGACGCTGCGCGCGCTGGTGCCCGCCTGGCGCCCACCTAGTCTCGGTCGTCATGGCTCACGTCACAAGAACCTCGCGAGGTTTGCCTTGCCTTGATCTGTCCACCCCTCGCGAGCCTGCCTGGCGAGGCCACTCCTGAGGAGGTCTTGAGTCGTCCGCCTCGCGAGACTTGGCCCCTCGCGAGGGTCTTGAATGCCTTGTTGATGAAGATGGGCCGTACAGGCCTGCTAGCACAGCCACGCCGTGGGCCGCAGGCTGGCAAGTCTGGGGACCCCCGTTCCAAGGACGCCAACAAAGCCATCTCATCTCAAACCCTAGTTCATCTCTTGTATGAAATCTTTGTCTGAAAACCTCAGATTGGTACCAGTGGGTTGCTAGTAGTGTTGATTACTCCTTGTAGTTGATGCTAGTTGGTTTATTTGGTGGAAGATAATATGTTCAGATCCTTCATGCATATTAATACCCCTCTGATTATGAACATGAATATCATTTGTGAGTAGTTACGTTTGTTCCCGAGGACATGGGAGAAGTCTTTTATAAGTAGTCATGTGAATTTGGTATTCGTTCGATATTTTGATGAGATGAATGTTGTCTCTCCTCTAGTGGGGTTATGTGAACGTCGACTACATGACACTTCACCATTATTTGGGCCTAGGGGAAGGCATTGGGAAGTAAAAAGTAGATGATGGGTTCCTAGAGCGACAGAAGCTTAAACCCTAGTTTATGGGTTGCTTCGTAAGGGGCTGATTTGGATCCATGTGTTTCATGCTATGGTTAGGTTTACCTTAATTCTTTTTCGTAGTTGCGGATGCTTGCGAGGGGGGTTAATCATAAGTGGGATGCTTGTTCAACAAAGGGAAGTACCCAAGCACCGGTCCACCCACATATCGAATTATCAAAGTAACGAACACGAATCATATGAGCATGATGAAAACTAGCTTGACGATAATTCCCATGTGTCCTCGGGAGCGTTTTCCTTTATATAAAAGTTTGTCCAGGCTTGTTCTTTGCTACAAAAACGATTGGGCCACCTTGCTGCACCTTGTTTACTGTTGTTACTTGTTACCCATTAGAAATTACCTTACATAAGACTATCTGTTACCGATAATTTCAGTGCTTGCAAAGAATACCTTACTGAAAACTGCTTGTCATTTCCTTCTGCTCCTCGTTGGGTTCGACACTCTTACTTATCGAAAGGACTATGATATATCCCCTATACTTGTGGGTTGTTAGGGGTGTGGAGTACCACAAAACGGGACTCCACGGGATACTTTTCATCTCCACTGTTGACTGCCTCCACAGGCTACTGTTCATCCATCGTCAACCTCCTCCAGTCTCCACATGCGACTGTTCATCCACGGGCTCCTATTCATCTAGCCTCCACCGCTCCTCCACTGGCTACTATTCAACCAGCCCTTCACATGCTACTATTCATCCAGCCCTCCACTGGCTACTGTTCAACCAGCCCTCCACGGGGTCTAGTTCATCCAGCCCTCCACGGGGTCCTGTTCATCCACCCGCAACCGGCTCGATCGGGGTCCTGTCATCCAGCAGCAACGGTCTCTACTACCATGGGGTCCTGTTCATCCAACCCCCCACCAGGAACTGTTCATCCAAGCACCCCAACAACACTCACTATTCATCAAAATGCAGGAGGTTCAATCAGCTTCAGTTAGGAGCAGTAGCGAAGGAATCGCTCGATCGGGTTCAGTTAACAGCCAGGGATCGATCGATCGCTCAGGTTCAGTAATGCGTAGCCTGCAGACAATCGCCAGTTCGAGTGAGCGCCTCGCTTGGGTTGATTAGAGCCCAACGCCGCACTCGCACGCACATATCGTGTCACGAGAAAGCAGCGCGCCGCTCGGCGCCCGACCACCCACCATAACCGGGAACTCCTTGATATTTTCGTTGCCCTCGCTTCTACCATGGTTTTTTCCATCGAGGACGGCCCAAAGAATGTCATGCAGCTGCGTCTCCTTCCCTCCCAAGACGAATAGCCCATTTTCTGTCATGATTTTTTGGCAGAGAAGTAGGAGCCCACCACATCTATGATGATACCGGGTTTTGTCACAATTATCGTCATAGAAGTGTCATAAGCATGACAGGAAAAAAATTTGTTCGGTCCAAAATGTCACAGATGTCTCTTTTTTTGTAGTGAGATCATCATTAGACATTAAATCCTTCAATGGGAGCTTGCAAAATGCTTGCATTAGGTACCTCATTAATCACTATATGTTCATCACTAGGAGCACATAAAATGTTTGCATCAAATCCTTCATTACTAGTCTATTCATTACACACTTCACGCTCAAGAACAACATGAGCTTGTATGCCTGCACCGGAAACTTGATTAGACACATCAGGTTCAGTCAGTTCAGTATTGATTGGGGGAGTTATAAAATAAGCAGAAATTAGTTTCATTTTCTTAGAGATTCCCTACATACAAGCAGTTTTACAACTCCGTCAGGTTTAGCTATTGGCTAGATATTAAATAGTTGAATTAGATATAAGAAGGGATGTGATGTACCTGCTCGTTGCGCATGCTGCTCTTATAAGCTGCGACTGTCCATTTGCGCAATCTCGATGCCATGCCCGTGTTGCCGCCGCTGCCAACTAGGCAGGCTACACCCCGGGTTGGATCTTCATCTTATTATCCTTCCATTCTCTTGAAGCCCGACAAACGGCATCCAACGAAGGCGTGAGGAAGTGCTATGTCGGTCGGTCCAACATCGTCTAGGTTAGGAGCAAACCAGACTGGAGGGTGGAGCGAATGAATTGGGGATTTTTCCTTCTGTTGGTCGATATGGGAGGCGCTCGTTTGGGCCGTGAGCCTGCTATAGGGCCTACTTTGCACTTATGTTATTGGCCCATTGTCGGTGTACTAAAGTAGGGGTACCTTAGTACCCCGAACTTGTGCACGGGCAGTCGCAGCGTCCCCGTGGTAAGCCTCGCCGGGCGTCCGCCAAGACCCTCCGCAGCCTTTCGTAAGACAAGACCCCGGCAAGAGGAGCTTGCCGGGAAGGCCTCTAGGCTCGGAGAAGGCCCCGACAAGAGGAGCTTGTCGGGAAGGCCACTCCAGGCACGCAGAAGACAAGGCCCCAGCAAGAGGAGCTTGCCGGGAAGGCCCGGAGCGCGACAAGTCTCCGGGCGCGACAAGGATTCGGCCGCGGCAAGGCGTTTGCCACGGCATGCAACTTCTCTCCGCTCGCTCCAGCTCACCCAGCGACGTGTCGCCATGGGACCGTCTATGCGCTGCTGCGTGTCGAGCGGCTGTGCAGCTAGCGGAGAGCAGCGATAAGTAGCGACAGGCTCGCCATCGTGTCGGCGGAGGCGCACTGACGGCCTCTGTACCTTTGTTTGGGCGACACGACGGGCGTTTATTGCTTTTGTCCCTTGCCGCCGAGTTAGGTATTTTTCACCGCATAATCGCTCAAGTAGGTGTACCAACTCGCTGTTTTACATTTGTACCCTCGTCTATGTTGCCACCGTCGGAGACCCCTTGATCATATAAAAGGAGGCCCGAGTGCAACGTGAAGGGGGTTCGGTTCGCAGGTTCGCCTGCTCGGTTCATTCGACCCACTCGAGACCAGATAGACTCACGCTAGGTTTTGTAGCTCTCATTGCTCCCTAGCAAGAACACAATTGATCAAACAAGCAACAATATGAGTTTTATCTCTCCGGAGAGCTCCGAAGCTGGGTAATCCGCTCGTGTGCATCGCCTCGATCCGCTCTTCGTGCGATCTCCGCCCCCTCCGAACCACAAGGGGCCTGCTTCGCCGGCCCCATAGGTGTCCGTGGGTACGGTCAGCCTCCCCGACATCTTTGGCGCGCCAGGTAGGGGGCGTCGAGGCCGTGTGAATCTGATCCGGCGTTCACACGAGCAGCGTCATCAACATCTTCCTCAACATGCCACCGAAGAAGAAGGCTTCGGCGGCAGCAGAGCCGTCCGCGTCCTACCCACCCTCACCGCAGCAAACGGGTGGTGGGGCAGACGCTGGCGGAGGAACGGGCGCCGACGAAGGTGCCCGCGACGTTGCCAAGTCCAAGGACAAGGCGCCGCAAACCTCAGCGTCACAAGATCCCCCGCGCCCATCTCAGAGACGCGACCAACAACGCCATGGCGTTCACAACGCCATACGCTCGCTGGATCGAGACCCTCAAGACCAGCATGCGCGCCAACATGCCGGGCACGAGTGAGATACGGTCGCCCGGACGGGTGCTGCTCCTTCTAACATAGTTAGAAGTCCGGCGTATCCCGCTCCTCGCACCGCTCTCCAATGCCACCCACTACTCCAAAGCAGCTCTGGCGAGAGCTCAACTGCTTCCTCGACTACCCACCCACGGCCGAGAAGGTCGACGAGTGGATGGCCACTATCCAGAGCCTCATCGGCTGTGCCAACGGCGACGCCCCGCGGCAACCAACCCCATCGTTGCCGCGGCGAGACGACAAGGCACGAGCCGGTGGCGATGAGACTGTCGGAGGTGCAACCACCGTGCACTCTCCGCCAAGAAGGCCAAGATCGCCGACTCACCGGATCCACCTCGACAGCGACTCCACTGCGTCGTCGGATCCGCGAGCTCGCCGCGATCAGCGCCAAGTTCTTCATGAGCGACAACAAGAGGACGCCGAACCCGCATCGAAGCGCCAAGAGAAGCGCCGACGTCCGATCCAACAAGCGCGCTGGGCCTTCTGTTGACATGCACGCCGGAGGAACCAGCGACTTGCAGACGCTGTAGGTTGCCCTGCGTTCACTCGTGAGCTGCGGCAAGTCCAAAGGGCCGAGCCGTAAAAACTTCAAACCCGACGACGTGCGGAGAAGTATGATGGCCGGACGCATCCGTCGGAGTTCCTCAGCATCTACACCATCGCGGTGCAGGCTGCGGGGGGACGGGACGACAAGATCCTCGCCAACTACTTCCCGCTCGTGCTCGAGCCCAACGTCAGATCTTGGCTCATGCACTTGTCGGACAGCTCCATATCCTCTTGGGCAGATATGTGCCATCAGTTTGTTGGCGACTTCACAGGTGGCCACAAACCTCATGGCCAAGAAAGTGACCTTCACTTGCTCGCCCAGAAGGAAGGAGAGTCCCTGCGCAAGTTCATTCAGAGATTCAGCCGTGTGCACTACAACATCCTGCACGCCCACCCCGCCAAGGTGATCAGCGATTTCATCGAATGTGCGGAACCGCAGGATGAGGGAGGAGATGGCGATGTGCAAAGTCAAGGACGCCGATGAGCTGTACGCCTTGGCCGACAAGTGTGCATCGCCACCGAGGAAGGGAGGAGACTCCACGGAGAGAATGCAGAAGCGAGGATCTCGGACAAGGATGACACCGCCCGGCAAGAAAGAAGGGGCGGCGGCGAGGCAACAGGAAGAAGAAAGCCAGAGAAGTGCTAGCAGTCGAGCAGTCCGGCAATGGAGGTGGCGACAAGAACGCCAAGGCTGGTGGCTCCGGCAAGGAGGTTGCCGCTGACGCCAACCACCAGTCGGTGGTGGCCGCCGACAAGCGATGGCGACTCCGGCAAGCAATACTGCAAGATCCACCGCACCAAGGGCCACGACCTCCAGAGCTGCAAGATGGTCGAGCAGCTTGTCGAACAGCAGAGAGCTGAGTACGAGCGGCGCGACAAGGAGAAGGCCCAGGAAGGTGCTGGGGGAGCAAGCAAGAAACGTCCCGGCCGGGGAGGACGCCGCGGCAAGGCCAAGCAGCGGCAAGGAGATCGACCTCCCCGCGGCCGCGACAAGGATGAAGATGATGACGACGACGAAGATATGGAGGACGACGACGCTGACGAGCAGGAGTTTCAGAAAGCCACAGAGGTTCTCTGTGTTGACGGAGGTGCTTCCCTGCATACCTCCCACCGCCAACTCAAGCAATGGATGCGGGAGGTCAATGCAGCGGAACCATCCGTAGAGTCACGCAAGCCTCTCAAGTGGTCCAAGACGCCTATCATTTTTGATATTGAGGACCACCGACCACGTGATCGCGGTCGGTGCTTGCCGATGTTGGTCTCACCAACCATCCGCAACCTCAAGGTCACAAAATGTTAGTTGACGGCGGGCCGGCTTGAATCTGATCTCCTCCGCGGTGCTCCAAGCTTCAAATCCTCGACAATGAGCTCGAAGAGACCGGTACCTTCCAAGGAATCAATCCGGGTAGGAGCAAGCGAAGGGGAAGATTACGTTGCGGTCACATTTGGCGCCGAGCTGAACTTCAGGACTGAGAGGGTTACATTCGACGTTGCCGATTTCCCATTGCCTTACAATGGGATACTTGGACGCCCAAAGACTTGCCAAGTTCATGGCAGCCTCTCACTACGCCTACAACCTACTCAAGATGCCAGGCCCGATAAGCGTCATCTCTGTCCATTGCGACAAGAAGGATGCCCTTATCTGTGCTGACAAGATCTACCGGGATGTAGCAGCCGCGACAGACTGCAAAACACTTGCCGCTGAAGCTCCCGGGGGGAAGAAGACCAAGTCCAAGTCCGGCAAGGGCTCTGATGCTCACTCCGGCAAGAACACCTCTTCGGAGTGCTGCGCTACCGTCGAGGACGCACCATCGAGCTCCACCGGCGAGTGCAAGAAGATGGTGGCTCCGCCGAAGACCAAGAAGGTGCCCGCCAAGGAGGGCGGCACTGGTAGTACCTTCACCATCAGTGCCTCCTCGACCCTAAATAGGGAAGGCGCTCGTTGCTTTTCCTGCGGGCGAATGTTGACGTGTTCGCATGGCAACCGTCCGATATCCCCGGTGTTCCTGAAAGTGATTGAGCACCGCTGGCCGTTGTCCTCACGCTGCCCGTCAAGCAAAAGTCAGGAAGCAAGCGGTGGGCGCCAAGAATTCATAGTCAAGAGATCAAGAAACCGGAAGCAGCAGGCCTCGTCGGAGGAGTGCTCCATCCACGTGGTTGGCCAATCCTGTAGTCGCATGCGAAGGCAAATGGAAAATGGAGACTTTGTATTGACTTCACGGATGTTAATAAAGCTTGTCCCAAAGATCCATTTCCCTTGCCGTGCATCGACCAGATTGTTGACTCCACGGTGGATGTGATTTGCTTTCGCTTCTTGATGCATACTCAGATACCATCAGATCTTCATGGCTGAAGAAGATGAAGAGAAGACCGCATTCATCACACCATGTGGCACATACTGTTTCATATGGATGCCTTTCGGTTTGAAGAATGTTGGTTCAACATTTGCAAGGGTAGTCCATGACGCTTTTGAGCCGCAGATGCACAGAAGTGTAGAAGCCTACATGGATGACATAGTGGTCAAGAGCAAGGACAAAGCAACTCTGGTTCAAGATTTGGACGAGACCTTTGCGAATCTGTGCAAGATCAACCTCAAGCTCAACCCCGAGAAGTGCGTGTTTGGAGTCCCTTCCGGCAAGCTTCTCGGGTTCTTCGTGTCTCAGCGAGGGATTGAAGCTAATCCCGACAAGATCATGGCCATCGAGCAGATTGAAGCACCAAGGCGCGTCAAGGATGTACGAAGGCTTGCGGTTCGTGGCTGCTCTCAGCGAGGTTTATTTCTAGGTTTGTTGAGCGCCTGCCATTTTTCAAGATTCTGAAAAAGGCAGGTCCAATGAAATGGACTCTCGAAGCGGAGGCTGCGCTGCAGGACTTGAAGAGATACCTGTCCTCCACTCCAACACTTGTCGCACCTAAACCACAAGAGAAGTTGCTGCTATATATAGCAGCAACCAATCAAGTGGTTAGTGCTGCGTTAGTAGCGGAGAGGGAGGCGGATGACGAGCCAGCAGCCACGGCAAGCACATCCAGCGACAAAGGTGAGGGGCTTCACGACAAGCTCTGGTCCCGACAAGGATGAATCCCCGCAGACACATGACGAGATCTGAGAGAAGGATGGTGCAGCGCCCAGTCTACTTTGTCAGTTCCCTCCTGCAGGGGGCTAGGTCAAGGTACTCTGGTGTGCAGAAGTTGCTTTTCGGCCTCCTCATGGCCTCGACAAAGCTGTGCCATTACTTCCAAGCACATGAGATCACAGTTGTCACTCGCTTTCCGCTGAAGAGGATACTGCAAAATCCAGAAGCAACAGGCAGGATTGTCGAGTGGGCACTGGAGCTGTCAAGCTTTGGCCTTAAGTTTGAAAGCACATCGACAATCCAAAGCAGAGCGTTGGAAGAATTCATAGCAGAATGGACGCCAACACCAGATGAAGCGATTCCGGAGACGAGCATTCTCGTCAAAGAAGCAAGCAAAGAGTGGCTGATGTACTTTGATGGTGCCTTCTCATTGCCAAAGCGCGCCGTGCCGGGCGTCTGCTTATCGCACCCACCGGAGAGCACCTCAAGTACGTCGTCCGGATGCACTTTCCCAAGGAGCAAGCGACAAACAATACTGCAGAGTATGAAGGTTTGCTTGCCGGTCTCGGATCGCAGTGGACCTTGGGATCAAGAAGCTTATTGTCGGGGTGACTCGCAACTCGTCGTCCGCCAAGTCAACAAAGATTACCAGAGTCCGTTGATGGAAGCCTCGTTGATGAAGTGAGGAAGCTAGAAGAGCACTTTGACGGGCCTGCAAATGGAACATGTTCCAAGAGCTCGTAATGATATTGCCGACGGCTCACAAGTCGCCAAGGCTTAAGTTACACAATGGAACCAGGGATTTTCGTGCTCAAGCCGACTCAGCCAACCGTAACGCCATCAATGGACAAAGCAAGAAGAGGAAGTTGGCCTCTGGTGACTACTTTCCGAATGCGAGCTTCCCGAAGCCGTCGTTGCAAAGGTCCCCAAGATCAACACCAACAGTCTTTGAGGAGCGATGCCTTTCTGGCAGACCCTAGGGTTTGTTTCGTTGAAGCGGGCGTTCAGACAAGTCTTGCTCCGGCAAGCTTGTCGGGGAGCATCAAGCTCCGGCAGGCCGCAGGTCCTCGCCGTGGAAGCTGATGTTCCCGCAGCAGCAGATGTGCCTTTAGTCCTTGTTGTCGAGCCACAAGCTCCAAAGATGGGCGCAGAGATTGTCCATTTCCTTGACATGTGAGAACTTCCGAAGAGCAAGAAGAAGCGGAAAGAGTAGCCCGGCAGTCAAGTATGTACCAGTTTGTCGATAGCATGCTGTACAAAAGAAGACTCAACGGTGTGAAATTGAAGTGTATTCCCAGGGAAGATGGACAGAAGCTGTTGGCAGAGATACATGGAGGCATATGTGGTCACCACATTGGCGCAAGAGCACTTGCCGGGAAAGCTTTAGGCAAAGGTTTCTTCTGGCCGACAACCCTCCGAGGATGCAACTGCACAAGTAACCAAGTGTGAAACGTGTCGGCCCATTCCAAACAGATACACCAGCCAACTCAAGCTCTCCGGGCGATCCCTTTATCACCGCCATTTTCGGTCTTGGGGCTCGACATCCTCGGCCCCTTCCCCCGAGCTGTCGGGGGCTTTGAGTACTTGTACGTCGCCATCGACAAGTTCACAAAGTGGCCGGAAGTGGAAGCAGTGAGGAAGGTGACGGCACAGTCAGCAGTCAAGTTCTTCAGGTCGATTGTTTGCCGTTTCGGAATCCCTAACAGGATCATCACCGACAACGGCACACAATTTACGAGTCGCACCTTCATGCAGTACGTCCAAGACCTTGGCGCCAAGGTCTGCTTTGCTTCTGTTGCTCACCCGAGAAGCAACGGTCAAGCAGAGAGGGCCAATGCTGAAGTGCTGCGCGGGCTCAAGACCGTAACTTTCGGCTGGGCTGCACAAGTGCGGAAGAAACTGGATCGAGGAGCTGCCGGTGGTTCTTTGGTCGATCGTAGCGACGCCAAATCAAGCCACCGCCAGACACCCTTTGCTCTAGTCTATGGAGTAGAGGCAGTTCTCCCCACGGAACTTCAGATAACGGATCGCCTCGAGTGCTCGCTTATGATGAGCTCGAGCAAGAGCAGCTGCGACAAGATGACGCGCTGCTCCTCGAGGGAGATCGTCTTCGAGCATTTGTCGCGAGCCGCTCGCTACCAGCAAGCTCTGCGTCGCTACCATAGCCGCAGGGTTAATGCCAGAAGTCTCGAGGAAGGCGACCTTGTTCTTCGGCGCGTTTAGTCCGCCAAGAATTCAAACAAGTTGACGCCGAAGTGGGAAGGCCCTTATCGGGTGAAACGAGTCATTAGGCTGGCGCTGTCCGCCTTGAGACCGAAGATGGCATTCCGGTGAGCAACTCCTCGAACATTGAGCATCTTCGTAAGTTTTACCCATAGGGCGCGGTTGTCGGAACCCGTTCCGGCAACCACCTTTTGTACAAGTCTTGCCGCTGTTGCATGTGATCCTTTGTACAAAGCCGGGCGCAGACACCGTGCATCAGTAAAGCTCATGCGTTGCGCACAGCTTGTCAAGTTCATGCTTTTATCAATTTATTGCATGCTTTGGCTAACACTTTGTGCAGCAACCACACCCGGTAAGCAGAATCGAGCCGCTAGGCTCCATAACGTTATTTCCTCTTCTTTTTCTTTTCTCAAAGAAAAGAAGGCTCCCTCGCGCACAAGTTAACCAGGGGGGGAGGAGGAGATAATACTATGGACCAGACACCGCTCGAGGAAGCTTCACCTCATCGGGAAGCAAGAGACAGAAAAGCTAAGTTGCCAAAGTTTGAGCAATCAATTTTAAATTTTTAAGTTATCTTCCTCGAACGATAGTACTTTGTATGGAGAACCTGTCGCGGAGGAACCAAATCGTGATCGGCGCCCTTACTTTGTTTCGAGTCCGCTCAACAACTTAAGTGAGTTGCGGCTAGTCCGCGACAAGGTTGCTTGTCGGTGGCGACCCCGCCAAAGAGTCAGCTGAAGTTCCGCGACTGGCGCTCATGGCAAGGGTGCCTGCACCGCAAGTTTCCTGAAAAGCGAGGGCAATAACATACAAAGCCAAGAGTCGAGTAAAGGAAGTAACGTAGCAAATGTTGCCCGGAATAAAGTTATATTACAAAAATAACTTATTGCGGCATCAAGCTTCATCGTTCTCGAGAACTGAAATAACAGCGAAGAGGAGGAGAAGAAGAGGCGGCGCCCGGCACCAAGCCCGGCAAGCCAGAGTTGCCGGGGCTGCGGCAAGCCAGCGAGTTGCGGGCTGCGGCAAGCCCGAGTTGCGGGGGCAGCGGCAAGCGAAGTTGCCGAGGGGGCTGCGATATCAGATAAGCCCTTCGTCCCTTTTCAAGCATCCTTTTCATTAAAAACATTCTACTTTCGGATACAATCCGTGGGGAATGAAAAACATGAAAGAGAAGATTACAAGTTTTAAATGCGGATAAGGCCCAAGGCTTACAAATTAAAAAGATAAGATGCTCGTAATCCTTTTTCTGTCCCTCTCTTCAGGAGGTAGGTCAAGGAGGCGAGAAGGGCAAAAGAAACGCCTAGGCGAGCTCACAGTGCGAAGGCACCAAGGGAACATCCCGGGAGCTCCCCGAGGGCTTGACGGAGATGGCAGCGCCGGAAGCGGGGCCTGAAGACGGGGCGGCAGGACGTCAGCACGCTGTCGAGGGCACTACGCCCTCGTACTCCAACTTGACGGCCTTGTCGCCATCCCTCTTCCCCTTCTGCAGCCTCCCTACGCCAGTCACCCAAGGAGACGACCCCGGGGAGTTCAAGGAGCCGGCGACGCGGATGATGGGGTCGCCGGTGACGCACGGAGCGGCGCCCGACAACTAATCGGGCCCACTACCCTCGTCGTCGCTGTCGCTCTCCTCCTCGTCACTCTTGCTCGAGGGGGAATCTTCGATGTCGAAGGAGCTATCCACGCAGCACTTCGCCCGAGTACCGAGATCCCCGAAGGCCTTGACGGAGAGGAGATCACCCTCCATTAACTTAAAATGGAGGGTAAACCCCGCCATCAGGCTGTGGATGCGAGTGAGCGTCTTCCACCCACGATCGAGATACATCACATTAGGGGCTGGGAATACAACACGGACTCGCATGCCGCTGATTCCACAGCCCTCATGTGCGATCTCGATGTCTCGGCGGATCCGACTCCATCGGCTGTGAATCGGAGCTGGAAGCCGGAGACGATGACGAGGCGCCCGGCACTGACGAAAAAGAACTCGCAAGGGTCGTCCCTCATATGGACCGCCGCAGGAGGGGAACCGCCGGCCGAAGCGGAGACGGCGCGCCGCCTGGTCCGCCTCTTCCCCGAAAGTGCCTCGACCTGCCCACGACCTCGCCTCCCTCTTCCCCTTGTGGCGGTTACGCCACCCCGGGCGTGGGGTTGGGAGGGGAGCGCTGTCTATGGCGACCCTCGCCGCCACCGATGAAGAACCAAGGTTCCTTTTCTCCATGAAGAATGAGAGAAAGGGGAGCAGAAATCGAGGAAAGGAGGAGATAGGAGAGTGCGGGCTTCAAGGCTCCCTTCCGCTCTTTTAAGGAAGCAAGGCGGGGGCTCGACCGCCCCGCCTGCAAATCGGGGCATAGGAAGAGCAGGGAATCGGGCCGACCTGCTGCCTCTGCCGTCAGAACGGCCCAGTTTTTTCACTTCCACCGTCTGCGACCCCAAAAGCATGGGAACCACGTGGCGGGGATGCAGAATCGAGGCTGACGGGTGAAGCGACCACACGCCGCCCACTTCCCCCACGACGCTGCAATTGACGCTGCCATTACGGGGAACGCGGCGGATCTGAGTGGGTTTGGTTTGGACCCAGGCAGCGTGCGTGCCTGTTTTGGGCTTGGCCCAACAGCGCTTCGGCACCGTGTATGGCCCAGACCCGGGGCTCTGACCGGTGTACTAAAGTAGGGGTACCTTAGTACCGAACTTGTGCACGAGTAGTCGCAGCCTCCCCATGGTAAGCCTCACGGGCGTCCGCCAAGACCCTCCGCAGCCTTTCGTAAGACAAGACCCGGCAAGAGGAGCTTGCGGGAAGGCCTCTAGGCACGAAGAAGGCCCGACAAGAGGAGCTTGTCGGAAGGCCACCTGTGCACGCAGAAGACAAGGCCCCAGAAGAGGAGCTTGCGGGAAGGCCCGAGCGCGACAAGTCTCCGGGCGCGACAGCGATTCGCCGCGGCAAGGCGTTTGCCACGGCATGCAACTTCTCTCCGTCTCCGCCTCCAGCTCACCCAGCGACGTGTCGCCATGGGACCGTTCCATGCGCCAGCGTGTCGAGTGGCTGTGCAGCCAGCCGGAGAGCAGCGATAAGCGGCGCCGACAGGCTCTCGCCATCGTGGCGGCGGAGGCGCACTGACGGCCTCTGTTACCTTGTTTGGGCGACCACGACGGGCATTTATTGCTTTTGTCCCTTGCCGTCGAGTTAGGTATTTTGCACTGCATACACGTTCAAGTAGGTGTACCAACTCCTGTTTTACATTTGTACCCTCGCCTATGTTGCCACCTGTTGGAGACCCCTTGACATATAAAAGGAGGCCCGAGTGCAACGTAGAGGGGTTCGGTTCCAGAGTTCGGCCTGCTCGGTTCATTCGACCCACTCGAGACCAGATAGACTCACGCTAGGTTTTGTAGCTCTCATTGCTCCCTAGCAAGAACACAATAGATCAAACAGGCAGCTGGAGGATTTTTATCTCTCCGGAGAGCTCCGAAGCTGGGTAATCCGCTCGTGTGCATCGCCTCGATCCGCTCTTCGTGCGATCTCCGCCCCCCTCCGAACCACAAGGGGCCTGCTCCGCCGGCCCCATAGGTGTCCTTTGGGTACGATCAGCCTCCCCGACACCCATCCAAATTGAAACATTTTTCTTCATTTTTTACGTTGCCTGCTCGTGCGATGGGATGAACAAGCCTGGGCCAACCTGGACGCTCAAACTAGGTGCGCACTTTCTAGCCACCCGAGGCGGCCGCCCATACTAGCCTCTATGGTGGCGTCGCCAATTTTTTGGTGTATGATTGGGGTAGTGAAAAATATTCCAGAGGCACTTTTGATTTACCCACAGAATGGTTGAATTGCTTGTTTCTATGAACTGAGTTTGCCAACAATGTGAAGGATGCCACTCTTTTCATCCTACTGAAGATTGCTTAGATCTGGATATGCCAAATGTAATCGCATGAAATATATAGTAAAAGCCAGTGTGATGTGTGTTTCTACAACTAGTCTAACAACCCGTCCTCACATAACATATCAAGGACGCACCATCTTATCATATTAACCATTCGACTTACCAATGTAGTGTGGGACAAAAGAAGTATTCAGACTATGTATCCAAGCAATTGATGCCACGGACTCCTTTGTAGAACCTGGTAAGTGAAAAATAAGTTGCAGTGTGCCTATAGAAAAGAGCTGGCGTAAGTTCAGTTAGAGAACAAAGAATTTGCAGTGTGCCTTGTAAGCGAAAAAGAAGTTGCAGTGTGCCTATACAAAGAGCTTCTCAGAATTTTAGTTAGCCACTAATTGCAAAATTGTTCAATTATGTTGCTTGGCTTAATTTAATTTTCTAGTGATTATATAATGCCATAGCCTGTTAATCCTATTATAGACTGGGCCTATCTATGTGTTTGATACTTACTGTTAAGAATTACTTGTTTGCCTCAACTTAAATAGCTACTTAAGTACGTAGATAGCTGGTCATATGTACTTATAGGGTGCGGCGAAATTCATGTGTAATTTACATTCTGATACCTGTTTTTTTAAATGGTTTGTTGTTATCACTTGTTGCACTAGTAATGTTTGCGTGTTCATAGACAGACAACTGTCAGGTTTATATCAGGGACAACATCTTTTTACAGATGTGTGTGTTGCTGGTAAACGATACCAACTTGTTACTTTAATACGTTGCTAAGAACTTTTTAGTTTTACTAGTTCGTGTGTAATTAAATACGTTGACAAAACTGGTTAGTTTTTACTAGTTTTATGTTAGTTTCTTATGGCTCTTGCAACACTTTATTTATGATTGTTAACATTCAAGTTTGCAGGATCCAACTGAAACTCCGTTGACACAACATGTATGTTTTCAAAAACTTCCTTGTTTACCTGGTTTAATGCTATAACTTGTTGTTGTAATCATCTTACCAACTTCAAGTTTTTAGGATCTAATTGGAAGTCCAATTGCATAGGAGGTACATTTTAAAAAAATTGTGTAACAAGTTTGCTGTTGTAACTTGTTGCTCTAATCAAGTTACTGACTACTCAACTTTTCAGGATCCGAGAGAAATTCCAATGCCAAAACAGGTTCCTTTCGCAAAACTTGCTTGTTTAACTGCTTTGCTGCTCCAACTGGTTGCTCTAATCACCTTACTGGCTACTCAACTTTTCAGGATCCAAGAGAAACTCCAATTCCACAACAGGTACCTTTTGCAAAACTTGTTTGTTTAACTGCTTTGCTGCTGCAACTGGTTACAATGATGTTAATAACTACTTTTCAGCATCCAATCAAAACTCTTTAATTCCTTGTTTGTTTAACTGGTTTGCTGTTCTAACTCCCATTTGAGATGTTTTGCTAACTTCAACCTTTTAGAATCCAATCGGAACTTTAATGGCAAAACAGGTTAGCCCAAGATCAAAGAGCAAGGTCCCCATCGATGTTCTATCATCCCACAACAGTGGCACCGGCCCAATATGCATCATGAATTGCCAACTGTTGATGCTCTAGAGGCTAACCTATTGGTAGAAAGAGATTTTGCGTCTGCACTTAGAGATGAAGTTGACATGTCCAGGAAGCAAATAGCACAATCACAAGGAATACTCAAGAAAACCATTAAATATTTGGTGGATTCCAAAACGAAGCAAGCTGAGAGTAACAACATTGTTAAGGTCATGAAGGAAAAAAGGAAGTTAAATTCTGTCGGATGTGGGGTTCCGGCAAACCATTAAGGTTCGAACACTGGGGTGCGCGCGAAGTCTTTGCCTCCTACCGATCGACGCTCTAGCTCGCTAAGATCATGCGGACGAACTCGACGTACTCACAAAACAAAGAGACACGGGGTTTATACTGGTTCGGGCCACCGATGTGGTGTAATACCCTACTCCAGTGTGGTGATGGTGGATTGCCTCTCGGGCTGATGATGAACAGTACAAGGGAAGAACAGCCACCCGAGGTTGAGTTGTTCTTGTGCGTATGAACTTGTGGTGTGTGGGTTCAATGGTAGTTCAACCTGCTTCTACTGTGGTGGCTAGTCCTATTTATAGAGGCCCTGGTCCTCTTCCCAAATATCGAGCAGGAAGGGAGCCAACAACAGTGGGCAAATTTGAAGGGGGACAGCTAGTACAAGCTATCCTGACAAGAGCGATCTTCGCCTGCGAAAAGCCCTGGGGTGACGCCGTCTTGGGCTCCACGATGACCTCCGCCTTGCTATCCTCATGGTCTTGGTCTCGTTGCACCAATATGGCAACCTTGGCCTGATGCCTCGGTACTCTTCGCCTGCACTGGCCTCCTTAGCACCAAAGAGGAAATAAGGACGCTGCACGCACCGACGCCCGCCTGGCACCGTTCGTCACGGCTCACGTCACGAGAGCCTCGTGAGGTTTGCCCCGCCTTGATATCTCGGCTCCTCGTGAGCCTGCCTGGCTAGGCCACTCCAGAGGAGGTCTTGCGTCGTCCGCCTCGCGAGGGTCTTGGATGCCTTGTTGATGAAGATGGGCCGTACGGCCTGCTGCTTAGCCACGCCGTGGGCCGCAGGCAGGCAAGTCTGGGGACCCCCGTTCCCAGAACGCCGACAGTAGCGCCCTGGACCAAGGTGCGCTCGGGCTTGGCTTCGCGGTGAAGCCAAGGGTCATGTTCGGAGCACCATGGGCCCCAAAAGCCTGCGGCCTCGGTCGATGCGTGGCGGGTGATTGGACGTGGGCGTCTCCGCTTCCTCGGCAACTGCATGCCCTGACGAAGGTTGGCGCGGGGAGTTCTTTCCTTCATTGCTTCTTCCTTGCCTCGCTTCAGATCCCCTTTCTCGCTCTTCGCTGCTGCTATCTCCAGATCCGCTCCACCCTTGCTCTGCTTCTGCCGCCCATGGCGCCGCGCAAGGTCAGGACCTCCTCAACACCGGCTTGGTATGAGCCGGCCCTTGAGGCACCCACCGTCACGGAGAAGAGCCTGGCCACCGTGCGCCTGCTGACAGCGGGCGAGGGCAATGAGTGGGGGAAGACAGAGCTTCGGCTCGCCTCCAACGAGCCGCAACCCAAGGGGAGAACCTGCTTCACCTTCTTCTCAAGCAGCGTCGCCGTCGGGTTGGTCCCTCCCTTCTCTGATTTCTTTTACGAAGTCCTCGACCACTACGAGCTTCAGGCGTTGCATCTCCATCCCAACTCTGTCCTCCTCCTATCCATCTTCGCCTACTACTGTGAGGCATACCTAGGCGTTATGCCGTCCGTGGTGCTCCTTCGCCATTTCTTCTTCCTCCGCATCAGCGGCGAGCACATCTCTGGGTGTGCTAATTTCGTTGCGTGCGGCAAGGCCAACTCGATCTCGAGCACCGGAAGAGAGCCGACAACATCCGATCCAAATGGGTTATGATGGATGCTCAGCGCGCCGACCCACGTCTGGCGTTGCCAACAGCGGCGCCCCCTCCCAACAGGGGCTGGCCCAAGGCGTAGCTTGTCGACGAGCGGGCATCGCTGGTGTTGTGGCAGATGATGACCGACCTGAGGCCGGGCAACGTAAGGACGGCCAAGGTAACGGGGGCGATGCTCCTGAGGGAGTTCTTGACACTGCGGGTTGCGCCACTCCAGGCACGCGCGCGCCCCCTCTGGGAGCTTGACGAAGAGGAAAACAAGACCCTCCTGAGGCCTTGGGACCTGCCTGGCGAGGAATTGGAGGCCGTCTTGTTCCTCATAGTCGGGGACAACCAGGAGTACCCGGCTAGCGCCTTCCTACCCCTGTTCAAACGCAAGGACTGGAAGGAATTTTTCGCCTCCAGGCCGACTTTTGATGCGCGCGGCCTGGTGCCGTCGGCGCTTCCAGAAGCCCCCATGGCGCAGAACCCGGTGGAGGTGTCTTATGGTGAGTCCCACGGAGAGGGAGAAGAGGAGGAGGACTCGGAGAAGACCCTGGAAGAGTTGGGGGAGACTTCCCCTCTAAGCAAGGTCGATATTCTCCGCGCCCTTCCTGATGATGCCGATGCCGAAGCCCACCAAGGGGAGAGGGAGCAACCTCCCATCCCTACGAGGAGCTGGTCGTCGCTGGTGGCCCGAGGTGCCGCCTCCGACCCGATACCTTCTGGGGCTGGATCCGGTTTTGCTTCCGCTCCGCCCGGCACCGCCGTTGTCCGAATGCCTGCCTCTTAGGTCCCGAAGCTGTCAGGCTTCAAGCCTCTCATGCGATCAGTGGAATTCGTCGCAGTGCATCAGTAAGTGTCTTAAGCTTTCCTTTGTCCTTGCTTTTACTCGTCGCTTCCTGATACTTGCCCTTGGTTGATCAGACCGACATCATCAGTGAAGAAGAGGAAAGTAGACGCAGCGGCCGTGCCTCCCGCGGAGAAAGGAGGCAACAGCACCCGCATCTCCCCGGCCTGATCGTCCTCGCGAGGCCAAGAAGAGCATTGCCGCGTGGAATCAGCCCCCATGGCCCCGCTAGCTCCGGAGGTGCCGGTACTTGGCGCGGCCGACGAGGTCCCAGCTGCTCCGGAACCCGCAGTCTCCCAAGCCCTGGTGATAATGTCGCTTCCTCCTACTATTACATCTCCACTCCCTGGTCCTTCTGCTCCTATTGCCGTCTTGGAGCGTGCCCTTTCGGAGATGTCCCGGCTGCAGGCGGATCTCTCTGGCCAGCGGACCTGTGCACGGTGGCGGGCGTGCAGGCTAGCCTCTGGCTGGCTTCACTCTGATCTGGCCGCGGCTGTGGGCCAGGCTGCTGCGGCTTTCGAGAAGGAGAAGCAAGGCACCGCCAGCGCTGCAGCTGATCGTGAGGCGGCGCTGAAAGATGCCAGGGCCGCCCGAGACCGCTGCCTAGAGCTAGAGGGCGAGTTGCAGGGCCTACGCAACAAGCACGCCGAAGAGGTACGATGCCGCCAAGCGAAGGAGGTGGAGATGAAAGCCCGGGAGGAAGCCGTCAAGAACCGTGATGCTGAGCTGCCGGAGCTGGGGAAGAAGCAGGCTGCCGAGCGCAACCGGTTGGAAGAGTTGAAGCGGAAGATGGGGACGAGGGAGGCCGATCTTGATGCCAAGGCGCGAGTCCTGGCCGAAGACCGTGCGGCCTTCGCTGATCTCGAGAAGAGGTCTCGCATGGTGCTGAAGACGCTCTACGAGCATCCCCTGGAGAAGCCTCTGGACACCGACGAGGACAGCCCCGCCCAGCTGCTTCATGTCGTGGTGAAGGCGCTTGAGGAGGTCGTCGACGGCCTCGATCCCATGGCGAGTGTGGCTCAAGGCCCTGTCTTCAACAAGACTGACTGGTCTTCAGCCATCTGCACCTCCGCGACCCCAACGCTCTCCTTGACGAGCTGCTAGAGCCTGTGGCTGAAGATCAATACGAGGCGGCTGCCACGGCTGTGCGGGATCAAGTGGGGGCCTTGCTGAGGAGGTTCCGCGGCTTCGTCTCCGCTCCTCTATCCGGCGTCGTCGACCTTGCAGCTGGTGGTGAAGGTGAAGACAAGATTGCTCAGGAGGGAGCACCTTCCGCGGGCAATGGCGACGTCTAGAGGTGACCTGCGGCCATTCATCTCGTTCCGTTTCTGCGACATGTATCATGCCTCGTGGAGGCGTTTAGACTTTTCATTTGGTATTGTGAAAACAATGTCTTGTAATATTTTCTTCGAGATTTTGCGATGTCCTTCCTATTTGCTTTGCGTTGTGCGTCGGCAGAGCCTGGCCCCGCGCATACCTCAACCGCCATTGGGCCGACCAGAGACCAGGATGGACCAAGGAGTGAGGGGCTACATGACCAGTTAGGCTCCTGAGTCGCGATGCTCAGGAGTCCCCCTTGACGCGCAAACAACATATAGGGAGAGTTCGTGGGGATATATTAATGTTCTACATGGGCAGAGCCCGGCCCCGCACATACCTCAACCGCCATTGGGCCGACCGGAGACCAGGATGGAGCAAGGTGTGAGGGGCTACGTGACCAGTTAGGCTCCTGAGTCACGATGCTCAAGAGTCCCCCTTGACGTGCAAACAATATCCATACCTGCCCTCGCCGAGGCCTCGGGAGGGGCGCGCGACGCCCAGGTCTGGGGGACCTGGTTAGGTGGCGTGCTCTTGGGCGTGAACCGAGCCCAGCCCCCTCGCGCGGCTTTCCCGAGGGGAGGTGTTGCGGTAAGCCTGGGTGCTGAGCTTTGGGCTCCCTGAGGTTGGCACGACCGTGGGGTCGCCCTCAGTTGTTTATCACCAGCGAGGAGCATAGAGCTTCCGCTTGTGCACGGGCATAGCCGCTCCTCAGCAGTGTCGTCAGCCAGCGCGGAGGATGGTGCTTCCACTTGGGCGTGAGATGGGCCCCCCTCCGGGAGGAGCCCCCGAGGTGTGTACAGCCCCGCCCTGACACGTGGCTTGCACGACCGTGCTGTGAGGTGTATCTGGGCACTCGTGAGCCAGCGCGGGACTCTACGTATCTGGGCACTCGTGAGCCAGCGCGGGACTCAAGGTGACTGTATGTTCCTGCAAGGCGGTTAGATGCAAGCACTCTACGTCCTCGAGTCCTGGCCCTCGAGCGAGCTCAGCCGCCGCTGGTATGCTAGGTCGCGATGCCGTGGTCAAGGCCAGGGGGTGAGGGCTGGAGAGCCAGTAAGAGCTCCTGAGTCTCGATGCTCAGGAGCCCCCCTTTAACATGCAATCGGATTGCATAGGGTGAACAGGCCCGCGGCGGGCGGCAATGGAGCAGGCGATAGCCGTTTGCAGGTTAAGCATAAAGAGAAGATCGACTTGGATAAATGCAGGAAGATACATGCCACTGGGACTGGCCCTAGCGGCTTGGGGATGATGCAGCCCGAGGGGCGCCCCCATCAAGGTAAGCTAAAGACTTAAGCAAAAGTGATACATGCCACAGGGACGGACCCGTGCGGCCTGGGAATAATGCAGCCCGAGGGGCGCTCCCAGCTTAAACGAACTTGGAAGATGTCACCTAGTTCGGTAGACGAAGTAGATCCCTCAACGCGTCGCATGGAGCAAGCTGCCCCCCGGATATACGCCCTCTGCTGGGGAGGTGCTGACAAGCCTACCCCCAGCAGAGGACCCGTGGTCGTCGAGGGTGCCGCTAGCGTCCCCTTTGCCCCTTTGGTGGCGTCCTGGTTTCCGGTCGCCCTCAACGGTGGCCGAGGGAGGCGCAAGGCGGGGCCCTCGTATGGCGATATGAACTAAGGCTCACGCATGTGAAGATCGCCGCCCGTGACACTCTCACGTAATAATGAGTGGGGTTGTACACGCCCCGGAGTCTCCGGAGAGCCGCCCTCGGGCCTCGGGGGCTCCCTCCCATGCCCTAGTGGTAGCACTTAGTTCCGCACTGGTGAGAAGACTTGAAGACAAGAAGACTAGACTAGGTGCCGGCACGGCCATTTGCTTTGGATCCCTTTTCTGTAGCCTTGCCTTCTGGATTTGGATTTAAGCTGAAGTTCAATTTTTATCGATGCACGCGGGGGGTGCCTTTTCTCGTTCAAGCGATTTCTTGCCATATGGTTCTTGCCTTGTTCTGAAGCTCGCGCTCAATGCCTCCCCCTCGCGGGCTCCCGCGAGCGGGGCTGGGCGTGGCACGCGCACCACGCGCGCCGGTCGGCGATAGATCCCCGCGAGGCCCTCTCGGGCGGATCATGTCACGCCCAAGATGCGACCCTATCCCCAAGGAACTCGAAGGTCCCACCAAGGATAGAAGCGCATCTTGAAGACGCTTTTGCAATGTGGATATCATTACATCAACATTACATAATAGATGGGGATACATACAAGGCATACAAATGCTGCAAGAATACATGAATATACATGAGAACAACATCCGACTACGGATGAAACATAAACAGAAACTCAAACAACATCCACCCTGCTAGCCCAGGCTGCCGACCTGGAACCTATCCCTTGATCGACGAAGAAGAAGAAGAACTCCAAAACAAGTAAACATCGCTCTTGCGTCATGATCATCGCATAACCTGTACCTGCAACTGTTGGTGTAGTAATCTGTGAGCGATGAGGACTCAGCAATCCCATAAGCATGGGTATCAAGACTAGCAAAGCTTAATGGGTAAGGAAGGGGTAAAGTGGTGAGGTTGCAGCAGCGACTAAGCATGTATGGTGGCTAACTTACGAAACAAGAGCGAGAAGAGGAGCTTAGCAAGCGGTCGTCAACTAGTAATGATCAAGAATTTATCCTGAACTCCTACTTACATCAAACATAACTCAAAAACTGTGTTCTCCTCTCGAACCACCACGAAAAGAGACAATCACGGTTACACACGCGATTGGTGGATTTTAGAAGAGTTTACTTCAAGTTTTATACAACCGGATATTAACAAATTCCCATCTGCCACATAACCGTGGGCACGGCTTTCGAAAGTTCAAAACCTGCAGGGTGTCCCAACTTAGCCCATCACAAGCTCTCACGATCAACGAAGGATATTCCTTCTCCCGGGAAGACCCGATCAGACTCGGAATCTCGGTTACAAGACATTTCAACAATGGTAGAACAAGACCAGCAAGACCGCCGGAATGTGCCGACAAATCCTGATAGGAGCTACACATATCTCGTTCTCAGGGCACATCCGGATGAGACATCCTACGACTAAAACCACCCCTCAAGTTTCCCCAAGGTGGCCCCCTCAGTCTACTCGGTTCGTACAAGCACTCAAAGGAGCACTGGCCCGGGGAGGCGGGGGGCTAAAATAAAGATGACCCTCGGGCTTCGAAAACCCAAGGGAAAATGGCTTAGGTGAGGCAAATGGTAAAACCAATGTTGGGCCTTGCTCGAGGAGTTTTATTCAAGGCGAACTGTCAAGGGGTTCCCATAACACCCAACCGCGTTAGGGACACAAAATCCGGGAACATAATACCGATATGACGGAAACTGGGGCGGCAAGAGTGGAACAAGACACCAGGCATAAAGCCGAGCCCTCCACCCTTTACCAAGTATATAGATGCATTAATAATATAAGAGATATTGTGATATCCCAACATAAACAATATCCAACATGGAGCAATCTTCATCTTCACCTGCAACTAGCAACGCTATAGGAGAGGCTGAGCAAAAGCGGTAACATAGCCAAACAACGGTTTGCTAGGAAGGGTGACAAAGGTTAGAGGTTCATGGCAATTTGTGAGGCTTGATAAGCAAGTGGTAGGTAACGCGACAAAGCGATAGAACGAAGCAACTAGGATAGCAATGATAGTAATGATATCCAAGGTGACGGTCATCTTGCCTGAAATCCCGCTAGGAAGAAGAACGAGTGCATGAAGAAGATGAAGCCACAAAGATGAACCAAGCGTAGAAGAACGAATCCTCACGACCTCAGCGAAACGGGAACTATCGAGAAGAAGCACACAACATAGTAAACACACCACACATGAACAAGGCATGATGCTCAACCAAGTATGATGCATGACAAGGCTACATGAAGCTACTCATAGCAAGAGATGAAACATAAAAGAACAACACATCAAAACAAGTTTAAATGAGGCCGGAGACAACATATAACAATTCTGGTAAGTCCTCACTAGAACATGCTCAAAAGGACATGGTAAGATTGCAAATAATAACAGTTTACAGACTTAGTGGAAATCACTGGACATGGCAGAAATAACATAAGATTGCAAAGTTTAGAGCTATCAAACAACATGCTACAGGAACTTATAATAGGAAACTAAGGCATGGCATGAATCTACTAATTGCATAGAACAAAAGTCCCTTAATGATCACGAGCCAAAAAGGCACATAAGATATGATGGCACCCATGTAAACATAGCAAGTTTCATAAACAGATTCAGACTTAGCAGAGAAACTGAGGATGGCATAAACAGAATTATGAAGGCATCTTTGCATGCTCAAATCACTCATCACAAAGCACTGCATGACAAGACAACCATACCTAGAGCAAGATGACATGTTCACGAAACTAACCGTGGCAAGAGCAAGTTCATAGCATGCATGGATCACTAACAGCAACCATGGCAAAATTGATTAACATGTAAACAATCTGCCGGGAACATTTTATAGCAAAAGTAGAGCAAGATTAAGACATGCTAGGCACTCCATAAGTGCAAACAGTGGCATGGATGGATATAGAATCACAAGTATAACAAAACAACCTTAGTGAACATCTCCAGATTATGCATAGAACTCATGGTATCAACAGGTTTACATAGCATCACAATAGATCAGTTTCAGACTTAGCAGAAATGACCGTCACAAAAATCAGCAACATCACGGAGGCTACTTTGCAAGCTTGTAACAATCAACACATGGCATATCATGAAGAGAAGATTGCACCACAGCAAGGATGGCATGTAGTAGCCCATAACACATGTAGACTTCATACTCAAAAGAAAATCACACGAAAAAATATAAAAATGACAAATGAGCAAGTTCTGTTAAGTTACATCAGACAACATTATATAGCACTCTTGCAACGATGGTTGGGCATCAACATGAACACAAACAAGCATACCACAATGGAATAAAATGAGGAGCATCTCATGATGAACGTTTTGACATATTACACGTACAAAACGGAGCAGTACACACAGAGTTATGGCATGATGAACATGGGTAGAAAATGCAGAAAACTTAGGGACTTGGTGGATTTTTACCAAGCGAAAACTGGACGAGGAGGTCCCGGGACGGAGAGATCCGGGGACGGGCGCGGGCGTTTGGTTCGAGAAGCGAGTGGATCTCATCCACCCCGACGAGATCTCGTCGGAGTTGGACGACGACGGCAGGAGATGGCGGATCCGGCTGCGCCTTGCCGGATCTGGGCGAGGGCGAGGCGCGTGGGGAGGCGCGGTCGCCGGTGGCGCGAGGTGGCAGCGCAAGTGACTTCATGATGGGCGGCGACGAGCAGCACGGCGGAGCGGCGATGGTCGGCGGGCGGCGCGACGCCGAGTGAGACGGCGGCGCGCACCGGAGAGCGAGGCGGCGAAGCGACCGCGGCGGGCAAGAACGCCGGGCGGCGGTGGCGGCGCTTAGGTGGCGGCGGGCGGCTAATAGGAGCGAGGGCGGGCGCAAGCGCGAGGACGGCGATCTGACGGCGAAGGCGAGCGCGAGCAGCGGCGGGACCGGGCGCTCGCTGGGCGCGCGGCGGTCGGCGCGGGCCGGGCGGGCTCCCCGTGGGCCTGCCGAGCCGCGGCGGCGGGGCTGGCTGGGGAGACGTGGGAGGCCACGTGGCAGCACACCACTGGCTGCTGGCGGCAGCGGAGACTTGTCCGGTGGGAACCGGACGTGTCCGGCGGCAGAGAGGGGCGATTTGCTAGGGTTAGGGGTGGTTTTGCCCGAAATTTCGGGGAAGAGGGAGTTTATATAGGTAGAGGGAGCTAGGGGAGTCCAAATGGGGAGCGGTTTTCGGCCACGTGATCGTGATAGAACGGCCGAGAGGATGGAGGGGGTTTGGATGGGTTATTGGGCCACTTTAGAGGGGTGTTGGGCTGCAACACACACGAGGCCTTTACGGTTCCCCGGTTAACCGTTGGAGTATCAAACGGACTCCAAATGGGACGAAACTTGACAAACGGTCTACCGGTGGTGTACCAAGGCCGCTTGGCAAATCTCGGTCCATTCCAGGAATGTTTAACACCCGCTCACAATAATAGACAAGAGGGGAACGCCGGAGGACATAGGAGTGTCGGACTGCAAAACGGACAATGGGGAAAATGCTCGGATGCATGAGACGAACACGTATACAATGCAATGCACATGATGACATGGTAAAATGCAACATGCAAGCAAACGACATGGCAACGACGGCGAATAACTGGAAGAAACCATGCGCATCGAATCCGGGGTGTTACAGATCAGCAGACCCTTAAGGAGCTCCGCGGCAACTCACGACCTTACAATCCAATTTGGGCCCCGCCTCAGCTAAGGTAAGCCGCAATGGCAAAACTTTCCGCCAGACTCATGGATCCACAAAGGCCCACACTCGGCTTGGCATATAAGAGTAAAAATTGCGATTTGTTTACATGAGGGGCTCCTCCTCTCAAAATGCTCTCGCAATCTTTAGGGGCCACGCCAATGTTTTTGCATACAGCGTAAAACAATAAGGGAACATGGGATCAGCCTGATATGTCGCTCGCCGCGTCCTCCACGTCGTCTTCAGACGCACCGCTGGCGTCACTGTCACCGTTGTTGGCGTCGCCTCCACCTTCACCGACGCCGGCATCGCCATCGTCAACCACGTCGCCTTCGTCTACAGCGACCACCACCGCGTCATCTCCAGAAGCGAGGGCTCTGACCAGTGCATCCACGTTTTCCTCCACCCACCGCGCCAGGTCGCCACGGATGGCCTGCGGTGCGGGGGCAATGGCGGCGTCCAAGTCGAAGCCGGGGAAGGTGTTCCGGAGATGGCTGAAGACACGGGAGAACGCGGGCCCAAGCAGGCCCCGGCTTCTCTCTTCCACAAGCTGGCGAGCTCTATCAGACCGGGCTCCCAGGCGCGTCACCACGTCGGCAAAGAAGCGTAGGTGACTGCCATAGTCGTTCGAGTGTGGGTGCAGAGCATTCTCGTCGCAGATGTGGACCAGCGCCGCGTTGGCCCTGATCCCGAGGTCCTGGAGCACGGGGGCGTGTTCACGCTCAAGCGTCTGCCACTGAAGCACTTCCTCCCTATTCTGCCGCGCAACGGACTCGCCATCATCAACCCGCTTCTGAAGAGAGAGCAGCTCGGTGTGGGCAAAGGCCAACTCCGCCTGCGCTGTGACCAGGGCGGCTGCCGTAGCCTCCTCGCGCCTCTCCACTTCAGCCAGCTTGGGCCTGAGGGCGGCGGCCCTACCCACGTCCTCCGTCCCCGCAAGCTACAACCTCAAGTCATACCTACCCTCAAGATCCGCGCGAGCCTCGGCCACCCGGTGATCAACCTCCTCCTGAGCCCTGGCCTCGCGCGCATCAACGACGTCCTCCGCTTGGATGACCTGGCGCTCCCTTGTCTCCAACCGCTCTAGCTCGAGGCTGCGTTCCACAGCTTCCAACACCATCGCCTCCTCAAGCTTCTGGAATCTCTTCCTCCTTGGCGGGAGCCCCCCTCATTGACGCGAGGGCGGCTTTGCGCGCCTCCACCTGCTGCTCCAGGGACGCGCTCCAGGCCTGGAGCTCCAACGCGCGCTTCTCTGCAGCCTCACGATGGCGGTCAGCCTCGAGAGCCTCCTCCAAAGCTCGGGAGCAAGCTTCATGGGAAACCTTGTGGGATGCCTCAGCCTTCGCATTATCCAGATCACGCTGGTAACGGCCAAGGTTGATGGCCACCTTCAGTTTACGTCGTTGCTCCGCCAGCCGAAGACCCTCGGCCTTGAGGCGCGCGTCGACGTCTGCGTTGATCGTGCCCATCGCCTCATGGAAGAGCTCATGACGAACAACGCTCTGCCCGTGCTCGAACTCAAGCGCATGGCTCATCTCGTCCTCTGCTGCGGGAGCTAAGCCGTGCACTTGAGTTCGAGCACGGGCGGAGCGTTGTTCATCAGCCCGCACCGCAGCCCGCATGTTCTCCATCAGCTCGCACCGCAGCAGCTCCCATGCCACTGTGAGCGCGGCCCGCATGTTCGCCTACTCCCACCGGGTGTGTGGCACCGTCGCTGCCGCGTGGCTTGCGGCCCTTGCAGTGGCTCGCACTTGTCATGGAGTGAGGGTGGAGGACGCTTGGCCACGCCGCCCGCGCCCAGCAACGTTAGGTGGCGCCCATGCCACCTGGAGCGCAGGGTTGAGATCTTCCTCGGCGGCCAGCACCGCCCGGGCGGGCCAGGCTGCCCAGAGGTCGGCGTTAGCCCTCGGATCGCCGGACATCGGAACCGCGGAGCGTCGGTGGATCGATTCGTGGGGAAGAGGCTTCGGCGTACCCCTACCTGGCGTGCCAAATGTCGGATCACAGGTCCGACAAAACCCTCAAGGTTCGAACACTAGGGTGCGCGCGAATATTTAATCCCCACTGATCCCAGTCCTAACTAGCTAAGATCTAAGGACGAACTCGACGAACTCACAACACAAGGGACACAAGATTTATACTAGTTCGGGCCATCGTTGTGGTGTAATACCCTACTCCAGTGTGGCGGTGGTGGATTGCCTCTTGGGCTGATGATGAACAGTACAAGGGGAAGAACAGCCTCCTGAGGTTGAGGTGTTCTTGCACTCAGTGTGTGGCTAATGATTAGGTGAGATGCCTCTCGATCCCTCCCTCTACGGTGGTGGCTAGTTCTACTTATATAGGCCCTGGTCCACTCCCCAAATATTGAGCGGGAAGGGATCCAACAACGGCCAATTCGAAAGGGGACAACTAGTACAGCTTATCCTGACAAAAGTGGTCTTTGCCTGCAAAGGCTCTGGTGGTGACGCCGCCCTTGACTCCGTGGTGACCTCCGTCTTGCCATCCTGCTGGTCTTGGTCTCTTTGCACCAATATGAAAACCTTTGCATGATGCCTCGGTAATCCGCGTCTGTGCTTGCCTCCTTAGCACCAAAGTGGAAACAAGGAAAGTGCGCGCGCTGGTGCCCGCCTGGCGCCCGCCTGGTCTCGATCGTCATGGCTCACGTCACGAGAACTTCACGAGGTTTGCCTTGCCTTGATCTCTCCGCCCCTCACGAGCCTGCCTTGTAAGGCCGCTCCTGAGGAGGCCTTGTGTCGTCCGCCTCGCGAGGCTTGGCCCCTCGCGAGGGTCTTGAATGCCTTGTTGATGAAGATGGGCCGTACAGGCCTACTAGCATAGCCATGCCGTGGGCCGCAGGCAGGCAAGTCTGGGGAACCCCGTTCCCAGAACACCAACATACGGCGACTTAGAGGTAGCGGCAGCCCCCTGGCACTCAAGGAAATGGGCCCAAGATATCTAGCCCCCAGACCACGAATGGCCAAGTGAGTGGGATAGTATGGAGGCCCTGAGCTGGCTGATGGATCTGCTTGGCGTGGAACTGGCAGGCTTCATGGGACTTCACCAACTCGGCTGCGTCGTTGAGCGCTGTGGGCTAGTAGAATTCGCTGCGGAATGCCTTGCCGACGAGGGTTCGCGACGACGAGTGGTGCCCGCAGTCCCCATCGTGTATGTCGCTCAGCAACTCCTTCCCCTGGTCTCTAGAGATGCAACGCAATGAAACATCATTTGGTCGCTTCCTGTATAACTCACCGTCCTGGATGCAGTATGCCGAGGCTTGCTGGGACACATGCTCCGCGTCCTCCTCCTTCTCCGGCAGCGTCACTTGCATCAGGTATTCCTTGAATTCCTTGGTCCAGCATCCCTCCTGGGGCTCGAGCGCCAAGAGTAGGCGCGCTCCCAAAGTTGGGCAATAGGCTGGGGCTCCTGTGGCAAGCGGCTGTGGGAGTTCCTCCCGAGGCTGAGCCATCCTTGAAAGTGGTGGCGTTGCTGACGGCTTGAAGAGCCTCTCCTCGAAGACGCCAGGCTCTTGAGGCTGCCGCTTGGACGCCATCTTGGCGATGTCGTCAGCTTCCTTGTGGGTGCCACGAGGCACATGCTGCAATTTCCAGGCCTAGGAACTGCTTCTCCATCTTGCGCACTTCTGCGAGGTATGCCTCCATGTGCTCGTCCTTCGGCTCGTATACCTTGGAGAAGTTGACGAGAAGCTGTGAGTCGCCCCTGACGTTGAGGCGCTTCACCCCCAGAGCTGCCGCAGCCTTCATCCCAGCTATGAGGCCTTCGTATGCTGCGATGTTGTTGGAGACCTTCTCGCCCTGCTGAAAGCAGAGCTGCACGGTGTTAGTAGAGCTTGTCATGAGTGGGCGAGACGAGTACTGCTCCAGCCCCCGCGCGAAGGCCCCATCGAAATACATGGCCCAACCGTCGGGCGCCTCACTTCCTGGTGAGGTGGACCGGCCCTCCCCTACTTCAAGCCTCGGGGCATCCGTCCATTCCGCCACAAAATCTGCGATTGCGGCTCCCTTGATGACCTGGTGGTGCTGAACTCCAACTGGAATGCCTGCAACTCAATGTTCCACTCAGTAACCCTTCCAGCAGAGTTGGGGCTCCTGAGCACTCTCCCCAATGGGTAGGCTGAGATGACCTTGATGGGGTGGCCCTGGAAGTAGTGCCGCAACTTGCGCGAGGCCACCAAGAGCACGAGGAGGAGCTTTTGGGGCATGGGGTATCGCGCCCTTGCAACCCAAAACACCGTGCTGACGAAATACACCGGGTGCTCGACGAGGGCTGGCGCATTGGTGAGGCTCGTGTCTTGCGGAAGCTTACATATCTCCCGAGGTGATGGGACCTCCGATGCTTGATCGCTCGTCAGGACCTTGGCGGCGGCGTCCTGCCGAGCTTGGTCCCCTATTGATGCCACTACGGCTCTTGCTGCACCTACCTGATCTTGCGTCACCCCGGTTGTAGCCCGGCGCGACGCACCTTTGGCTTGGTGCTCTTCCCGAACCGCCACGAGTGCTGCGCTGGCGGAGTACGGAGTGGTAGCAAGGTAGAGTACTAGGGGCTCGAGAGGCCGCAACGCCACCATCACCGGAGGGCTGGTCAGGTATCTCTTGAGGTCTTGAAAAGCTCGGTCGGCCTCCGGGGTCCACTCAAACTGGCCCTTCTTCTTCATCAGCTTGAAGAAGGGTAGGGCGCGCTCCCCCAGCTTGGAGATGAAGCGCCCCAATGCAGTCACTCGTCCAGCCAGCTTCTACATTTCCTTGAGGGTATGAGGTGGGCTCATGTCTTCGATGACCTTGATCTTTTCTGGGTTTGCCTCGATCCCTTTGTGTGACACGAGGAAACCCAGCAGCTTGCCGGAAGGGACACCAAACACGCACTTCTCCAGGTTAAGTCGCAAGTTCACCCGGCATAGACTCGCAAAGGTCTCATCAAGATCCTCGATCAAGGTTCTCGCCTCCCGAGATTTTACGACAATGTCGTCGACGTAGGCCTCCGCGTTCCTCCCGAGTTGTCGCCCTAAGGCGATGTGCATCAGCCGCTGAAAAATCACACCCGTGTTACGCAGTCCGAAAGGCATGCAAGTGTAGCAGTACACCCCGCATGGGGTCAGGAAGGCTGTCTTCTCTACATCTTATACCGCCATCTTGATCTAGTGGTACCCTGAGAATGCATCCAGGAAGCACAGCAGGCCGCACTCGGCGGTGGAGTCGATGATTTGGTCAATGCGTGGGAGCGGGAACGGATCTTGGGGGCAGGCCTTGTTGACGTTGGTGAAGTCGACGCACATTCGCTCCTTCCCACCTTTCTTCGACACAACGACGGGGTTCAATAGCCATTCGGGTTACCAAACCTCGCGAATGGTACCCGCCGCCTACAACTTGCGGGTCTCTTGGACGATGAAGGCCTGCTTCTCCGTGGACTGCCGTCTCGCCCGCTGCTTCACCGGGCGTGCATTTGGCACACAATCAGGTGATGTTGAATCACTTCTCTCGGGACCTCCACCAGCTACTTTGGCTCCCATGCAAATATTTCCTTGTTTGCGCGCAATAACTTCACCAACGCTTCCTCTTGGCCCGGGTCGAGGTCGGTACCTATGGTAAAGGCGGCTCCTGAGGATCCGTCTTCATCGACTGACACCTGCTTGGTTTCCGCCTTATCTTGGGTGAACAACTGCTTCTTCTTGGTTGGTGCGGCCTCCTTGGCCTCAGGGGTACCCGTGCCGACGGGCTACGCCGCCGCGGCGGTCTTGAAGGCAAGTTTGAGCACCGTCATGGCCTCCTTGGTGTCCCCCTTGATAGTGAGGACACCCTTGCTTCCAAGCATCTTCATGAGGTTGTATGCCGGGTGGGTTGCCGCCATGAACTGGGCCAGAGCCGGGTACCCGAGGATGGCGTTGTATGGGAGGCCCATGCAGACAATGTCGAAGTCGACTAGCTCGGTGCGGTAGTTGTCGCGTGTGCCGAAGGTGACGGGGAGGCGGATCTGCCCCAGGGAGTAGGCGGTGCCGCCACCAACTCCTGAGAAAGGCTTGCTGAGGCTGAGCCGTTCGAGCGGTATGTGAAGAAGGCTGAAGGCCTCCACGGAGAGCATGTTGAGGTCGGCGCCGCCGTCGATGAGGGTCTTGGTGATGGCCACGTTGCAGATGGTGGGCGTGCAGAGCATCGGGAGCATACCCGAGCCGGCGGTGGTGACGGGGTGGTCTTCTAAGTCGAAGGTGAGGTCAACCTCGGGCGTAGCCCAGCCCAGCGGAGCCCCCGAGCGCTTGGAAGCAGTGCCAATCTGGCGAAGGAATGGCTTGACATGGCGATCTGAAGGCGGTGCTTGACAGACGCCTAGTAGGGCCGCGACCGCATGGTGCGTCGGTGCCGCGTAGCACGCAGTGAAGAGGTCGCGCAACTCCTCCCAAGATGCCACCATGCATCCGGGGAGGTTGAGAAGCCAGACGCGCGGCGCGTAGGTGAGGGACATGGGAAACCAGTTGGCCATGACCTTGTCGTCGCCCCCGGCCTCGAGGACAGCCTCCTCATATGCCAGCAGGAAAGCCGACGGGTCCGCCGCGTCATCGTAGCACAGCGGCATCTCTAGCTTGAACTTGGGCGGCCACTGCACCTGCCGCAAGGTGGGGGCCAGGGCTCGGAGCCCCCTGGCCTGGTCGTCGGCGCAGGCCGTTGGAGCCGGTAGCGGGGCGCCTGCCATGAGGGCGGAGCGCAGTGGTGGTGGAGCGTAGATCGGCGGAGGTAGGCTACGGCGCACCCCTACCTGGCGCGACAAATGTGGATCACGGGTTTCTCCAAAACCCTTAAGGTTCAACCACTTGGGTGCGCGCGAAGTTCTCCTCCCTACCGATCCACACCCTAGGTTTGCTAAGATCTCAAGAACGAACTCGACGAACTCACAACAAAAGGGACACAAGATTTATACTGGTTCGGGCCACCATTGTGGTCTAATACCCTACTCCAATGTGGTGGTGGTGGATTGCCTCTTTGGCTGATGATGAACAGTACAAGGGGAAGAACAGCCTCCTCAGCTTGAGGTGTTCTTGTGCTCAGTGTCTGGCTAAGGATTGGCTCAAGATCAGATGCCTCCTACTGTGGTGGCTACTCCTATTTATAGAGGCCCTAGTCCTCTCCCCAAATATTGAGCGGGAAGGGAGCCAACAACGGCCAATTTGAAAGGGGACAGCTAGTACAGCTTATCCTGACAAAAGTAGTCTTCGCCTGCAAAAGGCTCTGGTGGTGACGCCGCCTTGGGCTCCATGATGACCTCCATCTTGCCGTCCTGCTGGTCTTGCTCTCATTGCACCGATATGGAAACCTTTGCTTGATGCCTCGGTACTCCGCGCCTGCGCTTGCCTCCTTAGCACCAAATGGGAAACAAGGAGGCTGCGCGCGCTGGCACCCGCCTGGTCTCGATCGCCATGGCTCACGTCACGAGAACCTCGCGAGGTTTGCCTTGCCTTGATCTCTCTGCCCCTCGTGAGCCTGCCTGGCGAGGCCGCTCCTGAGGAGGTCTTGCATCGTCCGCCTCGCGTGGCTTGGCCCCTCGCGAGGGTCTAGACTGCCTTGTTGATGAAGATGGGTCGTACAGGCCTGCAAGCACAACCACGCCATGGCCGCATGCAGGCAAGTCTGGGGACCCCCGTTCCCAGGACGCCGACAACTCCAACTTCTTGCAAAGGCTACAATTTTCAAGAATGTAATCAAATGCCCATGTGTGACACTCCAAAAAATTTGATTTGCTTTTTATCAAACTCTTTATTTGATTTGAAGGAGGCTATTTAAAATCTTCTAAAAAGACCCTCCTCAAAAAAACTTTCTCTTATGACTAATATTTTATTTTTGTGTCTTCCTCAACCTTGGTGTTTGGTATTGAAGACTTTTCATTTGGTGTTAACCCATCACAATTAATTTTGAAAAGATTTTCAATTAAAAAGAAATCCTATGGGTTTTTGGAATCATTCCTTTTATTGCAAGCATTCTCTTTTACCATGCCTCATGTTAAAAATTCCTTCCAAAACCCCTCCCTCCACTTTGGGTCAAGTCAAATACCCAATCCCAGCAAGTTCAACCCATTTTTGATTTTTATCCCATTTATTTTACCGCCAAAAACTATTTCTGCCATTATTTTTGGACCTAGGAAGTACCAAATTTCCTTGGAGTTTTGATCCCAAACCAACTCCTACGACTAGTCCTTAGCACCCCAACCTAGATCCATCAAGATCCACTCTTCCACAGTTCAAAATTTTCAAGTTTTGCTCTATGCAAGTTTGGACCAGATTTGTCATTTTTGGTAAAATTCAATATTTTTCTTCACCAAAATTTTCTGGGATAAATCAGGCAGCCCCCAGGTGCATTGAGAGGTCACCTCACCAAAGATCAGCTCCAGAAAATTTCTCCACATGCCAAAGTCATTTCATCGAGCACCTGGCAAGCACTGTTGCTGTTCAAATTCAGATAGTTCAGACTTTCAGTGTTTCTGTTCCGCCGTGAGTGTCGTTTTCTTCAGACCTCGACGTCGATCTCACCAGTGGCCACTCTGGCGCGATGCACACCGCTCCTTCTTCTTATCCAGAGCGTCGCATGGTCTTTTGGACGGGCACCATCGTCGGTGGTGACGTGTCTCGCCGACACTGGCAGCTTCTACAGTGGCAGAGCCACCCGTTGACCAGCGAGGACCAAGACCACCTTCGGCGCCGTCCGGCTGCGCCCAAACCACCCGAAGCCTCAGCGTGGCCACCCTCTCCCTCAGCACGCTTCTGGCACTGTCGCCATGGTTCGAGCAAACAGCAGAGCATGCTCTCTGCCGCCACACGAGTCCTGTGAGCCGTCGAGAACGTGGAGTTCCACCCAAGGCCGGCCAAATTTAGCACTTGAACGGAACCAGTAGACCGTCACGTTGATGCCTAGCCCCCTAAACCACTTGACTGACCTCTGCCTCATCGTAATAATCACCGGCGTTACCCCGTTCACGGCCACCGCCTCAGACCAGCTATAAAAGGAGCCCTTGAGCTCGTTCTCGACGCCGCACCACACCCCCACCTCACCAGAGCCCCGCCTAGCCACTAGGAGGACCCCGAGGAGGACTCCTTCCCCGACTCCGGCCGCCCCGATCCGCCTTAGGCTCCGGCTTGATTCACTCAGGTGAGACCATCCCCGCCTCCCAAAACGCGTCAGCAACCTTCTAGTGCACCCAGTGCTCTAACCCGAGCCTCAATTCAACCCTTGCAGCCCTCCCAGGCGAGATCCACCGACGCCCGAACCACCTTCCGCCGGAGTTGGGGTCGCCGTCGACGTGGTGCTCGCTGACGACCAACTCCACCACCCACATACGCGGGAGAACACCCTGAGTCCATACGTACCCTCCGCTCCTCCTAACTCGCCGTGGATCGCCGCCGGCAACCACCGCAGCCTTCGGGCGCCGGCGACTCTGTTTTCAAATTTAAACCTAACGAGTGGGACCTCCTCATCAGCCTCTCTTTTCTTTTATTCAAACTGTTTTCTGAAAACGCCTTCGGGCAAATACGCTTTCTAACTAAAACATTTTTCTGTCTTTTTCTGTTCTACCCCTGGAAACTTTCTGTTCCATTACAGATAAGTCCCTGGACTAAAACATTAATAACTTTTAAACAGAAAATGATTTTTGATTGATTCTTTTTCTGTCATCTTTATTTTTCTGTCTAGTTTTTTATAATGTTTATTTGAAAAATATGTGGAACATTTGTTGTGCACACACAGTATTTAGTTAGTACGCGTTTTCTTTCTACCGTAGATACCGGAGGAGGTGACGAAACCGCAAACTTCACCGAGCTAGACTCCGACTACTCCGAACCAGGCAAGCATGTTTGAACCTTTGATATGATGAGTTTTTTGCATGTTTTATTAAGTAGTTACTTCATGGCATGTTTATATGAGCATCCGTAAATGTTATATTGCATGCAAAGCTATTGCGAGTGAGCTTCGGAACTCGATGTGTTGTTCGATGTGAGTTTACATAATCATGTGGTGACATGAAAGGTGGTAAGATGGTATTGTTGAAGCATGCCAGTCTTGTGCCAAACCATTTAACTCCAGTGTCGGCGTGGATCAAGTCACGTTATCATCCGTTCCTTCTCTCGTGCTACCACATGTTTTCTTCAAAGAATATGGTTTAGTAAGTTGCAAACCTCTTTCCTCGTACACACCAAATAGAGGGGCCGTGATGAGGGTTCCATGGCCCTGGATTAAAGCCAGTCATCCGTCGGGAGCATGGGTGTTTCCGGTTGGGACCGAGAGGGGGGCACCCCTTAGAGCGCGCGATATAAATTTGATCCCATGCTATTCGAGGTTGTGACCTCCCCGTCTTAGAGTTTTTCTTGAACACTGCCTAGGGTGATTCCGGGCAGTGGAATGTGGAATGGGTGTGTACTGGTTAGATGTGTTTCTTCTGAAATACCGTAAACGGAACTAGTCCTTCGTGACTACTGAAATCCGTTGGCTGTGGTTAAATATTACAAACTCTGCAGAGTCAAATCATTCGAGTAACCATATCTATGGTCAAGGACTTTGTTCAACTGGTCTTTATCAGTTTCAGTGTCAGTCTCCGTGACAATCTCCGGTGAACAAACATGAGTGGTAAACCCGGCTGATGGACTAACCCGTTTGTCATTATGTACTGCGTATTTCCTTGGAGTGATTTAACTTCATGTATTTATTGAATACGAATGATGAAATATAAGCCCTTTATGTGATGTCACTCAGACGTCCAACTGTGGCACTCTTGTTATTTACTTTCGATATAAGCCCTTTATGTGATCTCGCTCAGACGTCCGACTGTGGCACTCTTGTTATTTACTTTCGATATAAGCCCTTTACGTGATGTCGCTCAGACGTACGACTGTGGCATCACGGTTACTTATTTTCATTGTAAGCCCTTTCCAAGATGTCGCGTAGACGTCCGACTGTGGCACGCATTGTCATTTACATTTCAATATAAGCCATTTATGTGGTGTCGCTCAGATGCCCGACTACGGCATGTTAATTTATTTTTACCTTTCGAGGCGTCGCTTCAAACACCCGATCGGTTTTCAGTTATTTTGTTGGTATTTAGGGAGGACTACCGCCTGACTTCCTTTTTATTTAACATATCGTGCAAATTTATTATTTGAGTGTGCATTGACAATTGCTCATGTTGCATCATGTTTGCATTTGTTATATCTTATGTCCGAACTGTCTTGCGAGTACATTCAAAGTACTCACCTGGCTTGTTGATTTGGCCAGATGTTGACGAAGGCGGTCTTATGGATGAAGAGTTCGATAGCGAGTCCGACGCCTAGAGGAGTCCCAGTCTGTCACGTGCGATCCTGGAATTTGTCACTTGTATCATATACACTTTCGCTACCCAAATAAAATCATCGACTCTCACTTCGATGCTCGATGAGCTGCAAGAGTAAGAGTCATGTCATCCACTTCACTATGACATATCCACCACCACTTTTATTACGAGTCAGTAGAATGCCACCACACCCTTGTGTCATATCCGCCCTTATGTATAATATTGGCGTGCTTGTAATAAATTGTTGAGCAACCTCAGCTCAACCCTGTATTATATTTAGTACTTCTGGACTTCTGTATCAAGAATTTGTCTACCAGTAAGGAGGATTCTCCTATACTGTAAATAAAAGGGTTGGTTTCTCAATAAGCATTTTATTGGAAAACCGGTCGTGACACCATGTTAATCATGTCAGATCGAAGATGGCATGTTAGTGCATTTTAGAAATCCTGGAAACCAAATAGGCATGTAGTAATGTTCAAAACTTCATGTAGGCACTAAAACTTTTTCTTCTTTTGTAGATAAGATTAGGCCTAGTGGTGGATAATGTGATAGGCCCAGTGGTGGATGATGTGATACAATATAAAAATCACGTCGAATGCCTAGATCAGCATCTCTCAGAAATTACTTTGAACTCCTACCGAGGGACCTTACCGGAGATTATATTCGCCAGGTTCTTTGTTCTCAGAGCAAGGGTGCTGAAGGAAATGAGGTTTGCCCTACATTTATTTTGCAAAGATGAATGGTTTGTTGATCAGCGCCGGCGCCTGCGGCAGAATGGAATAGGCTCCAAGAATGCTGAATTTCATTTTGGAACTTCAAATGACAGAGTAATCAGAAGTCATCATGTCAACCCCATGCATGACTTCTCAGTGGCTGACCCCTTTGCAAAAATGGTGAGGTTTCGAAACCAGACTTAGACGTGGTAATATTAGTTTGAATCTCTCTGATATCCATGTTCAGTGGATCAGCCCGAGCGTTTGCAGCTGATGAGCTGAAATTCATTTCTAATATCAGTTTGAACCTTGTAATCTTCAAATTTGAGCCATATAACTCTGGAATTTGAACCTTGTAATATTTCGAGCTTTTGTGGTACAACCGTTGAAATGGCATCGCATGAGACTCCTATATTGGTAGCACTACTTTGAACTTAATATGCAATGGTCTTAGATTTTATTAATCGTTCTCGAATCTGTTTACCTTGTCGATCTCACAGCACACGATCTGTATAGCTAACTCGACTGCAATCTTCGACATTATTGCACACAGTTGGTTTCTTCCATCGTGTGCCATGTAGAGCGCAGAATTAATTATCTCACTTGAGTGTCCATCATCACACTTCTGTATAACTTGACATCATCACCCATGGGTAAACTTATGACCGAAGTCATTCCACACACTTTGTTTTTACAAAGCTTTTGGTCAATAAATGCCCACGATTTGTCCCTCTTCTAGCCGACGTGTGGCCAAGCTAGCCGGGCGGGAGGCTTGCGCGGTAAACAGCGCAGTAGCACGGGAACAGGCTCACCGACGATACCTTTGGCGCCTCTTTGAACCCATGCGTGCTATGCCGTGTTGTCGAGGGTGCACTGGAATCCTCCGCTATGAACGCCATGACAAGACGTGACGATTATAGGCCGGCCGGCCCCCATTTATTAGAGTGGCCATTTAACCCTTGTGTCTCTTCAACCTTTCGATCGTGCCCCAGCATTGCAAGAAGCACATCCACCACGAGAAATTCTTAGAGGGTATCCTGCGCGGCTCCAACGGCGCTTCGAGCGGCTACCGACGACGAGCAACACTTCACCATGCGTGTTGTGGTGGACACCCATAGAAGGTTCATCGACCTCTCGATGGTGTACACTAACGACCTGGTCTGGGTGGAGCACTCCATCTAGATCATGGAGTTGTTGCTTGCCGAGGAGAAGTACAAGGTGGTCGGGATCGACCTCAAGTACACCAGAGCTCGTGCCGGGTCTCGACCCAAGGTCACTGTCTCCCAGATGTGCGTGTGCCACCATGTCCTGGTCTACCACTATTGCCTGGCCACAAGGCCTTGCGAGCATTTTGCCAGGGTTGTCAACAACCCCCACTACATGTTCGCTGTTGTGGACATCACGAACGATGTAAAGGCGCTCGAGAATTCGGGCATTCCCTGCCAGAATATTGTTGACATCCAGGGCCAATACAAGATCTGGGGCAGGAAGGAGCATGAGAAGGACTCATTGGTTCACCTCGCCGAGGCCATCATCGACCCTTGCTACAGAGACGTGAAGGATTTGTGCAACAAGGACAAGTATTCCTGGCACTAAGCCTGGATGGAGAAAATCGATAAAGCTCACATCGTCTATGCGGCCAAGGAGGCGTACAAGAGCTACAAACAATCTATGCGGCCAATGGAACCTGTCGGTGATGTTCTCATCAATCATGCACAATTGTATACCAGCAATCATTTGCTCACAACATACACGGCTTGTTAGAAGCAATCGTATGTGTTGTTATCGGTCTTCGCACACGTTTCTGATTAAAGACCTGTTTGCCGTGTATCACAAACATCTTGTTAAGTTGAATCGTTTATGTTCTCTTGTCTCAACGCAAACAGTTCATCCGAGTGAACCGCCTGCGGTATATTGCACACACCTTGACCTGGCTGACCGTTTCTTTTGTGTTGCCTAATCACAAACAGTTCATCTGAGTCTACCGTATGATGTATATCGCAAACACCTTCATCCGGCTGCCCGTTTCTTTTATTCATCATCATTACAAATAGTTAATTGAACTGAACCATATGCCCTGCATTGCACACGCAACTAAAATATAAACCGCGTTTGATGCATCCTCCATCGCAAACGATTTGCACCTTTTTTGACGGCTGTTTTAGACCACCGTTTGCGATTACTGCATGACACATAGTTTCGTCGAAGGGTCTCTGATCGTAGTGTCACGTTAGCAGCAACCTGCAGTAGTTGATGTTCCACCAACATTCTTCCACCATCAATCCGCCAAAGCAGGAGTAGGGTATTATGCCTTGCGGCGGCCCGAACCTGGGTAAAACTGCATGTGTGATCTCTGCCGTGCTGCCCCACGCTCATTTGCTCTTTGTGCAACGCGACCTCCCTGTGTCGAGCTAGCAAGGGGTCCTCTAGTCCCATAGATGGTTGTGGTTTCCTACGACATCTTTGGCGCGCCAGGTAGGGGGATCGCTTTCGCGAACCTGAAGGCGTGTATAGCGCGTCATCTTCATCACCGTCTTCACCTTCGACGACGTCGTCGACCATGGTGCCCAAGAAGAAACGTGGTCCTTCAGATCATCCATCCACCTCAAAGGCTTCGCCGCCCGCGGCCTCTAATGCTGTGGGGGGTGTGGAGACGCACGAGGACGTGCACGCTGCTGAGGACATGGTCGGAGCAGGCGACGCCGTCACCACTTTCCCTGCGGCCGACGCAGGAGCGAGAGACATCGAAGGAGAACAACATTGGCAATGCCCCGGCGGCCACGCTTTACAAGGTACGGGTGAGGGGGTTACTCCTTCGGCACTTGTCGGATTCTGGGTTCTAGGAAACCCTTGAGGTTCGAACACTCGGGTGCGCACGGATATCTCTCTCTCCCAAGCTCACTCTCGCAATGATCTGAAGGCCTAGCCTGCCGAACCCAAGGAACAAGAGACACGAGAGTTTATACTAGTTCGCGCCACCGTTGTGTTGTAATACCCTACTCCAGTGTGGTGTGGTGGATTGCCTTGTAGGCTGAGGATGAACAGTACAAGGGATGAACACTCCTGAGGAGAGGTGTTCTTGAGCTCGGTGAGCTTGTGTGTGTGAGGATTGAATGAATGATCCGTCCAAGATGAGATCCCCCTTCGATGGTGATGGCTAGTCCTATTTATAGAGGCCCGGTGTCAGCGTCCTAGGAACGGGGGCCCCCACAGCCTGCAGCCCATGGCATGGCTCCACCAGCGGCCCTGTACGGCGCATCTTCATCAGCGAAATCTCAAGACCCTCCCGCGAGGGGCCAAGCCTCGCGAGGCGGACAATGCAAGTCCTCCTTGGGGGCGGCCTCACTAGGCTGGCTCGCGATGAGTGGAGAGATCAAGGCAATGGGCACCTCGTGAGGTCATTGTGATGCTAGCCATGACGACCAGGCCAAAGGCGGCGCCCAGGCGGTAGCGATGTACTCCTTCCTCTTGATTGCTAAAGAGGCAGAAACAAAGCGAGGAGTCCCAAGGCATCTGGCAAAGGTTTCCATATCGGTGCAACAAGACCAAGACCATCAGGATGGCAGCGGAGGTCACCGTGGAGCCCAGGACGGCGTCACCACTAGAACCTTTGGCAGGTGAAGACCACCTTCAGTCAAGATAACTTGTACTGGTTGTCTCCCTTCAAATTTGGCTGTTGTTGGATCCCTTCCCACCTACATTTGGGAAGAGGACCAGGGTCTCTATAAATAGGACTAGCCACCACAGTAGGAGGCAACTGATCTTGGGCCATTCAGATTATCCTCAACCACACTGGCTCACCGAGCTTAAGGACACCTCTCCTGAGGAGGCTGTTCTTCCCTTGTACCTGTTCATCCTCATCCGAAGAGGCAATCCACCACACCACACTAGAGTAGGGTATTACAGCACGTCGGTGGCCCGAACCAGTATAAACCCTATGTCCCTTGCTCTGTGAGTTCGATGTGTTGAGATTTGAGATCGCGGTGAGTGTGTGCGCTAGAGGGGGGGAGAGATCTTCGTACACACCCCGGTGTTCGAACCTCAAGGGTTTTGCCTGAACCCGAAATCTGACATTTGGCGCGCCAGGTAGGGATGTGCCGAAGCTTTCCTTCCGTCGATCCACGTACCACCGCTCCACCATATCCATTGCAGACGCGCGTCAAGCCCGCGTCGAGCACAGGGCCGCCCTTTCCGCCCGTGTCGCCTAGATGGCCCTGTCGGCGGGCATCCCCGTCGTTCTCTGTTGCCCGCTGCCAACGCAGCCACCGGCCCGGTGGGAAACGAACAGCAAGCATCCTTGCTGCACCCCTCCGTGCTGCGGGACGGCCGCACCGCCACTCCATCGCTAACTCCAGCCGGCTCGTCGTCTCACGCTCGTCGTGCGCCCACGGACGCGCAGGCCGCGTTGCTCATGGCATGCAAGCTCTTGCGCTACCGCCCAGTTGACGACCTCTACAAGGACTGGCTGGACCGCATCGCCGAGCACGTCAGCGCCACGGGGGGCTCTCCCGCACCATCCCTCTTGTTGCCTCGCCCTCCACCAGTTGCGGGTGACGTAGCTCATCGAGCACCTCCACCACCTCCGCACCAAGACGGTGCCCTGGCGCCAAGGCGCACGGCCCCCCGGCGCGACCCACCGCGCCGGGCGCCCGCGCGAGAAGAAGGAAGCCGCCAAGAGGTTCCCTGGCCGCAAGAAGATGCTCCCGCGCTCCCGGCGCCACCATGACAAGACCGCGCGCCACCCGTCATGGCGGATAGCAGGCTGCCGCGCCTTCACTCGAGAGTTGCGTAGCGTCATTTGGCCAGGCAAGTTCAAGCCAGACCTGCCTCCTCGCTATCACGGCACCCCCGACCCTGCGGAGTTCTTGCAGCTCTACGAGCTAAGCATCGAGGCGGCCAATGGCAACGAGAAAGTCATGTCAAACTGGTTCCCCATGGCTCTCAAGGATTGTGCTCGCTCATGGCTCCTGAACCTGCCCCCGGGCTCAATCTCCTCACAGGATGAGATCTTGTGACCGCAAATCGCCAAATTCCAGGGCACTCGTGACCGCCCACCAGCCGCGGGTGACCTACACCATATCAAGCAGCAGCCAGGAGAGACCCCAAGGTCCCCAAGGTGACGGATGAGGCCATCATTTCGACATTTTCCGGTGGCGTCCGTGACGTCAAGATGAAGGAGGAGCTCGCCATCCACGAGGAGCTATGCACGTCCTTGGAGCAGTTAAACATGGCGACCAAGTGTGCAAGAGTTGAGGAAGGGCACCTTTCCCTCCTCGAGCTCCCTGCTACCGAAGAAGAGGAGAGGAAAGCCAAGGCCAAGGACGTGAAGCGCAAGGGGATAGGCGTGCTCGCGGTGGAACCAGACACGAAGCAAGGCCGGGACCATCCCGAGTCATTCAAGAGCAGCCATCCGTTTTGCGCCTTCCACAATGTGCACATCCACAACACCAATGACTGTCAAGAGCTCAGAGCCATTCGAGATGGACGCTTTGTTCGACGCCCCGAGCGCAACGACCGAGGCTACGACCGAGGAGGAGGATGAGGTGGAGGACGCTGGGACGATTGTGGCCCCCGCTAGGAGTGGCGCGACCGGCCTCGTGAGGACCCCTGGCAGGACCAACCTCGTGAGGGCGCATGGAGGGATCGTCCTCGCAAGGATCGCCCTCAGGGTAATGCTAGTCTTCCCCATTGCCGCCACCACCAAGAAGAAACAACGAACACCATGAGGACGAGGGGGCTGGGGGCTTCCCGGAGCCACACGCTATCGCGTGCATCTTGGGCGGAGCTCAAGCCACAACATCCCATCGCATCTTCAAGCAGTTCTCTCGGGAGGTGAATGGAGCCCTTCTCAGGCTTGAGGCCACGCGCCCGCTCAGGTGGTCCAAGTGCGCCATCACCTTCAGCTCGGCGGACCAGCTCAAGTGCGCGGCGATCGCAGACGCCCTCCCGATGTAGTGCTCGCCCGTCATCAGCAACGTCCAAGTCACCAAGACCCTCATCGACGGTGGCGCAGGGCTTAACATCTTGTCCGTCGAGACATTCGGCCAGGAGTGACCGATGGCTCCACCACCCAGATAGGGCAAGTTTGCGTCCCAGTCACCTTCTGCCAGCTCGACAACTACCGCACCGAGCTCATCGACTTCGACGTCGCCCACATCCGTCTGCCGTACAACGCCATCCTCGGGTATCCTACATTAGCCAAGTTCATGGTAGTGCCCCACCACGGCTACAACGTCCTCAAGATACCCGGAAGCGGCTGAATCATCACAGTCCCCTGCGAAGAAAGAGATGGGGTGTGCTCCCTCGAGCGCGCCTTCCAAGCCGCAGCAATCGAAGACCCTGGCAACGAGGGCACGTAGTACCCTCTTGAGGCGAGCCCCAAGAAGAAGAAGCAACTACTCCGCACAGGGCCTCAGGGGGGCGGCGTCTCTAGCGGCACCGCCTCAGGATCAGCGCCCGCAGCTAGGGGGCCTCCCTCCCTCGCAAAGGAAGGCGCGCTCGGCGCCCTCCTCGGGCGAGGCTCGGGGCCTATCTTCTGGAGGGCCTCTGACCTAGCCAACATCATGAGGGAGGCGCTAGGGCACCACGTGGAGGCGTGCTTTGCGACACGTTTCCCTCAGGAGGGCACCGGGCGAGGAGCGCCCGGCGCTCAGGAGTTCATCGTCAAGGCCACCCAGGAGTTTCAAGAAGCAAGGGCCATGCGCGGCGACCACCGCCCACCTGGTGCGGCTCCCCATCCAGGCGAGGATGGCGAGCTGCGCGTCTACATCAACATCCCAGGGGTCAACGGGGCCGCATCTCAGGAGCGCTTCTGGCCTTCGAGCGTTGGGCGGTGCGAGGGTCCACCTCACTGCTATGTTCACATGCCATTTGGCTTGCCGAGCGTGGCAGCCGCCTTCCAGCGAAACTTACGGAGCATCCTGGCGGCTCAGGAGGCCAGGCATCACGTGGTCCTAGCGGAGATGGAGACGGTTCTCAAGGAACCACCTGAGCCCCGAGAGCCTCCCAAGGCTCAGGGTCTTGGTGGCTCATGAAGAGCGACCCCTTCACCACGCATCTTCAGCTACCCCAACACTCCTTCGACAGCGGAACCAGGTGACATTTTCCAAGTTTATTTAGCTGGGAGCGCCCCTCGGGCTGCATCATTCCCAGGTCGCATGGGCCTGTCCCCGCGGCACATATCCTTTTGCATCTTTAGCTTACCCTACTGGGGGCGCCCCTCGGGCTGCATCATCCCCAAGCCGCTCGGGTCCGTCCCGGTGGCATGTATCGTTCTCGCACCTATCTAAGCTAGTTCGCTCCCCATGCATGAGTTATTTATAGTCATCCCCTGCTTGGTTACCACCCACCACGGGAGCCACGCGACGATCGTCTCTCTTCAAGATCCTTCGCATAAGAAGACTAGGCACGATGCGTGTGCTCGGGTCCGTCCCTATAGCGTCAATAAACCCAACGGCTAAGCTCTGTGTGGCGGGCCGGCCCCGTTCATGTCACCTCCTAGGGTCATTGGTGCTTGGCCCTCACATGCGATAGCCTCAGAAGATTCGCTCAACGCAGGCTGCCTAACCATCTCGCAGGACCACCACGGTCATCAAGAACCAAGACCAGGCGTAACCCGCCTGGAGGTAGGGCCTCGTGAGTCCTGCGCTAGCTCACAAGTGCCTAGCCACACCTCGTCCAGCCCTGCCATGCAAGCCACATGTCAGGGCGGGGCTGTACACGCCCCGGGGGCTTCACTCATAGGGAGCCCTCACCCAAGCACCAGTAGAAGCACCATACTCCGCGCTGGCAGTCGACACAGCCGAGGAGCGGCTATGCCCATGCAAGAGCGGAAGCACTATGCTCCGCGCTGGTGATAAACAACTTAAGGCGCCCCAAGGCCGTATCAACCTCAGGAAGCCTCCGAGCTCAGTGTCTATCCTCATCGCAACACCTCCCCTCGGGAGAGATTCTTGTGAGGGGCTGAGCACGGGGGCTGCTTCGAATCACGCCAAGCGTACACCACCACCTGCTAGGTCCCTTAGACACAGTGCGTAGCCCCTCCCGAGCAGAGCCTCGGCGGGAAAAGGTATGAAGGTCGTTTGAGCGTCAAGGGGACTCTGAGCATCGCGACTCAGAGCCTAACTAGCCACGTAGCCCCTCACCCCTTGGTCTCGTCACGGTGATCCGGACGACCAGCAGCTGACTGAGGTATCTGGCGAGGTCGACCTGCCGGCGTGGGAACACTAGGCCTACTCATGCATCTCCTTTCTGTAAGCTGTTTGCGTGTCAAGGGCGACTCCTGAGCATCTCGACTCAGGAGCCTAACTAGCCACGTAGCCCCTCACCCCTTTGTCTCGTCCTGGTGATCTGGACGGCGCAATGGCGGCTGAGGTAGGCGCGGGGTCGGGCCCTGCCGATGTAGAACATGAAGCAAAGAGGAAGGAAATCACAACATTTCAAACAAAAATTACAAGACATATTGTTCTCCTAGTACCAAACACAAGTTTAAACGCCTCCACGAGGCATGGTGCATATTGCAGAAGACAAACAGGAAAGGATCTGCCAGCAAGCCACCTCGTCATCCCTGGACGCCGCCGTCACATGCAAGGGACGCCTCTTCCACAGCGGCGTTGCCCTCACCTGCACCACCCACCGGAGTTGCAGGTTCAGCAACACTGCCAGTTGAGGGCGCATGATCGAAGGCGCGGAACTTGTTCAGCAAAGCCACCACCTGGCCCTTCACGGCTTCGGCGGCAGCTGCACAGCGCTCGTCATCCACATGCTCCAGCAGCTCGTCGAGGTTGGCGGCGGGATCACGAAGATAGAGGTGGCTGAAGAAGCGTCGGTCTGGCGAGGAAGAAGTGCTGGGCTTCTCCCTCCACCAAAGGGCGATACCGCCCACAACTTCCTCAAGCGTCGCGACGGATGAGGAAGTACAGGTGGGAGCCCTCGTCGTCTGTAGTGATGGCTCCTCCAAGCCCTTATGCGTAGAGAGTGCCCTTGCATGGCGCCACTTGGAACCTCTCCTCGAGGGACTTGAAGGCCGTGCGGTCCTCAGCCAGGACCTTCGCCTTGGCTTCCAGCTCGGCCTTCTCTACATTCATCTTTTGCTCCAGGTCCTCCAGCCGGCTGCGCTCCGCAGCCTGCGCCTTCGCCAACTGCTCCAGCTCGGCGTTGCGACCCCTGACGGCTTCCTCTCGGGCCCTCATCTTCTGCTCCTCTGCCTTGCGGCCTCGAGCTTCGTCCGCGCGCACACTATGCATGGTCTTCAGCTCGGCCTCCAACGACCGACAGCGATCCTGGGCGGCCCCGGCATCCTTCAGCGCCACCTCGCGGGCAACCGCAACTTAGGCGACTGCCTGCTTGTCCTCCTCGGAGGCCGTCGTAACCTGGCTCAGCGCATCTTGGATGGACACATCGGAGTGGCGCAGCCAGAGATCAGCTCCAGGTGCCCGACCACCAGACGAAGGTCAGTGCCTTGAAGATCCTCCCGCAGCATGGTCAGCGCAGAAAGAGCGCGCTCCAGGACGTCGTTAGAGGCGGAAGGATCCGGCGTCAGCAGTACGGCGGGAGAAGCAGGAGGCAACATCATCACCATGGCCTGGGAGGTTGGGAGCTCCTGAGCTTTGGGGACCCCAACAATTGAGCCAGACGTTGGCATCTCCGGAGCGAGAGGGGCTACGGGGGCTGCCTCCTCCGGAGGACACTCCCCCAAGTCTCGCGAGGATGACCGGGTAGGGGAAGCACGAGCACCACCACTGCCCTTCCCCACGGAGGAGGGTACAGCCACCATAGGCGATTTGGTCCCAAGCAGTTCCACCGCTTCGTCCTTCCTCTTCGTCCCCATGGGCGGCGGCCTAATTGCGCAACGGAGAAGCACCGAGAATCAGCAGTAGAAGCAAGAACATGGCAGGACGAAAATACTTACTGGTCCACCACGGCGTAGTCCCTCCGCTTCCTAAGCTTGAGACCCGAGAGCATCGCAGCCTGAGGGGCGGGCACGAGGGCTCTAGGCGCAGAACAGGGGGTAGTAGGTAGGCCGGAAGCAGCTCCAAGCAGTGTCAGAACAGGGGCGTCTTCTCGGGAGATCAGCGCCGACCTTCCCCTCGTCGGAACCTCGACCGGTGACCTCCTCCAGGGACGGACCTTGGACCTCGAGGAGCCCCCAGCCGCGTGCATTCCCCCCTTCCCAGGGGGACATCGGCCTCGTCGTCATCATCAGGCAGGGTGCGGAGGATGTCGGCCTTGCGCAAAGAAGAGGTCTCCCCCGCCCCTTCGCGGGTTGCCAGCGAGTCGAGCTCCTCCTCCTCCTCTTCTTCCTCCTCTTCCTCCCCGTGAGACTCGCTGGAGGACACGTCCACCGGAGTCGTTGTCACCGGGACATTTGAGGGCGCAGGTGGGACAAGCCCACGCCCGTCGAAGACGGGCATGGCGGCGGCAGCCTCCGCCCCATATGAGTGGCGAACAATGGAACGAAGGAGTCTGACGGGTACCCTTGGTCGTCTCCACCCAAGGAGCGGAGGGCCGAGCGCAGCTCCTCGTCATAAAGGGCCTCCGAGCACAGGCGGAGGTCGTCCCCTTCATCTCCAAGCTTCCACAAGGGGCACGGGCGCACCTGAAGGAGAGCCACGCGCTGCGTCATGAACTCTTTGACGATCATGGCCCTCGTCAGCTTTGCCGCCCTTGAGTCACCAGGCCTCAGGTTGGCGGTCATCCACTCCAACACCTGCGCCTCCCGGGGGTCAGCAAGCTTCACACAAAGCCACCCCTCTTGGGACACAGGCATCTCTGTCGGCAGCACCAGCCGGGGGTGGGAACCCTTGGCGTCCATCAAGACCCACTTCCTCCTGAAACCCTCGGCCTTCTTCCCGGCCTTCGAGATGGCGTTGGTCTTGTTGGCGCGGCAAGCCAACACCCAGAGCGAGGGCCCTCCTTTATCCGGAGGAAAGAAGAAATGGGGCCTTGACGGCGCCCGCGGGCCAGCATCACTCCAACGTACGCACTTTGGCGGTAAAAAGGCAAAGATCGTCAGGAGGAGGATGGAGTTGGGATGAAGATGGAGGGCATGGATCTTGTAGTGGCTGAGGACGGAGTAGAAGAAGTCGGAGAAAGGGGGAACCAACCTAGCGACGATGCTGCTCATGAAGATGGGGTAGAAAGTGCTGCCTGGGGCCTCCGGCTCGGTGGAGCCAACCCGGAGCGCAGTCTTCCTCTTCTCATCACCCTCCGCCGTCATCAGGAGCACGGTGGCAAGGTTCTTCTCCGAAACGCTCGGCACATCAATCGCCGACTCGTACCATGATGCTGAGGGAGCTGCCCGAGCTTTCTTGGGTGCCATTGGCGACAGGCTTGAAGGAGGATCTGGGTGGATCTGGAGTCTCTGGAAGTGAGCAGCGAGAAAGGGGATCTGGAGCAAGACGAAGGAAAGCAATGAAGGCAAATGCAGCCCGCGCCAGTCTTTTGTGAGTCGGGCAGTTTCCAAGGCAGTGTGGGGAAGCAGAGACACCCACGTCCCATCGATCACTGCGCGTCAACCGAGGCCGCAGGCTGTTGGAGCCCATGGTGCTCCGCACTTTCCCCTTGGCTTTGCCTCGAAGCCAAGTCCGAGCGCGCCTTAGGCCCGAGGGCTACTATCAGCGTCCTGGGAATGGGGGTCCCCAGACTTGCCTACATGTGGCCGACGGCGTGGCTCCACCAGTGGCCCTGTACAGCCTATCTTCTTCAGTGAACGCTCAAGACTCTCGTGAGGGGCCAAGCCTCGCAAGGCGGACGATGCAAGACCTCGTCGAGGGCAGCCTCACTAGGCTGGCTCGCGAGGAGCGGAGAGATCAAGGCAAGGGGCACCTCGGGAGGTCCTTGTGACGCAAGCCATGACGACCAAGGCGGTGCGGGCGCCCGGCTGCGTGCAGCCCGGTTCGTTTCCTCTTTGGTGCTAAAGAGGCAAGCACAGGCGAGGAGTCCCGAGGCATCAGACAAAGGTTTCCATATCAGTGCAACATGACCAAGACCAGCAGGATGGTAGGACGGAGGTCACCGTGGAACCAACCCGGAGTGCAGTCTTCCTCTTCTCATCACCCTCCGCCATTATCAGGAGCACGGCGGCAAGGTTCTTCTCCGAAACACTCGGCACATCAAGCGCTGGCTCGTACCATGATGCTGAGGGAGCGGCCCGAGCTTTCTTGGGTGCCATTGGCGGCAGGCTTGAAGGAGGATCTGGGTGGTTCTGGAGTCTCTGGAAGCGAGGAGCAAGAAAGGGGATCTAGATCAAGACGAAGTAAAGCAATGAATTCAAATGCAGCCCGCGCCAGTCTTTTGTGAGTCGGGCAGTTTACAAGGCAGCATGGGGAAGCAGAGACGCCCACGTCCCATCGATCGCCACGCGTCAACCGAGGCCACAGGCTGTTGGAGCCCATGGTGCTCCGCACTTTCCCCTTGGCTTCGCCTCGAAGCCAAGTCCGAGCGCGCCTTGGGCCCTCTCGGCATCACAGAATGGGGTCCCCAGACTTGCACACTGTGGCCCGGCGGCGTGGCTCCACCAATGACCTGTACAACCTATCTTCATCAAGCCAAACGCTCAAGACCCTCGTGAGGCCAAGCCTCATGAAATGAGACGGCCTGAGACCTCCTCGGGGGCGGCCTCACTAGGCTGGCTCGCGAGGAGCGGAGAGATCAAGGCAAGGGGCACCTCGCGAGGTCCTTGTGACGCAAGCCATGATGACCAAGGCCAGGCGGGCACCAGTGCGTGCAGTGTACTCGTTTCCTCTTTGGCGCTAAATAGGCAAGCACAGGCGAGGAGTCCCGAGGCATCAGACAAAGGTTTCCATATCGGTGCAACATGACCAAGACCAGCAGGACGGTAGGACGGAGGTCACCGTGGAGCCCAGGTTGGCGTCACCACCAGAGCCTTTGGCAGGCGAAGACCACCTTTAGTCAGGATAACTTGTACTGGTTTTCTCCCTTCAAATTTGGCCGTTGTTTGATCCCTTCCCGCCTACATTTGGGAAGAGGACCAGGGCATCTATAAATAGGACTAGCCACCACAGTAGGAGGCAACTGATCTTGGGCCATTCAGATCATCGTCAACCACACAGGCTCACTGAGCTTAAGGACACCTCTCCTTAGGAGGTTATTCTTCCATTATACATGTTCATCCTCAGCCCAAGAGGCAATCCACCACATCACACTGGAGTAGGGTATTACACCACATCGGTGGCCCGAACCAGTATAAACCCTATTTCCCTTGCTCTGTGAGTTCGACGTGCTGAGCTTTGAGATCGCCGTGAGTGCGTGAGCTAAAGGGGGAGAGATCTTCGTGCGCAAACCAGTGTTCGAACCTAAGGGTTTTGCCAGAACCCGAAATCCGACACCCGGGTCCTCTTCCCAAATATTAGGCAGGAAGGGATCTCACAACGGCCAAATTTGAAGGGAGACAACTAGTACAAGCTATCCTGACAAAAGGTGGCCTTCGCCTGCCAAAGGCTCGGGTGTTGACGCCGTCGTGGGCTCCGCGATTACCTCCGTCCTGCTGGTCTTGGTCTTGTTGCACCGATATGGAAACCTTTTCCTGACGCCTCGGGACTCCTCGCCTGCGGTTGCCCCTTTAGTACCACAGAGGCAACGTGTACTCTGCGCCCGCTAGCGCCCGCCTGGCCTTGGTCATCACGGATCACATCACATGCTCCTCACGAGGTGCCCCTTGAATAGATATCTCCGCTCCTCGGGAGCCAGCCTAGCGAGGCCGCCTCAGGAGAGGTCTTGGTGTCGTCCGCCTCGCGAGGCTTGGCCCCTTGAAAGGGTCTTGAGTGGTTGTTGATGAAGATGGGTTGTCGGAGTAAATGACCACGGGTAGCCTAGCCGGCTCCCCCCTGCACTTCTGAGAAATTATGGGCCAATCAAGCCCTCAAACATCCAAGACGCGGGGCCGCCTTCCCTCGGCGGCTGTCTCTCGGGCCGGCTGGAGGCGGCCGGGCCTAAAACCTACAGGAAGAAGGCCACGAGAGGGTTGACTCCCAAGGAGCCGGCCACCAGAGGGCCGACTCCACGAAGCCGGCCACGAGAAGGCCGACTCCAAGAAGCCGGCGCCCTAGCATGCGGCCAAGACCGCACCCTCAAACTTTGCACCCACATAACGGTGATGAGACGGGGCGTGGCTACAGTGAAGCCTGTCACCCCTGAATCCCGTAGTGCGCATGGCCACGGTCACGCCCGTCGCAGGCGGCCATCACCCGTCCGACGCAGCTGCTTGTTGCCATGTTGACCATCATGTCACCTTGTGACAGGTTGTTAGCATAGCCCATGATGGCGGGCCACTCCAATCGAGAGAGATACCCGGCGGCCAGGCCTCCTCCGATTAGGCTGAGATATGGCCGACTCCCCGTAGCCGGCTTGTTCCCTCCCTCGAAGGAGGCGCCTCATTAAGGAGACAAGATGAGGTAAGGCTATAGAGACCGCCGCCAAAGCGGCGGCACTGTATCCATGCTTACCTCGACAAAGCCCTCATCATCAGGATTGAGGCAACAGTAACCAGCCCCCGACAAGGCCCCCAGCGGTGGGGCCATCTTGTTGACCGAGGCTTGAAGCGGCCGGCGGGACCCACCGGTCGGCGGGCCCAGCGTCTGGCCGTGAAAGAAGCCGTGAGCGTAGACACTGACGGCGAGGGCCCGCGCCCAGCCGGATTACCATTGAACCCCTGGGGGTAGGCCTATATAAACCCCCCAGGGCACCCATGCAAAGGGCTGATCTCTTAGAGTTTTAGACACGACATAGAGGGAAGAGGAGAGCTAGTCGTGCCCTTCTTCTTCTCACCAAAACAGCTCAAAGGAGCCTCTTGTAGCTACTTGCTCACCTAGTGATCATGCGGAGACCCCGCAGAGCAGCAGCAGGGGTGTTATCTCCACAGAGAGCCCCGGGGTGAGATTTTGCGGCGATGCATGTCTTCGCCTCATCCCGTTTCCAGGCACCGGCGACGTCTTATTAGCTCCCGCAATGATAAGCCACCCGTTGGCATATGTCGCACCTACCACCCGACATTTGGCGCCCACCATGGGGCCAGGTGCACCGTCGTCCGGGGACCTGTTCTGGACGGGAACCCTTTTCCTTCCTAGCGAAGCGTAGCGGCCCAAGACGCCCGATGGCGCTTGCCCGATGCGCTGCAAAGGCGTCGGCCGCGCTGGCAGCTGCGAGCTGCCTCGCCGATCTTCTTGGCGAGGCTCGCATCTCCGACGAGCCAGCCTCCGACGCGGGCACAGGTTGCCTCGAGAGCCACCTCGTCCACCTCCTCGACCAACTCCACGTCTCCAGCGAGCCTGCTGTAGATTTGGAGTCGGTTGGCTCCACCGACCCGATGCTTGTCGACTCCGACACGGCATCGCTTGACGCCTTCCCCACCAACTTTGTGATCTTCAACGACCCGCTCCCTCGAGCCAACAGCTGTGGCAGCGCCGTCACCGAGGTGCTGGTCATCAGCCATGGCGTCACCTCCGGCGAGAACGCCCATGATGCCCTGCAAGTGGCGATCCACGACTTGTCCGTCCCCTCCGGCCGGCGCCCGGCCGGAACACTTGGAAACGCGCCGCCTCGCCCTCATTGCGGAGGCAAAAGATAGCCTCCATGAGGCGCCTCCTTGAGGCTCACCGGTAGCGAAAGTCGATCAGCGCCGCCTTGACACGCCGCTGATATGCCGAAGTCGGATCGGCGCCATCAAGCGTGTGGTGCAGCCGCCATCGCCGACATCTTTGAGAGCCGACCGCCCGATCTATGCCACGCCCTCGAGAACCTATATCGCCGCCCGGCGTGAGTAAACGAGCTGAATGGACTGAGTCAAGAGCTCCCCACATGACGAGCGCATCCGGCGGTGATCGATGTAGAAACGCGCATGACAAGAAGCCAGCGTCCGTCGCGAAGAAGTCCTCCCCGCTACCGAGAGCACGGCGCCAGCGTCCGCAGACGCCGGTGCGGCAACACCGGCTGGCGTCAAGAAAAGTGCCGGCTGCCCGCCGCAGCCGAACCGGATCTCCGCCAGCCGCGCGATGAAGAAGGCGCCCTCGAGCCATGGAGCGAAAGGCAACCCCCCTCCTCCTCCGCCTCGCGGGTGAGATATCCACCCACCGCGCCGCTGTCATGCACCCGACTCTCGGCTGGCCGACTAGGCCGCCGCAAAAGTCGGCGAGAATAACGCCCGCCATCGGATCGACCGCCTACCGATCCCACAAGCTACTGAAGAAGAAGGCGATGTCGGCCCGCCTTGCTTCGGCCCCCGCATCCGCGACGAGCCCTTCCCCAAAAGGTTCTCGCTCCCAAGATACACGCCCAAGTACAACGGCTCTGCGAAGCCGGAAGATTGGTTGATCGACTACTCCACCGCAGTCAGCATAGCGAAGCAGCGGCAGCGCGTTAACGTGAAGTATGTGCCCCTCATGCTCCAAGGCATGACGCCCAAACCTGGCTCCAACAGCCTCAAGCCGTATAGCATCAACAGCTGGCTAGACTTCACGAAGCAACCGTCCGCAACTTCACGGCACCTACACAAGCGGGCTCGAAGCCCCGACAGCTCTCCTTGTGCGTTCAAGGACCATTGAATCAAGTCGCGACTACCTCACGCGTTGGGCGAGCTACGCAATTCCCGCGAAGGGTGCACGAGGTTCAAGCCATAAGTACTTCACGCACGGGTGCCAGAAGGCACCCTCCTCAACCCTAAACTCCTCTGCGACGAGCCGACTACCCTTGACGAGCTGCTGGTCATAGCAGACAAATACGCCACTGCCGACTCCTCAATGAAAATTGAGCTCCGAGTGGACGCCTCCGGGAAGTTACTCAACCCGGCTCCCAAGACGCCGGCTGGGGACTCCAGCGACCTCCCGTACCAGAACGACAACAAGCGCAAGGGCCCCATGCCGCTTTCAACCAGTCGGCAGGTGGCCACAGTCGAAGACGAACAACCCGAAGGGCGGCCCGCGCCCAAGAAGCAGAAGGGCGGCAGGTCAGCTTGGCAGCCGGTCTTCTCCTACGAGCAGGCCCTTGATGCCCCATGCAAGTTCCATAGCAGCGCAAAGCCGTCCAACCACACGACCCGGAAGTGCCACTGGCTCACGTGAATCTCCAAGGGCGAAGGGCTAATGCCGCCTCCGCCTGCTGGTCAGCCGCCTCCGGCTCCTTAACAGCCAGCCGCTCGACCAACACTCGGAGCCGTTCGAGACCAGTTCCCTGACGAGCATGCCGCCTACATTGTCTTTACAAGCCAGCCCGAAGACCGGCGCAGCCGGCGCCGACATCACCAAGAAGTCAACGCGGTCGCCTCCAACACCCCCGAGTACATGCACTGGTCATAAAGTCCTATCAGCTGGAGCTGGGCCGACCACCCAGAGGTGATGCCATCTCCCAGCTCTTAAGCATTGGTTTTGGACGCCACCCTCGCAACAGATAGGCGTGCTGCCCGTTTCTCCCGCGTGCTGATAGACGACGGGAGCAGAATCAACATCCTGTACCGTGACACCATGGAGAAGCTAAACATCAAGACGAAGCAGCTCATGCCTAGTCGGACCGTGTTCCATGGCATTGTACCCGGCCTGTCCTGGTCACCAATTGGCAAGATCAAGATAGATGTTCTCTTTGGGGACAAGGATCATTTCCGCCGAGAAGCGATCTGGTTTGAAGTGGTGGACCTCGAGAGCCCCAACCATGCACTGCTTGGCTGACCTGCCCTGGCCAAGTTCATGGCTGTACCCCACTACGCCTACCTCAAGATGAAGATGCCGAGTACCAAGGGCATCATCACCATAGCCGGCGATTACAAGAAATCATTGAGGCGGCTGAGCTGCCAGCCTACTGGCGAGTCCCTTGTGATCGCTGAAGAAAAGAAGATGTTGGACCGAGTCGTGGCCATGGCCGGCAAGCAGCCGGCCCTGTCCCCCGACCACAAGGAGTGTGATGCCCAAGGTTCTTTCCAGCCGGCCAAAGAAACGAAGAAGATACCTCTAGACCCAGAGCACCCAGAAAGGTTTGCCGTCATTGGGGCAAACCTGGACAGCAAATAGGAAAGCGAGCTCGTCGATTTCCTCCGTGAGAATCGGGACATCTTCGCGTGGTCCCCCAAGGACATGCCGGGTGTTCAAGAAGGTCGCCGAGCACAAGCTACACGTCCGAGCAGATGCAAAACCAGTCAAGCAGCCCCTCCGCCGACTGTCAGAGGAGAAGAGAAGGATTGTAGGAGAAGAGATAGCCCGGCTTCTTGCAGCTGACTTCATAATGGAGGTGTTCTTTCCGGAATGGGTCGCCAACCCGGTCCTCATGCTGAAGAAGAATAACAAGTGGCGCATGTGTATAGACTACACTAGCCTCAACAAAGCCTGCCCCAAAGATCCCTTAGCCCTGCAAAGGATTGATCAAGTGATAGACTCCACAGCTGGATGCGAGCTGTTGAGTTTCTTGGATGCTTACTCGGGCTACCACCAGATAAAGTTGGATCTAGCTGACCGCCTGAAGACCGCCTTCATCACACCATTCGAAGCTTTACGCTGCGACTATGACATTCGGCTTGAGAAATGCCGGCGCCACTTTTCAGCGTTGCATGCAGAAATGCCTCCTCAAGCAACTCGGCAGAAATGCCCACGTCTATGTAGACGATATTTTGGTGAAGACGAAGAGGCTCGGCACCTTGCTGGAAGACCTCAAGGAGACGTTTGAGAACCTGCGCCAGTTTCAAATCAAGCTCAACCCCGAGAAATGCGTGTTCAGGGTACCTGCCGGCCAGCTTCTAGGCTTCCTAGTCTCCGAACGCGGCATTGAATGCAACCCAGTGAATATCAAAGCCATTGAGAGAATGGAGATTCCCAGTAAACTACGAGACGTCCAGAAGTTTACCGGATGCGTGGCCTCCCTGAACCTCTTTATCACCGGTTGGAGAAAGCTCTCCCCTCTACCGACTCATGAAGAAAACCACTCACTTCGAGTGGAACGACCAAGCCGACCAAGCTTTCCACGAGCTGAAGAAGATGCTGGCCACGGCGCCTGTCTTGGCGGCACCGACTGAGAAAGAGCCCATGCTCCTTTACATTGCGGCTACCGGCCGGGTGGTCAGCACCGTCATCGTGGTCCAGCGCCCGGAAGAAGGCCAAGCTCAGCCAGTCTAGAGGCCGGTGTATTATTTAAGTGAAGTATTGTCCACCTCGAAGCAAAACTACCCGCACTACCAGAAGATGTGCTATGGTGTGTACTTCGCCGCCAAGAAGCTCAAGCCCTATTTTCAAGAGCACCCCATCACGGTCGTGTGCACTGCCCCGCTCGCCGAGATCATAGGGAGCCGGGATGCATCTGGCTGGGTGGCAAAATGGGCCATTGAGCTGGCCCCTTACACGATCTTCTACCAGCCTCAAGACCGCCAACAAGTCCCAAGCATTGGCCGACTTTCCCGACCGGCGGAGACCCAGTACCTGCCGCCGGCTCCCGACTCCACTCATTGGCGGATGCACTTCGATGGGTCCAAGATGCGCACCGGCTTGGGAGCTGGCATCATCCTCACCTCTCCCAAAGGCGACAAGCTCAGATACATGTTACAAATTCATTTCGCCGCCTCCAACAATGTGGCCGAGTACGAGGCGCTCATACACGGGCTCCGGCTAGCCAAAGAACTCGGCATTCGCCAGATCCTGTGCTATGGCGACTCGGATTTGGTAGTACATCAATCATCTGGCGACTGGGACGCCAAGGACACAAACATGGACTTCGATAGGCGGCCCGGAGACTTCAACAGGCGGCTCGGGAACTACCATAGTCGCACCCGGCCCGGGGACTTCGTAACCTGCCCGGGGACTACGGGCAAGTCGACCGGATCGTGATCAACACAAAGAGGCGGTGGCCGACCGGCTCTTCACCACCCAGCCCACCCTCCTGGTCGCGATAGCCGTGTTGGCTATAGAAGAAGTCACAGCTCCATCATGGGCCCAGCCCATCCTCAACTTCTGTAAAGCAGAATCTGGCGGCTGACGAGATCGCGGCAAGACAAGTCCAACGCCGAGCCGGAGCATACATGTTAACAGAGAGCTCGTCAGGCGCAGTGTCACTGGAGTCTTCCAGCGCTGCGTCGAGCCAGAGAAGGGCATATCAATCCTCAAGGACATTGACCAAGGAGAGTGTGGCCACCACGCGGCCTCAAGATCACTTGTCGCCAAAGCTTTCCGCCATGGATTCTTTTGGCCGACTGCTTTGGACGACGCCAAGGAGTTAGTCAAACACTGCAAAGGGTGGCAAGTCTTCAGCTCCAAACAACACCTGCCGGCTTCTGCACTCAAGACCATTCCCCTCACCTGGCCTTTTGCCGTCTGGGGACTGGATATGGTGAGCCCGTTTCAAGACGGTAGCGCGTGGCGATGACACATCTGCTGCGTCCTTTGTGGACAAATTTACCAAGTGGTTTGAAGCGAAGCCAATCAAGAAGCTGAATGGGCCGACTGCCGTGACATTCATCGCTGATATTACAACCCGGTACGGCGTGCCACACAGCATCATCACCGACAATGGCACGAATTTTGCCGAGGGAGCATTGGCACGTTTCTGCGTGACACAGGGCATCCGACTGGACTTAGCGTCCGTTGCCCAACCGCAGTCAAATGGCCAAGTCGAGCGAGCAAACAACCTCATCCTTTCCGGCATCAAGCCCCGACTGGACGTGCCACTGGAGCATTCGGCCGGCTGTTGGCTCGACGAGCTGCCGGTCGTCCTCTGGAGTTTGCGCACTACCCCAAACAAGTCAACCGGCTTCACCCCTTTCTTCCTTGTATATGGTGTCGAGGCTGTCATCCCAACTGACATCGAGTTCGACTCGCCTCGGGTGACCATGTACACGGAGGCAGAGGCCAAGGAAGCACGAGAAGGCGGCGTCGACCTCTTTGGAAGAAAGAGGCGGTTTGTTAGCCCTCACCGTCCGCCATCTACCAGCAGGGTTTGCGCCGCTACCACAGCTGGAAGGTCAAGCCAAGATCCGTCCAAGAGGGTGACCTTGTGCTCCGGCTGATCCAGCGAACAGCCGGCCAGCACAAGCTCTCGGTCCCTTGGGAAGGCCCCTTCGTCATCAGTAGAGCATTAGGAAACGACTCCTACTACCTGATCGACGCGCAAAAGCCGAAGGCACGAAAGAGAGATGATTCCGGCAAGGAGTCGGAACGACCATGGAACGCCACCCTCCTCTGAAGATTTTACAGTTAAAATGCAGTATGTATCACGTTACCTTTTGTACTAAGTATGAGACAATGGGCCCCCCGAGGAGCACTCGGGGACTACCCTCTTTTATCTACGAATGATGAGTATCATGCTTATGATTATGTCACTACATTCATTCTTCTCGTCCGGCATCGGGTTCGACCAATCGGCCCGGGGACTTGCCGCCTTGAGTTATATTCAAGTTCCACCTACAGTCGGACAAGTAGTGTGCCGGCACCCAAGCCCCCTCTGGTCGAAAGCCGCAGCTCGAAGAATCGGCTGTCCGGCTGGCAAGAGTCAAAGGCAGTAAAGGATGCCCACATGAAAAACGGCTAAGGACTAACGAACTTATAGAGAAATTCGGCTCCCCCCCCCCTGCCGACCGGCTGCCAAAGCAGCCGACCGGCCGGCTTCCCATTCGCCTTGCTACAATCTAAGAAAGCTCAAGTACTTGTCTTCCCAAAAAACGGCAAAGTCCCTCCCCAGCCCACGATCGCAGAGCAGGCCTGTCCTGTCCGCTTTGAGAGGGCAAGTGACCCGAGGAAGGCGGCAAAGGAAACAACCCTAAGGATAAAAAGCAAACATGAATGGAGTCAAACACATGCATTATTATATTTACACAAAAGCCTTGAAAGGCCGCATTCAACATAGTTTGAATACACCCCAAGTGGGTGGAATCAAGTGAATTTAATAAATAGTTGTTCAAAGAGTAACAAGCGAGGAAAGCAAGGGACGGCCAGATCGAGGCCAAGGGAATGGACGGCGAGTCGGGCAGGTCGGTGGAGGTGGCGGTCTTAGGGGAGGAGTGGCCCATTTGGCGGGTCTCGGCTGATCATCACCTCTTGTAGACGCGGCTTGCCTTCGCACACGCCTCGTTCTTTGGAAACCACGATCGCCGAAGCTGGCTGGTCGATTCACCGTCTGGCACGACGTCTTCGCCACCTTCCCTTTCTTCATCTTCGCCTTCATCGCTGGAAGCGATCTCCTCCGCCGAGTCTTCGCCTTCCGCCGGGTTCAGCCCTAACCACTCCTCCAGCTGAGCGACGCCATCATCATTTACCTCAGGAGCAAAGGCGCTGGTGTCGGTGTAGTCGGCGATTGCCGAGGCGTGCTGGATGATAGCCGGCCTCACCGTCACCAGCTCTTTGTCAGCCTCCTGCCGCCGGGTGCTCACCTGGGCCAAGCTCAGCCCAAGATACCAGGCTCGGACGAACTCCAGCGCCACTTTGGCGCCCGGACCGAGGCAGCGGAAGACTTCGGGCCTCGAAGCGGCCGATTGCAACCTCCACCCGGTCGGCGATCTGGCTGAGGGGTGCGGGAACCGCCTCCACGGGCCAAAGGCGGCGGCCTGCGCCCGACGCACGCTGAAGGCGGCGGACATCACGGTGAGGCGGGGTTGCGCGATCGGTCCTAGATCGCTAGAAGCTGCTCCTCAAGCATCCAGCTAGCATCCGACGTGATGTCGACCCCTGCTCACCTGCGTGCTTCGCGGTGGGCCTCAATGGCTTGGGAGGCGGCGACAGTGTAACCAGGAAAGTAATCTGCACAAAGAAGAAAGAAGCAGCACAAAATCAGAAGATAAACCAGAGGCCAAGCAAAGGGACGAAGAGGAAGGCGGCCTACCATCGATCAAATCCTCAACCCGTCCATAGCCCTCGCTCAGCGCTTGCTTCACTTCAGCCCAGCCCACCGCCTCGGTCTCGTACTCGGCTTTGAGGGCGGCCTCGCTGTCCCGTGCCTTCTTCAGGGCCGCCTTATGGCTCTCCTCCTGGTCGGCCAGCTTCTTGGCCAGGCGGTCACGTTCCTGGGCCAAGGCGTTGCACTCAGCTTCCTTGGCACGAAGGGCAGTCTGGATCCCGCCTAGCTGCTCCCTCAAGTCGGCGTTGCCCCCTGCAAACATGGATAAAAAGAAAAAAGCAATAAGGAAGAAGTCGTCAGGAAAGATCCAACCCGGCGCTCGGTGATCGCCCGAATCTCGGGGACTACACCCGATGGAGTGCGGTGTGGCATACGTGAGATAAAAGAAACAAAGCACTCACTCCGCTATCGGTCACGATCAGCGGTCTTGGTTTAGCTCACAGGCACTGGAGTTGAAGGCAGATGCGTGGAGATTATAATATTCCTGGAAACAGGACGGAGGTGTGAATAAGAACAAGATAGCAATCGAAGCCTACTAGAAGTTCGAAGCCTCCTGCTTAGCAGCCGACTAGGAACTCGGGGACTACACCCGGTGGAGTGCAGCAGCAGCCTGGAAGAAATCAAGAAAGCAATCGACCAAAGGCTGGAGGACTCACCCAGATGACCGCCCAGCGTCGTGAGGAACTCTTGAGTATACCGCTTCAACGAGGCGGCACGGGCTGAGCTTGGCTCCGGACTTCCTGAGCCACGCGTTCAAATTTCAGCCGTCCCACCGCTGGGTGTCCACTCAAACGTGTTGGCGCTGGCCGCCTCCAGATCCTGAGCCATCGAGCTGGCTCCTGCGGCCTTCTGCGGCTCCGGCGCTGAGGTCGCCTACCCTGTGCGCTGATGAGGCGGCGACGGAACCACGAGATCCGCCCCCACAGCCAGCTCGCCTCAGTAACGGCTGCTTTCGAGGCGGTAAGCGTCGAATCGGCCACCTTGGCCCCACCCGGTCGGCGCCGGCCAGCACCGCCTCTCCCTCCAGAACGATCACGCCGCCCTCCTCCCTCTCCATCACCGGCCGGTCACGACCGGCTTCATCCGACTAAGGCACTGGGATGTTGGGGGCCACGGTGCGGAGGGGGATGATGAGCTGCGGAGGCTGGTTACGCAGGGCCTCCGCCTCCCTTTCCGCAGCCGCGGCCTCCGCCTGAGCCTTGGCCATCTCGTCGGCTTGCACCTCGGCCGACTTCTCCTTTGCCTCTTGGACGGCCATCCACTCCTCCGCTTCCCGCTCCTCCCGCACCTCCCGCGCGTCCCGCTCCGTTGCCTCCATGAGGTCGGCACGGGGATCCACGCGGCAGGAGCTCGAAGACCCTCCCGTCGGTCCGACTATGGAGGCAGTAGGAAACCGCTCGAGGGAAAGCGGCGCCCTGATTGACCAATCAAGAAAAAGGGTCAGAAGAGCCTCGACCAAAGAGAATAAAGAAAAGTGTGGAAATTCGATACTCACGCCGAAACCGCTGCCTGCTTTCACCACCTTGCGGAGGCGGGCGCCTTGGCATGACCGCCTCGTCCAACAGTTTGCCGCCGTGGAAGCCTTGGGCTTCTTCGGCCGGCTGCCAAAGAGAGTCGGCGCGCCGCGGCATTTTTGCGCGCCGCCTCGGGCAGCCGGCGCCGCAGATGGGCCCGCCCCTTGGCGATCATACGCCGGCTGACGACGCGGAAAACCTTCGGCATCGTCGTCATCCGGCCAGTCCCCGAAGCCGGCTCCAAGCTCGGCGCTGCCTGCCTCGCCGCCTCCTCCTACGACGGCGTCGTCCATGGCTGCCGCCCCCAAGTCCATATCGTCCACGTCGTCCGCCACGCGGTCGGGCGTAAACTGGTGCTCTGACCCCGTGGCTCCGGCTGCTGGTCGACGAAGGGGGCTCTACCAAAAAATAAGCCGGCCGGTCAGGAGTCGGCCATTGTGAGCCCGGCAACAAGAGAAGAAGAGAGGGGAAACTTACCGAAGGCGGGGGATCGACTCGAGAATACGGCCCCTTGCCGTACCGCCAGTCCTCGGTGAGCTTGCAGTTGGAGATGTAGTTCACCATGTAAGATACCTCATCATGAGGCATCTCGTTGGTGCTCAGCCGGCTTGGGTCGAAGCGGCCGCTCATCTGGCAGATCATATGCGGTCGGCCGTGGTGCGGGAGCACCCGGCGCTCCACGTAGGCGGCCACCAGGTCGGCCCCGACCAGGCCTTCCGACTGGACCATCACCCGAAGCCGGGCGACGGCAGCAGCCCCAGCCGGAGACAGCGACCTGGCTCGGAAGGACCACGAAGGCTGCCTCCCAGCCGGCGGGCCGGCTACGTAAGCCGGCAGATTGACGAAGTCGCCTTGCGGGGCGACATTCTTCACGTAAAAGTAGGACTGTTGCTAGAGCTTAACCGACTCGATCAGCGGAATGGGCGGAAACGAGTTGTTGTCGCTCGACCTTCGCATGGCGATGATGGCGCCATAGGGGGCGGGCACGCCCGCGGTGACGGTGCCGAGCTTGCACTGAAAAAACTCCCCCCAGAGCTCGAGGGTGGGGAGGACGCCAAGAAAACCCTCACACAGAGTGACGAAGGCCGACAATGACATCACCGTGTTGGGGGTGAGGTGATGCGGCCGAGATGGTAGAATTGAGGAAGGAGCGGAAGAACCGCTGTTGGCAGGCCAAGGCCGCGAAGGCGTCTTGAGTGGAAGATTACCCGCTTGCCTTCCTTCCTGGCGCCTGTGAGACCTCCTCCGCCTCCTGCAGGCGAGGCGAGCTCACAGATAACCTGCACCTGCAGCCGCCAAGGCCCCGCAGAGCTGCCGGGCTTGATGTGGTCCTCATGGATGTTGGAGCCATCCCAAGAACTGGACAGCGCCATGGGAGCGAGGAAGAAACGAGAGAGGCGCTGCGGCGAAGGGCGCGCAACCCCGTTGCGGCGGAGCTATGGCGAGCCAAGAAGGGTGGCGACGAGACGGCGAGGCGCTGCAGCGTCGGAGGAAAGGAGAAGGAAGAAGAAGAAAGGGTGGAGCGAGGGCGAGCGTGCGAGCGTCTGCCGCTCCCCCTCCTCCCCCTACTTATAGGCTCGTGCGGCGGAGCCGAGGAGGCGAGGCGTGGGGGGACGTGGGATTAACTACGCCCACTCCCCCACGTCCCGCGATTATCGCGCCCTAAAGGCGTGCTGAAACCGCCACGGGAAGGCGAGCGGTCCGTTCGGGCCGCAGAAGATCTGCACATGGGCCGAGGCCTAGGAGTGGCGGGCCCCGGCCTGCGACGATGTCCCTTCGCGCGTGTGGGCTGGCAGGCCTTCCCTGCTGACGGTTGCCATGTGGCACGCAAGTGGCAGGCGGTCAGCGCACGGTTCGGCTCGCGTGCCATCTGGTTCCCGCCCTCAAGCTGCCAGACCTTCCAAAGACAACGCATCTACTCAAAGCCGGCTCCTAGCTGCCGGCTCTTCAGAGCAGGAAGCTGGTCAAGCTTCTCGTCCTCTCTTCAGCCTTGAAGCTCAACCAGCTTCGGGGACTACTGTCGGAGTAAATGACCACGGGTAGCCTAGCCGGCTCCCCCCGGCACTTCTGAAAAATTATGGTCCAATCAAGCCCTCAAACATCCAAGACGCGGGGCCGCCTTCCCTCGGCCAGCTGTCTCCCAGGCTGGCTACCGGGAGGCGGCCCGGCCCTAAAACCTATAGGAAGAAGGCCACAAGAGGGCCGCTCCCAAGGAGCCTGCCACCAGAGGGCCGACTCCACGAAGCCGACAACGAGAAGTCCGACTCCAAGAAACCGCCCCCCCCCCAGCATGCGGCCAAGACCGCACCCTCAAACTTTGCACCCACATAACGGCAATGAGACGGGGCGTGGCTACAGTGAAGCATGTCACCCCCGAATCCCGGAGCGCGCATGGCCACAGTGCACCGTAAGGGGTGGCCATCACCCGTCCGTGCCGACATCAATTGCAGGTTGACCATCGTCAGTCACGTATGACAGGTTGTCAAGATGGTCCATGGGCGGCGGGCCCCTCCAAATGTCGAGATATATCTGAAAAGCGGCAAGGCCTCCTCCAATGACACGAGATATGGCTCACCCTCAGAGTCAAGGCTTGTTCCCTCCCTTGTCACGACCGATTTTCCAATAAAATGATTATTGAGAACCGATTTTTTGAGTCCAGTATGAGGAAAATCCTCATTACTTGTAGACAAAATCTTGATACAGAAAGCCAGTAGCATTAAAACATATTACAGGGTCGAGCTGAGGGTGCTTAACATTTTATTACAAGCACGCCAATAATTATACATAATGGCGGATATGACACAATGGTGTGGGGTGGCATACTACTGACTCGAGAATAAAGTGGTAGTGGAATAACACAGTGGAGTGGGTAATATGACTTCTAAAGCTGGCATCTCATCGGCGTCGAGGTGAGGCTCGATGAATTTATTTGGGTAGCGAAGCGGATATAATCTGATGACCAATCCAGGTCGCACGAGACTGACCCAGGACTCCTCTAGGCGTCGGACTCGCTATCGAATTCTTCATCCATGAGATCGCCTTCGTCAACATCTGGCCAAATCAACAAGCCAGGTGAGTACTTTGAAAGTACTCGCAAGACAGTTCGGACGTAAGATATAACAAATTCATGCATGAATGCGTCATGAGCAAGTAGCAATGCAGATTCAATTTAGTAAAACATGGTAAGTTAAAAGGGAGTCGGGCGGTAGTCTTCCCGAAATCCCAAAAAAAATAACTGAAAACCGATCGGGTGTCTGGAGCGACGCCTCGAAGGGTGAACAAATAAATATTCATGCCGCAGTCGGGCGTCTAAGAGACACCTCGTAAAGGGCTTATATTGAAAAGTAAAAGACATACGTGCCACAGTCGGACGTCTGAGCGACATCGCAGAAAGGGCTTATATCAAAAGTAAATAACAATTGTGCCACAGTCGGACATCTGAGCGACATCGCAGAAAGGGCTTATATTCAAAAGTAAATAACAATTGTGCCATAGTCGGACGTCTGAGCGACATCGCGGAAAGGGCTTATATCCAAAAGTAAATAACAATTGTGCCACAGCCGGACGTCTGAGCGACATCGCAGAAAGGGCTTATATTCAAAAGTAAATAACAATTGTGCTACGCGATGGACGTCCGAGCGACATCGCAGAAAGGGCTTATATTTCATCATTCATGTCCATAAATTCACAAGGATATAATACTCATAAGAAATATTCAACACACAATAATGAACGGGTTAGTCCATCCACAGAATAAACATTTAACCGACTTAACACTCATGTGGTTCACCGAGTTTTTGTCAATCGAGGCGGCACTTGACGGAATAAGTTGAACACGATAATTGGACACGGATAAGATGATTCAAAGGATTTTTGACTCTGCAGAGTTTGTACTAAAATACCCACAGCCAACGGATTTCCGTAGTCACGAGGGACTAGTTCCGTTTACGGTATTTCGGAAGAAACGTATCTAACCAGTACACACCCATCCCACCTCACGATGCCAGGAATCACCCTAGACAAAGGTTCAAGAAAAACTTTGAGACGGGAGATCACAATCTCGAATAGCATGGGATCAAATTTATATCTGTAGCGCTCTAAGGGGTGCCCCCTCTCGGTCCCAACCGGAAACACCCATGCCCCCTGACCGGATGATTGGCTTTAAACCAGGGCCATGGAACCCTCATCACGGCCTCTCAATTTGGTGTGTACCAGGAAAGCGGTTTGCAACTTACTAAGCCATACCCCTTGCGGAAAACATGTGGTAGTACTGGTAGGGAAAACGGACGGAAACTTGACCGATTCATGTTGACACTGGAGTCAAATAGTCTGGCATAAGACTAGCATGCTACAACACTGCCATCTTACCCATCCTCATGCCATCACATGGCCATGCCAACTCACATCCAACAACTTATGGATTATCGAAACTCACTTGCCTCAACTTTGCATGAAATATGACATTCACCGAGATGCTCATAAACATGCCATGAACTACTTAATGCAAACATGCCAAAGACAGTCATCATATCAAAATAGCAAACATTCTTGCCTGGTTCGGAGTAGTCGGAGCCTAGCTCGGTGAAGTTCGCGGTTCCGTCACCTCCTTCGGTATCTACGGTATACAGAAACACACGTACTATCGTAAATACCGTGGGGTGCACAAAAGTATTCCAAATATTTTTCAAATAAATCTTATAAAAAACTAGACAAAATTTTAAAGAGGACAGAAAAAGAATCAATCAAAAATCCTTTTCTATTTAAAAGTTATCAGGGTTTTAATCCAGGGACCTTTTCTCAGTAATGAAACAGAAACTTCTCGTGGGCTGAACGAAAAGACCGTAAAAACGCTTTAGGATCGAAGCGTGTTGCCCGAATACGCTTTCAGAAAGCGGTTCGTTTAAAAGATAAGAGAGGCTGACAGCGGTCCCACCGTCAGGTTTGAAATTTCAAAGCAGGGAAGAACAGAGCCACGGCCGCTCGAGAGTTGCGGTGGTCGCCGGCGGCGATCCACGGCGAGGCAGGGGGATCGGGCGGTACCTACGTGTTCAGCATGTCCTTCCGCGTTGGTGGGTGGTGGTGGTGGTCGTCGGCGAGCATTACGTCGACGGCGGCCCTTGCTCCGGCGGACGGCGGCTCGGGTGGAGTTGGATCTCGTCGGGGAGGGCTGCGAAGGTCAAATTTAAGCTTGGGTCAGCTCACTGGGTGCTCGAGGAGGCTACTGACGAGGTTTGGGCGTCGGGGATGGCCTCACCAGAGTGGATCGAGCTGGTGGCCGAGGCGGATCGGGGCGGCCGGAGTTGGGGGACGAGACCTCCTCGAGGTCCTCCTAATGGCTTGGCGTGGTGTTGGTGGGGTACAGTGGTGGTGCGTGCTCGAGACCGAGCTCGGGGCCCCTTTTTATAGGCGATCCGAGGTGGTGGCTGTGAACGGGGATCTCCGGCGATGGTTACGGCGGCGCAGTGCTTGGTCGGGGGGTTTAGGGAGGTGGGCGACAACGTGGAGGTTCACCGGTTCCATTTAGGTGCTAACCAAGTTTGGATTAGGCTCTCTGGGTGGCTTTGACGGAACGGGGCGGCGCGGGCCCGTCAGCGGCAGAGGGCTCGCCCTGTGCTTGCCGGGCCACGCAGCGGCAGTCTTGGGGTGCCAGCATGCATGAGGCCACGCTGGAGGGCTAGGGGGCGTTAGGCGGCGCCGGGACGGCGTGGCGGCTGGCTCGCTCCCGTTAGCCGCCACGGGTGGCTCTGCCACACAGGCTGCCGGGCGTCGGTGATGCTCGCCGCCACCGACACCTCGCGCTGTCCAAGAGAGCGGCGGTGCTCTGGTCAAGGAGGAGAGGCCGTGCAAGAACGCGCCAGAGCACTCGGTGATTGATGACAACTCTCGTGAAAAAACGACACTGCAAATCTCAAACTCTGAACTTTACGAAAGTGTACTGAGGCAGTCTTGGCCAAGTGTTCGACAAATGATTTTTGGCATGTGGGGAAATTTCCTTGAGCTGATTTTTGGTGGGTGGCCTCTCATTGCATCCGGGGCTGCCTGAATTTTGGTAGAATTTTTGGGGAAGAGGAAATATGAATTTCACCAAATTTGACAAATCTGGTCCAAACTTGCAGAGGTTGAAACTTGAAAATTTTGAAAAAGAGGAAGAGTGGATCTTGATGGATCTAGGTTGGGGGTGCTAAAGACTATCCAGAGGAGTTGGTTTGAGGTCAAAACTCAAAGGGAATTAGGTACTAGCTTTGTAAATCACCTAGGCTGAAAATAAATGACAGAATTGTTTTGGGAAATAAAATAAATGAAATAAAATCCAAAAATGGGTTGGACTTGTTGGATAGAAAGTTTAGATTGCTCCAAAGAGGAAGGAGGGGTTTTGGGAGGTTTTACCACATGAGGCATGGTAAAACCATGGGTGGTTTCAAAATGAAAGAAGCCCCAAAACTCATAGGGTTTCCTTTTTTAAAAGAAAAAATTTCCAAGAAAATATATTTGAGGAGGGAACAATCAGAAGGAAGGTTCTCATTAACCAAACACCAGGGTGGAAGAAGATACAAAAATAAAATCCTTGCCGAGGGAAAAAGTTTTGAGAGAGAAGTTTTTGGAAGAATTTAGATGACCTTCTTCAAATCCAACAAAGTTTTCGTTGAAAACCAAATAAATTTTTTTGAGTGTCACATCCCTCGAAGGAGGTGCCTCATTAAGGAGACAAGATGAGGTAAGGCTACAGTGATCACCGCCAAAGCAGTGGCACAGAAGCCATGCTTACCTTGACAAAGCCCTCATCATCAGGATTGAGCCAACAGTAACCAGCCCCCGACAAGGCCCCCAACAGTGGGGCCAGCTTGTCGACGAAAAGTCGGCAGCCGGCGGGACCCACCAGTCGGCAGGCCCTAGCGGCCGGTGGAGAAGCCGGCGAGCGTAGACACTGACGGCGAGGGCCCGCGCCCAGCCGGATTACCATTGAACCCCTGGGGGGTAGGCCTATATAAACCCCCCAGGGCACCCATGCAAAGGGTTGATCTCTTAGAGTTTTAGACATGACATAGAGGGAAGAGGAGAGCTAGCCGTGCCCTTCTTCTTCTTCTTCTCACCAAAATAGCTCAAGGAGCCTCTTGTAGCTACTTGCTCACCTAGTGATCATGCGGAGACCCCGCAGAGCAGCTGTAGGGGTGTTATCTCCACAGAGAGCCTCGAAGCTGGGTAAGATTCGCCGGCGTGCATGTCTTCGCCTCATCCCGTTTCCAGGCACCGGCGACGTCTTATTGTCTCCCACAATGATAAGCCACCCGTTGGCATATGTCGCACCTACCACCGGACATGGGTTGTACCAGGCCGCCAGTGGAGCCAGTCCGTGGGCCGCAGGAAGGCATGTCTGGGTACCCCCATTGCTAGGACACCGACAGTAGCCCCTGGGCCCAAGGCGCGCTCGTACTTGGCTTCGAGGCGAAGCCAGAGGGCAAGTGAGGAGCGCAGTGGGCCCCAACATCATGTGGCCTTGATTCACGCATGGCGATTGACGAGACGTGGGCGTCTCCGCTTCCCCATGCTGCGTCGGCAACTGCCCGACTTGACGAGTCCCTGCTGCATGCAAAAAAACCATCATTACCTGCGATCTTGGAGGCCGGCGGGTGGCCTCCCTCTGGCTATAAATGAGGAGAGGGGCGGAGCCCCCGTTGCTCATCTCTTCCTCCGTTCTGCCTGCTTCTTCTTCCTCCTTGATGCGACACTCATGGCACCGATACAGGGGTCCTCCGCTGCTGAGAAGGGGAAAGCTCCCCGCGAAGAGCCAGGGCCACTCCCACAGAAGAAGAGGCCTGCCCGCTCCCTTGATGTCGTCGTGAGGCCAGAGGTGACAAGGCCTTGGCATGAACGGCCTCCCCCCGGCTATCCGCTGCCTTTGTATGCCCAGGCAGAGGGCTCTCAAGGAGAAGGCAGCGACCGAGCCGATCGCGCCGTGGCCGCGGTGGCCGTGTTGTGGCGGTGCGCGCCACTGCCCTGGGAACCCACGCTGAGGGCTATTCACGCGAACTTGTGGTGAGGGCGGTGATGCCACCGCGCTCCTGGATTAGATTCCCACTGTTCTTCTCTGCAGAGATGCCGCCGAGGGGGCCACTCAAGCAGTGGCTGAAGCATGCCGAGTGCGACACCCCGACGACAGGGGCAGAGATTGAGGTCGTCTCCCCGTGCAAGATCTTCGTGACCCACGGATGGGGCGAGGTCGCCCGCGCTAGCCGCGCGGAGGGCGCCCTAGCCATCTACTTTGAATACGACGGTGCTTCCATGACGTTCTTCAAGGTCTTCGACGAGGAAGGCCGTCGCCTGGAACTGCCCCGGAGGGGATCGCCTGGACGGCGCTGCGGCAGGCGCTAGGCCCGCTGCTGGCCTCGCCGACAGTTCCTCCGACAGAAGTGACCAAGCTTGGGAGTCTAATGACTCTCCCGAGCCCTATGAGACTCCGGAGACAAGCGAAGACAGCTACGTGCCCCCGAGCTCCCGCCGTTCCTGGAGCATGGCAGCGGCGTCCGCCCATCGCCGCCGTTGATCTGGATGGGGTTGGTGTCGGCCTCCCGTAGCCCACTATTGATGATTGCTTCGGCGGCGACACGCGTAGATAGGGCTGCTAGAAACCTTCTTCTTTTGTTCCCTGCGAGGAATCGAGATGAACCCCGTGGGGGCGTGTAAAGGCTCTGTAGTGCCTTTTGCGTTAATATCATCCTTATTATGAAGATTTACAACTGTGTGTCTTGCTTTGGCTCGGTCCCCCCTTTCCTAACCCGCGATAGCTTAGTTCTCTACGTCGACAGGTCCTAGTCCCCAGGCAGGCTCCATCCGTCGCTGGTATGCCAGGTCACGATGCCGTGGTCAAGGTCAGGAGGTGAGCGGCACGAGGTCTGGTGAGAGCTCCCGAGGCATGATGCTCAAGAGGTTCCCTTTAGCGTGCAAGCAACTACCTGAAGGTAGGAAAGGAAGGCGGTGTCGCCGTAGCAAGGCTGCAAGAGATGGCAATCCTGTGCCGCAGCGCTAGGCTGACTCGAGTGCGAGAATTATCTTAGTGATCCAGAGTCGATCCCTTGTGCAACGCTTGATTCGTGCATCAGCATCTGCGAGACGATTGGGTTAGGCTCGCGCTGGACTCCTTCCCTTTTTCATGCTCTACTAGGTGCTCTGCGTCCTCGGGTCCCAACCCTCGAGCGAGCTCAGCCGCCGCTGGTATGCCAGGTCGCATTGCCGTGGTCAAGGCCAGGGGGTGAGGGCTGGAGAATCAGTAGGAGCTCCTGAGATGCGATGCTCAGGAGCCCCCCCCCCCCCTTTAACGTGCAAGCAGATTGCGTGAAAAAAGGAGGGAGCCTGCGGCGCCGTCCATCGCCCGCCTCCGGAAGTTCCTGCAGGTTAGCGCGGGGGAGGAACACAGATTCAAACCGTGCATGTTGGTCCGCGTTGGTCGTTCCGCAAGGAGACGAAGGCACTGAGGGCCTGGTGAGGTGACGTGCGCGGGGCGTGCCGTGAGCCAGAGCTCGACCGCTCAGGTTTGTCAGCATTGCAGGGACGGACCCAAGCAGAAGCACCATGCTAGTATGTGTATCCCCCGTTGCAGGATGAGCAAGGGGTCGGTTAGCAACACGGGTGGCCGCAAAGGGCAACAGGTAAGCAGGTGATAATCATGAAATGACTCAAGCAATGAAGTAGGTTAGCTCAGCTAGATGCAAGAACGATACATGCCACTGGGACGGACCCGGGCGGCCTCGGGATAATGCAGCCTGAGGGGCGCCCCCAACAGAGTGAGCTAAAGATGCAAAAGGATACACGTCGCGGGGATAGACCCGTTCGACTTGGGGATAATGCAGCCCGAGGGGCACTCCCAACTGAATGGACTGGAAAGAATCATCTGATACCGTAGCTAGAGCGATGTTGGAGTAGCCGAAGATGCGTGCCGAAGGGTTGTTCCTCACGAGTCGCCAGGGTCCTGAGCCTCGGGAGGCTCCTCGAGCCCAGGTCGCTCCTGGAGAACCGTCGTGATTTCCTCCAGGACGGCGTGATGCCTGGCCTCCTGAGCTGCCAGGATGCTCCGTAGATGGCGTTGGAAGGTGATAGCCGTGTTTGGCAAGCCAAATGGCATGCGAACGTAGCTGTGAGGTGGACCCTTGCACCATCCAACACGCGAAGGCTAGAAACGTCCTTGAGATGCGACACTGTTGAGCCCTGGAATGTCGATGCAGACGTGCAGCCCGCCGTCCTCGCCAGGATGGGGAGCTGCGTCGGGTGGTGTGCGACGATCGCCATGTATGGTCCTTGCCTCTTGAAGTTCCTGGATCGCCTTGGTGATGAACTCTTGAGCACTAGATGCTCCACCCCTCATGACCTCTTGAGGGAAATGTGTGGCGAAGCACGCCTCCACATGGTGCCCGAGCGCCTCCCTCGTGACATTGGCCAGGTCTGAGGCCCTCCAGAAGAGAGCCCTCGAGCCCGGCCTGAGGAGGGCGCCGGGCGCACCTTCCTATGTGAGGAGGGAGGCGCCCCAGCTGCGGGCACAGATCCTGAGGTGGTGCCACTGGGAATGCCGCTCTCCTGAGGCCCTGGGTAGGGTAGCTGCTTCTTCTTCTTGAAGATGGCCTCAGGAGTGCACCAGGTGCCTTCGTTGTCGGGGTCTTCAGCTGCAGCTTGGTAGGCGCGCTTAAGGGAGCACAACCCATCTCTTTCTTCACAGGGGACCGTGATGATGTCGCCGCTCCTTGGCATCTTGAGCATGTTGTAGCTATGGTGGGTCACTGCCATAAGCTTGGCCAAGGTTGGATACCCAAGGATGGCATTGTACGGCAGGCAGATGTGGGCGACATCGAAGTCAATAAGCTCGGTATAGTAGTTGTCGTGCTGGCCCAAGGTACAGGGAGGCGAACCTGCCCTATCAGGGTGGTGGAGCCGTCGGTCACTCCTGAGAAGGGTTTGGTAGGCAACAACTGATTGTATGGCACTTGGAGGCTGTCGAATGTCTCACCGGACAGGATATTCAGCCCTAAACTGTCATCGATGAGGGTCTTGGTCACTTGATGTTGCTGATGACGGGTGAGCAGAGCATCGGGAGGGCGCCGGCTGTTGCCGCGCACTTGAGCTGGTCTGACGAGCTGAAGGTGATGGCGCACTTGGCCCACCTGAGCGGGCGCATGGCTTCAAGCTTGGGAAGGGTTGCGTTCATCTCTCGAGCAAACTGCTTGAAGATACGCTGAGAGGTTGGGGTTTGAGCGCCACCCAAGATACAGGCAATGGCGCGTGGCTTCTTGATGATGGTCATCGTTCCTTCTTGGTGGTGGTGGCAGCGGAGGGAGGCCTGCGTTGCCCTAAGGTCGGTCCTCACGAGGCTAGTCTCTCCAGGCGCCCTCGCGAGGCTGGTCCTGCCAACGGTCCTCAAGAGGTCGGTCGCGCCACTCCTGGAGGGGGCCACTATCGTCCCAGTCCTCCACCTCGGCCTCCTCCTCGGCCGTAGCCTCGGTCATGCGCTCGTGGCGTCGACCGAAGCGCCCATCATGGATGGCCCTGAGCTCCTGACAGTCACTGGTGTTATGGCTGTGTACGTTGTGGAAGGCTCATAACGGGCGGTTGGCCTTGGATGATTTGGGGTAGTCGCCGCCGCGCTTCGTCTCTGGCTCCACCGCGAGCAGGGAGTCCCCCTGCGCTTCATGTCCTTGATCATGGCTTTCTTGTCTTCCTGATCCGCATCTGGGAGCTCGAGGAGGGAGAGGCGCCCCTCCTCAGCCCTCGCGCACTTGGTTGCCATGTTGAACATCTCCAGGGCCGTTCAAGTTCCTCGTGAATGGCGAGCTCCTCCTTCATCTTGACATCGCGGACACCATCGGAGAACACGGAGAAGATGGCCTCTTCCGTCACCTTGGGGATCTTGAGGCAGGCGCTGTTGAAGCGCTGGATATACTTCTGCAGAGTTTCCCCCGGCTATTGCTTGGTGCGCCGGAGGTCGCCTGCGGCGGGTGGTCGCGAGGGCCCTGGAAGTTGGCGACAAAACGCTCGCGCATCTCGCCCCAGGAGGAGATCGATCCCGCGGGTAGGTTCAGGAGCCACGAGCATGCGCCATCCTTGAGGTCCATGGGGAACCAATTCACCATGACCTTCTCCTCGCCGTTGGCCGCCTTGATGCTGAGCTCGCAGAGCTGCAAGAACTCCGCGGGGTCGGGGGTGCCGTCGTAGCGTGGAGGCCGGTCTGGCTTGAACTTGCCGGGCCAGACGACGCTGCGTAGTTCGGGAGTGAGGGCACGGTAGCCTGCTGTGGTCACCGGAGCCCGTCACGGGGGCGGAGCCTGATCTTGATTTCCACGCGCCGCCGCAGCAGGCGGCGCGCGGTCTTGACGCAGTGGTGCTGGGAGCATAGGAGCGTTTTCTTGCGGCCGAGGGACTTCTTGGCAGCTTCCTTATTCGTGCATGGGCACCCGGCATGGCGGGCCATGCCGCGGGACCGCGCATCTTAGTGCGAGGGCATCGTCTTGATGCGGAGGTGGTGGAAGCGCTCCATGGGCAATATCGCCCACTGTTGGAGGTGGTCATGGTAGTGAGAGGGATGGTGCAGGGGAGCCCCCAGCGGTGCTGACGAGCTCGGTGATGCGGTCGAGCCAGTTGTCGTAGAGGTCGTCGACCGGGCGGTAACGCAGGAGCTCGCGTCCCATGAGCAGCACGGGAAGATCGTCCGTGGGAGCGCGACGGGCGTGGGACGACGAGCCAGCCGGAGTCAGCTACCGGGTGGCAGTGCGTCAGTCCCGCCGCACGGAGGGGTGCAGCGATGAAGCTTGCTGCTCATTCCCAGTCGGGCCGGTGGCAGCGTTGGCAGCAGGTGATGGAGAATGGCGGGGAGGTCTGCCAACGGGAGTCGTCTAAGCAACATGGGCAGCGAGGGCAGCTCGGCGCTCAGCATGGGCTCAGCGAGCGTCAGCCATGGATCCGGCGGAGCATCGGAGTGCGGATCAATGGAAGAAAGGCTTCAGCGCACCCCTACCTGGCGCGCCAAATGTCGGATTCTAGGTTCCGGCAAACCCTTGAGGTTCGAACACTGGGGTGCGCACGAAGATCTCTCTCTCCCAAGTTCACTCTCACAACAATCTCAAGGCCTAGCCCGCCGAACCCAAGGAACAAGAGACACGAGAGTTTATACTGGTTCGGGCCACCGTTGTGGTGTAATACCCTACTCCAATGTGGTGTGGTGGATTGCCTTGTAGGCCGAGTATGAACAGTACAAGGGATGAATGACTTCCTAAGGAGGGGTGTTCTTGAGCGTGGTGAGCTTGTGTGTGTGAGGCTGGATTGAATGATCCGTCCAAGTTGAGATCCCCCTCACACGGTGGTGGCTAGTCCTATTTATAGAGGCCCGTGTCCTCTTCCAAAATATTAGGCGGGAAGGGATCCCACAACGGACAATTCTGAAGGGATACAACTAGTACAAGCTATCCTGAGAAAAGGTGGTCTTCGCCTTCCAAAGGCTCTGGTGGTGACGCCGTCGTGGGCTCCACGATGACCTCTATCCTGTCGTCCTGCTGGTCTTGGTCTTGTTGCACCAATATGGAAACCTTTGCCTAACGCTTTGGGACTCCTCGCCTGCGCTTGCACCTTTAGCACCAAAGAGGCAGCGGGTACTCTGCGCCCACTGGCGCCCGCCAGGCCTTGGTCGTCATGGCTCATGTCACGCGCTCCTCGCGAGGTGCCCCTTGCATAGATATCTCTGCTCCTCGGGAGCCAGCCTAGCGAGGCCGCCCCAGGGTAGGTCTTGGTGTCGTCTCCCTCACGAGGCTTGGCCCCTCGCGATGGTCTTGAGTGGTTGTCGATGAAGATGGGCCGTACCAGGCCGCCGGTGGAGCCATGCCCTGGGCCGCAGGTAGGCAAGTCTGGGTACCCACATTCCAAGGACGTCGACAGCATCCCCTCCACTCGCCGACGGGTATAGACACAACAACGTTGCTCGGTCCGGGGTGAATCGCCGCCCTCCGGCCGCCCCCACCACGGGAGCGACCAAGGCGCGCACGCCTCCCCCGGGATGGGTCGACCAAGTTGTCACGCCCGACGGAGCCGTTGGCCCTCAGGCACCTTCGCCGCGCTACCCGGCCATCCAGGTGGCCGCCCCGCAGCACCGGGGGCGCGGTGCTGCCGTCGCTGGCATCGTCAGAAGCCGAGTGACGGTGCGATCGACTTCATCATCACCCATTCCAAGCATCACCTCGGACCCCAAGGCGCGGGCTCAGCTGCTGCTGAGATTTCCGCCAGCGGCCAAGAAGATGGATGAATGGCGAGCCACCATCCAATGTCTGCTCGGTTTTGCCGAAGCTGGGGGCTCGTAGTGAGCTGGCCTGCCAAAGCCTCCCAGGCGACGATGACGGCTCGTGTGCTAGCCGTACGGGAGGGGCCACCCCCATGGTGCAATCCCCGCCACGGCAGCCAGCGCGAGCACGTCCAGGCCGACGGCGAGCCCCGGAGGATAGGCGAAGGGGACACACGCGTGTCGTTATTGAGCAACATCATGATGACCCGCGCCGGACCAATGGGCGCGACGGCCCCGACGTCGACGAACCCGCGCTAAGTACTGGCTGGTGCCTACCTTTTGATGTTGGTGCCCCGCCTTTACTCGTGAGTTGCGGCAAGTCCATTGGCCGTCCATTCACACGTTCAATCCGGAGATACCTGAGAAATACGATAGGAGGGTGAACCCGGCAGAGTTTCTGAGCATCTACACCATCACTGTTCAGGCTGCCGGGGGGAAGACATGAGAAGGTGTTTTCCAATTACTTCCCTTTGGCTCTCAAGTCCAATGTGAGGTCTTGGCTGATGCACCTACTGGAGAACTCCATTTTGTCGTGGGCTGACCTATGCCATGAGTTCATTGGTGCCTTCACTGGCGGCCGTTAAGAGCCAGGCCGACCCAGCGACCTGCAGCTTCTCCAGCAGAAAGAAGGAGAAACCCTCCGTAAGTATTTACAGAGATTCAGCAAAGTTCATAGAAACATCCCAATATCCATCTGGCAGTTGTGATAGCCGCCTTCCTGTCCAATGTGCGCAACCACCGGATTCGTTCCAAGATGAACGTGCGGTTGCCCAAGGCTGTGAAGGAGCTCTACACCTTAGTGGATAAGTGTGCTCGGATGGAGGAGGGAAGGAAGTTTCCCAGAGAGGAAGATTGCACCAACATCGATTAAGAGGATGATGATGAATCAACCAGTCAGAAGTAGAAAAAGAAGTGCAGCAAGAAGCGGAAGGACAAGGCAGTGATGACTACCGAACGACCAGGTACACTTAGTACCAGTAAGAAGGTCAAGGTGAGGCCCTCGACAAGGAAGTTGCCGTGTGCGCTAACTGTCGGGATGCCGCGGCTGCCAAGAAGGCTGGGAAAGGTGATGGGCCGTACTACAAGATTCATCGGACCAAAGGCCATGACCTTCAAGAGTCTTATCAGGTTGAATAGCTCGTTAAGAGACAGAGAGCAGAGTATGAGAAGCGTGACAAGGAAAAAGGTCAGAATGTTGCTGGCGGTAAGGGCCGAGGCGGTGAAGCAAATCTCCCCGGCAAACCTTTCTGGAACCAAGGAAAGCCCGCCAGAGGTCGAGAGAAGGAAGTATGTGATGATGAGAGTGATGGAGGGGATGAAGAGGAGACCAATGAGCAGGAGTTTCAGAAGGCCACTGACTCCATGTGCATTGGTGGGGGTGCATCTCTGCACACTTCTCGCTGCCACCTTACGCGGTGGGCATGAGAAGTCAATGCCGTGGAGCCAGCGCTAGAGGCCTGAGAGCCGCTCAAATGGTCCCGCACGCCCATCATATTTGACGAAGAGGATCATCCTAACCACACCACTTCGGTAGGATGTTTTCCATTCTCTATCTCTCCAACAATTCACAACCTCAAGGTCACAAAAAAGTTAGCGGATGGCGGGGCTGGGTTGAATCTGATTTCCCCTGCAGTTATCAGCAAGCTTCAGATAGCAGAAGAAGAGCTGGATGTTACCGGCACATTTCAAGGATTCAACTCCTGCAAGAGTCATCCTTAGGGAAAGATCACGTTGCCAGTGATGTTTGGGGGAGAACTAAACTACCGGACCAAGAAGATTGTCTTTGACGTGGTTGACCTCCCCCTGCCGTACAGTGGGAATCTTGGACGCCTAGCCCTGGCTAAATTCATGGGGGCATCCCATTATGCCTAAAACACCTTGAAGATGCATGGGCCTTTGGGGGTCATTACCATCCCATCAGATGAGAAGGATCCAATCATTTGCATGGACAAGATGTACCGGGAAGCAGTTGCGGTAGAGGCAGCGGCAGCAGCGGTTCCCGCCAAGGAGGATAGAGGAAAGAAGAAGGGTTGTAGGGACTCCGGCAAAGAGTTTGGGAAGCGTACCCCCACCGATTGCACGACACCCGTTGACGACGTGCCAGAGTGTTCCAACAGCAAGAAATCCAAGGTCACTGCACCCCTAGTGAAGAAGGTCCCTGCAGGGCGGCTGGCATTGATGGTACTTTCATCAGCACCACCCTTGATGACAAATAGGAAAGCGCGCTTGTTGCGTTCTTGTGGGCGAATATCGATGTGTTTGCCTGGCAACCATCTAATATCCCCGGTGTTCCCAGGGAGGTTATCAAGCACCACCTTGCTGTCTGCCCACACGCCCAACCTATCAAGCAGAAAGTCTGGAAGCAGGCCGTGGAGAGGCAACAGTTCATTGCAGAGGAGATCAAGAAGCTTGAAGCAGTTAGGTGTGTCAGAGGGGTGATGCACCCCACGTGGTTGGCAAATCCGGTGGTAGTCCAGAAGGCTAATGGGAAGTGGAGGCTTTGCATAGATTTCACAAATCTTAACAAAGCTTGCCTGAAGGACCCTTTCCCCTTGCCGCGCATCGATCAGATTGTGGATTCCACTTCAGGTTCTGATTTTCTCTCCTTTCTGGATGCATAATCTGGGTATCATCAGATCTTCATGTCCAAGGAAGATGAAGAGAATACATCGTTCATCACCCCATGTGGTACATACTGTTTTGTCCACATGCCATTCAGATTAAAGAGTGCCGGGTCCACTTTTGCAAGGGCAGTCCAGATTGGTTTTGAGCCACAGCTGCACAAAAACATAGAAGCTTATATGGATGATATTGTGGTCAAGACCAAGGATAGGGACACCCCTATTCAGGATTTGGAGGAAACATTTGCTAATCTGTGCAAGATCAACTTGGAGGTCAACCCGGAGAAGTGTGTGTTTGGCATTCCCTCCAGCAAGCTGCTTGGGTTCTTTGTGTCCCCGCGGGGGATCGAAGCCAACCCCGACAAGATCGAAGCTATTGAGCAGATCCAAGGACCAAGGACAGTCAAGGATGTGAGGCGTCTAACAGGGTGCGTTGCCGCGCTAAGCAGATTCATCTCCAAGTTTACCGAGCGCGCCCTGCCATTCTTCAAAATCTTGAACAAGGCAGGGCCCATGAAGTGGACTCCAGAAACAGATGCAACTTTGTATAAGTTAAAGACCTACATGTCATTTGTGCCAATCCTGGTTGCTCACAAACCACAGGAGCCATTGTTGCTATACTTAGCGGCAACCAACCAAGTGGTTAGTGCGGCCTTGGTGGCGCGGCGGAAAGTGTATAAAGCAGAGAGTGAGCAAGCACTGGCAGAGTCAGGAAGGATCAAGACAACAATGAGAACGACAGCGAGAGCAACCCCAAGGACATGGCAAGGAAGAAAGTGGTGCAGTGCCCAGTTTACTTTGTCAGCTCCCTGTTACAGGGGGCTAGATCGAGGTACTCTGGCGTGCAAAAGTTGATCGTTGGTCTCATCAAGTCCCCAAGAAAACTGCGCCACTACTTCCAAACCCATGAGATCACGGTTGTCACTTGCTTCCTATTGCAAAGGATACTCCGAAGCCCTGAGGCTACCGGAAGAATAGTGGAGTGGGCTTTGGAGTTATCCAGCTTTGGTTTGAAGTTTGAGAGCACATCAACTATCCAGAGCAGGGCATTGGTAGAGTTTATTGCAGAATGGACGCCAACCCATGCTGAGGAAGTACTAGAGATAGTTATCCCCGCAAGGAATCACCCCAAGAATGGATTTTGTATTTCGATGGTGCCTTTTCTCTGCAAGGTGCAGGAGCTGGAATGCTTATTGTCGCCCCCTCCGGGTTGCACTTGAAGTACGTCGTCTAGATGCACTTTTCCCAAGAAGAGGCGACCAACAATACAGCAGAGTATGAAGGGCTCCTTGCTGGGCTCAGAATTGCAGTAGAATTGGGAATTAAGAAGCTCATCATTCAAGGAGATTCACAGCTTGTGGTGAGACAAGTCAACAAGGATTACCAAATTCCATTGATGGAGGCATACGTAAGGAAGTGAGGAGATTGGAGGAACACTTTGACGGATTTCAAATAAAGCACGTACCCCGTGCGAAAAATAGCATAGCTGATCATTTGTCAAAGTGTGTTGCGCAGAAGCTTCCTGTGGAACCAGGTACTTTTGTTCTCCATCTCACTCATGCTCCGTGTCCCCAGCAACAATGACCCGAAAAAGGAGAAAGTTGGACACCGGTAAGCCTCTCCCGGTAGAGTCATCGATCCTGGCAGAGACCCTGCCGGAAACAACTCCTCGCAGCCTGCCATACCGCACCCTCCATCCGGGCCCATGGATCCCACGAATGAGGCATGTGCTCCCGCAGTAGAGGAGGTGCCGCTAGTCCTCGTTGTCGAGCCTCAGGCTCCAACTTGGGCAAGGCACATTGTCGACTTCCTCCAAACCGGAGAGCTTCCCGACAACCAAGATGAAGCTGAAAGAGTAGCCCAGAGGGCAAGTATGTATCAGTTTGTCGATGACACTCTATACAGAAGGAGGCCCAACGATGTGAAATTGAAGTGCGTCTGCCGGGAAGAAGGAAAGGAGCTGCTAGCAGAGATATACAAAGGCATTTGCGGCTCCCACATTGGATCAAGGGAATTAGTTGGGAAAGCATTCGGGAAAGGATTCTATTGGCCCACAGCCCTCCAAGATGAAGTCGAGCTAGTCACCAAGTGTGAAGCCAGTCAGTTCCATTCCAAGAAAACCCACCTTACTGCCCAAGCCCTTCAGACAATCCCTATATCATGGCCATTTTCGGTCTGGGGGCTCGATATCCTCGGGCCCTTCCCCCGAGCGGTCGGGGGCTTTGAACTCTTGTTCGTTGCCATCGACAAGTTTACAAAGTGGCCGGAAGTGACTGCCATGAGAAAGGTGGCTGCTCAGTCAACTATAAAGTTCTTGAAAGAATTGGTGTGGCATTTTGGAGTTCCAGCAAGGATCATTACTAACAACGTAACCCAGTTCACGAGTCGCGTCTTCATGCAATATGTTCATGCCCTCGGATGCCAGATCTCATTTGCCTCAGTGGAACACCCTCGGAGCAATGGCCAAGATGAGAGGGTGAACGTTGAAGTGCTGCGGGGACTCAAGAAAAGAACCTTTGATACGTTGTAGAAGCACGACAGGCGGTGGAACGAGGAGCTGCTGGTAGATCTCTGGTCCCCTAGAACGACACCAAACCGAGCTACCGGGCAGACTCCCTTCTCCCTGGTATACGGAACTCATTTACGGGTCGCCTCGAGTGCTTGCCCATGACGAAGTAGCGCAAGATCAGCACCGGCGTGATGACGCTCTGCTACTCGAGGAGAACCGTCTCCGAGCTGCTACGCGTGCTGCATGCTACCAGCAAGCCCTGCGCCGCTATCATAGCCGCAGGGTTCATGCCCGGTGTTTTGAGGAAGGCGACCTTGTCCTTAGGCGCGTTCAGTCCGCCAAGGGTACAAACAAGATGACACCAAAGTGGGAAGGCCCTTACCGGGTAGTATGAGTCACCAGAACTGGAGCAGTCGGTCTGGAGACCGGAGATGGCATTCAATTGCAAAACTAATGGAATATTGAGCATCTCCGCAAGTTCTACCCGTAAGGCGCCCGACGGCCACCCTTTTGTACAGGCCTTGCCTCAGCGGCATGTAATCCCTTGTACAAAACAAGGGCAATGACCCTGTGCAAGAGAAAATAAATGAAGCGCTGTGGGGCCCCCGACCAAGTTGCATGTATGCATGAGCATTCCAAGAGCATTGCGTAAGCATTTCATGAGCATTTGCATATGCATATAGATAGGATCGCATCCTGCATTCATTCCCATCTGCATGAAGTTGCAGGTTCCTGCCGTGAACTTGGCTTCAACAAGGAGTTGGGAAGATGGCCCGGCTGCGATCCCCAGCATGCCAAATAGATAAGTTCTACCTCTTGTCCATTAGTGTTCTGTAAGATATAACTTGTACAAGAGAAAACCTCGCTGCTCTTTTGAGACTTAGGTGCTCCCACCCTTGACTCGAACGTTGCTTCGGTCAGGATGGTCGCAGTGGCCTTTGGTAAAAAGGAGTTGGCGGGGGGCTGCTGCCTTTGTATTTTGATCGGTAGACGCAATTCTCCGGCAAGCAAAAGGGTACCGGCAGGGTGGCCTGTCGGGGAAAACTCGTTTATTTACACTAAAGAGTCATCCCACCTCTGCATGGAAATATACATGCACGGGTTCCCGGCAAAGCTCATCTTTTTCGTTAAAATGCTGATACAAGTACAAGCATTATAGAACACAAACATGGACTCGAGAGATTATATTATTTGAATTAAAATTTGGCAAGTGCATACAAGTTTAAGATTGAAAAAACATAAGTGCCCCGTAATGCCCTTTCTTGTCCCTCTCCTCCTAGGCACGGTCGTCGGAGGCGAGGAGGGAAAAAGGAGCGCATGTGCAGGATCCCAGCCCGCCCCCATTGGTCTCCAGGAGAGGTAGTGATACGTCTCCAATGTATTTATAATTTTTGATTGCTCCATGCTACTTTATCTACTGTTTTGGACTATAATGGGCTTTATTTTCCACTTTTATATTGCTTTTGGGACTAACCTATTAACCTGAGGCCCAGCCTGTAATTGCTTTTTTGCCTTTTTCAGTGTTTCAAAGAAACAGAATATCAAACGGAGTCCAAACAGAATGAAACCTTCGGAAACGTGATTTTCTCACCGAACGTGATCCAGGAGACTTGGACCCTACGCCAAGGAACTAGAGAGGCGGTCATGAGGGTGGGGGTGTGTCCCCCATAGGGCGCGCCCCCCTGCCTCATGGGCCCCCTGTTGCTCCACCGACGTACTCCTTCCTCCTATATATACCTACATACCCCCAAACGATCAGAACAGGAGCCAAAAACCTAATTCCACCGCCGCAACTTCCTGTATCCACGAGATCCCATCTTGGGGCCTGTTCGGAGCTCCGCCGGAGGGGGCATCCACCATGGAGGGCTGCTACATAAACACCATAGCCTCTCCGATGAACTGTGAGTAGTTTACTTCAGACCTTTGGGTCCATATCTAGTAGCTAGATGGCTTCTTCTCTCTTTTTGGATCTCAATACAATGTTCTCCCCCTCTCTCGTGAAGATCTATTCGATGTAATCTTCTTTTTGCGGTGTGTTTGTTGAGACCGATGAATTGTGGGTTTATGATCCAACTTATCTACGAATAATATTTAAATCTTCTATGAATTCTTTTATGTATGATTGAGTTATCTTTGCAAGTCTCTTCGAATTATTCGTTTGGTTTGGCCAACTAGATTGGTAGTTCTTGCAATGGGAGAAGTGCATGGCTTTGGGTTCAATCTTGCTGTGTCCTTACCCAAAGGATGTAAAGGGTTGCAAGGCACGTATTGTATTGTTGCCATCGAGGATAACAAGATGGGGTATTTATCATATTGCATGAATTTATTCCTCTACATCATGTCATCTTGCTTAAAGGCGTTACTCTGTTTTAACTTAATACTCTAGATGCATCTTTGGATAGCGGTCGATGAGTGGAGTAATAGTAGTAGATGCAGAATTGTTTCGATCTACTTGTCTCGGACGTGATGCCTATATACATGATCATACCTAGATATACTCATAACTATGCTCAATTACATCAATTGCTCAACAGTAATTTGTTCACCCATCGTAGAATAATTATGCTCTTGAGAGAAGCTACTAGTGAAACCTATGGCCCCCGGGTCTATTCTCATCATATCAATCTCCATCACTTTTATACTTGCTTTGTTTTACTTTGCCTTTTACTTTTCACTTTGCATCTTTATACCAAAAATACCAAAAATAGTATCTCTATCAGATCTCACTCTCGTAAGTGACCGTGAAGGGATTGACATCCCTAATCGCGTTGGTTGCGAGTAGCTATCGTTTTGTGTAGGTACGAGGGACTTCTGCGTGGCCTCTTATTGGATTGATACCTTGGTTCTCAAAAACTGAGGGAAATACTTGCGCTACTATGCAGCATCATCCTCCCTCCTCGGGGAAGACCAACGCAAGCTCGAGACGTGGCAAGAAGGATTTCTGGCGCCATTGTCGGGGAGTCTACGCAAAAGTCAACATACCAAGTACCCATCACAATCCGTATCTCTCGCATTACATTATTTGCCATTTGCCTCTCGTTTTCCTCTCCCCCACTTCACCCTTGCCGTTTTATTCGCCCTCTCTTTCGCAATCTCCTCCTCTTTTTCCCGTTGCCTTTTGTTTGCTCGTGTGTTGGATTGCTTGTTTGTCGCGATGGCCCTACCGAAATTTGGTGATCTTCACTGTAAAAGGCTAGAGAAGATCGAAAACAATGTCAGGAAGTTTATGGTTTTGCAATTTGAGCATAATAATTTCTTTAGAAACGAGCTTAAGGAACAAAACAGTTTTATGAGTTATATGAATAAAGAGCTCGATGATATGTCCAAAGAATTTGATGGTATAAGAGCCCAAATTGCTCATCTTGAAAAGATGACCGCTGAAATTTCGGATATCCAAGCTACCTTAGTCAATAAGATGGCCGCTAAACCGAATTCCTATGAAAATCAAGATGAAGATCTAAAAGTTATTGATGTGTCCCCTATTAAATCTTTGTTTTGCAATATGAATCTTGATGAAAATGAATATGATCTTCCGTTACCTAGAAGGCGTTCTAAGAATTCGGAGTTTTTAGATCTTGATGATGAAATTGATAAAAGTGGGATTGAAAGAAATAAAAATTCTAGATGTTGCTAAACCCACTATATTGGATCTCAAGGAATTTAATTATGAAAATTTCTCCTTAATTGATTGTATTTCCTTGTTGCAAACCGTGCTAAATTCTCCTCATGCTTGTAGTCAAAATAAGGCCTTTACCAAACACATTGTTGATGCCTTGATGCAATATTATGAAGAAAAGCTTGAGTTGAAAGTTTCTATCCCTAGGAAACTCTATGATGAGTGGGAACCTACTATCAAAATTAAATTAAAGATTATGAGTTTCATGCTTTGTGTGATTTGGGTGCTAGTGTCTCTACTATTCCCAAAACTTTGTGTGATTTGCTAGATTTCCGTGACTTTGATGGTTGCTCCCTAAACTTGCATCTTGCGGATTCCACTATTAAAAAGCCTATGGGAAGAATTAATGATGTTCTTATTGTTGCAAATAGGAATTATGTGCCCGTAGATTTTATCATTCTTGATATAGATTGCAATCCTTCATGTCCTATTATTCTTGGTAGACCTTTCCTTAGAACGATTGGTGGAATTATTGATATGAAGGAAGGAAATATTAGATTCCAATTTCCATTAAAGAAAGGCATGGAACACTTTCCTAGAAATAAAATAAAATTACCATATGAATCTATTATGAGAGCCACTTATGGATTGCCTACCAAAGATGGCAATACCTAGATCTATCCTTGCTTTTATGCCTAGCTAGGGGCGTAAAACGATAACGCTTGTTGAGAGGCAACCCATTTTTTTTTCTTCTGTTTAGGAATAAATAATCCATCTAGCCTCTGTTTAGATGTGTTTTCATCTTTTAGTTAGTGTTTGTGCCAAGTTAAACCTATTGGATCTTCTTGGATGATAGTTATTTGATCTTGCTGTAATTTCCAGAAACTTTGTGCTCAGTGCCCGAATTGTTAAATATCACCAGAACGTGATAAAATATTGATTCCAATTGCTGCTGATCAATAAACAAATTGTACAGGTCTTATAATTTTGGTAGAATTTTTTGAGTTCCATAAGTTTGCGTTAGTTACAGATTACTACAGACTGTTCTGTTTTTGACAGATTCTGTTTTGCGTGTGTTGTTTGCTTATTTTGATGAATCTATGGCTAGTAAAATAGTTTATGATCCATAGAGAAGTTGGAATACAGTAGGTTTAACACCAATAAAAATAAAGAATGAGTTCATTACAGTACCTTAAAGTAGTCTTTTGTTTTCTTTCTCTAACGGAGCTCACGAGATTTCTATTGAGTTTTGTGTTGTGAAGTTTTCAAGTTTTGGGTGAATTCTTTTGATGGATTATGGAACAAGGAGTGGCAAGAGCCTAAGCTTGGGGATGACCATGGAACCCCCAAGAGAATCCAAGGACACCAAAAAGTCAAAGCTTGGGGATGCCCCGGAAGGCATCCCCTCTTTCATTCACTTCCATCATTAATTTACTTGGAGCTATATTTTTATTCACCACATGATAAGTGTTTTGCTTGGAGCGTCTTGTATTATTTGCGTCTTTGCTTGTTAGTTTACCACAATCATCCTTGCTGTACACACCTTTTGAGAGAGCCATATATGAATTGAAATTTGATAGAATACTCTATGTGCTTCACTTATATCTTTTGAGCCTGATAGTTTTGCTCATAGTGCTTCACTTATATCTTTTGTGCATGATAATTTTGCTCTAGTACTTCACTTAGATGTTTTTAGAGCACGGTGGTGGATTTGTTTTAAAGAAACTATTGATCTCTCATGCTTCACTTAGATTATTTTGAGAGTCGTTAATAACATGGTAATTTGCTTAATATTAATATACTTGGTATTCAAGATATGTGAAACTTTCTTTTGAGTGCGTTGAATACTAAGATAAGTTTGATGCTTGATAATTGTTTTGAGATATGGAGGTGATAATATCAAAGTCGTGCTAGTTAAGTAGTTATGAATTTGAGAAATGCTTGTGTTGAAGTTTGCAAATCCAGTAGCATGCACGTATGGTTAAAGTTGTGTAACAAATTTGAAACATGAAGTGTACCTGGCTTGTGCATCCTTATGAGTGGCGGTCGGGACGGCGATGGTCTTGTCCTACCAATCTATCCCCCTAGGAGCATGCGCGTAGTACTTGATTTTTGATGACTTGTAAATTTTTGCAATAAGTATATGAGTTCTTTTGACTAATGTTGAGTCCATGGATTATACGCACTTTTACCTTTCCGCCTTTGCTAGCCTCTTCGGTACCGTGCATTGCCCTTTCTCACCTTGAGAGTTGGTGCAAACTTCGCCGGTGCATCCACACCCCGTGATATGATACGCTCTATCACACATAAACCTCCTTAAATCTTCCTCAAAACAGCTACCATACCTACCTATTATGGCATTTCCATAGCCATTCCGAGATATATTGCCATGCAACTTTCCACCGTTCCGTTCATCATCATCGTGACATACTTTACTTTTGTCATATTGCCATTGCATGATCATGTAGTTGACATCGTATTTGTGGCAAAGCCACCATGCATTATTTTTCATACATGTCACTCTTGATTCACTGCACCATCCCGGTACACCGCCGGAGGCATTCATATAGAGTCATACCTTGTTCTAGTTTCGAGTTGTAATCCTTATGTTGTAATCAATAGAAGTGTGATGATCATCATTATTAGAGCATTGCCCAAAAAAAAGAGAAAGGCAAAAAGAAAAAAAGAAAGGCCCAAAAAAAAGAAAATAAATAAAAAGGGCAATGCTACTCTCTCTTTCTCCACACTTGTGCTTCAAAGTAGCACCTTGTTCCGCATGTAGTGAGTCTCATATATTGTGCTTCAAAGTGGCACCTTGTTCTTCATGTAGTGAGTCTCATATATTGTGCTTCAAATTAGCACCTTGTTCTTCATGTAGTGAGTCTCATAAGTTGTCTTTTTATACTAGTGGGAGTTTTTCATTATATAACTTGGCTTTTATATTCCCACGATGGGATTTCTCAAAATGCCTTAGGTCTTTATGAGCAAGCAAGTTGGATGCACACCCACTAGTTTTCTTTTGTTGAGCATTCATAACTCTAGTGCATCCGTTGCATGGCAATCCCTACTCCTCATGTTGACATCAATTGATGGGCATCTCCATAGCCCGTTGATTATCCTCGTCAATGTGAGACTTTCTCCTTTTTTGGTCTTCTCCACACAATCCCCATCATCATATTCTATTCCACTCATAGTGCTATATCCATGGCTCATGCTCATGTATTGCGTAAAGGTTGAAAAAGTTTGAGATTATTTAAGTATGAAACAATTGCTTGGCTTGCATCGGGGGTATAGAAGTTGGGAACATCTTTGTGTGACGAAAATGAAACATAGCCTAACTATATGATTTTGTAGGGATGAACTTTCTTTGGCCATATTATTTTGAGAAGACATAATTGCTTAGTTAGTATGCTTGAAGTATTATTATTTTTTATGTCAATATGAACTTTTGTCTTGAATCTTTAGGTCTGAATATTCATACCACAATTAAGAGGATTTACATTGAAATTATGCCAAAGTATCACTCTGCATCAAAAATTCTCTTTTTATCATTTACCTACTCGAGGACGAGCAGGAATTAAGCTTGGGGATGCCCGATCGTCTCCAACGTATCTATAATTTTTTTTTGCTCCATGCTACTTTATCTACTGTTTTGGACTATAATGGGCTTTATTTTCCACTTTTATATTACTTTGGGACTAACCTATTAACCGGAGGCCCAGCCCAGAATTGCTATTTTTTGCCTTTTTCAGTGTTTCGAAGAAACAGAATATCAAACGGAGGCCAAACGGACATCGGAAACGTGATTTTCTCACCGAACGTGATCCAGGAGACTTGGACCCTACGCCAAGGAACCAGAGAGGCGGTCACGAGGGTGGGGGGCGCCCCCCCTAGGGCGCGACCCCCTGCCTCGTGGGCCCCCTGTTGCTCCACCGACGTACTCCCTCCTATATATACCTACATACCCACAAACGATCAGAACAGGAGCCAAAAACTTAATTCCACTGCCGCAACTTCCTGTATCCACGAGATCCCATCTTGGGGCCTGTTAGGAGCTCCGTGAGAGGGGGGGCATCCACCACGGAGGGCTTCTACATCAACACCATAGCCTCTCCGATGAAGTGTGAGTAGTTCACTTGCACCTTTGGGTCCATAGCTAGTAGCTAGATGGCTTCTTCTCTCTTTTGGATCTCAATAAAATGTTCTCCCCTCTCTCGTGGAGATCTATTCGATGTAATCTTCTTTTTGCGGTGTGTTTGTTGAGACCGATGAATTGTGGGTTTATGATCCAGCTTATCTATGAATAATATTTGAATCTTCTCTGAATTCTTTTATGTATGATTGAGTTATCCTTGCAAGTCTCTTCGAATTATCCGTTTGGTTTGGCCAACTAGACTGGTAGTTCTTGCAATGGGAGAAGTGCATGGCTTTGGGTTCAATCTTGCGGTGTCCTTACCCAGTGACAGAAAGGGGTGCAAGGCACGTATCGTATTGTTGCCATCGAGGATAACAAGATGGGTATTTATCATATTGCATGAATTTATTCCTCTACATCATGTCATCTTGCTTAAGGCGTTACTTTGTTTTTAACTTAATACTCTAGATGCATGCTGGATAGTGGTCGATGAGTGGAGTAATAGTAGTAGATGCAGAATCGTTTTGATCTACTTGTCTCAGACGTGATGCCTACATACATGATCATACCTAGATATACTCATAACTATGCTCAATTTTGTCAATTGCTCAACAGTAATTTGTTCACCCACCGTAGAATAATTATGCTCTTGAGAGAAGCCACTAGTGAAACCTATGGCCCCGGTCTATTCTCATCATATCAATCTCCATCACTTTTATACTTACTTTGTTTTACTTTGCCTTTTACTTTTCACTTTGCATCTTTATACCAAAAATACCAAAAATATTATCTCTATCAGATCTCACTCTAAATGTAAGTGACCGTGAAGGGATTGACAACCCCTAATCGCGTTGGTTGCGAGTAGCTATCGTTTTGTGCAGGTACGAGGGACTTGTGCGTGGCCTCCTACTGGATTGATACCTTGGTTCTCAAAACTGAGGGAAATACTTACGCTACTGTGCTGCATCATCCTCTCCTCTTTGGGGAAAACCAACGCAAGCTCAAGACGTAGCAGGTAGCCCGGCGGGTGCAGGAGTACCGAGGAATGCGGCAATGGAGAGCACGGCGGAGGCGACCCATCAACCACCGCCACCAGGGCCAGCAGGATGCGGCAGGGCTAACGCAGCTGAAGCCCGAGTGGAAGACTGCCGGGGCCCAGCTGGAAGACTACCGGAGTAGCCCGGGAGCACCATCCCCACCTCTGCATCCAGCTCCCTGGCAAATCACATTGACGGGAAGGAGATGCAGATGAAGATGGTGGTGCTGCCGCCTGATGAAGATGGTGCGGGCGACGATCAGTCAGAGTCAGAGTCGTCGCCTCCCGCCCACTGCCATTGTCATTGTCGTCACTATCCTCCTCGTTGCTCTCGCTCGAGGAGGAGCTTTCGTCGTCGGATGAGCTCTTTGCGCAGCACCCTAAACAACCTCCCGAGCGCCCGAAGATCTTGACGGAGAGAAGGCCACTCTCCATTAATTTCAACTGGAGAACGTGCCCCTCCGCGAAGCCGTGGGCACGAGCGAAGGTCTTCCAACCACGACGGAGGTACATCACGTGAAGGGCTGGGAAGTCAACGTCGACCCACATGTTGCCGTTCCCACAGCCCCTCATGTGCAACCTCAGAGCGCGTGGTTCTTCGAGCTCCATCTCCCGGGAAAAGGGAGTTGGGAGGCGAAGATGACCACAAAGGGGCTTGTACAGCCTGATGATGAACTCTCGAGGATGGTCCCCGACGTGGCCTTCCATAGGGGGAGGAGCAGTCAGAGGGGGCGCAGCCAAGGCGCCGCCCCACCATCCTCCTCCTCGAGCACCACATCGACCTTGACCTCATCCCCTTCCTCCTCTCACAGCGGGCTCTGCCACCACAAGATCTGGAAGGACAGGGATGCACTATCGAGTAGAAGCCCTCGTCGCCGCCGCTGGGACACCACCGTGCCCTCGCCCTCTCACCATGACTAGACGGGAAGGGTTGCAGAGAAGAAGAAGAAGAAGTGAGTGCGTGCAGGCACTGCCCCTCCCCCTTTTTATAGGAGGGCGAGGCAAGGGGCTGGCTCCTCATACAGGAAATGGCCGCCCCACTCCTCCAATGCGGCCTCTCTACACCCATTGTGGCTCTAATAACCAAGGCCGACCCTCTGCTCCAACCATCGACGTCTAGTTTTCGATCATGGCACTCCTCCCCGTGCCCTCCGCATCCACCACCTACCATGCCCAATCATGCGAAACACGTGGCGGGTGCGTGTAGAATGGGAGGCAAGTGGGACGGTAGTTTCCGCCCCGTGATCGTAGGGCGAAGAGAATCCGCAGGCCAAGATCAAAATTTTTTGATTGACGGGAGTAGGCGTGGCAGCAATTAGTCATGATGACTCCGCGTGTAAAAACCCACTGCTGCCTAATGTGAGAAGTCGTTGACTGGTGTTTTACCATGGTGAAAAGCAAAAGATTCCCCGCTCCCTCCGCCTTCCCATAGATTGCATTGCCTTTCTGCCGTTTCGACCCCTTTGCTTCCTCTCCGCATTGCTTCTACCTGGTGCCATGGCGGCACAGCAGATCACAGAGTCCGAGGTGAGGCGCCTGACACAGGAGCTCCATGCCAAGGATGCGGAGCTCAGGGCCAAGGACGTGGAGCTCCGTGAGCTCAAGGAGGAGAGGAGTGCCATGCTCCTCCGTTATGTGCGGGAGTTCACGAGCTTCAAAAGCGGCATGTGATGAAGCCATGTACCTAGGGTAGGGTCTTGGACCTGTCCAAGATACCCTCCCCAAGGACATCTCTTGAAGAAACCACCTTTCAGTCGACCTGGAAGGATTCCACTCGACGGACCTGAAGACACTTGACCATGAAGCCAACCACTCGACCGCCAGGATATCTACAGTCAGTCTGCACGAAAATGGTCGGTCATTAAGTGGCTTTATGGTCATCATAGCACTTTATGTGGGACGTTACCAGTAACTCCCTATCTTAATGTACCTTAATCCCTGCATAATCGAGAAATTTGGAGGGGTCTGGCGAACTCTATATAAGCCACCCCCCTCCTCAGTGTAAAGGGTTCGCACCCTTGTAACTCATACGCACAAAATATAGTCGACCGCCTCTGGGCTCCGAGACGTAGGGCTGTTACTTCCTCCGAGAAGAGCCTGAACTCGTAAACATCTTGCGTATACAACTACTCCATAGCTAGGATCTTGCCTCTCCATTCCTACCCCCCATTCTACTGTCAGACTTAGAACCACGACAGTTGGCGCCCACCGTGGGGCAGGTGTCTTAGTGACTTGTTGGAGAAGTTGCAGTTTTTCCGATCTCCTTCATCATGGTTTCAGGTGGAGTTTTGGTTGAGGGCCGCGAGATCCATCTCGGCGCGCTCACGTTCATCGCCGACGACTCCGCCTGGCTGCAGGAGGCTCCACTCGATGTCGACGCACTCCCCGTCCGCGGGGCAACGCACTTTCGCGCGTGCGTCCGCGGCATCCTCCTGCGGCAACCGTCGACCCAGTATCGGCCGGCCCCTGTGTCGTCCTCCCTCACAGTCTCTCGCCGGCACAAGTGCTCCAGTCGGTCGAGGCTTCGGCGGTGGGTGAGGCATGTGGTGACCCGCCAGTCGGCCACCCCCCAAGTCGCGGCAATCGAGCCCGACGAATCTCTCTATGGCATGTTCGATCTGTCGACTGGCTCCGCAGAGACTGCATCCGAGTGCGACAGCAGTAATCTAGCGGTGGAAGTCCTGATGGTCGATGGGCCATGCAGTCGGCCCGGCTTTCCCCGCACCGATGGTGGCGACGGCTAGGGCGATCCGTCGCAAGCCCATGAAGAGTACTTGGCCGATCGAGCCACTCACTTCGCTGCAGAGGGAGGAGCTTCGCCGCCGGAACATGGATGCACTTCACACTCCTATCATTGGAGAAACCCCCGAGGCTCGTGCCTTAGAAGACGCGCATTTGGCCAACTTGGCTGAGCGCACTCGACTGGAAAATCTCCAGCGAATGCTCGACGAACGAGCGCGACAACGGGTCCCGTCGTCCAGTCGATGTCAACTCTTTCCACAACCGACTCAGGTATACCGAACTCAAATTCAGAATCTAGCAGCTTGAGGACTACCGAGTGGCTGTTCAGATTGGCGGCGGCAACGATGAAGTGGCCATGAAACACCTGCCTCTTATGTTGGAGGGCTCAGCCAGAGCATGGTTGAATCGATTAGCACCCAAAGCATTTACACTTGGGAAGATCTTGCCCGAATGTTTGTCGGGACATTTGAAGGAACTTGCAAGCTGCCAGCAGGGTTGTGAGTTGCGATCGTGTGTGCGTAAGTCGAATGAAACTACGAGGACTACATCCAGAGATGGATCACATTGCATCACACGGTAGAGAATGAATCTGATCATCGAGCGATGCCTGCCTTCAAGGAAGGCGTTAAGAATAGAGAGTTAAGTTTGAAATTTGGCCAGATCGGAGACATGACCCTGAGACGAATGATGGAGATTGCCACCAAGTACGCCAATGGTGAAGAAGAGGATCGGCTCCGGGGTGGCAAGTACAAGTCAGCCGCTAATGAAACCGGGGGAGGGAACTCCAGTCGGAAGTAGAAGCGGAAAGCCGAGCCAGCTGCTCCTGGAGAAGCCTTGGCCGTGACTCCAGGAAAGTTCAAGGGGAAATCCAAGGGACCTTGGAACCCCAAGAAGGTGAAAGACCAAGATGGAAATGATGTATTGGACTTGCCATGTCACATTCACACGAAGAAAGATGAAGAGGGTAAACTCATTTACCCAAAGCATACCACTCGACAGTGTCGGCTCTTGATTCAGCAGTTCCAGGGGAAGCAGCCCAAGGATAAAGAGAAGGATTCAGACAAAGTTGAGGACAAGGAAGATAGTGACGGTGGATACCCCCAGGTCAATTCCACCCTGATGATTTTTGCTGAGGTTGAAAGCAAAAGTAGATTGAAAGTTATCAACCGAGAAGTGAATATGGTCGCTCCGGCGACACCCAGTTATCTGAAATGGTCACAGACCGCCATCACGTTCGACCAGTCTGATCACCCGACACACATAGCCACCCCTAGGAGGCAAGCTTTGGTGGTCGACCCAGTCGTCGAAGGCACTCGACTACCTAAAGTTTTGATGGATGGTGGAAGTGGCCTGAACATACTGTATGCAGAGACGTTGAAAGGGATGGGCATTCCGATGTCCAGACTTAGCACCAGCAACCTGAGCTTCCATGGAGTCATTCCTGGAAAGAAGGCTGAGTCACTCGGCCAAATTGCTCTCGATGAGGTTTTTGGTGATTCCAAGAATTTTCGTAAAGAGAAGTTGACCTTTGAGGTTGTGGATTTCCAGAGCGCTTATCACGCTATTCTGGGAAGGCCGGCGTGTGCATGTTTTATGGCTCGACCATGTTATGTATACCTCAAACTGAAGATGCCAGGCCCCAAAGGTGTGATCACTGTCACTGGCAATCGGAAGAAAGCAGAAGAGTGTTTTCAGAAAGGCTCTAAGATCGCTGATGCTCAGATGGCAGTTGTAGAGCTGCAAGAATACCAGAAAACTGCAGACCCGAGTGATTTGTTGTGAGCCAAGAAGCCCGCCACGGAGTCAGCATTTCAGTCGTACGGTGAGACGAAACCGATTCATATTCACCCGACCGATCCCAATGCTGCTCCGACTCATATCTCAACAACACTCGACTCCAAATAGGAAGAAGCGCTCATCCAGTTCCTCCGTGAGAACTGGGACATCTTCGCATGGAAGCCTACTGACATGCCGGGTGTTCCCAGAGGGCTGGCTGAGCATCGTCTATGAGTCGACTCAAAAGTTAAACCTGTCAAAGAGCATCTTCGACGGTCCGCCGTCCAGAAGAGAAAGGCCATTGGCGAGGAGGTGGCTCGGCTCTTAGCAGCAGAGTTTATCCGAGAGATTTACCACTCCGAGTGGCTTGCCAATGTTGTCATGGTCCCTAAGAAAGACAAATCACTTCGCATGTGCATCGACTTCAAACATATCAATCGGGCCTGCCCGAAAGATCATTTTCCTCTCCCCCGCATCGACCAAATAGTCGACTCAACTGCGGGATGTGAGCGGTTGTCTTTCTTAGACGCCTATTCCAGTTACCATCAGATCCGTTTGTATGGACCCGACGAGATCAAAACAACTTTCATAACTCCATTCGGGTGCTTCTGTTATGTCACCATGCCATTCGGCCTCAAGAATGCCGGAGCCACGTTCATGAGGATGATTCAGAAGTGTTTGCTCACTTAAATCGGTCGAATGTGGAAGCATACATGGATGATATTGTGGTGAAGTCACGGAAAGGTTACGACCTGTCGGTGACCTTGCTGAAACATTTGCCAATCTCGTGGAGGTATGATATCAAGCTTAATCCATCAAAGTGCACATTCGGAGTTCTGGCGGAAAGTTACTCGGTTTTCGTTTCCGAACAAGGAATCGACACCAACCCAGAAAAAGTTGGCACTATACTCCGAATGAAACGCTCTGTGCGTGTGCACAATGTCCGGAAGCTTACTGGATGCTTGGACGCTTTAAGTCGATTCATCTCTCGTCTCGGTAAAAAGGCATTGCCTCTTTACCGACTGATGAAGAAGTCAGACAAGTTCGAGTGGACTCCCGAAGCTGATGCAGCGTTTGCAGAGCTAAAAGCTCTGCTCTCCACCCAGCCGGTGCTTGCTTCCCCAATCAGCAAAGAGCCTTTGCTGATTTACATTGCAGCCACAGGACAAGTCGTCAATACAATACTTACGGTCGAGCGGGAATAAGAAGTAAAAGCCTTCAAAGTTCAGCACCGAGTATATTATCTTTCTGAAGTATTGACCCCACCAAAGCAAAGATACCCTCATTATCAGAAACTTGTTTATGGGATTTATATGATCACGAAGAAGGTTGCTCATTACTTCTCTGACCATTCCATTACGATCGTCGGACGCCCATTGTCGAGATTCTCGCACAATGTAGATGCAACTGGTCAAGTGGCGAAATGGGCGATTGAACTCCTTCCCCTTGATATCAAGTTTGAGGAAAAGAAAGCTATCAAGTCCCAAGCAGTAGCAGATTTCATTGCCGAGTGGATTGAAGAGCAACTGCCGACTCAAGTTCACTCGGAGCACTGGACCATGTTCTTTGATGGTTCCAAGATGTTGAATGGTTCCGGTGCTGGGGTAGTGTTGGCTTCCCCCCGAGGAGATAAGCTCGGATATGTGGTCCAGATTCACTTTGATTCTTCCAACAATGAAGCAGAATACGAAGCACTGTTGTATGGGTTGCGTATGGCCATTTCACTCGGTGTCCGTCACCTCATGGTCTATGGCGACTCAGATCTAGTGGTTAATCAAGTGATGAAGGAGTGGGACGTCAGAAGTCCAGCCATTACTGGTTATTGCAATGCAGTGAGGAAGCTAGAGAAGAAGTTCAAGGGGTTAGAGCTTCATCATGTACCCCGATTGAAAAATCAAACTGCTGATGATCTGGCGAAAATAGGGTCCAAGAGGGAAGCCATTCCCAGTGATGTGTTTTTGGAGCACATCCACACACCGTCAGTTTAAGAGTATCCTTTCACCGAAGAAGCCCCGCAACCAAAAAGTGCCACTGATCCGACTGAAGTTGAGGTCCCAGCTGTGGTCGACCTAATCATGGAAGTCATGGTCATCACTCCCGATTGGACAGTGCCGTACATCGCGTATATCCTAAGGAAAGAGCTCCCGAAGAACGAAGAAGAGGCTCGACAGATCGTCCGCCAATCCAAGGCCTTTACTCTGATCAAGGGACAGTTGTACAGAGAAAGCGCGACTGGAGTTAGCCAGAAATGCATAACACCAGAAGAAGGTCAGATAATTCTTGACGATATCTACTTGGGGACCTGTGGTCATCATGCGTCCCCTCGAACCATTGTGGCTAAAGCATACCGAGCGGGATTTTACTGTCCAAAGGCAAATGAAATGGCAAAGGAAATAGTCGACAAATGTGAAGGATGTCAGTTCTATTCCAATATATCACACAAACCAGCCTTAGCCTTGAAGACCATTTCACTCGTCTGGCCCTTCACTGTTTGGGGATTGGATATGATTGGACCACTCAGGACTGGCAGGAGCGGCTTCACTCACTTGCTAGTGGCAGTCAACAAGTTTACTAAGTGGATCGAAGCTAAGCCTATCAAGAATCTCGATGCGTGCACTGCTATCAGTAACATCATAGAGATGATATTCAGATATTGAGTTCCTCAAAGCATCATCAATGACAATGGGTCAAACTTTGATTCCGACAAATTCAAAGCCTTTTGCGCCTCTCAAGGCACGCGAGTCGACTATGCTTCGGTTGCTCACCCCCAGTCGAATGGACAAGCAGAACGTGCAAACGGTCTAATTCTCAAAGGATTGAAACCCCGGCTGATGCGTGATATCAAGCATGCAGCAGGAGCATGGGTCGACGAACTTCCATCAGTTCTTTGGGGATTGAGGACCACTCCTAATCGGTCGACTGGGAGAACCCCATTCTTTCTGGTCTATGGAGCTGAAGCAGTTCCGCCGAGTGACCTGCTTCACAATGCACCTCGAGTCGAACTCTACTCTGAAGATGAAGCGGAACAAGCCCGGAAAGATGCAGTCGACCTCCTAGAAGAGGAGAGAGAGATGGCTCTGATCCTCTTGACCATCTATCAGCAGGACTTGCATCAATTACATGCAAGGAATGTGAAGAGCCGAACCTTCCAAGAAGGAGACTTGGTCCTCCGGGTTGATCAACAGAAACCACACAAGCTCGCTCCCACTTGGGAAGGTCCCTTCACCGTCACCAGAGTTCTCCACAATGGAGCATACTATCTTTACAACGTCGATCGCCAGATTGATGAGCCTCGAGCTTGGAATGCGGAGCTGCTCCGCCCCTTTTATACTTAAGTACTCACTCGAATGAGATGTAATAAAAGTACCTCTGTAGTTTGTTTATCAAAGACAAGAATGTTATAATTTTCCCAGTGATTGTTATTACTTTTTGTTTACATGAGAAATTTCCCCCCAGTGGGTGGCTTAGCTGCGAACCCGTTTCGCCTAAGTTTGTAAAAAAATCCCTGCCGAGTGGTGAGCCAGCCTCCCACTCGGGGGCTTAGCTGCGAATCCGTTTCGCCTAAGTACTTAAAAATCCTACCGAGTGGTGAACCAACCACCCACTCGGGGGCTTAGATGCAGTCCAGTACTCGCCTAAGTATCTGAAAAACCTACCGAGTGGAGAGTGAACCTCCCACTCGGGGGCTTAGCTGCAGTCTGGTACTCGCCTAAGTGTTTAAAATCCTACCGAGTGGTGAGCCAGCCTCCCACTCGGGGGCTTAGCTGCAGTCCAAGTACTCACCTAAGTGTTTAAATTCCTACTGAGTGGTGAGCCAGCCTCCCACTCGGGGGCTTAGCTGCAGTCCAAGTACTCGCCTAAGTATTTAATACAATGTGCGCTTTGCAAGGACGATGAGGTACATGTTGACTGTTGCCTTCCCCCAGAGCTACGACACAAAAAATCCTACCGAGTGGAGAGCAAACCTCCCACTCGGGGGCTTAGCAGCAGTCCAGCACTTGCCTAAGTTTGAAAGATCCTACCGAGTGGAGAGCAAACCTCCCACTCGGGAGCTTAGCAGCAGTCCAGCACTCGCCTAAGAATCTGAAAATCCTACCGAGTGGAGAGCAAACCTCCCACTCGGGGGCTTAGCAGCAGTCCAGCACTCGCCTAAGAATCTGAAAATCCTACCGAGTGGAGAGCGAACCTCCCACTCGGGGGCTTAGCTGCAGTCGAGTACTCGCCTAAGTATCTGAAAATCCTACCGAGTGGACAGCGAACCTCCCACTCGGGGGCTTAGCTGCAATCCAGTACTCGCCTAAGTATCTGAAAATCCTACCGAGTGGAGAGCAACCCTCCCATTCGGAGGCTTAGCTGCAGTCCAGTACTCGCCTAAGTATGAAATCCATTCTGATCCGCAAGGACGACGAGGTGCAGGTCGACTGTTACCTTCTCCTTCGGAGCTGCGCCACAAGTACAACGTGTGTTCCATTCCGATCCGCAAGGACGACGAGGTGCAGGTCGACTGCTACCTTCTCCTTCGGAGCTGCGCCACAAGTAGCACGTGCGCTCCATTCCAATCCGCAAGGACGACGAGGTGCAGGTCGACTGCTACTTTCTCCCTCGGAGCTGCGCCACAAGTACAACATGCGCTCCATTCCGATCCGCAAGGACGACGAGGCGCAGGTCGACTGTTACCTTCTCCTTCGGAGCTGCGCCACAAGTACAATCTGTGCTCCATCCCTACCCGCAAAAACAATGAAGTGCAGGTCGACTGGATTTTTCACCTCAGAGCTGCATCTCAAGCACTGAAGTATATTCCGAGTGAAGAACAAAGTTCGCTCGAAGGCAAATGAAAGCATATTCGATGATAGGCCAAGTTCAGATAACATCCTGCGGATTCAGAAGTACTCAGGCGTCAAGCCTGTTAAAGTTTATCGGTTAGAAGACCACTCGACATTCCAAGGCAAATTTAAGACGAAGCATAGAAGTTTTTTACTCCTTAGGTGGAGGACTGGAAGGCGCGACAAACTGGTCCAGGTCAATCCCGTCAGCAATCCGGGTGGCAGCAGCAATGAAAGTCTCCATGAAAGATTGGAAGTCGTACTTCTTGGTATTGGCAACTTTGATGGACGCGAGCTTTTCCTCTCGCGCCTCCTTGCAGTGAACGCGGACCAGGGACAGAGCAACATCGGCACCACACCTGGCAGAAGACTTTTTCTATTCCTGCACTCCACTTGGAACGTCATTCAGTCGAGTCATTCAAGACTCGAGATCATTTTGAAGCGTCTCGCCTGACCAGAGTGTCGAGTCTATTCGCGACACCGCAACCTTCAGTCGAGCGAGGTAGTCCACCACACCAGCAACACGAGACTCCAGTCAGAGCACGTTCATAGCGGCTTCATCCTTCACAGGAGAATTAATGGGGTACAGGCTTGTCTCCACTTGACCAGTCTCTTCCTCGAAGTTCGGCGAGTGCACTCATAAGCGCAACTCGAGTTCAAGCTGATGGTTCTATGATGAGTCGGGGATAACAAGTCAGTCGGTTAGGAGGGATTACCTTCAAGCATGAGGAATAACTTCTTGGCGAGCCCTCCCAGATAAGCCTCCAGATCGTTCCTCTTCCCGCCATTTGCGGCCTTGTCACTCGTAGCTATCTTGTCATTCTTCAGTCGGCCAACCTCCTTGTTGGCCGCGTCGAGAGCAGCTTTCAGATTGGCGTTCTCTTCTTCAAGTTTACCGACTGAAGACGGCTTTTCTTCCGCGAGCTTTGTTTCGTCGAAAGCCGCTTTCTGCGCCTCTGCAAGGTCATGGTCCTTTTCCTTCAGACCCTCCTCCATTTTATCTACAAAATGACAATGAGATCAGAATTAGGAATGGGAGGAAAGACAAAGACAGTCTTCAAGTTCTCACCAGCCATACCTTTTGCTTCGTCTCTCGCCTTCCGCAAGTTCTCCTGAGCAAGCTTCAAGTCAAGGTTGAGCTGGATCTCTTTGTTTTCCAATTCAGTATAGCGAGACACAAGCTCGCAGGATTTCTATGAAGAGTCAATTGACAGACATCAAAGATAGGTTGCTTCCGAGTGACTAAGAAAAATCATTGCATTTCTAAGACTACAGCCGAATCAAAATATTTGACGGTAGTCTCGGGGACTACACCCAGTGGGTGCACTCAGCGTTCCCCCACTGGTTCTACCGACTCGGTTCGATCTGTCGACCGAAAGAGACAAAAAAGTTATGATCCTAAACCATAGCTAACTGTCAGCAGTCAGCCTCGGTATCATCATGATCTAAAAAAAGGGAGTTCTTCAGACTACGATCGACTGCCAGCAGTCCACCATAGTCTCGGGGACTACACCAAGTGGGTGCACTCAGCATGCCCCCACCGGTTTCAAGATTCCATTCGACATGGTCCGACCAGACTGAGTGAAGAAGTTAGCAAAGAAATTCAAAGTATGAAGACTACGGCCGATTGCCAGCGGTTCACCATAGTCTCGGGGAAATTCAATCGACACACCCAGTGGGTGTACAGATACGAAGATCTTCAGAAAGAAGAGTTTTCAGGTAGCATATCCTAACAGAACAAGTGGTGACCAACTAACACGGGCGTTGCTCTGAAGAGTGAGGCTGGCATCATAGGCCGCTGGCTGGCCTCCGGACCACCTTCACTTGCTCCATCATGATCCCCGCTTTGGCGTATTGCTTCCTTAGCAGCACCCACTTGGTCCTCTGGGGCGTGGTGTGTGGCGAAAAGGAAAACGGATCAGCGATCGACGATGAAGGCCGGATACTGCCACACACAAATGAAGACACAGAAGTCCGAGTGATGTTGCCACCCTCATGAACCAGCGTCTCAGGCACTGATACAACCTGAACAGTCTTGCCAGCAGGCGCCTTTTTATTCCTCCTCCGCCTCAGCGGCGCCTCATTGTCATCATCAGGGAGATCAATGACATGAGGAGGGACTACAAGAAAGATTCAAAGTTAAAAACGGAAATCCAATCGACCAAAAGCGAAACTACATCGATCATACCAAGGTTAGAGGTAGTAGCATCTTCCATTTCCTGGTTTTCGTTCCTGGCAGAGGTCTCGTAGGTAGCGGCGCTGCAGATTTCAGAAATCAGTTGATCAGTCAACAAGTCGACCAAAAGTATGTCCATGCTAAACAAGAAAACACAAGTTTTACTGTACCCGGAAATGGTTGGAATGGCCATCCTCATCTTGGGAAAAGCCTTCGTCGGCTTTGATGGCATCGCTCGGGGTTGCTTCGGCGCTTTTTCAGTCAGCGCCGGAGAGGTCGTCCGAGGGCGTTTCGTCGACTACCCGACAGGCGTGATAGCCTTGCCACGCTCAACCGCGGGGTCATGGTTGACCTTGGATCGCCTTTCCATGCGAGGAGGGTCGACTTCTTCCTCCTCTTCCTCCTCCTCCTCTTCGCCGGAGCTGTTGTAGTCTTCGTCCTCCTCACCATCAGATTGCCATTCCTCCTGGCTTTCACCTCCGCTCCCTTCCTTCTCCTCGACTGGTTCTTACGCCCCGTTGGGCATTGAGTACATCTGAGTAGTGGCCTGGAAGACAACAAACAAGACAAAAGTCAATTGACCAATTTTAAGAAAACAAGATGGAGAAAGCGGGATCGCAGTCAAAGATGCAGGAATGGACCTTGTCTACTTCGTATGACTGGTCGAGTGGAGGGATCCTCCTGGCTCCTCGAGGGTTGTCCTTGTTTCCTGTGATGCCCGCAAGACACCTTTCCAACATGGCATCCTCGACCTCCTCCTGGTGGATCCGAGTGGTGTCCTCAGTGCCAGAGTACAACCACATCGGATGGTCTCGGGCTTGAAGCGGCTGGATGCGTCGTCGAAGGAAGACCTCCAAGAGATCCATGCCAGTCACCCCGTCTCGGATGAGCTGGACAACACGTTCGACCAACACCTTCTCCTGTGCCTTCTCTTCCAGGATCACCTTCAAAGAAGATGGCTTGCTCACTCGGTCCATGAAAAAACGAGGGAGTCCAGTCGACTGCCCTGGCGTTGGCTGGTCCTTGCAGTAGAACCAAGTCGACTGCCGTCCACGGACTAACTCGGGTAAGATCATGGCCGGAAAAGAATTTTTTCCTCTCATTTGAACCCCAAGACCCCCACACATCTGAATCACTTGAGTTCTGTCGTCACTCGGATTGGCCTTTTTCATCGTCTGGGAACGACAAGTGAAAATGTGCTTGAAAAGACCCCAATGAGGCCGGCAACCCAAGAAATTCTCGCACAAAGACACGAAAGCAGCGAGATATACGATGGAGTTGGGAGTGAAGTGGTGAAGTTGTGCCCCAAAGAAGTTTAGAAATCCCCGAAAGAAAGGGTGAGGTGGCAGAGAAAACCCGCGGTCGACATGGTTGGCCAAGAGAACACACTCACCCTCCTGAGGTTGCGGCTCCGACTCCTTCCCCGGGAGCTGTGCTGATCCATGGGAGATCCGTCCCTCATTGGCCATATCGTCGAGATCCTTCTGATGGATCGTCGAGCGGATCCAGTCGCCCTAGATCCAGCCCTGCGGCAAGCCGGCCCTCGACGAAGATCCGCCCTGACTGGTCGCCCTTCCCTTCGCCTTCGCCGTCACCTTCTTCGCCTGCTCCAAAGCCGTCGTCTTTTCTTTCACCATTGTCGCCGGCGAAACACGCACAGAGCAGCAGCACTGAGGTGGAACCGCACGCAGCGGATGAATCTGGGGAAGGGAGGAGGAAAGGGGAGCGCACTGTTCAAAAACCACCATCCGGGGCCCTATATGAGGTTGCTTCCGAGTGACTGACTGGTGGGCCCGGGCGATCCTGTCAAATCCCGCAACAGTCACCGTGTGATACGTGGAGAAAAATGTGGTGCGGAGATCGAGGCATCCCTGCCTTATCCCATCCGATTACTGCGGCTTCCTCCGCCCCGCTCACTTCCCGAAATTCGAATCCCGCTAAATTCGCGCGCCACAGAGTAAATCGTCAGACAGAAGATTTCCTCCGTCCTGTCATTCGGAGTTCTCCAAGTACGAAAAATACACTCGACGGATGCAAAGAATGGATCAAGGCGACTGAAAAAGAAGTTGAAGCCGTCACTTAAGCTCGTTTATCCAGAACAAGACGTGCTCATCGCACGAAAAGTGGGTCGGAAGAGTTCTCAACTCCTTCCCCACTCAAACCTCGATCCATTCGGGGGCTACTGATGAAGCCATGTACCTAGGGTAGGGTCATGGACCTTTCCAAGATACCCTCCCCAAGGACATCTCTTGAAGAAACCACCATTCAGTCGACCTGGACGGATTCCACTCGACGGACCTAGAGACACTCGACCATGAAGCCAACCCCTCGACCACCGGGAGATCTACACTGATCTGCCTGAAAACGGTCGGTCATTAAGTGGCTTTATGGTCATCATAGCACTTTATGTGGGACGTTACCAGTAACTCCCTATCTTAATGTACCTTAATCCCTGCATAACTGAGGGCTGGAGGGGTCTGGTGAACTCTATATAAGCCACCCCCCTCCTCAGTGTAAAGGGTTCGCACCCCTGTAACTCATACGCACATAATACAGTCGACCACCTCCGGGCTCCGAGATGTAGGGATGTTACTTCCTCCGAGAAGGGCCTGAACTCATAAACATCTTGCGTATACAACTAGTCCATAGCTAGGATCTTGCCTCTCCATTCCTACCCCCCATTCTACTGACATACATAGAACCACGACAGGAGGCGTCCACTACAAAGATGCTCGAGGCGTCAGCGGCGTTGCTGCAGAAAGCGGGAGATACGATAGGCCATCAGGGGAGCTGGCTGGAGTGCGAGCGAGCCGATCGTGATGAGGTCCAGGATCGTGAACCAAGTTGCCACGCACGTGTTGCAGCTGCGCGATGCCTACCGTCGTGCCAGCGCGACGATGTCGGCCGTCAGGCTAAACCCGTTCGACCACCCGGTCGACTTCAACGAGCTGCGGCTTCCTGACCTGGTCTCCTTCTTCACCTATATCTTCGAGGAGATGAGCCGTCTCCGCGCGATGGTTTGGGATGAGCTAGACAAGGAGGGGTTGCTGGCTGCCGTCGCCATTGCCGGGCGAATCCTTTCAGGGCTCCGTCACCGGAATCCATTCGTGCGATTGGACGCCGTCTTTGACGAGCTGGCTCCCGTCGACCGGGAGCGGGCTCTGCTGGCGGTTGCACCCTGCATCACCTACGTCGTGCGTCTCGAGAAGCAGAGGGACTTCGGTGGTGTTTAGGCGCCCTCTGCATGGGCATGTCCATGTCTCGGCGCAACATGACCGTTGGATCAAACTCAGATGATGCAGATCAGTCACTGTAGCACAAAGCGTGTGGGTGTGTTTGGTTGCATTCTCATCTCAATACAGTTGTTTCCTCTTCGTGTATTTTTGTCAACCTACTAGTGTGGACTCCTACACCCTTCATGCACTCTGCCAAACACCCAAAAGTGGGTCGAGAAGGGAACTTTTGCTCCCATCTCGTGCACCCTTCATACACCCTGCCTAGCACTATTCGTGCTTCATATGGTTCATGTTTCATGGAGTATTGTAGCACCGTACTCTCCGTGCACTGTGTACCTAGTTCTGTTAACATTGATCTCACCGTTCATTCTCGACCGAACAGTCAAAAAAGTGGTACTATGTTACATATAGGAGTAGTTGACATGCGCACAACATCATTTGTTATCGTCATATCTTACTACACTAGCAACAAGATTATGTAGTACTGACATATGAACCACTGCACATGCCTAGTAGTTCAAGTGGCTGCCGTGTTTCGCACTCCTCCGTCGTAAGAGTGGAAACGCTTGCTGTAATCATTTTTTCTTCAGAATGAAAAACAGTGGACACGCTCTACCGTGCAGATCCTCCTCTAGCCACGCACTAAATTACTCACTTTCGCCGACGTGTGGGACATCCATTACCTGGGTCCACCAGCCTTGCACTAAATTACTCCGTAGTAGAGTGACGGTAGACTACCCCGATCGAACCGCCGCAATAATGCCAAATGAGACGTCAAATCACAAAACCCTCTCCTTTCCAGCAGTAAGTTGGACGGATGAAGCAACCATCATTTCACTCTTCTCTCTCAGCTTCCTGTCTTGAAGAAAACCCCCACTCGCTTCGCTTCTCCCTCATCTCGTTTCTCCTTTCACTCTTCTCTCTCAGCTTCCTCTCTTGGATGGACGCCTTGAGCACCGGCCGACGTGATGTCTATGGCTCGTGCCAAAACCGTCAAGGCTCATGGTGCGAAGAAGCACAAGCACCCGCCGAGACTACCGCAGACAAGCTCAAAGCCATCGCCTGCCTAAGCCCCCTCTCCGAGATCCCCATTAAGCAAGTCCAGGTAATGTCTCTTGTTGATGATCTTTTTCTCGATCTTGATCGTGTTTTTCATCTAACACGCAGTACTAGTACTAGTAGTACAACTTTCTGGGTGATCTTGCATGTGATTTTAGTGTGCCAAATGATGGTTCTAAATTCCTCTTTTGACCAAAATATGCGAGAGGTTGACACTGATTTCTTATAGATTACTTTCAACTACTCCCTCTGTCTCAAATTTCTTGTCTTAGATTTGTCTAGATACGGATGTATCTAATACTAAAATGTGACTTGATACATCTGTATCTAGACGAATATAAGACAAGAATTTTGGGACGGAGGGAGTACTTTATGAACATCAATGCTACCTTTTAATATCAAAAATCATCTTATATTTCTGAACGGAGGTAGTAATAAAATATGGTTTCTATTTGAATTAGAACCAGGTCCGTGGTGGAGATGAAGTTCTCGAAGTCATGTCGTGTGAACTAGAAGACCTGATGATGAGTTCTACTGCTGAACTATCCAGCTGCTATGTCCTTGTCGCCACGTGTCCTGAACTAGTGTTTTCCTGTAGCATTTTTGTCAGGCGTGTTCTCGAGGCTCTACTTGACCAAAAGAATTTCCTGGATGTGCCTTCAATTATGAAGGGTGTGGTTCTTGTAAAGCTTCCCAACAAATCTGATGCGGCATGTCTTCATCATCATGTTTATGAGTGGAAAGAACACTCTGTTAGGTTCTCCAAGGTTGACAATATGGTGATGGTTCACGTAGACATCTCACACGAAGTCCATGGCCTAGTCAGTTATGCGGGTTTCATCCCATAGGTCGGTGAAGAGAAATAGTCTGCAGAGTTTAGTTAGTGCAACTTTGCTTGTCTGTAGTAAGTACTATTGTTCAGTACTTGATTTGTGTTTGTGAACCCTGCATTGTTTATTAGTACTGCCGCTTTTGGTGTGTTGTCAGTCCTGAGAACGGTCTATGTTAATGTCTGCCCACTCAATTCAGTTTGTATATTTTGAAGTATCCATATCATATTTTTTGTGAGGACGGTTTATCAATTATGGTTACAGTCCAATATCTGTATGCATTGCAGGGTTTATCGCACCTACCAGGATTTCCAGTCCTGTAAGTGCATCTAGTGCCCCTTAGTGATTTTGGTGTATTGAAGACTTATAGGTTAAGGGACCAATGTGTTTATGAGTGTACACAGGTCTATAAGTCTATGAGGATTTTGATATTCTGAGAAAAGTCGACCCCTAAAAATGAAGTTCTTCAACTGAAGACTTTGATATTCTGAAGACTTTCTGAAGACTTTGGAAGTGAAGAAATTGGTGTGACCTTGAAGACTTGGTAATCATTTGAGTAACATGAAGCGAGAAGACTTTTGTTTTCGTAGTTTCGTTTTCTCTTTCTGGAATCATAGGAAACACCGTACTATTAAAGGGGGTCGAGGAAATACTAAGGAAAAATTTCCATGTGATGCTCAACTCAAAATCCTACACCTACCAATCCCTTCGAGTGAAGCCTTTGGAAATCTCATATAGTTCAGTCAATTTCTTGATGTGAGACGAAGTTCTTCCGGTCGCCGAGGAATTTCTTCCGATTCAGGATTTAGGAATTCGCCAAATGGATTGCCTACACAAAGGGGGAACATGTAGTCCCGAGGAATTTGAGAGTCAAATTTCCGACTTCTGTGTTATGCGCGCCAAATTGGCCCCAAAATATCTTATCCACCTAACGGTCATATCATTGAAGGGCATTTATGTCTTATCATGTCGGGTTGCTCCCTAGGCTATAAATAGCCGCCCCTACAACCACTAGCTGGTTGGCTGCTCTGAGAGAACTTGACACTTGTCAGTTGAGAGCAACCCATCCTCCGAGGACTTTCAAATGAAAATCATCGAGTCAGGAAAAACCCCAAACCCAACACCTACAAACCCAAAGTGATTGAGCATCACTGAAGAGATTGATCATGTGTGGATTCGACGCTTGTTACCTTTGAAGATTGTGCTTCTTCCAGACGGTTAGGCGTCATGGTCTAGAGCATCCAAGAGGAATTGTGGATCACCGAGTGACCAAGTCTGTGAAGGTTTGGAAGTCGCCTGAAGACTTACCATGAGTGATTGGACGAGGTCTGTGTGACCTTAGTTCAAGGAGAATACGGTGAGGACTTGGTGTCCTGAGCAGCGTGCTTTCGGTATTTGGGTGTCCGGACTGTGTGTCCTCGAGTTTAAATACTCGGCCGCTCCAACCGACGCATAACCGAGACAGCGGCTTGGAACTGGTCTACCAAATCATTGTCTTCACCAACCTTACTGGTTCTATTTCCTCAACTCTTTCATTTCCTCATAACTATGTTGAGTGTTTGTTCATATCTGTGCTTGAAGACTTTGGTCAAGACTTTCTCAATTTCCTCAGTTCAATTTCTTCAGTCTGTTTGTCTTCATCTTGTGTTATCCTGTGATTACGCTTTCTGTACTCTGTGCTTGTCTTCCTTTCATCATGATGACCATGCTTGTATTTTGTTATGCATACTTCTGAGTACTTATTCCGTTGCAAGTAGTTCTTCGCTAAGGAATTTCCTCACCGGCAAATTCCTCAGTGAAGAATTCATAAAAATCGCCTATTCACCCCCCTCTAGTCGATATAACGCACTTTCAATTGGTACCAGAGCAAGGTACTCCCTTGTTCTGTGTGATTTTGGTTTAACCACCGAGTTTTAGTTACGTCGACCGCAGTATGATCAAGGTCTCGGCTGGGTGTCTTACCTTTGATGGAGCGGACTATCCCTCTTTGGAAGAACAAGATGCGAATGCATCTTGAGGCAATTGACAATGATCTCTGGTATGTTGTGGAAAATGGTGTTCCCTCTGTCTCACCCTCACTGAACGCTATCGATGTGAAGAGATTCAAGCAACTCGATTCTCAAGCGAAGAATATCATATGTGGCCATCTGAGCAAAGGACAGTATGGAAGAATGAGTGCTTTGGAAACTGCTAAGCTCATCTGGGACAAGTTGTCCAAAGTAAATGAAGGAGTCTCAACTCAGCGTGACTCTCGAGTTGATGTTCTTCACAATCTCTTCAACCGCTTCAAAAGACTCGACAATGAAATTTTTTAAAAAACCTTAGATCGCCTCACTGACATCTCAAATGAGCTTCAAGCGCTTGGTGCCACTGACATCACCGACCATGAGGTGGTGAAGAAATTGTTGAGATCGCTTGATTCCTCATTTGATACTCCGCACTGATGATACAAGAACATGCTGACTACAAGTCACTTGATCCAGCTGATATCCTCAAGAGGCTAAATACTCATGAGTTCCAGCTTGCTGAAAAGAGAGATCACTATGGTTCTAGCTATGGAAAATCATGTGCCCTGAAGGCCAAGGCTGTATCTGAATATGATTGTGAAGACTCTGGTAGTAGCCTTGGTGATCCTGAAGAATTGAGCCAGGAGCTAGCACTGCTCGTGAATAAATTCCAGAAGTTCTCAAGACGTGGTCGCTTTGGGAAATCCTCAGGGAGCAGTGATTCCTCATCCAGTGACTATAAGAGAAGACTTTGCCACAAATGCAAGAAACCTGGTCACTATATTCAAGATTGTCCTCGATTGGGAAAAGGAATTAAAGAAGAAGAAATACAAGGATTACAGTTACGATGGCGCTAAGAAGAAGAAGAAATCGTCAAAATCTTCTTCATCAAAATCCTCAAAGTCTTCATCTCACAAGAAGAGCAGCTCCAAGAAGGCTCGGGCATTCATTGGCAAGGAAATGGACTCTGACGCTGAATCTGAGGAACATGAGGAAGAGGAGGCATCAGAGGAGTCCGAGTCTGGTGTGGCGAGTCTGGCTCTCGCTACTGCATTCGTCGGCAAGTCCATCTTCAACTTTGAAGAAAATGACCTCACCGACAAAGCTGATGAAGATAGTGATGACTACACTCCCACCTATTGCTTCATGGCAAAGGGTGCCAAGGTACTCAAATATACCTCCTCTGAATCTAGTAAAATGAATCGATGAAGATCTCAAGCCCAGCTACTCTAAACTTGCTAAGATTGTCAAAACAACAAAGGGCTTTTGAAAAGGTTCAAAACATGCTAGATAAAAGTGATGATATGTTGGGTGAAGAAATGGATCGCACTAAAGCCCTGACTGAAAATCTTCAGAGACTTTAGTCTAGGTTTGACAACCTTCAAGGTCATCATAACACTCTCTTGTCAGATCGTGAGAAGCTTTCTTTTGTATTTCTTCAAAGAAAGCAAAATCTTGAGAAGCTAAGAGTGAGTTATGAAGATCTTCAGAAGGAGCATGATTCATTACTTGCTCAATAAATCAGCGCTTCTTAGGAAGAATTTGTTCCTTCATGCTTAAAGTGCATTGAACGTGAATCTGCTAATTCTTCACCTGAATGTTCAAATGCTTCAACTGTTACAAATTCTTCATCTGCCCCTGCTTTCACTAATTCCTCATATGAGGACATTGCTAGTATCACTGACGATGCAGGGCCGAAGGAATTGTACATGACAGGCATGTACAAAAGCCTCAAAGGGCATCAGACTCTTTGTGATGTGCTTAAAAAGCAGATCCTCAACAGAAACCCTAGGAAAGAGGGTATTGCCTTTGAGAGGAAAATAAATGCTGATGGAACATATTGGAAGCCTGAGCAGTACCCCAAAACCTCATGGGTTGCTTCAAAGGGTCCTCCAGTTGATCCATCTAACTTATCTAGCTTTACATGTGAATCTCCTCATTCTTCTGATGAGTCATTTGACTCCAACTATAAACTGTTTAAAAATCAGAATGGTGAAGTATTTGCTAGATATGTTGGCACTAACTGCAGGAACGGTTCTCCAATGAAGAAAATCTGGGTTCCCAAGAAGTTCCTTGAAAGTCTTCAGGTGAATGTCCTCATGACACCACCTGTGAAGAATAGGAACCCCGGGTCAAACTATTCATATGGACCAAATTCTTCATATGGATCCAATTCCTCATAAGGACCAAAGTCCTCACGTGGATCAAATTCCTCAAAAGTATCAAAGTCCTCATATGATTATCATTGTGCTAACAACTCTATTTCGCAGGGTAGAGCTAAGGGCTATGAATATGTGCATTATTCTTCAAACCAATATGTTCATAAGTCCTCGAAGAATTTCTCTTCTTATTCATATGATTACCCTAACCCCTCTTATGTGAAAGCGAAATGGATTGGCCTCTATGCCACCATTCTCATATGGAGCTCGCAGAGTAATGAACTCTTTGCGACCCCTTGAGATGTGGGTGGTGAATAAAAGAACTAATTTCCTCTGCGAGGTCAGGTCTCCGGGCGTGCTCTAACGTCTGAAGAATTTCTTTGAGGACTTGACAACATTGCTGAAAGGGCCTTGAGGCTAATCATGAAGAAATGAACTTTCATTTCACACGTCCTCATCTTGCTATATCTGTTTCTTTGCTTGATGAAATTCATCTGATGAAATTGATATCATATTCTTCACAAATGAAGTATATGAGATCGTAAGTTGCACTAATTCATCTGCAGGATGATCAACCCAAAGCCAATGAGTGGGTCCTCGATAGTGGATGTACAAATCACATGACTGGTGACAAGAACCTATTGATGGATGCTCCCTTATCACCATCACATCTGAAGCATATCATCTTTGCTGACAAAGGCAAAAGTCAGGTATTGGGTCTTGGTAAGGTTGCGATCTCTAAGGACATACACATGGACAAAGTCATGCTTGTTGAGTCCTTAGGATATAACCTCATGTCAGTCTCAATGCTTTGTGATCTTGATATGGTTGTTGTCTTTGGCAAGTATCGTTGTGTTGTGATTATGGAAGTCGACAATTCCAAAGTCTTGAAGGCTTTAGGAGAGGAGACTTGTATATTGTTGATTTCTCTCTGGGACCACAACCAGCCGTGTGCCTACTTGCAAAAGCTTGGAAAGGCTGGCTATGGCATCGATGACTTGGTCACGCAGGCATAAGGAATTTGCACACACTTGCGAAGAAGAAGCATGTCATTGGCATTGAGAATGTCAAATTCCTCAAGGATCACTTGTGTGGAGCCTGTGAAGCTAGAAAAATGACCAAGGCCAAGCATCCAGCGAAGACTATCATGACCACTACTCGTCCATTCAAATTGCTTCACATGGACCTCTTTGGTCCTAATCATTACTCAACAGTCACTTATGATGCATCTCTATATGGCTTTGTTATTGTTGATGATTACTCTCGTTACACATGGGTACACATTGTCACTTACAAACATGAAGTGTAGGAAGTCATCAAACAATTTTCCTCGAGGGCTTCAACCAACTTTGGTGTGAAGACCAGGCACATCAGGAGTGACAATGGAACCGAGTTCAAGAACTCTGGCCTTGATGACTATCTTGATGAACTTGGTATTACTCATGAGTTATCTGCTCCCTACACTCCTCAGCAAAATGGCGTCGTGGAGCACAAGAACAGAACTCTTGTTGAGATGGCTCGCACTATGCTTGATGAATACAAAACGCCTTTGTCGCTTTTTGGATTGATGCAATTGATACCGCGTGCCACATCATCAACGAAGTATATCTTCACAAATTCTTCAAGAAGACTGCCTATGAACTCCTCACTGACAAGAAACCCAATGTGAGTTATTTCAAAGTCTTCGGTGCTAAATGCTAGATTAGAGTTCCTCATCACAATGCTAAATTTGCATCGAAAGCACATGAAGGTTTTATGCTTGGTTACGGAAAGGACTCGCACACCAACAGAGTCTTCCACAATGTTCTTTACAAGGTTTTTGAAACTGTAGATGTGCGGTTCGATGAAACTAATGGCTCGCAAAGAGAGCACCTACCTTCTGTGATAGATGAACCAGCACCTGAGGAATCTATCAAGTTCAAGGCAACTGAGGATGTAATTCCCTCTTGAAGAATCTGTGAAGAATTCATTCCGTAACGCCAAGAACGTCGATGATGCACCTGAAGATAATGCTGAAGAAAATGGTCTTTGAAGAAAATGCTGATCAAATCCCTCGATGACAACCAGCTCATCCTCGCGTTGCAAAAGAAGTGCAAGTTGACAAGATCATCGACGACATTGAAGCACCAGGTCCTCTCACACGCTCAAAAGCTTCACATTTATCTCACTTTTGTGGGCACTATGCTTTTGTCTCTATCACAGAGCCCACTAAGGTAGATGAAGCATTTCTGGAGCCTGAGTGGATTCAGGCCATGCAAGAAGAATTACATCAGTTCGAGCTCAACAACGTCTGGGAATTGGTCAAACGTCCAGATCCTCGCAAGCATAATATCATTGGCCCAAAGTGGATCTACAACAAGCAAGATGAAAATGGCCTTGTGGTGAGGAATAAAGCACGACTTGTAGCTCAAGGCTACACACAGGTTGAAGGAATTGATTTCGATGAAACTTTTGCACCTGTTGCTAGACTTGAGGCTATTCGCATATTACTTGCTTATGCTAACCATCATAATATCACTTTATATCAAATGGATGTGAAAAGTGCATTCCTCAATGGTAAGCTAGAGGAAGAAGTATATGTTGCTCAACCCCAAAGTTTTGAAGATCCAAAGAATCGCGACAAAGTCTTCAGACTCAACAAGGCCCTCTATGGCCTCAAACAGGCCCCACGGGCGTTGTATGATACTTTGAAGGAATTCTTCATGAAGAATGGCTTCACACCCGGTTCACTCGACCCTACTCTCTTTACTAAATATTATGATGGTGAAATTTTTGTGTGCCAAATATACGTTAATGATATTATCTTTGGCTGTACTGACCAATGTTTGAGTGATGAACTTCCCTATATGATGAGTGAAGAATATCAAATGTCTATGACGGGAGAGTTGAAATTCTTCTTAGGTCTTCAAGTTCTTCAACAACACAATGGCATATTCTTATCTCAGGAGAAATACCTCAAGGATGTTCTGAGGAAATTCGGCATGCAAGATTGCAAAGGCGTCAAAATTCCTATGCCCACAAATGGCCATCTATGCACTGATGAAAATGGTATTGACTTTGATCACAAGGTATACCGCTCCATGATTGGTTCTTTATTGTACTTATGTGCATCTAGGCCAGATATAATGCTTAGTGTTTGCATATGTGCCCAATTTCAAGCTACACCGACGGAATCACACCATAAGGTTGTGAAGCATATTCTTCGATATCTAGCTCACACACCAACACTAGGATTATGGTACCCCAAGGGTTCTACTTTTGATCTCATTGGATATTCTGACTTTGACTATGCTGGTGATCGTGTGGACCGCAAGTCAACATCTGGTACTTGTCATTTCCTCTGACGATCTTTGGTCTGTTGGTCCTCGAAGAAAGCAGAATCAGTATCACCGTCTAATCGCAGAAGCTGAGTACATTGCTGCCGGTTCTTGCTTTGTGCTCAATTGCTGTGGATGAAGCAAACTCTCAAGGACTACGACATCAACGTGAAGAATGTGCCTCTCTCTTTGTCACAATGAGAGTGCCATCAAGATTGCTCACAACCCGATTCAGCACTTTCGAAGACAAAGCACATTCAGATTCGTCATCATTTTCTTCGTGATCATGTGTTGAAGGGCGACATCTCCATCGAGCATGTGAAGACTGAAGAACAGCTAGCCGATATCTTCACAAAGCCCTTGGATGAGAAGAGATTTAGCAAGTTGCGGTGTGAGCTAAATATCTTAGAATCTTCGACTGTTCTTTGAAAAGGACACACATCCTGACACTTATGCAAAATTGATGACTTAGATGTGCAACACATGAAGAAACGCGTTTTTCTTCAATCAATGAAGAATAACACTCTAAGTGTGAAGAAATTAATGAAGAATTTGATTCTCAGAACCCTACAACAATTGTACGCGGTGTCTGAAATCATCATTCTTATACGGTGGGTCAGGCCACCACCAAAGTTGAAAATCTTCAATTTGAGTTTTTCCTCAGTTTTGAAATTATTCAGTTTTTAAAATTCTTCAACTTTGCAAAATCTTCACTGTTTCCGTCGTTTTTCTTCATTGGCTATATCTATATGGGTTTATGTCCTCTACAGCATTCACTTATGGCTATTTCTTCAAGTTGCTTTTTCTGCTAAGTGAATGTGATCGGACCCTTCCCCCTCTATGCTATACTCAACCGAAGCTATTCACAAATTCTTCATGTGCGTTCTATTTGAAACTCGTTCAAAATCTTCACTGTGTCCTTGTCCGCTGAAGAAATTGCGAACGGAACTTTTAACTTATCTTATCCAAATTTTCGGCTTAGCCGCTCAAACCGTTCCGCTTCGTACGTTAGACTTATTTATTCACCCACGATCTAACACGATCTCCAGTTTTCAGTACGTGGGTGACACATGTCAAGCGAATGAGAAGGGTCAGGGGCACGTTCGTCCAAAATCTTCGGGCGAACAATTTTTCACTGTGGCTATATATACCCACTCTCCCCTTCCTCACTTCCTTTACTCCGCTCGATCGCTCTCTCTCTCGCTCGAGCTTCTCAAACCCTAGCGCCGCCGCTACTCCATCATCGCCGGTGAGGAAGAGCTTCACTGCCTTGACCTCGTCGCCGTCGTACTCGCGCCGACCGCGGAAATCTTCACTCCGCCGCCGCCGTAGCTGTCTTCCTCCGCCAAGTTAGGGCGTGGGAGATCTGAATCAGCGAACTTCTAATCTACACTTCTCAATTAAATCGTGTTCTTGATTCGGAGTAATTAAAAGTTACTTTTATTACTCACTTTGATTCTCAAACCTTCCTGAAAATCTTCAAAGGTGTTTATTCTTCAAATCTTCACACATATGAACACCTCAAACGAAATACGCTCTTGATTCATTTCTCGAAGCAATGATTTTTCTTCAAGATTCCTCAATTGTGTGGATCTTCGATCTATACAACTCCGGAACCTAAGACAAAGATCACTTTGTGAAATTCTTCAAGGCCTATCTGGTCAAATTCCTCAAACTAGTTCTTTTTGAAAAACCTTCTGAGAACGCATATGACCTCTCCAAATTCCTCGCAACTATACTCTGTTCACAGGTACTCATGTTCGCTGCTGAATCACTAGGTTCTCATCAACTTAACTCATTTGCAGCGTTCCTCGAAGAAAAGTTGCATACTTCTTCAGAGAATTCGATTGTTCAAATTCCTCAGCTGAAGAATATGGCAGAAGGAAAGAAGCCACAGAAAGGACGAAAGAGGCCTGAGGTCATGACTGTTTTTGAGATACCTGAGGACATCTATGCTGACTATTGCACACCTGATGATGCCAAGTTTGGCAAGGAAAATAAAAATCAGCGCAAGGTGCGCATTCAGAGGATTGAAAGGAGATGGGCAAGGGAATGGAGGGAGTACAGGTATGTTACTCCAAATACATGAAGAAATTCATGCTGAATCCTCCATGCCCAAGAGCTCCATTGGCACTTCCAAGTAATGGACCCCACCAGATCAAGCGTGGTGAGGACTTTCCTGAAGAATGGGCCAAGCGCCAAGCCAAGTTGGTGAGACAAGCCAAAGAAGCAGTGAGGAAATTCAATGAAGACTCTGCTACTGCTGCTGCCACTGAGGCCCCTGTCAAGCCCAGAAAATCAATGGCAAAGAAGCCAGCGCACAAGCCAAGTGCTTCACCAATAGTGCCCTCATGGCCAAAATCCTCAGCAATGCCCTCTCGGCCAGAATCTTCAATGCCCTCACGGCCAGTTCCTGATGCTGCTCCTGCTCCTCCCAAATCGTCAGCTCCTCCTCCAAAGTCCTCAGAAGCTCCTCCAAAGTCCTCAGCACCTGTGCATCTGGCCACGTGCCAAAGGACTGCAAGCATCTTTATTGCCTCTGGTGTCTCAGCAAGTTCCTCAGCTGCACCAAATTCTTCATCAGGCCCCACTCTGCTGAAGAAAAAGGCCACTGCTGGACGAGGTCCTCGGCCAAGTCCGAAGAAGAAACAGGTTGCCTTCCAAGTGCCATTTGACGATTAAGGCGATGATGATGAACTTGCGTAAATCATCGAGACCGACAAGTTAGGGCCGCTAGAGCCAAAGGGACACACTGCCCTTTGCTTTTGGATCCAAGGGTGATCCTTGAATACATTGATCTATGGCACAAGGATCCAGAGACACCTATGCCTGATTTTCATTTAACTCCTGGACAAAGTCACATGCTGACCCATTTCATTTTTGAAGAAAAATGGAAATTTGAGAAGGCAAGGCAGATCAAGAAGGCTCAGTTCAGGAAAGAGAAGTTCCTGAGGAAAAACGTTGTCAGAATGACAACTGAGGAACTCCTCAAGATCCAGTCTGAAATCAAAGCCCTCAGTGATGACTTTGATGCCTATTATGCTGATTGGCAAGGAGCCAAAGTCAGATTTGTCAATCTGACAAAGAAGTTCACACATGTTGCAGCCTCAGCCTACTGAAGAACATGCCAGCACCCCTGATGATTTTCAGCCTGCTGAAGACAATGCTAGTTCCAGGGCTGATGACTCCATTCCAGCCGCTGATGAAATTGCCAGGGCATCCACTAGTGGTGCGCCTGAAGAAAGCTGAAGAAGTCGAGCAAGCTGCATCGATTGCGCCTGAGGAAATTCAAACAGATTCCTCAGCTCGTCCTGCGCCTACACCAACTCCTATCCTTCCATCTGCATCAGATGTGAAGAAGACCAAGGCTGCAGAGCGAGCTACAGTGAAGAAAAGGAAAGCATCAGCTGCTTCAAATTCTTCAGCCCCGAAGAAAATGAAGCCTATGACAAGCTCGTTTGAAAATCCAATCGATGCTGTTCCAATTTCCTCCATTCCATCAAAGGACCTTGTTCCTTTTGGTGAAGAATATGAGATCCCAAGCGGATCCGATGAAGAAAATCATTATGCTTCTTCGTCAGAGCAGATTGATGAAGAAATTGAAGTGGATGCAATCCCTTCAACACCAATCATTTCCTCGCCTATGTCTCGGTTCACGGTGAAGAGGCTGGTGTTGAGGAAATTGAAGACAAAGATGTGGATAATGGAAGCACAACACCGGTGATGAGCGATGACTTTTGGGACGATGCATCCAAATTCCCCACTCTTCACCCCAATCCAACAAATTCCTCGATCCCTGCACCAACGGTTCAAATGGGCTCTGAAGAAACTCATCCCACCTCGTCCGTGCATGAAGAAATTCCAGCCACTAGTCTTTGAAGAACACCTGCATCTTGATCCTTTGAACACCACGCATATGAAGAGGAACGAGAAAATCCTCGGCTGAAGAACACGAGATTGCGATTCCTGAGGTAGTGATGCAACTCACTGACACTCCACTTCCAAAGTCAAAGAATCCATTCTCAACGAAGCAAAAGTTCAAGGCTGAAGATTTCTTCGGCGAGCATGTATTATTCACTGACTACAACCCATATGACAGTGCTCGCATAAGGAAGAGGTGTTTCTGGACTGCTAGTCAAGCCAACTTATATTCCTCTGTGCTATTCAACAAAGACAAAGTCTTCGATCATGCACACATTCCTCACATGGAGATGGAATCTCTGCCAGGCTTCGAGCCAGTCCTCAGCGTTCTTCACGATGCTGGATTGCTGAATTTCTGCACTGACATCTGTCATTGGAATGAAGAACTCATTCTTCAATTCAATGCGACGCTGCACATCACCGGAGATTCTGAAGATGTGAACTCATGGGTACTGGACTGGATGACAGAAAATACTCACTACAAGGCACGGGCAACTAAATTGCTTCATGCCCTCCCACTCAGTCCTCTCCTTGATGGTGCTCGTTGCATCTACAGCGAACCTGAGCTTACAAATCACTACATGCAAGTTCTGATGAAGCCTTTGAAGCCAGGGCAGGCACCTCGAACCAAATTCTTCGTCAAGGAATTACTATATGTGCCTCGGACAGTCTATCGCATTCTGACAAAGACAATGAGTCCTATCAAAGGCCACGACTCAAATGATGAAGAAGTCGTTGGCGTCATGAAGAATATGCTTTTCAATATCATACATGGCATTCTCGTCAACTTCCATGATTTCTTCATGAGGACTCTGGCAAACATTGCTATGTCACCTTTTGAGCTGAAGCCTTATGCACCATGGATTATGAGGTTCATCAGGACAAGGTCTTCACTCAATTACAGGGCTGATACTCGAACCACCGCAGCTACTTGCCTCCAATTGAAGTCCTCAAGCGGACATTTTCCTCGGTGATGACAAAGGCAAGGCAACTGCTGTGATAGATGAAGGCATTCGTCCATTGGATGGTCAATTTCGCAAGGCTGCATCCTACTCCACCAATGATGACTCTGCCACACATGACTCTGCCGCCAATACCTCAGCCAAGAAAAATCCTCAAGCCACAGCACCCAGGGTGATGGCTGATCGTGAGTTACTCCTCAGTCTTCATCAGAAGGTTGATCGTAATCATAAATGGGTCAAGCGTCAGTTTGGTTCAATTCTTCACAACATGACCTCAACACATAATGCAATGAAGAAAAACCAATACTACCTCCATGAAACCTTCAACCGTACCTGGGCTGTTCTATCTCATCTCTACAGTATGAGAAGATCTCGAACAACATGGGTCTCAAGGAAGAATTTGGTGATGCGCACCTCCACCGAAGAAATTCAAGAAGGTCAAGGTTCCTTCCTTGGTGGCCAGCTCCTATTCTTCATCGCGCGACAACGATGAAAATGAAGACTTGGGCGACAACTGCGGCGAGGCCCAACTACGACAACCGACCCGACAACAATGGCGCTCCTCCATCAACTTGATATTCTTCAGGGGCGTTAGTCCTCAGTTTTGATCCTTTTGGTCATTCGATGACAAAGGGGGAGAAATTTGAGTTAGTCTTCAAGCGGGTCTACTATATGGGCCTTTTTTTGCTAAGTTACAACTCTCGGTCTTCTGAAACTTTTATTGGATCGAGTTGTAATCTTAAACCCGATGGTGCTCTGATACTTTCGATGTGTTCCTCTGCATGCTTATTCTTCGTTATGTGGTAATACATGCATGCTGAATTACATCAGTCACCATATTTCATCATGCATTACAAATTCTTCATATTATATGTCAAATGCGTGTATGAATTACAAGATATAGGAGATCTCTATGATTCAACTCTTCAAATGTGCAATGCCTCAAAAGCAAATTCCTCACTATGCACATCTTCAGGGGGAGTTCTTCTAAATCTTGCAAATCAAATTCCTCAATATCAGTATTTACACTTCATATATTTATCCCCGCTGAAAACTTAACCTATATTGTCATCAATCACCAAAAAGGGGGAGATTGTAAGTGCATCTAGTGCCCCTTAGTGATTTTGGTGTATTGAAGACTTATAGGTTAAGGGACTAATGTGTTTATGAGTGTACACAGGTCTATAAGTCTATGAGGAGTTTGATATTTACAGAGAAAGTCGACCCCTAAAAATGAAGTTCTTCAACTGAAGACTTCGATATTCTGAAGACTTTGAAAGTGAAGAAATTGGTGTGACCTTCAAGACTTGGTATTCATTTGAGGAACATGAAGCGAGAAGACTTTTGTTTTCGTAGTTTCGTTTTCTCTTTCTTGAGTCATAGGAAACACCATACTGTTAAAGGGGGTCGAGGAAATACTAAGGAAAAATTTCCATGTGATGCTCAACTCAAAATCCTACACCTACCAATCCCTTTGAGTGAAGCCTTTGGAAATCTCATACGATTCGATCAATTTCTTCAAAGGATGTAGACGTAGTTCTTATGTTCACTGAGGAATTTGTTCTGAATGAGGAGTTAGGTATTCGCCAGTGCGTATTGCCTACATAGTGAGGAACATGATAGCCCTGAGGTATTTGAGAGTCAAATTTCCGACCGTTCTTTGTCTTCTTGGCTTGACTGTCCCAAAATATCTTATCCACCTAACGGAGATATCATTGAAGGGCATTTATGTCTTATCATGTCGGGCTGCTCCCTAGGCTATAAATAGCGCCCCCTACAACCACTAGCTGGTTGGCTGCTCGAGAGAACTTGACACTTGTCATTTGACAAAGAACCCATCCTCCGAGGACTTTGATCGAAAATCATCGAGTGAGGAAAAACCCCAAACCCAACACCTACAAACCCAAAGTGATTGAGCATCACTAAAGAGATTGATCCTGCGTGGATCCGACGCTTGTTACCTTTGAGGACTGTGCTTCTTCCAGACGGTTAGGCGTCATGGTCTAGAGCATCCAAGAGGAATTGTGGATCACCGAGTGACCAAGTCTGTGAAGGTTTGGAAGTCGCCTGAAGACTTAACACGAGTGATTGGACAAGGTCTGTTTGACCTTAGTTCAAGGAGAATATGGTGAGGACTTGGTGTCCTGAGCTGCGTGCTTTCGGTATTTGGGTGTCCGGGACTGTGTCCTCGAGTTTAAATACTCAGCGCTCAACCAGACTTTCATAATCGAGACAAAGAATGGAACTGGTCTGCCAAATCATTGTCTTCACCAACCTTACTTTGGTTCTATTTCCTCAAATCTTTCATTTCCTCATAAGCGTGTTCGGTGTTTGTTCATATCTGTGTTTAAAGACTTTGTTGAAGACTTTCTCAATTTCCTCAGTTCAATTTCTTGATCTGTTTGTCTTCATCTTGTGTTATCCTGTGATTACGCTTTACATACTCTATGCTTGTCTTCATTTCATCATGATGACCATGCTTGTATTCTGTTATGCATACTTATGAGTACTTATTCCGCTGCAAGTAGTTCTTCGCTAAGGAATTTCCTCACCGGCAAATTCCTCAGTGAAGAATTCATAAAAATCGCCTATTCACCCCCCTTCTAGTCGATATAACACACTTTCAAGTCCCATGGATGTCCGGTCCATATGATTTGTCACGACCTTTGGACTGTCCTTCTTGTGGGAGTAGGTGGGGCCCCTGCATGCCACGCGTAGTTGGACGATCAATCTTCTGTTTAGTACTTCAACATAGTGATTTTCTGGTAAGGATTCGCTCGTGTCACATCAAGTAAATCTTATTGATTTACTGTATAAATCTTATTGATTTAATGTCATGTTTTCTTTCTTTTCCTGCAATTTTCTGATGCAGGTTTTGCCATGTGACATTCATCACAGAATAAACCATTTGGTTTGCTCTCGATGGCTATTTTTGCAGGTTTCACTTCTTATGTTGTGTCAAGATGCTTGAAGGCACTGTCCATCACTTATATTACTGGAAAAAATTGGATCAGTCTGTTGTCCGAGTACAAGCTGAATCCCTATGATGAACTTCAGTTTGGTTTAACAAAAATGCCACAATTAGTCCTTCTCGCGTTTAAAAAAAATGAAGAAAAAAACTGGATCATGGTCACGGATCCTAGTCAATTTAGAAAGCTGATCATAGCAGACCAGACACGATCGCCGCTGTCTCGCACAGATCGATCACCGGCAGTTGCTCTAGCAGCAATGACGGTGACTCAATCTGATCCAGTGAGGATTGGGCACCGACCGTCGATGGATCACCGATCTCTTGGAGGATCGGGCATCGACACGGCACCTTGCTCCGACACGGCACCAGCTCTACAAGGAGCACCATCTCCGGCAGCGGTAACCGGCACCTGCACCAACACTTGCACTTGTATCTGCTCCGGCCCGTGCAGTTGGACCGGCAACAGACTGGGCTGCAGTTCGCACTTCATATACCAAAGTCCTTACAAAAACCGACATGTCCACCTTCTGGGTAAGCATTGGACGCCCAAGTGCTTCATTCTTTTTTCTTTCCATGTTGTTTCACATGATCCACTGTGTTGATCTAACTGTTTGGGTATGTCTTCTTGTTTGCAAACAGAGAATTCCTAGAGCAACGAGGGAGTCGTTCAACAATCCAGACAACTGCGGCCAAGTTTCTCTTACCATGCGCAGCCTTGGTGTGAATGAACCTGCTCAGTATACCGTAAGTACAAAGGATCGTCGCATGATGATTGATGCTAAAGGATGGTCAAGGTTCAAATCTAAATCATATCTTGCGGTAGGGGATGATGTCAAAATCGAACTTTCTCGGCAAGGAGAGCTGGTCCAAATCAACTTTGAAATTCTTCAGTAGCATCACGCAACTGCCGAACTGATCTATCCTCCGAGAGATTTTGATTTAATAATATGGCATGGTGAAACAAGTGTCATGTGTGTATAAGCAGTACAATAGTATTATTTATCACGTAGGATATCGTTGATAGAATTGCAACCCTGATTGCAGGTTAGGAACTGTCGTTCGATTTCATTCCAACAGCTGCCGTGCTTTATTCAATTTTGTGTATTCGCCTTGCGACAGCATCTAAAACCAGCACCATACCGATCGCTTGCAATATGAAAAGCGCTGAGGTAGAACACATGGGCCCCCAAACATGCAGGGTAGGCTTGCGGCCCGAAGTCCAGAACCGTGAGCCTATCTGAGTATTATATTCTCAGCTGAACCCCCATAATGCCCGTGCGTTGCAGAGGGAGTATATTTCTCGGCAAGGTGAGCCTGTGATATAAAAGATTTGTATGTTTCTTCTGAGAGGAGTATCTCTCATCAAAAATATATTTATGTGTAACTAGTTACTCCTGTCTTTCTACTTCCTTTTCGATATGCGGTGCAACAGCAGTCCACATGCCATATGCACAAATTAGAGTGCACAACTTCACGGTAGACACACCCGGTCTTAGCGCATGATAATGCCCAATGAGCCATCAAATCACAACCCCCTCCTTTCCGGCTTAAGCGATGGTAAGCTGGGCCAGACAGCGGCAATATTTCACTTTGGGCCTGAATCCCCTTCTCCCTCATCTGCTTGTTCAGAGAAAACCCCCTCGCGGCGATTGCATAGGGTTTTCTCATGGAGAACCAGGTACGAATTCTTCATCCATCCCCGATAAATCCAAGTCCCTTGGTCACGGGTAATCCTAGGATGGGATCCGCCGCCGTTGATGCATTTTCTTCCCTCTTGAATCTAGTGTGTTTCATTTGCGATTGCCCAAAGTGCGAGTACCCTCTGAGGTTTCTGCGCCCTCGGCGACGCCATACTTGTTCCTTCTCATCCTAACACAGCAATTTGAAGCAGCGCGCATGTATGTTCCTAGAATCCTATTTTCTATCCGGGAGGGTGGGGTTTTTTGAACATGCTTTGTGTTCTCATATTATTTTTCCTGCGATTGTATTATTTGCTCTGCCAGAACACATGTACTCAAGATGCTCGGCCTTGCCATAACTGAATACACTAGTTTAATGGTCACAGTGAAGACAAGCCATGGATATAAGTTCCGAGTTGGGTTCATGAACCAAGAAGATCGGTGCTTTTTTTATGGCCAAACTTGGATAAACTTTCTCAAGTGGTACGGGCTGAAAGTTGGCGCCGCGAATGTTGATGGAAATAGCAGAACCTGGTCTCATCTTCACTGCGATCTTCCACCCCGACTTCATTCCAATTGTTCATCCATGTTAGTTTTGTATCTGGTTCTTGCTTGTTGCCTCGACTACTTCTTAATCCACCTATTCTGCCTAACTAATCAGAATTTAACTTTAGAAGTAGAAACGAATCTCTCACGAAGATGCTACTTCTAACTAATATTTTCTTATAATTGGTGGCACGTGTAGGTTTTTTGAGTTAAGCGATGCCTGCTCGTTTGTTACTCTGTAATAACTTGGCTGTTACTAATGGTGAAGTTGGTCGATCGACATCCACAAGTTCCTACACTTTATTGATCGTCTTGAGGTCCTTGTGGGGCGTTTAAATGGTGGAAGGCCACGTGGGATATGTGTGCCCTTTGCTGCACTCGTTGAACAGGTCCAAGCGTGTCGAGAAACTTATGGTACGAGCTGTTTTCGTTATATATGTTGTTCATAAACTATTGCTTATACACAGTTTCTGACTGTGATCTTCTTGAAACAGAGGCTGCCGAGTTCTATTGTTCCTATCTGAGATGCTGACCATGGTCGTGTCAGACTTGCGCTTGGTCACAACATGATGTTTATGTTGACCTACTCAATTCCCCTTGGAGGTGAAAAGATACTTATTCATGGGTGGTCTCAAATAATGAAGGCTCATCCATCTAGGAGAATAGGACAGAAGATTATGTTCATGCTTTTCCATGGCTCTAAAGCGAATATCCTGTTTATTGACCACGTTGTGAGATGAAGCCGCCTTCAGAAGGTTGTGGATGCGCGGGGTGGCGCCTGGGCCTTGTCCTAGGGCTTGGAGGCCTCACCCTTGGTTAACTATAGGCAAAGTAGCACTGTTCGAGGCGTTCTTTGTACGGTTGAACATGCATAAGTAATCATACTGCTTTCAGCTTTGGTTGTTAAGTGCCCCTGCTGGTTTCAGTTAAGGTTGTTAAGTACTCCTGTTGCTTTTATAGTCATCGTGTTTCTTGATCTGTCTTCCTCCAACCACCAAAAACCAAACCAGCGCCGGTGGGGCCGCTTGCTTCCGCCTCCCACGGTGGCTGCGCCTCGGCGCCTCGCCGCCCACCGTCTCCTAAATCCTTAGCAGCCCGGCGTCCTCCATGGCGCTTTGGTGCGCTCGCCACGGCGCCGCCCTCTCGCGTTGTCAACATGGTCAATAAACAACACGAATCGGCAGAAGTACGTGGAGAGGATGACAGTAGGGTCCCACCACGTCAGCGTATGGAAAAATAAAATGCTTCCTCCTAGTGTTTTCCTGACATCTGGGACCCACGACATTGTGGCGTATATAGTCAATAGACAAGAGAACAACACAAGATCGGTGACACACAGGGACGTAGCTACTCGAAAGCGATATTTTGTTTGTTTGGTATTGTTGAGGCAGGCGGGGGTTTGAACTGGCTATGGCCCATCTAGCCCGAAGCCTATATTTTATGTTCACCATGTGACCAGCCCAGCTATATTTTCTTTGTGAAAATGAGCCCGGTTTATTTTTTACGAAGAATACCCAATCCAGGCCTACTTATTTTTCTACATACGATGGGCTGCAACTCTTTCAAGACGCTTGCAAATCTTGAAAGTAATATGAAATGGGTTGTTAATATAAAAACAGATGACAAATTGGCAATTACTTTATAATTTCTGATTTTTTTCACACTTTCAAATTCCTATTTCACCAGGAATTATACTAATTTAAATATATCTTCAAAGTTCTTTAAATCTGGCTCGACATTTTGGTATTAAAAATAGTTTGGAACCCACAGAAATATTCGAAATTGGCCCTGGCCAACCAAAAAAACGACTGCAATAAACTGCATAAGAAGTTGCCATGAGCTATTTATAAATTATTAAAAAAAAGAGGGAGTGGTCTGATTTGTGGGCCTGTTTAGTTGACGCGTATGCATGATTTTCTTAGTTATTACATACGTCAACAAATGATTCTAGCGGACGTAACCATTGGATGTCAATCCAACGGTCGGCGTGTTTCTTCAATATCTGATCTTCTTGCTCCAGCCGCCAAACAGCGCCGGCGGGACCGCGTGCTCCCGCCTCCCATGGCCGGATGTGCTTCCGCACAGGCCTCAGTGCTTCCTACTACTCCCACCGCTGGCCAGGGCGTCCCTCTACTCACCCACACCCCATGTTATTCTGCGGCGATGGCAGCCTCACATCGCAGCCGAACCGGTGAACCCTCGTACTCCTCTCCGCGCTGGCTTCCACTGCCACGTCTTCCCCGGCTCCGCGTCGTCCCCTTCCTAGGCCTCGCCGTCGTCCACCGCCGTGGTGCTCTCGGCGCGGCGTGGTCAATGTGGTCAACGACCGACTTCCATCAAAAGAGTACTGTACGTGGAGAGGCTGACAGCTGGGTCCATGGCAGCCGCAAGGAAGTGCCTCCTTATTATGCGGAAAATAATTATTCCTCCACCTGACAGCAGGGACCCACCGGACGGGCCACTAGTATTTCGTGAAAAAAACGTTTGCCCCTGACTGCTGGGACCCACAGGATGGGCCACCGTATTTCGCAAAAAAAAACGTTCCCCCCGCTGTCAGCTCAGACCCACCGGAAGTGCCTCCTTATTACGCACAAAAAATGAATACCTGATAACCCACAAGTGTAGGGGATCGCAACAGCTTTTGAGGGTATAGTATTCAACCCAAATTTATTGATTCGACACAAGGGGAGCCAAAGAATATTCTCAAGTATTAGCAACTCAGTTGTCAATTCAGCCACACCTGGATAACTTAATATCTGCAGCAAAGTATTTAGTAGCAAAGTAGTACGATAGTAGTGGTAACGGTAACAAAAGAGTAATGAAAGCAAAAGTAATATTTTTGGTGTTTTGTAGTGATTGTAACAATAGCAACAGGAAAGTAAATAAGCGTAAACCAGTATATGGAAAGCACGTAGGAATTGGATCGGTGATGGATAATTATGTCGGATGCGGTTCATCATGTAACAGTCATAACCTAGGGTGATACAGAACTAGATCCAATATAGGCATGTATTCTGAATATAGTCATACGTGCTTATGGAAAAGAACTTGCATGACATCTTTTGTCCTACCCTCCCATGGCAGCGGGGTCCTAATGGAAACTAAGGGATATTAAGGCCTCCTTTCAATAGAGAACCGGAACAGAGCATTAGCAACTAGGGAATACATGAACTCCTCAAACTATGGTCATCACCGAGAAGTATCCCGATTATTGTCACTTCGGGGTTCTCGGATCATAACACATAATAGGTGACTATAGACTTGCAAGATAGGATCGAGAACTCACATATATTCATGAAAACATAATAGGTTCAGATCTGAAATTATGGCACTTTCGGGCCCTAGTGACAAGCATTAAGCATAGCAAAGTCATAGCAACATCAATCTCGCAACATAATGGATACTAGGGATCAAACCCTAACAAAACTAACTTCGATTACATGATAGATCTCATCCAACCCATCACCGTCCAGCAAGCCTATGATGGAATTACTCATGCACGGCGGTGAGCATCATGAAATTGGTGATGGAGCATGGTTGATGATGACGACGGTGACAAATTCCCCTCTCCGGAGCCCCGAACGGACTCCAGATCAGCCCTCCCGAGAGGTTTTATGGCTTGGCGGCGGCCCCGTATCTTAAACGCGATGATTTATTCTCCCTGATTTTTTTTCTCTTTGAAAGCAAATATATAGAGTTGGAGTTGGCGTCGGAGGAGCTCCAGGGTGCCCACGAGGTACGGGGGCGCGCCCTGGAGGGGGGGTGCCCCCCACCCTCATGGACAGGGTGTGGGCCCCCGGGTCTTTATCTTTGGCAAGGATTTTTTATTATTTTTTCTAAGACGTTCCGTGGAGTTTCGGGTCATTCCGAGAACTTATGTTTTCTGCACATAAAACAACATCATGGGAATTCTGCTGAAAACAGCATCAGTCCGGGTTAGTTCCATTCAAATCATACAAGTTAGAGTCCAAAACAAGGGCAAAAGTGTTTAAAAAAGTAGATACGACAGAGACATATCAATACCCCCCTGCTAGCTGGGACCCACGTTGGTGGGAGGCTGACTTGTGGGGCTACTAAGTTGACTGGGACGGATGCCTTTGTCAACTTTAGTCAATATAGGAACGATTCTAGCTCCAGTGACCGTACGATGTCCATCCAACGGCCGTAGGGCTTCTTCAACCTCTAGTCTTCTTGCTCCAGCCGCCCAAAGCAGCGCCTGTCGTGCCACCTGCTCCTGCCGCCCGTGGCCGGCTCTGATGCTGTGGAGGCCTCACCGCCCCCTACTACTCCCACCGCTGGCCAGGCCATCCCTCTACGCACCCACACCCCCTGTTATTCTGGGGCGACGGCAGCCTAACACCGCAGCCGAACAAGTGAACCCTCATACTCCTCTACGCATGGGCATCCACTGCCGCGTCTTCCCCGGCTCCGAGTCGTCCCCTTCCTAGGCCTCGCCGTCGTCCACCGCCCTGGTGCTCTCGGCGTGGCGTGGTCAACGTGGTCAAGGAATGGCTTCGATTGGACATGGACTGTACGTGGAGAGGCGACAATTTGGGTCCTGACGGCCGCGAAGGAAGTGCCTCCTTATTCTGTGGAAAATAATGATTCCTCCACCGAAAGCTGGGACCCACGGACGGGCCTTTGTATTTCACGGAAAAACGTTTCCCACGGCTGCTGGGACCCACCAGCTTCATCTTCGCACGCAAGAAAGTGCGTTCAGGCAAAAAAAACGATTCGCCCCCCTGACTGCTGGGACCCACCAGCTACACCTTCGCACGCAAGGAAGTGCGTCCGGGCAAGAAAAAACGATTTGCCCCCTGACTGCTGGGACCCACCGGCTACATCTTCGCATGCAAGGAAGTGCGTCTGGGCAAAAAAAACGATTCGCCCCCTGACTGCTGGGACCCACCAGCTACATCTTCGCACGCAAGGAAGTGCCTGACAGTCGGGACCCACCTGGTCGAAGCGTACGTAGCGTTGTCATTCTGGTCGCGAACGTGTACGTACATACTGGTCGTTGTACAGGCGCGCATGTGTCGTAGTAGAGGCGCACATGTAGCACATACACGTACGTACAGTGGCCATGGATCAAGAAAGAAAACACGGCCACGTATGTGTACATACGGGCGGGGTCTCTAGCGCCTACTCGCGCACACGTACGGCCAGGGCTCGTGTACATGGTTGGGTCGAAACGGAGAAACAACATCGTCGTCGTGTTAATGGGGAGGCAACGAGTGCGTCGTGTTCATGGGGAGGCAACGGAATGCGTCGTGTTCATCGGGAAGCAACGGAATGCGTGGGAGCCAACCGGCTGGGTCGGAACGGAATGCGTGGTCGTGTTCATCGGGAGGGCTTGTGTCGGATTTCGCGTTCCGGCAGACCCTTGAGGTTCTAACTCCGGGGTGCACACGGAGATCTTTCCCCTACCAGCTCACGCGTTAATGGTTTGCAAGGGATCTAAACTAGGAACGATGAACAACACAAGAGACACAAGATTTATACTGGTTCGGGCCACCGTTGTGGTGTAATACCCTACTCCGGTGTGTGGTGTGGTGGATTGCCTCCGGGGCTGATGAAGAAACGATACAAAGGAAGAACAGCCTCGTGAGGGGCTGTTCTTGAGCTGGTCTTGACAGACTGCTTGGGTGAGTCGATCGCTTCTCTCTCTCTCTGTAGGTTCGACCCGTCCCCTCTCTCTGTGGTGGCTAGTCCTATTTATAGAGGGTGGCCCTGGGCCTCTTCCCAAATAATTAGCGGAAGGGCGCCAACAATTGGCCATTTTGAAGGGGGAACATCTAGTACACTTATCCTGACTAAAGTTGGTCTTCGGCTGCCAAAGGCTCTGACGGTGATGCTGTCCTGGGCTCCACGGTGACCTCCGTCCTGCCGCTCTGCTGGTCTTGGTCTTGTTGCACCGAAGTAGTAACCTTTGCCTGATGCCTTGGCCTGTGCTTGCCTCGTTTGCACCAAAGGCAAAACAAGGACACTACGCAGGCTGGCGCCCGCCTGATCTTGATCGTCATGGCTTGCGTCACGGGGCACCCTCATGAGGTACCCTGCCTTGATCTCTCCGCCTCCTCGTGAGCCTGCATGACGAGGCTGCTCCTGAGGAAGGTTCCTGTCGTCCGCCCAGCAATCTGGCCCCTCGCAAGGGTCTTGAGCTTGAGCTGATGAAGCTAGGCCATCTTTGGGCCCCACTTGAGCCACGCCGCAGGCATGAGGCGAGCAGTGCAGGGACCCCGTTCCTAGAACGCCGACAGTAGCCCCGGGCCCAAAGCGCGCCCGGACTTGGCTTAGCGAGAGAAGCGAAGGGCAAGTCTGCGAAACGCGGGCCCCAACAGCACTGACCTTGGGCGCCGCGTGGCGATTGATTGGTCGTGGGCATCTCCGCTTCCCCATGATGCCTCATTACGCGCCCGGCTAAGCGGACCCGGGGTTGCACACAGACATTCCCCTTTCGCCGTCCGCGCACTCCCGGCCCCTCCTTCTTCCTCTGGCTCCATCTTCCGCCCTTAATCCAACTCGGACTCTCACCCTTCCTATCGCCATGGCGCCAACGAAGAAGGAAAAGGTGAAGAAGCTCGCGCCTTCGTCCTGCTCGCCTCCGGCGGTGGCCCCCGCCGTTGATCGATCTATCATACTCAACCCCGAGGCCTTGGGCATGGTCCGCTCTGCTCTTGCCACCAAGTGCGGCAGGACCACGGCATGGCCTGCATCCCATGCCTCCTTCGACAGGGTTGTCACGGAGGTCCGGTTTTTCGGCCGATGCCACAATGGTAGTGCAGTTCCCCCCTTTTCCGATTTCTTCAACGCGGTGCTCTCCCACTATCAGATCCACATGATGCATCTCGGGCCTGAGTCCATCACCCTCCTGGCTGTCTTCGCCTTTGTCTGTGAGGCAATGGTGGGCATCCCTCCTTCCGTTGCCCTATTGCGTCACTTCTTCTCTTTGCGCCTGAGTGATCCTACTCAATGCTCGGGGTGTGTGGGCTTCCTTGTGGTGCCAGAGACGGCTGCTTCGGGGATCGATTTCGGACTCCCTCCCCCTGAGGCCAAGTTCAGAGAGCGGTGGTTGTACGTGGACGTGGGGTGCCCAGCCCCCTGCTCTCGACCCTACCTTGCATGTTGTTCCCAACTCAGGTTGGGGTCATGAGACGCTCGTGGACACCTGGCTTGCATTCGTCTAGCGCCGCTTCGAGAGCTTGACGGCGCTCAACGTGATGGCGCCCAAGGTGGTGAAGGAGTTCCTCGGTGTTGCATTGCTCCTCTCCGGCGCCACTCTCGCCGGATGTGGCACTTTTGCGACGCGCAAAGACCGCATGCGACTTGTGAGAGGGACTGGCGCTGAAGTCTTTGAAAGACGGTGCTCAGGGTCCTGGCTGGCGATCCTTCCCCAGGCAGCCTTCGACATGGTGGTGCCCTCTTGTATCTTTGTTCGGACAGGGCCGATTTCGTGAAGCAGATGCCCAGCTTCGACGAGTGGGGGCTGCGCCCGGCTGGCCTCAGGGGGCCTCGCGAGAACCCAGTTGTCGTGGTCGCTCTTTCGGTCGCCCAAAGTGGCTCTGTCTCAGGTGATGGAGCAGGGAGACGAGAACCGTCAGGAGTTGAAGGGGACGATGTTGAGGTGGTGACGCCATGCGGAGCCCTGAGGGCGACATCTCCCAGAGCTTGTTCCGGAATAGTGACAGGTGAGGAGTTGCGGCCTCCGGTTCCCGAGGTTGGGGCTCCTAAGGCCTCGGTCGTCCCTCATGAGGCGGTGCCTGGTGGCGTCCCCCAGGCTGGTCCCATTGGCGCTGATCACCTTACCGCCTCCTCCATGCCACAAACTGACCTCTGCGCCGAGTGCTTAGGTCGGTTCCTCGTAGACTTCGTGGCCCTCCGCAAGAGGAAGGAGGCCTTGGGCGGTGACGATCGTCCTTGCCGTTTGCTGAAGTGCAGGAGGTACTTCGCCACGGACGAGTAGGTCCTCTTCTCTCTCTGCTCCTCTACTTCTCGGTTCTTGCAGCTGACCGTGGCCTTTCAAGGACCTTCCTGCCGAATTCACGGAGACGGCCAAGGAGCCATCTCCCCAAGCTCCGTCCTCGAGCCAGTCGGAGAGGTGGCCCGTTCAGCTGGGCGCGTCCCGAGCCTGCGCGCCTGCTGTCCTCCCTTCACGAGTTCTCCTGGGGCATAGCCAGCTTGCCCCGCGCCCCATCCTCGATCGTGGACGGTGGCTGGCTGAAGTCAATTTTGAGCTCTTCTTCTGGGGACGGACCGGCGCCAGGCCCTGCTCCTGGCGAGGCCCGTCCGGCGATTGTTGGGGCGCCAGCCCCCTGCGCTGCATCGGGAGGAGGCGGGCCCTCCGCATACACTAGCAGCAGAGGGTGATGCGGAAGACGTGCTCAGGCGTGCTCGCGAACGCCGCGCCCTTTGTCAAGAATTTCTCCATGTGGCGACGGACGCGGTGAACCGGCTCGGGCGGAGCTCACCGGCTAGGATGCGCGTCTCGAGGCCGAAGGTTTGCGCCTTGCTGAGGAGAGGCGCAAGCTGAAGGTAGCCGTTGCCCTCGCGCGTCACCAGCGTGACCTTGACGATGCGAAGGCTGAGGCATCACTGGCGGCCTCGCGAGAGGCTCGCTCTCGAGCCGTCGAGGAGGCCACAGAGCGGAACCGGCCAGTGCGGTATGCAGAGGAGGCGTCGTGGGAGCTCAAGCACAGGAGCATCTCTCTGGAGCGGCAGGTGGAGCTGCGCCAGGCTGCACTTGTGTCGCTGAAGGAGGCTTCCGTCGACCAGGCGGAGCTCCAGAAGCGCGAGGAAGCGCTGATGCTGGAGGCCGCCGAGCGCAACCTCGACCTTGAGAGGTTGGAGACGAGGGAGCGCCTGGTGGCTCAAGCGGAGGATGATGTCGCCGCGCGCGAAGCCCGAGCCCAAGAAGAGGTCGACCGCCGCGTAGCGGAAGCTCGCTCAGGCCTCGAGCGCCAGTATGAGTTGAGGTTGGAGTTGGTCAGGGCCGAAGCTGAGGGCAGGACCGCGGCCCTCAAGGCCAAACTAGACGAAGTGACGCGGGGTGCGGACTCCTCCGCAGCCGCCCTTTGCGCAGCACAGTCGGAGCTGACCTCCTCCCGCGCCGAACTACTTCTTCTCCGACTGAGGGTTGATGGCGCCAAGGCCACCGCACGGCAGAACGAGGATGAGGTTCGTCGGCGGCGGGTTCTGGAGCATGAGCATGCCCCCATGCTCCGTGCAGCTCGAGGAGCAGGCTAACGCGCCACAGGCAACATTTGCGAGCCGCCGAGGAGCCGCCACGAGACCAACTATGCTTGGCAACCTCCGGTATTTCGGCCGAGCGTGGTGGCGCTCTGGAGAACCGCTCGAGAGGTCTCGTTGGCTCGTCGAGGAGAGAGACGAGCCTTGCTCGGCGCCGCTTTCTCCCGTGACCCGATGCCGCCATCGCCCGGCGCCCATAGCTGTCAAGGCGACTGGCGCAATGGGTGGAGGATCACATGGACGACCTTGTCAGGGCCTTCGCGTCTGATGATGACGGCGTGATCGTGGCCGCCGATGAAGGCGGCATTGTGGACGGTCCTGGTGCTGGCGAAGGTATTGGTGGCGGCAATGATGCCAGCGACGCCTCTGGAGGTGACCCAGAAGGCGCCGCGAGCGATATGTCCGACTGATTGTTTGTCACCGCTGTTTACCCTGCACGAAAGAGGTTCGGGCTTGGCCCTGAAGACTGTGAGAGAATTTTGGGAGGGGAAGCCCCTCATGTAAAGGTTTGCGGTAAATGCCCTGCTAATCTTAACGCAGCGTCTGAGCTTAACGGCCGACCTGGTGGTGGGTCAGCTGGCTCGTTTACCTTTTGACTAGAGAGCCCCAAGCGGGGCTGTGGGGGCCATAGCGCCATATGTGTCTTCTGGGTGAACCCATTGATCCTGCGATAAGAACCCCCGTAGAGGGCGTGGCGACAGCTGTCCCAGCTGTGCACGCGGTTGGCCCGGCCCGGCTCGCGAGGGGCTCGTGAGGGGAGGCAGCTGATGCTAGCTTTGGACGCAAAGCCGAAACCAGAACACGAGAGATTGCTCGAATGAGACTAAACACCCCTTCCCCAAACGCATGCAAGGCTCGGACTCAAATCCAACTTAAATTCAAATCGAAGAAACTTGTCAACAGAGGAAAAGGCAAAAAAGCAAAAGGCCGCGTCCGGCACCTAGTCTAGTCTTCGACATTTTCTCACCAGCGCGGAGCTAAGTGCTGCCACTGGGCATGGGCTGGAGCCCCCTAGGCCCGAGGGCGGCTCGCCGGAGACTCCGGGGCGTGTACAGCCCCACTCATTATTACATGAGAGTGTCACAAGGCGGCGAGCTTCACAGGCACTGGGCCTTCTTCACAGGTACCGGCCTTGCTTCATATCGCCAGATGAGGGCACCGCCTTGCGCCACACTCTACCGCCACTGATGGCGGCCGGAGACCAAGGACGACGCCAATGGGGTAGAGCGGTCGCCAGCGGTTCCCCCGACGACCACGGGTCCTCTGCCGGGGGCAGGCCCTGAGGCACCTCCCCGGCAGAGGGCCTACCTCCTGAGAACGTCTTGCCCCAAGCGCCGCGGGGACGGACCCGGATCTCGGCCCCTCTCCTGGAGCCCCCGGTGCCCTCCTCCTGAGGGGTAAGAGGCTGCAGTGTTGGGGCAGCCACCTGTCACGGCGACATGGACCTCCTGCGGCACATGGTTAGCATAAACTTGCTCCTGAGGAATTAATGGTACCAGATAGTTGCTGCCGCCGGCACAGTCATCGATGCCCTCCTGGGGTTCCAGAAAGAGCTCAGCTTGTGGTGTCTCCTTGCCCGAGCCTGGCCCAAGGAATGAGCCATGGTCTTCTTCCCGTGTGCACTCTTGATCCATCATGCGGGGCACATAAGCTTCTGGGGTCGCTGCCCCGTAGGTCTCGCCGTAGTGCTCCACATGCCATGCAGTCCGGCCCAGAGCGTTGTCTTGAGAGTGGTGGCGCGGTGGTCCGCCAAGGTCAAAGGTCACGGCGTGCGCTCCTTCGCCGGCCGGAGACGGGGTCTGCGCGGCTTGCCGCCTGGTGCTGCTGGCCAGGTTGGCGTTGAGTAGGCCCTGGAGCCCGCTTGAGGTTGCATGGGCGCGTATGGGGCCGCCATACGGCATGCTCTGGACCTGGGGCGGCAGCCGGACACAGAAAGGAGGTGCTCCTGAGGCGGCAGCGTCCAGGAGCTCGGCCACTCGCTCTAACAACACGTCGCGGCCGCCCTCTAGAAGCCGGCACCGTAACAGCTCTCAGGCCGCCGTGAGCGCGGCCCTGGAGTTTGCCTGCTCCCGTCGGGTGTGCGGCGCCATGGCCATGGCGTGGCTTGAGGCTCTGCCGCGGACCGCACCCAGCGGCGTGAGGGCGCGGCGTCTGGCAGCGTCGCCAGCGCCCATAGCGCCTTCGAGCACGAGCTCCCTGAGGTGCAAGGTTGAGGTCGCCATGGGGTGGCGGCACGGCGTGGGCGGGCCACGCCGCCCAGCGGTCGGCGTTGGCTGCCTGGTCGCTTGACATCGAACGACGAGGCGACAAAATGCGAGGCGGCGGAGGAAGGATTCCGGCGCACTTCCTACCTGGGGCGCCAAATGTGGAATTTCGAGTTCCGGCAGACCCTTGAGGTTCGAACTCTGGGGTGCGCACGGAGATCTTTCCCCTACCAGCTCACGCGTTAATGGTTTGCAAGGGATCTAAACTTGGAACGATGAACTGCACAAGAGACACAAGATTTATACTGGTTCGGGCCACCGTTGTGGTGTAATACCCTACTCCAGTGTGTGGTGTGGTGGATTGCCTCCGGGGCTGATGGAGAACAGTACAAAGGAAGAACAGCCTCGCAAGGGGCTGTTCTTGAGCTAGTGCGATGGACTGCTTGGGTGAGTCCAATCTCTTCTCTCTCTCTCTGGTAGGTTCGACCCGTCCCCTCTCTCTGTGGTGGCTAGTCCTATTTATAGAGGGTGGCCCTGGGCCTCTTCCCAAATAATGAGCGGGAAGGGCTCCAACAATTGGCCATTTTGAAGGGGAACATCTGGTACACTTATCCTGACTAAAGTTGGTCTTCGGCTGCCAAAGGCTCAGCGGTGGCGTCGTCACAGGCTCCACGATGACCTCCGTCCTGCCGCTCTGCTGGTCTTGGTCTTGTTGCACCGTAGCGGTAACCTTTGCCTAATGCCTTGGCCTGTGCTTGCCTCCTTTGCACCAAAGGGAAAACGAGGACACTGCGTAGGCTGGCGCCCTCGTGAGGTATCCTGCCTTGATCTCTCCGCCTCCTCGTGAGCCTACCTGACGAGGCTGCTCCTGAGGAAGGTAGCTGTCATCCGCCCCGCGAGGCTTGGCCCCTCGCGAGGGTCTTGAGCTTGAGCTGATGAAGCTGGGCCGCGCTGGGCCCCCACTTGAGCCACGCCGCAGGCCGCGGGCAAGCAAGTCTGGGGACCCCCGTTCCCAGAACGCCATTAGCTTCGACGGAACAGGCGATGAAAACGAAGCCTGGCGTACCGCACAACGGAGGAAACGGACCTCCTACGTCCGGAAAGGGGTCCTGTTGGTTGATCGGGAGGGTTGTGGTGTACCGCAAAACGGAGGAAACGGACCTCCTACGGTCAAAACGAGGGTCCTGTTGATCGGGAGGGATATGGCGTACCGCAAAACAGATGAAACGGACCTCCTACGGTCGAAGCAGGGGTCTGTTGATCGGAGGGGTGTGGCGTGCCGCAAAGCAGGCAAAGCAGACTTGTGTTGGGCGCTACGGTCGAAGCAGGGGTCTTGTTCGCCGGGAGGGTGTGGCGTACCGCAAAACGGAACTCCACGGGATACTGTTCATCTCCACCGTCGACCTCCTCCAGCCTCCACGGGCTCCTGTTCATCCAGCCTCCACCGCACGCTACTCCACCGGCTACTATTCAACCACCCCTCCACCATCTACTGTTCATCCAACCCTCCACACCATGCGGTCCTGTTCAACCACCCCTCCACGGGCACCCCTCCACCGTCTACTGTTCATCCATCCCTCCACACCACGGGGTTTTGTTCATCCAGAGGCAAATGCCACCGCTCACTATTCATCTAACCCCCCCCCCCCCGCAACGCTCACTGTTCATCCTAGAGGCAGCATCGATTGGCTTGATTAGCGGCGATGGCAAAGGAATCGCTCGATCGGGTTCAGTTAACAGCCATCGATCGATTGCTCGGGTTCAGTAACGCGTAGCCTGCAGTGCAATCGCTCGGGTCCAGTTAGAGCCCAATGCCTCGCTCGGGTTCAGTTAGAGCCAACGCCTCGCACACACACGCGTACGTGTACAAGAGAAATGCGCATCGCTCGGCCCCCGACCTCCCACCGTAACCGGGAACTCCCTGAAATTTTCCTCTCCCTCGCTTCTACCATGGTTTTTTCCATCATGGACGGCCCAAAGAATGTCATGCAGCTGTGTCTCCGGCCCGCCCAGGACAAAAAGCCCATTTTCTGTCATGATTTTTTTCATAGAAGTAGGAGCCCACCACATCTATGATGATACCGGGTTTTGTCACAATTATCATCATAGAAATGTCATATGTATGATAGAAAAAAATTTCGTTCGGCCCAAAATGTCATGGATGTGTCTTTTTTTTGTAGTGTTGCCAGGGATAACTGTCTCCATCACTTCTTCATCAGGGCTTGGCATCCATTCTGCAATAAACTCTACCAGCATACCTTTCTGCGAATTGTTGATGTGCTCTCAAACTTCGGGTCAAAGCTGGATAAATCCAATGCCCACTCCACTATTCTGCCGGTAGCCTCAGGGTCTCGTAGTATCCTTTGCAAAGGAAAATGGGTGACAACTGTGATCTCGTGGGCTTGGAAGTAGTGGCACTGTTTACTTGAGGCCATGACTAGGCTAAAAATCAATTTTTGGACGCCAGCATACCTTAGATCTAGCCCAGTGTGATAGGGAGCTGACAAAGTATACTGGGCGCTGCACCACTTTTTTCCTTGCTACGTCCTTGGGGTTGCCTCCGCTGACATGCTCTTCTTTGTCCTAATCCACATCTGCCCTTGCCGGGTTGTTCTCACTACCCCCTGGAAGGGACACTATATTAGGTTGCTGCTTCTTCCACTTCCCACTGTGCCGCTAGTTCTGCAATAACCACTTGATTAGTTGCCGCTAGGTATAGCAGCAACGGCTCTTGTTGTTTGGGAGCAACCAAAGTGGGCACATAGGACAAGTAGGTCTTCAAGTCTTACAGTGTTGTATCTACTTCCGAGGTCCACTTCATGGGTCCTGCCTTCTTCAAGATCTTGAAAGCGGCAAGCGCTTCGGCGGAACTTGGAGATGAATCTACTAAGCGCGGCAATGCACCCTGTCAAACGCCTCACATCCTTAACTGTCTTAGGTGCGTGAATCTGCTTGATAGCCTTGATCTTCTCGGGGTTGGCCTCTATCCCGTGGTGGGACACAAAGAAACCAAGTAGCTTGCCGGAGGGAACTTGAACACACACTTCTCCGGGTTCAGCTTCAACTTGATCTTGCATAGATTAGCAAATGTCTCTTCAAAATCCTAGATGAGGGTTGATCTGTCCTTGGTCTTGACCACAATATCATCCATATAAGTTTCAATTTTCCTGTGCAACTATGATTCAAAACCAATCTGGACTGCTCTTGCAAAAGTGGATCTGACACTCTTCAACCTCAAAGGCATGCGCACGAAGCAGTATGTGCCACGTGGGGTGATGAATGAGGTCTTCTCTTTGTCTTATTTGGACATAAAAATCTGATGATATCCAGGGTACGCATCCACAAAGGAGAGAAAATCACATCCTGAAGTGGAATCCACAATATGGTCGATCTTGTGACAAGGGAAATGGGTCCTTCGGGCACGCCTTGTTAAAATCCGTGAAATCTATGCAAAGCCTCCATTTTCCGTTAGCCTTGCGTATGACCACTGGGTTTGCTAACCATGTTGGATGTAGTACTCCTCTGACCAAAGCAGCTGCCTCAAGTTTCTTGATCTCCTCGGCAATGAACTATTGCTGCTCCAAGGCCTGCCTTCGAACTTTCTGCTTGACGTGTCGGGCATGTGGGAGGACAGCAAGGTGGTGCTCATTACCTCCCTGGGAACACCGGGGATATCAGATGGTTGCTAGGCAAACATATCAAAATTCGCCCGCAGGAAGGCAACGAGTGTGCTTTCCTATTTGTAATCAAGGGTGGCACTAATAGTGAAAGTACCATCGGCTTGACCCGACCACATCGGGACCTTTTTCACATGGGGTGCAGCAGCCTTGGATCTCTTGCTATTGGAACTCTCTGGCAAGTCATCAACAAGCATAGCATACTCCAAAGAGGTACGCTTCCCGGATTCCTCTCTGGCGTTCCTGCTAGCCTTCTTCTTTCCTCTTCTTTCCTTGGCGAGAACTGCGGCTTCAGCGGCCTCTGCCGCGACTGCGTCCCGGTACATCTTATCCATGCAAATAATTGTGTCCTTCTCATCTGACGGAACGGAAATGACATCCACCGGTACTAGCATCTTCAAGGTGTTGTAGGCATAGTGGGATGCCGCCATGAATTTGGCCAGGGCTGGGCACCGAAGGATTCCATTGTACGGCTGGGGGAGGAAGACCACATCAAACACAACCTTCTCAGTCCGAAAGTTCAACTCTCCTCCGAATGTCACTGGCAACGTGGTCTTTCCCATAGGATGACTCCTACCGGGGTTGATTCCCTGAAACGTGCCCATGACCTTGAGCTCTTCCTCTGCTATCTGGAGTCTACTGATGACCTTTAGGTAAATCAAATTCAACCTGGCCCCGCCATCAACCAACATCTTTGTGTCCTTGAGGTTGCGGATTTTTGGTGAGACCAACAATGGCAAACACCCTACCGCGGTGGTGTAGTCAGGGTGGTCCTCTTCGTCAAAGATGATGGGCGTGCGTCACAACTTGAGCGGCTTCCGAGAGTTTGTAGTTCGCTCCACGACATTGAACTCACGCGCCCACTGTTTGAGCTGGCGGTGAGAGGAGTGCAGAGATGCACCCCCGTCAATGCAGAGGGCGTCAATGGCTCTCTAGAATTCATTCTCGTTGGTTTCCTCTTCATCCCCTCCATCACTTTCATCATTGCAATCCTACTTCTCCCGGCCCCTGGCGGGTTTTCCTTGATTCTGGGGAGCCTTACCGGGGCGACTTGCTTCGCCATCTCGGCCCTTCCCGCCAGCTCCATTCTAACTTTTCTCTTTATCACGCTTCTCATACTCAGCCCTCTGATTCTTTACGAGTTGTTCAACTTCATGGCACTCCTGGAGATCGTGGCCCTTAGTCTAATGAATCTTGCAGTACGGCCCTTCACTTTTCCCGGCCTTCTTGGCTGCCGTAGCCTCCCGGCAATCAGTGCACGCGACAACTTCCTTGCCAGGCACTTCGGCCTTAGCCTTCTTGCCGGTACTAGGCGTGTCTGATCCCTTAACGGTCATTACTGCCTTATCCTTGCGCCTCTTATTGCGATTCTTGTTCTTCTTCTCCTGACTGGTAGCCTCGTCTTCATCCTCTGAGTCGATGTCGACGCCATCTTATTCTCTAGAGAGTTTCGTCCCCACCTCTACCTGAGCACCCTCGTCCACCAAGGTGTAAAGCTCCTTCACAGTCTTGGGCAACCGAATGTTCATCTTGGAACGTATCCGATGGTTGCGCACATTGGACTGGAACGCAGCTATCGCAGCTGCCGTGTGGATATCTGGAATATTTATGTGGACTCGCCTGAACCTCTGCATGTACTTCCGCAGAGTCTCTTCTTCCTTCTGCAGGAGAAGCTCCAAAACGTTGGGTCGTCTTGGTTCTTGGTGGCCACCCTTGAAGGCACCAACGAACTCTTGGCACAGGTCAGCCCAAGTAGAGATGGAGTTCTCCGGCAGGCGCATCAACCAAGACATCATGTTTGGCTAGAGCGCCAAAGGGAAGTAATTGGCAAAAACCTTCTCATCTCTTCCCCTAGCAGCTTCAACAGTGATGGTGTAAATGCTCAAGAACTCTACCGGGTTTAGTCTTCCATCATACTTCTTCGGTATCTCTGGCTTGAATGTGCGAGTGGACGGCCAACGGACTTGCCGCAGCTCAAGGGTGAAGGCAGAGCACCCAACCTCGAAGGGAAGGTACCCACCTTCACCGTGCACGGGCTCGTCGATGTCGCGGCCATCGCACCCATTGGACTGGAAGTGGTTGTCACGGTGCTGGTCGATGTTGACGCACACGCCTTCCCTCTGCCTGTCTTCTGGGATTCACCGTCGGCCTTGATGTGCTCGAGGATTTGCTGAAGCCATTGAGACGCCATCAAGCTCTTGGTCGCGCAGCCCCCGTGCTTGTTGCCGCGATGGGGATTGCACAATGCGGGTGGCCCCTTCCGCATGGCCAGCAGCGTGGGCTGCCGTCATCGTCCGGGGAGGCCGTGGTGGACCAGCTTGTTGTGAGCCTTCGGCGTCGGCAAAGCCAACCAGACACTGAATGGTGGCTCTCCACTCATCCATCTGATCAGCTGTCAGCGGAAACCTCAGCAGCAGCTGGGCCCGCGCCATGGCCTCCGAAGTGGTACTTGGCATAGATGAGGATGATGTAGACCGCTGCATCACCCGGCTCCTGACGGTGCCGGCCGTGGCTGCGCCGGGCTCCTATCGCTGGGAGCCAGTTGCTGAGATGGCTTGGTGACGAGGTGGTGGCGCGTGTGGACCAATGACCCCGTTCGGAGCATTGGTTGTGCCAGTTTGCCCCGGGGGCGGTGCATGTCCCGCGACCGCGCTCGTGACGGGGTCGGCCGGAGGATTGCACTTTGCCTCAGGGTGAACGTCACAGCTGTGGCTACGTCCCTCGGGTAGGCAGGGACGGACAGAAGGAATAATCTATCTACCCGTACCTCACGAAGCATGGTCGTCAGGATGTTTTTGGTGTTTTTTTCTCCGGTGCCTCCCGCTCCTGCTTCGACCGCGGGGGAGGTGGTGACAACGCCGCCTGCGCCGACCATGTCCCCCGTAGCGTCCACATGCTCACGCGTCCCCACATCCCCCACGATGTCAGCGATCGGGTACGGCGGGGCCTTCAAGGTCGACGGGTGATTTGCGGCACCGGGCTTCTTCTTGGGCGCCATAGTTGATGCAGCCATCCATGGTAAAAATGGCGATGAAGATGACACACTTCTTACGCTCTCGGGTTTGCGCAAGTGATCCCCTTACCTGGCGCGCCAAAGATGTTATGGGAAACCACGGCCACCTATGGGACCATGAGCCCCTTTTGGTTCGGCGGGGGGATGGCCACATTGCACAAAAAGCGGAGAAGTGTAACACAACACGGCGTAGATCACAGGGAAGTTTTACCCAGGTTCGGGCTGCCGTGAGGCGTAAAACCCTACTCTTGCTTTGGTGGATAGATGAGGAAAATGGTTGAGAACGCGGCGCTCTTGCCCGGCAGGGTTGCCTCGAGGCGAGAGTGACTATGCGCGTATGAATTTGTGAGGGTCCGAATCCTTTCTACGATTGCCATGGGCCTCCTTTTATAGATAAAGGGGTTACTAGAGTGGCAAATCAGTCTTTTCAAATTGATTAGATAGCAAACAGTGCTATCATACCTAACTCTATAGGTGGACAGAGCGCATTAAATGCACCGCTCACTGTCACATCACAGAATGCCCGGCAAGCCTTGTCGGACTGTCTTGCCAGCTTAACGCCTGCTCGCTTGACATGTCTCATGACAGGTGTCATTTGGAGGTGTTTTATGTAGAAAGTGGTTGCCATGTGGCCGGAAGCAACCACTTAGTCACTTAGGGGCTTGACACCGCACTGGTCGATGACTTGCATCGTCGTGAGGTGGTGTCGTGGAGTTGTTTGCCTTCCTAAGCCCCGGCAGGCCTGCCGGGACGATCTGGAGGCTTGCTTCCAGGGCAGCCCCAACCTTACTAGGCTCGCCTGCCCAGTAAGGGAGGTTCTTCCCTTAGCGATATCTTGCTTCTTTGGCCCTTCTTGGTTTTCTTGATCTGCACTTTGATCCTTCAAAGAACTGATCCCTCGTGCTTGGTCTGATCTTGGCGCTTGTAATATTGTCCTTAGGCATGTGAACAGTTTGGGCAGTGGACCCAGTGTTTGTTGCACCGACACACTTCCTATAACATCCTGTGACACTCCAAAAATATTCTTTTGGTTTTCTTCAAAAAAATTGTTGGATTTGAAGAAGGTCTTCTAAACACTTCCAAAAATCTCTCTCAAAAGCTTTTTCCCTTTAGCAAATATTTTATTTTTGCATCCCCTTCAACTCTGGTGTTTGGTTTTTAAATTTTTTCTTCTGATTGCCCTCTTCTCAAAATTTCAAGAAAAATCTTTGGAATTTATTTTTCTTTCAAAAAGAAAATTTAGGAGTTTGGCACCTTCTCCAATGTTGAAATCCATTCATGATTTTGCCATGCACCACATGGTAAAATCTTCCCAAAAATCTCTCCTTCCACTTTGGGCAATCCAAACATTCTGACTCAACAAGCTCAACCATTTTCTGAATTTTATTTCATTTATTTCTCCCCCCAAATCTTTTATGTCCATTATTTTGAGCCTAGGTGATTTGTAAAGCAAGTACCTAAATGCATTTGAGTTTTGACCTCAAACCAACTCCCCTGGATAGTCCTTGGTACCCACAACCTAGAATAATCAAGATCCACTCCTCTTCTGTTCAAAGATTTCAAATTATAGTCTCTACAAGTTTGGACCAGATTTGCCAAATTTGGTGAAATTCATATCTACACTTCTCCAAAAATTTCACAAAAATTCAGGCAGCCTCTAGATGCAATGAGAGGCCCCTCCACCAAAAACCAGCTCAAGGAAAAATCCCTACATGCCTAAATCATTTTGTCGAACACCTTGCATGCACTACTATTGTTCAGCTTCAGTTAAATTCATATTTCAGTGTCGTTCTCCGTCTGAGTTTCAGTCACATGCCCACAGTGCACTTGGCACGTTGCTCGCAGCCTAGCCTGCTTGTCCGGAGCTTCACACGCGTGCTTGGCGCGTTCCTGGCGTTGGTGGCACCACGGCGCTTGGCGGCATGTCTTCTTGCGGCGGCAGAACCACCGTAGCGGCCGACAGGGAGCAGAACAGCGGCATAACGCCGTTCGGCGCCGCCCAAACCTCCTGGTAGCCCCGCGTGGCCATTTCCTTGCCAGCGCACGCATGCAGCACCGTCGTCGTGGCACGACAAGCACAGAGCGTGCTCCCTGCCGCCCGGCCAGACGCGCCGCCCGTTGGTCGAGCTCCCCCTAAGCACCCAAAGCCCGACGCGTTTAGCACCTAAACGGAACCAGGGAACCCCCACGACGACGCTCAACCTCTAAACCTCCCCGATCAACGCCCTACGCCTCCGTAAACTTCGCCGGAGAACCCCGTTCTCGGCAACCGACTCGGGCCGGCTATAAATAGCACCCCCCGAGCTTGCTCTCGCCCCCGCACGCCTCCACCACCTCTCTAGTCCTTGCCAAGCCCCTGGGAGGGCCTCGAGGAGCTCTTCTTCCCCGACTCCGGCCGCTCTGTTCCACCTCGGCCTCCACCTCCATTCACTCAGGTGAGGTCGACCAGGCGCCCAAATCCCGTCAGCTACCCTCTCATGCTACCAAGAGTCTAACCCCCACTCCAATTTGATCTTCACAGCTCTCTCCGACGAGGTCCACGACCACCCGAATCGCCGTCCGCCCGGAACAAGCGTCGCCGTCGGCGTGGTGCAGCGGCGACCACCACCACCACCCACAGACGCGGAATGGCGCCCTGAACACGGAGGTACCCTCCGATCTCCCTGCCTCGCCGTGGATCGCCGTCGGCGACCACCACGGCTCTCGGGCGCCGACGAGCCCCGTCGCTCTCGTTTGAAATTTCAAACCTGATGGGTGGGACCCGCCTGTCAGTCTCTCTCTTGTTTTTTTTGAATCGTTTTCTGAAAGCGTACTTTGGCAAATACGCTTCCACTCTGAACCGTTTTTCTGGACTTTTCTGCAAAGCCCCCTGGAAGTTTTCTGTTTCATTACAGATGGGTCCTTGGACCAAAACCCTTATAACTTCTTAACAGAAAGGAATTTTTGAGTGATTCTTTTTCTGTCTTCTTCTAATTTTTGTCTAGTTTTTTATCATATTTATATGAAAAATATTTGGATCAACTTTCTGTACCCCACGGTATTTACATTAGCGCGTGTATTTTGTGTACCGTAGATACCGAAGGAGGTGACGGAACCGCGAACTTCGCCGAGCTAGACCCCGACTACTCCGAACCAGGCAAGCAATGTTTGAACTTCTGATATGATGAGTGTTTGGGCATGTTTGCATTATTTCTTTTATCATGGCACGTTCATGAGCATTTCGATGATAGTTTATCTCATAAGAGTTGAGGCTAATGAGCTCGGTAAATCCATGAGTTGTTGGAAACTTGTTGCATGGCCATGAGTTGGCATGAGTATTGGTAAGATGGCAGTGTTGTAGCATGCCGGGCTTATGCCGGATCGTTGACCCGTGTCAACACAAATCAATCGAAATTCGGTCCGTCTTCCCTTCCTACTACCACCTGTTTCCCGCAAGGGATACGGCTTAGTAAGTTGCAAACCACTTCCTGGTACACACCAATTCGAGAGGCTGGGATGAAGGTTCCATGGCCCTGGATTAAAGCCTTTCATCCGGTCAGGGGGCATGGGTGTTTCCGGTTGGGACCGAGAGGGGGGCACCCCTTAGAGCGCGCGTAAATAAATTTCATCCCATGCTATTCGAGATTGTGATCTCCCCGTCTCAAAGTTTTTCTTGAACGCTGTCTAGGATGATTCCTGGCAACGTGAGGTATGATGGGTGTGTACTAGCTAGTTGTGTTTCCTCTGAAATACCGTAAACGAACTAGTCCTTCGTGACTCACGAAATCCGTTGGCTGTGGACAATTTTGGTACAAACTCTGCAGAGTGAAAATTCTTGAATTCATCTTATTCATGTCTGAGTACCGTGTTCACCTTATCTTGTCAGATATCAGTCTCGGTGACAGAGACTCCCGATAACTACTTGAGTGTTAAATGTTTATTTCCTGTGAATGGACTAACCCGCTATTTGTCTTGTGATGAATATTTTCCGTGAGCACTATATCTTGTCAGTTATGAATAATGAATTATAAGCCCTTTCTGCGATGTCGCTCAGACGTCCGACTGCGGCATTGTTGTTATTTATTTTCATTATAAGCCCTTTCTGCAATGTCGCTCAGACGTCCGACTGCGGCATTGTTGTTATTTAAATTCATTATAAGCCCTTTCTGCAATGTCGCTCAGACTTCCGACTGTGGCATTGTTATTATTTACTTTTATTATAAGCCCTTTCTGTGATGTCGCTCCGACGTCCGACTGCGACACACATGTATTTTTATTTCAATATAAGCCCTTTATGAGGTGTCGCCGACGCCCTCGATCGTGGCATGTTTTACTTATTTGTTCACCCTTAGAGGCGTCGCTTCAGACACCCGATCGGTTTTGAGTTTTGTCTTCTTTGGGTTTTCGAGCGGACTACCGCCGACTCCCTTCTTATTAACTTTGCTAAACTGATTAAATTGAGCATTGTTAAAATTAATCTTGTCGCATTCATGCATTCATTTGTTATATCTTTTGTCCGAACTATCTTGCGAGTACTTTCAAAGTACTCACTGGCTTGTTGATTTGGCGGAATCTTGTGAAGGCGATCTCATGGATGAAGAGTTCGATAGTGAGTCCGACGCCTAGAGGAATCCCAGTCAGTCTCGTGCGACCCCTGGATTAGTCATTGTGATATTTCCGCTTCCGCTACCCAAATAAATTCATCGAGCCTCACCTCGACACTCGATGAGCTGCTAGTGCAGTAGACTTATTAACCACCCCACTGTGTTATTCCACCAACCACTCATATCTCGAGTCAGTAGTATTTCCACCCCACACCATTGTGTCATGTCCGCCATCATGTATAATTATCGGCGTGTTTGTAATAATTGGTTGGGCATCTTCAGTCCGACCCTGTAATATTGTAATGCTATTGTCTTATTGTATCAAAGTTTTGTCTACCGGTATGGAGGATTTTCCTAATATTGTACTTCATAGGTCTGTTGTTCAATAAATATTTTTATAACAAGCATCTGTTCAAGAAGCCCCCAGGTATAGTGGACGTACATATGTAAAGATGTGTAAGTTAGCGGTGTTCGGTCGAGCCGTATGAGATATTTAATGCGAAAATATAAAGTTGGAAAAGAGAGAAAAAGTAGTGGAAACTACAGGGGAGAAGGGGACGAACAATGAATTCGGCGCTAGGCATAAGAGTTTCGGAGTCTGGCCGCGTTCCAGGGGTTCGGCTCTAGGTGATTGTCTGATGCATCATGAAGACGGTACGCTCCGCCAGTAAGGAATTCATTGATTATGAAGGGACCCTCCCATTTGGGCTTGAGTTTGTCCTTTTTCTTCTTCGGCAAGCGTAGAACAAGTTCGCCAACGTCGTAAGTCTTGGCCCGTACTTCTCTGCTTTGATATCTTCGAGCCTGCTGTTGATAAAATTCTGAACGGGCTTCGGTGACGTCGCGCTCCTCTTCCAGGGCGTCCAGGCTGTCCCGCCGATCCAATTCGGCCTCTTTCTCTTCTTACATACGCACTCGAGGTGAGTCATGTATAATATCGCAGGGCAATACGGCCTCTGCACCGAATACCATGAAGAAAGGTGTGTATCCGGTAGTACGGTTGGGCGTGGTCCGCAGCCCCCAGAGTACGGAGTCGAGCTCCTCGACCCAGTGCTTGTCTGATTCTTTCAAAGACCGCACTAGCCTGGGTTTGATGCCACTCATAATAAGATCATTGGCTCGCTCGACTTGACCGTTTGTTTGCAGGTGGTAGGCAGAGGCGTAATCGAGCTTAATGCCCAGATTAGCACACCAGGTTTTCACCTCATCGGCTGTGAAATTGGTACCATTATCAGTGATGATGTTGTGCGGGACACCATAACGGTGCACCACATCGGATATGAATGCAATCACCGGTCCGGACTCGGCCGTTTTAACTGGTTTAGCCTCTATCCACTTAGTGAATTTGTCCACCATGACCAGCAGATATTTTTTCTTATGGCTTCCCCCTTTAAGGGGTCCGAAAATGTCCAAGCCCCAGACCACAAAGGGCCATGTAATGGGGATTTTTTGTAGGGTGGTTGGGGGCATATGGCTTTGGTTGGCGAAGAGTTGGCATCCAACGCAGCGCTGGACGAGGTCCTGTGCGTCTGCTTGAGCCGTAGGCCAATAAAATCCTGTCCGGAAGGCCTTGCTGACAAGTGCCCGGGCTGCGGCGTGGTGCCCACCAAGACCAGCGTGAATTTCTGCCAAGAGTTTCCGCCCTTCCTCCTTGGAGATGCACCTTTGAAGGACTCCGGTAGTGCTTTTCTTTTAGATCTCTCCTTCGTGAACTTTATAGGCCTTCGAATGCCGGACAATGCGGCGAGCCTCATTCTGATCTTGTGGGAGCTCCTCCCTATGAAAGTAGGCCAAGAATGGTTTGGTCCACGGGGCAATTACTGCCATGATGAGGTGGGCCGAGGGTGTTATTTCGGTGGCTGAGCCTCCGATGATATCGGCGTGTTCGCTATCTATGTTTGTGTTCGGAGCGGGACTGTCGTTGCTATCCCCCTGCCACACCACAGATGGCTTAAAGAGCCTTTCAAGGAAGATCTTAGGTGGGACGGGGTCGCGCTTAGCACCAATGTGAGCGAGGACGTCTACCGCCTGATTGCTTTCGCGGGCGACGTGATGAAATTCGAGCCCCTCGAACCGAGCCGACATCTTTAAGACGACATTGCGACAAGCTCCCATCTTTGGATCTTTGGCGTCAAAGTCTCCATTAATTTGGGATATTGCAAGGTTTGAGTCCCCGCGCACCTCCAGGCGTTGTATGCCCATTGATACGGCCATCTGAAGGCCATGTAGCAAGGCATCGTATTCGGCTGCGTTGTTTGAGTCTGTGTATAATATTTGGAGCACGTACTAGTCGATATCTCTTGTGGGGGACGTTAATATGACGCCCGCCCCTAGCCCTGCCAACATTTTGGAGCCGTCGAAGTGCATAACCTAGTTGGAATACGCGCCGTACTCTTTAGGGAGTTCGGCCTCTGTCCATTCGGTGACGAAGTCAGCCAAGACTGGATTTGATGGCTCGACGTGGTTTGTACGTGATGTCGAATGGCAGGAGCTCAATGGCCCATTTGGTAATCCGGCCCGTTGCATCCCGGTTGTTGATTATGTCATTGAGGGGCACTTCGGAAGCCACCATGATCGAGCATTCCTGAAAGTAGTGTTGCAATTTTCGAGATGCCATGAAGACTGCATATGCTATCTTTTGATAGTGAGGGTACCGGGATTTGCATGGTGTGAGGACGGTGGATATGTAGTACACTGGCTTTTGGAGAGGAAATTTGTGTCCGTCCTATTCTCGCTCGACGACGAGCACGGCGCTCACCACCTAGTGTGTTGCCGATATATATAGGAGCATTGGTTCGCCGATGTTTGGCGCGGCCAGGATTGGGTTACTTGCCAAAAGGGCTTTTATTTCTTCCAGTCCGGCTGTAGCCGCGTCTGTCCACTCGAAATTATCGATGCGCCGTAGAAGGCGATAAAGGGGCAACGCCTTTTCCCCCAACCTGGAGATAAAGCGGCTTAAAGCTGCCACGCACCCGGCGAGTTTTTGGACCTGTTTGAGTTCGGTTGTCGTGGCCAATTGTGACAGAGCTCGGATTTTGGCTGGATTTGCCTCAATTCCTCTATTGGAAACGATGAAGCCCAGTAGTTTACCGGCGGGGACGCCGGAGATGCATTTTTCTGGGTTAAGCTTGATGTCGCATGTGCGGAGGTTGTCGAATGTAAGACGCATGTCATCTATTAGTGTTTCGATGTGTCTAGTTTTGATGACGACGTCCTCCACGTAGGCATCCACTGTCTTGCCGATATGTTTCTTGAGGCATGTTTGGATCATGCGCTGGTAGGTGGCGCCGGCGTTCTTGAGCCCGAAAGGCATGGTGTTTAAGCAAAACGGCTCGTATGGTGTAATGAATGCTGTTGCGGCTTGATCGGACTCCTTCATTTTGATTTGATGGTATCCGGAATATGCATCGAGGAAGCACAACGAGTCGTGTCCTGCGGTAGCATCAATGATTTGATCAATGCGAGGAAGGGGGAAGGGATCCTTAGGGCAAGCCTTGTTAAGGTCTTTGAAATCGAGTTTGCCAGCTTGCCAGCTAGAACGGGTGTTTAATATCTTTGATGAATCCGGCCTCGATGAGTTTGGCTAGCTCTTCCCCCATAGCTTTCGTTTGGGTTCGGAAAAGCGCCGCAGTGTTTATTTGACCGACTTATATCCCTTTAGTATGTTGAGGCTGTGTTCGGCCAACTCGCGCGGGATTCCTGGCATATCTGAGGGGTGCCAGGCGAATATATCCCAGTTTTCGCGCAAGAAGTCTCGCAGTGCTATGTCGACTATGGGGCTAAGTTGCGCTCCAATAGAGGTTGTCTTCTTCGGGTCTGTTGGGTGGACCTGAAATTTGACCGTTTCTTCTGCTGGCTTGAAGGAAGTAGATTTGGGTCGTTTGTCCAGGATAACATTGTCTCTATCCACAGTGGAGCGTAGTGTGGTTAGTTCTTCAGCTGCAAGGGCCTCAGATAATGCCTCGAGGGCCAAGGATGCGGTTTTGTTCTCGGCGCGGAGTGCTATATCTGGATCGCTAACGAGGGTGATTATTCCATTAGTCCCGGGCATTTTTAGCTTCATATACCCATAATGAGGTATGGCTTGAAAGCGCGTGAAGACCTCTCACCCTAACAGGGCGTGGTATCCACTGTTGAAAGGGGCCACCTAGAAAGTTATTTCTTTGGACCGATAATTCTCCGGCGTGCCGAATACCACATCAAGTGTAATTTTTCCCGCACACCGTGCTTCCCGACTGGGAATGATACCCCAGAAGGTCGTGCTGCTTTTCTCGATGCGGCTTCTGTCTATTTCCATCTTGTGGAGCGTGTCCTCGTAAATGAGGTTTAGTCCACTGCCGCCATCCATGAGGACTTTCTTAAGTCGAAAACCGTCCATGATGGGACTGAGGACTAATGCAGCTGGCGCTCGGACTGTTTTGTATTTGGGTTCGTCACTAGCATTAAAGGTTATGTCCATGTCATTCCAGGGGTCAGTTGCGGCGACCTGGCAAACTTCAGCAAGATCGCGCAGTGCCCTTTTATGCTTATTGTTTGAAGCGAATGTCTCGAAGACTGTCAATACTCTAGTGTAATCGTTTGCTGGAGGGTGCTGTTCTGGGGTGTCCTTGATAAGGATGTCCTCGCCGCTCTTGGCAACCTGCCAAAGTATCCAACATGCTCTAAGGCTGTGGGTTGCCGCGGTATCCGGCGTCGTGTGTATTTTGCACGGGCCATTGAGCCATCCCTCCAGAACGGTGCCGTGCAGCATGATGGGTTTACGTTTTTTGACAGTTCGGCTGGGCGCACCGCGGGGGTGCGTCCTTTTCGCCCTTAGGTTGACTTGGGTTGGCGCCGAAGGTTCCCAACGAGTTGCCTAAATTTTCCAGGCGCTTTCCATCGCGATGTACTTTCGTATGATAGTTGTTAAGTCGGCGAACTTTAGTATGCAGCGGTGATCGATGGCCTTTAGGATACCTCCGTCCGTGCAGTTGTTGCAGAATGCTGCTATCGCGTCTTCGTCACAGCAATCTTTTACCTTATCTTTGACAAGCAGGAATATGGCCCAGAAGTGGTGGACCGTTTCCTGAGGCTGTTGTTTGATGCTCATGAGAGCGTCTATGTTCGGGTGGGTGGGTGGGTGGAACGAAATCCGAACCCTGGCCCAATTTTGGATCCAGAGTTTGAAGATCTACCGGCCCTAGCAGTTCGGGCTCCGGGATATCGACTGATTTTTTAGGTTCATCGTCCAACTCCAAATTCGGGGGACGGAACATACCTTTCTGCCGGAGAATATCTGGCCCTTCAAGATCGGAGATCCGAACATAGTTCTCTTCAATATAGTAGAAGAGTTGCTCCGCTCCTCGACTACCGCTATCTGGTGGGTGATCGGCGGAGTTTTAATTTCTCTCTGGTCGGGTTTAAGCCCAACCCGATGGTAGTCTGTAGCGACCCCCAAGGCGGCCATGCGATCAAGTAGTTCGTTCAATGACGATAAATCGGTTGGGTCCATCCAGGCAGAGTATTCAGGATCAACACGGAGGCGATTTTTGATGACTTGAGAGGTCATCGTCGGCTTAAGGGCCGACCCGGCAGTCATGACGAAGCCGCCCAGCCGGAGCGTTTGCCCTGGGGCCAGGGTTCCTCCGGAGATGATATTATCCTTGAGAACAAGGCGAGCCATCAACCCTCTTGGCAACGGCACAATGGAACTCTCAATGAAAGCACCGATGTCGGTGTCAAAACCGGCGGATCTCGGGTAGGGGGTCCCGAACTGTGCGTCCAGGATCGATGGTAACGGGAGGCGGGGACACGATGTTTACCTGTGTTGGGCCCTCTCTATGGAGGTAATACCCTACTTCCTGCTTGATTGATCTTGATGAATATGAGTGTTACAAGAGTTGATCTACCACGAGATCGTAATGGCTAAACCCGAGAAGTCTAGCCTATGTGAATATGGTAATGAGTATATGCTTTCTGGACTAACCCCTCCGGTTTATATAGACACCGGGGGGATCTAGGGTTTACATGGAGTCGGTTATTGTCGGTGTGGAACGACACCTATGGGATCACAAGAATCCCTACTACGGTTGCCAGGGCGCAGGGTTGTGAGGAGAGCAGGGCTAGTAGCGTAAAACCCTAGTCCTGCTTTGGTGGGTGTATTTCTGAGTGTTCTTGAGCTCTCGAACTAGCTCTGGTCAGCATGTGGTTCGAAAGAGCCAAATCCTTCTGTAGTATGCCATGGGCCTCCTTTTATAGTCTGAAGGGGCTGCCACAGTGGCACACAGGAGGTGGAAAGGTGTACAGTGTTGCGAGGTTATCCCTCGTATTACAGGACAAGATGCATTTAATGCATCACTTAGGTGTCCCCTTGCTTTATTGGGGGACGGGGGCGAGGCCCGCCCCGTCCGTCGCCGCTCCTCCTTGCATCGACACGCGCCCCGAACAGCGATGCATGCGGTGCCATGTAGGTAGGCAGGCAGCTGAGGCGGCGCGGTGGTGGAGCCTTCACGAAGATCTGCATGCCGCCACGCAGGCGCTTGATGAGTTGGCCTAGGAGCTGCATGTTTCCACGCAGGTGCCCGCCCAGCTGGTTGGACTGGCAGCTGCATGCGAATGGCGGTGGAAGCTTGGTCGTCGCGGGCCTGGCGGTGGCCCTTCTAGCGTCCTTGGTGAGGGCCTTGCCGGGTGGCCTGGCAAGGGTCTTGCCGTGTGGCCCAGCAAGGGTCTTGCCGTGTGGCCCGGCAAGGGTCTTGCCGTGGCGCGCTGTCGTCCCCGGCAAGGGTCTTGCCGGGGGTCTTGGTAGCCTTCCTTGGCAAGGATCTTGCCGAGGATCATCGTCTTCTAATCCTCATCTGATCTTGGATATGTCTTCACAAAGATCTGCATGCCACCACAAAGGTGCCTTCCCGAGCCCTGGCCCCACGTTGATGATGGTGTTGGCAGCCGTGTGCTCAAGGGTGGCTCGCTCTGTTGGTGCGGGGCGAGCTGTCCCGGCAAGGATCTTGCCGGGGCCGCTGAGGTTGCCCCGGCAAGGTTCTTGCCGGGGGCACCTGCTTCGTCCCTCTGCTCTTTGTGGTCTTGGCCTTGGCGTTGCTCTGATTATCTTGGGCTTCGGTCTTACCTTGGCTCAACTCCCCTGCTCTGCTTGGTGTGGTCGTGGGCGCGGCTTTGACTGCCCGTGCCCAGGAATAGGGGTACAAAAGCGTGCCCCTCTTTTTGTACACCGACAGGAGCCCCCGGGCCTAGGCCACACATAAGCGCGACACGTTGTTAGGTCAGGCCCAAAACGGTGCACGGGCAGGCGGGGCAGTTTTTACCGCGGTAAGACTTTTCACGCGCTCCACCTCCCACGACCCGCGCGCGTGGCACGACGTGGAGGGGAGTGCGTGATGTGGGCGGCATGCGTGGGGCGGTTTTCACACGCATGCGTCACGTCGCAGTAAAGAGGCGGCTCGTGCCTTCCCCGTAAAAAGAGGGAGGCATGGAGGCATGACTCATTTACTGAACGAGGCCAGGGCACGGACTTCAAGGCGTCCACTCCCCACGAACACGGGGTGGGTAGAGGTCGCTTCGCCTGTCCCCTCGGTTCTGCGCGTCCCCCATGCACTTGGGGTAGCAAGCGGCGGGGGCGGGAAACCGGGCCGTCGCTGGTTGGGGCAGCGGGTCGGTCCCGATTCTTTGCGTCTCTGGTCGCTGGATTGGCAGAACGGGGCGGCCGAGCCCCGACCCCACTCCTTTATAAGGAGGGGGAAGGGGGGATGGCGTCCCGCACTCTTCTGTCATCTATCTCCTCTTGCTTCTGCTTCTTCCTTCCACTCGCCATGAAGAAAGGGAATCTTGGTCCTTCGACGGTGGCGGCGAGGGTCGCCACTCGACAACGCGTCCCTCCTCCTCCTGAGTCGTGGTGGTGGAGCCGGCCGCGAGGGAAACGGGGAGGGGGCGACGCCGTGGGCGAGGCCGCAGTGCTCGGGGAAGAGGAGGACGGGCGGCGCGCCGACTTCGCCCCCGCCAATGATGCCTTTCACGATGGAAGGCCATGTTGGAGACCAGCCCCGCGAGTTCTTCATCAGGCTGCGCCGGCCTCCACGTCGTCGTCTTCGTCTTCCTGCCCTGTTTGCTCGGGAGATGGAGCGTGCCCGGCCCCAGTCCCTCAGATTGCACATGAGGGGTTGCGGGAACGGGGGCACGCGGGTCAACGTCGAATTCCCGGCTCCTCGAGTCATGTACCTCCGTCATGGGTGGAAGACGTTTGCTCGCATCCACAGCCTGACGGCAGGGCTCGTCCTCTACTTCAAATTAATGGAGGATGGCCTACTCTCCATCAAGGTCTTTGGAGAGTTCAGGACTCGCCTGAAGTGCTGCGTGGAGAGCTCCTCCGATGGAGATTCTGACGACGGAAGCTCTTCCTCGAGCGAAAGTGATGAGGAGGACAGCGGGGACGAGTCCGACTAGGCGTCGGATGCCCCGTGCCTGGGCGGGTGCGGCAGCAGCAGCATCGGCACCTGGCCACTCCTCCGGCAGAGGTTTGCCGGGGGCGAGGCCAGCTCCTTGAACTTCTCGGGGCTGTCTCCTTGGACAACTGGCGTCGGTAGGCTGCGGAAGAGGAAGAGGGCGAGCGGCAAGGCCGTCAACTCGGAGTACGCGGGAACCGATGCCTTCATCGCGTATTGCTGGTCCTGCCGCCTCGTCTTCCAGCTCCTTTCCCGGCACCGTCATCATCGGCTCGCCCATGGGCGGCCACCGAGGTGTTCTCTTGGTGCTTTATGCTGCTCGTAGCTCGCGTAGGTGCCCCTTTTGCCCTTTTGCCTCCTTGACCTGCTTCTTGAGGAGAGGGACAAGAAAGGGATTACGGGCATCTTATCTCTTTTTTAGTTTGTAAGCCTGTGGGCCTTTGTTAAATTTAAAACTTGTAATCCCCTTGCTCATGTTTTTCATCTCGCACGAACTGTACCTGTATGGGATGTTTCTAATGAAAAAAGGATGCTTTCCGGGGTTTTCGTTCGTGGGTAAATCCCGTGACAAGGAGCGAATCCTTGTTATTGTTTAAGATAAATGTTTTTCGCTCGGCAACAGGCCTTGCCGTCCCCCCACTCCACTCGACCGTTCTCGCGCTCTTGGCGGAGGCAGGGATGAAGTGGGCTTCAGGCCCCTCGTCCCACCTCCTGTCGCCAAGCGGTTACTACTCAAATCCGGACCCAGGAAATAATCCTTAGGTGTAGGAGAAAGGGGAGCATGGCAGCCTGGAGATAAAAACGAGGTTTCACATACCCGAGTCCGGTTCCAAAATGCATGAAAGAGGATGAAAGACTTATCTGTTTCTGCAGCCCCCGGCAATTTCATCTTGCCGTGGTTGGATCCTTGTGCTTGCAGCCCCCGGCAACTCTGGTTTGCTGGGTCGGGGCGCCGGTCCGTTTCCTTCTTTCCGAGTAGCTCAGCAGAAGTGCTCATGTGCCCTGCAAACCAAAGGAGTACAGAAAAGGAACAGATAGACGCGCACTCGACCTCTAGGCCATGGGTTAGTCGCCGCCAAGCACTATCAACCCTAACCAAGGAAAAGACTCGACCTAGCATGCATGCTATAACTTAGGGCGCTAGTGCTTCATTTATTTATGCTCAGGGTCTGCAGTTGGCTCTGTACAAAGGGTCGTATGCCTTGCCGACAAAGCTTGTACATAAGGTGGCTTGTCGGGAGGCCCGGCAAGCCGCGCCTCATGGGTAAAACTGTTGAAGATGCTCGATGTTCCAGGAGTTGCTCACTGGGACGGCATCTTCGGTCTCCAGGCAGACTACGCCAGGCCTGGTGATTCGTATTACCCGATAAGGGCCTTCCAACTTCAGCGTCAACTTGTTGGAATTCTTGGCCGACTAAACGCTCTGAAGAACAAGGTCGCCTTCCTGAAAGCTTCGGGCATGAACCTTGCAGTTATGGTAGCGGCGCAAGGCTTGCTGGTAGCGTGCCGCTCTCACAGCCGCCCGAAGACGATCTTCCTCAAGTCGCGTCATCTTGGCGCAACGGCTCTTGCTCGAGCTCATCATAAGCGAGCACTCGAGGTGACCCGTATATGAGTTCCGTGGGGAGAACTGCTTCCGCCCCGTATACCAGGGCAAAAGGTGTCTGGCTGGTGGCTCGATTTGGCGTCGTCCTGATCGACCAAAGATCCGCCGGCAACTCATCAACTCAGCGCCTTCCGCTCCTGTGCAGCTTGTCAAAGGTCTTCGTTCTCAGGCCTCGCAACACTTCCGCATTTGCCCTCTCCGCTTGGCCATTGCTCCGCGGATGTGCCACGGAAGCAAAACAGACCGTGCTGCCGAGGTCTTGGATGTACTGCATAAGGTGTGGCTTGTGAACTGTGTGCCGTTGTCGGTGATGACTCTGTTTGGCACACCAAAACGGCAGACCAGCCCTTTGAGGAACTTGACGACTGACTCAGCAGTCACCTTCTTCACTGCTTCCACCTGCGGCCACTTTGTGAACTTGTCGATTGCAACGTACAAGTACTCAAAGCCCCCGATGGCGCGGGGGAAAGTGCCTAGTATATCGAGCCCCCAGACCGAGAATGGCCAGCAGAGAGGGATTGTTTGAAGGGCTTGAGCTTGCTGATGAAGCTTCTTTGAATGGAACTGGCACGCTTCACACTTGGTTACTAGTGCCGTCGCATCCTGGAGGGCGGTGGGCCAGAAGAAACCTTGCCGGAACACCTTCCCGACAAGGGCCCTTGACCCTATGTGGGAGCCACATATGCTTCCATGTATCTCCGCCAACAGCTCTAGTCCTTCCTCCCGGGGGATGTATTTGAGTTTCACACCGTTTGGCCTCCTCCGGTACAGGACGTCATCGACGAACTGGTAGAGGGCGGACCGACGGGCTACTTTCTCTGCTTCTTCCTGCTCCTCAGGAAGCTCCCCTGTTTGGAGGAAGTGGACGGTATGTTATGCCCATGCCGGAGCCTGGGGCTCGACGGCAAGGACCAAAGGCATCTCTTCCGCCATGGGAGCGGCTGTCTCTATGGCCAGAGCTTGACGCCCTGTCGGAGCCAGTTGCTCTTAGGCGAGCTCGGCGTCCATGGCGGCACCCTTGCTTCGGCAGCCCAGGGGGCTCGGTAGGAAAGTACTTGCCGGGGCCTGATTTCCTCTGCTTGTTCTGCCCCACTGATGGTTCGACGGATGGTTGAGTTAGCCGGAGCAAAAAGGTACCTGGTTCCACAGGTAGCTTGAATGCGGCATGCTTTGATAGGTAATCGGTGATGTCGTTCTCCGCTCGGGGGACGTGCTCCTCCTGGATACCGTTAAAGCATTCCTCCAGCTTCCTCACCTCATCAACGTACGCTTCCATCAATGGGCTCTGATAATCCTTGTTGACCTGCCTAACAACGAGCTGCGAGTCACCCCTGACGATGAGGTTCTTAACCCCGAGGTCTGCCGCAATCCTGAGACCGGCAAGCAATCCCTTGTACACAGCAGTGTTGTTGTGGACATCTCCCTAGGGAAGTGCATCTGGATCACATACTTGAGGTGTTCTCTGGTAAGTGCGACGAGCAGCACACCGGCACCGGCGCCTTGCAGCGAGAAAGCCCCATCAAAGTACATGATCCAGTCGCGGTCTGCTTCCTTGCCGGGGAGAGTGGTCTCCTGGATTTCTTCGTCAGGCGACGAGGTCCATTCTGCGATGAACTCCGCCAAGACTCTGCTCTGAATTGTCAAGGTACTTTCAAACTTTAAACCGAAGCTTGACAGCTCCAAGGCCCATTCCACAATCCTTCCGATTGCGTCCGGGTTGTGCAGTATCCGTTGCAGCGGGAGGCGGGTGACGACAGTGATCTCGTGGGCCTGGAAGTAGTGACGCAGCTTCCTCGAGGCCATAAGGAGGCCGAAGAGCAATTTTTGCACGCCGGAATACCTCGACCTAGCCCCCTGCAAGAGGGAGCTGACAAAGTAAACCGGGTGCTGCATCATCTTCTTCTTTGGCACCACTTCACTCGACTGCGCGGGCATTGCCTTGGTGGCACCAGACTCTGCCGGGGGCCGTGCCTTGTCGGCGTCAGGCCCTGCCAGGGGAATATTTGGCTTGCCATCCGCTGGTTTTGCCGCCGTTGCCGCTTCCTCGTCGACCTCCCTCTGTGCCACCAGTGTGGCGCTGAGCACTTGATTCGTCGGCGCCAGATACAGCAGCAACGGCTCTTGTGGTTTAGGTGCAACCAGTATTGGCATGGAGGAAAGGTATTTCTTCAGATCCTCCAGTGCTGCCTCGGCTTCTGGGGTCCACTCTATTGGGCCTGCCTTCTTCAAGATTTTTAGCATGTTGGTCAACGGCCCGGGCATCTTTAGCATGTTGTAGGCGTAGTGTGATGCCGCCATGAACTTGGCTAGTGCCGGGCAGCCGAGGATCCCGTTGTAGGGCAAGGGGATCTCGTCCACATCGAAGACGATCCTCTCCATCCCGTAGTTCAACTCTCCTCCAAATGTCACGGGCAGTGTGACCTTTCCCTTTGGCTGGCTCCTCCCCGGATTGACCCCTGAAAGCGTGCTCGCTTCCCTCGAGGTCTCCGTCGGGGAGTTACAACCTTTGATCACGACAGGCGAGATCAGGTTCAGGCCGGCCCTACCGTCAACCAAAATATTGTTCACCCCGAGGTTGCGTATCGCTGGTGAGACCAACAATGGCAAACACCGACATGATAGTGCGGTCAGGGTGGTCCTCGACGTCAAAGATGAGGGGCGTGCTGGACCATTTTAGCGGCTTCTGAGCGTCGAACGACGGCTCTGCTGCTGTAATCTCACGAGCCCAATACTTGAGCTAGCGGTGAGAGGTATGCAGCGAGGCGCCGCAATTGACGCACATGGCCTCCGTGGCCTTCTGGAACCCTTGCTCACCAGACTCGTCGTCCTCGTCGTGATCGTCGTCTTCTTGTTCCTTGTCACGGCCCCCGGCGGGCCTCTCTTACTGGGGCGGCCTCCTTGGCCGCCACGCTTCTTTTCGGATCCCTTAGCAGCGTCCTGGTCCATCTCCTTGTCCCGGCTTTTGTACTCAGCTTTTTGCTTCTCAGCAAGCAGCTCAACTTGTCAGCAGTTCTGGAGGTCGCGGCCCTTGGTGCGGTGGATCTTGTTGTATCGCTTGCCGGAGCTTCCTGGTTTGTTTATGCAGCTTGTTGCCAAGGCCGGCGCAAGACCCGACAATCTCCTTGCCGGGGGCGTCTGCCTTGACCTTCTTGCCGGCACCGGTATCGTCAGATCCCTCAACGGCAAGCACAGCCTTGCCTTTGCATTTCCTGTCACGACGCCGGCTCTTCTTCATCGGAGTGGCACGTCTTCATCGGTAGAGTCGGTGTCACATCCCCGGTTCTGGTAATGCTTAGTGCTTGCATTTGAGTGTTGCATCATGTTTACTTTTCCAGAAAACTTGAAATGGGGGATGACAAACCCTAGCACCAAAATTAAATCAAATAGGGTCAACCATAAGTCTTTTCAATAAACCCAAAATGCCTTTAAAAATGTTCATCATTTTTAGAAAAGGTTAAAACCTCTGACAAAAATGATGCACATGTTTCAAGGTCATTCATGGATTTTTGAATTAAATCATATCATATTTGAATTTGGGCATTTAAACACTATAAATAATTTAAATGCTCAAATAATGCTGAATTTAAATGTGGCCACTGGAATAATCCATAGAGTGTCCACAAATTATTGCAGTGTTTTACAAAATGCTTTAGTATTTTTTACTAAAGCCAAAACAGTAGCAGAAAAATAGAAAACAGGAGAAAAATAGAAAAGGGACCTCACCTAGCCTCACCTGTCGCAGCCCAGCTGGCCAGCCCACCTGGCCGGCCCAGCCCAGCGCCGCTGCCATTCATCGCCTACCTCTGCCAGTAGGCAGAGGAGGGATACCGCGACGCTGCTGAGCTCGCCACGCCACCACCCTGCCTGCCTGCCCTCCCCCTCGACGCCCGGACGCTCTGGACGTCGCCACACACTCACCCTCGACCCCCTGCACCTGTCCCCTCTCTCCCTGGATCTCTCCCTCGTCCTCCCCGCTATGGCCGACGCGCTCGTCGCCGCCGTCCGCTGCTGCGCCCAGAGCCACATCCTCACCCTCCGCCTGAGCCCTGAGCTCCGCCACGACCTCTTCTTCGTCCCCATCCAGCTACACATCGCCGGATGACCCGTGATGCCGCCTTGGAGCTCATCTTCAACCTCCTGCACGGCGTCGCCCGTAAAGGCCGCCCGTCACCGATTCGCGCCAGCTACTTCGAGCTCTCCGACGATTCCATTGGATGCGCTGCGAGCTTCCCGTCGCTTCCTTCCTAACCCCGTGGCGTTCCTCTCATCGTAGCCGCCTTTTCCATCGGAGCCGAAGCTCGCCGGCGCCATTCCTCATCAACGCCGTGGACACAGCCGTTGCAGCCTGCAGCAGAGCACACCACTGCACTCCGCGTGCTCCCACGAGCCGAGAACACCCACCACCTCTTCCCCCCGTACACCACAACGCCGTCCTGGCCAACCCCGTGCGGGCGGCGCCGCGGATGTGCTCGTCGCCGCTCACTTCGGCAACCCCGCGCCCAGCTGCGTGCTCCCCTGGATGCGGGCGAGCACGGGCTACGCCCCAGTTTCCTCGGCCGCCGCTCTCGTGCCCGTCCGAGGGGTCACCGCCGCGTTTCCAGGTCGCCGGCGTTGAGCTCCGGCGATGCTGACGTGGCATGGTTAATTAGCCACTAATGACGCCCTAACTAACCACCTAGCTCACTGACACCTGGGCCCCACGCCCTAAATAATTAAGGTTTTTTCTGTTTAGATTAGTTTATAATCACGCGGGACCCATCAGTCAGAGTTGACTGTGCTGACGTGTCTGTTGACCCGGACCCACCTGTCATTGACACTAACCAGCCCCAGTCCCTGACCAGTGGACCCCACTGGTCAGGTTTGACCTGGTCGACGCCTGTTGACCTGCTAAGGTCAGCATGACCTAATACTGACACAGTAAACATTTTCTGGAATTAAAATAAATCAGAAATGATTTCTAAATTTCAGAAAATGATCTAAACTTCTAAAATTCATAGAAATTCAACCGTAACTCCAAATTAAATAATTTATATATGAAAAATGATCAGAAAAATCCAATCTTTCCATCTGTACTAGTTCCATGCATGTCAGAACACTTTAACCTTGCTATTCAGGTGAAACAAGCTAATGAACTTATATCACTTATTATTTTGGGTGATCATTTGAATCCTTGGTTCAAATGGACTCAAACCTTTCTGTCCCGAGTTGCATTAGACCTATCACACATCATATTGCCATGTCATAGCATGCATCATATTGTCGCATTGCTTTGATCATGTCCTTCTGTGTTTGCCGGTAACCGTCCCCTCTCAGTAGACGATGTTCCGACGACGAGATCGATGATACCAATGAAGAACTATATTGTCTTCAGAAGTGCCAGGCAAGCAAAACCTCCTTGTTCATTACGATACAATCCCACTCTCTCGCTCCTGCTCTCTTTACTGCATTAGGACAACAACGATTCAATTGTTACTTGCTGCTGTAGCTGAACCCCTTATCCTCTGCATGACCTGCCATTGCCACAGTAAATAGATGAAACCCACTAGCATGAGTAGGAGTTGTTTGAGCCCTGTTGTGCCTACTCATTCATGCTTGTTTGTCATGCCTGCTACTGCTTAGAGTTGAGTCAGGTCCGATTCATCGGGGATGAATCAGAAGTGTGTGAACATGTCCTACTGTGTGTGAGCTAAGTGTGTGAACACGATTTGGTAAAGGTAGCGGTGAGAGGCCATGTAGGAGTACATGGTGGGTTGTCTCATTGAAACCGTCCTCAGGACCTGATTTCTTTGTTTGTGACCCATGAAACAGTTACTACCACGCATTGGGCCCGAAACCAATGGACCCTCTCGGCTTCTTAATCACCCTTGTTCTCTGTCCAGGAGTTGCAACTAGTTTCTGGTGTTTGTAGGATATATGTTGGAGGCCGTGCATAGCGCTGACCCTAGGGGTGGGCTATGATGCGGTAGATATACCGTGGCCTGGTGTACCGAATGCCCGTTTGGTATCTCGGGAACCCTGCACACATCGTTCGGGGCCGTATGTGGAAACCTCGGCCGGACTCCCTGCGGATGGAACTTGAATAGGCGATAAACCTGGACTAGAGTCTTGAGTGGTTAGGTAGGCTGTGGACGACACCCACATTCACTGGAGTCCTGCTAGCTCCAAAGACTAACCGCTTTCAGTGACACTTGACTGCCGGCATGTGTTTCACTTCGCTCGTGTTCCGTTCTTCGGGAAAATGTCACGCGGTGACATCCGAGTCCTGCCTATCTCACATGTACCGGGTTCCCGAGTCCGTTAGCCAGTGCTACAGCCCGAATCACATCGCCATCGAATCGGCATGCTCGGATGTGATTCATGTATGCCTGTCCCCATGGGTTAGTGCCGCTTTGGGTTCACGACTAGCCATGTCGGCCCGGGTTCTCTTTCATATGGATGCTAGCGACACTATCATATACGTGAGCTAAAAGGCGCAAACAGTCCCGGGCCATGGTAAGGCGACACCCGCGGGAATACCGTGCGTGAGGCCGCAAAGTGATATGAGGTGTTACCGGCTAGATCGATGTGACTTGGAATCGGGGTCCTGACAGTCGGTTTCCGCGCCGGCGTCTTCACCGGCGTACTTCCTTCCCTCTTTAGCCCGGGCGCACCTATCGGCCAGAACGTAGAGCTCGGCCACATCCTTAACCTTGGTCATCGCCAGCTCCTCGCGCATCTTGCGATTGCGCATGTTCTGGTGGATCATGCTAATCACAGCGGTGGAATGAACGTCGGGATGTTGTACTGTACCCGGCTGAATCTCTGGATGTACTTGCGCAGGGTCTCCCCTTCCTTCTGGGGAATGATATGCATATCACTGGCCTGGCCATGAGCTTGGTGGCCTCCTGTGAAGGCGTCAACGAACTCATGGCACAGAACCGACCAAGAAGAAATGGAATCCACCGGAAAGTGCATCAACCAAGACATCACATTGGGCTTGAGCGCCAACGGGAAATAGTTGGCAAGCACCTTGTCGTCGCGAGCCCCAGCGGCCTGCATCGCGATGGTGTAGAAGTTGAGGAACTTATAAGGATGGGTCTTGCCGGTGTACTTCTCGCCGACGTCGGGCCTGAACGTGCGGTGGGACGGCCACTGGAACTTCCTTAGCTCACGGGTAAAGGCCGGGCAGCCCACCTCGTAAGGTAGGCCGCCGGGGCCCCCCGGTGCTGGGTGGTCCATAGCAGGTCCCGCCCGGCTGATCCCGGCCGGCGCGTTCAACGCCGGCGCCGGCGATGGTCCGAAACATCTTCGTGAGCTTCGCTCCGGCGACCTGGCGCTGGTCGCGGAGGGTCCGCGGGTCGGACGACGCTATGGAGATGTTATCACAAGCATCGTCGCGACGGGCCGACACCCGCGGCGGCTGGCGAGGAGGAGGAGAGTGCACCGTGGCCACAGCTCCCCCGGTCCTCCCAGCGCCAGCATGTGGTGGCTCAGTGGAGCACCGACCCGAGGGCCCCGCCGGTCGCGGATCGTCTTTGTTTGCGACGGCGACGAGGCTCCGGATGGTGGCCCTCCACTCATCGAGCTTCTCCGCAGTAGGAGGGAAGTCGAGGAGCGGTGTGCGCCGCTTAAAGCTTCACTGGCGTGGGTGCGGCGACAATTGCGTAGATCGCGGCAGCGCCGACTTTAACTATGTTAGAAGGAGCTCCGTCCCGACACAACGGCAAGCGTGCCATTTTCACCAGCGCTTGGGTGGCGTCTTTGGACCCCTTCATCTTCTTGCCGACGCAGGCACGTGGCTCTTCCCACGGCGGTGCCTGTGGTCACCACCGTGGTGACGCTGTTCGGCGCGCACACCATGGGAAGAACGTGCGGTGGTCGCTGGTGTATGTGTCCTGGTGGTTGCCACGCCGCCCGCAGTCGGCACAACAACACCCCCGGAGGGCCCCACGCCGCCTGCGGGGGGCCCAACTCCGTCTTTGGATCCGGCGCTGTGTAGCCGGTCGTCTGGCGCACGAACGACGCCGCTCACCAAGCTCCGACTGCCTGGGCGATGCTGGTGCTCGCGGGCCACGGCCCGGGTCCTGTCCGCGACCGGTCGGCTGCTCGTCTGCACCGTCACGGGCCGTTCGGCTCCCAACGAGCCGATCACCATGGCCGTCTTCTTCTTAAGGGCCATGGCGACGAAGAACTGCTAGGCTAACTACCAGACCAGATTCTCACAATTGCGCCCCCTACCTGGCGCGCCAAAGATGTCGGTGTGGAACAACACCTATGGGATCAAAAGAATCCCTACTACGGTTGCTGGGGCGCAGGGTTGTGAGGAGAGCAGGGCTAGTAGACAGCATAAGGATCGTTTACCCAGGTTCGGGCCGCGAGGATGCGTAAAACCCTAGTCCTGCTTTGGTGGGTGTATTTCTGATAGTTCTTGAGCTCTCGAACTAGCTCTGGTCAGCATGTGGTTCGAAAGAGCCGAATCCTTCTCCAGTATGCCATGGGCCTCCTTTTATAGTCTGAAGGGGCTGCCACAGTGGCACACAGGAGGTGGAAAGGTGTACAGTGTTGCGAAGTTATCCCTCGTATTACAGGACAAGATGCATTTAATGCATCGCTTAGGTGTCCCCTTGCTTTATTGGGGGACGGGGGTGAGGCCCGTCCCGTCCGTCGCCGCTCCACCTCGCTTGACCCGACCGCGCGCCCGGCGATGATGCGTCGCGGTGCCATGTAGGCATGTCGGTTCGGGTTCGGCAGACCCTTGAGGTTTGAACTCAGGGGTGCGCGCTGAAGATCTTTCCCTACCCGACTCCACGCGTTGATGGTTTGCAAGGGATCTAAACTAAGAACGATGAACAGCAGAAGAGACACATGGTTTATACTGGTTCGGACCACTGTTGTGGTGTAATACCCTACTCCAGTGTGTGGTGTGGTGGATTGCCTCCGGGGCTGATGAAGAACAGTACAAAGGAAGAACAACCTCGCTAGGGGCTGTTCTTGAGCTGGTGCGATGGACTGGTTGGGTGAGTCCAGTCGCTTCTCTCTCTCTCTAGTGGGTTCGACCTTCTCCCGTGGGTTCATCCTCTCCGTGGTGGCTAGTCCTATTTATAGAGGGAGGCCCTGGGCCTCTTCCCAAATAATGAGCGGGAAGGGCGCCAAAAATTGGCCATTTTGAAGGGGAACATCTAGTACACTTATCCTGACTAAAGTTGGTCTTCGGCTGCCAAAGGCTCTGACGGTGACGCCGTCCTGGGCTCCACTATGACCTCCGTCCTGCCGCTCTGCTAGTCTTGGTCTTGTTGCACCGAAGTGTTAACCTTTGCCTGATGCCTTGGCCTGTGTTTGCCTCCTTTGCACCAAAGGGGTAACGAGGACACTGCGCAGGCTGGCGCCCGCCTGATCTCAATCGTCATGGCTTGCGTCACGGGGCACCCTCATGAGATACCCTGCGTTGATCTCTCCGCCTCCTCATGAGCCTCCTTGGCGAGGCTGCTCCTGAGGAAGGTTCCTGTCGTCCGCCCCGCGAGGCTTGGCCCCTCGCGAGGATCTTCAGCTCGAGCTGATGAAGCTGGGCCGAGCTGGGCCCCCACTTGAGCCACTTGGCAGCCGCATGCGAGCAAGTCCAGGGACCCCATTCCCGTAACACCCCAGTAGCCCCGGGCCCAAAGCGCGCCCGAACTTGACTTAGCGAGGAGAAGCGAAGGGCAAGTCACGGCGCCTTGAGGCCCCAACAGCCTGCGTCCTTGGGCGCCGCGTGGCGATTGATTGGACTTGGGCGTCTCTGTTTCCCCATGATGCCTTGGCAACTGTCCTTCTGACAAAAAGGAGGCCCGGGCCAGACTTGGTGCTCGTTCTTGCTCATCTTACTCCAGATCCCCTTTCTCGCCCTTCTCCTCCTGGCTTCCGAAATCCTCCAGATCTATCTCAATCCTTCCCATTCTGCAAGCCATGGCGCCTCGCAAGACCACGTCTAAGGCCTGGTACCTCCTGGCTCTGGATCCTCCGACTGTGTCGGAGAAGAATCTCGTCCTTGTGCACCGGAGGACGGTGGCGCAGGGCAATGAGGGTGCGACTGTGCTGAAGGCCGGCTCCGATCAGCCTGAAGGCAAGGGGAGCACCTTCTACCCGTTCTTTGTGAGCGTTGTCGGCGTTCTGGGAACGGGGGTCCCCAGACTTGCCTGCCTGCGGCCTGCGGCGTGGCTCAAAGGGGGGCCCATCACGGTCCAGCTTCATCAACACAAGCTCAAGACCCTCACGAGGGGTCAAGCCTCGCGGGGCGGACGATAGGGAGCTTCCTCAGGCAAGGCCTCATCAGGCTGGCTCGCGAGGAGGTAGAGAGATCAAGGCATGACGCAAGCCATGATGACCAAGGGCGCCAGGCGGGCGCCAGCCCGCGCAGTGTCCTCCTTTCCTCATTGGTGCAAAGGGAGCAAGCACAGGCAAGAGCATCGAGCAAAAGCGTCCGTTTCGGTGCAACAAGACCAAGACCAGCCTAACCGCAGGAAGGAAGTCATTGTGGAGCCCAAGCCGGCGTCACCACCAGAGCCTTTGACAGGCGAGGACCAACTTTAGTCAGGATAAGCGTACCAGATGTTCCCCTTCAAAATGGCCAATTGTTGGCGCACTTCCCGCTCAATATTTGGGAAGAGGCCCAGGGCCACTATCTATACATAGGACTAGCCACACATAGAGCTGGGGGCATCTCATCGAGAGAGAGAGAAAGAGAAAGAGAGAAAGAGAGGGAGCGACTGAACTCCTCCAAGCAGTTCATCGCTCGGCTAAGAACACACCCTCGCGAGGCTGTTCTTCCTTGTATTGTTCATCACCATCGGCCCAAGAGGCAATCCACCACACCACAAACTAGAGTAGGGTATTACACCACAATGGTGGCCCGAACTAGTATAAATCATGTGTCCCTTGTGTTGTTCCTTTCGTAGTTTAGATCCTAGCGAGGCGGCGGGGTGCAGGTAGGTAGAGAGCGAGATCTCCGCGCGCACCCCAGTGTTCGAACCTCAAGGGTCTACCGGAACCTGAAATCCGACATTTGGCGCGCCAGGTAGGGGTGCGCCAGAGTTTTTCCTTCCGCCACTGCCGCGACCCGCCTCGCAATGAGCAGCGCGCCGTCCGCTCCGGCACGCGGCGCCGTGGCTGGGGCGAGGCTCGAGCCTGGCCCGGCCTTGCAACGGGTGCGGTGGCGGACAAGTTCAAGCCCGGCAGCGCCGCCACAATGGCGCGACCGATCCGCTGGCCTTCCTACTGGCGTACGAGGAGGCCGTCCTCGAAGCTGGAGGCGACGACAGGTTCATTGCCAACTGGCTTCCCATGGCCCTCACCGACGCTCCGCGTGCATGGCTACTCCACCTGCCGTTAGCCTCCGTGGCCTCTTGGGAAGAGCTGCGCGGCCTCTTCCTCACCCACCACGCTGTGTCGGCGCCCCCGATCGTCGCGGCCCTCCTGGGCGGCTCGCAGGCGCCGCCTTCAAGTCACCACGTTAAGCCATTCGTCCGCCGGGTTGGCGCCGCCTCCACGCGGCAGGGAGCCCCCTCGCAACACCAATCAGGAGGCCGACGACATCGCCAAACGAGCATCCAGGCGGTTACCTCAGGAGCCTGGCGTGTTCGAGAAGCGGCTTTTCAAGCCCTCGGCCATGCCATCACTATCAAACACGGCGCAGCCTTGGGAGGAGCTCCCGACCACCTGCCTCAGAGGCCCGGTGCGTGGCCCGGCCTCAGAGCGCCGCTGCTCGGCGATGGAGCCTCGGGAGGGTGCTGGATCACTGAAGCTCCGGAGCTACTTGACGCAAGGGACCCTGCCGGAGAAGGAGGAGGAAGCGGGCGTGGCGCGGCAAGCCACGGCATACTGCATCAGGGATGGAGAGCTCTATCGGAAGCGACCGAATGATGTGTCACTACGCTGCATCTCCAGGGAGCAAGGGAAAGAACTGTTGGCGGATATACACGGTGGAGACTGTGGGCATCACTCGTCATCACGCACCCTCGTGGGCAAGGCATTCCGGAGCGGTTTCTATTGGCCTACTGCGCTCAACGATGCCGTCGAACTAGTGAAGGCTTGCGAAGCCTGCCAATTCCATGCCAAGCAGATCCATCAGCCAGCAGGAGGTTTGCAAACTATACCCCTCTTGTGGCCATTCGCGATGCTGGAGAAATTTGGATATCCTGGGCCCGTTCCTCGGCGCCAGGGGCTATCGCTACCTCTCGTCGCCATGGACAAGTTCACCAAGTGGGCTGAAGTGGAAGCCGTCCGCACCATCCCGCAGGTTCTGCGGTCAAGTTCGGCATGGGCATCGTGAGCGGTTCGGTGCCGAACCGCTGATTCTGATAACCTCTTCAAAACATACCGTGCTAACACAGGAGCAGCAGATATGCTACGCCAGTGGCGCACCCGGCAACGGCCAAGCCGGCGAGCCAAGCCTTGAGAGGTCCTGAGGGGCCTCAAAAACAGAACATTCAAGAAGAAACTGGAGGCCTGCGGCAGAGGTTGGTACGACGAGCTTCAGTCCATGCTGTGGTCCATCTGCACGACCACGACAAGGCCAACTGGAGACACCCCGTTCTTCCTGGTCTATGGAGCTGAAGCGGTCCTCCCTCATGAGGTCAGACGTCGTTCCACACGGGTCCTGGCATTCGACGAGGCGCAGCAGGACGCCATCTCTGGAGGACGGAGCTTCGTCTTTGGGGAGGAGCGTCGTCGAAGCTGCGTTGCGGCGGCGTAGGTACCAACAAGCATCAACACGATACCATCGCCGCAACATCCGCCCCAGAACTCTTGAGGTAGGGGACCTCGTTCTCAGACAAGTTCTCTCCAGGGAGGGGCTGCAAAAGCTCTCTCCCATGTGGGAGGGCCCATTCAAGGTTGTTCATGTTTCCGGGAGTCTGCCCGGCTCCGGCGCTTGGAGCAGCAGGAGGGGTGATAGTCCGAGCAGGTGGAACATCCAGCACCTCCGGAGGTTTTACCCCTAAAAGGCCCGTAGCACGTGAAGAAGGCGAATGCCTGTGAAGCTTATCTTTTTGGAAAAGGCCCAGAGCCTGTGAAGAAGGCAAATGCCTGTGAAGCTCTCGCATTTTGGAAAAGGCTCAGAGCCTGTGAAGAAGGCGAATGCCTGTGAAGCTTATCTTTTTGGAAAAGGCCCGGAGCTTGTGAAGAAGGCAAATGCCTGTGAAGCTGTCGCATTTTGGAGAAGGCCCAGAGCCTGTGAAGAGGGCCAATGCCCGTGAAGCTTGCTTCCCCTAAGAAAGGCCCGGAGCCTGTGAAGAAGGCCAACGCCTGTGAAGCTCGCCGCCCGTGACACTCTCACGTAATAATGACTTGGGGTTGTACATGCCCCGGAGTCTCGGGAGCGCCGGCCTCAGGCCCTGGGGCTCCCTCCCACGTCCAGTGGCAGCACTTAGCTCCGCGCTGGTGAGAAGACGTCGAAGACTAGATAGGTGTCGGACGCGGCTTTTTCATTTGCTTTCTGTAGTTGGCTTGTTCATTCTCATTTGAAGTTTTATCGAAGCTGTTGTCGTTTTGATTTGTGGCTCTTCGACCTTTCGCCCTCCTACCTCGATTTCCCTCGCGCAAGGTCTCGCGAGGGGGCAGCCTGAGCGCCCTCGCGAGTGTTTTCTGCACTTATCGTTCAAGGTTTCCTAACCTGGGTCCACCACAGGAGCATCCCTCCAGTCCGTGCCTCACGGGCACCGCGACACGAACACAGGACCTGGGTCGGTCGCCCCTCACGGCTGAGGCTGGGAACTACCTCACGCAGGCGTGCGGCCCAAGGCACGATACCAAAATAGCGTAAACAAGACGATGGTTAACGGCGAAAGTTCAAACACGCCCATCGGGCCCCACACTACTGTCTTTTTACGCAGGAAAAAGAAAAAGGAAGAACAAATCAGGCGCGGCTCGCCCGACACCAGCCCGCAGGGAAGACTCGAGCCGCCTCCGGGGCTCAGGCGGACTCCCTCTCGCGCTTAACTGAGGCGCAATGGCGGGCGGACCCACTACCACCCTCCAAGCAGGCACGACGGCGTGGGGCTGATCGCGGCCGCTGCTGGAGGAGCCGCTGCCCGAAGAAGAATCGATGAAGCTCGAGGAGCCCTGAGCGCCGCCGACCACGCATGCGCTGTCTTCTCCGTCATCGCCGGGGCTGGGCCCCCGACCCCGGTCGTCGTCCTCAGGGCAGCACCCAGCGCGGCGACCATCCTCCCCGAACACCCTCACGTAAAGGGTGGCATCACCGTCGAACCTGAAGTGCAGGGTGCACCGACGGCTTAGGCCACGCGCGCGGGCAAACGTCTGCCAGCGGCGAGTCAGGGCCAGGCTCCCAGCCGCAGAGACCTCCAACGAAGCCCAGGAGGCCCGACTGCAGCAGCCCTGCCCACTGGAGCCGTGAGGCCGCCCGGGCGCCACTGGAGCTCACCTAGGAGGAAGCGAGGAAGCTGAAGCCGGGTGCAAGTCGGCTCCGCCGACCACACAACAAACTCCGGCAACACCTCCGCAGCGCGGAAGCGCGGCCTATGGGGTTGTGCGGCCGTAGCGCACCCCCGGCCGCGGCCAGCTGTCCATCACCGCGCGGGAGATCACCTCCGCAGCCACGGGGAGTCGTCGTGGGAGCCACAGGATGCTTGCGAGGGCGGCCTCGACCATGCTTGGGCGGGGGAGAGGCAGGCTCAACCTGGCGGGCCTTCCCCTTCTCTGCGGCCGACAACTTCCTCGGCGGAGCCATGAAGAAGGAGGAGAAGCAAGAGGGGACAGAATGGAAGGGCACGCGCCGTTCCGTACTTAAAGCCAGAGGAGGCCAACCGCCGGCCTCCACAATTGCAGGTAATCATGACCCGCTTTGCATGCAGGGACTTGTCAATTCGTGCAATTGCCGAGGCGTTATGTGGAAGTGGAGACGCCCATGTCCAATCAACCACCACGCGGCGCCCAAGGCTGCAGGCTGTTAGGGCCCGTGGCGCTTCGCACTTGCCCTTTCGCTTCTCTACTCGGCCAAGTCCGGGCGCGCCTTGGGCCCGGGGGCTACTGTCGGCGTTTTGGGAACGGGAGTCCCCAGACTTGCCTGCCTGCGGCCTGCGGCGTTGCTCAAAGGGGGGCCCATCACGGCCCAGCTTCATCAACACAAGCTCAACACCCTCGCGAGGGGTCAAGCCTCGTGGGGCGGACGACAGGGAGCTTCCTCAGGCACGGCCTCATCAGGCTGGCTCGCGAGGAGGCGGAGAGATCAAGGCATGATGCAAGCCATGACGACCAAGGGCGTCAGGCGGGCGCCAGCCCGCGCAGTGTCCTCCTTTCCTCTTTGGTGCAAAGGGAGCAAGCACAGGCAAGAGCATCGAGCAAAGGCGTCCGTTTCGGTGCAACAAGACCAAGACCAGCCCAACGGCTGGAAGGCAGTCATGGTGGAGCCCAAGCTGGCGTCACCACGAGCCTTGATAAAGTGCGAGGACCAACTTTAGTCAGGATAAGCGTGCCAGATGTTCCCCTTCAAAATGGCCAATTGTTGGCGCCCTTCCCGCTCAATATTTGGGAAGAGGCCCAGGGCCACTGTCTATACATAGGACTAGCCACACACAGAGCTGGGGGCATCTCATCGAGAGAGAGAGAAAGAGAGAGAGAGAGAAAGAGAGGGAGCGACTGAACTCCTCCAAGCAGTTCATCGCTCGGCTAAGAACACACCCTCGCGAGGCTGTTCTTCCTTGTATTGTTCATCACCATCGGCCCAAGAGGCAATCCACCACACCACAAACTAGAGTAGGGTATTACACCACAATGGTGGCCCGAATTAGTATAAACCCTGTGTCCCTTGTGTTGTTCCTTTCGTAGTTTAGATCCTAGCGAGGCGGCGGGGTGCAGGTAGGTAGAGAGCGAGATCTCCGTGCGCACCCCAGTGTTCGAACCTCAAGGGTCTGCCGGAACCCGAAATCCGACAAGCGCCATCATCGCCGGTCTGGTCCCTCCTTTTTCCGAGTTCTTACTTGCTATTCTCCGCCAATACAACTTGCAAGCTCTGCATCTCCACCCCAACTTTGTTCTTCTCCTGGCGATTTTCGCCTACTATTGTGAGGCTCACGTTGGGATAAAGCCCTCGGTGCCTTTGTTGCGCCATTACTTTTACCTCCGGGTCTCTCGTGGCCCTATTATCGCATGCTGAAGCTTTATCGCATATTCCAGCTCCAACTCCATCTCCAAGCCCGGGAAGAGGATCGAAGGCTTCAGGAGCAAGTGGGTCTTGGTGGATGTCGGGCGCATCCACCCCCTACTGGCGCTGCCGTCGGGGCAGCCCAAGACCGTTGATACATGGTCTCGCACGGAGCTCGTCGACCCTCTTGCGAAGATGGTGCTGAAGAGGATAGACGCGGACCTGAGGCCAGGCAGCTTGGGGGTAGCGAAGCTGACCGGGGCCACGCTCCTGAAGGAGTTCCTGGAACACCAGGTGGCTCCGCTCCAGGAGCATTCGCTCCCATTGTGGAGGCTTGGGGAGGCAGGTGACGCCCTTCGCCTGAGCTCCGAGGCCCTCTCTGATGAAGATCTGGTCGCGGCTCTCCACTCCTTGGTCGGGGGAGACGTGGCGAGCCCGGAGGGCGCTCCCATCCCCCTGTTCCTTCGTGATGACTGGGAGCAAGTGGTGAACGCCATGCCCACCTTCAATGGTGAGGGACTGGTGCCCGCCGGGGCTCCCGAGAATCTGACGATATTGGCGACGGTGAATGTTTCCTCCAGCAACTCCAGCGGGAGTGAGGAGGAAGAAGAGGAGGTGGAGGAAGAAGGGTCTGACTTTGAGGCGACTGGCGAGGAGTCGGGGAATTCCTTCCTTCGGCGTAGGTCCCACGCCCTTCGCTCCATGCCGGACGACGACGAGGCCGATGCCAGGCGAGAGGGGAGGATTATCCCCTAGTTTCGAGGAAGGGCAGGTCTGGGCTGGTTCTCCCAGGGTCCGTTCCGGCTTCTGAGGCCAGCTCCGGCCTTCCCGACGCACCTACTGCTTCCGGGCCTCCCAAGGCTGACCCTAGCTGCAGGCTTCTGCTTCAAGTTCGTGAGGCTGCTTTGAGTCCGTGGGCTACGACCAAGAAGTGTTCGATCCTGTGTTTTGCTTTTGCTTCACGCCAAGGCTTGACATATGTATTCTCTTGGCCAGTCGGCACTGTGGGCAAAAGGCCGAAGGGGCTTCAAGGCCTGCTTGAGGCGGCTTCTGCCGGGTCAGGGTCTGCCGTCAAGGGGAAAGGAGGCAATGGCTCGCGCCTCCCTGCCGGTCATTCTTGCGAGCCCAGTAGGGGCACTCTAGCGGTGAGTCAGCCCCCGTGGCCCCGCTGACTCTGGAGGTGCCTGCGCTTGACGTTGTCGCTGAGGTGCCCAAGGCCCAGGGGGCTCCTCCTTCCCAAGCCGCGATCACGCTGCCGTCTTCTACACCTGCTCCATCGGCTCCAGTCCCTTTTGATCCCTAGGTCATCCTGGACCAGGCTCCCAGCAAACTGAACCGGCTACGAGAGGATCTCCGAATGTGACCCCGTCGGTGGCAGGCGCTGGAGCTAGCTTCTGGCCGGGCCCGCCTGCTGCCTCCATTCGAAAGCTGGCGCTGAACCAAGCCGCTGCCGGGCCTCCGATGGGGAGAAACAAGCCGCCTGCCAGGTCGGGGCCGCTCATGATGCTGCCAGGCGACGCCTGGGACCCGGGACCACTGCAAGGCGCTGGAGGTCGAGCTGCAAGGCCTGCGCGACGAGCTCGCCAAGGAGGTCTGCGGCCGCCAGGAGAAGGAGAAGGAGATGGAGGCTCGGGAGGCCGCCGCCAGGGACCGGGATGCCGAGCTTGATGACTGCTGTGGCCGGTTGGAGACGCTGGAACAGTCGCTGAAAGCAGAGAGGGTCGAGCTAGACAGGAAGGCAAAGATCCTGGCTGAGGATCGGGTGGCCTTCGCCGGGTTGGAGGAGAAGGCTCGCACCACGTTGAAGACGCTCTACGAGGGTGGCCTGGAGAAGCCGTTGGCTGGTGCAGAGGACGGCCCCGCCGAGCTGCTTCCTTTCTTGGTCCGTGCACTTGAAGATGTCGCGGACGGTTTTGGCCCCACGGCCGGTGGGGCCGGCGGGGCGCATGCCTCGCCTTCGAAGGGCCGACATCGCAGTCCTCAGCCACGTTTGCCTTTTCGGCGACCCCAGCGTCGACCTTGACGGCCTGCTGGAGCCTGTGAGCGGCGACCTTGGCGCTGCTGCTGCTGAGGCCGTGAAAGGCCGAGCCGAGGCCCTGCTGGGGAGGTTCCGCGCCTTCAGCACCTTACCTGGGCGTGGTGCCGCCAGCTCCGCGGCCTCGGGAGGTGGAGACGCCACAAGAAAGTGATCCCTTCGCAGCTTCCGCTCTGTTTTAATTCTTGCAACATGCACCATGCCTCGTGGAGGCGTTTAAACTTGTGTTTGGCGTTGTGAAATGACTTATGGCTTCTAATATTTGCTTTGAATTCACATTCTTCTCTCCTACTTGCATGTGTTCTACGTCGGCAGGGGCCGACCCCGCTCTACCTCATTGCCGTTAGCCCGACCGAAACCGGGGACGGACCAAGGAGTGAGGGCCTACGTGGCAAGTTAGGCTTCTGAGTTGCGATGCTCAGGAGTCCCCCTTGACGCTAGAACAACAAGTAGGTACGGGGGGCATAGGAGTGGATTGGTCGTTCTACGTTGGCAGGGCCCGGCCCCGCGCATACCTCAGCGGCCGTTAGCCCCGACCGGAGACCAGGACGGGACTAAGGGGTGAGGGGATACGTGACCAGTTAGGCTCCTGAGTCACGATGCTCAAGAGTCCCCCTTGACGTACAAACGAATTTTCATACCTTGGCTCCGCTCGGGGAGGCGCGCGACGACCAGGTCCGAGGGACCTGGCTGGGTGGCGTACGTTCGGGTGTGGCCCGGGCGCAGCCCCCGTGTCCAGCCCCCTCGCGCGGCACTCCCGAGGGGAGGCGTTGCGATGGCACCAGACACTGAGCTCTAGGCTCCCTAAGGTTGATACGGTTGAGAGCCACACTCAGTTGTTTATCACCAACGTGGAGCATAGAGCTTCCGTATGTACGGGCATAGCCGCTCCTCGCTAGTGTCGTCGGCCAGCACGGAGCATGGTGCTTCCACGGGTACGTGGGACGGGGCTCCCCTCCGGGAGGAGTCCCCGGGGCATGTACGGCCCCGCCCTGACACGTGGCCGGCACGGTAGGGCTAGGAGAGGTGTATCTGGGCACCCGTGAGCCAGCGCGGGACTCACGAGACCCTACCTCGATGCGGGTTGCGCCTAGCTCTAGGACTTTATCAATGGTGTGTTCCTGCAGGGTGGTTAGAATGCAAATGCTCTCCGTCCTCAGGTCCCGGCCCTCGAGCGAGCTCAGCCGCTGCTGGTATGATAGGTCACGATGCCGTGGGTCAAGTCCAGGGGGTGAGGGCTGGAGAGCCAGTAAGAGCCCATGAGTCATGATGCTCAGGTACCCCCTTTTAACGTGCAAGTGCTTTGCATTGGGGCGGAGAGGTCCGCGACAGGCAGTAGGCAATAATTACGTCAATCAGGTTAAGCGCGGAGGAGCAAATCCATCTAGATAGGTGCGGGGAAAGCACACGCACTGGGTCTGGCCCGAGCAGCTTGGGGATAATGCAGCCCGAGGGGCACCCCCAACAAGGTAAGTAAAAAACATAAGCAAAACGGATACATGCCGCAGGGACGGACCCACGCGCCATGGGAATGATGCAGCCCGAGGGGCGCTCCTAGCTGAAAAAGGAACTTGGAAAGGTGTCACCTGATATGGTCGGGGATGGCGGGATGTTGAGGTAGCGGATGACGCGTGATGAGGAAGCCGGCCCTCACAAGTCCTCCGGACCTAGAGCATCAGGAGGCTTCGGGGGCATGGGGGGTTCCTCGAGAGCCATCTCCATCTCTGCCGGGATCACGCGCTGCTTGACCTCTTGAGCCTCCAGAGCACACCTCAGCAGGCACTGATGGGCGGCGACCGTGTTCAGCAGGCCGAAAGGCATGCGAACATAGCTTCTAGGTGGACCCTCGCAACGCCCCACGCGTGAGGGCCATAGGCGCCCCTGAGGCACAGCCTGGTTGAGCCCTGGTATTTCAATGCAGACTCGCAGCCCAGCATCCTCTCCTGTATGTGGGGACACGGCGGGCAAGCGGCGACAGCTGCGCATGACTCTTGACTCCTGTAGCTCTTGGGTGTTCCTCGTGATGAACTCCTGACGGTTCGACCCTCCTTGCCTCATACCTTCCTGAGGGAAACGTGCCTTGAAGCACGCCTCCAAGTGGTGCCCGAGCGCCTCCCTCGTGACCCTGGCTAGGTCGGTGGCCCGCCATGAAAGAGCCCCCGAGCCCCGCCTGAGGACGGCGCCGGGCGCGCCTTCCTATGCGACAGAGGATGGCGCCCCTTGAACGGGCGTGGGTCCTGTTGCCACACCTCCGGAGGTTCCTTCTCCACGAGGGCTTGGACCAGGAGAAGCCTTCTTCTTCTTAGGGATCGCCTCGGGAAGTCTCCCGCTCCTGTGATCTGGGTCTTCGATTGCCGCGGCTTGGAAGGCACGCTCAAGAGAGCACACTGCATCCCTTTCCTCACAAGGCACTGTGATGACTCCTCCGCTTCCTGGCATCTTGAGGACATTGTAGCCATGGTGAGTCACTACCATGAACTTGGCCAAAGTTGGGTACCCGAGGATGGCATTGTATGGCAGGCGAATGTGGGCGACGTCGAAGTCGATGAGCTCGGCGCGGTAGTTGTTGCACTGTCCGAAGGTGATAGGAAGGCGAACTTGCCCTATCGGGACGGTGGAGCCATCGGTGACTCCTGAGAAAGGCTTGGTCGGCTGAAGCTGATCGTATGGCACTTGGGGATTGTTGAATGTCTCGACAGATAGGACGTTGAGTCCTGCTCCGCCATCGATGAGGGTCCTGGTGACTTGCACGTTCTTTGATGGTGACTGGTGAGCAAAGCATGGGGAGGACTCGGCCGCTGTTGCCAGACTTGAGCTGATCCCCTGATCTGAACGTGATAGTGCACGACGACCACCTGAGAGGGCGTGTGGCCTCTGGGTTGGGTAGGACTGCATTCACCTCGTGAGCAAACTGCTTGAAGATGCGTTGAGAGGCTGGGGCCTGAGCGCCACCCAGGATGCAGGCGATCGCGCGCAGCTCCTCGAAGCCCCAGCCCCCTCGTCCTGATGATGGTCTTCATACCTCCTTGGCGGCTGCGGCAGAGGTGGGAGCCCTGCGTTGCCTTGAGGGTGGTCCTCACGAGGCTGGTCCCTCCAACCTCCCTCGCAAGGCTGGTCCTGCCAGCGGTCCTCGCGGGGTCTATCACGCCATCCTTGGCGAGGGCCACGGTCTTCCCAGCGCCCTGCGCCTCTTCCTCCTCCTCGGCCGTAGCCCCGATCATTGCGCTCGGGGCGTTGGCCGACACGCCTCTCGCACGGCCCTGAGCTCCCCTGGCATTCGTTGGTGTTTTGGGTGTGGAGGTGCGTGGTATCTGTGATACCGGCTGCCTTTGGATGACTCGGGCTGATCCTGCCTCGCTTGGTGTCTGGTTCTGCGCGAAAGCACGGTAGCCCCCTTGCGCTTCACGTCCTTGACCTTGGGCTTCTTCTCTTCTGGTTCGGTAGCCGGAAGCTCGAGGAGGGAGAGGCGCCCTTCCTCAGCCCTGGCGCATTTGGTCGCCAAGTTGAACAGCTCCAGGGATGTGCATAGGTCTTCATGCATTGCTAGCTCCTCCTTCATCTTGACGTCACGCACGCCATCGGAGAAGGCTGAGATGATGGCTTCCTCAGTCACCCTGGGGATCTTGAGGCGGGCATTGTTGAAGCGCTGGATGTACTTCTGCAGGGTCTCTCCTGGCTGCTGCTTGATGCGGCGCATGTCGCTCACGGCCGGAGGCCGATCGCGAGTGCCTTGGAAGTTGGCGATGAAGCGGGTGTGCATCTCGTCCCAGAATGAGATCATGCCGGGAGCCAGGTTCAGGAGCCAGGTTCGGGCTCCGTCCTTGAGCGCCATGGGGAACAAATTCGCCATGACCTTTTCGTCCCCGTTGGCGGCTTCGATGCCCAGCTCGTAGAGCTGAAGGAACTCCGCGGGGTCGGCAGTGCCGTCGTAGTGAGGAGGCAGGTCTGGCTTGAACTTGCCAGGCCATGCGATGCTACGTAGCTCGGCGGTGAATGTGCGGCAGCCTGCAGTGGCCACCGGGGCTCTCTGCTGATGCGGAGCTTGCTCTTGTGGATTCCCGCGCATCGCTGCCTAGAGCAGCGCGGGGTCTTGACATGGTGGCGCTGGAGCGCGATCTCGGCGCTCCGGTGCTGGGAGCACACGAGCACCTTCTTGGGGACGAGGGATCTCCTGGGCAGCTCCTTTCTTGTTGTGCGGGCGCCGGACGTGGAGGATCTCGGCCCGGGGCCACGCGCCTTGGAGCCAGGGTGCCTTCTTGGGGAGGAGGTGGCGGGGGCACCTCCGGCTCCCTGCCTCCCACGCGGGGTGAAGGGCGAGGCAACGAGGGGCGGCACGGGAGCCCCCTGCGGGCGTGGGGCAGGCTCGGCGACGCGGTCGAGCCACTCCTCGTGAGCGTCGTTGGCGATGGCGAAGCGAGAGCTCGTTCGCCGCGATGAGTGCGGCTCGAGCCTCCATGGGAGCGTGGTGCACGGGACGAAGAACCATCGAGGCGGCGAAGGGGTAGCGGTGCGGCCTTCTCGCCTCACCAATGGATGCGAGGCGAGGCCTGCTGCTGCGTTCCCCGCCCGGCGATGGCGGCGTTGGCGGCGGCGATGGGCAACGATGGGGTGTCCGCCGGCAGAGCCGTCTGGCGACTCGGCGGCCTTGAGCAGCCTGGCGCTCGGCGTGGGCTCGGCGAGCGTCAGCCATGGACACGACAGAAGATCACATGCACCAGCGAAAGAAAGATTCCGGCGCACACCTACTTGGCGCGCCAAATGTCGGATTTCGGGTTCCGGCAGACCCTTGAGGTTTGAACTCTGGGGTGTGCACGGAGATCTTTGCCCTACCAGCTCACGCGTTAATGGTTTGCAAGGGATCTAAACTAAGAACGATGAACAGCACAAGAGACACAGGGTTTATACTGGTTCGGGCCACCGTTGTGGTGTAATACCCTATTCCAGTGTGTGGTGTGGTGGATTGCCTCCGGGGCTGATGAAGAATAGTACAAAGGAAGAACAGCCTCGTGAGGGGCTGTTCTTGAGCTGGTGCGATGGACTGCTTGGGTGAGTCCAGTCGCTTCTCTCTCTCTCTAGTGGGTTCGACCTTCTCCCGTGGGTGCGTCCTCTGTCAGGACCCCGATTCCAAATCACATTGACCTAGCCGGTAACACCTCATATCACTTTGCGGCCTCACGCACGGTATTCCCACGGGTGTCGCCTTACCATGGCACGGGACCGCTTATGCGTCTTTTTGGCTCACGTATATGACGGTGTCGCTAGCATCCACATGATAAAGAACCCGGCCGACATGGCTAGTCGTGAACCCAAAGCGGCACTAACCTATGGGGACAGGCATACGTGAATCACTTGAGCATGTCGGTCATCAGCGTATAGATTCGGGCTGTAGCACCGGGCTATGAGGACTCCGGTGAACCGGGCTGTAGCAGGCTAGGCGAGGACTCCGAATAACACCGCGCGACATTTCCCGAAGGACAGACATAGGAACGATGTGAAACACATGCCGGCCGATCAAGTGTCCAAGCAGTAGTCTTTGGGCTAGCAGGACTCCGGTGAACCGGGCTGTAGCGGACTACTATCGCCGGAAGCACGAGACTACATTTCCCCATATGAGAGGCTGCCAAGGATAAACAACTAGTTTGTCGGATCCCACTCATACCAAGCATTTCAATCATACCGCATAATATGCCCGATATGAGTAAATACAACAAGGCATCACAACAAAACTCTACAACTCAAAGTACTTTATTTAGAAGGCTCCGAGGAGCCATACATAACATATCCATACAGGTAGGGGTCACATGACCCAACACTCAAGTCATACAACATGCAAGCACATGCGGAAGCAAACTAGTGCTGAGTACAGGACTTTAAAAAGAAAAGAAGGCTTGTTGAAGCCTTTCTATCTACAAATGGCCCTTCACAAGCCTTGGATCACCACACAGGTGGCTAGTTCACTCGTCGATGTCAAGGTCTACATAGAACCCATCGGAAGGGGCAGTGTTGTCGTCTGAAAAACAATAATTAAGCAAACATGAGTACGGAGGTACTCAGCAAGTCTTACCACAGAATCGTATCATACATGCACATTCTCAAGAAGGTGGTGGGGTTATTTGCAGCAAGCCAGCTTTGACTCTTGGCTAAGCTATCCTACGTGACACCACTTGAAAAGCATTTGTCGCACACGAGTCCACTAATCACCACCACAATACTCCACCGTGGATCCTCTCTCGTCATCCCACGAGAGGGCCATCCATGATACTCACACTTATCTTGAGGTTTTTAGTAGTATCCATTTACTTGTCTATGAACTGATATAAGTAACTCAGAAGTCCTTCTCCGTGGACACGGCTATTCGAATAGATCATATTAACCCTGCAGGGGTGTACTTCTTCACACACGCTCCCACCACTTACCGCCGTTTACACGACATGTACTCGGCAACCTTCAAGCGGAAGCCCAACGTGGGTGTCGGCCACAGCCTACCTAAACACACAAGTCCCAAGTCCGGGTTGATCGCCTATTCGGGTTCCATCCGCAGGAGTCCGCCGAGGTTTCCCATACGGCCCCGAACGATGTGTCTGAGGTTCGAGACACCAAATGGGCGAATCGGTACATCAGACCCACGGTGCCTACCGCAACACAACCCACCCCTACGGTCAGCGTTGCGTCTGCCCCAAAGATGCTACAAACACCAGAAACTACTTGCAACTCCCGGACTGAGGACAAGAGTGGTTAAGAAGCCGAGGGGGTCCATTGGTTTCGGGCCCAATGCGTGGTAGTAACTGTTTCATGGATCACAAACACAGATGTCAGTTCTTAGAGACGGCTTCAATGAAACAACCCACCATGTACTCCTACATGGCCTCTCATCGATACCTTTACCAAAACGTGTTCAACACTTTCACTCTCGAACCCGACACAACCTTTCACTCCAGTTCATCATCCCGATGAGCCGACTGACACAACTCTAAGCATAGCAAGCATAGTATGGTAGGAAACACAAACATGGCTCAATCAACTCCTACACATACTAGTGGGCTTCATCTAGTTACTATGGCAATGACAGGTCATGCAAAGGAAGTGGGTTCAACTACCGCAGCACACAACAGTTTGAATCGCGTTGTCTTAATGCAGTAAAACAAGAGCAGAAGCGAAGAACATGGGTTTGTATCGGAATGATCAATGGGTTGCTTGCCTGATGGAGTGGTGGTAGGATACTGCCCTTCAGACGGATAGTCGGGATTATCCTCGGAGGCAGAACCTATCACGAAAGACATACCGAAAAATAAACACACATGGCAATATGCAACAATATGATGCATGCTATGACATGGCAATATGGATGTGTATTGGCCTAATGCAAGCTGAAACAAAAGGGATGAACTCATTTGAATCAAAGATTCAAATGCTAGCTCATTTAAAATAGTCCTAAAGGTGTAATATCTTATTCTGCTTAAATAGCAAGGTTAACTTGTTTAAACATGCATGAAACCTGTACCAATGGATAGAATGGATTTTTCTGATCATTTTTCATATATAAATCTTTGCATTTGGAGTTACAGATTAAAAGTTATAAGCATTTGAAATTTGAATTATATTCTGGAATTACTATATTAGAATAAATCCAGAAATTAGATTAATGCGTCAGCCATGCGTCAGCATGACGTCAGGGTCAACGGAGACGTCCAGGTCAAACCTGACAGTGGGTCCGGGGTGTCAGGGTAATTAGTTTAACTAAAAATTAATTGAACTAATCCTATTTAGTTAGCAGGGCTGGGCCCCATCATCGCCGATGACTCATCGGAGTCAACCAGGCCTACCGAGTCAAAGTCCACGTCGGCTGCACCGGCTACTAAGCCGCCAGCCCGAGCCAGCCGGAGGAAGTGCGTTTAGCGATTCAGCGACCAAACGAGCATGGAGGGTGGCTATGGGTAGTCGGGGACAAGCCGCGGCTATTGGTGGAGTCATTTGGGGTCGGGGTGGTCGAGTCGGTGCCGGCTGACGAGCTAGGGCGGCCACCGGGTTCGGGCCAAGACGAACTTGGGCTAGAGGGGTCGGTGAGGTGCGGGAGTGTATGGTTAGACCCCATGGGGTGCGGTGAGTGTGATGGACACCACAGGGTGGCAGAGTGACCGGGAGCACGTCGGCATTTAACTCCACGGCGGAGTGCGGGTGAGCTTGGTTCGGTTGCTACGCTGCTCGAGAGCAAGAGAGAGAGGAAGGGGAGGTAGATGGGCTCCGCAGGCGACGTAGAAGCTCTCGTCGAGGTCGGGGACGGACCGGAGCGACGGCAGCAGCGTTGAAGGGGATCTCCAGCGACGGTGGACTCGGCCGAGGTGTGTGGTGGATTCGGGGCACTAGAGCAGGCGGGCTTGGCTAGTTTGGGGTAGTCGAGCGGCGGAGCTCCTAGACAAGGTGAGAAGGAGCACGGACGGCGGGGAGCACGTCTCTGGCGATGGTCTTGGCGGCGGTGGCGTCGGCCATGGCGAGGCCTTGAAAGAGAGGAGCCGGGAGGAGAGGAGGTGTCCAGGGGTTCGGGGAGAGGAGGAGGGCGGTCCACGTCGCTGGCCGGGCGAGGGAGCGGCGGCGGCGACAGGTGCGTGGCACCCATGCGGTGCTTCGCCGCCCGAGCACTGGCTGCTACTGGCCGAGCCAAGCAGCTCATTGGCCAGCTGGGCTTGGGCTGGGCAGTGGGCCGTTAGTAGGAGCCAGTTAAGATTTCTAAACTATTTTTCTTTTTCTATTTTTCTGTAACTTTGTGGAGTTTTTAAAAATACTAAAACAGTTTCAAAAATCACCAAACTGCTCCTAGTCCATTGTTGGAATATTTCCAACATGAAACATTTTAGTTTGGCAATATTTTGGCATTTGAAATATTTTATATAATTTGAAATGCTCAAACTCAAATACTTATGATTTAATTCAAAGACCTTTGTATGACCTAGAAAATGGTGCACCACTTTTGGCAGAGGCTTTGAACCAAAGCAAAGATGATGAACATTTTGAAGGGCATTTCAGGTTTATTGAAATAATTTTTAGTAAACCCTAGTTGAGTTAAGAGGGTTACGGGGTTTCTGTCTTCCCCATTTCAAATTCAAATGAAATTTAAACATGATGCACACACTAATGCATGGTCTAACTGGGATGTGACAACTCACCCCCACTCAAAGGAATCTCGTCCGAGATTTAGGATCTATTAATGAAAAAGGTGGGATACTCAAGTCGAAGACGATCCTCCCTTTCCCAAGTTGATTCTTGCTCGGAATGGTTTGACCATTGAACCTTTAGAAACTTGATATTCGGCGTCGAGTGGTAGTGCAGCTCGGCTTGATCAAGAATATCTGAGCAGGATATTCTCGATAGGTGAGGTTATCTTGGAGATCAAGCGTTTACGTGGTCCACTCCACGGATAGGATCCGAGAAGCAACACCTAAGTTGGGAAGCGTGGAAGACATCATGGACTACGGAAAGATGCGAAGGTAGTTCCAATTGGTAGGCAACTTCTCCTCGTTTGGCAAGAATGCGAAAGGGTCCAATGTAACGAGGAGCCAACTTGCCTTTGATACCGAATCGATGGGTCCCCTTCAAAGGAGTGACCCGAAGGTAAGCCTTCTCGCCAATTTCATAAGCCATAGGCTTATGCTTGCGGTCATATTGACTCTTTTGACGAGACTGGCTGTTTTCAATTTCTCACGGATAACTCGAACCTGCTCTTCTGCTTCCTGAATCATATCCGGGCCAAAGAGTTGTCTCTCCCCGGTTTCTGACCAGTTAAGAGGCATCCGACATTTCCGTCCATAAAGAACTTCGAAAGGAGCTTTGCCTAAGCTGGCTTGATAGCTATTGTTATAAGCGAACTCGGCGAATGGAAGGCATTTCTCCCAATTCATGCCGAAAGAGATGATGTAAGCTCGAAGCATATCCTCTAGGATTTGATTGACTCGTTCTACTTGACCACTTGATTGAGGATGGAATGCGGTGCTAAAAGAGAGACGAGTTCCCATAGCATTTTGAAAACTTTCCCAAAATCGACAGTGAAGAGACTTCCATGGTCTGAGTTAATCTCGATGGAACACCATGAAGAGACACTATTCTAGAGATGTACAAATCAGCTAGGCTGGCTAAGCGGTTATACTCTCACGAATGGGTAGGAAGTGGGCTACTTTGGAAAGACGATCGACGACAACGAAGATAGCATTATTCCCTCTCTTGGTCCTGGGAAACCCGGTAATGAAATCCATACCAATTTTATCCCATTTCCATTCAGGAATTTTCAAAGGTTGAAGGGTACCAGCAGGTCGTTGATGCTCTGCCTTAACTCGACGACAGACGTCGCAATTAGCAATGTATTGAGCGATTTCTCTCTTCATCCTAGTCCACCAAAACCTCTGGCGTAGGTCTTGATACATTTTAGTACTACCGGGATGAATGGTGAGAGGAGAGTCATGAGCTTCCTTAAGGATCAATCGCCTCGAGTTACGCACCTTGGGAACCACTAGCCGGTCTCCAAAGAACCACGATACCTTGTTCATCAATAGAGAAACAATCTGCGACTCCTTTCTTGATGTTTCTCTTGATGCGGGAAATTCCGGATCTACCTTCTCGTGCCTTGATGATCTGATCCGTAAGGGTAGGTTTCGCCACCGGGGTGGAAAGGAATCCTCGAGGAACAATGTGAAGATTAAGCTTACGAAATTCCTCATGGAGAAATGGTTGACTTTGTTGTAACATCAGATTGTTACAATAAGATTTATGCGACTTAGTCGTCAGCCATGACATTAGCTTTGCACAGGGGTGTAGGATATTCCTAAGTCGTGTCTGTAATCAACTCGACTCCAACGTCTTTGCCTGAGATTCAAATCCGGTTGGGTGAAGATGTATTTCAGACTTTGGTGATCAGTGAAGATTTCGCAACGATTACCAAGAAGGTAATGTCGCCAGGTTTTGAGTGCATGAACCACTGCTGCAAGCTCTAGATCGTGTGTGGGATAATTATCCTCATGTGGGACGAATCGTCGGGAAGCGTGAGGCAATCACATGACGATCTTGCATGAGTATGGAACCTAGTCCTTGTAAAGGCGTCGCAATAGATAATAAAGTCCTTAGAGAAATCTGGTGGGACAAGTGCGGGAGCAGATGTCGCGCGTCTTTTCAGTTCCCGAAAGCTGAACTCGCCTTTGTGGTGTCCATTCGAACTTCTTATCTTTCTTGAGGAGTTCGGTTAGAGGTTTAGCAACTTTAGAGAAATTCTCGGCAAGCGGCGGCAATAGCTCGCTAACCCGAGGAAACTCCGAACTTGCTTGACCGATTCAGGTGGAGTCCGATCAAGGACGGCTTGAACTCGCTCGGGATTGACAGCAATGCCCTTGCCAGAGATTACATGGCCTAGGTAGGTCACTTCTGGTAACCAGAATTTTCACTTAGAGAATTTGGCATAAAGGCGGTGCTCTCGAAGTTTCATCAACACTAGCCTTAGATGTTTGGCATGTTCTTCCTCATTCTTGGAGTAGATGAGTATATCATCGAGGTATACCACGACAAATTTATCCAAATACTCCATGAAGATTGAGTTCATTAACCGAGAGAAGGTGGCTGGAGCATTGGTTAATCCGAAGGACATGACGGTGTACTCGTATTGGCCATAACGAGTAACAAAGGCCGTTTTAGGAATGTCCTCGTTCTTGATTTTGATTTGATGGTAGCCCAACCTCAAATCCATCTTGGAAAAGACTGAGGATCCAGCGAGCCGATCATACAGGTCGTTGATCCTGGGGAGCGGATACTTGTTCTTGATAGTGACCAAATTGACAGGTCGATAATCCACAACCATCCGATCCGTACCATCCTTCTTCTTGACGAAGAGGGCCAGGGCAAGCCCATGGAGATGAACTAGGGCGGATGAAACCCTTTTGCAAGGACTCATCGAGTTGCTTCTTAAGTTCGGCTAGTTCTAGGGGTGCCATCTTATAAGGTCTTCTAGAGATTGGGACGGTTCCGGGAACAAGATCTATCACGAACTCGACATCTCTGTCAGGTGGAACACCTGGCAGTTCTTCTGGAAAGACATCCGAAAATCACGGACTACCGGAATATCTTGAGGTCCGGAAGGAGATTGTCATTTAAGGAGTAAAGTAGGCGCTTGGACACTTTCGAGTTAAAACATTAACCGTCTTGCCCGAAGGATGAGTGAGTTGAACAGTTCTAGTAGAGCAATCAATCTTAGCATAATGGGCTGACATCCAGTCCATACCCAAGATGATGTTTATGTCCGAGGACTTGAGAGCTATCAGGGAAGCAAGAAAAACTAATCTGTCGACAAGAATTTCATTCCCATGACTTATTCTAGAGGTTTGCCATCTAGAACCAGGGGTCTGAATTTCCTTGGAGGTGTGCATGTCACAGAATGTGGTGTTGTGCAATCGAGCATAGCTCTCAGAAATAAATGAATGAGATGCTCCAGTATCAAAAAGAACAGTTGCCGGATGACAATTAACAAGGAGCGGAACAACGTTGGGATCCTCATAGGTTTCCTCAGCTGAAACATAGTTGACGTGGCCTCGAGCAGTGGCAGCTGGTTTAGCATAGGGCACCTTTCCTGCTGGCTTACCACGGCCAACAGACTTTCCGATCTGACTGGGGTTGTTCTGGGGACACTCGCGGATGTAGTGGCCCGTCTCTCCACATTTGAAGCAAGTTATCATATTGGGGCGTGGAGCAGCACTAGCAGCGGGGCCTCCATAAGTCTTGGGCGGAGCATATTGCTGGTTGGGGCGAGGCGCCTCAAAGGATGGCCTCGGGGTGAACACAGGTGGCAGAAAGCGGTATGTGGAATCAAACCCAGCCACTTGGGATCGAGCCCGATGAAGATCCAGAATCACGGATGTGCTTGCGTGAAGCTTCAAAATCAGACTGCCCGATTTGACTGATAGCCTTATTGACTAACCCGGAAAGGAGGTGCACTCATGCGAGACGGAGATCACGACGAAGCTCGTGGCTAAGTCCCGTCACGGAACCTTGCACGCTTCTTGGCATCGGTAGAAACTTCTTGAGGAGCATAACGTGCTAATTTCCCAAACTCACGGTATGTAAGTATCCACCGTCGACCTACCTTGGGTGAAGTTGCAGAATTCCTCCCTTTGCGATCCATGAGACTTTACGGGATGTGATGCTCACGAGCGGCACTAAATTCAGCCCAAGTAGTAATTTGTCCAACCGACGCATAGCCTCATAATTCTCCCACCAAAGGCTAGCGGGGCCTTCGAGGTGATAGGCAGCAAAAGTAACCTTATCGACTTCAGCCGACGTTAGCGTAACGCAGCTTGTGGTTGATGCTTTGTGAAGCCAATCATCCGCGTCGAGAGGCTCAGCGGAATATTTGAACTTCGGTGGATACAGCTTGACGAAGTCATTGAGTGACACCGAATCATTTCTTGGCTGGCGTGCGGTGTTTTGCTCAATCCGCTCCGATGGCGATTGGTCTCATGCTTATTGCATTCGCTTCCGGCATAACCTCGGCCAAAGATGGCGGTTGAGGCAGATTTGCATTTCCAGCTTGCTGGCTTCTGCCTGCCGGGCGGGCAGGATTGTTCTTGGTGTTGACCATCCTAGGAAACAAAACAATGGTTTTTACCAGGATGGCAGAATTTAGCAAGAAAGTGCGGAATGTAATGGATAACACGGAATGCGTAGATGTTCATCGGTATGACATGGTAATATAAAACTGCCATATATATACCAGCGGTCATACACACCATACATAGTTTAGTACAAGCCCGACGGAGTACAACTATCGGGAAAGGCGTTACATCTCATCGGAAGCATTCCAACTCCTATACATTATTTTTCTACACTTAGGAATGATAGACACTAAGTCATATTCCACAAGTCACGCAGACGGCGTAAATACAACTATTACAATACTAGGGATACTACTACTACTCGTACAGCTCCGTAGTAGTCCTCATAGAAGTCACCACCCAAGCACAGAAGTGGAACATGATCATCAGGAAGCAGGCGATCCTGTGGGGCTTGCGGACCAAAGGGGCTCGAATGTGGGCGTGGTCCAACAAAGCGGCGGCAGCAGAGGCCCACGAGGAGGAGTGATGCCTCCTACCTCACGCCACTCCATAAAGTCCGCAGACCAGCCCGCCCGGGTACAAGTCCCTCATATCCATGTATCCGGCTTGCCACGGCGGTGCAAACCAACCGAGTCGAGTAGCCCGATGATCAGCCACGGGCATTAAAGAGCTCCATACGCAAGGCCCGGTTTTCCACGGTCCTTGTCTTCCAAGATCTCCGTGGTGGTGCGAAGAAGTGAGTTCTCATGGGATGCATCGCTGTACATACCACGAAGGTAACCATGCGCCCGGGGAGGGATGCTTTGGCATATAAGCGGAAATGGGTGTTGCACAGCAAGGCAGTTCTGGCTCGAATAATAGTCATCATTGAATAGGCTGCATCTTGCACGGACATCCCAATAGTGATCCCAAGTCCATAAGAACAGTGGAGCGGTTCAGTAGCTCCGGGATAAGATGGATAAATCCTGACCGTGCACAGATATTAGCTTTGATTAAAATCCCTAAACTGTTCCTCGACGGTATATTCAGGATACCATCGGTAACCGGTCTCGACCATCACCCGAACCAACATTGCCGTGTGACCACACACATCAATGCAACGGGTCAGACGAACCACTTGGTTCTGGGGACGGGTGGCCATCTGAAAGCACAGCCACAATGCAAAGACATTAGAATTTCTAGGAAAAATCGGGCAGCATAACATCTGTAAATGCTCAAAAACAGATTTGAGACATTCATAACCAGATTGCAAAGCCACACAACAACATCATATCAAGGTTCTGGTTCAACTAGTAGCATACCAAAATAATAGAAAGCGGGCGAGGATGTAACCAACAATCCTATAAGTTACTACGGATTAGTAACACGTGAACCTGATAGAGAGAAGAGAGCCTAGTCCTATACCCACGTAGAATGAGAAGAGGATGACTCAGATCAGAGGGCATAAGGTAAAGGAGTAAAGAGAGCCTTACGTTCCCTCCCACAATCAATTCCCCTACATATAACTAAAGCATTTCTAGACTCAACATCGACCGGTTTGGCTTAGCGAACCTACAGGCAGCCCTGCTCTGATGCCAACACTGTCAGGACCCCGATTCCAAATCACGTTGACCTAGCCGGTAACACCTCATATCACTTTGCTTGGCCTCACGCACGGTATTCCCACAGTGTCGCCTTACCATGGCCCCGGGACCGCTTTCGTCTTTTGGCTCACGCGTATATGGACGGTGTCGCTAGCATCCACATGATAAAGAACCGGGCCGACATGGCTAGTCGTGAACCCAAAGCGGCACTAACCTATGGGGACAGGCATACATGAATCACTTGAGCATGTCGGTCATCAACGTATAGATTCGGCTGTAACCTTTGGGCTAACAGGACTCGGTTAACGGGCTGTAGCAGGCTAAGCGGGACTCGGAATAACACCCATGCTGACATTTCCCGAAGGACAGACATAGGAACGATGTGAAACACATGCCCGGCAGTCAAGTGTCCAAGCGGTAGTCTTTGGGCTAGCAGGACTCCGGTGAACCGGCTGTAGCGGACTACTATCGCTCGGAAGCACGAGACTACATTTCCCCATATGAGAGGCTGCCAAGGATAAACAACTAGTTTGTCGGATCCCACTCATACCAAGCATTTCAATCATACACATAATATGCCCGATATGAGTAAATACAACAAGGCATCACAACAAAACTCTACAACTCAAAGTACTTTATTTAGAAGGCTCTGAGGAGCCATACATAACATATCCATACAGGTAGGGGTAACATGACCCAACACTCAAGTCATACAACATGCAAGCACATGCGGAAGCAAACTAGTCTGAGTACAGACTTTAAAAAGAAAGAAGGCTTGTTGAAGCCTTTCTATCTACAGTGGCCCTTCACAAGCCTTGGATCACCACACAGGTGGCTAGTTCACTAAATCGATGTCAAGGTCTACATAGAACCCATCGGAAGGGGTAGTGTTGTCGTCTGAAAAACATTAATTAAGCAAACATGAGTACGGAGGTACTCAGCAAGTCTTACCACAGAATCCTATCATACATGCACATTCTCAAGAAGGTGGTGGGGTTATTTGCAGCAAGCCAACTTTGACTCTTGGCTAAGCTATCCTACGTGACACCACTTGAAAAGCATTTGTCGCTGCACGGTCCACTAATCACCACCACAATACTCCACCGTGGATCCTCTCTCGTCATCCCACGAGAGGGCCATCCGCGATACTCACACTTATCTTGAGGTTTTTAGTAGTATCCATTTACTTGTCTATGAACTGATATAAGTAACTCGAAGTCCTTCTCCGTGGACACGGCTATTCGAATAGATCATATTAACCCTGCAGGGGTGTACTTCTTCACACACGCTCCCACCACTTACCGCCGTTTACACGACATGTACTCGGCAACCTTCAAGCGGAAGCCCAACGTGGGTGTCGGCCACAGCCTACCTAAACACACAAGTCCCAAGTCCGGGTTGATCGCCTATTCGGGTTCCATCCGCAGGGAGTCCGCCGAGGTTTCCCATACGGCCCCGAGCGATGTGTACAGGGTTCCCGAGACACCAAAGCAGGCGAATCGGTACACATCAACACGGTGCCAACCGCAACACAACCCACCCCTACGGTCAGCGTTGCGTCGGCCCCAAACATGCTACAAACACGAAACTACTTGCAACTCCCGGACCGAGGACAAGAGTGGTTAAGAAGCCGAGAGGGTCCATTGGTTTGGGCCCAATGCGTGGTAGTAATCTGTTTCATGGATCACAAACACAGATCTCGGTTCTTAGAGACGGCTTCAATGAAACAACCCACCATGTACTCCTACATGGCCTCTCATCGATACCTTTACCAAACGTGTTCAACACTTTCACTCTCGAACCGACACAACCTTTCACTCCAGTTCATCATCCCGATGAGCCAGACGACACAACTCTAAGCATAGCAAGCATAGTATGGTAGGAAACACAAACATGGCTCAATCAACTCCTACACATACTAGTGGGTTTCATCTGAGTTCTTGTGGCAATGACAGGTCATGCAAAGGAAGTGGGTTCAACTACTGCAGCACACAACAGTTTGAATCGCATTGTCTTAATGCAGTAAAACAAGAGCAGAAGCGAGAACATGGGTTTGTATCGGAATGATCAATGGGTTGCTTGCCTGATGGAGTGGTGGTAGGATACTGCTCTTCAGACGGATAGTCGGGATTATCCTCGGAGGCAGAACCTATCACGAAAGACATACCGAAAAATAAACACACATGGCAATATGCAACAATATGATGCATGCTATGACATGGCAATATGGATGTGTATTGGCCTAATGCAAGCTGAAACAAAAGGGATGAACTCATTTGAATCAAAGATTCAAATGCTAGCTCATTTAAAATAGTCCTAAAGGTGTAATATCTTATTCTGCTTAAACAGCAAGGTTAACTTGTTTTAACACGCATGAAACCTGTACCAATGGATAGAATGGATTTTTTTGATCATTTTTTATATATAAATCTTTGCATTTGGAGTTACAGATTAAAATTTATAAGCATTTGAAATTTGAATTATATTCTGGAATTACTATATTAGAATAAATCCAGAAATTAGATAAATGCGTCGACCATCGTCGACATGACGTCGAGTCAACGGAGACGTCGAGTCAAACCTGACGATTGGGTCCGGGGTGTCAGGGTAGTGGTTTAACTAAAAATTAATTGAACTAATCCTATTTAGTTAGCAGGCTGGGCCCCATCATCGATGACTCATCGGAGTCAACCAGGCCTACCGAGTCAAAGTCCACGTCGGCTGCACTGGCGACTAGCCGCCAGCGAGCCCGGCCGGAGGAAGTGCGTTTGGCGATTCCGGCGACCAAACGAGCCGCGGAGGGTGGCTATGGGTAGCTGGGGACAAGCCGTGGCTATTGGTGGAGTCGGCTGGGGTCGGGGTGGCCGGAGTCGGTGCCGGCGACGAGCTAGGCGGCCTCCGGGGTTCGGCCGAAGACGAACTTGGGCTAGAGGGGTCGGTGAGGTGCGGGGAGTGTATGGTTAGACCCCATGGGGTGCGGTGAGTGTGATGGACACCACGGGTGGCGGAGAGTGACCGAGCACGTCGGCATTTAACTCCACGGCGGGTGCGGGTGAGCTTGGTTCGGTTGCTACGCTGCTCGAGAGCAGGAGAGAGAGGGAAGGGAGGTAGATGGGCTCCACAGGCGGCGTAGAAGCTCTCGTCGAGGTCGAGGGACGGACCGGAGCGGCAGCGATGTTGAAGGGATCTCCGACGACGGTGGACTCGGCCGAGGCGGTGTGGTGGATTCAGCGGCACTAGAGCAGGCGGGGCTTGGCTGGTTTGGGGTAGTCGAGAGCGGAGCTCCTAGACAAGGTGAGGAGGAGCACGGACGGCGGGAGCACGTCTACGGCGATGGTGCGGCGGCGGTGGCGTCGGCCATGGCGGGGGAGCGCGAAAGAGAGGAGCCGGGGAGGAGAGGAGGTGTCCAGGGGGTTCGGGGGGAGAGGAGGAGGGCGGTCCACGTCGCGGCTGGGCGAGGGGAGCGGCGAGGCGGCGACCAGGTGCGTGGCACCCATGCGGTGCTCGCCGCCGAGCACTGCTCGCTGGCCGAGCCAAGCAGCCATTTGGCGCGGGCTGCTGAGGCTGGGCAGCAGTGGGCCGGTTAGTAGGCGTCGGGTAAGATTTCTAAACTATTTTTCTTTTTCTATTTTTCTGTAACTTCGTGGAGTTTTTAAAAATACTAAAACAGTTTCAAAAATCACCAAACTGCTCCTGGTCCATTGTTGGAATATTTCCAACATGAAACATTTTAGTTTGGCAATATTTGGGCATTTGAAATATTTTATATAATTTGAAATGCTCAAACTCAAATACTTATGATTTCATTCAAAGACCTTTGGATGACCTAGAAAATGGTGCACCACTTTTGGCAGGCTTTTAACCAAAGCAAAGATGATTAACATTTTGAAGGGCATTTCAGGTTTATTGAAATAATTTTTAGTAAACCCTAGTTGAGTTAAGAGGGGTTCTGGGGGTTTCCTGTCTTCCCCATTTCAAATTCAAATGAAATTTAAACATGATGCACACACTAATGCATGGTCTAACTGGGATGTGACATCCTCTCCGTGGTGGCTAGTCCTATTTATAGAGGGAGGCCCTGGGCCTCTTCCCAAATAATGAGCGGGAAGGGCGCCAACAATTGGCCATTTTGAAGGGGAACATCTAGTACACTTATCCTGACTAAAGTTGGTCTTGGCTGCCAAAGGCTCGACGGTGACACCGTCTGGGCTCCACGATGACCTCCGAATCCTGCCGCTCTGCTAGTCTTGGTCTTGTTGCACCAGGCGGTAACCTTTGCATGATGCCTTGGCTCATGCTTGCCTCCTTTGCACCAAAGGGGAAACGAGGACTCTGCGCAGGCTGGCGCCCGCCTGATCTCGATCGTCATGGCTTGCGTCATGGGGCACCCTCGTGAGGTACCCTTCCTTGATCTCTCCGCCTCCTCGTGAGCCTGCGTGGCAAGGCTGCTCCCAAGGAAGGTTCCTGTCGTCCGCCCCGCGAGGCTTGGCCCCTCGCGAGGGTCTTGAGCTCGAGCTGATGAAGCTGGGCCGCGCTGGGCCCCCACTTGAGCCACGTCGCAGGCCGCAGGCAGGCATGTCTGGGGACCCCCGTTCCCAGAACGCCGACAAGGCAGGCAGGCAGCTGAGGTGGCGCGGTGGTGGAGCCTTCACGAAGATCTGCATGCCGCCACGCAGGCGCTTGATGAGTTGGCCTGGGAGCTGCATGTTGCAACGCAGGTGCCCGCCCAGCTGGTTGGGCTGGCAGCTGCATGCGAACGGTGGTGGAAGCTTGGTCGTCACGGGCCTGGTGGTGGCCCTGCTGGCGTCCTTGGTGACGGCCTTGCCGGGTGGCCCGACAAGGGTCTTGCCTTGTGGCCCGGCAAGGGTCTTGTCGTGTGGCCCGACAAGGGTCTTGCCGTGGCGTGTTGTCGTCCTCGGCAAGGGTCTTGCCGGGGGTCTTGGTAGCCTTCCTTGGCAAGGATCTTGCCGAGGATCGTCGTCTTCTAATCCTCATCTGATCTTGGATATGTCTTCACAAAGATCTGCATGCCACCACAGAGGTGCCTTCCCGAGCCCTGGCCCCACGTTGATGATGGTGTTGGCGGCCGTGGGCTCAAGGGTGGCTCGCTCCGTTGGTGCGGGGCGAGCTATCCCCGCAAGGATCTTGCCGGGGCCACTGAGGTTGCCCCGACAAGGCTCTTGCCGGGGGAACCTGCTTCGTCCCTCTGATCTTTGTGGTCTTGGCCTTGGCGTTGCTCTGATTATCTTGGGCTTCGGTCTTACCTTTGGTCACCTCCCCTGCTCTGCTTGGTGTGGTCGTGGGCGCGGCTCTGACTGCCCATGCACAGGTATAGGGGTACAAAAGCGTGCCCCTCTTTTTGTACACCGACAGTTACATAAGAAGGAATCTTCATAGTTGGTCGCCAAGCTTGCCCTCCACGCCAAGTAGAGTCCAATCCGGACACGGTGTAGTCTTCGGCCTTCATGTCTTCACAGTCCATCAGTCCGGCCCATGGATAACAGGTCGGACGCCCGAGGACCCCTTAGTCCAGGACTCCCTCAACGGCACCCCCGACCCTGCGGAGTTCTTGCAGCTCAACTAGCTGAGCATCGAGGCGGCCAACGGCGACGAGAAAGTCATGGTGAACTGGTTCCCCATGGCTCTCAAGGATGGTGGTCGCTCGTGGCTCCTGAACCTGCCCCCAGGTTCGATCTCCTCCTGGGGTGAGCTGCGCGACCGATTCGTTGCCAACTTCCAGGGCACTCGCGATCGCCCGCCCGCCGCGGGTGACCTACACCGCATCAAGCAGCAGCCAGGAGAGACCTTGCAGAAGTACATCCAGTGCTTCAACAGCGTTCACCTCAAGATCCCCAAGGTGACGGACGAGGCCATCATGTCAGCGTTTTCCGATGGCATTCACGGCGTCAAGATGAAGGAGGAGCTCTCCATCCATGAGGAGCTATGCACGGCCCTGGAGCTGTTCCACATGGCGACCAAGTGCGCAAGAGCTGAGGAAGGATGCATTTCCCTCCTCGAGCTCCCTGCTACCAACCCAGATTAGGATAAAGCCAAGGCCAAGGACGTGAAGTGCAAGTGGGTGGCCGTTCTCGCGGGGGAGCTAGACACAAAGCGCGACTGGGACCACCCCGAGTCGTCCAAGAGCAGCCGCCCATTCTGCGCCTTCCACAACGTACACAACCACAACACCAATGATTGTCAAGAGCTCAGGGCCATTCGAGATGGACGCTTTGGTCGACGCCCCAAGCGCAACGACCGGGGCTACGACCGAGGAGGGGGACGAGGTGGAGGACGCTGGGACGATCGCGGCCCCCGTCATGTGTGGCGCGACCGACCTCGTGAGGACCGCTGGCAGGACCAGCCTCATGAGGGCACATGGAGGGATCAAGCTCGCGAGGATCACCGTCAGGGCAATGCTGGTCTCCCTCCACTGCCGCCACCACCAAGAAGGAACAACGACCACCATCAGGACGAGGGGGTTGGGGGCTTCCAGGAGCCACGCGCTATCGCCTGCATCTTGGGCGGAGCTCAGCCCCAGCATCCCAGCGCGTCTTCAAGCAGTTTGCTCGCGAGGTGAATGCGTCGCTTCCCAGGCTCGAGGCCACGCGCCCGCTCAGGTGGTCCAAGTGGGCCATCAACTTCAGCTCGTCAGACCAGCTCAAGTGCGCGGCGACCGCCGGAGCCCTCCCTATGATGTGCTCGCCCGTCATCAGCAAAGTCCAAGTCACCAAGACCCTCATCGACGGCGGCGCAGGGCTTAATGTCCTTTCCGTCGAGACATTCGACAGCCTCCAAGTGCCATACGATCAGCTACAGCCTACCAAGCCCTTCTCAGGAGTGACCGACGGCTCCACCACCCCGATAGGGCAAGTCCGCCTCCCTGTCACCTTCGGCCAGCGCGACAACTACCGCACCGAGCTCATCGACTTCGACGTCGCCCACATCCGTCTACCGTACAACGCCATCCTTGGGTACCCGGTATTAGCCAAGTTCATGGCAGTGACCCACCACGGCTACAACATCCTCAAGATTCCAGGAAGCGGTGGAATCATCACGGTCCCCTGCAAAGAAAGAGAAGCGGTGTGCTCCCTGGAGCGCGCCTTACAGGCCGCAGGAATCGAAGACCCCGACAGCGATGGTGCCCAGTTCTCTACTGAGGCCATCCCCAAGAAGAAGAACCAACTACTCCGCACAGGGCCTCAGGAGAGGAGCGTCTCCGGCGGCGCCACCTCAGTGTCAGCGCCCACACCTGTGGCGCCTCCCTCCCTCGCATAGGAAGGCGCGCTTGGCACCATCCTCGGGCGAGGCCCAGGGGCTCTCTTATAGAGGGCCTCAGACCTAGCCAACATCACGAGGGAGGCGCTCAGGCACCACGTGGAGGCGTGCTTTGCGGCTCGTTTCCCTCAGGAGGGCACCGGGCGAGGAGCGCCCGACGCTTAGGAGTTCATCGTCAAGCCTACCCAGGAGCTTCAAGAAACAAGGACCATGCGCGGCGACCGCCGCCCACCTTGTGCAGCTCCCCATCCTGGCGAGGATGGAGGGCTGCGCGTCTGCATCAACATCCCAGGGCTCAACAGCGCCGCATCTCAGGAGCGCTTCTGGCCTTCGTGCTTTGGGTGGTGCGAGGGTCCACCTCACAGCTATGTCCGCATGCCGTTTGGCCTGCCGAGCGTGGCAGCCGCTTTCCAGCGCAACCTGCGGAGCATCCTGGCAGCTTAGGAGGCCAGGAATCACGCATTCCTGGCAGAGATGTAGACGGTTTTCAAGGAACCACCTAAGCCTCCAGAGCCTCCCGCGGCTCAGGGTCTTGGCGGCTCATGAGGAGAGGCCTCTTCAGCGCGCACCTTCAGCTACCCCAACACTCCTTCGACAACGGAACCGGGTGAAATTTTCCAAATTTACTCAGCTGGAAGCGCCCCTCGGGCTGCCTCATTCCCAGGCCGCATGGGCCTGTCCCTGCTGCATGTATCCTTTGGCATTTCTAGCTTACTCTACTGGGGGCGCCCCTCGGGATGCATCATCCCCAGGCTGCTCGGGTCCGTCCTAGTGGCATGTATCATTCTCGCATCTATCTAAGCTAGCTTGTTCCATCTCATGCATTACCTATGATTACCACTTGCCTGCCCGGCACTACGATGCCATGAACGTCACGCGCCCTAGCAAGCCCACCCACGAACACGTCATGATGAGAACTGGCACGGCGTCTGTGCTCGGGTCCGTCATTGCAGCGTCGCCGAATCCAAGAGGCTGAGCTCTGGCTCGCAGGCCTGCTCCCATGTACGTCACCTCCCGTGGCCCTTGGTGCCTTGTTCTCGCATGAGCTGGTCATGAATGGACATGCTAGGGCACGCGACCCGGTGCCTCGCCACCATGGGGACCGTGCACCGGTTGTCCCTCTTCAGGATCCTTCGCATGAGAAGACTAGGCACGGCGTCTGTGCTCGAGTCCGTCCCTGCAGCGTCGATAAACCCAACAACTGAGCTCTGTTTGGCGGGCCGGCCCCGCTCACGTGACCTCCCTGGGACGTTGGTGTCTGGCCTTCTCATGTGATCGCCTCAGCAGAATCGCCCCGCGCAAGTTGCTTAACCATCTTGCAGGACCGTCGCGGCCACCAGGAATCAAGACCAGGCGCAACCCGCCTTGAGGTAGGGCCTCGTGAGTCCCGCGCTGGCTCAGGAGTGCCCAGACACACCTCGTCCAGCCCTGCCATGCAAGCCACGTGTCAGGGCGGGGTTGTACATGCCCCAGGGGCTCCACTCAGAGGGAGCCCTCACCCACGCACCAGTGGAAGCACCATGCTCCACGCTGGCAGTCGACATGGTCGAGGAGCGGCTATGCTCGTGCAAGTGAGAAAGCGCGATGCTCCGCTAGTGATAAACAACTGAGGGCGGCCCCATGGCCGTACCAACCTCAGGGAGCCACTTGGCTCAGTGTCTAGCCTCACCACAATGCTTTCCCCTCGGGAGAGCCGCGCGAGGGGGCTGGGCATGGGGGATGCGCTCGGGTCACGCCCAAGCATACACCGCCCTGCCAGGTCTCTTAGACCAAGTCGTCACGCGCCCTCCCGAGTGGAGCCAACGTATGAAGGTAATTTGGACGTCAAGGGGGACTCTTGAGCATTGAGACTCAGGAGCCTAACTGGCCATGTAGCCCCTCACCCCTTGGTCTCGTCCTGGTGATCCGGACAACCCAACGGCGGCTGAGGTATGCGCGGGGTCGGGCCCTGCCGATGTAGAACATGAAGCAAACAGGAAGGAAATCGTGGAACTCAAATAAATATTGCAAAACATATTGTTCTTTAAAAAAACCAAACACAAGTTTAATGCCCCCACAAGGCATGGTACGTGTTGTAGAGGCAAAGCAGGAAAAGAAGTCGCCAGCATGTCATCTCCTCACCCTTGGACGCCGCCGTCGCGTGCAAGAGGTGCCCCTTCGACGATGATGTTGCCCTCACCTGTGCTGCCCGCTGGTGTTGCAGGTTCAGCACCACCACCAGTTGAGGGTGCAGGGTCGAAGGCGCGGAACTTTTTCAGCAAAGCCTCCACCTGATCCTTCACGGCTTCGGCAGCAGCTGCACAGCGCTCGTCATCCATGGGCTCCAGCAGCTCCTCGAGGTTGGTGTCAGGATCACGAAGATGGAGGTGGCTGAAGATGCGCGTCAGCGCGACCGAGGAAAGCGTGCGGGCTTCTCCCTCCACCAAGGGGCCGATCCCGCCCACGACATCCTCAAGCGCCGCGACCAGATGAGGAAGCAGCTGGGTGGGGCCCTCATCATATGTAGCCAGCGGCTCCTCCAAGCCCTTCTCGTAGAGTGCCCGCAGTGCCACGCGGGACCTCTCCTCAAGGGACTTGAAGGCCACGCGGTCCTCAGCCAGGACCTTCGCCTTGGCTTCCAGCTCGGCCTTCTCTGTCTTCATCTTCTGCTCCAGCTTCTCCAGCCGGCTTCACTCTGTAGCCTTCGCCTTCGCCAACTGCTCCAGCTCAGCATCGCGACCCCTGACAGCGTCCTCTCGGGCCTTCATCTTCTCCTCCTCCACCTTGCAGCCTCGAGCTTCGTCCGCACACTCATTGCGCATGGTCTCCAGCTCAGCCTCCATCTACCGACAGCACCCTGGGCAACCCCGGCAGCCTTCAGCGCCACCTCACGGGCAGCTACAGCTTGGGCAACGGCCTGCTTGTCCTTATCAGAGGCCGTCGTAGCTTGGCTCAGCGCCGCCCGGATGGACACATCGGAGTGAAGCCAGCCAAAGATCAGCTCCAGGCGCCCGGCCACCAGGCGACAGTCGGTGCCTTGAAGATCCTCCCACAGCAGGGTCAGCGTGGAAAGAGAGTGCTCTAGGACGTCAGGGGAGGCAGAAGGTTCCGAGATCAGCAGTGCGGCGGGAGGAGGAGGAGGCAACGTCGTCACCATTATCGGTGTCAAAACCGGCGGATCTCGGGTAGGGGGTCCCAAACTGTGCGTCTAGGATCGATGGTTATAGGAGACAGGGGACACGATGTTTACCCAGGTTCGGGCCCTCTCTATGGAGGTAATACCCTACTTCCTGCTTGATTGATCTTGATGAATATGATTATTACAAGAGTTGATCTACCACGAGATCGTAATGGCTAAACCCTAGAAGCCTAGCCTTTATGACTATGGTAATGAGTATATCCTTTCTGCACTAAACCCTCTGGTTTATATAGACACCGGGGGGATCTAGGGTTACATAGAGTCGGTTACATAAAACAGAATCTTCATAGTTGGTCGCCAAGCTTGCCTTCCACGCCAAGGAGAGTCCAATCCGGACACAGGTGTAGTCTTCGGCCTTCGTGTCTTCACAGCCTATCAGTCTGGCCTTTGGATAACAGGCCAGACACCCGAGGACCCCTTAGTCCAGGACTCCCTCAGTAGCCCCTGAACCTGCCTTCAATGACGAGGAGTCTGGCACGCAGATTGTCTTTGGCATTGCAAGGCAGGTTCCTTTCTATCCGAACTCCAAGATAGTCTTCGGATGCGATTATAGTATCCCGACCTATCGCACCATATACAACCGCAGAGAGAATATAATTTTACACGAGCCCAATCCACTGACAACTTTTTGTAGCACGACATTACGTCTGACTGGTCATAACTCCAAACCGTTTTTGTATTCGCCGCTCCATGTTTCGAGACGCGGTTGCCATTGGCACGTCTTGTCAAAGCGGAGATCGTGCCCCCTTATTGTGGGATTCTCATCAATGCGGGCATGGGTATCCCAACCGTGCCGTTTATACAACCCTTGAGAATAGGCGAGTTCTAAGGCGAGTGGGGAGGCGTTCAGTATTCACTGCCTTTATAAAGGGATAAGACTTCCCTCTTCCTTTCCCACGCCTTCTCTCTATCTCCGCTCTCCCAATCTCGAGCTCCGGCGCCCAAGTTATTATCTCCTTTCCACTTGAGCTAGCACTCAACCATGTCCAGATCCGGAGGTCAGGGCAAGTGGATGGTCTCCTCCGTCAAGGAGGAGGACATTACTGAGCTTCGGGCAGCCGGATACTTGGCGAAGGAAATCGCCCATCATCTGCCGGACGAGGGACAAGTCGTCCCCACGCCGAAGCCCAATGAGAGGGTGGTATTCATCCCTCATTTCATCTTCGGACTAGGGTTCCCACTCCACCCTTTCGTCCACAGGCTGATGTATTATTACGGGATAGATTTCCATGATCTGTTCCCGAACTCCTTCCTCAACATCTCAGCGTTTATCGTCATGTGTGAGGCCTTCCTCTGCATCCAACCCCACTTCGGGCTATGGCTCAAAGTCTTCAATATGAAGCCGAAGGTGGTGGATGGCCAGCACCAGGAGTGCGGGGGAGCCATGGTGAGTAAGCTGTCCAACGTATCTTGGCCAAAAGGCACTTTCGTGGAGACAGTAAAGGAGTGGCAGAAACAATGGTTCTACATCACAGAACCCCGCGGCACCACCTGGGCCGCAGTTGCCGAATTCCGCTCCGGTGCTCCCATGCGACTCACCTCCTGGGTCGAGAAGAGTCTGAACTGGTGTTCGCCCGATGAGCTGATAGCGCTGCAGACGCGCTTCCAAAGTATGATAACCAAGAACATCAAGCTTGTCGATGTAATCCAGGTGATGCTAGTTCGCTGGAACCTCCCGTGCCAGCGCAGAAGTCGCCTTCTGTGGGAGTTTAATCCGAAGAAGCACCAAACCTTGGAGAGGCTCTTCGAAACCACTCACGAAGGTGCCTGGAAGTTGCTCTTTAAGGGCAACGAGAAACCGCCGGCCACAGATTCAGATCGTGGGCACGATTTTAAACACCTCGCCAGGGAGGTATGTTATTTTTGACGTATCCCCTACTTGTTTGTTTTGAGGATGATGTCTAAGCTTTTATTATTGCTTTTTTCAGGATTGGATGGAGAGGGCGAAGTGGATCCAGTGTCCGGCTCCGGTACCTGAAGAACTGGTCATCCCGCGTCTAGCGAAGATGCTGGTGCCGGCACCATATAAGGCGCCGGAGAAGAAGGCCAAGAGTGGCCCCCGTCGCAGGGGCGCTTCGGACGTGACATCCGAAGACGAAGAAGCCTATTCCTCCGTCCCTGAGGACAACGACGAGGAAGAGGAGGAGCAGGAGAAGAATCCTCCCCCTAAGGAGGGAAAGAAGAAAAGGGGGCTTCCACGAATCTGGAGGCGGGAACACCCAAGAAGGGGTAGGGCTCCCTTGTGGTCAACACCGCATGGGACGTTGACAGCATTCCGGAGCGATGCCCCCGCACTAAACCTCGGGCCGCATCGTAAGTACTATGACTCACGTATACCCGCATACCCGGCCTCTCCTTTTTATTGTTTTGACGTGGTTAATTGTGCTATTGCAGTCCGGCCCGCGACAGCATCCAGCGATCCTCATTTCGTTGGATCCGGCGGAAATGGCCAGCATGTCACCGCCGACCGCTTATTCCCCCGAGGCCAAGGACGACACCGAAGTGTTATCCCAGAGGACCGCTCCGAGACGGGGAGGGGCCCAGGACGTTGTCCAGGAGGCGCCGCAAGGTGAGACATCCGTTGCCGGACACATGGGGGAGCAGATCCCCATGGAATTCGGCCCTTAGCCGAATGTGATTCCGGGGACCGATACGGCCCCGGAATCTGGCGTGCACCTTCCTTCAATGGAGGGGGGTGCGCCAATTCCATCGATGGCCCCTGTCCAACCAGGGGCGCCGGATAACCTGATGGAGGCACTACGAGGCGCCTCCATTGTGGACGAGCACCGTATCCTTATGGGTAAGGTGATCGAGAAGGTTCAGTCTGTCAAGAGCGGACTAAACGAGGCCTACAACAATCTGTTGACAGGTTTCGAGGTAAGTCACATAGAAAGAGAACACCCCATGCTGACAGTAGCCCCTGAGATACTGTCCGGTGTTCGGAAAGAAAGGCCGGACAGAGGATCAACCCTTTGTAGGAGACTAATTTGATATTTATGATTAAGCAGGCATAGCTGTTGGCCGCGACCTCGCATGCTGCCGAAGTCTCTGAACTGAAGCAGAGGTTGGAGCGGACAGAGAACGAGCTCGGCGAGGTGAAGATTCAGCTCCACGAGAAGTAAGGTGAGTAACGACTTGCTGTGTATTCGCAAAAGAGTAAGCGGTGAGTATTGACCGGAGTGTCATAATATGTGTAGGGGCGGCGACCTAGGTTGAGGCCCTGAAAAATGCCCTGGCCGAAGCCGAGGGGAAGGTTGTCCAGCAGCAAGCCACCCGTAAGAAGCTCAAGGCCCGGGTCGACGAGATCCAGCAGGAGCTCCAGTACGCGGTGAAGAAGTGTGAGGCCTTGGAGCGCGAAGCGTCGGTTCGAGAGACTGAATTTACCAAGGCTCGCCAGAGCGCGGAGGCCGCACGGAATGAGGCCCGGGGCGCTCTCCAGGAGATCCAGGAGGCCAAGAAGATCGCAACGGGTAAGGCTTTTAACCTGCAAAGCAAGTATGTGGAGAGGAAGTACCATTCACTCACCCGGATTCGGAGTTGCCCAGGGGCTTTTGCGGATCTGCCATGCAGCATGTCCGATGCTGCAGAGTTTTTCCGAGCCAGAGAAGGGAATTCCACGGAGAAGCTGTTCTGGTCACAGTATGATGTGCCAGAACATCCGGTGCCCTTTGCCGAACAACTGAAACAGCTGGTCGAGCTGCACAGGGTGGCCGAACTGGCCATGAAGGATTTAATAATCCGGCTATGGCCAGCCGAAGCTATACCTAGTAGTTATTTTGGCCTCGTGAAGCGGGTGATGGAGGCTTGTCCACGGCTAGACATCGTCAAGCGATCAGTCTGCATCGAAGGTGCCCGCATGGCCTTCGCTCGTTGCAAGATGTGGTGGGTGAAGATGGACGCCGTCGAGGTGGACAGGGGGCCGCCGGAGGGCAAGGAGCACCGCACACCCGTGCAATAATTTGCGGATGTCCTGGAAGGATCTCGACTTGCAGCAGCACAGTGTGGGCAGGACATTATTTTCGAGTAAATACATTCGTTTTTTTGTCTTTTCCTTGTATGATGAAAACAAATCTGGTTTGTAATATAATGTTTGTTATGGTTTGATTGTTTCCTCCTGTGCGGCCGTGTTGTATGGAATCTGAGGGTTGGCGATCATTAAACTTCGCCCTCACGTGGGTAATCTGAGGTGTTCGGGATGGAATCTAAACAATCTTGATCCGATTATATGGTCCTTGAAGGAGTTGTTTAGTGCAACGAACCAGGCAATCAGACTATGTGGCTTAAACGCCCTCACCTAGCCATAGAAGTTTTATAATAAAACATGGGTGCAACCCCTGGTATACGAATCAGAGTGCTGTCAGTGTCTGATAGGGAAGTACCGATCCTTCACGAAAAGCGGAAAAACTCTCCAACGATTTGTGACCTCCGAACAGCTGACCGGCTCTCGCCGCATCATGAAAGTCAGTTTTTGGCTTTCTCTACTAAGGTGCTCATCCGGTTTAGACCAGGGCACAATCGCAGTAGTTCTCCCTTTACTACCCTAGCCGATGTAGCGGAACATAGGGTAGCAAGCACAAGAGCCGAGTAACCCAACTATTGACCAAAGACATGATTCAAAGCCAATGCATATAATGCTAAATTTGGGGTGCCGAACTTATCTGTAAGAAGTGTTGTGACTTTGTTGCCATATTATGGGGCGATAGGAAGCCCTTGGCAAATATGAAACGTACCAAAGTGCACGGGTGCGAGAATATAAGTAATTAATGGCAAAGGAAAACAGAAAGAGAGGAAAGGTAGTATCTGGGGCCCCTTGACTTGGGCCGTGAACAGTTTCCATTATAGTTGGGTTAATGCGTCAAAGCGCATTTATACAAATAGTGTGATAAGCAACCGGCTATTTAACATGCCATAACCAAAGGAGAGATGCATTCAGGTACTGAAAACAGGTAGAGTAATCGTGTGATTGTCCTCTAGAACTTCCCCTGTATGCTTGTGCTCTGTGCCAATCTGGTGTACTTGTCCTTTGACAGGATCGGTAATCAGGCCATCGAAGGAGGCCTGTATAAAAGATACCTGAAAGAAAAAAGAAGAAAAAATGGAAATAGTAAAGATACCAGTGAGTCCGGGATCGGTGTAGCCGAACTGTGGACTACAAGCTGGATGTGCTTCGTCGATGCCCGTGGGATTTTGTGTGCGTAATTATGTACTCGTGGTGCGGATGCCGCTACCTCATCGGAACTGGGACGGAAGCCGTATTGCTAATCGAGCTCTTGACGAGCCGAATTGTCCTGTTGTAGTGTGGTCCAGACCCTCTTAGTGATGTCCATGGGCTTGGCAGCCGGATTACGGTTCTGTTTGAGAAGTCCGCTCTGTACCTCTGCTGCTAGAGCGGCTGTGTGCTCCTCTGTTCGGAGGGAGCATTCAGTGTTGCCATTGACTGTTATGACGCCGCGTGGACCGGGCTTCTTGAGCTTGAGATAAGCATAGTGTGGCACCGCATTGAATCTAGCAAACGCGGTTCATCCGAGTAGTGCGTGGTAGCCGCTGCAGAAGGGGACGATATCGAAGATTAACTCTTCACTTTGGAAGTTGCCCGGAGAACCGAAGACCACCTCCAGCGTGATTGAGCCCGTACAACGGGCCTCTACGCCTGGTATGACTCCTTTAAAGGTAGTCTTTGTGGGTTTGATTCGTGAGGGATTGATGCCCATTTTGCGCACTGTATCCTGATAGAGCAGGTTGAGGCTGCTACCACCGTCCATTAGGACTCGTGTCAGGTGAAATCCATGAATTATTGGGTCGAGGACCAGTGCGGCCGAACAGCCATGACGGATGCTAGTTGGGTGACCTCGACGATCAAAGGTGATCGGGAATGACGACCATGGATTAAATTTTTGGGCGACTGGCTCTACCGCATAGACGTCCCTGAGTGCGCGCTTGCGCTCCCTTTTGGGGATGTGTGTAGCATATATCATGTTTATTGTTTTGACTTGGGGGGGGGGATTTCGTCTGCCCCCTAGTGTTCGGTTGCCGGGGCAATTCGTTCTCGTCCTCGTCCTCGTTTGTGATCCCTTTTTCTTGTTCTTGTCATTTGACTTGCCAGCCTGTTTAAAAACCCAACAATCTCTGTTGGTATGATTGGCTTGTTTGTCTGGGGTGCCATGTATCTGGCACGGACGGTCGAGTATGCGTTCCAAGCTGGATGGTCCCTCACTGTTCCTTTTGTAGGGCTTCTTCCGCTGGCCGGACTTGGAGCCGCTGAATCCGGCGTTAACTGTAGTGTCATCGGTGTTATCGCCATTGCTTCGGTGTTTGTGTCTATTGCGTCGGAGCTTGCCGGTGCTGTTCTTGGCCTCGGAGGGGCCTGCATCGTTGGCTGTTTTTTGCTACGAGCCAACCAGCTGCCCTCACCCGTGCAAAAGCGGGTCATAAGTGCCATGAGGGCTGCCATGGATTTCGGCTTTTCTTGGCCGAGGTGGCGGGCAAGCCATTCGTCGCGGATGCTGTGTTTGAAGGCCGCTAGGGCTTCGGCATCCGGACAGTCAACGATCTGGTTCTTTTTGGTTAGGAACCTAGTCCAGAATTTTCTGGCTGATTCTCCAGGTTGTTGAACTATGTGTCTTAAGTCATCGGCATCTGGTGGCCGGACATAAGTACTTTCGAAGTTGTCAAGAAAAGCTTCTTCCAAGTCCTCCCAGCTGCCGATGGAATTTTCGGGCAGGCTATTTAACCAGTGTCTAGCTGGCCCTTTTAGTTTTAGTGGGAGGTATTTGATGGCGTGGAGATCGTCTCCTCGGGCCATATGGATGTGTATAATAAAATCCTCGATCCATACTGTGGGATCGGTTGTTCCGTCGTATGATTCAATATTGACAGCCTTGAACCCCTCGATGAATTCATGATCCAGTACACATCTGTGAAGCAAAGAGGGTTTGCGGCGCCTCCATATCGGGCCACATCGCGGCGCACCTCCGATGAAGGCCACCTGCGGTTATCGGCCCGAGCGTGACTAGGTTTGTCACGTCCAAATAGGTAGCCGTCATCCCGAGTCAAAAAGCGTCCTCGCAATCCGTAGATTGATATGATGTGTCCTGCTCTACTGTCCAGGTCCTGCCGAAGGTCATATGTATAGTCCCGAGCTGTTTTGTCTCTGTTTTTATGAGGCGGTGGGGCGGACTGTTGTTCGGCCTGAGTTGCCATTTTATCCCGACCAATCGGTGGTCGGTCCACCGCACTATCCCGACCATGTGGTGGTCGTTCCGCATTGCGCGAGGGAGGTATGGGCTCCGGCGCCTCCTCATCGAACAGAGGTAGCAGTCTGCGCTTCGAGTAACTCTTGGTTGGATGCTTGAGGCTGTATTCTTCGGCTGCCAGGACATCAGTCCATCTGTCGATGAGTAGGTCTTGATCAGCTTGAAGCTGCTGCTGCTTTTTCTTCAGGCTTCTTGCAGTAGCTATTAGCTGGCGCTTGAAGCGCTCTGCCGAGGTGCCGGGCACGATGAAATACTCGTTGCCAAGGCTCTCCTCATCCTCGGAGAGTGGACGATAACTATCGTCATCCGGGTCACTGGGCATGGCCTGTTTATCAGGGTTAACTTGCCCATTGTCTTGTTCCTCTTGCCATCTTTTGAGCGACGTGGCTTAGAACGGCGTTTAGGGCGCTGGCGCTTGGACTGTGTCTCAGAAGGTTTGTTCGCAACTGGATCTTCTTTGTCATCGTCGCTAGCTTTTTTAGGTGTGTCAACCATGTACACATCGTACGACGAGGTGGCCGTCCAACGTCCAGTGAATGGCGGGTCTTGGCCTTGCTCCTTGTCGGCATCGTTGTCCATACCGTCGATGTCTTCGGATCCATAATCAAGCATGTCTGTTAAGTCCTCGATAGTGGCTACGAAGTGAGCGGCGGGTGGGAAGCAAAGTTCCCCATCATCAGCCTCTAGTTCGAGCCGGACATAGTTCGGCTGTGAGTCCCCCGCTAAGGACAGTTTTTTTAATGAATTTAGCACATCACCCAAGGGCGAGTGTTGGAAGACGTCTGCGGCACTGAACTCGAAGATCGATGACTGATCCAGCTGTTGAGTCTGTGTGCGGATCCGAAATTCCGTTGACGCAGATATTCCCAGGTGTTGAGTCTGTGTGCGGATCCAACGCCGCGGACTCTGTGGCTTCGGATGGTGCAATCTGCTTCGGATCTAAGGCCGTAACTGTTACAAGAACAATCTCCTAAATATGGTCCAATGACAGATTTAAGTCATGTTCATCGGAGCGAGGGGGAGCGACCGCCGCGGTCTCAAATCCATTCAAGATCAAGTCTCCACGGATATACGTAACGTAGTTCAAGCTTCCAAATCTGACCTGGTGGCCAGGGGCGTAGCTATCGATCTTTTCCAGATGGCGAAGCGAGTTGGCCCGCAGTGTGAAGCCGCCGAATATGAAAATCTGTCTGAGGAGGAAGGTTTCTCCTTGGATAGTGTCACTATAGACGATCAAAGGGGCCATCGAATCTTTCGTCGACGACACAGTGGAACTCTCAATGAAAGTACCAATGTCGGTGTCAAAACCGGCGGATCTCGGGTAGGGGGTGCTGAACTGTGCGTCTAGGATCGATGGTTACAGGAGACAGGGGACACGATGTTTACCCAAGTTCGGGCCCTCTCTATGGAGGTAATACCCTACTTCCTGCTTGATTGATCTTGATGAATATGAGTATTACAAGAGTTGATCTACCATGAGATCGTAATGGTTAAACCCAAGAAGCCTAGCCTGTATGACTATGGTAATGAGTATATCCTTTCGGGACTAAACCCTCCGGTTTATATAGACACCGGGGGGATCTAGGGTTACATAGAGTCGGTTACATAAAATATAATCTTCATAGTTGGTCGCCAAGCTTGCCTTCCACGCCAAGGTGAGTCCAATCCGGACACAGGCGTAGTCTTCGGCCTTCGTGTCTTCAAAGCCCATCAGTCCGGCCCATGGATAACAGGTTGGACGCCCGAGGACCCCTTACTCCAGGACTCCCTCAACCATGGCCTGGGAGGCTGGGAGCTCCTGAGCTTTGGGAAACCTAGCAACCGAGCCGAACGTTGGCACCTCCGGAGCCAGCGGGGCTGCGGGGGCTGCCTCCTCCGGAGGATGCTCCCCCAAGTCTCGCGAGGACGATTGGGTCGGGGAAGCGCGCGTGCCGTCACTGCCCTTCCCCACAAAGGGGGGTGCGGCCGCCACAGGCGATTTGGTCTCGAGCAGTACCACCGCTTCCTCCTTCCTCTTCTTTGCCACGGGCGACGGCCTAATTGCGCAACGAAGAAGCATCAAGAATCGACAGCAGAAGCAAGAACAAGGCAGGATGAGAATACTTACTGGTCCACCGCGGCGTAGTCTCTCCGCTTCCTAAACTTGAAACTTGAGAGCCTCGCAACCTGAGGCGTGGGCGCACGGGCTCCAGGAGCGGAAGAGGGGGCAGCAAATGGGCCGGAAGCAGCTCCAGGCGGTGTCAGATCAGGGGCATCATCTCAGGAGATCAACGCCGGCCTTCCCCTCGTAGGAACCTTGGCCTTGGATCTTGGACCTCGTGGAGCCCCCTACCACGGGCAGCTTCCCCCTCTCCAGTGGTACGTCGGCCTCATCATCGTCATCGGGCAGGGTGCGGAGGATGTCGGCCTTGCACAAAGGGGAGGTCTCCCCCGCCCCTTCGCGGGTCGCCTCCGAGTCACGCTCCTTGTCCTCCTCTTCCTCCCCTTCCTCCTCGCGAGACTCGTCGGAAGACACGTCCACTAGAGTCGTCGTCACCAGGACATTCGAGGGCGCAAGCGGCACAAGCCCACGCCCGTCGAAGATGGGCATGGCGGCGGCAGCCTCCACCCCGTCTGAGCGGCGGAACAAGGGAACGAAGGAGTCCTGCTGGTACCCTTGGTCGTCCCCAACCAAGGATCGGAGGGCCGAGCGCAACTCCTTGTCAGAAAGGGCCTCCAGGCGCAGGCGGAGGTCGTCCCCTTCGTCTCCAAGCTTCCACAAGGGGCACGGGCGCGCCTGAAGGGGCGCCACACGCTGCGTCATGAATTCTTTGATGATCATGGCCCCCGCCAGCTTCGCCAGGCTTCAGGTCGGCGGTCATCCTCTCCAACACCTGCACCACCCGGGGGTCGGTGTGCTTCGCGCGAAGCCACCCCTCTTGGGACACAGGCATCTCTGTCGGCAGCACCAGCCGAGGGTGGGAGCACTTGGCGTCCATCAAGACCCACTTTCTCCTGATGCCCTCGGCCTTCTTCCCGGCCTTTCAGATGGCGTTGGTCTTATTGGCCGTGACGAAGCCAACACACCCTGAGTAGTGGCCCTCCTTGATCCGGAGGAAGAAGAAGTGGCGCAACAGTGCCACGTACGGCATCAATCCAACGTACGCCTCGCAGTAGAATGCGAATATCGACAGGAGGAGGATGAGTTGGGATGGATATGGAGGGCGTGGATCTTGTAATGGCTGAGGACGGAGTATAAGAAGTCGGAGAAAGGGGGAACCAACCCGGCGACAATGCTGCTCGTAAAGAAGGGGTAGAAGGTGCTGCCTGAGGCCTCCGGCTCGGCGGAGCTAGCCCGGAGCATAGTCTTCCTCTTCTCATCGCCCTCCGCCATCATCAGGAGCACGGCGGCAAGGTTCTTCTCTAAAACACTCGGCGCATCGAGCACCGGCTCGTACCAAGATGACGAGGGAGCAGCCCGAGCTATCTTGGGCGCCATTGGAGGATGGCTTGAAGGAGGATCCTGGCGGATCTGGAGTCTCTGGGAGTGAAGAGGAAGAAAGGGGATCTGGAGCAAGACGAAGGAAAGCAATGAAGGAAAACGCAGCCCGCGCCAGCCTTTTGTTAGTCGGGCAGTTGCCGAGGCAGCATTGGGAAGCGGAGACGCCCACATCCCATCAATCGCCACGCGTCAATCGAGGCCGCAGGCTGTTGGAGCCCGCGGTGCTCTGCACTTGTCCCTTGGCTTCGCCTCGAAGCCAAGTCCGAGCGCGCCTTGGGCCTGGGGGCTACTCTCTGCGTCCTGGGAACGGGGGTCCCTAGACTTGCCTGCCTCCGGCCCACGGCATGGCTCCAGCAGTGGCCTGGTATGGCCCATCTTCATCAGCAAACACTCAAGACCCTCGCGAGGGGCCAAGCCTCGCAAGGCGGACGACACAAGACCTCCTCGGGGGCAGCCTCACTAGGCTGGCTCGCGAGGGGCGGAGGGGGCACCTCGCAAGGTTCCTGTGAAGCAAGCCTTGAGGACCAAGGCCAGGAGGGTGCCAGCGCGCGCAGTGTACTCGTTTCCTCTTTGGTGTTAAAGAGGCAAGCGCAGGCGAGGAGTACCGAGGCATCAGGCAAAGGTTTCCATTTCGGTGCAACAAGACCAAGACCAGCAGGACGGCGGGATGGAGGTCACCATGGAGCCCAGGATGGCGGGATGGAGGTCACCATGGAGCCCAGGACGGCGTCACCACCAGAGCCTTTGGCACGCGAAGACCACCTTTTGTCAGGATAACTTGTACTAGTGGTCTCCCTTCAAATTTGGCTGTTGTTGGATCCCTTCCCGCCTACATTTGGGAAGAGGACCAGGGCCTCTATAAATAGGACTAGCCACCACAGTAGGAGGCAACTGATCTTGGATCATTCAAATCATCATCAACCACACATGCTCACCTAGCTCAAGAACAACTCTCCTCAAGAGGTTGTTCTTCCCTTGTACTTGTTTCCTCAGCCCAAGGGGCAATCCACCACACCACACTTGAGTAGGGTATTAAACCACATTGGTGGCCCGAACTAGTATAAACCCTGTGTCCTTTATTCTGCGTGTTTGATGTGCTGAGCCTTGGGATCGTGGGGGGTGGGTGTGCTAGGGAAGGGAGAGATCTTCGTGCGAACCCCAGTGTTTGAACCTCGAGGGTGTTGCCGGAACCTGAAATCCGGCAGCGGATGCCACCCTTTTCTTCTTTCCCCCCTTAAGGGGAGAATTTGTCTCTTCCTGCTCCTCCACTTCGTCTTCGTCTCCCTCGTGGGAGGAGAGAGCTTTGGTATCTCCGTACACAAAGTCCGAAGTACCTTTACGGTGGAGGCCACCTTTGGCCTCCTTTCCCTTCTCTTGGACTTCTTCTCCGGCGCCGGGACCAGCATCCTCGTTAGCAGAGGAATGGCTGGGTCTTCGGCTAGTAGAGCTGGGCATCGGATCCGCTCCGCCTTTTTTGTCCAGCACTGAGTTAAGAATGGAAAGCTCAGCATACTCCTTGGATTTACAAATTTAAGGTTATCATAAAACTTACTGGAGTGGCCGGATGAGCACAGTCGAGGACGCGGTCTTCGGTCATTTCCGGCCACAACTTCTGGGCCTTGAAAAGCAGCTTCCATATCTCTTCGTGCGTCGTGCTGAAGAATCGCTGCAAGGTCCAAGGGCTGGCCGGATTGAACTCCCACATAGGGAGAGTCCGGCGCTGGCAGGGGAGAATCCGGCAAAAAATCATCACCTGGATCACATGGGCAAGACTGGTGTTCTTCTCTATCATACTCTTGATATGCTTCTGCAGCGTCATCAACTCGTCGGACGACGCCCAATCTAGGCGCTTGTTAATAAATGATGTAAGCCGCATTGGAGGCCCGGATTTGAACTCAGGAGTGGCGGCCCATGTGGCATCACGAGGTTCCGTGATGTAGAACCACTCCTGTTGCCATCCCTTCACGTTCTCCACGAAGGTCCCCTTGGGCCAGGTGACGTTGCGGAGCTTGCTCACCATGGCGCCGCCACACTCTACATGTTGACCATCGACCACTTTCGGCTTCACATTGAAGACCTTGAGCCATAGGCCGAAGTGGGGGGAGTGCGGGGGAATGCCTCACACACGACGATGAACGCCGAAATGTTGAGGAAGGAATTCGGGGCTAGATCGTGGAAATCTAGCCCATAATAAAACATGAAGCCACAGACGAAAGTGTGGAGGCGAAACCCTAGTCCGCGAAGAAAGTGGGGGATGAACACTACCCTCTCATTAGGCTCCGGAGTGGGAATGCACTACTAGGGAAAACCCTAGTAGTAGCGCTTGTTTTATAGCTAGCATTAGCGCTTGTACGAGCGCTACAGCTAACTAGTAGAAGTAGCGATGGGAAGGGAGCGCTACTGCTTGTGGTGCCTTTTTTGGGTCAGCGCCACTGCTAGTAGTAAGTAGCACTAGTGTTTCTTCTGAAAAGCGTTGCTGCTAACTTTTCCTGTATTTTAAAAAATACAGCTTATTTTCATTGTGGTTTTATATACAGTACTTTCATCAATTGATTTTATGACCATGATTTGTTATTATACATAACAGTGGGTGAAATGAACGTGGAGTAGATTGAAGTGGAGGCAACATGTGGTGCATGTCGAAAGTACTACTCTAATCCAAACTTGATCTAGTTTGGATTAGTAGTACTTTCGATGTGCACCACATGTTGCCTCCACTTGAATTTAATCCATGTTCATTTCACCATCTGATATAATAACTCATCATCCTCATATAACAACTTAGCATCATGCATCATCGATCATAATAATGAATAACTCATCATTGGTATCATAATAACAAGTCATACTCGTCATCATCGACCATACAACTTCTACTCGATACCACATCATTATCATAGGCATCTAACCAATCCTACTTAGTTGTTCTTAGCACATGATCATGAGTATTATTAACTAGGGCCTACTATCTTCTCTTAGGTAAAATAGCATAAGACAAGATAGGCCCTGACTCTCCATTATGGAGAATGGAGATTATCCTGTCTCCAATTCTTGCCTTTCGCACATTTTTTGCTTCCAAGTACCTCCCTACGACTATCCATACATTTTTTCCATTCTTTGATTTTTCATGTCTTCACTGGTTTTAGAAATCCAATATGGACAAGTGTGATTCGTAGAATGACCTGGCTGTATGTTCAAAACATCAAAGTGACCATTCTGATACATCAGATGAGGTACACAATCCTTTGGGATTTTCTGTTGAAAAAGATAGTAATAACTTCGTAGTTAGCAATGTAGTTAATTTTCAAAGAATTTATGCAAAAGATGCAAAGATGTCGTAATAGTAAAAAGTCTTACCATGGCATCTCCATGGATGTTACCGTAGTTCAACACGTGCATTAGTGGCACGTATTGACCATAATGTGGAGGAGTTTTATAATAGCTATTGTAATTCTCAAGATCAGTACAAAATGCGACCAGATGATTTTTTCCTGATAAGTTAACTCAGAGGCATCGGTCTAGTAGGTTCTGTCTACCATCTTCCGCACATTGTTTGAAGAATGAAAATAAGCTGTCAACTATTTTTAAATAAACAATATAAATTAGTTAATAACTATATTTGAGAAACTCACATAGCGATAGAATTGGAAGCGTATCAACAAGGACCCAAATGTTCATATTGTCTTGGTTGATGTCAGGATCACCAAGATCCATGGTGACAAGCATACCCTCATAAAAACCATACATCTTGCAAAGTGCTTCCCAATTTGTGCAGATTTACTTCGATATTCATACCATGATGGGTCCTTAGGTGAATTTTCTTTGTTTCGAAATTTTCATGGTCTTCAAAATCCATCCTCTCCAAGACATAGCGTCTTGCATGGCATGGGATAAGCTACTCGAATTGTAAAAGATGAAAATTACACGCTGAAATAGTTGAAGTCATGCTTAATTACGAAAAAACACTTGGCGTCGTTCCGTACCATTTCAACATCGAAGGTCTCTTGGAGCTTAATGCTGAAGCGACGACCTTCGTCCAGGTGAGGCCTATCGCACAGCCCCCAGTCGTTGTTGCACCAGTCGCACTCCCCTGGGATACTTTCATCGTCCGATAACGACATTTCCTAGGTTCGTAATTCAAAGGTTAAACTTGTACAATTCAATATATGTACTACAAAAACTAAATTAGATCATTATTATTCATCACGGGTTGACTATCGGTCTGCCGAGTCTTTTTTCTTGAAAACTCTCAGCTCGCATGGTGTATACATTCGACCGTTGGTGATGATCGCTCCTCCTTTCGTCCCTGTGTGCATTACACCAAAATGTCTAGGACACAGGAATGAAGGAGAAGTGACCTCCACGACAACAGTCGGGATATTTTGTCCTCTCATATGTGGTGGAGACTCTCACTCACTAATTCCTCTCTGACATTTGCGACCATCGGTGATGGTCGTTACTCCTCCTTCCCCTAGTGCATAACAAAGTTCTAGCACCTGAAGAAGGAGAAACAACCCCCACGACAACAGTCGGGCTTCTTCGTCCTCTCTCATATATGGAGGAAACACTCCCTCACTGATTTTTCGACCTTCGGTGATGGAGCCTCAACAGACTTAAAGTCAACCTGAAATGTCGTTTAATTACTTTTCTAGAAAATCCAGGCCACTCGATATTTCCTACATATTCTAGCACAAGTCATGCCAGAATTCACGGAAAAATCCGGCATGACCTTTGCTAAAAAAGGACATATCGAGCGCCTGAAATTTGCGAGAACGGCAATTAATCAACACTCCGACAAAACATCGGCCACTATAGGAGGTGTAACCTACAAACATGGCCGGCCACTTGGGCAAGCACATATCCTATTTGAGCAACACAAGATATACATGTTTAGATCTACATCATATGAGCATTCAACCTTGATGGAGTAGTTTTCCAATTTGAGCATTCAATAAACAAAACCAAATCGTAAAATAAATTAGTATTCAAAATAGCATTTATTCATAAGAAAAAGTAAATCATCTCTTTCGCTCGTACATCATCGAATATTATCACTAATTGATCTCGAATAGTATCATACATATAACATCACTAATACAGCTAAAACCCTAGCGAACGACGGGTATCGGCGCGGGCATGGACACCCAAAGAGAAGGAACCATCACAGGATCATAGCTCCAACGAGATCCCTGAAGAACCTCCCAGGTATTGGAGAACCTGCCCTCCAACGCAACCATGTAGCGATGGACGTGCTCGTCCTCCTTGATGACACGGTGACGTACCACCTCCGTGGGGTCCTCAAGCCTCCGCACCATCACTGACCCATGCGACCGCCACCAAAGAAGGTTCGGGTCAACGACGGGCTAGCTCCTCACCAAGCTGTGCCCCTCGGAAGGTAGCACCTCCTAGTACCAGCCCGGCAGAGCCCAGTCCCAGACTTGGCTCCTCACCAAGCCAAGGCCTCCTTCGCCGAGTCGACGATCAAGATGCGGGATATGCATCGTCGACGTCGATACAGAAATAATTGCTTTAACTAAAAAAATAACAACAAATGTGACACCTAAAACACCTAAATTCTATTAACTACACCGAATTAAAAACCTACATTTTGAACATGATTCGATCATAACTAGGGTTCATACTACATTATTCTAAGATTAAACACCTAAAATACCTAAATTAAATAAACAACATGGCGTGGCTAGTCTCACCTCGATCGAGGTCGGAGGGGGTCGGTGACGGGGACGACGGCGGGGATGATGCAGGGGCTCCTTGATTTCTGCAAAAACAAAATATAAACGAAAACATTATTATCGGGCTATCTTAGGACTCAAATTGAAACTCCATAAGCTACATTAAATTATTCTATTCAAATTTACTTATAATTTCCTATTCTATTCAAAATTACTTATTCAAAATTTCTAAAAATTTCTGATTCTATTCAAAAGACCTACATTTACTTATTTTTTTTCAATTTCATATTTTATTCTATTCAAATTTACTTATTCAAAATTTCTAAAAAATTATATTCTATTCAAAAGACCTACATTTACTTATTTTCTTCAATTTCATATTTTATTCTATTCGAATTTACTTTTTCAAATTTTCGAAAATTTTCCTATTCTATTCTAAAGACCTACATTTACTTATTTTTTTCAAGTTCATATTTTATTCCATTCAAAATTACTTATTCAAAATTTCTAAAAATTTCCTATTCTATTCAAAAGACCTAGATATACTTATTTTTTCAAATTACTTATTCAAATTTTCTAAAAAAATATACTAAAAACCTACATTTACTGAAAACAAAAACCTACATTTAACAAAAACTAAAACCTATTTTCCGAAAGGGGGAGGAGGAGGTGGGAGGAGGCCAGGAGGAGGAGGAAGGAGGAGGAGGAGGAGGTGGGAGGAGGAGGCCATGAGGAGGAGGAAGGAGGAGGAGGAGGGAGGAGGAGGGGAAGGAAGAGAGAGGAGGAGGAGAGAGCGGGAGATGGAGGAGGAGGATCGGAGGGGACCGTCGGCGCAGAGGGAGGAGAGAGGATGGCCGTGGGAGGAGGGAGAGAGGAGGGCAGCGAGCGGAGGAGGAGGGAGGGAGGGAGGGAAGGGCGGCGAGAGGAGGTGTCGGAGTAATGGGCCATGGCTAGACTAACCCGACTCCCTGAACCTTTCGAGACATCGGGGCCGGCTGCGCCCCTCAAGACGTCAAGACGAAGCGCCGCCTTCAGGTGGTCGGCTTGCTGAACGGCCGACTGCTAGAAGACGGCCATGCTCAGAAAGGCGGCTCCAAGACGTGATGACTCCTACCAGGCGGCCTCCAGAGAGGCCGACTCCTAGCAGTCAGCCCATGGCGCCCTCAAAGTCTGCGCCCCCATTAAGACAAAAAGACAGGTGGCCTTCTGATTGCAGCCCATCCCCGTATCGAGTGGGCATGGCCACGATGCCCGTGCAGCGGAGATCTCCGCCTGTCGGCAACTGCTACTCTCTGCCTCGACGTCACTCTGTCGGAGCCCTGCTCCCACGACCGCCTGCCGGTACGTCCCGAAGACGGCGGGCCCTACCAGTCAGCGAGAGCCTGGAAGACGGCGGAAGCATCACCAGTCGGACCCGAGGGAGGCCGGCTCCCAGCAGGCGGACCGTTCCTTCCTCGGGGCCCGTGCGCCATTAACCAGATAAGACCGGAGTGGCTACAGTGATCCCCCACCAGGCGGCGGGACTGTAGCCACGCTCCCCCGACCAAGCCTACGTCATTGGCATCACGGCTACAGTAATCAGTAGCCGGCAAGACCCGCGAACGGCGGGAGCAGCCTGTCGGCGCCGTACCAGACTAGCCGGCGGGGCCCACCAGGCGGCGGGCCCCAGCAGCCGGCAGAGAAGCCGGCGACCAGAGAGACTGACAGCCGGGTCCTACACCCGCCGGATTACCATTGTACCCCTGGGGGGTAGGCCTATATAAACCCCCCAGGGCACCCATGCAAAGGGTTCCAACCTGTTAGAATTAGACTCACACAGGGGGAGAGAAGAGCAAGCCTTGCCTTCCTCTACCTCTAGCATACAGCTCGAGGAGCAGCATTGTACTCACTAGTGCCTTAGTGATCATGCGGAGACCCCGCAGAGTAGGCCTAGGGGTGTTATCTCCTAGGAGAGCCCCGAACCTGGGTAAAGTGCGCCGGCGTTCGTGTCTACTCGCTCCCACCATGATAAGCCGTCCATTGGCATATGTCGCACCCAACCCCCGACATTTGGCGCCCACCGTGGGGCGAGGTGCACCGTCTCCCGGAGACCTGTTCTGGACGGGAACCCTGTTCCTTCCTGGCGAGCGCAGCCAGCCCGGCATGCCAGACGGCGTCTGCGCTGACGCGCTGCACGGCGCGGAGGTCGCCTGCACAGCGAGCTGCCTCGCTGATCTTGTTGGCGAGATTCGCCTCTCAAGCGAGCCAGCGTCGATCACGGGCACCGATGGCCCTGAGAGCCGCCTTGTGAGCCTCCTCGATTAGCTCCACAATGCCAACGAGCCTACTGCTGACTTGGAGTCGGTTGGCTCCACCGACCCGATGATGGCCGACTCCGACACGGCGTCGCTTGACATGTTCCCCACCAACGTGGTGGTCTACGACGAGCCGCTTCCTCACAGGAACAGCGGCGGCAACACCGTCACGGAAGCGCTCGTCATCAGCCATGGCGAGCACTCTGGCGGAGGTGGCTAGGATCCGTTGCAGGCGGCGATACAAGATCTGATTGCACCCATTCCAGAAGACACCGACGCCGAGACGCTGGAGGCATGCCGCGTCCAGCTCGTCGAAAGAGCCAACCGGCTGGCCAGCATGAGACGCCTTTTAGAGGCCTACCAGCGGGAGATGGACCGTGCTGTCGGCGGCACGCCGGCACCTGGTGGTCCCAGCCGCATTGGCTTGGTCCGATAGCGTGGCACGACCATCGCCAGCATGTTCGGGACAGATCGTCCCGTCTACGCCACGCTTGCAGAAAACATACGCGCTGCCCAGGCGACAGCAGACGGGCTAGACAAGCTCGAGGGCGACGAACGTCGCCACATGACGGAGCGAGTCCAGCAGCTCCTCGACGCGGCTGCTGAGCAGCAAGAGGCCGGGTGCCACACTGAAGCGCCCAACCGGCGAAAACGACGACCCGGCTCCTCGACGGGACCAAGGCGCGACCTCCCGGACGCCGACTGGTGGCGTCCGCGACAAAAGAGACAAGGAGCCGGCTGCTAGCCGCAGCCAGACTGGCATCACCATCGAGCGCGACCAAGACGGCCGCCCAAGAGCAGTGCAGCGACGACATGATTGTCCGCTTCCTCCTCCCTGCAGGGAGAGGCGCATTTCCCTGCCGCCTGTTGGTCACCCATCACTCGGCGACCGCCTTGGCCGCCGAGAAGGAATCGGAGAAAACGATGCCCGCCACCGGATCGATCGCCTCAATCGATCCTGGTGCTAGAAGAAGAAGATGAGCTGGGTCCGCCTTGTTTCGGCCCTCGCATCCGAGACGGACCTTTCCCCAAAGGGTTCACGCTCCCGAGAGATACACCCAAGTACACCGGGTCCGTGAAGCCGCAGGACTGGCTGGTCGACTACTCTACAGCCGCCAGCATCGCGAACGACAACAAGCGCGTTGCCGTGAAGTACGTTCCGCTCATGCTCCAGGGCACAGCCCGGACATGGCTGAACATCCTGAAGCCCCGAAGCATCAACACCTGGGTTGACTTCACTGAAGTCCTCATCTGCAACTTCACCAACACGTACAAGCGACCGCCCAAGCCTCACCAGCTCTCCTTATGCGTCCAAGGCCCCAACGAGTCGACTCGCGACTACCTCATGCGCTGGACCGAGCTACGCAACTCTTGCAAGGGCGTGCACGAGGTGCAGGCCATCGAATACTTCACTGCCAGGTGCCGAGAGGGCACCCTCCTCAAGCACAAGCTCCTCTGCGATGAGCCGGCGACCCTCGATGAGCTGCTGATCATAGCAGACAAAGTACGCCACGGCTGGCTCCTCCATGAAGGCAGAAATCCAAGTTAATGCGTCGGGCAAGGTGGCCCCTCAAGCTCCTCGGACCCCGGCTGGTGACACTAGTCGGCGACAATAACCAAACGACAAAAAACGCAAGGCCATGCAGCCGGCTTCCACAACCCGGCAGGTGGCAACAGTCGAAGATCAGCAGCCGGAGGGGCAGCCTCCCACCAAACGCCAGAAGGGCGGCAAGCCCAACTTGTTACCAGCCTTCTCGTATGAACAGACTCTCGATGCACCCTGCAAGTTCCAAAGTGGTGTGAAGCCGTCCAACCACACCACTCGGAAGTGCCACTGGCTCACCAGAATCGCCAAAGGTGATGGACTCCAGCCCCCTCCGCCTGTCGGCCCGCCGCCTCCTCCTCCTCAGCACCCGGCGGTTCGGCCAGTCGGCCCCATATAATGATCGATTGAACTTACTTGTTGAGAATTTTAGTCATGTTCGTGCTACGTCTTGAGCTTGCGTTAGTTTTCCCCGAAGAGGAGAGGATGATGCAGCAGAGTAGCGTAAGTATTTCCCTCAGTTTTTGAGAACCAAGGTATCAATCCAATAGGAGGCCACACGCAAGTCCCTCGTACCAACACAAAGCAAATAACTCCTCGCAACCAACGCGAACAGGGGTTGTCAATCCCTTCACGGTCACTTACGAGAGTGAGATCTAATAGAGATGATAATTATAATATTTTTGGTATTTTTGGTATAAAGATGCAAAGTAAAATAAAAGGCATAGTAAAGAGCAAAACAATAATAAAGCGTAGGAAGATTAATATGATAAAAATAGACTCGGGGGCCATAGATTTCAATAGTGGCTTATCTCAAGAGCATAAGTATTTTACGGTGGGTGAATGAATTACTGTTGAGCAATTGACAAAATTGAGCATAGTTACGAGAGTATCTAGGTATGATCATGTATATAGGCATCACGTCCGAGACAAGTAGACCGACTCCTGCCTGCATCTACTACTATTACTCCACTCATTGACCGCTATCCAAAGCATGCATCTAGAGTATTAAGTTAATGAAAGCAGTAACACCTTAAGCCGGATGACATGAAGTAGAGGAATAAATTCATGCAATATGATAAATACCCCATCTTGTTATCCTCGATGGCAACAATACAATACGTGCCTTGCAACCCTTTACATCCTTTGGGTAAGGACACATAAAGATTGAACCCAAAGCTAATCACTTCTCCCATTGCAATAACTACCAATCTAGTTGGCCAAACCAAACGGATAATTCGAAGAGACTTGCAAAGATAACTCAATCATACATAAAATAATTCAGAGAAGATTCAAATATTTCTCATAGATAATCTTGATCATAAACCCACAATTTATCGGTCTCAACAAACACACCGCAAAAAGAAGATTACATTGAATAGATCTCCACGAGAGAGGGAAAGAACATTGTATTGAGATCCAAAAAGAGAGAAGAAGCCATCTAGCTACTAACTCTGGACCTGAAGGTCTGAAGTAAACTACTCACACTTCATCGGAGAGGCTATGATGATGATGTAGAAGCCCTCCGTGGTGGAATCCCCTTCCGGCGGAGCTCCGGAACAGGCCCCAAGATGGGATCTTGTGGATACAGAAAGTTGCGGCGGTGGAATTAGGTTTTTGGCTCCGTGTCGATCATCGGTTATGCGTAGGTATATATAGGAGGAAGGAGTACGTCGGTGGAGCTTCGGGGGGCCCACGAGGCCGGGGGTGCGCCCTAGGAGGGGGCGCCCTCCACCCTCGTGGCCGCCTCCCTCCTTTCATGACTGAGGGTCCAAGTCTCCTGGATCTTATCTGATGAGAAAATCACGTTCCCGAAGATTTCATTCCCTTTGGACTACGTTTGATATTCCGTTTCTTCGAAACACTGAAATAGGCAAAAAACAACAATTCTGGGCTAGGCCTCCGGTTAATAGGTTAGTCCCAAAAGTAATATAAAAGTGGAAAATAAAGCCCAATATAGTCCAAAACAATAGATAATTTAGCATGGAGCAATCAAATATTATAGATACGTTGGAGACGTATCAGGCATCCCCAAGCTTAATTCCTGCTCGTCCTCGAGTAGGTAAATGATAAAAAGAGAATTTTTTATGCAGAGTGCTACTTGGCATAATTTCAATGTAACTCTTCTTAATTGTGGTATGAATATTAAGATCCGAAAGATTCAAGACAAAAGTTCATATTGACATAAAAATAATAATACTTCAAGCATACTAACTAAGCAATTATGTCTTCTCAAAATAACATGGCCAAAGGAAGTTCATCCCTACAAAATCATATAGTTTAGTCATGCTCCATTTTTGTCACACAAGAATGCTCTCATCATGCACAACCCCGATGACAAGCCAAGCAATTGTTTCATACTTTAGTAATCTCAAACCTATAAACTTCCACGCAATATATGAGCGCGAGCCATGGACATAGCACTATGGGTGGAATAGAATATAATGATGGGGGTTATGTGGAGAAGACAAAAAAGGAGAAGGTCTCATATCAACGAGGCTAATCAACGGGCTATGGAGATGCCCATCAATTGATGTTAATGCAAGGAGTAGGGATTGCCATGCAACGGATGCACTAGAGCTATAAATGTATGAAAGCTCGACAAAAGAAACTAAGTGGGTGTGCATCCAACTTGCTTGCTCACGAAGACCTAGGGCATTTGAGGAAGCCCATCGTTGGAATATACAAGCCAAGTTCTATGATGAAAAATTCCCACTAGTATATGAAAGTGACAAAATGAGAGACTCTCTATTATGAAGATCATGGTGCTACTTTGAAGCACAAGTGTGGTAAAAGGATAGTAACATTGTCCTTTCTCTCTTTTTCTCTCATTTTTTTGGTGGGCTCTTTGGCCTCTCTTTTTTTGTGGGCTCTTTGGCCTCTCTTTTTTTATGTGACCTCACATGGGACAATGTTAATAATGATGATCATCACACTTCTATTTATTTACAATTCAATGATTACAACTCGATACTAGAACAAAGTATGACTCTATTTGAATGCCTCCAGCGGTGTACCGGGATATGCAATGAATCAAGAGTGACATGTATGAAAGAATTATGAATGGTGGCTTTGCCACAAATACTATGCCAACTACATGATCATGCTAAGCAATATGACAATGATGAATGTGTCACGAAGAACGATATGGTGGAAAGTTGCATGGTAATATATCTCGGAATGGCTATGGAAGTGCCATAATAGGTAGGTATGGTGGCTGTTTTGAGGAAGATATAAGGAGGTTTATGTGTGAAAGAGCATATCATATCACGGGGTTTGGATGCACCGGCGAAGTTTGCACCAACTCTCAATGTGAGAAAGGGCAATGAACGGTAATCAAGAGGCAAGCAATGATGGAAGGGTGAGAGTGCGTATAATCCATGGACTCAACATTAGTCATAAAGAACTCACATACTTATTGCAAAAATCTACAAGCCATCAAAAACCAAAGCACTACGCGCATGCTCCTAGGGGGATAGATTGGTAGGAAAAGACCATCGCTCGTCCCCGACTGCCACTCATAAGGAGGACAATCAAATAACACCTCATGTTTCAAATTTGTTACATAACGTTTACCATACGTGCATGCTACGAGACTTGCAAACTTCAACACAAGCATTTCTCAAATTCACAACTACTCAACTAGCACGACTTTGATATTATCACCTCCATATCTCAAAACAATTATCAAGCATCAAACTTTTCTTAGTATTCAACGCACTCAAAAGAAAGTTTTACAAATCTTGAATACCAAGAATATTATTATTTTATGGAAATTATCATGCTATTTAAGACTCTGAAAATAATCTAAGTGAAGCATGAGAGATCAATAGTTTCTTTAAAACAAATCCACCACCGTGCTCTAAAAGATATAAGTGAAGTACTAGAGCAAAACTATAAAGCTCAAAAGATATAAGTGAAGCACATAGAGCAAAACTATAAAGCTCAAAAGATATAAGTGAAGCACATAGAGCAAAACTATAAAGCTCAAAAGATATAAGTGAAGCACATAGAGCATTCTAACAAATTCAAATTCATGTATGGCTCTCTCAAAAGGTGTGTACAGCAAGGATGATTGTGTTAAACTAACAAGAAAATACGCAAATAATACAAGACGCTCCAAGCAAAACACATATCATGTGGTGAATAGAAATATAGCTCCAAGTAAAGTTACCGATGGAACTAGACGAAAGAGGGGATGCCTTCCGGGGCATCCCCAAGCTTTGACTTTTTGGTGTCCTTGGATTATCTTGGGGTGCCATGTGCATCCCCAAGCTTAGGATCTTTTCACTCATTGTTCCATAATCCATCAAAAAAATTCACCCAAAACTTGAGAACTTCACAACACAAAACTCAACAGAAATCTCGTAAGCTCTGTTAGCGAAAGAAAACAAAAGACCACTTCAAGGTACTGTAATGAACTCATTCTTTATTTGTTTTGGTGTTAAACCTACTGTATTCCAACTTCTCTATGGATTATAAACTTTTTTACTAACCATAGATTCATCAAAATAAGCAAACAACACATGAAAAACAGAATCGTCAAAAACAGAAGAGTCTGTAGTAATATGTAACTAACGCAAACTTCTGGAACTCCAAAAATTCAGCCAAAATAGGAAGACCTAGGAAATTTGTTTATTTATCAGAAGCAATTGGAATCACTATTTTATCACGTTCTGGTGATTTTTAACAATTGTTTTCGTGAACAGAAAGTTTCTGGAAATTACAGCAAGATCAAATAACTATTATCCAAGAAGATCCTATAGGTTTAACTTGGCACAAAAACTAACTAAAACATAAAACCACATCTAAACAGAAGGTAGATGGATTATTTATTCCTAATCATCAAGGAAAAATATTGGGTTGTCTCCCAACAAGCGATTTTCTTTAAAGCCTTTTTAGCTAGGCAATTAGATTTCAATGATGCTCACAAGAAAGACAAGAATTGAGGCACAAAGAGAGCATCATAAAACATGTGACAAACACACTTAAGTCTAACATACTTCCTATGCATAGGCATATTATAGGCAAACAAATTATAGTAGCAAGCAAAAACTAGCATATGCAAGGAAGCGGAAAGGAACAATAGCAGTCTCAACATAACGAGAGGTAATTTAGTAACATGAAAATTTCTATAACCATATTTTCCTCTCTCATAATAATTACATGCAGGATCATAAGAAAATTCAACAATATAGATATCACATAACATATTCTCAACACGATCCACATGCATGCGAAGTTGACACTCTTCCAAAATAGTGGGATTATCATTAACTAAAGTCATGATTTCTCCAAGCCCACTTTTATCAAAAATTTCATAAGATTGAATGTTATCCAAATATGTGGGATCTAAAGTTGACACTCTTCCAAACCCACTTTCAATATTATTGCAAATACTATTATCAATCTTATATTCATCATGGGGCTTAAATAAATTTTCAAGATCATAAGAAGAATCTCCCCAATCATGACTATTGGACATAGCAAAACTAGCATCCCCAAGCTGAGGGTTTTGCATATTATTAGCATAATTTACATCAATAGAATTTATAATAAAATCATTGCAATCATGCTTTTTATTCAAATATCTATCGTGAATCACTTCATAAAGCACTTCATCACAATTTTCAGATTTACGGATTTCAGGCAAAACCTTATAAAGATAATCTAGTGCATCCAAATCACTAGGAATTGGTTCATCATAATTGGATCTCTTAAAAAGATTGGCAAGCGGATGAGGATCCATAGATATTAGCTTCTCTGTTTAGGAATAAATACTTAGCTATTTCAACCAAACGAGCAAACGAGCCAAGTAAGACATTAAGGCAAACGAGAAGACGAACAGAAAAAGGGCGAATAAAACAGCAAGGGTGAAGTGGGGGAGAGGAAAACAAGAGGCAAATGGAAAATAATGTAATGCGGGAGATAAGGGATTGTGATAGGTACTTGGTATGTTGATTTTTGCGTAGACTCCCCGGCAATGGCACCAAATCCTTAATGCTACGTCTTGAGCTTGCGTTAGTTTTCCCCGAAGAGGAGAGGATGATGCAGCAGAGTAGCGTAAGTATTTCCCTCAGTTTTTGAGAACCAAGGTATCAATCCAGTAGGAGGCCACGCGCAAGTCCCTCGTACCTACACAAAGCAAATAACTCCTCGCAACCAACGCGAATAGGGGTTGTCAATCCCTTCACGGTTAAACTACGAGAGTGAGATCTAATAGAGATGATAGATAATATTTTTGGTATTTTTGGTATAAAGATGCAAAGTAAAATAAAAGGCAAAGTAAAGATCAAAACAATAATAAAGCGTAGGAAGATTAATATGATGAAAATAGACCCGGGGGCCATAGATTTCACTAGTGGCTTCTCTCAAGAGCATAAGTATTTTACGGTGGGTGAACGAATTACTGTTGAGCAATTGACAGAATTAAGCATAGTTATGAGAGTATCTAGGTATGATCATGTATATAGGCATCACGTCCGAGACAAGTAGACCGACTCCTGCCTGCATCTACTACTATTACTCCACTCATCGACCGCTATCCAACATGCATCTAGAGTATTAAATTAATGAAAACAGAGTAATGCCTTAAGCAAGATGACATGATGTAGAGGAATAAATTCATGCAATATGATAAATACCCCATCTTGCTATCCTCGATGGAAACAATACAATACGTGCCTTGCAACACTTTCTGTCGCTGGGTAAGGACACCGCAAGGTTGAACCCAAAGCTAAGAACTTCTCCCATTGCAATAACTACCAATCTAGTTGGACAAACCAAACGGATATTTCGAAGAGACTTGCAAAGATAACTCAATCATACATAAAAGAATTCAGAGAAGATTCAAATATTGCTCATAGATAATCTTGATCATAAACCCACAATTCATCGATCTCAACAAACACACCGCAAAAAGAAGATTACATCGAATAGATCTCCACGAGAGAGGGAGAGAACATTGTATTGAGATCCAAAAAGAGAGAAGAAGCCATCTAGCTACTAACTATGGACCCGAAGGTCTGAAGTAAACTACTCACACTTCATCGGAGAGGCTATGATGATGACGTAGAAGACCTCCTGGGTGGAATACCCTTCCGGCGGAGCTCCGGAACAGGCCCCAAGATGGGATCTCGTGGATACAGAAAGTTGCGGCGGTGGAATTAGGTTTTTGGCTCCGTATCTGATCTGTCGGGGGTACGTAGGTATATATAGGAGGAAGGAGTGCATCGGTGGAGCTTCGGGGGTGCCCACGAGGCAGGGGGCGCCTCCTAGGGGGGGCACCCTCCACCCTTGTGGACGCCTCCCTCCTTTCTTGACCGAGGGTCCAAGTCTCCTGGATCTTATCTGATGAGAAAATCACGTTCCCAAAGATTTCATTCCGTTTGGACTCCGTTTGATATTTCGTTTCTTCAAAACACTGAAATAGGCAAAAAAACAGCAATTCTGGGTTGGGCCTCCGGTTAATAGGTTAGTCCCAAAAGTAATATAAAAGTGGAAAGTAAATCCCAATATAGTCCAAAACAGTAGATAATATAGCATGGAGAAATCAAAATTTATAGATACGTTGGAGACGTATCAGTCCACATAGGTCCTGGGATCTTTTCATCTCGAGTCTAAGAACTAGTCCCCGCTCAAGGTTAATCTCCAGGAGAATATAGTGGAAGATGCGCACGCATGCATAACTCATCAATTAAATTACTTTAACCTCGCTCGTGTTATAAGGGAAACCGAATATGCACACGACAGTAACACTCACTTGCAGTTGTAAGGAAAGAGTATTAAATCTTTGTTTTGATTTATTATCAATGATTTGAGCAAGTTGGCCTCGGCATCTCTAGCGCTCTTTTTAACCTGAAATTCATCTATGAGATTTGTGTTAATGAACCCAATATCATACATTTCTTCTTTTCTGCACTCGACGATCTTCAATCTACATAATATAGTGAGGATAATTATAAATACATGCAATGAAAGAGCTGAGCTATATATAGAGACTTAATGACAGAAGTTGTCACAACCCTAGATCTTTGTTTGCAATTAGTTGCATCTTCATCCATGTCATCATGTTTAAATTTCGGTTAAACTTGAAATGGGGGATAATAAACCCTAGCAGCAAATGGAATTCAACCAGGTTCAAACTTAAATCTTTTCAATGATCCCAAACTGCCTTGAGAAATGTTCATCATTTTTGAATTGGTCCAGCACCTCTGACAAAAATGATGCGCATATTTTTAGGCCATTCTAGATCTCTGAATTAACTCATATCCTATTTGAATTGGAGAATTTAAATCCTATAAATATTTTTAAATGCTCTAATAATCCTGAAACTAGTTTTGGGTTGTTGGAAATAATCCAAACACTACCCACCATTATTTTCAGGTTTTTATAAATTGGATTAGTATTTTTACTAATTAAAAACAGAATAAAAGAAATAGAAAACAGGAAATAAAAGAGAGAGAGAGAGAGAGAGAGAGAGAGAGGCTTACCTGGCGCCCACCTAGCAGGCCCACCTGCCGGCCCAGCCCAGCCACCGCTCCAACAAGCTGCTTGGCTCGGCCAGGCATGCAGGCAGGTGCTAGACGTCAGCACCAGCGCGCGCCACGCAGCTGTCCGCCGCGCTGCTTCCTTCCCTCGCCGTTCTGCCGCCCAGGGTCGGTCACCCACTCCTCCCCCGAGCTCACAGACACGCCTCTTCCTCCCCAGCTCCTCTCCCTCGCTCTCCCGCACAATGGCCGAGGCTGCCGTCGTCCCCGTGCCTCGCCGCCGTGTCCGTTCGCTCCCCGTCATCGACTACGTCGAGCAGGCCGAGCCCCGAGCGCTCGCCCGCTCTGGAGTCGCCCCCGCCCCCGTCTTCCCCAACTCCGGCCGCTGAGATCGCCATCGTCGCCCCGCTCAGCTCCGGACTTCCCCGAGGCCGCTTCGACGCTTGCTGCAATCGTCATGAGCTCAGCTCCGTCCTCCCCCTCTCCATTAACTCTCTCCTGCACCGCATGCACCGCACCACGTTCACCCGCACCCGCCGCCGCCGAGCTCGTCGCCGACGTGACTCTGGCCACCCACCGGCCACACCACCGTGACCAATGCACTCACAGCACTCGCAGGAACCCGTAGCACTACTCCACACGCCTCGCCGTGCCTCGTAGCCTCGGGTTCGACCTCACCTGAGCTCCGGCAGCCACACAGCTCGTCGCCGGCGAAGTTTTCGGCAACCCCGAGCCCAACCACCGCCACCAAACGCTGCGGCTTGCTCCCAGCTACACGTAGATACTCTCCGCCGCCCATTTGGTCGCCGGAACGCGAAACTGCACTCCCACCGCCGCGTCTGGCCTCGCCGGCGGCTAAACGCCGGCGGGTTTGACCCGTTGACTTTGACTGGGCGGGCCCAGGTTGACTCCCCCTGAGTCTATGACAAGTGGGGCCCGCTCTGCTAATTAACTTAGGTTAACACTAACTAATATTAGTTAGTTAAACTAACTACTGACAAGCAGGACCCAGAGGTCAGGGTTGACCTGGACCGTCGCCTTTGACCTCCGACGTCACCATTTACATCATGTCAAGCAATAATTAATTACTGGAATTTTTCTTATACAGGAAATTCCAGAAAATAACCAAAACTTCTAAAATTCATAGAAATTAATCTGTAACTCCAAATGCAAATATTTATATATGAAAAATGATCAAAAAAATCCAATCTTTCCATCAGTACTAGTTTCATGCATGTCAGAACACTTTAACCTTGCTGATTAGGTGAAACAAGCTAATGCACTTATATCACTTATTATTTTGGGTGATCATTTGAATCCTTGGTTCAAATGGACTCAAACCTTTCTGTCCCAAGTTGCATTAGAGCTATCACACAGCATATTTCCATGTCATGATCATGCATCATATTGTTGCATTGAATTGATTGTGTTCTTCCTTGTTTGCCGGTATTTGTCCCCTCTCAGTAGACGAGATTCCGACGATGAGTTCGATGACACCGATGAAGAGCTATAATATCTTCAGAAGTGCCAGGCAAGCAAAACCCCCTTGTTCATTCCGATACAATCCCACTCTCTCGCTCCTGCTCTCTTTTACTGCATTAGGACAACAATGAATCATCATTACTTGCTGCGGTTGTTGAACCCCTTATCCTCTGCATGACCTGTCATTGCCACGGTAATTAGAAGAAACCGACTAGCATGAGTAGGAGTTGTTTGAGCCCAGATGTGCCTACTCATTCATGCTTGATTGTTGTGCCTGCTATTGCTTAGAGTTGTAATGTGTCCGATTCATCGGGGATGAATCGGAGGTGTGTGAACATGTCCCTCTTGTTGAGAGCTAAGTGTGTGAACACGATTTGGTAAAGGTAGCAGTGAGAGGCCACGTAGGAGTACATGGTGGGTTGTCTCATTGCAGCCGTCCTCAGGAACTAAGTTCTGTGTTTGTGATCCATGAAACAGTTACCACGCATTGGGCCCGAAACCAATGGACCCTCTCGACTTATTAACTGCCCTTGCCCTCTGTCCAGGAGTTGCAACTAGTTTCTGGTGTTTGTAGGATATGTGTTGGAGGCCGTGCGTAGCCCTGACCCTAGGGGTGGGCTATGATGCGGTAGATACACCGTGGCACGGTGTACCGGGCGTTCGTTTGGTGTCTCGGGAACCCTGCACACATCGTTTGGGGCTGTGAGCGAAACTCCGGCCGGATCTCCTCGCGGATGGAACCTGAATAGGCGATAAACCTGGACTAGAGACTTGTGTGGTTAGTCAGTTCATGGCCGACTCCCTCGCCAGGCTTCCGCTTGAAGGTTGCCGAGATACACGACGTGTACATGGTGGTAAGTGGCGAGAGCGTGTGTGAAGAGGTACACCCTGCAGGTTAACATCATCTATTCAATAGCCGTGTCCGTGGTAAAGGACTTACGGGTTGCCTATAACAGTTCATAGACAAGTGAAAGTGGATACTCTAAAATGCGCAAGATAAGCGTGAGTGCTATGGATGGCGTTCTCGTGGGAAGACGGGATCGGATCCATAGTGGTGTATTGAATGGTGAATATGTGGACTCGTGTGCGCCACCTCAAAAGAGTTACTTGCAGTCGTAGTTCAGGATATCCACCGAGTCAAAGCTAGCTTGCTGCAGTCAAACTCCACCACCCCCTTTATTGATACCGATGCATATGTAGTTAGTTCTTATGTAAGTCTTGCTGGGTACATTTGTACTCACGTTTGCTTAATTTATGTTTTGCAGAGAAACTTCAGTCAATTTAGTAGTTCCGCGTGGACTTCGATGTTTAGCTTGATACCTCAGCTACGATCTTGTGCCCTCGGCAGGATCTGGTAGATAGTCAGGCTTCTCAGCCTTTTTCATTTGTAGATGTCTGTACTCAGACATGTTAAGGTTCCGCTTGTGCTTTGACTTGTATGTTTCACGAATGTTGGGTCATGAGACCCATGTTTGTAATATCTCGCTCCTCGGAGCGTAATGAATAAATACTTTGAGTCGTAGAGTTATGTTGTGATGCCATGTTGTATTTACACATAGCGAGCATATTGTGTGTATGTTTGAAATGCTTGGTATGTGTGGGATCCGACAATCTAGTTGTTTATCCTTGGCAGCCTCTCTTATGGGGAAATGTAGTCTTGTACTTCCTTGAGCCATAGTAGTCCGCTACAGCCCGGTTCGCCGGAGTCCTGCTAGCCCAACACTACTGCTCAGGACACTTGACTGGCCGGCATGTGTTTCACTTCGTTCTCGTGTTCTGTCCCTTTTCGGGAAATGTCACGCGGTGACATCTGGAGTTCTGCCTAGCCTGCTACAGCCCGGGTTCCCGGAGTTCTGTTAGCCCAGTGCTACAGCCCGGATTCACACGCTCCTGGCCGACATGCTCGATGTGATTCATGTATGCCTATCCCCATGGGTTAGTGCCGCTTTGGGTTCGCGACTAGCCATGTCGGCTCGGGTTCTCTGTCATATGGATGCTAGCGACACTATCATATATGTGAGCCAAAAGGCGCAAACGGTCTCGGGCCATGGTAAGGCGACACCCGTGGGAATACCGTGCGTGAGGCCGCAAAGTGATATGAGGTGTTACCGGCTAGATCGATGTGACTTGGAATCGGGGTCCTGACAGCTTTGGTATCAGAGCCTAACTGCCTGTAGGATTACCAAGCCAAACTGGTCGAAGTTGTGTCTAGAAATGCTTTAGTTATGTAAGGGAATTGATTGTGGAAGGGAACGTAAGGCTCTTTTTACTCCTTATACCTCATGGCCTTCTGATCTGAGTCATCCTCTTGTCTTCTACGGGGTTTAAGAACTAGGCTTCTCATATATCTATTAGGATGACGTGTTACTAATCCATAGACTTATAGAATTTATAGTTTCAAATCTCAGTTCAGTTCTTACTACTTTTGTATGATCATAGCTGGCCTCAGAACCTTGATATTGTGATGTTGAGTGGTCATGCCACCATTTTTGCAGGATGTCTCAAATATTTTTGAGCATTTACAGCCGTTATGCTATCCGAGTCATCCCAGGTTTCTAAATAGTCTGATGCATTTGCAAATCCTTTCTTTCCGTTACCGATGTCCTTTATGGTCAGAATAAGCACACTAATCGGTGCGTTGAGGTAATTTGTTGCCTTGACATATATGATGGAGTTATTATTATGAACCTAGGTGTTTTAGGGAGTCACCTAGTAATCTAGCCAAGTTTTGTGTTCCCGGTGTGATGATTCTGGCCACCATTCTCGAAAGCATCCCGTGATGCCATTTAGTAGTAGGTATTCTACGGCTGGGTTTTGAGCCCGAGATTCACCCTACTTACCTCCTGTTGATAGTGTTTGCTCGTTCCTTTAGGATATTAGTGACCTCGTGATAGTCTTCGAGATCCGTGGTATATCATTCTTCCAAATACCATGAACCATCCTTGGCAGAAATTCTTTTGAGCCAAAAGATCACAACCAGGGTGCTCTTGAGGAGTACTCCATTCTATATTGCGACTCTGCCAGTTCTACCTTCCTGCATGGGTTATCCGGAAGAAACCTGTTGAACTTGATTCGACATACTAACCTATGCATCCACAACTCAGAAAAACATATGTTCCTTTGAGTTGTCCCTCTTTACTTGTATCCCGATCTCCGTCTATCAATTTGTAGTCAAGAGTAGTTGTGCACTCGTGCTCATCAATGCCCATTATTCTTGTGGTCCGTCAAGCCATTCTGTTCTGGAATGACTAGGAGAAACAAACTCCAGTACCTCATCCATATCCAGGATTGGGTCAAAGCAGTTGTAATCCGAAAATCAAATGCCGATCCAACTTTTGATTTTGTTCTACCTCGGAGTATTACCCCCTTTATGTCAGGATTGTCATAAGGATTGCACCATTTCTCATGAATTATTGACATAGTGATACTTCTCGCTATCATTATTCATTCCTCGGTTCCCGTGTTATTGTAACCGGAATGCCGACAAGTGTTCTGTGATGTGCGAAATCAATACTCCGAGCAACTCGTTGCTTGGTAGTAAATGGACAATATTCTCATTCTTAGCGTGTTGGTTATTAAATCATCATCCTAAGATTGATCGTGCTACCTAGTCCTTATTTCGAGTGCACTCTTCGATCAATGAGTTAGGATTGTGTCAATCCCTCACTCTTTTGATCATATCGTCTTGCCTTGTAAAGCAAGGTTGTTCTCGAGCTTAGTAGCATATTGGTGGTTCGTGATTTTCCGAATATCTTCTCGGAAGTATTACCAGGTTGTCACCTGACCGCTATGTTGAGTTCGTGATCAAGTTGGTTTTCTTGTAACCACCCTTTCTCCAAGAATCTGTGCCGGATACCCTGAGCTAGTTGGTTAAGCTAAACAACAACTTGGAGAGTTGGAAGATAAAAGCTTACCTGACTTAGTTCATCTCCAAGGGATATCCTGGTGTGTGTGTGTGTGTTGAAGAAAGATGATATCTTCATCGATTGGTCCCTGTGATCAGTTGTTGGATCTATTGCCTTGTCAAAACTTTGACTTGAGTATGGGCTATTGTCAAGTCAAATCAGAACCAATGATGTTCGTAATGTTGTCTTACTCGTGGTTGATTCCTCGAGCATATACCATTACATCTTTTGGTCTGACCAATGCTATCACCGTGTTCACATGATGGTGGAAGTCCAGTGATATGGAAATTCCGATGAGTTGTTGTTGAGCCCATCAACAGCATTTTTGTCTTGATTCATGTTGAACATCAACCTAGTGTTGAAAACTTTGTAAGCAATGCCTTCGTGTTCCGTTCATGAAGCCTATGCTTGGATGGAAGAAGTGACTTCCTCGAATTCATGTGCTTTAGGTGTAAGTTGCCGCCATGAATTTGAGAAAGGTTTGTTTTGTTTCCTCCGAATCATCCCAAGTCACCATGCCGGTGCAAAGTATTCTATGGTCTGATAGACTGATCATCTTCATTCTATATGCAATTCCTAGCACCCCAAGCCACTGATTGAATTGTTCAAAGAATAGAAGTTCATGCGCTAATCCTGAAGGGCCGGACGGATATGCACAAGACTTCGTTATCTCAATGATGGTTCCCAATCAGAACTCGGTAGTGTTTTATTGCAAGACTACCATGTGATCATGCTTGTCTGGGACAGCGTGTTCACATGTGTGTAGCAGAACCAGCTTATGTTTTGGAGCTTACTATCGTAGTTCATTTCCCGAGAATCTCGCAACGTCATCTCGTCGATTGTGTTGCAAACTTTCTTTTCAGACATGTTGAGTCTGAAGTATCCTATCACCAACCGGATCTGAATCTCAGGCAGATATGATGGTTGGAACATTGCAACAGTTGCATTTCGTTCCCAGCTTGCATCGTCTTTGTGCCATTTCACTATGGGTTGCCTTCTTAATAATTCTTGTTTAGGATCATCTTCAAAAGTGTACCTACCATGGGTCCCATCCATTTCCGATGATAAGCAAAAGTCATCCATTGCATTGTCTTCAACAAGGTAGTCCACATCATCCATCCTACTCCGAGTATGTCATTCCTTCGAGCTCTTTCAAACGACCAATTGTAAATTGCCTTAAGCTGGTATGAAGAGTTTTAATGATCTATGGATCAAGAGTAATTCTTTTTGCCACTTAAGGGAGCAGTCCAACGAGTCACCTCTTCCAAGGTGCCCCGTTACGGGATCATGGCAATTATTTCCTCGCCACCTTGACACCGTCCACCATCTTTCTAAGCGTGGAATTGTTGCCCACCAAATCAAACCCCGTCGCTTGTTCCTCCATCCCTCTCGATGTGTTTCGTGTCTCAGCTCGAGAGATGTTTCAATGTCTCACTCGATGAGTGATCCTGAGTTGTTCGATCTTTGAGAAGATCGATCCTTCTAGAGTTTTCCCTTTCCTCTCATTGTCATGTTAATTGGTGTTCTTAGAGCAAGACATCAAGACAAAGATGGTGATCGTGTCAACGTTCTTATGAAGTGCAACCTGGACCGTGAAGACCGTGATAGTTTGTGCCCCCTCTGTCTTCTTACCTCACGTCTTGAATCTCGGGACGCGATTATTGTTTAGTGGGGGTGAGTTGTCACAGCCCTAGATCTTTGTTTGTAATTAGTTGCATCTTCATCCATGTCATCATGTTTAAATTTCAGTTAAACTTGAAATGGGGGATAATATACCCTAGCAGCAAATGGAATTCAACCAAGTTCAAACTTAAATCTTTTCAATCATCCCAAACTGCCTTTAGAAATGTTCATCATTTTTGAATTGGTCCAGCACCTCTGACAAAAAGGATGCACATATTTTTAGGCCATTCTGGATCTCTGAATTAACTCATATCCTATTTGAATTGGAGCATTTAAATCCTATAAATATTTTTAAAAGCTCTGATAATCCTGAAACTAGTTTTGGGTTGTTGGAAATAAATCAAACACTGCCCACCATTATTTTCAGGTTTTTATAAATTAGATTAGTATTTTTACTAATTCAAAACAGAATAAAAGAAATAGAAAATAGGAAATAAAAGAGAGAGAGAGAGAGGCTTACCTGGCGCCCACCTAGCAGGCCCACCTGCCGGCCCAGCCCAGCCACCGCTCCAGCGAGCTGCTGGGCTCGGCCAGGTAGGCAGGAAGGTGGTCGACGCCGGCACCAAGCCACGCCACGCTGTCCGCCGCCTCGCTTCCTTCCCTTGCCGCTCACGCCTGTCGGCCACCAACTCCTCCCCCGAGCTCGCAGACACGCCTCTTCCTCCCCAGCTCCTCTCCCTCGCTCTCCTGCACCATGGCCGAGGCTGCCACGCTCGCGCCACCGTGATAACCGCGTCCGCCTTCGTCCCCGTGCCTCGCCGCCGTGTCCGTTCACTCCGTCGTCGTCGACTACGTCGAGCAGGCCGAGCCCCGAGCGCTCGCCCGCTCTGGAGTCGCCCCCGCCCCCGTCTTCCCCAACTCCGGCCGCTGAGATCGCCATCGTCGCCCCGCTCAGCTCCGGACTTCTCCGAGGCCGCTTCGACGCTTGCTGCAATCGCCGTGAGCTCAGCTCCGTCCTCCCCCTCTCCGTTAACTCTCTCCTGCACCGCATACACCACACCACGTTCACTCGCATCCGCCGCCGCCGAGCTCGTCGCCGACGTGACTCCGGCCACCCACCGGCCAAACCACCGTGACCAATGCACTCACCGCACTCGCAGGAACTCGTAGCACTACTCCACACGCCTCGCCGTGCCCCGTAGCCTCGGGTTCAACCTCACCCGAGCTCCGGCAGCCGCACAGCTCATCGCCGGCGACGTTTCCGGCAACTCCGAGCCCAACCACCGCCACCAAACGCTGCGGCTTGCTCCCAGCTACGCGTAGATACTCTCTGCCGCCCATTTTGTCGCCGGAATGCGAAACTGCACTTCCACCGCCGCGTCTGGCCTCGCCGGCGGCTAAACGCCGGCGGGTTTGACCCCGTTGACTTTGACTGGGTGGGCCCAGGTTGACTCCCCCTGAGTCTATGACAAGTGGGGCCCGCTCTGCTAATTAACTTAGGTTAGCACTAACTAATATTAGTTAGTTAAACTAAATACTGACACGCAGGACCCATAGGTCAGGGTTGACCTGGACCGTCGCCTTTGACCTGCTGACGTCACCACGACATCATGCTGACACAATAACTAATTACTGGAATTTTCTTATACAGGAAATTCCAGAAAATAACCAAAACTTCTAAAATTCATAGAAATTAATCTGTAACTCCAAATGCAAAGATTTATATATGAAAAATGATCAGAAAAATCCAATCTTTCCATCTGTACTAGTTTCATGCATGTCAGAACACTTTAACCTTGCTGATTAGGTGAAACAAGCTAATGCACTTATATCACTTATTATTTTGGGTGATCATTTGAATCCTTGGTTCAAATGGACTCAAACCTTTATGTCCCAAGTTGCATTAGACCTATCACACAGCATATTTCCATGTCATGATCATGCATCATATTGTTGCATTGCATTGATTGTGTTCTTCCTTGTTTGCCGGTATTTGTCCCCTCTCAGTAGACGAGATTCCGACGATGAGTTCGATGACACCGATGAAGAGCTATAATATCTTCAGAAGTGCCAGGCAAGCAAAACCCCCTTGTTCATTCTGATACAATACCACTCTCTCGCCTCGCTCTCTTTTATCGCATTAGGACAACAACGAATCATCTGTTACTTGTTGTGGTAGTTGAACCCCTTATCCTCTGCATGACCTGTCATTGCCACAAGAATAGATGAAACCCACTAGCATGAGTAGGAGTTGTTTGAGCCCTGATGTGCCTACTCATTCATGCTTGTTTGTCATGCCTGCTATTGCTTAGAGTTGTGTCAGTGTCCGATTCATCGGGATGAATCGGAGGTGTGTGAACATGTCCTCTTGTTGAGAGCTAAGTGTGTGAACACGATTTGGTAAAGGTAGCGGTGAGAGGCCATGTAGGAGTACATGGTGGGTTGTCTCATTGCAGCCGTCCTCAGGAACTGAGTTATGTGTTTGTGATCCATGAAACAGTTACCACGCATTGGGCCTGAAACCAATGGACCCTCTCGACTTATTAACTGCCCTTGCCCTCTGTCCAGGAGTTGCAACTAGTTTCTAGTGTTTGTAGGATATGTGTTGGAGGCCGTGCGTAGCGCTGACCCTAGGGGTGGGCTATGATGCGGTAGATACACCGTGGCACGGTGTACCGGGCGCCCGTTTGTTGTCTCGGGAACCCTACACACATCATTTGGGGCTGTGAGCGAAACTCCGGCCGGATCTCCTCGCGGATGGAACCCGAATAGGCGATAAACCTAGACTAGAGACTTGTGTGGTTAGTCAGGTCATGGCCGACTCCCTCGCCAGGCTTCCGCTTGAAGGTTACCGAGATACACGACGTGTACATGGTGGTAAGTGGCGAGAGCGTGTGTGAAGAGGTACACCCCTGCAGGGTTAACATCATCTATTCGAATAGCCGTGTCTGCGGTAAAGCACTTCTGGGTTGCCTATAACAGTTCATAGACAAGTGAAAGTGGATACTCTAAAATGCGCAAGATAAGCGTGAGTGCTATGGATGGCGTTCTCGTGGGAAGACGGGATCGGATCCATAGTGGTGTATTGAATGGTGAATATGTGGACTTGTGTCCGCCACCTCAAAAGAGTTACTTGCAGTCGTAGTTCAGGATAGCCACCGAGTCAAAGCTGGCTTGCTGCATAAACTCCACCCCCTTTGTTGATACCGATGCATATGTAGTTAGTTCTGATGTAAGTCTTGCTGGGTACATTTGTACTCACGTTTGCTTAATTTATGTTTTGCAGAGAGACTTTAGTCTCGCTAGTAGTTCCGCGTGGACTTCGATGTTTAGCTTGATACCTCAGCTACGATCTTGTGCCCTCGGCAGATCTCGTAGATAGTCGCTTCTCAGCCTTTTTCATTTGTAGATGTCTGTACTCAGACATGTTAAGCTTCCGCTTGTGCTTTAACTTGTATGCTCTGAATGTTGGGTCATGAGACCCATGTTTGTAATATCTCGCTCCTCGGAGCGTAATGAATAAATACTTTGAGTCGTAGAGTTATGTTGTGATGCCATGTTGTATTTACACATAGCGAGCATATTGTGTGTATGTTTGAAATGCTTGCTATGTGTGGGATCCGACAATCTAGTTGTTTATCCTTGGCAGACTCTCTTATGGGGAAATGTAGTCTAGTACTTCCTTGAGCCATAGTAGTCCGCTACAGCCCGGTTCACCGGAGTCCTGCTAGCTCAAAGACTACTGCTCAGGACACTTGACCGGCGGCATGTGTTTCACTTCGCCGTTCTGTGTCTCCTTCGGGAAATGTCACGCGGTGACATCCGAGTCCTGCTTAGCTCACAGCCCGGGTTCCCGGAGTCCTGTTAGCCCAGTGCTACAGCCCGGATTCACACACTGCTGACCGACATCCTCGATATGATTCATGTATGCCTGTCCCCATGGGTTAGTGCCGCTTTGGGTTCACGACTAGCCATGTCGGCTCGGATTCTCTGTCATATGGATGCTAGCGACACTATCATATATGTGAGCCAAAAGGCGCAAACGGTCCGGGCCATGGTAAGGCGACACCCGTGGGAATACCGTGCGTGAGGCCGCAAAGTGATATGAGGTGTTACCGGCTAGATCGATGTGACTTGGAATCGGGGTCCTGACAGAAGTAGTACTTACAGACAGTGGCAAGTGACCGTAAATTTATCGACGGCCTTTTGATTGAAGAACTGGAAGAACTCCTCAAATGGAACATGCAACAGATCAATTCCAATGAGGTCGTGCTCCTCTTTAACTCTCAGATACAAAGTATTCGTCCCCCCAGACTCTCTGCAGGTTTTCATGTACCAATCATGGAATCTTCGCATCATTGTTGTTAGAGATTTTTCATCTTTGACGAGAGGCTTCTCCTACTCATATCTGTGTTCGTCCACCTCCAAGAAATCATAATGTACATTGTCGGGTAGGTAATCTCTAAGATTGTTATAACCGGGTACCATCCCCGGAGCATTAGCGATGATGTCGCTAGACACATTGAGTGGGGGGCACGATTGGTTCGCTTGTTCGCCGACCTGGGCAATTTTTTTCCCAGCTGCTCGTCGTTCTTTTAACCTTTGATCACTGACAGTACTTCCCGACCGCTCAGCTTCGAGATATACCTTTTCAGTAACGCACTCATAGTTGGTTTTCAGCGGAGACTTTGGTGGTTTCCTCAGGGCATCGATAGTAAGCTTTGCTTTCACCGGATCTACCTTCTCCTCCGGAGGTGGATGTCTCTCTGCTTTCGCCCCTTTAAAGAAGTCCTTCACTTCTTTTTGCACGATCTTCTTGTTTTCTTGCACGGTCATTTCGTACGGTAACTTCTCTAGAGGCTTGAGAGGTGGATCATATCTGTATTGCATCCCGCCTCTGGCTAGACGTCGGAGCAGACAGAGCGGTTGCGGCTGTCTTATTTCGTGCTTGCTTACGAGGCGGAGGAGAAGGACTACGACGCGCCGGAGCAGCCGGGGAGGCGGCGGGTCTCTTCCGCCTTTTGTCAAGCAGGCGGAGAAGGAGGAGGCTGGTGGCTGCTCGGGCGCGCTGGCGTAGGCAGAGAAGGAGGCGGAGTGCCGCCACACGCCGAAGAAGGAGGCTGAGTGCCCTGATCGTCACTCGCCAGAGGAGGTGGTGGTAGAGGAGGCGGAGTGCCCTGACTCACCGGAGGAGGAGGAGGAGGCGGAGGCGTCCAGTTTATAAGGTTGATGAGCTCCTTCCGCCATAGGCATGGAGTCTTCAGACAAGAACCCAGCCGATTCTCCCCGTCACCCATAGGGTGGTCAAGCTTGAGGTCCTCAAATCCTTCTGTGATTTCATCCACCATCACCCTAGCATATCCTTCTGGAATCGGCCGGCAGTGAAAAGTTGCGCCAGGTTCAGGAGGTGCAACAGAGCCAACAGCCGCCTTGACTTTCAATTCCATCCACTGCGTCATAAGGTGGCAATGCTGAGACTCCGTGATAGCATCTACAGGGTAGCTAGCAGGAGCCATGAAGACAGGCTTTTAAAGCAGCTCCGTGGAAGCCACGCTGCTTCTCCGCTGAGATGGCGGGGTAGCTTCGGGTGTAGCTTCGGCAGGTCTCGTCTTTGCGAATCGCCTCTCGTTCCTCTAGCACTTGTACCCTTGCGTGCAGCGCCTGTAGTTGGGTCAACTCCTTTTTCTTCTTCCTCTCCCGGCGTTTGTAACCGCCTACGTCAGGAAATCCAGCCTTCCACGAAAGGGAGCCTGGCGTGTCTCGTGTCCGTCCGGGGTGCTCAGGATTCCCGAGGGCCTCTGTGAGCTCGTCGTTCTCTCTGTCCGGAACGAACGTCCCTTGCTACGCCTTCTCAATATAATCCTGAAGCTTCTCGATGGGTGTGTTCAGCTGCTCGTTGGTCCAAACGCACTTCCCTGTTACAGGGTCCAATTTTACCCCAACCCCGAAGAACCAAGTCCTGCAACGGTCTGGCCAGCGTCGCGTCTCTGGTTCGATCCCTTTATCAATGATGTCATTCTCAGCCTTGTCCCACAACGGCCGGGCTTTCGGGTAGCCACCTGACCCCGTGCGATGGTGATGCTTCTTCTTTGCAGCATTTTTCTTGTTTGTCGCTGACATCTTCGCTGCTCTCTCAGATTTATTTTTGGTGACAAATGCGGGCCACTGATCTTGGATGTTCTCAAATCGGCCGATGAATTCTGGAGTATTGTCTTAGTCGAAAAACGATGATTTCACCTCATTCTTCCACCTCCTGAATAGCTCAGCCATCTTCTTAAGAGCATAAGCCTTGAACATTGGCTTTTTAACTGGATTCTCCGGATCCTCCTCTGGTGGGAAGGTGAAATTTTCCTGCAGTGCGGTCCAAAGATCAGCTTTCTGCCTATCGCTGACATAAGACTCCTGAGAGTCTTTGTCCTTAGGCTTCAACCATTGCTCGATGCTGATCGGGATCATGTCCCTAACTAGAACCCCTTGAGCATTAAATTTTGCTTGGTCCGAGGGGTTCAATCGGTTGGCCAGCGCGATCAATTTTGATGATCGTGTACCTTTCATCCGCGCGCAACTTTCTCTTTGGGCCTCGTCTCGTTACCGAAGTGTTTCTCGATCCGGAGGGCTAGAAAAGAAGAAAAATAAGAGAGTTAATATGTGTACATACCAAAAGCAATTAATACATCAATTAGCTATAGTCAGCACATGCTTAATTAATTAATATATATACCTGGCCGGACTCCGTTCGGTCACCAGAGCCGTCATCACGGTGTCCTTCCCCCTCCATTCGGTCACCGGAGCTGCCATCATGGTGTCCTTCCCCCTGCGTTCAGTCACCGGAGCCGTCATCACGGTGTCCTTCCTCCTCCATTGTTTGATCATCGTTGTAGCCTGCTTCTTCATCCAGTCTTTCCATACCATCGGTGCATGTGTCGTTGAGAAACGACAAGACGGCATCACTTCCGTGTGCAATTATCTCCCCCAACACCGCTTCTTTTTGCTTCGTCTCGGGGGTGCGGATCCATAGTTTCTGCAAATATTTACAACATGGCAATTATTATTCAAACATGACAGATGGATATATTAGTGGCAAACGTTGAACTAGCTAGGTAAGCACAATAAGGAATCATATTAGTGGCCTAGCCTTGACGCTTCTCTAGGGTTTGGGGTGGCCTCAGCAACGCTTCAAGGGTTTGGGGTGGCCTCAACAACGCTTCAAGGGTTCGGGGTGGCCTCGACAACAATGCTCTTTTAACTTGGTAAATTTGGGTGGCCTCAAGAGAGTTTGTCGATCGGGTAGGGGCGCGGTGGGAGGGGGTAGGAGACCGACATTGTTTTTGTCTAGGGTTTGGGTTGTCCTCGAGAGTTTTGGTCGAGCGAGATGGTCGGGGGGGGGGGGGGTGCTCCGGACGTCCCCCCTCACTTTAACAAAGAACTACCTTAAAAAAAGACTTGCTTCGCCGCGGGTCCTTCTTCATTTTTTCCTTTGTTTTTTCTTATATGTTTGTTTTTGTTTTCATTCTACATTTTCATACATATGAAAAAAAATAAAGCTTCTACACAATAGTGCACAATTTTTATGAACAAATTACAACATCTAAATTAACTATACATCTAAATAAATATAACTATACATCTGAAATTTTCCTAATCTTAAAACTAAACTAAACATAAACTAAAATAATCTAAAAAACATGTAAAAACATCTAAAATAGCATCTAAAAACATCTAAAAATCTAATAGCTAGCACCCGGCAGGGGAGGAGGGGCACGGCGGAGGGGCCGGTGCCTGTGCCGGCGGGGCAGGGCAGGGGTGAAGGGGCGCGGGACAGGGGAGGGGCACGTGAGCAGGCTAGTACTCAAAGGGGGCGGCAGGGCACGGTGGGCGGCGCGTTGGGGCTGACAGGGGCACGAGGGTCGACGCCGTCGTCAGGGCAGAGGGCGTCAGCGGCGGTGGCGGCGACATTGAGCAGCCTGATGGCGTCGGTGGCGGCGGCGACGGCAAGGTGGATGATGACCCACAAGTATAGGGGATCTATCGTAGTCCTTTCGATAAGAAAGTGTCGAACCCAACGAGGAGCAGAAGGAAATGAAGCGGTTTTCAGCAAGGTATTCTCTGCAAGCACTGAAATTATAGGTAACAGGTAGTTGTGTGATAAGATAATTGGTAACGAGCAACAAGTAACAATAGTAAATAAAGTGCACCAAGGTGGCCCAATCCTTTTTGTAGCAAAGGAAAAGCCTGGACAAACTCTTATATAGAGAAAAGCGCTCCCGAGGACACATGGGAATTATCGTCAAGCTAGTTTTAAATCACGTTCATATGATTCGCGTTCGGTACTTTGATAATTTGATATGTGGGTGGACCGGTGGTTGGGTGCTGTCCTTACTTGGACAAGCATCCCACTTATGATTAACCCCTATTGCAAGCATCCGCAACTAGAAAAGAAGTATTAAGGTAAACCTAACCATAGATGAAACATATGGATCCAAATCAGCCCCTTACGAAGCAACGCATAAACTAGGGTTTAAGCTTCCGTCACTCTAGCAACCCATCATCTACTTATTACTTCCCAATGCCTTCCTCTAGGCCCAAATAACGGTGAAGTGTCATGTAGTCGACGTTCACATAACACCACTAGAGGAGAGACAACATACATCTCATCAAAATATCGAATCTAATACCAAATTCACATGACTACTAATAGCAAGACTTCTCCCATGTCCTCGTGGAACAAACGTAACTACTCACAAAGCATATTAATGTTCATAATCGTAGGGGTATTAATATGCATAAAGGATCTGAACATATGATCTTCCACCAAATAAACCAACTAGCATCAACTACAAGGAGTAATCCACACTACTAGCAACCCTGTGTACCAATCACAGACTTAGAGACAAGAATTGGATACAAGAGATGAACTAGGGTTTGAGAGGAGATGGTGCTGGTGAAGATGTTGATGGAGATTTCCCTCTCCTGATGAGAGGAGCGTTGGTGATGACGATGGCGATGATTTCCCCCTCCCGGTGGGAAGTGTCCCCAGCAGAACAGCTCTGTCGGAGCCCTAGATTGGTTCCGCCTCGCGGCGGAGGAGTCTCGTCCCAAAAGCTTTCTTATGATTTTTCTTCGGACGAAAGACTTCATATATCAGAATATGGGCACCGGAGGGCCAACAGGGGGCCCACGACGCAGGGGGCGCGCCCAGGGGGGTAGGGCGCGCCCCCACCCTCGTGGCCAGGGTGTGGCCCCCCTCTGGTATTTCTTCCACTCAATATTTTTTATTATTTCCAAAAATAACTTTCGTGGAGTTTCCGGACTTTTGGAGTTGTGCTGAATATGTCTCTAATATTTGCTCCTATTCCAAAATTCCATTCCAAATTTGCATTCTCCTCCTTATGTAAACCTTGTAAAATAAGAGAGAATAGGCATAAGTATTGTGACATAATGTGTAATAACAGCCCATAATGCAATAAATATCGATATAAAAGCATGATGCAAAATGGACGTATCGACTCTCCCAAGCTTAGACCTCGCTTGTCCTCAAGCAGAAGCCGATAACGATAAATATGTCCACATGTTTAGAGGTAGAGGTGTCGGTAAAATAAAATACGGATATGAGGTTATCATGATTATTCTCATAACAGCAACATATATGGATAATGTCATATGATTTCTTATGTTCAAGTAATAATATATTCACAATGCAAAGTATGAATCAGAAACTTTATTGAGAACCAACAAACTATAATCTCAGGCATTGAAGCAATTGCAATTTATCATAACATCAGAAAGAGTCTATTTCAGAGCTTTTTAGCATGTCCACATACTCAACTATCATTTAGTCTTTCATAATTGCTAACACTCACGCAATACTTGTGGTTACGGAGTTTTAATCGGAAACAGAGAAAGATAGGGGCTTTTATTTTCGCCTCCCAAGCTTTTACCTCAAGGGTAATGTCAACAATAATAACTCATGCTAACTTACATCCAATTAGATATATATATATATATATATATATATATATATATATATATATATATATATATATATATATATCAGGATCTTTCCAACATACCGTGATTGCCAAAGGATAAATTGTAAAAGGAAAGGTGAAGATCACCATGACTCTTGCATAAGGTAGAAGATAAACATAAAAGATAGGCCCTTCGCAGAGGGAAGAGAGGTTGCCATGCGCTTTTAGGGTTGGATGCACAAAATCTTAATGCGAAAGAACGTCATTTTATATTGCCACTTGCGATATGAACCTTTATTATGCAGTTCATCGCTTTTATTTCTTCCACATCACAAGAGCGTATAAAGCTTATTTCCTCCACACCAATCAATCATACATATTTAGAGAGCAATTTTTATTACTTGCACCGATGACAACTTACTTGAAGGATCTTACTCAATCCATAGGTAGGTATGATGGACTCTCACGGCAAAACTGGGTTTAGGGGTATTCGGAAGCACAAGTAGTATCTCTACTTTGTGCAAAGAATTTGGCTAGCATGAGGGGTAAAGGCAAGCTCAACATGTTGGATGATCCATGACAATATACTTTATCTCAGATATAAGAAAAAATAACCCATTACGTTGTCTTCCTTGTCCAACATCAACTCTTTAGCATGTCATATTTTAATGAGTGCTCCCAATCATAAAAGATGTCCAAGATAGTATATTTATATGAGAAACATCTCTTTCTTTTTTACTTTCTATTAATTGCAACGATGACCAAAACTATGTTTGTCAACTCCCAACAACTTTTAATCATCATACTCTTTCTATGTGAAGTCATTACTCTCCATAAGATCAATATGATCTTTTTGTTTTTTTATTCTTTTCTCTTTCTTTTATTCACTCAAAATCATAGCAAGATAATCAAGCCCTTGACTCAACACTAATATTTATTATATATATAGCTCACAGACTCGATTGCATAGAGGGATCATAAAGCAAAACTCAGAACTAGATCATGCCATAAACTTTATTCTACTAGATCAAGATACTACTAAAAGGATCGAACTAAGAAAAACGGTAAAGATAGAGATGTGATGGTGATATGATACCGGGGCACCTCCCCTAAGCTTGGCAGTTGCCAAGGGGAGTGCCCATACCCATATGATTATGTCTCCTTTTTCGAAAGCGGGGATGTGATATTCTTGGCGATGATACTCCTCAGGATACGATTCTCTTCTTCGAGCTTATTGAGTTGCTGCTTGATATCCATTATCTCCTTACGAAGCTTTCCTGTAACGGCCAAATCTCCTCGCACCCAAGGGTGTTGCATAGCTGCGGGAGAACAAGTGACACTCTTCTTCATATTTTCATAAGAAAGAAATCTAACATTGGAAGGGATAACCGAGTTTGGAATAGCCGAGCTCTGTAGTTCTCCCATTGTGAATCCAGCTCGGAATCAAGAAGTGACTTCTTGATCCTTCTCCATGGCGTCTATCCTTTTCAAATCAGCCTCCATCTCTTCCTCCGTTGCTGGACCGAAGTGGTCAGCATCGCTATTTGTCCTTTATCTCGGTGTAGGATGGGACACCCGGCTCCCCGACTGACTCTTGAGAAGACATCTTGCCCTAATCTGCAGAAGCAACAACTCGAAACGAAAACAGAGAATATCTGCGTGATACAGGAGTCAAAACCTTTGGGAGATTATATAATGAACTTTTACCGACCAAAATATGTATCGTGCAAGAAAACAGAGTCCGGCGAGCGCACGAGGTGCCCACGAGGCAGGGGGCGCGCCCAAGGGGGTAGGGCGCGCCTTCCACCCTCGTGGAGGCCTCGTGTTCTTCCCGGACTGCTTCTTATTTTTCTATTTTTATAAATATTCCAAAACAGAGAAAAATTGCCATTAGAACTATTTTGGAGTCGGTTTACTTACCGTACCACATACCTATTCCTTTTCGGAGTCTGGAATGTTAGGAAAGTGTCCCTTATGTATTCCTCCGGGTTACGGTTTCAATAACATTGGTTTCAACATTTATAGGATTACGAGATATAATGTTTGATTCTTTGGCCGTTCACCACCTTCGGATTTGTGCCTTGAAGTTGTTGATTTTATGGCACCGTAATCGATAGACCTCCTCGATCACGTAAGGACCTTCCAATTTAGAGAGAAGTTTCCCTGCAAAAAATCTTAAACGAGAGTTGTATAGCAATACATAATCACCTACATTAAACTCACGCTTTTGTATCCTTTTGTCGTGCCATCTTTTAACTTTTTCTTTAAACAATTTGGCATTCTCATAGGCTTGGGTTCTCCATTCATCAAGTGAGCTAATGTCAAATAACCTCTTCTCACCGGCAAGTTTGAAATCATAGTTGAGCTCTTTAATAGCCCAATAAGCCTTATGTTCTAGTTCGAGAGGTAAGTGGCATGCTTTTCCATAAACCATTTTATACGGAGACATACCCATATGATTTATATATGCAGTTCTGTAGGTCCATAATGCATCATCAAGTTTCTTGGACCAATTCTTTCTAGATCTATTAACGGTCTTTTGCAAAAATTAATTTGAGTTCTCTGTTACTCAATTCTACTTGACCACTAGACTGTGGGTGATAAGGAGATGCAATTGTATGATTAACATCATACTTAGCAAGCATTTTACGAAAAGCACCATGAATAAAATGTGAACCACCATCAGTCATTAAATATCTAGGGACTCCAAACCTCAGAAAAATAACTTCTTTAAGCATTTTAATAGATGTGTTATGATCAGCACTACTAGTTGGAATAGCTTCAACCCACTTAGTAACGTAATCAAAAGCAACTAAAATATGTGTATATCCATTAGAGGCAGGAAAAGGTCCCATATAATCAAAGCCCTAAACATCAAATGGTTCAATAACAAGTGAATAATTCATAGGCATTTCTTGTCGTCTACTAATATTACCAATTCTTTGACATTCATCGCAAGATAAGACAAGCTTACGGGCATCCTTAAAGAGAGTAGGCCAATAAAAACCGGATTGCAGTACCTTATGTGCAGTTCTATCTCCAGCGTGGTGTCCTCCATAAGCCTCAGAGTGACACTTGCATAGGATATGTTCCTGTTCATGCTCAGGTACACAACGTCTAATAACACCATCTACTCCTTCTTTATAAAGATGTGGGTCATCCTAGAAGTAATTTCTTAAATCACAGAAAAACTTTTTCTTTTGTTGGTATGTGAAACTAGGTGGTATTAATTTAGCAACGATGTAATTAGCATAATCAGCATACCATGGAGTAGTATGAGAAGCCTTTATGACATTTAATTGCTCCTCAGGAAAGCTATCATCAATAAGTAATGGGTCATCAAGAACATTTTCTAACCTAGACAAGTTGTCTGCAACGGGGTTCTCAGCTCCCTTTCTATCAATAATATGCAAATCAAATTCTTGTAACAATAGAACCCATCTAATAAGTCTAGGTTTAGCATCTTTCTTTTCCATAAGATATTTAATAGCAGCATGATCAATGTGAATAGAATCAACAATATAAGGTCTGAACTTATCACAAGCAAATACAACTGCTAAGAATTCTTTTTCAGTAGTAGCATAATTTCTCTGAGCATTGTCTAGAGTTTTACTAGCATAGTGAATAACATTTAATTTCTTATCAACTCTTTGCCCTAGAACAGCACCTACATCATAATTACTAGCATCACACATGATTTCAAAGGGTAAATTCCAATCAGGTGGCTGAACAATAGGTGCAGAAATTAATGCTTTCTTAAGTATTTCAAATGCTTCTACACAATCATCATCAAAGACAAATGGTATATCTTTTTCTAATAGATTAGTCAGAGGCCGAGAAATATTTGAGAAGTCTTTAATGAACCTCCTATAAAAACCGGCATGACCAAGGAAACATCTTATACCTTTGATGTCCTTGGGACATGGCATCTTTTCAATAGCATCAACCTTGGCTTTATCAACTTCAATACCTCTCTCAGAAATTTTATGCCCCAAGACAATGCCTTCATTAACCATAAAGTGGCACTTCTCCCAATTCAAGACAAGATTGGTGTGACGCCACCGATTCAATCGTACACTAATCATGCACGCAAACGTGTACGATCAAGATCAGGGACTCACGAGAAGATATCACAACACAACTCTAAACACATAAATAAGTCATACAAGCATCATAATACAAGCCAGGGGACTCGAGGGCTCGAATACAAGTGCTCGATCATAGACGAGTCAGCGGAAGCAACAATATCTGAGTACAGACATAAGTTAAACAAGTTTGCCTTAAGAAGGCTAGCACAAACTGGGATACAGATCAAAAGAGGCGCATGCCTCCTGCCTGGGATCCTCCTAAACTACTCCTGGTCGTTGTCAGCGGGCTGCACGTAGCAGTAGGCACCTAAGGTGTATCAGGAGTCGTCATCGACGGTGGTGTCTGACTCTGGCTCCAAAGATCCAAGTTGCGACAACCAGGTAGAAGGGAAGGGGAAAAGGGGAGAAAAGCAACCGTGAGTACTCATCCAAAGTACTGCAAGCAAGGAGCTACACTACATATGCATGGGTATATGTGTAAAGGGCCATATCGATTGGACTAAACCGCAGAATGCAAGAATAAGAGGGGATAACTAATCCTGTCAAAGACTACGCTTCCGCAGCCTCCGTCTTGCAAAGATGTAGAAGAGAGTAGACTGAAGTCCTCCAAGTAGCATCGCATAGCATAATCCTACCCGGCAATCCCCTCCTCGTTGCCCTGTTAGAGAGCGATCACCGGGTTATATCTGGCACTTCAAAGGGTGTGTTTTATTAAGTATCCAGTTCTAGTTGTCATAAGGTCAAGGTACAACTCCAGGTCGTCCTGTTAACGAAGATCACGGCTATTCGAATAGATAAACTTACCTGTAGGGGTGCACCACATAACCCAACACGCTCGATCCCATTTGGCCGGACACACTTTTCTGGGTCATGCCCGGCCGTGGAAGATCAACACGTCGCAGCCCCACCTAGGCCAACAGAGAGGTCAGCACGCCGGTCTAAACCTAAGCGCACACGGGTCTGGTCCCATCGCCCTTAGCACACCTGCATGTTGCGTCTGTGACGGAAGGCAGACCTAGCCTAGCGTGCGTTCCAGTCCAATCCGGCCGCCGCCAATCCACGTCACGAAGGCTTCGACTGATACCACAACGTCGAGTGCCCATAACTGTTCCTGTGTAGTTGGTTAGTGCGTATAGGCCAGTGGCCAGACTCAGATCAAATACCAAGATCTCGTTAAGCATGTTAATTGAAGTATCCGCGAACGCTGACCAGGGCCAAGCCCACCTCTCTCCTAGGTGGTCTCAACCTGCCTGGTCGCTCCACCACAAAGTAACAGTCGGGGGCCGTCCGGAACCCAGGCCCACCTCTACCGGGTTGGAGCCACCTGCCCCTTCAGCCACCATCTCCGAACAATATCATAAGTAATGTAACAGTATAAAGTATGTAGCATATGCCCATGATCACCTCCCGAAGTGATCACGGCCCAGTAGTCTAGCATGGCGGACGGACAAGAGTGTAGGGCCACTGATGGAACACTAGCATCCTATACTAAGCAGTAGGATAGCAGGTAAGGGTAACAACTGTAGCAAGAATGACATGCTATGCAGTAGAATAGGATTAATCGAAAGCAGTAACATGCTACTCTACTCTAATGCAAGCAGTAGAGAAGAATAGGCGATATCTGGTGATCAAGGGGGGGGGGGCTTTCCTGGAAGCTCTGGCAAGAAGGACGGGTCGTCAACACCGTAGTCGTACTGGGCAGTAGCGCCGTGGGTCTCGAGGTCTACCGGAGAAGAAGAGGGGGGAAGAAACAGTAAATACGGAGCACACAAGGCATCACAAAACATACATGGCAATAAGCGGTGCTAGGGGTGACCTAATGCGGTAGGAGGTGATACCGGCGAAGGGTGGAAACATCCCGGAAAGTATTCCCGGTGTTTCGTGTTTTCGGACAGATGAACCGGAGGAGGAAAGTTGCGTGTTTGCTATGCTAGGAATGTGTGGCGGACAAACAGACCACGTATCCGGATTCGTCTCGTCGTTCTAAGCAACTTTCATGTACAAAGTTTTTCGATCCGAGCTACGGTCTATTTTATATTAATTTTTATATTTTTTAAGAATATTTCGAATTATTATTAATTCGAAATTAATTGGAAAAATGCTATGCACACCCATCACATGGTACACAGAAGTGTACCCAGGGGATGGCTGGTGGGCCAAGGGGGGGCCAGTTGACCAGTCAAAGTTGCACTAGTCAACAGGGGGTGGGCCTCCCTTGTCATACACTACTTAGTTAATTAACTAGTTAGTTAGTTTATTAAACAGAATTAATTAAGATAATTAATTATTTAATTGATATATTTTTTAATTAATTTATAATTATAATTATTATTAACATTTCCTAAGGCCTGGGCCCCGCTTGCCATAGGCCTAGGGGGCATAGTGGGGCGGGCGCAGTGAACGGGGCCGGCGCCCGGCGAGCACCCGAGGCCACGGCGAGGCGCCAGTGGGCATGGCGCCGGCCAGGGGAGGGCGAGCTACGACACGGCTGTGGGAGGCGGGTGGCTGCGGCGGTCGAGCTCGACCTGGGGGGGTGGAGCGCTGGCGACGCCGGCTCGGCCGGTGCCCACGGGGCACGGGACGCTGGGCATGGCGGAACGGCGCGGGCGGACTGAAGGCTACGGCGGCGACAAAAGATGCAAGCGGCGACGGGGAGGAGAAGGGGAGGGGGTGGCCGGAGCATGCAGGGCGTCGCCGGGCAGTGGCGGTCGGCTCTCGGACGCGGCGGGGAGCAATGCTAGGGGGTGCTATCTACGACGCGAGGAGGGGGAAACGTCAAGGAGCTCACTAGGACCTGTAGGGGTGCAAAGATGGGCTCGGGGGAGGCTTGGAGCAGACGGACGGCGGCGACGATCCACGGCGGCCGAGGGCGTCGATCCGTGCGAGGCAGGGGGGTCGAAGACGGCTGGATCGACGTCGAGGCAGAGGCGGCGGCCGACAAAGGGGGTCGACGCGAGCAACATCGCTGGTGCATCTCAGCCTCGATCCAGTGGCGGAGACGAAGTAGACGACCACGCCGGAGCTCCAGGTCAGCACAGAATGATGAGCGGTGGCCGGTGGCCACGTGGACGAGCAGCGGTGGCGACGAAGGTGGCTTCGGGTGCGACGAGCAGAACGTAGAGGGGTGAGGGGCGCCCAGATCCAGTGGGGGGAGTGAGGGAGAGAGCTAGGTTTTGGCCCAGGGCAAAGCCTTATAGGAATGGGGGGGCTGTCGGCGGATGGCCGCCACGGTGACGACCAGTGCCGTGGCGGGCGTCGGCCATGGCCACGGGGTGGTTCGTGAACAGGGAAGGAGAGGAGGGGGTTCGCCTGGGTCGGTTGGTCCGTTTGTTTTGTCTTTTCCTTTTCTGTTTTATTTCTAGTTTCTCTTTTATTTTAGTTTTATAGATTATAAAAGTAGTCCCTAATTTTGTTTAAATATATATATTACTGCCATATAAGTTTGGGCAACTAAATAAGATAGTTTAATATTTTATAAATATTAAAAGGAATTTCATTATTGATTTTAGCTACGGTTTTAAATACCTTAGTGCATTTATTTATTTTTATAAAAATGTGGATTCTCCACCATAATTACGTATGCATTATTGGTCACAACCCGAACATTTTAGTTTTGATATTTGAAAACATTTATTGTATGTCAAAAATTCAAATTTGATTTTTAAACGTTTTGATCTAATGCGAGGTTAGCAACAGTAATCGAGGTGACATGGCATCATTAGCAGAGGTTTACTGTAGCTTGATTATCCGGGCGTCACAATTCTCCTCCACTGCAAGAAATCTCGTCCCGAGATTTAAGAGGTGGTATAAGGGGGAAATTTGTGGTTGTGAAATTCTAACGGGTCTTCTCGGTCTTGGTTGTTCTTCTCGAAGAAGTTAATCCCTTTCGTTTATGTCTTCAATTCTTTATTCCAATGCATCATGATGAAGTCGGCATCCTTTCTTGAGGGTCTTCATCGCACTTACGAAAGAATAAAAGGGAAGCATTCCGGGAGACCTCGGCAAGGTTGACTATCTGGTAGATAACAGCGCGGAAGGAGGCGGAAAGTAACTCTCAAATTGAAACTTAATAAAATATCGAGAGCAAAGTAAGTAGGTACCATGAGAAGTTTCGAGTGGGTAGGCAATCGTTCGATGCCTGAAACAAAGTGTGAAAGGGGTCCAGAGCAACGAGAATAAGTATTGCGTCTGATACCAGATTAGATCGTCTCTAGGAAGGTGGTTGGTGACCTTCATACGAAGCCAATCGTGAGGAATAACTTCGGAGATATGGGGGTACCGGAGAGTCAGGTTTCGATCCTGTGGAACTGTGGGTTATGGGCCCACCATGTGGGTTAAAAGTAGGAGGAGCGGTGACATCTTGCATGGTCATGATAGCAAGGCAGGTCAGAGGGTAGCCTGTCGATTATGTCGGCAACAACAGCGGTACCAAGGGCGAGGGACGAAGAGAACCATTTTCCTGCTCGTTAGGACGAGGCGGACCAATAGGCAAATTTCTCGTCCATCGGTGGTTACCGGAATGTCATCAATAATAGTAACACGGTCTTACTGATAGAGTTGTACACCGAGGTGTTTACATAAGCAGGAGAATATTACTGCTTATATCATATAGATCACAAGAAACGTTAAACCAACCAATGGAAAGGAAAATACAATTATTAGATTTAAACAGCACAATGGAAAGGAAAATGTGTTTAAACACATATTTCAAGGGTATATCCTTCCCAAGGAGAAGCAGAGCATGATATCCATGACATTATATAATGTAGAAAAATCTTTAGGTACGGGAGAGAATTTTCATGACATTACCCATACAGTGGTGTTTGGATAATTGAGCAGGAAACATTAGCATTGGGCTTCAAATGTTCCTGTTGAAAATCAGAGTACCAAAGACATGCTTCAAGATAGCATTGACGTGGTCAACAGGTGAAGATCGGACTTTGGAAACAAAAAGGATCCATCAGGAACAACTTATATAATAAGTCTTACAATTTCCTCACGGAAAAATGACTAACCTTGCCAAAAAGGAAAGTTATAACAATAGATCCTCCGGCTAGGTGTGCTAGGCATGACATCATCTTACCGGGTCATATAAAGACCAATGTTATGACTCTTGGAATTATGTTCCAACCATCATATCTGACCAAGATTCAGATCTGATTGGTGTTAGGATACGCCGCACCTGTGGATGCCTGAGAAGAAAAAGGTGCAACACAATTTGATGAGATGACATTGTGAGATTCTCAGAAATGATCTATGGAAGCGAGTTCCAAAACAAGAGTTCATCATTAAACCAAGGATAGGATGAGAGGATGGCTGATGAACTAAACGACAATTCATCGAGATTTCCAAAAGTGATTTCCGCAATCATGTGAACAAAGAGATAACATTTGTAAGATGAAATGATATAAGGGGATATGCTCGAGGAAAACATACCCAATTTAAACATTGGTTGAAAGGTGCACCCGAAATATGGGCTGGGTTGCACGACCAATGTCAGAATGGTGATTCAATAATCAATAGTCTAAGAATGAACGGCCGGCCATTATCTTCAAAGCAATAGGGTTGCTAGAAGGGCAGAATCCAAACAGCACCGTTCACTTGTTTGAATCAACACGGGGGACCAAGAAAGAATGGTGATGGTGATAAGTATCACTTGTATCAAGAATTCCCAGAGGTGGTGAAATTCTCATGACATTCTTGACATAAAAGGTGGTAACATTCCAAGGTAAAGAAGAACAGATGCTGGATAGCAAGGAACTCAAGGTATAACACAAAACTCTATCAAGTTTGTGTTGGAGGGAAGTCAATAAAATGGTCGATGATAACACAGATCATCGAGGGCAAGGATGGTTTTTCTCATTATGAACTCAATTGATATCCTGGAAGAGCTCATAAGGTTGATGATGATCACGACACATTTGTCGAGAGATTTCATGAAGATGTAATCAATCAACGACAACATCGAGTCAAAGGAATGATGAAGCGAAAGGTTATTGGAACCATGGGTATGACACAAATTCGAAATCAAGCTTGTTGTTCAAGGCGAAATGGTATGACGAGGGAGATCGGCGTAAGCTTAGCTCATCATCGAAAGTTGTGCTCCGGGGTTAAGGACCAGGTAGCACAGTTAAAATCGGCACAATAATGATATAGCCGAGCAGGCTAGGACTTACGTGATCGAGTTCAAATTCGTAAGTAATGAAGGTTACGAAGAGTTGTTTAATCGCGGTGTGAACTCGATTCAGTTATCGATTTCTTTGAGTGTTTATTAACTCAGAGCCCGTGAAAAGAAATTGGAATCAGTGAGAATGTAATACTTGATGAAGAACGCATAAGAATTTATGCGGTTCCGTGATAATCTCGAGATACCAGAGGGGGTAATACTCGATGACAGATCAAAGTAGAGGTTAGACTGGGGTATTGCTCTATAGAAGACAAGTGCTTAAACTTGCACGAGAAATGGTATTTAAAGGAGAACATGGTCGGAACCACGATTGCAAAAGGCCAGATCCCAGATATCAGATGAACTTATACCAAAGGAATAATTAATTTAAGAGAAGCTTTAGTGATAAGATCTACATCGTGTCCATGGGCATGAACACAAAGTTCAAGGTCGACTCCCACTTCTCCAATGCATAACCTTTCATTCACTTTTCACTTTCGAGGAAGTTGTATTGTTGAAATTTTATCTGGCAAAATACCAGAAGTGTATGACTTGTGAAAACTTTCGAGTTCACAAATATTAAGGAAGGCATAGGTTCAACCCATCAGGGTATCGTGGAAATATATACCACAAGCTTAAATAGTAAATACCACTAGCTCGAAAGCTAAGTATGGTTAAGAAAGCAGAGGATACAATTTACCAAAGGCATTATGTATCTGAGGGAAGGCTCACAAGATTATTGAATATGAAGGATGTTGTTGGATAAAATCCAACAAAGGATCTGCCAGTCCATAATGGAGCTGATGTAAGTATCGGCACACGATCAGAGGACAAAATAAAATAAGGGCTTTGGATTATAGAAACAACTGACTAATTCAAAGCTCAAGGCAAAGGAATTAATATTTCCAAATCAAAGGATCAGAAGCAAACGCTCTGATTAAGGATGGCTAAGTTGAGTAAGATTAGGGGTAAAATCGACAAAAAATTGATTGGTCGAGATCCAGCTCGTGTTTAAGAAAATGTCTGAGCTGAAAGGATGAACTCTAGGATCTGATTGAGGATTGCGAGCATTCGCAACATATTGAATCAATGTACTCAAAATGATAGTGACAAAGGTTGCCAATAACATTACTATACTTATGGGATTAACCATAATGCAAGTATGCAAGAATTCCAAGACAACAGGTTGTTGAGGATTTTCGAGCGAACAAATATTATTTCGAAGTCTTTTGCGGGACACAAGAACAACTGGGAATGAGTGGATACTAGATAAGTGCGAGGAATTATCTGTAGGGGGTATTCATTAGGCAAGAACTGCAGGGCAGTAAGCTCAAAGGATTCTCGGAACAACAGAGAGCAGTTCGGGGCATCTTGTAATAACAAGATCAATGGGATTGAATGTAGGCAAGTGTGTTCAGTTACCCATACTGATAATAGTGGTAGGGAATTTGCAAAAGCGACCGGCACAAGCGTCTCGGGAAAACAACGAATAGCATCCTCAGAACCTTCTGGTGCAGCAGGCGATCAATGTAATAAGGGGCTCTCCGGGAGGAAGTAGTTACGAGAACCTACAGTCAGATTTAGTAAAATCATTTAACCCGAATAGAAGAGAGATCAGAGTCCCAGAGTATAGCTCGAGGAATAAAAGATCCTAATACCACCCAATGGCGACGTGGGCCCGTAAGGCACACAGCCAAGTTAGTAAAAGTTTTGTAATGTCTAGACTCGACTTCGGCCAATAAGAGTGGAAGGGGGATTCCTACAGGCAGTCGGCTCTGATACCAACTTGTGACGCACCCGATTCAATCATACACTAATCATGCACGCAAACATGTATGATCAAGATCAGGGACTCACGGGAAGATATCACAACACAACTATAAAAACATAAATAAGTCATACAAGCATCATAATACAAGCTAGGGGCCTCTAGGGCTCGAATACAAGTGCTCGATCATAGACGAGTCAGCGGAAGCAACAATATCTGAGTACAAACATAAGTTAAACAAGTTTGCCTTAAGAAGGCTAGCACAAAATGGGATACAGATCGAAAGAGGCGCAGGCCTCCTGCCTGGGATCCTCCTAAACTACTCCTGGTCATCGTCAGCGGGCTGCACGTAGCAGTACGCACCTCCGGTGTAGTAGGAGTCGTTGTCGACGGTGGCGTCTGGCTCCTGGGCTCTAGCATCTGGTTGCGACAACCAGGTAGAAGGTAAGGGGGAAAGGGGGGAGAAAAGCAGCCGTGAGTACTCATCCAAAGTACTCGCAAGCAAGGAGCTACACTACATATGCATGGGTATATGTGTAAAGGGCCATATCAGTGGACTAAACTGCAGAATGCAAGAATAAGAGGGGGATAACTAATCCTGTCGAAGAGTACGCTTCTGGCAGCCTCCGTCTTGCAGCATGTAGAAGAGAGTAGACTGAAGTACTCCAAGTAGCATCGCATAGCATAATCCTACCCGGCAATCCCCTCCTCTTTGCCCTGTTAGAGAGCGATCATCGGGTTATATCTGGCACTTGAAATGGTGTGTTTTATTAAGTATCCAGTTCTAGTTGTTATAAGGTCAAGGTACAATCCAAGTCGTCCTGTTACCGAAGATCACGGCTATTCGAATAGATAAACTTCCAGTAGGGTGCACCACATAACCCAACACGCCGATCCCATTTGGCGGACACACTTTTCGGGTCATGCCCGCCGTGGAAGATCAACACGTCGCAGCCCCACCTAGGCCAACAGAGAGGTCAGCACGCCGGTCTAAACCTAAGCGCACAGGGGTCTGGGCCCATCTCCATTAGCACACCTTCATGTTGCGTACGCGGCCGGAAGCAGACCTAGCCTAGCAGACGTTCCAGTCCAATCCGGCGTGGCGCCGCCGATCACGACGTCCACGAAGGCTTCGGCTGATACCACGGCGTCGAGTGCCCATAACTGTTCCCGTGTAGTTGGTTAGTGCGTATAGGCCAATGGCCAGACTCAGATCAAATACCAAGATCTCGTTAAGCATGTTAATTGAAGTATCCGCGAACGCCGACCAGGGCCATGCCCACCTCTCTCCTAGGTGGTCTCAACCTGCCCTGTCGCTCCGCCACAAAGTAACAGTCGGGGGCCGTCGGGAACCCAGGCCCACCTCTACCGGGATGGAGCCACCTGCCCCTTCAGCCCCCATCTCCGAACAGTATCATAAGTAATGTAACAGTATAAAGTATATAGCATATGCATGTGATCACCTCCCGAAGTGATCACGGCCCAGTAGTCTAGCATGGCAGACGGACAAGAGTGTAGGGCCACTGATGGAACACTAGCATCCTATACTAAGCAAGAGGATAAAGGTAAGGGTAACAAATCAGAGCAACAATGACAGGCTATGCAGTAGAATAGGACTAATCGAAAGCAGTAACATGCTACTACTCTAATGCAAACAATAGAGAAGAATAGGCGATATCTGGTGATCAAGGGGGGGGGGGGCTTGCCTGGAAGCTCTGGCAAGAAGGACGGCTCGTCAACACCGTATTCGTACTGGGTAGCAGCGGCGTCGGTCTCGAGGTCTACCGGAGAAGAAGAGGGGGGGGAAGAAACAGTAAATACGGAGCACACAAGGCATCACAAAACATAACATGGCAATAAGCGGTGCTAGGGGTGACTAAGGGAGTCCTGGATTAGGGGTTGTCCGGATAGCCGAACTATCATCATGGCCGGACTCCAAGACTATGAAGATACAAGATTGAAGACTTCGTCCCGTGTCCGGATGGGACTTTCCTTGGCTTGGAATGCAAGCTTGGCGATACGGATATGTAGATCTCCTACCATTGTAACCGACTCTGTGTAACCCTAACCTATCTGGTGTCTATATAAACCGGAGGGTTTTAGTCCGTAGGACGAACAACAATCATACCATAGGCTAGCTTCTAGGGTTTAGCCTCCTTGATCTCGTGGTAGATCTACTCTTGTACTACCCATATCATCAATATTAATCAAGCAGTGAGTAGGGTATTACCTCCATCGAGAGGGCCCGAACCTGGGTAAAACATCGTGTCCCTTGTCTCCTGTTACCATCCGCCTAGACGCACAGTTCGGGACCCCCTACCCGAGATCCGCCGGTTTTGACACCGACATTGGTGCTTTCATTGAGAGTTCCTCTGTGTCGTCACCGATAGGCCCGATGGCTCCTTCGATCATCGACAACGACGCGGTCCAGGGTGAGACTTTTCTCCCCGGACAGATCTTCGTATTCGGCGGCTTTGCACTGCGGGCCAATTCGCTTGGCCATCTGGAGCAGATCGAAGCTACGCCCCTGGCCATCAGGTCAGATTTGGAAGTTTGAACTATACGGCCGATATCCGCGGAGACTTGATCTTCGACGGACTCGAAGGCGCTGCTGACCAAGCGTGCTGCACTGTCTCGATGGGCATGATCTAGCTCTGCAGCCGAACAGTGCCCTGGAGGCCGCACCAGCGTCCGCTCCGACCCTTAATCCGGAGCCGGATTCCCCGATCGAGGACGAGTGGTTGGACACCGCCTCGGGGGCTACAATCTCTACGGCGATTGAGCCGAACTCCATCCCTGTCCTTTGCGAAGACCTCGACCTGTGGTGCCGGACTCCTCTCCGGACTCCGAACCCTCTGCGCCCCCTTGCCAATCGAATCTGAATGGGCGCCGGTCATGGAGTTCATCGTCGGACATCTTTCAGCACTCGCCCTTTGGCGACATCCTGAATTCACTAAAGTCTCTCTCTCTATCTGGAGAGCCCTGGCCGGACTACGGTCAGGAAGGTTGGGATGCGGACGGCGAAGAAATTCAACGCCCACCCACCACCCACTTCGTAGCCACTGTCGAAAGCTTACACGACGTGCTCGATTTCGACTCCGAAGACATCGACGGTATGGACGACGATGTAGGAGACAACCATAAACCAGCGCCTATAGGATGCTGGACAACCACCTCATCCCATGATGTATACATGGTGGACACACCTAAAGGAAATGAAGACGAGGAACAAAGGGACGCTATGAAGGATAAATCCCTCGAAAAGCAGTCAAAACGGCAACGTAAACGCCGAACCAAGTCCCGCCTCAACAAAGACCCAGCCATAGAGCAGGGCGAACCGGTGGACGATTTAACAAGCTATCGAAAGCAACCGTCCGAACAAGACAACTTGGATAAACAACCCGTCCTCGGCAAAGACAACGATGCGGGCGATCTCACGCGGACAAACTGTTGGAGCAAAATAACCTCGAGAAAAGGCTCGTCGCCACTACGCTGTAGCCTGAAAAAGCGAAGCGGAAACTCAAAACAGCGGAAGATGCACTCAGGATCAGATGGAGCAAAGTATTCAACACCCATGAGACAAATACGGGCGATCGCCCGAACAAAGAGCTACCCAAAAAGAAAGCTACTGCCCGAATTTGACGAGGAGGCCTTAGAGCCCCCACAATCAAAAAGTAAGAAGGCCACCCGGTCGGATGGACGACCCCACGGCAAAAAGAGAGCGGCAAATGGCGCCGCACACAAGCCGCATAAGGATTCACATCAAAAGGATGGCCCAGTTAGGTCCATCTATGGGCCAAGAAAGCAAGCTCTTCAAAGCAATGCAACACGCCAAATATCCAAACATCACGGCACACCCAAATACAGGGGCGCCGCACATCCCCTATGTTTCATCGATGAGGTGCGGGATCATGAATTCCCAACGGGATTCAAACCCGTAAACATAGCTAAAGTAGCCTATTGTAGCACTTGTTCATCTAGTGATCATGCGGAGACCCCGCAGAGCTGCAGCAGGGGTGTTATCTCCACGGAGAGCCCCGAAGCTGGGTAAGATTCGCCGGCGTGCATGTCTTTGCCTCATCCCGTTTCCAGGCACCGGCGACGTCTTATTGGCTCCCACTATGATTAGCCACCCGTTGGCATATGTCGCACCTACCACCCGACATTTGGCGCCCACCGTGGGGCCAGGTGCACCATCGTCCGGAGACCTGTTTTGGACGGGAACCCTCTTCCTCCCTCGCGAGCGTAGCCAGCCCGGCACGCCCGATGGCGCTTTGCCCGACAAGACTGCAGCAGGCGCCGCCGACGTCAGCAGCGAGCTGCCTCGCCGACCTTCTTGGCGAGACTCGCATCTCCGACGAGCCCGCAACCAACGCGGGCACAGGCTGCCTCGAGAGCCACCTCGTCAGCCTCCTCGACCATCTCCACATCTCCGCGAGCCCGCTGTGGACTTGGAGTCGGTTGGCTCCACCGACCCGATGCTTGTCAACTCCGACACAGCATCGCTCGACGCCTTCCCCACCAACGTCGTCATCTTCGATGACCCGCTCCCCCAAGCCGACAGCTGTGGCAGCGCCATCACCGAGGTGCTGGTCATCAGTCACGGCGGCCCCTCGGGCGAGAACGCCCACGACGCCCCGCAAGCGGCGCCGCACGACCTGTCCGCCCCTCTCCCGGCTGACGCCGACGCCGAGGCGCTGGAGGCACGCCGCCTTGCCCTCCACGCGGAGGGCCGGAGGATAGCCTCCCTGAGACGCCTCACCGAGGCCCACCAGCGCGAAGTCGACCGCGCCGCCTTCGGCACGCCGCCTCCCAAAGGGCCGAGCCGACTCGACATTGTCAAGAAACGCAACGCAGCCATCGCCGACATGCTGGGCGTGGACCGCCTCGTCTACGCCACGCCCCTCGAGAACCTGCGTGCCGCCCAGGCGGCCGTAGAAGAGCTGAACGGGCTAGGGCCCGACGAGCTTCCCTACATGGCAAGACGCATCCAGCAACTAATCGGCGCGGCCGCAGAGCGGCAAGAAGACAGTGCCCGCGCCGAAAGCCTCCCCCCGCGCCGAGAGCACGGCGCGACGTCACGCACGCCGACTGCGGGCAACGCCCGCGCACGGCAAGAAAAGGAGCCGGCTGCCAGCCACAGCCGGACTCGGATCTCCATCGAGCGCGACGCCGAAGGTCGCCCTCGAGCCGTGGAACGGCGAGGCAATCTGCCCCCTCCACCTCGCGGGGAAAGATATCCAACCCCGCCGCCTGTCACGCATCCGACTCCCGCCGCGAGGGCTGCCGCTGGCGAGTCGGGCGAACGACGCCCGCCACCGGATCGACCGCCTGGCGCGATCCCTGGCGTTGGAAGAAGAAGACGATGTCGGGCCGCCTTGCTTCGGCCCCCGCATCCGCGACGAGCCCTTCCCCAAAGGGTTCTCGCTCCCGAGAGATACGCCCAAGTATAACGGCTCCGTGAAGCCGGAGGATTGGCTGATCGACTACTCAACCGCCGTCAGCATAGCGAACGGCAACAGGCGCGTTGCCGTGAAATATGTGCCCCTCATGCTTCAAGGCACGGCGCGAACCTGGCTCAACAGCCTCAAGCCATACAACATCAATAGCTGGCTAGACTTCACCGAAGCCTTCATCCGCAACTTCACCAGCACCTACAAGCGGGCTCCCAAGCCCAGGCAACTCTCCTTGTGCGTACAAGGACCCACCGAGTCGACTCGCGACTACCTCACGCTGCGAGCTCCGCAACTCCTGCGAGGGGTGCCACGAGGTCCAAGGGATAGAGTACTTCACCGCCGGGTGCCGAGAAGGCACCCTCCTCAAGCACAAGCTCCTCTGCGACGAGCCGGCTACCCTCGACGAGCTACTCGTCATCACCGACAAGTACGCCACCGCCGACTCCTCAATAAAGACCGAGCTCCAGGTAGACGCCGCCGGGAAGGTAATCAACCCGACTCCCAAAATGCCGCCTGGCGACTCTAGCCGACGCCTGTACCAGCACGACAACAAGCGCAAGGGCCCAATGCCGCCTCCCGCCAGTCGGCAGGTGGCCATCGTTGAAGACGAGCAACCTGAAGAGCGGCCCGCGCCCAAGAAGCCGAAGGGCGGCAGGCCGGCTTGGCAGCCGACTTTCTCCTACGAGCAAGCTCTTACGCCCCATGCAAGTTCCACAGCGGCGCCAAGCCGTCCAACCATACAACCCGGAAGTGCCACTGGCTTACCCAAATCACCAAGGGCGAAGGGCTGGTGCTGCCTCCGCCTGCTGGACAGCCGCCCCGGCTCCCCAACAGCTGGCCGCTCGACCAACAGTCGGAACCGTCCAAGACGAGTTCCCCAACGAGCACGCCGCCTACGTCATATTCACGAGCCAGCCCGAAGACCGGCGCAGCCGGCACCGACAGCACCAAGAAGTCAATGCAGTTGCTTCCAACAACCCCGAATACATGCACTGGTCAGAGAGGCCTATCAGCTGGACCCGGGCCGACCACCTAGAGGTGATGTCGTCCCCGGGCTCCTATGCATTGGTTTTGGAGGCAACCCTAGCAACGGACAGGCTTGATGCCCGATTCTCCCGCATACTGATAGACGGCGGGAGCAGCATCAACATCCTGTACCGGGATACCATGGAGAAGTTCAACATCAAGGCCAAGCACCTCATGCCAAGCCGGACCGTGTTCCATGGCATTGTACCCGGCCTGTCCTGTTCACCCATCGGCAAGATCAAGATAGATGTTCTCTTCGGTGACAAGGATCACTTCCGCCAAGAAGCAATCTGGTTTGAAGTGGTGGACCTCGAGAGCCCTTACCATGCGCTACTTGGCCGGCCTGCTCTGGCCAAGTTCATGGCTGTACCCCACTATGCCTACCTCGAGATGAAGATGTCGAGTACCAAGGGCATCATCACCATAGCCGGCGACTACAAGAAGTCCTCCGAAAAGGCCATAGCCAAGAACGGGCTGGCCGAGTCCCTCGTAGTCGCCGAAGAGAAGAAGATGTTGGACCGGGTCGTGGCCATGGCCGGCAAGCAGCCTGCCCTGTCCCCCGACCACAAAGAATGTGATGCCCAAGGTTCCTTCCAGCCGGCTAAGGAAACAAAGAAGATACCTCTGGACCCAGAGCACCCGGAAAGGTTTGCCGTCATCGGGGCAAACCTGGATAGTAAATAGGAAAGCGAGCTCGTCGATTTCCTCCATGAGAATCGGGACATCTTCGCATGGTCCCCCAAGGACATGCCGGGTGTTCCGAAGGATTTCACCGAGCACAAGCTACACGTCCGAGCGGACGCCAAGCCAGTCAAGCAGCCCCTCCGCCGACTGTCAGAAGAGAAGAGAAGGATCGTGGGAGAAGAGATAGCCCGGCTCTTGGCAGCCGGCTTCATCATGGAGGTTTCCTTCCCGGAGTGGCTCGCCAACCCGGTCCTCATGCTAAAGAAGAATAACAAATGTCGCATGTGTATAGATTACACAAGCCTCAACAAAGCTTGCCCCCAAAGATCCCTTTGCCTTACCCAGGATTGATCAAGTAATAGACTCCACAGCCGGATGCTAGCTGTTGAGTTTCTTGGATGCCTACTCAGGCTACCACCAGATAAAGTTGGACCCGGCCGACTGCCTGAAGACCGCCTTCATCACGCCGTTCGGAGCTTTCTGCTACCTGACGATGACATTCTGCTTGAGAAATGCCGGTGCCACCTTTCAGTGTTGCATGCAGAAATGCCTCCTCAAGCAACTCGGAAGAAATGCCCACGTCTATGTAGATGATATCATGGTGAAGACGGAGAGGCGCAACATCTTGCTAGAAGACCTCAAGGAAACCTTTGAGAACCTGCGCCGGTTTCAAATCAAGCTCAACCCCGAGAAATGCGTGTTCGGAGTGCCAGCCGGCCAGCTCTTAGGCTTCCTGGTCTCTGAACGCAACATTGAATGCAACCCTGTGAAGATCAAGGCCATTGAGAGAATGGAGATTCCCACCAAGCTGCGTGACGTCCAGAAGTTTACCGGGTGCGTGGCCTCCCTGAACCGCTTCATCAGCCGGCTGGGAGAAAAGGCACTTCCCCTCTACCGACTCATGAAGAAAAGCACTCACTTTGAGTGGAACGACCAAGCCGACCAAGCCTTTCACGAGCTGAAGAAGATGCTTGCCATGTCACTTTGTCTTGGCGGCGCCGACTGAGAAAGAGCCCATGCTCCTTTATATCGCCGCCACCAGCCGGGTGGTCAGCACCATCATCGTGGTCCAATGCCCAGAAGAGGGCCGAGCTCAGCCGGCCCAGAGGCCGGTTTACTACTTAAGCGAAGTACTATCCGCCTCAAAACAGAACTACCCGCATTACCAGAAGATGTGCTACGGCGTGTACTTCGCCGCCAAGAAGCTGAAGCCCTACTTTCAAGAGCACTCCATCACGGTCGTATGCACCGCCCCGCTCGCCGAGATCATAGGCAGCCGGGACGCATCCGGCCGGGTGGCAAAATGGGCCATTGAGCTGGCCCCCTACACGATCTTCTACCAGCCCCGCACCGCCATCAAGTCGCGATGGGGGAGAAAAATGTATAGATCATAGGCTTCGAGAGAGAGAGTGTGTTGCTTTTGTTCTCTCTTGCTTTATTTGGTGGTTTTTCAATCTTTGTTTGCTTTTGGTTGATATAGTGTTGCTTTTGTTCTCTCTTGCTTTATTTGGTTGTTTTTCAATCTTTGTTTGCTTTTGGTTGAGATATTATGCTTGTGAGACATGTGTTTGATCATAAGCTACACTTATGCATGCTTGATATTATCCTATCTATCTTATGTGATCACTCACTATGCTTGGTGATGAGTGCATGTATTCATTGTTTATTATTTTGAGCGCTCCACCAAGATGTATGTGACATGGAAGAGTAACCCATGAGCCTAATTCATTGTGCATTTGCAGTCCAAAGCAAATCTAAAACTATGCACAAATTTAGGGGGAGCTCTTGCTTATCACATACTTCTCAAAGCGACAATGTTATTTAAATTTTATTATCATTTGTCGAAGCTTTGATCTATATGTTGTCATCAATTACCAAAAAGGGGGAGATTGAAAGTGCAATTATCCCTAGGTGGTTTTGGTAATTCATAACAACATATAGCTCATTGAGCTAATGTTATTCCAAGACTATTGTTTCAGGAAAGCTCAATGAATGGCATGGCATGGATGATGAAAGTGGATCCCTCAAAATACTAAGGACAAAGGATTGGCTCAAGCTCAAAAGCTCAAGACTCTTCATTTTACATTTTAGTGATCCAAGATCACATTGAGTCTATAGGAAAAGCCAATACTATCAAGAAGGGATGAGGTGTTGCTTAATGAGCCTCTTGCTTCATGTGCTTAGTGATATGCACCAAAACCCTCAAGTACTTTCCCACATCCACAAATGACCTAAACCTAAAGCCAAAATCGGTCACACTGATTCTTTCTATCCGGCACCACCGATTCCAAAAGTCATAGCCACTGCCACAAACCCTAAGCAAATCGGTCTTCTTGATAGGGATCTCGGTCTCACCGAGATGGGGTTGCAATCTCTCTGTTTCCCTTCATAACGTTTCGGTCTAACCGAAGTGAGCGATCGGTCCCACAGAGATTGCAATGTAAACTCTCTGTTTCCTTTTTGTAACATTCCGGTCTCACCGAAAAGAGCAAATCGGTCCCACCGAGTTTACTCGACCAACTCTCTCGAAAGCTTATTACCAAATCGGTCTCACCGAAGTTTGTATGTCGGTCTCACCGAGATTACGTTATGCCCTAACCCTAACCGAATCGGCCTCACCGAGATGCATGTCAGTCCCAATCTAAAATCACTAACGGTCACTAGGTTTACTAAATTGGTCCGACCGAGTTTAACGATTCGGTCCCACCGAGTTTGGTAAATTGTGTGTAATGGTTAGATTTTGTGTGGAGGCTATATATACCCCTCCACCTCCTCTTCATTCGTGAAGAGAGCCATCAGAATGAACCTACACTTCGAACTTACCATGTCTGAGAGAGAACCACCTACTCATGTGTTGAGGCCAAGATATTCTATTCCTACCAAATGAATCTTGATCTCTAGCCTTCCCCAAGTTGCTTTCCACTCAAACCCTCTTTCCACCAGATCCAAAACCTATGAGAGAGAGTTGAGTGTTGGGGAGACTATCATTTGAAGCACAAGAGCAAGGAGTTCATCATCAACGCACCATTTGTTACTTCTTGGAGAGTGGTGTCTCCTAGATTGGCTAGGTGTCACTTGGGAGCCTCCGACAAGATTGTGGAGTTGAACCAAGGAGTTTGTAAGGGCAAGGAGATCGCCTACTTCGTGAAGATCTACCGCTAGTGAGGCAAGTCCTTCGTGGGCACCGGCCATGGTGGGATAGACAAGGTTGCTTCTTCGTGGACCCTTCGTGGGTGGAGACCTCCGTGGACTCGCGCAGCCGTTACCCTTCGTGGGTTGAAGTCTCCATCAACGTGGATGTACGATAACACCACCTATCGGAACCATGCCAAAAACATCCGTGTCTCCAATTGCGTTTGAATCCTGCAAACCCTTCCCTTTACTTTCTTGCAAGTTGCATGCTTTAATTTCCGCTGCCTATACACTCTTTGCATGCTTGCTTGAATTGTGTGATGATTGCTTGACTTGTCCTAAAATAGCTAAAATCTGCCAAACTCTAAAATTGGGAAAAGGTTAAGTTTTTATTGGTCAAGTAGTCTAATCACCCCCCCTCTAGACATACTTCAAGGTCCTACAGGGACGCCAAGGACGCAAACATGACGAGCTATCATTTCCTCGTTCAGCAAATCAGCGGCTACTTTGAAGGATGCGAGTTCCTCCACGTGCCACGGGCCGACAACGAGCAAGCAGATGCCCTGGCACGGATAGGCTCAACCCGACAAGCTATACCAACCGCCGTCTCTCTCCAACGCCTCCTCAAGCCGTCTATCAAGCCGTCTCCAGAATCCGACTCCATGTTCGTGCCGCCTAACCCCGACGCAGCCGGATCCGGCTTGGGGAGCCAAGCAGGCGGCCCGGGGACTTCGATAGGCGGCCCAGTGACTGCCAAAGTCGCACCCGGCCTGGGGACTTCAGAACCCGGTCCGGGGACTACGGTAGTCGGCCCGGGGACTGCTTCAACACCCCAGGCGGTGGCCAGCTCTAGCTCTTCACCACCCAGCCCACCCGCCCTGGTTGCAGTAACCGTGTTGACTATAGAAGAAGTCACAGCTCCATCATGGGCTCAGCCCATCCTCAACTTCCTGATAAACAGAGAACTGTCGGCTGTCGAGATCGCGGCAAGATAAATCCAACGCCGAGCCGGCGCATATACAATTGCCAACAAAGAGCTCGTCAGGCGCAGTGTCACTGGAGTCTTCCAGCGCTGTGTCAAGCCAGAAAAGGGCATAACAATCCTCAAAGACATTCACCAAGGCGAATGCGGCCACCACGCAGCCTCAAGATCCCTCGTTGCCAAAGCTTTCCGCCATGGTTTCTTTTGGCCAACCGCCTTGGACGATGCCAAGGAGTTGGTCAAACACTGCAAAGGCTGCCAAGTCTTCAGCTCCAAGCAACACCGCCGCTTCGTAACTCAAGACTATCCCCCTCACCGCCTTTTGCCGTCTGGGGATTGGACATGGTGGGCCCATTCAAGACGGTGCGCGGTGGCATGACACACTTACTTGTCGCTGTGGATAAATTCACCAAATGGATCGAAGCGAAGCCGATCAAGAAGCTGAATGGGCCGACTGTCATGACGTTCATCGCAGACATCACAACTTCGTACGGCATGCCACACAGCATCATCACCGACAACGGCACGAATTTTGCCAATGGAGCATTGGCACGTTTCTGCGCGACGCAGGGCATCCGACTGGACCTAGCGTCCGTTTCCCACCCGCAGTCAAACGGCCAAGTTGAGCGAGCTAACGGCCTCATCCTTTCCGGCATCAAGCCCCGGCTGGTCGTGCCGCTGGAGCGCTCGGCCGGCTGTTGGCTCGACGAGCTGCCGGCCGTCCTCTGGAGTCTGCGCACTACCACAAACAAGTCAACCGGCTTCGCCCATTTCTTCCTGGTATATGGCGCCGAGGCTGTCATCCCAACCGACATCGAGTTCGACTCGCCTCGGGTGACCATGTACACAGAAGCAGAGGCTAAAGAAGCATGAGAAGACGGCGTCGACCTGCTGGAAGAAAGCCGGCTGTTAGCCCTCAGCCGGTCTGCCATCTACCAGCAGGGTTTGCGCCGCTACCATAGCCGAAAGGTCAAGCCAAGATCCTTTCAAGAGGGCGACCTTGTGCTCCGGCTGATCCAGCGAACAGCCGGCCAGCACAAGCTCTCGGCCCCTTGGGAAGGTCCCTTCGTCATCAGCAGAGCACTTGGAAACGACTCCTACTACTTAATCGACGCACAGAAGCCGAAGGCACGAAAGAGAGATGATTCCAGCAAGGAGTCGGAACGACCATGGAACGCCAACCTCCTCCGAAGATTTTACAGTTAAAATGCAGTATGTATCACGCTACCTTTTGTACTAAGTATGAGACAATGGGCTCCCCGAGGAGCACTCGGGGACTGCCACCTTTTATCTATGAATGACGAGTATCATGCCTATGATTTTGTCATTTTACCTTTTTCCGTCCGGCACCGGGTTCGACTAGTCGGCCCCGGGACTGGCCGCCTTGAGTTATATTTAAACTTCCACCTGCAGTCAGACAAGTAGTGTGCCGGCACCCAAGCCCTCTCTTGTCAAAAGCTGCAGCTCGAGGAACCGACTGTCCGGCTGGCAAGAGTCAAAGGCAGGAAAGGATGCCCACACGAAAAATGGCTAAGGACTAACGAACTTATATAACAAAAGCCGGCTTCCTCCCATTGCTGACCGGCTACCAGAATAGCCGGCCGGTCGGCTTCCATTCAACCCTACCACAATCCAACAAAGCTCAAGTACTTGCCTTCCCACAAACAGCCAAGTTCCTCCCCAGCCACAGACTGCAGAGCAACTGTTCGGCTAGGAAGGCGACAATCAAGGGAAGGCAGCAAAGGAAACGGCCTAAGGATAAGAAGCAAACTCGAATGGAAGCCAAACACATGCATAATTATATTTACACAAAAGCCTTCGAAAGGCCGGCATTCAACATAGTCTGAATACACCCCCAGCGGGTGGAACTGTGCAAAGTTAATAAAATTTGTTCGAAGAGCCAAAGCAGAAAAGCAAGAGCGGCAGATCAGGCCAGCGGAGCAACAGGCGAGTCGGGCAGGTCGGCGGAGGCGGCAGTGCGGGATGGAGGAGTGGCCGGCTGGCGAGTCTCGGCCTGACCTTCACCTCTGGCAGGCGGCACGCTCGCGCGTGCGTCGTTGCTAGAGGCACGATCAGGCTGAAGCTGGCTGGTCGCTTCGCCGTCTGCTGCGGCGTCTTCGCCGCCCTCCTCCTCGTCGTCTTCGGCTTCATCGCTAGAAGCGATCTCCTCCGCCGAGTCCTCGCCTTCTGCCGGGTTCAGCCCGAACCATTCCTCCGGTGGGCGACTCATTTGTCGTTCACTTCAGAGCGAAGACGCTGGTGTCGGTGTACTCGGGCGATAGCCGAGGCGCTATTGGATGATAGCCGGCTGCACCGCCACCAGCTCCTCGTCAGCCTCCTGCCTCCAAGTGCTCAGCTGGTGTAGGTTCAACCCAGGATACCAGGCCCGGACGAACTCCAGCGCCCGCCCGGTGCCGGACCGAGCAGTGGAGGCTTTCCAGGCCCCGAAGCGGCCAACCGCAACCTCCAGCCAGTCGGCAGTCCGACTGGGGGTGCGGGGATCACCTTGCCAGGCCAGAGAGCGGCCAACACTTGCGCACCGGCATGCTGAAGCCGGCGGAGCATGCCGTGAGCCAGCTGCAGCCGGGCCTGGATCGCCAAGAGCTGCTCCTCGAGCGGCCGGCTGGCGTCTGGCACAATTGCAACCCCTGCTTGTCGACGCGTCTCGCGGTGGGCCTCGATGGCTTGGCTGGCAGCGACGGAGTAGCCGGGGAAGTAATCTGCATGAAGAACAAGAAAACGGCACAAAAATCAGAAGATGAACAAGACGGCAAGGAGCAAGCAAAGGAGTGAGAAGAGGAAGGCGTCCTACCGTCGAACAGATCCTCCACCCGCCCATAACCTTCGCTCAGCGCTTGCCTTGCTTCAGCCCACCCAGCCGCCTCGGTCTCGAACTCGTCCTTAAGGGCAGTCTCGTTGTCCTGCGCCTTCTTCAGGGCCGCCTGGTGGCTCTCCTCCTGGTCGGCCAGCCTCTTGGCCAGGCGTTCGCGTTCCTGGGCCAAGGCGGCAATCTCGGCTTCCTTGGCGCGAAGAGCGGTCTGGGCCTCACCTAGCTGCCCCCTCAAGTCGGCGTTAGCTCCTGCAAGCATGGAGAGAAAGGAAAAAGGCAGTAAGAGAAAAGTCGTCAGGGAAGATCCAACCCAGCTGCTCAGCAGCCGCCCCAAATCTCAGGGACTACACCCAGTGGGTGCGCTGACGCGCCCCCACTTGAGATAGAAGAAACCAAGTTCTTGCTCCGGCTATTCGTCAGATCGGCGGCCTTCTGGCTCAGCTCCTGAGCCTGAGAGTTGAAGGCGGCCGCGCAAAGATTGTGATACTCCTGAAAATCAGATGGAGTGTGCATAAGAGAAAGGTTGCTATCAAGGCCTGCTAAGAAGTTTCTAGCGGCCTGCTCAGCAGCCGACTCGAAACTCGGGGACTACACCCAGTGGAGTGTACGCCGCCCACGGAAGAAATCAAAAAAGAAATTGATCAAAACCAGAAGACTCACCCGGACGACCGCGCGCGTAGCAAGGAACTCCTGGGTGTATCGTTGCAGCAAGCCGGCCTGAGCCTGAAGCCGGCGACGGACCTCCTGCGCCGCCCCGTTCAGCTCAGCCGTCCCACCGTTGGGCGTCCACTCGGACGTGTTGGCGCTGGCCTCCTGTGTCCTCGTTGCCGAAGGCGCCCGCAGCCCTTTTGCGGCTCCGGCGCCGAGGACGCTTCTTCCACATTGGCGGGCACCGACTACACCACGAGATCCGCCCCGCCGCCGACTTCGCTTCGCCGGCCCGCAGCGCCGCGACAGGTCGGCCGCCTTGGCCCGCTCCAGTCGGTGCCGACTGTGGCGCCTCCCCCAGGATCGTCACGTCGTCCACCATCCTCTCCATTACCAGATGGTCACGGTCGGGTTCCTCCGATGGAGGTATGGGGACATCAGGAGCCACGGCACGAAGGGGAATGACGAGTTGTGGAGGCTGATTGCGTGAAGCCTCCGCCTCCCTCTCCGCGGCTGCGGCCTCCGCCTGGGCCTTGGCCGCCGCATCGGCCTGCGCCTCGGCCAACTTCTCCGCCGCCTCCTGGGCGGCCCTCCGCTCCGCCGCTTCCCGCTCCTCCCGAGCCTCCCGCGCGTTCCGCTCCGTTGCCTCCATGAGGTCGGCGCGGGGGTCCACTCGGCGGGAGCTCGAAGACCCTCCCGTCGGCGCGACTATGGAGGCGGCGTCAACCCGCTCAAGGGAAAGCGGCGCCCTGTTCAACAAGCCAAGAGGACGGCTCAGATGAGCCTCAACCAAGTAAGACAACAAAAATACAAGACACAGGAGACTTACGCCGAGACCGCTTGTGGCTGCTTCACCACCTTGTGGAAGCGGGCCGCTTTCGCAGCCGCCTCGTCTCGCTTGGTCGCCGCCGCGGAGCTCTTGGGTTTCTTCGACCGGCTGCCGAAGAGACCCGGCACGGCCCGACGCTTCTGCGCACCGCCCCGAGCAGTTGGCGCGGCGGAAGGCCCCGCGCCATGGCGATCGGCCACCGGCTGGCGGTGCAGGACGGCTTCGGCTTCGTCCTCCTCCGGCCAGTCCTCGAAGCCGACCGTAAGGTCGGGGCCGCCTGCCTCTCCGCCGGTTGCGAATACTGCGTCGTCCATGGCGGCCGCCCCCAGATCCGGGTCGCCGAGGTCGTCCACGGCGCGGTCGGCCGCAAACTGGCGCTCCGGCCCTGCGGCCCCGGGCTCCGGTCGAAGAAGAGGGCTCAGCCCAAAGACAAAGCCGATTAATCAAGAGCCGGCTATCACGAACACCTAAACAAAAGAAGAAGAGAATAAGGAAAAACTGACCACAGGCGGCGGGTTGGCCCGAGAATATGGCGCCTTGCGATATTGCCACTCCACGGAGAGTTTGCAGTTGGAGATATAGTTCACCATGTAAGATACCTCGTCGCGAGGCATCTCTCTGGTGCTCAGCCGGCACGGATCGAAGCGGCCACTAATTTGGCAGATCATGTGCGGCCGACTTTGGAGCGGGAGCACCAGGCGCTCCACGAAGGCGGCCACCAAGTCGGCCCCCACCAAGCCCTCCGACTGGACCATCACCCGGAGCCGGGTGACGGCGGCGTTCCCGGCCAAGGTGAGCGACCGGGCTCGGAAGGTGTGGCGACCGATTTCCCAGAAAATGGCCGTTGTGCTCATCAGCCCCAGGATTACTGTTAGCTGATGAGGCACCAACTTGATGCAGAAATCCCAAGCAAAATACAATATATGTAGTACAAGACCATTCTGGCCTGTGGGTACAACAAATGGTTTCTAAAGGTTGACGGCGGAAGCGGGTTATGAAACATCCTCGTCTATGGGACTCCATTTCCACAGGAACAGCTGACCAGGTTAACTCCTATCTTCGCGAGACTGCTATCACCATTGCCTAGATTCCGGGGCTGTCATCGCAACGCTCCTCTCCAAGCAAGAAAATCTGGCCACGACAATATCCAGGGACAAGCCAGTGAGTACTTTGAATGTACTCCCAAACATTATGAACACAGGCATAATTTAACATGATGTGCTGAAAATATATTATCTCATGACGTTAGTCACATAAGATAAATAAAACTCTAATGCGTGCAAGCATGTTATTTGTGAATATGAAATAATATGGTAGTATTAAAATTATGAAATAAATAACATAAAGGACTTCAAAAGAAATGCCACAATCGGGCGTCTGAGCGACACCGCATAAAGGGCTTTAAAAGAAATGCCACAGTCGGGCGTCTTAGCGACACCGCATAAAGGGCTTTAAAAGGAATGCCAAAGTCGGGCGTCTTAGCGACACCGCATAAATGGTTTTAAAAGAAATGCCACGGTCGAGGCGTCTTAGCGACACCACATAAAGGGCTTTAAAGGAAATGCTACAACAAGGCGTCTTAGGACACCGCAAAAGGGCTTTAAAAGAAATGCCACGGTCGAGGCGTCTTAGCGACACCACATAAAGGGCTTATAAATAAACAAAAACAATGTCAGCGATCGAGGCGTCTGAGCGACACCACATAAAGGGCTTATAAATAAACACAGTGAATATCCAGGAGGTAGAACCATCCCAGGGATATTCGATAATACCAAAAAATAAATATCACGGGTTAGTCCTCAATGAAGATAATAATCATAATGTATCACAAGTCACAATCGTAATTCCAGGTTTAACAGTTTCACCTCCGAAGACCGACACTAAGACCGACACTTGACCCATCCCAGACTGTAATCCTTAACAATGGACACGGTTATTCGAATAGGTTTAATCTCTGCAGAGGGTGTACTCTTTACCCACGAGTAACGGATTCCTTTAGTCCATCGGGACTAATTCCGTCTACGGTCTTTATTTTGAAAACACACACAACTTGCACACACCAGCTTAACTCACATGTGTCTGGAATCACCCACGACACCTGTTAAGCAAAACTCTAAGTGGGGAGGCTACAACCTCGACGTAACATGGGATCACAAAATTTATACTGCACGCAAACTGGGGAGCTACCCCCTTCGGCTACAACCGAAACACCCATGCTCCCGGACCCGGTGGCATGACTACTGGAGGCCTCCGGTATCTTCCACCATGGCCTCTCTGTACGGTCTGTGCTAGGAAAGGGGTTGACAACTTACTAAACCATACCCTACTTGTTGTAGAGACGAGTGGTAGTACGAAGCAAGTATGGGGGTTACTGGCACAAGACTCGATCTACGGTCGACTCAGGAGGTTGTAATGTTCCCTGCAAGATTAGTATAACAATACATGTACTTCAAACAACAGATAGAAACACCATGCAACATACCCCCTCATGCCATACCGGGCACGTACGTCTCGACGGAGGACTAGGGACAAGATCGTGTCCACCCAAGACAGAGGCCGTCCCGGCTTTCCTCCCGTTATGCATGAAAGGCATATGACGGTGATTCCTATCACGATCATCTCAACTCCACTTGCATGAAATATGTTATCATGCACTCATGAGTAGGAACACCTTCTCACATAAAATGACGCATGCTCGTGTCGGGGTGGTGTTGTCACCATGCTATGCAACACACACAAAAATTTACTCCAGGGTTCAGAATGCTTGCTTTCAAGTCATGGGAAAGAAGGGTGCATCCAAAACATCTTGAAATCTTCAAAAATCCTATTTAAAATAATATATTTGAATTATTACATAAAAACAAAACAGCACAAAAAAGTTGTCTGAAATTTTTTCAAATAAATCTTAAAATAAACTAGACAATATTTGAGAGAGGTAGTAAAAAGAATTAATTTATTTGGAGTTGTATTTAAAAAGATACAGCCGGTCAAAGTTTGGTCAAAAATCTGTTATTTAAATAAGAACAGAAAAGAAAACGTTTCGAATATACATACACGTCGAAGGCACCTTTTGGAAATAAGTTTCCACTTAACCCACGTGGATTGCGCTGGAGTCATCGACAAGGTCCAGGGGGCCCCATCGGTCGCTTGACCAGTCTCCTTCCCTCTTCTTCCTCCGGCCGAACAGAGGCGGGGACTCCGGCGATCGTCGCCGGCGTTTGGCGGCTCCTCGTGGGCTCCAGATGGTCGGGATGGATCCGCAAGACTGGGGCCGTCCTCCCGGTGGTCGCTGGGTTGGCGAGGATGGCGTGAGCTGCCGACGGCGAGCTTCGCGGCGGAGGAGGCTTCGGGCACAAAGTGGTTTTGGGGCTGCGGTGGCTCCCGATCAAAATCGAGTAGGGGGACGGGCTCACGGGAGGAAGGGAAGGTTCCTGGTGGAGAGAGTGGAGAGGGGAGGCCACAGTGGCGCCGGAATGGCTCTGGTTAGTGGCGGCGGCTGGAGTTGCCGGAGAGGAAGAAGACGATTCTCTCCCTTCAATTGACGGCTAAGGGGGCACGAGTGGGACGGTGTGAGGCTACCTGCGTGCGGGTATGAGCTCGGGGCCTCCTTATATAGGTGATGGAGGTCGGTTCCGAGGCGGCCGGCAATAAGGACGATGGCGAACCGCCCTGCTGTAGCTTGGGCGACGTGGCGGCGACGAGCGCTAGGGGACACGATTGCGGATGAGCACGCCTTTGTTCAGGAGGCGGTGGCAAGCGTTGGCGGCTTAAGGCGCCCGTCACGGCCGAACTGCAAGCGGCCGTCACTAAGCCGCCACGGCCGTCCTGACGGTGGCGCTGTGGGGTGCCAGGTTGGTCGGGGTGGTGTGGCGGTGCAAGGGGACACGGCGTGCTGGCTACGGTCGGTCACGGGCCGGATTTGAGTGCGGGGTGTGACGCGGCGACTCGGGCGCACGTGGGTGCCAAACGCACGCTCTGGGCGCGCCCAGAGCACGCCCGGGACATGCTCGACGAAATGCCAGGGCATCCTAGAGGTCGCGGTTGAGGCTGGCAATAAACAGAACTAGTCTAGGATTAGCAAGGGGATCAAGGGACATGGTGGATTGGTCAGGGGCTCAAGTTCACCAAGTAAACTTGAAGTCATGCCAAATCTGGCTGTGCACTCAGGGTGTTTGACAAAATGCCAAAGGCACCTAGGTAGTTCTTGGAGTGGCCAAATTCTCCAGATCAGTGTCTCTATGGATATAAGAGAGGGTGGTGTAGTTGGTTTGCAAAAAGGAGAAACTTGCTAGTGCAAGTTTTACAAAACTTTACTTCTGGACAGGGAGTGAGTGGCATCATTTCATGGACCAAAAGTGTTCCAAAGAGTGCATGCTCCTGGACTTAGGGGTTTTGGTGGTTGACTACAAGCATGAGAAAACACAAGGTCACTAGAGCAAGAAATAACAGAGTTGCAGAGAAAACACAAGTCTGGTCCAGAATGAAAAGGAGGTTGATGTACTCAAATTTTCCAAAGAACATCACTATGTTTTTGCATAAAGTTGAATGGCATGCTACCACTGACATCCCATAATTTTGGTGGAGGCTCTAGGGAAATATTTAATTGGGTCATAGTGCAAAAGTATCCACTGGACCAGATTTGATTAACAGGTGTAAAACTTAAAATATGCAATGAAATAATTATATTAATGCACACAAGTGATCTAGAGACATCACATGACATCTCCAAATTTAGGTTGGAATTTTAAGTGATTCTATCAAATGGTTGTAGTACAAACAGAGCTCCAAAATTTAAACAAGCCATTTTAATGATTAAAGCTCAGGGTGAAATAATCTAATAAATAATTCCACTGATTAAGAAAATGGTATACATAGAGCATAGAAGACCAATATGTTTTGGAAAGCTCCACATGGAAAAGACACCTAATATTAAGAGAAAAGCTCTGAAATCAATGGAAATAAAATTTTTAAAACTCTTGGCAAAATTTTAATATTGAAAACTTGGCTAATTTTTTTGGGGTGTTACAACTACTACCCCCCTTAAGAAAAATCTCATCCTCGAGATTTGCTAAGAGTTAATTTTAAATAAATATGAATTAAAACGAATGTGGCTACAGTGAGAGCAATAATTGGTGCAAAAATACAGTGTGGGATACTGGCGCGGTGTGGGGAAAAATCCACGGTTTTGGGGAAAACTAGCGATTTCTACACTGGACATAAATTTAGAATAAATTCTAAATCTTAAAATACGCTGGTCGCACCCGAGAGCACAGTGCTCTCTCTGGCTGACTGGTGGACCCGGGCCCACGGTCAGCCTCTTCTTCTTCCTCTCCCCCGCGCGCTCTCCCGCGCTTTCCCCACCGGCGACGCTTAGCGCGTAGGGCACCTAGGCCGTACCGCGGTAGTGCGCGGCGTGCTAGCTGCCGGTGCAGCGTGCACTCACCTCGCGGGCCAGTGCACTATCGGCACTGCTCGCGGATTCGCCTCCGAACACCGGCGGTCGGGCGACGAGCGGCGCTGGTGGACCACGCCCACCACCGAGCTCGGGCTTATAAAACGACCGCGGCATTCTCCTATTCTTCCTCACACCTGGCCTCGCTGCTCCTTCTCTCTCCTTCTCCTCTGTTTCCGTTTGCCGGAGCTCGAGACGAGGCGCTAATGGCGGAGGTGGTGCCGGACTGGTACGTGATCTTGCTGTGCGGAGGGCTGGCTGCGGTGATGGGGCTCTCCGTGCTCTCCGCGCTGGCGATCTCGACGATTGTCGCGATGCCGCTGCTCGGTTGCTGGCTCTCCGCGGTGGCGGTGACCACGATGAGTAGGTGGGGTGTGCCAGGTGATAACTGTTGTCCGTAGGTGCTTAGTTAGGTGCGACACAGTTTGCAAATTTTTTGCAAGCGGTGTATGTATCCGTGTAATCGTGGTGGTGAGTCTGCTGCCGTGGTGCCGCATGAAATAAATAATCTATGTCGTGAGAAAATATACGATGTGGCAACTCAGGGAAAAGAAACATCATTCCAGGATTTCTCGCGAGAGAAAACAATATTACAATAGAGTCAAACTGCAACAGAGTTACTTACATCGATGATTTACTCGCCGCGAAACTCGGGGTACTAAGCATAAGATACAACACATAAATAAAAGTTGCGGTAATAAAAACCGCGGTGCATCTAAATTGAAAATGGTAACTGGAAGGGGTCCTGAGAAAACGTTTTCGGCACTGGGATACACTCTTCTTCTATCGGAGGAAGTGGATTGACTAGTCGATGAATGTGTCTCTCCTGGTCGGGCCTCAGTGATCTGCCGATGGCGATCTGAGGATTTAATCCGCGAGGCTCTGAAGATAACCCATCACATGTTGGGTTAAACATTCTTGAGCGATGACGTATTGGACGAGGTTGGCCAAGACTGGGTCTCTCTCAATACGTCCACCTGGAAAAGATGTTACTCCCCCGGGTGCTGCACGGCTCGGAAAATAATAATACCCTCGTTCGCTGGCATAGGGTACCGCGAATCAAAGGTGAGCAAGCGCTTCATACGCAGCAGCTTCTACGGCCATGTGCGGGGTCAGCATAGATTTCCCCACGAAGGAGACTTCTGTTGGATCTTGGTTTGGGTTTACAGGAGGGGTGTGCATGGTGCCCAATATCTTGAGGTGGAAGGGGTGATTCTCGATTTGAACAGCTCGTACTGGGGTGGCTGGGTAGCGCCCATGGTACTGCGGGTAAAATCCCACAATATCTTGACAAAACTACCTGGGGTAGCATCCGAGTCCTCAGATAAATACTAGGGCTCGGCATGGCAAGAAATGGTTGTGGGGATGGTGCACAAGGTGAGGGGTGCTTAGCAAGGTCACTTGGTGGCCCTTTTATAGCACCGCGGTTGGGTCATTTACCGTGGTAAAAAGTAAAGAATTTGCCGGCTCAGCTCGGGTCAACCACAGATACACACATCTTACTAAAGTGACGTATCATTGTGGGGTTGTCGGGGCGGTTTTTGGTGGTTGCGCCAAGGATAGAGAAATCACTCTGCATGCTAATACATCCATGCAAGACTACTATATAAAATAGATGCACGATGCCAGGCTGCGTTAATTTAAGGAATCACAGGATTACAAAGCGAGGATACACGGGACTCGCCACTGCTCGAGTGACTTAGTCCATTTTGTTTACATCCAAGCGGGCGTCCCTTGTGGATGTCGAGGCTTCTCCACGGTTCTCACCGTCGGAATTAGCTGGCTGCAGGCTCGGGGTAATGATGATGACCATCGCGGGGATTGTTGACCACAACCCCGTTGGAGTGTGCTCCCAGGAGGCGGCGAAGCACTTCTGGGGTCATCAAAGCACCTTGGCTGACGGCTGGGGCTGACCTCAGGGTCTCGATCGGTTGTCCAAACAGCACGACTGGGTTGTCGGCATTGGGCTCGATCTCCTCTCTTGATGGGGCTCGACGAACCAGCTCTCCACGAGCTGCGATCAGATCAATGGTGATTTGATCGAATAGGTCCTCCAGTGCACTAACATAGCGCACTAGGTGCAGCAATGCGGGATCCGTCTCGTGATCTCCGCTGGCAACTTGGGGTGGTCTACCATACCCTTCACGCTGGGGTAGTAGTGGAACGGCGACGCTAACTCACGACAGTGCACGAGATGAACTATACCCTCTCGAGCAGCTAGTTGGATGGCTTGTGGCTCAAAGGAAGTTGTTCTTCCGGTGAACTTGTAGGGGTGCTCGGTGCCGTGCCCTACCGTAGATATGTACAAAGGCCTGCATTGACGGCTCTCACCACTTATGGGTCCTTGGTACACAACATATTCGGGTGGCTCTTCTAACGATAGGCACGACGGGTAAGGTTTGCAGTATGGTCACAAAACCTCCAAGGTTGGTTGATGTAGTCTCATGGTGCACCACGGGACCGAGCATTGTGGCTTGGTTTTGGGGTAGCGGCCGTCTTTGGGCTGGGTTGAGGCGGCGTGTCCTTTGAATAGAAAAAGGGGACGGAGTCTTCCTTCGCACGCTTGCGAATGAGACACCTTTGGTGCTGGTCACTGGTGTGTGATAGACGGGCTAGGCTGATAGGTTGGGCACCGACTGCCAAAAGCGTCGGGTCACTGTGTGGTTATCTTGTGCGAGAAGCTTGGCTGAGGTATTGGTTATAGCTCGGTGGGTTGTTAGCCTAATTTTGCGACCTGGCTAAGATAGGATTAGCCAATGGTCAGCCTGGCTCAGGTACCAAGTCTGTGGCGACCGATTCTCCGGGTGTTAATCCTAGAAAATGGCCGTTGTGCTCATCAGCCCCAGGATTACTGTTAGCTGATGAGGCACCAACTTGATGCAGAAATTCCAAGCAAAATACAATATATGTAGTACAAGACCATTCTGGCCTGTGGGTACAACAAATGGTTTCTAAAGGTTGACGGCGGAAGCGGGTTATGAAACATCATCGTCTATGGGACTCCATTTCCACAGGAACAGCTGACTAGGTTAACTCCTATCTTCGTGAGATTGCTATCACCATTGCCTAGATTCCGGGGCTGTCATCGCAATGCTCCTCTCCAAGCAAGAAAATCTGGCCAAGACAATAGCCAGGGACAAGCCAGTGAGTACTTTGAATGTACTCGCAAACATTATGAACACAGGCATAATTTAACAATGATGTGCTGAAAATATATTATGCTCATGACGTTAGTCACATAAGATAAATAAAACTCTGATGCGTGCAAGCATGTTATTTGTGAATATGAAATAATATGGTAGTATTAAAATTATGAAATAAATAACATAAAGGACTTCAAAAGAAATGCCACAATCAAAGGCCCGAGCGACACCGCATAAAGGGCTTTAAAAGAAATGCCACAGTCGGGCGTCTTAGCGACACCGCATAAAGGGCTTTAAAAGGAATGCCACAGTCGGGCGTCTTAGCGACACCGCATAAAGGGCTTTAAAAGAAATGACACAGTCGGGCGTCTTAGCGACACCACATAAAGGGCTTTAAAGGAAATGCCACAGTCGGGCGTCTTAGCGACACCGCATAAAGGGCTTTAAAAGAAATGCCACAGTCGGGCGTCTTAGCGACACCACATAAAGGGCTTATAAATAAACAAAAACAATGTCGTAGTCGGGCGTCTGAGCGACGCCACATAAAGGGCTTATAAATAAACACAGTGAATATCCAGGAGGTAGAACCATCCCAGGGATGTTCGATAATACCAAAAAATAAATATCACGGGTTAGTCCACAATGAAGATAATAATCATAATGTATCACAATTCACAATCGTAATTCCAGGTTTAACAGTTTCACCTCCGAAGACCGACACTAAGACCGACACTTGACCCATCCCAGATTGTAATCCTTAACCACGGACACGGCTATTCGAATAGGTTTAATCTCTGCAGAGGGGGTACTCTTTACCCACGAGTAACGGATTCCTTTAGTCCATCGGGACTAATTCCGTCACTGGTCTTTTGTTGAAAACACACCCGACTTGCACACACCGGCTTAACTCACATGTGTCCGGAATCACCCACGACACCTGTTAAGCAAAACTCTAAGTGGGGAGGCTACAACCTCGACGTAACATGGGATCACAAAATTTATACTGCCAAGCATAATCGGGGAGCTACCCCCTTCGGCTACAACCGAAACACCCATGCTCCCGGACCGGGTGGCATGACTACCGGAGGCCTCCGGTATCTTCCACCAAGGCCTCTCCGTACGGTGTGTGCTAGGAAAGGGGTTGACAACTTACTAAACCGTACCCTACTTGTTGTAGAGACGAGTGGTAGTACGAAGCAAGTATGGGGGTTACTGGCACAAGACTCGATCTACGGTCGACTCAGGAGGTTGTAATGTTCCCTGCAAGATTAGTATAACTAGATAGAAACACCACGCGACATACCCCCTCATGCCATACCAGGCACGTGCGTCTCGACGGAGGACTAGGGACAAGACCATGCCCACCCAAGACAGAGGCCGTCCCGGCTTTCCTCCCAGTATGCATGAAAGGCATATGACGGTGATTCCTATCACGATCATCTCAACTCCACTTGCATGAAATATGTTATCATGCACTCATGAGTAGGAACACCTTCTCACATAAAATGACGCATGCTCATGTCGGGGTGGTGTTGTCACCGTGCTATGCAACACACACAAAAATTTACTCCAGGGTTCAGAATGCTTGCCTTCAGGTCATGGGAAAGAAGGGTGCATCCAAAACATCTTGAAATCTTCAAAAATCCTATTTAAAACAATATATTTGAATTATTACATAAAAACAAAACAGCACAAAAAACTTGTCTGAATTTTTTTCAAATAAATCTTAAAATAAACTAGATAATATTTGAGAGAGGTAGGAAAAAGAATTAATTTATTTGGAGTTGTATTTAAAAAGATACAGCCGGTCAAAGTTTGGTCAAAAATCTGTTATTTAAATAAGAACAGAAAAGAAAACGTTTCGAATATACGTACACGTCGAAGGCGCCTTTCGGAAATACGTTTCCACCTAACCCACGTGGATTGCGCTGGAGTCAACCGGATGGGTCTCTGGGGCCCCATCGTCAGGTTTGACCAGTCTCCTTCCCTCTTCTTACTCCGGCTGAACAGAGGCGGGGACTCCGGCGATTGTCGCCAGCGTTTGGCGGCTCCTCGTGGGCTCCTGATGGTCGGGATGGATCCGCAAGACTGGGGCGGTCCTCCCGGTGGTCGCTGGGTTGGCGGGGATGGCGTGAGCTGCCGGCGGCGAGCTTTGCGGCGGAGGAGGCTTCGGGCACAAAGTGGTTTTGGGGCTGCGGTGGCTCCCGATCAAAATCGAGTAGGGGGGCGGGCTCACGGGAGGAAGGGAAGGTTCCTGGTGGAGAGAACGGAGAGGGGGAGGCCCTGGTGGCGCCGGAATGGCCTGGTTAGTGGCGGCGGCTGGAGTTGCCGGAGAGGAAGAAGACGATTCTCTCCCTTCAATTGACGGCTAAGGGGGCACGAGTGGGACGGTGTGAGGCTACCTGCGTGCGGGTATGAGCTCGGGGCCTCCTTATATAGGTGATGGAGGTCGGTTCCGAGGCGGCTTGCAATAAGGACGATGGTGAACCGCCCTGCTGTAGCTTGGGCAACATGGCGGCGACGAGCGCTAGGGGACACGATTGCGGATGAGCACGCACTGTTCCAGGAGGCAGGTGGCAAGCGTTGGCGGCTTGGGCGGCGCCGTCACAGCCGGGCCTGCAAGCGGCCGTCAGCTAGCCGCCACGGCCGTCCTGACGGTGGCGCTGTGGGGTGCCAGGTTGGTCGGGGTGGTGTGGCGGTGCAAGGGGACACGGCATGCTGGCTACGGTCGGTCACGGGCCGGATTTGAGTCTTGGTGTGTGGCGACTCGGGCGCACGTGGGTGCCAACGCACGCCTGGCGCGCCCAGAGCACGCCCGAGACATGCTCGACGAAATGCCGTGGCATCCTAGAGGTCGCGTTGAGGCTGGCAATAAATGTAACTAGTCTAGGATTAGCAAGGGATCAAGGGACATGGTGGATTGGTCGGGGGCTCAAGTTCACCAAGTAAACTTGAAGTCATGCCAAATCTGGCATGCACTCTGTGGTGTTTGACAAAATGCCAAAGGCACCTAGGTAGTTCTTGGAGTGGCCAAATTCTCCAGATCGGTGTCTCTATGGATATAAGAGAGGGTGGTGGAGTTGGTTTGGTTAAAAGGAGAAACTTGCTAGTGCAAGTTTGCAAAACTTTACTCGGGACAGGGAGTGAGTGGCATCATTTCATGGACCAAAAGTGTTCCAAAGAGTGCATGCTCCTGGACTTAGGGGTTTTGCAGGGTTGACTACAAGCATGAGAAAACACAAGGTCACTAGAGCAAGAAATAACAGAGTTGCAGTAGAAAACACAAGTCTGGTCCAGAATGAAAAGGAGGTTGATGTACTCAAATTTTCCAAAGAACATCACTATGTTTTTGCATAAAGTTGAATGGCATGCTACCACTGACATCCCATAATTTTGGTGGAGGCTCTAGGGAAATATTTAATTGGGTCATAGTGCAAAAGTGTCCACTGGACCAGATTTGATTAACAGGTGTTAAACTTAATATATGCAATGAAATAATTGTATTAATGCACACAAGTGATTTAGAGACATCACATGACATCTCCAAATTTAGGTTGGAATTTTAAGTGATTCTATCAAATGGTTGTAGTACAAACAGAGCTCCAAAATTTAAACAAGCCATTTTAATGATTAAAGCTCAGGGTGAAATAATCTAATAAATATTTCCACTGATTAAGAAAATGGTATACATAGAGCATAGAAGACCAATATGTTTTGGAAAGCTCCACATGGAAAAGACACCTAATATTAAGAGAAAAGCTCTGAAATCAATGGAAATAAAATTTTTAAAACTCCTGGCAAAATTTTAATATTGAAAAATTGGCTAAACTTTTTTTGGGGTAAAACAGAAGGACCAAGACGCCGGCCTCACATGCGGCGGGCCGGCTACGTAAGCCGGCAGGTTGAGGTAGTCGCCTTGCGTGGCGACGTTTTTCACGTAGAAGTACGACTGCTGCCAAAGCTTCACCGACTGGATCAGCGGGATAGGCGGAAAGGGGTTGTTGACGGTCGTCCTCCGCTTGGCGATGAAGGCGCCGCAGGGGGCGGGCACGCCCGCAGAGACAGTGCCAAGCTTGCACTGAAAGAACTCCCCCTAGAGCTCGAGGGTGGGGAGGACGCCAAGAAAGCCTTCGCACAGAGTGATGAAGGCCGACAGCAGCATCACCGTGTTGGGGTGATGTGATGCGGCTGAAGATGGTAGAAGTCGAGGAAGGAGCAGAAGAACCCGCTCGCCGGCAGGCCGAGGCCGCGCAGGCAGTGCGAGTGGAAGATGACCCGCTCGCCCTCCTCCGGCGCCGGCGAAATCTCCGCCTCTGGCGCGAGGTGGGTCTTCACGAGGTCCTCGCTCAGCAACCGCCGCGTCCGGTGGAGCCAATCAATGTGATCTTCATGGACGTTGAAGCCACCCCACGAGCTCGACAACGCCATGGGAACGAGCGGAAGGAAATAGCCGCGGCGGCGGAGAGCATGGCCACACGACGAAGGAACCGCGGCGAGCCAAGAAAACTCGCGGCGGAATGGCGCGGTGGCGAGTGCGCTGCGGCGGCGGAAGAGTGAGGAAGAAAGTAGAGGAAGGAGAGGAGCGAGGGCGAGTGTGCGAGCCCCTGCCGCTCCCCCTCCTCCCCCTACTTATAGGCTAGGGCGGCGGGGCCTAGGAGGCAAGGCATGGGGGAATGTGGGATTAACTGCGGCCACTCCCCCCACGTCCCGCGATTATGGCGCCCTAAAGGCGTGCGGAAACCGCCGCAAGAATACGAGCGGTCCACTTGGGCCGCAGAGAATCCGCGCGTGGGACGAGGCGTAGGCTTGGTAGGCCTTGGCCTGCGGCGACGTCCCATCGCGCGCGTGGGCTGGCAGGCTTTTCTCGCCACATGGCGCGCAAGGTTACGCGCAGTCAACGCGCCAGCCAGCTCGATGTCCCTCCTTCTAAACTATGGAGCTTCCCGAAGACGGCACACCCATACGAGGCCGGCTCCTAGCTGCCGGCTCCTAGCTGCTGGCTTCCCAGGATAGGAAGCTGATCGAGCTTCTCATCATCCCTTCAACCTCGAAGCCCAATCAGCTTCGGGGACTACTGTCGGAGTAAATGACCACGGGTAGCCTAGCCGGGTCCCCCTGGGGCTTCTGAAAAAATTACAAGCCAATCAAGCCATCCAACATCCAAGATGTTGGGCCGCCTTCCCCCGGCCGGCTGTCGTTCAGGCCGGCTGTCAGGAGGCGGCCTGGCCCCAAGACCCATAGAAGAAAGCCACAAGATGGCCGACTACCAGAGAGCCGACTCCAAGGAGCCGGCCACCCCGCAAGCGGCCAAGGCCGCACTCTCAGAATCTGCACCCACATAACGGCGATGAGACGGGGCGTGGCTATAGTAAAGCCTGCCACCCCGTGCATCTCCGGAGCGCCTGCGTGGCTACAAAGACGCAAAGACGGGCAGCCATCACCCGTCCGGTGCGGCATCAGAGCCATATTGACTGTGGACGTCACCCACGACAGTCAGTTCAGACTACCCGCAGCGGCGGGTCCCCAGCCGAGAGATGCTGAGGCGGCTCGGCCTCCCCTAGTCGGCTCGAGGCATGGCCGGCTCCCCATAGCCGCCTGCTCTCCCTCGAAGGAAGCGCCTCATTAAGGAGACAAGACGGCGAAGTGAGGCTACAAGATTGCCGCCAAGGCGGCGCTTGTAGCCATGCTTACCCCGACAAAGCCCTCGTCATCGATCGAGGCAACAGAATTCAGCCCCGACAAAGCCCTCAACGGTGGGGCCAGTCTGTCGACCAGGAAGCCGGCAGCCGGCGGGGCCCACTAGTCAGCGGGCCCTAGTGGCCGGCGGAGAAGCCGGCGGATGAAGACACTGACAGCTAGGGCCCACACCTAGCCGGATTACCATTGTACCCCTGGGGGGTAGGCCTATATAAGCCCCCAGGGCACCCATGCAAAGGGTTGGACTCTGATAGTTTTAGCCACCACGTAGAGGGAAGAGGGGAGCTAGCCGTGCCCTTCTCCTTCCTCACCCCGAACAGCTCAAGGAGCCTCTTGTAGCACTTGTTCATCTAGTGATCATGCGGAGACCCCACAGAGCAGCAGTAGGGGTGTTATCTCCACGGAGAGCCCCGATGCTGGGTAAGATTCGCCGGCGTGCATGTCTTCGCCTCATCCCGTTTCCAGGCACCGGCGACGTCTTATTGGCTTCCACTATGATTAGCCACCCGTTGGCATATGTCGCACCTACCACCCGACAAAAGTATTCCCGGTGTTTCGCGTTTTCGGACAGATGAACCGGAGGAGGAAAGTTGCGTGTTTGCTATGCTAGGAATGTGTGGTGGATGAACGGACTGCGTATCCGGATTTGTCTCGTCGTTCTGAGCAACTTTCATGTACAAAGTTTTTCGATCCAAGCTATGGTTTCGTTTATATTAATTTTTAATGTTTGTAAGAATATTTGGAATTATTATTAATTCTAAATTAATTGGAAAAATGCTATGCACACCCATCACATGGTACATAGAAGTGTACCAGGGGATGGCAGGTGGGCCAAGGGGGACCCAGTTGACCAGTCAAAGTTTGACTGGTCAACACGGGGTGGGCCTCCGTTGTCATACACTACTTAGTTAATTGACTAGTTAGTTAGTTTATTAAACAGAATTAATTAAGATAATTGATTATTTAATTGGTATATTTTTAATTAATTTATAATAATTATTATTATTAACATTTCCTGTGGCCTGGGCCCCGCTTGCCATAGGCCCAGGGGCATAGCAGGGCGGGTGCGTAGTGGGCGCAGCGAACGGGCCGGCGCCCGGCGAGCACCCGAGGCAACGGCGAGGCGCCGGTGGGCACAGTGCCAGCCTGGGAGGGCGAGCTACGGCGCTGGCCGAGGGAGGCGGGTGGCTGCGGCGGTCGAGCTCGACCCGGCGGGGCGGGCCGGTGACACCGCTCGCCGGTGCCACGGGCGCATGTGACGCTGGGCATGGCGGAACGGCGCGGGCGGACTGAAGGCTGCGGCGGCAGCAACAGATGCAAGCGGCGATGGGGAGGAGAAGGGGAGGGGGTGGCCGGAGCATGCAGGGCGTCGCCGGGCAGTGGCGGTCGGCTCTCGGACGCGGCGGGGAGCAATGCCAGGGGGGTGCTATCTACGACGCGAGGAGGGGGAAACATCAAGGAGCTCACCGGGACCTATAGGGGTGCAAAGATGGGCTCGGGGGAGGCCTGGAGCAGATGGACGGCGGCGACGATCCACGGCGGCCGAGGGCGTCGATCCGTGCGAGGCAGGGGTGTCGAAGACAGCTGGATCGACGTCGATGCAGAGGCGGCGCCCGACGAAGGGGATCGACGCGAGCGACATCGCTGGTGCATCTCAGCCTCGATCCAGTGGCGGAGACGAAGTAGACGACCACGCCGGAGCTCCGTGTCACCTGCACGATGACGGCGGTGGCTATGTGGACGAAAGCCGAGCTGGCGGCGAAGGTGGCTTCGGGTGCGACGAGCAGAACGTAGAGGGGCGAGGGGCGCCCAGATCCAGTGGGGGGAGTGAGGGAGAGAGCTAGGGTTTGGCCCGGGGCAAAGCCTTATAGGAATGGGGGCGGCTGCCGGCGGATGGCCGCCACGGTGACGACCGGTGCCGTGGCGGGCATCGGCAACGGCCACGGGGTGGTTCGTGAAAAGGGGAGGAGAGGAGGGGGTGCGCCTGGGCCGGTGGGCCGGTTGGTTCGTTTGTTTTGTCTTTTCCTTTTCTGTTTTATTTCTAGTTTCTCTTTTATTTTAGTTTTATAGATTATAAAAGTAGTCCCTAATTTTGTTTAAATATATATATTACTGCCACATAAGTTTGGGCAACTAAATAAGATAGTTTAATATTTTATAAATCTTAAAAGGCATTTCATTGATTTTAGCTACGGTTTTAAATACCTTAGTGCATTTATTTATTTTTATAAAAATGTGGCTTCTCCACCATAATTACCTATGCATTATTGGTCACAACCCGAACATTTTAGTTTTGATATTTGAAAACATTTATTGTTTGTCAAAAATTCAAATTTTATTTTTAAACATTTTGATCTAACGCGAGGTTAGCAACAGTAATCGAGGTGATGTGGCATCATTAGCAGAGGTGTACTGTAGCTTGATTATCCGGGCGTCATAATTGGTTTCTTCACATCTCTGCAAAACTCGATCAAGGTTGCTCAAGCAATCATCAAAAGAGGATCCATAAACGGAGAAATCATCCATGAAAACCTCACATATCTTTTCACAAAAGTCAGAGAATATAGCCATCATGCATCTCTAAAAGGTAGTAGGCGCATTACATAAACCAAAAGGGATACGTCTATAAGCAAAAGTACCGAAAGGGCAAGTAAAAGTGGTCTTTGATTGATCATCAGCTGACACAGGTATTTGAGACAAACCAGAGTAACCATCTAGAAAGCAAAAATGTGTATGTTTGGATAATATTTCTAGCATTTGATCAATAAAAGGTAAGGGGTAATGATCCTTTTTAGTAGATTTATTTAATTTACGAAAATTAATTACCATCCTATAACCTGTATTAATTCTTTGCGGAATCAGTTCATCTTTATCATTAGGAAGGACAGCAATACCTCCCTTTTAGGGACACAATGGACAGGACTTACCCACTGACTATCAGCAACGGGATAAATAATACCTGCCTCAAGAAGCTTTAGTATTTCTTTTCTTACCACTTCTTTCATCTTAGGATTCAGCCGTCGTTGGTGATCACGAACTAGTTTGGCATCTTTCTCCAAATTTATTTTGTGTTGACATAGAGTGGGACTAATGCCCTTGAGACCATCAAGATTATATCCAATAGCAGCGCGGTGCTTCTTCAGAGTTTTCAATAATCTCTCTTCTCCATGCTCTGAAAGGTTAGCACTAATAATAACAAGATATATCTTTTTCTCATCAAGATAAGCATATTTAAGAGTACCAGGTAACGGTTTAAGTTCAAACACGGGATAACCTTGGGTGGAGGAGGATCGCATAGGATTTCAACAGACAAATTGTGTTTCAGGATGGGTTCCTGTTTAAAGAATACTTCATCTATTTCCTTCTTTCATTCATAAACATATCATTTTCATGGTCTAGCAAATATTGTTCTAAAGGATCACTAGGAGGTACGACAATAGAAGCAAGACCAATAATTTCATCTTTACAAGGCAATTCCTCTTCACGGTGTTGTCTATGAAATTTAGAGAAATTAAACTCATGAGACATATCACCCCAACCAATAGTAACAACATCCTTTTCGCAGTCTATCTTAGCATTAACAGTGTTCAAGAAGGGTGTACCAAATATAATGGGACAAAAGCTATCTTGTGGGGAACCAAGAACAAGAAAATCAGCAGGATATTTAGTTTTCCCACACAAGACTTCAACATCTCTCACAATTCCCATTGTTGAAATAGTATCTCTATTGGCAAGTTTAATCGTGACATAAATATCTTCTAACTCAGTAGGTGCAATATCATGCATAATTTCTTTGTATAAGTCATGAGGAATAGCACTAGCACTGGCACCCATATCACATAAGCCATGATAACAATGATCTCCTATTTTAACAGAAATAACAAGCATGCCTACCATAGGTCTATATTTATCTTTAGCACAAGGTTTAACAATTCTAGCAGTTTCATCACAGAAATAAATAACATGCCCATCAATATTATCAGCCAAGAGATCTTTAACGATAGAAATATTAGGTTCAACTTTAACTTGCTCAGGGGGTGTATAGGTTCTAATATTGCTTTTACGAACCACATTTGAAGCTTTAGCACGATCCTTCATTCTAACAGGGAAAGGTGGTTTCTCAACATAAGAAGTAGGAACAATAGGATCATTATAAGTGATAGTCTTTTCTTCAACTTTAATAGGTGCAGCTACTTTTACTTCTATGGGAGGATGATATTTAAACCACTTCTCCTTAGGGAAATCGACATGAGCAGCAAAAGATTCACAGAAAGAAGCTACTATCTTAGAGTCAAGTCCATATTTAGTGCTAAATTTATGGAAAACATCGGTATCCATGAAAGATTTAACACAATCAAACTTAGGTGTCATACCTGACTTCTTACCTTCGTCGAGATCCCAATCTTCGGAGTTGCATTTAATTCTTTCCAATAAATCACATTTTAATTCAATAGTATTCATCATAAAAGAGCCAGCACAAGAAGTATCGAGCAAGGTGCGATTGTTATCAGAAAGCCGGGCATAAATTTTTTGAATAATTATTTATCTTGGAGCGGATGATTGGGGCATGAATATAACATTGATTTAAGCCTCCCCCAATCTTGAGCTCGCGAGGCCAAAAATTATATATATAATTGCGATCACGATGAACAAGATGCATAGGATAAAACTTCTAATGAAATTCCAATTTCAATCGTTTGTAGTTCCATGATCCCATATCATCACATAGCCTATACCATGTCAATGCATCTCCCTTCAAAGATAAAGGGAATACCTTCTTCTTAATAACATCATTGGGCACACCTGCAAGCCTAAATAATCCACAAACTTCATCCACATATATTAGGTGCTCATCAGGATGCATTGTTCCGTCTCCTGCAAAAGGATTAGCTAGCCGTTTTTCTATCATAGCCGAAGGAATCTCAAAGTAGACATTTTCATCTTCAGTTGGTTCAGTAGGTTGAGGAGCAACTCTTTGCTCTACTGGTCGGGGTGAAGATACCCCGAACAATCCCCTCATAGGATTACTTTCCATAGTAACAAGTGACAGTAAATTTCAGCACACTATATACATTTTTCCTTACCAAATTCCACCTACCAAAGGCGCTTCACTCCCCGGCAACGGCGCCAGAAAAGAGTCTTGATGACCCACAAGTATAGGGGATCTATTGTAGTCCTTTCGATAAGTAAGAGTGTCGAACCCAACGAGGAGCAGAAGGAAATGATAAGCGGTTTTCAGCAAGGTATTCTCTGCAAGCACTGAAATAATAGGAAACAGATAGTTCTGTGATAGGATAATTTGTAACGAGCGACAAGTAACAAAAGTAAATAAGGTGCAGCAAGGTGGCCCAATCCTTTTTGTAGCAAAGGACAAGCCTAGACAAACTCTTATATAAAGAAAAGCGCTCCCGAGGACACATGGGAATTATCGTCAAGCTAGTTTTCATCACTTTTGTTACTTGTTGCTCGTTACAAATTATCCTATTACAAAACTATCTATTACCTATTATTTCAGTGCTTGCAGAGAATACCTTGCTGAAAACCGCTTATCATTTCCTTCTGCTCCTCGTTGGGTTCGACACTCTTACTTATCAAAAGGACGACATGGTGAGTACCCCCTAGTCCAGGACACTGTCAGCAGGCATCGGTTATTACTGTTTCTACAAACCGGTGCGTGCAGCGGCTTTAGCTGGGCTCAGCCTGCTTCAGCCTCGCCCAACGCCTCATCTTAGACTGTTGTCAGTAGAATAACAAATAGTATCAGGTTTAATTCGTTTACTTAGCAACTCCATCATCTACTTATTACTTCCCAATGATAAGTAGATGATAGGTTGCTAGAGTGACGTGTTTAAACCCTAGTTTATGCGCTGTTTCGTAAGGGCTGATTTGGATCCATATGTTTCATGCTATGGTTAGGTTTGCCTTAATACTTTTGTTGTAGTTGCGGATGCTTGCAATAGAGGTTAATCATAAGTGGGATGCTTGTTCAAGTAAGGACAACACCCAAGCACCGGTCCACCCACATATCAAATTATCAAAGTACCGAACGCGAATCATGTGAACATGATGAAAACTAACTTGACGATAATTCCCATGTGTCCTCGGGAGCGCTTTTCTTTATATAAGAGATTGTCGAGGCTTGTCCTTTGCTACAAAAAGGATTGGGCCACCTTTCGGCACCTTATTTACTTTTGTTACTTGTTGCTCGTTACAAATTATCCTATCACAGAACTATCTGTTACCTATTATTTCAGTGCTTGCAGAGAATACCTTGCTGAAAACCGCTTATCATTTCCTTCTGCTCCTCGTTGGGTTTGACACTCTTACTTATCAAAGGGACTACGATAGATCCCCTATACTTGTGGGTCATCAGCTCACCACAGTGGTGCCGGCGGCGAGATCGGCGCGTGCGATCGACGGCGGTGAAGACGGGGACGGGACGTGACGGACCGCTAAACCTAGAAAAATCTCAGGGAAAATGGAGCTCGGAGGTCGAGTTTCCAGAGAAGAAATATTAACTAGTGTGGCTCGGACATTTCATCGAACCCCTCATGTGCATAGGAGGTGAGCTAGAGCACCCAAATGCCCTCCCCTCGCCGGCCAACAAAAAACAGAGTAGTGTCGAGTGCTCTGCTCGCCAGTGATGGGCTATATATAGGCAAATCATTGGTCCCTGTTCGTGGCTGGAACCGGGACCAATGGATGTGGGCCAGGAGCGAGGCCCGTTGGTCCTGGTTCGTGCCTAGAACCGGGACAAATGGGTCCGATTTAACGGGACCAAAGCCCACGAGGCCCCGGCCGCCACCGGGCTCATGAACCAGGACGAATGCACCCATTGGTCCCGGTTCGTATAAGAACAAGGACTAATGGGCTGGCCAGGCCAGAACAAAAGCCCCTTTTTCTACTAGTGTGAACTAGTAAGGCCGTACTATTTATTTATGATTTAGTTTATTTATTTATATTAAAATCTAGAATTAAAAAGCGTTCATTGATTTGAGACAGAAGTTCACAAATTTAGAAAAAAGTTCATTGATTTTGAGAAAAAGTTCATCGATTTTGAGAAAAACTTCATCGATTTTGAGAAAAGTTCACCGATTTTGGAAAAAGTTTAAGAAGTTCATCATTTTCAAAAAAAGTTCATCATTTTCGAAAAAAGCTTCATCAGTTTAAAAAAAAATCATCAGTTTTGAAAAAAAGTTCATTGAGTTTGAAAAAATAGTTTGTCGATTTTGGAAAAAGCTCATAATTTTGAAGGAAAAATTCATTAATCTTGAAAAAAATCATCAAATTTTGAAAAAAGTTCATCGGATAGGGAAAAAGTTCATCGAATTTGAAAAAAGTTCATACATTTAAAAAAATGTGGATGGATTTGAAAACAAACATCGAACGAGGAAGAAGGAAAAAATGAAAAACAAAAAACAAAAAACAAAAAAAACGAAAGAAAAGTTCTTAAGGTAAAAAAGTGTTGTGGCGGGGTGGTTACCAGAGTCTATCCTGAACCAGGGAATCCTAGGTTTGATTCCCAGCTCTCGCCGATTTTTCGTGCTTTGAATACGCGGTCGTAGGAGATGGTGGGTTGGACGGGAGGCGAGCAAAATGGGCTGAGCCCAGCTAAAGCCGCTGCACGCACCGGTTTGTAGAAACAGTATTAACCGATGCCTACTGACGGTGTCCTGGACTAGGGGGTACTCACCACGTCGTCTCCCGATCAGTTGGATTGGGCCGAGGACCCCCATGTTCATTTGCTCATGGGCCAGTTCAGACAGCCAATGTATACAGGAGGAAGATTCCACAAGGCTCGATGATCAAGACAAGGACTCCTCTCCACCGGCGTATTCGACTAGGACTCTTGTTATCCTAGGCTTCTGGTGCGTTATATAAGCCGAGGCCAGCCTAGTCGATAGAGCATCATGACATTACTCATCATACCTCTAGGGTTTAGACCACAACATATGATCTCGAGGTAGATCAACTCTGTAATCATATGCATCGAATACAATCAAAAGCAGCATGTAGGGTATTATCTCTTCGAGAGAGCCCGGAGCTTGGTAAAATCCTGTGTCCATGTTACCATCAATCCTAAGACACGCAGCTTGGGACCCCCAACCCGAGATCTACCGGTTTTGACACCGACAATGGTGCTTTCATTGAGAGTTCCACTGTGTGGTTGACAAAAGGATCAATGGCTCGCCTGTAGATCAACTGCGACATCGGCGTCTTCGTCGCCGCCTTGACTGGTCACCTATGCTCGATCGAGGATTGTGCCCCACCTCTAATCATCATGTTCGGACGAGGGCCTTTGTTAGAAGGGAGAGAGGGATTTGGTGGAATAGTTCGTTGTATTGCTTGAGCCTCGTGGGTATATATATTGGAATACAATGACCAACTTGTAGTACAAGACAAGGTAGGAACAAATCCTAGTCTATCCTATACTTCCTAATATACATTATACTCAACATCCCCCTGCAGTCACAATGGTAGCGACGCAGACAGTAAGACTGGAGAAGAATCCGAAGGCAAGCCCACGGACACCCCCCCATAGTCGTACCGGTCGATGCATCGCGGAGTCGTGGCTGGAGTGGAACCCGACGAGGTTGCTCAAGCAGGCGGTAGCCCTTTGTGCCGTTTATCGATGTAGCCAAGAGCATGGGTGGTGGAGCCGTGGTCGAGGTAGCCGTGCGAAGGATGCCGCATGGTCGATGTCGAGTCGGTGTAGCCGGTGTCAAGGAAGTCGCCGTGAAGCCGCGGGCGCAAGGGGGCGCTGATTTAGCATGGGCGCAGTGGTGTCGAAGTAGGGGTGCGCCATGAAGAAAATGTTGTTCACGACGCGTCGCGACGGGTTTGCCAAGCCCGAGGACACATCGTGGACGAAGGCACGCACCGGTGTTACCAGCATCGGGCATGCGTAGACGGACGAAGACGAAGTTGACAAAGCACCGACCTGGCTTGCCAGGCCCGGGGACACGTTGATGAAGGCACACATCGGTGTTGCCAGCACCGGGCATGCGTAGACGAGGGACCTGCATGAGCTATACGCCATGTCGGAGAAGTCGGAGGGGCCAGCAGAGAAGAACTCAACGACGATAGCGACGTCCATCGTCGCGGGGGCGATGTCACCAACGGTGGTCAGAGTAGACGAAGTGGTCAGGGTAGATGACGGAGATGCTGGCGACGGCATGGTGCTTGGACGAAGACGAAGGGGGTGGACAGGCGGCGGCGGCGGCTACGAAGGTAGCGGCAGCGTTGGCCAAAGAAGAGCGGTGATGGCGGCCTGACGGCAGCGGCTGCGGCTAGGTTAGGAGCGCGGCTGCAGTGCTCGAAGTAGGCGAAAAACCCTGACAACGTGACGAAGACCGGTGCGGACGGTGGCATTCCCGCGCCAAGGAAGACAGTGTGACGCATACCATGGGAGGTCGACGCGTGGTGACGGCGGAGCGGACCGCGGGCCGCGGCGCTACGGGCCAAAGGGGAAACGCAACGGCGGCAGGCGGGTCGGGGCGACGGCTGGAAGACTTCTGGGCGGCGGTGGGGACCGCGGGCCGCGACGCTGCGGCCCATAAGGGTGACACAACGACAGTTCGCGAGTCGGTGCAACCACGGGGACTGCCTCGGGGCGGCGGCGGGGACCGCGTATCGCGACACTACGACCCGAAGTGGCGACGCAGTGGTGATGCACGATTTGATGCATCTGCGAGGAGAACCACAGGGTGGCGGCGTTGCGGCCCGACGGGGCGACGCAACGGCAGCCCGATGCTCGATCGGTGGAGAGGTGCGCTGAACTCGGGGACGATCTTCACGGGACCTGCGGAGGCTCGCGTAACCGATGGGCCAGGTCGGTCGCGCGGTGTAGAGGAGGTGGATCGCGGCGGCGAGTGGGTGATCAAGCCGATCGTGCGCGAGGTCGGGGACGCCGCTCGATGGAGGAGTGGTGGCGGCGAAGTCCGGGATGAGGCCGGCGAAGACGGACGGCGTGGGACGTCGTGCGGACGAGCTTGTTAGCACCGGCACCTGGGCTGCCAAAGCAATGCCGGTGCCCGGACAGCGAGGCCCGAGCGACCAATGTAGCAGCGGGGCCCGAGCTGAGGTAGCCGATGAGTCTGACGCAGTCAGCCCGACGAAGTTGGGGACGAGGCCGGTGAGGTAGACCGTCAGGCCGACGTGCAGACGCGGCGAAGGCGGGTGATGTGGATCAATGGGCGGGCCAGCGCGCGAGCGACGGCTATGATTGGCCGTCGCATGGCGCGAGGCCGCCGGGTCGGGGTGATGCAGGTGTCTCGGTCAGAGCAGGGGGGTGACGGTCGGCGCAGGGTGATGGGCGGACCGACGCACGAACGGCGGCTGGCCCTGACGGGCCGACTCGGCACGCGTGGCCGCCGGGTCGGAGGAGAGGCCGGCTGGTCGCGCCGGGGTTGGAGTAGAGGCGCTCGGGGTCGACGGTGGCGGTGGGCGACACAAACCGATCAAGAAGAGATCGAAAAACCAAAAAGAAACCACGCGATCAAGATGACCGGTGGGAGAGAGAAAACCCCGTAGCAAGGCTCGGGGAAAAGACTCTCTAGGGCAGTCGGTCAACACGACCGATGGACGAACCCTAGGTACGAGCGGCGCGGCCCCCAGCGGCGGTCATGGAGGCCAACCGCCCCGAGGGCGGTGCGCGGGTGCGGAAGCGGCGGCGGCTAGGGTTTTGGATCGACTTGCGATAGATACCATGTTAGAAGGGAGAGAGGGATTTGGTAGAATAGTTTGTTGTATTGCTTGAGCCTGGTGGGCATATATATAGGAGTACAATGACCAACTTGTAGTACAAGACAAGGTAGGAACAAATCCTATTCTATCCTATACTTCCTAATATACATTATACTCAACAGCCTTCATCAACATCAACTCCGATCTCTATCAAGATCATGGAGGAATCATCCATGGAGCTCGAAGGCTCAACGTCAACATTGCCCTCGGGCGACCATGCTGTTTTTCCGAATAGCAAACTTGTGTCCTCTACCACCACCTCCTCGAGCATCGCTTTGATGATTCCTTCGGTGGAATTGTGCGGAATTGAGTCTACAACAACACTGTAAAATTTTGTCGCATTCTGATGGAGCAATCTCCGCCGGTCTCCGATATACCAGAGCCCCGTCGAATCTGGACGAGAATCTAGACGAGTTTGGAGCATGGTGTCTAGCACCTAGCTCGGACGTCCTTTGGAAGATCCAACCGCTGATCGGCTGCGGAATTCCTATTATCTACCACCCCTCAAAATTTCAGCCCGATCGGACCGTCCAAACTCCGGGAAACTTCCGATTAGTGCATCACTTTAAAGATCTGTTTTCTGCGCGAGAACGAATCCGACCCGAATTCATATATTTTTTTATGAACGGGATTTCGGACATCCTTTTTGAAGGAAGTTTTGTATGGGGTATTGTGTTTTGCTCCCAAACACATCCCACTAATTTTAAAGTCTTTTTCAATATGATCTTCACCATGGCGCCGGTGTCAAACCAGCCCGACAATGTTGCTCCACGGTTGCCGACCTGCGCTAGACACGTCGTCGCTTTGTTGAGCCGAGCTCAAATTCTTTGGATCATCATCTCGGCTAGCCAAACAAGAGTTCGGCATCACGAAGGATAAATCATCACCAACCTCGTCGCCCCACGGATTACACGGAGCGGGCACATTAGCATCCCCGCACGGTCACTTCATCAAGCCGGCATTGACCATGTCACGAGTTATGCCTGCATCGGCATGGCCGCACCATTACTTCTTCGAGCCGATGTCCATCATGCTGAACTACTTCAACACCTCGGCTGACATGGCAGCTGCAACTCCTCCTTACCGACCTGCTCGGTCGCGTCGTCTGGACCGGGGGCTTCGCCATCCCTTCATCAACCTACTCCGGAGACTTTGGCGTCGTCAGCCGACCAACTTCGTCACGTTAGCTAGATCAGGGACTTTGCCTTGGCGAGCCAACCTTTACCAGCATCGCCATGCCGTCGCTTCACCGCCCATCAGGCAATGGATGTGCGGATCGAGTCCCAATTTTGGGAGTCACTTTTCTTCGGACTGCTACAACAAATAAACCAGGTGCTATTGATCCTAGCAATTTTTGCTTGTTTGGTTTTATTTTTTCCAAGGAATTATTACTCTGGTTTGTTCCATCATCTGTACACTGGTCTATCAAATGGTGGCCGCATTAAAGTCGGTCGCATGGTGGTTCGGTCAGTTTCCGTACATAGTTCGGCGAATGCCGCATTCGGAACTCGGACCGACCTGTGAATTCAGGCTTTGCCACGCCTTTACCGCATGACGCCGACGCCCTGCATGGACATTGACTTTGGTTCCAGGCCACATATTTTTAAATAAATTATCTTGCGTAAATTAATTACGCGGGGATTTTAATATATTTATATTATTATTGTTGGCCTGCACCATTTTACATGTGCAGGTAATGGACTTCGACTGTGTCACGTGGTCCCTTCGGCAAGCCGACGCCGTCGTCCCAATCAGCAAAAATCGGCTCGCGTGATCACCTTGTTGGTCGTGTTGCCATACCGACATGTTCGGTTGCCTCGGGGACTTCGGCATCGCCGAGAGAGCTCTACCTCATCGAGCGTTCGGCGCACAGGCCATATTTCTTTTATTACTCACATTGCATAAATTATTTATTATGCAACAATTTTTTATTTATTAATGTTACTATTATCTCTGGTTTGCACTATTTTTTGTGCACAAGTAAATGATCCAGGTCAGGCAGTGTTGTCACCTCGGCATACTGACAGACCACGTCACCTCGACTGGATGGGGGGCTTCGTCAACACTTCATTAACCCATGCCGGGGACTTCGGCGTCACTCTGCCGGCCTGCATTGGTCGTGCTATGTCACCACTTCGGAGTGCCGAGCTCTTCGCTCCGCCACCTCGGGACCGGCTTGGGGGATGGAACCTTGTCTTGCATCATGCTCGGACCGCGTCGTCAATGCCGAACACATTAACCAGCTAAGTCACTTTCATGCTCAAAGTTTTAAACTTTTAACTTGTATTCAGTTCGACCGTGCTCACATACGTTGTTCGTTAAAAGAAACTCCCCTTACCCATGATAACTGGGGGCTCTTAAAATTTACATGAGTCGTTCTATAATAATGTGTTTTCTTCTTGGTCGTTGTAAAGTATTTTTCTACCGCTCTTTTTTCGACTCGAGTGTATGGTCAATAGCCGAATAGCCTAGCTTCTCTCTAGAGCCGCTCGAGTTTAGTTTGCTAAAATGGCCTCGAAGTAGCACTCGGCCTTCGGGATAGGGAGCTTGAAGCCGCAGGCTGACCCGCTTGAAGTCTTGAGATCATATGTGTCATGTTAAAGCACGACAGAAGCACAATTTTTTTTTAAATACCAATTTCCAGATTGGCACCAAAATCTCGGTTTAGTCCGGACGTCAAGCTTTTACATAAGTTTTTGGTTTCCAGCATAAGTCTCGTGGTGCAACGCCGGACACCTTTAGAGATTTTGCAAAAACATTCTCGGATATTGCTATATATGCATCGGTTTCAATTTTCTTTGGCCAATAGTTGGGTTGCCCGGCTCCTATGCTTGCCTCCTACGTTCCGCTTTGTTCAGCTAGGTGTGCAAAGGGAGAACCACTACGATTGTGCTTCTACCTCGCATGGTTAAGCACCTCAGTGGAGAAAGCCGAAAACTGACTGTCACAATAAGCGTAAACTGGTCAGCGATCCAATGACTGTGTTAAATGATGGGCCGTTCATAACATTGGCCGAAGTGTTTACGGCTTGACCTCGGCTGTCGCCGAACACTAACCAGGGGCTAGTAGCTGGCCTCCCACCTTTAAGCTCCTATGACTAAGTGAAAGTTATAAAGCCCGCATATCTGATTGCCTTGTTTCCGCTAGCACAACCGCATTCAGGCACCGAGACGTCGGCTAAGGGTTGTTTGTTATTGTGGAAACATCCTGCATAGCATCTACATGGGGGTGGAAGCCGACGATTGGCCACTTTCAACTGATAAACGGTCGCAACAGAGTCAAAATAAACATATCATCGGCATTTGTATTTAATATACAAGGGCCGCCTTCCGTAATCATCATTATAAAGCCATAAATATGCATCAATTTGACTTAAGATTTCGGCCAAGCTGGGTTGCTCGCTCCGTGCTTACCCCACGCACCGATTGTTCAGCTAGGTGGTAAAGGGAGCACCTCTGTGATTGTTACTACCGGGTCATCCGGGTTAGTACCTCAGACTGGGTGAAGCCAAAAGCTAGCCATCTTAAAGGATATAATTGGTCGGCAACGACGGAAGTGAAAATTTGGGTTCACTAAAGACCATATAGTTCGGGAAATTTCCCCAAACTAAATCCTCAATATTTTGCTCCCACATTGATCGGAGCTGAGGTTTCATGATCATGCTTAGCATGACAACCCAAAGAAAGGAACCGATAGCGGGACTATTTTCTTTGGAAGACATTTCTTATGTTAAACAGTAATATAACATATTTCTCTGCGTACCTTTGTTTATAAAACCGTATGGCTAGATTGCCCTGTTTGTCGTAAATCTTTGCCCTTGTAAAGGCTTTATAAAGTAGGACAAACACTCCCCGGCCACTAGCCGAGGAGGTTGAAGCCGATGATCGGTCAACAAGGTGTTGTACAATGCGGATCCGAGCATTCATGATGTAAAGTACTTGGATACATAGAATCATTACACATAAAATTGCGAGTAAAATCCATTTACTACAATCCATATTTTAAACCCCTTGGGGCCTACCTTGGCAAGCTCAGATTTCGACCAGCTCTAAGCTCCTTTAAGAGATCTTTATTCTCTTTTCGAGAAGTTTGTGTTAAACACAACAAAATTTTCTGTCAAACGGATATCGATCCTTAATTCGGCCACCCGTGCCCACATTAAGGCTCGGGGGCTACTGCGCTTCGCGCTCATTATTTATAAATATTAAATGGGAACATCGATCCCCTGATCTGGTGTTGCCACCCGACCAGCGTCTCGAGGGCTACTTCACAGCTTATTCAATGCAGAGAATTCAAAGTGCTCAGTGTTCGGCATGACCGAACTATGGGCAAGCGCGTCTTTGGACAATAGTAAGTACCATCTGGGACTTATCCGGCATCAAGCTAATATATCACGGCGACTTCTCACAACCCTCTCTCAGGGGCCTGTCCGCCGATCATTATTTCTAATATATTACACTATGTTTCTATCCCTACGTATGATGCCGATCTAGGAGTTGATCCTCAAGCCGATTTTGCAAATCGACCTGAGTCTCAGGGGCTATTAGGATCAACAGTTTTATGTTTTTCTTCAGGTGCATCTCAGGTTTTAGACCAACACAAACCTTGAGGGCTACTGGATATACATATACTGGCTATATATCTCGGTGGAGAATAAATTGCACCAATCAAAAATATGCACAAAAAAATCAGCTCATGGTCGGGTGGTGCACCACCGGAAGCAGTCAAGATAAAGCTCGGGCGCCAGTGGCTGGCTCCATAGAGGGCATTTCCGGCATTAAGCTCGGCTGAATTCGTTCAATCTTTTAAAAGACCGAGGTAGTTTACGACACCTCAGACGCTGACCATCGTTGGAGCTTGGAAGTGGTCCGACATAATGCTTGGATTCGAATGGCTCGTTCCATAGAGAACTTTTCAGCGTTAAACTCGGATAACCTCCTTCAAACTTTTTCAAGCCAAGGTGATCTATGACACATCGGATATATTCCTGCGTTGGAGCTCAGATATAGTCTGGCGTTGTAGCTCGGATATAATCCGGCGTTGGTGCTCGGCTGCAAAAGATATCTCAAATGCAGTCCGGCGTTGGAGCTCGGATGCAAGAGGACACTGCCGCACGGGAACAACTTCAAACCCGAGGTGTGGCGTAAAAAATAATAACAAGGCATTGATAAAGGCCGAGAACTTAAAGGGGCTCCTCGGATACTCAACGTGTAAACTCTTCGGATTCACTTTGGCGATCCTCAAGATCGAAGATGAGATGATTTGTTGAACTAGTTTTCAAGACCGACGACCGAAGTTGAAGAACAGTTTGGAAGATCGGTTCAGGGGGCTACTAACGGTGTCCTGGACTAGGGGGTACTCACCACGTAGTCTCCCGATCAGTTGGATTGGGCCAAGGACCCCCATGGCCATTTTCTCATGGGCCAGTTCGGACAGCCGATGTATACACGAGGAAGATTCCACAAGACTTGGTGATCAAGACAAGGACTCCTCTCCACCGGCGTATTCGACTAGGACTCTTGTTATCCTAGGCCTCTGGTACATTATATAAGCCGAGGCCAGGCTAGTCGATAGAGCATCATGACATTACTCATCATACCTCTAGGGTTTAGACCACAACATATGATCTCGAGGTAGATCAACTCTATAATCATGCGCATCGAGTACAATCAAAAGAAGCATGTAGGCTATTATCTCTTCGAGAGAACCCGAAGATGGGTAAAATCCCGTGTCCATGTTACCATTGATCCTAAGACACGCAGCTTGGGACCCCCTACCCGAGATCTGCTGGTTTTAACACCGACACCTGCATCGCTAAATAGGCTTTGCATTTATCCGTGCACCCCTAGTATATATAGAGGAGAGCACCATTTGTACAAATGATTTATAACGAAATCTTCCCTTTACATCTTTGTGTCAATTTACTTTAGAGCAAGTACAATAGGGTGATATAAGCAGGTTATAAGAAATAAAATAATATATATTTGCTTAGTTGGAGAACAGAGAAGAGGAGAGAGAAGAGAAGCAGGCTCTTGGTTAGTAGCCGGCTGCAACACGAGACCCAAGACCCTTTGTGAGGATGTAAGATGGGCCAACTACTGATAAACTAGTACATATTTAAAACTTACTATTGTACATGCCGGCTAAGAGGTTGGCTGTAGATGACATGTCAACTTCTTATAGCCGACTGTTGGTTGTATGATTAACCATGATCTTATGTACCCATGATCGACTACGACGCTCGCTTCCGCTCTACAGCCTTGGATCGGACTCGCCAGCAGGAGTTGCTGAATACATTATCAGCACGCTTCACTCCACCAACTCTCCATCAAGCCTGCATCACACAAGCTTTTGTTGATCTCGGGGAGATATGAATTCGAAATTTCTTCACAAAAATGGATTCCCCATGTAATTGTGATTCCGTTTTTGCGATACCGTAATTTTTCAGATTAGTTTTACGTGTAGTATGGATTTTTCACGCGAGCTCCTGGTGGACCTGTTGTCGCCTGCCAATGCGGATGGATCTTGCAGAGAGGAATTTGTTGACTATATTGTGGGGAGAGGGTGCTCCAACAAAGCGGAAATTTGAGCGGTTCCGTGATATACCGGTAGATCGCGAGCCGTCCGCTGCAATTCCATGATTGGTGCTAGAGATTGGTGTATAAGGTGAAAACGTTTCATATTTGCTATACATGTGAAATACGACTGACTGCTCTGACTTATACACTGTCCTCTTCCTAACGATAGTTCCTGGGTCCCCTGCTTTCTTGTCAAAATGAGGATGAAAATATCTACTGTGTGCTATTCCTATCCATTTCCCCCCACCCTCTCTTCTTTCTTTGTTTGTCTCCATTGCTCGGCTTCTTCTTCTTATTTAAGCTTTCTTTCCTTCTTATTTTCCTAGATTTCAGCTTATTGCTTCCACTTCCTTCATTCTAGATGAACTCCCTTCTTGTACATGCCTCTACAGTTCCTTGAAAATATTCAAAGTAGAAACGCTCCAAGTATTTGATCATTGTTATAGATCCGTCATATTAAGCATGAACAACTTACAGCTAAAGCACACAGGTATGGATCAACTATGAATCATCGTTTTATTCTGAATAATTTTTCTATTCATAAAAATCTGGTTGTTATATGTATATATTTTAATTACATTATGTATGAACCAGCCTTTCAAAGCATAATTAGTCACAAATGTACATATTTCAATTTTATTTTTAATGTATGAAGCTAATATTATTCACATGTTCTGTACTGTGTATTATAAATTTCACATATTAATATGTGGTACCTGCATGATTTCACATTTCTTAACTATTTTGTGTACAAAGTATGAATGTACTAGTATTCCACATTTTTCCATTGTGTATTATAAATTTCACATATCGCTATGTGCTATTTGCATGATTTAAAATTTGTAACTATTTTTTGTATGATTTTTTTCAATATGGATTATGATAATGGATGTATGAATGGTAGCTTCTTGGATCTGCTAACTATGGTTGAGGACCCAAAAACTTATATTACATCAAGTATAGTTTAGCTTAATAGATATGTGTTATTATAACTGAATCTTGCTTACATCATACTTTAACAAACGGGATAAAAATATTATACAAATTATATATATTTTCCAAATGTAGCATTGTTGATACACATATTGCTGAACAAAGCTTCACAAAAGAACAATCTAAAGATTTTTCAGATGCAAGAGATGTTCTTTCTTAACAAAATCTTAGGTATGGAACAAGTATATTTATATTGACATTATCAGTCTAAGTAAATGACTTACATAGAGATATTATATTTAAAGGATTGATTTCGACGAATACAACGATGAGCCTGAGGAATTTCAATCTAAATTTGGAAAAGATGGACAAATTATGGTAATGAATAAAATGTTAACGCTGAAAAAACTTCTCTGGATGAAGATTACTTATTTTCAGCATATAAAGTTGACGAAGAAAAAGCCTCTGTTTATCTCGAAGATAATAGGTATAATTTTCTGAACATAATCATTATAAATTATAGTACCTACTAATTGATATTACTTTAGTACTTTGGTAAATGGAGCTATTAAAGAAGGTATCAGATCATACTATCAAGATAAATCTTTGGATATGTTCAAACCTTATGTTTGGTATGAAGTTTGGATCTCTAGCTGAAGCATATGACTTTTACAACACATATTCTTGGGTTCTTGGTTTTACCATTAGAAATGGAGACAATTTTGTGAATGTCAAAGATCATCAGTGATACGTCTCCAACGTATCTATAATGTTTTATTGTTTCATGCTATTATATTATCTGTTATGGATGTTTTATATGCATTAATATGCTATTTTATATGATTTTTGGGATTAACCTATTAACCCAGAGCCAAGTGCCAGTTTCTGTTTTTTCCTTGTTTCAGAGTTTCACAGAAAAGGAATACCAAATGGAGTCCAAACGGAATAAAACTTTTGTGATGATTTTTCTTGGACCAGAAGACACCCAGGAGACTTGGAGAGCAATTCAGAAGGGCCACGAGGCGGCCACAAGGGTGGAGGGCGCGCCCAGGGGGTAGGGCGCGCCCCCCAACCTTGTGGGCCCCTTGGTGACCTCCTGACCAAGATCTTCCTCCTATATATACTCTTATACCCCAAAAACCTTCAGGGGAACCATGAAACCACTTTTCCACCGCCACAACCTTCTGTACCCGTGAGATCCCATCTTGGGGCCTTTTCCGGCATCCAGCCGGAGGGTAATTCGATCACGGAGGGATTCTACATCAACACCATTGCCTCTCCTATGAAGCGTGAGTAGTTTACCTCAGATCTACGGGTCCATAGCTAGTATCTAGATGGCTTCTTATCTCTCTTTGATTCTCAATACAAAGTTCTCCTCGATGTTCTTGCAGATCTATTCGATGTAATATTCTTTTGTGGTGTGTTTGCCGAGATCCGATGAATTGTGGATTTACGATCAGCTTATCTATGAATATTATTTGAATCTTCTCTGAATTCTTATATGCATGATTTGATATCTTTGCAAGTCTCTTCGAACTATCGATTTGGTTTGGCCAACTAGATTGTTTTTTCTTGCAATGGGAGAAGTGCTTAGCTTTGGGTTCAATCTTGCGGTGCACGATCCTAGTGACAGAAGGGGAACCCACATGTATTGTATTGTTGCCATCGAGGATAAAAAGATGGGTTTTCATCATATTGCTTGAGTTAATTCCTCTACATCATGTCACCTTGCTTAAGGCGTTACTCCGTTCTTTATGAACTTAATACTCTAGATGCATGCTGGATAGCGGTCGATGTGTGGAGTAATAGTAGTAGATGCAAAATCGTTTCGGTCTACTTGACACGGACGTGATGCATGTGTTCATGATCATTGCCTTAGATATCATCATAACTTTGCGCTTTTCTATCAATTGCTCAGCAGTAATTTGTTCACCCATCGTATTATTTTCTATCTTGAGAGAAGCCTCTAGTGAAACCTATGGCCCCCGAGTCTATTTTCCATCATATAAGTTTCCGATCCACAATTTTAGTTTCCTATTTACTTTCTTTGCAATCCTTTACTTTTTGTTCCATAAACCAAAAATACCAAAAATATTACTTTACCGTTTATCCATCTCTGTCAGCTCTCACTTTGCGAATAACCGTGAAGGGATTGACAACCCCTTTGTCGTGTTGGTTGCAAGTTCGTGTTTGTTTGTGTAGGTATTCAGTGGCTTGTTGCGTTGTCTCCTACTGGATACATACCTTGGTTCTCAAAACTGAGGGAAATACTTACGCTACTTTGCCTCATCACCCTTTCCTCTTCTAGGGAAAAAACAACGCAAGCTCAAGAGGTAGCATTCAGACAATGTAAGAGTACAAGTGTCGACGTAGTGTGAGTATTGTTATTGATTTATTTTCCACAAACATATTTTTATCATATGTACGATTTATATGTTGTTTTGAACCAATATATTTATATTCCCCAGGGTATAAACAAGAATGCAATTAGGTCAATGATACGTCTCCAACGTATCTATAATTTATGAAGTATTCATGCTGTTTTATTATCATTCTTGGATGTTTTACAATCATTTTATAGCAACTTTATATCATTTTTTGGGACTAACCTATTGACCCAAAGGCTCAAAGTGCCAGCCAAGTTATTTTGCATGTTTTTTACATCGCAGGAAATCAATATCAAACGGAGTCCAAACACCGCGAAACTTTTTGTGGATTTTTTATGGACCAAAAGACCACCAGTGGGCCAGAGAAGCACTTGGGGGGTGCCCCGTGGGGGGCACAACCCACCAGGGCACGCCTAGGGGCCTAGGCGCGCCCAGGTGGGTTGTGCCCACCTCAGTGGCCTCCTGCACCCCCTCTTTGCCCTATAAAATCCCAAATATTCCAAAAACCCTCGGGGTTGACCTAGATCATTAGTTCCGCCGCTGCAAGGCTCTGTAGCCACCAGAAACCAATCTAGACCCCATTCCGGCACTCCGCTGGAGGGGGGAATCATCACTGGCAGCCATCTTCATCATCCCGGCGGCCACCACGATGAGGAGGGAGTAGTCCACCCTCGGGGCTGAGGGTTTTTACCAGTAACTATGTGTTTAATCTCTCTCTCTCTCTCTCTCTCTCTCTCTCTCTCTCGTGTTCTTGAGATGTCACGATCTTGATGTATCGCGGTCTTAGTTAATGTAGTCGGATCATATGGTGTTTTCCCCTCTCTATCTTGTTGTGATGAATTGAGTTTTTCCCTTTGAGATTTCGTTGTTATCGGATTGAATACTTTTATGTATTTGAGAGAACTTGATATATGTCTTGCATATGAATACTCGTGGTGACAATGGGGTATCATATTGATTCACTTGATGTATGTTTTGGCACTCAACTCGCCGATTCCCGAGGTGACATTGGGGTAATCTACGCATAAGGGTTGATGCACATTCTTGTGTTTGTTTCTCCGGTAGAAATCTTGGGGCAGTCTTTGAGGTTCTTTGTGTTGGGTCGAGTATTATGAATCTGAAATTATTTGGTGTTATTTTAGTATGAACTCTTGGATAGATCGATCAGAAGGAATAGCTTCGAGGTGGTTTCGTACCCTACAAATAATTTCTTCTTATGTTCTCCACTAGATAGGAACTTTGGAGTGATTCTTCATCGCACTTTGAGGGGTAGTTATATGATCCAATTATATTAGCACTGTTGAGGGATTGCACTAGCGAAAGTACGGACCCTAGTCCTCATTTTCAAGTATTGCAATACTGTTTTTGTGCTCGTTTATTATTTCCTACCTTGCTGTATTTATTTATTCAGATTATAAAAATATATTTCTACCATCAATATTACGCTTTCATCACCATCTGTTCACCGAACTAGTGCACCTATACAATTTGCCATTGTATTGGGTGTGTTGGGGACACAAGAGATTTCTTGTATTTGGTTGCAGGATTATTTGAGAGAGACAATCTTTATCCTACACCTCCCATGGATTGATAAACCTTAGGTCATCCACTTGAGGGAAAATTGCTACTGTCCTACAAAACTCTGCGCTTGGAGGCCCAACACGAGCCTACAAGAATAAAGTTGCGTAGTAGACATGATGCCCTTTTCTAGCGCCGTTGCCGGGGAGGTGAGTGCTTGAAGGTATATCGTTAGAACTTGCAATCGAATCTTTTAGTTTCTTGCTTTATCATTAGTTTGGTTTATAAAAAGAAAACTATAAAAAAATGGAATTCAGATTGCATCATATTATTCATCTTTATAATGTCTTTCCTGGAAATGATGGAAAGGAAAATTGTGCTCACTTGATAGAAGAAGAATTCAATAGAATGTTTGGTAGAAATTATGAGCATGATTTCAATGTTGTTAGTATGAATTATTCGAATATCCATGATGCTAACAATATGCAAAGCCATAAGCTTGCGGATGCTATATTTGATGAAGATGATATTTTTAGTCCCCCAAGATTTGATGTGCAAATTTGTTATAATGATTGCATGCCTCCTATTTATGATGATTATAATGATGAAAGTGGATTCGGAGAGATCATAATCTTATTTAATGATGAATCCACCATTTTGGACGAGGCTTCAATTGACTATGAGAACAGGGTTGCTATCTATGATGATTATGGTGATGAGATGTATGCTATATTGAATAATGATAACCATGAAACTTGTCATCATGATTTTGATTTTCAATCACATGATAGTTATTTTGTTGAGTTTGCTCCCACAATTATTGACGAGAATGAATTTGCTTACGTGCAGAGTAATAAAATTTCTATGCTTGTGGATCATGAAAAGGATGCTTTTTGCAGAGTAATAAAATTTCTATGCTTGTGGATCATGAAAAGGATGCTTTATGTGATGGTTATATTGTTGAATTCATTCATGATGCTAATGAAAATTATTATGAGAGAGGAACATATGCTTCTACATATTTCAATAATATCAAGTTTCCTCTCTTTATGTTGAAAGTTTTGAAGTTGCACTTGTTTTGCCTTCCTATGCTAGTTGATTCTTGCTCCCATAAATTGTTTGCTCACAAAATCCCTATGCATAGGAAGTGGGCTAGACTTAAATGTGCTAGTTATATGCTTCATGATGCTCTCTTTATGTTTCAATTCTTATCTTTTATGCGAACATCATTGAAATCATCATGCCTAGCTAAAAGGCATTAAAGAAAAGCGCTTGTTGGGAGACAACCTAACACTTTTACCTACTGTTTTTGTGTGTTCACATGATTAGGCTACTGTAGTAATCATGTTTTATTGCTTTTGTTACAATAAAGTGCCAAGTAAGACCTTTGAGATGGCTTACGGTGATAGTTGATTTGATCTTGCTGAAAAACAGAAACTTTTGCGCTCAGGAAAACATTTCTCATTAAAAAAAGCGTGATAAAATGCTAATTCTTTTTGCAGAAGACTAATAGACAAATTTCCCAGGTTTTCCTAATTTTTCAGAATTTTTGGAGTAGCGGAAGTATGGTTGGAGTACAGATTACTACAGACTGTTCTGTTTTTGACAGATTCTGTTTTCAATGCATAGTATCGTAGAAAACACCGGTTGAAATAATTGAGGAAAGAATGCAAAGGCTTCGCATGAGTAGGATGGATACTCGATTACGGTCTTCGGCTCTGAGAAGAAAAAGGGTGGGCGGGTGGGAAAAAAGAAAGACAACTCCGGACGTGGAAATAACGTCGGTTGACATGGAAATAACGTCGGTTGAGAAAGAACTGAGGGCTGGTGTTGAAAAAGACAACGAGAATTGAATGACTCAAAGAGAAGTGCGCCGGATGAAAAGAGACATCGCAACGAACGAAAACTAACTACGTGATCCTAAAAAACTGAAGGGGAAGAGGAGTAGTTCAAAACACCTACGTCAAGATTTCTCACTAGAGCGACGAAGGGACTGAGGAGTAAAAGAATTCCTACGCTCCAATATAACTAGACTCCGAAAAAGTTTTTCTTCTAGACTCGACAACGGCCAACTACGGACAATCAGGGGGGCTGCTATGGTCGGTCGAGGCTCTGATACCAACTTGTCACGCCCAATATGTAACTCTATTTTAACAGAACTCGAAGGTCCCACCAAGGATAGAAGCACATATTGGAAACGCTTTTGCAAGATGGATATCATTACATCGTACCATTACATAATAGTCGGGGATACATACAAAGGCATACAAATGCCACATGAATACATCAAAGCATCATACATGAGGACAACATCTAACTACGGATGAATCTCAAACATAAACTCAAACAACATCCACCCTGCTAATCCAGGCTGCCGACCAGGAACCTAACCCAAGATCGACGACGAAGAAAAAGAACTCCAAGACAAGTAAACATCGCTCTCACATCATGATCATCGCATAACCTACACATGCAACTGTTTTGTAGTAATCTGTGAGCCACGAGGACTCAGCAATCCCACTACCATGGGTATCAAGACTAGCAAAGCTTAATGGGTAGGAAAGGGTAAGTGGTAAGGCTGCAGCAAGCGAATACAAGGGTAAGATGAGAAACTACGCAAACCGTCACAAACTTGTAATGGTCAAGAAGTGATCCTGAACTACTTACGTTCAAACATAACACAACCGTGTTTTCCTCTCGGACTTCCCCAAAAAGAGACAATCACGATTAGGCACACGGTTGGTGTATTTTAATTGAGTTTACTTCAAGTTCGCTACAACCGGATGTTAACAAATTCACATCTGCCACATAACCGCGGGCACGGCTCTCGAAAGTTTAAACCCTGCAGGTCACCCTGTGCAAAACCAAACCAAAAACCAAAAACCGAACCGAAAAAACCAAACCAAACCAAAATTCCGGTTTTTTCTGGTTTTGGTTATGGTTTTAGTTTGCAAAATAAGAAACCATATTGCATTCGGTTTTTTCGGTTTAAAACCGAAAAAATCGGTTAAACTGAACAAAACCGAAAGGCCCAGTAGATTTCATAGAATCAGTCAATCATAGCTCACAAAGACAGCCCATCACCATCGTCATGCCCAACATGTAGCACCCCTGTGCCCCAGCCTAACCTCACGCACGCTTGCTTCAACCCTAGCATTAGCAATTCCCCACACGCAGAAAGCAAGAGAGAGCAGGATGGCGGCGCGCCTAGCTAGGTCACACTCCGCCGTCCGGCGCATCCATCCGCCTCCTCCATCCTCCGTCCTCCGTCCTCCATCGCGCACACCGGCATCGGCATCCTCCGCCTTCCGTCATCCGTCGCGCGCATCAGCCTCGCCGTCCTCCGCCCTCTGTCGTACATCGCACGCACCGGCATCACCGACTTCTGCCCTCCGTCCTCCGCGTTGCTGACCTCCGCCCTCCGTCACGCGCACCGGCACACGCCTCCACGGAGCAGGACACGAGCCACCAGATGGTAAGTCACTTTCTTTTTTCATCTTGATTTGCTCTGCTAGAAGAGTTGTTCAGTAGCGAACACACACATAGTTACTGAACATGGATGGATGCATGGTTTCACTAGTTTGTTATTGAACATGGGTGTTTCCTATAATCCTATTTAGTTTTCCAGCAACTTTTTTAGCATTGGTTCTGCTGATGGTCACCGACATCGAATGAAAACTACCTGACTTATTTTTTCAGGTGTCCGAGAGTGTTAGAGTTAACCTTGGCGCTGGTTCTGCTGCTGATCAACCTCTCTCAATAGATCCTGATGTTACCCCTGGCAGTGTGGGGGGGAGTCGGAAGAGGTCAAAGGCATGGATGCACTTCACAGTTCAGAAAGAAGATCCTGATCATGCTAATTGCAACTACTGTGATGTTGTACTGGGTTGCAAATCCGCATCGGCAGGTACAACTTCTTTAGTCAACCATTTGAAGATTTGCAAAAAGAATGCTGCCCACATATGTAGCACTCAGTAAGAGCTTACCTACCAAGTTAGCGAAGATGGTAATTCGGTGGTTTCTTGGCAATACATTGAGAAAGAAGTTAGAGAAGCATTTGCTCGCATGATAGTGATAGATGAGATTCCATTCATATTTGCAGAGAAAGAAGGTTTTAGGTTGTTTGTGGCTAAAGCTTGCCCAAGGTTCACTATACCATCTAGGACAACTATGTATAGAGATATCATTGCTCTTTATGAAGCTGAGAAAGCTATGCTTAGAAAATATTTCATTGAATCACGTCAAACTGTTTGCCTCACCACTGATACATGGACATCAAAAAGACAACAAAGCTACATGGTCCTTACTACACATTTCATTGATTCTTGTTGGAATCTTAGAAAAAAAATTATTAACTTTGTCTTGGTAGATGGACACAAAGGGGATGACATTGGGAAATCATTAGAAATATTACTTATTGAGTGGGGCATTGAGCGAGTGTGCACTATTACTGTTGATAATGCAAGTTCTAATGACACTTGCTTAGCCTACATGAAGAGGTCTTTGACTAATAGGGGCTGTACACATGCAAAAAGTCAGTATCTTCACATGAGGTGTGTGGCACATATTGTTAATCTAGTGGTCCAAGATGGGCAAAAGATAATGTGCCATCCAATAAACAGAATTGAAGTGCTATCAAGTTTGTGAGAGCCTCCCCAACTAGATTGGATTTATTTAAAAAGTGTGTGCAGCTTAGCAAGGTAGCGAGTAAAGGTTTGATTAATATTGATGTGGCTACTAGATGGAACTCCACATTTATAATGCTAGAGACTGCTGAGAAATTTGAGAGGGCATTTGAGCAATATGCACTTCAGATCCCAACTACAAGACTGAGTTAGAAAAACTGGTCCGTAACCTAAGCCTGATACTCCTGATCAGCGGGGTCCTCCAACTCAAAGTGATTGGGTGTATGTTCGTGAGTTCAAACAATTCCTCCAACACTTCTATATCCTCACTAATAAGGTTTTTGGCACTAAGTACGTTACAGCCAACACCTTCTTGGAAGATATTGCTGATGTACATTTTATGTTGGGTGAATGGAGTGATCATGTGATTTTTGGTGATGATGAAATATTTAAATGCATGGCTACCAAGATGAAAACCAAGTATGAGAAGTACTGTGATGATCCTGAAAAGATGAACAAGTATATATTCATTGGTGCCATCCTTGATCCAAGGTATATGGTTGATTGGTTGTTGTTCATTTTTCAAATATATATATAGTTGTTGTTCTTAATGCCCTTCTAACTTGTCTTGTCTTGTCTTAATTCCTTATGCAAGGACCAAGGAATCTCATTTCTTTAAAGACATGATTGAAAACACCTATGGCAGTATAATAGGTAATAGAATCTTGACATCTTCCCACAATGAATTTGTCTCTCTTTTTGGAGAATATATAGAATTATATGGAACCAACACTCCTAGCCGTCCTAGGGAATTAGCATCACAAGCTCGTCCTAGTGCAAATGCTTCTGAAAATTCTCTAGTGAGGTCACGATACAACCAGAAAAGAATGAGAGTTTGCGGAGAGGGCAGCACTAGCACAAATACCAGAACTGAATTAGACAAGTACCTAGCTGAGGACACAGAAGAGTTCACTACAAAAAAAGACACATCTGTGACATTTTGGGCCGAACGAAATTTTTTTCTGTCATACATATGACACTTCTATGACGAAAATTGTGACAAAACCCGGTATAATCATAGATGTGGTGGGCTCCTACTTCTATGACAAAAAATCATGACAGAAAATGGGCTTTTTTTCGTCACAGGCGGGCCAGAGACGCAGCTGCATGACATTCTTTGGGCCGTCCATGATGGAAAAAACCGTGGTAGAAGCGAGGGGGAGGAAAATTTCGGGGAGTTGCCGGTTACGGTGGGAGGTCGGGGGACGAGCGATGCGCATTTCTCTCGTACAAGTACGCGCGTGTGTGCGAGGCGTTGGCTCTAACTGAACCCGAGCGAGGCATTGGGCTCTAACTAAACCCGAGCGATTGCACTGCAGGCTATGCGTTACTGAACCCAAGCGATCGATCGATGGCTGTTAATTGAACCCGATGGAGCGATTCCTTCGCTGTTGTTGCTAACACAAGCCGGTCGATTGGATGAATAGTGAGCATTGGGGGGGTGTTGGATGGACAGTGAGCGGTGGCGTTGCCTCTGGATGAACAGGACCCCGTGGTGTAGAGGGCTGGATGAACAGTAGATGGTGGAGGGGTGGCCGTGGAGGGGTGGTTGAACAGGACCCCGTGGTGTGGAGGGCTGGATGAGCAGTGAAGCGGTGGAGGGGTGCCTGTGGAGGGTGGTTGAGCGATGGCCGGTGGAGTAAGCGCCGGTGGAGGCTGGATGAGCGAGGAGCCCGTGGAGGCTAGAGGAGGTCGACGGTAGCCCGTGGAGGCTGGAGGAGGTCGACGGTGGAGATGAACAGTATCCGTGGAGTCCTGCTTGGCGGTACGCCACACCTGGCCCCGATGAACAGGACCCTGTTTCGACCGTAGGAGGTCCGTTTAAATGCTTTTGCGGTACGCCACACCCTCCCGATCAACAGACCCCTGCTTCGACCGTAGGAGGTCTGCTTCCTCCGCTTTTGCGATGCGCCACACCCCTCCCGATCAACAGGACCCCCGTTTCGACCGTAGGAGGTCTGTTTCCTCCGTTTTGCGGTACGCCACACCCCTCCCGATCAACAGGACCCCGTTCCGAACGTAGGAGGTCCATTTCCTCCATTGTGCGGTACGCCAAGCCTCATTTCCATCGCCTATTCCGTCCAAGCCCCCCCGATGAACACGACCACGCATTCCGTTCTGACCCAGCCGGTTGGCTCCCCATGAACACGACGACGATGTTGTTTCTCCGTTCCGACCCAGCCATGTACGTATGCACGAGTAGGCGTTCGAGACCCTGCCCGTATGTACGTACATGTACATGCACCCTCGCTGTTGTACGTACATGTACATGCTACGTGCGCGCCTCTACATCGACACGTGCGCGCCTCTACATCGACCAGTATGTACATACACGCTCGTGACCAGAATGACAATGCTATGTACGCTTCGACCAGGTGGGTCCCGACTGTCAGGCACTTCCTTGCCTGCGAAGATGTAGCTGGTGGGTCCCAGACATCAGGGGGGCGAATCGTTTTGTGTTTTTTTGCCCGGACGCACTTCCTTGCATGCGAAGATGTAGTTGGTGGGTCCCAGCAGTCAGGGGGCGAATCGTTTTGTTTTTTTTGCCCGGACGCACTTCCTTGCGTGCGAAAGTGTAGCTGGTGGTTCCCAGCAGTCATGGGGGAAACACTTTTTTTGCGAAATATGGTGGCCCGTCCGGTGGGTCTCCGTTGTCAGGTGGAGGAATAATTATTTTGCGCATAATAAGGAGGCACTTCCTTGCTGCGGCCGTGGACCCAGCTGTCAGCCTCTCCATGTACAGTCCACATCCGATGGAAGCCGTTCCTTGACCACGTTAACCACGCCGCGCCGAGAGCACCAGGGCGGTGGACGACCGCGAGGCCTAGGAAGGGGACGACGCGGAGCCGGGGAAGACGCGGCAGTGGATGCCCACGCGTAGAGGAGTACGAGGGTTCACTGGTTCGCTGCGGTGTGAGGCTCCGTCGCCGCAGGGCCTGGCTAGCGGTGGGAGTAGTAGGGGGCGATGAGGCCTCAACGGCAGCACAGCCGGCCACTGGAGGCAGGAGCAGGCGGTTTCCCCGGCGTTGGTTTGGGCGGCTGGTGCATGAAGAGCAGCGATTGAAGAAGCAGCAGGACCGTTCGCTTCAAATCCAACGGTTACTGCTGCTAGAATCGTTTGTTGACTAAGTTGACAAGCCTGCGTCTGGCGTCAACGTAGTAGGCCCACTGTGTCAGCCTCCCAACCGTGCGCCCAGATGTCAGTGGGAGGAATCATTTTTTCGCGTAATAAGGAGGCAGTTGATTGCGTGCGGCCAAGCCAGCGGAGGGAGTAGGGTGGCCCGGGGAAGCCAGCGCGGTATCACAGCGGGCCACAAGAGGAGGGAGCAGGCAGTCCCCGGGCGCTTAGTTTAGGCGGCCGGAGCAGGAAGATCAGAGATTGAAGAAGACGTCGGCCGTTGGATGGACATCCAACGATCCTTTCTTGCTAGAATCGTGTGTTCACTGACAAAGCCTTGCGTAAACAAGTCAGCCTCGAAATCTGTGGCGTGTACAGCCCATTTGCTATTATTTTTATAATTTTTACTCATTTTCTAATTCATATGGAATTTATTGCAGCCCGTTTTCCATTTTTAGAATTGCCGGCAATTTTCTGGTCAGTACAAGGGTCAAAAAATTAACTAAATATGTGGTATATTTTGAAAATTCGCAAATTTTCGCTGGGCACGAAACATTCTTAATCCAAAAATTAATAGCCATACTAAAATAAATTTAAAAATAAATTAGTACTATGTCATGTTAAATCCAATGAAATACGTATAAGATATCAGTGAAGAACAAAATTCAAAAAAAAACTAATATCCCATTTGCTATAAATTTTTTGGAATTTTCAACCCCTTTTGATATTACTTTTAACAGACATTGACCATACTCTTTAGCCAGGATGGAATGCATCCCTCCTTGTCCTGAAAGATTTGCAGCCCAGTAATTCGAAGAAAACAAATAGGCCTAGGTTGGGTATTCTTCAAAAAGAAATACTAGGCTACCTATTTTCCCAAAGAACTGGTGCATGAGCATTTAGCTTTATTTATTTATTTACTTATTTATGTTTAGGGGACCATGAGCATGTACCTGGGCCGGATTCATGTGAGAGCCTCCCTTCTAGTTAATTATGGGCTTTTGTACTGGGCCTTCATCAGTGGGCTGCATGTTATCAACAAGTGGAAAATGTGTTCCGTACGAAAAATAGTATGAGCTACGTGCAGATGCACGGGCACTAAAGGATCGAACCGTGCAACGACTTCCAAAATAACACATTTATTCAACCAATGCATTTAAATATACTACTGATTGTACATTGAAAACAGCAGCAGCAGCAACCAGGGCTGGGGGTGCAACAGAAGCAGTAAGCAGGCCAGAAGAGTGAAGACACAGCTCTCTCTTCCAAACCAAACATCAGCCATCATTACAAAAGGGCTACCAAAAAAGAACAAGTGTATGCATCAAACTAAATAAAGATCCTACTACACCAAGTGTACGCATCTAACTAACTGGCTCAGTTAGACATTACTATTTATTAAGCTGTGGAGATTGGCTGACGGCTTGAACCAGATGGGTGCCTGACGGGGGAAACTCCAGCCAGCAGGTCGAAGTCTGATACTTGCGACCCTCTCTCCTACTTTGGGCTGCAGAGCGTGGCGGCACATATTAGGGTATGGTGCATGCAGAGACGCATGGTACGCTGTGTACACACAGTTTTGCCTGATGAACGAAACCGCGCTGCCATCATGATCCTTGCCGTCGGTTATCTCCTGGTTAATCGGATAATTCAGTCTGACAAACAGAGAGCGTTAACCAAGGCTACTTACCAGCCTCCAGTCAAAAATTCCTGAAGGCCGAGAGAAGCTGGGATCCTGCTCAAAGACCTGGCAGTGACTGTGATTGTACTCCGCGAAACAACACGTCCGTTACGTGCGAACGATCATCAATCTTTCGCCGTCGTCTGATCGAGCCAGGAACCACCTTCAACTGCCATGCCACTTTTCTTTGAAAGGTTCTGGGATTAGGAAGGGTAGGGACACCAGGCGGCCTACAACATCATATCAAGTTGGAGTCAAATAAAAAAGGGCTCTTGATTTATTCAATCTTAAGAACAACATGTTATGAGCATGAATATATTTTCAGTAAATGTTGACAGTAATATAAGAAAGCCATCATGATATCATAGAAAAGTAACATATTGCTATAACAGCCGTTTGTAGCGATGACTGGAGTAGGCCAGCAATACGTCCAGCCATAGATGGAGTCAACAGCGTAAATGAAGCCCTTGTGTTCAATGGCATCAGAGAACCATGGAGGATGTATGATCCTACGATGGACGTGCAGATCTATCCACTTACCACAGTGACCTGTCAGATAGGCGAGACCGCGGTTGAAGAACGCAATTAGCCTGAAATCTTTATAATTCACAGATCTTGTGGGCACTTGGCAGATTACAACCTTGAGCAAATCAAACTTGGTATCATGTTGGCTACTGTAAGATTCCGAGTATTCTGGGCCGCGGTGCCAAAGCAATGCTGTGTTAATCGAAGGAAGGGGGTCAATCACCGGGTGTAGACCTCCACAAGCATCCAGCCGCCGCGACCGTCGATGAGAACCATCCAAGGCATGTTCATGCTGACCCAGTACATACCGTTAATGTAGCTAAGGCTGACGGGGATCGGATCGCAGTGAAGGGGGTTGATGCTCGCCACCCTATGATCGTTATGCTGCGTGACATGCAGTTTCTGAAGATCAGGCGGCATCAGCAAGCAAGGAGTTGGCTTAAAAAGCTCCGGCCTGAGGGCTTTGAGTAAACGGTACAGCCCCGACGAGCACGTGGCGAGCGACATGGTATTGAGATCATCCACACGCGAAACAATGATCTTGATTACCTCTGTGGGGAGCGAATTCCAGCCACTCTTTTGGCGGACGCTGCTCGGTTCTGCCATTGTTAGTGCTTGGGTTTCGAACGAGGGGGGAGGCGCCTTAGCGGGGATGGAAGCTTGGACGAGATTATGTGCGGACAAAGATGGAGAAGCGAATATGTGCTGCGGGAAGTGGACATGTGATGATGACTACAGCACGCCGCTTGACTTATGAGACACATACCAAAGAGCGTAGGGTCATATCGATGCCAGACAACTTGCTTGAGTGATCACAGTACTGGTACTCCCTACAGTACCTACTACAGTACTATGCCCTAGCTTGCTAGAGTAGAGTAGTAGAGTAGGACTCTGCTATACTACTAGCACTGGAGGAGTAGTATATTCTAATTTAAATAGTTACAAACTTCAATTCCCGATCGTGGAACGACTACGAACCGTGCTCAAAGACCGTGTCTACGTGGTGTTTGGACTTATATGCAAAAAAATAGCAAGATGCTCGTGCATTGCACGGCACACCATCATCACCAACTCAGTTTTTTCACTACTCCTACTCCTATAAAAGACTCAGTTGGTGATGATGGAGGCGAGGAGGCGTGTACAGCCGGGCGTGCAGCGGATGATGCAGCACTATTCGATTTGTTATTAAAAAAGTAGTAGAGATAGAGACATAGGGAGGAGCACGAGGTTGTGGGAGATAAGGATGAACGAGGCAAGGCCTTATCTGTAAATGTGGAGAGAGGTGCGGGTATCTTTTGTAAAATTTTCATAGTTGGCTTTCTATCCGTCAGATATAGATCGGACGGTCTATATTACAAGATGGCAGGCATACCATCATCACCAACTCGGTTTTCTATAAGAGTAGATATATATATAGATATAGATAGATAGAGACTAGGGAGTACTAGTAAGGACACCATCTACTGCTTCGTGTGCTACTCCTGCGCTCCATTCGGCGGCCGCAACGTCCCCTACAGCCACTCCCTCCTGCGCTCCATTCGGCGGGTGCTGTTGAAATCTGGGGAGCGCACTCTCGCGACTGCTGGCAGACATGACTTCACCGACGATGACTTCTTCCCTGACCTCGGCAACCTCGTCCTCAACGACATGGGCGACGACCTCAACGCCAATGGTGCTGCTCCCGTTGCATCGTATGTGTTTCTGTCCTTCCTGTTCAAAATCATGGTAGAATTCATGTTTCTACTCTGTGTCCTACTACTATGCTAGTCCACATGATCAGTTTCATCTCTGTTATAGCCGTCATGATTTATTTTGTGCTTATTCGGATTAAATCTCATAGTAACTTGCTCACATATTCAACTGGCGCAACGTCCCCTATAGCCACTCCCGTTTCATGGACGGCCTGGTGGATGCCTCCAAGGAGCCATTCGTCCACTGCTATGAGTGCCCGATGCCGTTTTGTGGCTAGCCGGCGGACATGGTGCATCACCTCATGGATGCGTGCAGCGGTCACTGCTGGCCCTTGGCGGAGAACATCAAGTACGACACATGCTACCGGTTCACTATGCCGGAGTCCCTGGAGGATCACCGCCGCCTGCTAGTCTCGGAGGAGGACGGCAGCGTCTTCCTCGTTATCATGGGCACCGGCGAGGCCCGCGCAGGCCGCCGCCACGTCTTTGTAGCGTGCGTCAGGGGCGTCGCTGCTGACGCTGACACTGACACGAGGCAGATGTACGGGTGCGAGGTCAATGTTACTACCCCTCCAGGTCACATGGGCGGCGAAACCGGCCTCATCGGACAGACTTGGAATCTGAGGCTGGGACTATCCCGCCAATGTGGACTTGGAAAACCCATGGCATCCGTTCTATCCTTTACCCGCCGACTCGATGCACGGGGACTCCAAGGAGGTTCACCTGGACATACGCATTATCAAGTGCACTTAGAAAATATGTAGTGTGTGTGGGCGCTTATGGCCCGTGTCTTTGCCACTTTTGATTCTCGTAAGCTTGTCGTTAAACTTGAGTGGCTTTCACGCAACCCTTCCTTTGAACTGCTCCTCTCAGTGAGCTGATGTAAGACACTTTGGGTCTCATTTGATAATGGAACCAGGGAGGAGCCTCTCTGTTCTTCTAAAAAATACGCATTATCAAGTTAAATGTTGATCATTAGTCTTCGCTCAATGTAATCCGCTGTCTAAGCATGTGGAGACTTCCATGCAGGATCTTGCTCTATTGGAGTATCACGCATGAATAAAAGTGTATCCGTTTATGGTTTAGTCTAGAATCTTCCATGTATGAATTTTTACTACAGTACTGGTGAAAGACTTACGATGAACCATTTCTTACATCTCATCTGCCCCCTTCCAAGTCATCCTGATTTAATCCCTCTGTCTAGGTGTATAAGGGCATGGTTAATATTACTTAATAGTATAGCCAACTGTTGACTATAAGAAAGTGCCATGTCATATGTAGCCAACATGTATAACAATCGATACTCAAAAACTAATTCTTAAAGATCATTTCTTGCAAAGCACAATAAGTGTTATTTCTTCACAAGTTTTGGATGCAGGTTGAACAGTTGAACGCTTTTGTTTGCAAAAATACCTTTTTATCTATTTCACCCGGATGTTTGTGAGCTCTAGAGATGAGATAATATCCAAAGAAACCTATCGATACCCGTTACACATGAGATGACCCCCACATCCTTTGTCAAAATAAACAACTCCTCGATCAATGCATTTCACTCTTGGGTGCAACGCACGGGCACCTTACTACTATAGATTATTGCGACCAAAAATTGAACTAACATTATATATAGTACGATAAATACTGATGCATGTCACCTAAAATTACATCATTCAAAACTATGTTCAAATACGAATCCAACGATATAGTTTTTGTTGACATGCACTAACATTTTATCAGTTAAATCTTCAGTCAAATTCAATGGGGGACTAGTAAACCACGACCGATGTAGTACAAGTGTAGAGGGCGGTGCTGCACGGGAGTCTCACCTCTCACTCATGGCGCGGCAGTAAAGCCGTCATATCACAAAACCCAACCACTCCCAGTAATAAGTGGCCTGGTAAAATAAACGGACAAGCAACCATCACATCCCTCCGTCTTTTTGCATTTCATCTCTCTGCATTTACTTTCTCCGGTTCATCTCCCACACTCGATCCCTAGCTACTACTCCTAGGGCCAGTTCTTTTGGCGGCTTCCCCAGCTTTTCCCACAAGACTAGTCAAAGTGGAGAGTAACAATAAGGAGCCTCACTCATTTATTTGGGCTTCTAAACTACTACTCCGTCCTGATTTATTCCTCACCATTGTAATTTGTGCTAAATTTTGACCAAAGATTTAACTGATAAAATGTTACTCAAAACACTTAGGCGCGGTGCATCTAGGTGTGTAAGTCATCTTACGAAAACCAAATAATCCCAAAACACTTAGGCGCGGTGCATTAACTTCTACCTCGTTTCTTGTTTCTTGACATATCAACCAATAAGAGATAAAGAGTATGCATGCTTTTAATGACTTGAGATATCAAACACGACATGCAAGTGGTTAGTTCATTGCATGCAATACTATTAATTAGAAAATAAACATTAACGCTTTCGCTTTTCTCCTCCTCCTTGGTCAAGGTGCACAGCCTAAGATGACTTACTCACCTAGACGGATGGAGTAGTGCATGTGACATGCACTAACATTTCATTAGTTAAATTTATGATCAAAATTTGACACATATTACAATGGGGACCAATAAACCAGGACGGAGGTACTAGTTATGGGATTACTAATCTAGAAGCCTAAAAGAACTGGCCCTGGTACTCCTACTAGTAGTAGTACTCACGTTGGAATCGTTTCACAAGCTTGACTAGTGCTGTTTTTCTACTTTTACAAAAACCGCATCGTAATGTTTAAACGTGCATAAGTAATAGTAGTACTACCTCCGTCTAGGTGTACAAATCTTCCCTCCTTCTTGGTCACCGTGCACAACCAAAGATGACTTATTGACCTGGACGGAGGGAGTAGAAAAGTCCGCAAGCATATATCGAGAGAGACGTGTAGTCCGATAGTCTATAATAAAGTTTGTGCTATATGCACATACTTGCAAAATGCGTAATAATACACAACGTTTCCAAACTTTCCCTTTTACATACTTAATTAAGGACGCTAAAAATTCCTGCAAGTTCGGGATTTATCATTTGCGTCCCAAATCTAATGAGATCACCTTACGAAACAAAAATTATACTCCTCCTAAAAGCCACGGCGCTCGCAGGAGCGCTTGCGGCGCGCCACGAAGTGCCCCAGTGCGCCGTTTCAACAATGACACAACGCCTCTTCCTCAGCCTCGCAACTCGCGAGGTGCTGATTGGCGGCTTGCCGTGGCGAGCGCGATCTCACCAAAGGTGTGGTGATCCGGCGCCAACAGTACTCGCCCTGGCTGGAAGCGTGCACCCGGTCCACGCATCGCCAAGCGTAGATGAGGCGCTTGGGCCCGATCGCAGTCGTGGCGTCCGCACGGGCGTCCTCCGCCACCCTCACGGCCCTCGCACGAGCCTTCTGCCAAAGAACCAATTGCTTGACTCTCTCGGACACGACATAGATCTCCCAGAAAGCTTGTTGCGCGGTGCGCTTCTCTTCGTAGCTAGGCCTTCTTCTCCGCCTCTATTTTGGCGCGCTCTGCTGGAGGCAAAGCCTCCCACAAGGCGACATATTTCTTGCCAAAGCTCCTCAAGGCCGGGGGGCTCGGCGGGCGGCGCGGCGTTCTCCTCGTAGAGGGGAGCCGACGCGTCCTCCGACGCGCGTGCTGGGGAGATTGGGAACACCAACGCATCCACCTCGACACGTCGCCGCGAGGAGCGGAACGCCGACGCGTCCTCCTCGACTAGTCGCGGCGAGGAACGGAACGACGACGCGTCGCATCGCGGCGAGGAGCGGAACACCGACGCGTCCTTCTCGACTAGTGGCGGCGAGGAACGGAAACAGCGACGCGTCGCGTAGTGGCGAGGAGCGGAACGCCGACGCGTCCTCCTCGACTAGTGGTGGCGAGGAACGGAACGGCGACGCGTGACCGTCCGGGCGGTGCAGCGAGGGGCTCCTAGGGCTTGGGAGGGGCGATGCCATGGTGGTCGGCGTGAGAGGGAGGGGAGGAGATAGCGATGAACGTGAACGTGAGGGGAGGAGAGATAGCGATTTCGTGGGAGGCGTTGTATTTATAGCGAGCAATGGCACGCCCACGTAAGATATGGATCGAGCTGCATCGACTTAATCGCAGGTCCAGCTATGCCATCGACATGTGGGCCAAGACACCGCCGGGCCCGTATGTCGCTGACCCAAAGGTAACCGGTTAAGTAAAAGCTACGCGGGCATATTTGTTGGAGTAAATTCCGGGGGAGCGAAGGGGTGAAAATATTGCTGGTCACAACGGATTGGACGAGCGTGGGGGGAGGAGGGTCATGCATGCAGAATTTTTCACACGGGGTGGAGTGGTAGAACCGCTGGAGGGAGAAGGAGAGTTCGGCAGGCATATTGTTTCCACAAATGGAGAGGAAAAGATTTGGAGACGAACGGACTTCCTGCAGGTATGGGGAACGGTGCATAATAAGTCATCTTGCATGCCGGGCTAGGTATAGTCTCAAGTCATTAAAAACATACACGCCCCACACATATTTCAAGGTGCACTAAATTATTGCATGCGATGATTAAGGCTGGCCATAATGGTGGTATCTTAGCTGGTATCATGCACAAACGGGAATAGCAAACATGCTGATGTGGCAAAGAATCAAAGAAGAGAGGGGGGTTAGAGTAACTAGTGTTCATGCATGCATTGGTAAACACATTCTTTTGTGAAGAACGACAGCATTAGTTGAGTACTTTTGCAGACTTCAAAAACTATTCCACCGCCTCTACTATCTTGCTAAGAGTAGGTGAAATTTGTGAGTCGAGCCCTTTAAACTAGAAGGGAGGTAGTGGTACTCTAATAACTAGGTGTGTAAGTAATCTTATGAAAACCAAATAATCCCAAAACACGTAGGCGCGGTGCATTAACTTCTACCTCGTTTCTTGTTTCTTGACATATCAACCAATAAGAGATGAGGGTGTGCATGCTTTTAATGACCCGAGACTATCAAACATGACATGCAGTGGTTAGTTCATTGCATGCAATACTATTTAAGTAGCAAATAAACATTAATGTCTCTCGTTTTCCCCTCCTCCTTGGTCACGGTGCAAAGCCTAAGATGACTTACTCACCTAGACGGAGGGAGTATCAACATTCACAATGTCAAATCAATATTTTTACACTCATTATAAAACGTAGTTCTTATACTCATTATAATCAGTATTGTAGATATTGATATTTTTAGTATAAATTTGGTCGTGGGATTTCATTGATGCCTGTTAAAGCATGGAGGAACCGGAGCTTACGGCTTGCATTGCCGGTCTCTACATAGGTATTTCTCTTCATAATCCTGTAATTTTAGAGACTGATTGCGCTTTTGTGGTAGCGTCTCTTGCATCGGGGGATTATGACAGTCTGCTATGCGTGACCTCAAGATGAAAGCGTTGAGCATCTCGAAGTTGATCAACAATCTTCAATTGTCAAAGATTAGCCGTTCGGCGAATAAGGTGGCACACTTAATCGCTAAGTATAGCTTTGACAATAGATTAGATGGTATTCTTGTAAATAATGTACCGCCCTGTGTGGTGAATATTGTATCGAATAAGTGTCTTTGGTGTGGCTGGTTAATTAATATAAGGTGGTGTTCAAAAAAAGTATATATTTGGTCAAACACTTTGCAAACGGTTGACAGGAGTAAAAAGGACCAGAGGGAGTATCATGCATGCGGAGTAGGCAAAAAAATTTCTCATTTATAGCCGGTCGAAGTCTCAAAGGGCGCGACCGCGCGAGGGAGGCGAAGGTCGTGGGAGGCGTGACGGTTGACAGAATTAAGTGAAGTTACATCCACGCGCCGACATGGCGTGTTGAACAGGCAGAAGCTATACCGTCAGGCCTACGATATGGGTCTAGTAGACATGACATCTAGTGGGTCCCGCATAGTTCTCGATAACTCTTTGGGGGCTTGACGTCGTTTATCCACCGGGCAAGCCAGCAACCCCACGCTGTTCGCACGCCCTACTCGTCCCCGTCTTCTACCTCACAACAATTCGCTCCCAGTCGTCCCGTCCTTTCACATTAGTTCGCTCCCAGTTTTTGCGGGGTACAACGGTTCAACTTTTCCTAACCCTCCTTCAAAATCCATGGCCTCTCAAATCTCCATGGTCGTCACCGAGTACCAGGTTAGAGCCATCACCGGCGATCAGTTCATCGTCATCTACACACGTGGATCCGCGACGGTGGAAGCATGGCTTGCTCGCTTCCTACGCATGTTCAACAGTTCAACGGATGAGTGGGTCGCTGGGCTAGATGTTGAGTACACCACAGTCCTGGGACCAGAGAAGGATCTAAAGGACGAAGAGAGGAAGAAGCTTGCCGTGATCCAGGTTTGCGTACATAACGTTTGCTTGGTCTACCACATATGCCATGCCGACGTTGAGTGCCAGGATTTTAAGAACTTCCTCAGGGACAAAAGAGTGAAATTACATCAGAGGCTTTAAGAACGACAGAGATGTCCTGCGTCGGATAGGTCTCGTTGTAGGCCAGCCCTTCGACCTCCGTATAGGCAAGCCTGGTGTCCTCCTCTCAACCTTCAATGCTGACCTGGCAGCAGCCATGATTGATCCTTCAGACGCTTAAACCGAAGAAACCTCATCACGAAGTTTCATCATGCATGTGAGTCGAAGACATTAGATGAAGATCACATCCTGACGCAGCAATGGATGCCTACCTTTGTTTAAATATCTACATGGGTTGGATGAAGAAGCGAGACCAAAGGTCCGGTTCAAGCAAAGAAGCGTCGGCGAAGAGGAAGAGGAAGAGGGACGAGGACGAAGTCGAGGACGTGGACTCGAACTCCGAGTAGGTGGCAGTGCCGTCGCTCATGCTGGTTCTACTGCAGTGTCAAGCGGACTAGTTGCTTAGCTTATTTTCAAGGGTGTGTTGTGCTGAGGCCCCAGCAGAACTATGTTTATGTTCTTTCTCATTATTTGAACTCTTTAGTACGTAGAGTAGTACTAGTACTATGTCTTACTACTGTTCTTCTTGCAGTTGGTACTACTGCTCGTATCTTCGTGTTCCTACTGTGTTTAATACGTTCGTACTAGTAGTATAATTTGGGTCAGTCGATTTGTGAAAGAAGTTCGACGGAGCGAAGGAAGAAGACGGCAGAAGAGGTGGAAGAAGCCCTTCTAGCCATCCATGTTGCAACAAACGGCTCGCATGAGTCGACTGACCCAAATTGCTCCTTCAGATTGCAGGATCCACGTGGCATTCAAGGTATCGAAGGTAGATTCGGCATCCGCACCCGGTTTGCGGGCTCGACGCGCGCGCGACCGGCTTCCGCCGCGACAGCCACCATGCACGCCTCCTCCGCACGGGCAGATACGACAATGACACGCTAGTTCCTCCTCGCCGGCGTGATGGAGCACGCGCTCGTCCTCCTCTTCGTACGTTGCATGCATAGATGCGGCTCTACCAGCTGCTCGCGTGCTTGGCAGCGCGGCGGCATGGCGAGGAGGGACTGCAGACGACGTGAGCGGGCGAGCCTTCGGCTTCATGGCACAGGGATGGCGGCGCCTCAGCGGTGATGGGCGAGAAATTGTTGGCCGGAGCAGGCGGGCACCGGCGTGCACAACGGCGGCGGCGGCATATTGATGAGTGCGCGTATGGGAGCTTACTTTAGTTTTATATAAGGTTGGTGAAACTTAAAAGAAAACCGTACTAGTACACGTAAACATTAGACTTAGGCAGCGCTTTTATTAATATATTTTTTAAGTTAGTACCACAGCCACGATACGGAATCATGTGCAATCGCGTGAACCACGGCCGCGCGGTCGATCGAACGGTGCGTCACCGTGTCGCGCTCGAAGGACATTCACCGAACCTTTTTGTGTGTGTGAAAACAATCCTCGAATATTACTCAAGTTTTTTTCCTGGGAAAGTTCTTGACGCTGCAATATTTCCATATATTTGAATTTAGCTCCAGTTTGTGTTTATTTGGATTTGGACGCTTTAGGTGCGCCTAGTTTTTTTAATACTTATTTTGTGTGTGTGACTGAGAGAGAACGTGTGTATGTGTCCATATGTGTGTTGTGGCGGAAGGGCAATGTGGAGACGGTGTGCGTGTGATACAGACATAGAGAGGTGTGAATGTGCAAATGATCATGCACGAGTGACACATAGACAGATGTTGATACGTTGTGTATACATGAGAGAACGGTCTTCTAGTTTACTTGTGTGTGTGTGAGAGAGAGAGAGAGAGTGGAGCATCCGTAACAAACAACCATCTCTCTTGATTCGTCCGTCCCTCACACGATCGCATGTAACACATGCATCAACGCGCACATTTTGACACCCTCACTCGACCCCTGCCCACCTCAAGGCCCGCACAATCTCTTCGTGAATACCCATTTCTCTCCTTAGGTTTGTTTTCGCTCAATATCTGACACACACACGCGCGCGCACGCACACACACACACACACACGCAGCACAACACACACGCACACTCCCCCAAGCACACAATTCACCCCCATCCAAGGTTATACGGCGACCACTCTCGCTTGTGCTTCTTTGCACCCCAACATGCACAACACCTCAATCTTCAAAGAGGGCATCGAGCAGATCAAAGACGGCGACCACACCGCGCTAGGAGAATGCGGGGTCATTTGGGAGCAGTGGTGATGTGACGACGGCCGACCGACTCCTCCCCCACCCTCTCTCTCTCTTGCACAAAATTACCAATCCCTCTCTCCCCCGCACAAAATTGTCAATCCCTCAATCCATGAGATCCTTCCCCTCTCGTCCATGTTTTTCCAGCTCTCTCATCAAACATGTTGTCTCTTCTCCTTCCACGTATACAGAATCCGGATGCACACGCATCTCACGTATATTACATGTCTCCATCTTTCTCACAGACCTAACTTCTTCCTCTCTCTCTCTCTCTCTCTCTCTCTCTCTCTCTCTCTCTCTCTCTCTCGTTAGGTTTGTCTCATGCTCTCTCATCCACATACATACAATCTTTCCCGCCCTATCTGCTCCATCTTCAAAAGCACTCTCTGCACGTTTCATTCACATAATGGGATATGTCAAAATGTTGCTTCTATAATGGCCGATGTAGAGTTTTGGTTGTTTTTGTTGCATCCTACAAAGTAATAACTATGAAATGCATTTAGATTCTCATTTGACTGGGATTATGTGAGTTTGAGCATGTTGTGAAGTACTATAGACCTTGTATACATCTTGGGATTCGACAATGATTGTAACTATTGAATTGTATAGACCATTACATTCGAAGTCAATAGCCTAATATATTTATTTCACAGTTTTACCAAATGATTAGTTCACTACAAACTAAGAAAACAAATGTATACTCCCTCCGTTTTTATTTAAGTCCGCGTATTAGCATTGGTCAAAGTCAAGTTTTGTAAACTCTCAGAAAGCTTATAACAAAAATATTAACATATGCAATAACAAATAAATACCATTAGATTCATTACTGAATGTACTTCCACATCATACATATTTGTTATGGTAAATGTTTATATTTTTATATAAACTTGGTCAAACTTTAGGAAGTTTGACTTCGGTCAAACCTAATATGCAGAGTTTACTACTACTACTCGCTAGTTGCTTAGCCGAATCACTCAACACACCAGACGGGGAGTCCAGTGTCACAAAATTTTGAGGTCGGCGGGAAAATCTCCCACGACCCTGATTCGAGCAGTGGGAAGTTACCATCATAGCCTTTGGAACAGGCCTACGGACGACGCTTGGTAGGGGGATTTTTTCGTAACTTCAGGTTCACCCTACCCAGCCAACCCCACCCCGGCACCCAGAGTAGTACACCTGAATACTCCCCATTTTCTATCCCCACCGCAAAATAGACTTCTCCACGGCACCGCAGCCTTCGTGCTCCTCCCCTTTACATCGGCGCTTTTCGTCCGGTAGCGCATCTGCCTCATCGACGACCTCGTCACGCCGCCGGAGCCGGTCCACCGTCGTCGTCGTAGACGGAGCCTCTTCCCCGGCATCGTCTTCCACGGTCTCGGATCTGCTTCCCAGAAGCCGACGCCAAGCGCAGAAGTACCACCGTCGTGGACAATGAACCGACTCCCTTTGCTGACCATGACTCACAGAGGCCGCCGCGACCATCGTTCTCCTCCTAGATTGGTAATGTGTGTATTGAATCACTTAGTAGTACATGTGCAGTTCCAATTTTGTTCATACCTACCCTTCAATTTTCCTGGGTGCTATTGTTCCCGTAAAAGTAATTGGTTATAGCCTCCATTGTCCAACAGAATATCACCGGTAATTGTGCGCCGCTTCGTATCGCTACCGTGCTTGGGTAGGTTTTACATCTACAACATGTAGTGTGGCAAATGATGGAATGGTTTTTAGAAGTAGCAAGATGCCCATGCGTTGCACGCATCAAGATGCATTTGTATGAGTAGTTTTTCTTGTGGGAGAAAAGGATGAACGAGGGAAGGCCTTATTTGCAAATCTGGAGAGGGGTATGGGTATCTTTCTCAAGAAAATTCCCATTTGTTTCCTTCCTATCATCGGATATAAATCGGACGACCTATATTGCAATAAAAAAAAGTACAGAGAAAAAAAGTAGAGAGTAAAGGAAGTAGAGATAAATATTAAATATTAAATATATAATAAATATAACCATAGAGAAGAGAGTAGAGATAGCAGAGACGTCGGGAAAGGATCGCGTGCGTGCGGGAAAAAGTGGTCGGGCGTGCGCTAGTTTTGGCTCGCGGCGTCCGACGTGCTTTATAAAATCCAACGCCCTCCCACCGCTTTGTGCCTTGACACCGCTCTGTGCCTCGCCACCGCTCTCTCCCCGCTCTTTTCGCCTCGCCGCCGCCGCGCCACCATGCCGCTGCAGCACCGAGAAACTTGGGGATACCGCGGCGTCCGCGCGCGCCCCTCCGGCGGCTTCTCCTCCGAGATCCGGTTCCGCGGGATGCGCCTCGGCCTCGGCAATCTCGAGGACAAGTAGTGTGTGTGCGATTGGTATCAGCTTAAAATGAGGCGATAGTGTGTGTGTGCACGGTCGAGAGGGTGTGTCTCAAGAAGGGAAGAAAAAGCTACATAGATACTTCTACGTCTCGAGCTTGCGTTGGTTTTCCTCGAAGAGGAGAGGATGATGCCGCACAGTAGCGTAAGTATTTCCCTCATTTTTTGAGAACCAAGGTATCAATCCAGTAGGAGGCCACGCGCAAGTCCCTCGTACCTGCATAAAACGATAGCTACTCGCAACCAACGCGATTAGGGGTTGTCAATCCCTTCACGGTCACTTACGAGATCTGATAGAGATAATATTTTTGGTATTTTTGGTATAAAGATGCAAAGTGAAAAGTAAAAGCAAAGCAAGTAAATAAAGTGATGGAGATTGATATGATGAGAATAGACCCGGGGGGCATAGGTGTTTCACTAGTGGCTTCTCTCAAGAGCATAAATATTCTACAGTGGGTGAACAAATTACTGTTGAGCAATTGACAGAATTGAGCATAGTTATGAGTATATCTAGGCAATGATCATGTATATAGGCATCACGTCCGTGACAAGTAGACCGAAACGATTCTGCATCTACTACTATTACTCCACTCATCGACCGCTATCCAGCATGCATCTGGAGTATTCAGTTAAATTCATGCAGTATGACAAAAACCCATCTTGTTATCCTCGATGGCAACAATACAATGCGTGCCTTGCAACCCCTTCTATCACTAGGTAAGGACACCGCAAGATTGAACCCAAAGCTAAGCACTTCTCCCATTGCAAGAACTACCAATCTAGTTGGCCAAACCAAACGGATAATTCGAAGAGACTTGCAAAGATAACTCAATCATACATAAAAGAATTCACAGAAGAATCAAATATTTTCCATAGATAAGTTGGATCATAAACCCACAATTCATCGGTCTCAACAAAAACACCACAAAAAGAAGATTACATCGAATAGATCTCCACGAGAGTGGGGGAGAACTTTGTATTGAGATCCAAAAAGAGACAAGAAGCCATCTAGCTACTAGCTATGGACCAAGGTCTGAAGTAAACTACTCACACTTCATCGGAGGGGCTATGGTGATGATGTAGAAGCCCTCCATGGTGGATGCCCCCTCGTGAGCTCCGGAACAGGCCCCGAGATGGGATCTCATGGATACAGGAAGTTGCGGCGGTGGAATTAGGTTTTTGGCTACGTCCCCGATCTGTTGGGGGTACGTAGGTATATATAGGAGGAAGGAGTACGTCGGTGAAGCGTCAGGGGGCCCACGAGGCAGGGGGGCACGCCCAGGGGGAGGGCGCGCCCCCCACCCTCGTGACCGCCTCTGGCACTCCTTGGAGTAGGGTCCAAGTCTCCTGGATCATGTTCGGTGAGAAGATCACGTTCCCGAAGGTTTCATTCCATTTGGACCCCGTTTGATATTTCGTTTCTTCGAAACACTGAAATAGGCAAAAAAACAGCAATTTTGGGTTGGGCCTGCGGTTAATAGGTTAGTCCCAAAAATAATATAAAAGTGGAAAATAAAGCCCATTATAGTCCAAAACAATAGATAAAGTAGCATGGAGCAATAAAAAATTATAGATACGTTGGAGACGTATCGACGCTTCCCAAGCTTAATTCCTGCTCGTCCTCGAGTAGGTAAATGATAAAAGAGAATTTTTGATGCGGAGTGATACTTCGGCATAATTTCAATGTAAATCTTCTTAATTGTGATATGAATATTCAGATCCGAAAGATTCAAGACAAAAGTTCATATTGGCATAAAAATAATAATACTTCAAGCATACTAATCAAAATAATTATGTCATCTCAAAATAACATTGCCAAAGAAAGTTCATCCCTACAAAATCATATAGTTAGGCTATGCTTCATTTTCGTCACACAAAGATGTTCCCAACTTCTATACCCTCGATGACAAGCCAAGCAATAGTTTCATACTTAAATAATCTCAAACTTTTTCAACCTTCACGCAATACATGAGCGTGAGCCATGGATATAACACTATGGGTGGAATAGAGTATGATGATGGGGATTGTGTGGAGAAGACAAAAAAGGAGAAAGTCTCACATTGACGAGGATAATCAACGGGCTATGGAGATGCCCATCAATTGATGTCAACATGAGGAGTAGGGATTGCCATGCAACGGATGCACTAGAGCTATGAATGCTCAACAAAAGAAACCTAGTGGGTGTGCATCCAACTTGCTTGCTCATGAAGACCTAGGGCATTTGAGGAAGCCCATCGTAGGAATATACAAGCCAAGTTCTATAATGAAAAATTCCCACTAGTATGAAAAAGACAACTTATGAGACTCACTACATGAAGAACAAGGTGCTACTTTGAAGCACAAAATATGAGACTCACTACATGAAGAACATGGTGCTACTTTGAAGCACAAGTGTGGAAAAAGAGATAGTAGCATTGCCCTTTTCTTTTCTTTTTTTTGGGCCTTTCTTTTTTTTGGCCTTTCTCTTTTTTTTTATTTGGGCAATGCTATTATAATGATGATCATCACACTTCTATTGATTACAACATAAAGATTACAACTCGAAACTAGAACGAGGTATGACTCTATATGAATGCCTCCCGTGATGTCTGGGATGGTGCAATGAATCAAGAGTGACATGTATGAAAATAATGCATGGTGGCTTTGCCACGAATACGATGTCAACTACATGATCATGCAATGGCAATATGATAAAAGTAATGTATGTCATAATAATGATGAATGGAACGGTGGAAAGTTGCATGGCAATATATCTCGGAATGGCTATGGAAATGCCATAATAGGTAGGTATGGTGGCTGTTTTGAGGAAGATATAGGGAGGTTTATGTGTGATAGATCGTATCATATCACGGGGTTTGGATGCACCAGCGAAGTTTGCGCCAACTCTCAATGTGAGAAAGGGCAATACACGGTACCGAAGAGGCTAGCAATGGCGGAAAGGTAAAAGTGTGTATAATCCATGGACTCAACATTAGTCAAAAGAACTCATATACTTATTGCAAAAATTTAGAAGTCATCAAAAATCAAGTACTATGCGCATGATCCTAGGGGTATAGATTGGTAGGAAAAGACCATCGCTCGTCCCCGACCACCACTCATAAGGATGCACAAGCCAGGTACACTTCATGTTTCAAATTTATTACATAACTTTAACCATATGTGCATGCTACGGGACTTACAAACTTCGACACAAGCATTTCTCAAATTCAAAACTACTCAACTAGCATGACTTTGATATTATCACCTCCATATCTCAAAACAATTATCAAGCATCAAACTTATCTTAGTATTCAACGCACTCAAAAGAAAGTTTCACATATCTTGAACACCAAGTATATTAACATTAAGCAAATTACCATGCTATTAATGACTCTCAAAATAATCTAAGTGAAGCATGAGAGATCAAGTTTCTTTAAAACAAATCCACCACCGTGCTCTAAAAGATCTAAGTGAAGCACTAGAGCAAAAATTATCAGATATAAGTGAAGCACTATGAGCAAACTATCAAGCTCAAAAGATATAAGTGAAGCACATAGAGTATTCTATCAAATTTCAATTCATATATGGCTCTCCCAAAAGGTGTGTAAAGCAAGGATGATTGTGGTAAACTAACAAGCAAAGACTCAAATAATACAAGACGCTCCAAGCAAAACACATATCATGTTGGTGAATAAAAATATAGCTCCAAGTAAATTACCGATGGAAGTGGATTTAAAGAGGGGATGCCTTCCGGCATCCCCAAGCTTTGACTTTTGGTGTCCTTGGATTATCTTGGGGTGCCATGGGCATCCCCAATCTTAGGCTCTTGCCACTCCTTGTTCCATAATCCATCAAAAGAATTCACCCAAAACTTGAAAACTTCACAACACAAAACTCAATAGAAATCTCGTGAGCTCCGTTAGAGAAAGAAAACAAAAGACTACTTTAAGGTACTGTAATGAACTCATTCTTTATTTGTATTGGTGTTAAACCTACTGTATTCCAACTTCTATATGGATTATAAACTATTTTACTAGCCATAGATTCATCAAAATAAGCAAACAACACACGCAAAACAGAATCTGTCAAAAACAGAACAGTCTGTAGTAATCTGTAACTAACGCAAACTTCTGGTACCCAAAAATTTCTACCAAAATTAGACGACCTGGAAAATTTGTTTATCGATCATCAGCAATTGGAATCAGTATTTTATCACGTTATGGTGATTTTTAACAATTCGGTCACTGAGCACAAAGATTCTGGAAATTACAGCAAGATCAAATAACTATCATCCAAGAAGATCCAATAGCTTCAACTTGGCACAAACACTAATTAAAAGATAAAACCACATCTAAACAGAGGCTAGATGAATTATTTATTCCTAAACAGAAGCAAAAACTGTCAGGACCCCGATCCTAAGTCACACCGATCTAGCATGTAACCCATCATATCACTTTGCGGCCTCACGCACGGTATTCCCACGGGTGTCGCCTTACCATGTCCCGGGACCGTTTGCGTCTTTTGGCTCACGTATATGATAGTGTCGCTAGCATCCATATGACAAAGAACCCGGGCCGACATGGCTAGTCGTGAACCCAAAGCGGCACTAACCTATGGGGACAGGCATACATGAATCACATCGAGCTGTAGCACTGGGCTAACAGGACTCCGGTATCCCGGGCTGTAGCAGGCTAGGCAGGACTCCGAATAACACCGCGTGACATTTCCCCGAGGGGACAGACATAGGAACGAAATGAAACACATGCCGGCCAGTCAAGTGTCCAAGCAGTAGTGTCGGGCTAGCAGGACTCGTGAACCGGGCTGTAGCGGACTACTATCGCCGTAATCACGAGACTACATTTCCCCATATGAGAGGCTGCCAAGGATAAACAACTAGTTTGTCGGATCCCACACATACCAAACATTTCAAACATACACACATTATGCTCAATATGCGTAGATACAACATGGCATCACAACATAACTCTCGACTCAAATATTATTCATTAGGCTCCAAGAGCGAGATATTACAAACATGGGTCTCATGACCCAACACTCGAGCATACAAGTCAAAGCACAAGCGGAAGCTAATCATGTCTCGAGTACGCATACAACTATAAATGAAAAAGGTGAGAAGCTCGACTATCTACCAGATCTGCCGAGGGCACAAGATCGTGGCTGAGGTAACAAGCTAAACGTCAAGTCCAAGCGGAACTACTAAGCGTAGACCGACGTCTCTCGCAAACACATAAAATAAGCAAACGTGAGTACAATTGTACTCAGCAAGACTTACATCAGAACTAACTACATATGCATCGGTATCAAAGGGGGGGTGGTGGAGTTTGACTGCAGCAAGCCAGCTTTGACCCGGTGGCTATCCTGAACTACGACTGCAAGTAACTCTTTTGAGGTGGCGCACACGAGTCCACATATTCACCATATCAATAAACCACTATGGACCCGCTCCCGTCTCCCTACGAGAACGCCATCCATAGCACTCACGCTTATCTTGCGCATTTTAGAGTATCCACTTTCACTTGTCTATGAAATGATATAGGCAACCCAGAAGTCCTTTTCCGTGGACACGGCTATTCGAATAGATCATATTAAACCCTGCAGGGGTGTACTTCTTCACACACGCTCTCACCACTTACCGCCGTTTACACGACATGTACTCGGCAACCTTCAAGCGGAAGCCCAACGTGGGTGTCGGCCACGGCCTACCTAAACACTCAAGTCCCTAGTCCAGGTTTATCGCCTATTCGGGTTCCATCCGCAGGGAGTCCGGCCGAGGTTTCCCATACAGCCCGAACGATGTGTGCGGGGTTCCCGAGATACCAAACGGGCACTTTCGGTACACCGGGCCACGGTGCCTACCGCAACACAACCCACCCCTAAGGTCAGCGTTATGCATGGCCCCAAAGATGCTACAAACACCGAAACTACTTGCAACTCTCGGACCGAGGACAAGGGTGGTCAAGAAGCCGAGAGGGTCCATTGGTTTCGGGCCCAATGCGTGGTAGTAATCAGATCATGGATCACAAACACAGAACTCAGTTCACGAGGACGGCTGCAATGAGACAACCCACCATGTACTCCTACATGGCCTCTCACCGCTACCTTTACCAAATCGTGTTCACACACTTAGCCCTCACACAATAGGACATGTTCATAACAATTCCAATTCATTCCCGATGAATCAGACCTGACTCAACTCTAAGCGATGGCAGTGCATGACAACAAGCATAAATGAGTAGGCACAACATGGCTCAAACAACTCCTACTCATGCTAGTGGGTTTCATCTAATTCGTGGAATGACAGTCATGCAAAGGATCAAGGGGTTCAGCTACCGCAGCAAGTAATACATGAGTCGTTGTTGTCCTAATGCAATAAAATAGAGCAGGAGCGAGAGAGTGGGATTATATCGGAATGAACAAGGGGGTTTTGCTTGCCTGGCACTTCTGAAGATAATATAGTTCTTCATCGGTGTCATCGAATTCATCGTCGGTACGTCGTCTACCGAGAGGGGACAATTACCGGCAAACAAGAGAGAACACAATCAATGCAATGCACATTCACATGAATGACATGTCATATTAAGGTACTGAATTCACCTAATGCAATAATAACCCAAGTTAGTTGAAGTGGAATTCAAACAAGGTTGAACTCCAACTCCAAATGCTATTTCATAATTTATCCTAATCATGATTCATCCTATTCAGTGAGGTTAACTTGTTCAAACATGCATGATCATGGCATAAACAGATTCTTCATATTTTTCTGATCATTTTCATATATAAATTATTTCCATCCGAAGTTACGGTTGAATTTCTATGATTTATTAAAGTTTAGGGCATTCTCTGAAATTTCCTGAATTAAAATAATTCCAAAAGGTTAATTGCGTCGAGGATGACATCGGGTGACGTCAGCAGGTCAAAGGCGCCAGGTCAGGTCAAACCTGACGCGTGGGACCCGCACGCCGATGTAACAGGCAGGGACAGAGGCTGACTAGTGGGTCCGGGTCAACGATGACGTGGCAAAGTCAAAGCCGAGAGGCGGGCCCCGAGATTAGTACTAATCTAACAAAGAAATTAAACTAATTAATCCGAACCGGGGCCCACATGTCAAAGAGAGGGGGGTTAATTAGTGCTAACAGGTGGCCACGTCGGCACTTGCCGGAATTAGGCCGGCGGCGACCAACCGAGCGCGGTGGCTCACGGAGTTGCGCTTAGGGCCGTGGCTGGCGCCGAGGGCACCGAGGGGAGCCCGTGCCGTCTTGCATCTGGGGAGACCAACGGGAGGTGCGGGGTGGCCGGAGCTCGCGGAAGTGAGCTTCATGGCGGCGCCGAGGTCGGGTGAGTGAGGGGTTGGCGCCTGGTGCACGGGAGGGCAAGTTAGCGTGTACGTTATGCTCCTGGTGGCTTCTCGAGCGGTGACGCGCTCCGAATCGGGTTCAAGCGGTCAGAAGGGGCGGCGGCGACATGGCCGGGCGGCAGGAAGCTCGGCCACGGCGGGGCTACGGCCTAGAGGGGGAGAACGAGTCGGGGAAGAGGGGGAAACGACTCGGGGGCTTACAGGGGGTCGATTGGAGGGCCCAGCGGCTCGGGGGAGACGCCGGAGGCGGCGAGCGGGCGCCGGCGATCTCGGGCGGCCGGAGATGGGGAAGACGGCGTGGGCGGCGATGCAGGGCGTCCGGCGTCGGGAGACTTGGTGAGGAGGGAGGAGAGGGGGTGGCGGTGCTCGGGGACATGCCGGGGAGGAGAGGGGGTGGCGGTGGCCGCGGGTACGGCGATCGGCGTCGGCGGCCGCGTTCGGTGGCGTCGTGGGGAGAGAGAGCAGGGAGGGAGATGGTCCAGGAGAGAGGAAAGAGGACGAGGGGGTTCGGGAGGCGCGTGGCGCCTCCCAAGGCGTCGAGGGGTAGCCAGGCAGGCGAGCAGGGAGGAGGTGGAGAGCTCGGCGCGGTCGCCGTGTCCCTCCTCTGCCTCCTGGCTGTGGGAGGAGGGGTGCGGCGTGGCGGTTGGTGGGCGGGGCCACGAACCGGGCCAGCGAGGGGAGGGAGAAAGGCTGGGCGGTGGAGTTGGCTGTGGGCTGAGAGGTAAGCCAGGTAACCCTTCTCTCTCTCCTTTTATTTGTTTTAGTTTTCTAATTTTCTGTTTTGTTTTAGTTTAGCAAAATACTAAACCATTTAATTAAATCCTGAAAATAATTGTGGCCATTAACTAAATTATTACAGAGGCCCTTAACTATTTTCAGAATTGTTGGAGCATTTAAAATATTAATAGTATTTAAATGCCCCAATTCAAATACAATATGGTTTATTCAAAATCCAAAATGTCTTGGAAAAATATCCATCACCTCTGGATATGGTTTTCACCTTTTTCCATTAATCATGAACATTTTTGCAAACCACTTTGGGTTCTTTGAAGATATTTTGAAGTTGAACTTATTTGAATTGCTTTAGTGCTAGGGCTTGATCATCCCCATTTCAAATTTCATGGAAATTAAACATGATGCATGGATGCAATGCTACTAGTTACAAGCAAGCTCTAGGGTTGATGCAGGCTGTGACAGCTCACCCCCACTAAACAAGAATCTCGCCCCGAGATTCAAGACGTGAGGCAAGAGGAAAAGGGAGGTCACAAACTATCACAATCTTCATGATCCATTTGCCCTTCTCGAAGATGTTGATTTACTCCATCATCTTGGTCTTGACGTCTTTGCTTTCGAGGTCTTCACTTGACGCGACAATAGAAAGAAAGGGGAAACCCTACATGATTCGATCTTCACGAAGATCAAGTAAACATGATCGACTCACGGACTGAGACGGTGACACATCTCGAGTTGAGACACAAAACACATCGAGAGGGATGGAAGAACAAAGGACGGGGTTTGATTGGTGGCAACAATTCCACGCTTAGAGAGATGGTGGATGGTGTCAAGGTGGCGAGGAAATCTTTATCATGATTCAACAACGGGGCACCTCGAAAAAGGTGACGCAAAGAACTATTCCCTTAAGTGGCAAAAAGAATTACTTTTGATACAGGGATCATTGAAACTCTTTAAACCAGCCTAAGGCAATTCACAAGCGATCATTTGGTGGAATGCAAGGAATGGTACACCGGACTAGAATGGATGATGTAGACTACCTTGTTGAAGACAACGCAATGGATGATTTTTGCTTGTCGTCGGAGGTGGAGGGGACCCATGGTAAGTCCACTTTTGAGGATGATCCTAGACATCAATTAATGAGAGGGCAGCCCATGGAAATTGGCACAATGGGGTGCAAGCTGGGAACGAGATACAACTGTTGAATGTTCCAACCATCATATCTGCACGAGATTCAGATCTGGTTGATGTTAGGATATTTCAGACTCATCATGTCTGAAAAGGAAGGGTTGCAACACAATTCGACGAGATGGCGTTGCGAGATTCTCGGGATATGAACTACGATAGCAAGCTCCAAAACATGAGCTGGTTTTGCTACAAACATGTGAACACGTTGTCCTAGACAAGCATGACCACATGGTAGTCTTATAATAAAACACTACCGAAGTTCGGGTGGGGAAACATCATCGAGGATATCGAAGTCTTAACATAAGTCATGATTAGCTCTTATGAAAGAACTCCTTTCCTTGAACAAATCGATCGGTGGCTTGGTGTGCTAGGAATACATACGGAATGAAGATGATCAGTCTATCAAACCATAGAATACTTCGCACATGCATGACCGACCTGGAATGATTCCAGAGGAAGCAAGACAAACCTTTCTCAAATTCATGGCGGCAACTTACACCTAAAACACATAAATTCGAGGAAGTCTCTTCAACCATCCAAGCATAGGCTTCATGAACGGATCACGAAGGCATTGCTTACACAAGTTTCCAACACTAGGTTGATGTTCAACATGACTCATGGGGGAGACAAAATGCTACTGATGGGCTCAACAGCAACTCATCGGAATTTCCATATCACCGACTTCCACCATCATGTGAACACGTTGCTAGCATTGGTCGCACCAAAGATATAATGGTGTATGCTCGAGGATCAACCACGAGTAAGACAACATTACGAGCACCGTTAGTACTGATTTGATTTGACGATAGCCCATACTCAAATCAAAGAATTGGGAGGACGATAGATCCAACAACTGATCACGAGGACCAATCGATGAAGATATCATCTTTCTTCAACATACACTTCACAAGAATATCCCTTTGGATCGAACTAAGTTAGGCAAGCTTTTATCTTCCAACTCTCCAAGTTGTTGTTTAGCTTAACCAACTAGCTCAGGGGTATCCAACACAGATTCTTGGAGAAGGGTGGTTCACAGGAAAACCAACTTGATCACGAGCTCAACATAACAGCCAGGAAACAACCCGGTAACACTTCCAAGAAGATATTTGGAAAGTCACGAACCACCGTATGTTACTAAGCTCGAGAACAATCTTGCTTTTCGTGGCAAGACGATATTATCAAATGAGTGAGGACTAGACAAGATCCTAACTCATCAATCAAGAGTGCACCGAAAATAAGGACTAGGTAGCACGATCAATCTTAGGATGATGGTTTAATAACCAACGCGCTAAGGATGAGAATATTGTCCATTCACTACCAAGCAACAAGTTGCTCGGGTATTGATTTCACACATCACAATTCACTTGTCGGCATTCCGGTTACAAAGAACACGGAACCGAGGAATGAATGATGATGGTGAGAAGTATCACTACGTCAAGAATTCATAAGAGGTTGTGAAATTTCCATGACACTCTTGACATAAAGATGGTAACACTCCAAGGTAGAACAGATTCAAAAGCTGAATTGGCATTTTGATCTGCGGGATACAACTACTTTGACCCAATCCTGGATATGGATGAGGTACTGGAGTTTGTTTCTCCAGGTCATTCCGGAATAGAATGGCTTGACGGACCACAAGGACAAAATGCATCGATGAACACAAATGCACACATACCCTTGGCTATCTATTGATAGATGAAGGTTAGAATGCAACTGAAGAGAGCAACTCAGAGGAACATATAACTTCCTGAGTTGTGGATGCACAGATTAGTATGTCGAACGAAGCTCAACATTTCTTCCGGATAATCCATGCAGAAAAGTAGAACTGGCAGAGTCACAATTATGAACGGAGAACTCCTCAAGAGCACTCTAGTTGTGATCTTTTGGTTCAACAAACTTCTGCCATAAGTGGTTCATGGTATTTGGAAGAAGGATATACCACGGACCTCGAGGACTATCGCAAAGGTTACTAATATCCTAAAGGCACTAGCAAATACTAACAACATGAAGTAGGATGAATCTCGGGTTCAGAAACCCAGGAGTAGAATACCTACTACTAAATGGCATCACGGGATGCTTTCGAAAATGATGGCCAGAATCATCACACCGGGATACAAAGGCATTGCTAAATTGCTAGGTGACTCCTAAAACACCTAGGTTCATAATAATAGCTCCAACATATATGCCGAGGCAGCGGAGTACCTCAACATACTAATTAGTGTGCTTATTCGACCAAAAGGACATCGGAAAGCGGAAAGAAAGGATTTGCAAATGCATCAAGCTATTTAGAGACCTGGGATGACTCGGACAGCATAACGGCTGTAAATGCTCAAAATGATTTGAGACATCCTGCAGAAATGGTGGCATAACCACTCAACAACATCATAACAAGATTCTGGGATCAACAGTTATCATACAGAAGTAGTAGAAACTGAACTGGGGATTAAAACCAACAATCTTATAGGTCTATGGATTAGTAACACGTCATCCTAATAGATAGATGAGAAGCCTAGTTCTTAACCCCGTAGAAGAGAAGAGGATGACTCAGATTAGAAGGCCATGAGGTATAAGGAGTAAAAGAGCCTTACATTCCCTTCCACAACCAATTCCCTTACATAACTAAAGCATTTCTAGACACAACTTCGACCAGTTTGGCTTGGTAATCCCTACAGCAAAGCTCGATACCAACGCTGTCAGACCCCGATCCTAAGTCACACCGATCTAGCATGTAACCCATCATATCACTTTGCGGCCTCACGCACGGTATTCCCACGGTGTCGCCTTACCATGTCCCGGACCGTTTATGCCTTTTGGCTCACGATATGATAGTGTCGCTAGCATCCATATGACAAAGAACCCGGGCCGACATGGCTAGTCGTGAACCCAAAGCGGCACTAACCTATGGGGACAGGCATACATGAATCACATCGAGCATGTCGGTCATCAACGTATATATTCGGGTCAGTAGCACTGGGCTAACAGGACTCCGGTATCCCAGTGCTGTAGCAGGCTAAGCAGGACTCCTAACACCGCGTGACATTTCCCGAGGGGACAGACATAGGAACGAAATGAAACACATGCCGCCAGTCAAGTGTCCAAGCAGAGTGCTGGGCTAGCAGGACTCCGGTGAACCAGTCAGAAGGACTACTATCGCTCGTAATCACGAGACTACATTTCCCCATATGAGAGGCTGCCAAGGATAAACAACTAGTTTGTCGGATCCCACACATACCAAGCATTTCAAACATACACACATTATGCTCAATATGCGTAGATACAACATGGCATCACAACATAACTCTACGACTCAAATATTATTCATTAGGCTCAAGAGCGAGATATTACAAACATGGGTCTCATGACCCAACACTCGAAAGCATACAAGTCAAAGCTCAAGCGGAAGCTAATCATGTCTCGAGTACGCATAACTATAAATGAAAAAGGCCGAGAAGCCTGACTATCTACCGAGATCTGCCGAGGGCACAAGATCGTAGCTGAGGTAACAAGCTAAACGTCAAGTCCAAGCGGAACTACTAGCGAGACCGACGTCTCTGCAAAACATAAAATAAGCAAACGTGAGTACAATTGTACTCAGCAAGACTTACATCAGAACTAACTACATATGCATCAGTATCAAAGGGGGGGGTGGTGGAGTTTGACTGCAGCAAGCCAGCTTTGACCCGGTGGCTATCCTGAACTACGACTGCAAGTAACTCTTTTGAGGTGGCGCACACGAGTCCACATATTCACCATATCAATACACCACTATGGACCCGCTCCCGTCTCCCTACGAGAACGCCATCCATAGCACTCACGCTTATCTTGCGCATTTTAGAGTATCCACTTTCACTTGTCTATGAACCGATATAGGCAACCCAGAAGTCCTTTTCCGTGGACACGGCTATTCAATAGATCATATTAAACCCTGCAGGGGTGTACTTCTTCACACACGCTCACCACTTACCGCCGTTTACACGACATGTACTCGGCAACCTTCAAGCCGGAAGCCCAACGTGGGTGTCGGCCACGGCCTACCTAAACACTCAAGTCCCTAGTCCAGTTTATCGCCTATTCGGGTTCCATCCGCAGGAGTCCGCCGAGGTTTCCCATACAGCCCCGAACGATGTGTGCAGGGTTCCCGAGATACCAAACGGGCACTCGGTACACCGGGCCACGGTGCCTACCGCAACACAACCCACCCCTAAGGTCAGCGTTGCGTGCGGCCCCCAGCATGCTACAAACACCAGAAACTACTTGCAACTCCGGACCGAGGACAAGGGTGGTCAAGAAGCCGAGAGGGTCCATTGGTTTCGGGCCCAATGCGTGGTAGTAATCAGATCATGGATCACAAACACGTAACTCAGTTCTCGAGGACGGCTGCAATGAGACAACCCACCATGTACTCCTACATGGCCTCTCACCGCTACCTTTACCAAATCGTGTTCACACACTTAGCCCTCACACAATAGGACATGTTCATAACAATTCCAATTCATTCCCGATGAATCGCACCTGACTCAACTCTAAGCAGTAGCAGGCATGACAACAAGCATAAATGAGTAGGCACAACATGGCTCAAACAACTCCTACTCATGCTAGTGGGTTTCATCTAATTCATCGTGGAATGACAGTCATGCAAAGGATCAAGGGGTTCAGCTACCGCAGCAAGTAATACATGAGTCGTTGTTGTCCTAATGCAATAAAATAGAGCAGGAGCGAGAGAGTGGGATTATATCGGAATGAACAAGGGGTTTTGCTTGCCGGCACTTCAAGATAATATAGTTCTTCATCGGTGTCATCGAATTCATCGCTTTAACGCCGCTCACCGAGAGGGGACAATTACCGCAAACAAGAGAGAACACAATCAATGCAATGCACATTCACATGAATGACATGTCATATTAAGGTACTGAATTCACCTAATGTAATAATAAACCTAGTTAGTTTAAGTGTAATTCAAACAAGGTTGAACTCCAACTCCAAATGCTATTTCATAATTTATCCTAATCATGATTCATCTTATTCAGTGAGGTTAACTTGTTCAAACATGCATGATCATGGCATAAACAGATTCTTCATATTTTTCTGATCATTTTTCATATATAAATTATTTCCATCCGAGTTACGGTTGAATTTCTATGATTTATTAAAGTTTAGGGCATTCTCTGAAATTTCCTGAATTAAAATAATTCCAGAAAAGGTTAATTGCGTCAGGATGACATCGGGGTGACGTCAGCAGGTCAAAGGCGCCAGGTCCAGGTCAAACCTGACGCGTGGGACCCGTGCACGCCGCTGTAACAGGGTGGACAGAGGCTGACTAGTGGGTCCGGGTCAACGATGACGTGGCAAAGTCAAAGCTGAGAGGCGGGCCCCCTGAGATTAGTACTAATCTAACAAAGAAATTAAACTAATTAATCCAGGCACTGGGGCCCACATGTCAAAGAGAGGGGGGGGGGTTAATTAGTGCTAACAGGGTGGCCACGTCGGCACTTGCCGGAATTAGGCCGGCGGCGACCAACCGAGCGGCGGTGGCTCGCCGGAGTTGCGCTAGGGTCATGGCTGGGCGCTACCGAGGGCACCAGGAGGGAGCCGTGCCCGTCTTGCATCTGGGGAGACCAACGGAGGTGCGGGGTGGCCGGAGCTCGCTGGAAGTGAGCTCATGGCGCCCGGAGGTCGGGTGAGTGCGGGTTGGCGCCAGGTGCACGGGAGGGCAAGTTAGCGTGTACGTTATGCTCTGGTGGCTTCCTCGAAAGCGCGGTGACGCGCTCCGAATCGGGTTCAAGCGGCTGTAGGGGCGGCGGCGACATGGCCGGCGGCAGGGAAGCTCGGCCACGGCGGGGCTACGGCCTAGAGGGGGAGAACGAGTCGGGGAAGAGGGGGAAACGACTCGGGGGCTTACAGGGGGTCGATTGGAGGGCCCAGCGGCTCGGGGGAGACGCCGGAGGCGGCGAGCGGGCGCCGGCGATCTCGGGCGGCCGGAGATGGGGAAGACGGCGTGGGCGGCGATGCAGGGCGTCCGGCGTCGAGACTTGGTGAGGAGGGAGGAGAGGGGTGGCGGTGCTCGGGGACATGCCGGGAGGAGAGGGGTGGCGGTGGCCGCATGCAGCGATCAGCGTCGGCGGCCGTTCGGTGGCGTCGTGGGGAGAGAGAGCAGGGAGGGAGATGGTCCAGGAGAGAGGAAAGAGGACGAGGGGTTCGGGAGGCGCGTGGCGTCTCCGGCGCCGAGGGGTAGCCAGCAAAGCGGCAGGAGGAGGTGGCGAGCTCGGCGGGTCGCCAGGTCCCTCCTCTCGCCTCTTGGCGAGGTAGGAGACGAGCGGGCGTGGCGGTTGGTGGGCTGGGCCACCAACTGGGCCAGCGAGGGAGGGAGAAGGCTGGGCGGTGGAGTTGGCAGTGTGGGCTGAGAGGTAAGCCAGGTAACCCTTCTCTCTCTTTTATTTGTTTTAGTTTTCTAATTTTCTGTTTTGTTTTAGTTTAGCAAAATACTAAACCATTTAATTAAATCCTGAAAATAATTGTGGCCATTAACTAAATTATTACAGAGGCCCTTAACTATTTTCAGAATTGTTGGAGCATTTAAAATATTAATAGTATTTAAATGCCCCAATTCAAATACAATATGGTTTATTCAAAAATCCAAAATGTCTTGGAAAAATATCCATCACCTCTGGATATGGTTTTCACCTTTTTCCATTAATCATGAACATTTTGCAAACCACTTTGGGTTCTTTGAAGATATTTTGAAGTTGAACTTATTTGAATTGCTTTAGTGCTAGGGCTTGATCATCCCCATTTCAAATTTCATGGAAATTAAACATGATGCATGGATGCAATGCTACTAGTTACAAGCAAGCTCTAGGGTTGATCTGGGGCTGTGACAAAAACCAAAAACACAAAATAAAATTGGGTTGCCTCCCAACAAGCGCTATCGTTTAACGCCCCTAGCTAGGCATAAAAGCAAGGATAGATCTAGGTATTGCCATCTTTGGTAGGCAATCCATAAGTGGCTCTCATGATAGATTCATATGGTAATTTTATTTTCTTTCTAGGAAAGTGTTCCATGCCTTTATTTAATGGAAATTGGAATCTAATATTCCCTTCCTTCATATCAATAGTTGCACCAATCGTTCTAAGGAAAGGTCTACCAAGAATAATAGGACATGAAGGATTGCAATCTATATCAAGAACGATAAAATCTACGGCACATAATTCCTATTTTCAACAATAAGAACATCATTAATTCTTCCCATAGGCTTTTTAATAGTGGAATCCGCAAGATGCAAGTTTAGAGAGCAATCATCAAAATCACGAAAATCTAGCAAATCACACAAAGTTTTGGGAATAGTATAGACACTTGCACCCAAATCACACAAAGCATGAAACTCATAATTTTTAATTTTAATTTTAATAGTAGTTTCCCACTCATCATGGAGTTTCTTAGGGATAGAAATTTTCAACTCAAGCTTTTCTTCATAAGATTGCATTAAGGCATCAACAATGTGTTCGGTAAAAGCCTTATTTTGACTATAAGCATGAGGAGAATTTAGCACGGATTGCAACAAGGAAATACAATAAATTAAAGAGAAATTTTCATAATTAAATTCCTTGAGATCCAATATAGTGGGTTTAGCAATATCTCGATTTTTATTTCTTTCAATCCCACTTTTGTCAATTTCATCTTCAAGATCTAAAAACTCAAAATTCTTAGAACGCCTTCTAGGTAAAGGAAGATCATATTCAGTTTCATCAAGATTCATATTGCAAAAAAAGATTTAATAGGGGACACATCAATAACTTTTAGATCTTCATCTTGATTTTCATAGGAATTAGAAGAACACGCTTTAATAAAGGCATCTTTGGAAGCACGCATCCTAGCGGTTCTTTCTTTGCACTCATCAATGGAAATTCTCATAGCTTTGAGAGACTCATTGATATCATGCTTATGAGGAATAGATCTAAGCTTTAAATAATCAACCACAAGAGAAATTCTATCAACGTTCCTAGCCAAATCATCAATCTTAAGCAATTTCTCTTCAAGCAAAGCATTAAAATTCGTTTGTGAATTCATAAACTCTTTAACACTACTCTCAAATTCAGAGGGCATCTTATTAAAATTTCCATAAGAGTTGTTGTAGGAATTTCCATAATTATTAGAAGGATTACTAGGATAAGGCCTAGGATTAAAGTTCCCTCTATACGCGTTGTTTCCAAAACTATTCCTCCCAACAAAATTCACATCCATCGATTCATTATTATTCTCAATCAAGGTAGACAAAGGCATATCATTAGGATCAGAAGAAACACTCTTAGTAAATAACTTCATAAGTTCATCCATCTTTCCACTCAAAACATTGATTTCTTATATAGCATGCACTTTTTTATTAGTAGATCTTTTAGTATGCCGTTGAGAATAATTAACCATAATATTATCTAGGAGTTTAGTAGCATTTCCTAAAGTGATTTCCATAAAAGTGCCTCCCGCGGCCGAATCTAAAAGATTTCTAGAAGCAAAATTCAATCCAGCATAAATTTTTTGTATAATCATCCACAAGTTCAAACCATGAGTAGTACAATTACGTATCATTAATTTCATTCTCTCCCAAGCTTGTGCAACATGTTCATGATCAAGTTGCTTAAAATTCATAATATCATTCCTAAGAGAGATAATCTTAGCGGGAGGAAAATACTTAGAGATAAAAGCATCTTTGCACTTGTTCCAAGAATCAATACTATTTTTAGGCAAAGATGAAAACCACGCTTTAGCACGATCTCTAAGCGAAAAAGGAAATAGCTTCAATTTAACGACATCACTATCAACATCTTTTTCTTTTGCATATCACATAAATCAACGGCTATTCAGATGAGTAGCGGCCTCTTCACTAGGAAGGCCGGCGAATTGATCTTTCATAACAAGATTCAACAAAGCAGTATTGATTTCACAAGATTCAGTATTGGCAAGAGGAGCAATCGGAGTGCTAAAGAAATCATTATTATTGGTATTGGTGAAGTCACACAATTTGGTAGCATCTTGAGCCATCGCGACGAACAAGCAAACTAACACACGAGCAAACAAAAGGCAAAAGGAAAAAGAGGAGGAGATTGGGAAAGAGAGGGCAAATAAAACGGCAAGGGTGAAGTGGGGGAGAGGAAAACGAGAGGCAAATGGCAATTAATGTAATGCGAGAGATAGTGATTGTGATGGGTACTTGGTATGTTGACTTTTGCGTAGACCTCCCCGGCAACGGCGCCAGAAATGGCTCGTTATCGGGAGTCCAAATCTTCACATGACTTTGCGTAAGCCTCCCCGGCAACGGCGCCAGAAATCCTTCTTGCTACGTCTCGAGCTTGCGTTGGTTTTCCCCGAAGAGGAGAGCATGATGCAGCACAATAGCGTAAGTATTTCCCTCAGTTTTTGAGAACCAAGGTATCAATCAAGTAGGAGGCCACGCGCAAGTCCCTCGTACCTGCACAAAACGATAGCTACTCGCAACCAACGCGATTAGGGGTTGTCAATCCCTTCACGGTCACTTACGAGAGTGAGATCTGATAGAGATAATATTTTTGGTATTTTTGGTATAAAGATGCAAAGTGAAAAGTAAAAGTAGAGCAAGTAAATAAAGTGATCGAGATTGATATGATGAGAATAGACCCGGGGGCCATAGGTTTCACTAGTGGCTTCTCTCAAGAGCATAAATATTCTACGGTGGGTGAACAAATTACTGTTGATCAATTGACAGAATTGAGCATAGTTATGAGTATATCTAGGCAATGATCATGTATATAGGCATCACGTCCGTGACAAGTAGACCGAAATGATTCTGCATCTACTACTATTACTCCACTCATCGACCGCTATCTAGCATGCATCTAGAGTATTAAGTTAAAAACAGAGTAACGCCTTAAGCAAGATGACATGATGTAGAGGGATAAATTCATGCAATATGATAAAACCCATCTTGTTATCCTCGATGGCAACAATACAATACGTGCCTTGCAACCCCTTCATCACTAGGTAAGGACACCGCAAGATTGAACCCAAAGCTAAGCACTTCTCCGATTGCAAGAACTACCAATCTAGTTGGCCAAACCAAACGGATAATTCAAGAGACTTGCAAAGATAACTCAATCATACATAAAAGAATTCAGAGAAGAATCAAATATTTTCCATAGATAAGTTGGATCATAAACCCACAATTCATCGGTCTCAACAAACACACCGCAAAAAGAACATTACATTGAATAGATCTCCACGAGAGAGGGGGAGAACATTGTATTGAGATCCAAAAAGAGAGAAGAAGCCATCTAGCTACTAGCTATGGACCCGAAGGTCTAAAGTAAACTACTCACACTTCATCGGAGGGGCTATGGTGATGATGTAGTAGCCCTCCATGGTGGATGCCCCCTCCGACGGAGCTCCGGAACAGGCCCCAAGATGGGATCTCGTGGATACAGGAAGTTGCGGCGGTGGAATTAGGTTTTTGGCTCCGTCCCCGATCTGTTGGTGGTACATAGGTATATATAGGAGGAAGGAGTACGTCGGTGGAGCGTCAGGGGGCCCACGAGGCAGGGGGCGCGCCCAGGGGTGAGGGCGCGCCCCCCACCCTCGTGACCGCCTCTGGCACTCCTTGGAGTAGGGTCCAAGTCTCCTGGATCACGTTCGGTGAGAAGATCACGTTCCCAAAGGTTTCATTCCGTTTGGACTCCGTTTGATATTCCGTTTCTTCGAAACACTGAAATAGGCAAAAAGCAGCAATTCTGGGCTGGGCCTCCGGTTAATAGGTTAGTCCCGAAAAAAAATATAAAAGTGGAAAATAAAGCCCATTATAGTCCAAAACAATAGATAAAGTAGCATGGATCAATCAAAAATTATAGGTACGTTGGAGACGTACCAGATACAAGGACCGGGAGAGAGACATGTTTGTGATGGTGGAAGCACGAGTGTGCGGGTGTATAAACCTATCTAGAGGCTAGCCAGTCGATAAATGTTTGTGAGGGAAATACGAGTCGGGGTGCGAAAGCGAGAGTTTTGTGTGTGTGTGAGAGAGAGACGGTAGTCGGGAAGGGGAGTGGAAGCAGGAGTTGTGTGTGTGTGTCTGTGAGAGAGAGAGAGAGAGGAGACGGTAGTTGGGGTTGTGTTGGGGATGTAACTACTGAATATAAACCGCCCTGAAGGGGCCGGTTTACCCTCGACCATAATTGGGGCCCACGAAGACTCAGAAGGTGGCGATTGCTGTAGAGTTTAGAGGCCCGGAGCCCAGGGGCGAGTTAGGGCCCATAATGGTAAAACCGCCATAACCATGTAACTTGTGTTGTAAGATAAGAGAAAGAAGAGACCGAGCCGGACACTGGTATGAGCCGGCCTCGGGACTCTGTAGACCGGCCGGACGTCAACCCGTGTATATAAGGGGACGATCCGTGGCGGTTTAGGGACGAACAACAACAATTCAAGGCTTAGGCGAAGCTATTGCTCCCTAGTCGTCGAAATCACATCAATCCCATCACAACTAGACGTAGGCTTTTACCTTCATCGAAGGGGCCGAACTAGTATAAACTCTCGTGTCTTTGCGTCCGCTTTAACCCCTCTAAGTTAATCCGTACGATGGCCCCGCGACCAAGTCCTTTCATGAGGACATCTGCCGTGACAATTCCACGACAGTTGGGCCCACCGTGGGGCTATCGCACGATGGTTTGATGATCTTAGAGGGCAAGTTCGGCGACTCGAAGGCTATGCTGTGGGCGGATGACCAAGAGTCGTCGCGGCAAGCTCTACATCGACGATGCAGGCTGGGGCCCGAGGCGGCTCGATTGAGTACGGGTACGGGTCCCCTTTGGTGGCATACACGTGTTCATCGGCAAGATCGGTGAGCCAGGGCCTGGCCGGACATCCGCACCGACCTCGTCGAGACGGCTCGGGGCGAAGAAGAATCCTGCCCTAGCTAAACCGGTTGTCAGGCGTGCTTTCGTGGGAGTCATCCACGGAGGAGACTATGAGGGCGGTTCAGCATCTGGTGGCGAAACCGTTGTCTACTCTGATGACGAGTCATCGACCGGGGAAACTGAGTCTCCGTACCACCGCAAGATGGCGGATCGGGGCTGTTCCGACGATGAGAGTATTCCGGACCCCTTTGATCTGCCCAACCGGGTTGGAATATTCATGGCCGGTACACAAGCGACGCTTCACTCTTCGACCGCCGCGCCAATGGTCGCCGGTTCAACAGCGCCGATGGCAGCCGGGGCAGGAGGCCCTGTGCGCCCGCCGGCTCAAGTTTTATCAGAACTATTTGATGCATTGGCTGTGCTCATGGCGGAGGCTAACCCGGCAGATCAAGACCTGCATAATGCGGAGATTGCAAAGGTGAAGGAGCAGATCACTCAGGCTAAAGCGGATCTGGCAGCCGCAGACGTCAGGATGATGGCGGAGCGGGCCGCTTTGGATGCGCAGGCTTATAGGCTCATGCTGGATCAGAACGCGTCACATGAAGTCATGAAAAGAAAGTACAGATCCCGTTTACCCTCGGTTTTCGATGGAAGAGACCTCTTCAATACCCCAGGAGCAGGGACCAGTAATCCGCCGCCAGTGGTGAGCCGGGCGGAAGCACCTAGGACGGGCGTGCCGATTCAGCCCCGTGTGATAGATCTGCCTCGCCATCATGCCGGCGCGCCTCAGGCTATGCTAACACCTCCAGGTCACTACTCCAACCCGATGGATAACCTTGTTGCGGCCTGCGACGCGGTTGGAGGCGATTCAATCGAAGGCGATTCACCACAAAGTGGAAACACGCAGGGTCAAAGAGCTCTCGAGGACGGCCTCGCCCAACAGAAGCTTCTCATACAGCCGTGATCGGATCCACTCCACCCCCGCCTAAGCCGGAGTTATAGCCGCACACAGATGAACCGCCGTGTCAAGTAATGCGCATGGCCTTGAGGCACCTCAAGGCAACAACCCGGCGGGTGGCTTCAAAACGCCAAGAGGTGGTGGACCGGCCAGGCACGTGGGGAGGCCGAGTTAGCAAAGACATCATGAGGATCATCAGCTCGCACCGGTTCGACCGACCATCTTCGAGCCCGGGGTTACATCTGGCTCTTTGGGGGTGCCTTGCCTCGTCCCCGCTTTACGCAATGTACGCTTGCTCAAAGACTTCAAGGGGCCACGCAAGGTGCCCAATTATACCGCCGATCTGGCTCCAGAGGCGTGGGTAGAAAGCTATGAGATGGCCATGGAGATGCTGGATGTGGATGAAGCTGCATGTGCAAAGTATTTTACCATGATGCTTGAAGGCACGGCCCGTACTTGGCTGAAAAACTTGCCACCCAATTCCATCAGTTCATGGACCCGATTGCGGGCCCGGTTCATTTAGAATTTCAAAGACACCATAAGCAGCCCATGTCTATGGTGGACTTGGCGGCTTGTGTCCAGCTGAGGGAATCCACAACCCATTGGGTGCGCCGTGTTTGAAGTTCTACATTCTTCGCACCGGATCAACACCGATTCTCGCAATCTTAACCCTAGAGAGCAACCGCCGGTTCGAACCTTTAAAATTGAAGCTGGAGTCGCATGAAGCGTTTTGCAATGACATGGGCACTCTTATGGGCGTTTTAGTGAAGTACGCTGATTCGATAGTACCAAGGATCCCGAGTCCGAGGAGGAGGATGGAACAGGAAGGAAAAGCGTAACAGCAACTCCGTGGCTGACATCACCGGCGGTGTAACGGAGGAAACAAGCGTAAAGGCGAATGGTAACATGGGCTTCGTAGCCAACACCAATGTGCAGGACAAGGGTCAACGGCGCAAGGGTAAACATCCGAACCGAGGTGGTGCGCCTAATCACAATCCGGACCGGTTGAATTATCTGCTGAACCAACCCTGTCCTCTGGAAGGATTGTTACATTATGCAGGAGTTCAAAAGTTCTAATGCTTTCCCGTATGATCAAGGGCCCAGCGGCGGTTCAGGGTCCGGCCCGGGTTACGGTGGAGGAAATTCCGGTCCAGGGTTCAATGGTAATCCGGGCGGGCAGGACAATCGTAACAATCGTAACAATCGTAACAACCAAGGTGGTTACAATCAGCAGCAGCGATCGGGTTATCAAAGCAATCCGAAGCGGTTGAATGGTGGATGATATCACGTCTTCACCACTAGTTTGGACAAGGAGACCGGAAACTTGAGCGGGCAGTCAATGTTGTTGAACCGGCCGTGCCGCATTACCTACGCTGGTCGAGCAGCCTATTGTGTGGAGTAGAGAGGATCATCCTCCCGGGTTGACAATCCGGGTCAACTAGCCCTAGTGGTGGCGCCTCGGTGGGAGGATACAAGTTCACCAAGGTGCTTATGGACGGAGGGAGCAGCATCAACATCACGTATTATGAGACCTTCCGTCGTATGGGGTTAACGGATAAACATCTCAAGCCGTCCAATACAGTGTTTCATGGTGTGGTGCACAGCAAGTCAGCATATCCGGTTGGTAAAATAGCTCGAGGTGGCCTTTGGGGATGAACATGACTCGGATCGAAAACATTGACATTTGAAGTGGTGAAAATTCAAAGCCCTTACCACGCCTGTTTGGGCGGCCGGCTTATGCCAAGTTTATGGCGCGACCTTGTTATGTTTATTTGCAGCTAAAAATGCCGGGTCACAAAGGGACGATAACGGTTCATGGGAGCCGCAAGATCGCTTTAGAGTGTGAGGAAGGTGATGCGGCTTACGCAGAGTCGGTTTGTGCCACCGAAGAGCTCAAGTACTATAAAGACAAGGTTGATCCGGCGGATATGACCCCGTTGAAGAAGCCAACTACAGCGCGATCCGGATCTGAAGTTTAAGTCGGCCGAGACTAAACTTGTTGACTTTGTGCCCGGTGATTCGTCCAAGCAGTTCATCATCGGCTACCTTGGATCCTAAATAGGGAAGCGCTCTCATCGAGTTCATCCGTGAGAATCGGGACATTTTTGCATGGAAGCCTTCTGACATGCCAGGTGTACCGAGGGAACTCGCCGAGCACACTCTTAATGTTGATCCCAAGTACAAACCGGTAAAACAGTTCCTTCGCCGGTTTAACGAGGAAAGGCGTAAGGCCATTGGAGAAGAGGTTGCCAGGCTCTTAGCAGCAGGTTTTATCGTTGAAGTTTTCCATCCAGAGTGGCTTGCTAATCCGGTGCTGGTCCTTAAGAAAAACGGCACTTGGCGCATGTGTGTGGATTACACAAATCTTAACAAGGCTTGTCCAGCAGATCCTTTCGCCCTCCCCCGCATTGACCAGATTATTGATGCTACGGCGGGTTGTGAGCGTTTGAGCTTTTTGGATGCGTATTCTGGATATCATCAGATAAAAATGGCGGTTAAGGACCAGGAGAAGACATCGTTTATCACTCCCTTTGGAGCCTTCGCTATGTGTCTATGCCTTTTGGGCTCAAGAGCGCCCAAGCAACTTATCGGCGTTGTGTATGTAATTGCTTGCATGAACAGATCGGCCGCAACGTACATGCTTATGTGGATGATATTGTGGTTAAGTCAAGGAAGAAGGAAACACTGATTGAGGATTTGAAAGAAACCTTTGACAACTTGCGGGTGTACAAGATGATGCTTAACCCGGCCAAATGTGTTTTCGGTGTTCCGCCAGGCAAATTATTGGGTTTCCTTGTGTCCAACAGGGGGATTGAAGCTAATCCGGAGAAGATTACAGCTATCACCTCCCTGGCTAAGCCAAAGTGTATCAATGATGTCCAGCGATTGGCAGGCCGGATTGCCGCGCTGAGCCGGTTTATCAGCCGCCTCGGAGAGAAGGCCATTCCTTTGTACCAGATGCTGAAGAAGACGGATCAGTTTGTCTGGAGTTCAGCCGCCGATGAAGCATTGGAGGATTTAAAGCGGCAATTGGCCAACCCGCCTGTTCTCGCCGCTCCCATTGACAAGGAGCCGCTTCTGCTATATGTTGCTGCTAATGCCGTGCAGTTAGCGTAGCCATTGTGGTAGAACGGAAGGAGGCAGGGAAGGAGTATCCGGTTCAGCGTCCGGTTTATTACATCAGCGAGGTGCTCATTGAGTCCAAGCAGAGATATCCGCATTGGCGTAAGCTGGTGTATGGAGTTTTTATGGCAAGCGGAAGCTGAAGCAGTATTTTCAAGGGCATCCCATCACGGTGGTCGATTCAGCTCCCTTGGGTGATATCATACTGAACCGGAAGCGGCTGGCGGATTGCTAAGTGGGCCATAGAGCTTGGGCCGCACGATTTAAGGCATGTGCCTCGGACGGCAAGAAATCCTGCACTTGATTTCATTAATGATTGGACGGAGTTACAAGCACCTGAAGAAAAGCCGGATCATACCTATTGGACCATCCACTTTGACGGGTCCAGACAGTTGGAGGGCTCGGGGGCTTGAGTTGTGTTAACTTCCCCACGAGGTGAAAAGTTTTGTTACGTCCTCCGCTTAATGTTCCCTTGTACTAACAATGCAGCTGAGTATGAAGCCTTGCTCCATGGTCTTCGGATGGCTAAGGAGATGAATCTAAGCCGGGTTAAGTGCTTGGTGACTCGGACTTGGTGGCCCAACAGTGTCGTGCACTTGGGATTCCAAAGACCCACTCATGGCTGCATATCGTCGGGAGGTGGATGTTGTTGCAGGTCATTTTAAAGGCTATCGTGGACCATGTGGATCGTCGGAAGAACGAAGCGGGACGCTTTAAGCCGGTTGGGCTCTCAACGCAAACCGGTCCCGCCCAATGTCTTCCTTGATGTACTGCACAACCCGTCAGTCAAGCTTCCCGATGAAGTAGATTTGGCTATTCCTGATCCGGAGGCTCAGTTGGTGGCAGCCCTGCATGTCATTCCGGATTGGACGCTCCCTTATTTGGCGTACATGAGCCGGGGCGAGTTACCAGAAGATGAGACGTTGGCTGACAGATAGTTCGGGCGGTCTAAGTCTATGACCATTGTTAATGGCGAAGTTGCATCATTGCGGTGTGTCGAGGCGTTTCAGCGTTGTGTGTCCCCGAGGAAGGCTGTGAAATATTGCGTGAGATCCACGAAGGGGACTGTGGTCACCACGCCGGTTCAAAATCCTTGGTGGCTAAGGCGTTCCGCCATGGTTTTTATTGGTTGACTGCCCATCTTGATGCGGAAGATCTGGTCGACGATGTGATGGTTGCCGAAGTTTTCTAGGCGTGCTCATATACCGCCCAAGAATTGAGGATGATTCCAATTACTTGGCCGTTTGCGACAGATTTGGACATGGTAGGACCTTTTAAAAGGTCCAAGGACAAGAAGACACACTTGCTAGTAGCGATCGACAAATTTACAAAGTGGGTCGAGGCGCAGCACATTAGCAAGTGTGATGCGGCCACGGCGGTTCAGTTCATTAAAAGGGTGATCTTCCGGTTTGGGTTTCCACACAGTATCATCACAGATAATGGTACCAATTTGTCCAAAGGTGCCATGAAGGAGTTTTGTGAACGTGAGCACATCCGGCTTGACGTTTCTTCAGTAGCTCACCCACAGTCCAACGGTCAAGCAGAACGAGCTAATCAGGAGATCCTGAGAGGTATCAAACCCCGGCTTATGGTCCCTTTACAGAGGACGCCGGGTTGTTGGGTAGAAGAGCTACCATCTGTGTTATGGAGTATCAATACTACCCCTAACAGATCCACTGGATACACACCGTTCTTTACGGTCTATGGAGCGGAGGCGGTCCTCCCCAGCGATATCCGTCATGACTCGCCTCGTGTGGCAGCCTATGTTGAGGCAGATAACGAGGCATCACGGCAGGACGCTTTGGATCGACTGGATGAAGAACGAGATATGGCGGCTGCTTGCTCGGCGATTTACCAGCAGGATCTTCGTCGGTATCACAGTCGACGGGTCAGAACCAGAACCTTTCAAGAAGGAGACTTGGTACTTCGGCTCATTCAAGACCGGACAGATATGCACAAGCTATCCCCACCTTGGGAAGGGCCTTTTGTGGTCAGCAAGAATCTGCACAACGGGTCATACTATCTGATTGATATTCGAGAGCATAAAGACTCACGCACGTCAGAAGAGGAGACCAACAGGCCGTGGAACATAGCTCATCTTCGACCTTATTATACCTGAGCCATCGGCTCTCCTTATGTACATATTATGACAATGTATATATTATGAATAAAAGCAATAAACCGGAGCCTCGGTTAAAGCGGGGTATCCGTTCTGTCAAAATCCGGCTTGGGTACATGGAGTGGTTGTTTTCAAACGTCCTCTGGTTTATCCCTTGAGCTTGCTCTTCAGAAGCTTTTAAGATGTCATCTGGGGGCTTGGTCGTGTCCGAACCAATGCAACACCTTTTGATAGGCGAAAGCCACCAGATCACTTGGGGACATGGTCAAATCTGAACCAGTCACTCCTCTTGATCGGCCTAAGGCCATAGAGTCACTTGGGGCTTGGTAGAACCCGAACCATTGCCACGCCACTTGATCGGCATAATGCCACGGTTTGATTGGGGACCTGGCTGACTTGAACCATAGCTACACCTTATTGGGAGCTTGGTCGTGTCCGACCATGGTAATGCCATCTGATCGGCTCAGTAAAGCCTCTTTCTGCAAATTGTTATTTGATTTTTTGTTGCGTTTTTAAACCGATAACATTTTTTCAAACCGGTTCAACCAGTCAATTGGCGGCTTTCGGTTTATTTTAATCCGGAAATAACTTTTCGGTTTGACTTTTCCTGTTAACATCCCATTATGGAGTAACAGGGGGCCTAACATGACCCGGCATGGTTTACATGGTAAACCGGCATTATAAACACAGGAGCTATTTTCTCCTTTGACGGTAATGGTTTATACAACCTTCGCTTCCAGGTTGGCTAAGCCAACTTCATGCCCGACGCTGGCAGGTATTTTTGTATCACAAAATTTTGATCATATACCTCAATATTTCCTTACATATACGTATGAGCATCACAAGCCGGCTGGCGACACAAGCCGCCGTGGCGGTTTAAGAATTTGTGATTGCAGGCAAAATAGATTGAAGGTTTTGATTATTCAATCAAAAGTATCAGCACCTCTGCGCGAAGGTTCTGCACTTCATGAGCGGGTCGTCTCGCATCGGTTCAGCTTCTTCCTCTTCATCACCCAAGGGCCGGAAGTCATTGGTAGACCAGTCAATCCGGTTTAAAGCCTGAAAGACAGCCTCTTCACTTATAAGCTCAGCCGGATCAACGTCAGGGGCATAAGTGTGCTTACGGATTGGAGGAACAAGGTTATGCACTTCTGGAATGACAAATTCCACCCGCTTGTTGTTTGCATCATAGTAAGAGCGGTAAACCGCCAGGTTGGCTTCTGCTGCCAGTTGACACGCCAGAGGACGCATCTCCTTTGTTATTCGTTATCAAAGGCTTCGCCATTTTGTTGAGCGCTGGGGAAGCCCTTGGCTATGTCAGCCGGATCAAGGTCCGCTATCCACGCCTTGGCGCGCGTTAAAGCCAATAAAGTGCCAGCCCGGGCCGCGGATCGCTTCAACTCTCCAAGTTGTGCCGAAATCATGGATAGCCGGTCCAGTGTATCTTTGATCAAGGACGGAGCTATGTTATCATACGATGTAGCGCATATGACTCATTTGGGTGCCGGTATACAGCTGCTCAATCAGCGTGTATGCAGCCTTGAGCTTCTTCCGCATATCAGAGCCCAGATGAGCAATACGCTTCCCTATACCGGTTTAAGACAGCTCAGATTAAGCTGGCGGAAATATCAAAACGGAATAGTAATCAGTAGAAAATCTCTTACCAAAGATCGCAGAGGTCATGGCATTAATCTGGCGCTTTAGTCCGGTCAGCTCTTCTGTCACCGGTTTAAGAGCCGCTTCAGCATCTTCAGCCCGTTTCAACAGCCCGGCCTTCTCCGTCTCCCAGTTGGCCTGCTCGGATTTATACCACTCCTTGAGCTGCTCCATAGTGGTCAAGGCAGTTTTCAATTCGTCCTTGGCCTTGGTGGTTTCTTCTTGTTGAGTCTTCAGATTGACACGAAGGTCCTTGAGTTGTACGGTTTGCTGGTCTATCTCGCTCTGATAAAAAATGGATCACGTTAGTTGTTTCATTATGAAGTCCCAAGCTCAATACAGGTATTCAACTTGGCACTTGGGGGCTAATGGCTAATTGATCTCATCTTGCTATGGTGATACATGCTAAAGTACCGGTTTAACTATGCTAAGTTGAACCGCCCTTGGGGCTACTACACAACAAAAGTAAAAGAAAGGCGTAACTCCTTACCTCATAGCGTTCTTTCATACGATTCAGGAGGCCGGCTTGAAGTCACGACTTGTGTAGAGTCGGTTCAGAAGCCGGAGTGAAGTTCTTGGGCGGAGAAGTTATCATAAGTCGGCAGATCAGTTTTTCCCTTCTCTTTACTCATGGCAGTAAATTCTTCCTTGGCACTGTGTTTTGATAGGGCGACCGGATTACCAGGGGCGGTATAGGCGGTGCCCGTCACTATGACATCATCATCTTTGACCGGGCTGGCCGGGTTGGCATTCTTCCTTGGGCTTGGTGTTTTCATACCCAGGCTTGGCGTTTCAGCAACTGTTACTTGTTCCGCTGCTGAACTCGGTGGAGCAGGATGTGATGTTTCCACTTGGGCGTCCGGTTCAGCCTCTGGCGGCTTAGCATTGGCGGCTTAGCAGAACTATTTTTAGCAACTTCACGCTTTTCGCCATGGTGCTCGGGAGTCTTCCCCGGATCAGCATCCACAGTAGGGTCAAGGGTTTTCGCCTTCTTACTTAAGCGAGCCTTGGTGCTGCAATATTCAGAGTTAGAATGTGATGAACCGGCTAATGCGAAGAAAACAAAAAGAGCATTATGCTTACCCCGCAGCAACTTTCGGAGGAGGCGATGCGTGGTTGATGAACCGCCAGATGAGTTGGAAGAGGCCTGATAATTCGGATCGACGGATTGAGAGGACATCGGAAGAAACCTTTCAAAGGATAACGCTTTTCGGAGAACAAATCACCTCGGGACGACGCTTCCGGGTTGGGGTGTCGGAGTAAACCGGACGATGTAATTTGTTGACGCTGTGCGGGTCAGTCTGCGCTCTTCAGCCTGCTGTGTCTTCAAAGAAAGGTTCGGATTCAAATGAGCACGGAGTGAGATTTTTCACTTTCCGGACTGTCGTGCGAATTCTTTTAATCGCACAAGATCAGATTCGGAAGAAAGAAGGATTACCTCAACAGGTCGGCATGATCGGCTTGACATCATCACAGGAATTGAAACCTCAATAGGATGAAGGATAAAAAGAGACAAAGTAAATCAAGCTTTACCTCAGCTTCTGATTCTTCTTCTTCCGGCGGATCGGAAGATTCGGCGGTTCTCCTCTTACCAGCCTTCTTGGTGGTCTTGGACTTTACATGAGGAACCCGGGCCGGTTTGGTTCGTTTCCAGAAGGAGCTGTTAGCCTGAGAAGTAACACGGATTAATACATATCAATAAGGCATTAACATCAAGAGCGATGAGCGGAGCCTTACCGCAGGCGGTTTGTTGGAAACACAGAATGGGGCCAACCCGGTTTGGCTGCACACGGAGATCGGCTCATCGAGCATCTTCTTCACTGTCTCAGTGACTTCAAGCTCAGTTATTGCTAACTCATGACGTCTTTGAGGGTCTTTGACGCTACCAGTGTATTCGTGCATCAATCCGGGGCGGCGGCTTAATGGCAAGATGCCCCTAGAAACCCAACATCGAACAAGGTCAATACCGGTTAAGCCATTGGCCATTAGAGCCCGGAGTTTTATAATTTGAGGCGCAAAATTCTTCCGCTCTGCGGCGGTCAAGCGTAAAGGCAATGGGTGATGGTTGCTAAGCCGGTGAGGGCGGTAGCCCGGCAAGGGTTCTCGCTGTCAGGAGCGGTATTCCGGCAATAAAACCAGGTTTGGTTCCAATCTTTCGGATGGCTATGATGTTTTGCGTGAGGAAAGTCTACTTCCTTCCTTTTCTGGATTGAAACGCCTACCCAGTTCTGTGTTAGGACCATCCGAAAACTCCGTACGGCGGTTCAAATGAAAGAAATCTCGGAACAGCTCCACAGATGGTTCTTCTTGAAGATAGACTTCACAAAAAACATGGAAATTGCATATATTGGACACAGAGTTCGGACCAATATCTTGTGGATGGAGTTGGAAACTTGCGAGGACATCCCGGAATAATTTTGATCCGGGCGGGCTGAATCCCCGGTCTAAGTGCTGCATAAACACAATTACTTCGCCTTCTTGAGGTTCAGGAGGGCATTCGGTATCTGGAACACGCCAATGGAGGACATTTTTGGAGGCTAAAGCGCCGGTGGTGACATATCCATTGAGTTGCGTCTCAGTGATCTTGGACCGGACCCAATTGCAAGCTGAGAATTGTTTGGCCATTCCGGAAGAAGAGACTGCGAAAGGAAAAGTAAAAAAACGGTTCACCATTAACGGTTCAGACATATTATACAATGCTAAACCGGCAGTTTGGCAGTCAGTTCCAACTTCCGGTTTAACTGAGGACTAATGGAGTATGGCGGATTAGCTATCAAAAAGTTAAACCGCCCTTAGGAGGAAGAGACAGAACTGGAAAATCTGCTAAGTGTGGATGTAAACAGGTTTCACATATGAATAGAGTTAATTTGGATCTACCCAAGATTCAAGAAGGAAAAATTTCTCGACCCATGCAAGCCTTATAAAGGGCGGGGAAGTTCATGCGTTCTAACAAGAGGGTCTCGAACAAAAGATGTATGTGCAATGTGCTAAATCAAGGCGGAATAGTTACTACACAGGATATATGCTACGGTTGGATTAAAAAGCCATGGTAGAGCAGGTATGAAGAGATTAAGGATGAACACCTATGAACGACGACATGAACAGGAGCATCAAGATGCAGATCTAGGGCATGAGGAGGAGCCTTACCCGATGCACAGAACAGCGGAGGAGCGCCGAGAGTCTCTGGTACAACCAGGTTGATGCAGCGGCCTTGCACTGACGCGGCGTTCGGAGGTCGGAGGCGACGGCGGAGCTTTAGAGCTGGAGCGTCGCAAGGAAGAAGAAAGCACGGAAGGAGGAAGAAGAGAAAGGGCATGCCGGTCTATTTATAATAAGACGGAGTAATTAACGGGCGCGAGAATGGAGGCGTTGAAAGCGGCAGACGGCGCAGCGGTCGCCTCGATTTCCGGGGTAGTATTAAATGAAGGGAATCTTACTGTTGGGCTTCGTTAATAGAGATGACGTCAAGATGCTCTGTTGCTGTGGTCGGAGGATGACGTCACGGCGGTTTAAGCAGATGGCGGTTTACGAAATATGAAGGAAGAGATTCAGAGTTTCCTAAGATGTTGAAGATTAACATGAACAGGTTCAAGTCAATCTGGGGCCTAATGTTGGGGATGTAACTACTGAATATAAACCGCCCTGAAGGGGCCGGTTTACCCTCGGCCATAATTGGGGCCCACGAAGACTCAGAAGGTGGCGATTGCTGTAGAGCTTAGAGACCCGGAGCCCAGGGGCGAGTTAGGGCCCATAATGGTAAAACCGCCATAACCATGTAACTTGTGTTGTAAGATAAGAGAAAGAAGAGACCGAGCTGGACACTTTGGTATGAGCCGCCTCGGGACTCAGAGACCGGCCGGACGTCAACCCGTGTATATAAGGGGACGATCCGTGGCGGTTTAGGGACGAACAACAACAATTCGAGGCTTAGGCGAAGCTATTGCTCCCTAGTCGTCGAAATCACATTAATCCCATCACAACTAGACGTAGGCTTTTACCTTCATCGAAGGGGCCGAACTAGTATAAACTCTCGTGTCTTTGCGTCCGCTTTAACCCCTCTAAGTTAATCCGTACGATGGCCCCGCGACTAAGTCCTTTCATGAGGACATCTGCCATGACAATTCCACGACAGGTTGTCTGATCGGTAAACAAATGAATAATGTCAGTCTGGGATGGAGACAAAAAGGAGACCGCTACAAATGTTGTGTCTACAGGAGAGAGAGAGAGAGAGAGAGAGAGAGAGAGTAATTTTAGTGGTATGAGTGAAAGACGAGTGGAGACTGTGTGTGGCAGTGAAAAAGAAAGCTTAGGTACCGAGTGATACCAGAGAACAGTAGAGACGTGAGAGATAATGAAAACCATGTAATGTATAATGATAGGGAGAGTGTGACACTTCTCAAGGGAGACGTCGAGAGACCATGTTTGCGAGGATAGGAGAAACATGAAGTGAGCGTGCGGGTGAGCTGGAGAAAAGAGAGTGATAGCTACCAGAAGGAGCATCCATGCGAGAGAGATGGGCGTGAAAGGAGTGAACAAAAAAGGGATTCAAATATTTGAATTCGAGATGATGATACATGTAATCCATACTCGAACCAAAATTGGTCTATCTAACATGCATACTCATATGAATTCACGCACATCTATGTTATTTAATATGTAGATATTACTGATCCATACATTTTAGTAGAACATAATTTGGTTAAATTTTTTTGAATTCAACCTTAAGATTTCGAGATCGTTGTATTTGTAAATCATATTATACATATAAAGTAGCAGAATTCTTGGTTGTGCTTTTGAAAGTATATATAAAAAATGATGTATATAGAATGTAATTCCAATTGAAAATGGATCCCGCCGAAAAAAATAGTAGAATACAAACGGGATTCGAATTGAGTTGGCACGGTAAACGTGCATTGTGCAAAATTTGAACGAAGCGGGGAAAGTCGCAGTAACCCCGTCCGAAACCAAAATCTGCAAGATGGAAATCACTACTGCCTATCCCTACCACGCAAAGCCTATCTGCTGGATTTCTATAGGTTTCGATAGGGGTAGGTTTGTAATTTCACCCAAACGTGACGTAACCGCCTCTCACCCGGATTCGTACACGGTGGGCGCCAAAACACAGTGTGCCCTCGGCCGAAATCAACTCCCTCCCCGATTCATATTCATACATGGTGGGCGCCAAAAACAAACTCTCGTCGGCAAATATTCGGTGTATGCGAGATTACCGTCCTATCCCCAACCGACTAATGTTCTTTGTGATGTAGTAGAAATTTGAAACGGGGCTAATATTGTAAATTTCTCGCATTTGAGACAAGCGCGCCTGAATACATGGTTCCCCCCTCCTCTCTACCTCCCTTTTCCCCATTCAGACTCGTGGGCGCCAAAACACCCTCTCCACCCCACCCTCCTCCGTCCGCCGCCCCATCCACCGCCGTCCTCCTCCACCATGCCGGAGCCGATACCCCGACGCCGCCGTCCATTACAAGAGATCGACCTCTCTCATCAACGCCTTCAGACCTGGATCCTTGCAGCCCGTCCTCTCGCTTCATCCCCGCCATCGTCCACCTTGCCGGCGCCGCTCTCACGACCGTCGGCCCACCGCGCCCGCCGCCACCATCTACCCTCCTAGATCTGCTTCCACGCCGCCAACAGCCATCGCTACCGCAGCACCGTCAAATTCTCAAAGAGATCAGACACGGCGCCGCACTGAGGCGGTACTCTTTCAGATTCTGCTCAACTTATTTATCGCAGCAAGAAAATAGATCGCCACCGCTTTACTCGATTTCTTGTCTTGGTTGAGAAGTTGCCATTGTCTGGTTAGCACCTTCAGATCCGCCATGTCACGCTCAACACTATACTCCCAATGCTTATGGGTTTCCCCTTTTATATTCCACACTAGTTAAATCACAGTAGACTAAATTTCAAAATTGGGTCAGTTGATTTTTTAGAGCTCGCCGGAGTTCGCCGGTGCGATCCAAGGGACTCGGGTGGTTGTGGGGCCTTGCCGAACAAAGAAAACTCGACGCGGGTGGGGGTGGGGGTGGTGGAGGAACACAGGCGATGGAGGCCGATGGTCCGGCCGGCGGCCCGTGCGGTGTTCTGTATGGGAAGAATTAAGAGACGAGGAATAAGAAGGGTTAGGAGATGTAGGATCTTCATCCAACCGCCTGAAATGGTCGAGAGATAGCTGGGAGTTGCATTCTTAATGTGCTCTGGTTCATCTTGTGTAGGCACTGCGCAACCAACATTTTATTATCCAAAATCTGATTGCTCTTCTTTACCATGTTCCTCTTCCGTTCTTCTTTAATATGTACTCTCTCCGTTCCTAAATACAAGTCTTTGTATAGATTCCACCATGGACTACATCTGTATGTGATCCATAATGGAAATCTCTACCAAGACTTATATTTTGGAACGGAGGGAGTATGCGAGTAGTACAGTATGTTCCTTGTACTGAAGATGAGCAGGGACATTTGTAGTGTAGAGGTCTATACGGTCGGTTGTGATGGACACTTTGAGCCTCTTTGATTCGTAGGATTTTGTAAACATAGGAATAGGATTTGTAGTGGCCTCCCCACTTGAATCCTACAAGAATAGCAAGGAAATGCGCGGAGCTGTGTTGCACCTTCACTTGAAGAGAGCTGGTATCCGAAGCCTTTCTAGCCGTACCGGCAATACTAGCACATATATTTTAGCAAGTTCCACTTTGCTGATTTTACTCTGATGCTTAAGGTTTTCCCGTGATATCTACACTATGATCTGTGTAGCTGCTTTGTGTCGCACTAGCAGCAGTCCACTCTTGAAGCTAAACACTTCAATGACTTACAAAATTGGCGCTGTCGGATTTCGGGTTCCGGCAGACCCTCTAGGTTTGAACTCTCGGGTGCACGCGGAGATCTCACCCACTACCTACCTGCACCTCGTCGCCTCGCAAGGATCTAAAACTACACGAAGAGCAACACAAGGGACACAATGTTTATACTGGTTCAGGCCACCATTGAGGTGTAACACCCTACTCCAGTGTGTGGTGTGGTGGATTGCCTCTTGGGCTGATGATGAACAATACAAGAAAGAACAGCCTCGCGAGGGTGAGGTGTTCTTGTGGCTAGGCTCTCGATCGGATTGGATCAAGCTAAGATGTGATCCTCTCTCTTCCCTCTCTTTTTCTACTGTGGTGGCTAGCTCTACTTATAGGAAGAGGCCCTGGGCCTCTTCCCAAATATTGAGCGGGAAGGGCGCCAACAATTGGCCATTTTGAAGGGGAACATCTAGTACATTTATCTGACTAAAGTTAGTCCTCGCCTGTCAAAGGCTCTGGTGGTGACGCCCGCTCGGGCTCCATGATGACCTCCTTCCTGCTGTTGTGACGGTCTTGGTCCTGTTGCACCGGAACGGCTGCCTTTGCTTGATACTCTCGCCTACGCTTGCCTCCTTTGCACCAAAGAGGAAATGAGGACACAGCCCGGGCTGGCGCCCGCCTGGCACCCTTGGTCGTCATGGCTTGCGTCATGGGCACCTCGTGAGGTACCCCGCCTTGATCTCTCCGCCTCCTCGCGAGCCAGCCTGATGAGGTCGTGCCTGAGGAGGCTTCCTGTCGTCCGCCCCACGAGGCTTGGCCCCTCTCGAGGGTCTTGAGCTTGTGTTGATGAAGATGGGCCGTACTGGGCCACCCCTTGAGCCACGCCGCAGGCTGCAGGCAGGCAAGTCTGGGTACCCCTGTTCCCAGAACGCCGATAGTAGCCCTCGGGCCCAAGGCATGCCTGGACTTGGCTGAGCAGAGAAGCGAAGGGGCAAGTCTGCGCCCTTGAGCCCTAACAGCTTCTTGACCTCGGGCGCCGCGTGGCGGTTGATTGGACATGGCTGTCCCTGCTTCCCCACGACGCCTCGGTGACTGCACGAATTGACAAGTCCCTGCATGCAAAGCGGGTCATGATTACCTGCGATCGTGGAGGTCGACGGTTGGCCTTCCCCGGCTATAAGTACGGAACGGCGCATGCCCTTCCGGTCCATCTCTTCTTGCTTCTCCTTATTCTCCGTCCCTTGCTCCACTTTGCGGCAATGGCTCTGATCCGCCGGTTCTCCGCGGAAGAGAAGGGAAAGGCTCCCTGAGAGGGTCCCGACCCGCTTCCGCCGAAGAAACGGCTAGCCCTCTGCCGTCGGGATGAGGGCGCCCGGCAGGAGGTGTCGAGGCCCTGGTGCGAGCGGCCGCCGCCAGGGTTCCCGCTGCCCTTGTACGCCCACTTTGAGGGCCCTGAAGGAGTTGACGCCGAGCGCCATGGACGACGCCGCCGTCGGCATCGGTGGGTCACGGCGGTGCGCGTTGTCCCTCCTGGAGTCCATGCCGAGGGCTCCTCCCGATAGTTTGTGCTCCATGCCTCCTCAGTCTTAGATTCGCCTTCCTCCCTCCTTCGCCTTCGTGATGCCGCAGGGGGGACATTTGGAGCTCTGGTTGTAGCACGCCGGCTGCAGCACCCTCGCGACTGAAGCGGAGGTCGCGGTCGTTCCTCCGGGCAAGGTCTTCATGACTCGAGGCTGGGGCGAGATCGCCCGGGTCTGCAGGACGAGGGGCGCCCTCGCGATCCACTTGGAGTACGACGGTGCTTCCATGATGCTCCTCAAGGCCTTCGACGCGGAAGGACGCCGGCTGGAGTGCTGCCCTGAGAGAGGTGGTCGGGGCCCTGTCGCGGCGAGGACCAGGCTTGCCGATCGCTCCCTCAGCAGCTCCTCACGCGGCGGAGGCATCGGGGGATCCAGCGACTCATTCGAGCTCTTCGCGACTCCGGAGACGAGCGACGACAGCTACGAGCCCCCGAGCTTGCGTTGCTCTCGTAGCAGGGCGGGCTCGTCAGGCCACCGCCGCCTCTGATCTGGATGAGGTTGGCGCTGGCGCCTGACGACCCATTGTTGATGATAGCGTCTCTTGCGAAGGCGCGTGTAGTTAGCGCCCTTAGGACCTGCTCCCTCTGTTCTCTGCGAGGAGTCGAAAAATGTGCCCCGTGGGGGCTTGTAAGGTGCATGTGGTTCTGATTGTTAATATGATCCTTGTCGTGAAGTAGTGTGAGATGCTCATTCCGTCTTAGCTTAGTTCCTCCTTTCAAACCTCACGAGGGCTTGGTGCTCTGCGCCGACAGGTATGCCAGGTCGCGATGCCGTGGTCAAGGCCAGAAGGTGAGCGGCCCGGGGTCCAGTAAGAGCCCCTGAGTCGCGATGCTCAGGAGGTCCCCTTTAGCGCTCAACCAGCCATCGTTCGGTGAGAAAGGAGCACGACGTTGCTAACACGGGATTGCCTTAGGTGCGAGGTCGGTGCTGCGATAGCTAGTGTTTCCGGAGGATGACTTATCTTGGGAGTCAGGAACCGCTTCCTGGTGCGACGTTAGGTTCGCGCATCGGCAGCGAGGGTTGCTGGCGAGGTCCCCGCGTGCCTCTTCCCTCTCGCCTTTGCTCCCCTTTCTGCTCTACGTCCTCGGGTCCCGGCCCTCGAGTGGGTCTCAGTCGTCGCTGGTATGCCAGGTCACGATGCCATGGACAAGGCCAGAGGGTGAGGGCTGGAGAGCCAGTAGGAGCCCATGAGTCGCGATGCTCAGGTACCCCCCCCCTTTAACGTGCAAGTGGTTCGCGCGAACAAGAGTGAAGAAGACGCCGTGAGGGCCTCGCCTGGGGCTGCTCCTTGAAGAGCTCCTGCAGGCTCACCACAAGAAGAACAAGAGTCTGCCATGACAAGCGACGGTCAGCCGTTGGTTGCTTTGGAGGGGTGATGAGGCACTGAAGTCCTGACGAGGTGGCGCCGTGCGGGGCTGTCGCGGCCAGAGCTCAGCCATTCAGGTTTTTCGGTGTTGCTGGGACGGACCCATGCGCAAGCGTCGTGCCGTTGGGGAGCAGCTCCATCAGTTGGTGTCAATTGAGCGGGTGACTAGGTCAAACACGTTAGTCACGAAGGAGCAAGTTCATTTAGATAGGTGCAGGGAAGGCAGACGTCGCTAGGTCTGGCCCGAGCGACTTGGGGATGAAGCAGCCCGAGGGGCACCCCCGATAAGGTAAGCTAGGAACATGAAGTAAAAGGGATACACGCCGCAGGGACGGACCCACGCGGCCTGGGAATGATGCAGCCACAGGCGCTCCCAAACCGAAATGAAACTTGAAGGATGTCACCGATAACGGCGAAGATGAAGGGATGCTGAAGTAGCAGACGTCGTGGGCTGCAGGCCGATCTTCACGAGCCCCTGTGCCCGGGGAGCCTTGGGAGGCTCGAGGCGCCGTGGCTCCTCGCGGACCATCTCCATCTCCGCCAGGACTGCGGAACGCCTGGCCTCTTGAGCCTCCAGGATGCTCCCCATGAGGCGCTGGCGCGTGGCAGCCGCGTTCGGCACGCCGTAGGGCATGCGAACGTAGCTGTGGGGTGGACCTTCACAGCGCCCCACGCGTGAGGGCCAGAGGCGCTCCTGAGAGGCGGCTCGGTTGAGCCCTGGTATGTCGATGCAGATGCACAGCCCACCATCCTCGCCTGGATGGGGAGCTACGGCGGGTAAGCGGCGGCTGCCACTCATGACTCTTGACTCCTGCAGCTCCTGAATGATCTGGCTGACAAACTCCTGAGGGTTTGGCCCTCCTTGCCTTGCTCCTTCCTGAGGGAAACGTGCTTTGAAACACGCCTCCAAGTGGTGCCCAAGCGCCTCCCTCGTGACCTTAGCAAGGTCGGTGGCCCTCCAGGAGAGAGCCCCCGAGCCTTGCTCGAGGAGGGCGTCGGGTGTGCCTTCCTATGCGACAGAAGGAGGTTCCCCCTGAACAGGCACGGACCCCGAGGGGCCTGCCTCCCGAGGGGTCGGGCCAGGCGATGTCTTCTTCTTCTTGGGAGCAGCCTCGGGGAGCCTCCCGCTCCTGCGATCTGGGTCTTCAAGTGACGCGGCTTGAAAAGCACGCTCCAGGGAGCACACTGCATCTCTCTCTTCACAAGGCACCGTGATGACTCCACCGCTCCCCGGCATTTTGAGGACGTTGTATCCGTGATGAGTCACGACCATGAATTTGGCCAGAGCTGGGTACCCGAGGATGGCATTGTATGGCAGGCGAATGTGAGCGACGTCGAAGTCGATGAGCTCGGTCTTGAAGTTGTCGCGCGCCCCTGAAGGTGACAGAGGCGGACCTGCCCAATCGGAACTGTGGAGCCATCGGTGACTCCGGAGAAAGGCTTGGTTGGCTGAAGCTGATTGTAAGGCACTTGGAGATTGTTGAATGTCTCTACGGACAGGACATTGAGCCCTGATCCGCCATCGATGAGGGTCCTGGTGACTTGCACGTTGCTGATGATTGGGGAACAAAGCATCGGGAGGACTCACGTGGCAGCGCACATGAGCCGATCCGGCGAAATGAACATGATGGCGGACGCTGACCACCTGAGAGGGCGCGTGGCTTCGAGCTTGGGGAGGACTGCATTCACTTCACGGGCGAACTGCTTGAAGATGCGTTGAGAGGCTGGGGCTTGAGCTCCGCCTAGGATGCAAGCGATCGCGCACGGCTCCTGGAAGCCCCCAGCCCCATCGTCCTGATGATGGTCCTCATTTCTCCTTTGCTGCGGCGGCAGAGGAGGGAGGCCTGCATTGCCTTGCGGGCGATCCTCTCGAGGCTGATCCCTCCAACCTCCCTCGTGAGGCTGATCCTGCCAGCGGTCCTCGCCAGGTCGCTCGCGCCACCCTTGGCGAGGGCCACGGTCTTCCCAACGTCTTGCGTTTCTTCCTCCTCCTCGGCCGTAGCCTCGATCATTGCGGTCGGGGCGTCGACCGATTCGCCCTTCTCGCACGGCTCGGAGTTATTGACATTCGTTGGTGTTGTGTGTGTGGAGGTCATGGTACACACAGTACCGACTGCCTTTGAAGACTTGGGCTGATCCCTGCCTCGCTTGGTATCTGGTTTTGCCGCAAGCACGGCAGCCCCCTTGCGCTTCACGTCCTTGACCTTGGGCTTCTTCTCTTCTGGATCTGCGACTGGCAGCTCGAGGAGGCAAAGGGGTCCTTCCTCAGCCCTGGCGCACTTGGTCGCCAAGTTGAACAGCTCCAAGGATGTGCACAGATCTTCATGCATAGCCAGCTCCTCCTTCATCTTGACGTCACGCACGCCGTCGGAGAAGGCTGAGATGATGGCCTCCTCGGTCACCTTGGTAATCTTGAGGCGTGCGTTGTTGAAGTGTTGGATGTACTTCTGCAGGGTCTCTCCTGGCTGCTGCTTGATGCGGCGCATGTCGCTCACGGCAGGGGGCGGGTCGCGAGTGCCTTCGAAGTTGGCGATGAAGCGGGTGCGCATCTCGTCCCAGGAGGAGATCGTGCCAGGAGCCAGGTTCAGGAGGCAGGTGCGGGCACCGTCTTTGAGCGCCATGGGAAACTAGTTCGCCATGACCTTCTCGTCCCCGTTGGCGGCTTCGATGCCCAGCTCGTAAAGCTGGAGGAACTCCGCAGGGTCGGCCGTGCCATCGTAGCGAGGAGGCAGGTCTGGCTTGAACTTGCCGGGCCACGCGACACCGCGGCCTTCGGCGGTGAAAGCGCTGCAGCCTCATCAGGCCACGGGAGGCCTTTGGTGACGAAGGGCCTAGTCTTGTGGGTCCCCATGCGCCCTTGGCCCAGGAGCAGCGCTGGTCTTGGCGTCTTTGGAAGCGAGGCGCGGTCATGGCCAGGTCGGTGCAGGGAGCACTCGGGCAGCTTCTTGGGGGCGAGGAACCTCTTGACAGCTCTCCTCTTGCTGCGCTGGTGCCGGACGGAGTGGGTTCCGCCCATGGGCCACGCGCCTTGGGGCCAAGGCGCCTTCTTGAGGGGGAGGCGGCTGAGGCGCCCGGAGCCATCACCCGCGCAAGGCGGGCGCGGTCTGGCGAGAAGGGACGGCACGGGAGCCCCCTGCGGCGTGGGCGAAGCTTCGGCGATGCGGTCGAGCCACTCTTCGTAGACGTCGTCGGCAGAAGCGGTAGCGCAGGGAGCTCGTTGCCACGATGGCGTGGCTCGAGCCTCCATGGCGCCTTGTGAGCGCGTGAGACGAAACCGGTAGAGGCGAGTGAAGGAGTAGCGGTACGGCCGTCTCGCCTCACGGACGGATGCTGGGACGATGCTTGCTGCTCGTTCCCCGCCGGGCCGGTGGCGGCGTTGATGGCGGGCGATGGGGAACGGCAGGGGCGGCCACCGATGGGGGTTGTCTGGGCGACGCGGGTGGCGAGAGCGGCTCGGCGCTCGGCGCGGGCCCGACGAGCGTCCGACATGGATGCGACGGGCGGTGAAGAACAGGGCGGCGGAAGACGGATTCCGGTGCACCCCTACCTGGCGCGCCAAATGTCGGATTTTGGGTTCCGGTAGACCCTCTAGGTTCAAACTCTGGGGTGCACGTGGAGATCTCACCCACTACCTACCTGTGCCTAATCGCCTCGCAAGGATCTAAAACTACACGAAGAGCAACACAAGGGACACAAGGTTTATACTGGTTCGGGCCACCATTGAGGTGTAACACCCTACTCCAGTGTGTTGTGTGGTGGATTGCCTCTTGGGCTGATGATCAACAATACAAGGAAGAACAGCCTCGCGAGGGTGAGATGTTCTTGTGGCTAGGCTCTCGATCGGATTGGATCAAGCTAAGATGAGATCCTCTCTCTTCCCTCTCTTTTTCTACTGTGGTGGCTAGCTCTACTTATGGGCAGAGGCCCTGGGCCTCTTCCCAAATATTGAGCGGGAAGGGCGCCAACAATTAGCCATTTTGAAGGGGAACATCTAGTACATTTATCCTGACTAAAGTTGGTCCTCGCCAGTCAAAGGCTCTGGTGGTGACGCTGGCTCGGGCTCCATGATGACCTCCTTCCTGCTGTTGTGACGGTCTTGGTCTTGTTGCACCGAAACGGCTGCCTTTGCTTGATACTCTCGCCTGCGCTTGCCTCCTTTGCACCAAAGAGGAAACGAGGACACTGCGCGGGCTGGCGCCCGCCTGGCGCCCTTGGTCATCATGGCTTGCGTCATGGGCACCTCGTGAGGTACCCCGCCTTGATCTCTCTGCCTCCTCGCGAGCCAGCCTGACGAGGCCGTGCCTGAGGAGGCTTCCTGTCGTCCGCCCCGTGAGGCTTGGCCCCTCGCGAGGGTCTTGAGCTTGTGTTGATGAAGATGGGCCGTACTGGGCCACCCCTTGAGCCACGCCGCAGGCCGCAGGCAGGCAAGTCTTGGTACCCCCGATCCCAGAACGCCAACAGGCACCAAGGCATTGAGTGCCATTCTGGATGCAATGAAACTCATATGCTCCCCACCTGTTGACTCTTGTTCAGAATATGATCCTAATGACTATTCTATCCTCGAGGAGTCAACGGTAGATGGCCTGTCATATTCACCCATCAAGGTGCCTGTTTTAATTTGGCAATGTTTTATTGATTGCGGGTATCTTGCATATGTTGTCTTGCATTTCTTCTACTTTGTTGCACCGCCATCTGCTTAGTTTACTCATCATATATGTCGAGATGCCATGCCCATCCATTATCAATACATATTCCATCTATCATCATACCATGTTTTTTCACTCAAATGCTGTTTGTGTGCATCAGACATCAAAAAGGAAGAGGGTGGTTGCCGAACCTGAAGGAACACCAGCAAAGTCCTTGAAAAACATGGTGGTGCCGGAGAAATCAGACATCACCCCACTTATATTGGTTGTACAACCAGTGACACAAAACATAGGACCGACTCCAGTAGACTGTACCCATACTTCACTGGCCACACCACTAGCCCCACCACACAGGACCTGCACTCCAGCAAAAGGTATACCGATTTCATTTGCCATAGCACCAGCTGTACCACAGAAAAATCTCACTCAAACAAAAAGTACAGCAAGTCCACCGGCCGAAGACCTATCCCAACTGCAGAGACGGCCAATTCCTGCAGATTGGAACCCCATTCCATTTATTACCAGTTTAAAAGACAATGCTTTCAATGTTGTTAGGGACTACGTGCATATATTCCCACCATGGGAAGATTATTGTGAAGACAAATACCATTTTCACATCTTCCTGTCCAACTTACGTGTAAGTGCTATTATTCATGGTTACTATTTTCCTGTTTTCTGCTGATTGAACACATCAATGATTTACATTACATTGTTGTAACTAGGCGAGGGTCAATCTGGATAGTCATGACGAGCAAAGCTTGCTTGTGCTTTTCAAGGAAGCATTGCAGCAGTATCGATGTTACCTGAGGAAATCACACTTTGGTGGCAAGTCTATAAACGAATTTCCAGTGAAGTCTCCTGTGCTAAATTTAGAAGACATTGAATGGAAAAACCTTGTTATGCACTGGTCTCGTTCCCAGGATGAGGTACTGTCTATGAAATCACATGACAATTTGAACTTCTACTTTTCCGCATGTGCCTTATGGATCTTTTTTATAGGAAATCTGCTCGAAGAAGAATTCCGGTTTGAAAAGAACGACAGGATATCGCAAATATGCTGCCCGCTACTTTGCTCTTATTAGTACCTGTTGTCCTGTATCACTGTACTTGCATACATACCTGGTTCATTATGTGATAGCAGTATGCATGATAGCTTGGTTATCAATTGTTCGCTCCAAATTATCTGATTTGTATGAATGGTTACATTAGTGTAGAATATATCCAATGCCAATGTTTTTTTAGCTATGCATTGTTCTTGTAAGTACATGATGTCCTTTATCAGTGTACTTATAATGACAGGTAGTTGTTCATGCATCATCACTCTGCAGCTTATTTTCCTTTGCCCTCCATTTTCTACACATCAGATCTATATTTACTCTTACCATAAGGTTGGTGCTGAAGAAGTTTAGCTGTGCATTGCTCTTGGATGTACCTTTTGCCTGTATCACTACACTTACATTTATAGCTACTTGGTTATGTTGCATCACTCTTCATCTTATCTTAAATATTCTCCATTTTTTCGTATATTATCACATATATATTTACTCTTAACAAAATGTAGAATAAATGCAATGCTTTTGAAGAAGATTCTGTGGTAAACTTCTTGAATTGCCCCCCATCGGCATGGACAAGGCCTTTATAGAGCCTGTCTTCACCAATAATGTAAGTTTGTCCATCTCAAGCCTTCAAACTTTGTTGTATATATTTGGTTAGGCATGACTGCAAATAAATGTTTATTTTTGGTGTTTGCATCAAATTGCTTATTTAAAGTTTATTATGTAGTTCATAAACAAAAGTTTGTCCTTCCTCAATTTAAGTTTTCAGTTGTATAGCCAAGTTCCTTCTTCATACCATGTAAATTAAACTATACAGAGCAAGTGATCTTCTTTTGCACTGGATGTATGCTTCTGTTCTTCATCCGCAATCCAGTGGTGTGGTGAACCTACCCACTACAACACAATGTTATATTCTGCAATGTCTTAACTATGAACAATGTCATATCATTCTACTATTATTTAAACCGTCTCTTTATTTGCCAATTTGAAATGGTATAAATTGACGACACTAACCATTGATACTTATGAGTTCTTGATCTGTAATCCAGTGTTGTCGTGAAGCTGCCAACTCCTTCACAATGTCATTTCCTGCCATGTCTTGACCTGAACAATACCATATTGTGTTAATGCAATTTTAAACTATGTCACTTTATTCGTTAGTAAGAAATGTTATGAATTGTCAGCACTGATACTTTTACATGCAAAACTATCTGTCTGCTTGTTTATCTTTCAGAGTGAGGAAGATATAAGTGTTGAACAAGCGTAGTCTCATCATCTTGCTCATTTGCTTGTTTGTAGCTCTCAAATGAGGCTAACCTTTCTTGAACTCTATTGAAGTCTTTGTCGGTTTTGTATATTATTTTGTTGGCGTGTTTATTTGCCTTTGGTGGCGATCTTTGATGCCCAAAGGTATGTAATCTATGATGCCTTATGCTTTATTATCATAGTGGCGAACTTTGATGCCCAGTGGATGTAATATGCCATAATTTCTTTACTGTATAGTCTAGGTTTTTTCTTATTCACGATTCTGCATTTATTTTACTGTATATATATCCTGTCTTCATAGTAAACCGGCCAAACCGTAAAATTACTGTACATAATCGGGCCATCATGCAATCACGATGTAGGTTGGGCCTAAAACATGCCGAACAGCTCACGGGCCGGCAGTAGCTCGAAATGAACCCCGACCCATGATTGTGCGAATCAAATCACGGGCTTTTAACAGGCCAAAATTGTCTCGGTCCTTGTTTGGCCCAATCAGATATCGGTCATGAAAGGTGCCGGATGCAAATCGGGCCGTAGTTAGGCCCAACTATATGACGGGCTTTTAACAGCCGAAATTAATATAGGGCCGAAATGTTAAACGGGCCCTTAATAAGCCAAAACTAATATCAGGCTGAATTACTAAGTGGGCCTTTAGCAAGTGGGCCCAAAAGCATAGTGTCCAGTTGCCGGGCCGAATTTGATATGGGCCATAATTGAGCCCAAAGCCTCTTATAGGGCGGACCGATCTGGCCGTAATTTGGCCCGTAACATGGTAGGCTTATAACGGGCCAGATCTCATATGGGCCACTTTTAGGCCGAACGTGGCGAGCCATTAATGGACCGGATCAGATATGGGCCAGCATTTGGCCCAAAACATGGCAGCCAGTTAATGGGCCGGCCTACTAGGGTCCTCAAAATCTTGTGGGCCTTTAGCTGGGCCGGCCCATTAATGTTAGCGAAATCTCATGGGCCTTTAGCTGGGCCGGCCCATTATGATCCGCAAGAATCTTGTGGGCCTTTACCTGGGCCGGCCCATTATAGCACACAAAAATCTTGTGGGCCTTTAGATGGGCCGTCCCATTATGGACCACAAAATCTTGTGGGTTTTACCGGCCGCCCATTATGGCCCGCAAAATCTCGTGGGCCTTTAGCTGGGCCGGCCCATTATGGTCCGCAAAATCTTGTGGGCCTTTAGCTGGGCCGGCCCATTATGGTCCGCAAAACTTGTGGGCCTTTAATTGGGTCGGCCCAATTAAACTTGTTGGGCCGTGCCACGTGTTGACGTATCATAGGCACCTTCTGTCCAATGAGTGGATGACATCTGTCCCAGTGGTGAGCCGACACATGTTTCCTCCAGCCAATGATGATTTTACACGTGGAAAATCCCCATTGGTCGGGGCTGTTAACGGGTTATCGGATCCAAAACCCGACCTGATAGCTTAACGGCGTACCGTTACAGTGGATGCCACGTGTCGGTCACCCTTGACGAAAGCACTTCTGTGATGCACGATTTATCGTCATGGAAGTGGACACTTCCGTGATGATAATTTTCGTAATGTCATGGAACACTTCTAGGACAGCACAGGTATGACTATCTTGATTCTGTCATAAATTTGCCATGGATGTACAAGCATGACAAAAAACGTGACCTACTGTGACAAACACGTATCATCACGGAAGTGTATTTTTTTGTAGTGGTTGACTGCTGAATTTGACCTTCTTGAATGGTGGAAGTGCAATGCTCCTCGCTTTCCCGTCCTTTCAAAAATGGCTCGTGATATACTAGCAATCCCCATCTCTAGGGTTGCTTCTGAATCAGCTTTCAGCACTAGTGGTCGTATTCTTGATGACTTCAGAAGCTCTTTAACACCAGCGACACAACAGTCGTTGATATGCACACAAGATTGGTTGCGTTCTAAGTGTATCAATGTTGAAGATGATCTTGCTGAGTTGACCAGGCTGAAGGAAGGTATTTAAATGAATGTGTATTTCACTTCAATGATCATGCAACATTAATGCTATTTAATTGATCACGCAATATTTCTGTTGTTTTTGTAGAAGTGGGTGCCATTCATTTAAATGATAATGTGACAATATCGATTGATTGATCTTCATGCAGGGAGCTGGAGTGGAAAATTGCTGCCTAAAGCCCTGAAGTGACGAAACAAATGCCATTTTATCTCGATTTGCACCTTTTTGTTTCTTTGTCGTGTGTTGCACATGAACAGTATTGAAGTTTGTTATCTCGAGCTGGAGCTGAACTTTGGTTGTTCCAGAATTTGCACTTTGTACTGAAGTTTGTTATCTTGATGTCTTTGGGCATGTCTTTGGGCATGTACTGGGCCTTTAAAAAATGGCTCGTGATATACTATTACTAGCAATCCCCATCTCTATGTTCCAGAACTTTTCTGTACTGGGCATGTTTAGTTCTGCTTGTGCTTGTACTGGACAAGTTTTTGTGCTAGAATTTCTTCGTGTGGTTTCACTGGACATGTACTAAATTAGTGCTTGTAGTTCTAATCGTAGTCTTCTACTAGATTGTTGTACTAGAACATAAATTCTTACATGTTTCAGAATTTCTTCAAGTAGGTAACCAGGTTGTAGTTGTATTGGACAAGTACTAAATTTGTTTTTTCCATGTGGCCAAACCATGTGTTGATTAAAAATTCGCGTCAACTTTGGTTATTTTGGTTATTACCGAAACCAAACCGAAAGCAAATGGTAATAACCAAAACCGAACCGTATCTATGTATAAAACCATATAAACCGAAGTATAAAAACCGTATAAACCAAAAACCATATAAACCGAACCGAATCAAACCGAAAAAACTGAATGCACAGGCTGACCTCCAGGGGTGTCCCAACTTATCCCATGACAAGCTCACGGTCCGCGGAGACAATCCTCCATTGTGGGATCCTCCGATCAGACTCAGAATACCGCTGCACAAGACATTTTGACAATGGTAGAACAAGTCCAGCAAGACCTCCCGGCGTGCCGACACCCTGATAGTAGCCGCACGTATCTCGTCTCAGGCCACGGCCGGATTGTCCAAACTTCCAGTAGGCCAAAATAACAGAGTTGCCCCTGGCGGCCACCGGCGGTTGTCAGGTTTGGACCAACACTCATGAGGAGCATGGCCCAGGGGGTTGATTAAGTCCACGGGGTCCGGGAAGTCCCTGTGCATGTTTTCTTGTTATTAGGCAAATGGTAAAACCAATGTCGGGCCTTGCTGGAAGAGTTTTATTCAAAGCGAACTGTCAAGAGGGGCCCATAAACCCTCACCATGTTAGGGACGCAAAATCAAGGAACATAACACCGGTATGACGGAAACTAGGGCGGCAAGAGTGGAACAAAACACCAGGCATAAGGCCGAGCCTTCCACCCTTTACCAAGTATATATGTGAATTAATTAAATAGGAGATATTGTGATATCCCATGATATCCATGTCCCAACATGGAACAACCTGCAACTGCACCTGCAAGTAGCAACGCTATAAGAGGGGCTGATCAAAATGGTAACATAGCCAAACAACGGTTTGCTAGGAAGGGTGAAAAGATTAGAGGCTATCATGGCAATTTGGGAGGCTTGATAAACAAGTGGTAGGTAGCGCGACATAGTGATAGCATTGAGACAACTAGCATAGAAAAGATAGTAGTGAGACCCAAGGTGATGGTCATCTTGCCTGAAATCCCGCTAGGAAGAAGACAGAATCCATGAAGTAGACGATCCCACGTAGTCGAACGAATCCTCACAATTGCAACGAAAGAGGAACTATCGAGAAGGAGCACAACCGGAAAGAAGCAAACAACATGGTGAACACACAACACATAAGCATGACATGATGCTCCACCAAGTATGATGCATGACAAGGCTACATGATGCTACTCATGGAAAGAGATGATGCATACAAGAACAACAGACCCAATCAAGTTTAAATGAGGCCGGAAACAACATATAACAATTCCGGAAACTCCCCATATGCAAATTTCGAATTTTTTTCAGATCTGAACAAAACATTATGTTAAAGTTGTTAAACAGCAAGTTAAAGTGCACCATGATGATCTACGCGTCTTTCTAGTCAAGTTACATATAAAGTTCAGTTATTTCGGAGCTACGGCCTAGAAGATATGAGCAAAACAAGTTAAACATGGCATTGATGCAAAAGCAAGCAAAACAACACCACAAACACTCCAAAACATGTACGCAACATGGCATGATGAAACTAAATGCAAAACCAAGCAAAGTTTCCTACAGAGCATGCTCCAAACGGAGTCACGGTTCAACACATACACTCAATACAAGTTTCAAACACAATCTGCCCAAAACAACAACTAGACACTTTGCAAACAAGGAAACAACATGCTACAGGAGACATATGGACACAAACTTGATATGCACTCAAATTCCAGGTTACATGCTTCAAATAACATCAAGGTTCAAGTTCATAGGAATCATGACTAATCTAATGAGATCAATGCAAAAGGCAACTTAATAACACAGATTACGACGGTGAAAAACAGGGCATATATGTGAGCAGAAATAACATGTTGAAATGTTGGAGACATGAAACAATAACGCTACAGTGCAAGACCATGGCAAAAAAGCATGGCCTTAAATTACAGCTTAAACATGGCAAAACGTGATTAATAAGAATCTCCATATGACCCATAGATTAATGGCATTCATCAAGACAAGATTGCAAGTTAAAAACAGATTCTCAGACTTGGAGGAAATCTGGGAATGCAAAACAATAATTATGATGCTGACTTTGGAGGCACATAATAGCAAGCATAGCAACTTTAGTAATTATGAAGAAGACATGGGTATGTAGTAGCCATGATATACTTCAACTCATGTAATTGGATCATCTCCAAAAGAGGCAGATTAATTAATAATAAGCTCACAACATGGCATCATGAAGTTAACAGAAAACTGGAACATCATTTAGGCATGTTCATGACAAAGAAACGATATGCTAGGGACATATGAGGCATCAAGAGGCACGGAAATCATGTACATGCAGAGCACTACAAAACATGAACAATAAGCTACTGCTAGAAACCAATAGAACATCCTCAAAATATCATGGCGATTATGCAAAAGATAATAGGTTCACAGACTTGGCAGAAATCATCGTCACAAAAATCAGCAACAGCAAGTACCCTACTTTGCAAGCTTGATAAACTCATGACAAGGCACATAAAAAAACATGAATTGCACCAATGTTAAGAGGGCATGAATATGATCCTAAAACATGTTGACATGATGCTCAAAAGATAAACACACAAAATGCTATGAAAAAGATAAATTAGCAAGTTATGATAACTTACAGCAGATTATTACATTTAGCACTCTTGCAACAATGATTAAGGCATCAATATGAACATTAACATGCATGCAATTGACACTAGCATGTAAAGCACTCAGAGATGAACAATTTGACATAAAGAACACCACCATCGGAAAAATATGCACAAAGTTATGATGATCACGAGATGCATATATGATAACTTTTCAGAAAAATGACTTGGGCGTTTTACAGGAAACCGAGCACAAGATAGCTATCTGCCGCTCAGGGCGAGGGACAGAGCTGAACTGGGGCAGGCTGGGGGTTCTCACCTCGCGGGCTCGACCCGAGGCAGGGGGAGGTCCGGCAGGCCCGATGGGGCAGCGCTGCTAGGCTGACGCGGTTGGAGGCGCGGAGACGATGGCGACCCGGGCTCGTGGTGGGCCCCGATGGGCTTGGTAGGCCTCGCCCGGGCCTGGGCGGGCCGCTGCAGTGGGGAGGCGCGGGGAGGACACATGGCGTGCTGCGGGTGGCCAGGAGCGGCGGTTGGCGGCGGCGCGGCCTATGGGGCGGCGCCAAGTGGCGGGGTGTAGCTGGGCGGCGCCGGAAATCGAGGAGGAGGGGGTTGGCTGGGGCTGGTGGCGCGGATCTCAAGGAGGGAGAGGCTAGAGGTAGGTGAAGGGGGCTAGGCTGCCCAAAAATGGCAAGGGGGGCTGTTTAAATAGACAGGGGGGCTAGGGTTAGGTGTTCTAGGGGCTTTTAGAGCCCTCCGATCGTGATCCGATGGTTTCGGTTGGAGGGGGTTTTAGTGGGCTGGTTTAGTGGGCTGTGAAGAGGGGTTGGGCTGAGATGAGAGGGAAGGAATGCAGCCCGACACGGGTTTCTGGAGACCAAAAACTTGCGACATTTGACCGGCTATATTGCGGCTCTATGTTTAACGGTTGGGCTATCAAACGGACTCCGAATGATATGAAACTTGGCAGGCAGTCCACCTACACCATAACAAGACCGCATGCCAACTTTCATCCCATTCCGAGAACATTTTAATGCCACTTATAAAATAATATTTCGGACATGCCGCGGGCGCGCACGAGTGTGTCTAGCTCAGAACGGACAATGGAGAGAACTGGGGGAACCCGGACGGATGCAAGTTTTGAAAAACATGCAGAGGAAATGCACATGATGACATGGCAAAGTGCAACACGCAAGCGAATGACATGTCAACGACGGCGAATAACTGTAAGACACTTGGCGCATCGGACTCGGGGTGTTACACATAAATTGTTTAATTTGCTCACAAGATCCCTATGCATATGAAGTGAGTTAGACTTAAATGTGCTAGTTATATGCTTCATGATGCTCTCTTTATGTTTCAATTCTTATCTTTTATGTGAGCATCATTGAAATCATCATGCCTAGCTAAAATGCATTAAAGAAAAGCGCTTGTTGGGAAACAACCTAACACTTTTATGTGCAGTTTTTCTGTGTTCACATGATTAGGCTACTGTAGTAATCATGTTTTATTGCTTTCGTTACAATAAAGTGCCAAGTAAGACCTTTGGGATGCTTACGGTGATAGTTGATTTGATCTTGCTGAAAAACAGAAACTTTTGCGCTCAGGAAAACATTTCTCAATTTAAAAAAAGCGTGATAAAATGCTGATTCTTTTTGCAGAATATTAATAGACAAATTGCCCGGGTTTTCCTAATTTTTCAGAATTTTTGGAGTAGCAGAAGTATGGTTGGAGTACAGATTACTACAGACTGTTCTGTTTTTGACAGATTCTGATTTCAATGGATAGTTTGCTTGTTTTCTAGTTTCCATGGCTTATATTGCTCAATATAAATTGTGGAAATGATATTCTACAGTATACATTGTGTGAGAAAAATTATGAATCTTGTCTTTTACAATACCAAAAGTGAAATGGTTTGCTCTTTATCATACTAACCTATCTCATGAAGTTCCATTAAGTTTTGAGTGATTGAAGTTTTCAAGTTTTGTATGAGATGTCGATATGAGGAGAATAAGGAGTGACAAGACCCTAATCTTGGGGATGCCCAAGGCACCTCAAGGTAATACTCAAGGAAGATCTAAGCAACTAAGCTTGGGGATGCCCCGGAAGGCATCCCCTCTTTCGTCTCCAACATTATTGGCAACCTCACTTGGAGCTATGTTTTCATTCGTCACATGATATGTGTTTTGCTTGGAGCATCATTTTATTACAATTTTGTTGCTGTTATTTAGAATAATGTTTTGCATCTTTTATTTCAATAAAAATGTCAAGTATAGCCTTTGTCATGCTTATCTTGCAAGTATATGAGTTGCTGTTTCAAAACAGAAAGTTTATCGATGTTGCAAAAATTCCCTAGAAAAGTCAGAATGTGATAAAATGTTGAAACTTTTTGCAAAATAAGCTCTGATAAATTTTCTAAAGTGTGGTATTTTTTTCATAATCTTTGGAGCTTAAGAAGTGTTGATACTCTTGCATTCTTTACAGACTATACTAGTTTCACAGATTGTTGTTATGTTTGCATATGTTTGCTTGTTTAATGATTCTATTTGCGGATAATATGCAGATGCATTTAGTATGCAATGTTGAATAATAATTTTAGTGATTTGCTACAGTAGAGAATGATAAGGTTTTTGCATTGGTTTATACTAACTTATCTCACGAGTTCTTGTCGAGTTTTGTGTGGATGAAGCTTTTGAGATTTAGGAAAACCGTGATATGAGAGGAATTAAGGAGACACAAAGGCTCAAGGTTGGGGATGCCCAAGGCACCCCAAGATAATATTTCAAGAAGTCTCAAGCATCTAAGCTTGGGGATGCCCCGGTAGGCATCCCATCTTTCTTCATCAACAATTATCTGTTAGTACCGATTGAGTCTAAGTTTTTGCTTCTTCACATGATGTGTGCTATTCTTGGATTGTCCTTTTATTTTGTTCTACTTTTTGTTTGCTGCTTTAATAAAAAAACTTAGATCTGAAAGTTATTAAATAAAAGAGAGTCCTCAAATAGCTACCCATTTACATAACTACTCGCTTGATATTCACTTATATCTTTTTGGAGTAGCTTGTCATTTGCTCTTGTGCTTCACTTATATCCTATGAGTAAATTGTTGAATAAACTGAATGTCATGAAGTTGAAATCATATCATGCCTAGTGGTAGCTTCACATTGGGTTTAGAAAGTAAAATATTTTGAGGCTTGACAATCACAATATTGGTCATACAAGCAATTCACGAATGATTACTATAAGGAAGAGAACTTTCACATGCAAATACACTATCTTGGAAATCTTTCGTGATTGTGAGCCCCCATCAAAATATTATACACCAAAATTGTTGAGGTTGGACAAGGAAGACAGTGTAATGATTTATGTTTGTTCACATTCACATAGAAGTTATATTGTCATAGATCCTTCAACATGTGGTGCTTGCCCCCCATCTTTGCTAGCCAAAAATTCCGCACCAAGTAGAGATACTACTTGTGCATCCAGAAACCCTTAAACCCAAATCTTATTTTCAAGAGTCCACCACACCTACCTAAGGATTGAATAAGATCCTTCAAGTAAGTTGTCATCGGTGCAATAAGGCAATAAAAATTGCTTCTAAAAGTGTTAGATCATTTAGTGTAAGAGAAAATTGAGCGTTGAACGAATTTGTGATGGCAAAGAATAAAAGCGACAGACTGCATAATAAATGTTGCTATCATAAGGGGAAATATAATGTGATGTTCTTTTGCACTATGGGGCCGAGCATACAAACAAAAATCGCATGGCAACCTTTGCTTCCCTCTGTGAAGGGCTTATCTTTTACTTTTCACTATTTACTTTTATGCAAAGAGTCAAAGTATTTCTCTCTATTTCTTTTTATTTTTCTCTTTTGGCAAGCATCATGTGGCGAAGAAAGATCTAGGCACATATATCCAGTTGGATATGGGTAGCATGAGTTATTATTGTTGACATCACCCTTGAGGTGAATGCGTTGGGAGGCAAAACAATAAGCCCCTATATTTCTATGTGTCTGGTTGAAACGTTTTGCTCATGTCTATGCGGTGAGTGTTAGCTATCATAGAATACTATATCATGGTTGAGTATGTGGAGCTCTTACTTAAACTCTGTTGAATAAGTTGAATTGCAATTGCTTGGTGACTGAGAACATAGGTTGTTGAGTTTCAAGAGAATTCATTGTTTGAACCTTAACATGTGAATTGGTTGCTACTTTAAACATGAGAAATTTTATAAGAAAGAGTTGTTGTAATGATGCTAGGAAAAGTGATTGAAACTATCATTGATCAAACTTATGCACTTTGCTAGCATTCACACTTCATAAATTATTTCTTTTATCATTTATCTACTCGAGGACGAGTAGGAATTACGCTTGGGGATGCTGATACGTCTCTAACGTATTTATAATTTATGAAGTATTCATGCTGTTTTATTATTATTATTGGATATTTTACAATCATTTTATAGCAACTTTATATCATTTTTTGGGACTAACCTATTGACCCTGTGCCCAGTACCAGTTGCTGTTTTTGCATATTTTTTACGTCGCAGGAAATCAATATCAAACAGAGTCCAAACACCGCGAAATGTTTTGTGGATTTTTTATGGAACACAAGACCACCAGTGGGCCAGAGAAGCACCTAGGGATTCCTGGAGGGAGGCACAACCCACAAGGGCGCGCCCGGGGGCCCAAGCGCGCCCAGGTGGGTTCTGACCACCTCGGTGGCCTCTCGCACCCCCTCTTTGCTCTATAAAATCCCAATTTTTTCCAAAAACCCTCGGGGTTGAGGGTTTGTACCAGTAGCTATGTGTTTAATCTCTCTCTCTCTCTCTCTCTCTCGTGTTTTTGAGATGTCACGATCTTGATGTATCGCGGGCTTTGTTAATATAGTCGGATCATATGGTGTTTTCCCCTCTCTATCTTGTTGTGATGAATTGAGTTTTTCCCTTTGAGATTTCGTTCTTATCGGATTGAATAATTTTATGGATTTGAGAGCACTTGATATATGTCTTGCATATGAATACTCGTGGTGACAATGGGGTATCATATTGTTTCACTTGATATATCTTTGGGCACTCAGCTCGCGGGTTCCCGAGGTGACATTGGGGTAATCTACGCATAAGGGTTGATGCATGTTCTTGTCTTTGTTTCTCTGGTAGAAATCTTGGGGCAGTCTATGAGGTTTGATACGTCTCCAACAGATCTATAATTTTTTATTGCTCCATGCTATATTATCTACTGTTTTGGACCATATTGGGCTATTATACACTTTTATATTACTTTTGGGACTAACCTAACCGGAGGCCCAGCCCAGAAGTGCTGTTTTTTCCTATTTTGTTTCGAAGAAACGGAATATCAAACGGAATCAGAACAGAATGAAACCTTCGGGAACGTGATTTTCTCACCGAACATGATCTAGGAGACTTGGACCCTACATCAAGAAACCAACAGGGAAGGCACGAGGTAGGGGGCGCGCCCTCCCCCCCAGGCGTGCCATCCACCCTCGTGGGCCCCCTGTTGCTCCACCGACGTACTTCTTCCTCCTATATATACCTGCACTTCGAACAATCAGACACGGAGCCAAAACCTAATTCCACCGCCGCAAGTTTCAGATCCACGAGATCTCATCTTGGGGCCTGTTCCGGAGTTCACGGAAGGGAATCCACCACGGAGGGCTTCTACATCATCATAGCCTCTCCGATGAAGTGTGAGTAGTTTACCTCAGACCTTCGGGTCCATAGTTAGTAGCTAGATGGCTTCTTCTCTCTTTTGGATCTCAATACAATGTTCTCCCCTCTCTCGTGGAGATCTATTCGATGTAATCTTCTTTTTGCGGTGTGTTTGTTGAGATCGATGAATTATGGGTTTATGATCAAGATTATCTATCAGCAATATTTGAATCTTCTCTGAATTCTTTTATGTATGATTGGTTATCTTTGCAAGTCTCTTCGAATTATCCGTTTGGTTTGGCCAACTAGATTGGTAGTTCTTGCAATGGGAGAAGTGCTTAGCTTTGGGTTCAATCTTGCGGTGTCCGTTCCCAAAGGATGTATAGGGGCAGCAAGGCACATATTGTATTTTTTCCATCGAGGATAACCAGATGGGGTTTTTATCATATTGCATGAATTTATCCCTCTACATCATGTCATCTTGCTTAAGGCGTTACTCTGTTTTCATTAACTTAATACTCTAGATGCATGCTGGATAGCGGTCGATGAGTGGAGTAATAGTAGTAGATGCAGGCAAGAGTCGGTCTGCTTGCCTCGGACGTGATGCCTATATACATGATCATACCTAGATACTCTCATAACTATGCTCAATTCTGTCAATTGCTCAACAAGAATTGCTCACCCACCGTAAAATACTTATGCTCTTGAGAGAAGCCACTAGTGAAATCTATGGCCCCCGGGTCTATTCTCTATCATGTCAATCTTTCATCACTTTATTATTGCTTTGCTTTTTTATTTTGCTTTTTATTTTACTTTGCATCTTTATACCAAAAATACCAAAAATATTATCTATCATCTCTATCAGATCTCACTCTCGTAAGTGATCGTGAAGGGATTGACAACCCCTAATCGCGTTGGTTGCGTTGAGCTATTTGTTTTGTGTAGGTACGAGGGACTTGCGTGTGGCCTCCTCTTTGGATTGATACCTTGGTTCTCAAAAACTAAGGGAAATACTTACGCTTACTCGCTGCATTATCCTCTCCTCTTGGAAATCCAACGCAAGCTCAAGAGGTAGTAAGAAGAATTTCTGGCGCCGTTGTCGGGAGTCTCATAAAAAGTCAACATACCAAGTACCCATCACAATCGCTTATCTCTCGCATTACAGTATTTGCCATTTGCCTCTCGTTTTCCTCTCCCCACTTCACCCTTGCCGTTTTATTCGCCCTGTCATCTCCGTTCTCCATCTTTTTGCCCCTTTCGCTTGCTTGTCGTCATGACTAGTTTTATATCTTGTCCGTTGTCTCCCGAGAATGAAGTTCTAAATTTTAAGCAAAGGGAGGGAGAAAATCTAAAAGACGCTGGGTATAGAATTTTCAATGCTCAAAATAGATCTACCAGGAAGCAATCTACTTCAGTTCTTCTCCGCAATTTTTATGTAGGTGCTAATCCTTGGTATAGATATATCCTCGATACCATTACCGGAGGGAATTTCTTGGGTAGCCATACTTTTGATTCTTATAATGCTATGATAGATTTATTTGGCTCACCACCTCTTTTGGTTAATGGAACTATGTTAACTTTGGAGCATGTAATGCAAAGACTTGAAATTATTGAAAATAAGGTTGCTACAGTAGAGTTGATTGAAAATTTGGATAAAAAGATCCACAACCAAATTACACAATATGGATCTAAGGTAGGAGTAACTTTGAAAAATATTAAGGAGAAAGAACCCATAGTTAATGAGAGAATTAATCAAGATTCCACTAGAATCGATAAACTTGAGGGTATCATTACCAACTTGGGAACCGCTTTTTCTTCCGTAAAAAATACTCCAAGTCCACCTATTAAAGTTTCTAAGCTCATGTATGTTGCTAAAAATAAGGGTGAATCCTCTAGTAAGGAAACCGCGGATCTTAAATCTATAAGCATTCATCCTAATCTTTTTGCTATCATTAAGGAACCATTTGCTACGAATGAATTTTTTGATCTTTTTCCTAAAATTTTGATAATTACTAGAAAGAAAGAAATTTCTAAATAAGGTATATGCCTCGTTGAAGAATTGCCTACCAAAGATGGCAATACCTAGATCTATCCTTGCTTTTATGCCTAGCTAGGGGCTTTAAACGATAGCGCTTGTTGGAGGCAACCCAATTTTATTTTTAGTTTTTTGTTTTTGTTGCTGTTTATGAATAAATAATCCATGTACCTTATGTTTAGATGTGGTTTTATGTTTTAATTAGTGCTTGTGCCAAGTTAAACCTATAGGATCTTCTTGGATGATAGTTATTTGATCTTGCTGTAATTTCCAGATACTTTCGGTTCACGAAAACAATAGTTAAAAATCATCAGAACGTGGTAAAATAGTGATTCCAATTGCCGCTGATCAATAAACAAATTTCCTAGGTCCTCCTATTTTGGCTTAATTTTTGGAGTTCCAGAAGTTTGCGTTAGTTACAGATTACTACAGACTGTTCTGTTTTTGACAGATTCTGTTTTTCGTGTGTTGTTTGCTTATTTTGATGAATCTATGGCTAGTAAAATAGTTTATAATCCATAGAGAAGTTGGAATACAGTAGGTTTAACACCAATATAAATAAAGAATGAGTTCATTACAGTACCTTGAAGTGGTCTTTTGTTTTCTTTCGCTAACGGAGCTCATGAGATTTCTGTTGAGTTTTGTGTTGTGAAGTTTTCATGTTTTGGGTGAAATATTTTGATGGATTATGGAACAAGAAGTGGCAAGAGCCTAAGCTTGGGGATGCCCATGGCACCCCCAAGATAATCCGAGGACAAAAAAAAGTCAAAGCTTGGGGATGGCCCCGGAAGGCATCCCCTCTTTCGTCCACTTCCATCGGTAACTTTACTTGGAGCTATATTTTTATTCACCACATAATATGTGTTTTGCTTGGAGCATCTTGTATGATTTGCGTCTTTGCTTTTTAGTTTAATCCAATAATCCTTTCTGTACACACCTTTTGAGAGAGCCATACATGAATTGGAATTTGATAGAATACTCTATGTGCTTCACTTATATCTTTTGAGCTATATAGTTTTGCTCTAGTGCTTCACTTATATCTTTTAGAGCACGGTGGTGGATTTGTTTTATATAAACCATTGATCTCTCATACTTCACTTAGATTATTTTGAGAGTCTTAAATAGCATGGTAATGTGCTTAATAATAATAATATGCTTGGTATTCAAGATTTGTAAAACTTTCTTTTGAGTGCGTTGAATACTAAGAAAAGTTTGATGCTTGATAAATGTTTTGAGATATGGTGGTAGTAATATTAGAGTCATGCCAGTTGAGTAGTTGTGAATTTGAGAAATAATTGTGTTAAAGTTTGTGATTCTCGTAGCATGCACGTATGGTGAACCGTTATGTGATGAAGTCGGAGCATGATTTATTTATTGATTGTCTTCCTTATGAGTGGCGGTCGGGGACGAGCGATGGTCTTTTCCTACCAATCTATCCCCTAGGAGCATGCGCGTAATACTTTACTTTGATAACTTGTAGATTTTTGCAATAAGTATATGAGTTCTTTATGACTAATGTTGAGTCCATGTATTATACGCACTTTTCTCACCCTTCCACCATTGCTAGCCTTTCTAATACCACACACTTTTCGCCGGTATCATATACCCACCATATACCTTCCTCAAAACAGCCACCATACCTACCTATTATGGCATTTCCATAGCCATTCCGATATATATTGCCATGCAACTTTCCACTGTTCCGTTTATTATGACATGCTCCATCATTGTCATATTGCTTAGCATGATCATGTAGTTGACATCATATTTGTGGCAAAGCCACTATTCATAATTCTTTCATTCATGTCACTCATGAATCATTGCATATCCTGCACATCACGGAGGCATACACATAGAGTCATATTTTGTTCTAAGTATCGAGTTGTAATTGTTGAGTTGTAAGTAAATAAAAGTGTGGTGATCATCATTTTTAGAGCATTGTCCCAAGTGAGGAAAGGATGATGGAGACTATGATTCCCCCACAATTCGGGATGAGAATCCGGACGAAAAATAAAAGAAAAAAAGAAAAGAGGCCATAAAAAAAAGAGAAAAGGCCCAAATAAAAAAATGAGAGACAAAGAGAGAAGGGACAATGTTACTATCCTTTTACCACACTTGTGCTTCAAAGTAGCACCATGATCTTCATGATAGAGAGTCTCATCTTGTCACATTCATATACTAGTGGGAATTTTAAATTATAGAACTTGGCTTGTATATTCCAATGATGGGCTTCCTCAAATTGCCCTAGGTCTTCGTGAGCAAGCGAGTTGGATGCACACCCACTTAGTTTCTTTTGTTGAGCTTTCATATACTTATAGCTCTAGTGCATCCGTTGCATGGCAATCCCTACTCACTCACATTGATATCTATTGATGGACATCTCCATAGCCCGTTGACACGCCTAGTTGATGTGAGACTATCTTCTCCCTTTTTTTCTTCTCCACAACCACCATTCTATTCCACATATAGTGCTATGTCCATGGCTCACGCTCATGTATTGCGTGAAGATTGAAAAGGAGTCGGTCTACTTGTCTCGGACGTGATGCCTATATACATGATCATACCTAGATACTCTCATAACTATACTCAATTCTGTCAATTGCTCAACAGTAATTCGTTCACCCACCGTAAAATACTTATGCTCTCGAGAGAAGCCACTAGTGAAATCTATGGCCCCCGGGTCTATTCTCCATCATATCAATCTTCCATCACTTTATTATTGCTTTTCTTTTTTTACTTTGCTTTTTATTTTACTTTGCATCTTTATACCAAAAATACCAAAAATATTATCTATCATCTCTATCAGATCTCACTCTCGTAAGTGACCGTGAAGGGATTGACAACCCCTAATTGCGTTGGTTGCGTTGAGCTATTTGTTTTGTGTAGGTACGAGAGACTTGAGCGTGGCCACCTACTGGATTGATACCTTGGTTCTAAAAAACTAAGGGAAATACTTACGCTACTCTGCTGCATTATCCTCTCCTCTTCGGGGAAATCCAACGCAAGCTCAAGAGGTAGCAAGGTTCTTTGTGTTGGATTGAGTATTATGAATCTGAAATTATCTGGTGTTATTTTAGTACGAACTCTTGGATAGATCGATTGGAAGGAATAGCTTCGAAGTGGTTTCGTACCCTACAAATAATTTCTTCTTATGTTCTCCACTGGATAGGAACTTTGGAGTGATTCTTCATCGCACTTTGAGGGGTGGTTATATGATTCAATTATATTAGCACTGTTGAGAGATTGCACCAGCGAAAGTACGGACCCTAGGGTTCATTTTCAAGTATTGCAATACCGTTTTTGTTCCCGTTTACTATTTGCTACCTTACCGTATTTATTTATTTAGATTATAAAAATATATTTCTACCATCGATATTACACTTTTATCACCATCTCTTCGCCGAACTAGTGCACCTATACAATTTGCCATTGTATTGGGTGTGTTGGGGACACAAGAGATTTCTTGCATTTGGTTGTAGGATTGTTTGAGAGAGACCATCTTCATCCTACACCTCCCACAGATTGATAAACCTTAGGTCATCCACTTGAGGTAATATTGCTACTGTCCTACAAAACTCTACGCTTGGATGCCCAACACGAGCCTAGAAGAATAAAGTGCAACTTCAATATACAAGCTAATATTGATGGTGATAAAAGTTGTGATGATAGAGAAATATACTATTTGCAAATCCTCTATTAATGCATTTGTTACTCAATATACAAAGCTAATAGATGATAGAGAAAGTTGTGATGTTGTGGCTGAGAAGAATTCAAAACAAGTAGTTTTATTTAATTACTTGATAAAAAACAACAAATTATACATTGTATTACCTGTTCTTATGTATAATGTCATAACATTAACAATTTTATTCTTTTTGTAGAGAAGTATTAAACTGTAGTTTTAATATCTTCTAGAGAAACATGCTTCTATAAAGTACACACCAAGAGTGTACTAGCTGTTCAAAAGGGAACTAGTTAAATCAAAGTATATATTGTTGCAAAGTTCAGCGGATAATATGTTCGAGGTGATGCATGTTGAAGCGGAATCGCGTGATGTTTGGTGCAAAGTGAGCTACATAATCAAGGTTGATGAAAACATTGGATACTATAATTGTGAATGTGGCCTATATCAGCATTTTGGTGTAATATGCAGCCATATAATTAGAGTAAGTTTATTATTACTTACATAATCAGTTTCATTACTACTGTTTATTTATAAACACTACAAAATTACTATCAGAATTTAATACTATGTATGGTAAAATGCAGATACTTTTGATTAGGGGATTTATCAAAGATTCCAGATTGTCATATCATGAAAAGGCGGACTAAGGAGGCAAGAGTTGGAACCGACCGGATAAAAGGTCCAACAAATTTTGTTGAAAATGAAGAAGAGGCTAGGTCTATTAGGCACATGATGTTGTATTTTGATGTTGTTGCTCTAGTTAATCAAGGAGAAATTGATGATACAACTTGTGCAATTGCAAAATCAAATTTCATGCGGTGTAAAAAGGAATTGGAAGAACACGGACTCTCTCTTACGACAACATGCGAGATAGGATATGGAAATCCAAGTAAAGACACTCCGGAAGATAACATTGAAGATGGCGTTCAAGCAAAATCTAGCGATGTAGGTTCATCAGGAATAGTGGTTAATGACAAGAACAGGAATGTATCTATTCCAGTGGATTCTATTCTTCCTGTCGGGGCGGCTGATCGTACCCACGGACACCTATGGGGCCCGGGGGAGCGGGTCCCTTTGTGGTTCGGAGGGGGGCGGAGGTCGCACGAAGAGCGGATCGAGGCGATGCACACGGGCGGTTTACCCAGCTTCGGAGCTCTACGGAGAGATAAAACTCCTACTGCTGCTTGTTTGATCTATTCCTTGCTTGCTAGGGAGCAATGCGGGCTACAAAACCTAGCGTGAGTGTGGCTAGTCTACGGTGGGTCAAATGAATCGAAACTTGGCCAACCGCGGAACCCTCTCTACGTTGCACTCGGGCCTCCTTTTATATGCTCAAGGGGTCTCCGACAGGTGGCAACATAGGCGGGGGTACAAACATAAAAACAGGGGTTGGTACACCTACTTGAACAGTGTACAAAGGTGCAAAAATACCTAACTCGACGGCAAGGGACAAAAGCAATAAATGCCTGTCGTTGTCGCCTAAAGCAGTGTAACAGAGAACGTCAGTGCGCCTCCGCCGCCACGATGGCGAGCCTGCCTGTTCGCATCAGCGTCGCTGCTCTCCGCTGGCTGCACAAAGCCTCGACACGCCCATGGAACGGCCCCATGGCGACACGTCGCTGGGCGAGCTGGAGCGGAGGCGGAGAGGAGTTGCATGCCACGGCAAGCGCCTTGCCGCGGCCGGATCCTTGTCGCGCCCAGAGACTTGTCGCGCTCCGGGCCTTCCCGGCAAGCTCCTCGTGCCGGGGCCTTGTCTTCTGCGTGCTCGAGTGGCCTTCCGACAAGCTCCTCTTGTCGGGACCTTATCTTCTGAATGGCCGTGGAGGGTCTTGGTGGGCCTTGGCGAGGCTTGTCGGGGACGCTGCGATTGCCCGTGCAGACAAGTTCGGGGTACTAAGGTACCCCTACTTTAGTACACCGACAGAGCCCCAGTGCAGGCCATACACGGTGCCGAGCGCTGTTGGGCCAGGCCCAAAACAGGGCACGGGCACGCGCGGCCTGGGTCCAAACCAAATCCACTCTGTATCCGCCGCATCCCCCCGGCAACTTTGGCTTGCCGCAGCCCCCGGCAACTCTGGCTTGCCGGGGCTTGGGTGCCGGCGCGCCCTTCTTCTCCTCTTCGCTGTTATTTCAGTTCTGAGGACGATTTAGCCAGTGCCGCAATAAGTTATCTTCGTAACATAACTTTATTCTGGGCAACGTTTGCTACGTTACTTCCTTTACTCGACCCTTGGCTTTGTATGTTATTACCCTACGCTTTTCAGGGAAACTTGCCGGTGCAGGCACCCTTGCCGCGCCGAAAAGTGCGGGACTTCAGCTCCTGCTAAGCGGGGTTGCTACCGACAAAGCAACCTTGTCGCGGACTAGTCGCAGCTCACTTAAGTTGCCGAGCGGACTCGAAACAAAGTAAGGCGCGACCGATCACGATTTGGTTCCTCCGCGCACGGGTGTTTCATACAAAGCGCGCGGTCGTTCAAGGAAGATAACTTTACAAATTTATTACTGATCTGAATCGATCGATGCAATGTTATTTCCTCTACTTGATTTCTTCCTTTATGCGTTTACGCCTGCGCATTTAGGGAAACTTGCGGTGCAGCACCCTTGCCATGGCGCCGAAAGTGCGGAACTTCAGCAACTTCGTCAAGGGTCGCCACCGACAAGCAACCTTGCAGCGGACTAGCCGCAGCTCACTTAAGTTGTTGAGCGGACTCGAAACAAAGTAAGGCGCGACCGATCACGGTTTGGTTCCTCTGCGCCTGTGTTTTCCATACAAAGTACTATCGTTCGAGGAAGATAACGAAAATTTAAAAACTGATTGCTCAAACTTTGGCAACTTAGCTTTTCTGTTTCTTGCTTCCCGATGAGGCGAAACTTCCTCGGCGATGCACTGGTCCATAGTATTATCTCCTCCTCCCCCTGGTTAACTTGTGCACGAGGGAGCCTCCCTTTCTTTGCGACAAGAGAAAGAAGAGGAAATAACGTTATAGAGCCCGGTGGCTCGATTACGCTTACGGGTGTGGTTGCTGCACAAAGTGTTAGCCAAAACATGCGATAACTTGATGAAAGCATGAACTTGACGGGTTGTGCGCAACACATGGGCTTTACTGATGCACGGGGTCTGCGCCCGGCTTTGTACGAAGGATTACATGCAACAGCGGCAAGACTTGTACAAAAGGTGGTTGCCGGAACGGGTTCCGACAACCGCGCCTTATGGGTAAAACTTACGAAGATGTTCAATGTTCCAGGAGTTGCTCACCGGAATGCCATCTTCGGTCTCAAGGCGGACAGCTCCAGGCCTAGTGACTCGTTTCACCCGATAAGGGCCTTCCCACTTCGGCGTCAACTTGTTTGAATTCTTGGCGGATTGAACGCGCCGAAGAACAAGGTCGCCTTCCTCGAGACTTGTGGCTTTAACCCTGCGTCCATGGTAGCGGCGCGAGGCCTGCTGGTAGCGGCGGCTCGCCTAAGAATCAAGACGATCCTCCGCCAGGAGCAGCGCGTCATCTTGTCGCAGCTGCTCTTGCCCAAACTCATCATAAGCGAGCACTTTCGGCGACCCGTATCTGAAGTTCCGTGGGGAGAACTGCCTCTGCTCCATAGACTAGAGCAAAGGGTGCCTGGCCGATTGGCTCGATTTGGCGTCGTTACGATCGACCAAAGAACCACCGGCAGCTCCTCGATCCGGTTTCTTCCGCACTTGTGCAGCACAGCCGAAAGTTCTGGTCTTGAGTCCGTGCAGCACTTCAGCGTTCGCCCTTTCGCTTGACCGTTGCTTCTCGGGTGAGCAGCAGGCGAAGCGGCAACCTTGGCGCCAAGGTCTTGGACGTCTTTGCATGAAGGTGCGACTGCGTGGAATTGTGTGCCGTTGTCGGTGATGATCCTGTTAGGGATTCGAAGCGGCAAACAATCGACTGAAGAACTTGATCGGCCGACCGTGTCACCTTACTCATCGCTTCCACTTCCGGCCACTTTGTGAACTTGTCGATGGCGGCGTACAAGTACTCAAAGCCCCGACAGCTTCGGGGAAGGGGCCGAGGATGTCGAGCCCCTAGACCGAAAATGGCCAGGATAAAGGGATCGTCTGGAGAGCTTGAGCTGGCCGGTGTATCTGTTTGGAATGGAACTGGCACGCTTCACACTTGGTTATTTGTGCAGTTGCATCCTGGAGGGCTGTCGGCCAGAAGAAACCTTGCCGGAAAGCTTTGCGGGCAAGTGCTCTTGCGCCAATGTGGTGACCACATATGCCTCCATGTATCTCTGCCAATAGCTTCTGTCCATCTTCCACAGGAATACACTTCAATTTCACACCGTTGAGTCTTCTTACATGCAGTATGCTTTGTCGACAAACTGGTACATACTTGACTGCCGGGCTACTCTTTCCGCTTCTTCCCGCTCTTGGGAAGTTCTCTGTCTGAAGGAATTGGACAATCCGCTGCGCCCATCTTTGGAGCTTGTGGCTCGACAACAAGGACTAAAGGCTCATCTGCTGCTGCGGGAACATCAGCTTCTGGCAAGAGCGGTGGCTCTGCCGAGTTAGATGTTCCCGACAAGTTTGCCGAGCAAGACTTGTCGGGAGCGCGTTCTTCAACGAAACAAACCACAGGGTCTATCGGAGCAGATCGCTCCTCGGCACTATTGGTGTTGATCTTGGGGACCCGTTACGACGGGCTTGGGAAGCTCTGTCGGAAAGTAGTCACCGAGGCCAACTTCCTCTTCTTGCTTTGTCCGGCCGATGGTGTTACGGTTATCGAGTCAGCTTGAGCACGAAAGTCCACAGTTCCCATTGTGTAGCTTAAGCGCGGCGCGCACTTTGACAGGCGTCGGCAATATCATTCTCGAGCTCTTGGAATATGTTCCATTTGCAGGCCGTCAAAGTGCTCTTCTAGCTTCCTCACTTCATCAACGTAGGCTTCCATCAACGGACTGGTAATCTTTGTTGACTTGGCGGACGACGAGTTGCGAGTCACCCCTGACAATAAGCTTCTTGATCCCAAGGTCCACGGCGATCCTAAGACCGGCAAGCAAACCTTCATACTCTGCAGTATTGTTTGTCGCTTGCTCCTTGGGAAAGTGCATCTGGACGACGTACTTGAGGTGCTCTCCGGTGGGTGCGATAAGAAGCACGCCGGCCCCGGCGCCTTGCAGCGAGAAGGCACCATCAAAGTACATCAGCCACTCTTTGCTTGCTTCTTTGACGGGAATGCTCGTCTCCGGAATCTCTTCATCTGGCGTTGGAGTCCATTCTGCTATGAACTCTGCCAAGGTAATGCTTTGGAAAGATGATTTGCTTTCAAACTTAAGACCAAAGCTTGACAGCTCCGGTGCCCACTCGACAATCCCTGCCTGCCGCTTGGATTCTGCATTATCCTCTTCGTGGGAAAGCGAGTGACAATCGTGATTTCATGTGCTTGGAAGTAATGGCGCAGCTTTCGAGGCCATGAGGAGGCCGAAAAGCAGTTTCTGCACACCAGAGTACCTTGACCTAGCCCCCTGCAGGAGGGAACTGACAAAGTAAACTGGGCGCTGCACCATCCTTTTCTGTATCTGTTCTTGTGTCTTCGCGGGCTCGTCCTTGTCGGGACCAGAGCTTGTCGGCGAAGCCCCCTGCTTGTCGCTGGATGTGCTTGCCACGGTTGCTGGCTCGTCATCCGCCTCCCTCTCCGCCACTAACGCAACGCTAACCACTTGATTGGTTGCCGCTATATATAGCAGCAACTTCTCTTGTGGCCTAGGTGCGACAAGTGTTGGAGTAGAGGACAGGTATCTCTTTAAGTCCTGCAGCGCAGCCTCCGCTTCGGGAGTCCATTTCATTGGACCTGCCTTTTTCAAAATCTTGAAAAATGGCAGGGTGCGCTCAGCAGACCTAGAAATAAACCTGCTGAGAGCAGCCACGCAACCGGCAAGTCTTCGTACATCCTTGACGCGCTTTGGTGCTTCAATCTGCTCAATGGCCTTGATCTTGTCGGGATTTGCCTCAATCCCTCGCTGAGACACGAAGAACCCGAGAAGCTTGCCGGAAGGGACTCCAAACACGCACTTCTCGGGGTTGAGCTTGAGGTTTATCTTGCGCAGATTTGCAAAGGTCTCGTCCAGATCTTGAACCAGAGTTGCTTTGTCCCTGCTCTTGACCACTATGTCATCCATGTAGGCTTCTACATTTACGTGCATTTGCGGCTCAAAAGCGTCATGGACTACCCTTGCAAATGTTGAACCAGCATTCTTCAAACCGAAAGGCATCCGTATGAAACAGTATGTGCCACATGGTGTGATGAATGCGGTCTTCTCCTCATCTTCTTCAGCCATGAAGATCTGATGGTATCCTGAGTAGGCATCAAGAAACGAGAGCAAATCACATCCGGCCGTGGAGTCAACAATCTGGTCAATGCGCGGCAAGGGAAATGGATCTTTGGGACAAGCTTTATTAACATCCGTGAAGTCAATACAAAGCCTCCATTTCCCATTTGCCTTGCGCACGACTACAGGATTGGCCAACCACGTAGGATGGAGTACTCCTCTGACAAGGCCTGCTGCTTCCAGTTTCTTGATCTCTTCAGCTATGAATTCTTGGCGCTCCACTGCTTGCTTCCTGACTCTTTGCTTGACGGGCCGCGCATGAGGACAAACGGCTAGGCGATGCTCAATCACTTTCCTGGGAACATCGGGGATATCAGACGGTTGCCATGTAAACACGTCGACATTCGCCCGCAGGAAAGCGACGAGCGCGCCTTCCTATTTGGGGTCGAGAGAGGCACTGATGGTGAAGGTACCACCGATGCCGTCCTCCTTGGCGGGCACCTTCTTGGTCTTCAGCGGAGCCACCATCTTCTTGCACTTGTCGGTGGAGCTCGATGGTGCGTCCTCGACGGTAGCGCAGCACTCGAAGAGGTGCGCTTGCGGAGTGAGCATCGAGCCCTTGCCGGACTTAGGCTTGGTCTTCTTCCCCGGGAGCTTCAGCGGCAAGTGTCCGGCAATCTGTTGCGGCTGCCGTCCGGAAGATCTTGTCGGCACGTATAAGGGCATCCTTCTTGTCGCCATGGACAGAGATGACGCTTATCGGGCCCTGGCATCTTGAGAAGGTTGTAGGCGTAGTGGGAGGCCGCCATGAACTTGGCGAGTGCCGGACGGCCAAGTATCCCATTGTAAGGCAATGGGAAATCGGCAACGTCAAATGTAACCCTCTCGATCACGAAGTTCAGCTCGCTGCCAAATGTGACCGCAACGTAATCTTCCCTTCGCTTGCTCCTTCCCGGATTGATTCCTTGGAAGGTCCCGGTCTCTTCGAGCTCATTGTCGAGATTTGAAGCTTCGAGCACCGCGGAGGAGATCAGATTCAAGCCGGCCCGCCGTCAACTAACATTTTTGTGACCTTGAGGTTGCGGATGGTTGGAGAGACCAACATCGGCAAGCACCCGACCGCAGATTATGCGATCGGTGGTCCTCAATATAAAAAATGATAGGCGTCTTTGGACCACTTCGAGGCCTGCGTGACTCTATGGATGGTTCCGCTGCATTGACCTCCCGCATCCATTGCTTGAGTTGGCGGTGGGAGGTATGCAGGGAAGCACCTCCGTCAACGCAGAGAACCTCTGTGGCTTTCTGAAACTCCTGCTCGTCGGCGTCGTCGTCTTCCATATCTTCGTCGTCGTCATCATCTTCATCCTTGTCGCGGCTGCGGGGAGGTCGATCTCCTTGTCGCTGCTTGACTTTGCCGCGGCGTCCTCCCCGGCCGGGACGTTTCTTGCTTGCTCCCCCAGCACCTTCCTGGGCCTTCTCCTTGTCTCGCCGCTCGTACTCAGCTCTCTGCTGCTCGACGAGCTGCTCGACCTTCTTGCAGCTCTGGAGATCGTGGCCCTTGGTGCGGTGGATCTTGCAAGATCTTGCTTGCGGAGCTGTCACCTTGTCGGCGGCCGCCACCGGCCCGGTGGTTGGCGTCGTGACAACCTCCTTGCCGGAGCCAACAGCCTTGGCGTTCTTGTCGCCACCTCCATTGCCAGACTGCTCGACAGCTAGCACCTCTCTGCTTTTCTTCTTCCTGTTGCCTCGCCGCCGGCCCTTCTTCGCCGGGGCGGTGTCATCACTATCAGATCCTGCTTCTGCATCCTGTCCTGGGAGTCTCCTCCCTTCCTCAGCGCGTGCACACTTGTCGGCCAAGGTGTACAGCTCACTGACGTCCTTGACTTTGCTCATCGCCATCTCCTCCCTCATCCTGCGGTTCCGCACATTCTGATGACATGCGCTGATCACCGCGGCGGGGTGGACGTCACGGGATGTTGTAGTGCACACGGCTGAATCTCTGAATGAACTTGCGCAGGGACTCTCCTTCCTTCTGGGCGAGTAAGTGAAGGTCACTCTCTTGGCCATGAGGTTTGTGGCCACCTGTGAAGGCGCGAACAAACTGATGGCACAGGTCTTCCCAAGAGGATATGGAGCTGTCTGGCAAGTGCATGAGCCAAGATCTGACGTTAGGCTTGAGCACGAGCGGGAAGTAGTTGGCGAGGACCTTGTCGTCCCGTCCCCCCGCAGCCTGCACCGCGATGGTGTAGATGCTGAGGAACTCCGACGGATGCGTCCGGCCATCGTACTTCTCCGGCACGTCTGGTTTGAAGTTTTTCTGGCTGGAACACTGGACTAGCCGCAGCTCACGAGTGAACGCAGGGAAACCTACCGCGTACGGAAAGTCGCCTGGCCCCTCCGGCGCGTGCATGTCAACAGAAGGCCCAGCGCGCTTGTCGGATTGACGTCGCGCTTCTCTTCGACGCTCGATGCGAGTTCGAGCATCCTCTTGTTGTCGCTCATGAAGAACTTGGCGCTGATCGCGGCGAGTCCGCGGATCCGACGACGCGGTGGAGTCGCTGTCGAGGTGGATCCGGTGAGTCGGCGATCTTGGCCTTCTTGGCGGAGAGTGCATGGTGGTTGCACCTCCGACAGTCTCGTCGCCTCTGGCTCGTGCCTTGTCGTCGCGCCGCGGCAGCGATGGCGTTGGTTGCAGCGGGCGTCGCCGTTAGCAAGGCCGATGAGGCTCGATAGTGGCCCTCCACTCGTCGACCTTGTCGGCCGTTGGAGGGTAGTCGAGGAGTAGCTGGGCTCTCGCTAGAGCTTCTCCCCGGAGTAGTAGGCGGCATTGGAGAACGGTGCGAGGCGGGACACGCCGGACTTCTAACCTCGTTAGAAGGAGCAGCGCCCGTCCGGCGACCGTATCTCACTTGCGCCCGGCTGCGTTGGCTGCGTGCTGGTCTTGAGGGTCTCGATCCAACGAACGTATGGCGTTGTGAGCGCCATGACGTGGTTGGTCCCGCGTCTCCTGAGATGGGCGCGGGGGATGCGCGGATGCCGAGGTTTGCGGAGCCTTGTCCTTGGACTTGGCAACATCGCGAACACCTTCGTCGGCGTTCTCCCCGCCAGTTCTGTACCACCACCCGTTTGCTGCGGCGAGGGTGGGCACGACGCGGACGGCTCTGCTGCGCCGAAGCCTTCTTCTTCGGTGGCATGTTGAGGAAGATGTTGATGTCGCTGCTCGTGTGAACGTCGGATCGGATTCACACGGCCTCGACGCCCCCTACCTGGCTTGCCAGAGATGTCGGGGCGGCTGATCGTACCCTCGGACACCTATGGGGCCCGGCGGAGCGGGTCCCTTTGTGGTTCGGAGGGGGGCGGAGGTCGCACGAAGAGCGGATCAAGGCGATGCACACGGGCGGTTTACCCAGCTTTGGAGCTCTCCGGAGAGATAAAACTCCTACTGCTGCTTGTTTGATCTATTCCTTGCTTGCTAGGGAGCAATGCGGGCTACAAAACCTAGCGTGAGTGTGGCTAGTCTATGGTGGGTCGAATGAATCGAAACTTGGCCAACCGCGGAACCCTCTCTACGTTGCACTCGGGCCTCCTTTTATATGCTCAAGGGTCTCCGGCAGTGGCAACATAGGCGGGGTACAAACGTAAAACAGGGGTTGGTACACCTACTTGAACAGTGTACAGTGCAAAATACCTAACTCTGACGGCAAGGGACAAAAGCAATAAATGCCTGTCGTTGTCGCCTAAACAGTGTAACAGAGACCGTCAGGTGCGCCTCCGCTCGCCACGATGGCGAGCCTGTCTGCGCCGCGTGTTGCTGCTCTCCGCTGGCTGCACAGCCGCCCGACACGCGCCCATGGAACGGCCCCATGGCGACACGTCGCTGGGCGAGCTGGAGCGGAGGCGGAGAGGAGTTGCATGCCACGGCAAGCGCCTTGCCGCGGCCGGATCCTTGTCGCGCCCGGAGACTTGTCGCGCTCCGGGCCTTCCCGGCAAGCTCCTCTTGCCGGGGCCTTGTCTTCTGCGTGCCTGGAGTGGCCTTCCCGACAAGCTCCTCTTGTCGGGACCTTATCTTCTGAATGGCCGTGGAGGGTCTTGGTGGACGCCCGGCGAGGCTTGTCGCGGGGACGCTGCGACTGCCCCGTGCACAAGTTCGGGGTACTAAGGTACCCCTACTTTAGTACACCGACACTTCCACCATTAATTGTGTCAAAAAATGGTCGCCCTTCAAATAAGAGGTACAAATCAAGCATGGAGGCAAATATCACAAAAAAGAAGCATGCAACCAAAGCTAAAAAGAAAAACAATGAACCAGGAGGATATTTTGGTATATCAAGAACAAGAGCAAATGTCGTTCTCCTACTCATATGATAAATGACTGCCCTAAGATGTGCTTGCCTTGAATTTGTAATAATCAAATTTAGTATTTAGCTTTTTTCCTTGATGCAAAATATGCAACTACTATCAAATTTTAAATTAGTTAGACATAATTGTCTTACTGTTTGAAAGGAGCTATAATATGAGTTATTTTGGAAAGAATAATATATAATGTATTAGAATTTATCACGTAGTGAATGACTTGATTCAATTATAATTAAGCTAAAAATAGAATTTAATGCACAGTAATAGAAATTCAAATAAGATAAATCTATTTGATTTTTTGGTATATTATACAAAGTAACTTAGTCTACAACATCATCGTCATCTCCATCATCGTCTAAATCTTCATCATCTTTGTATGAACTCAAATGTTGCATCCTTGGTATGGATATTGTTTTAAATTTCATTTTGAAATCATGACAATTATTTTATTTTCATGATAATTATTAGTACCCAGGCTTAAACATCTTACTCATGATGTTGTAAACATCTAACTCATTTTGAAGTCACGGTAATTTCGAAATCACCATCTTTGTTAATTTTGATAATCATGTTTATATTGATTGATGTGTTTCCCTGTTAATTTTCAACAAAACATATATGTACTATGGTAGTCCAAGCTGTTGGGGAACGTATTGCATGGAAAGTAAAAAAATTCTACGCACACGCAAGATCTATCCATGGAGATGCATAACTACGAGTGGGGGAGAGCATCTACATACCCTTGTATATCGCTAAGTGGAAGCATATATAACGCAGTTGATGTAGTCGTACTCTTCGCGACCCGATCACGTTCCAACCGATCTAGTGCCGAACGGACAACACCTCCGAGTTTAGCACACATGTAGCTCGATGATGTCTCCTCCTTCCTCATCCAACAAGCGGGAGAAGAGAAGTAGATGGGATCACAACCAACACGAGGCCGGTACACCTACAATCCCCTACATCTGCTAGCCCATCATGGAAAGGTTTCAGAACTTACTCAACTATGCCAGAGCCCATAATGGCATGTGGCTGCACACGGAAGTTTCTAGCATGAATAATCTTATGATCCCTTTGAGCCTGGGTGGCAGTCCATAGGAGAATCACACGGTACCCCGGGATTTCCAAAAATACAGGCAATCACTGGATACCCCAGGTGCCTCAATCCACCCAGATGTGTATTTCAGTTGCCACCTTAAGTAGAACCATTAATTAAAAATCTCCCATCTGTCGTGGATACACTCAACCCAATCCACGTCTACGAGCATAGCGTAGCAATATAAGCAACGTAGAAGTAATTCCCAAGGTTTGATAATAAACAGGTGAATAGGTACTACCTCATCTACTTCCCCAAACCCACAATTTAATCAGATCCTAACCATGCAATTGTTTGAGGATTGATCTAATGCAATAAAACTGGGTAGTAAGAGGTATGATCAAAGTGTTACTTGCCTTGCTGATGATCCACGAAACCTAGAGACTCATAGTAGCACACTTCACACTCCGGGTACTCTATCGCAAACAAACGAGCATACAATAAGCAATAAAGTAAGGGCACGGGTAAAACTCAAATAAAATATCTAACCAGAAAGTTCAACTTAAGAACTCCGGTTTGCAAAAAGAATCAAATCAAACGAAGCAACACAACTCAAACGGCAAAAGAAACAAGGTTCGTTTACTAATCTGGACTAAAGTCAAATTTTACAGTAGCAAAATCTTGTTTAAGTTGGTTAAACAGAAAGAGGGTTTCGAGTCGAAACTCTAGGCGCTTGAATCGTCTGATTCCGATAAACGAGCGAAAAGTTATACTAGAACGAAGATCAGGGCAGAAATCGCGATCGAAAATAATCGCGGAAAAACCCTAGAAAAAGAAAAACTGACGAATAGGCTAACGAACGGACGTTCGCTGTCTGCGGCTAACGAGTGAACACCGTTCGTTAAAACGAACGTACGGACGAACGTCCGCTAAATAAATAAACCGAAAAAAACCAAAACCAAACTAGTCTAAAAATCGAAAACTAGGGATTAAATAAAAACCGATCGGTTTTTACCTAAACCAAAAAAACCAGCGGCGAAACACATCGGATCGGAACTGCGGCTCCGGCGACGAGGTGGCAGCTCCGGCGGGGCGAGGTGGGGCTGCGGGGTGGCGGCGACGTCCGGGTGGTGCTGGCGCTGGGCGACGGCGTGGCGCACAGCGCAAAGCGGCTGTGGCTCGGCGGCGGTTATCTTCTTCTTGCGGCTTAGGTGGCGATGTGGCGGGCGGCGGGTATTTAAGAGGGGAGGCGGGGTTGGCTTGGGGAGGGGCAACCGGTCTTGGCGGCGGTCTCCGGATTCGGTGGAGTCCGGCAGTCTTGAACCTGTGGCCATGAGGAGGTGGCGCGGGTTTGGGCCGGCCGGCTCGGCTGGGCTTCAGCCCAGTCGGGCGCTGAGTTAAAAAAAACATTCCGTCGAAAATAAATCCTAGAAAAATAAATAAAAATCTAAAAATACCAAAACAATTTTTCGCCGTCTAAATAAAATATTTAGAACAAGATGAACATTTTCTTGGCCCTAAAATGCAATTTTCAAAACGTGCAATTTTTCTAGTGCAAATAAATTGCAATAATATCCAAATAAAACATTTATTTGATTTTAATATTTTTCCTCTAATATTTCATCTATTTTGGAGAAGTCATTTTATCTCCTCTTATATATTTTTATTTTCGAAATATTAGGAAGGAAAAATAATCAAAACCAAATGATCCTCTTTTCAAAATTTGAGAAAACTCAAATATGAAATTAACGAAATCCCCAACTCTCTCCGTGGGTCCTTGAGTTGCATAGAATTTCTAGGATCAAGCCAAAAATGCAATAAAATATGATATGCAATGATGATCTAATGTATAACATTCTAATTTGAAAATTTGGGATGTTACAGACCTACCCCCCTTAAGATGAATCTCGCCCTCGAGATTCGGTTTTGCTAGAAAATAGGTGAGGGTGATCCTTCCGTAGGTCTTCCTCTCGCTCCCAGGTGGCTTCATCCTCGGTATGGTGACTCCACTGAACCTTACAAAACTTGATGACTTTGCTGCGTGTGACACGGCTGGCAAACTCGAGAATCTTGACTGGTTTCTCCTCATAAGTCAAATCGCTATCCAACTGAATCGCTTCGATAATTTGTATCTCGTGAGGAATATCAGCCATCTCTGCGTGGAACTTCTTCAACTGAGAAACGTGGAACACATTGTGAACTCCTGAAAATCCTTCGGGCAATTCCAACTTGTAAGCAACTTCTCCCATACGTTCCAAAACTCTGTATGGTCCCACAAAACGTGGTGCTAACTTTCCCTTAACTCCAAAGCGGTTTACTCCTTGAAGTGGCGGTACTTGAAGATACACTCTGTCTCCAACTTCGTAAACTGTCTCCTTGCGTTTTGAATCCGCATAGCTCTTCTGCCTAGACTGGGCTACCTTGAATCTATCGCGAATTAGTTTAACCTTCTCTTCAGACTCTTTAATCAAATCTGGTCGAAACAACTGACGTTCTCCAACTTCATCCCACAACAACGGTGTCCTGCACCTCCTTCCGTACAGTGCTTCGAAAGGGGCCATCTTCAAACTGGCTTGATAACTGTTGTTGTAAGAGAACTCTGCATACGACAAATTGTCGTCCCAACTAGATTCATAATCTAGCGCACAAGCTCTCAACATTTCCTCCAAAATCTGATTTACTCTCTCAGTCTGTCCATCTGTCTGCGGGTGAAAAGTTGTACTGAACTCTGGCCTGGTTCCCAAAGTTTCATGCAACTGATTCCAAAACTTTGAAGTATACTGGGTTCCTCTATCTGATACAATGGTCCTCGGAACTCCATGTAGACATACGATCCTGGTCATGTATATCTTTGCCAACTTAGCACTGGTGTAAGTGGTCTTCACTAGGATGAAATAAGCTACTTTCGTCAAACGATCGACTACAACCCATATCGAGTCATAGCCTGAACACGTCCTGGGCAATCCCGTGATAAATCCATGCCTAGCTTATCCCATTTCCATTCGGGTATCGGCAATGGTTGTAGTAATCCTGTGGGCTTCTGATGCTTGGCTTTCACTCTCTGACATACATCACAAACTACTACATACTCTTCAATATCCTTTTTCATTCCGGTCCACCAGAAACTATCCTTCAAATCCAGATACATCTTGGTATTTCCTGGGTGAATCGAATATGGCGAATCATGGGCCTCTTGCAGAATCAACTTCCTGATCTCCTGATCATTTGGCACATATACGCGGTCCTCAAACCAGAAGGTATCGTGCTCATCCTCACGAAATCCTTTAGACTTTCCTTTGTTCATCTTTTCCTTTATCTCGGCAATCTCCTTGTCCGTCTTCTGATCTTATCCATTAAAGTAGATTGAATCTCCAAACTGCTACATATCCTCTCGGTACTATCTCCAAACATAGCTCGCGAAGGTCCTCTGGTTACTCCTTGGGTAACTCTCCGGTCATGAGGGTATTTACATGACTCTTGCGGCTCAATGCATCGGCTACTACGTTAGCCTTTCCTGGATGATACTGCAATCTCATATCATAATCCTTAATGAGCTCTAACCATCTTCTCTGCCTAAGATTCAACTCCTTCTGCGTGAAGATATACTTTAAACTCTTGTGATCCGTGTATACTTCACAATGGTTTCCGATGAGAAAATGTCTCCATGTCTTCAACGCATCTACTACGGCTGCTAACTCCAAATCATGCGTAGCATAGTTTAACTCATGGGGTTTAAGCTGTCGTGAGGCATATGAAACAACTCTTCCCTCCTGCATAAGTACGGCTCCAAGCCCTCGACGAGAAGCATCGCAATACACTTCATAATCCTTGCATTGATCTAGCAGAATCAACACTGGTGATGTAACCAAGCGTCTCTTCAACTCCTAAAAACTGGCCTCACATTCCTCAGTCCATTTGAATTTGGTGTCCTTCTTCAACAACTCCGTCATGGGCTTCACAATCTTTGAGAAATTCTCAATGAACCTCCGGTAGTATCCTGCGAGTCCAAGAAAACTCCGGATCTCTCCAACAGACGTGGGTGACTCCCAATTCGTCACAGTGAGAACCTTGGTGGGGTCTACCGCTATTCCTTCTCCGGATATAACATATCCAAGGAATCCAACTTCCTTCAACCAAAACTCACACTTGCTGAACTTGGCGTATAATTGATGTTCTCTGAGCTTCCCAACCACCAAACGCAAGTGCTCTTTATGTTCTTCTTCATTCTTCGAGTAGACCAGAATGTCATCAATGAACACCACGACGAACTTATCCAAAAACTCCATAAACACCTTGTTCATCATGTTCATAAAATAGGCAGGTGCGTTAGTCAGGCCAAATGACATAACTGTATACTCATATAGCCCATTCCTCGTGGTAAAAGCTGTCTTGGGTATATCCTGCTCTCGAATCTTCAGTTGGTGGTACCCTAATTGCAGATCGATCTTGGAAAACACTTTAGCTCCTTGCAGCTGATCAAACAAATCATTGATCATCGGCAGTGGGTACTTGTTCTTGATCGTCACCTCATTCAATTCTAGATAATCAAAAACCATCCTTAACGATCCATCCTTCTTCTCCACTAGAAGCACTGGTGATCCCCAAGGTGACAAACTTGGGCGAATATAGCCTTTATCCAGTAACTCCTTAATTTGCTTCTTAATTTGCTCCAAATCCTTTGCGGGCATTCTGTACGGTCTCTTAGATATTGGCCCTGTGCCTGGCAAAAGCTCAATTTAAAACTCAATGTCTCTATCCGGTGGCATGCCTGGCAATTCTTCTGGAAATACATCCGGGAAATCCTTCACCACTGGTACTTCCTCCTGTACAACTCCTGATAAGGAATTTACATGCGTCCTATTCGAAACATGCCGGGATACATACTTGATCCTTCTTCCTTCTGGGGTGGTAAGCAAAATCGTCTTACTGGCGCAATCAATGTTTCCTCCATACATCGATAGCCAATCCATACCCAGAATCACATCCAAACCTTGCGACTCCAAAATTATCAGATCTGAGGGGAAAACATGCCTACCTATGGTCAATGGCATCTGAAAACATCCATGGCTTGCATATACTCTGCTCGGGGTGAGGTTACTAGCATGGGTGTCTTAAGAACTCTAGTGGGCAACTTATACTTATCCACAAATCCTCTTGATATGTATGAATGCGATGCACCAGTATCAAAAAGAACGACTGCAGTAAATGACTTAACAAAAAACTTACCTATTCGCATCTGGCTGAGCTTCAACCTCCTCCACGTTAACGTGGTTCACTTGTCCCCTGTTGAAAGGGTTGGGCTTCTTCCCAGAGCTTCCATTGCCGTTACCATTCTTAGCTTCAGGACATTCATTGGCATAATGTCCGGTCTTCTGGCACTTGTAGCAAGTAACGTGGCTTAGATCTTTCTTGGCGGGTGTTGCTGGGTTGGAACGGTTCTGTCCGCTACTCCCTCCATTACCATTACCATTCTTGGGGCCACTATGGTTGTGCGATCCTCCTCCATTATGATTGTAGCCTCCATGGTTATGAACAAGTCCTCCCGGGTTCGGGGTAAAACGGGGTCTCTACTGGGCTCCAGAATTATACTTCCCTTGTCCATACTTCCTCTTGCGGTACATCAATCTGCTGCTGCTTCCCTTCAAGCATGAGAGCTCGATCTACCAACTCTGGTAGTTATTGAAATTTGCCACCATCAAGCTGCATGCTCAGCTCATCATTCAGTCCTTCGAAACTTCTCCTTCTTAGCTGCATCTGTAGCGACGTCATCTGGGGCATAACGTGCTAGCTTACTAAATTCATCCACATACTGGCCAACAGTGCGCCCTCCTTGGCGTAATTTGCGAAACTCGCGCTTCTTCATGGCCATAGCTCCTGCTGAAACATGGGCAGTGCGAAAAGCCTGCTGGAACTGGTCCCATGTCACAGTGTCAATAGGGTAAGTGACTATGAAATTCTCCCACCATGATGCTGCAGGTCCATCAAGCTGATGTGCGGCAAAATGCACTCTCTCTGCATCTGTGCATCCTGAAGTAGTCAACTCCCTTTATATTTTGCGGAGCCAATCATCTGCAACTATCGGCTCGGTGCTACTGGAGAACATCGGATTCAGCCTAAGAAAACGGGCTAAGTGATCAACTGGTGGTGGTGGGTTGTTGTTGTTGTTGTTCCCCTGGTTCTGATTCTGGACTAGTATCTGCATCAATGCATTCTGCTGCTGGATCAACTGAGTGAGCTCCCGTGGGAAAGCGCGTCTCGGAGGCATGGGATGGGTTTAGAAAAGATGAGAAAACAGAATAGAATGAGATCTAGGGAGAAAACACTACCCATATGCACATGAGACAAACACAAACATATCACTCAATCAATCAAACAAGGGCATACAATCGGTCTAGAACTATCGTTACAAAAGTGCTTGGACTATACTATATACATGGTGGAATACTACTACTGATATGGTGGCCGACTAGAAAAATTGATCGGTCGAAGACTCTATGATATCTGCTCCAGCTTCATCAACATAGTCATCATCGCTATTGTCAGGATCAGAGTCGATGTCGTCGATGATGATGTAGTTCTCCAGGCAAGTGGAATCGTCATCTTCTCCTCCTGGTGCGGGAACTCCCATGAAAACGCCTAGCTTCCTTGTCAGGTTGTCATTCTTCTCCACTAGTACGACGATTTCCTCCTCATAATCTTCGCGTGTAGCCTTGAGTTCTTCCTCTAGCTCCATGATCCTTGTCATCGCCTTCTTCAAATCTGTCATGCATGCGCACATCTGGTTCTCCTGGCGTCGAATGTGCTGGTTTACCTCCTGGATGAAAGCGGCAATCGATCTATCCTTCCTGGTGCTGATCATATCCCATTGCTCATCTCGGCGCCCGCAAATCTGGTAGATGGTGTCCTTGAGATCATTGCGGTAAACTTCTCCAATGTGCCCCATGGTGATGTGAGCTGCCATACTCCTTCCTAGACTCCAGGTTGGTGCATCAAAAGAAAACTCTATGGGTTCAGTGACAGGCGTGAATGTCCTTCCTGGAACTTGAACTTGAATCATCTAGCGCTCCTCTTCTGGTAAAGTGGCGTTGTATGTCCCGGTGAAGCTTGGTATTCCAATGTTCAGGTACCTAGTGACTTCCTTCAAGTGGCCTCCAAAAGGGGTGTCTTCATCCGGTTGTATGAACTTGATCCTTGAATCCGCCATCCTAAAGAGTAGAAAAAAAGGGGAGGAGTCAGAAATGAGAAGAGAGTAGTGATCTAGGGCTTTAGCTTAGTGGTTGTGTCCTATAGTCAGCGTGTGCTCTGATACCATCTTTGTAGCGACCAAACCTCAAACAGTCTGTTCTCTGTGCATAAGTGTCATCCCTGGATCGGTAATGCTGACACACACAGTACTTGAAGGATTTATAACAGAGTAGCAATCACACACTTATTACATCGAATGTCTCAAAAGAGAACTTATTACAATAAATATGGCTTAAGGCCATCTAATACGATAACAGCGGAAGGCTTGGAAGATAAAGTGAGTCCATCAACTCCAACGGCATCATTGAGTGAAAGACCACGACCTCAGGCTCCTTACTCGTCGTAAATGCAGAAATATACGCAACATGATACGTTGCAGCCCAAAAACGGGTCAGCACATGGAATATGCTGGCAATGTTACACAAAAGAGTAATGAACAGAATAATGCTATCACTACATGCATATTTGGCTGGTGGAGGCTGTATGGTTAATATGTTTTGCGAAAAGCCAATTTTTTCCTACAACAAAGGAATAAATTTTATTTAACTATCATGGTGGTTGTTAAACATTGAGAATGGTAAACCCCATCTCAATCCCAATTAAACAGTAATAAATAACCCAATCAATTTTTTTATAATTAAGAGTGATGAGATCCACATGATAATCCAAGAACTAGATACTCAAGATGTCCATAACCGGGGACACGGCTAACCATGATTGGTTTGTACACTCTGCAGAGGTTTATGCACTTTTCGCCACAAGACTTTATCTCCTCCGTTGAATTTCTCGCACTGCATGATGTTTGAGAAACGGATGACCGAGACACAATCTTTCCGAAGAGGTCCCCTTAGCCGATATAAAGGCCGGTACACCTACAATCCCCTACATCTGCTAGCCCATCATGGAAAGGTTTCCCACAACTTACTCAACTATGCCAGAGCCCATAATGGCATGTGGCTGCACACGGAAGTTTCTAGCATGAATAATCTTATGATCCGTTTGAGCCTGGGTGGCGGTCCATAGGAGAATCACACGGTACCCCCAGGATTTCCAAAAATACAGGCAATCACTGGATACCCCAGGTGCCTCAATCCACCCAGATGTGTATTTAAGTTGCCACCTTAAGTAGAACCATTAATTAACAATCTCACATCTGTCATGGATACACTCAACCCAATCCACGTCTACGAGCATAGCATAGAAATATAAGCAATGCAGAAGTAACTCCCAAGGTTTGATAATAAACATGTGAATAGGTACTACCTCATCTACTTCCCAAAACCACCAATTTAATCAGATCCTAACCATGCAATTGTTCGAGGATCGATCTAATGCAATAAAACTGGGTAGTAAGAGGTATGATCAAAGTGTTACTTGCCTTGCTGATGATCCGCGAAACCTAGAGACTCGTAGTAGCACGCTTCACACTCCGGGTACTCTATCGCAAACAAACAAGCATACAGTAAGCAATCAAGCAAGGGCACGTGTAAAACTCAAATAAAAGATCTAACCAGAAAGTTCAACTTAAGAACTCCGGTTTGCAAAAAGAATCAAATCAAACGAAGCAACAAAAATCAAACGGTGAAAGAAACAAGGTTCGTTTACTAATCTGGACTAAACTCAAATTTTACAGTAGCAAAATCTTGTTTAAGTTGGTTAAACAGAAAGAGGGTTTTGAGACGAAACTCTAGGCGCTTGAATCGCCTGATCAGGGCAGAAATCATGATCGAAAATAATCGTGGAGAAACCCTGGAAAAAGAAAAACTGACGGACAGGCTAACGAATGAATGTTCGCTGTCTGCGGCTAACGAGTGAACACCCTTCATTAAAACGAACGTACGGGTGAATGTCCGCTATATAAATAAACCAAAAAAAAACTAAAAACAAACTAATCTAATAAAAACGAAAACTAGGGTCTAAATAAAAACCGATCGGTTTTTAGCTAAACAAAAAAAAACCGGCGGCGAAATGGATCGGATCGGAACGGTGGCTCGGCGGCTGCGGCTCGTGAGGCGAGATGGGGCTCTTGAGGTTTGGCGGCAATGAGGTGGTGGTGGCGTGGCGCAAAGGCAGGTGGCGGCTCGGCTGACGGCAGGCTGAGCGATCTTTGTTGCGGCACAGGTGGCAATGTGGGGCGGCGACGGTGGGTATTTAAGAGGGGGAGGGGGAGACCATCTAAATAAAATTTTAGAACAAGATGAACATTTTCTTGGCCCTAAAATGCAATTTTGACAACGTGCAATTTTTCTAGTGCAAATAAAATTGCAATAAAATCCAAATAAAACATTTATTTGATTTTAATATTTTTCCTCTAATATTTCATCTATTTTTTAGAAGTCATTTTATCTCCTCTCATATATTTTTATTTTAGAAATATTAGGAAAGAAAAATAATCAAAACCAAATGATCCTCTTTTCAAAATTTGAGAATACTCAAATATGAAATTAACGAAATCCCCAACTCTCTCCGCGGGTCCTTGAGTTGCGTAGAATTTCTAGGATCAAGCCAAAAATGCAATAAAATATGATAAGCAATGATGATCTAATGTATAACATTCCAAATTGAAAATTTGGGATGTTACAACGGGCCTTGAGGGACTTGTGTGCGCCTAGCCCAATAAGGCCAAGGCACCTCCCCTCAGCCCATGCTGATCCTTGGGACGTGGTGGAATCCTTGGTGGACTTCCGGACTCCTCTGGAAGTTTCTGGAACATTCTAGAAGCTTCCTGGTACAGTACTGAAAAAACTGAAACTTTTTCTGGAACCCTAGAAACAACTTTCCATATACAAATCTTTACCTCCCGACCATTCCGAGACTGCTCGTGACATCTGGGATCTCATCCGGGACTCTGAACAACATTCGGTTACCACTCATCAAATATCCCAATACTAATCTAGCGTCAACGAACATTAAGCGGGCGACCCTGCGGGTTCGGGAATCATGTAGTCATGACCGAGACACCTCTCCGGTCAATAGCCAATAGCAGGACCTGGATGCCTATATCGGTTCCTACATATTCCATGAAGATCTTTATCGGTCGAACCTCTATGAAAAAATATGTAGTTCCCTTTATCCGCCGGTATGTTACTTGCCCAAGATTCGATCGTCGGTATCTCGATACCTAGTTCAATCTCGTTATCGGCAAGTCTCTTTACTCGTTCCGTAATACATCATCTTGCAACTAACTCCTTAGTCACTTTGCTTGCAAGCTTCTTGTGATGTTGTATTACCAAGAGGGCCTAGAGATACCTCTCCATCATACGGAGTGACAAATCCCAATCTCGATTCATGTCGTGGTTTTGTCACGCCAGATGTCCTCGTGTGAGGACTTAGTCGTGAGGCCAACGCATCTATGTGGTAGCTTGAGAGGGGTTGAGCGGGACGAGAGACACGAGGTTTTTACCCAGGTTCGGCCCCTCACGGTGGAGGCAAAATCCTACATCCCGCTTCATTGATATTGATCATGGTGATGCTCACGATTACAAGGGTGTTATCTCACTACCTCTATCTCGAGAGCTATTGATTTGTCTGTCTCAACTTGTCAAAACTTGTCCCTCTTGGGGTGCCCTACCCCTCCTTATATATGTTGAAGGGGCGGGTTACATGACTAGTCCTAGTAGGATTAGGATTACTCTATTATAAGTGGAGTCCTAGTCTTGCTTCCTTTGTCAGGGAATATTGCTTATGCCTTTCCTCTTAAGCCGACCTACCATAACATGAGCCGGCCTTCCATGAGTCGCCATCTGGGCCACCAGGTCTTGTCGCTCCTCTGATCCGCCTGCCGGGTCACCAATGAGTCAACAGGCCCGGCCAGTGTTGGGGAACACAGTAATTTCAAAATTTTCCTACGCACACGCAAGATCCATCTAGGTGATGCATAGCAACGAGCGGGATAGTGTGTCCACGTACCCTCATAGATCGAAAGCGGAAGCGTTTAGTAACGCGGTTGATGTAGTCGAACGTCTTCGTGATCCAACTAATCCAAGTACCGAACACACGACACCTCCGCAATCTGCACACGTTCAGCTCAGTGACGTCCCTCGTACTCTTGATCCAGCTGAGGCCGAGGGAGAGTTTCGTCAGCACGACGGCGTGGTGACGGTGATGAAGAAGTTACCGATGCAGGGCTTCGCCTAAGCACTACAATGATATGACCTAGGTGGAAATCTGTGGAGGGGGCATCGCACACGGCTAAGAGAACTGTCAACTTGTGTGTTCTAGGGTGCCCCCCTGCCCCCGTATATAAATGAGCAAGGGGGAGGCCGACCGGCCCTCATGGGGCGCGCCCCAAGTAGGATTCCTACTAGGAATCCTATTCCTAGTAGTTTTCCAACAAGGGAAGAGAGGGGGAAGGAAGGAGAGAGAGAGAGGGAGAAGGAAAGGGCCCCCCTTCCCTTGTCCTATTCGGACTCCAGGGGGGGCTGGCCTGCCCTGGCTGCCCTCCTCTCTCTCCACTAAGGCCCATGGTGGCCCATTAATTCCCTCGGGGGGTTCTGGTAACCCTTCCGGCACTCCGGTTTTACTTGAAACTACCCGGAATACTTCCGGTGTCCGAATAACATGGTCCAATATATAATTCTTTATGTCTCGACCATTTCGAGACTCCTCGTCATGTCCATGATCACATCTGGGACTCCTAACTTCCTTAGGTACATCAAAACACATAAACTCATAATACCGATCATCATCGAACGTTAAGCGTGTGGACCCTACGGGTTCGAGAACTATGTAGACATGACCGAGACTCACTTTCGGTCAATAATCAATAGCGGAACCTGGATGCTCATATTGGTTCCTACATATTCTGCATAACAACATAAGTTGTTCCCTTTGTCATCGGTATGTTACTTGCCTGAGATTCGATCGTCAGTATCATTATACCTAGTTCAATCTCGTTACCGGCAAGTCTCTTTACTCATTCCGTAATGCATCATCCCGCAACTAACTCATTAGTCACATTGCTTGCAAGGCTTATAGTGATGTGCATTACCGAGAGGGCCCAGAGATACCTCTCCGACAATCGGAGTGACAAATCCTAATCTCGATCTATGCCAACTCAACAAACACCATCGGAGACACTGTAGAGCATCTTTATAATCACCCAGTTACGTTGTGACGTTTGATAGCACACTAAGTGTTCCTCCGGTATTCAGGAGTTTCATAATCTCAGTCATATGAACATGTATAAGTCATGAAGAAACAATAGCAATAAACTAAACGATCATTATGCTAAGCTAACGGATGGGTCTTGTCCATCACATCATTCTCTAATGATTTGATCCCGTTCATCAAATGACAACACATGTCTATGGCTAGGAAACTTAACCATCTTTGATTAACGAGCTAGTCTAGTAGAGGCATACTAGGGACACTCTGTTTGTCTATGTATTCACACATGTACTAAGTTTCCGGTTAATACAATTCTAGCATGAATAATAAACATTTATCATGATATAAGGAAATATAAATAACAACTTTATTATTGCCTCTAGGGCTTATTTCCTTCTGTCTCCCACTTGCACTAGAGTCAATAATCTAGTTCACATCACCATGTGATTTAACACCAATAGTTCACATCACCATGTGATTAGTTCACATCGCCATGTGACTAATACCCAAATAATCTAGTTCACATCGCTATGTGATTAACATCCAAAAATTACTAAGGTGTGATCATGTTTTGCTTGTGAGAGAAGCTTAGTCAATGGGTATGTCACATTTATAGCCATATGTATTTTGCAAATTTTCTATGTCTACAATTCTCTGCATGGAGCTACTCTAGCTAATTGCTCCCACTTTCAATATGTATCCAGATTGAGACTCAGAGTCACCCGGATCGGTGTAGAAGCTTGCATCGACGTAACTCTTTACAACGAACTCTTTATAACCTCCATAACCAAGAAATATCTCCTTAGTCTTCTAAGGATAATTTTGACCGTTGTCAAGTAATCCACTCCTGGATCAATATCGTACCCCCTTGACAAACTCATGGCAAGGTACACAATAGGTTTGGTACACAGCATATCATACTTTATAGAACCTATGGATGAGGCATAGGGAATGACTTTCATCCCCTTTCTAGTTTCTGCCGTCAACCCAGTATCGGTCAGCTCCTGCGCCGTCCTCCCTCCCAGTCTCTCGCTGGTGCAAGCGCTTCGGTCGGTCGAGGCTTCAACGGTGGGTGAGGCACGCAGTGGCCCGCCAGTCGGCCACCCCCCAAGACGTGGCAATCGAGCCCGACGAATCTCTACGGGTTCGCTCGACCGGCCGACCGGGTTCAGAGAGATCGTGATCCGAAAAGTGGATAAAGAAGGATCCGGGCCGGAGGTTACGATGGTCGACGGACCACATAGTCCTCCTGGTTTCCCCCGCGCCGACGGAGGCGCTGGTGGAGGCGATCCGACGCAGGTTCACGAAGAGTATCAACCCGAGCCCCTCACTTCGCTGTAGAAGGAGGAGCTTCGCCGCCGGAACATGGATGCGCTTCACACTCCTATTGTTGGAGAAACCCCCGAAGCCCGTGCCGTAGAAGACGCGCGGTTGGCCAACTTGGCTGAGCACACTCGACTGGAAAATCTCCAGCGAGTGCTCGACGAATGAGCGCAACAACGGGTCCCGTCGTCTAGTCGACGTCAACTCTTTCCACAACCGACTCAGGTATATCGAACTCCGATTCAGAATCTAGCAGCTGCAGCCCGTATAGCAGAGTCGATTCAGCCTTCGATCGAGAGGCTGGCGAGGCTTGCTACAGATCGTAGATTTACTCCGGGCAGCAGGAGATCAAAATTCAGCTGTATCGCAGTCGCGGAATAGGATTCACAGCAGATCCTTCGCTGCGAATACAGTCCAATCGGCTCATAGCCCGAGATCGCCCCCGAGGCGTGAGGGACGTGGAGGCCGGCGTGATCAATATGAGGATCGATTCGATCGTGACGATCGACGTCGAGTGCCCACTCCTCCCCCAAGGGGTGGGTCAAACGCGCCTCGACGGAGGATGACGAGCGCCATCACAGTGTTGGGCGAAGGATTCCAGTCGACCCCAGGGAACCAGGCTTTGATGCAAGATCCATTATCGTTCAAGGTTTGGTCGACAGGAACAGAGCTCACCGAGAAGGCCATGACAGAGATGTGCCCACCAGTAGCAGAGTACACGTCTTAGGACCAGAGTGTTTTAGCAGAGCCATCAGGGCCGCAGTGATTCTTCCCAACTTCAGGTTGGCAACTGGAGTCAGTAAGTTCACTGGTGAGTCCAAGCCGGATACTTGGATTGAGGACTACGGAGTGGCTGTTCAGATTGGCGGCGGCAACGATGAAGTGGCCATGAAACACCTGCCTCTTATGTTGGAGGGCTCAGCCAGAGCATGGTTGAATCAGTTAGCACCCAACAGCATTTACACTTGGGAAGATCTTGCCCGAGTGTTTGTCAGGACATTTGAAGGAACTTGCAAGCGGCCAGCAGGGTTGACAGAGTTGCAGTCGTGTGTGCAGAAGTCGAATGAAACTCTGAGGGATTACATCCAGAGATGGATCACATTGCATCACACGGTAGAGAATGTATGATCATCAGGCAGTCTGTGCCGTCAAGGAAGGCGTTAAGAATAGAGAGTTAAGTGTGAAATTCGGTCGGACCGGAGACATGACCATGAGTCGAATGATGGATATTGCCACCAAGTACGCTAATGGTGAAGAGGAGGATCAGCTCCGGAGTTGCAAGTACAAGGCAGCCGCTAATGAAACCGAGGGAGGGAACTCCAGTCAGAAGCAGAAGCGGAAAGCCGAGCCAGCTGCTCCTGGAGAAGCCTTGGCCGTGACTCCAGGAAAGTTCAAGGGGAAGTCCAAGGGGCCTTGGAACCCCAAGAAGGTGAAAGACCAAGATGGAAATGATGTATTGGACTTGCCATGTCACATTCACACGAAGAAAGATGAAGAGGGTAAACTCATTTACCCAAAGCATACCACTCGACTGTGTCGGCTCTTGATTCAGCTGTTCCACGGGAAGCAGCCCAAGGATAAGGAGGAGGAGTCGGACAAAGTTGAGGACAAGGAAGATAGTGACGGTGGATACCCCCTGGTTAATTCCACCCTGATGATTTTTGATGACGTTGAAAGCAAAAGTCGATTGAAAGTTATCAACCGAGAAGTGAATATGGTCGCTCCGCGACACCCGATTATCTGAAATGGTCATGCACCGCCATCACGTTTGACTGTCGAGATCACCCGACACACATAGCCACCCACAGGAGGCAAGCGTTGGTGGTCGACCACGTCGTCGAAGGCACTCGACTAACTAAAGTTTTGATGGATGGTGGCGATGGCTTTGAACATACCGTATGCGAGAGGCGTTGAAAGGGATGGGCATTCCGATGTCCGGACTCAGCACCAGCAACATGAGCTTCCATGGAGTCATTCCTGGAAAGAAGGCTGAATCACTCGGCCAAATTGCTCTCTATGTGGTTTTTGGTGATTCCAAGAATTTTCGTAAAGAAAAGTTGACCTTTGAGGTCGTGGATTTCCAGAGCGCTTATCACGCTATTCTGGGGAGGCCGGCGTATGCATGTTTCATGGCTCGACCATGTTACGTATACCTCAAACTGAAGATGCCAGGCCCCAAAGGTGTGATCACTGTCACTGGCAATCGGAAGAAAGCAGAAGAGTGTTTTCGGAAGGCTCTAAGATCGCTGATGCTCGGATGGCGATGGTAGAGCTGCAAGAATACCGTAAAATTGCAGACCCGAGTGATATGTTGCGAGCCAATAAGCCAGCCACGGAGTCAGCATTTCAGTCGTCCGTTGAGACGAAACCGATTCACATTCACCCGACCGATCCCAATGCTGCTCCGACTCCTCTCTCAACAACACTCGACTCCAAATAGGAAGAAGCGCTCATCCAGTTCCTCCGTGAGAATCGGGACATCTTCGCATGGAAGCGTCTTGACATGCCGGGTGTTCCTGTGGAGCGGCTGAGCATCGCCTACGAAGTCGACTCAAAAGTTAAACCTGTCAAAGAACATCTTCGACGGTCCGCCGTCCAGAAGAGAAAGGCCATTGGCGAGGAGGTAGCTCGGCTCTTAGCAGCAGAGTTTATCCGAGAGATTTACCACTCCGAGTGGCTCGCCAATGTTTTCATGGTCCCTAAGAAGGACAAATCACTTCGCATGTGCATCGACTTCAAACATATCAATCGAGCCTGCCCGAAAGATCATTTTCCTCTCCCCTGCATCGACCAAATAGTCGACTCGACTGCGGGATGTGAGCGGTTTTGTTTTTTAGACGCCTATTCCGGTTACCATCAGATCCGTCTGTATGGACCCGACGAGATCAAAACAGCTTTCATCACTCCATTCGGGTGCTTCATTATGTCACCATGCCATTCGGCCTCAAGAATTCCGGGCCACATTCATGAGGATGATTCGAAGTGTTTTCTCACCAAATCACCGTAATGTGGAAGCATACATGGATGATATTGTGGTCAAGTCACGTAAAGGTTCCGACCTGTTGGTGACCTTGCTGAAACATTTGCCAATCTCAGGAGGTATGATATCAAGCTTAATCCATCAAAGTGCACATTCGGAGTTCCTGGCGTAAAGTTACTCGGTTTTCTCTTTTCTGAACGAGGAACCGATGCCAACCCAGAAAAAGTTGGCACTATACTCCGAATGAAACGCCATGTGCGTGTGCACGGTGTCCAGAAGCTTACTGGATGCTTGGCCACTTTAAGTCGATTCATCTCTCATCTCGGTGAAAAGGCATTGCCTCTTTACCAACTGATGAAGAAGTCAGATAAGTTCGAGTGGACTCCCGAAGCTGATGCAGCGTTCGCAGAGCTAAAAGATCTGCTCTCCACCCAGCTAGTGCTTGCTACCCCAATCAGCAAAGAGCCTTTGCTGCTTTACATTGCAGCCACAGGACAAGTCGTCAGTACAGTACTTACGGTCGAGCGGGAAGAAGAAGGAAAAGCCTTCAAAGTTCAATACCAAAGATATTCTCTTTCTGAAGTATTGACCCCATCAAAGCAAAGATACCCTCATTATCAGAAGCTTGTTTATGGGATTTATATGACCACGAAGAAGGTTGCTCATTACTTCTCTGACCATTCCATTACAGTCGTCAGCGACGCCCCGTTGTCAGAGATTCTGCATAACAGAGATGCAACTGGTCGAGTGGCGAAATGGGCGATTGAACTCCTTCCCCTTGATATCAAGTTTGAGGCAAAGAAAGTCATCAAGTCCCAAGCAGTAGCAGATTTCATCGCCGAGTGGATTGAACAAAGAATCGACTCAAGTTCACTCGAACCTTTGGACCATGTTCTTTGATGGTTCCAAGATGCTGAATGGTTCCGGTGTTGGGGTAGTGTTGGTTTCCCCCCGAGGAGATAAGCTCAGATATGTGCTCCAGATTCACTTTGATTCTTCCAACAATGAAGTAGAATACGAAGCACTGTTGTATTGGTTGCGTATGGCCATTCCACTCGGTGTTCATCGCCTCATGGTTTATGGCGACTCAAATCTAGTGGTTAATTAGGTGATGAAGGAGTGGGATGTCAGAAGTCCAGCCATGACTGGTTATTGCAATGCGGTGAGGAAGCTAGAGAAGAAGTTCGAGGGGTTAGAGCTTCATCATGTACCCCGACTGAAAAATCAAGCTGTTGATGATTTGGCGAAAATAGGGTCCAATAGGGAAGCCATTCCCAGTGATGTGTTTTTGGAGCACATCCACACACCGTCAATTCAAGAGGATCCTTTAACCGAAGAAGCCCCGCAGCCAAAAAGTGCCACTGATCCGACTTAAGTTGAGGTCCCAGCAGTGGTCGACCTGATCATGGAAGTCGTAGTCATCACTCCCGACTGGACAGTGCCGTACATCGTGTATATCCTAAGGAAAGAGCTCCCGGAGAACGAAGAAGAGGCTCGACAGATCGTCCGCCGATCCAAGGCCTTTACTGTGATCAAGGGACAGTTGTACAGAGAAAGCGCGACTGGAGTCGGCCAGAAATGCATAACACCAGAAGAAGGTCAGATAATTCTTGATGATATCCACTCGGGGACCTGTGGTCATCATGCATCCTCTCGGACCATTGTGGCTAAAGCATACCGAGCGGGATTTTACTAGCCAAAAGCAAATGAAATGGCAAAGGAAATAGTCGACAAGTGTGAAGGATATCAGTTCTATTCCAATATGTCACACAAACCCGCCTCAGCCTTGAAGACCATTCCACTCGTCTGGCCCTTTGCTGTTTGGAGATTGAATATGATTGGACCACTGAGAATCGCGTAAGCGGCTTCACTCACTTGCTAGTGGCAATGACAAGTTTACTAAGTGGATCAAGCTAAGCCTATCAAGAATCTCGGCGCGCAGTAATCGCTATCAGTTTCATCAGAGAGTTGATATTCAGATATGGAGTTCCGCATAGCATCATCACTGACAATGGGTCAAACCTCGATTCCGACAAATTCAAAGCCTTTTACGCCTCTCAAGCTACGCGAGTCGACTATGCTTCAGTTGCTCACCCCCAGTCGAATGGACAAGCAGAACGAGCAAACGGTCTAATTCTCAAAGGACTGAAACCCCGGCTAATGTGCAATCTCAAGCATGCAGCATGAGCGTGGGTCGACGAACTTCCATCAGTTCTTTGGGGATTGAGGACTACTCCTAATCGGTCGACTCGGAGAACTCCATTCTTTCTGGTGTATGGAGCTGAAGCAGTTCTGCCGAGTGATTTGCTTCACAATGCCCCTCGAGTCGAACTCTACTCTGAAGTTGAAGCGGAGCAAGCCCGGCAAGATGCAGTCGACATCCTAGAAGAGGAGAGAGAGATGGCCCTGATCCGCTCGACCATCTATCAGCAGGACTTGCATCGATTCCATGCTAGAAATGTGAAGAGCCGAACCTTCCAAGAAGGAGACTTAGTCCTCCGAGTGGATCAACAGAAACCACACAAGCTCGCTCCCACTTGGGAAGGTCCCTTCATCATCACCAGAGTTCTCCACAATGGAGCATACCATCTTTACAACGTCGATCGCCAGATTGATGAGCCTCGAGCTTGGAATGCGGAGCTGCTCCGCCCCTTTTATACTTAAGTTCTCACTCGGATGAGATGTAATAAAAGTACCTCTATAGTTTGTTTATCGAAGACAAGAATGTTATAATTTTCCCAGTGATTGTTATTGCTTTTTTGTTTACATAAGAAAATTTCCCCCCAGTGGGTGGATTAGCTGCTAACCCGATTCGCCTAAGTTTGTAAAAAAAATCCCTGCCGAGTGGAGAGCCAGCCTCCCACTCGGGGGCTTAGCTGCGAATCCGTTTCGCCTAAGTGTTTAAAATCCTACCGAGTGGTGAGCCAGCCTCCCACTCGGGGGCTTAGCTGCAGTCCAAGTACTCGCCTAAGTGTTTAAAATCCTACCGAGTGGTGAGCCAGCCTCCCACTCGGGGGCTTAGCTGCAGTCCGAGTACTCGCCTAAGTGTTTAAAATCCTACCGAGTGGTGAGCCAGCCTCCCACTCGGAGGCTTAGATGCAGTCCAAGTACTTGCCTAAGTGTTTGAAATCCTACCGAGTGGTGAGCCAGCCTCCCACCCGGGGGCTTAGCTGCAGTCCAAGTACTCGCCTAAGTGTTTAAAATCCTACCGAGTGGTGAGCCAGCCTCCCACTCGGGGGCTTAGCTGCAGTCCAAGTACTCGCCTGAGTATTTAATACAATGTGCACTTTGCAAGGACGACGAGGTGCAGGTCGACTGTCGCCTTCCCCTTCAGAGCTACGACACAAAAAATCCTCCCACTCGGAGGCTTAGCTGCAGTCCAGTACTCGCCTAAGTATCTGAAAAATCCTAGCGAGTGGAGAGCAAACCTCCCACTCGAGGGCTTACCTGCAGTCCAGTACTCGCCTAAGTATTTGAAATCCTACCGAGTGGAGAGCAAACCTCCCACTCGAGGGCTTAGCTGCAGTCCAGTACTCGCCTAAGTATTTGAAATCCTACCGAGTGGAGAGCAAACCTCCCACCGGGGGCTTAGCTGCAGTCCAGTACTCGCCTAAGTATCTTAAAATCCTACCGAGTGGAGAGAAATCCTCCCACTCGGGGGCTTAGCTGCAGTCCAGTACTCGCCTAAGTATCTGAAAATCCTACCGAGTGGAGAGCAATCCTCCCACTCGGAGGCTTAGCTGCAGTCGAGTACTCGCCAAATTATGAAATCCATTCTGATCCGCAAGGACGACGAGGTGCAGGTCGACTACTACCTTCTCCTTCGGAGTTGCGCCACAAGTATAACGTGTACTCCATTCCGATCCGGAAAGACGACGAGGTGTAGGTCGACTGCTGCCTTCTCCTTCGGAGCTGCGCCTCAAGTACAACAAGCATTCTATTCAGATCCGCAACGACGCAGGTCGACTGCAATCTGTGCTCCATCCCTACCTGCAAGAACGATGAAGTGCAGGTCGACTGAAATATATTCCGAGTGAAAAACAAAGTTTTCTCAAAGGCAAATGAAAGCATATTCGATGATAGGCCAAGTTCGGGTGGAGGACTGGAAGGCGCGACAAACTAGTCCAGGTCGATCCCGTCAGCGATCCGGATGGCAGCAGTGATGAAAGTCTCCATGAAAGATTGGAAGTCATACTTCTTGGTATTGGCAACTTTGATGGACGCCAGCTTTTCCTCTCGCGCCTCCTTGCAGTGAACACGGACAAGGACAGAGCAACATCGGCACCACATCTGGCAGAAGACGTCTTCCATTCCTGCACTCGACTTGGAACGTCATTCAGTCGAGTCAGTAAAGACTCGAGGTCATTTTGAAGCGTCTCGCCTGGCCAGAGTGTCGACTCGATCCGCGACACCGCAACCTTTAGTTGAGCGAGGTAGTCCACCACACCAGCAACACGAGACTCCAGTCGGAGCACGTTCATAGCGGCTTCGTCCTTCATAGGGGAGTTAATGGGGTCCAGGCTTGTCTCCACTCGACTAGTCTCCTCCTTGAAGTTCTGACAGAATTCTGTAAATGCAACTCGAGTTCAAGCTAATGGTTCTATGATGAGTCGGTGATAACAAGTCAGTTGGATAAGAGGTATTACCTTCAAGCATGAGGAATAACTTCTTGGCGAGCCCTCCCAGATAAGCTTCCAGATCGTTCCTCTTCCCCGCCAGTTCGCTAGCCTTGTCACTTAGAGCTATCTTGTCGTTCTTCAGTCGGCGAACTTCCTTGTTGGCCGCGTCGAGAGCAGCTTTTAGATTGGCGTTCTCTTCTTCAAGTTTATCGACTGAAGACAGCTTTTCTTCCGCGAGCTTGGTTTTGTCCAAAGCCGCTTTCTGCGCCTCGGCAAGGTCATGGTCCTTTTTCTTCAGAGCCTCCTCCATTTTGTCTGCAAAATGACAGTGAGATCAGAATTAGGAAGGGGCAGAAAGACAAAGACAGTCGTCAAGTTCTCACCAGCCATACCTTTTGCTTCGTCTCTCGCCTTCTGCAAGTTCTCCTGAGCAAGCTTCAAGTCAAGGTTGAGCTGAATCTGTTTGTTTTCCAATTCAGTATAGCGAGCCACAAGCTCGCAGGATTTCTGCGAAGAGTCAATCGACAAACATCAAAGATAGGTTACTTCAGAGTGACTAAGAACAATCTTTGCGTTTCTAAGACTACAGCTGAATCAAAATATTCGACAGTAGTCTCGGGGACTACACCCAGTGGGTGCACTCAGCGTGCCCCCACTGGTTTTACCGACTCGGTTCGATCAGTCGACTGAAAGAGACAGAAAGGTTATGATCCTAAACAATAGCTAACTGTCAGCAGTCAGCCTTGGTATCATAAAAAAAAGAGTTCTTCAGACTACGGTCGACTGCCAGCAGTCCACCATAGTCTCGGGGACTACACCCAGTGGGTGCACTCAGAGTGCCCCCACCGGTTTCAAGATTCCATTCGACATGGTCCGACCAGACCGAGTGAAGAAGTTAGCAAAGAAATTCAAAGTATAAAGACTACGGTCAATCGCCGCCAGTCCACCATAGTCTCGGGACTACACCAGTGGGTGCACTCAGCGATGCCCCCACCAATCCAAAAATTCAATCGACACACCCAAAGGTGTATGACACGAAGATCTTCGTAAAGAAGAGTTTTCGTGTAGCATATCCTAACAGAACAAGTGGTGACCAACTAACACGGACGTTGCTCTAAAGAGCTGAGCTGGCATCATAGGTCACTGGCTGGCCTCCGGACCACCTTCACTTGCTCCATCATGATCCCGCTGGCGTATAGCTTCCTTAGCAGCACCCACTTGGTCCTCTCGGGACGTGGTGTGTGGCAAAAAGGAGGGCGGATCAGCAGTCGACGATGAAGGCCGGATGCTCGTCAGCGGCACAGCGAAAGACACAGAAGTCCGAGTGATGTTGCCACCCTCATGAACCAGCGTCTCAGGCACTGATACAACTTGAGCAGTCTAGCCAGTAGGCGCCTTTTTATTCCTCTGCGCCTCAGCGGCGCCTCATCATCGTCATCAGGGAGATCAATGACATGAGGAGGGACTACAGGAAAGATTCAAAGTTAAAAACGGAAATCCAATCGACCAAAAGTGAAACTACAGCGATCATACCAAGGTTAGAGGTAGCAGCATCTTCCATTTCCTGGTCTTCGTTCCTGGCTAAGGTCTCAGAGGTAGCAGCGCTGTAGATTTCAGAAATCAGTTGATCAGTCAACAAGTCGACCAAAAGTATGTCCATGCTAAACAAGAAAACACAAGTTCTGCTGTACCCGGAAATGGTGGGAATGGCCATCTTCATCTTGGGCAAAGCCTTCGTCAGCTTTGATGGCGTCGCCCGGGGTTGCTTCGGCACTTTTTCAGTCGGCGCCGGAGAGGTCGTCCGAGGGTGTTTCGTCGACTGCCCGACAGGCGCGATAGCCTTGCCACGCTCGACCGCTGGGTCATGGGTGAGCTTGGATCGCCTTTCCATGCGAGGAGGGTCGACTTCTTCCTCCTCTTCCTCCTCCTCCTCTTCACTGGAGCTGTCGTCGTCTTCGCCCTCCTCACCATCAGATTGCCATTCCTCCTGGCTTTCACCTCCGCTCCCTTCCTCCTCCTCGACTGGTTCTTGCTCCCCGTTGGGCATCGAGTACATCTTAGTGATCGACCGATTTTAAGCAAACAATATGGAGAAAGCGGGATCATAGTCAAAGATGCAGGAATGGACCTTGTCTACTTCGTATGACTGGTCGAGTGGAGGGATCCTCCTGGCTCCTCGAGGGTTGTCCTTGTTTCCTGTGATGCCCGCAAGACACCTTTCCAGCATGGCATCCTCGATCTCCTCCGGGTGGATCCGAGTGGTGTCCTCAGTGCTAGAGTACAACCACATCGGATGGTCTCGGGCTTGAAGCGGCTGGATGCGTCGTCGAAGACCTCCAAGAGATCCATGCCATTCACCCCGTCTCGGATGAGCTGGACAACTCGTTCGACCAACACCTTCACCTGCGCCTTCTCTTCCGGGATCACCTTCAAAGAAGATGGCTTGCTCACTCGGTCCATGGAAAACGAGGGAGTCCAATGACCGCTCGGGCGTTATTGGTCCTTGCAAGAGAACCAAGTCGACTTCCATCCACGGACTGACTCGGGTAAGATCATGGCCGGAAAAGAACTTTTTCCTCTCATTTGAACCCCAAGGCCCCCACACATCTGAATCACTTGAGTTCTCTCATCACTCGGATTGGCCTTTTTCACCGTCTAGGAGCGACAAGTGAAAATGTGCTTGAAAAGACCCCAATGAGGCCGGCAACCCAAGAAATTCTCAGCACAAAGACACGAAAGCAGCGAGATACACGATGGAGTTGGGAGTGAAGTGGTGAAGTTGTGCCCCAAAGAAGTTCAGAAATCCCCGAAAGAAAGGGTGAGGCGGCAGAGAAAACCCACGATCGACATGGGTGGCCAAGAGAACACACTCACCCTCCAGAGGTTGTGGTTCCGACTCCTTCCCCGGGAGCCGCGCTGATCCATGGGGGATCCGTCCCTCATTGGCCATGTCGTCGAGATCCTTCTGACTGATCGTCGAGCGGATCCAGTCGCCCTGGATCCAGCCCTGCGGCAAGCCGGCCCTCGACGAAGATCCACCCCGACTGGTCGCTCTTCCCTTCGCCTTCGTCGTCGGCTTCTTCGCCCGCTCCAAAGCTGCCGTCTTCCCCTTCACCATTGTCGCCGGCAAAATGCGCACAGAGCAGCAGCGCTGAGGTGGAATCGGACGCAGCGGATGAATCTGGGGAAGGGAGGAGGAAAGGGGAACACACTGTTCAAAAAAACCCCGTCCAGGGCCTTATATGAGGATTGCTTCCGAGTGACTGACTGGTAGGCCCGGGCGATCCTGTCAAATCCTGCAACAGTCGCCCGCGCGATACGTGGCGAAAAAGGTGGCATGGAGATTGAGGCATCCCTGCCTTATCCCGTCCGATTACTGCGGCCTCCTTCGCCCCGCTCACCTCCCGAAATTCGAATCCCGCCAAATCCGCGCGCCAGAGAGCAAATCATCAGACAGAAGATTTCCTCCGTCCTGTCATTCGGAGTTCTCCAAGCATGAAAAATACACTCGACGGATACAAAGAATGGATCAAGGCAACTGAAAAAGAAGTTGAAGCCGTCACCTAAGCTCATTGATCCAGAACAAGACGTGCTCATCGCACGAAAAGTGGGTCGAAAAAGGTCTTAACTCTTCCCCACTCAAACCTCGATCCGTTCGGGGGCTACTGATGAAGCCATATACCTAGGGTAGGGTCATGGACCTGTCCAAGGTACCCTCCCCAAGGACATCTCTTGAAGAATCCACCTTTCAGTCGACCTGGAAGGATTCCACTCGACGGACCTGAAGACACTCGACCGTGAAGCCAACCACCGATCCGGGAGATCTACTGATCGATCTGCACGCATAAGCGGTCGGTCATTAAGTGGCTTTATGGTCATCATAACACTTTATGTAGGACGTTACCAAGATCTCCCTATCTTAATGTACCTTAATCCCTGCATAATCGAGGGCTGGAGGGTCCGCGAACTCTATATAAGCCACCCCCTCCTCAGTGTAAAGGGTTCGCACCCATGTAACTCATACGCACATAATACAGTCGACCACCTCCGGGCTCCGAGACGTAGGGCTGTTACTTCCTCCGAGAAGGGCCTGAACTCGTAAAACATCTTGCGTATACAACTACTCCATAGCTAGGATCTTGCCTCTCCATTCCTACCCCCATTCTACTGTCAGACTTAGAACCACGACACCTGGCGCAGTCGTAAGTATCCGGATACCATAATAATTCTTGATATATTTTATCACACTGCTTCTCATCATGCCAAACATGATGACGCAGTCCGTCCCGAGCCCAAATCGACGTATCTTCCTCGGATGGTTCTTTGGACCCGTCAGATATGAATAGTGATTCACTTCCGACCGCCTCCACCCCTCGCCCTATGGGCGACGCCGAGGTTTTGTCCCAAAGGGCACCGAGCCGGGGGGAGGTTGTCCTGGAGGCGCCTCAAGGCAATGCTCCGGACCCTTTGCGCAAAGGGAGCTAGACTCCCATGGGCTCCGAGTTCGGCCTCCAGTCGAACACCGCGCCGGACCCTCTAGTGGTTCCGGACTCTGTCAGGCGACCCCCTGTGAAGAGGGGCAAGCTGCCCCGTGCGGGTGACCTCTGTCCATCCACAGGCACCGGACAACTTGCTGGAAGCGCTCCAAGGCGCTTCCATCAACGAAGAACACCACACTATCATGAGTGCGGTGATGGAGAAGGTTCAGTTCGCCAAAAGCGGACTAACTGAAGCTTGCGCCAGCCTCCTAACAGGCTTTGAGGTAAGTAACTGAATTATAGGGAAATATCACCGCATAGACAGTAGCCCCTGATGCTCTGTTTGGCGTTCACGAAGAAAAGCCGAATAGAGGATCAAATAATAATCGCAGGAGTCTAACTATAATATGTCTATGTGAATCTGCAGGCTTCCCTACTGGCCGCCGCCGCACGTACTGCAGAGGTCGCCGCACTACAACAGGACCTTGAGCGATCCAAGGAAGAGCTGGGCCTTGCCAAGAGGCAGCTCGAGGAGAACAAAGGTAAGCGATACCTTGTCAATATGAAAAAAGAAAGAGTAGGTTGCAGAATAATAGGATCATCATGAATTTTGCCAGGGGCCACGACCGAAGTGGCGAGCCTCAAGAAGGCGATGTCCGAGGCCGAAGACAAAGCGGCCAAGGAGCGCACTGAGCGAGAAAGACACGAAGCCCGGGTAGGTGAGGTGCAGCAAGAGCTCCAGGTGCTCGTCAAGAAGCATGAGTCCCTGGAGCTTGATTCGAGGACGCGAGAGTCCGAGCTTGCCCAGGCCCTCGAAAGTGCAAAACATGCCAAGGCCGAAGCCCAAAAGGCCCTCCAGGAAGTTGAGGCGGTGAAAAAGATAGCGGCGGGTAAGGCATTCATTATGCAAAGTAGGCATGCGAAAGAAATTTTCCTTTTACTTACCCGATTTCGGAGCTCTCTAGGAGCGTTCGCATGTCTGCCCTGTAGTGTGTCTGATGCCGCGGAGTTCTACCGCGTCGAGGAGGGAAGCTCGACGGAGAAGTTGTTCTGGTCTCAGTATACTGGGACCGAACACCCGATGCCCGTGATCGACCAGCTGAAGCAACTGGCGAGCTCCACAAGGCGGCCAAACAGGCCATGAGGGGCCTTATAGTCCGGATGTGGCCTGGCGATTCCCTTCCCAACAGCTACTTCGGCTTAGTGACGCGGCTTGTAGATGCCTTCCCACAGCTGGAAGTCATCAAGCGGCCCGTCTGCGTCGAAGGTGCACGCAGGGCTCTTGCCCGTGCAAAGGTGCACTGGGCGAAGATGGACGCCAAAAAGCTGGTGAAGGAGGGGCCGCCGCAGGGCAAGGAGCATCGCCACCCCAAAATGTATTATGAAAGTGTCCTGAAGGATGCCCGTCTAGTGGCAGACGAATGTACCAAAGATATAATCTTTGAGTGAACTTGCTTATGTGATCCTTGTGTTTGTAAAAACTAGTTCATGTTCGTTATGCAGCGCTATTGTATTTAAAATATTACCTTCTGTGCGGCCGTTATAAATTCTGAGAGTTGCTAGTCGTCGGCTTCTGCCCCCATGCAACTAGTGCTGGGGTGTTCGGGATAAATCTGAGCACTCTTTTTCCCATTCTTGGGTCCTTCGAGGGAGGTGATGTCTACTACGCAACCTTCTTCTTGTAGACGTTGTTGGGCCTCCAAGTGCAAAGGTTTGTAGGAAAGTAGCAAATTTCCCTCAAGTGGATGACCTAAGGTTTATCAATCCGTGGGAGGCATAGGTTGAAGATGGTCTCTCTCAAACAACCCTGCAACCAAATAACAAAGAGTCTCTTGTGTCCCCAACACACCCAATACAATGGTAAATTGTATAGGTGCACTAGTTCGGCGAAGAGATGGTGATACAAGTGCAATATGGATGGTAGATAAAGGTATTTGTAAACTGAAAATATAAAAACAGCAAGGTAACTAATGATAAAAGTGAGCGTAAGCGGTATTGCAATGATAGGAAACAAGGCCTAGGGTTCATACTTTCACTAGTGCAAGTTCTCTCAACAATAATAACATAGATAGATCATATAACAAGCCCTCAAAATGCAACAAAGAGTCACTCCAAAGCCACTAATAGCGGAGAACAAACGTAGAGATTATGGTAGGGTACGAAACCACCTCAAAGCTATTCTTTCGGATCGATCTATAAAAGAGTTTGTACTAGAATAACACCTTAAGACACAAATCAATCAAAACCCTAATGTCACCTAGATACTCCAATGTCACCTCAAGTATCCGTGGGTATGATTATATGATATGCATCACACAATCTCAATTCATCTACTCAAACCAACACGTAGAACCTCAAAGAGTGCCCCAAAGTTTCTACCGGAGAATCACGACGAAAACGTGTGCCAACCCCTATGCATAGGTTCCCAATGTCACGAAACCTGCAAGTTGATCACCAAAACATACATCAAGTGGATCAATAGAATAACCCATTGTCACCACGGTTATCCCACGCAAGACATACATCAAGTGTTCTCAAGTCTTTAAAGACTCAATCCGATAAGATAACTTCAAAGGGAAAACTCAATCCATTACAAGAGAGAAGAGGGGGAGAAGAAACATAAGATACAACTATAATAGCAAAGCTCGCGATACATCAAGATCGTGCCAAATCAAGAACACGAGAGAGAGAGAGATCAAACACATAGCTACTGGTACATACCCTCAGCCCCGAGGGTGAACTACTCCCTCCTTGTCATGGAGAGCGCCGGGATGATGAAGATGGCCACCGGTGAGGGTTCCCCCTCCGGCAGGGTGCCGGAATAGGGCCCCGATTGGTTTTTGGTGGCTCTGGAGGTTTTTCGGCGGCGGAACTCCCGATCTAATCTCTGTTCTAGAAGTTTTAGGGTACGTAGGTATATATGGGTGAAAGGAGTACGTCGGTGGAGCTACGGGGGCCCCACGAGGCAGGGGGCGCGCCCTAGGGAGGTGGGCGCGCCCCCCACCCTCGTGAGAACCTCCCGTATCTTCTGACGTGGGGTCCAAGTCCATGTGGTGGGTTTCTTTCCAAAAATAACTTCTCCAGTTGATTTCGTTCCATTTCGACTCCGTTTTATATTCCTTTTCCTCGAAACACTGAAATAGGCATAAAACAACAAATCTGGGCTGGGCCTCCGGTTAGTAGGTTAGTCCCAAAAATAATATAAAAGTGGATAATAAAGCCCAATATTTCCCAAAACAGTAGATAATATAGCATGGAGCAATCAAAAATTATAGATACGTTGGAGACATATCAAGCATCCCCAAGCTTAATTCCTGCTCGTCCTCGAGTAGGTAAATGATAAAAAGATAATTTTTGATGTGGAATGCTAGTTGGCATAATTTCAGTGTAATTCTTCTTACATGTGATATGAATATTCAGATTCGAAAGATTCAAGACAAAAGTTCATATTCACATAAAAGTAATAATACTTCAAGCATACTAACTAAGCAATTATGTCATCTCAAAATAACTTGGACAAAGAAAGTTCATCCCTACAAAATCATATAGTTTAGTCATGCTCCATTTTTGTCACACAAGAATGCTCTCATCATGCACAACCTCGATGACAAGCGAAGAAATTGTTTCATACTTTAGTAATCTCAAACTTATAAACCTTCACGCAATACATGAGCGTGAGCCATGGATATAGCACTATGGGTGGAATAGAATATGATGATGGGGGTTATGTGGAGAAGACAAAAAGGGAGAAAGTTTCACATCAACGAGGCTAATCAATGAGCTATGCAGATGCCCATCGATTGATGTTAATGCGAGGAGTAGGGATTGCCATGCAACGGATGCACTAGAGCTATAAATGTATGAAAGCTCAACAAAAGAAACTAAGTGGGTGTGCATCCAACTTGCTTGCTCACGAAGACCTAGGGCACTTGAGGAGGCCCATTGTTGGAATATACAAGCCAAGTTATATAATGAAAGATTCCCACTAGTATATGAAAATGACAAAACAAGAGACTCTCTATATGAAAAACAGGGTGCTACTTTGAAGCACAATATATGAGACTCGCTATATGAAGAGCATGGTGCTACTTTGAAGCACAAGTGTGGAAAAAAGGATAGTAGCATTGCCCCTTTTTTTTCTTTTTTTTGGGCCTTCCTTTTTTTCGCCTTTTTTTTTTGGGCAATGCTCTATTGAATGATGATCATCACACTTCTATTTATTTACAACTCAATGATTACAACTCGATACTAGAACAAAGTATGACCCTATATGAATGCCTCTGGCGGTGTACCGGGATATGCAATGAATCAAGAGTGACATGTATGAAAGAATTATGAATGGTGCCTTTGCCACAAATACGATGTCAACTACATGGTCATGCTAAGAAATATGACAATGATGAATGTGTCATGATAAACTGGATGGTGGAAAGTTGCATGGCAATATATCTCGGAATGGCTATGGAAATGCCATAATAGGTAGGTATGGTGGCTGTTTTGAGGAAGATATAAGGAGGTTTATGTGTGAAAGAGCGTATCATATCACGGGGTTTGGATGCACCGGCGAAGTTTTCACCAACTCACAATGTGAGAAAGGGCAATGCACGGTACCAAAGAGGCTAGCAATGATGGAAGGGTGAGAGTGCGTATAATCCATGGACTCAGCATTAATCATAAAGAACTCATATACTTATTGCAAAAATCTACAAGCCATCAAAAACCAAAGCATTACGCGCATGCTCCTAGGGGGATAGATTGGTAGGAAAAGACCATCGTTCGTCCCCGACCGCCACTCATAAGGAGGACAATCAAAGAACACCTCATGTTTCAAATTTGTCACATAACGTTTACTGTACGTGCATGCTACGGGACTTGCAAACTTCAACACAAGAATTTCTCAAATTCACAGCTACTCAACTAGCACAACTTTAATATCACTACCTCCATATCTCAAAACAATCATCAAGCATCAAACTTCTCTTAGTATTCAACACACTCATAAGAATTCTTACAAATCTTGTATGCTTAGCATATTAAGATTATTTAAGAGAATTACCATGCTATTTAATACTCTCAAAATGATCTAAGTGAAGCATGAGAGTTCATCTATTTCTTCAAAATAAAACCACTATTGTGCTCTAAAAGATATAAGTGAAGTACTAGAGCAATAACAAAACTACTCTGAAAGATATAAGTGAAGATCAATGAGTAGTTGGATAATTATGCAACTATGTGAAGACTCTCACATTTAAGGATTTCAGATCTTAGTATTTTATTCAAACAGCAATCAAAGCTAAAGAAAATAAAATGACGCTCCAAGCAAAACACATATCATGTGGCGAATAAAAATATAGCTCCAAGAAAGTTACCGATGAACGAAGACGAAAGAGGGGATGCCTTCCGGGGCATCCCGAAGCTTAGGCTCTTGGTTATCCTTGAATATTACCTTGGGGTGCCTTGGGCATCCCCATGCTTAGGCTCTTTCCACTCCTTATTCCATAGTCCATCGAATCTTTACCCAAAACTTGAAAACTTCACAACACAAAACTTAACAGAAAACTCGTAAGTTCCGTTAGTGAAAGAAAAGAAAACACCACTTCAAGGTACTGTAATGAACTCATTCTTTATTTATATTGGTGTTAAACCTACTGTATTACAACTTCTCTATGGTTTATAAACTATTTTACTAGCCATAGATTCATCAAAATAAGCAAACAACACAATGAAAACAGCATCTGTCAAAAACAGAACAGTCTGTAGTAATCTGTAACTAACACAAACTTCTGGAACTCCAAAAAGTCCAAAATAAATTAGTGGACCTGAGGAATTTATCTAGTAATCATCTGAAAAAAGAATCAACTAAATATCACTCTCCAGTAAAAAGTTGAAGCTAATCTCGTGAGCGCTAAAGTTTCTGTTTTTTACAGCATGATCATAAAGACTTCACCCAAGTCTTACCAAAGGTTCTACTTGGCACAAACACTAACTAAAACATAAAACCACATCTAGACAGAAGCTAGATGGATTATTTATTACTAAACAGAACCAAAAAGCAAGAAACTAAAATAAAATTGGGCTGCCTCCCAATAAGCGCTATCGTTTAACGCCCCTAGCTAGGCATGATGATTTCAATGATGCTCACATAAAAGATAAGAGTTGAAACATAAAGAGAGAATCATAAAGAATATGACTAGCACATTTAAGTCTAACCCACTTCCTATGCATAGGGATTTTGTGAGCAAACAACTTATGGGAACAATAATCAACTAGCATCGGAAGGCAAAACAAGCATAACTTCAAAACTTTAAGCACATACAGAGGAAACTTGATATTATTGCAATTCCTACAAGCATATATTCCTCCCTCATAATAATTTTCAGTAGCATCATGAATGAATTCAACAATATAACCAGCACCTAAAGCATTCTTTTCATGATCTACAAACATAGAAAACTTACTCCTCTTCACATAAGCAAAATTCTTCTCATTCGGAATAGTGGGAGCAAACTCAACAAAATAACTATCATGTGATTGAAAACGTTCTTTTTGTAGAACCCAGAAAAGAGCTTGATGTCTACTACACAACCTTATTCTTGTAGATGTTGTTGGGCCTCCAATTGCAGAGGTTTGTAGGACAGTAGCAAATTTCCCTCAAGTGGATGACCTAAGGTTTATCAATCAGTGGGAGGCGTAGGTTCAAGATGGTATCTCTCAAACAACCCTGCAACCAAATAACAAAGAGTCTCTTGTGTCCCCAACACACCCAATACAATGGGAAATTGTATAGGTGCACTAGTTCGGCGAAGAGATGGTGATACAAGTGCAATATGGATGGTAGATAAAGGTATTTGTAAACTGAATATATAAAAACAGCAAGGTAACTAATGATAAAAGTGAGCGTAAACGGTATTGCAATGATAGGAAACAAGGCCTAGGGTTCATACTTTCACTAGTGCAAGTTCTCTCAACAATAATAACATAGATAGATCATATAACAAGCCCTCAACATGCAACAAAGAGTCACTCCAAAGCCACTAATAGCGGAGAACAAACGTAGAGATTATGGTAGGGTAAGAAACGACCTCAAAGCTATTCTTTCGGATCGATCTATAAAAGAGTTGTTACTAGAATAACACCTTAAGACACAAATCAATCAAAACCCTAATGTCACCTAGATACTCCAATGTCACCTCAAGTATCCGTGGGTATGATTATACGATATGCATCACACAATCTCAATTCATCTACTCAAACCAACACATAGGACCTCGCCCCAAAGTTTCTACCAGAGAATCACGATGAAAATGTGTGCCAACCCCTATGCATAGGTTCCCAATGTCACGAAACCCGCAAGTTGATCACCAAAACATACTTCAAGTGGATCAATAGAATAACCCATTGTCACCACGGTTATCCCACACAAGACACACATCAAGTGTTCTCAAGTCTTTAAAGACTCAATCCGATAAGATAACTTCAAAGGGAAAACTCAATCCATTACAAGAGAGAAGAGGGGGAGAAGAAACATAAGATACAACTATAATAGCAAAGCTCGCGATACATCAAGATCGTGCCAAATCAAGAACACGAGAGAGAGAGAGAGAGAGAGAGAGAGAGAGAGAGAGAGATCAAACACATAGCTACTGGTACATACCCTCAGCCCCGAGGGTGAACTACCCCCTCCTCGTCATGGAGAGCGCCGGGATGATGAAGATGGCCACCGGTGAGGGTTCCCCCCTCCGGCAGGGTGCCGGAACAGGGTCCCGATTGGTTTTTGGTGGCTCTGGAGGTTTTGCGGCGGCGGAACTGCCGATCTAATCTCTGTTCTGGAAGGTTTAGGGTACGTAGGTATATATGGGTGAAAGGAGTACGTCGGTGGAGCTACGAGGGCCCCATGAGGCAGGGGGCGCGCCCCCCACCCTCGTGAGCACCTCCCATATCTTCTGACATGGGGTCCAAGTCCATCAGGTTGGTTTCCTTCCAAAAATTACTTCTCCAGTTGATTTCGTTCCGTTTCGACTCCGTTTGATATTCCTTTTCCTCGAAACACTGAAATAGGCATAAAACAACAAATCTGGGCTGGGCCTCCGGTTAGTAGGTTAGTCCCAAAAATAATATAAAAGTGGATAATAAAGCCCAATATTGCCCAAAACAGTAGATAATATAGCATGGAGCAATAAAAAATTATAGATACGTTGGAGACGTATCAGGAGGTGTTCAGCGCAACGAACCAGGCAATCGGACTATAATGCTTTATCACTCTCACTTAGCCATAGAAGTCTACAATTTTAAATTTTGGCGAAGCCCCTAGTCTTCGGAAAGCCGAATTTGGGGCGCTATACACGCCTAAGCCGGACAAGGCCGACTCCTCGCCCGAAGCGGAAAAAGTCTTTAGGGACTTGAGACCTCTCGAACAGCGACCAGCTCTCGCCTCATCATGACAGTCAGTTTTAGCTTTCTCTACTGAGGTGCTCGTACGGAAGAACCGGGGCACAATCACGATAGTTCTCCCAAAGGCTACCTTAGCCGATATAGCGGAACGTAAGGTACCAAAACATGGGAGCCGGGCAAACCCAACTATTGACCCAAGACATGATTGAGAGCTGATGCATATAATGCTATAAGTTCAGGGTGCCGCATTGTCAAAAGTGTTCGGACTTCTCACGCCGAATTATGGGGTATACGGAAGCCCCTGGCGTATTGGTCGTACAACAGTGTACGGGTGCTGATTGTCATAGATAAGCATATATATAGAAGAGTATAGGATGCAATAATAGACTAGTAATATGCATTGTTTATTTAAGAAATGCGTTAAAGCATAATGATACAAGTGGTGCGGTAAGCAAACAAAAGGACTATTTGACATGTCCCATCCAAGGGCAAGATGCGGACCGGTATCTTAAAACAGGTATTTAGCTCATTATCAGAGACCACCTGGGGATTCCATTGTACGACGTAGCTTCCTGCCTCCTTGGGTGTTGTATCATGTGTCCGGCTACCGTATTGCCGGACAAGGCTTCTAGAGAGTATGGTCCTGAAAGAGAGAGAGAGAGAGAGAGAGTGATGAAGGTATTAAGCCCCTAGTGCGGTTAAACCGCACTGTGGGATGCGCCGTGATCATGCCCCCGCCTATACCCATGGTATTTTCAATGCGTAATTATGCAGGCGTGGAATGGACTTTCCCGTTGTACTAAGACTAGGGCGGGGGCCGATTGCTAGGCGAGCTCTGAGCGTGCCAGGCGATCCTGTTGCAGGTTATTCCGGACGCGCTTGACGGTGTCCCGGGGCTTCATCGCTGAACTGGTGGATTGCCTCAAAAGGCTTCTTTGTGCTTCTGCTGCGAGGGCTGCAGTGTGCTCCTCTGTATGGAGCGAGCGTTCTGTGTGTCCATTGACTGTGATGACCCCCCTGGGTCCTGGCATCTTGAGCTTGAGGTATGCGTAATGCGCTACCGCATTGAATCTTGCAAATGCGGTGCGCCCGAGCAGTGCGTGATAGCCACTGCGGAACGGGACGATATCGAAGATTAACTCATTCCTTCGGAAGTTGTCCGGGGATCCGAAGACCACTTCCAGTGTGATTGAGCCCATACAATGGGCCTCTACACCTGGAATAATGCCTTTAAAGGTCGTTTTGGTGGGTTTGATCCTCGAGGGGTCTATACCCATTTTGTGCACTGTATCCTGGTAAAGCATGTTCAGGCTGCCGCCGTCCATAAGGACTCGAGTGAGGTGATATCCGTCAATGATTGGGTCTAGGACCAATGCGGCGAGATCCGCCATGACGGATACTTGGGGTGATCCCTACGATCAAATGTGATCGGACAAGAGGACCATGGGTTGAACTTTGGGGCGACGGGATCCATCGCAGATATCGTCCCTTAGTGCATGCTTCCGTTCCTTTTGGGGATGTGGGTTGCGTATATCATGTTTACTGTCCTCACTTGTGGGGGGAACCTCTTCTGTCCTCCCGTGTTCGGTGGCCGTGGCTCCTCCTCGTCATCGCTGTGCAGCCCCTTATCCTTGTCTTCGGTATTTAACTTGCCGGCCTGCTTGAACACCCAGCATTCTCTGTTGGTGTAATTGGCTGGCTTGTCGGGGGTGCCATGTATTTGACATGAGCGATCGAGTATGCGGTCCAAACTGGACGGGCCCAAAGTACTTCTTTTGAATGACTTTTTCCGCTGACCGGATTTAGAGCCTCTGAATCCGGCATTGACTGTCGTGCCCTCGGCGTTATCATCGTTGCTACGGTGCTTGTGTTTGCTGCGACGTGACTTGCCATTGCTGTCCTTGGTATCCGAAGTGCCAAGGTTCCTTGATATGTTATTGCTACGAGCCAGCCAACTATCCTCTCCCGCGCAAAAGCGGGTCATGAGTGTCGTGAGGGCTGCCATTGATTTCAGCTTTTCCTGGCCGAGGTGTCGGGTGAGGGAGTCCTGGACTAGGGGGTGTCCGGATAGCCGAACTATCATCTTTGGCCGGACTCCAAGACTATGAAGATACAAGATTGAAGACTTCGTCCCGTGTCCGGATGGGACTTTCCTTGGCGTGGAAGGCAAGCTTGGAGATACGGATATGTAGATCTCCTACCATTGTAACCGACTCTGTGTAACCCTAACCTATCCGGTGTCTATATAAACCGGAGGGTTTTAGTCCGTAGGACGAACAACAATCATACCATAGGCTAGCTTCTAGGGTTTAGCCTCTCTGTTCTCGTGGTAGATCTACTCTTGTACTACCCATATCATCAATATTAATCAAGCAGGAGTAGGGTATTACCTCCATCGAGAGGGCCCTAACCTGGGTAAAAACATTGTGTCCCTTGTCTCCTGTTACCATCCGCCTAGACGCACAGTTCGGGACCCCCTACCCGAGATCCGCCGGTTTTGACACCGACATTGGTGCTTTCATTGAGAGTTACTCTGTGTCGTCACCTATAGGCCCGATGGCTCCTTCAATCATCAGCAACGATGCAGTCCAGGGTGAGACTTTTCTCCCCGGACAGATCTTCGTATTCGGCGGCTTTGCACTGCGGGCCAATTCGCTAGGCCATCTGGAGCAGATCGAAAGCTACGCCCCTGGCCATCAGGTCAGATTTGGAAGTTTAAACTACACGGCCGACATCCCCAGAGACTTGATCTTCGACGGATTCGAGCCGCAGCCAAGCGCGCCGCACTATCTCGATGGGCATGATCTAACTCTGCCGCCGAATAGTGTCCTAGAGGCCGCACTAGTGTCTGCTCCGAACATTGATTCGGAGCCGATCTCGCCGATCGAGGACGGTTGGTTGGACACCACCTCGGGGGCTGAAATCTCTACGACGATTGAGCCGAACACAATCCCTGTCCTTTGCGAAGACCGTGACTCCAAGGTGCCGGACTCCTCTCCGGACTCCGAACCCTCCGCGCTCCTACCAATCGAATCTGATTGGGCGCCGGTCACTGCCGCGGACATCTTTCAGCACTCACCCTTTGGCGACATCCTGAATTCACTAAAGTCTCTCTCTTTATACGGAGAGCCCTGGCCGGACTACAGTCAGGAAGGTTGGGATGTGGACGACGAAGAAATTCAACACCCACCCACCACCCACCTTGTAGCCACTGTCGATGAATTAACCGACATGCTCGACTTCAACTCCGAAGACATCGATGGTATGGACGATGATGCTGGAGACGACCAAGAACCAGCACCTACAGGGAACTGGAAGGCCACCTCGTCATACGACATATACATGGTGGACATCCCAAAAGATGGGAACGGCGATGGAACAACGGAGGATGACCCCTCCAAGAAGCAACCGAAGCGCCGACGTCAGCGGCGCCGCTCTAAATCCCGCCACAGCAAAAACGGTGATTCTGGCACGGGAGATAATAACACCCCGGACAGTGCCGAAGACAACCCCCTCCAGCAGGACTCAGCGCAGGAGGAGGGAGAAGCAAGTCCGCATGACAGTGCGGCAGAAAGAGAGGTAGAGGACGATAATTATGCACCTTCCTCCGAAGATGAGGCAAGCCTCAACGATGACGAATTCGTCGTGCCTGAGGATCCCACCGAACAGGAGCTTTTCAAACGCAGGCTTGTAGCCACGACAAGCAGCCTCAAGAAAAAGCAGCAACAGCTTAGAGCTGACCAAGACCTGCTAGCTGACAGATGGACTGAAGTCCTTGTAGCCGAAGAGTATGAACTCGAACGCACCTCCAAGAGATACCCCAAACGCATGCTGCTACCCCAATTAGAGGAAGCAGCACCCAAACCTACATCACCAGCGCATGAAGCGGCCGACTGGCCACCCCGTGGTCGCGACAGAGAGGCCTCTAGACCCTCCATTCAAGCCGTACTCCAGCATCGCTCGGAAAGTACCAAGGCACGGGGAAACGCGCCAGACCTGCGAGACATATTGGAGGACAAGGCAAAACATACAAGATCAATCTACGGATCGCGTGGGCGCCCAACGACACGTGATGATAACCGTCACGCCGGATACAGCAACTCCGGCCGGGCCGAACACAGTAGACAAAGCTCATATGAGCTACGTCGTGATATAGCCCAATACAGAGGCGCCGCACACCCACTATGCTTCACAGATGAAGTAATGGATCATCAAATCCCCGAGGGTTTCAAACCCGTAAACATCGAATCATACGATGGCACAACAGATCCTGTGGTTTGGATCGAGGAGTACCTCCTCCATATCCACATGGCCCGCGGTGATGATCTACACGCCATCAAATACCTCCCAGTCAAGCTTAACAGCCTGCCAGCAGAATCAATTGGTTGTTGGGAGGACCTTGAAGCCGCATTCCTTGATAACTTCCAGGGCACATATGTGCGACCACCAGACGCGGATGACCTCAGCCACATAATCCAGCAGCTAGAAGAATCGGCCAGACAATTCTGGACACGGTTCCTAACCAAGAAAAATCAAATCATCGACTGTCCGGATGCAGAGGCCCTTGCAGCCTTCAAACATAACATCCGCGACAAGTGGCTAGCCCGGCACCTAGGACAGGAAAAGCCGAAATCCATGGCAGCCCTCACCACACTCATGACCCGCTTTTGCGGAGAAGACAATAGCTAGCTCGAAGCAACAACTTGGCCAAACACCCGGTAGTTCGGATACCGGGGACAAGAACGGCAGGTCGTGGTTTAACAAGAACAAGCGCCAGCGTGCGACGATAATGCTGAAGATACGGCCGTCAATGCCGGATTCAGAGGCTCTAAACCCGGTCAGCGGAAGAAGCCATTCAAAAGAAATACCCAGGGCCCGTCCAACTTGGACCGAATACTCGATCGCTTGTGCCAGATACATGGAACCCCCGAAAAACCAGCCAACCACACCAACAAGGATTGTTGGGTGTTCAAGCAAGCAAGCAAGTTAAGTGCCAAACTCAATGACAAGGGGCTGCATAGCGATGACGAGGAAGAGCCCCGGCCGCCGAACAATAGAGGATGTAAGGGCTTTCCCCACAAGTGCGGACGGTGAACATGATATACGCAACCCACATACCCAAAAGGGAGCGGAAGTGTGCACTAAGGGACGTATATGCGATGGAGCCAGTCGCCCCAAAGTTCAACCCATGGTCTTCCTACCCGATCGCCTTCGATCGAAGGGACCACCCCACTAGCATTCGTCATGGCAGTTTCGCCGCATCGGTTCTTGACCCAATTATTGACGGATTTCACCTCACCAGAGTCCTGATGGACGGCGGTAACAGCCTGAACCTGCTTTATCAGGATATAGTGCGCAAAATGGGCATAGACCCCTCAAGGATTAAACCTACAAAGACGACCTTCAAAGGCATCATACTGGGTGTAGAGGCCAATTGTACATAACTACGCTCTGGAGATACCATGGGCATAAGGTGAGGGGCACGACCACGGCACTCCCAGAATGCAGCTCAACCGCACCAGGGGCTCCCAATTGTGTCATTCTTTTTCTTTCTTCTTTTTTCTTACTTTCAGGACTCCGTTTTCCAGAAGTCCTGCCCGGCACTAGAATCACCGAACTCACGATGCAACAGCCGAGGAAGCGTAGCTACGACGAGTGTCCAGGTTGTCTCTATTACGAGCATTATACCTGTTTTACATACCATCCCGCAGCTTACCCCTGGAGGGGGACATGTTAAATAGTCCCATCCCTTGCTTATCGCACTATTTGTATCATTCTGCTTCCATTACAGTACCTTTTTGAATAAACAATACATAGCTTTTGCCTATTATTGCACTCCTTTCTTTATATATATATATATATATATGTTCATTTCATGACATGTTGCACCCGTACACTTTGGTACGGCCAATACACCAGGGGCTTAAGTACCCCAAAAGTATGGTGTGATAAGTCCGAACACTTTCACAAGTGCGGCACCCCGAACTTATAGCATTATATGCATCGGCTTCGAATCATGTCTTGGGTCAATAGTTGGGTTTGCCCGGCTCCTATGTTTTGGTACCTTACGTTCCGTTATATCGGCTAAGGTAGCACTAGGAGAACCACTGCGATTGTGCCCCGGTTGAGCTGGGTCGAGCACCTCAGTGGAGAAAGCTAAAACTGACCGTCATGATAGGGCGAGAGCCGGTCCCTGTTCGAGAGGTTTTTTCGGGTCCCTAAAGACTTATGCCGCTTAGAGCGAGGAACCGGCATTGTCCGACCAAGGCGTGGATAGCGCCCCGAACTCGGTCTTCCGAATACTAGGGGCTTCGTCGAAATTTAAAATTATAGAATTCTATGGCTAAGTGAGAATGTTAAAGCACTATAAGTCCGGTTGCCTCGTTCGTTGCGTTGAGCGCCTCCCTCGATGGACCCAAGAATGGGAACAAGAGCGCTCAAGTTTATCCCGAACACCCAGGACTCGTGGCATGGGGAAATTTGAAGCCAACGACTTGCCATCTCTCAAATTTGATAAACGGCCGCATGTAAGGTAATATTTTAAATTAACAAGCGTTGCTTAGCGCATATGAACAAGTTTTCAGCGTGCAGGATAACAAATGCGAGTCTATTCAAAAATTACATCTTTGGAGCACTCATCCGCTATACGGCGGGCACCCTTCAGGAGGCCCTCATAGTACATTTCGGGCGTGCGATGCTCCTTGCCCTTCGGTGGCCCGTCCGTCACAAGCTTCTCCGCATCCAGCTTGCCACAGTGCACTTTAGCACGGGCAAGAGCCCGACGGGCAGCTTCAATGCAGATGGAGTGCTTGATGACTTCAATCCGTGGACAGGCGTCCACCAGCCGCCGCACTAGCCCAAAGTAGCTCCCAGGCATGGCTTCCAATGGCCACAGCCGAACTATGAGGCCCCTCATGGCCTGTTCGGCGACCTTGTGAGCTCGACCAGCTGCTTCAGCTGGTCACTTAGGGGCACCAGATGTCCGGCCTCAGCATACTGAGACCAGAACACCTTCTCCGTCGAGCTCCCCTCCTTGGCGCGGTAGAATGCGGCAGCATCAGACACACTACGGGGCTGATCTGCGAATGCTCCTGGAGAGCTCCGAATCCGGGTAAGTAATAGGTAATTCACTTTCACATTCTTGCTCTGCATAAAGAATGCCTTACCCGCCGCGATCTTATTTATTGCCTCAATCTCCTGGAGGGCTTTTTGGGCCTCGGCCTTAGCAGCTTTGGCACTCTCAAGAGCCGAAGCAAGCTCGGACTCTCGGGACTTCGAGTCACGCTCCAAACCCTCGTGTTTTTCCACGAGAGCCTGGAGCTCTTGCCACACCTCCGCCAGCTGCGCCTCCTCCTTCTCTCGCTCGGTGCGCTCCACAGCCACTTTGTTTTCGGCCGCGGACTCTACTTCCTTCAGGGTCGCCACCTCGTTCGTGGCCCCTACAATACCCACGTTATTCCTGTTATTTTTTGCAACCAAATCCTTACTATAAGGTATTACTTTAATAAGGTATTACTTACCTTCCTTGTCCTCGAGCTGCTTCTTGGCAAGGCCGAGCTCGTTCTCGGACCGCTCGAGGCTCTGCTTTAATGCATTGACCTCCGCAGACAGTGCGGCAGAGGTCAGCAGCGTAACCTGCATTCCCATATTGACATACTTATGTTAGACTCCTGCGTATATCTTTTTAGATCCTTAGTCCGCTTTTCTTTCCGAACACCGAACTAAGCATCGAGAACTCTTGTCTGTCACGGTAATATTTTTACATATTATAAAACTTACCTCAAAGCCTGTTAGAAGGCTGGTACAGGCTTCAGTCAGCCCGCTCTTGGCGGACTGAAGTTTCTGGATCACCACACTCATAACAGTGCGGTACTCCTCCTCGATGGAGGCGCTATTAAGCGCCTCCAGTAGGCTATCAGGTGCCTCCGGTTGGACGGAGGACACCGGCGTCTTACCCTTCCTATGAAGGGGCCGCTTGCCGGACTTTGGAACCGCTGAAGGTTCCGGTATGGAGTTCGGACGAGGGTCGGGCTTAGAGCCCCTGGGGGTCTCGCCCCCCACACGCCTGGAGTCCGGGAGATTGCCTTGCGGCGCCTCCTGCGCCACCTACTCTTGACCAGGCCCCCCTTGGGGCCCCACCTCGGCATTGTCCGCAGTGTGAGGTGAGGAGGCGGTCGGAAGTGAAGTACTCTCCATTTCCGAGGAACTCAGGACCCGCCGGCAAGCGGCGAACTCGTCCTTGGGCGGGCTGCATGATTGTTCGGCATTAGAGAACACTATGCAAGGAAAAAAACCATGGGTATCCGGACACTTACGATCTCGCCAGGGGCTTGGCCCTTGTTGGCCACTCCTCCTCATCGTTGTCGACGTTGGTAGAGAAGTCCGGAGGAAGGGTCCTTCCCTTCTTGGACCCTCCGCCTCCCAGGTTAGGCGACCTTCCTTTTCTTCCCTCCTTCACCGGGAGAGGTTTCTTTTTCCTCCTCCTCTTCCTCAGAGGAGGATTCCGCCTCAGAGTTTTCGGGCGGTGAGTCCGACAGCACCTGGCGTCGGGAGCTCCTTCGAGTTCCCGTGGCCTCCTTCTTGGCCTTCTTCTCCGGCGCCACATGAGGTACGAGCCAACAGCCCCGATCAAGGTCCAGCTGGGTCTTCTGGCGGAAGGGGCGGACGGTTAACTGTCCGGCGTCTTCAACCAGTCCTGTCAAAGGTTAGGGAGTTTTAGATCCCACATAGAGTAAATCTATGAAAAACAAGAGTCCCATAAAGGGCAAAATAACTTACCTCGGCGGCTTGACTGCGAGCTGAATCATGATCTTTGGTAGCGGATGTGGGAACCTCGTCGCCCTTGAACAACACCTTCCGGGCATCTTAAATGCGAAGTGTCGAAGAGCCTTTTCAGAGTTGGGTGATGTGCGGATCGAACTCCCACAATTTGAAGGCCCGTTGTTGGCATGGGAGAATCCGGCGGATGAGCATCACACGGATTACGTTGACAAGCCCGAGATTCTTGTCCACCAGTTTTAGACGCATGTTTGGAGTCCGGATAGCTCGTCAAATTTCCCCACGTCGGGCCGTCTCTTTCCATGATGAGAGCCGTGTGGGGAAGCCAGATCTGGAATTGGGGGCCGCCGCCCATTTGGGGTCAGCGACTCGGTGATATAGAACCACCCGATTGCCTCCCCTTATTGTCTCCACGAAGGAGCCCTCGAGCCATAGAACATTGGGCATCCTGCCCGCCATGGCACCTCCAAGACTCCGCTGACGGGCCGCCAATATCTTGACTTGACACTAAAGATCTTCAGCCATAAGCGAAGTGGGGCTGGATGCGAGGAAGGCCTCGCACCTGACGATGAACGCCGAGATGTTGAGGATGAAATTGAGGGCGGATCATGGAAGTCCAGGCCGTAGTAGAACATGAGCCCCGGACAAATGGGTGAAGTGGAAAACCTAGTCCATGGAGGAAGTGCGGGAGAAACACCACCCTCTCATGGGGCACAGGGGTTGGAATGAGCTGCCCTCGTCGGGTAGCCGACACGCGATGTCGCCCGGACAAGTATCCAGCCTCTCGCAGCTTTGTGGTATGCCCTCCGTGACGGAGGAGGCCATCCACACCTCCCGCTCCGGACATAGTTGGAGAAGGTTGAGGAGTGATGTGCGGACTTGGGCGCTGGAGCTCGAGTGCGCGGAAATTGATGAGCAAAGGAGGAAGAAGGCGTGGGCGAAAAGGTGGATCCTTATCCCCTTATATGGACGGACGAAGCTGTGCGTCCCCCGCCAGCCTGGTAAAACTCGCTTATCTCCCAAGCGCCGTAATCAAGGGCGCGGATGGGTTACCCACGTCCGTATTGATGAGGATCCCGGAATGAGGGGGCATGATCTATGCTTCGATAAGACGTGCCAGGGAAACCGCCTCGCTAAACGCAGTGAGGTGGAACAGTAAAAAATGATTCATATAAAGGCTTGGCCGTGGTGTGATGACACGCCGCGGAATACGTCAGCAGATCTGTGCAAAAGTTATTCTCTCTACGGTGGTATGTGGAACTTGTTTTGCAGAGCCGGACACTGTCCTGGTGTTCAAAACCTTCTATGAAGTATTCGGAGGAGGAACCCGCCTTGCAATGCCGAAGACAATATGCGCGCCGGACTCGTCGTCATTGAAGCCTGGTGTCGGTGTCAAAACCGGCGGATCTCGGGTAGGGGGTCCCGAACTGTGCGTCTAGGCGGATGGTAACAGGAGACAAGGGACACGATGTTTTTACCCAGGTTAGGGCCCTCTTGATGGAGGTAATACCCTACTCCTGCTTGATTAATATTGATGATATGGGTAGTACAAGAGTAGATCTACCACGAGATCAAGGAGGCTAAACCCTAGAAGCTAGCCTATGGTATGATTGTTGTTAGATCCTCGGACTAAAACCCTCCGCTTATATAGACACCGAGATAGGTTAGGGTTACACGTAGTCGATTCTGATGGTAGGAGATCTACATATCCATATCACCAAGCTTGCCTTCCACGCCAAGGAAAGTCCCATCCGGACACGGGACGAAGTCTTCAATCTTGTATCTTCATAGTTAGGAGTCCGGCCGTGGCGATAGTCCGCTATCCGGACACCCCCTAGTCCGAAACTCCCTCAGTAGCCCCTGAACCAGGCTTCAATGACGACGAGTCCAGCGCGTTGATTGTCTTCGGCATTGCGAAGCGGGTTCCTCCTCTGAATACTTCATAGAAGGTTTTGAACACAAGGATAGTGTCCGGCTCTGCAAAACAAGTTCCACATAACACCGTAGAGAGAATAATTTTTGCATAGATCTGCTGACGTATTCCGTGGCGTGACATCACACCACGGCCAGGCCTTTGTGTGAAGCGTTTTACACTGTTTCCACCTCAGCGTGTTTAGCGAGGCGGTTTCCTTGGCACGTCTTATCAAAGCATAGATCGTGCCCCTTATTCTGGGATTCTCATCAATACGGACGTGGGTAACCCATCCGCGCCATTGATTACGGCGCTTGGGAAATAAGCGAGTTTTACCCGGGCTGGTGGGGGACGATAGCTTTGTCCGTCTATATAAGGGATAAGGATCCACCTTTTCACCCACGCCTTCTTCCTCCTTTGCTTATCCATTTCCGGCACTTTTCGGGCTCCAGCGCCCAAGTCCGCACATCCCACCTCAACCTTTCTCCAATCATGTCGAGCGGGAGGCAGGTGGATGGCCTCCTCCGTCACGGAGGGGCACATCGCAAGATCAAGGGAGGCCGGATACTTGTCCGGCAACATCGCGCACAGGCTTCCCGACGAGGGGCAGCTCATTCCGACCCCTGGGCCCCATGAGAGGGTGGCGTTTCTCCCCCACTTCCTCCGCGGACTAGGTTTTCCACTTCACCCCTTTGTCCGGGGGCTTATGTTCTACTACGGCCTGGACTTCCACGACCTGGCCCCGAATTTCATCCTCAACATCTCGGCGTTTCTCGTCAGGTGCGAGGCCTTCTTCAAGATCCAGCCCCACTTCGCTTATGGCTGAAGATCTTCAACGCCCGGCCGAAGGTAGTGGGCGGCAAATCAGCGGAGTGCGGAGGCGCCATGGTTGGCAAGATGGCCAAAGTCCCATGGCTCGAAGGCGCCTTCGTGGAGACAATAAAGGGGTGGCAATCGGGGTGGTTCTACATCTCCGAGCCACGCAACACCAAATGGGTGGCGGCCCCCGAATTCAGATCTGGCTTCCCCACACGGCTCTCGTCATGGAAGGAGATGGGCCTGACGTGGGGGAATTCGGACGAGACATCCGGACTTCAAACATGCGTCCGAAACCTGGTGGCCAAGAATCTTAGGCTTGTCGACGTAATCCAGGTGATGCTCATCCGCCGGATTCTCCCATGCCAACAACGGGCCTTTAACTTGTGGGAGTTCGATCCGGCACAACACCAAACCTTGAGCCGGCTCTTCGACACTACGTACGAAGATGCCTGGAAGGTGTTGTTCAAGGGCGCCGAAGCCCCAGCGTCCGCTACCAAAGATCGCGGATACAGCTCGCAGCGTCAAGCCGGCGAGGTAAGTCATTTTACCCTTTACGGGATTCTTTTTTCATAGGTGACTCTACGAGGGATCTAAAACTCCCTAATCTTTGACAGGACTGGCTGAAGACGTCCGGACAGATTAACCGTCCGACTCCTTTGCCGGAAGACCCGGAGGACACCCGATTAACGGGGCTGCTGGCTCCGGCGCCCCATGTGGTGCCGGAGAAGAAGGCCAAGAAGGAGGTCACGGGAACTCGAAGGAGCTCCCGACGGCAGGTGCTGTCAGATTCCAAAGCGGAATCTTCTCCTGAAGATGAGGAGGAATAAGAAGAAGCTCCTCCCCCAGCGGGGGAGGAGAAGAAAAGGAAGGCCGCCCCGACGGTGGAGGCCGGAGGGTCCAAGAAGGGAAGAACCCTTCCTCTGGACTTCTCCACCAACGTCGATGACGACGAGGAGGATTGGCCTACATGGGCCAAGCCCCTGGCGAGATCGTAAGTGTCCGGATACCCATGGCTTTTTATTATTGTATAGTGTTCTCTAATGTGGAACAACCGTGCAGCCATCCCAAGGGCGAGTTCGCCGATTCATCGAGCGGGTCCCTGGGCTCGTCGGAAATGGAGAGTACTTCGCTTCCGACCGCCTCCTCGCCTCACGCTGCAGACGACGCCGCGATGGGGCCCCAAGGGGGGCTTGGTCAAGAGGAGGTAGCGCAGGAGGTGCCACAAGACGACCTCCCGGTCTCAAGGCGCACGGGGGGCAAGACCCCCAGGGGCTCTAAGCCCGACCCTCGTCCGGACTCCATGCCGGAACCATTAGTGGTTCCGAAGTCCAGACAGCGGATCCTTCGCAAGAAGGGTAAGACGCCGGTGTCCTCCGTCCAACCGGAGGCACCGGTGTCAGGACCCCGATTCCAAGTCACATCGATCTAGCCGGTAACACCTCATATCACTTTGCGGCCTTACGCACGGTATTGCCACGGGTGTCGCCTTACCATGGCCCGGGACCGTTTGCGTCTTTTGGCTCAGTATATGATAGTGTCGCTAGCATCCATATGACAGAGAACCCGAGCCGACATGGCTAGTCGTGAACCCAAAGCGGCACTAACCCATGGGGACAGGCATACATGAATCACATCGAGCATGTCGGTTGGCGTGTGAATCCGGGCTGTAACCACTGGCTAACAGACTCCGGTAACCGGGCTGTAGCAGGCTAGGCAGGACTCCGGATGTCACAGCGTGACATTTCCCGAAGAATGAACCACAGAACGAAGTGAAACACATGCCGGCCAGTCAAGTGTCGAGCGGTAGTGCCGGGCTAAGCGAGGACTCCGGTGAACGAGGCAGAAGCGGACTACCATCGCTCAGGAAGCACTAGACTACATTTCCCCATAAGAGAGGCTGCCAAGGATAAATAACTAGATTGTCGGATCCCACTCATACCAAGCATTTCAATCATACACACAATATGCCCGATATGAGTACATACAACATGGCATCACAACATAACTCTACGACTCAAGTATTTATTCGTTAGGCTCCGGGGAGCGAGATATTACAAACATGGGTCTCATGACCCAACATTCAGAGCATACAAACCAAAGCACACGCGGAAGCTTAACATGTCCGAGTACGTACATCTACAAATGAAAAAGGGTGAGAAGCCTGACTATCTACCGAGATCCTGCCGAGGCACAAGATCGTGGCTGAGGTAACAAGCTAAACGTCGAAGTCCAAGCGGAAATACTAAGCGAGACCGACGTCTCTCGCAAAAACATAAATAAGCAAACGTGAGTACAAAGCGTACTCAGCAAGACTTACATCGAACTATCTACTTATGCAACATTATCAACAAAGGGTGTGGTGGAGTTTGACTCCAGCAAGCCAGCTTTGACTCGATGGCTATCCTGAACTACGATCGCAAGTAACTCTTTTGAGGTGGCGCTACGAGTCCACATATTCACCATATCAATACACCACTATGGATCCGCTCCCGTCTCCCTCACGAGAACGCCATCCATAGCACTCACGCTTATCTTGCGCATTTTAGAGTATCCACTTTCACTTGTGTATGAACTATGCTAGGGGTCCAAGTTTCCATATCCGAGGAATCCGGCTATTCGAATAGATAATGATATCCCTGCAGGGGTGTACTTCTTCACACACGCTCGCCACTTATCGCCTGTACACGCCATGTACCTCAAAGAACTTCAAGCGGAAGCAGGCGAGGGAGTCGGCCACGACCGACTAACCACACCAGTCTCTAGTCCGGGTTTATCGCCTATTCGGGTTCCATCCGCAAGGAGATCCGGCCGGGGTGTCGCTCACGGCCCCAAACAATGTGCGCAGGGTTCCCAAGCCCACCTTGACGGGTGGATCTACGCTTGGTACACCGTGCCACGGTGCCTAGTCTGTCCCAAGCCCACCTGTACCGGGTGCCACTTGGTAGACTACTAACACTACCTACAAACACCTGGACAGAGATCAAGTTGATTAATAAGTCGAGAGGGGTCGAGTTATCGAACCCAATGTCCGGTAGTAACTGTTCATGGATCACAAACACAGAACTCAGTTCTCGAGGACGGCTGCAATGAGACAACCCACCATGTACTCCTACATGGCCTCTCACCGCTACCTTTACCATATCGTGTTCACACACTTAGCTCACACACGATGGGACATGTTCACCACTTTCCAATTCATTCCCGATGAATCGGACTGACACAACTCTAAGCAATAGCAGGCATGACAAACAAGCATGAATGAGTAGGCACATCAGGGCTCGAGACAACTCCTACTCATGCTAGTGGGTTTCATCTAATTCTTGTGGCAATGACAGGTCATGCAGAGGATAAAGGGGTTCAGCTACCGCAACAAGTAACAGATGAATCGTTGTTGTCCTAATGCATAAAAGAGAGCAGGAGCGAGAGAGTGGGATTGTATCGGAATGAACAAGGGGGTTTTGCTTGCCTGGCACTTCTGAAGATTATATAGTTCTTCATCGGTGTCATCGATCTCATCGTCGGTACGTCGTCTACTGAGAAGGGACAAATACCGTCAAACAAGGAAGAACACAATCAATGCAATGCAACAATATGATGCATGATCATGACATGGAAATATGCTGTGTTTTGAGCTAATGTAACTAGCAACATGTTAAATGGAGTTGGTTTGAACCCTAGGTTCAAATTCAAACTTCATATGTGAGAGTTTAAATGCCATTTATATGATTTGTGCTAAACAGCAGCTATAAGTTGTTCTAACATGCCTGAAAATAGTACAGATGGATAGATTGGATTTTTCTGATCATTTTTCATATATAAATTATTTCATTTGGAGTTACGGTTGAATTTATATGATTTTTAGAAGTTTAGGGCATTTTCTGGAATTTCACGAATAAGAATAAATCCGTAAAAATGATTTATGGCGTCAGCACCACGGCACTGTGACGTCAGCAGGTCAACAGGCCGGTCCGGGTCAAACCTGACGTGTGGGGTCCACACGTCAGTGACACAGCTAGTTAACAGGGGTTATTGCTAATCTAATTAAAAGTTTAGGGCTCCGGGGCCCACTGTCAGTGTCATAGGTGCGGGGTTAGTGCTAACTAACTCCTGGCCGGTGGGGTCCACCTGCCAAAGCCGGGCGCGAGGTCGTCGCCGACGACCACGGGACACGGCGGTGTCCGGGATTACTGAGCCACGAGGGCGGGCGGCTAAGGGCACCGGGCATAGCCGGGCTCTCGCGCGCATCTGTGGGAGGCGGCAGGAGGGCAGCGGGTGGCCGGAGCTCACCGGAATGGAGCTTCATGGCGCCGGAGTTCGAGGCGGGCAAGGCGGCGGGCTGCAGCGCATTAGCGAGAGAAGCGAGGAGCGTCGGGACCACAGGGACTGGAGAGCACGCTGGAGCTCTTGGAGCGAGCGGAAGAGCTCACTGGGCGCGAGGTTCGCCCGGCCATGGCGATGGCGGCTTCGGTGCTTGCGGGGACGGCAGCTACGGCACGAATACGAGCAAGGGGACTAGGGAAAGAGGAAGAGGATCTCACAAGGGGTCGGGAGAGAAGCTCGGTGGGCTCGGGGAAGCTTCTGCGATGGCGAATTGACGACGGTGATCCTCGGTGGCAGAGGAGGGGAACGGTGGAGCTAGCGGCATCCAGGGGCTTCCGGCGCCTTTCGTCTGGGTGAGAATGAAGAGGGGGGGGGGGGCGAGGCGGAGCTTCCTGAGGCGTCGGCGAGGCGGGGAGGTGGCTGTGGTCGCGGTGGTACTCATCGGCAGCGATAGTTGCGCTCGGTGGTGAGAGGGAGAGAAAGCAGGGGAGGGGAGAGGCACGGGAGATAGTGAGAGAGAGAGGCAGGGAGGTTGGGCGTCTCCAGGTGAGCAGCTGGACTCATGGGCGCCGCCAACAAGCAGGTGGAGGCCTCCAGTAGCAGCGTCTTTCGCCTCTGCCCTCTTGGCAGAGGAAGACGACGAGCGAGGGGGTAAGTGGGCTGCTGGGCTGGGCTGCTGGGCTGGCTCTGGTGGGCCGCACAGGTAAGTCCAGGTGAGCTCTTTCTCTCTCTCTCTCTCTCTATTTTAATTCCTGTTTTCTATTTTTCTGCAGCTTAGTGGCTTTATTAAAAATACTAAATCAATCCCAAAAATCATGCAACTGCTCATGACCACTGTTGGAAATATATCCTACAGTAAACATTTCAGTTTGGGATTATTTGAGGATTTAAAATATTTTATAGTATTTAAATGCCCAAATGAAAATACCATAAGATTTAATTCAGAGCCCAAATATGTCATGGAAAAATGTGCATCACCTCACAGCTCTTTTGTTTACAGTGTTTTCCATAAATGATGAACATTTTTAAAAGCCATTTGGACTTACTGAAAATATTTTAGGTGAACCTAGTGAATTCCTTTAATACTAGGGTTTAGGCAATCCCCATTTCAACTTTAAAAGAATTTAGACATGATGCAACACATGGCTAGCCAGCTCAGAGCAAACCCGGAAGCTAGGGATGTGACAACTCACCCCCACTAAACAAGAATCTACCCGAGATTCAAGACATGAGGTAAGAGAAAAAGGGGAGTCACAGCTATCACAATCTTCATGATCCATTTTCCCTTCTCGAAGATGTTGACTCATTCCATCATCTTGGTCTTGACGTCTTTGCTTTCGAGATCATCACTCGACACGACAACAGAAAGAGGGGAAAACCCTACAGGATTTAATCTTCTTGAAGATCGAGCAACTCAAGATCAGTTCATCGAGTGAGACATAAGAACATATCTTGAGTTGGGACACCAACACACATTAGGAATGATGGTAAAGAAATGAATGACGAAGGTTTAGATTGGTAGGCAACCATTCCACGCTTAAGTAAAATGGTGCATGGTTTCAAAGTAACAAGGAGATGATTGCCATGATTCCATAAGGGGGCACCTCAGGGGAGGTGACGCGAGGAACTATTCCCTTAAGTGGCAAAAAGAATTACTTTTGATTCAGAGATCATTGAAACTCTTCATACCAGCCTAAGGCAATTCACAACGATCGTTTGGCGGAGTGCAAAGGAATGGTACACCCGGACTAGAATGGATGATGTGGACTACCTTGTTGAAGACAACGCAATGGATGATTTTTGCTTATCATTGGAGGTGGAGGGGACCCATGGTAGGACCACTTTTGAGGATGATCCTGAACAAGAATTACTAAGAAGGAAGTCCATAGTGAAATGGCACAAGGACGGTGCAAGCTGGGAACGAAATGCAACTGTCGAAAAGGTTCCAACCATCATATCTGCCTGAGATATAGTTCTGGTTGGTGATAGGATACTTCAGATTCAGCATGTCTGAAAGAAAGTTTGCAACCCGATTCGACGAGATGGCGTTGCGGGATTCTCGAGGAATGAACTAAGATAGCAAGCTCCAAAACATGAGCTGGTTCTGCTAAACACATGTGAACACGCTGTCTCAGACAAGCATGACCACATGGTAGTCTTATGATCAAACACTACCAAGTATAGGTGGGGAACCATCTTCGAGGATATTGGAATCTTGTGCATGAACTAGTATTCGCACAGCAACTCCTTTTTCTCGAACAAACCAATCAGTGGCTTGGTGTGCTAGGAACACATATGGAGTGGAGGCGGCCAACCTATCAAACCATAGAGCACTTCGCCTGTGCATGGTGACTTGGGATGGTACCATAGGAAACAAAACAAACCTTTCTCGAATTCATGGCGGAAACTTACACCTAAAGCACATGAATTCGAGGAAGTCACTTCTTCCATCCAAGCATAGGCTTCATGAACGGAACACGAAGGCATTGCTTACAAAGTTTTCAACACTAGGTTGATGTTCAACATGAATCATGGGGAGACAAAATGCTGGCAGACGGGCTCAACAACAACTCATCGTAATTTCCATATCACTGGACTTCCACCATCATGTGAACACAAAGTGATAGTATTGGTCAGACCAAAAGATGTAATGGTGTATGCTCGAGGGATCAACCACGAGTAAGACAACATTACGAACATCGTTAGTACTGATTTGATTTGATGATAGCCCACACTCAAATCAAAGGATTGATAAGACAATATGTCCAACAACTGATCACAGGGACCAATCGATGAAGATATCATCTTTCTTCAACACACACTACACAAGGATATCCCTTTGGAACGAACTAAGTGAGGCAAGCTTTTATCTTCCAACTCTCCAAGTTGTTGTTTAGCTTATCCAACTAGTTCAGGGGTATCCAACACACAGATCCTTGGAGAATGGGTGGTTTAGAGGAAAACCAACATGATCACGAACTCAACATAGCGGTCAGGTGACAACCTGGTAACACTTCCGAGAAGATTTTCGGAACATCACGATCCACTGATACGTTATTAAGCTCGAGAACAATCTTGCTTGTCAGGGCAAGACAATATGATCAAATAAGCAAGGGATTGAATAATCCTAACTCGTTGATCGAAGGGTGCGCCAGAAATAGGGACTAGGTAGCACGATCAATCTTAGTATGATGATTTAATAACCAACACGCTAAGAATGAGAATATTGTCCATTAACTACCAAGCAACGAGGTTGCTAGGAGTATCGATTCACACATCACAATTCACTTGTCGGCATTCCGGTTGCATCAACACGGGACCGAGGAATGAATAATGATAGCGAGAAGTATCACTACATCAAGAATCCATAAGAGAAGGTGTAATTCTCATGACGTTCCTGACATAAAGTGGGTAATACTTCAGGATAGAACAAAATCAAAAGCTGGATGGACACTTTGATCTGCGGAATACAACTGCTTTGACCCAATCCTAGAAATGGACAAGGTACTAGAGTTTGTTTCTCCTAGTCATTCCAGAACAGAATGGCTTGACGGACCACAAGAAAAATGGGCATCGATGAGGACGAGAGCATGACTACTCCTGACTATCAACTGATAGACGGGGATCGGAATACAACTAAGGAGGGACAACTCGAGGAACATATAACTTTTCGAGTTGTGGAGGCATGGATTAGTATATCGAGCAAAGCTCAACATTTCTCCCGGATAACCCATGCAGAGAAGGTAGGACTGGCAGAGTCACAATATGAATGGAGTACTCCTCAAGAGCACTCTGGTTGTGATCTTTTGGTTCAAAAGAACTTCTACCAAAATGGTTCATGGTATTTGGAAGAAGGGAATACCACGGACCTCGAGGACTGTCGCAAGGTTACTAATATCCTAAAGGAACTAGCAAATACTAACAACATGAAGTAGGGTGAATCTCGGGTTCAGAAACCCAGGAGTAGAATGCCTACTACTAAATGGCATCACGGGATGCTTTCAAGAAAAATGGCCAGAATCATCACACGGGGAACGCAAACATGGCTGGATTACTAAGTGATACTCTAGACACCTAGGGTCATAATAGTAACTCCAACATATATGTCAAGGCAATAAATTACCTCAACGCACCGGTTAGTGTGGTTAATCTGGCCCAAAAGGACATCAGGAACGGGAGGAAGGGATTTGCAAATGCATCAGATAGTTTAGAAACCTGGGATGACTCGGACAACATAACGGCTGTAAATGCTCAAAAAGATTTGAGACATCCTGCAAAAATGGTGGCATAACCACTCAACAACATCATATCAAGGTTCCGAGATCAACAGTTAACATACAGCAATAGTAGGAACTGAACTGGGGCTTAAATCCAACAATCTTAAAGGTCTATGGATTAGTAACACGTCATCCTAATAGATAGATGAGAGCCTAGTTCTTAATCCCCGTAGAAGAGAAGAGGTTAACTCAGATCAGAAGGGCATAAGGTAAAGGAGTAAAAAAAGCCTTACGTTCCCTTCCACAATCAATTCCCTTACATAACTAAAGCATTTCTAGACACAACTTCGACCAGTTTGGCTTGGTAATCCTACAGTCGGGCTCGATACCAAAGCTGTCGGGACCCGATTACAAGTCACATCGATCTAGCAGTAACACCTCATATCACTTTGCGGCCTCACGCACGGTATTCCCACGGGTGTCGCCTTACCATGGCCCGGGACCGTTTGTGCCTTTTGGCTCACGTATATGATAGTGTTGCTAGCATCCATATGATAGAGAACCCGGGCCGACATGGCAAGTCGTGAACCCAAAGCGGCACTAACCCATGGGGACAGGCATACATGAATCACATCGAGCATGTCGGTCGCCAGCGTGTGAATCCGGCTAGCATCGGGCTAACAGGACTCCGGTAACCCGGCCAGCAGTAGCTAGGCAGGACTGGATGTCACAGCGTGACATTTCCCGAAGGACGTAACCACGAACGAAGTGAAACACATGTCGGCCGATCAAGTGTCCAGAGCGATAGTCTTTGGGCTAGCGAGACTCCGTGAACTGGCATGGCGGACTACTATCGCCAGAAGCACTAGACTACATTTCCCCATAAGAGAGGCTGCCAAGGATAAACAACTAGATTGTCGGATCCCACTCATACCAAGCATTTCAATCATACACACAATATGCCCGATATGAGTACATACAACATGGCATCACAACATAACTCTACAACTCAAGTATTTATTCATTAGGCTCCGGGGAGCGAGATATTACAAACATGGGTATCATGACCCAACATTCAGAGCATACAAAACAAAGCACACGCGGAAGCTTAACATGTCTGAGTACAGACATCTACAAATGAAAAAGGGCTGAGAAGCCTGACTATCTACCAGATCCTGCCGAGGCACAAGATCGTAGCTGAGGTAACAAGCTAAACGTCGAAGTCCAAGCGGAACTACTAGCGAGACTGACGTCTCTCTGCAAAACATAAATAAGAAAACGTGAGTACAAACGTACTCAGCAAGACTTACATCAGAACTATCTACATATGCATCATTATCAACAAAGGGGGTGGTGGAGTTTGACTGCAAGCCAGCTTTGACTTCGGTGGCTATCTGAACTACGACTGCAAGTAACTCTTTTGAGGTGGCGCACACGAGTCCACATATTCACCATATCAATACATCATTATGGATCGCTCCCGTCTCCCTACGAGAACGCCATCCATAGCACTCACGCTTATCTTGCGCATTTTAGAGTATCCACTTTCACTTGTCTATGAACTATGCAAGGGGTCCAAGTTTCCATATCCGAGGAATCTGCTATTCGAATAGATAATGATAACACTGCAGGGTGTACTTCTTCACACGCTCTCGCCACTTATCGCCATGTACACGTCATGTACCTCGGCAACCTTCAAGCGGAAGCGGGCGAGGGAGTCGGCCACGACCGACTAACCACACCAGTCTCTAGTCCAGGTTTATCGCCTATTCGGGTTCCATCCGCAAGGAGATCCGGCGGTGTCGCTCCACGGCCCCCAAAGCGATGTAGTGGTTCCCAAGCCCACCTCGACGGGTGGATCTACGCTTGGTACACCGTGCCACGGTGCCTAGTCTGTCCCAAGCCCACATGCAGGTGCCACTTGGTAGACTACTAACACTACCTACAAACACCGTAAACTAGTTGCAACTCACGGACAGAGATCAAGTTGATTAATAAGTCGAGAGGGGTCGAAAGTTACGGAACCCAATGTGTGGTAGTAACTGTTCATGGATCACAAACACAGAACTCAGTTCACGATGGCCGGCTGCAATGAGACAACCCACCATGTACTCCTACATGGCCTCTCACCGCTACCTTTACCAAATCGTGTTCACACACTTAGCTCACACACGATGGGACATGTTCACCACTTTCCAATTCATTCCCGATGAATCGGACTGACACAACTCTAAGCAATAGCAGGCATGACAAACAAGCATGAATGAGTAGGCACATCAGGGCTCAAACAACTCCTACTCATGCTAGTGGGTTTCATCTAATTCTTGTGGCAATGACAGTCATGCAGAGGATAAAGGGGTTCAGCTACCGCAACAAGTAAATGTATGAATCGTTGTTGTCCTAATGCATAAAAGAGAGCAGGAGCGAGAGAGTGGGATTGTATCGGAATGAACAAGGGGGTTTTGCTTGCCTGGCACTTCTGAAGATTATATAGTTCTTCATCGGTGTCATCGATCTCATTGTCAGTACGTCGTCTACTGAGAAGGGACAAATACCGGCAAACAAGGAAGAACACAATCAATGCAATGCAACAATATGATGCAAGATCATGACATGGAAATATGCTGTGTTTTGAGCTAATGCAACTAGCAACATGTTAAATGGAGTTGGTTTGAACCCTAGGTTCAAATTCAAACTTCATATGTGAGAGTTTAAATGCCATTTATATGATTTGTGCTAAACAGCAGCTATAAGTTGTTCTAACATGCCTGAAAATAGTATAGATGGATAGATTGGATTTTACTGATCATTTTTCATATATAAATTATTTCATTTGGAGTTACGGTTGAATTTATATGATTTTTAGAAGTTTAGGGCATTTTCTGGAATTTCCTGAATAAGAATAAATCCAGAAAATGATTTATGGCGTCGACCACTGCAACCTGTGACATCGCAGGTCAACAGGCCGGTCCGGGTCAAACATGACGTGTGGGGTCCACACGTCAGTGACACAGCTAGTTAACATGGGTTATTGCTAATCTAATTAAAAGTTTAGGGCTCCGGGGCCCACTGTCAGTGTCATAGGTGGGGGCGGGGTTAGTGCTAACTAACTCCTGGCCGGTGGGGTCCACCTGCCAGGCCGGCGAGGTCGTCGCCGGCGACCACGGGACACGGCGGTGTCCGGGTTACAGGCCACGGGGGCGGCGGCTAAGGGCACCGGGGCATAGCCCGGGCTCTCGCGCATCCAGGGGAGGCGGCGAGGACGCAGGAGTGGCGGAGCTCACGGAATGGAGCTCATGGCAGCCTGGAGTTCGGGCCGGCACGGGCGCGGGGCTGCAGCGCGTTAGCCAGAGAGCGGAGGAGCGTGTCAGGACCCTGGGGACCTGGAGAGCACGCGGGAGCTACTGGAGCGAGCGGAAGAGCTCTGGGGAGCGAGGTTCGCCGGCCATGGCGATTGCCGGAGCTTGGTGCTTGCGGGGACGGCAGCTACGGCAGGAGAAAGAGCACGGGGACTAGGGAAAGAGGAAGAGGAGCTCACAAGGGGTCGGGAGAGAAGCTCGGTGGGCTCGGGGAAGCTTCATGACGGGCGAATTGACGACGGCGATCCTCGGTGGCCGAGGAGGGGAACGCGGAGCTAAGCGGCATCCAGGGCTTCCGCGCCTTTCGTCTGGGTGAGAATGAAGAGGGGGCAAGGCGGAGCTTCCCGAGGCGTCCCGAGGCGGGAGGTGGCTGTGGCATGGTGGTAGTCATCGGCGACAGCAGATCTGCTCAGTGGTGAGAGGGAGAGAAAGCGAGGGAGGGAGAGGCACGGGAGAGAGTGAGAGAGCGCGGCAGGGAGGTTGGGCGTCTCCAGGCGAGCAGCTGGACTCATGGAGGCGCCAGTGCTGAGCAGGAGGTGGAGGCCTCCAGCTGGTGTCTTGCCGCCTCTGCCATCTTGGCAGAGGAAGACGACAGCGAGGGGTAAGTGGGCTCTTTGGGCTGGGCTCTTTGGGCTGGCTCACAGTGGGCCGCCTGAGGTAAGTCCAGGTGAGCTCGTTCTCTCTCTCTCTATTTTAATTCCTGTTTTCTATTTTTCTGCAGCTTTGTGGCTTTATTAAAAATACTAAATTAATCCCAAAAATCATGCAACTTCTCATGACCACTGTTGGAAATATATCCTACAGTAAACATTTCAGTTTGGGATTATTTGAGCATTTAAAATATTTTATAGTATTTAAATGCCCAAATGAAAATACCATAAGATTTAATTCAGAGCCCAAATATGTCATGGAAAAATGTGCATCACCTCTGCTCACATTTACGATTTTCGATAAATGATGAACATTTTTAAAAGCCATTTGGACTTACTGAAAATATTTTAGGTGAACCTAGTGAATTCCTTCAATGCTAGGGTTTAGGCAATCCCCATTTCAACTTTAGAAGAATTTAGACATGATGCAACACATGGCTAGCTAGCTCAGAGCAAACCAGAAGCTAGGGATGTGACAACCGGATAGCTTACAGGAGGCGCTTAACAGCGCTTCCATCGAGGAGGAACACCACACTGTTATGAGTGCGGTGATTCGGACAGTTCAGTCCGCCAAGAGCGGACTGACCGAAGCCTGTACCAGCCTTCTAACAGGCTTTAAGGTAAGTTTTAGAATATGTTAAAATATAACCGCATAGACAGTAGCCCCTAATGCTTAGTTCGGTGTTCGGAAAGAAAAGCCGGACTAAGGATCTAAGAAGATATACGCAGGAGTCTAACATAAGTATGTCAATATGGGAATGCAGGCTGCGCTGCTGACTTCTACAAGACCGATCATGGAGGTCAATGTATTAAAGGTAACCTCGGCGGTCCGAGAACGAGCTCGGACAAGCCAAGAAGCAGCTCGAGGACAAGGAAGGTAAGTAATACCCTATTAAAGAAATACCTTATAGAAAAGGCTTTGGTTGCAAAAATAATAGGAATAACTTGGGTACTCTGAGGGCCACGAACGAGGTGGCGACCCTGAAGGACGCGGTGTCCGTGGCCGAAAGCAAAGCGGCCGCGGAACGCACCGAGCGAGAGAAGGGGGAGGCGCAGCTGGCGGAGGTGCGGCAAGAGCTCCAGATTCTCGTGAAAAAACACGAGGGTTTGGAGCGTGACTCGAAGACCCGAGAGTCTGAGCTTGCCTCGGCTCTTGAGAGTGCCAAAGCTGCTAAGGCCGAGGCCCAAAAAGCCCTCCAAGAAATTGAAGCACTAAAGAAGATAGCGGCGGGTAAGGCATTCTTTATGCAAAGCAAGAATGTAAAATTCAATTACCGTTACTTACCCGGATTTGGAGCTCTCCAGAGCATTCGCAGATTTGCCCAGTAGTGTGTCCGATGTCTGCCGCATTCTACCGCGCCAGAGGGGAGCTCCACGGAGAAGGTGTTCTGGTCTCGGTATCTTTGAGGCCGACCATCCGGTGCCCTTGAGCGACCAGTCAAGCAGCTGGTCGAGCTCCATAAGGTCGCCGAACAGGCCATGAAGGGCCTTATAAGCGCGGTTGTGGCCATTGGAGGCCATGCCCGGGAGCTACTTCGGCTTGGTGCAGCGGCTGGTGGATGCCTGTCCGCGGCTTGAAGTCATCAAGCGCTCCGTCTGCATTCAAGGTGTCCGTCGGGCCCTTTCCCGTGCTAAAGTGCACTGGGGCAACCTGGATGCGGAGAGGCTTGTGACGGACGGGCCACCGAAGGGCCATGAGCATCGCACGCCCGAAATGTACTATGAGGGCCTCCTGAAGGGTGCCCGCCGAATAGCGGATGAGTGCTCCAAAGACGTAATTTTTGAATAAACTCGCATTTGTTATCCTGTACGATGAAAACATTTTCATATGCGCTAAGCAACGCTTAATAATTTAAAATATTACCTTCTGTACGGCCGTTTATCAAATTTGAGAGATGGCAAGTCGTTGGCTTCAGCCCCCATGCCACGAAGTCTTTGGGGTGTTCGGGATAAACTTGAGCACTCTTGTTCCCATTCTTGGGTCCATCCAGGGAGGCGCTCAACACAATGAACAAGGAAACCGGACTTATAATGCTTGAACACTCTCACTTAGCCATAGAATTCTATAATTTTAAATTTCGGCGAAGCCCCTAGTATTCAGAAGGCCGAGTTCGGGGCGCTATCCATGCCTTGGCTGGACAATTACGGTTCCTCGCTCTAAGCGGCATAAGTCTTTAGGGACCCGAAAAAACCTCTCGAACAGCGACCGGCTCTCGCCCTATCATGACGGTCAGTTTTACTTTCTCCACTGAGGTGCTCGACCCAGCATAACTGAGGCACAATCGCGATGGTTCTCCCGGTGCTACCTTAGCCGATATAGCGGAACGTAAGGCACCAAAACACGGGAGCCGGGCAAACCCAACTATTGACCCAAGACATGATTCGGAGCCAATTCATATAATGCTATAAGTTTGGGGTGCCGCACTTGTGAAAGTGTTCAGACTTATCACATCATAATTTTGGGATACTTAAGCCCCTGGTGTATTGGCCGTACCAAAGTGTACGGTTGCAACATGTCGTGAAATGAACATCTGTATATACAAAGGAAGTAGAGCAATAATAAGCAAAAGCTATGTATTGTTTATTCAAAAAGGTACTGCAATGGAAGCAGAACGATACAAATAGTGCGAGGGATGGGACTATCTAACATGTCCCCCTCCAGGGGTAAGCTGCTTGATGATATGTAAAACAGGTATAATGCTCGCAATAGAGACCACCTGAACACTCGACGTGGCTTTCCGCTTCCCTGGCTGTTGCATCGTGAGTTCGGCGATTCAGGTGCCGGACAGGACTTCTCAAAGACGGAGTCCTGAAAGTAAAAAAAGAAAAAAAGGAAAAAGAAAAAAGAAATGACACAAATGGGAGCCCCTGGTGCGGTCGAGCCGCATTCTTGGCGTGCCGTTGTCTTGCCCCTCCCATATGCCCATGGTATCTCCGGAGCGTAATTATGTACGCGTAATACTAGTTTCGCAATTTCGCGAGGGCTGGGGTTGGGGCCGGATTTCTACTCGTGCTTGAATCGTGCCAAGTGGTCCTGTCGCAGGTTACTTCGGGCGCGCTTGGCGGTGTCCGGACGCTTAGCGGCCGGACTCGAGAATTGCCGTGAGAGGCTGCTTTGCACCTCCGCCGCGAGGGCCGCCGTATGCTCCTCCGTTCGGAGAGAGCGTTTGGTGTTTCCATTGACCGTGATTACTCCTCGAGGGCCTGGCATCTTGAGCTTGAGGTATGTGTAGTGCGGCACTGCATTGAACTTTGCAAATGCGGTTCGTCCGAGCAAAGGTATGATAGCCGCTGCGGAATGGGACGATGTCGAAGATTAACTCTTCGCTTCGGAAGTTGTCCGGAGATCCGAAGACCACTTCGAGTGTGACCGAGCCTGTACAATTGGCCTCTACACCCGGTATGACGCCTTTAAAGGTCGTCTTTGTAGGTTTAATCCTTGAGGGGTCTATGCCCATTTTGCGCCTTTGTATCCTCGATAAAGCAGGTTCAGCTGCTACCGCCGTCCATCGGGACTCTGGTGAGGTGAAATCCGTCAATAATTGGGTCAAGAACCAATGCGCGAAGCCGCCCGTGTGGATGCTAGTGGGGTGGTCCCTTCGATCGAAGGTGATCGGGCAGGAAAACCATGGGTTGAACTTTGGGGCGACTGGCTCCATCGCATATACGTCCCGTAGTGCACGCTTCCGCTCCCTTTTGGGTATGTGGGTTGCGTATATCATGTTCACCGTCCGCACTTGTGTGGGAAAACCTTTCTGTCCTCTATTGTTCGGCGGCCGGGGATCTTCCTCGTCATCGCTATGCAGCCCCTTGTCATTGAGTTCGACACTTAACTTGCCTGCTTGCTTGAACACCCAACAATCCCTGTTGGTGTGATTGGCTGGTTTCTTGGGGGTGCCATGTATCTGGCACAAGCGATCGAGTATTCGGTCCAAGTTGGACGGGCCCTGGGTATTTCTTTGAATGGCTTCTTCCGCTGACCGGGTTTAGAGCCTCTGAATCCGGCATTGACGGCCGTATCTTCAGTATTATCGCTGTTAATGCGGCGCTTGTTCTTATTGCGACGCGACCTGCCATTGCTGTCCTTGGTATCCGGACTATCAGGATGTTTGGCCAAGTTGTTGCTTCGAGCTAGCCAGCTGTCCTCTCCCGCACAAAAGCGAGTCATGAGGGTTGTGAGGGCTGCCATAGATTTCGGCTTTTCCTGTCCTAGGTGCCGGCCAAGCCACTCGTCGCAGATGTTATGTTTGAAGGCTGGAAGGGCCTCTCGCATCCTGGACACCAACAATTTGATTTTTCTTTGTTAGGAACCGAGTCCGTAATTGTCCGCCGATTCTTCTGGCTGCTGAATTATGTGGCTAAGGTCATCAGCGTCTGGTGGTCGCACATATGTGCCCTGGAAGTTATCAAGGAATGCGGCTTCCAGGTCCTCCCAACAACCAATTGATTCTGCTAGCAAGCTATTGAGCCAATGTCGAGCTGGTCCTTTAAGCTTGAGTGGGAGGTATTTGATGGCATGTAGATCATCACCGTGGGCCATGTGGATATGGAGGAGATAGTCCTCGATCCGCATCATGGGATCTATGGTACCATCGTATGATTCGATGTTTACGGGCTTGAAGCCCTCGGGGTTTGATGATCCATTACTTCATCTGTGAAGCATAGTGGGTGTGCGGCGCCTCTGTATTGGGCTATATCACGACGTAGCTCATATGAGCTTTGTCTACTGTGTTCGGCCCGACCGGTTTTGCTGTATCCGGCGCGACGGTGGTCATCCCGCATTGCTGGGCACCCACGCGATCCGTAGATCAATCTTGTATGTTTTGCCTTATCCTCCAATATATCTCGCAAGACTGGCGCGTTTTCCCGTGCCTTGGTACTTTTTGAGCGGCGTCGGGGTGTGGCTTGAGCGGAGGGCCGAGAGGCTTCTCTGTCGCGGCCACGGGGTGGCCGGTCTGCCATGTCATGCGCTGGTGACTTGGGTGCTTCCTCCTCTAGTCGAGGCAACGGCCTGCGTTTGGGGTAGCTTTTGGAGGGGCGTTCGAGTTCATACTCTTCGGCTGCAAGGACTTCAGTCCATCTGTCACCTAGCGTGTCTTGATCAGCTCTAAGATGTTGCTGCTTTTCTTGAGGCTGCTTGCCGTAGCTATAAGCCTGCGTTTGAAAGCGCTCTGCTCGGCGGGATCCTCGTGCACGACAAACTCGTCGTCGTCGAGGCTTGCCTCATCTTCGGAGGGAGGCGCATAATTATCGTCCTCAACCTCTCTTTCTGCCGCACTGTCGTGAGGACTTGCTTCTCCCTCCTCCTGCGCTGAGTCCTGCTGGATGGGGTTCTCTTCGGCACTGTCCGAGGTGTTATTGTGGCGGGATTTAGAGCGGCGCCGCTGACGTCGGCGCTTCGGCTGTTTCTTGGAGGGGTCATCCTCCGTTGTTCCATCGCCGTTCCCATCTTTTGGGATGTCCACCATATATATGTCATATGACGAGGTGGCCTTCAAGTGCCCTGTAGGCGCTGGGTCTTGGTCGTCTCCGGCATCGTCATCCATAACGTCGATGTCTTCGGAGTCGTAGTCTAGCATGTCAGTTAAATCATCGACAGTGGGTGGTGGGTGGGCGTTGAATTTCTTCGTCGTCCGCATCCCAACCTTCCTGTCCGTAGTCCGGCCAGGGCTGTCCGGATAAAGAGAGAGACTTTAGTGAATTCAGGATGTCGCCAAAGGGCGAGTGCTGAAAGATGTATGCGGCCGTGAACTCTATAACGGGCGCCCAATCGGATTCGATTGGCAAGGGCGCGGAGGGTCCATAGTCCGGAGAGGAGTCCGGCACCCTGGAGTCGAGGTCTTCGCGAAGGACAGGGATGGAGTTTTCAGCTCGATCGCCGTAGAGATTGTAGCCCCCGAGGCGGTGTCCAACCACTCGTCCTTGATCGGGGAATCCGGCTCCGGATTAAGGGTCGGGCGGATCGGTGCGGCCTCCGTGGCAATCGCTCGCCGCAGAGCTAGATCATGCCCATCAAGACAGTGCGGCGCCCTTGGTTGCGGCTCGAATCCGTCGAAGATCAAGTCTCCGCGGATATCGGCCATATAGTTTAAACTTCCAAATCTGACCTGATGGCCAGGGGCGTAGCTTTCGATCTGCTCCAGATGGCCAAGGGAATTGCCCGATGCAAAGCCGCCGAACACGAAGATCTGTCCGGAGAGAAAAGTCTCACCCTGGACCGCATCGTTGTTGATGATCGAGGGAGCCATCGGGCCTGTCGGTGACGACACAGAGGAACTCTCAATGAAAGCACCAATGTCGGTGTCAAAACCGGCGGATCTCGGCTAGGGGGTCCCGAACTGTCCATCTAGGCGAATGGTAACAGGAGACAAGGGACACGATGTTTTTAACCAGGTTCGGGCCCTCTCGATGGAGGTAATACCCTACTCCTGCTTGATTAATATAGATGATATGGGTAGTACAAGAGTAGATCTACCACGAGATCAAGGAGGCTAAACCCTAGAAGCTAGCCTAAGGTATGATTGTTATTCGTCCTACGGACTAAAACCCTCCGGTTTATATAGACACCGGATAGGTTAGGGTTACACAGAGTCGGTTACAATGGTAGGAGATCTACATATCCGTATCGCCAAGCTTGCCTTCCACGCCAAGGAAAGTCCCATCCGGACACGGGACGAAGTCTTAAATCTTGTATCTTCATAGTTAGGGAGTCCGGCCGTGACGATAGTCCGGCTATCCGGACACCCCTAGTCCGGGACTCCCTCACCTGGTTCAGGGGCTACTGAGGGAGTCCTGGACTAGGGGGTGTCCGGATAGCCGAACTATCATCTTTGGCCGGACTCCAAGACCGCCACGCGGTCCAATCAACCGCCATGCAGCGCCCAAGGCCGCAGGCTGTTAGGGCCTGCGACGCTTCGCACTTGCCCTTTCGCCTCTCTGCTCGGCCAAGTTTGGGCGCGCCATGGGCCCGGGGGCTACTGTCGGCGTTCTGGGAACGGGGTCCTCAGACTTGCTGCTGCGGCTCAAGCGTGGCTCGAAGGAGGCCCAGCACGGACCATCTTCATCAACGCAAGCTCAAGAACCTCGTGAGGGGCCAAGCCTCGCGGGCCGGATGACAAGGAGCTTCCTCAGGCACGGCCTCATCAGGATGGCTCATGAGGAGGCGGAGAGTTCAAGGCAGGGTACCTCGCGAGGTGCCCATGATGCAAGCCATGACGACCAAGGGCGCCAGTCGGGTGCCAGCCCGCGCAATGTCCTCCTTTCCTCTTTGGTGCAAAGGGAGCAAGCGCAGGCGAGAGCATCAAGCAAAGGCATCCGTTTCGGTGCAACAAGACCAAGACCAGCCCAACGGCTGGAAGAGAGTCATCGTGGAGCCCAAGCAGGCGTCATCACCAGAGCCTTTGGCAGGCGAGGACCAACTTTAGTCAGGATAAGTGTACCTGTTGTTCCCCTTCAAAATGGCCAATTGTTGGCGCCCTTCCCGCTCAATATTTGGGAAGAGGCCCATGGCCTTCGCCTATAAATAGGACTAGCCACCCACCGGGTAGAGTGGGCGAGATCCGAATCCTCATCAAGAAACCAGTAGCTAGAGCGACTGAACACCACCTAGCAGTTCATCGCACCCGCCAAGAACAGACCCTCCCGAGGCTGTTCTTCTTTGTATTGTTCCTCATCAGCCCAAGAGGCAATCCACCACACCACACACTGGAGTAGGGTATTACACCACAATGGTGGCCCGAACCAGTATAAATCTCGTGTCTCTTGTGCTATTCCGTTTAGTAGTTTAGGTCCCAGCGATTCGGCGAGGTGCGAGACGGTGGAGGGTTGGATCTCCGCGCGCACCCCAATGTTCGAACCTCAAGGGCCTGCCGGAACCCGAAATCCGACATTTGGCGCGCCAGGTAGGGGTGCGCCGGAATCTGCCTTTCGTCGCCTCATTCTTCCCCGATCACCGCAACCATGTTCGGACGCCTGCCGGGTTCGCGCCAGCGCCGGGCCGCCGCCCCATGTCGCCCAGACAGCTCCGTCGTGGCGCCCTCGTTGTTCCCTCGTCACCTGCCATCAACGCCGCCACCGCCCGGCGGGAACGAAAGCAGCAAGCATCGCCCCAAAGACTCCGCCCATGAGGCGGGACGGGCCGCACCGCCACGCTTTCGCTCACCCTCGCTGGTTCTTCGCCACGCGCTTCGCGCGCCATGGAGGCCTGCTGCACTCATCGCGGCAAAGCGAGCTCCTGCGCTACCGCCCGTCGCCACGACGTTTATGAAGAATGGCTCGACCGAGTCGCCGAGCTTCGTCCGCCGCAGAGGCGCCCACCGCTCGTCTTGCAGCACTGCCCTCGCGTGGGCGAGCAGCTCCCCGGGCGCCACCGCCTCCTCCGTATACCGCCTGCCCGAGGCGCGGCCCTGGCGGAACCCGCTTCCGCCAGCGCCGCGCGCTGCAAGAGCAGAGCTGTCAAGAAGTTCCTCGCCCACGAGAAGCTGCCCAGCGCTCCCGCTCCAAAGATGTCAGACCTGCTGCCCCCAGCCAAGGCGCGCAGGGAGGCCCGCAAGACCAAGCTCTCCGTCATCCGAGGCCCCCCGCAGCCAAGGCGGGCTCCCGCGCCTTCACCTCCGAGCTGCGTAGCATCGCGTGGCCCGCCAAGTTCAAGCCAGACCTGCCTCCTCGCTACGACGGCACAGCTGACCATACGGAGTTCCTCCAGCTCTACGAGCTGGGCATCGAGGCTGCCAACGGGGATGAAAAGGTCACGGCGAACTGGTTTCCCATGGCGCTCAAGGACGGAGCCCGCACCTGGCTCCTGAATCTGGCCCCAGGCACGATCTCTTCCTGGGTCGAGATGCACACCCGCTTCATCGCCAACTTCCAGGGTACTCGCGACCGGCCACCCGCCGTGAGCAACATGCGCCAAATCAAGCAGCCGCCTGGGGAAACCCTGCAAAAGTACATCCAACGCTTCAAGAACGCACGCTTCAAGATCCCCAGGGTAACGGAGGAGGCCATCATCTCTGCCTTCTCTGACGGCGTGCGCGACGTCAAGATGAAGGAGGAGCTGGCGATGCATGAAGATCTGTGCACCTCCTTGGAGCTGTTCAACTTGGCGACCAAGTGTGCCAGGGCTGAGGACGGGCCTCTCCCTCCTCGAGCTGCCTGCCGCGGATCCCGAAGAAAAGAAGTCCAAGGCCAAGGACGTGAAGCGCAAGGGGGCTGCCGTACTCATGGCCGAACCAGACACCAAGCGAGGCAGAGATCAGCCCGAGTCCTCCAAGGCGATCGGTACTGCGTGTACCACGACCTCCACACCCACAACACCAATGAATGCCAAGAGCTCCTGGCCGTACGCGAAGGAAGGGTCGGCAGACGCCCCGAGTGCAGCGACCGGGGCTCCGGCCGAGGAGGAGGAAGAAATACAGACGCTGGAAGATCATGCGTCCGCGCCAAGGGTGGCGACCAACCTCGCGAGGACCGTTGGCAAGACCCGCCTCGAGGGAGGCCGAGGGATCAGCCTCGTGAGGATCGCCTGCAGGGAACGCAGGCTCTCTCCGCCACGCCGCAGCCAAGGAGAAATGAGGACCGCTATCAGACGAGGGGGCTGGGGCTTCCAGGAACTGCGTGCGATCGTCAGCATCCCGGGCGGAGCTCAAGCCCAGCCTCTCGCCAAGATCTTCAAGTAGTTCGCCCACAAGTGAATGCAGTCCTCCCCAAGCCCGAGGCCGCGCGCCCTCTCGGTGGTCGGCGTGCGCCATCATGTTCAGCTCAGCGGATCAGCTCAAGTCTTGTGCGCTGCCACAGCCGGAGTTCTCCCGATGCTTTGTTCCCCAATCATCGACAACGTCTTTGGTCACCAAGACCCTCATCGACGGCGGGGCAGGACTCAACATCCTGTCCGTGGAAACATTCAACAATCTTCAAGTGCCTTACAGTCAGCTTCAGCGAACCAAGCCTTTCTCCGGAGTCACCGACAGCTCCACGGTCCCGATCGGGCACGCCCGCCTTCCTGTCACCTTCGGGGCCCGCGACAACTACCGCGCCGAGCTCATCGACTTCGACGTCGCCCACATTCGCCTGCCGTACAACGCCATCCTCGGGTACCCGGTGCTGGCCAGATTCATGGTCAGAACTCCACCTTGGCTACAACGCGTCCTCAAGATGCCAGAAGCGGCGGGGTCATCACGGTGCCACTGTGAAGAGAGAGACGCAGTGTGCTCCTGGAGCGAGCCTTTCAGCCGCATCGCTAGAAGACCTGCACCACGCAGCGGGGAGGCCTCCCGAGGCCGCACTCCAAGAAGAAGAAGACATCGACCGGCCCGGCTCCTCAAGAGGCAGGCCCCTCAGGCCCGCGCCCGCCAGGGAGCCTCCTTCCATCGCATAGGAAAGCACGCCCGGCGCCCTCCTCAGGCCGGGCTCGGGGGCTCTCCCCTGGAGGGCCGCCGACCTCGCCAAGGTTACGAGGAGGCGCTTGGGCACCACGTGGAGGCGTGCTTCGAAGCACGTTTCCCGCAAGAAGGAGCAAGGCAAGGAGAGCCGAACCCTCAGGAGTTCGTTAGCAAGGCCATTCAGGAGCTACAGGAGTGAAGGGTCATGAGGGGCAGCCGCCACCTACCCGCTGTGGCCCCCCATCCAGGCGAGGATGGTGGGCTGCGCGTCTGCATCGACATACCAGGGCTCAACCGAGCCGCGTCTCAAGAGTGCCTCTGGCCCCTCGCGAGTGGGGACGTTGCGAGGCCCGCCCCTGACTACGTCGCATGCCTCACGGCTGCCAATGCAGCTTGTCTGCGCACCAGCATCTCATGAGGGCCATCCCGAGGCTCGAGAGGTCGCACGCCGCAGCCCCTGCGGAGATGGAGATGGCCCCCAAGGAGCCGCCAGTGCCTCCGGATCCTCCCGAGGCCCCCAGGCCTGGGGGCTCGTGAGGATCGGCTCCCGCAGCCCACCAAGTCTGCTACACCAACACCCCTTCGTCCTCAACATCACCAGGTGACATCTTTAAGTTTTGTTTCCGGCTGGGAGCGCCTTCAGGGCCGCATTATTCCCAGGTCGCGTGGGTCTGTCCCTGCGGCATGTATCCCTTTTATTTCATGTCATTAGCCTATCCTGTTGGGGGCACCCCTCGGGCTGCATCATCCCCAAGCCGCTCGGGCCTGTCCCAGCGGCATGTATCCTTCTTACGTTTTCCTTAGAATTATGCTCTCGCTCCACCATGCATGTTATTTGGTGCCTTTTCCTGGGACGGAATCTTGCACGTTAAAGGGCGGGGCGCTGAGCATCGCGACTCGTGGCTCAGACCGCTCTATGGCCCTCACCCTCTGGTCTTGTCCATGGCATCGCGACCTGGCTTTCCAGCGACGGCTGAGACCAGCCCGAGAGCCGGGACCCGAGGACGTAGAGTTTCGTCATCTAACCCAGCTTGCGCGTTAAAGGGGGGGTGCCTGAGCATCGCGACTCAGGGCTCCTACCGGTTCTCCTCCGCCCTCACCCTCCGGGTCCCTGTCCATGGCATCGCGACTGGCTTGCCAATGACGCTGAGACCAGCCCGAGAGCCGGGACCAAGACGTGAGCACCGCATCTGGCCAAATTGCAGGAACACACTCGAAGATAAGGCCCAGAGCCGAGGGCAACCCGCCTTGAGGTAGGGCCCCGTGAGTCCCGCTGGCTCACGGGTGCCCAGATACCTCTCGTCCAGCCCTACTGCCGCCACGTGTCGTGGTGGGGCTGTATCGCCTCGGGGCTCCTCCGGAGGGGAGCCCCTCCCACGCATTTCAGTGGAAGCACCATGCTCACTGGCCGACTGACACCGCCGAGGAGCGGCTGGCTATGCCCGTCACGCATGCGGAAGCGCTTATGCTCCGCGCTGGTGATAAACAAGTGAGGGTGGCCTCCGGGTAGCATCAACCTCAGGGAGCCCAGAGCTCAGTGTTCGGCCTCATCGCAATGCCTCCCCTCGGGAGCGCCGCGCGAGGGGGCTGGGCACGGGGGCTGCGCCTGAGTCACGCCCAGACACACGCCACCCAGCCAGGCCCCCGGGGCCTGGTTCGTTGCAAGTCACTCCCCGAGCGGAGCCAAGGTACGAGTGTCGTTTGAGCGTCAAGGGGGACTCCTGAGCGTCGCGACTCAGGAGCCTAACTGGTCATGTAGCCTCTCACCCCTTAGTTCTGAAAGGCTAACGGTGGTTGAGGTATGCGTGGGGCGGGCTCTGCAGACGTAGAACGGTAGATCCGCCCGCATCTCACCTCCCTACTTGCTGTTCGTGCGCCAAGGGGGACTCCTGAGCATCGCGACTCAGGAGCCTAACTTGTCACGTAGCCTCTCACTCCTTGGTCCCGTCCTGGTTTCCGGTCGGGGCTAACGGGCGTTGAGGTATCTGTGAGGGGCTCACTGCATAGAACATAAGCAAGTAGGAAGCGCAAATTTCTAGGAATTCATAAGCAAATATTATAGTCCACACTGTTATCGCAATACCAAATGCAAGTTTAAGCGCCTCCCCGAGGCATGATACATGTGAAGGTATTAAAAGCAGGGACAGAGCCACAACGGAGTCACTTGTCGGCGGTGGAGCAGCGCGTGAGTGGGTTCACTCGTGGAGCAGCAGGTCGGGCAGCGCTTCGCCGGCTTGGTCTTGAAGGTCTGAACTTCCCCCAGAGCCTCATGCGACCCTTCACAGCCTCGGTAGCGGCAGCTGCACGCCGCCGCTTCTTGGCTCCAAAGAAGCTGTCCAGTCGACGCTGGGATCACGAAGGTAGATGTGGGTGAGGACCACGTCGCTGCCGCAGAAGACAAGACACGCGCCTACGGCCTCGGCCGTGGGGCCAAGGCCAAGGGTGACATCTTCAAGAGCGCGAACCAGGAAGGAAAAAGCTTGGCGGGACCATCCTCGGTGCGGCCAGCGGACTCTCCAAAGCCGGGCCGTCAGAAAGCTGCCTTTCAAGAACGAGCGAGCCTTCACCTCCATATCCGTGAAGGCCACGCGGTCTTCTGCAAGAACCCGCGCCTTCTCATCCAGCTCGACCTTCCTCGCCTCCAGCTCCTGCTCCAGCGCACCTAGGCAGTCGTGGCGCTTCTTGAGCCTGGCCTCCCGGTCCTTGACGGCCGCCTCGCGAGCCTTCATGCTTTCCCCCTGCTCCTGGTGGAGGCGGGCCTCCTCGGCAAGCTGGTTCTGCAGGCCCTTCAGCTCACTCTCCAGCGTCTCACAGCGACCTTGGATGCTAGCCGCCTCCCCCAGGGTAGCATCGCGGGCAATCTTCGCCTCACGGACAGCTGCTTCTCCTCGTCGCAAGCCGTCGAGGCCTGGACCAGCGCCGCCCGAATCGAAGCATCGGAGCGAATCCAGCCAGAAGCCAGCTCCAAGCGCCCAGCCATCGACGGAGTCGGCGCCAGAAGATCCTCGCACAGCGGTCCAGTCCGGCAACAACACGATCCGTAACAATATTCGGAGGAGCAGCGGTCAAGGAGTAGGAGGAGAAGACGGTAGGTGACCATCATACCGAGGCGGAACCAGTGGCGCCACAATGACAAAGGAGGCAGCGCCAAGCAAGGGCACCCTGAGTCGCCGTCAAGGGGGGCTGAAGCCAGCTTCGCCGGGCTCAGCCCAGGCCATGAGGACGCCTGGCAGGAGAGGCCTGTCGCCACGATCACCTTCTTTCTCGGCAGAGGCACCGCCACGGATGGGGCCTCAGGGGCCCCTTCAACTTCTTTCGCCAAGGCACCAGCCTGGCCGAAGGACATGGACATCAGATCTCGTCCATGGAGCAATAATCAAGACGGGAAGCAGGCACTTACAGGTCGTCGCTGGTGGACTCGAGCAGCCTCCGGCCGAACTTAAAGCCCGCAAGCCGGCTGCAAGAGTCGGCTTCAAGGGGCCCGGGAGCAGGAGGCGTCTGCTCATGATCGCCTGGGCGGGCGGACCTGCGAGGACCAGCCCAGTCCGGTCCTTCTTCGGGATCGGGGGCAGGCTTCCGCCTCCCTGCTAATCCTCATCCTCGTCGTCGTCACTCTGGGGGAGGCGGAGAGTGCGGGACATTCGCCGAAGGGGAGGAGCCCTTGACTCCGCCCCCGAATCAACCCCCTCTCCCGGCTCTCTTTCCTCCACTTCTTCACTGGAATCGGCAGAGGACAGGTCCACCAGGTCCTCTTGAGCCTCCACGGGCACGGGCCTATCCCCATTGAAGACATGCATGGACCCCACTACCTGCTCCCAATCCTCGCGAAGGAACAAGGGCGCTGGGCACCTCCTCCGCCTCGCCACCTCACCCCAACCAAGGACTGGAGGATCACGCCAGATCCTCGTCGGCCGAGACCACGGGGCTCGAGCGAGGCCTCCACATCGAAGCGAGCATCTTGGCGGAGCCAGCTTGATGCTCCTGGAACTCCTCAAGAATGACAAGACCGGTCAGCTCCGCTGCCGCCACGCCACGCCGGGCTTCAGATTCTGCGTCCATCTTCTCCGGCACACTTTAGCGGGGATCCGTGGCTCCACTCGGGACCGGTCGTCGGAGCTCATGGGTGCTCCGTGGGCAGGATCACCGAGGTGGATGCGCCCAGCATCCACCAAGACCCACTTGCTCCTGAAGCCCTCAATCCGCTTCCTGTGGTTTGAAATGGCGATGGCTCCGTCAGATCAGATGCATTTAAGCTTCATGCGCAGCGGAGGTGGAACCACGGGAGGTTCGGAGGGAGAAATAGTGGCGCAACAAGGCCACCGAGGGCTTCACCACAACGTGGGCCTCACAATAGTAGGCGAAGATTGCCAGAAGAAGGACGGAGTTGGGATGGAGGTGCAGAGCTTGAATGTTGTAGTGACGGAGGACAGAGAAGAAGAACTCAGAAAAGGGAGGCACCAGACCAGCAATGATGGTGCTCAGGAAGAACGGGTAGAAGGTACTCCCCCGACCCTCAGGGGCGGCAGAGCCAGCCTTAAACGTCTCCGTTCCATTGACGCCCTGCGCCTCCGCCATTCGGCGCACCAGGGCGAGGCTCGCCCCTGACACATTTGGCGGGTCCAAGGCAGGAGAGTACCAAGCTCCGGCCGGGGCTTGGCGAGGCGCCATGACTGGCTAGGGCACGCAGGCGGAGTGGATCTGAAGATCTTGGAAGAAGAGAGGAGAGGCGCAAGAAAGGGGATCTGAGCAGCAACTGGAGAAAGTAAAGGAGGCAAGGAAGATGCCGCTCTGTTATCAACTCACGCGGTTGCAGAGGCGACGCGTCCAATCAACCGCCACCTTGGCGCCCAAGGTCAAGCAGTTGTTAGGGGCCCTGACGCTTCGCCTTGCCCTTTCACCTCTCGCTCGGCCAAGTTCGGGCGCGCCAGGCCCGGGGCTATCTGTTGGTGTTCTGGGAACTGGGGTCCCAGGACTTGCAGCCTCGCTCAGGCCCGCAAAGCATGGCTCAAAGGAGGCCCAGCACGGCCCATCTTCATTAACGCAAGCTCAAGACCCTCACGAGGGGCCAAGCCTCGCGGGGCGGACGACAAGGAGCTTCCTCAGGCACGGCATCGTCAGGCTGGCTCATGAGGAGGCGGAGAGTTCAAGGCAAGGTACCTCGCGAGGTGCCCATGACGCAACCAATGACGACCAAGGGCGCCAGTCGGGCGCCAGCCCGCGTAGTGTCCTCCTTTCCCCTTTGGTGCAAAGGGAGCAAGCACAGGCGAGAGCATCAAGAAAATGCATCCGTTCGGTGCAACAAGACCAAGACCAGCCCAACGGCTAGAAGGGAGTCATCGTGGAGCCCAAGCAGGCGTCATCACCAGAGCCTTTGGCAGGCGAGGACCAACTTTAGTCGTGATAAGTGTACCATGTTCCCCTTCAAATGGCTAATTGTTGGCGCCCTTCCCGCTCAATCTTTGGGAAGAGGCCCAGGGCCTTCGCCTATAAATAGGACTAGCCACCCACCGGGTAGAGTGGGCGAGATCCGAATCCTCATCAAGAAACCAGTAGCTAGAGCGACTGAACACCACCTAGCAGTTCATCGCACCCGCCAAGACCCTCCCGAGGCTGTTCTTCCTTGTATTGTTCCTCATCAGCCCAAGAGGCAATCCACCACACCACACACTGGAGTGGGGTATTACACCACAATGGTGGCCTGAACCAGTATAAATCTCGTGTCTCTTGTGCTGTTCCGTTTAGTAGTTTAGGTCCCAACGATTCGGCGAGGTTCGAGATGGTGGAGGGTTGGATCTCCGCGCGCACCTCAGTGTTCGAACCTCAAGGGTCTGCCGGAACCCGAAATCCGACACGCGGGCCATGTGGATGTGGAGGAGGAAGTCCTCAATCCATACCGCAGGGTCTGTTGTACCATCATATGATTCGATATTTACAGGTTTAAAACCTTCTGGGAATTCATGCTCCATTACCTCGTTGGTGAAGCATAGGGGGTGTGCCGCGCCTCTGTGCTTGGCTATGTCGCGACGTAGCTCGTATGAGTCCTGCCTGCTGTATTCGACCCGTCCGGGGTTGATTTTACTGTATCCGGCGAGGCGGTCACCGTCCCTTGTAGGGGCACGGCCCCGTGATCCATAGATCGATCTAGCGTGTTTTTCCCTGTCTTCCAATACGTCTCGCAGGTCTCGCGTGTTTCCCATTGCCTTGGTATGGCGGCGGGGTGCGGGCTGATTTTCAGGCCGTACTGCCTCTCTATCTCGGCCACGGGGTGGCCGATCAACTGCATCGAACGCGGGGTGACCTCTGGAGGGGCGTTCGAGTTCGTACTCCTCAGCCGCAAGGACTTCAGTCCATCTATCTGCTAGCATATCCTGATCAGCTCGAAGCTGTTGCTGCTTTTTCTTCAGGCTGTTTGATGTGGCAATAAGCCGGCGCTTAAAGCGCTCCTTCTCGACGGGATCCTTAGGCACGATAAATTCTTCGTCGTCGAGGCTCGCTTTGTCTTTGGAGGGAGGCATATAGTTGTCGTCCTCCGTTTCTCCCTCTGCCGCTCCCTTAGGGGGGCTGGCTTGTTCATCCTCCGGCTCTTGATCGTTCTGGAGGGGATTGTCATTATCTTCGGCACTGTCCGGAGTGCTGTTATCTCCTGTGCCGGTATCACCGCCTTTGCTGTGGCGAGACTTAGAGTGGTGCCGTTGACGTCGGCGCTGGGGTTGCTTCTTGGAGGGGTCGTCCTCCGTTGTCTTGTCGCCATTGCCTTCTTTGGGTGTATCCACCATGTATATATCATATGATGAGGTGGCGGTCCAAAGTGCCACAATGGGCGATGGTTCTGTCGTCTCCGACATCGGTGTCCATACCATTGATGTCTTCGGAGTCGAAGTCGAGCATGTCGGTTAAATCATCGACAGTGGCTAATAAGTGGGTGGTGGGTGGGGATTGAATTTCTTCGTCGTCCGCATCCCACTCTAGCCGGACATAGTTCGGCCAAGGTTCTCCAGACAGGGAGAGTGATTTCAATGAGTTCAGTATGTCGCTGAAGAGCGAGTGCTTAAAGATATCTGCGGAGGTGAACTCCATGATCGGTGCCCAATCGGATTCGATAGGTATGGGCGTGGGTGGTGCGGAGTCCGTGGACGAGGACGAGTCCAGCAGTTCGGCCACACGGCTCTCGTGAAGGGTAAGGTCAGTATTCGGCTCTATCGCCATTGAGGGTGCGGCTCCCGTGGCGGAGTCTATCCTCCCGTCCCCGGATGGCGCGATCTGCTCCGGACTAGAGGCTGGAGTGGCTGCTGGCGTGATCTCCCGAACACCGTCCGACGGCAGAGCTATATCGTGCTCGTGCGGCACACTGGGCGTGGGCCCGAATCCGTCGAAGATCAAGTCTCTGCGGATAGCGGCAGTGTAATTCAAGTTTCCAAACCTGACCTGATGGCCAGGGGCGTACCTCTCGATGTGCTCCAGTTGGCCAAGCGAGTTGGCCCGCAGTGCGAAGCCGCCGAACACGAAGATCTGTCCGGGGAGGAAGACCTCACCCTGGACCGCATCGTTGTCGATGATCGAAGGGGCCATCAAACCTTGCAGCGGCGACAAAGTGGAACTCCCAATGAAAGCACCAATGTCGGTGTCAAAACCGGCAGATCTCGGGTAGGGGGTCCCGAACTGTGCGTCTAAGGTGAATGGTAACAGGAGGCAAGGGACACAATGTTTACCTGTGTTCGCCCTCTCTATGGAGGTAATACCCTACTTCCTACTTGATTGATCTTGATGAATATGAGTATTACAAGAGTTGATCTAACACGAGATCGCAGAGGCTAAACCCTAGAAGCTAGCCTATGGTATGATTGTTGTTGTCCTACGGACTAAACCCTCCGGTTTATATAGACACCGGAGGGGGCTAGGGTTACACAGTAGCCGTTACAAATGTATGAGATCTACATATCCAGATCGCCAAGCTTGCCTTCCACGCCAAGAGAGTCCCATCTGGACACGAGACGAAGTCGTCAATCTTGTATCTTCATAGTCTAGCAGTCCGGCCAAAGGATATAGTCCGGCTGTCCGGATACCCCCTAATCAAGGACTCCCTCATTGTCGGCGTTCTGGGAACGGGGGTCCCCACACTTGCCTGCCTGCGGCCTGCGGCGTGGCTCGAAGGAGTCCCAACACGGCCCATCTTCATCAACGCAAGCTCAAGACCCTCGCGAGGGGCCAAGCCTCGCGGGGCGGACAACAAGGAGCTTCCTCGTGCACGGCCTCGTCAGCTGGCTCATGAGGAGGCGGCGAGTTCAAGGCAGGGTACCTCGCGAGGTGCCCATGACGCAAGCCATGACGCACCAAGGGCGCCAGGCCGAGGCGCCAAACCGCCGCTGTCCTTCTTTCCTCTTTGGTGCAAAGGGAGCAAGTGCAGGAGAGCATCAAGCAAAGGCATCCGTTTGATTGCAACAAGACCAAGACCAGCCCAACGGCTGGAAGGGAGTAATTGTGGAGCCCAAGCAAAGGCCATCACCAGAGCCTTTGGCAAGCGAGGACCAACTTTAGTCAGGATAAGTGTACCCGCTGTTCCCCTTCAAAATGGCCAATTGTTGGCGCCCTTCCCGCTCAATATTTGGGAAGAGGCCCAGGGCCTTCACCTATAAATAGGAGTAGCCACCCACAGGGTAGAGGCAGCTAGGACCGAGGGGAGAGAGATCCGAATCCTCATCTAGAAACCAGAGCTAGAGCGACTGAGCACCACCTAGCAGTTCATCGCACCCGCCAAGAACAGACCCTCCCGAGGCTGTTCTTCCTTGTATTGTTCCTCATCAGCCCAAGAGGCAATCCACCACACCACACACTGGAGTATGGTATTACACCACAATGGTGGCCTGAACAAGTATAAATCCTGTGTCTCTTGTGCTGTTCTATTTAGTAGTTTAGGTCCCAGCGATTCGGCGAAGTGCGAGATGGTGGAGGGTTGGATCTCCACGCGCACCCCAGTGTTCGAACCTCAAGGGTCTGCCGGAACCCGAAATCCGCCATTTGGCGCGCCAGGTAGGGGTGCGCCGAAATCTGCCTTTCGTCGCCTCGTTCTTCCCGACCACCGCATAATTATGTTCGACGCCTGTTGGCTGCCGCCAGCGCCGAGCCGCCCTCGCCTCCCATGTCGCCTGCATAGCTCCCCGTGGCGCGCCTCGTCGTTGCTCCCGTCACCTGTCGTTAACGCCGCCACCGCCCGGGCGAAACGAGCAGCAAGCATCATCTCAAAGACCCGTCCATGAGGCAGGGCGGCCGCACCGCCATGCCTTCGCTCACCCGCTGGTTCTTCGTCACGCTGCGCCCAGCGTGCCATGGAGGCCCGAGCTGCACTCATCTCGGCAAACGAGCTCCTCGCTACCGCCCGTGCCGACGACGTCTACGAAGAATGGCTCGACCGAAGTCACCGAGCTCGTCCAGCGCTGCAGGAGGCGCCCCGCCGTCTGGTCTCGCTGCACCGCACCCGCCCGTCGCGGGCGATGAACTCGAGCGCCTCGCCGCCTCCTCCTCAAGAAGGCGCCTGGCCCTAAGGCGCGACCTGGCGGAACTCCGCTCTGGCCAGCGCCAGTAGCAAGAGCAGAAAGCTGTCAAGAAGTTCCTCGCCCACAAGAAGCTGCCCGGCGCTCCTCGCTCCGGACGTCGTGACTTCGCTGCCCTACCAAGGGCGGAGGGAGGCCCGCAAGACCAAGCTCTCTCGTCCGAGGCCCCCCTGTACACGGGCTGCCGCGCTTTCGCCTCCGAAGGCTGCAGCAAGGTCGCGTGGCCCACCAAGTTCAAGCGACGCCTCCTTGCTACGACGGCACATTGACCCTACGGAGTTCCTCTAGCTCTACGAGCTGGGCATCGAGGCTGCCAATGGGGATGAAAAGGTCATGGCGAACTGGTTTCCCAGGGCGCTCAAGGACGGAGCCCGCACCTGGCTCCTGAATCTGGCCCCAGGCACGATCTCTTCCTAGGCCGAGATGCGCACCCGCTTCAACGCCAACTTCCAGGGTACTCACGACCGGCCACCCGCCGTGAGCGACATGCGCTGAATCAAGCAGCAGCCAGGGGAAACCCTGAAAAAGTACATCCAGCACTTCAACAACACACGCCTCAAGATCCTCAGGGTAACGAAGGAGGCCATCATCTCTGCCTTCTTCGACGGTGTGCGCGACGTCAAGATGAAGGAGGAGCTGGCGATGCATGAAGATCTGTGCACCTACTTGGAGCTGTTCAACTTGGCGACCAAGTGCGCCAGGGCTGAGGAGGGGCGCCTCTCCCTCCTCGAGCTGCCTGCCGCGAATCCCGAAGAAAAGAAGTCCAAGGCCAAGGACGTGGAGCGCAAGGGGGCCGCCGTACTCGCGGCCGAACCAGACACAAGCGAGGAAGAGATCAGCCCGAGTCCTCCAAGGGCAGGCGGTACTGCGTGTACCACGACCTCCACACCCACAACACCAATGAATGCCAAGAGCTCCGGGCCGTGCGCGAAGGAAGGGTCGGCAGACGCCCCGAGCGCAGCGACCGGGACTACGGCCGAGGAGGAGGAAGGAATGCAGGATGCTGGGAAGACCGCGGCCCGCGCGAGGGGTGGCGCGCCCAACCTCGCGAGGACCGTTGGCAAGACCCGCCTCGCGAGGGAGGCTGGAGGGATCAGCCTCGCGAGGATCGCCCGCAGGGGAACGCAGGCCTCCCTCCACTGCCGCCGCAGCCAAGGAGAAATGAAGACCGTCATCAGGACGAGGGGGCTGGGGGCTTCCAGGAACCGCGTGCGATCGCCTGCATCCTGGGCGGAGCTCAAGCCCCAGCCTCTCAGCGCATCTTCAAGCAGTTCGCCCGCGAAGTGAATGCAGTTCTCCCCAAGCTCGAGGCCACGCACCCTCTCAGGTGGTCGGCGTGCGCCATCACATTCAGCTCAGCGGATGAGCTCAAGTGCGCGGCCATAGCCGGAGTTCTCCCGATGCTTTCTTCCCCAATCATCAGCAACGTGCTGGTCACGAAGACCCTCATAGACAGCAGGGCAGGACTCAACGTCCTGTCCGTGGCAACATTCAACAATCTTCAAGTGCCTTACAGTCAGCTTCAGCCAACCAAGCCTTTCTCCGGAGTCACCGACGGCTCCACGATCCGGATCGGGCAGGTCCGCCTTCCTGTCACCTTCGGGGCTCGCGACAACTACCGCACCGAGATCATCGACTTCGACGTCGCCCACATTCGCCTGCCGAACAACGCCCTCCTCGGGTACCCGGCGCTGGCCAAGTTCATGGCCGTAACCCACCATGGCTACAATGTCCTCAAGATGCCAGGAAGTGGCGGGGTCATCACGGTGCCCTATGAAGAGAGAGACGCAGTGTGCTCCCTCGAGCGAGCCTTTTAGGCCGCATCGCTAGAAGACCCAGACCACAGTGGCAGGAGGCCTCCCGAGGCCGCACCCAAGAAGAAGAAGGCATCGACTGGCCCGGCTACTCAAGAGGCAGGCCCCATAGGGCCCGCACCGGGGCAGGGGGAGCCTCCTTCCATCGCATAGGAAAGCGCGCCCGGTGCCCTCCTCAGGCCGGGCTCCGGGGCTCCCCCCTGGAGGGCCGCCGACCTCGCCAAGGTCACGAGGGAGGCGCTTGGGCACCACATGGAGGCGTGCTTCGAAGCATGTTTCCCGCAAGCAGGAGCAAGGCAAGGAGGGCCGAGCCCTCAGGAGTTCGTCAGCAAGGCCATTCAGGAGCTACCGGAGTCAAGGGTCATGAGGGGCAGCCGCCGCCTACCCGCTGTGGCCCCCATCCAGGCGAGGATGGTGGGCTGCTCGTCTGCATCGACATACCAGGGCTCAACCGAGCCGCGTCTCAAGAGCGCCTCTGGCCCTCGCGAGTGGGACGTTACGAGGGCCCGCCCCACAGCTATGTGCGCATGCCTCACGGCCTGCCAAACGCTGGGCTGCCGCGCACCAAAGACCTCATGAGGGCCATCCTGAGGCTCGAGAGGTCGCACGCTGCAGCCCTGGCGGAGATGGAGATGGCCCCGAGGAGCCGAGGCGCCTCCCGAGCCTCCCGAGGCCCCGGCCTGGGGCTCGTGGAGGATCGGCCGCCGCAGCCCACCGAGTTCTGCTACGCCAACACCCCTTCGTCCCCAACATCACCAGTGACATCTTTAAGTTTTATTCCGGCTGGGAGCTCCTCCAGGTCAGATTATTCCCAGGCCGCGTGGGTCCGTCCTCGCTGCATGTATCCCTTTTATTTCATGTCATTAGCCTATCCTGTTGGGGGCGCCTCGGGCTGCATCATCCCCAAGCCGCCTGTCGGCCCCAAATGCATGTATCCTTCTTACGCTTTCCTTAGGGTTATGCTCTCGCCCATCATGCTTGTTATTTGGTGCCTTTTCCGGGTGACGGAATCTTGCACGCTAAAGGAAGGGTGCCCGAGCATCGTGACTCGTGGCTCCTACCGGCTCTCCGCCCTCACCCTCTGGTCTTGTCCATGGCATCGCGACCGGCTTGCCAGCCGACGGCCGAGACCAGCCCGAGAGCCGGGACCCGAGGACGAGAGTTTCGCCATTATCCAACCCAGCTTATGCTGCTAAAGGGGGGTGCCCGAGCATCGCGACTCGTGGCTCCTACCGCTCTCCGCCCTCACCCTCCGGTCTTGTCCATGGCATCGCGACCGGCTTGCCAGCCGACGGCCGAGACCAGCCCGAGAGCCGGACCCGAGGACGAGTTTCATTATCCAACCCAGCTTATGCTAAGTTAAGGGGGTGCCTGAGCATCGCGACTCGTGGCTCCTACCGCTCTCCGCCCTCACCCTCCGGTCTTGTCCATGGCATCGCGACCTGGCTTTGCTGCCGCCGACGGCCGAGACCAGCCCGAGCCGGACCCAAGACGTAGAGCACCGGCATCTGGCCAAATTTGCAGGAGCACACTCGAAGATAAGGCCAGAGCCAGCGCAACCCGCCTTGAGGTAGGGCCCGTGAGTCCCGCTGGCTCACGGGTGCCCCAACACACCTCGCGAGGCCTCTCGCGCCTCTCCAAAGCAACTAATGGCAGGACTAATGATCGCCACGGCAAGCTCTTGTTCCTTTTGTGGTGAACCTGCAGGGCCCCTCCAAGGAGCACGAAACGACCTCGCCACGCAATCTCTCGCCGGCCAAGGCACGGACCTAGCGCCGCACCAGGAAGCATTGTCCTGACCCTCGAGATAAGTCACCCTCTGGACACACTAGTTATCGCAACACCATCCCCACACTCAATGCAACCCTGTGTTAGCAACGTCGCTCTCCTTTCTCAGCGGATGATGGCTGCTTGAGCGCCAAGGGGGACCCCCTGAGCATCGCGACTCAGGGGCTCTTACCGGACCTCGGGCCGCTCACCTCCTGGCCTTGACCACGGCATCGCGACCTGGCATACCAGCGACGGCTGAAGCCGCCTTGGGACTGGGACCTGTTGGCGCAGAGCATCAAGCCCTCCCGAGGTCCGAAAGGAAGAAACTAAGCTAAGATGGAATAAGCATCTTGCACTGCTTCACAATAAGGATCATATTGACAAACAAAGCTACAAACATCTTACAAGCCCCCGCGGGGTACATTCTTGGCTCCTCGCAGGAAAAAAAGACGCGAACCCTAAGGAGTCCTACCTACAGGGACCACCGCGGCAGACGCCATCATCAACAGTGGGCCGCCCGGTCCGGCGCCAAACCATCCAGATTAGGGGCGGCGACGGCCTGACGAGCCCGCCCTGCTCCAGGAACGGTGCAGGCTCGGGGGCTCGTAGCTGTCGTCGCTCGTCTCCGGCGTCGCGAAGAGCTCGGCGGAGTCGCTGGATCCTCCGGCGCCTTCGTCGCGTGAGGAGCTGCCAAGGGAGTGGTCCGTCGGCCTCTGTCCCACCACAGCAGGACCTCGACCACCTCTCCCGGGGCAGCACTCCAGCCGACGACCCTCCGCGTAGAAGACCTTGAAGGACACCACCGAAGCACCATCGTACTCCAGGTGGATCGTGAGGACGCCCCTCGCCCTGCAGACCCGGGCGACCTCGCCCCAGCCTCGAGTCATGAAGACCTCGCCCGGGGCAACTACCGCAACCTCTGCCCCGGTCGCGATGCTCAGGGGGTCCCCCTGCCGGACGACGGAGGCGAAGAAAGAAGGAATACGAATCCAAGATTTATGAGGCGTGGCGATGTGAAGCACGAACTCCCGGAAAGAGCCCTCGGCGTGGACTCCAGGGGGGAAGACGCACACCTTCGTGACCCGCCGGCGCCGTTGGCAGCGCTGCTCGTGGCGCCCGGCGTCGCCTCCTTCGGAGCCGCCAATGCGCGCGTACAAGGGACGAGGGAACCTGGTGGCGGCCGCCGCACTGTGGCACGGGCGCCTCTGGCGAAGCGCTTGACCTGACACCAGAGGGCAAGCCGCTTCTTTGGGCGGAGCAGGTCAAGATCCTCTTGAGGAGCCTTTCCCTTCTCTTCCGTGGAGAACCGGCAGATCGAAGCCATGGCAACCAGACAAAACGAGGAGGAGGAGAAGCAGAAGGATAGACTGGAAGGGCGCGCGCCGTTCCATACTTATAGCCGGTGAAAGGCCAACCGTCGGCCTCCACGATCACCGGTAATCATGACCGACTCTGCATGCAGGGACTTGTCGAATCCGGGTGGTTACCGAGGCATCGTGGGGAAGCAAAGGCCCACGCCCAATCAACCGCCACACGGCGCCCAAGGCCGCAGGCTGTTAGGGGCCCGCGTGATGCTTCGTGACTTGCCCTTTCGCCTCTCGCCGCCAAGTTCGGGCGCGCCAGGCCCGGGCTCTTGTCGGTGTTCTCGGGAACGGGGTCCCCAGACTTGCTCGCTCATGCGGCCTGCGGCGTGGCTCGATGGAGGCCCAACACGGCCCATCTTCATCAACGCAGCTCAAGACCCTCGCGAGGGGCCAAGATTACTGGGCGGAAGACAAGGAGCTTCCTCAGCACGGCCTCGTCAGTGACTCATGAGGAGGCGGAGAGTTCAAGGCAGGGTACCTCGCGAGGTGCCCATGACGCAAGCCATGACGACCTGTGGCGCCAGGGCCGCCAGCCCGCGCAGTGTCCTCCTTTCCTCTTTGGTGCAAAGGGAGCAAGCGCATGCGAGAGCATCAAGCAAAGGCATCCGTTTCGGTGCAACAAGACCAAGACCAGCCCAACGGCTGGAACGGAGTCACTGTGGAGCCCAAGCTGGCCTTTGGCAGGCGAGGACCAACTTTAGTCAGGATAAGTGTACCCGCTGTTCCCCTTCAAAATGGCCAATTGTTGGCGCCCTTCCCGCTCAATATTTGGGAAGAGGCCCAGGGCCTTCGGCTATAAATAGGAGTAGCCACCCACAGGGTAGAGGCAGCTAGGACCGAGGGGAGAGAGATCCGAATCCTCATCTAGAAACCAGTAGCTAGAGCGACTGAGCACCACCTAGCAGTTCATCGCACCCGCCAAGAACAGACCCTCCAGAGGCTGTTCTTCCTTGTATTGTTCCTCATCAGCCCAAGAGGCAATCCACCACACCACACACTGGAGTAGGGTATTACACCACAATGGTGGCCTGAACCAGTATAAATCTTGTGTCTCTTGTGCTGTTCTGTTTAGTAGTTTAGGTCCCAACGATTCGGTGAAGTGCGAGACAGTGGAGGGTTGGATCTCCGCACGCACCCCAGTGTTCGAACCTCAAGGGTCTGCCGGAACCCGAAATCCGACACTCATGGAGACTATGATTCCCCCATAAGTTGGGATGAGATTCCGGACGAAAAATAAAAAAAGAAAAGAAAAGAGGCCATAAAAAAGAAAAATAGAAAAGGCCCTAATATAAAAAATGAGAGAAAAAGATAGAAGGGACAATGTTACTATCCTTTTACCACACTTGTGCTTCAAAGTAGCACCATGATCTTCATAATAGAGAGTCTCTCGTTTTGTCACTTTGATATGCTAGTGGGAATTTTTCATTATAGAACTTGGCTTCTATATTCCAGCGATGGGCTTCCTCAAATTGCCCTAGGTCTTCGTGAGCTAGCGAGTTGGACGCACACCCACTTAGTTTCTTTTGTTGAGCTTTCATATACTTATAGCTCTAGTGCATCCGTTGCATGGCAATCCCTACTCACTCACATTGATATCTATTGATGGGCATCTCCATAGCCCATTGATACGCCTAGTTGATGTGAGACTATCTTCCCTCTTTTTGTCTTCTCCACAACCACCATTCTATTCCACATATAATGCTATATCCATGGCTCACACTCATGTATTGCGTGAAGATTGAAAAAAGTTTTGGGAATGTCAAAATTATGAAACAATTGCTTGGCTTGTCATCAGGGTTGTGCATGATTTAAATACTTTGTGTGGTGAAGATAGAGCATAGCCGTACTATATGATTTTGTAGGGATAACTTTCTTTGGCCATGTTATTTTCGTAAGACATAATTGCTTTGTTAGTATGCTTGAAGTATTATTATTTTTATGTCAATATTAAACCTTTGTCTTGAATCTTTCGAATCTGAATATTCATACCACAATTAAGAAGAGTTACATTGAAATTATGCCAAGTAGCACTCCGCATCAAAATTCTCTTTTATCATTTACCTACTCGAGGATGAGCAGGAATTAAGCTTGGGGATGCCTGATACGTCTCCAACGTATCTATAGTTTCTGATTGCTCCATACTATATTATCTATTGTTTTGGACCATATTGGGCTTTATTTTCCACTTTTATATTACTTTTTGGACTAACCTGTTAACCGGAGGCCCAACCCAGAATTCCTGTTTTTTGCCTATTTCAGTGTTTTGAAGAAACGGAATATCAAACGGAGTCCAAACGGAATGAGATCTTCGGGAACGTGATTTTCTCATCAGATAAGATCCAGGAGACTTGGACCCTCGGTCAAGAAAGGAGGGAGGCGGCCACGAGGGTGGAGGGTGCGCCCCCCGTAGGGCGCACCCCCCTGCCTCAAGGGCCCCCCGAAGCTCCACCAACATACTCCTTCCTCCTATATATACCTACGCACTTCAACAGATCGGACACGGAGCCAAAACCTAATTCCACCGCCGCAACTTTCTCAGATCCACGAGATCCCATCTTGGGGCATGTTCCGAGTTCACTTAAGGGGAATCCACCATGGAGGGCTTCTACATCATCATCATAACCTCTCCGATGAAGTGTGAGTAGTTTACTTCAGATCTTCGGGTCCATAGTTAGTAGCTAGATGGCTTCTTCTCTCTTTTTGGATCTCAATACAATGTTCTACCCCTCTCTCGTGGAGATCTATTCGATGAAATCTTCTTATTGCGGTGTGTTTGTTGACACCGATGAATTGTGGGTTTATGATCAAGATTATCTATGAACGATATTTGAATCTTCTCTGAATTCTTTTATGTATGATTGGTTATCTTTGCAAGTCTCTTCGAATTATCCGTTCGGTTTGGCCAACTAGATTGGTAGTTCTTGCAATGGGAGAAGTGCTTAGCTTTGGGTTCAATCTTGCGGTGTCCTTTCCCAAAGTGATGAGGGGCAGCAAGGCTCGTATTGTATTGTTGCCATCGAGGATTACAAGATGGGTTTTTTTATCATATTGCATGAATTTATCCCTCTACATCATGTCATCTTGCTTAAGGCGTTACTCTGTTTTCATTAACTTAATAATCTAGAAAAATGCTGGATAGCGGTCGATGACTGGAGTAATAGTAGTAGATGCAGGTAGGAGTCGGTCTACTTGTCTCGGACGTGATGCCTATATACAGGATCATACCTAGATACTCTCATAACTATGCTCAATTCTATCAATTGCTCAACAGTAATTCGTTCACCCATCGTAAAATACTTATGCTCTTGAGAGAAGCCACTAGTGAAAATTATGGCCCCCGGGTCTATTTTCATCATATTAATCTTCCTATGCTTTATTATTGCTTTTCTTTTTTACTTTGCCTTTTATTTTACTTTGCGTCTTTATACCAAAAATACCAAAAATATTATCTATCATCTCTATCAGATCTCACTCTCGTAAGTGACCGTGAAGGGATTGACAACCCCTATTCGCGTTGGTTGCGAGGAGTTATTTGCTTTGTGTAGGTACGAGGGACTTGCGCGTGGCCTCCTACTAGATTGGTACCTTGGTTCTCAAAAACTGAGGGAAATACTTTCGCTACTCTACTGCATCATCCTCTCCTCTTAGGGGAAGACCAACGTAAACTCAAGACGTAGCACTTCACCGACGTCTTTCTTTGAAAAACTCCTTTCAGATACTCCTTTATGCTTTCCAGAAAATTCTACATCATTCCCGATCAATAATATATCATTCACATAAACTTATCAGAAAGGCTGTAGTGCTTCCACTCACTTTTTTGTAAAAACAGGCTTCACTGCAAGTCTGTATAAAACTATATGCTTTGATCAACTCATCAAAGCGTATATTCCAACTCCGAGATGCTTGCACCAGTCCATAGATGGATCACTGGAGCTTGTACGCTTTGTTAGCACCTTTAGGATTGACAAAACTTTCTTGTTGTGTCATATACAACTCTTCTTTAGGAAATCCATTAAGGAATGCAGTTTTGACATCCATTTGCCAAATTTCATAAAATGTGGCAATTGCTAATATGATCCGGACAGGCTTAAGCATCACTATGAGTGAGAAAATCTCATCGTAGTCAACACGTTGAACTTCTCGGAAAAAAGTTGCGACAATTCGAGCTTTGTAGATAGTAACACTACTATCAGCGTCCGTCTTCCTCTTGTCCATTTATTCTTAATGGCTTACCGATCATCGGGAAATTCAACCAAAGTCCACACTTTGTTCTCATACATGGATCCCATCTCAAATTTCATGGCCTCAAGCCATTTCGCAGAATCTGGGCTCATCATCGCTTCCTCATAGTTCGTAGGTTCAACATGGTCAAGTAACATGACCTCCAGAACAGGATTACCGTACCACTCTTGTGCGGACCTTACTCTGGCTGATCTACGAGGTTCGGTAGTAACTTGATCTGAAGTTTCATGATCATCATCATTAACTTCCTCACTAATTGGTGTAGGCATCACCAGAACTGATTTCTGTGATGAACTTCTTTCCAATTCGGGAGCAGGTACAATTACCTCATCAAGTTCTACTTTCCGCCCACTCACTTCTTTTTAGAGAAACTCCTTCTCTAGAAAGGATCCATTCTTAGCAACAAATATTTTTCCTTCGGATCTGTGAGAGAAGGTGTAACCAACAGTTTCTTTTGGGTATCCTATGAAGACGCATTTCTCCGATTTGGGTTTGAGCTTATCAGGTTGAAGGTTTTTTTCACATAAGCATCGCAGCCCCAAACTTTATGAAACGAGAACTTGGGTTTCTTGCCAAACCACAGTTCATATGGTGTCGTCTCAACGGATTTAGATGATGCCCTATTTAACATGAATGCAGCTGTCTTTGATGCATAACCCCCACAACGATAGTGAAAAATCGGTAAGAGACATCATAGATCGCACCATATCTAATAAAGTACGGTTATGACGTTCGGACACACCATTACGCTGTGGTGTTCTAGGTGGCGTGAGTTGCGAAACTATTCCACATTGTTTCAAATGAAGACCAAACTCGTAACTCAAATATTCGTCTCCGCGATCATATCATAGAAACTTTATTTTCTTGTTACAATGATTTTCCACTTCACTATGAAATTCTTTGAATTGTTCAAATGTTTCAGACTTATGTTTCATCAAGTAGAAATACCCATATCTGCTCAAATCATCTGTGAAGGTCAGAAAATAATGATACCCACCGCGAGCCTCAACACTCATCGGATCGCATACATCAGTATGTATTATTTCCAATAAGTCTGTTGCTTGCTCCATTGTTCCGGAGAACAGAGTCTTAGTCATCTTGCCCATGAGGCATGGTTCACAAGCATCAAGTGATTTATAATCAAGTGATTCCAAAAGCCCATCAGCATGGAGTTTCTTCATGCGCTTTACACCAATATGACCTAAACGGCAGTGCCACAAATAAGTTGCATTATCATTATTTACTTTGCATCTTTTGGCTTCAATATTATGAATATGTGTATCACTACAATCGAGATTCAATAAAACTTTTACATTGGGTGTATGACCATAGAAGGTTTTATTCATGTAAACAGAATAACAATTATTCTTTGATTTAAATGAATAACCGTGTCGCAATAAACATGATCCAATCATATTATGCTCAACGCAAACACCAAATAACATTTATTTTAGGTTCAACACTAATCCAGAAGGTAAAGGGAGTGTACGATGGTGATCTTATCAACCTTGGAATCACTTCCAAAACACATCGTTACCTTGCCCTCAACTAGTCTTTGTTCATTTTGTAACTCCTGTTTCGAGTTACTAATCATAGCAACTGAACCAGTATCAAATACCCAGGGGCTACTATGAACACTAGTAAAGTACACATCAATAACATGTATATCATATATACTTTTGTTCACTTTGCCATCCTTCTTACCCGCCAAGTATTTGGGGTAGTTCTGCTTCCAGTGACCATTTCCTTCAAAGTAGAAGCACTCAGTTTCAGGCTTGGGTCTAGCATTGGGCTTCTTAATTGGAGTGGCAACTTGCTTGCCATTCTTCTTGAAGTTCCCTTTCTTTCCCTTGACCTTTTACCTGAAACTAGTGGTCTTGTCAACCATCAACATTTGATGCTTTTCTTGATTTCTACCTTCGTCGATTTCAGCATTACAAAGAGCTCGGGAATTGTTTTTCGTCTTCCCTTGCATATTATAGTTCATCACGAAGTTCCAGTAACTTGGTGATAGTGAATAGAGAACTCTGTTAATCACTATTTTATCTGGAAGATTAACTCCCACTTGATTCAAGCGATTGTAGTACTCAGACAATCTGAGCACATGCTCACTGGTTGAGCTATTCTCCTCCATCTTGTAGGCAAAGTACTTGGCAAGGGTCTCATACCTCTCGACTCGGGCATGAGTCTGAAATAAAGATATCAACTCTTGGAACATCTCATATGTTCCGTGGCGTTCAAAACGTTTTTGAAGTCCTGGTTCTAAGCCGTAAAGCATGGTGCACTGAACTATCAAGTAGTCATCATACCGAGCTTTGCCAAACGTTCATAACGTCTGCATATGCCCCTGCAATAGGTCCGTCACCTAGTGGTGCATCAAGGACATAATTCTCCTATGCAGCAATGAGGATAATCCTAAGATCACGGACCTAGTCCACATCATTTCTACTATCATCTTTCAACATATTTTTTCTCTAGGAACATATGAAAAAATAAACAGGGAGTTACATCGCGAGCTATTGATCTACAACATAGTTATGCAAATACTATCAGGACTAAGTTCATGAAAAATAAAGTTCAATTAATCATATTACTTAAGAACTCCCACTTAGATAGACATCCCTCTAATCATCTAAGGATCACGTGATCCATATCAACTAAACCATGTCTGATCATCACGTGAGATCGAGTAGTTTTCAATGGTCAGCATCCCTATGTTGATCATATCTACTATATGATTCACACTCGACCTTTCGGTCTCAGTGTTCCGAGGCCATATCTGCATATGCTAGGCTCGTCAAGTTTAACCCGAGTATTCTGCATGTGCAAAACTGGTTTGCACCCGTTGTATGTGAACGTAGAGCTTATCACACCCGATCATCACGTGGTGTCTCGGCACGAGGAACTGTAGCAACGGTGCATACTCAGGGAGAACACTTATACCTTGAAATTTAGTGAGAGTTCATCTTAAAATGCTACCGCCGTACTAAGCAAAAAAAGATGCATAAAGGATAAACATCACATGCAATCAATATACGTGATATGATATGGCCATCATCATCTTGTGCCTTTTATCTCCATCTCCAAAGCACCGTCATGATCACCATCGTCACCGGCTTGACACCTTGATCTCCATCGAAGCATCGTTGTCGTCTCGCCGAACCAAGGGAGAGGAGCTCCTCACGCCCGATCCATGGCCTCTCCTTTCCTCCCGCGCGCCTCCGTCCACCCATTCCTCTGCCGCCGTCCCGTCGTTCTGGCCGGCGAGCCCATCTCCTCCATCCATCCCCATCGCCCCGCTACCGTGCCGTCTTCTTCACCTCCTACCCGCGTCCCTCTGATGCCTTGTCGCCGTCGAGCTGCGCCGCAGTGCCGACCTCGCCCCGCCCTTGTTGCTGCCGTCGCTGGAATCACCAAGGCCACCGCAAGCCTTCCCGCTTGCCCTACTCCTCCTCGCGTGATCATGACCGTCCCTCGCGCCAAGTTCGCCGGAGTGCCACCAAAGCCCACTTGTTTCCCTGCCTGCGCCCTCGGCGCCTCGTCCCCGAGCTCCGAGTTTGCCGCCACCTTGCTCCTCCCTCACCCGTCTATCAGAACGCCATGGCCGCGCCGCCCATGGAGTCCCACCGGCCTGGACCCGGCCGGGAACCAGATGAGCCCCATGCCTGCTTCCTGCTGCTGACCTCCACCATCGCCTCCTTGCTGCTGCCCACCCGAGGCCCTTGTGTTGCTTCGTTTCGGGTCATCAAGACCAACAAGTTCGCCTACACGGCCTCTACGTTGAACGACTGAGACGTCCCCGAATGCATCCAAATCATGTAGACCCAAGACCGCCAAGTGTACCTCTACCGCCGCTGTGGGATTCGCCAAGTACCAGGATGACGACGACTCGTCAAGTTCGTATACATGCGTGTACCACTACCGTCGCCGAGGACCCATGCAGCGCAAGCACCAAGTTCCACTACCGTCGCCCCCGGAGACATCGGATTCGTCAAGTTCCTCTTCAAAACGTGAACCACTACTTCCACGATGACATGTATACCACTACCGTCGACCTCGAAGACCCCGTGGACGTCAAGTTCCTTGACGTGACCCCAAACATCTACGGAGTGTGTACAACTATGAAACGTGTACGACTACTTCCCCTACGTCCCATGAACGACTACTTCCCTCGACGATTTTGAACCGCCCCGAAATGCACGCTTCGAAGGTATAACCGCCGAGAACGACCGCGCGTGAATGAATGCTTGTGTGTTGTATGAGATGCTCGAGTTTTGCACCGTGATCGAATTGTCTTTGCACGTTCCTCGTTTGCCATGCCACCGTCACGTGGGACACCCGGTATCCGGGATCACTCCCCATCTCTTGCATGTTGCGCACATCTGCACACTTGCTCTTTTGCACCGGTATCTCATTGAGTTGTCGGATCATCAGAATGTTGCCGTGGCACCATTTCCGCTGCCGTTGCCGTGGCATCCCTTTCGTTCCGCCATGATGACCAAATGCTTCATAACATGCTCATGTCAACATTTTCATAAAAATTGCATAAACTTTGATTATGTCATCCGCATCATGTTAACAACATTTAAATGGTTAAAACTGTGTTTCATTAAATTGCTAAATGACATATGGGGATTTTTCTGGCCTCACTTAAACTTGCCTAAATAGTTAGTTTAATTATGCTTCATCTCTTGCCATGTTTAATAACATTAATATTGTTGAGTACCTAAACGAGATTAAACTAAATAGTTGACGTGGTGTTTCGTCAATATGCAACTCGTTGCATATTGGGCTCCATTTAACTTGTAGTTTTGTTTGTGCATATTGCCATGCCATGCTATTTAAACCGGACATGCATCATACTTGGTTGTGCATCATGCCATGTTTGTGCTTGTTGGTTTACCATGTTGTTTGTTTGTTTCCGGGTTGCTTCTCTCGTTAGCTTCGGTTTCGTTCCGGAGTTGTGAGGATTCGTTCGACTTCTTCTGTTTGTCTTCTTCATGGACTCGTTCTTCTTCCTTGCGGGATTTCAGGCAAGGTGACCATACCCTCGAAATCACTTCTATCTTTGCTTGCTAGTTGCTCGCTCTTTTGCTATGCCTATGCTACGACGCCTACCACTTGCTATATCATGCCTCCTATGTTGCCATGTCAATCCTCTAACCCACCTTTCCTAGCAAACCATTGTTTGGCTATGTTACCGCTTTGCTCAGCCCCTCTTATAGCATTGCTAGTTGCAGGTGAAGTTGAAGATTGCTCCATGTTGGAACATGTTTATGTTGGGATATCACAATATCTCTTATCTTAATTAATGCATCTGTATACTTGGTAAAGGGTGGAAGGCTCGGCCTTATGCCTGGTGTTTTGTTCCACTCTTGCCGCCCTAGTTTCCGTCATACCGGTGTTATGTTACTTGATTTTGCATTCCTTACATGGTTGGGTGATTTATGGGACCCCCTTGACAGTTCGCTTTGAATAAGACTCCTCCCGCAAGGCCCAACCTTAGTTTTACCATTTGCCACCTAAGCCTTTTTCCCTTGGGTTCTGCAGACTCAAGGGTCATCTTTATTTTAACCCCCGGGCCAGTGCTCCTCTGAGTGTTGGTCCAAACTAGAGCACCGTGTGGGACCATTCCTAGGTAACTTGGATTACGTTGGTACCTGTACGCTTCGCTTATCCGGTGTGCCCTGAGAACGAGATATGTGCAGCTCCTATCGGGATTTGTCGGCACAGCGGGTGGTCTTGCTGGTCTTGTTTTACCATTGTCGAAATGTCTTGTAAACCGGGATTCCGAGACTGATCGGGTCTTCCCGGGAGAAGGAATATCCTTCGTTGACTGTGAGAGCTTATAATGGGCTAAGTTGGGACACCGCAGGGTATTATCTTTCAAAGTCGTGCTCATGTTATGAGGCAGATGGGAATTTGTTAATGTCCGGTTGTAGAAATCCCGAAGTTGATCTTAATTAAAATACATCAACCGCGTGTGTAACCGTGATGGTCTTTTCTCGGCGGTGTCCGGGAAGTGAACACGGTGTTGGAGTTATGCTTGACGTAGGTTGTTCTGGGATCACTTCTTGATCATAGTTGTTCGACCGTGCTTTTGCCTCCTCTTCTCGCTCTCTTTATGTATGGTAGCCACCATACATGCTAGTCGCTTGCTGCAGCTCCACCTCATACCTTTACCCTTCCCATAAGCTTAAATAGTCTTGATCTCGCTGCCGTGAGATTGCCTAGTCCTCGTGACTCATGATACTTCCAAAACCAGTTTGCAGGTGCCGATGAAACCGTGCAGGTGACGCATCCGAGCTCAAGGAGGAGCTCGATGAAGATCTTGTTCATTGTGTTGTTTCCTTTCAGTTGATCAGTAGTGGAGCCCATTTGGGACGATCGGGAATCTATGTAGCATTTGGGGTAGTCTTCCTTTATTTTGGTTCCATAGTCGGACCTTGATTGTATCTCTATGATGTAATGCTTTACTCATGTATTGCGTGAAGTGGCGATTGTAAGCCAACTATGTATCTCTTTCCCTTATGAATTACATGGGTTGTGTGAAGATTACCTCGCTTACGACATTGCTTTCAATGCGGTTATGCCTCTAAGTCGTGCTTCGACACGTGGGAGATATCGCCGCATCGAGGGCGTTACACAGGGAGCCTCACGCTCCTGCGATCTGGGTCTTCAAGTTACGGGGCTTGAAAGGCTCGCTCCAGGGAGCACACTGCGTCTCTCTCTTCACAAGGCACCGTGATGACTCCGCCGCTTCCTGGCATCTTGAGGATGTTGTAGCCGTGATGAGTCACGGCCATGAACTTGGCCAGAGCTGGGTACCCGAGGATGGCATTGTATGGCAGGCGAATGTGGGCGACATCGAAGTCGATGAGCTCGGTGCGGTAGTTGCCGCGCGCCCCAAAGGTGACAGGGAGGCGGACCTGCCCAATCGGAACCGTGGAGCCATCGGTGACTCTCGAGAAAGGCTTGGTTGGCTAAAGCTGATTGTAAGGCACTTGGAGATTGTTGAACGTCTCTACGGACAGGACGTTGAGCCCTGCTCCGCCGTCGATGAGGGTCCTGGGGACTTGCACGTTGCTGATGATTGGGGAACAAAGCATCGGGAGGACAACGGCTGTGGCCGCACACTTGAGTTGATCCGCTGAGCTGAACGTGATGGTGCACGCTGACCACCTGAGATGGCGTGTGGCTTCAAGCTTGGGGAGGACTGCATTCACTTCGCGGGCGAACTGCTTGAAGATGCGTTGAGAGGCTGGGGCTTGAGCTCCGCCCAAGATGCAAGCGATCGCGCGCGGCTCCTAGAAGCCCCCAGCCCCCTCGGCCTGATGATGATCCTCGTTTCTCCTTGGCTGTGGCGGAAGAGGAGGGAGGCCTGCGTTTCCTTGCGGGCGATCCTCACGAGGCTGATCCCTCCAGTCTCCCTCATGAGGGCTGATCCGCCAAAGGATCCTCGCGAGGTCGGTCGTGCCACCCTTGGCGAGGGCCACGGTCTTCCCAGCGTCTGCTGCTCCTTCCTCCTCCTCGGTCAGAGCCTCGATCGTTCTTGGTCGGGCGTCGGCCGATCCTCCCTTCTCGCACGGCTCGGAGCTCTTGACATTCCTTGGTGTTGTGGGTGTGGAGGTCGTGGTACACACAGTACCGGCTGCCCTTGGAAGACTCGGGCTGATCTCTACCCCGCTTGGTGTCTGGTTCACGCGAAAGCACGGCAGCCCCTTTGCGCTTCACGCCCTTGGCCTTGGATTTCTTCTCTTCTGGTCTGCGTCTGGCAGCTCGAGGAGGGAAAGGCGCCCTTCCTCAGCCCTGGCGCACTTGGTCGCCAAGTTGAACAGCTCCAAGGAAGTGCACAGATCTTCATGCATCGCCAGCTCCTCCTTCATCTTGACGTCGCGCATACCATCGGAGAAGGCTGAGATGATGGCCTCCTCGGTCACCTTGGGAATCTTGAGGCGTGCGTTGTTGAAGCGCTGGATGTACTTCTGCAGGTCTCCCACAGTTGCTGCTTGATGCAGCGGATGTCGCCACGGCAGGAGGCGGGTTCTGAGTAGCTTGAAGTTGGCGATGAAGCGGGTGCGCATCTCATCCTGTGAGGAGATCGTGCAGAGTCGTGTTCAGAGCCAAAAGGGCTCCGTCCTTGAGTGCCATGGGAAACCAGTTCGCCATGACCTTCTCGTCCCCGTTGGCGGCTTCGATGCCTAGCTCGTAGAGCTGGAGGAACTCCGCAGGGTCGGCCGTGCCGTCATAGCGAGGAGGCAGGTCTAGCTTGAACTTGTCGGGCCACGCGATGCTGCACAGCTCGGTGGTGAAGGCGCGGCAACCTGCTGTGGCCACGGGAGGCCTCTGATGACGAAGAGCCTGGTCTTGCGGGTCCCCATGGGCTGCAGCTGGGAGCAGCGCAGGGTCTTGGCGTGCTGGACCAGGAGCGTGGTCGTGACGAGCCGGTGCAGGGAGCACTCAGGCAGCTTCTTGGGGGCGAGGGACCTCTTGACAGCTCTGCTCTTGCTGCGTTGGCGCCGGACGGAGTGGGTTCCGCCCAGGGGCCACGCGCCTTCGGGCCAGGGCGCCTTCTTGAGGGGGAGGCGGCTGAGGCGCCCCCGGAACTTCATCGCCCGCGCAGGGCGGGGCGCGGTGCAGCGAGAAGGACGGCGCGGGGGAGCCCCCTGCGGCGCGGACGAGCTCAGTGACGCGGTCGAGCCACTCCTCGTAGACATCGTCGACAGGGCGGTAGCGCAGGAGCTCATTTTTCGCAATGAGCGCAGCTTGAGCCTCCATGGCGCGCGGAGCGCGCGAGACGAAGAACCATCTGGGGCGAGTGAAGGAGTGGCCGTGCGGCCATCTCGCCTCATGGACGGATGCTGGATGATGCTTGCTGCTCGTTCCCCACCGGGCCGGCGGCAGCGTTGACGGCAGGCGACGGGGAACGGCGGGGGCGGTCGCCGATGGGGGTCGTCTGGTCGACGCGGGAAGCGAGAGCGGCGCGGGCCGACGAGCGTCTGACATGGATGCGATGGTCGGTGAAGAACAGGGCGGCGGAAGACGAATTCCGGTGCACCCCTACCTGGCGCGCCAAATGTCGGATTTTGGGTTCTGGCAGACCCACTAGGTTCGAACACTGGGGTGCGCGCGGAGATCTCACCCTCTACCTACCTGCACCTCGCCGCCTCACTAAGATCTAAGCTATGAAAAGAACAACACAAGAGACACAGGGTTTATACTAGTTCGGGCCACCATTGTGGTGTAATACCCTACTCTAGTTTGTGGTGTGGTGGATTGCCTCTTGGGCTGATGATGAACAACACAAGGAAGAACAGCCTTGCGAGGGTCTGTTCTTGGCTGGTGCGATGAACTGCTAGGGGAGTTCAGTCGCTCTCTCTCTCTCTCTCTCTCTCTCTCTAGGCGATCTCCAAGATTTCTAGATGCCTCTACCCTGTTCTGGATTCCGGATCCGTTCCCTCTACCCTGTGGGAGGCTAGTCCTATTTATAGGCAGAGGCCCAGGGCCTCTTCCCAAACATTGAGCGGGAAGGGCGCCAACAATTGGCCATTTTGAAGGGGAACATCTAGTACACTTATCCTGACTAAAGTTGGTCCTCGCCCGTCAAAGGCTCTGGTGGTGACGCCGGCTTGGGCTCCACGATGACTTCCTTCCTGCTGCTATGATTTGCCTTTTTGGTCTTGTTGCACCGAAACGGATTCCTTTGCTTGATGCCCTCGCCTGCGCTTGCTCCCTTTGCACCAAAGAGGAAAGGAGGACACTGCGCGGGCTGGCGCCCGCCTGGCGCCCTTGGTCGTCATGGCTTGTGTCATGGGCACCCCGTGAGGTATCCCGCCTTGATCTCTCCGCCTCCTCGCGAGCTAGCCTAACGAGGCCGTGCCTGAGGAAGCTTCCTGTCGTCTGCCCCGCGAGGCTTGGCTCCTCGCGAGGGTCTTGAGCTTGTGCTGATGAAGACGGACCGTGATGGGCCACCCCTTGAGCCACGCCGTAGGCCGCAGGCAGGCAAGTCTGGGTACCCCTATTCCTAGAATGCCGACAGTGATGCCATGGTGGTCGACGTGAGAGGGAGGGGGAGGAGATAGCGATGAACGTGAATGTGAGGGGGAGGAGATAGTGATTTCGTGGGAGGCGCAGTATTTATAGCGAGCAATGGCACTCCTATGTAAGATATGGACTGAGCTGCAATGACTTAATCATAGGTTCAGTTATGCCATCGACATGTGGGCCAAGACACCGCTGGGCCCGTATGTCGCTGACCCAATGCAACCTGGGTTAAGTAAAAGCTACGTGGGCATATTTGTTGGAGTAAATTACGGGGGAGCGAAGGGGTGGAAATATTGCTGGTCACAACGGATTGGACAAGCGTGGGGGGAGGAGGGTAATGCATGCAGATTTTTTCACACGGGGTGGAGTGTTGGGACCGCCGGATGGACAAGGAGAGTTTGGCAGGCATATTGTTTCCACACATGGAGAGGAAATGATTTGGAGACGAACGGGCTTCCTGCAGGTATGGGGAAAGGTGCATAATAAGTCATCTTGCATGCCAGGCTAGGTATAGTCTCAAGTCATTAAAAACATACACGCCCCACACATGTTCATATTTCAAGGTGCACTAAATTATTGCACGCGATGATTAAGGCTGGCCATAATGGTGGTATCTTAGCTGGTATCATGCACACGGGAATAGCAAACATGCTGATGTGGCAAAGAATTAAAGGAGAGGGGGGTTAGAGTAACTAGTGTTCATGCATGCATCGGTAAACACATTTTTTTGTGAAGAACGACATCATTAGTTGAGTACTTTTGCAGACTTCAAAAACTATTCCACCGCCTCTACTATCTTGCTAAGAGTAGGTGAAATTTTTGAGTCGAGCCCTTTAAACTAGAAGGGAGGTAGTGGTACTCTAATAGCTAGGTGTGTAAGTCATCTTACGAAAACCAAATAACTCAAAACACGTAGGCGCGGTGCATTAACTTCTACCTCGTTTCTTGTTTCTTGACATATCAACCAATAAGAGATGAGGGTGTGCATGCTTTTAATGACCTGAGACTATCAAACATGACATGCAGTGGTTAGTTCATTGCATGCAATACTATTTAATTAGCAAATAAACATTAATGTCTATCGTTTTCCCCTCCTCCTTGGTCACGCTGCACAGCCTAAGATGACTTACTCACCTAGATGGAGGGAGTATCAACATTCACAATGTCAAATCAATATTTTTACACTCATTATAAAACATAGTTCTTATACTCATTATAATCAGTATTGTAGATATTGATATTTTTAGTATAAATTTGGTCGTGGGATTTCATTGATGCCTGTCATAGCGTGGAGGAACCGGAGCTTAGGGCTTGCATTGCCGGTCTCTACATAGGTATTTCTCTTCATAATCCTGTAATTTTAGAGACTGGTTGCGCTTTTGTGGTAGCGTCTCTTGCTTCGGGGGACTATGACAGGTCTGCTATGCGTGACCTGAAGATGAAAGCGTTGAGCATCTCGAAGTTGATCAACAATCTTCAATTGTCAAAGATTAGTCATTCGGCCAATAAGGTGGCACACTTAATCGCTAAGTATAGCTTTGACAACAGATTAGATGGTATTCTTGTAAATAACGTACCTCCCTGTGTGGTGAATATTGTATCGAATGAGTGTACTGGTGTGTCTGGTTAATTAATATAAGGTGGTGTTAAAAAAGTACATATTTGGTCAAACACTTTGCAAATGGTTGACGGGAGTAAAAAGGACCAGAGGGAGTATAATGCATGCGGAGTAGGCAAAAAAATTGCTCATTTATAGATGGTCGAAGTCTCAAAGGCGCGAACCATGCTGGGAGGCGAAAGGTCGTGGGAGGCGCGACGGTTGACGGAATTAAGTGAAGTTACATCCACGCTACCGGCATGGCGCAAGTAATGTGCGTAAGCTATACCATCGTGCCTACGATATGGGTCTAGTAGACATGACATCTAGTGGGTCCCGCATAGTTCTCGAGAACTCTTTGGGGGCTTGCAGCCGCTTATCCACCGGGCAAGCCAGCAACCCCACGCCGCTCAGACGCCTCTACTCATCCCCGTGTTCTACCTCACAACAGTTCGCTCCCACTGGCCCCGGCCCTTTCACATTAGTTCGCTTCCCGCTTTTATGGGTACAACAGTTCAACTTCTCCTAACCCTCCTCCAAATCCATGGCCTCCCAAATCTCCATGGTCGCCGCTGAGTACCAGGTTAGAGCCATCACCGGCAATCAGTTCATCGTCGTCTACACACGTGGATCCACGACGATGAAAGCATCGCTTGCTCGCTTCCTACGCATGTTCAACTGTTCAACGGATGAGTGGGCCGCTGGGCTAGATGTTGAGTACACCACAGTCCTGGGACGAGAGAAGGATCTAAAGGATGAAGAGAGGAAGAAGCCCGTCGTGATCCAGGTTTGCGTACATAACGTTTGCTTGGTCTACCACATATGCCATGCCGACATTGAGTGCCAGGATTTTAAGAACTTCCTCAAGGACAAAAGAGTGAAATTCGTTACTGTAGGCTTTAAGAACGATAGAGATGTCCTGCGTCGGATAGGTCTCGTTGTAGGCCAACCCTTCGATCTCCAAAAGGCAAGCCTGGTGTCCTCCTTTCAACCTTCAATGCTGACCCTGGCAGCAGCCATGATTGATCCTTCGTACGCTAAACTGAAGAAACCTCATCACGAGTTTCTTCATGCATGGGAGTCGAAGACATTAGATGAAGATCACATCCTGTACGCAGCAATGGATGCCTACCTTTGTTTAAATATCTACATGGGTTGGATGAAGAAGCAGAGCCTAGTGTCCGGTTCAAGCAAAGAAGCGTCGACGAAGAGGAAGAGGAAGAGGGACGAGGACGAAGTCGAGGACGTGGACTCGGACTCCGAGTAGGTGGCAGTGCCGTCGCTCCTGCTGGTTCTACTGCAGTGTCAAGCGGACTAGTTACTTAGTTTATTTTCAAGGGTGTGTTGTGCTGAGGCCCCAGCAGAACTATGTTTATGTTCTTTCTCATTATTTGAACTCTTTAGTACGTAGAGTAGTACTAGTGCTATGTCTTACTACTGTTCTTCTTGCGCTTGGTACTATCGTCAGATTCTTCGTGTTCCTACTGCATTTAATACGCTCGTATTTAGTAGTATAATTTGGGTCAGTCGATTTGTGAAAGAAGTTCGACGGAGCGAAGGAAGAAGATGGCAGAAGAGGTGGAACAAGCCCTTCTAGCCATCCATATTGCATCAAACGGCTCACATGAGTCGACTGACCCAAATTGCTCCTTCATATTGCAGGATCCACGTGGCATTCAAGGTCTCGAAGGTAGATTCCGCGTCCGCACCTGGTTTGCGGGCTCGACGCGTGCGCGACCGGCTTCCGCCGCGACAGCCACCATGCGCGCCTCCTCCGCGCGGACGGAGACGACAACGACACGCCAGTCCCTCCTTGCCGGCGTGCTGGAGCACGCGCTCGTTGTGACGCCCCCGATTCAATCATACACTAATCATGCACGCAAATGTGTACGATCAAGATCAGGGAATCACGGGAAGATATCACAACACAACTCTAAAACATAAATAAGTCATACAAGCATCACAATACAAGCCAGGGGCCTCAAGGGCTCGAATACAAGTGCTCGATCATAGACGAAGTCATTGAAGCAACAATATCTGAGTACAGACATAAGTTAAACAAGTTTGCCTTAAGAAGGCTAGCACAAACTAGGATACAGATCGAAAGAGGGACAGGCCTCCTACCTGGGATCCTCCTAACTACTCCTGGTCGTCGTTAGCGGGCTGCATGTAGTAGTAGGCACCCCCGGTGTAGTAGTCGTCATCGACGGTGGCATCTGGCTCCTGGGCTCCGTTGTCTGGTTGCAGCAATCAGATAGAGATAGGGGAAAAAGGGGGAACAAGGCAACCGTGAGTACTCATCCAAAGTACTCGCAAGCAAGGAGCTACACTACATATGCATGGATATACGTGTAAAGGGCCATATCAGTGGAATGAACTGCAGAATGCCAGAATAAGAGGGGGATAACTAATCCTGTCAAGACTACGCTCGCAGCCTCCGCCTCTGCAAAGATGTAGAAGAGAGTAGACTGAAGTCCTCCAAGTAGCATCACATAGCATAATCCTACCCGGCGACCACCGGGTTGTATCTGGCACTTGGAAGGGTGTGTTTTATTAAGTATCCAGTTCTAGTTGTCATAAGGTCAAGGTACAAGTCCAAGTCGTCCTGTTACCGAAGATCACGGCTATTCGAATATATTAACTTCCCTGCAGGGGTGCACCACATAACCCAACACGCTTGATCCCATTTGGCCGGACACACTTTCCTCGGGTCATGCCCGCCATGAAGATCAACACGTTGTAGCCCCACCTAGGCACAACAGAGAGGTCAGACGCCGGTCTAAACCTAAGCGCACAGTGTCCGGGGCCCATCGCCTTAGCACACCTGCATGTTATGCGGGCGGAAGCGTAACTTGCCCCTTAATACAAGAACAAAGCTTACGTTCCAAACCGGCGCTGCGCCACCAAGAGGGTGATGTCACGAAGGCTTTGGCTGATACCACGACGCCGAGTGCCCATATCTTTCCCACGTAGTTGGTTAGTGCGTATAGACCAAATGGCCAGACTCAAATCAAATACCAAGATCTCGTTAAGCGTGTTAAGTATCCGCGAACGCCGACAGGGCCAGGCCCACCTCTCTCCTAGGTGGTCTCAACCTGCCCTGTCGCTCGCACAAGTAACAATGGGGCCATCGAACCCAGTGCCCACCTCTACCGGGATGGAGCCACCGCCCTTTCAAATTTCATCTCCTAACAAAGATCACAGGTAATGTAATATTGTAAAGTATATAGTATATGCCCGTGATCACCTCCCAAGTGATCACGGCCCAAGAGTATAGCATGGCAGACGGACAAGAGTGTAGGGCCACCGATGGAACACTAGCATCCTATACTAAGCAAGAGGATAAAGCGTGTAAGGGTAACAACCGTAGCAACAATGACAGGCTATGCATCAGAATAGGATTAACCGAAAGCAGTAACATGCTACACTACTCTAATGGAAGCAGTATACAGAAGAATAGGCGATATCTGGTGATCAAGGGGGGGGGCTTGCCTGGAAGCTCAGCCGAGAAGGAGGGGTCGTCCACACCGTAGTCGTACTGGGTAGCAGCGGCGTCGGTCTCGGTATCTAACGAGAGAAGAGGGGGAAGAACCAATAAATATAATGCAAACATAAGCACGACGGTGCATGAGAAGACAATGTGCGGTGCTAGGTGTGCCCTAACGCGGTAGTAGGTGATACCGGCGAAGGGGGGAAACATCCGAGAAAGTATTCCCGGTGTTTCGCATTTTCGGACAGATGAACTGGAGGGGGAAAGTTGCGTGTTTGCTATGCTAGGGATGTGTGGCGGACGAACGGGTTGCGTATCCGTATTCGTCACGTCGTTCTAAACAACTTTCATGTTGAAAGTATTTTCATCCGAGTTACGGATTATTTTATAAGATTTTCTAAAGATTTAAACATTTTCTGGAATTTAATTAATTATTTAAATCCAACATTATCCATAATAGTAAATGATGACGTCAGCATGACATCATGCTGACGTCAGCAGTCAACTGTGCAGTTGACTGGGTCAATTAAGTGTGGGGCCCACATGTCATTGGTTGTTTGATTAGCAGGCTAACTAAACATGGTCAATTAGTTTAATTAGTGGTTAGGTTAATCTAATCAGGTTTAATTAGTTTAATTAATTAATTAATTAATTAATTAATTAATTATCATTTTAATTAATTTTAATTATTATTTATTAATTCATTTTTCATTTTATTTTCATTTTCGTTCAAGGGGGGTGGGCCCCGTTTGTCTGTGGCACAGAGGCCTAGCGGGGCGGGGCGCTAGCGGGTGGAGTCGGCGCGGGCGTCGGGCGCTAACGCCCAGCCCGATTGGGCGCTGCGGGCGCTGGTCGCCGGCCACGGCAGGGGCGCCGGAGCAGGAGGAGGCCGGTGACCGGGGGCGGTGCAGAGGGGCGAGAGCAGGAGGCGCAGGCCGGCGCAAGGACGCCGCAGGCGGCCAGTCTGTGGTGCGGTGCCGATGGGAAACGGCGTTGCGACGGTCTGGGTCATGGGGCCACCAGCGAGGTGCGGTGACTGTGGGCCAGGGGGTCGAGGGGAGCGGTGCTGTGGGAAATAGGCGGGCGTGAGGAGGCAGGGCGCGGCCCTGGGTGGCCGTGTACGGCGAGGCGACGGCGGGGGACGGCTCGGGCGCGATGGCCATCCAGAGGGTCATGGCGGAAGCTGGGAGGTCATGACAGCACGGCCTCGGGCGCTGTAACAGGGGAGAGGGGAGAGGAGCATGGGGAGGCGCTCACAGTGGTCGTAGGGGTTCGGGCAGCGGGGCTCGAGGGGGAGGTCGGAGACGTGCGCCGGAGGAGAGGCAGTGAGGGAAGCGCCAGGCGGGCGGTGGCTCTCTCGATCCCGATCCAGTTCGGGAGAGAGAAGGGGAGGAGATATTTTATGAGAGGAGTGGGGGTGTCGGTGGCTAGTGGGGAAGTGGGGAGGTTATGGCGTGGGTGGGCGGCTGGCGGCCCGGTGGTTTGCGGCCTGGTGGTCAAGCTCATAGGCGGGGGTTTCTCCCCTTTTTTTAGTTTTAGTTTTAGTTTTTTTTTCTTTTTGTATTTTCTTTTCTGTTTAATTTCATCTTAAACCATTTAGCCATTTTATAAAAATGTGTTTGTTGCACCATAATCACCCTTGTAATATTCGGCAACCACCGAACATTTTTGTTTCAATTTTTAAAAACCTTTTTTTTGACATTAATTTGAATTTGAATTTTGAACGGTTTCGAATTATTCCGAGGATAGCAATAGTAACTGAGGTGTCATGGCACGATTAGCGTGGGATTACTGTAGCGTGATTATCTGGGCGTCACACTCGTCCTCCTCTTCGTATGCTGCGTGCATAGACGCGGCTCCACCAGGTGCTCGTGTGCTTGGTAGCGCGGCGGCATGGCGAGGAGGGACTGCAGATGACGTGAGCGGGCGAGCCTTCGGCATCATGGAACAGGGATGGCGGCGACACGGCGGTGATGGGCGATAAATTGTTGGCCGGAGCAGGCGGGCGCCGACATGCGCAACGGCTGTGGCGGCATATTGATGAGTGCGCGTATGGGAGCTTTCTTTAGTTTTATATAAGGTTGGACAAACTTAAAAGAAAGTGTCGGCGTTCTGGGAACGGGGGTACCCAGACTTGTCTGCCTGCGGCCTGCGGCGTGGCTCAAGGGGTGGCCCAGCACGGCCCATCTTCATCAGCACAAGCTCCAGACCCTCGCGAGGGGCCAAGATTGCTGGGCGGATTACGTGAAGCTTCCTCGTGCACGGCCTCGCAGCTGGCTCGCGAGGAGGCGGAGAGATCAAAGCGGGTACCTCACGAGGTGCCCATGACGCAAGCCATGACGACCAAGGGCGCCAGGCAAAGCGCCAGCCCGCCGCAGTTGTCCTCATTTCCTATTTGGTGCAAAGGGGCATGCAGCGAGAGCATCAAGCAAAGGCATCCGCTTCGTGCAACAAGACCAAGACCGTCATAACGGCAGGAAGGAATTCATCGTGGAGCCCAAGTCGGCGCCACCACCAGAGCCTTTGACAAAGCGAGGACCAACTTTAGTCGGGATAAGTGTACTAGATGTTCCCCTTCAAAATGGCCAATTGTTGGCGCCCTTCCCATTAATATTTGGAAAGAGGCCTGTGGCCTCTGCCTATAAATAGGACTAGCCACCCACAGGGTAGGGGGATCCGGATCTTGAATCATAGAGGGATCATCCAAGGAGAGAGAGAGAGAGACCGAACTCCCCTAGCAGTTCGTCAAGACTAGCCAAGAATGCACTCGCGAGGCTGTTCTTCCTTGTATTGTTCATCATCAGCCCAAGAGGCAATCCACCACACCACACACTAGAGTAGGGTGTTACACCACAATGGTGGCCCGAACCAGTACAAACCTTGTGTCTCTTGTGTTGTTCTTTTGGTAGTTTAGATCCTAGCGAGGCGACGAGGTGCAGGTAGGTAGAGGGCGAGATCTCCGCGTGCACCCCAGAGTTCGAACCTAGAGGGTCTGTCGGAACCCGAAATCTGACATTTGGCGCGCCAGGTAGGGGTGTGCCGGAGCTTTCCCTTCCGTCGACACCGCGACTGGCCCTACGATGAGCTGCGCGCCGCCCACTCCGGTCGCCAGCGCCAAATGAGGGCCGAGGCTCGAGCCTTGGCCCCAAACCTTTGCAACAAAAGTGCGGTGGCGAACAAGTTCGTCGGGAGACGCCGCCGCGTTACAACAGCACAACTGATCCGCTGGCCTTCCTGCTGGCGTACGAGGAGGCCATCCTTTAAGCAGGAGGCGACGACAGGATCATGGCTAACTGGCTTCCCATGGCCCTCACCGACGCCCCGCGCATGTGGCTGCTCCACCTGCCAGCGGCTTCCGTGGCCTCTTGGTAAGAGCTGCGCAACCTCTTCCTGGCCCAGCATGCTGCGCCGGCGCCCACGGTCGTCGCGGCTCTCCTGGGCGGCTCGCAGGAGCCACCTTCAGACCGCCACATCAAGCCGTTCGCACGCCAGATCGGTGCTGCCTCTGCGCAGCATGGAGCTCCTCAGTGTCGGTCGGCGCCCAGGGCCGATCTGGCCTTCAGCTCGGAGGATCACCCCTCCAACCCGGCCTGCTCAGGCGCGCTCCCAATGCTGTGCACCCCCACCATCTGCCAGGTGGCCGTCACCGGGACTCTCATCGACGGCGGCGCAGGCCTCAGTGTGCTCTCGGTTGAAACATTCAACCTCCTCCACATACCGCAGGAGCGGCTTTAGCCCAGCAAGCCCTTCTTGGGCGTCAGGGGCGGTTCATCCAGCTCCCTGGGGCAGATCCGTCTCCCGGTAACCTTCGGCACCTACGACAACTTCCGCACTGAGCTGATCGACTTCGACATCGCCCCCATCAGCCTCCCCTACAACGCCATCATCGGCTACCCGGCACTAGCCCGGTTCATGGCCGCGACTCACCCAGCATACAACCTCATGAAGATGCCCGGGAGCAACGGCGTCCTCACCGTGTCCGGAGACACCGGGGATGCGTTGCAGGTGCTCAAGCACGTCTTCAAGGCTGCGGCGGCGGCACAGCCCGCCGACTCAGACGCCCCTGAGCCCAAGGGTGCTGCGCCGACCAAGAAGAAGCAGTTGTTAACCCAAGACAAGGCAGAGACCAAGCAGATACTGGTCGACGAGGACGGATCCACTAACGCCACCTTCACCATAGGCGCCAACCTCGAGCCCGAGCAGGAGGAGGCCCTATTCAGGTTCCTATGAGCGAATAAGAAGGTGTTCGCATGGGAACCAGTTCAGTTGGCAGGGATCCCGAGAGGCGTAATCGAGCACCACCTCAACGTGTGCCCCAATGTACGCCCCGTGAAGCAGAAGGCAAGGCGGCAGTCCACCGAAAAGCAGGCTTTCATTGTCCAAGAGACCCGCAAGTTATAAGCTGCAGGGGTCATTCGCGAGGTCCGATACCCGGATTGGTTGGCCAACCCGGTCGTCGTGCCAAAGAAAGGGGGGAAGGAGCGCATGTGTGTCGACTTCACCAACCTCAACAAAGCCTGCCCGCAAGATCCATTCCCACTCCCTCACATCAATCAGATCGTCGATTCCACCGCCGAGTGCGACCTGTTATGTTTCTGGGATGCCTTCTCTGGGTATCGCCAGATCAAGATGGCGGTGGAAGACGTGGAAAAAACGGCTTGCCTGACCCCGTGTGGGGTGTACTGCTACACATGCATGTCGTTCGGGCTGTGCAACGCAGGGGCAACCTTTCAGCGGCTGATGCACATCACGTTGGGCCCGTAGCTCGGAAAGAATGTTGAGGCTTACATCGATGACATTGTGGTGAAGTCTCGGGAGGCCAGAATCCTGATACAAGACCTGGAGGAGACCTTCGCGAGCCTCAACGCAGTGAACCTGCGGCTCAACCCGGAGAAGTGTGTGTTTGGGGTTCCCTCGGGCAAGCTCTTGGGCTTCCTCGTGTCCCACCGAGGCATCGAGGCTAACCCAGGGAAGGTCAAGGCAGTCGAGGACATGAGCCCGCCAAAGACACTCAGAGAAATGCAGAAGCTCACGGGACGCGTGACCGCACTAGGACGCTTCATCTCCAAGTTGGGGGAGCGAGCGCTGCCTTTCTTCCAGCTGATGAAGAAAAAGGGGCCCTTTGAATGGACTGAAGAGGCCGACAAGGCGTTCCAAGACCTCAAGAGGTACCTAACCAGCCCTCCGGTAATGGTAGCCCTGCGCCCTCAAGAACCCATGGTGCTCTACCTTGCAGGCACTCCCTACTCCGCCAACAAGAGCCCTGGTGGCGTTTAGGGAGGAGCGTCAGACCAAAGCCGCGGCAGATGCCCAGGTCAAGGCGAAGCAGGATCAAGGGAGACTCACAAAGACCGCTGCCACAGCCGAGAAGGATCAGCCGCCACAGGGAAATGCACTCGGGACAGAAGAGACACCTCCTCGGCGACTCAGCCGGAGGCCCCATCGTTTGCTGGAGGCGCCACGGCGTCCCGAGGGCGCCATCGACACCAAGACTCCCAACCTCATCGAACACCCTGTACTTCGTCAAGACAAGTGTTGCGGGACGCGAGGGCGCTGCTACTCCCATGCCTCGTAAACTCCTCGCTGTTGGTGGCCTCGTGCAAGCTGCGACATTATTTTCGTGGCCACCCCATCAAGGTTGTCTCAACAGCACTTTGGAAAGGGTGCTCAGGAGCCCCAACTGAGCTGGAAGAGTCGCTGAGTGGAACATCGAACTGCAAGCATTTCAGCTCGAATTCAGCACAACCAGAGTCATCAAGGGGGCCACATTGGCAGATGTCGTGGCAGAATGGACGGAGGCGCCGGGCCTCAAGGATGATGAGGACCGATCACTCTTCCCGGGAAGCGAAGCGCCGGACGGTTGGGTCATGTACTTCGACGGGGCGTTCTCCAGGCATGGTGCGGGGGATGGAGCAGTGCTTATATCTCCTACTCAAGACAAGCTCTACTACGCCATGCAGCTCTGTTTCTAGCACGGAGAAAAGGTCTCCAACAACATAGCAGAATATGAAGGCCTGATAGCAGGCCTGAAGGCCGCAGCTGCCCTAGGAGTGAAGCGCCTTACCATCAAGGGTGATTCACAACTCCTCGTCAACTTCTCCAACAAGGTATACGAGCCGAGGGATGAGCACATGGAAGCCTACCTCGCAAAGGTCCGTAGGATGGAGAAGCAGCCTGGGGCCGAGTTGCAGCATGTGCCCCGTGGCACCAATCAAGAGGCCGACGACATCGCCAAACGGGCATCCAGGCGGCTACCTCAGGAGCCTGGCATCTTCGAAGAGCGGCTCTTCAAGCCCTTGGCCATGCCATCGCTGTCAAGCACGGTGAAGCCTCGGGAGGAGCTCCCCCAGCAACCAGCCTCAGGAGCCCCGGTCTGTGGCCCGGCCTCAGGAGCGCGCATGCTGTTGACGCTGGAGCCTCAGGAGGGGTGCTAGATCACAGTGCTCCGGAGCTACCTGACGCAAGGGACCTTGCCGGAGAAGGAGGAGGAAACGGAGCGTGTGGCGCGTCAAGCCACAGCATACTGCATTAGGGAAGGAGAGATCTACCGGAAGCGACCAAATGATGTGTCCCTATGCTGCATCTCCAGGGAGCAAGGGAAGGAACTGCTTGCAGATATACACGGTGGAGACTGTGGGCATCATTCATCATCGCGGACCCTCATTGGCAAGGCGTTCTGCAGCGGGTTTTATTGGCCCACTGCGCTCAATGACACCGTCGAACTGGTGAAGGCTTGTGAGGCCTGCCAATTCCATGCCAAGTAGATCCATCAGCCGGCGGGAGGTCTGCAAACTATACCCCTCTTGTGGCCATTCGCAGTCTGGGGGTTGGATATCCTGGGCCCGTTTCCTCGGGCGCCAGGGGGCTATCGCTACCTCTACGTCGCCGTGGACAAGTTCACCAAGTGGGCTGAAGTGGAAGCCGTCCGCACCATCCTCGCAGGTTCTATGGTCAAGTTCATCAAGGGCATCGTGAGCCGGTTCGGGGTGCCGAACCGCATCATCACCGACAATGGTTCGCAATTCACCAGTAACCTCTTCAAAACATGTTGCGCTAACCTTGGGACGCAGATATGCTACGCCTGGGTAGCACACCCGCGGAGCAACGGTCAGGCCGAGCGGGCCAATGCAGAGGTCCTGAGGGGCCTCAAAACCAGGACATACAAGAAGAAGTTGGAGGCCTGAGGCAGAGTCTGGTACGATGAGCTCCAGTCCGTATTGTGGTCCATCTGCACAACCACGACCAAGCCGACTGGGGAGACCCCGTTCTTCCTGGTTTATGGAGCTGAAGCAGTCCTCCCTCACGAGGTCAGACGTCCTTTCGCACGGGTCCTGGCGTTCGACGCGGCGCAGCAGGACGCCATGCGGGGGACGGACCTCGTGCTGGGGGAGGAGCATCTTCGGGAAGCGCCGCTCGAGCTGCAAGATACCAACAAGCGCCAAGGGCGATACCATCACTGCAACATCCGCCCCAGGACTCTTGAGGTAGGGGACCTCGTACTCAGGCGGGTTCTCTCCAGGGAAGGACTGCATAAGCTATCTCCCATGTGGGAGGGCCCATTCAAGGTTGTTCATGTTTCCAGGCCCGGCTCCGCGTGCTTGGAGACTCAGGAGGGGGTGCCCGTCCAGAACGCGTGGAACATCCAGGACCTCCAGAAGTTTTACCCCTAAAAAGGCCCAAAGCCTGTGAAGAAGGCGAATGCCTGTGAAGCGCTGCGTTTTGGAAAAGGCCCAGAGCCTGTGAAGAGGGCGAATGCCTGTGAAGCGCTGCATTTTGGAAAAGGCCAAGAGCCTGTGAAGAAGGCGAATGCCTGTGAAGCTGTTGCGTTTTGGAAAAGGCCCAGAGCCTGTGAAGAAGGCGAATGCCTGTGAAGCTATTGCATTTTGGAAAAGGCCCGGTGCCTGTGAAGAAGGCAAACTCCTGTGAAGTTTATCTCTCTGGAAAAGGCCCGGTGCTGTGAAGAAGGCAAACGCCTGTGAAGTTCATCTTTGTGAGAAAGGCCCAGAGCCTGTGAAGAAGGCCAATGCCTGTGAAGCTCGCCGCCCGTGACACTCTCATGTAATAATGAGTTGGGGCTGTACACTCCCCGGAGTCTCAGGAGCGCCGGCCTCAGGCCCTGGGGCTCTCTCCCACGCCTAGTGGTAGCACTTAGCTCTGCGCTGGTGAGAAGACGTCGAAGACTAGATTAGGTGCCAGACGCGGCTTTTCTCGTTTGCTTTCTGCAGTTGGCTTGTTCATTCCCATTTGATGTTTTATTGAAGTTGTTGTCTTTTGGCTTGTGACTCCTTGCCTTTTCGCTCTCCCCGCCGATTTCTCTCGCGCAAGTCTCATGAGGGAGCAGCGCTGAGCACCCTCATGAGTGTTTTCTGCCCTTACCGCTTGAGGCTTCCCTACCCGGTCCAAAGACAGAGCACCTCCAGTCCGTGCCCCACGGGCACCGCGACACGAACACAGGACCTGGGTTGGTCACCTCCATAGCTGAGGCCGGGAGCTACCTCTCCAGACTAACCCCCCGAGCAAAGTAATTTCTACTCGCAAGCGTGTGGCACAAAGGCATAATACTGAAATAGCGGAAACAGTATGATAATTAACAGCAATAGTCCAAGCACGCCCCTGCGGGGCCCTACACTACTGTCTCCTTACGCAGGAAAAGGAAAAAGAACAAAACAGCGCGACTACCGACACCAACTCATGGGAGACTCGAACTGCCTCCGAAGCTCAGGCGGACTCCCTCTCACGCTTCACCGAGGCTCGACGGCGGGCAGACCCGCTACCTTCCTCCAGGCGAGCGCGGCGGCACGGAGGCTGGTCGCGGCCACCGCTGGAGGAGCCGCTGCCCGAAGAAGAGTCGTCAAAGCTCGATGAACCCCGAGCGCCGCCAACCATGTGCGCGCTGTCGTCTTCATCGTCGCTGGGGCTGGGCCCACGGCCGCGGTCGTCGTTCTCAGGGCAGCACCCAGCGCGGCAACCGTCTTCCCCGAACACCCTCACGTAGAGGGTGGCATCGCCGTCGAACTTGAAGTGCAGGGTGCACCGCCGGCTCAGACCACGCGCGCGGGCAAACGTTTGCCAGCCGTGGGTCAGGGCCACGCTCCCGGCTGCAGAGACCTCCAGCGAAGCCCAGGAGGCCCGGCTGCAGCTACCATCCGCCTGATGCCAGAGGCCGCCTGGGGTACCGGCTGGAAGCTCACCTAGGAGGAAGCGAGGAAGCTGGAGCCGGGTGCTGGTCGGCTCCGCCGACCACACACAACAAACTCCGCAAGACTCCGCCGAGTGGAAGTGCGGTCTAGGGGTCGAGCGTCAGAAGGCGCCACAAAGAACGGCCTACCGCCGTCACCAAGACAGAAATCACCTCCACGGCCGCGAGGAGCCACTATGGAAGCCACAGGGTGCTTGCGAGGACGGCCTCGACCGCACTTGGGCGGGGGAGAGTCAGGCTCCACCTGGCGGGCCTTTCCTTTCTCCGCGGCTGAGAACCTCTTTGGAGGAGCCATGAAGAAGAAGGAGAAGCAAGAGGGTATGGACTGGAAGGGCAGGCGCCGTCCCGTACTTATAGCCGAGGAAGGCCAACCGCCGGCCTCCACAATTGCAGGTAATCATGACCCGCTTTGCATGCAGGGACTTGTCAGTTCGTGCAGTTGCCGAGGCATCGTGGGGAAGCAGGGGCGCCCACGTCTAATCGACCGCCACGCGGCGCCCGAGGCCACAGGCTGTTAGGGCCCGTGGCGCTTCGCACTTGCCCCTTCGCTTCTCTGCTCGGCCAAGTCCAGGCGAGCCTTGGGCCCGGGTTCATCGTCAGCCGCTTCCGGGAACGGGGTACCTGCACTTGCTCGCCTGCGGCTGCGGCGTGGCTCAAGGGTGGCCCAAAGACGACCCATCTTCATCAAGACAAGCTCAAGACCTCGCGAGGGGCCAAGCCTTATGAGGCGGACGACGTGAAGCTTCCTCGAGCACGGCCTCGTCGAGTTAGCTCGCGAGGCGGAGAGATCAAGGCGGGGTACCTCACGAGGTGCCCATGACGCAAGCCATGACGACCAAGGGCGCCAGCGGGCGCCAAATTTCACGCAGTTGTCCTCATTTCCTCTTTGGTGCAAAGGGGCAAGCGCAGCGAGAGCATTAAGCAAAGGCATCCGCTTTTCAAAAGCGACAAGACCAAGGCTGTCGCAACGGCAGGAAGGAAGTCAACGTGGAGCCCAAGCCAAGGCGTCACCACCAGAGCCTTTGACAAAGTAGGACCAACTTTAGTCAGATAAGTGTACTAGACCCTTCAAAATGGCCAATTATTGGCGCCCCTTCCGCTCAATATTTGGGAAGAGGCCCAGGGCCTCTGCCTATAAATAGGACTAGCCACCCACAGGGTAGGGGGATCCGGATCTTGAATCATAGAGGGATCATCCAAAGAGAGAGAGAGAGAGAGAGAGAGACCGAACTCCCCCTAGCAGTTCGTCGCACCAGCCAAGAACAGACCCTCGCGAGGCTGTTCTTCCTTGTATTGGTCATCATAAGCCCAAGAGGCAATCCACCACACCACACACTAGAGTAGGGTGTTACACCACAATGGTGGCCCGAACCAGTATAAACCTTGCGTCTCTTGTGTTGTTCTTTTGGTAGTTTAGATCCTAGCGATGCGATGAGGTGCAGGTAGGTAGAAGGCGAGATCTCCACGCGCACCCCAGAGTTCGAACCTAGAGGGTCTGCCGGAACCCGAAATCCGACAGAAAGGGTCTACCTATGTCACATCTAGATGTGAGATATTATCTCACATCTAACTCCCTCACCCTTAAAATCCGTGGGAGACTTTAAAAAAATCATGGGTGAGTTTGTGGAAGACTTTAAAAAAAATCAAGGGTGAGTGAGTTAGATGTGAGATAATATTTCACATCTAGATGTGAAATAGCAAACTCGTAAAAGAAAACCGTACTAGTACACGTAAACATTAGACTTAGGCAGCGCTTTTATTAATTTTTTAAGTTAGTACCAGAACCACGATACGGAATCTTGTGCAAGCGCTGTGAACCATGACGCTGATCGATCGAATGGTGCGTCACCATGTCGCTCGAAGGACATCCACCGAACCTTTTGTGTATGTGAAAACAATCCTCGAATATTACTCAAGTTTTTTCCGGGAAAGTTCTTGACGCTGCAATATTTCCATATATTTGAATTTATCTCCAATTTGTGTTTATTTGGATTTGGACGTTTTAGGTGCGCCCTACTTTTTTAATACTTATTTTGTGTGTGTGACTGAGAGAGAACATTTGTATGTGTCCATATGTGTGTTGTGGCGGAAGGGCAATGTGGAGACGGTGTGCGTGTGATACAGACATAGAGAGGTGTGAATGTGCAAATGATCATGCATGACTGAGACATAGACAGCTGCCGATAGGTTGTGTATACATGAGAGAACGGTCTTCTAGTTTACTTGTGTGTCTGTGTGTGTGTGTGAGAGAGAGAGAGAGACAGAGAGAGAGAGGAGCATCCATAACACAACAACCATCTCTCTCGATTCGTCCGTCCCTCGCACGATCGCATGCAACACATGCATCAACGCACACATTTTGACACCCTCACTCGGGCCCTGCCCACCTCACGGCCCGCACAATCTCTTCGTGAATACCCATTTCTCTCCTTAGGTTTGTTTTCGCTCAATATCCGACACTTCCCCCAAGACACACACACACACGCAGCACAACACACGCACACTCCCCGAGCACACAATTCATCCCCATCCAAGGTTATACGGCGACCACTCGCTTGTGCTTCCTTGCACCCCAACATGCACAACACCTCAATCTTCAAGAGGGCATCGAGCAGATCAAGACGGCGACCACACCGCGCTTAGAGAATGCGGGGTCATTTGGAAGGTGGTGATGTGACGACGGTGACCGACTCCTCCCCACCCTCTCTCTCTTGCACAAAATTACCAATCCTCTCTCCCCCGCACAAAATTGTCAGTCCCTCAACCCATCAGATCCTTCCCTCTCGTCCATGTTTTTCCAGCTCTCTCATCAAACATGTTTGTCTCTTCTCCTTCCACGATATGAGAATCCGGATGCACACGCATCTCTCAGATATTACATGTCTCCATCTTTCTCACGCACCTAACTTCTTCCTCTCTCTCTCTCTCTCTCTCTCTCTCTCTCTCTCTCTCTCTGTCTCAAGTTAGGTTTGTCTCCTACTCTATCGTCCACATACATACAATCTTTCCCGCCCTATCTCGCTCCATCTTCAAAAAGCTCTCTCGCACGTTTAATTCACACACTGGGATATGTCAAAATGTTGCTTCTATAATGGCTGATGTAGAGTTTTGGTTGTTTTTGTTTCATCCTACAAAGTAATAACTATGAAATTCATTTAGATTCTCATTTGATTGGGATTATGTGAGTTTGAGCATGTTGTGAAGTACTATAGACCTTGTATACATCTTGGGATTCGACAATGATTGTAACTATTGAATTGTATAGACCATTACATTCGAAGTCAATAGCCTAATATATTTATTTCACAATTTCAACAAATGATTAGTTCACTACAAACTAAGAAAAAAAATGTGTACTCCCTCCGTTTTTATTTAAGTCTGCGTATTAGCATTGGTCAAAGCCAAGTTTTGTAAACTCTCAGAAAGCTTATAACAAAAAGGGAAAACTTTGTTTTTGCCACTCTAGTTTTGGCCCACTTTGCTTATGCCACTCTAGAATTTGACATTTCACTTTTGCCACTCTTAGCTTTTGACAATATATAACTTTTGCCCTTCCGTGGCAAAAACAAAATTTTCCAAGTGGCAATTGTGATACATGTCAAATGCTAAGAGTAGCAAAAGTGAAATGAAAAATTATCGTTTTTGCCACGGAATGGCATTTGTGATGTATTATCAAAAGCTAACAAAGGGTAAAAGTGAGATGTCACATTCTAGAGTGGCATAAGCAAAGTTGGCAAAAACTAGAGTGGCAAAAACAAAGTTCTCCCTATCAAAAAATATTAACATATACAATAACAAATAAATACCATTAGATTCACTATTGAATGTACTTCCACATCATACATATTTGTTATGGTAAATGTTTATATTTTTATATAAACTTGGTTAAACTTTAGGAAGTTTGACTTCCGTCAAACCTAATATGCAGAGTTTACTACTACTACTCGCTAGTTGCTTAGCCGAATCACTCAACACGCCACACGGGGAGTCCAGTGTCACAAAATTTTGAGGTCGGCGGGAAAATCTCCCGCGACCCTGATTCAAGCAGTGGGAAGTTACCATCATAGCCTTCGGAACAGGCCTACGGACGACGCTTGGTAGGGGGCTGTTTTCGTAACTTTAGGTTCACCTTACCCGGCCAACCCCACCCCGGCACCCAGAGTAGTACATCTGAATACTCCCCATTTTCTATTCCCACCACAAAATAGACTTCTCCACGGCACCGCAGCCTTCGTGCTCCTCCCCTTTACATCGGCGCACTCGTCCACAGCAGCGCATCTGCCTCATCGACGACCTCAGACGCCGTGACCGGAGCCGGTCCACCGTCGTCGTCGTAGATGGAGCCTCTTCCTCGGCATCGTCTTCCATGGTCTCGGATCTGCTTCCTGGAAGCCGACACCAAGCGCAGAAGTACCACCGTCGTGGACAATGAACTGACTCCCGTTGCCGACCATGACTCACAGAGGCCGCCACAACCATCGTTCTCCTCCTCGATTGGTAATGTGTGTATTGAATCACTTAGCAGTACATGTGCAGTTACAGTTTTGTTCATAACTACCCTTCAATTTTCCTGGGTGCTATTGTTCCCATAAAAGTAATTTGTTATAGCCTCCATTATCCAACAGAATATCACCGGTAATTGTGCGTCAGCTCCCATGTCGCGCTACCGTGCTTGGGTAGGTTTTTCATCTGCAACCTGTAGTGTGGCAAATGATGGAAAGGTTTTTAGAAGTAGCAAGATGCCCATGCGTTGGACGCATCAAGATGCATTTCTATGAGTAGTTTATCTTGTGGGAGAAAAGGACTAACGAGGGAAGGCCTTATTTGCAAATCTGGAGAGGGGTATGGGTATCTTTCTGGAAAATTCCCATTTGTTTCCTTCCTATCTGTCAAATATAAATCGGACGGCCTATATTACAAGAAAAAAAAGTATAGAGAAAAAAAGTAGACAGTAAAGGAAGTAGAGATAAATATTAAATATTAAATATAAAATAAATATAACCGTAGAGAAGAGAGTAGAGATAGCGAGAGGCGTCGGGAAAGGATCGCTGCGACGCTGGAAAAAGCGGCCGAAAGGCGTCGCTAGTTTTGGCGCGGCGTCCGACGCGCTTTTATAAAATCCAACGCCATCCCACCGCTCTGCGTTTTGCCACCGCTCAGGCTCGCCACCGCTCTCTGCCCGCTCTTTTCACCTCGCCGCGCCATGCTCACCATGCCGCCAGCGTCACGAAACTTGGGGATACCACGCGGCGTCATGCAGCGCCCCTCCGGCTTATCCGCCGAGACCCGTTCGCAGGATGAGCCTCGGCCTCGGCAATTTCGACATCACCAACGAGGCCGCCACAGACGACGTGGCGGCGTGGCGCCTCCGGTGGCCTCATAGAACATTGAACTTCCCCAACGTGCCGACGCGGGAGCGGGCACAGGAGCTCGCGCCTCTGCCGCGGCTTAGCACCAACGAGGATCGTCGCGACAACCGGAGGCGGGAGCACCATCTCGGCATCGCCGAGATGGACGAGGAAGCCATGGCACTGTGGCGCCAACACTTCCCGCAGGACATCATCAACGAGGGCGAGTTCTACGCACAAAGGAGGGCGGAGAGGGATAAGAGGAGGGTGGAGCGAGCCGCCTATCGCAAGGACAAGCGTAGGCGAAAAGCGGACGCTCAATTCAACATGAGGCTAGGAGCAGCGCCTCGAAATCGATTTACCGATCGGTATCTTCATGCCTACAATGACGTCGGAGGAGGACATCACCGAGGAGGAGTCGGACGACGAGGAGTAGTTGAGTTATCTTTTTATCTATCCATGCTGAGAACTATCCTCTACTCTCCAAAGGTATCTACTTCTCGATCTCAAGACTTTAAACGCTTTTTTAAAGCGCCCGCTGCTATGTATTTTGTTGGAGATGCTCTAACATGGCAGACGAGTGTTTTATTGTTGCCCACAAGATGCGCGAGTATTACTAGTAATATTTTTCTTGCCATGTTGAGATTTTAAAACCATGAGTATGAACATGCAGAGGAGCAATGAAGACCAAACATGGGATATTCGGGACATCTTCAAGGAGCGTGGCAAGTTAAAGAGGAGCTGCACGAACTCAGAAACGAGCTTTGGTAAGTAACACCCTTTCAATTACTTTCGTTTAGCCTCGTGTTCTTCGATGTGTATATGTTGTAGTTTCTGTTTATCTTAAGCATGGTGTTCTTCGATGTGTAATAAGAAGAGTCTTAATAGTCCTAAAGCTTTCGTTTTTAACTTGATGTAGGAAGTGGGTGTTCTCACCTTGTAGTCTGCTTTTATATTTCTTTTCCTTTTGAATTCACTTCTCCGAAGTTACATCTATCCTGGCTTCTACTAAATGGATCTAGGTTTCTCTAAGTATTGATCTAAAAAGAAGTAACTTCATGTCGATGCGCCTCATGCGAGGAGGGAAGTATGGTCAACCTCGAGGTCATGTTTCCAAAATGAGGCTGGATTACACACAAGGTGCCGCTTCCTAATGATGCCGGATTAGACACAAGGTGCAAATTCGAGATGATGCTGGATTACACACAAGTCGTGGAGTCGTCACCACTGTTCGTGTCCTTGTGGCATTAGTAAAGGCTGAAAGAAAGCGTGCAACAACCCTTGAGAATGTAGCTGAGTTCTGAAGAAGTTTAAAAGAGCAATCAGATACTCTCTTCACCCAAGCCAAAGAAGAGATGGAAGAAGCCGTAAATAAGCTAGCAGAGGCAAGAGCAGGCTAGGCGTCTCCTGCTATCTAAAACCGTTGTCAATACAAAATTTCCTTCATAATAGCTAGGTTCAAATGTTTATCTAGTCAAGATGCCTGTTGTGATGTCTGTGCATCTACCGATGTGGCACAAAATGTTTTTTGGGTCATGTAATAACAGCAATTACTTTCCAAACAATAATGTATTTAAGCATTGGACATGGTATAGTTCACGCACAAGCCCGACATTCCAAGTTCAACTTCCACATCAAACTCATGTTCACAGATATCCGCACATTCATACATAATGTCCACAACCATGATTCACTTCAAAGCAAAAAAATGTGAGGAGAGTTATAAATAAAGAAAAACCTCTACTAGTTCCTCGCTACTGCAAAGGCGAGCACAACAAGTCAAGACCATGAGTACATTTTAGTCATGTTTTCTGTTCTAAAATGCATGCCGGCTCGCGGAAGGACGTGTTGCCAGCACACGCGCGGATTCAATGAAGGCAGGCGGGGCAGTCTTAAGCTGGTTGCACGTGGCGAGGAGGCGTGCTCAGCCGGGCCTGCAGCGAGTGCAGCCCTCTTGGTTTGCCACGGCTTAATGCCTCGCGCTTATGAGAGGTCGCGTCTGCGTGTCGAGCAATCACTCCCTCCAGTCCTTTTTGTATGGGTATAACAAAATCTCGCTTTTCCATTCACATTTTACAAGTAAAAATCGTGGACAAACTTTGACCCAAAGTACGATGGGGACTAGTAAACCAGAATGGAGGTAGTAGTTTTTTTTAATCAAAGAAGGGTTTCCCCTTCCGATTACTGAAAACCAGCATCTAAATCTAAACCATAGTATTTTCCCTAGAACTATGCTACGTCTTGATCTTGCGTTGGTTTCCCCGAAGAGAAGAGGATGATGCAGCACAGTAGCGTAAGTATTTCCCTTAGTTTTTGAGAACCAAGGTATCAATCCAGTAGGAAGCAACGCACAAGTCCCTCGTACCTGCACAAAACGACAGCTACCCACAACCAACGCGATTAGGGGTTGTCAATCCCTTCACGGTCACTTACGAAAGTGAGATCTGATAGAGATAATATTTTTGGTATTTTTGGTATAAAGATGCAAAGTGAAAAGTAAAAAGCAAAGTAAAAACAAAGCAATTATAAAAGTGATGGAGATTGATATAATTAAAATAGACCCGGGGCAATAGATTTCACAATTCGAATCTCTCAAGAGCATAATAATTCAACGGTGGATGAACAAATTACTGTTGAGCAATTGATGAATTGAGCATAGTTATGAGGTTATCTAGGTATGATCATGTATATAGGCATCACGTCCGAGACAAGTAGACCGAAACGATTACGCATCTACTACTATTACTCCACTCATCGACCGCTATCCAAAGATGCATCTAGAGTATTAAGTTAAAAATGAGTAACGCCTTAAGCAAGATGACATGATGTAGAGGAATAAATTCATGCAATATGATAAATACCCCATCTTGTTATCCTCGATGGCAACAATACAATACGTGCCTTGCAACCCTTTCTGTCATTGGGTAAGGACACCGCAGGATTGAACCCAAAGAAATGCACTTCTCCCATTGCAAGAACTACCAATCTAGTTAGCCAAACCAAACGGATAATTCGAAGATACTTGCAAAGATAACTCAATCATACATAAAAGAATTCAGAGAAGATTCAAATATTATTCATAGATAAGCTGGATCATAAACCCACAATTCATCGGTCTCAACAAACACACCGCAAAAACAAGATTACATCGAATAGATCTCCATGAGAGAGGGGAGAACATTGTATTGAGATCCAAAAAGAGAGAAGAAGCCATCTAGCTACTAGCTATGGACCCGAAGGTCTGAAGTAAACTACTCACACTTCATCGGAGGGGCTATGGTGTTGATGTAGAAGCCCTTTGTGGTAGATGCCCCCTCTGGCGGAGCTCTGGAACAGGCCCCAAGATGGGATCTCGTGGATACAGGAAGTTACAGCGGTGGAATTAGGTTTTTGGCTCCTATTCTGATTGTTTGGGGGTACGTAGGTATATATAGGAGGAAGGAGTACGTCGGTGGAGCTTCGAGGGGCCCACGAGGCAGGGGGGCGCGCCCCCCACCCTCGTGACCGCCTCTCTGATGCCTTGGCTTAGGGTCCATGTCTCTTGGATCACGTTTGGTGAGAAAATCACGTTTCCGAGGGTTTCATTCCGTCTGGACTCCGTTTGATATTCTGTTTCATCGAAATACTGAAAAAGGCAAAAAACAACAATTCTGGGTTGGGCCTCTGGTTACTAGGTTAGTCCCAAAAGTAATATAAAAGTGGAAAATAAAGCCCATTATAGTCCAAAACAATAGATAAAGTAGCATGGAGCAATAAAAAATTATAGATACGTTGGAGACGTATCAGGCATCCCCAAGCTTAATTCCTGCTCGTCCTCGAGTAGGTAAATGATAAAAAAGAGAATTTTTGTTGTGGAATGCTACCTAGCATAATTCATAATGTAATTTTCTTTATTGTGGCATGAATGTTCAGATCCAAATGATTCAAAATAAATGTTCATATTGACATAAGAAATAGTAATACTTCAAGCATACTAATCAAAGTAATCATGTCTTCTCAAAATAACATGGCAAAAGAAAGTTCATCCCTACAAAATCATATAGTTAGGCTATGCTTCATTTTCATCACACAAAGATGTTCCCAACGTCTATACCCCCGATGACAAGCTAGCAACTGTTTCATACTTAAATAATCTCAAACTTTTTCAACCTTCATGCAATACATGAGCGTGAGCCATGGATATAGCACTATGGGTGGAATAGAATATGATGATGGGGATTGTGTGGAGAAGACAAAAAGGAGAAAGTCTCACATTGACGAGGATAATCAACGGGCTATGGAGATGCCCATCAATTGATGTCAACATGAGGAGTAGGGATTGCCATGCAACGGATGCACTAGAGCTATAAATGAATGCTCAACAAAAGGAAACTAGTGGGTGTGCATCCAACTTGCTTGCTCATGAAGACCTAGGGCATTTTGAGGAAGCCCATCGTAGGAATATACAAGCCAAGTTCTATAATGAAAAATTCCCACTAGTATAAAAAAACAACTTATCAGACTCACTATATGAAAAACATGCTGCTACTTTGAAGCACAATATATGAGACTCACTACATGGAGAACAAGGTGCTACTTTGAAGCACAAGTGTGGAAAAAGAGATAGTAGCATTGCCCTTTTTTTTGGGCCTTTCTTTTTTTCTTTTTGGCCTTTATCTTTTTTTATTTGGGCAATGCTCTAATAATGATGATCATCACACTTCTATTGATTACAACACAAGGATTACAACTCGATACTAGAACAAGGTATGACTCTATATGAATGCCTCCGGCGGTGTACCGGGATGGTGCAGTGAATCAAGAGTGACATGTATGAAAAATAATGCATGGTGGCTTTGCCACAAATACGATGTCAACTACATGATCATGCAATGGCAATATGACAAAAGTAAAGTATGTCACGATGATGATGAACGGAACGGTGGAAAGTTGCATGGAAATATATCTCGGAATGGCTATGGAAATGCCATAATAGGTAGGTATGGTGGCCGTTTTGAGGAAGATATAAGGAGGTTCATGTGTGATAGAGCGTATCGTATCACGGGGTTTGGATGCACCGTGAAGTTTGCACCAACTCTCAAGGTGAGAAAGGGCAAGGTACGGCATCAAGAGGCTAGCAAAGGCGGAAAGGTAAAAGTGCGTACAATCCATGGACTCAACATTAGTCAAAAGAACTCATATAATTATTGCAAAAATTTAGAAGTCACCAAAAATCAAGTGTCGGCGTTCTGGGAATGGGGGTCCCCAGACTTGCCTGCCTGCGGCCTGCGGCGTGGCTCAAAGGAGGCCCAGGACAGCCCATCTTCATCAACACAAGCTCAAGACCCTCGCGAGGGGCCAAGCCTCACGGGGCGGACGACAAGGAGCTTCCTCGTGCACGGCCTCTTGTGCAGGCTCATGAGGAGGTGGAGAGTTAAAGGCAGGGTACCTCGCGAGGTGCCCATGGCGCAAGCCATGACGACCAAGCACGCCCGGTCGAGGCGTCACCGGCCAGCGTCCTCCTTTCCTCTTTGGTGCAAAGGGGAAAGCGCAGCAGAGCATCAAGCAAAGGCATCCGTTTCGGTGCAACAAGACCAAGACCAGCCCCAACGGCTGGAAGGGAGTCATCGTGGAGCCCAAGCAAAGGCGTCATCACCCGTAACCTTTGGCAAAGCGAGGACCAACTTTAGTCAGGATAAGTGTACCCGCTGTTCCCCTTTAAAATGGCCAATTGTTGGCGCCCTTCCCTCTCAATATTTGGGAAGAGGCCCAGGGCCTTCGCCTGTAAATAGGAGTAGCCACACTCAGAGTGGGGGGGGGGGGCGGAAGGATGATCGGATAGGAAGAGAGTGGGCATTTGGAATCCAGAGAGAGATAGAGACCCGATCCTCAAGCTAGAGCGACGGGACACCCCCTAGCAGTTCATCACACCCACCAAGAACAGACCCTCGCGAGGCTGTTCTTCCCTGTACTGTTCCTCATCAGCCCAAGAGGCAATCCACCACACCACAAACTAGAGTAGGGTATTACACCACAACGGTTGCCCGAACTAGTATAAATCTCGTGTCTCTTGTGCTGTTCTTTCTAGCAGTTTAGGTCCTTGCGATTCGGCGAGGTACGAGACGGTGGAGGGTTGGATCTCCGCGCACCCCGAGTTCGAACCTTAAGGGTCTGCTGAACCCGAAATCCGACATTTGGCGCGCCCGGTAGGTGCGCGGAATCTTTCTTTTCGTCGCCTCGTTCTCCCCGACCACCGCGACCATGTCTGACGCTCGTCGGGCCCGCGCCGAGCGCCGAGCCGCCCTCGCCTCCCATGTCGCCCATACGGCTCCCGTCGGCGGGCGCCCTCGTCGTTCCCCGCCACCTGCCGTCAACACCGCCTACCGGCCCGGCGGGGGACGGGCAGCAAGCCTCGTCCCTGCGCTCCTCGACGACCTCAGGGGAGGGGCCCCGCGGCTTCCTCGACACCCGCCCCATCGCGCCGGTTCCTCTGCTCGTCGCGGCCCTCCTGGGCGGCTCGCAGGCGCCGCCTTCCAGCCGCCATGTCAAGACATTCGTCCGCCGGGTTGGTGCCGCCTCCACGCGGCAGGGGGCTCCCTCAGGCCGGACGGAGTCGCTGGCCGGGCTGACCTTCGACTCTCAAGACCACCCCACCAACTCGGCCGGCTCGGGTGCGCTCCCCATGCTCTGCACACCCGCCATCTGCCAGGTGGCCGTCACCAGGACCCTCATCGACGACGGCGCCGGCCTCCACGTACTCTCAGTCGAGGCCTTCAACCTCCTCTGCATACCCAGGGAGCGGCTGCAGCCCAGCCGGCCTTTTTCGGTCGTAGGAGGGGGGTCATCCAGCTCCTTGGAAAAAATCCGGCTTCCGGTGACCTTCGGCACCTACGATAACTTCCGCACGGAACTGGTCGACTTCACATCGCCCCCATCGGCCTCCCCTACAATGCCATCCTTGGCTATCCAACACTGGCCAAATTCATGACCGCAACCCACCCGGGGTACAACCTCATGAAGATGCCTGGGAGCAGCGGAGTCCTCACTGTGCCCGGGGATCTTTGAAGGTGCGCCATGCGCCGAGTTCGCCCTCAAGGCGGCGGCCAGCCAGCCCGCCCGATCTGAAGCCCCAAGCCCAAGGGGGCTGCGCCGACCAAGAAGAAGCAGTTGTTCACTCAAGACAGGTGGAGACCAAGCAGATACCTGTCGATGAGGACGGGTCCACAAACGCCACCTTCACCATAGGCGCCAACCTTGAGCCAGAACAGGAGGAGGCCCTTGTCAAGTTCCTGCGTGCGAACAAGAAGGTGTTCAGGGAGCCCGATCACCGGGCGGGGATCCCACGGGCGTAATCGAGCACCACCTTAACGTGTGCCCCAACGCAAGGCCCGGTGAAACAGAAGCGAGAAGGCAGTCCACCGAAAAGCAGGCCTTCATCATCCAAGAGACCCGCAAGCTAGAAGCCGTGGGGTTATTCGCGAGGTCCGATACCCAAATTGGCTGGCCAACCCGTGGTGGTGCCAAAGAAGGGAGGAAAGGAGCGCATGTGTGTCGACTTCACCAACCTCAACAAAGCATGCCCGCAGGATCCGCTTCCGCTCCCTCAGATCGACCAGATCGTCGATTCCACCGCCGAGTGTGACCTGTTATGCTTCTTGGAAGCCTTTTCCGGGTATCACCAAAACAAGATGGCGGTGGAAGACGTGGAAAAGACGGCCTTCCTAACCCCGTGTGGAGTGTAATGCTATACATGCATGCCATTCGGGTTGCGCAACGCGGGGGCAACCTTCCAAATGACTCATGCACATCACCTTGGGCCCACAGCTCGGGAAGAATGTGGAGGCATCGCCGACGACATCGTGGTGAAGTCCCGCGAGGCCAAGACCTTGATACAAGACCTGGAAGAAACCTTCGCGAGCCTCAACGCAGTGAGCCTGCGACTCAACCCAGAGAAGTGTGTGTTTGGAGTTCCCTCAGGCAAGCTCCTGGGTTTCCTCATGTCCCACCGAGGCATTGAGGCTAACCCAGAAAAGGACAAGGCAGTGGAAGACATGAGCCCACCAAAGACCCTCAGGGAAATGTAGAAGCTCACGGGGAGCGTAATAGCGCTGGGCCATTTCATCTCCCGATTGGGGGAGCGGGCGCTGCCTTTCTTCCAGCTGATGAAGAAAAAGGGGCCCTTCGAGTGGACTGAAGAGGCCAACCAAGCGTTTCAAGACCTCAAGAGGTACCTGACCAGCCCTCCAGTGATGGTGGCCCAGCCCTCAGAGCCCTTGGTACTCTACCTCGCCGCCACTCCCTACTCCGCTAGCGCGTTAGGGAGGAGCGTCAGGCCAAGACCATGGCGGCCACCCGAGCTAAGGCAAGACCGAATCAGAAGGAACTAGCAGAAGCCAGCACCGCAATGGAAGAAGATCAGGTGTCACAGCAGAACGCACCAAGGGCGGGGGAGGCCTCCCATCCGAGCACCCAGCTTCCGGAGGCGCCGTCGCCTCGGGAGGCACCACAGCTTCCGGAAGACGCCACCAGCACCGACGCCCCTAACCTCGTCGAGCACCCGGTGTACTTCGTCAGCACCGTGTTACGGGATGCGAGGGCACGGTACCCCATGCCGCAGAAGCTCCTCCTCGCGCTGTTGGTGGCTTCGCGCAAGCTGCGGCACTACCAGGGTCATCCAATCAAGGTTGTCTCGGCATACCCCCTGGAGAGGGTGCTCAGGAGCCCCAACTCGGCTGGAAGGGTCGCCGAGTGGAACATTGAGCTGCAAGCATTCCAGCTCGAGTTCAGTACGACCAGAGTCATCAAGGGGGCCGCGCTGGCAGTTTTCGTGGCCGAATGGACAGAAGCACCGGGCCTCAGGGCCGGCGAGGATCGGTCCCTCTCCCCAAGGAGCGAAGCGCCAGAAGGTTGGGTCATGTACTTCGATGGAGCGTTATCAAGACAGGGCGTTGGGGCTGGGGCAGTGCTCATATCTCCCGCTCAGGACAAGCTCTACTATGTCGCGGCAGCTGCTTTCCAAAGATGGCGAGAAGGTCTCCAACAATATAGCAGAATACGAGGGGCTGATAGCGGGTTTGAAGGCTACCGCTGCCCTGGGGGTGAAGCGCCTTACCATCAAGGGCGATTCGCAGCTCCTTGTCAATTTCTCCAACAAGGTGTACGAGCCAAGGGATAAACACATGGAGGCCTACCTTGCGGAGGTCCGCAGGATGGAGAAACAGTTCTGGGGGTTGGAGCTGCAGCACGTGCCTCAAGGGCACCAATCAAGAGGCCGACGACATCGCCAAACGAGCCTCCGTGGAGGTTACCCCAGAGCCGGGCGTCTTTGAGGAACGGCTCTTCAAGCACTCAGCCCCGCCACTGTTATCAAGCACAGACAGCCTCGGGAGGAGCTCCTCACCACCAGCCTCGGGAGCCCCACTGTGGTCTGACCTCGAGAGCACGCCTACTCCCGACAATGGAACCTCAAGAGGAGTGCTGGATCACGGAGCTCAAGAGTTACTTAACGCTGGGACTTTGCCGGAGAAGGAGGAGGAGGCAGAGCGTGTGGCGCCAAGCCACGACATACAAAGCATCATGGATGGAGAGCTCTCACCGAAACGACCGAACGACGTATCCTCGCGCTACATCACCAGGAACAGGGAAGGAATTGCTGGCGTAAATACATGGCGGAGATTGTGGGCACCATTCATCGTCACGGACCCTTGTCGGCAAGTATGCCCGCAGCGGTTTCTATTGGCCCACCGCTCAATGACGCTATCGAACTCGTGAAGGCTTGTGAGGCTTGCCAATTCCATGCCAAGCAGATCCACCAGCCGGCAGGAGGCCTGCAAACCATCCCCCTCACTTGGCCATTCGCGGTCTGGGGGCTAGACATTCTGGGCCCCTTTCCTCGGGCGCCAGGGGGCTATCTCTACCTCTACGTTGCCATGGACAAATTCACCAAGTGGGCCGAGGTCGAGGCCGTCCGCGCCATCCCCGCTGGTTCTGTGGTCAAGTTCATCAAGGGCATCGTGAGCCGGTTCGGAGTGCCAAACCGCATCATCACCGACAACGGTTCGCAGTTCACCAGTAACCTTTTTAAAACATACTGCGCTAACCTTGGGACGCAGATATGCTATGCTTCGGTGGCGCACCCCCGCAGCAATGGACAGGCCGAGCGGGCCAATGCAGAGGTCCTGAGAGGCCTCAAGACCAGGACGTTCAAGAAGAAACTGGAAGCCTGCGGCAGAGGCTGGTACGACGAAGCCTGCCTGTGGTTGTGGTCCATCCGCACAACCGCAACCAAGCCAACCGGAGAGACCCCTTCTTCCTGGTCTACGGGCCGAAGCGGTCCTCCTCACGAGGTCAAGCGTCGATCCGCTGCTGGTCTGGCGTTCGATGAAAGCATTACAGGGGCGCCATGCGAGATGGCCCTTGTCTTTGGGGAGGCGCTGTCGAGAAGCTGCGGCCTGCGGCGGCGTGGTACCAGCAGCACTCCGCGATACCACCGCCGCAACATCCGCCTGTAACTCTCGAGGTAGGGGACCTCGTGCTCGGACGGGTCCTCTCCAGGGAGGGACTGCATAAGCTCTCTCCCATGTGGGAGGGCCCATTGAAGGTTGTTCATGTTTCCAGGCCAGGCTCCGTGCGCTTGGAGACTCAAGAGGGAGTACCTAAAAAGAACGCGTGGAACATCCAGCACCTCCGGAGGTTTTACCCCTAAAAGGCCCTGAGCCTGTGAAGAAGGCGAATGCCCGTGAAGTTCATCTTTTGGAAAAGGCCCCGAGCACATGAAGAAGGCGAATGCTGTGAAGTTCATCTTTTGGAAAAGGCCCGGAGCTTGTGAAGAAGGCAAATGCCTGTGAAGCTCACCTCCTGGGAAAAGGCCCAGAGCCTGTGAAGAAGGCGAACGCCTGTGAAGCTGTCGCGTTCTGGAAAGGCCCGGAGCCTGTGAAGAGGGCAAACGCCCGTGAAGCTTGCTTCCCAGAAGAAAGGCCCGGAGCCTGTGAAGAAGGCGAACGCCTGTGAAGCTCGCCTCCCATGACACTCTCACGTAATAATGAGTTGGGGCTGTACACGCCCCGGAGTCTCAGGAGTGCCGGCCTCAGGCCTTGGGGCTCCCTCCCACGCCCAGTGGCAGCACTTAGCTCCGCGCTGGTGAGAAGACGTCGAAGACTAGACTAGGTGCCGGACGCGGCTTTTTCATTTGCTTTCTGCAGTTGACTGGTTATTCTCATTTGGAGTGTTTATCGAAACTATCGCCCCTTTTTTGGTCCGTGGTTCTTCGATCTTTTTCGCCCTCCTGCCTCGATTTCTCTTGCGCGGGGACTCGTGAGGCGGAAGCCTCGGGAGCCCCCGCGAGCGTTCCTGCCCCTATCGCTCAAGTTTTCACGGCCCTGGTCCACAGCTGGAGCACCCCTCCTGACCATGCCTCACGGGCAGCACAACGCGAACACGGGGCCAGGGTCGGTCGCCCCCGCGGCCACGGCCGGGGTTCACTTGCGAATGGGCGCACGGCAGAAGGGAACAGTATCAGGATAACAAAAGCAGTACAATAATTAACGGTGTTGCCCTAAACGCGCCCCCACGGGGCCACACATTGTTCCCTTTTTACGCAGGAGAAAAGGAAAGAAAAGGATGTAAGGTGAAGCACGCCCGTGCGGCTCTCTTGGAAGGCCCGAGCCGCCTCCGAGCTCGGTCGGACTCCATCTCGCTTCACCGGGCGTGGCGGCGAGTGGACCCGCTGCCACCCCCAAGCGGTAGCGCGGCGTGGGGGCTGGCCGCCGCTGGAAGAATCGCCACCAAGAAGAGCTGGTGAAGCGTGAGGAGTCGCTGGCATCGCCAGCCGCCCAAGACCGCCCTCTCCGCCCTTGCCGGGGTGAGTCCTCGGCCGCGGTCGTCGTCTTCAGGGCAGCACCCCATGCGGCGGCCGTCTTCCCCGAACACCCTCACGTAGAGGGTGGCGTCTCCATCATACTTGAAGTGCAGGGAGCACCGACGGCGGAGACCACGCGCGCGAGCGAACGTCTGCCAGCCGCGGGCCAGGAACAGGTTCCCTGCAGCAGAGACCTCCAGAGAAGCCCATGAAGCCCGGCTGCAGCAGCCATCTGCCTGGAGCCAGAGGCCACTCAGGGCGCCATCCGGGAGCTCACCCAGAGGAAGCACGGAGCTGAAGCCGGACGCCGGACGGCTCCTCTGCCCTTACCATGTACTCCGGCAGCGCTTCAGCAGCATGGAGGCGCGGCCTCGGGGGACGCGCGGCCGGGGCACGCCCTCTGACCATGGCCAGCCGCTCGTCACCACGCTGAGAGCCTCCCCCACGACCGCGGGGGACCGCCGTGAAGGCCACAGGGTGCTTGCGAGGGCGACCTCGACCACGCTTAGGCAGAGGAGAGGAAGATTCGACCTGGCGGCCCTTCCCCTTCTCTGCGGCCGAGAACTTCCTTGGTGGAGCCATGGAGAAGAAGGAGAGACAAGAAAGGATAGACTGGAAGGCTGCATGCCGTTCCATACTTACTGCTGGCGAAGGCCAACCGTCGGCCTCCACGATCACCGGTAATCACGACCAACTCTGCATGCAGAGACTTGTTGAATCCGGGCGGTTACCGAGGCATCGTGGGGAAGCAGTGCCACCCACGTCAAATCAACCGCAACGCGGCGCCCAAGGCCGCGGGCTGTTTGGGCCCGCGACGCTTCGCACTTGCCCTTTCGCCTCTCTACACGGCCAAGTTCGGGCGCGCCGTGGGCCCAGGGGCTACTGTCGGCGTTCTGGGAACGGGGGTCCCCAGACTTGCCTGCCTGCGGCCTGCGGCGTGGCTCAAAGGAGGCCCAGGACAGCCCATCTTCATCAACACAAGCTCAAGACCCTCGCGAGGGGCCAAGCCTCGCGGGGCGGACGACAAGGAGCTTCCTCAAGCACGGCCTCGTCAGGCAGGCTCATGTGGAGGCGGAGAGTTCAAGGCAGGGTACCTCGCGAGGTGCCCATCACGCAAGCCATAACGACCAAGGGCGCCAGTCGGGCGCTAGCCCGCGCAGCGTCCTCCTTTCCTCTTTGGTGCAAAGGGAGCAAGCGCAGGCGAGAGCATCAAGCAAAGGCATCCATTTCGGTGCAACAAGACCAAGACCAGCCCCAACGGCCGGAAGGGAGTCATCATGGAGCCCAAGCAAAGGCCATCACCGTAACCTTTGGCAAAGCGAGGACCAACTTTAGTCAGGATAAGTGTACCCGCTGTTCCCCTTCAAAATGGCCAATTGTTGGCGCCCTTCCCGCTCAATATTTGGGAAGAGGCCCAGGGCCTTCGCCTATAAATAGGAGTAGCCACACTCAGAGTGGGGGGACGGAAGGACGATCGGATAGGAAGAGAGTGGGCATTTGGTATCCAGAGAGACAGATAGAGACCCGATCCTCAAGCTAGAGCGACGGGACACCCCCCAGCAGTTCATCACACCCACCAGGAACAGACCCTCGCGAGGCTGTTCTTCCCTGTACTGTTCCTCATCAGCCCAAGAGGCAATCCACACACCACACACTGGAGTAGGGTATTACACCACGATGGTGGCCTGAACCAGTATAAATCTTGCGTCTCTTGTGCTGTTCTTGTTAGTAGTTTAGGTCCCTGCGATTCGGCGAGGTACGATACGGTGGAGGGTTGGATCTCAGCGCGCACCCCAGAGTTCGAACCTTAAGGGTCTGCCGGAACCCGAAATCCGACATCAAGTACTACGCGCATGCTCCTAGGGGGATAGATTGGTAGGAAAAGACCATCGCTCGTCCCCGACCGCCACTCATAAGGATGCACAAGCCAGGTACACTTCATGTTTCAAATTTGTTAGACAACTTTAACCATACGTGCATGCTACGGGATTTGCTAACTTCAACACAAGCATTTCTCAAATTCACAACTACTCAACTAGCACGACTTTGATATTATCACCTCCATATCTCAAAACAATTATCAAGCATCAAACTTATCTTAGTATTCAACTCACTCAAAAGAAAGTTTCACATATCTTGAATACCAAGTATATGAACATTAAGCAAATTACCATGCTATTAACGAGTCTCAAAATAATCTAAGTGAAGCATGATATATCAAGTTTCTTTAAAACAAATCCACCACCGTGCTCTAAAAGATCTAAGTGAAGCACTAGAGCAAAAATTATCACGCTCAAAGATATAAGTGAAGCACTATGAGCAAACTATCAAGCTCAAAAGATATAAGTGAAGCACATAGAGTATTCTATCAAATTTCAATTCATGCATGGCTCTCTCAAAAGGTGTATACAGCAAAAATGATTGTGGTAAAATAACAAGCAAAGACACAAATAATACAAGACGCTCCAAGAAAAACACATATCATGTGGTGAATAAAAATATAGCTCCAAGTAAATTACCGATGGAAGTGGATTTAAAGAGGGATGCCTTCCGGGGCATCCGCAAGCTTTGAATTTTGGTGTCCTTGGATTATCTTGGGGTGCCATGGGCATCCCCAAGCTTAGGCTCTTGCCACTCCTTCTTCCATAATCCATCAAAAGAATTCACCCAAAACTTGAAAACTTCACAACACAAAACTCAATAGAAATCTCGTGAGCTCCGTTAGAGAAAGAAAAGAAAAGACTACTTTAAGGTACTGTAATGAACTCATTCTATATTTATATTGGTGTTAAACCTACTGTATTCCAACTTCTCTATGTATCATAAACTATTTTACTAGTCATAGATTCATCAAAATAAGCAAACAACACACGCAGAACAGAATCTGTCAAAAACAGAACAGTCTGTAGTAATCTGTAACTAACGGAAACTTCTGGAACTCAAAAACTTCTACCAAATTTATACGTCCTGGAAAATTTGTTTATTGATCAGCAGCAATTGGAATCAGTATTTTATCACGTTCTGGTGATTTTTAACAATTCGGGCACTGAGCGCAAAGTTTCTGGAAATTACAGCAAGATCAAATAACTATCACGCAAGAAGATCCAATAGGTTTAACTTGGCACAAACACTAATCAAAAGATAAAACCACATCTAAACAGAGTCTAGATGGATTCTTTATTCCTAAACAGGAGCAAAAACAAAAAAACTAAAAATAAATCGGGTTGCCTCCCAACAAGCGCTATCGTTTAACGCCCCTAGCTAGGCATAAAAGCAAGGATAGATCTAGGTATCGCCATCTTTGGTAGGCAATCCATAAGTGGCTCTCATGATAGATTCATATGAAAATTTTATTTTATTTCTAGGAAATTGTTCCATGCCTTTCTTTAATGGAAATTGGAATCTATATTCTCTTTCTTCATATCCATAATTGCACCAATTGTTCTAAGGAAAGGTCTACCAAGAATAATAGGACATGAAGGATTGCAATCTATATCAAGAACGATAAAATCTACGGGCACATAATTCCTATTTGAAACAATAAGAAAATAATTAATTCTTCCCATAGGCTTTTTAATAGTGGAATCCGCAAGATGCAAGTTTAGCGAGCAATCATCAAAGTCATGGAAATCTAGCAAATCACACAAAGTTTTGGGAATAGTGGAGACACTAGCACCCAAATCACACAAAGCATTAAAATCATGATCTTTGATTTTAATTTTTATAGTAGGTTCCCACTCATCATAGAGTTTCCTAGGGATAGAAATTTCAACTCAAGTTTTTCTTCCTAGGTAAAGGCCTTATTTTGACTATAAGCATGAGGAGAATTTAGAACGGTTTGCAACAAGGAAATACAATCAATTAAGGAGCAATTTTCAGAATTAAATTCCTTGAGATCCAATATAGTGGGTTTAGCAACATCTAGGTTTTTATTTCTTTCAACCCCACTTTTATCAATTTCATCATCAAGATCTAAAAACTCCGAATTCTTAGAACGCCTTTTAGGTAAAGGAAGATCATATTCAGTTTCATCAAGATTCATATTGCAAAACAAAGATTTAATAGGGGACACATCAATAACTTTTAGATCTTCATCTTGATTTTCATAGGAATTAGAAGAACACGCTTTAATAAAGGCATCTTTTGTAGCACGCATCCTAGCTGTTCTTTTTTTGCACTCATCAATTGAAATTCTCATAGCTTTGAGAGACTCATTGATATCATGCTTAGGAGGAATAGATCTAAGCTTTAAGTAATTTCTCCTCATGCAAAGCATTAAAATTCTTTTGTGAATTCATAAACTCTTTAACACTACTCTCAAATTCAGAGGGCATCTTATTAAAATTTCCATAAGAGTTGTTGTAGGAATTTCCATAATTATTAGAAGGATTACTAGGATAAGGCCTAGGATTAGAATTCCCTCTATACGCGTTGTTACCAAAATTATTCCTACCAACAAAATTCACATCCATAGATTCATTATTATTCTCAATCAAGGTAGACAAAGGCATATCATCAGGATCAGAAGAAACACTCTTAGTAGCAAATAATTTCATAAGTTCATCCATCTTTCCACTCAAAACATTGATTTCTTCTATCGCATGCACTTTTTATTAGTAGATCTTTCAGTATGCCATTGAGAATAATTAACCATAATATTATCTAGGAGTTTAGTAGCACCTCCTAAAGTGATTTCAATAAAAGTGCCTCCTCGTCGAATCTAAAAATATTTCTAGAAGCAAAATTCAATCCAGCATAATTTTTTTTGTATAATCATCCACAAGTTCAAACCATGAGTAGGACAATTACATATCATTAATTTCATTCTCTCCCAAGCTTGTGCAACATGTTCATGATCAAGTTGCTTAAAATTCATAATATCATTCCTAAGAGAGATAATCTTAGCGGGAGGAAAATACTTAGAGATAAAAGCATCTTTGCACTTGCTCCAAAAATCAATACTATTTTTAGGCAAGGATGAAAACCACGCTTTAGCACGATATCTAAGCGAAAAAGGAAATAGCTTCAATTTAACGACATCATTATCGACATATTTTTTCTTTTGCATATCACATAAATCAATGAAGCTATTCAGATGAATAGCGGCATCTTCACTAGGAAGGCCGGTGAATTGATCTTTCATAACAAGATTCAACAAAGCAGTATTGATTTCACAAGATTCAGTATTGGCAAGAGGAGCAATTGGAGTGCTAAGGAAATCATTATTATTGGTATTGGTGAAGTCACACAATTTGGTAGCATCTTGAGCCATCGCGACAAACAAGCAATCCAACACACGAGCAAACAAAAGGCAAAGGGAAAAAGAGGAGGAGATTGGGAAAGAGGGGGTGAATAAAACGGCAAGGGTGAAGTGTGGGAGAGGAAAACGAGAGGAAAATGGCAAATAATGTAATGCGAGAGATAGGGATTGTGATGGGTACTTGGTATGTTGACTTTTGCATAGACTCCCTAAGAACGGCGCCTGTAAATCCTTCTTGCTACGTCTTGAGCTTGCGTTGGTTTTCCCGAAGAGAAGAGGATGATGCAGCACAAGAGCGTAAGTATTTCCCTCAGTTTTTAGAACCAAGGTATCAATCCAAAGAGGAGGCCACACACAAGTCCCTCGTACCTGCACAAAACGATAGCTACTCGCAACCAATGCGATTAGGGGTTGTCAATCCCTTCACGGTCACTTACGAGAGTGAGATCTGATAGAGATAATATTTTTGGTATTTTTGGTATAAAGATGCAAAGTGAAAAGTAGAAAGCAAAGTAAAAACAAAGATAGTATAAAAGTGATGGAGATTGATATGATCAGAATAGACCCGGGGGCCATAGGTTTCACTAGTGGCTTCTCTCAAGAGCATAAATATTCTACGGTGGGTGAACAAATTACTGTTGAGCAATTGATGAAATTGAGCATAGTTATGAGGTTATCTAGGTATGATCATGTATATAGGCATCACGTCCGAGACAAGTAGACCGAAACGATTCTGCATCTACTATTATTACTCCACTCATCGAGCGCTATCCAACATGCATCTAGAGTATTGAGTTAAAAACAGAGTAACACCTTAAGCAAGATGACATGATGTAGAGGAATAAATTCATGCAATATGATCAATACCCCATCTTGTTATCCTCGATGGCAACAATACAATAAGTGCCTTGCAACCCTTTCTATCACTGGGTAAGGACACCGCAAGATTGAACCCAAAGCAATGCACTTCTCCCATTGCAAGAACTACCAATCTAGTTGGCCAAACCAAATGGATAATTCGAAGAGACTTGCAAAGATAACTCAATCATACATAAAAGAATTCAGAGAAGATTCAAATATTATTCATAGATCAGCTGGATCATAAACCCACAATTCATCGGTCTCAACAAACACACCGCAAAAAGAAGATTACATCGAATAGATCTCCACGAGAGAGGGGGAGAACATTGTATTGAGATCCAAAAAGAGAGAAGAAGCCATCTAGCTACTAGCTATGGACCCGAAGGTCTGAAGTAAACTACCCACACTTCATCGGAGGGGCTATGGTGTTGATGTAGAAGCCCTCCGTGGTAGATGCCCCCTCTGGCGTAGCTCCGGAACAGGCCCCAAGATGGGATCTCGTGGATACAGGAAGTTACGGCGGTGGAATTAGGTTTTTGGCTCCTGTTCTGATCGTTTGGGGGTACGTAGGTATATATAGGAGGAAGGGGTACGTCGGTGGAGCTTCGAGGGACCCACGAGGCAGGGGGCGCGCCCCCCACACTCGTGACCGCCTCTCTAATGCCTTGGCGTAGGGTCCAAGTCTCCTGGATCACGTTCGGTGAGAAAATCACGTTTCCGAAGGTTTCATTCCGTTTTGACTCCGTTTCATATTCTGTTTCTTGGAAATACTGAAAAAGGCAAAAAACAACAATTCTGGGTTGGGCCTTTGGTTAATGGGTTAGTACCAAAAGTAATATAAAAGTGGAAAATAAAGCCCATTATAGTCCAAAACAATAGATAAAGTAGCATGGAGAAATCAAAAATTATAGATACGTTGGAGACGTATCAAACTACCAGGTTCAACCTCTGTTGGAAAAGGCAGTGCCTAGGAGGCGCTTAGGCACGCCTAGGCGCTAGGCAATGGCCAAACGCCTCGCCTAGGGCATAAGCAGAAGTCTAGGCAGAGTAAGTAATAATTTTTCTACCCAAGCGAGAAATCATGCCATATTGCAATCGATATGCCAAAAGGGCCAAATTCCAATGGTAGTAGCTGGTAGGTAACATACTTATATGCTCTAAATTAATAAAATACAGATATAATAACCACATATACACCTTGATAGTAAAAAAAAAATATGTAACTGCCTAGGCTGTGCCTAGGGCGCTTAAGCACCGCCTAGGCACTAGGCGAAGGCCAACCGCCTCGCTTACGCCTACCGCCTTTTCCAACCTTGGGTTCAACATCTCGCTACATAAACCCATACAACCATACGCCAAGGAGGTACGTAGTACTATGAATTCCATTTTCGCTCCATACCAATCGTTCTAAAAACTACTTACTACTTATAACGTGCCATTGAAAATCGGAACTCTTAACCCCGCTAAAAAACGATATTTTAAACGTGGCTACTCAATCTGTGGCAACTGGCGAGCCACCGCGCTCCAAGTCGTTCACCTGTGGTCCCGACCATCAACTCCTACAAAGGTGCTCCACCACGCATTTCGGTACCCGAATGCAGCAATCGTGCACCTAGGGTTTTAGGGTTTATTTGTTAACGCCGCCTTTACGTAACACTCTTGTGTGCGAGACAAATGAGAGGCCCATTGCGTGTGTGTGCCTCTTCTCTTCAGATATGTACTCCACCGCTTGTCCGGTGTCCAAAAATTATAATAACTACTAGCAATGTGCCAATGCGTTGCCACACGATCAAACTAGATTAATACATATTCACCGATTTGATAGAAAAAGTCTAGTTTTGAAATACGTATCACTAAAAATATGTTATGTTTCACTCAAAATATATTCCTTTGGCGGTTTTGATGAGATAAGGGAGGAATGTTGTTGGTTTCAAGATTCGAGAAGTGGTATATGTCTAATTTCTACTCTTACTAGCAAGATGCCCGTGCGTTGCACGGAACATCAAGATCTTGTGGGAGAAAAGGATGAACGAGGGATGGCCTTATCTGCAAATGTGGTGAAGAGTGTGGGTAAATTGCCATATTTTCCTTCCTATCCGTCAGATATAAATCGGACGACCTACATTGTAGGATGGCAGGCCCACCATCATCACCAACTCTATTTTTTATCCCTACTCTTATAAAAAGCTTAGTCTTTGATGATCGTGTGCCTGCCATCCTGCAATATAGGCCGTCCGATCTATATCTGACGGATAGGAAGGAAACTATGGCAATTTTGCAAAAAGATACACACACCCCTCTCCACATTTGCAAATAAGGCCTTCCCTCGTTCATCCGTTCCCCCACAAGATAAACTACTCATACAAATGCATCTTGATGTTCCGTGCAACGCATGGGCATCTTGCTAGTTGTTGCAAAAGGCCCATGTGTGTGTGAGAGAGAGAGGGAGAGTGGAGGAGGGCGGAGTGCATGTGTGACAAAGACACAGGTAGTGTGTGTGCTATAGGTATCATCTTAAAATGAGGCGATAGTGTGTGTGTGTGTGCACGATCGAGAGGGCGTGTGTCAAGAAGGGAAGAAAAAGCTACATAGATACAAGGAGCGGGAGAGAGACATGTATGCGATGGTGGAAGCACGAGTGTGCGGTTGTATAAACCTATCTAGAGGCTAGCCAGTCGATAAATGTTTGTGAGAGAAATACGAGTCGAGGTGCGAAAGCGAGAGTTTTGTGTGTGTGAGAGAGAGACGGTAGTCGGGAAGGGGAGTGGAAGCAGGAGTTGTGTGTGTGTGTCTGTGTGAGAGAGAGAGAGAGAGAGAGGAGACGATAGTCGGGGTTGTCTGATCGGTAAACAAATGAATAATGTCAATGGGATGGAGATTTAAAAGGAGACCGCAACAAATGTTGTGTCTACAGAGAGAGAGAGAGAGAGAGTAATTTTAGTGGTATGAGTCATATGTAGAGACATATAGGGTGTGTGAGAGAATCCCATAGAGAGAAAGACAAAGTGAAAGACGAGTGGAGACTGTGTGTGGCGGTGAAAAAGAAAGCTTAGGTACCGAGTGATATCAGAGAACAGTAGAGACGCGAGAGATAATGAAAACCGTGTAATGTATAATGATAGGGAGAGTGTGACACTTCTCAAGGGAGACGTCGAGAGACCATGTTTGCAAGGATAGGAGAAACATGAAGTGAGCGTATGGGTGAGCTGGAGAAAAGAGAGTGATAGCTACCTGAAGGAGCATGCATGCGAGAGAGATGGGCGTGAAAGGAGTGAAGAAAAAGGATTCAAATATTTGAATTCGAGATGATGATACATGTAATCCATACTCGAACCAAAATTGATCTATCAAACATGCATACTCATATGAATTCACGCACATCTATGTTATTTAATATGTAGATATTACTGATCCATACATTTTAGTAGAACATAATTTGGTTAAATTTGTTCGAATTCTACCTTAAGATTTCGAGATTGTTGTATTTGTAAATCATATTATACATATAAAGGAGCAGAATTCTTTGTTGTGCTTTTGAAAGTATATATATAAAAAATGATGTATATAGAATGTAATTCCAATTGAAAATGGATCCCGCCAAAAAAAAGTAGAATACAAACGGGATTCGAATTGAGTTGGCACGGTAAACGCATGCACCGTGCAAAATTTGAACGAAGGGGAAAGTCATCATAACCCCGCCTCAAACCAAAATCTGCAAGATGGAAATCACTACTGCCTATCCTCGCCACGCAAAGCCTATCTGCTGGATTTCAGCAGGTTTCGATAGGGGTAGGTTTGTAATTTCACCCAAACGTGACGTAACCGCCTCACCCGGATTCATACACGGTGGGCGCCAAACACAATGTGCCTCGGCCGAAATCGACTCCTCCCCGATTCATATTCATACACGGTGGGTGCCAAAAACAAACTCTCGTCGGCAAATATTCGGTGTATGCGAGATTACCGTCCTATCCCCAACCGACTAGTGTTGCTGTGATGTAGTAGAAATTTGAAACGGGGGCTAAGTTTGTAAATTTCCTCGCAGTTGAGACAAGCGTGCCCTGAATACATGGTCCCCCCTTCCTCTCTACCTCCCTTTTCCCCATTCGTACTCCGTGGGCGGCAAAACACCCTCTCCACCCCACCCTCCTTCGTCCGCCGCCGTCCGCCAACCCATCCACCGCCGTCCTCCTCCACCATGCTAGAGCTGATACCCCGACGTCGTCGTCCATTACAAGAGATCGAACTCTCTCATCCACGCCTTCGGACCGGGATCCTTGCATCCCATCCTCTCGCTTCATCCCCGACGTCGTCCACCTTGTCGGCGCCGCTCCTACGACCGTCTCGTCCACTTGTGTAGGCGTTCTGGGAACGGGGGTCCCCAGACTTGCCTGCCCGCGGACTGCGGCGTGGCTCAAAGGGGGGCCCATCAACACAAGCTCAAGACCCTCGCGAGGGGCCAAGCCTCGCGGGGCGGACGACAGGGAGCTTCCTCAGGCACGGCCTCATCAGGCTGGCTCGCGAGGAGACGGAGAGATCAAGGAGGGGTACCTCACGAGGTGCCCATGACGTAAGCCATGAGGACAAAGGGCGCCAGGCGGGCGCCAGCCCGCGCAGTGTCCTCCTTTCCTCTTTGGTGCAAAGGGAGCAAGCGCAGGCGAGAGCATCAAGCAAAGGCGTCCATTTCGGTGCAACAAGACCAAGACCAGCCCAATGGCAGGAAGGAAGTCATTGTGGAGACCAAGCCGGCGTCACAACCAGAGCCTTTGAGAGGCGAGGACCAACTTTAGTCAGGATAAGTGTACCAGATGTTCCCCTTCAAAATGGCCATTTGTTGGCGCCCTTCCCGCTCAATATTTGGGAAGAGGCCCAGGGCCTCTGTCTATAAATAGGACTAGTCTCCCACAGGGTAGAGGGAGCTTGATCCGGAATCCAGAACAGAGCTAGAGGTCAAGCAATCTAGAAAGAGAGGGAGAGAGAGAGAAGGCGGCTGAACTCCTCCTAGCAGTTCATCGCCCGGCCAAGAACAGACTCTCGCGAGGCTGTTCTTCCTTGTATTGTTCATCACCATCAGCCCAAGAGGCAATCCACCACACTACAAACTAGAGTAGGGCATAACACCACAATGGTGGCCCAAACTAGTATAAACCTTGCGTCTCTTGTGTTGTTCCTTTCGTAGTTTAGATCCAAGCGAGGCGGCGGGGTGCAGGTAGGTAGAGGGTGAGATCTCCGCACGCACCCAGTGTTCGAACCTCAAGGGTCTGCCAGAACCCGAAATCCGACATTTGGCGCGCCAGGTAGGGGTGCGCCAGAAGTCGTCTTCCGCTGCCCTGTTCTCCGTCGACCACCGAATCCATGTCTGACGCTCGTCGGGCCCGCGCCGAGCGCCGAGCCGCTCTCGCTTCCCGCGTCGCCCAGACGGCTCCCGTCGGCGGGCGCCCTCGTCGTTCCCTGTCGCCTGCCATCAACGCCGCCACCGGCCCGACGGGGAACGAGGAGCAAGTATCGTCCCAGCATCCCTCCGTGAGGCAAGACGGCCGCACTGCTACCCCCTCACTCGTCCCAGCTGGTTCTTCGTCTCGCGCGTTCTGCGTGCCCATGGAGGCTCGAGCTGCGCTCATCACGACAAACGAGCTCCTGCACTACTGTCCAGTCGATGACGTCTATGAAGAGTGGCTCGACTGCCGCCGAAGCTCGTCTGCGCCGCAGGGGCTCCCCGCTGTCATCGCCCCGCTGCACTACCGCGCTGGCGGCGAAGCTCCGGGTGCCTCAGCCGCCTCCCCTCAAGAAGGCGCCTGGCCCCAAGGCGCGTGGTCCTCGGCGGAACCCGCTCCGCCCGGCGCCAAGCTGCAAGAGCAGAGCTGCCAGGAAGTCCCTCGCCCGCAAGAAGCTGCCCGAGTGCTCCCCGCTCCAGCTCGTCGCGACCACGCTCCTGCTCCGGCATGTCAAGACCCCGCGTTGCTCCCAGCTGCAGCGCATGAGGACCCGCAAGACCAAGCTCTTCATCACCCAAGGCCTCCCGTGGCCACAGCAGGCTGCCGTGCCTTCACCACCGAAGGCGCAGCGTCAAGGTGGCCCGGCAAGTTCAAGCTGCACCTGCCTCCTCGCTTCGACGGTACGGCCGACCCCAAGAGTTCCTCCAGCTGAAGCTGGGCATCGGCTGCCAACGGAGACGAGAAGGCCATGGCGAACTGGTTTCCCTGGCGCTCAAGGACGGGCCCGCACTGGATCTCGAACTCGCTCCACGCACGATCTCCTCTCGGACGAGATGCGCACTCCGCTTCATCGCCAACTTCCAAGGTACTGTGACCGGCCATCCGCCATGAGCGACATGCGCCGCATCAAGCAGCAGCCGGGGAGACCTGCAGAAATACATCCGGCTTCAACAACGCACGCCTCAAGATTCCCAAGGTGACCGAGGAGGCCATCATCTCCGCCTTCTCCGACGGTGTGCGGGGACGTCAAGATGAAGGAGGAGTCATGATGCATGAAGACTTGTGCACTTCCTTGGAGCTGTTCAACTTGGCGACCAAGTGCGCCAGGGCCGAGGAAGGGCGTCTCTCCCTCCTCGAGCTGCCTGCCGCAGACCCAGAAGAGAAGAAACCCAAGGCAAGGGATGTGAAGCGCAAGGGGGCTGCCGTGCTCGCGGCAGAACCGTACACCAAGCAGGGCAGAGATCAGCCCGAGTCTTCCAAGGGCAGCAGGTACTGTGTGTACCACGACCTCCACACCCACAACACCAACGAATGTCAAGAGCTCCGAGCCGTGCGAGAAGGGAGGATCGGCCGACGTCCCGACTGCAGCGACCGGGGCTAAGGCCGAGGAGGAGAAAGGAACGCAGGACGCTGGGAAGACCGCGGCCCTCGCAAAGGGTGACGCGACCAACCTCGCGAGGATCGCTGGCGGGACCCGCCTCGCGAGGGAGGCTGGAGGGATCAGCCTCGCGAGGATCGCCCTCAAGGCAACGCAGGCCTCCCTCCTCTGCCACTGCAACCAAGGAGAAATGAAGACCATCACCAGGACGAAGGGGCTGGGGGCTTCCAGGAGCCGCGTGCGATCGCCTGCATCCTGGGTGGAGCTCAAGCCCCAGCCTCTCAACGCATCTTCAAGCAGGTCGCCCGCGAAGTGAATGCAGTCCTCCCCAAGCTCGAAGCCACACGCGCCCTCAGGTGGTCGGCGTGCGCCATCACGTTCAGCTCAGCGGATTAGCTCAAGTGTGCGGCCACAGCCGGAGTCCTCCCGATGCTTTGCTCCCCAATCATCAGCAACGTGCTAATCACCAAGACCCTCATCGATGGCGGGGCAGGGCTCAACGTCCTGTCTGTGGAAACGTTCAACAATCTCCAAGTGCCTTATAATCAGCTTCAGCCGAACAAGCCTTTCTCTGGGGTCACCGACGGCTCCACGGTCCCGATTGGGCAGGTTCGCCTCCCTGTCACCTTCGGCGCGCGTGACAACTACCGCACCGAGCTCATCGACTTCGACGTCGCCCACATTTGCCTGCCATACAACGCCATCCTCGGGTACCCAGCGCTGGCCAAGTTCATGGCCGTAACCCACCATGGCTACAATGTCCTCAAGATGCCAGGAAGTGGCGGAGTCATCATGGTGCCCTGCGAAGAGAAAGACACGGTGTGCTCCCTGGAGCGAGCCTTTCAGGCCGCATCATTGGAAGACCCAGATCACGGAAGCAGGAGGCTTCCCGAGACCGCCCCCAAGAAGAAGAAGACATCGTCCGGCCCGGCCCCTCAGGAGGCAGGCCCCTCGGTGGTCCGCTACCTTTCGAGGGGAACCTCCTTCTATCGCGCATAGGAAAGCGCCCGACGCCCTCCTTAGGCAGGGCTCGGGGGCTCCCCCCTGGAGGGCCACCGACCTTGCTAAGGTCATGAGGAAGGCGCTTGGGCACCACTTGGAGGCGTGTTTCGAAGCACGTTTCCCTCAAGAAGGAACAAGGCAAGGAGGGCCAAACCCTCAGGAGTTCGTTAGCAAGATCATTCAGGAGCTGCAGGAGTCAAGAGTCATGAATGGCAGCCGCCGCTTACCGGCCGTAGCTCCCCATCCAGGCGAGGATGGTGGGCTGCGCGTCTGCATCGACATACCAAGGCTCAACCGAGCCGCCTCTCAGGAGCGCCTCTGGCCCTCTCGCGTGGGGCGCTGCGAAGGTCCACCCCACAACTACGTTCACATGCCTTACGGCTTGTCGAACGCGGCTGCCACGCGCCAGCGCCTCATGAGGAGCATCCTGGAGGCTCAAGAGGCCAGGCGTTGCGCAACCCTGGCAGAGATGGAGATGGTCCACGAGGAGCCACTAGCGCCTCCGGAGCCTCCCGAGGCCCCTGAGCCTGGGAGCTCGTGAGGATCGGCTCCCGCAGCCCACCGAGTCTGCTGCACCAACACCCTTTCGTCTTCAACGCTATCAGGTGACATCTTTCAAGTTTCATTTCCAGGGAGCGCCCCTGTGGCTGCATTATTCCCAGGCCGCGTGGGACCATCCCTGCGTCGTGTATCCCTTTTACTTCATGTTCCTAGCTTATCTTGTTGGGGGCGCCCCTCGGGCTGCATCATCCCCAGGTCGCTCGGGTCGGACCCGGCGATGTTCGTCTTCTTTGCGCTTATCTAAATGGACTTGCTCCTTCATGATTAACATGCTTGACCTAGTTTCCCGCTCAACTGACACCAACTGATGGAGCTGCTCCCTAATGGCACGACGCTTGCGCATGGGTCCGTCCCTGCAACACCGACAAACCTGAATGGCTGAGCTCTGGCCGCGGCAGCCCCGCATAGTGCCACCTCGTCAAGCCTTCAGTGCCTCGTCACCCCTCCGGGGCCGCTAACGGCTGACTGTCGGTTGTCACGGCGAACTTCCGTTCTTTCTGTGATGAGCCTGCAGGATCTCTTCAAGGAGCAGCGTCAGGCGAGGCCCCCACGGTGTCTCCTTCACTCTCGTCCGCGCGAACCGCTTGCACGTTAAATGGGGGGTGCCTGAGCATCGCGACTCAGGGCTCCTACTGGCTCTCAATCCCTCACCCTCTGGCCTTGACCATGGCATCGCGACCAGGCATACCAGCGACGGCTGAGACTTGCTCGAGGGCCGGGACCCGAGGACGTAGAGCAGAAAGGGGAGCAAAGGCGAGAGGGGAGGGACACGTGAGGACCTCGCCAAGCGACCCCTCGCCTGCCGATGCACGGACCCAACAACACACCAGGAAGCGGTTCCTGATCCTCGAGATAAGTCACCCCCCGGAAGCACTAACTAACACTGCACCGTCCCCTCACCCAACGCAATCCCGTGTTAGCAACGTCGCTCTCCTTTCTCACCGAACGATGGCTGCTTGAGCGCTAAGGGGGACCTCTTGAGCATCGCGACTCGGGGCTCTTACGGACCCCCGGGCCACTCACCTCCTGGCCTTGACCACGCTATCGCGACCGACACAGCATACCGGCGGCTGAAGCCTGCCTTGGGACTGGGACCTGTCGGCACAGAGCGTCGAGCCCTCGCGAGGTTCGAAAGGGAGAACTGGGCTAATACGGAATGAGCAACTCGCACTGCTTCACGAAAAGGATCATATTAACAAACAAGACCACAGGCACCTTACAAGCCCCTACGGGGCGCGCTTTTGATTCCTCGCAGGGAGCAGATCCTAAAGAACGCTAACTACACGTGCTCCTGCAAAAGACGCCTTCATCAACAGTGGGCCGTCGAGCACCAGCTCCAACCCCATCTAGATCAGAGGCGGCGAAGGCCTGCCGAACCCGCCCTGCTCCGAGAGCGGCGCAGGCTCAGGGGCTCGTAGCTGTCGTCGCTCGTCTCCGGAGTCATGAAGAGCTCGGCGGAGTCGCTGGATCCTCCGACGCCTCCACCGCCTGAGGAGCTGCCGAGGGAGCGGTCGGCGAGCCTAGCCCTCGCCGTGGCAGGCCTCCCGGGCAGCACTCCAGCCGGGCGCTCTTCCGCATCGAAGACCTTGAAGAGCATGACCGAGCGCCATCGTACTCCTGTGGATCGCGAGGGCGCCTTGTCCCAGCAACCGGGCGATCTCGCCCCAGCCTCGAGTCATGAAGACCTCGCCCAGGACCGCAACCTCTGCCCCGGTCGCAAGGGTGCCGCAGCCGGCGTGCTGCAGCCAGAGCTCCAGGGATCCTCCCCGCGGAATCACGGAGGCGAAGAAGGGAGGATGGCGAATCCAAGACCGAGGAGACATGGCGGTGTGGAGCACGAACTCTCGGGAGGATCCCTCGGCGTGGACTCCAAGGGGAACGACACGCACCTTCGCGGACTCCGCCGCACCGACGGGCGGCGCCGCCCGTGGCGTTCGGCATCAACTCCTTCAGAGCCCACGATATGGGCGTACAAGGGAAGCGGGAACCCTGGAGGTGGCCGCTCGCACCAGGGCCTCGACACCTCCTGGTGGGCACCCTCATCCCGATGGCAGAGGGCTAGCCGTTTCTTCGGCGGGAGCGGGTTAGGACCCTCTCGGGGAGCCTTTCCCTTCTCTGCCGCGGAGAACTGGCGGATCGGAGCCATTGCAGCAAGACGGAGCAAGAACTGGGAAGAAGGAGAAGCAAGCAGAAACGGGCCAGAGGAGCGCTCACCGTTCCGTACTTAAAGCCAGGGGAAGCCAACCGCCGACTTCCACGATCGCAGGTAATCATAACCCGCTTTGCATACAGGGACTTGTCAGTTCGTGCAGTTGCCAAGGCGTCGTGGGGAAGTGGAGATGCCCACGTCCAATCAACCGCCACGCGGCGCCCAAGGCCGCAGGCTGTTAGGGCCCGCGGCGCTTCGCACTTGCCCTTTCTCTCGACGTTCTGGGAACGGGGGTCCCGGGACTTGCCTGCCTGCAGCCTGCAACGTGGCTCAAAGAGGGGCCCATCACAGCCCATCTTCATCAACACAAGCTCAAGACCCTCGCGAGGGGCCAAGCCTCGCAGGGCGGACGACAGGGAGCTTCCTCAGGCACGGCCTCATCAAGCTGGCTCACGAGGAGGCGGAGAGATCAAGGTGGGGTACCTCACGAGGTGCCCATGACGCAAGCCATGACGACCAAGGGCGCCAGGCGGGCCCCAGCCCGTGCAGTGTCCTCCTTTCCTCTTTGGTGCAAAGGGAGCAAGCGGAGGAGAGAGCATCAAGAAAAGGCGTCCATTTCGGTGCAACAAGACCAAGACCAGCCAAACGGCAGGAAGGAAGTCATTGTGGAGGCCAAGCCGGCGTCACCACCAGAGCCTTTGACAGGCGAGGACCAACTTTAGTCAGGATAAGTGTACCAGATGTTCCCTTCAAAATGGCCGATTGTTGGCGCCCTTCCCGCTCAATATTTGGGAAGAGGCCTAGGGCCTCTGTCTATAAATAGGACTAGTCTCCCACAGGGTAGAGGGAGCTTGATCTGGAATCCAGAACAGAGCTAGAGGTCAAGCAATCTAGAAAGAGAGAGAGAGAGAGAAAGCGGCTAAACTCCTCCTAGCAGTCCATCGCCCGGCCAAGAACAGACCCTCGCGAGGCTGTTCTTCCTTGTATTGTTCATCACCATCAGCCCAAGAGGCAATCCACCACACCACAAACTAGAGTAGGGTATAACACCACAATGGTGGCCCGAACTAGTATAAACCTTGCGTCTCTTGTGTTGTTCCTTTCGTAGTTTAGAGACAAGCGAGGCGGCGGGGTGCAGGTAGGTAGAGGGCGAGATCTCCGCGCGCACCCCAGTGTTCGAACCTCAAGGGTCTGCCGGAACCCGAAATCCGACAACCGCGCCCCGCCGCCACCGTCTACCCTCCTAGATCTGCTTCCACGCCGCCGATAGCCATCGCTACCGCAGCACCATCAAATTCTCATCAGATGCATACACGGCGCTGCACCAGAGGCGGTACTCTTTCATATCAGCTCAACTTATTTATCACAGCAAGAAAATATATCGCCACTGCTTTACTCTGATTTCTTGTCTTGGTTGCGAAGTTGCCTTTGTCAAGGGTTTGCACCTTCAGATCCGCCATGGCACGCTTAACACTATACTCCCAATGCTTATGGTTTTCCCCTTTTATATTCCACACTAGTTAAATCACAGTAACTAAATTTCAAAATTGGGTCAGTCGATTTTTCAGAGCTCACGGAGTTCACGGTGCAATCCAAGGGGCTCGGGTGGTTGTGGGGCCTCACGAACAAAGAAAACTCGACGCTGGCCGGGGTGGGGGTATGGAGGAACACAGCCGGTGGGGGCCGGTGGTTCGGCAGATGGCCCGTGCGGTTTTCTGTATGGGAAGAATTAAGAGACGAGGAAGAAGAAGGGTTAGGAGACGTAGGATCTTCATCCAACCGCCTGAAATGGTCGAGAGACCGCTGGGAGTTGCATTCTTAATGCGCTCTGGTTCATCTTGTGTGGGCAATCAAGAACCAACATTTTATTATCCAAAATCCGATTGCTCTTCTTTACCATGTTACTCTTCCGTTCTTCTTTAATATGTACTCTCTCCATTCCTAAATACAAGTCTTTGTATAGATTCCACCATGGACTACATATGGAGCGAAATGAGTGAATCTACACTCTAAAATGTATCTGGATACATCTCAGATGTGATCCATAGTGGAAATCTCTACCAAAACTTATATTTTGGAACGGAGGGAGTATGCTAGTAGTACAAGATGTTCCTTGTAATCAAGATGAGCAGGGACATTTGCGGTGTAGAGGTCTATCACGGTCGGTTGTGATGGACACTTTGAGCCTATTTGATTCAGAGGATCTTGTAAACATAGGAATAGGATTTGTAGTGGCCTGCCCACTTGAATCCTATAAGAATAGCAAGGAAATGCGCGGAGCTGTGTCGCCTTTGAGAGTTACACTGATATTAATAGTACCGCACCTTCACTTGAAGAGAGCTGGTACCGAAGCCTTTCTAGCCGTACCGGCAATACCAACACATATATTCTAGCAAGTTCCACTTTGCTGATTTACTCTGATGCTTAAGGTTTTCCCGTGATATCTACACTATGATCTGTGTAGCTGCTTTGTGTCGCACTAGCAGCAGTCCACTCTTGAAGCTAAACACTGCAATGACTTACAAAATTGGCACCAAGGCATTGAGTGCCATTCTGGATGCAATGAAACTCATACGCTCCCCACCTGTTGACTCTTGTTCAGAATATGATCCTAATGACTAATCTAACCTCGAGGAGTCAAAGGCAGATGGCCTGTCCTGTTCACCCATCAAGGTGCCTGTTCTAATTTGGCAATGTTTTATTGATTGCGGGTATCTTGCATATGTTGTCTTGCATTTCTTCTACTTTGTTGCTCCGCCATTTGCTTAGTTTACTCATCATATATGTCGAGATGCCAAGCCCATCCATTATCAATACATATTCCATCTGTCATCCTACCATGTTTTTCCACTCAAATGCTGTTCATGTGCATCAGACATCAAAAAGGAAGAGGGTGATTGCCGAACCTTAAGGAGCACCAAAGAAAGTCCTTGAAAAACATGGTGGTGCCGGAGAAATCAGACAAGACCCACTTATATTGGCTGTACGACCAGTGACACAACACGTAGGACCGACTCCAGCAGACTGTACCCATACTTCACTGGCCACACCACTAGCCCCACCACACAGGACCTGCACTCCAACAAAAGGTATACCGATTTCATTTGCCATAGCACCAGCTGTACCACAGAAAAATCCCACTCCAACAAAAAGTACAGCACGTCCACCGGCCGAAGACCTACCGCAACTGCAGAGACGGCCAATTCCTGCAGATTGGAACCCCATTCCATTTATTCCCAGTTTAAAAGACAATGCTTTCAATGTTGTTAGGGACTACGTGCATATATTCCCATCATGGGAAGATTATTGTGAAGACAAACACCATTTTCACATCTACCTGTCCAGCTTACGTGTAAGTGCTATTATTCATGGTTATTATTTTCCTGTTTTCTGCTGATTGAACACATCAACGATTTACATTACATTGTTGTAACTAGGCGAGGGTCAATCTGGATAGTCATGACGAGCAAAGCTTGCTTGTGCTTTTCAAGGAAGCATTGCAGCAGATGTCGGTGTTACTGAGGAAATCACACTTTGGTGGCAAGTCTATAAACGAATTTTCGTGAAGTCTCCTGTGCTAAATTTAGAAGACATTGAATGCAAAAACCTTGTTATGCAATCGTCTCGTTCCTGTGATGAGGTACTGTCTATGAAATCACATGACAATTTCAACTTCTACTTTTCCGCATGTGCCTTACGGATCTTTTTTGTAGGAAATCTGCTCGAAGAAGAATTCCGGTTTGAAAAGAACGACAGGATATTGCAAATATGTTGCCCGCTGCTTTGCTCTTGTTAGTACCTGTTGTCCTGTATCACTGTACTTGCATACATACCTGGTTCATTATGTGACAGCAGTATTTATGATAGCTTGCTTATCAATTGTTCGCTCCAAATTATCTGATCTGTATGAATGGTTACATTAGTGTAGAATATATCCAATGCCAATGTTTTTTTAGCTCTGCATTATCCTTGTAAGTACATGTTGTCCTTTATCAGTGTACTTATAATGACAGGTAGTTGTTCATGTACCATCACTCTGCAGATTATTTTCCTTTGCCCTCCATTTTCTACACATCAGATCTATATTTACTCTTACCATAAGGTTGGTACTGAAGAAGTTTAGCTGTGCATTGCTCTTGGCTGTACCTTTTGCCTCAGACGCTACACTTACATTTATAGCTACTTGGTTATGTAGCATCACTCTTCATCTTATCTTAAATATTCTCCATTTTTTCGTATATTATCACATCTATATTTACTCTTAACAAAATGTAGAATAAAGGCAATGCTTTTGAAGAAGATTCTGTGGTAAACTTCTTGAATTGCCCCCCCCCATTAGCATGGACAAGGCCTTTATAGAGTCTGTCTTCACCAATAATGTAAGTTTGTCCATCTGAAGCCTTCAAACTTTGTTGTATATATTTGGTTAGGCATGACTGCAACAACTGTTTATTTTTGGTGTTTGCATCAAATTGCTTATTTAAAGTTTATTATGTAGTTCATAAACAAAAGTTTGTCCTTCCTCAATTTAAGTTTTCAGTTGTACAACCAAGTTCCTTCTTCATACCATGTAAATTAAACTATACAGAGCAAGTGATCTTCTTTTACACTGCATGTCTGCTTCTGTTCTTCATCCGTAATCCAGTGGTGTGGTGAATCTACCCACTACAACACAATTTCATATTCTGCAATGTCTTAACTATGAACAATGTCATATCATTCTACTATTATTTAAACTATCTCTTTATTTGCCAATTTGAAATGGTATAAATTGACAGCACACTAACCATTGATACTTATGAGTTCTTGATCTGTAATCCAGTGTTGTCGTGAAGCTGCCACCTACTTCACAATGTCATTTCCTGCCATATCTTGACCTGAACAATACCATATTGTGTTAATGCAATTTTAAACTATGCCACTTTATTCGCTAGTAAGAAATGTTACGAATTGTCAGGACTGATACTTTTACGTGCAAAACCTGTCATCTGTCTGATTGTTTATCTTTCAGAGTGAGGAAGATATAAGTGTTGAACAAGTGCAGTCTCATCATCTTGCTTTCACCGCTTATACTGCAGCTCCCAATGAGGCTAACCTTTCTTGAACTCTATTGAAGTGCTGTCGGTTTTGTATATTATTTTGTCAGCGTGTTTATATGCACTAGTGGCGATCTTTGATGCCCAGTGTATGTAATCTGCTGTCTGCTTATGCTTTATTATCATAGTGGCAAACTTTGATGCCCAGTGGATGTAATATGCCGTAATTTCTTTATTGTATAGTCAAGCTTTTTTCGTATTCACGATGCTGCAGTTATTTTACTGTATATATCCTGTCTTCGCTGTAAACCGGCCAAACCGTAAAATTACGGTACATAATCGGGCCGTCATGCAATCATGATGTAGGTTGGACCTGAAACGTGCCGAACAGCTCACGGGCCGGCAGCAACCCGAAATGAACCCCGGCCCATGATTGTGTGAATCAAATCACGGGCTTTTAACAGGCCAAAATTGTCTCGGTCCTTGTTTGGTCCAATCAGATATCGGCTGCGAGCAGGCCGGATGCAAATCAGGCTGTAGTTAGGCCCAACTATATGACGGGCTTTTAACAGCCGAAATTAATATAGGGCCGAAATGTTAAACGGGCCATTAACATGCCAAAACTAATATCAGGCCAAATTACTAAGTGGGCCTTTAGCAAGTGGGCCCAAAAGCATAGTGTCCAGTTGCCAGGCCGAATTTGATATGGGCCATAATTGAGCCCAAAGGCTCTTAAAGGGTCGGACCTGATCTGGGCCGTAATTTGGCCCAGAACGTGGTAGGCTTATAAAGTGCCGAATCTCATATGGGCCACTTTTAGGCCCGGAACGTGGCAGGCCATTAATGGACCGGATCAGATATGGTCCGGCATTTGGCCCAAAACATGGCAGCCAGTTAATGGGCTGGCCTACTAGGATCCTCAAAATCTTGTGGGCCTACAGCTGGGCCGGCCCATTAATGTCGGTGAAATCTCGTGGGCCTATAGCTGGGCCGGCCCATTATGATCCGTAAGAATCTTGTGGGCCTTTACCTGGGCAGGCCCATTATAGCACACAAAAATCTTGTGGGCCTTTAGCTGGGCCGGCCCATTATGGCCCGCAAAATCTCGTGGGCCTTTAGCTGGGCAGGCCAATTATGGTCCGCAAAATCTTGTGGGGTTTTTAGCTGGGCCGACCCATTATGGTCCGCAAAACTTGTGGGCCTTTAACTGGGCCGGCCCAATTAAACTTGTTGGGTCGTGCCACGTGTCGACGTATCATAGGTGCCTTCTGTCCAATGAGTGGATGACATCTGTCCCAGCGGTGAGCCGACACGTGTTTCCTCCAACCAATGATGATTTTACATGTGGAAAATCCCCATTGGTCGGGGCTGTTAATGGGTTATTGGATCCAAAACCCGACCCGATAGCTTAACGACGTTCCGTTACGGTGGATGCCACGTGTCGGTCACCCTTGACGAAAGCACTTCTGTGACGCGCGATTTATCGTCACGGAAGTGGACACTTCCGTGATGATAATTTTCGTAATGTCATGGAACACTTCTCTGACGACGACAGTATGTCTCTCTTGATTCTGTCATAAATTTGTCATGGATGTACATGCATGACAAAAAACGCGACCTACTGTGACAAACACGTATCATCACGGCAGTGTATTTTTTTGTAGTGCATGCTGACGAACCGACAAGCCCGATCCGAACTGACGATAAACCGGCAAGTCCAGCTAAGGCTGCTGATAAACCGTCAACTCCAGTGAAGGCTGCTGATGACAAAGAAGATGACATCATGATTACTGGGTTTGGCCACACTTCTCCTGGCAATCCTGTCGCTTTATCCAAGCATAGCGCCAAGGATGAACTTTCTGCTATGGGCAAAGGCAAGTGGGACACAGATTTGTCAAGCTACGCCCATCTCAACACCCAAGACATTCACTCTGGCTTCTTGAACCGTCTGTATACAAGCCGCGACTATGAAGCCGACTTAGTAAACTTGATGAAAGAGCGATATGTGGTAACTACTGCTTTACTCTGCATAACTGTTTCTCTCTTATATCCAATTCCAAATATCAACTCTAGTAGCCCCCAAGTGACGGTTTATGATATCAATCTAAACCGGGACTTTGTAATATCTCAACTTTGCATGCTTAGCCTCCAAGGGCCGGGTTACCTTTTTAAGATAAACCGGTAATTTAGAATTGTAATATTGTAACTTTCGCCGGTGTAATTCCCAAGGGCCGGGTTACCTTTTTAAGATGAACCGGTACTTTAGAATTGTAATATTGTAATTTTCACCGGTGTAGTCCCCAAGTGCCAAGAATAATATTTGTATTGTGCTTGGGACTTGTAGAAATTTCTGATAACGAGCAAATAGGCATTAGCCCCCAAGTATCAGGTGCATAACTTGTTATGTGTTTGGTACTTCAAATATGTACTGTCAACTCATGATATGTCTGTCTCTTACAGGTTGAGCTGAGCAAAAAGGAAGCTCAAACCACTGATCTGCAAGAAAATATCAAGTCCCAGCAAGCAGAAACCTCCAAAGCCAAAGATGAGTTGACCAGTGCCTTAGCCGCCATGGAAAAACTGAAGGAGGGTTTCAACAAGGAGTGGACGGATTGGGACATAGAAAAATCCGCATTGCAAAAAAGAGCCAAGGACGCAGAAGAAGCTCTTAAACCGGTGGTAGTCGAGTTAACTAGTGTGAAACGGCAAATACATGTCATGACCGCTGCTGTGTTTGGTAAATATCCTTATTTTAAGTTTTCAACATATTATTCCATATATTGCCGGTTTACTGATGTTCGCAATGATGCAGGAACTCGCATTAGTCATCTGGGCTCTGACATACAGAAGAAGCTGAAGGCTGCCTATACTCTTATAGAGTAGTTATATACTGGCACGCAACGGGTCATATGCACTGCCTCTCATAAAAAACCACCCCCAACCTTAATCAAAGAAACTTTAGAAAGGTTGTCAATGCTGCCTGCCCGGGTTGAAGAATTAAAAAGATCAGCTGCAAGGGCAGGTGCTCTGACCGCGCTAACCTGGGCTAAAGCATGGGTGCCTGATGTTGATCCGGTGGATGTGGGTAAGGGCTTTCCGAGCCTAAGGGAGGACGGATCAGAGTTTGACAATGACGCTCTCCGAGTCATAACCAGGGAGATGCGTCCACTGGCTGCCAATTGGCTGAAGAAACTGACCTTTCATACTATCAGGCGAGTTATGACGTCAACAACAAACGGGTTGCTGCACCAATTCCTGAGGCTCAAAATCTCATCCCACCAATCCGTAAGCACACCTATGCCCCTGACATTGAACCGTCCACACTTATAAGTGATGAAGCTGTATTCCAAGCCCTAACTGGGATCGATTCTGCAACCCTTGACTTCCAGCCACTGGGTAGAGAGGAGGAGGATGAACCGGTGCAAGATGATCCATAGCCGTCAGGTCAGCCTGGTGACGAGTCATGATCCGAAGGCCAGTTTAACCAGCTGCGTTCTGCTACACTTGCTGAAAACAATTATTCTTTTGGGCATTAAAGCGCCTTGTAATTGGCTAGTTCAAACTTTTGGTTTGCTATGCCATCGCGCATATTTATGTTGCCTGATACTGTTAATCCGCCATGCTGAAGATATATTATGTTCATAATCCATAGCAATTTATCCCAGCTTTTCCTGCGTACATGAAGTTTGAAAGTGTCCTGGCGGTTTACCGCTGGACAGGTCATGATGCCCAGATATATAGCCAGGGTTTATAACCAAGGCTGTAAAAAGATAATCAAATATGAAAATAAATGATACTTGTGATACTGAATCACGTTGTTGGCTTACCAAGTTTTTGCAGTAAAGGCGATAATCCCAAACATGAGTACTGATAACTCCTTCCATATTGTGTCGGTTTATGATAAAACCGTACCGGGTTGTGATAAACACCGGATTATCCATATATAACACTGGTGACTTATAGTCGAAACCAGACCGGGTTAATAAGCATCGGATTATAGCTGATCATGTACTGACAACTTATAGTTGAAAGATGAGCCGGGTCAACAAACACCGGTTTATCAGAAAATATTATAAATCTCATCCAAGGAAAAAGAACTTGGCAAACAAAAGCATAAAAGGAACATGCGAGGCTTTTCACGGGCTGCCAGGCCCCAAATCGAGGCTTTTCATGGGCTGCCAAACCACTGAGTTAAACCATTTTACAAAGCATTTTAAGATGGACCTCAATCTTTAACCAATCGTCGTTTTAACTTTGACAAGTTCAAGGTCAATGAGATTGACTTGTCAAAAGTTCCATGGGTCATACCAGGTTTACCTGGACGGAGTGGGTTACTTAAAAAGGCAGGATAACTCGGGGTTTTAGGTGAATACACCTGGCTTCCAAGTCGTGGCTTGATAGCCTATTACAAGTGTAAATTATTTGTTCATTGCGAAGCAAAGAATCCCCGAGCAATATTTTGAGCTGTGCTCAGTGGGTGCCTATGTTTGAGTTGTGCTTTTGCAACACTCTCTTTGGCCCCTAAATTTTCTTTTGGCTTTGAGCTTATCAAGAGGTGTAGCTATGGTTCGAATACGACCAAGCCCCCAAGTGATTTTCCTGGTGGCCTTGCGCCGATTAAGAGGTGTAGCTATGGTTCGAATACGACCAAGCCCCCAAGTGATTTTTATGTATGGCTTTATAAGCTGAATCAAGGGGTAAACCGGACTCCGCTTTATAAACAGAAGCCCCCATGTAACCACACATGATGTAATAAAAACAACAGATACCTCGCTTTAGCTGAGGCTCCGGTTTATTATATTGATCATAATATATACATTGTCATAACTATGTACATAAGCAGAGCCATTGGCTCAAGTATAGTAAGGCCGAAGATGAGCGATATTCCACGGCCGGTGGGTCTCCTCCTCCGATTTACGTGAGTCTTTGTGCTCTCGAACATCTATAAGGTAGTATGACCCGTTATGCAAATTCTTGCTGACCACAAAGGGCCCTTCCCAAGGCGGGGATAACTTGTGCATATCAGTCTGATCTGGGATGAGTCGGAGCACCAGATCGCCTTCTTGAAAAGTTCTGGTTCTAACCCGGCGGCTGTGATAGCGACTTAGAGCTTGCTGGTAAATACCCGACCGAGCTGCTGCAATGTCACGCTCCTCATCTAACAGGTCAAGTGCTTCCTGTCGTGCCTTCTCATTGTTAGCTTCGACATAAGCGGCCACACGAGGCGAGTCATGACGGGTGTCACTAGGGAGAACCGCCACCGCTCCATAAACCATGAAAAAAGGCGTGTAACCCGTGGATCTGTTGGGCGTGGTATTGATGCTCCATAACACAGCATGTAACTCCTCCACCCAACAACCCGGCGTTTTTTGCATAGGAACCATGAGCCGGGGTTTAATGCCTCTCAAGATCTCTTGATTGGCTCTCTCCACTTGACCATTAGATTGGGGGTGAGCCACCGACGATACATCAAGCCGGATGTGCTCACGTTGACAGAACTCTTTCATAGCACCTTTGGACAGATTAGTGCCATTATCAGTTATAATGCTGTGTGGAAAACCAAACCGGAAAATCACCTTCTTAATGAATTGAACCGCCGTAGCTGCATCACACTTACTGACTGGCTCTGCCTCCACCCACTTAGTGAACTTATCAACTACCACCAGAAGGTGGGTCTTCTTATCCTTAGACCTCTTAAAGGGGCCAACCATATCCAGCCCCCAAGTCGCTAACGGCCAAGTGATTGGAATCATCCTCAAGTCTTGAGCCGGTACATGAGCGTGTCGTGAGAATTTTTGACAGCCACCACACCTTTTGAGCAAGTCCTCAACATCGGCATGAGCCGTCAGCCAATAAAAACCGTGATGAAAAGCCTTGGCTAGCAGAGACTTTGAACTGGGGTCGTGACCACAATCTCCTTCGTGGATCTCACGCAAAATCTCACGGCCTTCTTCAGGAGACATGCAACGCTGAAACACCCCTGTCACACTGCAATGATGTAACCCTCCATTGACAATAGTCATGGACTTGGACCGCCGGATTATCTGCCTAGCCAAGGTTTCATCCTCCGGTAACTTGCCCCGGTTCATATATGCCAAATATGGGACCGTCCAATTTGGGATGACATGAAGAGCCGCCACCAACTGAGCTTCCGGATCAGGAATAGCCAAACCCTCCTCTGTAGGGAGCTTGACCGACGGATTATGTAGCACATCCAGAAAGACATTGGGTGGAACCGGTTTACGTTGGGAACCCAAGTGACTTAAAGCGTCCGCCGCTTCATTCTTCCGCCGGTCCACATGATCGACCTGATAACCTTTGAAGTAACCTGCAACAATGTCCACCTCTCAACGATATGCTGCCATGAGTGGTTCCTTGGAATCCCAAGTACCAGACACTTGTTAAGCTACCAGGTCCGAGTCACCGAAGCACTTAATTCGGCTTAAATTCATCTCCTTAGCCATCCGAAGCCCATGGAGTAAAGCCTCATATTCAGCTGCATTGTTAGTGCAAGGGAACATTAAACAGAGAACATAACAAAACTTATCCCCTCGTGGGGAAGTTAATACAACTCCAGCCCCCGAGCCCTCCAATTGCCTGGACCCGTCGAAGTGAATAGTCCAATAAGTATGGCCCGACTTCTCTTCTGGGGCCTATAACTCTGTCCAGTGATTGATGAAATCCACCAACGCTTGGGACTTGATTGCCGTCCGAGGCATATATTTTAACCCATGAGGTCCAAGCTCAATGGCCCACTTGGCAACCCGCCGATTGCTTCCTGATACGTTTATATCCCCCAAAGGAGCAGAAGTGACAACAGTGATGGGATGACCCTGGAAATACTTCTTAAGCTTTCGGCTTGCCATGAAAACTCCATATACTAGCTTCTGCCAATGTGGGTACCTTTGCTTGGACTCAATAAGTACCTCACTGATATAATAAATCGGCCGTTGAACCGGATACTCCTTTCTGGCCTCCTTACGCTCCACCACAATAGCCACGCTAACAGCCCGGGCATTAGCAGCCACATATAACAACAAGGGCTCTTTATCAACAGGAGCAGCAAGGATAGGTGGCTCGGCTAGCTGCCGCTTTAAGTCCTCAAACGCTTCATTACGGCGTCCTCCAGAGTAATCTGTCTTCTTCAGCATCTGATACAAAGGGATGGCCTTTTCTCCAAGGCGACTGATAAACCGGCTTAACGCTGCAATCCGGCCTGCCAGGCGTTGAACATCATTGATACTTAGAGGAAGAATGCATTAGAATTTTTGCTTGGAGCGTCATTGATAAATAAATAATGAGTTCATTACAGTACCTTGAAGTGGTGTTTTGTTTTCTTTCGCTAACGGAGCTCACGAGTTTTCTGTTAAGTTTTGTGTTGTGAAGTTTTCAAGTTTTGGGTAAAGATTCGATGGACTATGGAATAAAGACTGGCGAGAGCCTAAGCTTGGGGATGCCCAAGGCACCCCAAGGTAATATTCAAGGATAACCAAGCGTCTAAGCTTGGGGATGCCCCAGAAGGCATCCCCTCTTTCGTCTTCATTCATCGGTAACTTTACTTGGAGCTATATTTTTATTCACCACATGATATGTGTTTTGCTTGGAGCGTCATGTCATTTTCTTTTTTTTGCTTGCTGTTTGAATAAAATATCAAGATCTGAAATTCTTAAATGTTAGAGAGTCTTCACATAGTTGCATAATTATTCGACTACTCATTGATCTTCACTTATATCTTTCGGAGTAGTTTGTCATTTGCTCTCATCGCTTCACTTATATCTTTTAGAGCACAATGGTGGTTTTATTTTGAAGAAATAGATGAACTCTCATGCTTCACTTATATTATTTTGAGAGTCTTAAATAGCATGGTAATTCGCTTAAATAATCTTAATATGCTAGGCATACAAGATTTGTAAGAATTCTTATGAGTGTGTTGAATACTAAGAAAAGTTTGATGCTTGATAATTGTTTTGAGATATGGAGGTGATAATATCAAAGTCGTGCTAGTTGAGTAGTTGTGAATTTGAGAAATGATTGTGTTGAAGTTTGCAAGTCCCGTAGCATGCACGTATGGTAAACGTTATGTAACAAATTTGAAACATGAGGTGTTATTTGATTGTCCTCCTTATGAGTGGCGGTCGGGGACGAGCGATGGTCTTTTCCTACCAATCTACCCCCTAGGAGCATGCGCGTAGTGCTTTGGTTTTTGATGGCTTGTAGATTTTTGCAATAAGTATGTGAGTTCTTTATGACTAATGTTGAGTCCATTGATTATACGCACTCTCACCCTTCCATCATTGCTAGCCTCTTTGATACTGTGCATTGCCCTTTCTCACATTGAGAATTGGTGCAAACTTCGCCAGTGCATCCAAACCCCATGATATGATATGCTCTTTCACACATAAACCTCCTTATATCTTCCTCAAAACAGCCACCATACCTACCTATTATGACATTTCCATAGTAATTCCGAGATATATTGCCATGCAACTTTGCACCATTCCGTTCATCATGACACATTCGTCATTGTCATATTGCTTAGCATGATCATATAGTTGGCATAGTATTTGTGGCAAAGCCACCGTTCATAATTCTTTCATACATGTCACTCTTGATCCATTGCCTATCCCGGTACACCGCCGGAGGCATTCATATAGAGTCATATTATGTCTAGTATCGAGTTGTAATCATTGAGTTATAAATGAATAGAAGTGTGATGATCATCATTTAATAGAGCATTGTCCCCAAAAAAAGAGAGAAAGGCCAAAGAAAAAAAAGGCCCAAAAAAATTTAAAAAATAAATAAAAAGGGGCAATGCTACTATCCTTTTTTCCACACTTGTGCTTCAAAGTAGCACCATGTTCTTCATATAGTGAGTCTCATATCTTGTGCTTCAAAGTAGCACCATGTTTTTCATATAGAGAGTTTCATATGTTGTCACTTTCATATACTAGTGGGAATTTTTCATTATAGAACTTGGCTTGTATATTCCAACGATGGGCTTCCTCAAATGCCCTAGGTCTTCGTGAGCAAGAAAGTTGGATGCACACCCACTTAGTTTCTTTTGTTGAGCTTTCATACATTTATAGCTCTAGTGCATCCGTTGCATGGCAAGCCCTACTCCTCGCATTAACATCAATCGATGGGCATCTCCATAGCTCATTGATTAGCCTCGTTGATGTGAGACTTTCTCCTTTTTTGTCTTCTCCACATAACCCCCATCATCATATTCTATTCCACCCATAGTGCTATATCCATGGCTCAAGCGCTCATGTATTGCGTGAAGGTTTATAAGTTTGAGATTACTAGAGTATGAAACAATTGCTTGGCTTGTCATCGGGGTTGTGCATGATGAGAGCATTCTTGTGTGACAAAAATGGAGCATGACTAAACTATATGATTTTGTAGGGATGAACTTTCTTTGGCCATGTTATTTTGAGAAGACATAATTGCTTAGTTAGTATGCTTGAAGTATTATTATTTTTATGTCAATATGAACTTTTGTATTGAATCTTTCGCATCTGAATATTCATATCACAAGTAAGAAGAATTACAATTAAATTATGCCAACTAGCATTCCACATAAATTATCTTTTTTATCATTTACCTACTCAAGGACGTGCAGGAATTAAGCTTGGGGATGCTTGATACGTCTCCAACTTATCTATAATTTTTGATTGCTCCATGCTATATTATCTACTGTTTTGGGCAATATTGGGCTTTATTTTCCACTTTTATATTACTTTTGGGACTAACCTATTAACCAGAGGCCCAGCCCAGATTCTTTGTTTTTGCCTATTTCAGTATTTCGAAGAAAAGGAATATCAAATGGAGTCAAAACGGAACGAAATCAACTGGAGAAGTTATGTTTGGAAGGAAAGCTACCGGATGGACTTGGACCCCACGTCAAGGAAGGAACGAGGAAGCCACGAGGGTGGGGGGCGCGCCCACCCCCCTAGGGCGCGCCCCCTGCCTCGTGGGGCCCTCGTGGCTCCCCTGACGTGCTTCTTCCGCCTATATAACTCCACGTACCCTAAAACTTCCAGAACAGAGAATAGATCGGGAGTTCCGCCGCCGCAAAACCTCCAGAGCCACCAAAAACCAATCGGGACCTGTTAAGCACCACCGAAGGGGAACCCTCACCGGTGGCCATCTTCATCATCCCGGCGCTCTCCATGACGAGGAGGGAGTAGTTCACCCTCGGGGCTGAGGATATGTACCAGTAGCTATGTGTTTGATCTCTCTCTCTCGTGTTCTTGATTTGGCACGATCTTGATGTATCGCGAGCTTTTCTATTATAGTTGGATCTTATGTTTCTTCTCCCCCTCTACTCTCTTGTAATGAATTGAGCTTTACCCTTGAAGTAATCTTATCGGGTTGAGTCTTTAAAGATTAGAACACTTGATGTATGTCTTGCCGTGCATATCTGTGGTGACAATGGGATATCACGTGATTCACTTGATGTATGTTTTGGTGATCAACTTGCGGGTTCCGCCCATGAACCTATGCATAGGGGTTGACACACGTTTTCATCGTGATTCTCCGGTAGAAACTTTGGGGCACTCTTTGAGGTTCTATGTGTTGGTTTGAGTAGATGAATTGAGATTGTGTGATGCATATCGTATAGTCATACCCATGGATACTTGAGGTGACAATGGAGTATCTAGGTGACATTAGGGTTTTGGTTGATTTGTGTCTTAAGGTGTTATTCTAGTACGAACTCTAGGGCTGTTTGTGACACTTATAGGAATAGCCCAATGGATTGATTGGAAAGAATAACTTTGAGGTGGTTTCGTACCCTACCATAATCTCTCCGTTTGTTCTCCGCTATTAGTGACTTTGGGGAGTCACTCTTTGTTGCATGTTGAGGGATAGTTATATGATCCAATTATGTTATTATTGTTGAGAGAACTTGCACTAGTGAAAGTATAAACCCCTGGCCTTATTTCCAAGCATTGCAATACTGTTTACGCTCACTTTTATCATTAGTTACCTTGCTATTTTTATATTTTCAGATTACAAAAACCTATATCTACCATCCATATTGCACGTGTATCACCATCTCTTCGCCGGACTAGTGCACCTATACAATTTACCATTTGTATTGGGTGTGTTGGGGACACAAGAGACTCTTTGTTATTTGGTTGCAGGGTTGTTTGAGAGAGACCATCTTCATCCTACGCCTCCCACGGATTGATAAACCTTAGGTCATCCACTTGAGGGAAATTTTCTACTATCCTACAAACCTCTGCACTTGGAGGCCCAACAACGTCTACAAGAACAAGGTTGTGTAGTAGACATCAGTACCTTCTCCTCATGACATCGTTTGATGCGCTCTGATCCAACATAAGCAGGTAAGCTTGTGCCCCCAACTCGTCCCGCTCTGCGGCTATCCTGGTATCCTCGGCTGCCAGGTCTGCCTTGGCCTGAGTTATCTGATCCTTCACCTTTGCGATTTCCGTGTTATGCTCATGTTGATTCGCCGGGTTAACTTCCGCCAGCAGCATTGCCAAAGCGTCAAATAAGTCAGACAAAACTTGAGCCGGTGGTCGCATAGGGCCTCCTGCCCCAGCTGCTGTCGCCGCTACTGATCCAGAAACCATCGCCGCTGCGGTCGAAGAGTGGTGCGCAGGCTGTGTACCGGCCATGAAGATTGCAACCCGACTCGGCGGATCGAAGGGGCCCGGAATACTGTCGCCATCGGAAGAGCCCCCAATCCGGCCATCTTGCAACTGGTATAATGACTCGGTCTCTCTGGTCGATGACTCGTCATTAGAGTAAACGACGGTCTCACCACCAGATGCTGATCTAACCTCAGATTCCTCTCCGTGGATGACTCCCACGAAGGCACGCTTTATGGCAGGCTGATCCCGGACGGGTCTCGCACACTGAGCCGTTTCGATGATGTCGATGCTGATGTCCGGCTCAGGGCCCGGTTCACCGATCTTGCCAATGAATACGTGAATGTCGCTGAAGGGGACCCGGTACCCGTACTTGATTGAGCCAGCCTCAGGGCCCCAGCCCACGTCGTCGATGTAGAGCTTGCCGCGACGACTCTTAGTCATCCGGCCCACAGCGTATCCCTTGAGTCCTTCGAAGCTGCCCTCTAAGAACTCGAAACCATCGTGCGATAGCCCTACGGTGGGTGCCAACCGTCGTGGTTTTGTCACGGCAGATGTCCTAGTGAAAGGACTTAGTCGTGGATCCATCACGATAGGTTAGCTTAAAGGGGTTAAAGAGGACAAAGGACGCAGGGAGTTTATACTGGTTCGGCCCCTTGCGGTGAAGGTAAAAGCCTAATCCAGTTATTGTGGAATTGCTAGGGTTTCGATGACTAGGGAGCGAATCTGCTATGCCTGGCTCTCGAATTGTTGTCTGTTGTCCCTAAACCGCCGCCGGGTCATCCCTTTATATACACAGGTTGACGCCCGTTGGTTTACAGAATCCCGAGGTCGGCTCATAAATGTGTCCGGCCCGGTCTCTACTCTTCCTATCTTACAACACAAGTTTACATATCAATGTCAGTTTATGTCTACAGGCCTTTAATCCTCCTTTGGGACCTGGGCCTTCGTAAAGCACCACAATCCTTGTCTTCGTGGGCTTCAAATATAATAACTCATTATGGGGATAACCCAGCCTCTCCTGGCCGATTTATGCCCAACAGTAATATCCCCAACACCCATCATTATACTTTACTCCACCCATAGTGCTATATCCATGGCTTGCGCTCATGTATTGCGTAAGGGTTGAAAAGGCTGAAGCGCGTTAAAAAGTATGAACCAATTGCTCGGCTTGTTATCGGGGTTATGCATGATGAGAACGTTTTGTGTGACGATATTGAAACATGGCCTAACTATATGATTTTGTAGGGATAAGCTTTCTTTGGCTATGTTATTTTGATAAGACATAATTGCTTGATTAGCATGGTTGAAGTATTATAGCTTTTATGTCAACATTAAACTTTTATCTTGAATCTTTCGGATCTAAATATTCATGCCACAATAAAAACAATTACATTGAAAATTATGCTAAGAAGCATTCCACATCAAAAATTATGTTTTTATCATTTACCTACTCGAGGACGAGCAGGAATTAAGCTTGGGGATGCTTGATACGTCTCCAACATATCTATAATTTTTTATTGTTCCATGCTATTATATATTTTATTTTGGATGTTTAATGGGCTTATTTATACACTTTTATATTATTTTTGGGACTAACCTATTAACCGGAGGCCCAGCCCTAACAAAACTAACTCGATTACATGATGAATCTCATCCAACTCCTCACCGACCAGCGAGCCTACGAAGGAATTACTCACTCGCGGTGGGGAGCATCATGGAATTGGCGATGGAGATGGGTTGGTGATGATGAAGAACGAAGACCCCTCCTCTCCGGAGGCCCAAACGGACTCTAGATTCGCCCTCCTGTGGAAGAACGGGGCTTGGCGGCGGCTCCGTCTCGTGGATCGTGATAATTCTTTCTCCCTGATTTTTTCTCCGAAAATAGGAATTTATAGCGTCGATTTTAGGGTCAGCGGGGCCACCAGGTGGGTACAACCAACTTGGGCGCGCCAGGAGAGGGGGGCGCTAATACGTCTCCAACGTATCTATAATTTTTTATTGTTCCATGCTATTATATATTCTGTTTTGGATGTTTAATGTGCTTATTTATACACTTTTATATTATTTTTGGACTAACCTATTAACCGGAGGCCTAGCCCAAATTGCTGTTTTTTTGCCTATTTCAGTGTTTCGCAGAAAAAGAATATCAAACGGAGTCCAAACGGAATGAAACCTTCGGGAGCATGATTTTTGGAACAAACATGATCCAGAGAACTTGGAGTGGACGTCAAGCAACCAACGAGGAGGCCACGAGGAAGGGGGTGCGCCTACCCCCTGGGCGTGCCCTCCACCCTCATGGGCCTCTCGTGGCTCCACCGACCTACTTCTTCCTCCTATATATACCTACATACCCCCAAACCATCGAGGAGCACCACAAAAACCTAATTCCACCGCCGCAACCTTCTGTACCTGTGAGATCCCATCTTGGGGCCTTTTTCGGCGCTCCGCCGGAGGGGGCATTGATCACGGAGGGCTTCTACATCAACACCATAGCCTCTCTGATGATGTGTGAGTAGTTTACGTCAGACCTTCGGGTCCATAGTTATTAGCTAGATGGCTTCTTCTCTCTCTTTGGATCTCAATACAAAGTTCTCCTCGATTCTCTTGGAGATCTATTCGATGTAATCTTCTTTTGCGGTGTGTTTGTTGAGATTAGATGAATTGTGGGTTTATGATCAAGATTTTCTATGAAAAATATTTGAATGTTCTCTAAATTCTTTTATGTATGATTGGTTATCTTTGCAAGTCTCTTCGAATTATCAGTTTGGTTTGGCCTACTAGATTGATCTTTCTTGCAATGGGAGAAGTGCTTAGCTTTGGGTTCAATCTTGCGGTGCTCGATCCCTGTAACAGTAGGGGAAATGACACGTATTTTATTGTTGCCATCGAGGATAAAAAGATGGGGTTTATATCATATTGCATGAGTTTATCCCTCTACATCATGTCATCTTGCTTAAAGCGTTACTCCATTCCTATGAACTTAATACTCTAGATGCATGCTGGATAGCGGTCAATGTGTGGAGTAATAGTAGTAGATGCAGGCAGGAGTCGATCTACTTGTCATGGAAGTGATGCCTATATACATGATCATACCTAGATATTCTCATAACTATGCTCAATTCTATCAATTTCTCGACAGTAATTTGTTCACCCACCGTAATACTTATGCTATCTTGAGAGAAGCCACTAGTGAAACCTATGGCCTCAGGTCTATTTTCCATCATATTAATCTCCCATCAACAAGCTATTTCTATCTTTGTTTATTTTGCAATCTTTACTTTTAATCTTTATCATAAAAGTACCAAAAATATTATCTTATCTTCTCTATCAGATCTCACTTTTGCAAGTGGCCGTGAAGGGATTGACAACCCCTTTATCGCGTTGGTTGCAAGGTTCTTATTTGTTTGTGTAGGTGCAAGGGACTTGAGTGTGGCCTCCTACTGGATTGATACCTTGGTTCTCAAAAACTGAGGGAAATACTTACGCTACTTTGCTGCATCACCCTTTCCTCTTCAAGGGAAAACCAACGCAGTGCTCAAGAGGTAGCAGGCGCACCCTGGTGGGTTGTGCTCACCGGCCAGGTGCCCCTCTCTGGCAGATCTCGGCTCCAGAAATTCTTATTATTGATATAAAAAATCCTCGCAAAGTTTCGTTCCATTCCGAGAACTTTTATTTCTGCACAAAAACAACACCATGGTAGTTCTGCTGAAAACAGCGTCAGTCCGGGGTTAGTTTCGTTCAAATCATGCAATTAGAGTCCAAAACAAGAGGAAAAACGTTAGGAAAAGTAGATACATTGGAGATGTATCAACTCCCCCAAGCTTAAACCTTTGCTTGTCCTCAAGCAATTCAGTTGATAAACTGAAAGTGAGAAAGAAAAACTTTTATGAACTCTTTTGCTCTTGTTTGCATAAATAAGCTTAAATAGTACCCATGTTTTCAGCCAATCATTATAAATAACCATGTCAACAATAACTCTCAAAGATTATAACGACTCATATCAATGATATAATCAGCTAGCGAGCAATAATAAGATACCTCAAACAGCAACACGTTTTCAAAACAACCATGATATAATATGACAATAGTGGTATCTCGCTAGCCCTTTCTGAGACCGCAAAACATAAATGCAGAGCACCTCCAAAGTTCAAGCAGTGACTAAACATTGTAATTCATGGTAGAAAAGATCCAGTCATGATGCAACCAACATTAGCTACACACAATGCATAAATCATGACAGCTGTGCTTTACTCAGTTTCTGGTGCTCGTTTTAGAAGGTGGTGACACAACATAAAAGTAAATAGATAGTCCCTTCGCAGAGGGAAGCAGTGATTTGCAGAGGTGCCAGAGCTCAATTTTTAAAACAGAGATAAATGGTATTTTGAGGCATGCACCCTTCTCATTCACTTCACGATCATCAGTTGTCGACATCTTCCGTGCTAAGCACGCTATTTCAGACATGAACTCTTTTTCATGTTTGCAATTTGGGACTGGGCATCCCTATTATAGCCCTTTTCTCGTGCGATGGCGAGTGAATAAACACACGACCTGAGAACAACCCGCTTGGCATGGAAGATACCGATCACCTCCTGTCGTTCCATGAACGATCCAGGCACACAAAACGGATAATTTGTTAGAAGTTTTTAGAGGTGGCACATGCAAATTTAGTTAGGACGGCAGGGTAATACCGTATATAGGTAGGAATGGTGGACTCATCTGGAATAACTTTGGGTTCAAGGTTTTTGATGTACAAGCAGAGTTCCCACTTAGTACATGCGAAGGCTAGCATTTTAGATTGAGAAGCGGCCAGCTAGACAACGACAACGATCATAACCATGCATTATGCATAAGTAATATTGGACACTAGCATGAGTAGGATATGAACACCATTAACATAAATATCATAGAGGCTATGTTGGTTTTGATTCAACTACATGTATAAACATGTGCCAAGTCAAGCCACTCGAACATTCAGAGGAGGATACCATATCATCATACTACATCACAATCATTTTAAAGCTATGTTGATGCCCAAGATAAATTGTTATCAACTCCCAGCTACTTATGCATGGCATGAGAAACTATAATCTCTAATTGTCATTGCCAACATGTTTAATCATAATGGGATGAAGCATGAATACTGGGTTAAACATATTTACACAGACAGAACAAGTCGAGTTCATACCAGTTTCTCTCTGCCACGGCCAGTTCATCGAATGTTGTCATTATTGCCTTTCACTTGCACGACCGAACGGTATGAAAATAATAATAGGGCAAGAAAGCCGTGGACTAAGCTGAAACCTGCAAACATTTTATTCAACAGGAGAAAGACAAGGTAAAATGTGCTATTTATTAGTTCAACAGTTATTCATGTGAGAGCCACTCAACATTTTCGTCCTGGCCTTCTCCTCGGTACAACTCGAATAAAAAGAAAAGAAATTCAGAGAAATACACCAAAATATTTTTGGAGTTTTTCATTTTCTTCAACAAGCAAATAAAAAGCAAAAACGAGAAAAACTATTTACACGGGAAAGCTCCCAACAAGCAAAAGAAGAACAAGGAAATCTTTTTGGGTTTTCTTTTTAATACTACTAAGCATGCAAAGAAAGTAAATTACTACAACTATTTTTTGGTTTTTCTAAAGTTTTTCAAACACACAAGAAGAAAGCAAGAAAATAAATCTAAGCATGGATGATACAATGAAAAAGTGTGAACACCGACAAATGAAATAAGTGGACATGAATGTAAAGTCGGTGAGAAATACGTACTCCCCCAATCTTAAGCTTTTGGCCTAACTTGGTAGTAGATCAGTAGCCTGGATAGTAGTCGGCGTCCTGAGGAGCGGGCATCCACTAATCCCATCGCGGAGGCTCCTCCTGTGCTGCTTCCGCAGCAGCCTGAGCGTTCCGGTAGGTGATGATGTCTGCACGCATAATCCGGTATCCTCCCCTGGCAGCAGAATCAAACAAAGCATGTGCAGACAATGGAATAACATCATGAGTTTTAACGCTAAAGACCAGGTTATAAGGAATGGCAATATCAGGACGATCATGTGCAAGAAAGTGATGGTGTTCCATGGCTGCACGGTCTAGGTAAACCTTGGTCAGAGGGTAATCATGAGGGCGTATCGCAACCTCGATATGAGCCGCCAAACGAGTAGCAAAAATCCTACCATGTATTTCACCCTGTGATTTATTGAGATGGAGCCGACGAGCCACAATAGCTCCCAAGCTATAAGTGTTGTCACCCTCCAGTGCCCAGCGTAAAACAACAAAGTCTGGTGCGCTGAGCGCACATACTTTCTTTCTAGCAAGCAGGCACTTAGCAACAAATAAAGCAAAATAATGAACAACAGGAAAATGTAAGCTAACAGCCGTGGTGGCTGACACCCCTCTCTCATCTCCCACTGTCAAAGTACGATAAAAGTCCTCAAACCCAGCCGGTCTAGGCTCGGCTAAGCTCCCATCAGAAGGGATCATGCATATGTCACAAAATTCAGTAAGTGGTATCTGATTGTTTTCAGCATCTAAATCAAAGCTCACTTCAGGAGGATTATTTCTAGGCAGGAAAGCAAAACTCTGAACAAAGATATTTGTGAGGATTTGGTGCTGGTCACACTCATCTGCGATGAAGTTGGTGCGGCCGGCATTGGCAATATATTGCATGAACTCCTCAAGAATTCCAGCCTCTTGCAGGAACGGGGTGTGCGGCCATTCTCACAGCCGTACCTCTGCCAACCTCCGAGGGTGGAGAGCATTGTTTGAAGACTCCCCAGTAACACCCTTGGAGTTCTTCTTCGAGCCAAACTTCCTGAAGATATTCATGTTCGCGTACAATTTTCTGAAAATAAAAATTTTGGGGGTGACAAAATTTGTCAACAAAACTTTATAAGATTGATAGCAACTACTCATAGGGACGCATAGAGGCCATAGAAAGCATTCAAACTACTTAGACCACTAACAATTTAACATGCAAGCACATCTATAGCAGCACCAAGAGTAGCTAATTATACAAAGTATAAACCACTAAAACAAAAACTAATTGGACAAATGGTGGAGTCACATACCAAGCAACAATCCCCTGAAATAGTTTCAGAAATGGAGCTTCGAGCAAAGAGATCAAAATCTGCGGGTTTGAGCTCAAGAACACGGGAGAGAGAGCAATGGAGATTTTTTTTCTCAAGGTAAGTGGTGATGTGGGCTAAAGAGATAAGTGAGGCGGCCCACGTGGGGACCACAACCCACCAAGGCGCGCCTGGGGGTCCTGGCGCGGTTAGGTGGGTTGTGCCCACCTGGTGGACCTCCCTCTGCTATTATTTGCACCAAAAATTCATAAATATTCAGAAAAAATCATGCTCAATTTTCAGAGCATCCTGAGAACTTTTATTTTTGGGTTATTTTTTATTGCATGGGAAATTCAGAAAACATACAAAACATGACATTTCATTTTATTTAACTAATAAAAACAGAAAACAAAAGGTAAGGACAGAAGGTAGTTCTTACTAAATTGATCAACTTCATACCACTAAAAAATGATTCATTAATAAGGTTGATCAAGTCTTATTAACAATCACTTTCGATTAGCATGAAACCGAAGAACTTCGTAAATCACTAAGTTACCTCAATGGGGATATGCATTTCCCCAAAAATAAGCATTTCATATTTATTTTTGACGGTAGGTAGAGGTATTTGAAAACTTCCAATAGTGATTGTCGGAGTTTTTTAAATAACATTAATACCATTCACTGGGAATTGTTTCTTCGGAAAGTGCACCGTATGCTCATTACCATTAATATGAAAAGTGACCTTGCTTTTATTGCAATCAATAACAGCCCCTGCAATATTCAAGATGGGTCTACCAAGGATAATCGACATGTTGTCGTCCTCGGGCATCTCATGTATAACAAACTCAGTCAAAATAGTAACATTAGCAACAACAACAACAACGGGCACATCCTCACAGATACCGATAGGTACTACAGTTGATTTGTCGGCCATTTGCAAAGATATCTCGATAGGTGTGAGTTTATTCAAGTCAAGTCTTTTATATAAAGAGAAAGGCATAACACTCACCAACTCCTAAATCACACAAAGCAGTTTTCACATAATTCTTTTCAGTAGAGCAAGGTATAGTTGGTATTCCTGGATCTCCATGTTTTTTAGGTACTCCATCTTTGAAAGTATAATTAGCAAGCATAGTGGAGATTTCAGCTTCCGGTATTTTTCTCTTATTTGTGATGATGTATTTCATATACTTTGCATAATGAGGCATTTTTAAGATGTCAGTCAAGCGAGTACGCAAAAAGACTGGCCTCGACATTTCAACAAAGCATTCAAATTCTTCTTCATCTTTCTTTTTAGTTGACTTGGGTGGAAAAGGAATAGGTTTTTGAACCCACGGTTCTCTTTCTTTACCGTGTTTTCTAGCAACAAAGTCTCTTTATCATAGCTTTTATTCTTAGGTTGTCAGTTATCAAGATCAACATGTGGTTCTATCTCAACATCATTATCTGGTTCTTTATCATTGTTTGGTTGAGAGTCTTCATGAACCTCATCATTATATTTTTCATTATCACTAGTTGAGTGTTCATTACCAGATTGGGTTTCAGCATCTGAGATAGAAGTTTCATTTTCATTATCAGGAGGTTTTTCTATTTCAGGTTCACTAGAAGTGTGCAAAGTCCTATCATTTTTCTTTTTCTTTTTCTTTTTCTTTTTAGAAGGACTAGGTGCACTAGTGTTAGATCTTTGTGAATCTTGTTCAATTCTTTTTAGGTGTCCCTCAGGATAAAGTGGTTCCTAAGTCATTTTTCCTCCTCAAGTTGCAACTCTAACAGCAAAGTCATGCATATTATTATTCATTTCATCAAGTAATTCTCTTTGAGATTTAGGAACTTGTTCTAGTTGAGTTTGAACCATAGAAGCATGTTTTCCAACACCTCTAACATCATTTGAGATTCTAAATAACAAGTCACTCAAGTGAGCAATCATATCAGAATTGTATTTCAATTGTTTCATAACATTTGCATTGAACTGATCTTGTTTTCTAATATAGTTTTCAAACTCATAAAGGCATTGGCTAGGTTGCATATTGTGAGGATTATCATTTTCATTGAACTTCATAAGAGAATTTACCTCTACCACCTTAGGCATTGGTGGTGTATTGAGCCCATGTATTTACTTAATAGGAGGTAAATTTTTCACATCCTCAGCTTTAATACCTTTTTCCTTCTTGAATTTCTTTGCCTCTTGCAAATCTTCGAGACTGAGATATAATATACCCCTCTTCTTCGGAGTGGGTTTAGCCGATGGTTCAGGAATAGTCCAATCATCATTATTTTTCAATATGTTATTCAATAATTCTTCAGCTTGTCCAACAGTTCGTTCCCTGAAAACACAAACAACACAACTATCTAGGAAGTCCCTAGAAGCATCGGTTAGTCCATTATAGAAGATAACAAGTATTTCATTTTTCTTAAGAGGATGAACAGGCAAAGCATTAAGTAACTGGCAAAGCCTCCCCCAATCTTGTGGGAGACTCTCTTCTTTAATTTGAACAAAGTTAAATATTTCTTGTAAGGCAGCTTGTTTCTTATGAGCAGGAAAATATTTTTTAGAGAAGTAATAAATCATATCCTGGGAACTACGCACACAACTAGGAGCAAGAGTATTGTACCAAGCTTTAACATCACCCTTTAATGAGAAAGGAAATAATTTGAGAATAATGTAATAGCGAATTTTCTCATCATGAGTAAAAAGGGTGGCTATATCATTCAGTTTAGTAAGATGTGCCACAACAGTTTCAATTTCATAACCATGGAAAGGATCAGATTCAACCAAAGTAATTAACCCTGGGCTGACAGACAATTCATAATCCTTATCATCAATAAAGATAGGTGAAGTAGGAAACTTAGGGTCACACTTCATTCTAGCATTCAAAGATTTTTCTTTATACTTGTGTAATAATTTCTTTAGATCGCTCTATCATTTGGAAGCAAGAATATCTCTAGTTGTTTCTCCACTCATAACATAACCTTCCAGTTCCTTAGGCAATTCATATCTAGGAAGGCTAGTTATAGCAGGTGTTCGAGAGTTTCAGTTTCAAGTTCATCATCAGATTCAACAACATCATGTAATATAACTCTAGCAATTTGTTTATCAAGAAATTCACCAAGTGGCACATCATCATTATCAAGCAATGTACTAGCATCATCATAAGCATCATTCATAGTAGAAGTAGCATCATCAATAACTTGCGACATATCAGGATTAATAGCATGTGGTGGTGTCGCAAGTTTGCTCAAAACAGAAGGTGAATCTAAAGTAGAACTGGATGGTAGCTCCTTACCTCCCCTCGTCTTTGAGGGAAATGTCTTAGTCTTTGGATCCTTCAGATTATTCATAGTGATAATATGATAATAATCCCAAGTGACTCAACAAATATAGCTATGCTCCCCGGCAACTGCGCCAGAAAAAGGTCTTGATAACCCACAAGTATAGGGGATCGCAACAGATTTCGAGGGTAGAGTATTCAACCCAAATTTATAGATTCGACACAAGGGGAGCCAAAGAATATTTGAAGGTATTAGCAGCTGAGTTGTCAATTCAACCACACGTGGAGATTAATTATCTACATCAAGGTGATCAGTAGCAAAGTAGTTTCATAGTTTTGATAGTAGCGACAACAGCAATAGTAATAGTAAAAGTAATTTTGTAGCAAGTGTAATAGTGATGATAGCAGTAATAACTTAGTAGAACAATACAAGATAAATTTGTAGGTATTGGATCAGTGACTTGTTGGATGATATTCATCATGTGATAGTCATAACCTAGGGCGATACGGCACTAGCTCCAGTTCCTCGATATAATGTAGGCATGTATTCCCTAAATAGTTATACGTGCTTTATTAAAAGAACTTGCATGACATCTTTTGTCCTACCCTCCCGTGGCAGCGGGGTCCATATTGGAAACTAAGGGATATTAAGGCCTCCTTTTAATAGAGAACCGGAACAAAGCATTAACACATAGTGAATACATGACTCTTCAAACTACGGTAATCACGGGAAGAAGTCCCGGATATTGTCACTCTGGGGTTACCGGACCATAACATGTAGTAGGTGACTGTAACTTGCAAGATCGGATATAAAACATGGATATAATGATGATAACATTAACGGTTCAGATCTGAGTTCATGGCACCTGGGCCAAAAGTGACAAGCATTAAGCATGGAAAAGTCATAGCAACATCAATCTAAGAACATAGTGGATACTAGGGATCAAGCCCTAACAAAACTAACTCGATTACATGATGAATCTCATCCAACTCCTCACCGACCAGTAAGCCTATGAAGGAATTACTCACTCCCGGTGGGGAGCATCATGGGATTGGCGATGGAGATGGGTTGGTGATGACGAAGAACGAAGATCCTCCTCTCCAAAGCCCTAAACGGACTCCAGATCTGCCCTCCCAAAGAAAAATAGGGCTTGGCAGCGGCTCCGTCTCGTGGATCGTGATAATTCTTTCTCTTTTTTTTTCTTTGAAAATAGGAATTTATAGCGTCAGTTTGAGGGTCAGCGGGGCCACCAGGTGGGTACAACCCACCTGGGCTAGCTAGGAGAGGGGGGCGCGCCCTGGTGGGTTGTGCCCACCAAGGTGCCCCTCTCTGGCAGGTCTTGGCTCCAGAAATTCTTATTATTGATATAAAAAATCCTTGCAAAGTTTTTTCCATTCCGAGAACTTTTATTTCTGCACAAAAACAACACCATGGTAGTTCTGCTGAAAACAACGTCAGTCCGGCCTATGATAGGTCGACACGTGGCATGGCACAACAGTGGACCATTCCGGTGAAAAAGGCCAGCCCAGTAAGAACTAGCAGGCCGGCCCATATAAGGCCTACTTGTGTCAGGTCCATTTAAGCCCACGACCCATACGAGATGTGCCAATCGGCCCGTCAACAGCCCGTTAACGATTTGACACCATTGCAGCCCATCGTCTGTTTGAGCCCGTTAACAGCCCACTATATATTTGGGCTCAATATCGGCCCGATGTGGTTTTGGCCTGTTAAGGGCCCATTCAAGGGATGGGCCAATTTTTAGGATGTATATCTTTCGGCCTTTTAACGACCCATCTAAGTGTTGGGCCAATTTCTGGCCCGGTGTGTCTTTCAGTCTGTTGACGGCCCATAAATGAGTTGGGCCATTTGTAGTAGGACCTGAGTTTTGGCCTTTTAACAGCCCATGCTCTTCATGGTCCAATACCAGCCCGGTTTCTCTTTCGGCCTGCTAAAGGCCCACAACAGTTGAGCCATTTACAGTACGACCTGACTTTCGGCCTCTTGGCGGCCCATGCTCTTCATGGTCTAGTACGATCCCGCTGTCTCTTTCGGCCTGCTAAAGGCCAACAGTATAGTTGGGCCATATGTAGCCCGACCTTAGTATCGGCCTGTTAACGGCCCGTGAAATCAAATGGGCACACCTATTGCCCGCCTTGATGTCGGCCTATTAACGATCCGGGAGGTAAGAGGGTCGACCATTAACTTTCGGCCTGGTAACGGCCCATTAACTTAATGGGCCCGCTAAAGTTCGTACATGTCTTTAGGCCCAATTAGATAATTTGGGCCCATTACAATGAGCAATTATGCACAGAGCCAAAACCGATCAAGCAAAGGTACGACATACAGGAAAAAACATTGCACATCCAGAATATATTACATGAAATTACACCCACTTTGCAATCAAAGATTGATGCCAGTGCAAATAAATGAACAGAACCTAATGATCTACAACTTAACAATCTGCAACCTCAGCGCGGATGACGCCCATAAGCATGTGGGCAAGTTCTTGCTGCTTTGCTACACTGTCTCTGAAAACATTGATCAGTTGTTGTTGCGCACGAATGTGCACCTCTGATTCCTCCACCATTTCCATCATTGCTTCAGCCATTAATTGGTTCACAAACATACATTTTTTCCATTGCATTCGAGACAGAGGAAAGCGAGCGAGTTCGGATGGCGATTTTGGCGAGCTTGTATTATTGATAGTGGAGAGTGTCTCAAACCCTTTGCATCATAACATAAATTAGGAGGAACCGCAGTTAATCAAGAATATTGCCATATTACCTGGCCTAGATTTATTGGAAAGAAACAATGGAGTTGCCTTCTTTGTAAATGCCGAGTTTGTCTTCTTATCTTCAGCAGCCTGCACCAAATTAACACACTAGCATTGCTATCATTGGACATCTCAGATAATAGGAAAGCAACATTGACACAACGAACGTTTGCGCAACCAGACCACACCAGCCTACACCAAATTAGCACAATATGGCACAACTATCATCAGCCAGGTAAGGTAATACGAAAGCAACATTGACACAATGAATGAATGGGCAACTAGAGCAGCGCTACAATTAAGTAATGTGCATGATATGAGATAGTACACTCATGCAACTCAGTATGCAAAACTACCAGGCAGATTTCCTTACAAAACAACATTGTCACCTTTAACATTTTGCTACAACTAATTTTAGATCAGATAAAGGTTGGATTCACGCCGATTAACAAAATGCATGCTGATGTAAAAATATAGTGATATACAACATGTACTTACATCAGCATCGGAGCACAGAGAATTCCCGCAAGATACTTTCCTCGAGTACGATCCCAATGGAGGAAGTCTTCTATCGTTTAACCTTATTTTCTTAAAGAGATATGGGTAAGAAACATGTAGAAAATATGATCATAATGCTATAAAATTTGTGATGCGAGGATACGCACACACTTCTTAGAATGGAGTTGACATATTTTTGCTGGACTAGAGCAGAATAGTTCTTTGGCCACTGGAATATGCTTATTACCAGTGGGAGTTGGGTTTCTCTATGCTGGAGCATTATCTATGAAAACTGGAGTTGGTTTATTATCTCCTAGTGTTTGGATCTTTTGCAAAGACCTGGTTTGTAACCCTTCAGATTCGAACATAGCCGTCTTCCCCTTGCATGCCTTATATAGAAGAATGGTGCTTCAATTATAAAACATGCTACAGCAGATATGGAATGGAAAGGCATGACATATTGACATGTATTCCCTCCATTCGGAAATAAATGGATGGGTCTAGGAGTATTTCAGTTCTAGATACATCCAGTTTTATCCATTTCCGCGACATGTAATCCTGATGGAGGGAGTATGATGTAAGAGATAGGGATACGACAAGACAACAGTGTAAAAAACACTACTTGAATGTAAAACTGTATGCTAGCGGAATACATATAGAAAAAACACTAAGACAACATATGCATGTATGATTGGGAAACTAAGATGGCATTGCAAGAGACCACTAGAACAACACTTCAATGTAAAAAAAGAACATGGTATGGTAGACAGATGAAGTACATACTGATGAATAAAAATGCATAAGATATTCAAAATCATGATGTCCAAACTAAGCAGATGGCATTGCGATAGAGTAAAATGATAGTACTTGTATTTGAAAACATGTTATCGTGAATGGAATAGGTACTGAAAAACAGGAAGGCATGCCATGTTTACATTCATGATCAGCAGGCTAAGCACAAGCATTGCAACAGAGTAGATGCACTCCATGACATTATATGCATGTTGTACCCATATCAAGGGCCAATTTAGAGCAAGGAACTTGTGGGGTGAATAGGATTCATCATCTTTCTGCAAGTCTCGTGAAGATCAACCTTTACATGTTCCATCATATTGGGTATCATTGTCGTCAAGTTTGTTGGCCGTTACATTGCTCCGTGAGGTTCTTGTGGATAAATCAATGTGTGCAATTATATCTGACATGCATGGAAGACAACTAGTAGTTAGATTTATGTAATGAGTGCCTATAGGAGACGACATAAATAGTAGGACTGGGGTTAACTAGCAGCAACAGGTCTCAAAAACTAAAGGGAGAACATAGATGAAAGCTACATAATATGTATCATTTGTACTCGAGATGAACTAGATGGCACACAAAAGTATTAAAGAACAAAATAGGTAATACTAGAAGTGGTATAATACTATAATCACCAGCCTTTGGGATAGCATTGGCTGATGGATGATAACTATGGAACAACGTTACCTAAAGAACAAGTCTCTTAGATGAACTATGGAACATCGTTAACTCCTGAACAAGACCCGTAAGAGATCAACATGAATATATAGTGAAATGTGATAATCTATTTTCCATGCTTAGATGAATAATAAAGCCATAAAATGTTGCACACACGTGAGATGACAGTACAACCTATCTGGCCGCCATCCATGGGAGTGAGCATCATGTGTTGACTTGTCGATGGCCCTGCAATTGTTGTGGCTGTCCATGTCGGGCACGCGCATTCGATGCAGGGAAGTGTTGAGTGGGGACTATAGCTCCCTTCTGGTGTATGCTTGCCTTCTTGGAGTAGCTGCGGTGAGTCGGAAGACGGTGTGGCTGAAGATGCAGAAAACGCGTAATTTTAAGAACGACACATCTCTCTGATCTGAAGAAATACCCTAAGAGATCAACATCAAGGTACGAGAGTGGTCACACGTCTGTTGACTGAAGACTAAATTTGGGTCACATGATTTTATTTTATTTTGGTACTTTCTGATCTACGCCAGATGGCTTGATGGCCATCTTGTGCCTCCCGACTGACACTATTTGGAATCTTCCCCGAAGAGCCAGCGAACGCCGGAAGAGCAGCCTGCCTACATGGCCCCGACCAGAACCCCGCTCCCCGCGCCACTGCACTGGCGTGGTTGCGCCGCCCCCGAGCCAATCCATAAAGACTCGCCGTTATCCAGATCCGGCGACGGCAGTACCTTCAACCCACGCAACTCTAAGATACCATCTAAGAGCTACTTCCGCGGCGAACTTGCGCCCCCGCACCCTTACGTTAGACACCAGCCAACCGGCAGCCTAGGAGCTCCGTCGCCTCGAGGGGTGCTGCTTCCCATTGGGAATCTATTGTCCCAGAATAAAAATTTAGATAACTGACGCCTAAATAAAGTGATTTGAGATGAGGGTGTGACCTATCTGGCGGCCCAGTGAAGTAGGCACCTCTAACTGTCGAGTCGGTGAGGCCGGCGCGGTTGCGGTGGCTACCGGCGGTAGGGAAGCACAGATGTCGCGACTATCGACGTCTACGGGGAAGTCGCGCCTGGGCTCTGGACGGATCCAAAGTTGGAGCCACTCTGACGCCATGAACAACGGCGGGGGTGAATCGGCTCTGGTACGGTTCACGCGGCCATCGTCGAGGCAGCTCTAGCAGCAGAGTAAGAGGCACACGACCCAGTGCACGACGGGAAATGGACAACGTCTCCGGCATTAGGGAGGAGGGCGGCTGTGAATTTGGTGCGGTGGGGGTGCCATGGAGGAGGGGCTGAGGTTTCACGGCTTGGGAGAAGGGAGCTTCCGGGGAGAAGGTGATTTGGTGCCCACGAGGTATGAATGGGGAAATGGGAGGGGAGTGGAACCATGTCTTATGGACGCATTTGTCTGAAATGTGTGTGTGTGTGGGGGGGGGGATACTGTTCTACCCCTGCCTTTAGGCTTCTTGGCTTGGCTCTGTGTACTGAGGGTCAGGGATAGTAGAGTAACTTTGCTTCTCCCAAATAGTGGGCGCGAGCGATTTCGGGCAAGGAAGGCGTGTTTTGAAATATAGTGGGGCGAGCGATTTCGGGCGAGGAGGGCGTGTTTTGAAATGTAGTGGGCGCGAGCGATTCGGGTGAGGAGAGCGTGTTTTCAAATAGTGGGCGTGAGCTATTTCGGGCGAGGAGAGGGTGTTTTGCCGACCATGGTTTATGAATTATTCGGCACATGTCATTTCGGCCGAGGAGAAGGCGCGCTTGGATGAAGTTACGAACCTACCCTCGATGTACAATGGGCCAATTGATGTGTGTCCCACATAGGCCGATAATTTTTCGTATCCCATTTATTAGCTCGGGCGAATTCCACCGAGTAGAGGGTGTTTAACGGTTCGTTCGAATTTTGGGAGAATGAGCATCCACGTCTACCTTACCAAGTTGATAAGAATCAAATTTTGAATTATTAGCTTTCCACTTATTTTTTAGATGGAGAGATGATGCTCGGGGGTAATGTGTTTTTACATGCTCGTTGCTAATGATTTACTATACGACTAATAGTTGACCCACTCAAAAACGGGAATCAAACCCAAAATGAAATATCTCGATTCAATGAAATAGCTCGTTCACCAGGTCAAAATAGTGAACTAAATCCAAAATTGAACACCTCAATCGAGTAGCATGTTGTATAGTATTATAGTACTCCATGAACATGTTGAAAGTCAAATTAATGAACTTGTTTGATATACGCATATCCCCGTTCATGTGTGGATTGCAGACAACAAGTTCTCCAATTCAAATATTTGAATGCAAGTTTATATCGAAACATGGTTTATATCAGTCTTTGATGCATAAAACGCGACCTCCCCCTCTCTCGGACTCCTGCTCTCTCTCTCGCCGACAATCTTCAATTCTGTCGCATGCATCCGACACACAAACCTTGTTGGTCCCTCTCGCTCTGTCTTCATCTCTCTCTCTCTTTGTGTGTGTGTGTGGGGGGGGGGGGGTCTTTCTTGTTCGCATGCATATATACTCTATCTATAGGTCTCTCTCGCACACTATGTATGATTCTCTAGTCCAACCTAATATCTTGGATGCACTCATCGTACGCACACAAATTCCTTGGCTTGTTGCCCGTAACTCTCTCACGCACCACTCTGTCATCTTGGAGCTCTCCTCTCTCTCTCTCTCTCTCTCTCTCTCTCAAACTCTCCATCTCCCTCGGTCGCACATACACATGCATATCTCACTCGCACTCGATATACCCATCTAAAACTCTATATCTCTCCCTCATTCTATCTCCATCTGACACGCACACACACACAATCTCATGCCAAGCCAAGTATGATGGTCTCTCACTCAATTGTAGGCACACACAGTCCCCCCTATATGTATATGACTAGCTAATCTTAGTCTCCATCACAAACCTGTGCATGGTCTATCGCGATTTCTCTTGGGGCATCTTTTTATCGCGCACGCACCTCGTCCCTCGATCTCCCACCCATATAGTCCCCTCACGATCTCGAGGGGATCTCTCTATCACAAACACACCCTCTCTCCCTCCCCATGTGTCCATGTTCTCCATGCGTCCCTCTCGACCTTTGTTCCTTCTTGGCTTGACCTCTATTGGACATGTGCTATAGGGTTGTCTCTCTCCGTTGCAAACAATCACGCACTAGCTATCTTCGTGTATCTACTCACCTCGCTTATCTATCTCGGAGATGCATGCGTGATATGTTTGCATAAGAAATGAACAAACACACACTCTCTCTAATTTATCATTTGTTGTCCCTTTCTCTTTCACACACATACTCTTTTTGCACACTCACTCATTCTCCTTCACACGCACGTGATCTCTCTCGACATAGGCACTGTCTTCGGTCCATAGCATATAGATTTATTGAAAAGTCAAACATCACAAAGTTTGACCATGTACGTGAAGAAAAACATTTACATCTAGAACGGCAAACATATAACATTAGATTCATCATGAGATGTAGTTTCATATGATGTATCTTTGGTATTGTAGATATAAATAACATTTGCGTAAACCTGGTCAAAGTTTCCAAAGTTTGACTTCTAAAAAGTTTATATGTACTGCATTATCGAGCGGATATAATTTCTCTTTCCCCCTCTCAGCTATCTTACGCACCACTTAGCCTTATCGGGGCTCCTCTATCTCTCTCAAACTTTATATCTCCATGGTTCACCTAGACCCATCTAACACTCTTCGTCCTTGTTCTCTCTCTATGTGACACGCACCCCCCTAAGTACCATAATCCCTCACTCTATCATAGGCGCACGCACTGGCCCCTAAGTACGATTATCTCTCACTAGCCATCAGGAACACATGTATTGTATCCTTCCATCCATACATCTATCTCGATATCTCTCGAGGTATCTTCTAGCGTGCACACACCTTGTCACTCGATCTCCCACCCATGTAGTCCCATCATGATCTCCAGGGGATCTCTCTATGACAAACATACACTCTCTCCTCCCCATGTCTGCATTTTCTCCGTACATCTCTCTCGACCTCTCTCCCTTCTTTATCAGACCCCTCTTGGCCACATGCTAGGGGTCTTTCTCTCTCGGTTGCAAACAACCACACTCTATCTCCTCACCTTGCTTCCGCCGTCGAAGATGCATGTGTGATATGTTTGCATAAGACACACATGCTTTTTCTCTACTTTTATCATGTGTTGTCCATGTCTCTTTCACACGCGCACACACACACACACACACACACACACACATATTTTTCAGTCACTCTTTCCATTTCACACACACTCTCTCTAGTTAGGTACTCTCTCACGTCCATAAGCATATGGATGTTTTGAAAAGTCAAACCACAGAAAAGTTTGACCAGGTATATGTGTTGACATGGATTTTGACCAAGATAAATAAAATGCATAAACCACATAAAATATAAAAACAAAACGGCAAAAAAATGTTTTATAATGAAAAAATAATCAATTATAATCAACCGCTCAAAATGATGACTGAGAAAAAAATAGGCCTATGATATATTTTCGACTGTCAATTATGCATGCATTAAACCGACAATTATAAAATATTATGAAACAAATAAACATCCATTAAATTTTCACCTATTGAAAAATGGAGAACACATGGTTTATATGTACGTGCACCATCGCTGACAAAAGAAGAATATATGGAAAAATAGGGGACACACGGTTCATATGTACGTGCACCATCGTCGACGGATATTGATCTAAAATTTCACAGTACGAGGCGGCGCCAATGTTGTCAAAGCGATCTAAAATTTCACCGTCGGAGACGGCACCAATGTTGTGGAAGCATCATCAGGTATGTTCCTCCATCAAAATATCATTGTATCTTAACGGATACACACAAACAAATTTGATAGAGATAGACAATAATAAGAGCGATCTACTGCACACAAAAAAAGATTCATTGGATTGCGTACATACATGCATGAGGTGTGCGTACGTGACATAGCTAGGCATGCATGCATATATTAGGAGACGCATACGTTGTCATGCCACTTAAGAAAATTAGCCTTAATGAATTACAAGAATTAGGCTAGCCCACTTTTAGAAAAATGCACATGCGTTGCCTCATCATCCATCAGCCATATACGCAAATGGATTAGCGCAAGAGCCCACACGTTGACAAATGGTGGCCTAATTAAGCCCATATTGGCTGATGGGACATTGCCGGGTAATTAGTGATTAAAAAAATAAAAGAATAAAAGAGCAGCTCGCTCCCACGATTCCCATGATCCCACGGTCGATCAAACGTGGGCGCGCATCCAGCGAGAGCCTTGCCCTGCTCTTGCCCACCCCTATAAATAGGAGCCACTGTGGCTGCTCTAGGTTCGTTCCTTCGATCCATCCATCTCCTCTCTGCTAGCCACATACAGAATACATACAGATGCACAAAAGGAAAAGAAGAAGGCAGGCAGGCGCCGTGCTTGCTAGGAGTTTGAAGGTGAGATTCATGGCTCTCCCCTAGCCTCTAATTTGGTCCTTGTGGTACAGATCAGGGAGCTTTCTTCTTCATCCTCTCCCAAAACTAGCCCTTGGTTCGGCCATCACGGTAAAAATCAAGGAGCATATTTCATCTCCCTAAAATTCTTGCCTTTGGTTCGGCCACTGCGGTGTCGGTGTCAAAACCATCGGATCTCGGGTAGGGGGTCCCGATTTGTGCGTCAAGGCTGATGGTAATAGGATGCAAGGGACACAGATGTTTACCTAGGTTCGGGTCCTCTTGATGGAGGTAAAATCCTACTTCCTGCTTGATTAATATTGAAGATATGGGTGGTACAAGAGTAGATCTACCACGAGATCATAGAGGCTAAACCCTAGAAGCTAGCCTACGATGGTATGATTGTCATTGTTGTATATCTATCGACTAATCCGGCCTCGGTTTATATAGTGCACCAAAGGCCTAGGATAACAAGAGTCCTAGTCGAATACGCCGGTGGGGAGGAGTCCTTGTCTTGATCGCCAAGTCTTGTGGAATCTTCCTTGTATGCGGCAGCTGTCTGGACTGGCCCATGAGTATACGGCCATTGGGGTCCTCGGCCCAATCCAACTGATGGAGAGACGACATGTGAGTACCCCCTAGTCCAGGACGTCGTCAGTAGCCCCCTGAACCGGTCTTCAAGTTGGGGACGCTCCTCGATTCTTCCTAACTATTCTTCATCTTCGGTCATCGGTCTTGAAAACTGGTTCAACAAATCTTTCCATCTTTGATCTTGAGGATCGCCAAAGTGAATCCGAAGAGTTTACACGTCGGGTATCCGAGGAGCCCCTTTAAGTTTCCGGCCTTTATGAATGCCTTGTTATTTTTATGCCACGCCTCGGGTTCGAAGTTGTCCCCGGGCAGCAGTGTCCTCTTGCGTCCGAGCTCCAACACCGGAGTGCATTCGAGGTATCCTTTGCAGCCGAGCACCAATGTCGGACTGCTTCCGAGGTCCAACGCCGAAATGTATCTGAGGTCCAACGCCGGACTGTGTCCAAGCTCCAGCGCCGGACTATATTCGAGCTTGAATGCCGGACTATATCCAAGATGTCATAGATCATCTTGGTACAAAAAGGTTGAAGGAGTTTAGCCGAGCTTAATGCCGGAAATGCCCTTTATGGAGCTAGCATGGCGCCCGAAGCTTTATGCTTGGGACTGCCTCCGAGGTGGTGCACCACCCCGACCGCAGGCTGATTTTTTGTGAATATTTTTAACTGGTGCAGTTTATCCTCTGCCGAGATATATAGCCAGTATCCCTCAAGGTGTGTATCAGTCTAAAACCCGAGACGCACCTAAGGAAAAGCATAAAACCGCTGTTCCCAGTAGCCCTTGAGACTCAAGTCGATGCACGAAATCGGCCTGAGGATCAACTCCTAGCTCGGCAGCATACATAGGAATAAAAATGCAGTGTGATATATCAGAGATAATAGTGATCGGTGAACGGGCCCCTGAGAGAGGGTCGTGAGAAGTCGCCACAATATACTATCTTGACGTCGGATAGGTCCATATGGTACCTATTATTGTCCGAAGACATGCATGCGCATAGTTCGGTCAAGCCGAACACTGAGCACTTTGAATTCTCTGCATTGAATAAGCAATGCAGTAGCCCCCGAGACACTGGTCGGGTGGCAACACCAGATCAGGGGATCGATGTGCCCCTTTAATATTTATAGATAATGAGCGCAAAGCCCAGTAGCCCCCGAGCCTTAATGTGGACATGGGTGGCCGAATTAAGGATCGATATCCAGAGTAAAATCACAGATTATGGGTAATGAATCTATGTATCCAAGTACTTTACATCATTATTTTTACTCCATTGTGACCTATTATCAGTTGAAAGTGGCCCATCGTCGGCTTCTACCCCTTGCTAGATACTACACAGGGTGTTTTCGCACTAACAAAGCAACCCTTAGCCGACGTCTCGGTGCCCGAAGGCGGTTTTGTTAGCGGAAACGAGGCAATCAGATATGCGGGCTTTATAACTTTCGCTTAGTCATAGGAGCTTTAAACTAGGGAAGCTAGCTATGAGCCCCCGGTTAGTGTTCGGTGGCATCCAAGGTCAAGCCGTAAACACTTCAGCCAATGTTATGAACGGCCCGTCATTCAACATAGTGATCGGATCGCTGACCAGTTTACGCCTATTGTGACAGTCAGTTTTTGGCTTTCTCCACTAAGGTGCTTAACCATGCAAGATGGAAGCACAATCACAGTGGTTCTCTCTTTGCACGCCTAGCCGAACAAAGCGGAACGTAGGAGGCAAGCACAGGGCAGCAACCCAACTATTGACCGAAGACACAATTCGAAACCGATGCATATATAGCAATATCCGAGAATGTTTTTGCCGAATCCCTAAAAGTGTCTGGCGTTGCACTGCGAGACTAATGCTGGAAACGCACAAATAGTTTAGAAGTGACATAGGCTTGAAAAGCCAAAAAACTTATTCAAAAGTTCAATGTCCGAACTAGATCAAGTGTTCGGTGCCAATCCGAAAATTGGACTTTTTTTTAAAAAAAAGGTTCTTCTGCCGTGCTTTAACATGACACATCCTATCTCAAGACTTCAAGTGGTTCATCCTATGGCTTCAACCTCCTTATCACGAAAGCGGAGTGCTTCTCCGAGGCTAGTTTAGCAAACTGCACTCGAGCGGATTTATAGAGAGGCAAGGCTATCTGGCTATTGACCACACACTTGCATCGAGAAAGGAGTGATAGAAAAAGACTTTGCAACGACTAATAAGAAGAACACTTATTATAAAACAGCTCACAAAAATTTAAGAGCCCCCGAGTGACTTGGGTAAAAGAATGATTGTATGGACCGAAGTACTTATATCATATCTATGTTCACCCAAACTTTAAACGTGTCTTAACCGACCGTCGGCTTCTCCCTCTTCGGTCAAAGACCGAAAAGTGTTATGTACCCCACATGTCGAGAATATCGGCGGTGTTTCCGATAACCAGGCAATCAAGTCATAAGGCTGTAACAGACAAAGCGCGCTCAGGGAACTTATGCTATATTACTGATAAAGTGTAAGAAGCATCTTCGAAGAAAATAGTACCCCCACCGATACCTTTCTTCGGTGCTCACTGTTATTATGAGACTTATGCAATATATTTTTTGTACTCATGAGTTCCGTTGTGTGCCGAACATTATTGAAAACAGTAAGAGCGCTAGCTTTTGGCTTCACCCAGTCTGAGGTCCGGCTCGGGTGAACCGATCGTTCAGAGGTGCTCCCTTTACTCCCTAGCCGAACAATCGGAAACGTAGGGGTAAACATAGGAGCAAGGCAACCCAGCTTGCAAATCGCTTAAGTAAATATGGTGCATATTGTGGCATAATACACGAACAAGGAACGAAGCCATACAAGTATAATCATATGCAAGAGGAAAGGCTTCATGAAAGAAGCCCCCAAGTGAACTGGGTATTTGAATTTGTCCGTCACAAACAAAGTTTGGACAAGGAAATTTTTACAAGCAACTTTTTTCAAAAAAAGTATAATGCTTGATCGAACCGAACACAAGTTAAAAATTTAGAACTTTGAGCATGAAGGCAACTTAGCTGGTTAATGTGTTCGGTATTGATGAGGCGGTCCGAGCTTGATGTGGGACATGTTGGAAATATGCCCTAGAGGCAATAATAAAAGCATTATTATTATATTTCCTTGTTCATGATAATTGTCTTTTATTCATGCTATAACTGTATTATCCGGAAATCGTAATACACGTGTGAATACATAGACCACAACACGTCCCTAGTGAGCTTCTAGTAGACTAGCTCGTTGGTCAACAGATAGTCATGGTTTCCTGACTATGGACATCAGATGTCATTGACAACGGGATCACGTCATTAGGAGAATGACGTGATGGACAAGACCCAATCCTAAGCATAGCACAAAGATCGTGTAGTTCGTTTTGCTAGAGCTTTTCCGATGTCAAGTATCTCTTCCTTTGACCGGGAGATCGTGTAACTCCCGGATACCGTAGGAATGCCTTGGGTGTACCAAACATCACAACGTAATCGGGTGACTATAAAGGTGCATTACAGGTATCTCCGAAAGTGTCTGTTGGGTTGACACGGATCGAGACAGGGATTTGTCACTTCGTATGACGGAGAGGTATCACTGGGCCCACTCGGTAGTGCATCATCATAATGAGCTCAAAGTGACCAAGTGTCTGGTCACGGGATCATGCATTACGGTACGAGTAAAGTGACTTGCCGGTAACGAGACTAAACGAGGTATTGGGATACCGACGATCGAGTCTCGGGCAAGTAACATACCGTCGACAAAGGGAATAGCATACAGGTTGCTTGAACCCTCGACATCGTGGTTCATCCGATGACAACATCGAGGCGTGTGGGAACCAACATGGGTATCCAGATCCCGTTGTTGGTTATTGACCGGAGAGCGTCTCGGTCATGTCTACATGTCTCCCGAACCCGTAGGGTCTACACACTTAAGGTTCGGTGACGCTAGGGTTAATAGGAAGACTTGTATGTGATTACCGAATGTTGTTGAGTCCGGATGAGATCCGGACGTCACGAGGAGTTCGGAATGGTCCGGAGGTAAAGATTTATATATGGGAAGTCGTCAAACGGACACGGAAAAGTTTGGTCATGTCGGTATTATGGAGGGTCCACGGAAAGGTTCCGGAGGACCACGGGAGGGGCCACCCCTTTTGGGGGCCACTTGGGCTGCGTGGGAGCAGCCAGCCCCTCATGGGCTGGGTGCACCTCCCTTGGCCCATGCGCCTAGGGGTTGAGGGGGAACCCCTAAAGGGGCGCCTTGCTTGGGGCAAGCCCCCTCCCTTAACGCCGCCCCCTCTAGATGCATCTAGAGGGGCCGCCCTCCTCCTTCCCCTATAAATACAAGGGTGAGGGAGGGCTGCAAACACCATTGAAGGCGCAGCCCTCCCTCCCAACACCTCTCCTCCTCCGCATACGCTTGGCGAAGCCTGCCGAGTACAGTCCCTCCATCTGCATCACGCCCGTCGTGCTGCCATTGGAGTGATCTTCCTCAACCTCTCCTTCCTCCTTGCTGGATCAAAGGCGAAGGAGGCAGCCGTCGTTAAAATGCGTGTGTTGAACGCGGAGGTGCTGTCCGTTCAGCACTTGGTCATCGGTGATCGGAATCACGTTGGTAACGTCTTCATCATCACCACTCCCTCGAACGCTTCCGTGCTCGATCTACAAGTGGTATGTAGATGCAAACTCTCTCTCTCTTGACTCGTTGCTTAGTAGAACTCATAGATGGATCTTGGTGAAACCGTAGGAAAAATTTTATTTTCTGCAACGCTCCCCAACAGTGGCATCATGAGCTAGGTCTATGCGTAGTTCTCTTTGCACGAGTAGAACACAATTTTGTTGTGGGCGTGGATCTTGTCAACTTACTTGCCGTTACTAGTTGTTTCTTGCTTCCGCGGTATTGTGGGATGAAGCGGCCCGGACCAACCTTACACGTACTCTTACGTGAGACCGGTTCCACCGACTAACATGCACTAGTTGCATAAGGTGGCTGGCGGGTGTCTGTCTCTCCTACTTTAGTTGGAGCGGATTCGATGAACAGGGTCCTTATGAAGGGTAAATAGAAGTTGACAAGATCACGTTGTGGTTATTCGTAGGTAAGAAAACGTTCTTGCTAGAACCCAATTGCAGCCACGTAAAAGATGCAACAACAATTAGAGGACGTCATAGAAGTAGAAGTAGTCGTTGGCGTGACAACTTCATGAAGACACGATGATGGAGATCATGATGATGGAGATCATGGTGTCATGCCGGTGACAGGATGATCATGGAGCCCCGAAGATGAATATCAAAGGAGCTATATGATATTGGCCATATCATGTCACTACTTTATAATTGCATGTGATGTTTATTATGATTATGCATCTTGTTTACTTAGAACGACGGTAGTAAATAAGATGATCCCTTAGAAAAAATTTCAAGAAGTGTTTCCCCTAACTGTGCACCGTTGCCAAAGTTCGTCGTTTCTAAGCACCACGTGATGATCGGGTGTGATGGATTCTTACGTTCACATACAACGGGTGTAAGACAGATTTACACACGCGAAAACACTTGGGGTTTACTTGACGAGCCTAGCATGTACAGACATGGCCTCGGAACACAAGAGACCGAAAGGTCGAACACGAGTCGTATGGAAGATACGATCAACATGAGAATGTTCACCGATGAGACTGGTCCGTCTCACGTGATGATCGGACACGGCCCAGTCGACTCGGATCGTGTAACACTTAGATGACTAGAGGGATGTCTAATCTAAGTGGGAGTTCATTTAAATTTGATTAGATGAACTTAATTATCATGAACTTAGTCTAAAACTTTTAAATGATATGTCTTGTAGATCAAATGGCCAACGCTCATGTCAACTTGAACTTCAACGCGTTCCTAGAGAAAACCAAGCTGAAAGATGACGGCAGCAACTATACGGACTGGGTCCGGAACCTGAGGATCATCCTCATAGCTGCCCGGACACCATATGTCCTAGAAGGACTGCTCGGTGACGCTCCGTCGAAGAACCAAGACATTATGAATGCTTGGCAAACTTCACGCTGATGATTACTCCCTCGTTCGGTGCGGCATGCTTCTGACTTAGAACCGGGCTCCAAAAGCGTTTTGAGCATCACGGAGCATATGAGATGTTCGAGGAGCTGAAACTTGTTTTCCAAGCTCACGCCGGGTCGAGAGATATGACATCTCCGACAAGTTCTATAGTTGTAAGATGGAGGAAAAGCAGTTACATCGGTGAGCATATTCTAAAGATGTCCGGTTACACAACCGTATGACCCAATCAATATTAACCTCCACGATGAGGCGGTCATTGACAGAATCCTCCGATCGCTCCCACCAAGCTACAAGAGCTTCGTGATGAACTACAACATGCAGGGGATGGAAAAGACCATTCTGAAGTGTTCTCTATCTTTGAAGTCAGCCGAGGTTGAGATCAAGAAAGAACATCAAGTGTTGATGGTCAATAAGACCACTAAGTTCAAGAAGGGCAAGGGTAAGAAGAAATTCAAGAAGGACGGCAAGGAGGTTGCCGCTTGATAAGCAAGTTGCCGGAAGAAGTCAAAGAATGGACCCAAACCCGAGACCGAGTGCTTTCATTGCAAGGGAGGGGTCCTTTGGAAGCGGAACTGCCCCAAATACTTAGCGGATAAGAAGGCCGGCAACACCAAAGGTATATCGATATACATGTAATTGATGTGTACTTTGCCGATTACTGTAGTAACTCTTGGGTATTTGATACCGTGCCGTTGCTCATATTTGTAACTCACAGCAGGAGCTGCGGAATAAGCTTAAAGCTGGCAAAGGACGAGGTGACGATGCGCGCCGCCGAATGGTTCCGTAGTCGATTTGATCGCCGTCGACACGCTACCTCTTCATTTACCTCTACGGGATTAGTTATGAACCTTAATAATTGTTATTTGGTGCCAAGTTTGAGCATGAATATTGTATCTGGATCTCGTTTAATGCGAGATGGCTACTCATTTAAATCCGAGAATAATGGTTGTTCTATTTATATGAGAGATATGTATTATGGTCATGCTCCGATGGTCAATGGTTTATTCTTAATGAATCTCGAGCGTAGTATTACACATGTTTATAGCGTGAATGCCAAAAGATGTAAAATTGATGACGATAGTCCCACATACTTGTGGCACTGCCGCCTTGGTCACATTGGTGTCAAGCGCATGAAAAAGCTCCATGCTGATGGACTTTTGGAGTCTTTAGATTATGAATCATTTGACACATGCGAACCATGCCTCATGGGCAAGATGACCAAGACTCCGTTCTCGGAACAATGGAGCGAGCAACCAACTTGTTGGAAATCATACATACCGATGTGTGCGGTCCAATGAGCGTTGAGGCTCATGGAGGGTATCGTTATGTTCTCACTCTCACGGATGACTTGAGTAGATATGGGTATGTCTACTTGATGAAACACAAGTCTGAGACCTTTGAAAAGTTCAAGGAATTTCAGAATGAAGTAGAGAATCAACGTGACCGAAAGATAAAATTCTTACGATCGGATCGTGGAGGAGAATATTTAAGTCACGAATTTGGTACACACTTAAGAAAATGTGGAATCGTTTCACAACTAACGCCGCTGGAACACCTCAAAGCATAATGGTGTGTCCGAACGTCAGAATCGCACTCTATTGGATATGGTGCGGTCTATGATGTCTCTTACCGATTTACCGCTATCATTTTGGGGATACGCTCTAGAGACAGCTACATTCACTTTAAATAGGGCACCGTCTAAATCCGTTGAGACGACACCGTATGAATTATGGTTTGGGAAGAAACCTAAGCTGTCGTTTCTAAAAGTTTGGGGATGCGATGCTTATGTCAAGAAACTTCAACCTGAAAAGCTCGAACCCAAGTCGGAAAATGCGTCTTCATAGGATACCCTAAAGAAACCATAGGGTATACCTTCTACTTAAGATCCGAGGGCAAGATTTTTGTTGCCAAGAACGGAACCTTTTACGGAAAAAGAGTTTCTCTCGAAAGAAGTAAGTGGGAGGAAAGTAGAGCTCGATGAAGTACTACCTCTCGAGCAGGATAGTAGTGCAGCACAAGAAAATGTTCTGTGATGCCTACACCAACTGAAGAGGAAATTCATGATGATGATCAAGGTACTTGGATCAAGTTGCTCTTGAACTTCGTAGGTCCACTAGGCGCGTTCCGCACTGCAGTGGTACGGCAACCCTGTCTCGGAAATCATGTTGTTAGACAACAATGAACCTTGAACTATGAAGAAGCGATGGCGGGCCCAGATTCCAACAAATGGCTAGAAGCCATGAAGTCCGAGATAGAATCCATGTATGAAAACAAAGTGTGGACTTTGGTGACTTGCCCGATGATCGGCGGCGATAGAAAACAAATGGATTTTTAAGAAGAAGACGGACGCGGATGGTAATGTCACCATCTATAAAGCTCGACTTGTCGCTAAAGGTTATCGGCAAGTTCAAGGGATTGACTATGATGAGACATTCTCTCCCGTAGCGAAGCTTAAGTCCGTCCGAATCATGTTAGCAATTGCCGCATACTATGATTATGAGATATGGCAGATGGACGTCAAAACAGCGTTCCTTAACGGATATCTTAAGGAAGAGCTGTATATGATGCAGCCGGAAGGTTTTGTCGATCCTAAGAATGCTAACAAAGTATGCAAGCTCCAGCAATCCATTTATGGGCTGGTGCAAGCATCTCGGAGTTGGAACATTCGCTTTGATGAGATGATCAAAGCATTTGGGTTTATCTTGAGACTTATGGAGAAGCTGCGTTTACAAGAAAGTGAGTGGGAGCTCAGAAAGCATTTCTCATATTATATGTAGATGACATACTTTTGATGGGAAATGATATAGAATTCTTGGACAGCATTAAGGCCTACTTGAATAAGTGTTTTTCAATGAAGGACCTTGGAGAAGCTGCTTATATATTAGGCATCAAGATCTATAGAGATAGATCGAGACGCCTCATAGGTCTTTCACAAAGCACATACCTTGATAAGATTTTGAAGAAGTTCAAAATGGATCAGTCCAAGAAGGGGTTCTTGCCTGTATTGCAAGGTGTGAGATTGAGCTCAGCTCAATGCCCGACCACGGCAAAAGATAAAGAAGAGATGAGTGTCATCCCCTATGCCTCAGCCATAGGATCTATTATGTATGCCATGCGGTGTACCAGACCTGATGTAAACCTTGCCGTAAGTTTGGTAGGAAGGTACCAAAGTAATCCCGGCAAGGAACAACTGGACAGCGGTCAAGAATATCCTGAAGTACCGAAAAGGACAAAGGACATGTTTCTCGTTTATGGAGGTGACGAAGAGCTCGTCAGAAGGGTTACGTCGATGCTAGCTTCGACACAGATCTGAATGACTCTAAGTCACAAACCGTATCGTGTATATGTTGAATGGTGGAAGCGATGGTAGATGCATTTGCAAGCGAAGCGTCGTGGCGGGATCTACATGTGAAGCGGAGTACATGGCAGCCTCGGAGGCAGCGCATGAAGCAATTTGGGTGAAGGAGTTCATCACCGACCTAGGAGTCATACCCAATGCGTCGGGGCCGATCAAACTCTTCTGTGACAACACCGAGCTATTGCCCTTGCCAAGGAGCCCGGGTTTCACAAGAAGACCGAGCACATCAAGCGTCGCTTCAACTCCATCCGTGAAAATGTTCAGGATGGAGACATAGAAATTTGTAAAGTGCATACGGATCTGAATGTCGCAGATCCGTTGACTAAACCTCTTCCACGGGCAAAACATGATCAACACGAGAACTCTATGGGTGTTCGATTCATCACAATGTAAACTAGATTATTGACTCTAGTGCAAGTGGGAGACTGTTGGAAATATGCCCTAGAGGCAATAATAAAAGCATTATTATTATATTTCCTTGTTCATGATAATTGTCTTTTATTCATGCTATAATTGTATTATCCGGAAATCGTAATACACGGTGTGAATACATAGACCACAACACGTCCCTAGTGAGCCTCTAGTAGACTAGCTCGTTGGTCAACAGATAGTCATGGTTTCTGACTATGGACATCGGATGTCATTGACAACGGGATCACGTCATTAGGAGAATGACGTGATGGACAAGACAATCCTAAGCATAGCACAAAGATCGTGTAGTTCGTTTTGCTAGAGCTTTTCCAATGTCAAGTATCTCTTCCTTAGACCGTGAGATCGTGTAACTCCGGATACCATAGGAATGCCTTGGGTGTACCAAAGCGTCCTGGCGTGGCTGGGTGACTATAAAGGTGCATTACAGGTATCTCCGAAAGTGTCTGTTGGGTTGACACGGATCAAGACAGGGATTTGTCACTCCGTATGACGGAGAGGTATCACTGGGCCCACTCGGTAGTGCATCATCATAATGAGCTCAAAGTGACCAAGTGTCTGGTCACGGGATCATGCATTACGATGCAGTAAAGTGACTTGCCGATGCTTGAGACTAAGCGAGGTATTGGGATACCGACGATCGAAGTCTCGGGCAAGTAACATACCGTCGACAAAGGGAATAGCATACAGGTTGCTTGAACCCTCGACATCGTGGTTCATCCGATGACAACATCGAGGCGTGTGGGAACCAACATGGGTATCCAGATCCGCTGTTGGTTATTGACCGGAGAGCGTCTCGGTCATGTCTGCATGTCTCCCGAACCCGTAGGGTCTACACACTTAAGGTTCGGTGGCGCTAGGGTTAATAGGAAGACTTGTATGTGATTACCGAATGATGTTGAGTCCGGATGAGATCCCGGACGTCACGAGGAGTTCGGAATGGTCCGGAGGTAAAGATTTATATATGGGAAGTCGTCAAGCGGACAACGGAAAAGTTTGGTCATGTCGGTATTATGGAGGGTCCACGGAAAGGTTCCGGAGGACCACGGGAGGCCACCCCTATTGGGGGCCACTTGGGCTGAGCAGCCAGCCCCTCATGGGCTGGGCGCACCTCCCCTTGGCCCATGCGCCTAGGGTTGAGGGAACCCTAAAGGGGCGCCCCTTGGCAGAGGCAAGCCCCTCCCTTAACCGCCGCCCCCTCTAGATGCATCTAGAGGGGCCGCCCTCCTCCTCCTTCCCTATAAATACAAGGGTGAGGGAGGGCTACAAACACCATTGAAGGCGCAGCCCTCCCTCCCAACACCTCTCCTCCTCCGCATACGCTTGGCGAAGCCTGCCGAGTACTGATCCCTCCATCTGCATCACGCCCGTCGTGCTGCCATTGGAGTGATCTTCCTCAACCTCTCCTTCCTCCTTGCTGGATCAAGACGGCGAAGGACGCTGTCGTTAAAATGCGTGTGTTGAGCAGCGGAGGTGCTGTCCGTTCAGCACTTGGTCATCGGTGATCGGAATCACGTTGGGAACGTCTTCATCATCACCACTCCCTCGAGCAGCTTCCGTGCTCGATCTACAAGTGGTATGTAGATGCAAACTCTCTCTCTCTTGACTCGTTGCTTAGTAGAACTCATAGATGGATCTTGGTGAAACCGTAGGAAAATTTTTATTTTCTGCAACGTTCCCCAACAGGACAAGGTTCCATCCCCCAAGCCGGTCCCGAGGTGATGGAGCAAAGAGCTCGGCACTCCGAAGTGGTGACATAGCACGGTCAATACAGGCCGGCAGAGTGATGCCAAAGTCCCCGGCATGGGGTAATGAAGTGTTGACGAAGCCGCCCCGTCCAGCTGAGGTGACGCCAAAGGATATATTCCGGCTGGATCATTTTCTTATGCACAAAAAATAGTGCAAACCGGGGGTAATAGTAATAATAATAAAAAATGTTGCATACTAAATAATTTATGCAAAGTGAGTAATAGAAGAAATATGGCCTGGCGCCAAAGTCAATGTCGATGCAGGGCGTTGGCGTGATGAAGTAAAGGCATGGTAAATCCTGAATTCACAGGTCGGTCCGAGTTCTGGATGCGGCGTTCGACGGACTATGTAGGAAACTGACCAAACCACCATGCGACCGTCGATAATGCGGCCACCATTTGATAGACCTGCGTACATATGATGGACAAACTAGAGTAATAATTCCTTGGGAAAAAACGAACCCAAACAAGCAAAAAATACTAGGATTAATAGCACCTGGTTTATTTGTTGTAGCAATCCGAAGGAAGGTGATTCCCAAAATTGGGACTCGATCCACACACCCATTGCATGATGGGCGATTAAGCGACGGCATGGCAATGCTGGCAAAGGTTGGCTTGCCGAGGCAAAGCCCTTGGTCTAACTAATCGTGACGAAGATGGTCGGCTGGTGACACCAAAGTCACCGGAGTAGGTTGATGAAGAGATGATGAATCCCCTGGTCCAGCCGAGATGTCGAAGCCTCGATGTCAGCCGATGAGTCAAAGTAGGTCGGCATGATGGACACCGGCTTGAAGGAGCAACAGTGCGGCCCTACGGATGCAGGTCATGACGCGGTCAATGCCGGCTTGATGAAGTGACCGTGCGGGGATGCCGGTGTTCCCGCTCCGTGTAATCCGTGGGGCGGCGATGTTGATGATTTATCCTTCACGATGCCGAACTCTTGTTCGGCTTGCCGAGATGATGATCCGAAGAAGTTGAGCGCCGCTCAATAAAGCGGCGACGTGTCTAGCGCAGGTCGGCAGCCTTGGAGCAATATTGCTGGACTGGTTTGACACCAGCATGATGGTGAAGATCATGTTCAGAAGATTTTAAAGTTAGTGGGATGTGTTCGGGAACAAAACACAATACCCAGACAAAACTTCCTTCAAAAAGGATGTCCGACATCCCGTTCATAAAAAGACGAACTCGGGTCATATTCGTTTTCGCGCAGAAAACAGATCCGAAAAGTGATGCACTAATCGTAAGGTTCCCGAAGTTCGGACGATCGGATCAAGCTGAGATTTTGAGGGGTGGTAGATATAGGAACTCCGCAGCCGATCAACAGTTGGATCTTCCAAAGGATGTCCGAGCTAGAAGCTGGACACCACGCCCTAAACTCGTCCAGATTCCCGTCCAGATTTGACATGGCTCCGGTATATCGTGGATTGCCAGAGATTCCTCCATCGGAATTCAACGAAATTTTTCAGGGTTGTTATAGACTCAATTCCGCACAATTCCGCCGAAGCAATCATTAAAACGTCACTTGAGGAGGTGGTGGCGGCGGACACTGTCCGCTGTCCAGAAAAACAGTACGGTCGCCCGAGGGCAATGTTAATGTTGAGCCCCCGGGCTCCCTGGATGATTCCTCCATGATCTTAATAGAGATCGGAGTTGATGCTGATGAAGGCCCTCATCCGAACATGACGATCGGAGGTAGGGCGCAGTCCTTGGTCGAACCAAGGTGACCAGTCGAGCTGGTGACGAAGATGCGAAATCGCGGTTGATCTGCAGCGAGCCATCGACCTTTTGCTGAACACATAGCTGAACTCTTAAGGAAAGCACCAATGTCGGTGTCAAAACAGGCGGATCTCGGGTAGGGGGTCCCGATCTATCCGTCAAGGCTAATGGTAACAGGATGCAAGGGACACAGATGTTTACCTAGGTTCGGGCCCTCACGATGGAGGTAAAACCCTACTTCCTGCTTGATTAATATTGAAGATATGGGTGGTACAAGAGTAGATCTACCACGAGATCGTAGAGGCTAAACCCTAGAAGCTAGCCTATGATGGTATGATTGTCATTGTTGTATATCTATCGACTAACCCGGCCTCGGTTTATATAGTGCACCAGAGGCCTAGGATAACAAGAGTCCTAGCCAAATACGCCGGTGGGGAGGAGTCCTTGTCTTGATCGCCAAGTCTTGTGGAATCTTCCTTGTATGCGGCAGCTGTCCGGACTGGCCCATGAGTATACGGCCATGGGGGTCCTCGACCCAATCCAACTGAGCAGGAGACGACGTGGTGAGTACCCCCTAGTCCAGGTCATCGTCAGCGGTACGAACCAAGGTGCATGTTTAATCTACATAAAAAATTGTCCTTGGTTCGGTCATCGCGGTACGAGCCAAGGAGCATGCATGTTCCTTCTACATGTTGTATATGCTTCATCCGAATGATCTCCTTGGTTTGGTCCCCTTAGCAATACAAGCCAGCTGGATGAACGTCTTGTTCCTTGGTTTGGTCCCTATACGCGGATACAAATCAAGTGAGTGTCGTAGGTACGAAATCCTCATAAAAATTGCCTTAATTTGGTCGTCATAAAAATGGATATCAGTAACTTCGAATGAAATTACGAACGTGCTAAACTGAACTCATGATAAACTCTTGTTTGGTTGCGCTACGGGCATTATGTGTCATGCTAGTTGTAATACAAACAAGAGCATAAAAATATATTCCCTCACTTGGTTACGCTGCACGTTGGCATTATCTTAATGTCACGCGATGTTAGTAGTAATACAAGCAGGGAAAAACTTAACTAAAAATGTGTTCATGTTACACACCTGAAAATCAAAATCATGCAAGATAAATTATAAAGCATGTTGCATCATAAAAACCAATCTTACCTTGTTACGCCACACGCGGGCATCATTTTAATGCTACGCGGTGTTAGTAGTAATACAAGTGAGAGAAAATTAAACAAAACATTTGGGCCACATATTTTGGCCAAAGTCAAATAAAATATGTCATGAAATGCTCCAATGCTATAAGAGCCTAAAGTATTAGCATCGTCATAAATGAATATCACAAACTCACTTTACTTGGGTTATGCTACACATGAGCGTCAATGATGTGACGCTATGTGAAGTTAGTGCTAATACCATGTAAGGTACAACATAAACAAAAATGATAAATGTCAGATGACTCATGCAATACCATAATTTCTCCACAAACATTTGCTTGGTTACGCTGCACGCGGGCATTATCTTAGTGCTACGCGGTGTTAGCAGTAATACGAGTAAAACCGAACTTAATGAAAATAGGTTTTACTCCACATCTACATACGCATACTGATAAGGCATATTCCATGTAGCCCACATAGGCTCTAAACAAGCAAAAATATCATAAGCAAACTCCACGCAGGTCAGGCTTGATACTGGGCGGACTCAGAGTCAACAAAATATGGCACATATCATACGCACCATAAAAAGCATCAATATTGTGTCAAAAAGCTGTAGTCCATTACGCTACACACGGGCACCACATCAGTGTCGCGTGGTGATAGTAGTAATGTGATGATGCAAAACTTATTAAAATTGGCATGTCACATATATCCATGCCACCAAAACCAAAGATGTCTTATAAAATTCCCAAAGAAAAATATATACATATCCTATATGCCAAACATAGGATAAAACTATGCTAGCCAAAATCAACCTGCATTCCGCATATAAATGAGGTTGAACACACAAAAATGGTTGCATGCTAGGAAATATATTCCCAAACATCACACATAAAATCGAAGAGGGGTATTTGCATGGAACCAAACTTCAAGCTCACCAAGCAGGAATTCATCGTCGACCGTGATGAGGATTTCTCTTGTAGTATATTGTAATAGGAATGTGATGCAATCCTATGTAATAGAAATGTTGGAGTTCTTAATCAGGGGTTTTCTCTTCGGAGATGTAATTAACAGATCTTTTATGTAAATGTAAGAGCTCTGGAAATAATGTACCTGCAATGTTTGATCTCCATTTTATTTATGCATTTAAATTATTCACTCTATATTAATAATGTGGACGCTTATTTTCACACCCGCCATTTTCCCATCATCAATATGTGGAGAAAAACAGTTACATCTAGAACGATCATTAGATTCGTCACAACATGTACTTACTTAATACTATCATTTATCTTTGGTATTGTAGATATAAGTAATTTCTTTATAAACACGGAGGGAGTAGCTCTTTATCTCTCTCTGCTATCTCTCACGGGCCTCCCCTCTCACTCGAACTCTCTATACCAATGGATTATATGGTCACTGTGTTAGTGTATAGCTCTGTATATTGTTTAGTTGACCGGTTAACCAGTCCACATGCTGCCTTGCCAGCTCGTGTTTCTATCTTCGTGTGCTGGCCCATGTGGCAGTGGGTGAAAATAAGTAAACTAGAGGCCGAGCTGACACGCAGTGAAGTAAACAAAGTTGAAACCACTCGGGCTAGCACCCCGCACGCTAGTAAATTGAGGGCACACTTCTTCCGCGTGAAGGACGCACTCGCGCACAATTCACCACCGCATGTATGACGAAGGGCCTTTTCGCACACCCAGCAGGCCAGCACACAACACACACCAGCACACGTGTACTCCGGCGTCGCCGCCGGTTGAGATGGATGGCAAGGCAGCCAACAAACAGAGGCGGCTCGAGCTAAAACCGCATCCGGCATGCCTGGACTTCATCAGCAGCCTCCTCGACGACATGCTGCTCGTCATCATCGGCCTCCTCCCCACAAAATCTGCTGTGCGGACCGCCCTGATCTCCTGGCGGTGGCGCGCCCTCTGGCGCTGCGTCCCCCTCAACCACACCGTCGACATGCCTGTCGCGACGGGATTACCAACGCATGGGCGCGATCTCCAAGATCCTTTCATAGCACCCTGGGCCAGCCAGACGCCTTGACATCTGCATGTTCAGTATCAACTGCAAGGTCCAAGCCAAGTTCGACGAGTGGTTCTTGTCCCCCACCCTAGATCAGCTCGATGAGCTCAACTTTGAAGCTGGACAATGTCGCTATTTGCCGCCGTCCGCTCTCCGCCTCACGCCAACACTACGCCGCGCCAGCTTCAGCTCCTGCTATCTTCCCCAGATTAATGTCGCGCCCTCCCTTCTTCTCCCTCAACTCAAGCAGCTCAACCTCTTAGACGTTGTCATCTCGAAGAAGGCTATGGTGCACCTGCTCCGCAGCTGTACTGCGCTCGAGTACCTTCGTCTTGAGCAGATCCACGGGTTCATTAGCCTCCACATCTCCTCGACCAATCTCCGATGGATTTATGTGTCTTGTTGGCCCCATAACAAGACATCAATTGGGAAGAGATCACTCCAGCTGTTCCACGTTATGGTCATTGAGAATGCGCCTTTCCTTGAGAGATTTCTTGTATCTGATCTAGAAGGTCCAACAAAAATCAGGGTCATTGGCCTTTTGAAATTAGATGTTGGTGTACTCGTCTGCCAAATTCTCTGAACTCTTTATTGGGTTTGTAATCATTCAGGTACAACACTCATCTTCTTCTCCGTCTTCTTGAAATTCACATTTTTAAATTTCTTCTTGATGTATTTACGATTGTCTTCCAGAAAATGATTCCCACAAGCTTGACCCAGTCTATGCGCACAGTGAAGATCTTGGCAATAAAATCTATCGGCCCCAATCTGGATCAAGTTGTTGGATTCCTTACATGCTTTCCGTGCACGGAGAAGCTACTCATCGAGGTGAAACTTCTTTCCTATTAGTAAACGGTAATCACAACATATCTCAATTTTTTCGTAATTTTCCAAAATTACGATGACAAGTGTAGTGTTCAAAACTGCATCTACGCACTACACCGAATGAAATGTTTCTAGTACTTTTTCTGACGTGATCACCTGCATCATTTTTTGTTCTACTACTATAGTAGCCTAGGCTAGTCATAGTGGAAAGTAACTTAGACTAGTAACTCTATGGTTACCCTAAGAGCAAGTACTACCTCCGTCCTGGTTTACTCTTCCTATTTTGTAGTATCAAAATTTGACCATAGCTTTAACTGACAAAATGTTAATGCATGTCACTCAAAATTATATCGTTGGATTCGTATTTGAACATAATTTCAAATGGTATAATTTTTGGTGACATGCATTGGCATTTTCTTAGGTAAATCTATGGTCAAAATTTTACACTAAATGAAAGGTAGTACAAAAGTGGGCTATAACGACCCTCCACTATGTAGGCCAAAACACGTGCCAAATTCACTTGCGATGCATTTGGCATCGATGCCCCTCCATTGCTCACCTAGTGCCCCAATATGGATCACCTACTTTGCTCCGGTGCCAAATTAACTCACGCAATGAAAAAACACTTGCGTGTGAGAGAGAGAGAGAGGAGTGACGCACTAAAAAAACACTTGTTTGGGAGAGTGAGAGGCTGTTGTAGTTGGTTTGATTGATTTTCTATACATGTGGGTCTGTGTGCACAGCGGTGCAAACTCTCTCACATCGCGAGAGCGGTGCCAAAATCTTTTGGTTTGACATCGATGCGTATTAATTATGTGGTATACTTTTGAGAAATATGGCATCGGCCACATAGTAGAAGGCAACAAGTGCCTAAGCTCTTCACGTGATTTGACATCGATTTGTATTTGAAAAATATCACTAGCCAACCAACCCTATCGTATGAGCGAATGATATTGGTACCTCTTGATGACACGACAATCTTATACAACTATCTGTTCTAATATGTTCTTGATGACCCACAAGTATATTGGATCAATTGTAGCTCTTTTCAATAAGTAAGAGTGTCGAATCCAACGACGAGCAGAAGGAAATGACAAGTAGTTTTCAGTAAGGTAATGTCTGCAAGTGCTGAAGTTGTAATTAGCAGGGTAGTTTGATAGCAAGATAATTTTTAATGAGCAAGTAACAATAGTAGTAACAAACGTGCAGCAAGATAGCCCAATCCTTTTGAGGCAAAGGACATGCCAAAACGGTCTCTTATGATAAGCAAAGCATTCTTGAGGGTACATGGGAATTTCATCTAGTCACTTCCATCATGATGGTTCGATTTGTGTTTGCTACTTTGATAATTTGTTATGTTGGTGGACCAGTGCTTAGGTGTTGTTCTTACTTGAACAAACCTCCTACTTATGGTTAACCCTCCCGCAAGCATCTGCAAGTACGAGAAAAGTATTAAGAATAAAGTCTAACCATAGCATTAAACTTTTGGATCCAATCGGTCCCTTACAGATTAGCGCATAAACTGGGGTTTAAGTTTCTGTCACTCTCGCAACCCACCATCTAATTGCTACTCCACAATGCATTCTCTTAGGCCCAAATGATAAACATGCTCATGATCATAGGAGTATTAAATACCATATTGGATCTGAACATATAATCTTCTACCAAATAAACCATATAGTAATCAACTACAAGATGTAATCAACACTACTAGTCACCCACAAGCACCGATCTATAGTTCCGGTAACAAGATTCAACACAAGAGATGAACTATGGTTTGAGATGAGATGGTGCTATTGAAGATGTTGATGGAGATTGTCCTCCCCAAGATGGGAGAGTTGTTGGTGATGATGAGGGCGATGGTTTCCCCCTCCGGGAGGGAAGTTCCCCCGGCGGAATCGCTCCACCGGAGGGCAAAAGTGCTCCTGCCCAAGTTCCGCCTCGAGGCGGCGGCGCTTCGTCCCAAAAATCCTCCTCTAATTTTTCTAGGTTTAAAATGACTTATATACCAGAAGATGGGCGCTGGAGGTGGGCCTGGGTGAGCACAACCCACCAGGGCGCGCCTGGGCTCGCTGGCGCGCCCAGGTGGGTTGTGCCCACCTGGTGGGCCCCCTCTGGTAGTTATTTGCTCCAATAATTCTTAAATATTCTATAAAAAAATCTCCATGAAGTTTCAGCTTGTTTGGAGTTGTGCAGAACAGGTAACCCGACGTAGCTTTTCCAGACCCGGATTTCCAGCTGCCGGAATTCTCCCTCTTGGTGTGAACCTTGCAAATTATGAGAGAAAAGGCATTAGAATTACTCCAAAAAGCATTATTATGGATAAAAAATTTATAAATAACAGTAAGAAAACATGATGCAAAATGGACGTATCAACTCCCCCAGGCTTAGACCTCGCTTGTCCTCAAGCTAAAACCGAAATCGAAAAACATGTCCACATGCTTTGAGAGAGAGGTGTCGATAAAAACAAAATATGGACATAGAAGCATCATGTTGATTATTATAACAACACCAAAATTATACATAGGACTTTTATTATATACTTCTCATGAATAAGTAATAGTTCATCACACAATCGAAGTATAAAGCAAAAACTCTATTAGAAACCAACAAACTATGTTCCCAGTCAACTTTGCAACTACAATTCATCATATTTTCAGGAAGAGCCACGTATCGGATCCTTTATGAAAGTCCACATACTCAACCATCATATAGTCTTCTATGATTGCTAACACTCACCTCGTACCCATGAGCAAAACGTTTCAACCGGACACATAGAAAGATAGGGGCTTAAAGTTTCGCCTCCCAACATATTCACCTCAAGGGTGATGTCAACAGTAATAACTCATGCTATCTATATTCAATTGGACATATGTGGCTAGATCTTTCCTCACCACATGATGCTTGCCGGAGGAGAAAAATTAAAAGGAATAGAAGGAAAACTTTGACTCTTTGCATAAAAGTAATTACACAAAAGTAAAAGATAGACCCTTCGCAGAGGGAAGCATAGGTTGCCATGCGCTTATTTGTTTGTATGCTCAATCCCTTAGTGCAAAAGAACATCATGTTGTATTGCCCCTTAACACGACAACCTTTATTATGCAGTCTGTCGCTTTTATTCTTTGTCATCCAAGTTCGTACAACGCTCAATTCTCTTACACTAAATGATCTCACACTTTTAGAAGCAATTTTTATTGCCTTTTTGCACCGATGACAACTTACTATCTTGCTCAATCCCTAGGTAGGTATGGTGGACTCTTGAAAATAAGATTTTGATTTAAGGTTTTTTGGTTGCACAAGTAGTATCTTTACTTAGTGTGGAACTTTTGGCTAGCAAAGATAGGGGCAAGCACCACATGTTGAAGGATCTATGACAATATGACTTCTGTGTGAATATAAACAAGCATAAACCATTAAGTTGTATTCTGTCGGATTACGGGTTCCGGCAAAACCCTTGAGGTTCGAACACTGGGGTGCGCACGAAGATCTCTCTCCCCTTAGCTCACAATCTTTCCACGATCTCAAAGCCTAGCTCGCCGAACCCGAGGAACAAGGGACACAAGAGTTTATACTGGTTTAGGCCACCGATGTGGCATAACACCCTACTCGAGTGTGGTGTGGTGGATTTCCTTGTAGGCTGGGGGTGAAAAAGTACAAGGGAAGAACAACCTCCTGAGGAGAGGTGTTCTCGAGCTCAGTGAGCTTTTGCGTGTGAGGATGGAATGGATCCGATCCAAGATCAGTTGCCTCCTAAGGTGGTGGCTAGTCCTATTTATAGAGGCCCTAGTCCTCTTCCCAAATATTAGGCGGGAAGGGATCCCACAACGGCCAATTCAAAGGGGGACAGCTAGTACAAGCTATCCTGACAAAAGGTGATCTTCGCCTGCCAAAGGCTCTGGCGGTGACGCCGTCGTGGGCTCCGCGGTGACCTCCGTCCTGCCGTCCTGCTGGTCTTGGTCTCGTTGCATGTATATGGAAACCTTTGCCTGATGCCACGGGACTCCTCGTCTATGCCTGCCCCTTTAGCACCAAAGAGGCAACTGGTACTCTGTGCCCGCTGGCGCCCGCCTGGCCTTGGTCGTCATGACTCACGTCACGCGAACCTCGCGAGGTGCCCCTCACCTTGATCTCTCTGCTCGTCGTGAGCCAGCCTGGTGAGGCTGCCCCTTAGGAGGTCTTGTGTTGCCTGCCTCGCGAGGCTCTCCCCGCTGCCATGGAACCAAGACAAAAGAAGAAGGGGAAGAAGGAGTCCCGTACCTTGGCTCCTGCGCCGCCGATCTTCGAACCCGCTATCGAGTGGTCGATGGTGCTCAACCAGGAGGCGATGGGCAAGGTGCGCCCGGCGCTCGCCGCGGACTCAAATGAGTGGGGGCGACGGTGGCCTGGCCTGCTTCCCGCGCTGAAATCAACATGACGGCCACCGATGTCCCCCTTCATCTTCACGCCCTCTAGGCTGGTCTGATCCCTCCCTTCTCTGACTTCTTCAATGTGGTGCTCTCGCATTATCAGATCAAGGCGCCGCACCTTGATCCCTAATCCATAATCCTCCTTGCTGTCTTCGCCTTCGTCTGCAAGGCCATGGCGGGCATTGCCCCTTCCGTGGCCTTGTTCCGCCATTTCTTCTCCCTGCATCTGACAGACGCTCGCCAGCACTCGAGGTGCGTGTCTTTACAGGCTGTGGCTGCAACGGCCGGCTCGAGGATCGACTTCGAGCTCTCGCCGGTCATCGGTGGTTTTTGGAAGCGATGGGTGTATGTGGATGTTGGCATGCGCAATCCCTTGCTGCTGCTTCCGCGGATTCCAGCCGCCCCAAGCTCCGGCTGGGAGCACGCCAGGCTCGCCGACCAGCGGCTTGCTCATGTCTGGCTCCGGCTGTCTAGGCTGAAGGGCCTCGGGGTGACGGCGCCTATGGTGGTGAAGGAGTTCATCCGGTGCCGTATTGCCCCGCTTCAACGTCACTCCCGGCTGATATGGACCTTCTCCAGCTACAGGGACCGCATGAGGCCTCAGGTGCCAGCTCTCGCCTCTGAGGCGCGGCGCATGGTGCTCGAGCTCCTGACTGGTGACCCAACACCAGCCAGCCTGACGGGAGAAGGTGGAGTTCACGAAGGAGATGCCCCTTTCGACGAGTGGGTTCTACACCCGGCCGGCCATGAAGGGCCTTGTGAGAGCCCTGTCTTCATGGCTCCCTTGCCCGCTGCCAGTGCGGCGATCTCCCTGGAAGTGGGTGCAGGGGGGCAACCACCGCTGGCTGCTTGCGACGTGGCTGCTGAGGAACCAGTGCCGCTCGGGGCTCCTAAGGGGTCGTCCTACGGGCCCCCAGAGAGCTGTTCTAAGGGAGCGGCTGGAGGGATGTCGTAGCCTGGTGCTCCTGAGGCAGAAGACCCCGAGGCCCTGGAGAGTCGCCGCGGGGCGAGGGCCGAGGTCTCCACGCAATCCAGCAGCCCTGAGGTCGCCTCCTCAGGAGCCACACCAGCCACGCCCGGCACTGGTGACCTCACCCAGGGCTTCGATCGGCTCCGACCGAACTTCGACGCGCTCCGAAAGAGGAAGGGATGTCCAAGCTGCAGCGGTGATGCCTTCCGGCCACTGAAACAGAGGAACTACATTGCCATAGACGAGTGAGTACCTTATCTTTGTAGTTTCTCGAGTGATGCTTCCCTCCAGACTATGATTTCTCAGGGCCCCTTCTGGTAAGACGAGAAGTCTCCCGAGAGGCAACCTCCTCCTGCCTCGAGTCCTCTGCTAACCTTGGGCGCCCCAAGCCGGCCTGCCGCACTTGTCGCGAGGTCGGCCGGTGTGGCAAGCGCGCCGGCCTGGCGTCTCAACCCCGCACTCTTGCCGCCCCTCCTTCGCGGCCTTGCCTGGGATGCGGAAGGTGTGCCAAGGGCCCTTCCTCTGGTATTTGACCACGGCTGGGTGGCCTCAACCCTGGCCTCTCCTTCAGGCAACGAGCTTCTGCCCCTCCAGGCCCCTGACGGGGCCCGAAGGGCAACTAGAAAGGCGTCGGCCCCCAGCCCCCTGTTGGGAGAAGGTGAGCCACCTCGGACATCTTCAGCGACTTCTGGCGTGGAGGATGGGCCTGGTCGTGCGTTCGAGCTTGCGCGCGAGTGGGGTGTCGTCCGTCACGAGCTCTTCCGGGAGGCGATGGGCGCGCTGAGCCGGCTTGGGGAAGAGCTCGTGGACGTCGACGCCCGCCTCGAAACTGAGGGTTTTCGGCTAGCAGACGAATGGCATCAACTAAAGGTGGCCATCAACCTCGGGCATCTCCAGCGTGAGTGTGCCAACGTGAAGGCCGAGGCATCCCTTTCAACCTCGCACGAGGCCAGTGCCCGAGCCTTGGAAGAGGCCAGGGAGGCTGACCACCGCCGCGAGGTCACAGAGAAGCGCAGGTAGGAGCTCCAGGCCCTGAACGCCTCACTGGAGCAGCAGGTCGAGGCCCGCAGGGCTGTTTTGCCATCGATGAAGGGGCCGCCTTCCGAAGAGGAGGAGATCTTGAGGCACGAGGAAGCGCTGGTGCTAGAGGCTACGGAGCGCAGCCTCAAGCTTGAACGGTTAGAGACGAGGGAGTGCCAACTCGCCCAGGCGGAGGATGCCGCAAGTGCGGAAGAGGCCAGGATCCAGGAGGAGATTGACCGCAGGGTGGCGGAGGGCCATGCGGATCTTGCCAACAGATATGACCTAAAGTTGAAGCTCTTGGAAGCCGAAGATGAGGGTAGAACCGCTGCCCTTCGGTCGAAGCTGAATGAGGTGGAGCAGCGTGAGAAGGCCGCCGCTGCGGCCCTGATCTCCATTCAAGCGGAGTTGGCCTCCGCCCGTGCTAAGCTGCTCCCACTTCAGCGACGAGTTACCAACGCCGAGTCCTTCGTGCAACAGAGCAGGGAAGAGGCGCTCCGCCAGGAGATGTTACAGCGCGAGCACACTCCCATGCTTAGGGACCTCAGGACAAGGGCCAATCAGGCGCTAGGCGCCATCTGCGACGAGCACGCCCCTCACCCCCACTCCGAGGACTATGCCAGCCACCTTCGCTTCTTCACCGACGCCGTGACGCGCCTAGAGAACCGGGCCGAGAAGGCTCGCGAGCTCGTGGACAAAAAGAGCCGAGGCCTCCTCGGGTGCGCATTCCCCTGCGTCTTCAGCCATCTTCAAAATGCCGACCCCAACTTAGATTTTGACGCCGCCATTGCCCAAGTGTCCGGGGCTATCCGGGATAACCTGACGCGCTGGGTGGACGATAATGTGGATGCTCTGGTAAGGGCCTTCGCCTCTAAGGACAACGCGGTGGTGGTCGTGGCGGACGAAGGTGGCGCGGTTGACGATGGCGGGGGCGATGCAGGCGACGACGATGGTGCCAGCAGCGCGTCTGGGAACGATTCGGAAGACGATGCGAGCAACATGTCCAATTAGGCATGCACTCCTTTGTTTTAAACCTACGCGCAAAAGCTTGGGCATGGCCCTTCAAGATGTAAGAGCATTTTTGGGGAGGGGGAGCCCCTCATGTAATCAGACTATTGTTTTTATTCCTTGAGCCAGACTTAAAGCGCGCTTTTGTGAGTCCTTAAGTTCTTCCGCGAGCTTGCTGTAGCAACTTACCTCTGTCCAGACATACCTCGGACCAGCCTTGTGGTTGCCGGTGTGTATTTCTCCCGAGGGGAGTCCTTTGCGGGTCGCAAGGTGTTGGGCTCCTGAGGAGCCTGCTAGTCCGCCCAAGAGGGCCTCGCGAGAAGCAAGCGCCTGAGCACGACAGGATGCGCACGCATGCCACACCCAGCCCCGCTTGCGAGGTGCTCGTGAGGGAGGGGTAGCAGGCGCGGTCCTTAAAAACAAGGCGCAAGACCAGAAAATTCAAGAAACCAATGCAATGATAAAAAGACGCCCCCCGTACTTGTCAGCAAAAATACAACTTCAAGTTCAAATCTGAAAAGGCGGCAAACCAAGCTACAGAAAAGAGGGGTTGAAAGCAAATGGCCATGTCTGACACCTAGCTAGTCTTCTTGTCTTCCCACCAGCACGGAGCTAAGTGCTTTCACAGGCCATGAGCATAGTCATTGGGGGACAGTGTCGACGGCCAGCGCGGAGCATGGTGCTTCCACTAGGATGTTGGCAGGAGCCCTCGAGGCCCGAGGGCGGCTCTCCGGAGACTCCAGGGCGTGTACAGGCCCACTCATTATTACGTGATAGTGTCATGGGCGGAGACCTTCACAGGCGTGAGCCTTGCTTCATATCTCCATACGAGGGCCCCGCCTTGCTCCGCCCTTGACCACCGTTGGGGCGTCCGGAAACCAGGACGATGCCAAGGGGCAAAGGGAACGCTAGCGGCACCCTCGGCGACCACGGGCCCTCTGTCGGGGAAAGGCTCGCCGGTGCCTCCCCGACAGAGGACCTACCTCCGGGAGATGCGTTGTTCAGTGCGATGCGGAGAGGGGCCTTGCTCTAGGCCCCTCCCATGCAGCCCCAGTGCACTTCTGCAGTGGGGTCGCCGTCCACCGTTGTGACCTAGTCCACCTGCGACCCATGGTTAGCGTAAGTCTACTCCCAAGAGATTAGCAGTACCCTGCGGTTGTTGTCGTTGGCGGGGTTGGCGAGGCTCCTTGGTGGTTCGTGGGGGGCCTCAACGTCCATCATCTCCTCTTCCCAACCCGGCTCGAGGAATGAGCTGGGTCATCCTCCGGCATGTACTCTCGATCCACCATGCGGGGCACATAGGCTTCCGGAGCCGCCGCCCTGGAACCCCCGCCGAGACGCCCCGCGCTCCATGCCGCCAGGCCCAGCGCTCCGCCCTGGTGGTGGTAGGGTGGTGTCCCGCTGGGGTCGCGGGGGGAAACGTACGTATCTGCGTCCGCTGGGGGAAGCACAGGTACGGCCGGGTGACCGGCACCGTTGGCCGTGCCGACACCGATGAACCCTCCTGGTGCGTCCGGGAGCACGCGGGTACAACGAGGCCCACCGTGCGATCTGGACACAACTTGAGGCATAGGTAAGGAGCAGAAAGGCGGTGTACCCCTGGTTGCGGTGTCCAACAGCTCAGCGACGCGCTCCAGCAATGCATCGCGGCCGCTCTCTGCCAGCCGACACCACAGCAGCTCCCGCGCCACTATGAGCGCGGCTTGCGTGTTCGCTTGTTCCCGTCGGGTGTGTGGCGCTGTCGCTGCCGCGTAGCTTGAGGCCCTTGCGGCGGCCGGCGCGCGTCGCGGTGTGAGGGTGGGAGGCTCCGGATCACGCCGCTCGCGGCCTGCGGCTTTTCACGGTGCACGGGCCGCATGGAGTGCGGAGTTGAGGTCTTCTTGGGAAAACGGTGCCGCCCTGATGGGCCGAGCTGCCCTATGGTTGGCGTTGGTCCTTGGTTCGCCGGACATCGGCACCGCGGGGTGTCGGCAGATCAGCTGATGAAAGAGAGGCTTCGGCGCACCCCTACCCGCCACGCCAAATGTCGGATTACGGGTTCCGCCTTGAGGTTCGAACACTGGGGTGCGCACGAAGATCTCTCACCCCCTAACTCACACTCTCGCCACAGTGTCAAAGCCTAGCTCGCCGAACCCGAGGAACAAGGGACATAAGAGTTTATACTGGTTTGGGCCACCGATGTGGTGTAATACCCTACTCTAGTGTGTTGTGGTGGATTTCCTTGTAGGCTGGGGATGAACACGTACAAGGGAAGAACAACTTCTTGAGGAGAGGTGTTCTTGAGCTCGGTGAGCTTGTGCGTGTGAGGATGGAATGGGTACGATCCAAGATCAGTTGCCTCCTACGGTGGTGGCTAGTCCTATTTATAGAGGCCCTGGTCCTCTTCGCAAATATTAGGCGGGAAGGGATCCCACAACGGCCAATTTGAAGGGGGACATCTAGTACAAGCTATCCTGACAAAAGGTGATCTTCGCCTGCCAAAGGCTCTGGTGGTGACGCTGTCGTGGGCTCTGCGGTGACCTCTGTCCTGCCGTCCTGCTGGTGTTTGTCTCGTTGCACCGATATGCAAACCTTTTCCTGATGCCTCGGGACTCCTCATCTGTGCCTGCCCTTTTAGCACCAAAGAGGCAACTGGTACTCTGCGCTCGCCTGCCGCCCGCCTGGCCTTGGTCGTCATGGCTCAAGTCATGCCAACCTCGTGAGGTGCCCCTCGCCTTGATCTCTCCGCTCCTCGCGAGCCAGCCTGGTGAGGCTCCACCTGAGGAGGTCTTGTGTCGCCCGCCTCGCGAGGCATGGCCCCTTGCGAGGGTCTTGAGTGTTTGCTAGTGAAGATGGGCCGTGCAGTCACTGGAGGAGCCATGCCACTGGGCATGAGGAGCAAGTCTGGGTACCCTCATTCCCAGGACGCCGACATCTTCCTTGTCCAACATCAACAATTTTGGCATATAATATTTTGATGAGGTCTCACAATCACAAAAGATTTCTAGGATAGTATATTTATATGTGAATCTTCTCTTCCCTTATTAGTTCTTTCATGAGTTGCATCATTGACTAATGCTATGTTTGTCAATCTCTATTAAAATTTTCTACCTATACTTTTCCTTATGTGGTGCCATCACCTACCATAGAATTAGTATAGGATCTTATTGATTTATTTCTTTCATTTTATTTATTTCCTTTCTCTTTTTTCTTTCTTTTTTTCTTTATTTGAAACATGAGAGTAAAGAAAGCAAAAACTCACACCAAACTTTATTATATAACTTGCACATGATTACAAGGATAGATCACTAAGAAAACTCTCAAGGAAGAAAAGATTGAACTAACTTTTATTCATCTGATGCAAAAGATCAAGCTAAATAAGTAAAAGAAAAAATATAGTGGGATGATACGATACTGGGGCACCTCCCCCAAGCTTTGCGGAAGCCAAGGGGAGTGCTCATACCCGATACTAAGTTCTCCTTTGCTGGTGAGAAGATGGTGGTGATGAAGGAGAGATCTTGTCCTCGGATTTCCATGGCAATGGTGGTGGTGAGAAAGTGGAGGGTTTCCCTTTCGCTTCCTCCAGTTTCTGACGGGGAATAGAATTATCTATCCTCAACTCGTTGTTATCCATCTCAAGTTTTATTATCTTCTGGCATAACGCCTCCATGCTTTCGTTCTTGAACTGGGGAGGAACCGATTCATCTTCTTCTTCTTTGGAGGTCCAGCTATAGAGCCCCTCATCCCCATAGGACTTGGGGTTTGCGATGAAATCGGCAACATAGCTCTCATCCTTAGAGTCTTGGGAAGACATATTTTCAGATCTATCAGGAAAGCAGCAAGAAAAGAGAACAGAGGATTTCTCCGTGATACGGTGATCAACAGGTTGGGGAAGTATATATAGATTTTTTTTATCTTGGAGGACAAGCATACGGGAGAAAAACGGAGTACGGAAGGTGTCCCAGGTGGGCACAACCCACACAGGCACGCCAGAAAGCTTTGGCGGCATACAGTGTCTTGTGCCCACGAGGGGACGCTTCCTGGAAGTTTCTTTATTTACAAAATTCTTAAATATTCCAAAATTGATAAAAATATGTTTGCGGATTTTTCGGAGTCCGTTTACTTACCGTATCACGTGCCTCCTTATTTTCACGATTCTAGAGTGTTCCGGAAGGATTCTTTTATGTGTTCTTCCGGTGTCAAAGTTTGGACAATATTACTTTCAACGTTAACGGTCGTACCTGAGATATAATGATAAATTAGTTTCCCATTGACAACCTTCGGGTTAGTACCTTCGAGATTATTTATTTTGATGGCTCCATACCGGTAAACCTCCTCGATGACATATGGGCCTTCCCATTTTGAGAGGAGTTTTCCTGCAAAGAATCTGAAACGAGAGTTGTAGAAAAGAACGTATTCTCTGACTTTAAACTCACACTTTTGAATTCTTTTTTCATGCCATCTTTTAACTTTTTCTATGAATAATTTTGCATTTTCATATGCTTGGGTTCTCCATCCATCTAGAGAGCTAATATCAAATAACCTCTTTTCACCAGCAAGTTTGAAATCATAGTTGAGTTCTTTAAATGCCCAAAATGCTTTATGTTCTAACTCAAGAGGCAAATGAAAAGCATTTCCATAAACCATTTTATAAGGAGACATACCCATAGGATTTTTATATGTTGTTCTATAAGCCCAAAGTGCATCATCTAATTTCTCAGACCAATTCTTCCTGGACCTATTAGCAGTCTTTTGCAAAATTAATTTTATTTCTCTATTGCTAAGTTCAACTTGACCACTAGACTGAGGATGATAGGGTGATGCAGTTCTATGGTTAACATCATATATACTTGGCAAGCATCTTACAGAAAGCACCATAAATAAAGTGTGAACCACCATTAGTCATTAAATATCTAGGGACTCCAAACCTTGGGAAAATAACTTCCTTAAGCATTTTAATAGAGGTGTTGTGATCATCACTACTAGTTGGAATAGCTTCTATCCATATAGTAACATAATCAACAGCAACCAAAATATGTGTATACCCATTAGAGGAAGGAAAAGGTCCCATGTAATCAAGTCCCCAAACATCAAATGGTTCAACAGCAAGTGAATAATTCATAGGCATTTTTTCGACGCTTACCGATATTACCTATTCTTTGACATTCATCACAAGATAAGATGAACTTACGGGCATCCTTGAAGAGAGTAGGCCAATAAAATCCAAACTGCAATACCTTATGAGCAATTCTATCTCCATCATGATGCCCTCCATAAGCTTCGGAGTGACATTTCCGTAGGATTTGTCCCTGTTCATGCTCAGGTACACAACGTCTAATAATACCATCTACTCCTTCTTTATAAAGATGTGGGTCATCCCAAAAGTAATGTCTTAAATCATAGAAGAATTTTCCTTTTGCTGGTATGTAAAGTTAGGTGGTAAATATTTAGCAACAATATAATTAGCATAATCAGCATACCAAGGAGTATTTTGAGCAACATTTATTGCAGCTAATTGCTCATTAGGAAAACTATCATCAATAGGTAGTGGGTCATCAAGCACATTTTCAATCCTAGACAAATTGTCAGCTACTGGGTTCTCAGCTCCTTTTCTATCAATGTTATGTAAATCAAATTCTTGTAACAAGAGAACCCATCGAATAAGTCTAGGTTTAGCATCTATCTTTTCCATAAGATATTTAATAGCAGCATGGTCTGTGTGAATAGTTACTTTTGAATCAACAATATAAGGTCTAAATTTATCACAAGCAAACACCACTGCTAAGAATTCTTTTTAGTAGTAGCATAGTTTCTTTGAGAACTGTCTAGAGTTTTACTAGCATAATGAATAACATTCAGTTTCTTATCAACTCTTTGTCCTAGAACAACACCAACAACATAATCACTAGCATCACACATAATTTCAAAAGGCAAGTTCCAATAGGGTGGTTAAACAATAGGTGCTGATATTAAGGCTTTCTTGAGTGTTTCAAAGGCTTCTAAACAATCATCATAAAAAAACAAAGGGAATACCCTTTTGCAAGAGACTAGTGAGAGGCCTAGAAATTTTAGAGAAGTCTTTGATAAATCTCCTATATAAACCAACATGACCTAGGAAACTACGAATACCTTTTATATATTTAGGACACGCCATTTTCTCAATAGCATCAACATTAGCTTGGTCCACTTCAATACCTATTTCAGAAATTTTATGACCCAAGACGATGCCTTCATTAACCATAAAGTGGCACTTCTCCCAATTCAAGACAAGATTTGTTTGTTCACATCTCTGCAAAACTCGATCAAGATTGCTTAAAAATCATCAAAGACTTCCCATAAACTGAAAAGTCATCCATCAAAACCTCAACAATCTTTTCACAAAATCAGAGAATATAGCAGTCATACATCTTTGAAAGGTAGCAGGTGCATTACATAAACCAAAAGGCATATGTCTATAAGCATAGGTTCCAAAAGGACAAGTAAAAGTGGTATTTTCTTGATCAGGTTGAGAAACAGGTATTTGTGAAAAACCAGAATATCCATCAACGAAGAAAAAGTGTGTGTTCTTAGATAATCTTTCAGGCATTTGATCAATAAAAGGCAAAGGGTAATGATCTTTTCTAGTTGCTTTGTTTAATTTTCTAAAATTGGTTACCATTCTATAGCCTGTAACAATTCTTTGTAGAATAAGTTCATTCTTATCATTAGGAACAATAGTTATACCTCCTTGCTTAGGAACACAATGAATAGGACTTACCCATCTACTATCAGCTATAGGATAGATTATACCTGCTTGCAGAAGTATTAATATTTCCATTCTTACCACTTCTTTCATCTTCGGATTTAACCGACGTTGGTGGTCAACAACGGGTTTAGCATCAGGTTCCATATTAATTCTATGCTGACATAGTTTGGGATTAATGCCCTTTAAATCATCAAGACTATACCCAATAGCAGCTCGGTGCTTCCTTAGAACTTTCAATAATCTTTCGTCTTCATGTTTTGAAAGGTTAGCACTAATAATAACAGGATATATCTTCTTTTCATCAAGATAAGCATATTTCAAAGTGTCTGGTAATTGTTTTAATTCAAACACAGGATCACCTTTAGGTGCAGGAGGACCTCCTATAGTTTCAATAGGCAAAGTGTGTTTAACCAGAGGTCGTTGTTCAAAGAAAATTTTATCTATTTCATTTCTTTCATGCATATGTAAATCATTTTCATGGTCTAGCAAATATTGTTCTAAAGGATCAGTAGGTGGTACAACAATAGAAGAAAGACCAATTAATTCATCCTTGCTAGGCAATTCTTTCTCATGAAGCTTTCTACTAAACTTGGAAAAATTAAACTCATGAGACTCAACACCAAAACTAACACCGACAGTTTGTTTCTCACAATCTATCTTACCATTAACGGTGTTCAAGAAAGGTCTATCAAAGATAATGGGACAAAGGTCATCTTGTGGGGAACCAAGAAAAAGAAAATTAGTAAGGTATTTTATTTTCCCACACAAGACTTCAACATCTCTAACAATCCCAATTGGTGATAGGGTGTCTCTATTAGCAAGTTTAATTGTAACATCTATGTCTTCTATTTCTGCAGGTGCTATGTCATTCATAATTTCTTGATATAAGGTGTAAGGAATATCACTCACACTAGCACCTATGTCACATAAACCATGATAACAGTGATCTCCTATTTTAACTGAGATGACAGGCATGCCAACAACAGGTCTATGTTTATCCTTTTTATCAGGTTTGGCAATTCTAGCAGCTTCTTCACAAAAGTAAATAACATGCCCATTTATATCTTCTCCAAGAGATTTTTAACCATAGCAATGCTAGGTTCTACTTTAATTTGTTCATCGGGTTTAGGTGTTCTAATACAGCTGTTGTTAACCACAGTTGAAACTTTAGCATGTTCCTTTATCCTAACAGGGAAAGATGGTTTCTCAATATAAGCAAAAGGAACAACTGGATCAACATTATAAAGTATAGTTTGTTCTTTAACTGGTACCGGTTCTTTAATTTCTTCTTTAATAGGTGGGTGATATTTAAACCACTTCTCTTTAGGGAGTTCGACATGAGTAGAAAATGACTCACAAAAGGAGGCTACTATCTCAGAGTCAAGTCAATATTTAGTGCTAAACTTTTGAAAAGCATCGGTATCCATAAAAGATTTAACACAATCATATTTAAATCAAATACCTGACTCTTTACCTTCGTCGAGTTCTCAATCTTCAGAGTTGTGTTTAATTCTTTCCAAAAGATCCCACCGAAATTCAATAGTATTCTTCATAAAAGAACCAGCACAAGAAGTATAAAGCATGTTTTGGTCATTACGAGAAAGCCGAGCATAAATTTTTGGATAATAATTTCTCTTGAAAGCTCATGATTGGGAATATAACATTGACGTAAGCCTCACCCAATCTAGAGCGATACTTTCTCCTTCACGAGGCCAAAAATTATATATATAATTCCGATCACGATGAACTAGATGCATAGGATAAATTTTTTGGTGGAACTCCAATTTCAAACGATTCCAATTCCATGATCCAATATCATCGCATAGCCTATACCATGATAATGATTTTCCCTCCAAAGATAAAGGTAAAACCTTTTTCATAACTTCATCCTTGGGTAAACCTGCAAGCTTAAACAATCCACAAATTTGGTCCACATATATCAAGTGCATATCAGGATGTTCGGTTCCATCTCCTGCATAAGGATTAGCTAGCAGTTGTTCTATCATACTCGAAGGAATTTCATATTCAGTATTTTCAGTAGGTGCATTAGGTTGAGGGGTAGCTAATTGTGGTTCCGGACGAGGTCAAGATACCCCGAACAAACCCCTCAAAGGATTGTTTTCCGTAGTAACAAGTGACAATAAATTTCAGCACACTATATAAATGCTTCCTTACCAAATTCCACTTACCTAAGGCGCTTCACTCCCCGGGAACGGTGCCAGAAACTGGCCTTGATGACCCACAATTATAGGGGGTCAAATTTAGCTCTTTTCAATAAGTAAGAGTGTCGAACCCAACGAGGAGCAGAAGGAAATGACAAGTAGTTTTCAGTAAGGTACTGTCTACAAGTGCTGAAAGTTTGATAGCAAGATAATTTGTAGCGAGCAAGTAACAATAGTAGTAACAAAAGTGCAGCAAGATAGCCCAATCCTTTTGAGGTAAAGGACAGGCCAAAAAGGTCTCTTATGATAAGCAACGCATTCTTGAGGGTACACAGGAATTTCATCTTGTCACTTCCATCTTGATGGTTCGATTTGTGTTCGCTACTTTGATAATTTGAATGTGGGTGGACCGGTGCTTAGGTGTTGTTCTTACTTCAACACACCTCCTACTTATGATTAACCCTCCCGTAAGCATCCACAACTACGAGAAAAGTATTAAGAATATATTCTAACCATAACATTGAACTTTTGGATCCAATCGGTCCCTTACGGAATAACGCATAAACTGGGGTTTAAGTTTGTCACGCTCTCAACCCACCATCTAATTGCTACTCCACAATGCATTCCCTTAGGCCCAAATATGGTGAAGTGTCATGTAGTCAACGTTCACATGACACCACTAAGGGAATCACAACACACATACTATCAAAATATCGAACAAATATCAAGTTCACATGATTACTTGCAACATGATTTCTCCCGTGACCTCAAGAACAAAAGTAACTACTCACAAATGATAAACATGCTCATGATCAGAGGAGTATTAAATAGCATATTGGATCTGAACATATAATCTTCCACCAAATAAACCATATGGTAATCAACTACAAGATGTAATCAACACTACTAGTCACCCACAAGCACCAATCTATAGTTCCGGTACCAAGATTGAACACAAGAGATGAACTAGGGTTTGAGATGAGATGGTGTTGTTGAAGATGTTGATGGAGATTACCCTCTCCAAGATGGGAGAGTTGTTGGTGATGATGAGGGAGATGATTTCCACCTCCGGGATGGAAGTTCCTCCGGCGGAATCGCTCCACTGGAGGGCAAAAGTGCTCCTGCCCAAGTTCCGCCTCGAGGCGGCGGCGCTTCATGCCGATAATCCTCCTCTTATTTTTTCTAGGTTTAAAATGACTTATATACCAGAAGATGGACACCGGAGGTGGGCCTGGGTGAGCACAACCCACTAGGGCGCGCCTGGGCTCCCTGGCGCGCCCAGGTGGGTTGTGCCCACCTGGTGGGCCTCCTTTGGTAGATATGTAGCAACCCGACCTCAAACGGTCAAGTCTCTGTGCTTCGGTGTCATCCCTGGATCGGTAATGCTGACACACACAATACTCGAAGGATTTATATCAGAGTAGCAATCACACACTTATTACATTGAATGTCTCAAAAGAGAACTTATTACAATAAATATGGCTTAAGGCCATCTAATACGATAACAGCGGAAGGCTTGGAAGAAAAAGTGAGTCCATCCACTCCAACGGTATAGCTGAGCTACATGACAACGACCTAATGAACCTTACTCCTCGTCTGAAAAGTCTGCAACATAATACGTTGCAGCCCGAATACAGGTCAGCACATGGAATATGCTGGCAATGTAACACAGTTGAGCAAAACAGAATAATGCTATCACTACATGCATATTTGGATGGTAGAAAGCTCTATGGTTATAGTTTTTGCGAAAAGCCAATTTTTCCCTACAACAAAGGAATAGATTTTATTTTAACTATCATGGTAGTTGAAACATCATTGAGAAGGTTCCTCCAACTCAATCCCAATTAAAGTTGTTATCAGCCCAACAGTATTAATTTAGAGTGATAAGATACTTAGGATACTCCAAGTACTAGATACTCAAGACTGTCCATAACCGGGACACGGCTAACAATGATTAGATTGTACAGTCTGCAGAGGTTTGCGCACTTTTCCCCACAAGACTCGATCTCCTCCATTGGATTTCTCGCACTACATGGTGTTTGAGAAACGGATGACCGAGACACGGTCTTTCAGAAACATTAACTCTCTACTCCGGGCAGACCATACCAAACCTACAACCCTCTACCTACTGATCCACCTCTTCAAGAGCTTGATGTAACCTACTCAACTATGCTAGAGCCCATAATAGCTTGTGGCTGCACATGGAAGTTTCTAGCATGAAAATATCCCAGTTCCCTTTGAGCCTGGGTGGCGGTCCATAGGAAAATCACACGGAACCCCGGGATTTCCAAAAATACAGACAACACTGGATTCTCCAGGTGCCTCAATCCACCCAGATATGTATTAAAGTTGCCACCTTAAGTTGAACCATTAATTAACAATCTCACATCTATCATGGATTTCACTCACCCAAACCACGTCCACAAGCATAGCATAGCAATATAAGCAATACGTAGAAGTAACTCCCAAGGGTTTGATTATAACAGGGCAATAGGTTCTACCTCATCGACTACTTCCCAACCAACATGTTAATGACATCCTAATCATGCAATGTTTGAGGATTAAACTAATGCATAAAAACTGGGTATGGAAAGAGTATGATCAATGTGTTACTTGCCTTGCTGACGATCCGCAAAACCTAGGGACTCGTAGTAGCACGCTTCGCACTCCGGGAATTCTATCGCAAACAATCAATAGCATACATAAGCAATCAAGCAAAGATGCACGGGCAAAACTCAAATAAGAAGAATTTACCAGAAAGTTCAACTTAAGAACTCCGGTTTGCAAAAAGAATCAAATCAAACGAAGCAACGAAACTCAAACTGCGAGAGAAACAAGATCTGTTTACTAATTTGAACTAAAGTCAAATTTTGCAGTACAAAAATCTTGTTCAAGTTGATTAAACAGAAATAGGGTTTCGAGACGAAGATCTAGGCGCTTGAATCCCCTGATTCCGATAAACGAGCGAAAAGATAAACTGAAACAAAAATCGGATCAGAAATCACGATCGAAAATAATCCCTGAAAAATCCGAGAAAAGAAAACTGACGAACAGGGTAACGAACGAACGTTCGTTGTCTGTAACTATCGAGCGAAAACCGTTGGGTAAAACAAACGTACGGACAAACGACGCTAAGTAACTAAACCGAGAAAAACCGGCGAACCGATTCTAAAAAGCCGAACTAGGGTTTCTAAATAAACTGGATCGGTTTTCTTAAAAAACCCGGCTGCGGCAACGGCGGCGTTACCTCCGATGAGGCTCCGGCGAGGCGGGGCGGCGGCTTCGGTGAGGCAGGCTGCGGCGACGGAGAGGCGGGGCGGCGGCGGCACTACGGTTGGGGCGGGGCGGCGGCGGGGTTGGGTGGTGCTGGGGGCTCCGGGGTGGGGTATTTAAGGAGGGTTGGCGGCGGCTTGGAGGAGGGGGCAAGGCGGTGGGGAGGTGGAGTCCCGGCCAGACTCCGGGTCCGAGGTGGTGGCGGCGTCGGTCTCCTGGAGGGACACGGCGGCTCGTGGAGCGGGCCAGCTCTGCTGGGCTTCGGCCTAGTCGGGCGCTGAAACTCTTTTTTTAAATTATTCCGCTGAACCAAAAATAAATCCTACAAAACAATATAAAAATCTAAAAATGCCAAAACAAATTTTCACCGTCTAAATAAAATATTTAGAACGAGATGAACATTTTCTTGGCCCTAAAATGCAATTTTGAAAAACGTGCAATTTTTCTAATGCAAACAAAATAGCAATAAAATCCGAATAAAATCCAATATTTGATTTTAATATTTTTCCTCCAATATTTCAATTACTTTGGAGAAGTCATATTATCTCCTCTCATATATTTTAATATGAAATATTTCCGGAGAGAAAAATAATTAAAATCAAAATCATCGTTTCAATATTTGATAAAATTCAAATATGAAAACCGGCAAATCCCCAACTCTCTCCGAGGGTCCTTGAGTTGCTTAGGAATTTGAGGATCGCGAATCAAATGCAATAAAATATGATATGCATGAATGATCTATGTATAACATTCCAGATAGAAAATTTGGGATGTTACAAACCTACCCCCCTTAAGATGAATCTCGCCCTCGAGATTCGGGTTGGCTAGAAAATAGGTGTGGGTGGTCTTTGCGAAGATCATCCTCTCGTTCCCAGGTGGCTTCATCCTCGGTATGGTGACTCCACTGGACTTTGCAAAACTTGATAACCTTGCTGCGGGTGACTCGGCTGGCAAATTCAAGAATCCTGACTGGCTTCTCCTAATAAGTCAAATCAATGTCCAACTGAATCGCCTCCAAGGGTACTGTATCTCTTAACGGTATATGGGCCATCTCAGCATGACACTTCTTCAACTGTGAAACGTGAAACACATCATGTACTCCCGACAGTCCTTCAGGTAACTCCAATTTGTAGGCAACTTCTCCCATACGTTCCAAAACACGATACAGCCCTACAAATCTCGGGGCTAATTTTCCCTTAACTCCAAAACGTTTCACTCCTCGCAAGGGTGATACTCGCAGATATGCTCTGTCTCCAATTTCTTAGGTTACCTCTTTGCGTTTCGAATCTGCATAACTCTTCTGCCTGGACTGAGCTACCTTCAGTCTATCTCGGATTAACTTAACTTTCTCTTCAGACTCCTTGATCAAGTCTGGTCCAAATAACTGTCAGTCTCCAACTTCATCCCACATCAACGGTGTTCTGGACCTTCGTCCATACAGGGCTTCGAACGGTGTCGTCTTCAAACTGGCTTGGTAGCTATTGTTGTATGAGAACTCTGCATAAGGCAAATTGTCATCCCAACTAGATCCATAATCTAGCGCACAGGCCCTCAACATGTCCTCCAGAATCTGGTTGACTCTCTCGGTCTGCCCATCCGTCTGCAGGTGAAATGTTGTACTGAACTCCAATCTCATTCCTAAAGTCTGGTGCAGCTGATGCCAAAACTTTGAGGTAAACTGTGTTCCTCTATCCGATACGATGGTCCTCGGAACTCCATGCAGACATACGATCCTGGTCATATATATCTTGGCCAACTTTGCACTTGTATAAGTTGTTTTCAACTACTACCCATATAGAATCATATCCTGATTTGATCCTGGGTAATCTGGTGATAAAATCAATGCCAAGTTTATCCCACTTCCATTCGGGTATCGGCATAGGTTGTAACAATCATGCTGGCTTTTGATGCTCTGCCTTCACTCTCTGACATACATCACATACGGCTACATAGTCGGCAATATCCTTCTTCATACCCGTCCACCAGAAACGTTCCTTCAAATCCAAATACATCTTCGTGTTCCCGGGGTGTATTGAGTATGGTGAGTCATGAGCCTCCTGAAGTATTAACTTCCCGATCTCTGTGTTATTGGGCACATAAACCCAGTCCTCAAACCATAAGGTGTCGTGCTCATCCTCACGAAAAACTTTGGCCTTTCCTTTGCTCATTCTCTCTTTTATCTCGGCAATCTCTTTGTCATCCTTCTGAGCTTCTCAAATCTTTCCTAACAATGTAGAGTGAACCTCCATTGTTGCAACAAAACCTCTAGGAACAATCTCCAATCGCAATTCCCTGAGATCCTCTGCTAACTCCTTTGGTAATCCTGTACCCACTAGGGTATTAGCATAACTCTTCCGGCTCAAAGCGTCTGCTACGACATTGGCTTTGCCTGGATGATAGTGAAGCTTCATGTCATAATCCTTTATAAGTTCCAACCATATCCTCTGCCTAAGGTTCAGCTCCTTCTGTGTGAAGATGTACTTCAAACTCTTATGATCCGTGTACACATCAAAACGGTTTACAATAAGGTAATGTCTCCAAGTCTTCAACACATGCACTACGGCTGCTAACTCCAAATCATGCGTGGCATAATTCAATTCGTGCGGTTTTAGTTGTCGTGAGGCATACGAGACAACTTTTCCGTCCTGCATGAGCACACTTCCAAGTCCTAGGCGAGAGGCGTCGCAATATACTTGGAAATCTTTGCGTATATCTGGCGATGTGATCGGGCTGTAGTCAAACGTTTCTTTATCTCCTGAAAACTTGCCTCACAATCTTCCGTCCATTTAAACTTGGTGTCCTTCTTCAATAATTCAGTCATTAGCTTCGCAATCTGGGAAAAATTCTCAATGAACCTCCGATAGTATCCTGCAATTCCAAGAAAACTAATGATCTCGCTAACTGAAGTGGGTGCCAATCATTCAGTGACCGATTGAACCTTGGTGGGATCTACTGTTATACCTTCTCCCGATATAACATGTCCAAGGAATCCGATTTCCTTCAACCAAAACTCGCATTTGCTGAACTTGGCATACAACTGGTGTTCCCTGAGTTTCTCAAGAACTAAACGCAAATGCTGCTTGTGCTCCTCTTCATTCTTCGAGTATACCATTATATCATCAATAAACACCACAACAAACTTGTCCAAATATTCCATGAACACCTTGTTCATCATGCTCATGAAATAGGCAGAGGCGTTAGTCAGTCCAAATGACATGACCGTATATTCATACAACCCATACCGCGTGGTGAATGCTTTCTTTGGTATATCCTTCTCTCGAATCTTCAACTGGTGGTATCCTGATTGTAGATCAATCTTCGAAAACACCTTAGCTCCTTGCAGCTGGTCAAACTAGTCATTGATCACCGGCAGTGGGTATTTGTTCTTGATCATCACCTCATTCAAGGCCCGATAATGAACAACCATTCTTAGAGACTTATCCTTCTTCTCAACCAAAAGCACTGGGGCTCCCCATGGTGATGAACTCCGTCGAATGTAACCTTTCTGCAATAAATCCTTGATCTTTCTTAATCTCCTCCAGATCATTTGCGGGCATCCGGTATGGTCTCTTTGATATTGGCCCTGTACCTGGCAATAGCTCTATCAAAAACTCGATGTCTCGATCCGGTGGCATGCCTGGTAACTCCTCTGGAAAAACATCCGGGTAATCCTTCACTATAGGCACTTCGTCCTGAACAACTCCCGTGAGGGTATTGTAGGGTAATGCAGTAGAAAACAAAAAATTTCCGACCTACGCACCAGCCCAGGACCACTATGGAGACTGCATACATGGTTTGATCTTTTTCGTTACCGACTCGTAGCGCAGCGGAAGTAGAGTCGATGACGAACGGCGGTGCAGATCCCCGCAGCTAGGATTTACAACCTCCCAACCGCGAGGATGTATACCCTCATCTGCTCCCCAGACAGCCCTCCTGGAGGCGGTCGAACAGCCCCACTTGGACGGTGTCGCGGACAGCCCTTCGGGAGGACCTTCGAAACTCGAACGGTCACTCGGACAGCCCTTTGGGAGGACCTTCGAAACTCGGATGGTCACACGGACAGCCCTTCAGGAGGCACTCACGAAATAAGACCGAAACTACGATCTCTCTACAGAGTTGCACACATACGGTGTCATCTATCCGGCAGGGCTTCGCCGTCCAGAACTAGATCCTGCCGGAACCCAGACAGACTTTCGGCTCTACAAAAATATTTCGTGGGGAGGGAGATAGAAGCCAGATCATTGCATGACACTTTTATGTGAGAAGGGATGAGGTTTGGGCTGCCCACTCCTCCTCTATTTATAGGAAAGCCAAGGGGTAGGGATGGCTCACAAAAACCCAAAATGCCCATGCAAATGTCACACATGAAGGGCATAATGGGGAGGGAAGTGGAGCTCCATGGAGCCCCACACATGTGGTCAAGCCAACCCCTTGGGGACCCCCATGAGGAGCATGCTTGGCCCCCAAGCCCTTCTAGAAGCCTTTTGGAAATATCCCAAAAGGTGACTCACCATAAAATATCCCAAAAAGCACTTTCACTATTCACGATGACATTTTTCAGCGTCTGTTCAAACTGAAAATATTTATGTGGGCTTAGAACATTTCCAGTACCCACCATAATAATATACAACTCGTACTCGAACAATACCAGATTCGTGATATTCATCTGCGAAAAGCATCTGAACAGGTTCCAAGAGTTCAAACATTTCCGGTTTTTATTTCTGAAAATTCCAAAAGTTTCCAATGATTACGGCACCCTTCAAGAATTATCAGGCATGTGCCGAAACCATTTTGACTTAATGGCATACCCCGAAACAACTTTTTCGGTTTCACCGAAACTCATCCGGTGACCTCTCTCTGCGGAACTTTTCCGATGTCCGAAACTTTTCGGTGTCCGAAACTTTTTTTCGATGATTTTCTCTCAGACTCCCTGTCTAGTATTCAGCAGATAGATGACCCTTAAGCGTGTGACCCTATAGGTTCGGTCAAGTATAGACATGACCCGAAACCCCTTCCGATCAATGATCAACATCGGAGCCGTGGACACCCATATTGACCCCTATACCCACACGAATAAATATTCGAGTGAACCTCCAGTTGCAGTGAGCTATTCCTGTTGCTTCGGGATATGTCACAAACAACCGAGGTGAGATTTATTGCTTCCCCATGGACGAACAATTTGTCCACCATGCAAGTTACCTCGTTACCGGTTTTGTTCTCTTTTCTCGTTTCCGTGTTCCGGCATCCCAGTGATCATACCGTAATACCGAGAGGGCCCGAGAATATCTCTCCATCGTTGGAGGAGAAAATCCCAATCTTGAGCTATCAAGTTACTTGACACACTTTTCCATGAACCCGTAAGCCGCCGTAATAGCCACCCATTTACGGATGACGTTTAACAAACCCCAAAGTTCATGAAGCAAGCATGAAGAAACTCGATACTCTCATGGTCTAAGGAATCATGCAAACGTTAACCATCTCTGTGTTATGTACCATTAACTTGTGACGAATGAATCTCTTAGCACAACATCAATTCGGGTCGATTCAACACAAATCTTCTCTTAACATTGTGCCCTCAAAATTGCTGGCATAGACATGCCCATGATCAGGAAAACAGAACAATCATGCAACACTTGAGCTAGTCTTAGAGGCCAGACTAGGAATACATTTTACCATTTATTATTCCACACATGCATATGAGTCTTCCTCCGAGCCTCGTGGTTACTCCAGACTCGAGAACCATAGAAGTTATAGCATGGAACATAAACATAATTATGAACATGGAGATAAGTAATAGCATTTATTATTGCCTCTAGGGCATATCTCCTACAGACTTCCACTTGCACTAGAGTCAATAATCTAGTTAATGCTAATGCACTTTACACCTATGGCATACCGGTGTAAAAAATGATTCGCATGTGGTATAGCCTGATGACCATCGGATCTGACAACTTCAGTTTCGTGTCTATCTCTGCATATCCTCGCCTTTTCACGCTTTCACAAAATTCATATTTTGTGCGGACTTGGCTTTTATGTATGTGAATCATGGGTCGAACCTGGATTCCTCAGACTGAGTTATGGAGAAACTACCTCCAGTAGTGTCCCATTGACAAAAGCCATCTTGGAACCATACTAAGTTCATGAATGAACTATATGATTCAACATCTTGTTTGTCGCTTCTAAAGCATCAACATACCTAGTCATTTTTTATAGAATTCGCCACAGTATCCTGTTGGGAACAATTTCCAACTACCGTGCTACCATATTGTGTATTACACAAAACCCTTAACTTAAATCGAAAATCGCATGGAGAAAAGATGAAGACTGTATCGATGTAACATTTTACAACGAGCTCTTCATGATCTACGCTATGAGAAAACATATCATCGATGCTTACTCTAGTACTCAATGACATCTTTCACTGTTGTCCCACGATTAGTACTTTGATCACTTTAGTATCCATACTCGCAACACCTTGGGAGTATCGGACATATCTGGTTGTTTTTACATACCATGGAATACATGATTAATCCAAAACACGAAGGTGTGTGCACCTATAAAAAAAATACACATCCGTGACATTTTGGGCCGAACGAATTTTTTTCCTGTCATACATATGACACTTCTATGACGATAATTGTGACAAAACCCGGTATCATCATAGATGTGGTGGGCTCCTACTTCTATGACAAAAAATCATGACAGAAAATGGGCTTTTCGTCTTGGGTGGGCCGGAGACGCAGCTGCATGACATTCTTTGGGCCGTCCATGACGGAAAAAACCGTGGTAGAAGCGAGGGGGAGGAAAATTTTGGGGAGTTGCCGGTTACGGTGGGAGGTCGGGGGCCGAGCGATGCGCGTTTCCCTCGTACGTACGCGCGTGTGTGCGATTTGTTGGCTCTAACTGAACCCGAGCGAGGTGTTGGGCTCTAACTGAACCCGAGCGATTGCACTACAGGCTACGCGTTACTGAACCCGAGCGGTCGATCAATGGCTGTTAACTGAACCCGATGGAGTGATTCCTTCACTACTGCTGCTAACTGAAGCCGATCGATTGGATGAACAGTGAGTGTTGCGGGGGGGGGGGGTTGGATGAACCGTAAGCGGTGGTGTTGCCTCTGGATGAACAGGACCCCGTGATGTGGAGGGCTGGATGAACAGTAGACGGTGGAGGGGTGGCCGTGGAGGGGTGGTTGAACAGGACCCCGTGGTGTGGAGGGCTGGATGAATAGTAGACGGCGGAGGGGAGCATGTGGAGGGGTGGTGAACAGTAGCCGGTGGAGTAGCGCGCGTGGGAGGCTGGATGAACATGAGTCCGTGGAGGCTGGAGGAGGTCGACGGTAGCCCGTGGAGGCTGGAGGAGGTCGACGGTGGAGATGAACAGTATCCCGTGGAGTCCCGTTTTGCGGTACGCCACACCCCTCCCGATGAACAGGACCCCCGTTTCGACTGTAGCGCTCCAACACAAGTCCGTTTCGTCCGCTTATGCGACGCCACACCCTCCCGATCAACAGGACCCCGTTTGACCGTAGGGAGGTCCATTTCCTCCGCTTTTGGCGACGCCGCACCCCTCCCGATGAACAAGATCCCGTTTTGAACGTGGCCGGTCGAACACAAGGTCGTTTCCTCCATTGTGCGGTACGCCAGGCCTCGTTTCCATCTCCTGTTCCGTCCAAGCCCTCCCGATGAACACGACCACACATTCCGTTCCGACCCAGCCAGTTTGGCTCCCCATGAACACGACGACGACGCTGTTTCTCCCGTTTCGACCCAGCCATTTACACGAGCCCTCGCCGTACGTATGCGCGAGAAGTCGTTCGAGACCCCGCCCGTATGTACAAATACGTGGCCGTATTTTCTTTCTTGCACCCTGGCCGCTGTACGTACGTGTACATGCTACGTGCGCGCCTCTACTACGACACGTGCGCGCCTCTACAACGACCAGTATGTACGTACACGTTCACGACCAGAATGACAACGCTACGTATGCTTCAACGAGGTGGGTCCCGACTGTCAGGCACTTCCTTGCCTGCGAAGATGTAGCTGGTGGGTCCCAGCAGTCAGGGGGCGAATCGTTTTGGGTTTTTTTTGCCCGGACGCACTTCCTTGCGTGTGAAGATGTAGCTGGTGGGTCCCAGCAGACAGGGGGAAATGTTTTTTTCGCGAAATACGGTGGCCCGTCCGGTGGGTCCCACTGTCAGGTGTAGGAATAATTATTTTGCGCGTAATAAGGAGGCACTTCCTTGCTGCGGCCGTGGACCCACTGTCGGCCTCTTCACGCATGATCCACGTCCAATGGAAGCCATTCCTTGACCACCTTGACCACGCCGTGCCGAGAGCACCAGGGGGGTGGACGACGGCGAGGCCTAGGAAGGGGATGACCCGGAGCCGGGGAAGACGCGGCAGTGGATGCCCACGCGTAGAGGAATATGAGGGTTCACTCGTTCGGCTGCGGTGTGAGGCTGCTGTCGCCGTAGATTAACGAAGTCTTGGTGCATAGAGGGATGGCCTGCCGGTGGGAGTAGTAGGGGCGGTGAGGCCTCCAAGCATCACATCCGCCACAAAGCAGGAGCAGGCGGCACGACAGGCGCTGCTTCGGGCGGCTGGAGCAAGAAGACCAGAGGTTGAAGAAGCACTAAGGCTGTTGGATTGACATTGTACGGTCACTGGAGCTAGAATCGTTCATATATTGAGTAAAGTTCACAAAGGCCTCCGTCCCAGTCAACTTAGTAGGCCCACAAGTCAGCCTCCCACCAAGGTTGGTCCCAGCTAGGAGGGGGTTATTCATTTTTTGTGCGTAATAAGGAGGCACTTCCGGTGGGTCCGAGCTAACAGCGGGGGGAACATTTTTTTCGTGAAATACGGTAGCCCGACCTGTGGGTCCCAGCAGTCAGGGGGATTACTACAAGAATTCTAATTCTAGTAATTAAATTAATTAAACTTTTTTGGAGTTTGATAGTTTATTTATTGAGGAAGAGTCAATCCTTCTTTTCTCACTTCAAGATTGATCATCTCGAGCCATCCGTTGAGGGTGGAAATTTAAGAATAAATAAGTTTTAAGCAAACTTGTTTAGTCATCTTTTTCAAACGATGTTTCATTCATATGATATAATTTTAATATGGGTTTAAATAAATTGGATATTGGCGGAGGCTTCCCGGATAAATACTTACTTTCTTTTATCCGTATTGCACCATAGATAGCAAGTTTTAATTAGTATAAAAAAACTAAACCAATGACTATTCAAGATTCCATCCATATTGGATCAATTCTCTATACCACTTTGCAATGAAAAGAGGAATGTTTGTTATGGTAAAACTTCGTTTAAAACGATGTGGTAGAAAGCAACGTGCGACTTGAAGGACATGATCGATTGTGGATTTTTCTATCCATCATTTTCCATAGTAATGAAAATGCTCTTGGCTCGACATAGCCTGTTCTATTCGTTCCGAACCAAATTTGCGCTGGGTTTAAGTAACATAGTACACGATGGAGCTCGAGAGGACATAATTTTTTTTATCAAGGGAAAGAATCTAGGGTTAGTGAAAACTAATAATTTTTTTCACGAAATACTGGTGGCCCGTCTAGTGGGTCCCAGCTGTCAGGTGGAGGAATAATTATTTTCCGCGTAATAAGGAGGCACTTCCTTGCAGCTGCCGTGGACCCAGCTGTCAGTCTCTCCACGTCTGATGCTCTTCCGATGGAAGTCGGTCGTTGACCACATTGACCACGCCGCGCCGAGAGCACCACGGTACGTGGACGACGGCGAGGCCTAGGAAGGGGACGACGTGGAGCCGGGAAGACGCGGGCAAGGAAGCCCGCACGGAGAGAATCTGAGGGTTACGGTTCGGCTGCGGTGTGAGGCTGCCGTCGCCCAGAATAACGGGGTGTGGGTGAGTAGAGGGATGCCTCGCCAGCGGTGGGAGTAGTAGGGCGCCGAGGCCTTGGCGGCAAAGACCCGGCCACGGAGGCGGAGCAGCGGTCCCTACTGCGCTGCTTTGGCCGGAGCAAGAAGATCAGAGATTGAAGAAACACGACGGCCGTTGGATTGACATCCAACGGTTACGTCTGCTAGATTCGTTTGTTGACGTAGTATATAATAACTAAAAAAATCTTGCATATGCATCAACTAAACAGGACCACAAGTCAGACCACTCCCTCTTTTTTTAATAATTTATATATAGGTCATGGCAACTTCTTATGCAATTTATTGTAGTCGTTTTTTTTGGTTGGCCAGGGCCAATTTCGCATAATTCTGTGGGTTCCAAACTATTTTTAATACCGAAATGTCGAGCCAGATTTAAAGTACTTTGAAGATATATTTGAATTAGGTTAATGCCCAGAGAAATAGGAATCTGAAAATGTGAAAAAAATCAGAAATTATAAAGTAATTGCCAATTTGTCATCTGTTTTATATTTACAACCCATTTCATATTACTTTCAAGATTTGCAGCGTCTTGAAAGAGTTGCAGCCCATCGTATGTAGAAAAATAAGTAGCTCTGGCTTGGGTATTCTTCAGAAAAAATAAACTGGGCTCATTTTCACAAAGAAAAAAAATAGCTGGGCTGGTCACATGGTGAACATAAAATATAAGCCTGGGTTAGACGGGCCATAGCCTAGTTCAAACCCTGCTCCGTCTCAACAATACCAAACAAAAAAAATACTGCTCGAGTAGCTACGTCCCAGGTGTCAGCCGATCTTGTGTTGTTCTCTTGTCTATTGACTATATACTCTCACAATGTCGTGGGTCCCAGATGTCAGGAAAACACTAGGAGGAAGCATTTTATTTTTCCATACACTGACGTGGTGGCCCCTACTGTCATCCTCTCCACGTACTTCTGCCGATTCCTGTTGTTTGTTGACCATGTTGACAACGCGAGAGGGCGGCGACGCGGCGAGCGAACCAAAGCGCGCGGAGGACGCCGGCGTTAATGATTTAGGAGACGGTGGGGAGGCGATGCATGCGCTGAGGCACGGCCAGCCATGGGAGGCGGAAGCAGGCGGCCCCGCCGGCGCTGGTTTGGTTTTGACAGCTGGAGGAAGACAGGACTGAAGAAACATGACAGACTGTAAAAGCAGCTGGAGTACTTAACAACCTTAACTGAAACCAGCAGGGGCACTTAACAACCAAAGATGAAAGCAGTATGAGTACTTATACAGGTTCAACCGTACAAAGCACGCCTCGAACAGTGCTACTTTGCCTACAGTTAACCAAGGGTGAGGCCGCCAAGGCCCAGGCGCCACCCCGCGCATCCACAACCTTCTGAAAGCGGCTTCATCTCGCAACATGGTCAATAAACAGGATATTTGCTTTAGAGCCATGGAAAAGCATGAACATAATCTTCTGTCCTATTCTCCAAGATGGACAGGCCTTCATTATCTGAGACCACCCACGAATAAGTATCTTTTCACCTCCAAGGGGAATTGAGTAGGTCGACATAAACATCATGTTGTGACCAAGCACAAGTCTGACCCGACCATGGTCAGGCATCTGTATAGGAACAATAGAACTCGACAGTTCCTGTTTCAAGAAGATCACAGCTGTAAAACTGTGTATAACCAATAGTTTATGAACAACATATATATCAGAAAACAGCTCGTAACATAAGTTTCTTGACACAGTTGGACCTGTTCAACGAGTGCAGCAGTGGCACACATATCCCACGTGGCTTCCCACCATTGAAACGCCCCACAAGGACCTCAAGACGATCAATAAAGTGTAGGAACTTGTGGATGTCGATCCAGTCTACTTCAGTGCCATTAGTAACAGCCGAGTTATTACAGAGTAACAAACGAGCAGACTGCTTAACTCTGAAAAAACCTACACGTGCCACCAATTATAAGAAAATATTAGTTAGAAGTAGCATCTTCGTGAGAGATTCGTTGCTACTTCTAAAGTTAAATTGTGATTAGTTAGACAAAATAGGTGGATTAAGAAGTAATCAAGGCAACAAGCAAGAACCAGATACAAAACTAACATGGATGAACAATTGGAACGACTTCGGGGTGGAAGATCGCAGTGAAGATGAGAGCAGGTTCTGCTATTTCCATCAACATTCGTGCGCCAACTTTCAGTCCGTAACACTTGAGAAAGTTTATCCAAGTTCGGCCATAAAAAAAGCAGCGATCTTCTTGGTTCATGAACCCAACTCGGAAGTAATATCCATGGTTTGTCTTCACGGTGACCATTAAACTAGTGTATTCAGTTATTGCAAGGCCGAGCATCTTGAGTACATGTGTTCCGGCAGAGCAAATAATACACTGCAGGAAAAATAATATGATAACACAGCATGTTCAAAAAAACCCCACCCTCCCGGATAGAGAAGAGGATTCTAGGAACATATCTATGCTGCGTTTCAAAATGCTATGGTAGGATGAGAAGGAACAAGTGTGGCGTCTCGCCAAGGGCGCAAATCAGAGGGTACTCGCACTTTGGGCACTTTGCAACTGAAACACACTAGATTCAAGATGAAGAAAAATGCATCAGCAATGGCGGCTGCCATCCTAGGATTACCTGCGACCAAGGGACTTGGATTTATTGGGGATGGATGAAGAATTCGTACCTGGTTCTCCATGAGAAAACCTTATGCAATCGCCGAGCAGGGGTTTTCTCTGAACAAGCAGACGAGGGAGAAGGGGATTCAGGCCCAGTGAAATATTGCCGCTTCGTCTGTCCAGCTTACTGCTAAAGCTGGAAACGGGGGTTGTGATTTGATGGCTCATAGGGCATTACTGCGGTGCTACGACTGGGGTGTGTCTACCGTGAAGTTGTGCACTCTAATATGTGCGTATGGAACGTGGACCCCGTTGCCGGTTGCCCCACATATCAGCGAAAGGAAGTAGAAAGACAGGAGTAACTAGTTACACATAAATATATTTTTTTGACAGAGAGATACTTCCTCTGTAAAGAAATATACATATCTTTTATATCACAGGCTCACCTTGCCGAGAAATATACTCCCTCTACAACGCACGGGCATTATGGGGGTTCAACTTTTTTATGGGGGTTCAGCTGAGAATATAATACTCAGATTTTTTTTACTCAGATAGGCTCACGGTTCTGGACTTTGGGCCGCAGGCCGACCCTGCATGTTTGGGGGCCCATGTGTTCTACCTCAGCGCTTTTCATATTGCAAGCGATCGGTACTGCGCTGGTTTTAGATGCTGTCGCAAGGCGAATACACAAAATTGAATAAAGCACGACAACTGTTGGAATGAAATCGAACGACAGTTCCTAACCAGCAATCAGAGTTGCAATTCTATCAACGATATACCATGTGATAAATAATACTGTCGTAATACTTATACACACAGGACACTTGTTTCACCATGCCAGATTATTACATTAAATCTCTCGGAGGATAGATCAGTTCGGCGATGCGTTGCCATCTTGAAGAATTTCAAAGTTGATTTGGACCAGCTCTCCTTGCCGAGAAAGTTCGATTTTGACATCGTCCCCTACCGCAAGATACGATTTAGATTTGAACCTTGACCATCCTTTAGCATCAATCATCATGCGACCATCCTTTGTACTTACGGTATATTGAGCAGGTTCATTCACACCAAGGCTGCACATGGTAAGAGAAACTTGGCCGCGGTCGCTCGGATAGTTGAATGACTCCCTCATTGCTCTAGGAATTCACTGTTTGCAAACAAGAATACATACCCAAACAGTTAGATCAACACAGTGAATCATGTGAAACAACATGGAAAGAAAAAAGAACGAAGCACTTGGGCGGCCAATGCTTACCAAGAAGGTGGACATGTCGGTTTGTGTAAGGACTTTGGTATATGAAGTGCGAGCTGCAGCCCGATCATTGCGGTGCAACTGCACGGGCGGACCAAATGCAAGTGCAAGTGTTGGTGCAGTGCGAAGCGCTCTTCTTGCTGCGGAGATGGTGCTCCTTGTAGAGCTGGTGCGGTGTCGATGCCCGATCCTCCGGTAGATCAGACTGATCACCGACGCGGTCGGTGCCCAATCCTCACCGACCAGACTGAAGTCACTGCATTGTCAGTGCTAGAGCAACTGCCTATGCTCGATCTGTGCGAGACAGTGGCGATCGTGTCTGGTCTGCTATGATCAGCTTTCTAACTTGACTAGGATTCATGACCGTGTTCCAATTTTTGTCTTCATTTCTTTTAAACGCGAGATGGACTAATTGTGGCGTTTTTGTTAAACAAAACTGCAGTTCATCATAGGGATTCAGCTTGTACTCAGACAACAGACTGATCCAATTTTTTCCAGTAATATAAGTGATGGACAATGCCTTCATTCTTGACCACGACATAAGAAGTGAAACCTACAAAAATAGCCATCGTAGAGCAAACCAAATGGTTTATTCTGTGATGAATGTCACATGGCAAAACCTGCATCGTAAAATTGCAGGAAAAGAAAGAAAACATGACATTAAATCAATAATATTTACTTGATGTGACACGAGTGAATCCTTACCAGGAAATCACTATGTTGAAGTACTAAACAGAAGATTAATCATCCAACCGGCGTGGCATGCAGGGGCCCCGCCTACTCCCTAGCGGGGACAGTCAAAAGGTCGTGACAAATCGTATGGACCGAACATCCATGGGACTGGAAATCCTGGTGGGTGCGATAAACCCTGCAATGCATACACATATTGGAGTATAACCATAATTGATAAACCGTCCTCACAAAAAATATGATCTGGATACTTCAAAATGTACAGACTGAATTGAGTGGACAGACATTAACATAGACCGTTCTCAAGACTGACCACACACCAAAAGCGGCAGTACTAATAAACAATACAGGGTTCACAAACACAAATCAAGTACTGAACAATAGTACTTACTACAGACAAGCAAAGTTGCACTAACTAAACTCTGCAGACTATTTCTTGCCGTGACCTACAGGATGAACCCCGCATAGCCCGACTAGGCCATGGACTTCGTGTGAGATGTCTACATGCACCATCACCATCTTTTCAACCTTTGAGAACCTAACAGAGTGGTCTTTCCACTCATAAACATGATGATGAAGACAGGCCGCATCAGATTTGTTGGGAAGCTTTACAAGAACCACACCCTTCGTAATCGAAGGCACAACCAGGAAATTGTTGTGGTCAAGTACAACCTCGAGAACACACCTGACAACAGTGCTACAGGAAAACACTAGTTCAGGACATGTGGCGACAAGGACACATCAGCTGGATAGTTCAGCAGTAGAACTCATCATCAGGTCTTCCAGTTCACACGACATGACTTTGAGAACTTCATCTCCACCGCGGACCTAGTTCTAATTCAAACAGAAACCATATTTCATTACTACCTCCGTTCAGAAATATAAGATGATTTTAGATATTATACTCCATATATGACTACATATACGCACAGAAATTTGTGAACAAAGACACTAGAACATGTCTTCAAAGGCATGAGAGCAGAGAGATTACATGCAATATCCATAACACAAGTTACTGAGGCAAATATACCCTCTTAAAAGGTAGCATTGATGTTCATAAAGTACTCCCTCCGTCCCAAAATTCTTGTCTTAGATTTGTCTAGATACGGATGTATCAAGTCACGTTTTAGTATTAGATACATCCGTATCTTGACAAATCTAAGACAAGAAATTTGGGACAGAGGGAGTAGTTGAAAGTAATCTATAAGAAATCAGTGTCAACCTCTTGCATGTTTTGGTCAAAAGAGGAATTTAGAACCGTCATTTGGCACACAAAAATCACATGCAAGATCACCAAGAAAGTTGTACTACCAGTACTAGTACTGCGTGTTACATGAAAAATCACAATCAAGATCGAGAAAAAGATCGTCAAAAAGAGACATTACCTGGACTTGCTTAATGAGGGATCCCGGAGAGGGGGGCTTGGACAGGGCGATGGCTTTGAGCTTGTCTGCGGTAGTCTCGGCGGGGTGCTTGCGCTTCTTCGTACCATGAGCCTCGACGGTTTTGGCCAGATCCATAGACATCACGTCGGCCGGTGCTCCGGCGTCCATCCAAGAGAGGAAGCTGAGAGAGAAGAGTGAAAGGAGGAACGAGATGAGGGAGAAGCGAAGCGAGTGGGGGTTTTCTTCAAGAGAGGAAGCTGAGAGAAGAGTGAAATGATGGTTTGCTTAGTCCGTCCAACTTACTGCTGGAAAGGAGGGGGTTTTGTGATTTGATGGCTCATAGGGCATTACTGCGGCGGTTCGATCGGGGTAGTCTACCGTCACTCTACTACGGAGTAATTTAGTGCATGGCTGGTGGACCCAGGTGCTGGCTGTCCCACAAGTCGGCGAAAGTGAGTAATTTAGTGCATGGCTGGAGGAGGATCCGCACAGTAGAGTGTGTCCACTGTTTTTGATTCTGAAGAAAAAGAATGATTACAGCAAGCATTTCCACTCTTATGACAGAGGAGTGCGAAACACGGCAGCCACTTGAACATACACAGTGCTCCTACTACTAGGCATGTGCAGTGGTTCATACGTCAGTAGTACTACACAATCTTGTTGCTAGTGAAGTAAGATATGACGATAACAAATGATGTTGTGCGCATGTCAACTACTCCTATATGTAACATAGTACCGCTTTTTATTTGTCCGGTCGAGAATGAATGGTCGATCAATGTTAACAGAACTAGGTCCATAGCGCCGCGGAGAATGCAGTTCTGATATTCCACGAAACATGAACCATATGAAGCACATCCTATAGTGTTAGGCAGGTGTATGAAGGGTGCAGGATGGGAGCAAAAGTTCCCTTCTCGACCCACTTTTGGGTGTTTGGCAGAGTGCATGAAGGGTGCATGAGTCCACACTAGTAGGTTGACAAAAATACACGAAGAGGAAACAACTATTTGAGATAAGAATGCAACCAAATACACCCACACGCTTTGAGCTACAGTGACTGATCTGCACCATCTGAGTTTAATCCAACGGTCATGTTGCAACGAGACATGGACATGCCCATGCAGAGGTCTCCTAAACACCACCGAAGTCCCTCTACTTCTCGAGGCGCACGACGTTGGTGATGTAGGGTGCAACCGCCCGCAGAGCCCGCTCCCGGTCGGCGGGAGCCAGCTCGTCAAAGACGGCGTCCAATGGCACGAATGGATTCCGGTGACGGAGCCCTGAAAGGATTCGCCCGGCAACGGTGACGGCAGCGTGCAACCCCTCCTTATCTAGCTCAGCCCCCACCATCGCGCGGAGACGTCTCAGCTCCTCGGAGATATAGGTGAAGAAGGAGACCAAGTCAGGAAGCCGCTTCTCGTTGAAGTCGACCGGGTGGTCGAACGGGTTTAGCCCGACTGCCAGCATCGTCGCGCTGGCACGACGGTAGGCATCGCGTAGCCGCAACACGTGAGTGGCAACTTCGTTCACCAAGTGGCTGAGGCGATCCTGGACCTCGTCACGATCGGCCCGCTCGCGCTCCAGCCGGCTCCCCTGACGGCCTATCGTATCTCCCGCTTTCTGCAGCAACGCCGCCGACGCCTCAAGCATCTTTGTCGTGGGCGCCTACCGCTTTTGAAGCTCTGTGAAATCCCGCACATAATGGAGGAGCATGTCACTCCTCTCCTCCTTGAGCTCACAGAGCTCCACGTCCTTGGCCCTAAGCTCCGTATCGTTGGCATGGAGCTCCTGTGTCAGGCGCCTCACCTCGGACTCCGTGATCTGCTGCGCTGCCATGGCACCAGGTAGAAGCAATGGGGAGAGGAAGCAAAGGGGGCGAAACGGCTGAAAGGCAATGCAATCTATGGGAAGGCGGAGGGAGCCAGCCGAGAGCGGGAATCTTTTGGTTTTCACCACGGTAAAACACCCGGTCGGCGACTTCTCACATCGGAAGCAGGGTTTTTACAGCGGAGTCATCGTGACTAATTGCTACCGCTTTGCTCCGTCAATCAAAAATTTAAAATCCTACCGTGCCTGCTCCGTCAATAAAAATTAAAAATCCTGCCGCACCCAAACACCGAAGCAACGCCGCGGTGGATATTTAAATTTACCTGCCGGCAAGTAGATAAAAAAGGGGTGAAAAAACAAATGTGGTGGCGGCCTAGCTAATCGATCGAACTAGCCCAACTAGCTAGCCACCGTGCTTCACTAATGTACTCGGCGGGAAAGGTGGTCTTTCATGATTTGACGACTCATTTACTTGCTTTGGTGCTACGACCGAGGAGGACCCAGAAAACGCGCGGTAGGGCGTCCTACGTCAGGAAGAATATAAGCGTGCACCACCTGGGAGGACCCCGAAACCGCGCGGTAGGGTGTGCCACGTCTCGGCAAGGAGGAAAAATGTGCGTGTAAAAATATCGTATCGGGCGTAGTACCTATGGTTCGACCTCGGGACCCAGCCAGTCGGTCGAAAACACCCCACTAGCCACACAGCTTCATCATGCAAACGTGGCACGGTTAGCTCCGTCTCGACCAGCCACAACTTCTCTGGTTCTAGGCGATTCTTCTATTTTCCAAGCTTTTTTTTAGTTGTAATAACACCACGGCAAGCTAGCGCCGATCTTCGTGTGTGCCCGTGCAAAGGTTAGACGATGGAGAGAAGAGAGATTGAGATCGCAGACCTGGGACCCACCCGTAAGTGAGACAACGGTCATGCACGTGTTGACGAGGCACTCCCTCTACTCTACTCAACGCAAGTACTGTATAAAATCAAGTTATGGGACAAAGCCAACAACCTTTCATTTTTTTAGGCTATCGACTTACGCTTTGTAGTCCAGGTTGCCATTTTGAATCTCGTCTTTCAGATTTGTTAGTTTTAGGTCCAAATTTGATTAATGACAAGTGGGACCCCTGTGTGTTGTTCCGATATTTCAGTGTAGGATGATTTTTTTTAACAAACACTTTGCGCGGTTAGACAAGTAACGGCACGAGTTACACGTATTTTGCAAGTTTACGAACAAAGATGACAGCGGCATAGAATATCACATCCACCCCGCAGCTTAGATACTATGGTGATACGAGTTTTTACACCATTGGAAGTGAGATCCAATGGCTTGGGAGTAGTCTTTGTAATTATGCGCAATTTCCAAACTCTCCAAAGTTTTTTTTGCAAATAAACATTCAGGCCTCGTGTGTGCCGCTGCATCTTCGATCCAACGGCTCCCCGGTGCTCATATTAGGTGCTCCCCGTAGCTTAATTACCCACTACGGTGATATGAGCATCTAGGCGTATGATCAGTGATCAGATGGCACATGCATAGTACTTGTACTTTCTGCGCATTTCCCAAACTCTATCAGCCGTATATTGCAAAAACATTCAAACCTCCTATTGTGGGCAGTTAGATCTTAGTGAACTCGTATCACCATAGAATCTATGGTGCGGGAGCACCTCATACTCTCCGTCTTGAGAAAACATAAGGTGCTATCGCAGCTTGGATGCTACGGTGATCTGAGCTTGGAGGTCGTTTGATCCGAGATCCAATGGCATCTGAGCAGTCTTTGTGCTTATGGCGGTGGCGAACTCTTTTGGGGCTTTTCTGCAAAAACCATTGAACCACCGAGGAGGTGTTGGGTCACAAATCCAACGCCTCCGAAGAGCTTGTATCACCAAAGCATCTAAGGTGTGGTAGCACATGATATTCTTACATACAGGAGAATATGATGTCCTCCTTCATCTTAGGTGCTACGGTGATACGAGCTTCGAGGTCATTGGATATGGGATCAGAGGGCATCTAAGTAGTTTTTGTACAAATTGTGTGCAATTCTCAAACTCATCAAGGTTTTCTGCAAAAATATTAAGACACATCATGTGAGCTGCTATATCTCAGATCTACAAGCTCCAAGCAACTCGTATCGGCATATAGCATCTAAGGTATGGGGGCACATGATATTCTCCTGGGGAGGAGGGGTGGGGGTGCACAACCAATCGGTGGTTGGGAGGGTGGGCACAAATATAATCTAAACAACCCTAAACAGAGCTCCACAATTTTATCTAAGGTCGAGGGGTTGACCCCCGACAATCATAGCTCCGCCTAAACACAACATTTGCATGTACAGTAGTACTAGACTTAATATTCATGTTTCAGTTTCATGTTCATTTTAAATATTGAACTAAGGACCATGGATGTCTTACATTTTACTCCCTTCGTTCCTAAATATTAGTCTTTTTAGAGGCTTCAAATGGACTGGCACATACGGATGTATATAGACATATTATAGAGTCTAGATTCACTCATTTTGCTCCGTATGTAGTCCCTTGTTGAACTCTCTAAAAGACTAATATTTAGGAATAGAAGGAGTATTTTGGAACTCGTGTCATACATGCATGGGTTGGAAAAATAGATGCACTATACTTATTGGATTGTTGTTGTGTTCATGTGTGTGTCTCTCTCTTTCTCTGTGTGTGTGTGTGTGTGGTCATATGCTTGATACATACAAAGTTTTCTCACCTCCATATTGTTCATCTTTTAAATTTGAATTTGCATTGGAAAACTTACTAGGGATACCATGAAATGTGAAATCCACGTTGAGATCACTATATCACAAATTCACTCTAATTCAACAACTCGTCATAAATCAATTACCACGTTGAGATTAGTATTTGCAAGGAAAATACGGGTATTATAATACACATAGATTTGTTCGGCAATTTAAAAGGTTCCTTTCGTATTCTCAAATGGTAGTACCCAATGGCGTACCAGCCAGACCTTGGCTCGTGTTAATCCTAAAAAAACGGGCTCGTGTCCTTCGGTGGCGTGCGTGGTACGCACATTAGGGAACCCCAACCAGTCGAGCCTCAGCGTTTCAAGTCGAAGTATCTGGCGGCCAGAATTCCAGCCCCAGGAAATTCCCCTCATGTCCCCGGTCCACAATGACTACCGATGAACAATGAAGGGATGCTTTAGTAACTAGACAACGTTACCTACCGTGCCGAGCACGGTTCAATTCCCTCGATCGCCACTCGTCAAGGTCGCCCGTCAACTGCATTGCCTAGCACTACTACTACTACACCAGGATGAGCACAAAATTGAGCCCGTTTGTTCGTGCGTAGTACTTGAGTTAATATATCAGGCAATGCACTGGTACGGAGGGATTATCCTTTTACTCCCTCCTTTCTGGTTTATAGGGCTTATCTCAAAATTTTAGTTTTCCCATTTTATAAGTTTCAGTTTGGTTGTTCCCCATCACATGTTCAGATTTCAAGGTGCAATAAATCATTACATGCAAGTATTAAGAGAAAATTGACCAATGCATGTACTTTATGCATGCATGCATTGCAATTAATGCATTCAGAAACACAATTTTTGAGGAAAACAAACGCATTAATTGAGTGGTTTTGCAAACTACAACAATTGTTCCACCACTCACCATCTACCTTGGTTGGTGAGATTTTTGAATTGAGCCCTATAAACCAGAAAGGAGGTTTAACTAAGCAAAATGTTTGACCAAATGCTTTCTTAAGAAATACAACAGGACAGATGTACGGCTTGAAAATTTATTGCATGATGCAGGTTATGATATTGTTTCGAATCCTGGATCTTAAATTTCAGAAAATCCAAAAGTGAGCATAAATTCTTGAAACTGAGCATGGTCACGTGATATGGACAAATATTCCTTCGTAAGTTTTTTCTTCAATTCGAGACAAGCTGCTTATGACAAGTTGCACAAATGAAGAGCCAAGGTATTTTGGAACAAAGACCTGTCAAGTTAAGGCGAACACTTTCACTATTGAAACCGTGGGTGTTTACGTGCATACGAGTCCTCGCTTCTCATCGGCGAGTCTTGGCCCCAGCAAGCGTGTGAGTCGACGGGAGGCGTGCGAGCAGACCACTGGGCCAGCTTTCAGGGAGGCGTGCGAGCAGACCGCTGTGCAGACTCATCGGGAGGCGAGCCCTTTGACTAGGCTCCGCCGCCCACCGTCGTCCCAACTGCTCCCAGTTTTAATGTCGCCGGCGCCGCAGTTTAAAATCAACCCCGCACTACCCGGTATCGCTACAATCCTCTCTCTTCATCTCCAATTCTCCTGTCGTCTACCTCCAACTAGCCTGACCTAAACGTACGCCATGCCGCATCATGACGGTCTGCCCTTAGTGTTCCAGTTTCATGAGGAAGACACCCAGCCAGAGTCTCAAGAACATAAGGCGCTTTGGGACAAGGTTCAACTGGCCTTGTGGGAAGACGTCGCGCCTGTCCCCGCTCCCGTTCCAGCTCCCGTCGCCCCGACTGCGCCAGCGCCCATCCCCGTGGCATTGATGGGCTAGGAGCCGCACATTGTTGCCGAGCTTGATGCCACGGGGTTCCACAAGGTCCCCGCCGACTTTCACGCGCCCGTGCACCTGCCAGCGCATGCGCCTGCGTCTGTAGCAGCTGCCGCCCGTGCGGTGCCGATGCACTGCCGGCGCATGCTCCTGGCGATGCAGCAGACGTGCGCACCGATGTCGGTGCCCGTGCACCACGAATGTCTCCGCCGCGCCGTTAGCGGCGCTTTGTCCCAGCGGGTGCGGTTCTCGGCGGCATGGATGGCCGCCGTCGACCGCTTCCTTGCACCAACGCCGATCGCCTCCTCCCGCCCGATTGACTTCGCTCGAGGTCCGTAACATTTTGGCCTTCCTTGAAGCTAGGCCAACGTCCAGGAGTACGCCAACAACGGTGCAAGACGCCGCCATCGCCGTCGGTCAGTGGCCCGATGACACACAGAGCATAGTAGAGGAGCCGCTTCCCACCACGAGACGCCGCCGCCGCCGCCGTGTAATCTAAATTTGCCATGAAAAATATTCTGATTGCCATGATTAAAATCCGAACGTTTATCGTTTCCGTTTATTTTATATCGATCGTCGTATAATTTAAGGTCAGAGTCAGAGTGAACGAAATTTAAAGCCGTTGTCGTATAATTTATGTTCTGCTAGAGCCGTATCAAATTAAATATAAAACGTCATCAAGCCACATGTATTCTTTGTCATCCAACGACCTAGACTGCTTAAATGTCGAGCGCTCAACACGTTTAGCGTGCAGTTAATTTCATGCCAAAAATAGTGCTCATCACATGACAACACGCAAATAATATCCTAGTAGTTAATATCTGCATGCAATTAATATACTTCCAAATTAACGTGCATTGCACGTACACACTGACTAGTGCTGCTAGTACGTGAAACTTGTGCCGTGACTTGTGAACGCGTCCAGATATGGTCAACGACAACATCGCCTGCGAGTTCTTCCTGTTTGCTCGTGCGTCTAAACGCAAAAGGGGAGGAGAGAGAGAGAGAGAGAGCACACATGGAACCCACCAGTAAGTGAAGGCGAATATTACTAAAAATAATATTACATGTTATCCATTAATTAGGCTATGGTAATATAAAAACATTATGTGAACATAGGGGGTACAAAGAACATTGCTATTCTACGTATGTTGCCTATTGACGTGCGGCTTGAAGGCCTGGTCGCATGTTCGATCCTCGTCCTTTATTTTTTAATTTGTATATGGGTCCAAATTTGTTTCATGACATGTGGGCCCCTCGGTGTGTAGTTTTAGCACTTTAATTTGTGGGTCGAAATTTGTTCCATTCCAAGTGGACTATCGGTGTGTAGTTTTGTAGCTTATTTATAATAATTAAAGAGAACAACATAGTTTTTCAATAATACCATGGTGCAACGTTGAAGGCGAGAAAGGATGTGCCAGAGAGAGATGACCGAGCCAGAGGGAAATCAACTAGGGGAGTTGCGTGGGTTGCAACGGCGTTTGGAGTAGTTGTGGGCCGAATGCTACGAAAATATAATCTAAACCGACCGGAATAAATGCCTACAAAAATTAATCCAAGGTTGGAGTGCCCCTCGCAATGTAAATAGCCCCGGCTTTGCGAGGGATGGAGAGGTAGTAGCTTCAACGCGTGGAAGATACGGTATGAGAAAGCGAGGTCAATAGAGAGACATATAGATAGAGAGACAAAGTGAGTGTGGTCCGACATTCATTGAACAAATATATATCCTTCAGAGAGATATTGTACGATTGAGCTTTTGTTAAGGTTGAGGGCTGTAAGATAGAGCTTGAGAGATGATCCAGTCACAGACGTGTAGATATATTTTGTGCGTGGAAGGAAGCAAGGTCAACCGATCACGTAGAATTCGCGTCTTGATCGAAAAGAGTGAGACGGGTTGGAGAGAGTGACCTAGATAGACGATGTGCGTGAGAGAGTATACAATGTGAATAGGTCGAATTGGGCTCAAACATGGTGATATATCGTTTTTGTTCGAGAAAGAGCGAGGTAAATCAAGACATACGGAGAGAGAGAGAGATAGAGATAGAGATAGAGAGAGAGAGAGAGATTGAGTGAGCGTGGCCCACCATGAGGTCGAAAGAGTGGCGGTGGCTTGGATGGACTGACCTAGATAGACCGCTTGGATGGACTAACCTAGATAGACAATCTGCGTGAGAGAGTATAGAGTGTGTCGATCGAGGCCCGAACAGGGAGATATATCATTTGTGTGTGAAAGAAAATGAGGTTAAACGAGACTCAGATAAAGAGAGCTAGATTGAGCGAGTGTGGCCCGCCGTGCGGAAGAAAGAGTGAGACAGTCTCGATGGAGTGACCTAGATATACAACGTGCGTTAAATGCGCCACGAGAGGTTGGGGGGCTAGATAGGCAATGCATGTATTTAGCGCGAGAGGTGAGAGGGAGAGGGGAGAGAGAGATAGAGCTCGGCATGGGGTGCAATGGCGGGTGTGTGAGGTAAATACATTTGGTAACAGGTGTGGAAAAAGGGGTTGTGTAGTTGAGAGACTTAGAGATCGAAACATGGAGAGAAAGAATGAACGTGTGTTGGAAACCGATAGCTTGCTAAGGTGGTTAGGAGAGGAAGATTGACTGATATAGGAAGTATGTAGCGTTTGTGTGCGGGGGGGGGGGGGGGGGCTAAAGACAACATTTGAATGTACATAGTACGAGACTTAATATCGATGTTTCAATTTGGTGTACATTGTATGATTTGAACCGAGGACCAGGCACACGGGTAATTATTTCGAATTCGTGCCATACTAAGTTTCGAAAAGTTGACATTGGCTCAATTTGTTGTGCTATTTTGTAGGTCATATGTTTGAATCCATCCAAAAGTTTTCTCACTACCATGGTGTTCATCATATACATATGAATTTGTATTAAAAAAGTAGCGTGGAAACAGTGAAATGCGAAATCCACGTTAGAATTGGAGATCGCTACGTGACACACACTCTAATTCAAATAACTAACTATGTGACACACACTCTAATTCAAATAACTAATTATGTGACACACTCTAATCCACGTTAGCGTGGGTACCGTTTCGATGTTTTTTCAAATAACTCCTCATTAATTAATTTATAGTACTCCCTCTATTCACTTATAAGACCTTGAAGACATTTCAGACAATGTGCAAAACAGTTCATTTTAAGTTGTCTGAAACGACTTACAAGAGTGAACGGATGGAGCCTCTCGTTTCGAATGACTAATTATTGCAAGGAAAACACGGGCATGGTAATACATACAGGTTCGTTTGCAAATGAAAGAAGATTCGTTTGCATTCTCAAATGTAGGCGCACCAGGCTGACCAGGCTCGTGTCAGGGTGGACACTACTTCGGTGCCTTAAAGGCAACTGCCCTTGGGTGACTGACATGTGGGCCAGCCACATGTTGGGCCCACATGTCATGGACACAAAGGCGGGTGCCTTAAGGCACCAAAGCATAGTCCTGTCGGGGTGGTCGCTTGTGTCGGACGGACGCGTAGCACCCAGCCACCCACCCCCTCCCCCCCAAAAAAAAGGACGACGACAATATAAGTTCGCGCTTCCACGTTTCGGGTTGAAATATCTGGTGGCCCCAATTCCAGCCCTGCAAAATCTCTCTTCTCCACCGTCCCCTTCCGCGCCCAGATTGCTCCAATCCCTAATCCACCGCCATCCCTCGAATCGCCCCTCGTCTCGTCTCTTTCCCCACCGTTCCCCGCCTCTGTGCCGGACGACGACGACGAAGACGATGGTTGCGCTTCACCACCGCACCGGAGCTACCTCATCTACGCCCTCGTCCACCGCACCGGGTGGTCCACCGACAAGGTCGGCCGCCGCAACCGACGTGCCTCACAGACACCGAGTTCCACCGCATTAGTTGCGCTTCACCGACACCGTCTCCCAGCTCACCGGGGCTACTTCACCGAGCACATCGTCGCACCTCCGCCCACCGAGGCCGTTGGGGCTTCACCAACGGTCTCGTCCACCGCATTATAGCACTCCGCTGCCACTCAAGATCTGCATCCGTGCGCGGCCAGCCAACGCCAGCGCATCACCCTCAACGGCTCTGAAGTGACCCGCACTCTAGCTAGGCGAGCATGCCCAAACGCCGGCCCGAACTAGGTATCCACACATCACTCCCTTGTGCACTGTTACGACGATGTTTGGATATCCTTTCACTGCTCTCTTAGCTTACACGCCTATGCAACTCTAACTTTAACTCTTATTTCTTACGGAGATATCATCTGAAACAAGCAAATCCATTTTTAGTGAAGCATGACGGGACTCACGGGATCTGGTATACATCCCTGCACACCCGTATAACCTTGTAAGTATCATCCTCGGTAAAACATCAAGGTCGATTCCTCTTATTTGATAAACCATTCGCCGTGTCAAAAATGCAGAGGGGGATGCAAGAAGCACAAGGCCTGCACATCCAAGCAAGTGGTAAAATGGACTTGTACATGGAACATCCCAAGTGCAAGCAGAGCTGCAGTGAGCACAGCATAACGAGCTAGCATAAGTCCCTGCATTTCATTTAATTAAATCTTGGCATTCGTGTATGATTTGTGTGCAGTGGCTGATCCACGGATTCAAGTTACCCGGGGCGAACATTTAACTTAAAAAATACGAAGGCACTTGCACTCCGGAAATCAACATAATTTGAGAAATGTGAAGCTACATGCACTTTGAAAACCAGCTAATGATCCAAAGTAGTTCAGATTATAAACAATAAATGATGCAAGCACCAAAAAACACAAAATGCAACATGGTGTACAAGGACTACAAACATGGTCTGTACCTGCTTGAATTATTCGTTCTCTGGCTGAAAATATCAAAGTGTAATTGCACGTATAACCAGTGCGCAAACTGCATATCAATATATCTATCCTGCACAAGTATGCCAATAGTTTCAAACAACAGATTAGAAAAGTATTTATGCTATGTTGTCATGATATGGGGACTTTCTGGTAGATGGCCTCGACGTTTCCTCAAGCTATGAAAATGCACTATAATTTGCTTGTCATCAATGCCTGCAAATCTCTGTCTCTCTCAACATAGTAGATCATCATTAGACACTAAATCCTTCAATGAGCTTGCAAAATGCTTGCATTAGATCCATAGACACTCACCAGGAGCATGTAAAATGTTTGCATCAAATCCTTCATTAGCAGTCTGTTCATTAGACACTTCAGGCTCAAGAACAACATGAGCTTGTATGTTTGCACCGAAACTTGATTAGATACATCAGATTCGGTCGATTCAGTATTGATTGGGGAGTTATAAAATAAGTAGAAATTGGTTTCATTTTCTCATAGATTCCCTACATACAAGCAGTTTTACAACACCGTCGAGGTTTAACTATTGGCGAGAAATTGAAGAGTTGAATTAGATATAATCGAGGATGTGATGTACACTGCTTTCGTTGCACATGCTACTCTTGCAAGCTGCGACTGACTGTTTGCGCAAGCTCGATGCCATGCTCGTGCTGCCGCCGCTGCCTCCCACGCAGGCTACACCCAGGGTTGGATCTTCATCTTCTTGTCCTTCCATTCGCTTGAAGCCCGGCGACCGCCCTCCAACGAGGGCGCGAGGAAGTGCTGTGTTGGTCTGTCCAGCGGCGGCTAGGTTAGGAGCGAACCAGACTGGAGGCTGGAGCAAATGAATTGGGATTTTTCCTGCTGTCGATCGATATGGGAGGTGCTCGTTTGGGCCGCGAGCCTGCTATAGGGCCTGCCTTGCACTTATGTTATTGGACCATCCAAATTGAAACATTTTTCTTCATTTTTTACATTGCTGCTTCGTGCATTGGGACGAACAAAACTAGCATGGGCCAACCTGGACGACTCAAACTAGGTGCACACTTTCCGGCCACACCGAGGCGGCCGCCCATACCAGCCCCTATGGTGGCGTCGCCCTTTATGCGTGTATGATTGGATAGTGAACAATATTCGTGGCGCTTTTGATTTACCCACAGAATGGTTGAATTGCTTGTTTCTATGAACTGAGTTCGCCAATAATGTGAAGGATGCCATCTTTTCATCCTATTGTAGATTGCTTAGATCTCGATATGCCAAAAGTAATCGCATGAAATATACAGTAAAAGCCAGTGCGATGTGTTTGGCTACAACTAGTCTGACTACACGTCCTCATATAACATATCAAGGACGCACCATCTGTCACGACCGGTTTTCCAATAAAATGCTTATTGAGAAACTGACCTTTTGAGTACAGTACGAGGAAAAAATCCTCCTGACTGGTAGACAAAATCGTGATACAATAAGACAGTAGCATTAGAATATATTACAGGATCGAGCTGGGGTGCTCAACCATTTATTACAAGCACGCCAATAATTATACATAATGGCGGATATGACACCATGGAGTGGGGCGGCATACTACTGACTCGAGGTAAAGTGGTGGTGGAATAACACAGTGGAGTGGATAATATGACTCCTACACTGGCGGCTCATCGAGCGTCGAGGTGAGGCTCGATGAATTTATTTGGGTAGTGGAAGCGGATATAACATAGTGACCAATCCAGGGTCGCACGAGACCGACCGATTCCTCTAGGCGTCGGACTCGCTATTGAACTCTTCATCCATGAGATCGCCTTTCACAAGATCTCGGCCAAATCAACAAGCCAGGTGAGTACTTTGAAAGTACTCGCAAGATAGTTCGGACATAAGATATAACAAATGCATGCATGAATGCGCCATGAGCAATTAGTAATGTACATTCAAATGATGAACTTGCACGACATTATTTAATAAAAAGGAAGTTAGGCGGTAGTCCTCCCGAAATCCACAAAAATGACTGAAAAACCGATCGGGTGTCTGAAGCGACGCCTTGAAGAGTGAAATATAAATAAACTAAACATGCCGCAGTCGGGCGTCTAAGCGACACCACATAAAGGGCTTATATTGAAAGTAAATAATATGCGTGGCACAGTCGGACGTCTGAGCGACATCACAGAAAGGTCTTAAATCAAAGTAAAAAACAAGTGTGCCATAGTCGGATGTCTGAGGGACATCGCAGAAAGGGCTTATATCAAAGTAAATAACAAGTGTGCCACAGTCGGATGTCTGAGCGACGTCGCAGAAAGGGCTTATATCAAAGTAAATAACAAGTGTGCCACAGTCGGACGTCTGAGCGACATCGCAGAAAGGGCTTATATCAAAGTAAATAACAAGTGTGCCACAGTCAGACGTCTGAGCGACATCGCAAAAAGGGCTTAAATTCATTATTCATATCTGTTAAACTTGCAGGAATAATGCTCATAGAAAATTATTCAACACAAGATAATAAATTGGTTAGTCCATCCATAGGAATAAACATTTAACCGGACTTAACACTCATGTGGTTCTCCAGAGTTTCTGCCATCGAGATTGACACTTGACAAGATAAGATGAACACAATACTTGGACATGGATAAGATGATTTCAAGGATTATTGACTCTGCAGAGTTTGTACTAAATTATCCACAGCCAACGGATTTCCGTAGTCACGAAGGACTAGTTCCGTTTACGGTATTTCGGAGGAAACACATCTAACCAGTACACACCCATCCCACCTCACAATGCCAGGAATCACCCTAGACAACGTTCAAGAAAAACTTTGAGACGGGGAGATCACAATCTCGAATAGCATGGGGTCAAATTTATATACACGCGCTCTAAGGGGTGCCCCCCTCTCGGTCCCAACCGGAAACACCCATGCCCCCTGACCGGATGATAGGCTTTAATCCAGGGCCATGGAACCCTCATCCCGGCCTCTCGATTTGGTGTGTACCAGGAAAGCAGTTTGCAACTTACTAAGCCATATCCCTTGCGGAAAACATGTGGTAGTACGGAAAGGGAAAAGCGGACGAGGCTGGACTGATTCATGTTGACACTTTGGGTCAAGCGGTGCAGCATAAGCGGCATGCTACAACACTGCCATCTTACCCATTCTCATGCCATGTCATGGCCATGCAAACTCATATCCAACAACTTATGGATTATCGAAATTCACTTGCCTCAACTTTGCATGTAATATAACCTTCATCGAGATGCTCCAAAAACATGCCAAGACACTCATCATATCAAAAGTTCAAACATGCTTGCCTGGTTCGGAGTAGTCGGAGCCTAGCTCGGTGAAGTTCGCGGTTCCGTCACCTCCTCCGGTATCTACGGTATAGAGAAATACACGCACTATCGTAAATACCGTGAGGTGCACAAAAATATTCCAAATATTTTTCAAATAAATCTGATAAAAAACTTGACAAAATTTTAAAGAGGACAGAAAAAGAATCAATCAAAATTCCTTTTCTGTTTAAAAGTTATAAGGGTTTTAATCCAGGGACTTTTCTGTAATGAAACGAAACTTCTCGTGGGGCTGAACAGAAAAGACCAGAAAACGTTTCGCATCGAAGCGCATTTGCGAATACGTTTTCATAAAACGGTTCGAAAAAAAGAATAGAGAGGCTGACGGGCGGGTCCCACCCGTCAGGTTTGAATTTTAAAACGGAGAAAACAGAGCTCGTCGGCGCCCGAGAGCTGCGGTGGTCGCCGGCGGAGATCCACGGCGAGGCAGGTGGATCGGGTGTTACCTCCGTCCTCAGCATGACCTTCCGCATCGGTGAGTGGTGGTGGTGGTCGCCGGCGAGCACTACGTCGACGGCGGCCCTGGCTCTGGCGGACGGCAGCTCGGGTGGAGCTGGGTCTCGTCGGGGAGGGCTGCGGAGGTCAAATCAAATCATGGGTTAGTTTACTGGGTGCTCGAGGAGGTTACTGACGAGGTTTGGGTGCCGGGGATGGGCTCACCGGAGTGGATCGAGGTGGTGGCCGAGGCGGATCGGGGCGGCCGGAGTTGGGGAAGGAGACCTCCTCGAGGTCCTCCTAGTGGCCTGGTGGGGTGTTGGTGAGGTGTAGAGGTGGTGCGTGCTCGAGAACGAGCTCGGGGCTTCCTTTTATAGGCGATCCGAGGCGGTGGCCGTGAACGGAGATCTCCGACGATGGTTACGGCGGCGCAGAGCTTGGTCGGGGAGTTTAGGGAGTTGGGTGTCAACGTGGAGTTCCACTGGTTCCGTTTAGGCGCTAAACGAGTTCGCATTAGGTGCTCTGGGTGGGTTCAACGGAACGGGGCGGCGCGGGCCCGTCGGCAGTAGAGAGCGTGCCCTATGCTTGCCGGGCCACGGCGACGGTGCTGCGGGGTGCGCTGGCGTGCGCGAGGCCACGCGGAGGGCAAGGGAGTGTTGGGCGGCGCAGAACGGCGTAACGAGCTGGCACGGGCTCGCTGCCGCCACAGTGGCTCTGCCACCGCAGAGGCTGCCGGCGTTGGCGATGCTTGCCGCCACCGACACCTGCACCCGTCCAAGAGGGCGTGTGGTGCTCTGGCCAGGGAGAAGGGGCCGTGCGCAACGCGCCAGGGCACACGGGTGATCGGTGACAAGTCACTGACGAAAACGACACTGAAGAAAACTCTGAATCTCTGAACTTTCTGAAAGTGCACAGGAACAATTCCGGCTAGGTGTTCGACGAAATGATTTTGGCATGTGGGGAATTTTCCTAGGGCTGATTTTTGGTGGGGTGTTCTCTCATTGCATCTGGGGGCTGCCTGAATTTTGGTAGAATTTTTGGAGAAGAGAAGATATGAATTTCACCAAATTTGACAAATCTCGTCCAAACTTGCAGAGGTTGAAACTTGAAAATTTTGAAAAGAGGGAGAGTGGATCTTGATGGATCTAGGTTGTGGGTGTTAAAGACTATCTAGAGGAGTTGGTTTGAGTTCAAAACTCAAAAGGAATTAGGTACTTTCTTTGAAAATCACCTAGGCTCAAAATGAATGACAGAATAGTTTTGGGAGAAAAATTAAATGAAATAAAATCCAAACATGGGTTGGTCTTGTAGGAACAGAATGTTTGGGTTGCCCCAAAGTGGAAGGAGGGGTTTTGGGAAGATTTACCACATGAGGCATGGTAAAATCATGGATCGTTTCAATATAAGAGAAGTCCCAAAACTCCTAGGGTTTCTTTAAAAGAAAAATAAATCCCAAAAAATAAATTTGAGAAGGGGAAAAATCAGAAGAAAGGTTTTTAATAACCAAACACCAGAGTTGAAGAAGATATCAAAGAATAAAATCCTTGTCAAGGAAGAAGTTTTTGGGGGAGAGGTTTTTGGAAGAATTTAAATGACCTTCTTCAAATCCAACAAAGTTTTCGTTGAAAACCAAACAAGAAATTTTGAGTGTCACAACACCTACCCCCTTAGGAAAAATCTCGTTCCCGAGATTTCAGCTGATCCTCAAATAGGTGTGGGTGCTCTGTCCGAAGAAAATCCTCCCTTTCCCAAGTGGCTTCACTCTCGGTGTGGTTGATCCACTGAACTCTGAAAAACTTGATGGTTTTCTGTCGGGTCCTCCTTTCAGACTCCTCCAAGATTTTTATTGGATGCTCCCGATATGTGAGGTCTGGCTGCACGTCAATGTTTTCATGGGATACCTGCTTCTCTGGGTTTCTTACGCACTTCCTCAACTGCCAGACGTGGAACACGTCGTGGACGTCGGTTAAATCTTCGGGTAAGTCTAGCTGGTAGGCTACCGTGCCTCTCCGTGCCACTATGCAGAATGTTCCGATGAATCTTGGTGCTAGCTTCCCCTTAATCTTGAATCGTTGCAGGCCCCTCATAGGAGATACTCGTAGGTACACAAACTCACCAGGTTCAAAACTAACTCCCCAATGTTTTTTGATCATAATAACTCTTCTCCCGACTTTGGGTTGTCTTGAGTCGATCCCTAATCACCTTAACTTTATCTTTAGCCTCCTTGAGCATGTCCGGGCCGAAGATATGACTGTCTCCGGTTTCTGACCAATTTAGCAGGGTACGACATCTCCACCCGTACAGAGCCTCAAATGGTGCCATTTGCAGGCTGGCTTGGTAACTGTTGTTGTATGCGAACTCTGCGTATGGTAAGCTTTCTTCCCAACTAGTTCCATAGGTGAGGACACATGCTCTTAGCATGTCTTCTAGAATTTGGTTTACGCGTTCAGTTTGTCCATCAGTCTGGGGGTGGTATGCGGTACTAAACGCCAGTTGAGTTCCCAGAGCTTGTTGTAAGTGATCCCAAAATCGGGAGATAAATTGAGTGCCTCTGTCTGATATTATTGTCTTTGGAACTCCATGTAAGCAGACGATACGGGAGAGATAAAGCCTGGCAAGCTTCTGAGTGGTGTGGGTTGTCTTCACGGGGATGAAGTGTGCTACTTTAGTCAGTCTATCAGTGATGACCCATATGGCATCATTTTCATGCCGTGACCCAGGTAGCCCAACAATAAATCCATTCCAATCTCGTCCCATTTCCACTCGGGTATTTTATTTGGCTGTAAAAGTCCGGCCGGTTTCTAGTGCTCGGCCTTGATGCGTTGCCAAGAGTCACAACATGCGATGAATGTGGCTATGTCCCTTTTCAGACCGTGCCACCAAAAATTTTCCTGAATATCCTTGTGCATTTTTGTTCCTCCAGGATGGATTTAATACGGGGCGGTGTGGCCTTCAGCTAAGATTTGTTGTTTAAGGTCCTTGATATTTGCATGCATAAAGTCTATTTCCGTACCACAATATTCCCTATTCGTCGATAACGAATTCTGAGGCCTTGCCCAAACTCACTTTCCGTTTAATGCCTTCAATGCTGGGTTGTCCATGCTGAGCCTCTTTAACTTTTCCTATCAGGTTAGGCTGTATTTCTAAATTTGACACACTGCCTTCGGTGACCACCATCAAATTGAGCTTAGCAAACTCCTGCCGAAATTCAGGTCTCAGGTTTGGTAGGCTGTCGTTGTTCAGACTGGGGTTTCGACTTAAAGCATCTGCCACTACATTGGCTTTTCCTGGATGGTAGTGGATTCCAACATCATAATCCTTCACTAATTCCAACCAGCGTCGTTGCCGTAAATTCAGTTCGGTTGTGTGAAAATATACTTGAGGCTCTTATGGTCCGTGTATATTTCTAGCGATTTCCAAGTAAAAAGTGTCTCCATTCCTTGAGTGCATGAATAACTGCTACTAACTCCAGGTCATGAGTAGGATAATTTTCCTCATGCTTGCGAAGTTGTCTGGAGACATATGCGACTACCTTGCATTCTTGCATCAACACGCATCCGAGGCTCTTCCGGGATGCGTCACAATACACCTCAAAATTCGTGTGTATGTCTCGCACAATTAATATTGGTGTTGTCGTTAATTTCCTTTTTAGTTCTTGGAAACTTTTCTCGCAAGCTTCCGTCCATTCAAACTTCTTGTCTTTCTTGAGTAGCTGCGTCATTGGCTTTGTTATGGTGGAGAATCCTTCAATAAATCTTCGGTAGTATCCTGCCATTCCCAAGAAACTTCAGACGTCCGTTCTATTTGGCTGGTGGTTTCCAGCCAAGTACGGCCTTGACTTTTTCCGGGTCTACGGCAATACCTTCTTGGGTCAGTACATGGCCCAGAAAACCTACCTGCCTTAGCCAAAATTCACACTTGCTGAATTTAGCGTACAATTGATGTTTCCTTAGTTCTCCTAGTATGATTCGGAGATGTTCAGCGTGCTCTTCTGGTGTCTTGGAGTATATCAGGATATCGTCGATGAATACTACAACAAACTTGTCCATAAACTTCATAAATACTTTGTTCATGAGGTGAAAAAGATATGCGGGGGCGTTCGTTAGTCCAAATGGCATTACTGTGAACTCATATAATCCGTATCTGGAGGTGAATGCCGTCTTGGGGATATCTTCTGTTCGTACTTTTAATTGATGGTATCCCGACCTCAAGTCAATTTTTGAGAATACCTTGGCCTGAGCGAGCTGATCAAATAAATCATTTATCCGTGGCATCGGGTATTTGTTCTTGATTGTGACCATGTTAAGCGCTCGATAGTCTATACACAATCTCAGTGTTCCATCCTTCTTTTTGGCAAATAAAATTGTTGAACCCCAAGGTGAGGAGCTGGCTCGTATATATCCTTTGTCCAGTAATTCTTTTATTTGCTTCTTCAGTTCTACCAATTCAGATGGTGCCATTCTGTATGGTTTCTCGTATATGGGGGTGGTTCCGGGTGCTAGCTCAATGCTGAATTCTATCTCTCGATGCAGTGGCATGCACGGTAGTTCTTCGAAATACGTCTGAAATTCACACACCATCGAACCTTGCTTAATTCAGAAATATCCACCTTGTTCAATCTCGGTTGCCGGGATATTTTTCTTTCTTTGGCTGAAACTTTTATTGTCTTCCCGTGGTGGTGGGTGAGAATTACGGTCCGGTTGAAGCAGTCAATAAAACCTTCGTTGGTGGTTAACCAATCCATCCCTAAGATGACATCCAGTCCTTTATTTTCCAATACAATAAGGTTGGCGTGAAACTTCAACCCTTCAAACTCAATAACCACACCTTGCCAATAACTCTGGGTAACTTGCTTAATCCCAGGGGACTTGACGATCATAGATTTTTCCAAGGGAAGCACCGAAAAATTATTTTGCAAGGCAAAACTTTTCGAAATGAATGAGTGAGAAGCTCCAGAATCAAACAAAACCGTGGCAGGTATTGTGTTGACACGAAACGTACCGAGTATGATATCTGGGGCATTCGGTGCTTCCTCTTTGGTCACGTGGTTCAGATGACCCTTCCTGTGGTTGTTATTTGGATTGAAATTGTTGCGCTTTGGCGCCGAATTACTGCCACCGTCGTTCGGCTTTGGGGTCGAGTTCCTTGGCTTGGGGCACTGCTTGGCATAGTGCCCTTCTTCTCCACAAGCGTAGCAAGTAACGCCTGGGCGGTATGTGAACTCCTTGTCCCTTGCACGGAAATTCTTGATTGGGCGTGAGACGTTTATCGTGGGTTTGGGTGTCCCACCTTTCTGAAAATCTGACTTGCTGCGGTGGTTGCGAGCATGATTAGTCTGGTCCCTTTTTCGCTTGCGGAAATCTTCCAAGCTGTGTCTCTCATTTTCCAAGGTAATGGCCTTATCCACTAGAGTTTTAAAATCTGGGAAGGTGTGCACAACCAGCTGGCATTTAAGCGCGGGCGCCAGACCGTCTAGTAATTTTTCCATCTTCTTGCTTTCAGACATACGCTCCTCGTTGGCGTAGCGAGACAACAGAGTAAACTGACCGTTGTATTCTGACACCGTCATTGTCCTTTGTTTGAGGTCATCAAATTCTCTCTTCTTGATCTTCATAAGACTTTTAGGAATATGTGCCCCACGAAAACCTTCTTTGAACTCCTCCCAGGTTATATTATTTTCGTTGGGGTGCATGTGTAGGAAATTTTCCCACCACGATGCAGCTGCTCCAGTGAGATAGTGCGGTGCATATAGCACTTTCTCAAGATCTGAACACTGGGCAATAATTAATTTTCTTTCCATGTCTCGAAGCCAGTCCTCGGCCTCAAGAGGTTTGTCAGTATGAGAAAATGTTTGGGGACGCGTCTTCTCAGAGCTCGAGATAACTTGGATTGCTGCTGATACTGTCCACGGTGATTTCCCATATTGATGACTTGGTTCATCATTTCCTGATGTTGTTGCTGACTTTGCTCATAAAGACGGCACATTTGGGAAAGTGATGTCTCACTGTCCTGCTGACTTGACTGCCCCTGTGTGAAATTGTTGCTTGGTTGTGTGCCATAATTTTGCTCTGGCGGAGTTGGCATGGAGCGCGTCCAAGGACGAGACATTTTTCACTCTGGGGATATATTTTGTAAAACTCATAAGAAAAGAAATTGAGTCGCAAAAGTCAATAAATTCATGAAGACGGGAAAAGTCTTAAATGCTCCAAGATTTTTCAACAGAATAAACGTTTGCGCACGGAGAAGGATTGCTCATTACATATCTTAAACGCAAGCAGTAATTATACAATACATCACTCAGAATATGCGTACATATTCCTGACATGTTATTTAGGCTAGTGCACTTCTCCCAGTTCCTACATGATGCGCAAACAAGCTACTTCTCACAACCTATGTACATATAAACATATCGAACAAGTTGGTACATCGCATGGCGGCTAAGCGTACTCAGTCGGAGATGGTAAGGATTTCCCTTGGCCTGCCTAGGGTGAGGCGCAGTGAGGCTGGGGACCCAACCTCCTCCTCACTAATAGGCTCCAGACGTGAAGTGTTGCGCTGAGTTGATGGAGCGGGTGCCCTATGCGGGACAACACGAACATGAGTGGGCGCAAGGGGTGGTGCAGAACGAACTGGAGTAGGCGCAATGACTTGGTTGAACTCCTTGGTGGTAGGCAGGCGACGAGTAGTGGCGAGAGTAGTAGGTGCAAACGATGCCGATGTGAGGCAGAAAGTCGATGGCGGTGCGGTGTGCAGGAGCTCCCTCCTGTTGGCGGCACAGCCATGGACTGAGTCCATGCGGGCAGCCACAAGGTCGTCCACCAGGTTGTCGAAGGCTGCCTCCAGAGCCCGGAGATACTCGATAAGCATATCAAAAGCCTCTTCTCGTTCTCCTCTGGGGCAAGAGAACGCATAGTGACAGGTGTATGGCACGTGACATGGAAGGTAGCGGTAACGACGAGTCTTCATCTAAGGAAGGACATCCCTGAGACGAGCTATCGCCTCACGAGCTACCATCTGCATCGCATGCTTCTCCGTAGGCATGGCTCTCCCCAAGAACCGGAAGCAGCGTAACTCAACACGCCCTCCCTTGAATTGCATCACGGCTTGGTGCATGGTCAGACTGTCGTTGACCTTGTGCTGAGAGAGTGTGAAGACTGGGCGCATAGATGGCTCCATCGCGACTTGGACGATGAAGGAGAGAAGCTTGACGAACCCATCAGGCATGTTGGCGAACATCTGTGACTCGCAGTCATTGCCAGCCATCTTCAAAAGTAGGCAAAAATTCTGAGTGGTCAGATCATAAATTTATGTTGACTGTCAGAAAATGACTACATTTGCAAAAATATGAATTAGTTCTATTATGCTAATAACCGATTAGCGATCGCACCTAGTGGCTTCCCTCTTGTCGGCTGGCTCTGGTACCAAGCTTGTCACGACCGGTTTTCCAATAAAATGCTTATTGAGAAACCGACCTTTTGAAGTCCAAAGACGAGGAAAAAATCCTCCTGTTGGTAGACAAAATCTTGATACAATAAGCCATTAGCATTGTAATATATTACGAGAATTCGAGCTGGGGTGCTCAACCATTTATTACAAGCACGCCAATAATTATACATAATGACGGATATGACACAATGGAGTGGGGTGGCATACTCTTGACTCGAGGTAAAGTGGTGGTGGAATAACACGATTAGGTGGATAATATGACGCCTACACTGGCGGCTCATCGAGCGTCGAGGTGAGGCTCGATAAATTTATTTGGGTAGCGGAAGCGGATATAACATAGTGACCAATCCAGGGTCGCACGAGACTGACTGGGTTTCCTCTAGGCGTCGGACTCGCTATTGAACTCTTCATCCATGAGATCGCCTTTCACAAGATCTCGGCCAAATCAACAAGCCAGGTGAGTACTTTGAAAGTACTCGCAAGACAGTTCGGACATAATATATAACAAATGCATGCATGAATGCGCCATGAGCAATTAGTAATGTACATTCAAATGATGAACTTGCACGACATTATTTAATAATAAGGAAGTCAGGCGGTAGTCCTCCCGAAATCCACAAAAATGACTAAAAAACCGATCGGGTTTCTGAAACGACGCCTCGAAGAGTGAAATAAATAAACTAAACATGCCGCAGTCGGGCGTCTAAGCGACACCACATAAAGGGCTTATATTGAAAGTAAATAATATGCGTGCCACAGTCGGACGTCTGAGCGACATCGCAGAAAGGGCTTAAATCAAAGTAAACAACAAGTGTGCCACAGTCGGACGTCTGAGCGACATCGCAGAAAGGGCTTATATCAAAGTAAATAACAAGTGTGCCACAGTCGGACGTCTGAGCGACGTCGCAGAAAGGGCTTATATCAAAGTAAATAACAAGTGTGCCACAGTCGGACGTCTGAGCGACATCGCAAAAAGGGCTTAAATTCATTATTCATATCTGTTAAACTTGCAAGAATAATGCTCATAGAAAATTATTTAACACAAGATAATAAATGGGTTAGTCCATCCATAGGAATAAACATTTAACCGGACTGAACACTCATGTGGTTCTCCGGAGTTTCTGCCATCGAGATTGACACTTGACAAGATAAGATGAACATAATACTTGGACATGGTTAAGATGATTTCAAGGATTATTGACTCTGCAGATGTCGGTGTACTAGAGTAGGGGTACCCTAGTATCCCGAAGTTGTGCACGGGCAGTTGCAGCCCTCCGCGGCAAGGCTTACCGGGTGACCGCCAAGGTCCTCCGTGGTTCCTTTGGAGCCATTCAAGAACAAAGTATTCAAGCCAAGGAGACAAGGCCCCGGCAAGAGGAGCTTGCCGGGAAGGCCACCAGGCACATAGGAAACAAGGCCCGGCAAGAGGAGCTTGCGGGAAGGCCCAAAGGAGCGACGAGCTTCGGGCGCGACAAGACAACAACCGCGGCAAAGGCGCTTGCGCGCAGACCACCTCTCTGTACCTCGCTTCCGGCGCATCCACTAACGTGTCGCCTGGGGCCTTTCCAGCGCTGCGTGGCGAGAGGTCAGGCAGCCAGCGGTGCGAGGTGGCATGCAGCGCTGACAAGTTTGCCATCGTGGCGAACGGTGGCGCCCCTGACGGTCCCTGTTTGCACTATTAGGGCGACAAGATGGGCGTTTAATGCCTTTTTTCCCTGCCGTCAGGGTTAGGTATAGTTCACTGTACACTGTACAAGTAGGTGTACCAACCACTATTTTTCCATTTGTACCCCCGTCTACGTTGCCACCGCCGGAGCCCTTTGAGCATATAAAAAGAGGCCCATGCAACGTGAAAGGGGTTGGTTGGTCGATCAGTTCCCTCCGAGCTCAATCTCGTTAGCAGCTAAATGCATCTTTGTAACATTCGGCGCTCCCGAGCAAACGCAATACACCTAGACATGCGGCGATGGCGTATTAACTCTCCGGAGAGCTCCGAAGCTGGGTAAACCTCTCGCGTGCTTCGCCTCGATCTGCTCTTCGTTCGACCTCCGCTCCCCGCCGAACCAAAAGGGGCTCGGTCCGCCGGCCCCATAGGTGTTCGTGGGCCAGATCAGCCTGCCCGGACCGTTTGCACTGTTAGGGCGACAAGATGGGCATTTAATGCCTTTGTCCCCTGCCGTCAGGGTTAGGTATAGTTCACTGTACACTGTACAAGTAGGTGTACCAACCACTATTTTTCCATTTGTACCCCCGTCTACGTTGCCACCTGTCGGATCCCCTTTGAGCATATAAAAGGAGGCCCATGCGCAACGTAGAAAGGGGTTGGTTGGTCGATCAGTTCCCACGACGTCTGCCTCGACTCGCGTTACGCTAAGACAGACAGGGTGGCAGTGGTGTCACGTGCTCGTCTCGGTGTCCGTCGTCGCTACCGCGACGACGTCCGCCTCGACTCGCGTATCCCTAAGATAGACAGGGTGGCAGTGGTGTCACCTGCTCGTCTTGGCGGACGTCCGCCTCGACTCGCGTAGCCCTAAGATAGACAGGGTGGCAATGGTGTCACGTGCTTGTCTCGGCGTCCGTCGTCGCTACTGCGACGACGTCCGCCTCGACTCGTGTTACCTTAAGATAGACAGGGTGGCAGTGGTGTCACGTGCTCGTCTCGGCGTCCGTCGTTGCTACCGCGACGACGTCTGCCTCGACTCGCCTAACCCTAAGATAGACAGGGTGGTGGTGGTGTCACGTGATTGTCTCGGCGTCCGTCGTCGCTACCGCGACGACGTCCGCCTTGACTCGCGTTACCCTAAGATAGATAGGTTGGCCATGATGTCGCGTTCTCGGCTCGGCGTCCATCGTCTCTACCGCGACGACGTCCGCCTGGACTCGTGTGACCCTAAGATAGATTGGGTTGCAGTGGTGTCATGTGCACCTCTCGGCGTCCGTCATCACTACCGCGACGATGTCCGCCTCGACTCGTGTTACGCAAAGACAGGGTGGCAGTGATGTCACGTTCTCGTCTCGGCATCCGTCCTCGCTACCGCGGCGACGTCCGCCTCGACTTGCGTAACCCTGAGATAGAAAGGGTGGCAGTGGTGTCACCTGCTCGTCTCGGCGACCGTCGTCGCTACCGCGACGACGTCCGCCTGGACTCGCGTAACCCTAAGATAGACAGGGAGGCAGTGGTGTCATGTGCTAGTCTCAAGGTCCGTCGTCGCTACTGCGACGACGTCCGCCTCGACTCGCGTGACCCTAACATAGACAGGGTGGCACTGGTGTCACGTGCTCGTCTCGGTGTCTATCGTTGCTACCACGACGACGTCCGCCTTGACTCACGTTACCCTAAGACAGGGTGGCAGTGGTGTCATGTACTAGTCTCAGCGTCCGTCGTTGCTACCGCGATGACGTCTGCCTCGACTCGCGTTACCTTAAGATAGACAGGGTGGCAGTGGTGTCACGTGCTCGTCTCGGCATCCGTCGTCGCTACCGCGACGACGTCCCGCTCGACTCGCGTAACCCTAAGATAGACAGGGTGGAGGTGTTGTCACCTGCTCGTCTCGGCGTCCGTCGTCGCTACCACGACGACATCCGCCTCGACTCGCGTTACCCTAAGATAGACAGGGTGGCAGTGGTGTCACGTGCTCGTCTCGGCATCCGTCGTCGCTACCTCAATGACGTCCGCCTTGACTCGCGTTACCCTAAGATAGACAGGGTGGCTGTGATGTCGCGTTCTCGGCTCGGTGTCCGTCGTCGCTACCGCGACGACGTTCGCATGGACTCGCGTGACCCTAAGATAGACAGGGTTTTAGTGTTGTCATGTGCTCATCTCGGCGTCCGTCGTCACTACCGCGACGACGTCCGCCTCGACTCGTGTTGCGCTAAGACAGGGTGGCAGTGATGTCACGTTCTCGTCTCGGCATCCGTCATCGCTACCGCGACGACGTATGCCTCGACTCGCGTGACCCTAACATAGACAGGGTGGCACTGGTGTCACGTGCTCGTCTCGGTGTCTGTCATCGCTACCGCGACGACGTCCGCCTCGACTCGCGTTACCCTAAGACAGGGTGGCACTGGTGTCACGTGCTCGTCTCGGCGTCCATCGTCGCTACTGCCATGACGTCCGCCTTGACTCGTGTTACCCTAAGACAGGGTGGCAGTGGTGTCACGTGCTCGACTAGGCGTCCGTTGTCGCTACCGCCACGACGTCCGCCTCGACTTGATGTCACGTGCTCGTCTCGGCGTCCGTGGTCGCTACCGCCACGACGTCCGCCTCCACTCGCGTGACAATAACATAGACAGGGTGGCAGTGGTGACACGTGCTCGTCCCGGCGTCCGTCGTTGCTTCCGCGACGACGTCCGCCTCGACTCGCGTGACCCTAAGATAGACAGGGTTGCAGTGGTGTCTTGTGCTCGTCTCGGCATCCGTCGTCACTACCGCAACGATGTCCGCCTCGACTCGTGTTACGCTAAGACAGGGTGGCAGTGATGTCACGTTCTCGTCTCGGCATCCGTCGTCACTACCGCGACGACGTCCGCCTCGACTCGCGTGACCCTAACATAGACAGGGTGGCACTGGTGTCACATGCTCGTCTCGGTGTTCGTCGCTACGCGGCGACGTCCGCCGACTCATGTTACGCTAAGACAGGGTGGCAGTGGTGTCACGTGCTCGTCTCGTCGTCCGTCGTCGCTACTGCCATGACGTCCGCCTCGACTCGTGTTACCCTAAGACAGGGTGGCAGTGGTGTCACATGCTCTTCTCGGCATCCGTCGTCGCTACCGCCACGACGTTCGCCTCGACTTGAGTTATGCTAAGACAGGATGGCAGTGATGTCACGTGCTCGTCTCGGCGTCCGTCGTCGCTACCACGATAACGTCCGCCTCGACTCGTGTGACCCTAAGAGAGACAGGGTGGCAGTGTTGTCACGTGCTCGTCTCGGTGTCCGTCGTCGCTACCACGACGACGTCCGCCTCGACTCGCGTTACCCTAAGACAAACAAGGTGGCAGTGTTGTCACGTGCTCGTCTCGGGGTCCGTCGTTGCTACCGCGACGACATCTGCCTCGACTCGCGTTACGGTAAGACAGGGTGGCAGTGGTGTCATGTTCTCGTCTCAGCGTTCGTCGTCTCTACCGCCACGACGTCTGCCTCGACTCGCGTTACGCTAAGACAGGGTGGCAGTGATGTTACGTGCTTGTCTCGGCGTCCGTCGTCGCTACCGTGATGACTTCCGACTCGACTCGCGTTACCCTAATGAGGAAAGGGTGGAAATGGTGTCACGTTTATCGTCTTGGTGTCCGTCGTCGCTACCGCGATGATGTCTGCCTCGACTCGCGTTACGCTTAGACAGGGTCGCAGTGGTGTCACGTGCTCGTCTCGGTGTCCGTCCTTGCTATCGCGACGACGTCCGCCTCGACTCGCGTTATGCTAAGACAGGGTGTCCCTGGTGTCACGTGCTCGTCTCGGCATCCGTCGTCTCTACCGCCACGACATCTGCCTGGACTCGCGTGACCCTAAGATAGACAGGGTGGCGGTGTTGTCACGTGCTCGTCTCAGCGTCCGTCGTCGCTACCACGACGACGTCCGCCTCGACTCGAGTTACCCTAAGATAGACAGGGTGGCAGTGGTGTCACGTGCTCGTCTCGGCGTCCGTCGTCGCTACCGCGACGACGTCCGCCTCCACTCGCGTGACAATAACATAGACAGGGTGGCAGTGGTGACACGTGCTCGTCCCGGCGTCCGTCGTTGCTTCCGCGACGACGTCCGCCTCGACTCGCGTGACCCTAAGATAGAGAGGGTTGCAGTGGTGTCTTGTGCTCGTCTCGGCATCCGTCGTCACTACCGCAACGATGTCTGCCTCGAGTCGTGTTACGGTAAGACAGGGTGGCAGTGATGTCACGTTCTCGTCTCGGCATCCGTCGTCACTACCGCGACGACGTCCGCCTCGACTCGCATGACCCTAACATAGACAGGGTGGCAGTGTTGACACGTGCTCATCTCGGCGTCCGTCGTCGCTACCGCGACGACGTCCGCATCGACTAGCGATACGCTAAGACAGACAGGGTGGCCGTGGTGTCACGTGCTCGTCTCGGTGTCTGTCGTCGCTACCGCGACGACGTCCGCCTCGACTCACGTTACCCTAAGATAGACAGGGTGGCAGTGGTGTCACGTGCTCGTCTCGATATCAGTCGTCGCTACCACGACGACGTCCGCTTCGACTCGCGTAACCCTAAGATAGACAGGGTGGCGGTGGTGTCACATGATCGTCTCGGCGTACGGCGTCACTACCACAACGACGTCCGCCTTGACTCGCGTTACCCTAAGATAGACATGGTGGCCGTGATGTCACGTTCTCAGCTCAGAGTCCGCCTCGACTCGCGTGACCCTAAGATAGACAGGGTTGAAGTGGTGTCATATGCTCGTCTCGGCGTCCGTCGTCACTACCGCGACGACGTCTGCCTCAACTCGTGTTATGCTAAGATAGGGTGGCAGTGATGTCACGTAATTGTCTCCGCATCCGTCGTCGCTACCGCGACGACGTCCGCCTCGACTCGCGTGACCCTAACATAGACAGGGTGGCACTGGTGTCACATGCTCGTCTCGGTGTCCGTCGTCGCTACCGCGACGACGTCCGCCTCGACTCACGTTACCCTAAGACAGGGTGGCAGTGGTGTCACGTGCTCGTCTCGTCGTCCGTCGTCGATACTGCCACGACGTCCGCCTCGACTCGTGTTACCCTAAGACAGGGTGGCAGTGGTGTCACATGCTCTTCTTGGCATCCGTCGTCGCTACCACCACGACGTTCGCCTCGACTCGAGTTATGCTAAGACAGGATGGCAGTGATGTCACGTGCTCGTCTCGGCATCCGTCGTCGCTACCACGATAACGTCCGCCTCGATTCGTGTGACCCTAAGAGAGACAGGGTGGCAGTGTTGTCACGTCCTCGTCTCGGTGTCAGTCGTCGCTACCACGACGACGTCCGCCTTGACTCGCGTTACCCTAAGATAAACCAGGTGGCAGTGTTGTCACGTGCTCGTCTCGGGGTCCGTCGTCGCTACCGCGACGACGTCCGCCTCGACTCGCGTTACGGTAAGACAGGGTGGCAGTGGTGTCACGTGCTCGTCTCGGCGTCCGTCGTCGCTACCGCGACGACGTCTGCCTCGACTCGCGTTACGCTAAGACAGGGTGGCAGTGGTGTCACGTGCTTGTCTCGGCGTCCGTCGTCGCTACCGCGATGACGTCCACCTCGACTCGCGTTACCCTAATGAGGAAAGGGTGGAAATGGTGTCACGTTTATCGTCTTGGCGTCCGTCGTCGCTACCGCGATGATGTCTGCCTCGACTCCCGTTACGCTTAGACAGGGTCGCAGTGGTGTCACGTGCTCGTCTCGGTGTCCGTCCTTGCTACCGCGACGACGTCCGCCTCGACTCGCGTTATGCTAAGACAGGGTGTCCGTGGTGTCACGTGCTCGTCTCGGCATCCGTCGTCGCTACCGCGACGACGTCCGCCTCGACTCGCGTTACGCTAAGACAGGGTGGCAGTGGTGTCACGTGCTTGTCTCGGCGTCCATCGTCGCTACCGCCACGACATCTGCCTGGACTCGCGTGACCCTAAGATAGACAGGGTGGCGGTGTTGTCATGTGCTCGTCTCGGCGTCCGTCGTCGCTACCACGACGACGTCCGCCTCGACTTGCGTGACCCTAACATAGACAGGGTGGCAGTGCTGACACGTGATCGTCTCGGCGTCCGTCGTCGCTACCGCGACGACGTCCGCCTCGACTAGCATTACGCTAACACAGACAGGGTGGCAGTGGTGTCACGTGCTCGTCTCGGTGTCTGTCGTTGCTACCGCGACGACGTCCGCCTCGACTCACGTTACCCTAAGATAGACAGGGTAGCAGTGGTGTCACGTGCTCGTCTCGGCGTCCGTTGTTGCTACCGCGACGACGTCCGCCTCGACTCGCGTAACCCTAAGATAGACAGGGTGGCGGTGGTGTCACGTGATCGTCTCTGTGTGCGTCGTCGCTACCGCGACGATGCCCGCCTTGACTCGCGTTACCCTAAGATAGACAGGGTGGCCGTGACGTCGTGTCGGTGCGGAGACGACACCTATGGGATCACAAGAATCCCTACTACGGTTGCGGGGCGCGGGGTCATGAGAAGAGCGGATCAAACATATAGCACACGGGTTCTTTTACCCAGGTTCGGGCCGCGAGGTGCGTAAAACCCTACTCCAGCTTTGGTGGTTAGCATTGACACGCGCCCTGGCCAGCGGTGCCTGTGGTGCCATGTAGGCAGGCAGGCAGACGAGGTGGCGCCGTGGTGGGCCTCCATGAAGGTTCGCTCGCCGCCACACAGGTGCCTGCCCAACTGGTTGGGTCGGCAGCTGCATGATGGAGGCTTGATTGGTGCGGGTCTGGTGGTGGCCCCACGGGGGTCCTTGGCAGGGGCTTTGCCGCAGCCTCGGCAAGGGTCTTGCCGCAGCCTCGGCAAGGGCCTTGTCGGGGCCCCGACAAGGGTCTTCCCACGGGCGCCCATCGCCATCCCCTAAGGCTCGCCGGGGCCTCGTGGTCCTCCTGGCGGGATCCCGCCAAGGGTCGTCATCCTTGATACTATGTAGCTGATCTTTGAATGTCTTCACAAAGATCTGCATGCCACCACGGGGATGTCTCCCGAATCCTTTCCCCATGGGGTAGTGGACTCAAGGGTGATTCGCTCCGTAGGTGTGGGGCGAGCTGCCCCGGCAAGGGTCTTGCCGGGTTTGCTAGAACTGCTCCCCCCGGCAAGGATCTTGTCGGGGGAGTCCATTCCGTCCCCTTTGCTCTTTGTGGTCTTGGTCTTGGCGTTTGTTTTGTTCTTCTTGAGCGTTGGCCTTTCCTTGGCTCACCTCCCTCGCCTCGCTTAGTGTGGCGGCGTCCGTGGCTCGGACTTCCCGTGCACAGTTATAGGGGTGCAAAAAGCATACCCCTCTTTTTGTACACCGACAGGAGCCCCCGGGCCTGGGTCACACGTAACCGCAATCGCGTCGTTGGGCTAGGCCCGAAAACGGTGCGCGGGCAGGCGGGGTAGTTTTTACCGCGGTAAGTTTCTTTGCATGCTGCGCTTCCCATTCCTCCCGCGTGTGGCTCGGCGTGGGGAGGCGCGCGTGATGTGGGCGGCATGCGTGGGGCTGAGCCCTGCGCGCATGCGTCACGTCGTAGTAAAAAGGGGCGGTTCGCGCCTTCCCCATAAATGGAGGGAGGCGTGGAGGGCCATGTTGGTGATGATCCTTGCGAGTTCTTCGTTAGGCTGTGCTGACAACCTCGTCGTCGCCTCCGTCTCCCAACTCCATTCGCGAGCGAGATGGAGCTGGATCCGCCGGAGTCATTGCGGTTACACATGAGGGGCTGTTGGATCAGTGGTACGCGAGTTCGCGTCGACTTTCCAGCCCCTCATGTGATGTACCTTGGTCGAGGGTGGAAGACGTTTGCCCACATCCACCGCTTGACGGTGGGGCTCACTCTCCATTTCAAGCTGATGGAGGGCGGCCTCCTCTCCGTCAAGGTCTTGGTGCCGGGACTCGGGCAAGGTGCTGTGTGGAGAGCTCTTCTGATAGCGAAGGCTCCTCCTCGGGCGGGAGTGGCGAGGAGGACAGCGGCAGCGACGACGAGGGTAGCAGCCGGCAGGATGATGGGTCCGACTAGATGTCGGGCGCCGCTCTGTGCGGCACCGGCGATCCCATCATCCGTGTTGCCGGCTTCCTGAACTTCTCAGGGTCGTCTCCTTGGGCGGCTGGCGTTGGGAGGCTGCGGAAGAGGTAGAGGGCGGGCGGCGGGGCCGCCAAATCGGAGCACGCGGGCACCGACGCCTTCGACGCGTGCTGACGTCCTGCTGCCTCGTCTTCGAGCTCTGCTTCCGGCACCGCCATCACCACCCAGCCTTTGGACGGCCACTGAGATGTTCTCTTGGTGTCTTCTGCCACTCGTAGCTCGTCTAGGCGCCCCTTTTTGCCATTTTTGCCTCCTTGACCTGCCTCCTGAAGAGAGGGGCAAGAGAGGGGTTACGGACACCTTATCTTTTTTTAGTTTGTAAGCCTTCGGGCCTTAGCTGAATTTGAAACTTGTAATCCCATCATTCATGTTTTTCTTCCCCTATGGATTGTACCTGAGTGGAATGTTTATAATGAAAAAGGGATGCTTGCTGGGTCATTTGTTTGCGGGTAGAACCCACGACAAGGAGTAACCCTTGATATCCATAAGATAAACATTTCCTTGCCCGGCAACAGGCCCTGCCGGCATCGACCTTTCTCACGCTTTTGGCGGAGGCAGGGATGAGGTGGGTTCAGGCTCCTCGTTTCATCCCTTTGCTGCTGCGACTACGACCAAACCTGGCCCGAGGAATGGGCCCTAGGGCCTAGAGTTTCAGGGGAGCACGGTAGCTTTGGGAAAAAACGAGGTTTCACATACCTCAGTCCATAAGGAAATGCATGACAAGGGATGAAAGACTTATCTGATGTTGTAGCCCCCGGCAACTCCGGTTTGCCGTGGGTGAATCTCTATACTTGCAGCCCCCGGTAACACTGGCTTGCTGGGGTCTAGATTCTAGTCCGTCCCTTCTTTTCATTCTCATCCTCAAGTGATCCGGCAAGGATATCTGTGAGTCCTGCGATCCAAAGAAGATAAAAGGACGACAAAGAGACGCACACTCGACCTCTAAGCTAGGGGTTAGTCGCTGCCGAGCACTATCAACCCTAACCAAGGACGAGACTCGACCTAGCATGCATGCTATAACTTAGGGCGCCAGCGCTTCATTTATTTATTCTCGTGGTCTCATACCGCTTTGTACAAAGGGTTACATGCATCATTGGCAATGCTTGCACAAAAGGTGGCTTGCCGGGGGGCCCGGCGAGCCGCGCCTTACGAGTAAAACTTGCGAAGATGCTCAATGTTCCAGGAGTTGCTCACTGGAACAGCATCTTCGGTCTCCAGGCGGACTGCGCCAGGCCTGGTGACTCGTATTACCCGATAAGGGCCCTCCCACTTTGGCGTCAACTTGTTGGAATTCTTGGCCGATTGAACGCGCCGAAGGACAAGGTCGCCTTCCTCAAGGCTTCGGGCATGAACCTTGCGGCTGTGGTAGCGGCGCAAGGCTCGCTGGTAGCGTGCTGCTCTCATAGCCGCCCGAAGACGATCTTCCTCAAGGAGCACTGCATCATCTTGTCGCAGTTGCCCTTGCTCGAGCTTGTTGTAAGCGCGCACTCGAGGTGACCCGTATATGAGTTCAGTGGGGAGAACTGCTTCTGCCCCGTATACCAGGGCAAAAGGTGTCTTGCCGGTGGCTCGATTTGCGTCGCCCTGATCGACCAAAGAACCGCCGACAACTCATCAATCCAGCGCCTTCCACTCTTGTGCAGCCTGTCAAAGGTCTTGGTCCTTAATCCTCGCTGTACTTCAGCGTTTGCCCTCTCAGCTTGACCATTGCTTCGCGGGTGAGCAACGGAAGCGCAACAAACTCTGCTGCCGAGGTCTTGGGTATATTGCATGAAGGTGCGGCTTGTGAACTGTGTGTCGTTGTCAGTGATAACTCTGTTGGGTACGCCGAAACGGCACACTAGTCCCTTGAAGAACTTGATGGCTGACTGAGCTGTGACCTTCCTCACTGCCTCCACCTCTGGCCACTTTGTGAACTTGTCGATGGCAACATACAAGTACTCAAAGCCCCCGACGGCGTGGAGGAAAGGGCCCAGTATGTCGAGCCCCCAGACCGAGAAGGGCCAGGAGAAAGGAATGGTTTGGAGGGCTTGAGCTGGCTGATGAAGCTTCTTTGAATGGAACTGACACGCTTCGCACCTGGTGACTAGTGTCGTCGCGTCCTGGAGGGCTGTGGGCCAAAAGAAACCTTGCCGAAACGCCTTGCCGGCAAGGGCCCTTGACCCAATGTGGGATCCACATACGCCTTCGTGTATCTCTGCCAACAGCCCCAGTCCTTCCTCCCGAGGGATACACTTCAATTTCACACCGTTCGGCCTCTTTCTGTACAGAACGTCATCGACAAACTGGTACATGGTGGAGTGACGGGCTACTTTTTCCGCTTCTTCCTGCTCCTCAGAAGTTCCCCTGTTTGGAGGAATCGAACGGTAGGCTATGCCCACGCCGGAGCCTGGGGCTCGACGGCGAGGACTAAAGGCATCTCCTCTGCAGTAGGGGCGGCTGCCTCGACGGCAAGAGCTTGACGCTCCGCCGGAGCTAGCCGTCCCGTGGCAGGCTGAGTATCCCTGGCAACATCCTTGCCGGCGGCTCCGGGGAGCTCGGCGGGAAAGTACTTGTCGGGCCCTGATTTCCTCCTCTTATTCTGCTCTGTTGATGGATCAACGGATGGTTGAGTTAGCTGAAGCACAAAGGTACCTGGTTCGGCTGTAACTTGAGGGCAGCGCGTTTTGACAGGTAGTCGGCGATATCGTTCTCCGCTCGGGGAACGTGTTCAGCCTGTATCCCGTCGAAACGCTCTTCCAGCTTTCTCACTTCATCGACGTAGGCCTTCATCAACGGGCTCTGGTAATCCTTGTTGACTTGCTTGACGACGAGCTGTGAGTCTCCCCTGACGATGAGTTTCCTGATTCCGAGGTCTGCCATGATCCTAAGACCGGCCAACAGCCCTTCGTACTTTCTGCCGTATTGTTTGTTGACACCTCCACGGGAAGCGCATCTGGATCACGTGCTTGAGGTGCTCTCCGGTGGAGTGCGACAAGCGATCGCCAGTCTGGCGCCTTGTAAGGAGAAAGCTCCATCAAAGTACATGATCCAATCGCAACTTGCCTCTTTGCCGGGGAGAGCAGTCTCTTGGGCTTCTTCGTCAGGTGTTGCGGTCCATTCTGCAATGAACTCCGGTAGGACTTGGCTCTGAATCGTCGAAGTACTTTCAAACTTGAGGCCAAAGCTAGATAGCTCCAGTGCCCATTCCACAATTCTTCCCGTTGCATCCGGATTGTGCAATATCCGTTGCAGAGGGAAGCGAGTGACGACAGTGATCTCGTGCGCCTGGAAGTAGTGACGCAGCTTCCTCGAGGCCATAAGGAGGCCGAAGAGCAGCTTCTGCACGCCGGAGTACCTTGATATAGCCCCCTGCAGGAGGGAACTGACAAAGTAGACCGGGTGCTGCACCATTTTATTCCTCGGCGACAATTCAACTGGTTGTGTCGTTGCTGCATTGGTGGTATCGGGCTCCGCCGCTGCCATCTCCTCGTCATCAACCTCTCTCTGCGCCACCAGTGCGGGCTGACCACTTGGTCCATTGCCGCCAGGTATAGCAGCAACGGTTCTTGTGGCCTGGGCGCAACTAGTATCGGCGCGGAAGAGAGGTATTTCTTCAAACCTTGCAATGCTGCTTCGGCTTCTGGCGTCCACTCCATTGGGCCCGCCTTTTTCAGGATCTTGAAAAGAGGAAGGGCGCGCTCGGCAGACTTGGAAATGAACCTGCCCATGGCGGCGACGCAGCCAGCAAGCCGACGCACATCCTTGATTCGCTTGGGTGCTTCAATCTACTCTATAGCTTTGATTTTGTCCGGATTTGCTTCTATCCCACGCTGCGACACCAAGAACCCGAGAAGCTTGCCGGACGGAACGCCAAAGACGTAGTTCTCAGGGTTCAGCTTGAGATTGATCTTGCGCAGGTTTATAAATGTTTCTTGCAAGTCCGGTATGAGGGTTGCCCTGTCCTTGGTTTTGACCACTATGTCATCCATATAAGCTTCCATATTCCTATGGAGCTGGGGTTCAAAACCAATCTGGACCGCCCTTGCAAACGTCGAACCAGCACTCTTCAACCCGAAAGGCATCCGCATGAAACAATACGTACCACATGGGGTGATAAATGCTGTCTTCTCTTCGTCTTCCCTTGTCATGAAGATCCGGTGGTAGCCGGAGTAGGCGTCGAGGAATGACAGCAGATCACACCCGGCCGTGGAGTCAACAATCTGGTCGATGCGCGGAAACGGGAAGGGGTCTTTAGGTCAAGCCTTATTGATGTCTGTGTAATCAATACGCAGTCTCCACTTCCCATTCGCCTTGCGCACCATGACCGGATTGGCCGACCATGTTGGATGGAGCACTCCAATTACCAAACCCGCTGCTTCCAGTTTCCGGATCTCTTCTGTGATGAACACTTGTCATTCCAAAGATTGCTTTCTGACCTTCTGCTTGACAGGCTGCGCATGAGGGCAGACAGCAAGGTGGTGCTCAATCACCTCCCTGGGAACACCGGGGATGTCGGAAGCTTGCCATGCAAACACATCGACATTCGCCCGTAGGAAGGTGACGAGCGCGTCTTCCTATTTGTCGTCGAGGGTGGAGCTTATGGTAAAAGCTCCTCCCGTGTCGTCCTCATTGACAGAAACCTTCATGGTTCCCGGCGGCATGGCCCTGGGCTTCTTGTTTCCGCCGGTGGAGCTCTCTGGCACGTCCTCGACGGAAGCGCTACACTCCAAAGAGGTGCGCTTGCCGGAGTGGGTGCCCGAGGCCTCACCGGTCTTCTTCTTCTTCGCTCCCAGGGTCCCAGCGGCAGGAGCAAGTGCCCTAGCGGCGGCAGCTGCTGCAACCTCTTGCTGGTATAGTTGGTCAACGCAAATCAACGCATCTTTCTTGTTGGAGGGGATGGTGCTGATTGTCACAGGTCCCGGCATCTTCAGGGTGTTGTAGGCATAGTGTGACGCCACCATGAACTTGGCCAGCGCTGGGCGGCCAAGGATCCCGTTGTAGGGCAAGGGGATCTTGGCAACATCGAACACGATCCTTTCCGTGCTGAAGTTCAGGTTGCTTCCAAAAGTCACGGGCAGCGTGACCTTTCCCTTGGGTTGGCTTCTTCCGGGTTGACCCCCACGAAGCGTGCGTCTCCTCGAGGTCTCCATCAGAATCTGCGGTTTCTCGATCCACGGCAGCGAGATCAGGTTCGAGACCGGCCCCGCCATCGACTAGCATCTTCGTCACCTTGAGGTTGCGTATTGTTGGTGAAACCAACAATGGCAAGCACCGACCGCAGCAGTGCGATCGTGGTGGTCCTCGGTGTCAAAGATGATAGGTGTGCTAGACCATTTCAACGGCCTTTGGGCATCAAGCAGCGGCTCTGCCGCTGTAATCTCGCGCCCCTTTGTTTAAGCCGGGCGGTGAGAAGTATGCGATGGCGCCGCCGTCAACGCACATAACCTCTGTAGCTTTCTGAAACTCTTGGTGGCGGATTAAATGCGTCCTCTTTGCGATCGTCGTCTTCCGGCTTCATCACGGCCCGGGAGGGCCTCTCCTGTGCTTATCCTTGCGCGACGGTCCGCTGGTCGCCACGCTTCTTGCCGGACCCCTCGGCACCGTCATGGCCCTTCTCCTTGTCTCGCCTCAGACTCAGCCTCACGCTTCTCCGAGGAGCTCAACTGTAGGCAGTCCTGGAGAGCATGGCCTTTAGTGCGATGGATCTTGCATATCGCTTGTCGGAGTTTCTGGCTTCTCGGCGGCCGCCAAGGCCCGGCGGCGACATCCGCAACCTCCTTGCCGGGTCGTTCGCCTTGGTTTTCTTGGTGGGGCCGGCGTCATCAGATCCCTCGACGGCAAGCACGGCTTTCCCTTTGCGCTTCCTGTTGCGGCGCCGGCCTTTCTTGGCCGGGGCGGCAATATCCTCATCTGAGGAGTCGGTTTCCACACCGGCATCTTCGCCGAGGTACTTCCTTCCCTCCTCAGCCCGGGCACATTTGTCAGCAAGAAAGAACGTAGAGTTCTGCCACATCTCTCACCTTGTTCATCGCCAGCTCTTCACGCATCTTGCGATTACGCACGTTCTGATGGAGCATAGCGATGATGGAAGGTGGTGAACATCAGGGATATTGTATCGCATGCCGGCTGAACCTCTGAATATACTTGCGGAGACTCTCGCCTCCCTTCTGGGGAATGACGTGCAAGTCGCTTCCTTGGCCATGGGCTTGGTGGCCTCTAGTAAAGGCGCCCACGAACTCATGGCATAAATCCGACCAGGAGGAAATAGATTCCACCGGCAAGTGCGTCAACAACGACATGGCGTTGGGTTTAAGAGCCAACGAGAAGTAATTCGCAAGCACCTTATCGTCGCGGGCTCCGGCAGCTTGCATCGCGATGGTGTAGACACTGAGGAACTCGGACGGGTGGGTCTTGCCACTGTACTTTTCGCCCACATCGGGTTTAAAGGTGCGGTGAGTGGTCCACTGGAACTGCCGCAGCTCACGGGTAAAAGCTGGGCAGCCTACCTCGTAGGGTAAGCCCCCAAGGCTCCCAGGTGTCGGGTGGCTCACAGCAGGCCCCGCTCGCCTGTCTGATTGGTGGCGCGCAACGCGCCGGCGCTTGATAGTGGTTCGAGCGTCTTCATGTTCTCGTTCCCGAAGAACTTGGCGCTGGTCATGGTGGGCCCACGGGTCGGACGGCCTTCTGGAGATCTCGTCGCCCGTAACGTCGCGACGGGCTGGCGTCCACGATGCCGGCAAGGAGGAGGCGAAGTGCTTTGTGGTTCGCGGCGTCGCCCGGCTCTCCCGCCAGCAGTGCGTGGGAATCCGTCGGGCGTCGTCCGGGGCTCCACCGGACTTGCTGCCGTCTTTGTTGGCCATCGCAACAAAGGCTTCGGATAGTGGCTCTCCATTAAGTCGAGTTTCCCGTAGTGGGAGGAAAATCGAGAACAGCTGCAGCGCCCAGGGGCTTCCGCTGGCGTTGGTGGCGATGAAACACTGGACGGATCGCGGCAGCGCCGACTTGACCATGTCGAAGGAGCTCTATCGTGATCCAGCGATGCGCCGCCACCTTCTCGGTGCCTCGGCGGCGGGCAGGTCTTCTGAATCCCGGGAGTGGCGCTCGGGGCTCTTTCCGTGGCGACGCCCGGGGTCCTCGGCGTGATTACGCCGTTCATCGCGCGTCGCTTGAGAAGAACGCACCGTCGGCGCCGGCATGGGAGTCTTGGAAGCCCTCGCGTCGCCCGCAATCGGGGTGGCAGCGATCTTGGAAGGCCTCGCGCCACCCGCGGAGAGCCTGGCTCCATCTTTGGATTTGGCGGCGTGCGACCCGTTGCCAGGCGCACGAACATCGCCGCCTCCCAAGCTTCGGCTGCTGGGACGGTGTTGGTGTTCGCGAACGGCGCCCCTGGTCCTTTCTGCGACCGGTCCGCTTGACGCCGTGTCGGGACAGGACACCCGGCTTCCTACGGGCCAACCGCCACCGTCGTCTTCTTCTTGGGCACCATGACGATGAAGAAGCATCGAACTAACTGCTAAAGCCGATTCTCACAACTGCGCCCCCTACCTGGCGCGCCAAAGATGTCGGTGCGGAGACGACACCTATGGAATGACAAGAATCCCTACTATGGTTGCAGGGCACGGGGTCGTGAGAAGAGCGGATCAAACAGATAGCACACGGGTTCTTTTACCCAGGTTCGGGCCGCGAGGTGCTAAAACCCTACTCCTGCTTTGGTGGTTAGCTTATTTGTGTTCCTGAACTAGCTATGAGGCGTGAGGAGCTCCAAAAAGCCGAATCCTCCTCTTGGTCGCCTTGGGCCTCCTTTTATAGGGAAAAGGGGTTGCCACAGTGGCGTCTGAGGAGGAGGTGGGCAGAATGCTGATCATACGATTTTATCCCTCGCATTACATGACAAGGCGCCATAAATGTGTCTTGCTTAGGTGTCCTTGCTTTACGGGGCGGGAGAGGGTCAGTCTAAATCGTCGCCGCCGCTTCCTTCAGCGTGAACCGCGCCATACAGCCAGAGTGCTGTGGTGCCATGTAGGCAGGCAGGCAGCTCAGGTGGCACCGTGGTGGGCCTCCATGAAGGTTCGCTCGCCGCCACGCAGGTGCCTGCCCAACTGGATGGGTCGGCAGCTGCATGATGGAGGCTTGATTGGTGCGGGTCTGGTGGTGGCCCCACAGGTGTCCTTGGCAGGGGCTTTGCCGCAGCCCCGGCAAGGGTCTTGCCGCAGCCCCGACAAGCGCCTTGTCGGGGCCCCGGCAAGGGTCTTGCCGCGGCGCCCCTGCCATCCCCGGCAAGGCTCTGGCCGGGGGCCTTGTGGTCCTCCCTAGCCAGGATCCCGCCAAGGGTCGTCATCCTTGATACTATGTATCTGATTTTGAATGTCTTCACAAAAATCTGCATGCCACCATAGGGATGTCTCCCGAATCCTTGCCCCATGGGGTAGTGGACTCAAGGGTGATTCGTTTCGTAGGTGTGCAGCGAGCTTCCCCGGCAAGGGTCTTGTCGGGTTTGCTAGAACTGCTCCCCCCCGGCAAGGATCTTGCCGGGGGAGTCTGCTCCGTCCCCTTTGCTCTTTGTGGTCTTGCCTTGGTGTTTGTTTTGTTCTTCTTGAGCGTTGGCCTTACCTTGGCTCACCTCCCTCGCCTCGCTTAGTGTGGCGGCGTCCGTGGCTCGGACTGCCCGTGCACAGTTATAGGGGTGCAACAAGCATACCCCTCTTTTTGTACACCGACATGTCGTGTTCTCATCTTGGAGTCCGTCGTCGCTACCGCGACGACGTCCGCCTTGACTTGCATGACCCTAAGATAGACAGGGTTGCAGTGGTGTCATGTGCTCGTCTTGGCGTCCGTCGTCTCGGAGTCCGCCTCAACCCGTGTTATGCTAAGACAGGGTGGCAGTGATGTCACGTTCTCGTCTCGGCATCCGTCATCGCTACCGCGACGACGTCCGCCTCGACTTGCGTGACCCTAGCATAGACAGGGTGGCACTCGTGTCACGTGCTCGTCTCGGTGTCTGTCGTCGCTACCGCGACGACGTCCGCCTTGACTCGCGTTACCCTAAGACAGAGTGGCAGTGGTGTCACGTGATCGTCTCGGCGTCCATCGTCGCTACTGCCACGACGTCCGCCTCGACTCGCGTTACCCTAAGACAGGGTGGCAGTGTTGTCACTTGCTCGTCTTGGCATCCGTCGTTGCTACCGCCACGACGTCTGCCTCGACTCGCGTTATGCTAAGGCAGGGTGGCAGTGATGTCACGTGCTCGTCTCAGCGTCCGTCATCGCTACCACGATGACGTCCGCCTCGACCCGCGTGACCCTAAGATAGACAGGGTGGCAGTGTTGTCACGTGCTCGTCTCGGCATCCGTCGTCGCTACCACGACGATGTCCGCCTTGACTCACGTTAACATAAGATAGACAGGGTGGCAGTGTTGTCACGTGCTCGTCTCGGCGTCCGTCGTCGCTACCGTGACGACGTCCGCCTCGACTCCGTTACTGTAAGACAGGGTGGCAGTGGTGTCACGTGCTCGTCTCGGCTTCCGTCGTCGCTACCGCCACGACGTCCGCCTCGACTCGCGTTACGCTAAGACAGGGTGGTAGTGATGTCACGTGCTTGTCTCGGCGTCCGCTGTCGATACCGCGATGACGTCCGCCTCGACTCGCGTTACCCTAAGTTGGACAGGGTGGAAATGGTGTCACGTTTATCGTCTCGGCGTCGTCTAAATGTCGCTACCGCGGCAGCGTCTACTCGACTTCGCGCTTCTACGCTTAGACAGAATTCGCAATGGTGTCACGTGCTCATCTCGACGTCCGTCCTCGCTACCGCGACGACGTCTGCCTCGACTCGCGTTATGCTAAGATAGGGTGTCCGTGGTGTCACGTGCTCGTCTCGGCATCCGTCCTCGCTACCGCGAGGACGTCCGCCTCGACTTGCGTTACCCTAAGATATACAGGGTGGCAGTGGTGTCACGTGCTCGTGTCAGCGTCCATCGTCGCTACCGCGGGGACGTCCAGCTCGACTCGCATTACGCTAAGACAGGGTGGGAGTGGTGTCATGTGCTCGTCTCGGCGTCCACCGTCCCTACCGCGATGACGTCTGCCTTGACTCGCGTTACCCTAAGATAGACAGGGTTACTGTGATGTCATGTTCTCGACTCGGCGTTCGTCGTCGCTACCGCCACGACGTCCGCCTCGACTCGCGTGACCCTAAGATAGACAGGGTTGCAGTGGTGTCATGTGCTCGTCTCGGCGTCTGTCGTCACTACCGCGACGACGGCCACCTCGACTTGTGTTACGCTAAGACAGGGTGGATGTGATGTCACGTTCACGTCTCGGCATCCGTCGTCGCTACCGCGACGACGTCCGCCTCGACTCGCATGACCCTAACATAGATAGGGTGGCACTGGTTTCACGTGCTCGTCTCGGTGTCCGTCGTCCCTACCGTGACGACGTCCGCCTCAACTCACGTTACCCTAAGACAGGGTGGCAGTGGTGTCATGTGCTCGCCTCGGCGTCCGTCGTCGCTACCGCCACGACGTCCGCCTCGACTCGCGTTACGCTAAGACAAGGTGGCAGTGATGTCACGTGCTTGTCTCGGTTTTCGATCGTCGCTACCGCGATGACTTCCGCATCGACTCGCGTTACCCTAAGATGGACAGCGTGGCAATGGTGTCACGTTTATCGTCTCGGCGTCCGTCGTCGCTACCACGACGATGTCTGCCTCGACTCGCATTACGCTTAGACAGGGTGGCAGTGGTGTCATGTGCTCGTCTCGGCGTCCATCCTTGCTACCGCGACGACGTCCGCCTCGACTTGCGTAACGCTAAGACAGGGTGACCATGGTGTCACGTGCTTGTCTCGGCATCCGTCCTCGCTACCGCGATGACGGCCGTCTTGACTCGCGTTACCCTAAGATAGACAGGGTGGCAGTGTTGTCACGTGCTCGTCTCGGTGTCCGTCGTCGCTACCGCGATGACGTCTGCCTCGACTCGTGTTACGCTAAGACAGGGTGGCAGTGGTGTCACGTGCATGTCTCGGCATCCGTCGTCGCTACCGCCACGACTTCAGCCTCGACTCGCGTTACGTTAAGAAAGGGTGGTAGTGATGTCACGTGCTCATCTCCGCGTCCGTCGTTGCTACTGCGATGACGTCCGCCTCAATTCACGTGACGCTAAGATAGAAAGAGTGGCAGTGTTATCACGTACTAGTCTCGGCGTCCGTCGTCGCTACCGCGATGATGTCCGCCTCGACTCGCGTTACCCTAAGATAGACAGGGTGGCAGTGGTGTCACGTGCTCGTCTCGGTGTCCGTAGTCGCTACCGCGGCGACGTCCGCCTCGACTCGCGTTACGCTAAGAAAGGGTGGAAGTTGTGTCACGTGCTCGTCTCGTCGTCCGTCGTCGCAACCGTGAGGACGTCTGCATCAAATCGCGTTACACTATTATAGAAAGGGTGGCAGTGGTGTCACGTGCTCGTCTCGGTGTCCGTCGTCGCTACCGCGACGACGTCCACCTCGACTCATGTAACCACGAGATGAGCGGGGTGGCGGTGGTGTCACTGCTGCGTCTCGGCGTCCGTCGTCGCTACGCGGCGATGCCGCCCTCGACTTCGCGTGACCCTAACATAGACAAGGGTGGCACTGGTGTCACGTGCTGCGTCTTAGTATGCATCGTCGTTACCCGCGGCGGCGTTACGCCCTCGACTCGCGTTACCCTAAGACAGGGTGGCAGTGGTGTCACGTGCTCGTCTCGGCATCCGTCATCGCTACCGCGACGACGTCCGCCTCGACTCGCGTTATGCTAAGACAGGGTGGCAGTGATGTCACGTGCTCGTCTCGGTGTCCGTCATCGCTACCACGATGACGTCCGCCTAGACTCGCTTGACCCGAAGATAGACAGGGTGGCAGAGTTGTCACGTGCTCATCTCGTCTTCCGTCGTCGCTACCACGACGACGTCTGCCTCGACTAACGTTACCCTAAGATAGACAGGGTGGCAGAGTTGTCACATGCTCGTCTCGGTGTTCGTCGTCGCTACCACGACGACGTCTGCCTCGACTCGCATTACCCTAAGATAGACAGGGTGGCAGTGTTGTCACGTGCTCGTCTCGGTGTAAAATGCGCTACCATGGCGGCGTCGCCGACTTCAGCGTTACGGTAAGACAGGGTGGCAGTGGTGTCACGTGCTCGTCTCGGCGTCTGTCGTTGCTACCGCCACGACGTCCGCATCGACTTGCGTTACACTAAGACAGGGTGGCAATGATGTCACGTGCTTGTCTCGTCGTCCTTCGTCGCTACCGCGATGACGTCCGCCTCGACTCGCGTTACCCTAAGATGCACAGGGTGGAAATGGTGTCACATTTATTGTCTCGGCGTCCGTCGTCGCTACCGCGACGACGTCTTCCTCGACTCGCGTTACGCTTAGAGAGGGTGGCAGTGGTGTCACGTGCTCGTCTCGGCGTCCGTCCTCGCTACCACGACGACGTCCGCCTCGACTCGCGTTATGCTAAGAGAGGGTGTACGTGGTGTCACGTGCTCGTCTCGGCATCCGTCCTTGCTACTTTGACGACGTCCGCCTCGACTTGCGTTACCCTAAGATAGAAAGGGTGGCAGTGGTGTAATGTGCTCGTCTCGGCGTCCGTCGTTACTACCGCGGCGACGTCCGCCTCGACTCGCATTACACTAAGACAGGGTGACAGTGCTGTCACGTGCTCGTCTCGGTGTCCGTCGTCGCTACCGCCACGACGTCCGCCTGACTCGCGTTACGCTAAGAGAGGGTGGCAGTGATGTCACGTGCTTCTCTCGGCATCCGTCGTCGCTACCGCGATGACGTCCGCCTCGACTCGTGTTACCCTAAGATGGACAGGGTGGCAGTGGTGTCACGTTTATCGTCTCGGCGTCCGTCGTCGCTACCGCGACGATGTCTGCCTCGCCTCGCGTTACGCTTATACAGGGTGGCAGTGGTGTCATGTGCTCGTCTCGGCGTCCGTCCTCGCTACCGCGACGACGTCCGCCTCGACTCGCGTTACCCTAAGATAGACAGGGTGGCAGTGTTATCACGTGCTCATCTCGGCGTCCATCATCGCTACCGTGACGACGTCCGCTTCGACTCGCGTTATGCAAAGACAGACAGGGTGGCAGTGGTGTCACATGCTCGTCTCGGCGTCCGTCGTCGCTACCGCGGCGACGTCTGCCTCGACTCGCGTTACGCTAAGACAGGGTGTCAGTGGTGTCACGTGCTCGTCTCGGCTTCCGTCGTCGCTACTGCCACGACCTCTGCCTCGACTCGCGTTACGCTAAGACAGGGTGGTAGTGATGTCACGTGCTCGTCTCCGGGTCCGTTGTTGCTACCGCGATGACGCCCGCCTCAACTCGCGTGACCCTAAGATAGAAAGGGTGGCAGTATTGTCACGTGCTCGTCTCGGCATCCATCATCGCTACCGCGATGATGTTCGCCTTGGCTCGCGTCACCCTAAGATAGACAGGGTGGCAGTGGTGTCTCGTGCTTGTCTCGGCGTCCGTCGTCGCTACCGTGAGGACGTCTGCCTCGACTCGCGTTACGCTAAGACAGGGTGTCAGTGATGTCACGTGCTCGTCTCGGCTTCCGTCGTTGCTACCGCCACGACCTCTGCCTCGACTCGCGTTACGCTAAGACAGGGTGGTAGTGATGTCACGTGCTCGTCTACGGGTCCGTTGTTGCTACCGCGATGACGCCCGCCTCAACTCGCGTGACCCTAAGATAGAAAGGGTGGCAGTATTGTCACGTGCTCGTCTCGGCATCCGTCATCGCTACCGCGATGGTGTTCGCCTTGACTCGCGTCACCCTAAGATAGACAGGGTGGCAGTGATGTCACGTGCTTGTCTCGGCGTCTGTCGTCGCTACCTTGATGACGTCTGCCTCGACTCGCGTTACGCTAAGACAGGGTGGCAGTGGTGTCACGTGCTTGTCTCGTCGTCCGTCGTCGCTACCGCGACGACATCCGCATCGACTCACGTTTCCCTAAGATAGACAGGGTGGCAGTGGTGTCACGTGCTCGTCTCGGCATCCATCCTCGCTACCACGACGACGTCCGCCTCGACTCGTGTTACCCTAAGATAGAAAGGTTGGCAGTGTTGTCACGTGCTCGTCACGGCGTCCGTCGTCGCTACCGCGACGACGTCCGCCTCGACTCGCGTTACGCTAAGACAAACAGGGTGGCAGTGGTGTCACGTACTCGTCTCGGTGTCTGTCGTCGTTATCGCGACGACGTCCACCTCGACTCGCGTAACCCTAAGATAGACAGGGTGGCAGTGGTGTCACCTGCTCGTCTCGGTGTCTGTCGTCGTTACCGTGATGACTTCCGCCTCGACTCGCATAACCCTAAGATAGACAGGGTGGCAGTGGTATCACGTGTTTGTCTCGGTGTCCAATGTCATTACCGCGACGACGTCCGCCTCGACTCGCGTTACCCTAAGATAGACAGGGTGGCAGTGGAGTCACGTGCTCGTCTCGGCGTCCGTCGTCGCTACCGCGACGATGTCTGCCTCGACTGCGTAACCCAAAGATAGACAGGGTGGCGTTGGTGTCAGATGCTCGTCTCGGCGTCCGTCTTCGCTACCGCGATGACGTCCGCCTTGACTCGCGTTACCCTAAGATAGACAGGGTGGCCGTGATGTCACGTTCTCGGCTCGGCGTTCGTCGTCGCTACCGCGACGACGTCCGCCTCGACTCGCGTGACCCTAAGATAGACAGGGTTGCAGTGGTGTCATGTGCTCGTCTCGGCGTCCGTCGTCACTACCGCGACGACGTCCGCCCCGACTCGTGTTACGCTAAGACAGGGTGGCAGTGATATCACATTCTCGTCTCGGCATCCGTCGTCACTACCGCGATGACGTCCGCCTCGACTCGCGTGACCCTATCATAGACAGGATGGCACTGGTGTCACGTGCTCGTCTCGGTGTACGTCGTCCCTCCCGCGACGACGTCCGCCTCGACTCACGTTACCGTAAGACAGCGTTGCAGTGGTGTCACGTGCTTGTCTCGGCATCCGTCGTCGCTACCGCCACGACGTCCGCCTCGACTCGCGTTACACTAAGACAGGGTGGCAGTGTTGTCACGTGCTCGTCTCGGCGTCCGTCGTCGCTACCACGACGACGTCCGCCTCGACTCGCGTTACCCTAAGATAGACAGGGTGGCATTGGTGTCACTTTCTCCTCTCGGCGTCCGTCATTAAGCTACGCGGCGGCGTCCGCCTCGACTCGCGTGACCCTAACATAGACAGGGTGGCAGTGGTGACACGTGCTCGTCTAGGCGTCCGTCGTCGCTACCGCGACGACGTCTGCCTCGACTCGCGTTACGCTAAGAAAGACAGGGTGGAAGTGATGTCACGTGCTCGTCTTGGTGTACGTAAATGCGCTCAGCGGCGGCGTCACTTCGACTCGTGTAACCCTAAGATAGGCGAAATTGGCGGTGGTGTCACCTGCTTTCGTCTCGGCGTCCGTCGTCGCTACAGCGGCGGACGTCCGCCCGACTCGCGTAACCCTAAGATAGACAGGGTGGCAGTGGTGTCACGTGCTAGTCTCGTAGTCCGTCGTCGCTACCGCGACAACGTCCGCCACGACTCGCGTTACCCTAAGATAGACAGGGTGGCAGTGGTGTCATGTGCTCGTCTCGGCGTCGTAAATGCGCCACCGCGATGGCGTCCGCCTCGACTTCGCGTAACCCTAAGATAGAAAGGGTGGCGGTGGTGTCACGCAGGATGCGTCTCGGTGTCCGTGCATTAAGCTATCGCAACGACGTACGCCTTGACTCGTGTTACCCTAAGATAGACATGGTGGCCGTGATGTCGCGTTCTCGGCTAGGCCTCCGTCGTTGCTACCGCGACGACGTCCACCTCGACTCACGTGACCCTAAGATAGACAGGGTTGCAGTGGTGTCATGTGCTCGTCTCGGCGTCCGTCCTCACTACCGCGACGACGTCCGACAGGGTGGCAGTGATGTCACATTCTCGTCTCGGCATCTGTCGGTGCTACCTTGACGATGTACGCCTCGACTCGCGTGACCCTATCATAGACAGGGTGGCACTGGTGTCACGTGCTCGTCTTCATGTCTGTCGTCGCTACCACGACGACGTCCGCCTCGACTCGCGTTACCCTAAGATAGACAGGGTGGCAGTGGTGTCACGTGCTCGTCTCGGCATCCGTCCTCGCTACCGCGACGACGTCCGCCTCGACTCGCGTTACCCTAAGATAGACAGGGTGGCAGTGTTGTCACGTGCTCGTCTCGGCGTCCGTCATCGCTACCGTGACGACGTCCGCCTCGGCTCGCGTTACGCTAAGACAGACAGGGTGGCAGTGGTGTCACGTGCTGCGTCTCGATGTCCGCGTCGCTTCTGACCACGACGTCCGCCTCGACTCGCGTAACCCTAAGATAGACAGGGAAGCAGTGGTGTCACTTGCTCGTCTTGTCGTCCGTCGTCTCTACGGCGACGACGTCCTCCTCGACTCGCGTAACCCTAAGATAGAAAGGGTAGCATTGGTGTCACGTGCTCGTCTCGGTGTCCGTCATCGCGTCCGCCTCGACTCGCGTTACCCTAAGATAGACAGGGTGGCAGTGGAGTCATGTGCTTGTCTCGGCGTCCATCGTCGCTACCGCGATGATGTCTGCCTCGACTCGTGTAACCTTAAGATAGACAGGGTGGTGTTGGTGTCACGTGCTCGTCTCGGCGTCTGTTGTCGCTACCGCGATGACGTCCGCCTTGACTCACGTTACCCTAAGATAGACAGGGTGGCCATGATGTCACGTTCTCGGCTCGATGTCCGTCGTCGCTACCGCGATGACGTCTGCCTCGACTCGTGTTACGCTAAGACAGGGTGGCAGTGATGTCATGTTCTCGTCTCAGCATCCATCGTTGCTACCGCGACGACGTCCGCCTCGACTCGCGTGACCCTAACATAGACAGGGTGGCACTGGTGTCACGTGCTTGTCTCGGTGTCCGTCGTCGCTACCGCGACGACGTCCGCCTTGACTCACGTTACCCTAAGACAGGGTGGCAGTGGTGTCACGTGCTCGTCTCGGCGTCCGTCGTCGCAACCGCCACGACGTCCGCCTCGTCTCGCGTTACCCTAAGACAGGGTGGCAATGGTGTCACCTGCTCGTCTCGGCGTTCGTCGTCGCTACCGCCACGACATCCGCCTCGACACACGTGACCCTAAGATAGACAGGGTGGCAGTGTTGTCACGTGCTCGTCTCGGCGTCTGTCGTCGCTACCACGACGACGTCCGCCTCGACTCGCGTGACCCTATCATAGACAGGGTGGCAGTGGTGACACGTGCTCGTCTCGGCGTCCGTCGTTGCTACGGCGACGACGTCCGCCTTGACTCGCGTTACGCTAAGACAGGCAGGGTGGCAGTGGTGTCGCATGCTTGTCTCGGGGTCTGTCGTCGGTACCGCGAAGACCTCCGCCTCGACTCGCTTAACCCTAAGATAGACAAGGTGGTTCTGGTGTCACCTGCTCGTCTCGGCGTCCGTCGTCGCTGCCGCGACGATGTCCGCCTCGACTCGCGTAACCCTAAGATAGACAGGGTGGCAGTGGTGTCACGTGCTAGTCTCGTAGTCCGTCGTCGCTACCGCGACAACGTCCGCCACGACTCGCGTTACCCTAAGATAGACAGGGTGGCAGTGGTGTCATGTGCTCGTCTCGGCGTCCGTCGTCGCCACCGCGATGACGTCCGCCTCGACTCACGTAACCCTAAGATAGAAAGGGTGGCGGTGGTGTCACGGGATCGTCTCGGTGTCCGTCGTCGCTATCGCGACGACGTACGCCTTGACTCGTGTTACCCTAAGATAGACATGGTGGCCGTGATGTCGCGTTCTCGGCTAGGCCTCCGTCGTTGCTACCGCGACGACGTCCACCTCGACTCGCGTGACCCTAAGATAGACAGGGTTGCAGTGGTGTCATGTGCTCGTCTCGGCGTCCGTCCTCACTACCGCGACGACGTCCGACAGGGTGGCAGTGATGTCACATTCTCGTCTCGGCATCTGTCGGTGCTACCTTGACGATGTACGCCTCGACTCGCGTGACCCTATCATAGACAGGGTGGCACTGGTGTCACGTGCTCGTCTTCATATGCGTAAATGCGCTACCCACGGCGGCGTCCGCCTCGACTTCGCGTTACCCTAAGATAAGCGAGGGTGGCGGTGGTGTCACGTGCTCGTCTCGGCATCCGTCCTCGCTACGCGGCGGCGTCCGCCTCGACTTCGCGTTACCCTAAGATAGAAAGGGTGGCAGTGTTGTCACGTGCTCGTCTCGGCGTCCGTCATCGCTACCGTGACGACGTCCGCCTCGGCTCGCGTTACGCTAAGACAGACAGGGTGGCAGTGGTGTCACGTGCTCGTCTCGATGTCCGTCGTCGCTACGGCGACGACGTCCGCCTCGACTCGCGTAACCCTAAGATAGACAGGGAAGCAGTGGTGTCACTTGCTCGTCTTGTCGTCCGTCGTCTCTACGGCGACGACGTCCTCGTCGACTCGCGTAACCCTAAGATAGAAAGGGTAGCATTGGTGTCACGTGCTGCGTCTCGGTGTCCGTCGCCAGCGTCCGCCTCGACTCGCATTACGCTAAGACAGACAGGGTGGCAGTGGTGTCATGTGCTCGACTCGGCGTCCGTCGTCGCTACCGCGACAACGTCCGCCTCGACTCGCATTACGCTAAGACAGGGTGGTGTTGGTGTCACGTGCTCGTCTCGGCGTCTGTTGTCGCTACCGCGATGACGTCCGCCTTGACTCACGTTACCCTAAGATAGACAGGGTGGCCATGATGTCACGTTCAGGGGTCGATGTCCGTCGTCGCTACCGCGATGACGTCTGCCTCGACTCGTGTTACGCTAAGACAGGGTGGCAGTGATGTCATGTTCTCGTCTCAGCATCCATCGTTGCTACGCGGCGGCGTCCGCCTCGACTCGCGTGACCCTAACGCGAGCGGTGGCACTGGTGTCACGTGCTTGTCTCGGTGTCGTCGTCGCTACAGCGGCGGCGTCGCCAACTCACGTTACCCTAAGAGACAGGGTGGCAGTGGTGTCACGTGCTCGTCTCGGCGTCCGTCGTCGCAACCGCCACGACGTCCGCCGCGACTCGCGTTACCCTAAGACAGGGTGGCAATGGTGTCACCAGCTCGTCTGGGCGTTAAATAAATGCGCTACCGCCCGCGACATCCGCCTGCGACACCGTGACCCTAAGATGAAGCGAGGTGGCGGTGTTGTCGCGTGCTGCGTCTCGGCGTACGTAAATGCGCTACCCGCGGCGTCCGCCTCGACTTCGCGTGACCCTATCATGAACAGGGTGGCGGTGGTGACACGTGCTGCGTCTCGCGTCCGTCGTTGCTACGGCGGCGACGGCGTCGCCTATGACTTCGCGTTACGCTAAGGCGAGCAGGGTGGCGGTGGTGTCGCATGCTTGTCTCCGAAGTGCAATAAATGCGGTACCGCGAAGACCTCCGCCTCGACTCGCTTAACCCTAAGATAGACAAGGTGGTTCTGGTGTCACCTGCTCGTCTCGGCGTCCGTGCTGCTGCTGCCCGCGGCGATGTCGCCCTCGACTTCGCGTAACCCTAAGATGAGCAGGGTGGCGGTGGTGTCACGTGCTAGTCTGCGTAGTCCGTCGTCGCTACGCGACAGCGTCCGCCCGACTCGCGTTACCCTAAGATAGACAGGGTGGCAGTGGTGTCATGTGCTCGTCTCGGCGTCCGTCGTCGCCACCGCGATGACGTCCGCCTCGACTCACGTAACCCTAAGATAGAAATGGTGGCGGTGGTGTCACGGGATCGTCTCGGTGTCCGTCAGCTCATCGCTGACGGCGTCGCCTTGACTCGTGTTACCCTAAGATAGACATGGTGGCCGTGATGTGGCGTTCTCGGCTAGGCCTCCGTCGTTGCTACGCGGCAGCGTCCACCTCGACTTCAGCGTGACCCTAAGATGAAGCGAGGTTGCGGTGGTGTCATGTGCTGCGTCTCGGCGTCCGTCCTCACTACCGCGGCGGCGTCCAAGCGAAGGTGGCGATGATGTCACATTCTCGTCTCGGCATCTGTCGGTGCTACGCCAGCGATGTGCGCCTCGACTCGCGTGACCCTATCGCCAGAGCAGGGTGGCACTGGTGTCACGTGCTCGTCTTCATATGCGTAAATAAGCTACCACGGCGGCGTCCGCCTCGACTCGCGTTACCCTAAGATAGACAGGGTGGCAGTGGTGTCACGTGCTCGTCTCGGCATCCGTCCTCGCTACCGCGACGACGTCCGCCTCGACTCGCGTTACCCTAAGATAGAAAGGGTGGCAGTGTTGTCACGTGCTCGTCTCGGCGTCCGTCATCGCTACCGTGACGACGTCCGCCTCGGCTCGCGTTACGCTAAGAGCGAGCCGGTGGCGGTGGTGTCGCGTGCTGCGTCTCGATGTCCGTCGTCGCTTCTGGCGGCGTCCGTCGCCTCGACTTTCGCGTAACCCAAAGATGAGCGAGGAAGCGGTGGTGTCACTTGCTCGTCTTGTCGTCCGTCGTCTCTCTGGCGGCGGCGTCCTCCTCGACTTCGCGTAACCCTAAGATAGAAAGGGTAGCATTGGTGTCACGTGCTCGTCTCGGTGTCCGTCATCGCGTCCGCCTCGACTCGCGTTACCCTAAGATAGACAGGGTGGCAGTGGAGTCATGTGCTCGTCTCGGCGTCCATCGTCGCTACCGCGACGATGTCTGCCTCGACTCATGTAACCTTAAGATAGACAGGGTGGTGTTGGTGTCACGTGCTCGTCTCGGCGTCTGTTGTCGCTACCGCGATGACGTCCGCCTTGACTCACGTTACCCTAAGATAGACAGGGTGGCCATGATGTCACGTTCGAGAAGTCGATGTCCGTAAATGCGCTACCGCGAGGCCGTCTGCCTCGACTCGTGTTAAGCTAAGACAGGGTGGCAGTGCTGTCATGTTCTCGTCTCAGCATCCATCGTTGCTACCGCGACGACGTCCGCCTCGACTCGCGTGACCCTAACATAGACAGGGTGGCACTGGTGTCCGCGTGCTTGTCTCGGTGTCCGTCGTCGCTACCGCGGCAGCGTCGCCTGACTCACGTTACCCTAAGGCGGGGTGGCGGTGGTGTCACGTGCTGCGTCTCGGCGTCCGTCGTCGCCATAACCGCCACGGCGTCGCCTGCGTCTCGCGTTACCCTAAGACAGGGTAGCAATGGTGTCACACTGCTTTTCGTCTCGGCGTTAAATCGTCGCTACCGCCACGACATCCGCCTCGACACACGTGACCCTAAGATGAGCGAAATTGTGGCGGTGTTGTCGCGTGCTTCGTCTCGGCGTCACCGTAAATGCGCTACCACGGCGGCGTCCGCCTCGACTTCGCGTGACCCTATCATAAACGAAAGGGTGGCGGTGGTGACCGTGCTCGTCTCGGCGTCCGTCGTTGCTCTGGCGGCGGCGTCCGCCTTGACTCGCGTTACGCTCAGACAGGCACGGTGGCAGTGGTGTCGCATGCTTGTCTCGGAGTGCAGCATCGTCGGTACGCGAAGACCTCCGCCTCGACTTCGCTTAACCCTAAGATAGGCGAGGTGGTTACGGTTTCACCTGCTCGTCTCGGCGTCGTCGTAAATGCTGCGCGACGATGTCCGCCTCGACTCGCGTAACCCTATGACAGACAGGGTGGCAGTGGTGTCACGTGCTAGTCTCGGCGTCCGTCGTCGCTACCGCGACAACGTCCGGCACGACTCGCGTTACCCTAAGATAGACAGGGTGGCAGTGGTGTCACGTGCTCGTCTCAGCGTCCGCCATCGCTACCGCGATGACGTCCGCCTCGACTTGCGTAACCCTAAGATAGACAGGGTGCGGTGGTGTGACGTGATCATCTTGGTGTCCGTCGTCGCTACCGCGACGACGTCCGCCTTGACTCGCGTTACCCTAAGATAGACAGGGTGGCCGTGATGTCGCGTTCTCGGCTCGGCGTCCGTCGTCGCTACCGCGACGACATCCGCCTCGACTCGCGTGACCCTAAGATAGACAGGGTTGCAGTGGTGTCATGTGCTCGTCTCGGCGTCCGTCGTCACTACCGCGACGAAGACCGCCTCGACTCGGGTTACGCTAAGACAGGGTGGCAGTGATGTCACGTTCTCGTCTCGGCATCCGTCGTGGCTACCCCGACGACGTCCGCCTCAACTCGCGTGACCCTAACATAGGCGAGGCTTGCGGTGTCGCGTGCTGCGTCTCGGTGTCTGCGTAAATGCGCTACCACGACGACGTCCGCCTCGACTAGCGTTACCGTAAGATAGACAGGGTGGCAGTGGTGTCATGTGCTCGTCTTGGCATCCGTCCCCGCTACCGCGACGACGTCCGCCTCGACTCGCGTTACCCTAAGATAGAAAGGCTGGCAGTGTTGTCACGTGCTCGTCTCGGCGTCGGTCGTCGCTACCGCGACGACGTCCTCCTCGACTCACGTTACGCTAAGACAGACAGGGTGGCAGTGGAGTCATGCGCTCGTCTCGCCGTCCGTCGTCGCGACCGTGACGACATCTACCTCGACTCGCGTAACCCTAAGATAGACAGGGTGGTGTTGGTGTCACGTGCTCGTCTCGGCGTACGTCGTCGCTACCGCGATGATGTCCGCCTTGACTCGCGTTACCCTAAGATAGACAGGGTGGCCGTGATGTCACGTTCTCGTCTCGGCGGCCATAAATAAGCTACTGGCGGCGGCGTCCGCCCTCGACTTCGCGTGACCCTAAGATAGACGAGGGTTTAGTGGTGTCATGTCCTCGTCTCGGCGTCCGTCGTCACTACCGCGACGACGTCCGCCCCAACTCGTGTTACACTAAGATAGGGTGGCAGTGATGTCACGTTCTCGTCTCGGCATCCGTCGTCACTACCGCGACGACGTCCGCCTCGACTCGCGTGACCCTAACATAGACAGGGTGGCACTGGTGTCACGTGCTCGTCTCGGTGTCTGTCGTCGCTACCGCGACGACGTCCGCCTCGACTCATGTTACCTTAAGACAGGGTGGTAGTGGTGTCAGGTGCTCGTCTCGGCGTCCGTCGTCGCTACCGCGACGACGTCCGCCTCGACTCGCGTTACGCTAAGACAGGGTGGCAGTGGTGTCACGTGCTCGTCTCGGTGTCCGTCGACGCTACCGCCACGACATCCGCCTCGACTCGCGTGACCCTAAGATAGACAGGGTGGCGGTGTTGTCACGTTCTCGTCTTGGTGTTCGTCGTCGCTACCACGACGACGTCTGCCTCGACTCGCTTTACCTTAAGATAGAGAGGGTGGCAGTGGTGTCACGTGCTCGTCTCGGCGTCCGTCGTCGCTACCGCGACGACGTCCGCCTCGACTCGCGTGACCCTATCATAGACAGGGTGGCAGTGGTGACACGTGCTCGTCTCGGCGTCCGTCGTCGCTACCGCGACAAAGTCCGCCTCGACTCGCGTTACGGTAAGAAAGACAGGGTGGCGGTCTTTGTCGCGTGCTGCGTCTCGGTGTGCGTAAATGCGTCGCTACCGTGGCGGCGTCCGCCTCGACTTCGTGTAACCCTAAGATGAGCGAGGGTGGCAGTGGTGTCACGTGCTCGTCTCGGCGTCCGTCGTCGCTACCGCGACGATGTCCGCCTCGACTCGCGTAACCCTAAGATAGACAGGGTGGCAGTGGTGTCACGTGCTCGTCTCCGCGTCCCTCGTCGCGTCCGCCTCGACTCGCGTTACCCTAAGATAGACAGGGTGTCCGTGATGTCATGTTCTCGGCTCGGTGTCCGTCGTCGCTACCGCGATGATGTCTGCCTCGACTCGTGTGACCCTAAGATAGACATGGTTGTAGTGGTGTCATGTGCTCGTCTCGGCGTCCGTCGTCACTACCGTGACGACGTCCGCCTCGACTCGGGTTATGCTAAGACAGGGTGGCAGTGATGTCACATTCTCGTCTCGGCATCCGTCGTTGCTACCGCGATGACGTCCGCCTCGACTCGCGTGACCCTAACATGGACAGGGTGGCACTGGTGTCATGTGCTCGTCTTGGTGTCTGTCGTTGCTACCGCGACGACGTCCGCCTTGGCTCGCGTTACCCTAAGACAGGGTGGCAGTGGTGTCATGTGCTCGTCTCGGCGTCCGTCGTCGCTACCACCATGACGTCCACCTCAACTCGCGTTACCCTAAGATAGGGTGGCAGTGGTGTCACGTGCTCGTCTCGGCATCCGTCGTCGCTACTGCCACGACGTCTGCCTTGACTCGCGTTACGCTAAGACAGGGTGGCAGTGATGTCACGTGATCGTCTCGGCGTCCGTCGTCGCTACCGCGATGACGTCTGCCTCGACTCGCGTGACCCTAAGATAGACAGGGTGGCAGTGGTGTCACGTGCTCGTATCGACGTCCGTCGTCGCTACTGCGATGACGCCCGCCTCGCCTCGCGTTACCCTAAGATAGACAGGGTGGTAGTGGTGTCACGTGCTCGTCTCGGCGTCCGTCGTCGCTACCACGGCGACGTCCGCCCCGACTCGCGTTACGCTAAGATAGGGTGGCAGTGGTGTCACGTGCTCGTCTCAGCGTCCGTCATCGCTGCCGCCACGACGTCCGCCTCGACTCGCGTTACGCTAAGACAGGGTGGCAGTGATGTCACGTGCTTGTCTCGGCGTCTGTCGTTGCTATCACGATGACGTCCGCCTCGACTCGCGTTACCCTAAGATGGACAAGGTGGCAGTGGTGTCTCGTTTATCGTCTCGGCGTCCGTCGTCGCTACCGCGACGACGTGTGCCTCGAATCGCGTTACGCTTAGACAGGGTGGCAGTGTTGTCACGTGCTCGTCTCGGCGTCCGTCCTCGCTACCACGACGACGTCCGCCTCGACTCGCGTTACGCTAAGACAGGGTGTCCATGGTGTCACGTGCTCGTGTCGGCATCCGTCCTCGCTACCGCGAAGATGTCTGCCTCGACTCGCGTTACCCTAAGATAGACAGGGTGGTGGTGGTGTCACGTGCTCGTCTCGGCGTCCGTCGTCGCTACCGCGGTGACGTCTACGTCGACTTGCGTTACGCTAAGACAGGGTGGCAGTGGTGTCACGTGCTCGTCTTGGCGTCCGTCGTCGCTACCGCGAAGACGTCCGCCTCGACTCGTGTTACGCTAAGACAGGGTGGTAATGGTGTCATGTGCTCGTCTCGGCGTCCGTCGTCGCTAACGCGATAACGTCCGACTCGACTCGCGTTACGCTAAGACAGGGTGGCAATAGTGTCACGTGCTCGTCTCGGCGTCCTTCGTCGCTACCGCGACGACGTCCGCCTCGACTTCGCGTACGCTAGCAAACGGGGTGGCAGTGGTGTCACGTGCTCATCTCGGCGTTCGTCCTCACTACCGTGATGACGTCCACCTCGACTCGCGTTACGCTAAGACAGGGTGTCCATGGTGTCACGTGCTCGTCTGGGCATCCGTCCTCGCTACCGCGACGACGTCCGCCTTGACTCGCATTACCCTAAGATAGACAGGGTGGCAGTGTTGTCACGTGCTCGTCTCGGCGTCCGTCGTCTCTACCGCGACGACGTCTGCCTCGAATCGCGTTACCCTAAGATAGACAGGGTGGCAGTTGCTACGTCTTGAGCTTGCGTTAGTTTTCCCCGAAGAGGAGAGGATGATGCAGCACAGTAGCCTAAGTATTTCCCTTAGTTTTTGAGAACCAAGGTATCAATCTAGTAGGAGGCCACGCGCAAGTCCCTCGTACCTGCACAAAACGATAGCTACTGGCAACCAACGCGATTAGGGGTTTTCAATCCCTTCACGGTCACTTACGAGAGTGAGATCTGATAGAGATAATATTTTTGGTATTTTTGGTATAAAGATGCAAAGTGAAAAGTAAAGGCAAAGTAAAAACAAATCATGTATAAAAGTGATGGAGATTGATATGATGAGAATAGACCCGGGGGCCATAGGTTTCACTAGTGGCTTCTCTCAAGAGCATAAATATTCTACGGTGGGTGAACAAATTACTGTTGAGTAATTGACATAATTGAGCATAGTTATGAGGTAATCTAGGTATGATCATGTATATAGGCACCACGTCCGAGACAAGTAGACCGAAGCGATTCTGCATCTTTTTATCCTCGATGGCATCTAGAGTATTAAGTTAAAAACAGAGTAACGCCTTAAGCAACATGACATGATGTAGAGGAATAAATTCATGCAATATGATAAATACCCCATCTTGTTATCCTCGATGGCAACAATACAATACGTGCCTTGCAACCCTTTACATCCTTTGGGTAAGGACACATAAAGATTGAACCCAAAGCAATGCACTTCTCCCATTGCAAGAACTACCAATCTAGTTGGCCAAACCAAACGGATAATTCGAAGAGACTTGCAAAGATAACTCAATCATACATAAAAGAATTTAGAGAAGATTCAAATATTATTCATAGATAAGTTGGATCATAAACCAACAATTCATCGATCTCAACAAACACACCACAAAAAGAAGATTACATCGAATAGATCTCCACAAGAGAGGGGGAGAACATTGTATTGAGATCCAAGAAGAGAGAAGAAGCCATCTAGCTACTAGCTATGGACCCGAAGGTCTGAAGTAAACTACTCACACTTCATCGGAGGGGCTATGGTGATGATGTAGAAGCCCTCCATGGTGGATGCCCCCTTCGGCGGAGCTCCGGAACAGGCCCCAAGATGGGATCTCATGGATACAGGAAGTTGCGGCGGTGGAATTAGGTTTTGGCTCCGATTACGATCGTTTGTGGAGTGCGTGGGTATATATAGGAGGAAGAATGCGTCGGTGGAGCTTCGAGGTCCCCCACCCTCGTGAGCGCCTCTCTCGATGCCTTGGCGTGAGGGTCCAAGTCTCTGGATCACGTTCGGTGAGAAAATCACGTTTCGAAGGTTTCATTCCGTTTGGACTCCGTTTGATATTATGTTTATTCGAAATACTAAAAAAGGCAAAAAATAGCAAGTCTAGGCTGGGCCTCCGTTTAATAGGTTAGTCCCAAAAGTAATATAAAAGTGGAAAATAAAGCCCATTATAGTCCAAAACAATAGATAAAGTAGCATGGAGCAATCAAAATTATAGATACGTTGGAGGCGTATCGAGGCATCCCCAAGCTTAATTCCTGCTCATCCTCGAGTAGGTAAATGATAAAAAGAGAATTTTTGATGCGGAGTGATACTTTGGCATAATTTCAATGTAAATCTTCTTAATCATGGTATAAATATTCAGATCCAAAAGATTCAAGACAAAAGTTCATATTGACATAAAAATAGTAATACTTCAAGCATAATAATCAAAGTAATCATGTCTTCTCAAAATATCATGGCAAAAGAAAGTTCATCCCTACAAAATCATATAGTTAGGCTATGCTTCATTTTCGTCACACAAAGATGTTCCCAACTTCTATACCCCCGATGACAAGCCATGCAATTATTTCATACTTAAATAATCTCAAACTTTTTCAACCTTCACGCAATACATGAGCGTGAGCCATGGATATAGCACTATGGGTGGAATAGAATATGATGATGGGGATTGTGTGGAGAAGACAAAAAAAGGAGAAAGTCTCACATTGATGAGGATAATCAACGGGCTATGGAGATGCCCATCAATTGATGTCAACATGAGGAGTAGGGATTGCCATGCAACGGATGCACTAGAGCTATGAATGCTCAACAAAAGAAAACTAGTGGGTGTGCATCCAACTTGCTTGCTCATTAAGACCTAGGGCATTTTGTGGAAGCCCATCGTAGGAATATACAAGGAAAGTTCTATAATGAAAAATTCCCACTAGTATAAAAAGACAACTTATGAGACTCACTATATGAAAAACATGGTGCTACTTTGAAGCACAATATATGAGACTCCATGGAGAACAAGGTGCTACTTTGAAGCACAATATATGAGACTCACTACATGAAGAACAAGGTGCTACTTTGAAGCACAAGTGTGGAAAAAGAGATACTAGCATTGCCCTTTTTCTGGGGGGCCTTTCTTTTTTTTTTTTTGGCCTTCCTCTTTTTTTTGGGCAATGCTCTAATAATGATGATCATCACACTTCTATTGATTACAACATAAGGATTACAACTCGATACTAGAACAAGGTATGACTCTATATGAATGCCTCCGGCGGTGTACCGGGATGGTGCAATGAATCAAGAATGATATGTATGAAAAATAATGCATGGTGGCTTTGCCACAAATACGATGTCAACTACATGATCATGCAATGGCAATATGACAAAAGTAAAGTATGTCACGATGATTGATGAACGGAACGGTGGAGAGTTGCATGGAAATATATCTCGGAATGGCTATGGAAATGCCATAATAGGTAGGTATGGTGGCTGTTTTGAGGAAGATATAAGGAGGTTTATGTGTGATAGAGCGTATCTTATCACGGGGTTTGGATGCACCGGCGAAGTTTGCACCAACTCTCAAGGTGAGAAAGGGCAATGCACGGTACCGAAGAGGCTAGCAAAGGCGGAAAGGTAAAAGTGCGTATAATTAATGGACTCAACATTAGTCAAAAGAACTCATATACTTATTGCAAAAATTTAGAAGTCAACAAAATCAAGTACTACGCGCATGCTCCTAGGGGATAGATTGGTAGGAAAAGACCATCGCTCATCCCCGACCGCCACTCATAAGGATGCACAAGCCAGGTACACTTCATTTTTCAAATTTGTTACACAACTTTAACCATACGTGCATGCTACAGGATTTGCTAACTTCAACACAAGCATTTCTCAAATTCACAACTACTCAACTAACTTACGACTTTGATATTATCACCTCCATATCTCAAAACAATTATCAAGCATCAAACTTATCTTAGTATTCAACACACTCAAAAGAAAGTTTCACATATCTTGAATACCAATTATGTTAATATTAAGCAAATTACCATGCTATTAACGAATCTCAAAATAATCTAAGTGAAGCATGAGAGATCAAGTTTCTTTAAAAAAAATCCACCACCGTGCTCTAAAAGATCTAAGTGAAGCACTAGAGCAAAAATTATCACGCTCAAAGATATAAGTGAAGCACTATGAGCAAATTATCAAGCTCAAAAGATATCAGTGAAGCACATAGAGTATTCTATCAAATTTCAATTCATGTATGGCTCTCTCAAAGGGTGTGTACAGCAAGGATGATTGTGGTAAACTAACAAGCAAAGACGCAAATAATACAAGACGCTCCAAGAAAAACATTTATCATGTGGTGAATAAATATATAGCTCCAAGTAAATTACCGATGGAAGTGGACGAAAGAGGGGATGCCTTCCGGGGAATCCCCAAGCTTTGACTTTTTGGTGTCCTTGTATTATCTTGGGGGTGGCATGGGCATCCCCAAGCTTAGGCTCTTGCCACTCCTTGTTCCATAATCAATCAAAAGAATTCACCCAAAACTTGAAAACTTCACAACACAAAACTCAATAGAAATCTCGTGAGCTCCATTAGAGAAAGAAAACAAAGACTACTTTAAGGTACTGTAATGAACTAATTCTTTATTTATATTGGTGTTAAACCTACTGTATTCCAACTTCTCTATGGATCATAAACTATTTTACTAGCCATAGATTCATCAAAATAAGCAAACAACACACGCAAAACAGAATCTCTGAAAAACAGAACAGTCTGTAGTAATCTGTAACTAACGCAAACTTCTGGAACTCAAAACATTCTACCAAAATTGGACGACCTGGACAATTTGTTTATTGATCATCAGCAATTGGAATCAGTATTTTATCACGTTCTGGTGATTTTTAACAATTCGGGCACTAAGCGCAAAGTTTCTGGAAATTACAGCAAGATGAAATAACTATCACCCAAGAAGATCCAATAGGTTTAACTTGGCACAAACACTAATTAAAAGATAAAACCACACCTAAACAGAGGCTAGATGGATTATTGATTCCTAAACATAAGTAAAAACAAAAAACTAAAAATAAAATTGGGTTGCCTCCCAACAAGCGCTATCGTTTAACGCCCCTAGTTAGGCATAAAAGCAAGGATAGATCTAGGTATTGCCATCTTTGGTAGGCAATACATAAGTGGCTCTCATAATAGATTCATATGGCAATTTTATTTTCTTTCTAGGAAAGTGTTCCATGCCTTTCTTTAATGGAAATGGAATCTAATATTCCCTTCCTTCATATCAACAATTGCACCAATCATTCTAAGGAAAGGTCTACCAAGAATAATAGGACATGAAGGATTGCAATCTATATCAAGAAAGATAAAATCTACGGGCACATAATTCCTATTTCCAACAATATGAACATCATTAATTCTTCCCATAGGGTTTTTAATAGTGGAATCCGCAAGATGCAAGTTTAGAGAGCAATCATCAAAGTCATGGAAATCTAGCAAATCACACAAAGTTTTGGGAATAGTAGAGACACTAGCACCCAAATCACACAAAGCATGAAACTCATAATCTTTGATTTTAATTTTAATAATAGGTTCCCACTCATCATAGAGTTTCCTAGGAATAGAAACTTTCAACTCAAGTTTTTCTTCATAAGATTGCATCAAGGCATCAACAATGTGTTCGGTAAAGGCCTTATTTTGACTATAAGCATGAGGAGAATTTAGCACGGTTTGCAACAAGGAAAAACAATAAATTAAAGAGAAATTTTCATAATTAAATTCCTTGAGAACCAATATAGTGGGTTCAGCAATATCTAGATTTTTATTTCTTTCAATCCCACTTTCATCAATTTCATCATCAAGATCTAAAAACTCCGAATTCTTAGAACGCCTTCTAGGTAAAGGAAGAACCTATTCAGTTTCATCAAGATTCATATTGCAAAACAAAGATTTAATAGGGGACAGATCAATAACTTTTAGATCTTCATCTTGATTTTCATAGGAATTAGAAGAACACGCTTTAATAAAGGCATCTTTTGTAGCACGCATCCTAGCGGTTCTTTCTTTGCAATCATCAATGGAAATTCTCATGGCTTTGAGAGAGTCATTGATATCATGCTTAGGAGGAATAGATCTAAACCTTTAAAGAATCAACCTCAAGAGAAATTCTATCAACGTTCCTAGCCAAATCATCAACTTTAAGCAATTTCTCCTCAAGCAAAGCATTAAAATTCTTTTGTGAATTCATAAACTCTTTAACACTACTCTCAAATTTAGAGGGCATCTTATTAGAATTTCCATAAGAGTTGTTGTAGGAATTTCCATAATTATTAGAAGGATTACTAGGATAAGGCCTAGGATTAAAATTCCCTCTATACGTGTTGTTACCAAAATTATTCCTACCAACATAATTCACATCCATAGATTCATTATTCTTCTCAATCAAGGTAGACAAAGGCATATCATTAGGATCAGAAGAAACACTCTTAGTAGCAAATAATTTCATAAGTTCATCCATCTTTCCACTCAAAACATTGATTTCTTCTATCGCATGCACTCTTTTATTAGTAGATCTTTCAGTATGCCATTGAGAATAATTAACCATAATATTATCTAGGAGTTTAGTAGCATCTCCTAAAGTGATTTCCATAAAAGTGCCTCCCGCAGCCGAATCTAAAAGATTTCTAGAAGCAAAATTCAATCCAGCATAAATTTTTTCTATAGTCATCCATAAGTTCAAACCATGAGTAGGACAATTACGTATCCTTAATTTCATTCTCCCAAGCTTGTGCAACATGTTCATGATCAAGTTGCTTAAAATTCATAATATCGTTCCTAAGAGAGATAATCTTAGCGGGAGGAAAATACTTAAGATAAAAGCATCTTTGCACTTGTTCGAATAATCAATACTATTTTTAGGCAAAGATGAAAACCACGCTTTAGCACGATCTCTAAGCGAAAAAGGAAATAGCTTCAATTTAACGACATCATTATCGACATCTTTTTTCTTTTGCATATCACATATATATCAATGAAGCTATTCAGATGAGTAGCGGCATCTTCACTAGGAAGGCCATCGAATTGATCTTTCATAACAAGATTCAACAAAGCAGTATTGATTTAACAAGATTCAGTATTGGCAAGAGGAGCTATCAGAGTGCTAAGGAAATCATTATTATTGGTATTGGTGAAGTCACACAATTTGGTAGCATCTTGAGCCATCGCGACAAACAAGCAATCCAACACACGAGCAAACAAAAGGCAAAGGGAAAAGAGAGGAGGAGATTGGGAAAGAGAGGGCGAATAAAACGGCAAGGGTGAAGTGGGGAGAGGAAAAGCGAGAGGCAAATGGCAAATAATGTAATCACGAGAGATAGGGATTGTGATGGGTACTTGGTATGTTGACTTTTGCGTAGACTCCCGACAGCGGCGCGTAAATCCTTCTTGCTACGTCTTGAGCTTGCGTTGGTTTTCCCCGAAGAGGAGAGGATGATGCAACACAGTAGCGTAAGAATTTCCCTTAGTTTTTGAGAACCAAGGTATCAATCCAGTAGGAGGCCACGCGCAAGTCCATCGTACCTCACAAAACGATAGCTACTCGCAACCAACGCGATTAGGGGTTGTCAATCCCTTCACGGTCACTTACGAGAGTGAGATCTGATAGAGATAATATTTTTGGTATTTTTGGTATAAAGATATAAAGTGAAAAGTAAAGGCAAAGTAAAAACAAAGCAAGTATAAAAGTGATGGAGATTGATATGATGAGAATAGACCCGGGGGCCATAGGTTTCACTAGTGGCTTCCCTCAAGAGCATAAATATTCTCTGATTGGGTGAACAAATTACTGTTGAGCAATTGACATAATTGAGCATAGTTATTAGGTTATCTAGGTATGATCATGTATATAGGCATCACGTCCGAGACAAGTAGACCGAAACGATTCTGCATCTACTACTATTACTCCAATCATCGACCGCTATTCAACATGCATCTAGAGTATTAAGTTAAAAACAGAGTAATGCCTTAAGCAAGATGACATGATGTAGAGGAATAAATTCATGCAATATGATAAATACCCCATCTTGTTATCCTCGATGGCAACAATACAATACGTGCCTTGCAACCCTTTACATCACTTTGGGTAAGGACACCGCAAGATTGAACCTAAAGCAATGCACTTCTCCCATTGCAAGAACTACCAATCTAGTTGGCCAAACCAAACGGATAATTCAAAGAGACTTGCAAAGACAACTCAATCATACATAAAATAATTCAGAGAAGATTCAAATATTATTCATAGATAAGCTGGATCATAAACCCACAATTCATCGGTCTCAACAAACACACCGCAACAAGAAGATTATATCGAATAGATCTCCACGAGAGAGGGGGAGAACATTGTATTGAGATCTAATAAGAGAGAAGAAGCCATCTAGCTACTAGCTATGGACCCAGTGCTGAAGTAAACTACTCACACTTCATCGTAGGGGCTATGGTGTTGATGTAGAAGCCCTCCATGGTGGATGCCCCCTCCGGCGGAGCTCCGGAACAGGCCCCAAGATGTGATCTCGTGGATACAGGAAGTTGCGGTGGTGGAATTAGATTTTTGGCTCCTGTTCTGATCGTTTGGGGGTACGTAGGTAAGCTTTGAGGGGCCCACGAGGCAGGGGGGCACGTCCTAGGGGGGAGGGGGGCGCCCCCCACCCTCGTGACCGCCTCTCTGATGCCTTGGCGTAGGGTCCAAGTCTCCTGGATCACGTTCGGTGGGAAAATAACGTTTCTGAAGGTTTCATTCCGTTTGGACTCCATTTGATATTCTGTTTCTTTGAAATACTGAAAAAGGCAAAAAACAACAATTCTGGGCTGGGCCTCCGGTTAATAAGTTAATCCCAAAAGTAATATAAAAGTGGAAAATAAAGCCCATTATAGTCCAGAACAAAAGATAAAGTAGCATGGAGCAATCAAAAATTATAGATATGGTGTCACGTTTATCATCTCGGCATCCGTCTTCGCTACCGCGACGACGTCCGCCCGGACTCGCGTGACGCTAAGACAGGGTGGCAGTGGTGTCACGTGCTCGTCTCGGCGTCCGTCGTCGCTACCGCGATGACGTCCGCCTCGACTCGCGTTACGCTAAGACAGGATGGCAGTGGTGTCACGTGCTCGTCTCGGCGTCCGTCGTCGCTACCGCGACGACGTCCGCCTCGACTCGCGTTACCCTAAGATAGACAGGGTGGCAGTGTTGTCACGTGCTCGTCTTGGCGTCCGTCGTCGCTACAGCTACGACGTCCGCCTCGACTCGCGTTACCCTAAGATAGACAGGGTGGCAGTGGTGTCACGTGCTCGTCTCGGCGTCCGTCGTCGCTACCGCCACGATGTCTGCCTCGACTCGCGTGACCCAAACATAGGGTGGCAGTGGTGTCACGTGCTCGTCTCGGCGTCCGTCGTTGCTACCGCCACGACGTCTGCCTCGACTCGCGTGACCCTAACATAGACAGGGTGGCAGTGGTGTCATGTGCTCGTCTCGGCGTCCGTCGTCGCTACCGCGACGACGTCCGCCTCGACTCACGTTACGCTAAGACAGGGTGGCAGTGGTGTCACGTGCTCGTCTCGGTGTCCGCCCTCGCTACCGCGACGACGTCCACCTCGACTCGCGTTCCGCTAAGACAGGGTGGCAGTGATGTCATGTTCTTGTTTCAGCGTCCGTTGTGGCTACCACGACGACGTCCGCCTCGACTCGCGTGACCCTAAGATAGACAGGGTGGCAGTGTTCTCACGTGCTCGTCTCGGTGTCCGTCGTCGCTACCGCGATGACGTCTGCCTCGACAAGCGTTAAACTAAGATAGAAAGGGTGGCAGTGGTGTCACGTGCTCGTCTCGGCGTCCGTCGTCGCTACCGCGGCGACGTCCACCTCGACTCGCATTACGCTAAGACAAGGTGGCAGTGGTGTCACGTTTCTCATCTCAGCGTCCGTCATCGCTACCGCGACGACGTATGCCTCGACTCGCGTTATGCTAAGACAGGGTGGCAGTGGGTTCACGTGCTCGTCTCGGCGTCCGTCCTCGCTACTGCGACGACGTCCGCCTCGACTCGCTTACGCTAAGACATGGTGTCCGTGGTGTCACGTGCCCGTCTCGGCGTCCGTCGTCGCTAACGCGACTACGTCCGCCTCGAATCGCGTTACCCTAAGATAGACACGGTGGCAGTGCTGTCACGTGCTCGTCTCGGCGTCCGTCATCGCTACCACGACGACGTCCGCCTCGACTCACGTTACCCTAAGATAGACAGGGTGGCAGTGGTGTCACGTGCTCGTCTCGGCGTCCGTCGTCGCTACCGCAACGACGTCCGCCTCGACTCGCGTTACCCTAACATAGACAGGGTGGCAGTGGTGTCACGTGCTCGTCTCGGCGTCCGTCCTCGCTACCGCGACGACGTCCGCCTCGACTCGCGTTACGCTAAGACAGGGAGGCGATGGTGTCACGTGCTCGTCTCGGTGTCCGTCGTTGCTACCGCGACGACGTCCGCCTCGACTCGCGTTACGCTAAGACAGGGTGGCAGTACTGTCACGTGCTTGTCTCGGCGTCCGTCGTCGCTACCGCGATGACGTCCGCCTCGACTCGCGTTACCCTAAGAAGGACAGAGTGGCAGTGGTGTCACGTTTATCGTCTCGGCGTTCGTCGTCGCTACCGCGACGATGTCTGCCTCGACTCACGTTACACTTAGACAGGGTGGCAGTGGTGTCACATGCTCGTATCGGCGTCCGTCCTCGCTACCGCGACGATGTACCCCTCGACTCGCGTTACGCTAAGACAGGGTGTCCGTGGTGTCACGTGCTCGTCTCGGCATTCGTCCTCGCTATCGCGACGACGTCTGCCTCGACTCACGGTACCCTAACATTGACAGGGTGCAAGTGGTGTCACGTGCTCGTCTTGGCGTCCGTCGTCGCTACCGCGACGACATCTGCCTCGACTCACGTTACGCTAAGACAGGGTGGCAGTGATGCCACGTGCTCGTCTCGGCGTCCGTCGTTGCTACCGCCACGATGTCCGCCTCGACTCGCGTTACGCTAAGACAGGGTGGCAGTGATGTCACGTGCTCGTCTCGGCGTCGGTCGTTGCTACTGCTATGACGTCCGCCTCGACTCGCGTGACCCTAAGATAGAAAGAGTGGCAGTGTTGTCACGTGCTCGTCTCGGCGTCCATCGTCACTACCGCGCGACGTCCGCCTCGACTCGCGTTACGCTAAGACGGGTTGGTAGTGGTGTCACGTGCTCGTCTCGTCGTCCGTCGCTACCGCGACGACATCCACAGCGACTCGAGTTACCCTAAGATAGACAGGGTGGCAGTGGTGTCACGTGCTCGTCTCGGCATCCGATGTCGCTACCACGACGATGTCCACCTCGACTCGCGTTATGCTAAGACAGGGTGGCAGTGGTGTCACGTGCTCGTCTCGGTGTCCGTCGTCGCTGCCGCGACGACGTCCGCTTTGACTCGCGTTACCCTAAGATAGACAGGGTTGCAGTTGTCATGCACTCGTCTCGACGTCCGTCATCGCTACCGCGATGACGTCTGCCTCGACTCGCGTTACCCTAAGATAGACAGGGTGGCAGTGGTGTCACGTGCTCGTCTCCGCGTCTGTCGTCGCTACCGCCACGACGTCCGCCTCGACTCGCGTGACCCTAAGATAGAAAGGGTAGCAGTGTTGTCACGTGCTCGTCTCAACGTCCGTCATCTCTACCGCGACGATGTCCACCTCGACTCGCGTTACCCTAAGATAGACAGGGTGGCAGTGGTGTCACGTGCTCGTCTCGGCGTCCGTCGTTGCTACCGCCACGACGTCCGCCTCGACTCGCATTACGCTAAGACAGGGTGGTAGTGGTGTCACGTGCTCGTCTCGGCGTCCGTCGTCGCTATCGCGACGACGTCCGCCTCGACTCGCGTAACCCTAAGATAGACAGGGTGGCAGAGGTGTCACGTGCTCGTCTCGGCGTCCGTCGTCGCTACCGCGACGACCTCCGCCTCGACTCGCGTTACGCTAAGACAGGGTGGCGGTGATGTCGCGTGCTGCGTCTCGGCGTCGTCGTCGCAAATGCGCCAACGGCGTCCGCCCCGACTTCGCATGACCCTAATATAGACAGGGTGGCAGTGTTGTCACGTGCTCGTCTCGGCGTCCGTCGTCGCTATCGCGACGACATCTGCATCGACTCGCGTTACCCTAAGATAGAGAGGGTTGCAGAGGTGTCACGTGCTCGTCTCAGCGTCCGTCGTTGCTACCGCCACGACCTCCACCTCGACTCGCGTTACGCTAAGACAGGGTGGCAGTGATGTCACGTGCTCATCATGGCGTCCGCCGTCGCAACCGCGACGACGTCCGCCTCGACTCGCGTGACCCTAATATAGACAGGGTGGCAGTGTTGTCACGTGCTCGTCTCGGCGTCCTTCGTCGCTGCCGCGACGACGTCCACCTCGACTCGCGTTACCCTAAGATAGACAGGGTGGCAGTGGTGTCACGTGCTCGTCTCGGCATCCATCGTCGCTACCGCGACGACGTCCGCCTCGACTCGCGTTACGCTAAGACAGGGTGGTAGTGGTGTCACGTGCTCGTCTCGTCATCCGTCGTTGCTACCGCGATGACGTCCGCATCGACTCGTCTTACCCTAAGATAGACAGGGTTGCAGTGGTGTCACGCACTTGTCTCGGCGTCCGTTGTCTCTACCGCGACGACGTCTGGCTCGACTCGCGTTACCCTAAGATAGACAGTGTGGTAGTGGTGTCACGAGCTCGTCTCGGTGTCCGTCGTTGCTACCGCGACGACGTCCGCCTCGACTCGTGTTACGCTAAGACAGGGTGGCAGTGGTGTCACGTGCTCGTCTCGGCGTCCGTCGTCGCTACCGCGACGACGTCCGCCTCGACTCGCGTTACGCTAAGACAGGGAGGCGATGGTGTCACGTGCTCGTCTCGGTGTCCGTCGTTGCTACCGCGACGACGTCCGCCTCGACTCGCGTGATCCTAAGATAGACAGTGTGGCAGTGTTGTCACGTGCACGTCTCGGCGTCCGTTGTCGCTACCGTGACAACGTCCGCCTCAACTCGCGTTACCCTAAGATAGACAGGGTGGAAGTGGTGTCACGTGCTCGTCTCGGCGTCCGTTGTTGCTACCGCGACGACGTCCGCCTCGACTCGCGTTACGCTAAGACAGGGTGGCAGTGGTGTCACGTGCTCGTCTCGGCGTCCGTCGTCGCTACCGCGATGACGTCCGCCTCGACTCGTATTACACTAAAACAGGGTGGTACTGGTGTGACGTGCTCGTCTCGGCGTCCGTCGTCGCTACCGCGACGACGTCCGCCTCGACTCGTGTGACCCTAAGATAGACAGGGTGGCAGTGGTGTCAACCCATTGGGGTATTTTTACGTACCTATACAACCATCAACCAAGCAATAGATACGAGTTCGAAAGTGGAGTATCAAAGTCAAAGCAGGTGATACAATTTTACCAAAGGTATTATATATCAGGGAAAACTCACAAGATTTTGGATGCGATGGACACTGTCGGATAACAACCCAACAATGGATCTGGCGATTCACGACAGAGTTGAGGTGAGTATCGGTAATCAATCAGATGAAGAAGGGAATGCAAAGGCATCGGCTTATTGAAACATCTGAATAATTCGATGCTTGAGTACAAAGAAATTATGATTCCAAGATGAAGGATCAGAAGCAGAGGCTCTGATCAAAAGATGAGTAAATTGAATAGACTTAGAGGTGCACCCGATCAAATCTTGATTTGGCAAGAATGAGCTCATATCCGGAACAATGTCTGAGCCGGAAAGATCATTTAAAAGGATCTAATGATGATTGCGTGCACTCACACACATGTTGAATCGACCGGGTAAGGGCGATAATCGCAAAGGATTTTAATGAATAGTGCTAGACATATGGAATTAACCAAAATGCAAGCAGGTATGGAAGAACAAGAGCAATAGGCAACTAAGGATTTTCAGAAGATCAAATAGTATTTCGAAGAATTTTGTGCAACACAAGAACAGCTAGGGATGAGCGAATACTCTATAAGTGCGAGGAATTATCCGTAGGGGTATTCATTTGGTAAAGAACTGCAAGGTAGTAAGCTCAAAGGATTCTCGGAACAATAGAGAGAATTTCGAGGCATCTCGTTATAACAAGAGCAACGAGGAATGATTGTATGAATGGCAAGTGTATGTAGTTTTCCATAGGGGTTGACGGTGGAAGGGAATCGCAAAAGCGATGGGCACAAGTTCTCGAACGAAGATCGGAGAGTATCTTCAAAGTCTTCTGGTGAAGCAGGCGATCATATGGAATGAAGTGGCTCTCCGGGATGAAGTGGTTACGAGAACCTAATGTCAGAGTTAGCAAAATCGTTTAACCCGAATAGACGAGAGATCAGAGTCCCAGAGTATAGACGAGGAATAAAAGATCCTAATACCAGCCAATGGCGACATGGGTCCGTAAGCCACACAACCAATGTTAGTAAAAGTTTTTCAGTGACTAGACTCAACTTCGGCCAAGGAGTTGGAAAGGGGGACACCTACAGGCAGTCGGCTCTGATACCAACTTGTGACGCCCTCGATTCAATCATACACGCAAATGTGTACGATCAAGATCAAGGACTCGCGAGAAGATATCACAACACAAATCTAGAAAAAAACTAAAAATAATAGAAGCTTTATATTACAAGCCAGGGGCCTCGAGGGCTCGAATACATAAGCTGGAATGCACAAGAGTCAGCGGAAGCAACATTATCTGAGTACAAACATGAGTTAAACAAGTTTGCCTTAAGAAGGCTAGCACAAAAGCAACATCGATCGAAAAGGCAAGGCCTCCTGCCTGGGAGCCTCCTAACTACTCCTGCTCGTCGGCGGCCTCCACGTAGTAGTAGGAATCAACGGTGGCATCTGGCTCCTGGGCTCCGATATCTGGTTGCGTCAACCGGAAAGAAGAAGAAAGGGGAAAAAAGGGGTAGCAAAGCAACCGTGAGTACTCATCCAAAGTACTCGCAAGCAAGGATCTACACTACATATGCAACATTATCAAAGGAAGGCTGTATATGTGGACTGGGCTGCAGAAATGCCAGAATAGAGGGGAGAACCTAGTCTTATCGAAGACTAGCATCTTCTGAAAACCACCATCTTGCAAAAGAAGGAGGGAGTAGAGTAGCATAAAGTAAAGTAGTAGAAGTGTTATCAACCTCGGCCAGAGATCCTTTCTCGACTCCCTGCGAGAAAGCAATCCCAAAGCCATACTATCCAGTTATCACCTCGTATCCATGTCTCATCTCAAGTATCCAGTTCTAGTTGTACCGATAGGGATACAACTCCAAGTGTCCGTTACTGTAGGACATGCTATCGATAGATGTTTTCTTTCTTGCAGGGGTGCACCAACTTACCCACCACGCTCGATTAACTCCGGCCGGGCACACTTTCTTGGGTCATGCCCGGCCTCGGCCAAACAATACGTCGCAACCCAACCTAGGGTAAATAGAGAGGCCAACACGCTAGATTAACCTATGCCCCCGGGGGTCATGGTCCATCGCCCCGGGAACTCCTGCATGTTGCGTACGCGGCCGTGAGCAGACCTAGCTACCTCCCTAAAAAGGCAGGAGCTTACCAGTCCAACCGGCGTAGCCCGCTCGATTCGCCAGCGTCTATTAAGCTTCGGTGATGCATCTGACGGTAACACCCATACTATGCCCACGTGATGGTTAGTGCTATCAGGCTAGAGGCCCCTCGGATCAAATATCCAAATCGTAGTGGATTAGGAGCACGCGGTAACAAGCAGAGACTCACCAAAGATGTGACCCCGTTGCCCCGTCTCGAGGACTTGCGACAAGGGCTAGGAATGCCCGGCCACGCCTCGTAATTATCTCGCGGGCACCCTCTAGGTCAACCCGACTCCACATCACTCGCAATTAAGCTCGTGCGGGTACCCCTCAGAGCTGACCCGTCTTTAGTAACATGGTTCAGTGTAAAGTCATAGTAACCATAGTTACTGTGTGTCTAACACCAAGGGGAAAACCTTAGTAATCACCCTTGACGGATTCCACTCGATGTAATCATCAAGGTGAACGTAAGAGGAACCACCCTCGAAGTTCACACTTGAGGGGTTGCATGACAGAGCCGTATTGGAAGTAGTTAAGGCGGAATCACCCTCGATGACCACGACCGAATAGCTACACTACTGGGTAACATCAGAAGTGCTGATGAGGTCTCACCCCCGGCACTCGATAGTAACCTAGTAGTGTCGAGCAACTATGGGGAAAGTGATGTGCGGTGTCGGGGCCTGGTCTTCGATCCCGTTGATCGGGTCTTCGATGATGAAGCAGGGGCAACAAGGATAAGGTGGGAGTCACTGATGGATCACTAACCAACCTATACTAAGCAGTTTAGGATAAGAAGGTAAGGTACAATAGAAGATACAAAAGCAGACTATGCATCAGAATAGGAGTAAACAATTACAGTAGCAAAATCTAATGCAAGCATGAGAGAATGGAATAGGCGATACTGGAATGATCAAAGGGGGGGATTACCTGGTTGCTCTCGCAAGGAGGGGTCGTCGTCAACGTAGTCGATCATAGGGGCGGCATCGGTCTCGAGGTCAACCAGAGAGAAGAGGGGGAAGAAGCAATAAATATAAAGCAAACGTAGCATCACAAAGCCTAACATGACGAAAAGCAGAACTAGGGGTGTTCTAACACAGTACTGCGCGTTGCAGACGGAGAGGGAAAACATCCGGAGGGTTTTCCAGTGTTTCGCGTTTTCCGGACAAAGGAAAAGAGGGGGAAAGTTCCCTGTTCAGCATGCTAGGGGCATGTGACAGATGAACGGACATCGTATTCGGGACCATTGGATTTTTCTGAGCAGCTTTCATGTAGAAAACATTTTCATCCGAGTTACGGTTTATTTTCTATTAATTTTCAAAGATTTCAACAATTTCTGAAATTATTATTAATTCGAAAATAATGATTAAATGCTAGGTGCTCCCAGCTCTGTGTACAAAACAGTGTGCACAGAGGATGACATGTGGGTCTAGGGGTCCCAGTTGACCAGTCAAAGTTTGACTGGTCAATAGGGGTGGGCCCTCCTGTCATAGACAAACTTTAGTTAATTAAATCAGTTTCAAATAATCTAGTGATTAGGCTAATTAATCCGGAGTTAATTAAGTTAATTAACTAATTAAATAATAAATTAACTAATTAATTTATTATTAAGTTTTTTAACTCTTTTTTATAGGGGCGTGGGGGCCCCATTGGGCAGTGGCCCATATGGCCAACAGGTGTCTTGAGTCTTGGTGCAGTGGCAGGCGCCATCATCGAGGCAAGGCCGTGGCCTCGGCTGAGCTTCCCGGCGAGCACGCATGGCCTGAGCGCCGACAACCTCGGCGCCCAGCCGAGGTGAGGCTCGGCGCCGGCGTGTAGCGTAAGGCGGTGGAGGCGGGCGGCTGCAGCATGGTGAGCATGGCAAGGCCAAGGCGAACAGCCGGCGAAGGCGGGCAGCAGCTCGAGACAGGGGGCGCGGCGAGCATCTGTGGGGCCGGCAAGGGATTGAGGTCGCGGTGGAAGGCGGCGCCAGGCGTAGCGCGTGGGCACCTGGCAGCACGATCTTGATGCTTTATCTGTTGGGTGAGTCGCGGGCCATGGCGTCGGGCAAACGTGAGAGGGAAGGAAGGGGGTGTTGCTCACCCCCACTGTAGATGTTCGCAGGCGTCCAGCAGGGTGGAGGTCGGGGAAGCGAGCATCGGCGATGAGGGTGACAGAGTCGGGGAAGTGACGGTGTAGACGTGGTGGCGTCGGGGAGGCTCTGACGAGGGGGCCTCCGGGCGATAGTGGCATCGGGGCCGAACCCCAGTTCCAGATCGGGCGGAGGGGACGGTCCTCGGGCGCAGGGTGCACGACATGCGGCGACGTTGGGGGTGGCGCTGCCCCTAGATCGGGTTGTGGTGAACAGGGGGGTCGAGGGGGAGGAGAGGGGAATCGTGGGGAGTGGGGAAGTGGATCAGGGGTCGAGCGTGGGGCTCTCCCCTGGCGGCGCTGTAGGGAGAGGGTGGGGTTCGGGGCATTCTAGGGTTAGGACGGGGGCTGGGAGTTATCTGAGGCGGCTAGGCGGTTATGTGGGCTGGGCAGTTGGCCCAGCGAGGAGGGTTGTTTCTTTTCTTTTTCTTTTTTACAGAAAAAATGATATGCAATATTTGAGCTGTCAAAAGGAGTTCTGTAAAATGTGGGACTTGGCCAAACAAATACATTACAATATTTGGCACCTGCCACAAAAAGTTTGGGAGGAGTTTGAATTGATTTGGATTTTCACAAACGGAAAAGCATTTAAAAATGCTGATTTGGAACTGCATTAATTCCCAGGGGAAATTAGCTATCTCAATGATGTCGAATCACTCATGACATTTAGTTAGTGAAATTTTGCAACCCAGCGAACATTTTTGTTTAACCGTTTGGAGAAATAATTTATTTGACTTTATTTTAAAATTGTATTTGAATTGGTTTTGAATCAAAGTGAGATTAGCAACAGTAATAATGATGACTTGGCATCATTAGTAGGGGATTAATGTAGCTTGATTATCCGGGCGTTACAAATCTCCTCCACTACAAGAAATCTCGTCCTGAGATTTAAGAGGTGGAGTAAGGGGGAAGCTATAGGGACAATTCTCTGAAAGGATCAACATCCGGTAGTTATCTCAAGGAAGGAGATTTTATAAGCACCAGGACGTATCGAGAGTGCTATACGTAGATTCAACAAGTTTTAACCAGGTAGGCATCCAGCTGATGCCTAAAATAAGCGATGAAGGGATTCAGAGCAAGGAATAATAATGTTGCCTCTGATACCGAAATGAAACATGGTGAGGAAGTTAACTCGTGTATTACATATGAAGCTGAGTGCCAAGAATATTTTGGAATCAAGGTTGTACAGGAGAGTCAGGTTCCGATCCTGTGGAACTGTGGGTTATGGGCCCACCATGTGGTTGAAAAGTAGGAAGGACGCCGACATATTGCACGGTCATGGTAGCAAGGCATGGCAGAGGATAGTCTGTCAGTTATGTTGGCAACAACGTTAGTACCAATGGCGAGGGACGAAGAGAACCATTTTCCTGCTCGTTGAACGAGGCGGACCAATAGGCAAAGTTCTCGTCCAACGGGGGTTACCGGAATGTCATCAACAATAGTAACAGGGTCTTACTGATAGTGTTGTACACCGAGGTGTTTACATAATCAGGGAATTATTACTTCTTATATCATATAGATCACAAGAAGGGTTAAGCAAACCAATGGAAAGGAAAAATATGATTATCGAATCAAACAACCCAAAGGAAAGGAAGATGTGTTTACACATAAGAGTTGGGAGTATATTCTTTCCAAGGAAAAGCGGAGCAGGATATACATGATAGGACAACAAGTTCAAACGCATTTAGATAATGGGGAGGGAAGAATCATGATATTACCCATACAATGGTGTGAGGGTAATTGAACGAAAAACATTTTGTATTATGCTTCCGATGTTCTTGTTGATATTCGGAATACCACAGTCATGCTTCGATGCGGCAATGATATGGTGTCAAGTAAAGATTGGGTTCGAAGATCCCAAGAGGTATTGAGAAACAATTCCAAGATATCTCCGAACGTAAGGAATAACCAAGGACAACAAGGTCTGTGTTGGCATAAAGCCAAGATGTCATCGATGATATCACAAATCATCAAGGGGAAGGGATGGTATTTCTAGCCATGGATTTAATTGACATCTCTGAAGAAGCCAAAGTGTTGACGGTGATCACGACAGATTTTGTCGAGAGACCCTATGAAGATGCCATTGAGTAGAAAAGGAAGGATGAAGTGAAAGGCTATGGGAACCACGGATTCGACACAAGCTTGAAGTCAAGCTTGTTGTTCGAGGTGAAATGATAAGATGAGGAAGATCGACGTAAGCTTAGCTCATCTTTGAAAGTTGCTCCGGGCATAAGGACCAGGTAGCACAGTTAAAAGTTGACACGATAAAAATATAGCCGATCAGGCTAGGAATGATTTGATGGGGTATAAAACTTCCCAATATCATATACTAGGTGTAATGCCGGAAGGTAAATCGGAGTAGAGGTTGGACGGGTGAATGATTTGCAGAGGATAAGTATTTTAACTTATCCGGTAAATGGAATCAAGGAGGAAATAAGGGCGGAACCACGATTGCAAAGGATCAATTCATAGATACAAGATGAGCTTGTTCCGAAAAAATAATTATTTTTATGAGCAGCTTCCATGGTAAGTTCTACATCGGGTCCATGGGCATGAACACAAAGATCAAGGTCGACCCCCAGTTCTTCAATGCATATCATTTCATTTACTTCTCGCTTTCGACGAAGTTGTGTTGAAATTTTATCTGGCTAAACACCAGAAGAGTATGACTCGTGAGAACTCTCGGGTTCACAGGATTATGGAAGGCATAAGTTCAACCCATAGGGGCATTTTTACAAACCTATACAACCATCAACCAAGCAAGAGATAAGAGTTCGAAAGCAGAGTATCGAAGTCAAAGCAGGTGATACAATTTTACCAAAGGTATTATGTAGGAAAAAACTCACAAGATTTAGGATGTGAAAGACACTGTCGGATAACAACCCAACAATGGATCTGGCGATTCACGACAGAGTTGAGGTGAGTATCGATAATCAATCAGATGAAGAAGGGGATGCAAAGGCATCGGCTTATAGAAACGTTTGAATAATTCGATGCTTGGGTACAAAGGAATTATGATTCCAAGATGAAGGATCAGAAGTAGAGGCTCTGATCAAAAGATGAGTATGTTGAATAGACTTAGAGGTGCACCCGATCAAATCTTGATTTGGCAAGAACGAGCTCATATTCAGAACAATGTCTGAGCCGGAAAGATCATTTAAAATGATCAACTGATGACTTCGTGCATTCACACACATGTTGAATCGACCGGGTAAGGATGATAATCGCAAAGGATTTTAATGAATAGTGCTAGACATATGGAATTAACCAAAATGCAAGCAGGTAAGGAAGATCAAGAGCAATAGGCTACTAAGGATTTTCAGAAGATCGAATAGTATTTCGAAGAATTTTGTGCAACACAAGAACAGCTAGTGATGAGCGAATACTCGATAAGTGCGAGGAATTATCCGTAGGGGTATTCATGTGGTAAAGAACTGCAAGGTAGTAAGCTCAAAGGATTCTCGGAACAATAGAGAGAATTTCGAGGCATCTCATAATAACAAGAGCAACGAGGAATGATTGTACGAATGGCAAGTGTATGTAGTTTTCCATAGGGGTTGACGATGGAAGGGAATCGCAAAAGCGATGGGCACAAGTTCTCGAACGAACATCGGAGAGTATCTTCAAAGTCTTCTGGTGAAGCAGGCGATCATATGGAATGAAGTGGCTCTCCGGGATGAAGTGGTTACGAGAACCTAATGCCAGAGTTAACAAAATCGTTTAACCCAAATAGACGAGAGATCAGAGTCCTAGAGTGTAGACGAGGAATAAAAGATCCTAATACCACCCAATGGCGACATGGGCCCATAAGCCACACAGCCAAAGTTAGTAAAAGTTTTTCAGTGACTAGACTCAACTTCGGCCAAGGAGTTGGAAAGGGGGCTACCTACAGGCAGTCGGCTCTGATACCAACTTGTGACACCCTCGATTCAATTGTACACTAATCATACACGCAAATGTGTACGATCAAGATCAAGGACTCACGGGAAGATATCACAAGACAACTATAGACACAAATTAAAAATAATACAAGCTTTATATTACAAGCCAGGGGCCTCGAGGGCTCAAATACATAAGCTCGAATACACAAGAGTCAGCAGAAGCAACATTATCTGAGTACATACATGAGTTAAACAAGTTTGCCTTAAGAAGGCTAGCACAACAGCAACATCGATCGAAAAGGCAAGGCCTCCTGCCTGGGAGCCTCCTAACTACTCACAGTGGTCGGCGGCCTCCATGTAGTAGTAGGCATCAACGGTGGCATCTGGCTCCACAGGCTCCGACATCTGGTTGCATCAACGGAAAGAAGAAGAAAGGGGGAAAAGGGGTAGCAAAGCAAGCTGTGAGTACTCATCCAAAGTACTGTAAGCAAGGATCTACACTACATATGCAACATTATCAAAGGAAGGTTGTATATGTGGGTGAAACTCTGAAATGCCAGAATAAGAGGGGGGAGAAGCTAGTCCTATCAAAGACTAGCATCTTCTGGAAACCACCATCTTGCAGCAACAGGAGGGAGTAGAGTAGCATAAAGTAAAGTAGTAGAAGTGTTATCAACCTCGGCCAGAGATCCTTTCTCGACTCCCTGCAAGAAAGCAATCCCAGAGCCATACTATCCAGTTATCACCTCGTATCCATGTCTCATCTCAAGTATCCAGTTCTAGTTGTATCGATCGGGATACAACTCCAAGTGTCCGTTACCATAGGACAGGCTATCGATAGATGTTTTCTTCCCTGCAGGGTGCACCAACTTACCCACCACGCTCGATTAACTCCGCAGTTAAACACTTTCTTAGGTCATGCCCGGCCTTGGCCAAACAATATGCCGCAACCCGACCTAGGCTTAAAAGAGAGGCCAGCACGCTTGTCGGCGTTCTGGGAACGGGGGTCCCCAGACTTGCCTACCTGCGGCGCACGTCGTGGCTAAGCCAGCAGGCCGTACGACCCATCTTCATGAACAAGGCATCCAAGACCCTCGCGAGGGTCCAAGCCTCGCGAGGTGGACGACGCAAGACCTCCTCTGGAGGGGCCTGGCTAGGCAGGCTCACGAGGAGCGGATATATCAAGTCGGGGCAAACCTCACCAGGCTCTCGTGACGTGAGCCATGACGAACGGCACACCGAGCGAGCACCGAGGCCTTGATGTCCTTATTTCCTCTTTGGTGCTAAGGAAGCCAGCGCAGGCAAAGAGTACCAAGGCATCAGGCAAAGGTTGCTATATTGGTAAAACAAGACCAAGACCATGAGGATGGCAAGACGGAGGTCATCGTGGATCCCAAGAGCTTTTCGCAGGCGAAGACCGCTTTTGTCAGGATAGCTTGTACTAGTTGTCCCCCTTCAAATTTGCCCGCCGTTGTTGGCTCCCTTCCCGCTCGATATTTGGGAAGAGGACCAGGGCCTCTATAAATAGGTCTAGCCACCACAGTAGGAGGCAACTGATTCGGATCATCCTCAACTACACAAGCACAAGAACACCTCAACCTCAGGAGGCTGTTCTTCCCTTGTACTGTTCATCATCAGCCCTAGAGGCAATCCAGCACCACCACACTGGAGTAGGGTATTATACCACAACGGTGGCCCGAACCAGTCTAAACCTCGTGTCTTTGTGTGTTGCAAGTTCATCGAGTTCGTCCGCGAGATCTTAGAGAGCTAGGGCATAGATCGGTAGGAGGGAAGAACTTTGCACACACCCCAGTGTTCAAACCATAAGGGTTTGCAGGAACCCCACATCCAACATTTGGCGCGCCAGGTAGGGGTGCACCGTAGCCTTCCTTCCATCAGTTCATTGCTCCGTCGTCTCCATGGCGGACGCTCGCCGTGCTCGAGCTGAGCGTCGGGCTGCCCTCACCGCCCGCGTTGCTCAGACGGCTCCCGTTGGCAGGACACCTCGTCGTTCCCCGTCTCCCGCCGCCAATGCTGCCACCGGCCCGTCTGGGAATGAGCAACAGGCGTCCTCGCTGCATCCTATGGCCGCACCGCTACTCCATCACTGACCAATGTCGGTTCTTCATCTCACGTGCACCGCGCTCCTATGGAGGCACAGGCCGCACTCCTAGCGGCGAACGAGCTCCTGCGTTACCGCCCCGTCGACGACCCCTACAAGGAGTGGCTCGACCGCGTCGCCGAGCTCGTCCGTGCCGCAGGGGGCTCTCCGGCACCGTCCCACTCTCTGCCTCCCCCTCAACCAGCCGTGGGCGACGGGGCTCACGGCGTGCCTCCACCACCTCAGCCCAAAGACGGCGCCTTCGCACCAAGGCGTGCGGCTCCGCGGCGTGATCCGCTATGCCCGGCGCTCGCACGCGAAGAGAGAAGCTGCCAAGAAATCCCGCGGCCGCGAGAAGCTGCACCTGTTCTCCCCGCGCCACCTCGTCAAGACCGCGCACCGCCCGCAGCGGCGCGGCGTGGACCTTGTCAAGACCAAGCTCCACCTCCGAAGCGGGCCCCAGCAACCACGGTTGGCTGCCGCGCCTTCACCCTCGAGCTGCGTAGCGTCGCCTAGCCAGGCAAGTTCAAGCCGGATCTACCTCCTTGCTATGACGGCACCGCCGACCCCCCGGAGTTCCTGCAGCTCTATGAGCTGACCATCAAAGTGACCAACGGCGACGAAAAAGTCATGGCGAACTAGTTTCCCATGGCTCTCAAGGATAGAGCTCGCTCCTAGCTCCTGAACCTGCAGCAGGGCTCGATCTCCTCCTGGGATGAGATGTGCGACCGCTTCGTTTCCAACTTCCAGGGCACTCGCGACTGCCCACCGGCCGCGGTTGATCTGTGCCGCATCTAGCAGCAACCAGGAGAGACCCTCCAGAAGTACATCCAGCGCTTCAACAACACCGGCCTCAAGATCCCCAAGGTCACGGACGAGGCCATCATCTCCGCGTTTTCCGACGGCGTCCGTGACGTCAAGATGAAGGAAGTGGCGACCAAGTGTGCAAGAGCTGAGGAGGGGCGCATTTCTCTCCTCGAGCTGCCAGCCGCAGGAGCGGAGGAGAAGAAGGCCAAGGCCAAGGACGTGAAGCGCAAGGAGGCGGTCGTGCTCGCAGCAGAGCCTGACACCAAGCAGGGCAGAGATCAGCCCGAGTCATCCAAGAACGGCCGACCATTCTGCGCCTTCCACAACCTGAACACCCACAACACCAGCGACTGTCAAGAGCTCGAGCCATCTGAGGGGAGGGCCTTCGGTTGGCGCCCGGCGCAACGACGGGGCTACGGCCATGGAGGAGGACGTGGAGGCGGACGCTGGGACGACCGTGGCCCGCGCCATGAGTGGCACGACCAGCCTCGTGAGGACCGCTGGCAGGACCAACCTCGCGAGGGCGCCTGGAGGGACCCGCCTCGTGAGGATCACCCCCAGGGCAACACCGATCTTCCCCCGCTGCCGCCACCAAGAAGGAACGATGAACTCGACCAGGACGAGGGGGCCGGGGGCTTCTAGGAGCCGCGTACGATCGCCTGCATCTTGGACGGTGCCCAGGCCCCAGCCTCTCAACGCATCTTCAAACAGTTCGCTCGCGAAGTGGACGCGGTGCTCCCCAAGCTCGAGGCCACGCGCCCGCTTAGGTGGTCCTAATGAGCCATCACTTTCAACTCGGCGGATCAGCTCAAGTGCGCAGCCACTGCTAGCGCCCTCCCTATGCTGTGTTCCCCAGTCATCAGCAATGTGCAGGTCACCAAGACCCTCATCGACGGCGGCGCAGGGCTCAACGTCCTGTCCGTCGACACGTTTGACAACCTCCAAGTGCCATATGAACAGCTCGAGCCCACCAAGCCTTTCTCAGGAGTGACTGACGGTTCCACCACACCGATAGGGCAGGTCCGCCTGCCTATCACCTTCGGGGAGCGCAAGAACTACCGCACCGAGCTGATCGACTTCGACGTCGTGCACATCCGCCAGCCGTACAATGGCATCCTTGGGTATCCAGCCCTGGCCAAGTTCATGGTAGTCACTCATCACGGCTACAACATTCTCAAGATGCCAGGAAGCGGAGGAATGATCACGGTCCCGTGTGAAGAGAGGGATGCAGTGTGCTCCTTCGAGCGCGCCTTCCAAGCCGCAGCAATCGACGACCCAGACAGCAGAAGTGAAGGCCCTCCGGAGGCCATCCCCAAGAAGAAGGAGCCGCGTCGTGCAGGACCTCAGGAGGATGGCGCTGCGGCAGGAGCCTCGTCAGGATCAGCACCTGCTCCAGGGGCACCTCCCTCCATCGCATAGGAAGGCGCGCCCGACGCCCTCCTCAGGCAGGGCTCGGGGGCTCTCTTCTGGAGGGCCCCAGACCTTGCCAACCTCACGAGGGAGGCGCTTGGGCACCACTTGGAGGCGTGCTTCGCAGCACGTGTCCCTCAGGAGAGCACAGGGGAAGGAGTGCATACCACCCATGAGTTCATCACCAAGACCGCTCAAGAACTGCAAGATGCAGGGCCCATGCGTGGTGACTGCTGCTCACGAGGCGCAGCTCCGCATCCTTGTGAGGATGCTGGGATGCGTGTCTGCATCGACGTCCCTGGGCTCAACAGGGCCGCATCTCAGGAGCACTTCTGGCCACGCATGTGGGCCGCTGCAAAGGTCCACCACACAGCTACGTTTGCATGCCCTTCGGATTGCCGAGCGTGGCGTCGGCCTATCAGCGCAACATGCGGCGAGTCCTGGCGGCTTAGGAGGCCAGGTACCACGCCGTCCTAGAGGAGATGGAGACGGTCTTCAGGGACCTCCCGAGCCCCCAGAGCCTCCCAAGGCTCAGGGTCCCGGTGGCTCTTGAGGAGTCATTTCTTCGACGCACGCCTTCCGCTGCACCAACTCTACTTCGTCTACAGAACCAGGTGACATCTTCCAAGCTCGTTTAGCTGGGAGCGCCCCTCGGGCTACATTATTCCCAGGCCACGTGGGTCTATCCCTGTGGCATGTATCCCTTTTTCTTATGTCTTTAGCTTACCTTGCTGGGGGCGCCCCTCGGGCTGCATCATCCCCAAGCCGCTCGGGCCGGCCCAGTGGCATGTATCATCCTGCATTTATCCAAGTTGATCTGCTCTCCATGCTTAACACCATAGCAGCTATCGCCGCTTCGATTGCCGCCCGCCATAGTCTGTTCATCCTATGCAATTCGCTTGCATGTTAAAGGGGGCTCTGAGCATCTCGACTCGGGAGCTCTTCACGCTCTCCGGCCCTCACCCCAGCCTTGACCACGACATCGCGACACAGCATACCGGTGGCGGTGAGCTCGCTTCGAGGCGGGACACGAGGGCGTGAAGTACTTGCATCTAACCGCCTTGCAGGAACATACAGTCAGCAAGACTCAGGACCAGGTGCAACCCGCCTTGAGGTAGGGCCTCATGATTTCCGCGCTGGCTCACGAGTGCCCAGATACACCTCGCAGCCCTGCCGTGTAAGCCACTTGTCAGGGCGGGGCTGCACACGCCCCGGGGGCTCCTCCCGGAGGGGGCCCCATCCCATGCCCAAGTGGAAGCACCATGCTCCGTCTTTGGCTGTCGACCTTCTTGAGGCGGCTATGCCCGTGCACAAGCGGAAGCACTATGCTCCGCGCTGGTGATAAACAACTGAGGGCGGCCCCATAGGCGTACCAACCTCAGGGAGCCCAGAGCTCGGCGTCCAGCCTCACCGCAACGCCTCCCCTCGGGAGAGCCGCACGAGGGGGCTGGGCACGGGGGCTCCGCTCAGGTCATGCCCAAGCGCACGCCACCCAACCAGGTCCCCGGACCTGGGCGTCGCGCGCCTGAAAGTGCAACTATCCCTAGGTGGTTTTGGTAATTCATAACAACATATAGCTCATTGAGCTAATGCTATTCCAAGACAAATATTTCAGGAAATCTCAATGAATGGCATGGCATGGATGATGAAAGTGGATCCTTCAAAATATCAAGGACAAAGGATTGGCTCAAGCTCAAAAGCTCAAGACTCTACATTTTACATTTTAGTGATCCAAGATCACATTGAGTCTATAGGAATAGCCAATACTATCAAGGAGGGATGAGGTGTTGCTTGATGAGCCTTTTGCTTCATGTGCTTAGTGATATGCTCCAAAACCCTCCACTACTTTCTCACATCCACATATGACCTAAACCTAAAGTCAAACTCGGCCCTACCGATTATTTCTATCCGGCACCACCGAGTTCAGATGTCATAGCCACTGCCATAAACCCTAGGCAAGTCGGTCTCACCGCTAGGGATCTCGGTGTCACCGAGATGGGATTGTAATTTCTCTGTTTCCCTTCGTAACGTTTCGGTCTAACCGAAGTGAGCGATCGGTCCCACCGAGATTACAATGTAAACTCTCTATTTCCTTTTTATAACTTTTCGGTCTCACCGAAAGAGCAAATCGGTCCCACCGAGTTTACCTGACCAACTCTCTGGTTAGCTAATTACCAAAATCGGTCTCACCGAGTTTGTATGTCAGTCTCACCGAGATTACGTTATGCCCTAACCCTAACCATATCGGTCCTACCGAGTTGCATGTCTGTCCCAATCGAAAACCCTAACTTGGTCACTAGGTTTACTAAATCGGTCCAACCGAAGTTTTATGATTCGGTCCCACCGAGTTTGGTAAATTGTGTGTAATGGTTAGATTTTGTGTGGAGGCTATATATACCCTCCACCTCCCTCTTCATTCGTGGAGAGAGCCATCGAACAAACCTACACTTCCAACTTACCAGTTAGAGAGAACCACCTACTCATGTGTTGAGGCCAAGATATTCCATTCCAACCATATGAATCTTGATCTCTAGCCTTCCCCAAGTTGCTTTCCACTCAAATCTTCTTTCCACCAAATCCATATCCAGTGAGAGAGAGTTGAGTGTTGGGGAGACTATCATTTGATGCACAAGAGCAAGGAGTTCATCATCAACACACCATTTGTTACTTCTTGGAGAATGGTGTCTCCTAGATTGGCTAGGTGTCACTTGGGAGCCTCCGACAAGATTGTGGAGTTGAACCAAGGAGTTTGTAAGGGCAAGGAGATCGCCTACTTCGTGAAGATCTACCGCTAGTGAGGCAAGTCTTTAGGTAGGCGGCGGCCATGGTGGGATAGACAAGGTTGCTTCTTCGTGGAACCTTCGTGGGTGGAGCCCTCAGGACTCAGCATAACCGTTACCCTTCGTGGGTTGAAGTCTCCATCAACGTGGATGTTCGATAGCACCACCTATCGGAACCACGACAAAAACATCCGTGTCTCCAATTGCGTTTGAATCCTCCAAACCCTTCCCTTTACATTCTTGCAAGTTGCATGCTTTATTTTCCGCTGCCTATATACTCTTTGCATGCTTGCTTGAATTGCGTGATGATTGCTTGAATTGTTCAAAGTTAGCTAAAATCTGCCAAAGTCTAAAATTGGGAAAATGTTAAGTTTTTAATTGGTCAAGTAGTCTAATCACCCCCCCTCTAGACATACTTCAAGGTCCTACAAGTGGTATCAGAGCTTTAGTCTCCATTTTCTTTGATTTCCATAGCTTTTGGTGGTCATAGCCTTGGTTTCACAACCCAGGAGAGTATGGCGTCTAGCAAGGGAAATTATCACCGTAGAGGTCCTTACTTTGATGGCACTAATTTTGCTAATTGGAAGCATAAGATGAAAATGCATATTCTCGGACATAACCCCACCGTTTGGGCTATTGTGTGTATAGGTTTGCAACGTGAATTCCTTGATGGGAGAGAACAAAACCGTGAAGCTAGTGCGGAAGAGTTGAAGATGTTGCAATACAATGCTCAAGCTTGTGATATCCTCTTCAATGGATTGTGCCCCGAAGAATTCAACAAAATCAGCTGTCTTGAGAATGCAAAGGAAATTTGGGATACTTTGATTGATATGCATGAAGGTACCGACTCCATCAAGGAATCCAAGTTGGATGTGCTCCAAAGTCAGCTTGACAAGTTCAAAATGAAGGATGGTGAAGGTGTCATTTGAAATGTACTCTAGGCTTGCTCTTATCACAAATGAGATTGCCGGCTTAGGAAGTGAAGAGATGACCGACAGATTCATCATCAAGAAGATCCTAAGAGCATTGGATGGAAAATATGATACCGTGTGCACATTGATCCAAATGATGCCAAATTACAAAGATCTCAAGCCAACGGAAGTCATTGGAAGAATTGTTGCTCATGAGATGTCACTCAAGGATAAGTAGGAACTTCACAACAAGTCAAGTGGTGCTTACAAAGCCTTATGTGAAGCCCCCACATCATCAAGTCATTAACAAACCTTCAATGAAGAAGTGATCTTAATGGTGAAGAACTTCAACTAATTCTACAAGAGTAGAAGCAAAGAAAGAAGCTCCAAGTCAAGGTCCTACAATGACAAAAGATCTTCTAGTCGAGAGCGCAATTGCTACAATTGTGGGAGACCCGGACACTATTCAATGAGTGTCACGGCACCCTACAAAAGAAGAGAAGATTCTCCCAAGAGAAGAAGTAGAAGAGAAGAATCACCACCAAGAGAGAGAAGGAGTAGAGATGATCGTTATGAACGAAGACCCTCACGGAGAAGCAAGGATTCAGAGCTACACAAAAAGAAGACATCAAGCTCATGTTGGTGAATGGGTATCCAGCTCCGACTCCGACAATCACTCCGAGAGAAGCTATCACTCCGACTCCGAATACACTCAAGATGAAGGTGTTGACGGTTTAGCACTTGTGTCAACCAACTCCTACGACATATTCGAATCACCAAATGAAGGAATTGGAAGATGCTTCATGGCCAAAGGTCCTAAGGTAACACACCCCGATTATGTTGATTTTAATAGTGATGAAGATGACTTGCTAGGTGATGATGATTTACTTGTTGACAACTCTAGTGATGAATACTATGATGAAACGTCAATTAATCATGCTAATCAAGATGAAACGAATGACAATGATAAGGAGAAGATTGAGCGTCTAACTAAAGAACTAAACACTCTTAAGTTAGCTCATGAAACTATCTTCGAAGATCATCGAGAACTTGTAAGGGCTCATGAGAAGTTACGCTTTGAAAAGCTCAATCTTGAGCAATAGCATGAGTTCCTAAAAGCGATCAATGATGATCTTCGTAAGAAAAGTTCTTCTTATATTGCCAAGCGTTTACTCTTATCTACTTACATGCCTCAAGTCAAGTCTAGTAACAAGAACAAGAAAGATTCTTCTTCTAGTAGTAACAATAACAATGCTAAATCCAATATTGTTGCTTCTAGTAGTTCTCTTGATTCCACTAATGATTCTCTTAGACAAGTTACACTTGAGCAAGAAAACAGCTTATTGAAGGGAATTATAGAGAAAGGAATACAAGAGCCTTGCCGGGAGTAAGCAATTTGAGGAAGTTGTACGCAAGCAAGGAAGGCACCGGAAGAATCAAGGTGTTGGTTTTGAGCGAAAGTTCAATTGCAATGGAGTTGAATGGGAAGAAGATCAATACCCCAAGGCGAAGTTTGTTCCTCAACAAGAGAAGTATGATCCTACTTCCTTCAAGGGAACACAAGCACAAGATGATCTTCCACCACAAGACCACAAGAACAATGGCAAGGACAAGCTTCAAGAAGAGATTGATGCATTTGAAGAAGCAGCTAAGGCCTTGGTCAAGTGGGTTCCCAAGACTACGTCAAGTTCTACTTCATCAAGCACAACTACTACACCAAGGATTCCCATCAAGATGATGTGCATCCCTAAGAAGAAGAACTAGAGAGTTCTTGAGGGTGACTCCGCCAACATTTTTCACTCATATCATTATGGCAAAGACAAGTGCAATCAACTTCCATATCTTGCACTAGTTCAAGGAGTCACAAACCCTCATGTTGGTAAGGCAAGGGACAAGGTAACCTAAAGTTTTCATGCACATCATTTTGTGTGTGCATCACTCTATGTCTATGGATATACTTGTTTGTTCCTTGTGGGACTAACCCGTGTAGGTATTGAAAGTGCAACTCACTCCAAAGGATTGCTCCAAAAGATCTACATCAACATTGAGCATCCACATCTTCAACACCTACATGAAGTCATCATCGACAAAACCCAAGGTTAGTTTATCCCTCTAAGGGGATCTCACATCTAGGGGAGCTCAACTCTAAGAATTGAGTCAAAGCAACTCTAATGATGTGAACACATAAATGCTTTATGTAAAAGTGGTAACCCCACTTGAGCTTAAACGATGAGTATGACCTACGATCAAATGTTCTCATTTGACTCCTAAGTCAATATAATCATATATAGATGACCTAGTCATCGCCAATTGTTTGATAGATGCTAGAATTGGTTGTGCATGCTTTGGCACATATTTCATTTGTCATTTTATTGTGTGAGCATGTTGGTTGCATACTTTACTTGTTCGAGGACATCCACTTGTTGTTTTGATTGTTTGGCTTCTCTTTCCTTGGCCAAGTGGATGGACGAGAATGCCTAAGAACCTTCTCTAGCTATCTATGCTTTTCTCGTCTCAAACTATATTCATGCTACATCACCAAATTTGATCAAGTCAGATTCAAACCACTCTGTGTGAGGAGCACTTTCGGAGTCCCCGATTAAATCATAGACTTAAACTTCCAAAACTTCTTTGTGATTTTTCGTCGACCAATTCCTCCATTTCGGTCATACCGAGATTACTAAGTCGATCTAGGTTTTCAATCTCGGTGCAACCGATTTTAACTTCGGTCACACCGAGTTGCTTTAACTGTTATGATTATGCATCTCGGTGCCACCGAAGTTGTTCAACTTCGGTCACACTTGGCGATGTCGGGCTATATATACACGGGCAAATTTTTGGAAAACTTTCTCCGAAACTCCTCGCCCACGCATAGCTCGCTCTGCCTACTAGGTCTCTGGATAAATCGACTTAAATGCATCCAACCGCCTCCACAGTCGCTTCGTCTCACGCCGCCGTCAACGGAATTCTCCTCCGCCGTTGCCGCCGTAGCGAGTTCACCGCCGAACTAGGGTATGAACTCGATCACAGTGCTATCCTCGTCTGATTCTCAGCACATTGTGTTCATTATGCATCTTGCCACGATTGGAACACTTCTATCCAGTCAAAACAACCCTTAGAATAGGTATGATTCGAAAATTTAGGGTTAGGTTTCCGCCGAAACCATCTCGGACCCACCGAGTTGAAAAACTCGGTCCCACCGATTTGGCTAATGCCATTGCACTAGTAAGTCTCGATGCGACCGAGAATTACAAATTGGTTTGACCGATTTTAGAACTTTGTGAAACCCGGCAGTCTCGGTGCCACTGAGCTGTGACTCGATCGGCGAGTTCACTAGTTTAGGTTCCAAAACTGCTTCGGTATCACCGAGTTTGAAAATCTTTAGATCCGAAATGCTTTACATGGAAAACTAAAACTAAGTTTTTGAATCATTCTTTGCAAAAATCTCTGCATTTTGTGATGCTCATCCACTCTACCTCATCTATAACTATTCACGTGGTCAGCGATCGATTGTGTGCAGCATGTCGAGACCAAAGTGACGGCGAGAATAAGTCGGAAGAGCAGATTCACATGAGTGAGGGCACTAGTCCCTCTAGCAGCTCGAGATGAGGGGAGCGAAGCACTCCCGATGGTGCCCAAAGGCTGCCACAAGGACAAGGAAGAAGAAGACCTCGAGTCGAGGATGAAGATTATGTGGCGATTGAGGATGAGGCCAGTTCAAGAAGAAGGTGCTCAAGAAAGAGTACAGCTCAACAAAGCGATTAAGCACGGAATGAAAATCAAAAGGCGGCAGGAAGACAACCAATGTCCAAAGCCATAGTCTCAACTCAAGCTTCTTTGGAATCCCAGCCCAAAGAACCTGCTGCTGCTGAAGGAAAGAAAAGGAAAGAAAGGGTCAAGAAGACCATGGCCAAAGTGATTGGGAAGCCTTCTATGATGGAGGAAGAGGAAGAAGAAGAGGTTGTTGAGCCTGCACCCAAGGCAAAAAAGCTGATGGGTGATGCCATAAAGTCAGGGGATGCAACTTCAAAGCCCAAAGCTGCCCCCAAGCCCAAGAGTGCACCAAAGAGGAATACCATGAGTATACCAGCAACTGAGAAGAACAAGGCTCCAATGCCTAAGGTTGATGCTGCGGAAGATGAAGAAGGGCAGGTCCTAAGAAAGCTCAAACACAAGATTCCAGACCACAATGATGCTCATCCTGTGGCTGAGAACATGAAGATCAGGAGAGATCAAGGGTTGAGGCTATGGAGAGAGTCAGATCCATATGCCCACAGGAGAAGGACTGCTATAGATTACAGGTTCCACACCAAGGAGCAGCAGGACTTCTATGAGACCATCTTATTGGATAAGAAGCCCATAGTTTGTGATATGAGGTGGGTCGACTGGACCTACATTCAGGAGAATGAAGAACACTATCTTGGAGTATATGAAAGCTTCAGTGCGTGTGGAGTTGCAGATTTTGTTGGGCAGAAGCTCACAAATTGGAATGACGAGCTCATTATGCAATTCTACTCCACAACACATTTCTATCCAGATGGTAGGATAGTTTGTATGTCTGAAGGAACGAGATATCAGTCAACCATAGAGGAATGGGCAAGTATGATCAATGCCCCCAGGGAAAGTGAAGATGACTTGGACATTTATGCCAAGAAGAAGATGGGACACAACTCAATGTCACAGATGTACAAGGAAATACCGGATGATGCACTTGAGTCCTTCAAGTTTGGATCAGTTCATTATCTTCTGTCAGGGCTGCCTACAATCAACTGGATCCTAAGGCACACTCTTTTGCCCAAATCAGGTGATCACAACATGATCAGAGGGCATGCAATCAATTTACTTCACATTTTTTATGTGCCACAGAAATTCAAAGTCATGAGCCTCATAGTTGAAACTATCAAGAGGACAGCGAGACGAGAAGAGGAGGCTGTGGATATGCCACCAGATTCAGGAGTTGATTAACTCAAAGATGGGCACAGGGAAGTATCATTGGATAAGGAACACATGGTTCTCTATCCGACTTTGAGGACAATCAAGTTGTCATGGTGAGAATGAACCATAATCGATTGCAAGCGCAAGAGAAGAAGGAGAAGGCAAGGCAAGAGAAGGCTGCCAAGATGCCAACTCAAGCGTAGGCATCTGAATACTTTCGAAGAACAAGCGAGGAGCAGCTTGGTTACTTGATAGCATCAACTCTGCGGATTGAGAAGGGGTTGGCCACCCTAACTCAAAACCAGGAGAGCACTGGAAAGAATCATGGAACAAAAATTCTATGATCTTGATGTCAAGGTAATCTTGAGATTCGGGCCAATTTGTGGAGCAGCTGCAGGATGACATGCAGGAGAGGAAGGGAAGAACAACGACTGATGCATTTGCCAGAGTGCCACGAGCTCAGAGATCAGCTGCAGAGCCAGTTCAAGACACCAGAGTCACTTCATCAGCTCCAGCTACAACTCCAGCACAACCAGCTCCAGCACCAACTCCTTCAGCTCCCTCTACATCGACTGAAGCCTTTGTTCTTGGAGTTCTCCGGACACCACCGCCAGAAGACCAAGCCTGAGAGACAATATAGTCCTATGCATTTTCTAGGAACTTTTTGGTAACTTGTTGCCAAAGGGGGAGAAAAATGTATAGATCATAGGCTTCGAGAGAGAGAGAGAGAGATTTGCTTTTGTTCTCTCTTGTCTTTTTGGTTGAAATTTATTTGCCATATTGCTTGAGATACTATGTTTTTACCTGTGAGACATTGATGATCATGTGTTTGATCATAAGCTACACTTATGCTCGTTATGATATTATCTTACTTATTCTTATATGATCATTCACTGTGCTTGGTGATGAGTGCATGTATTCAATCTTTATTATTTTTAGCGCTCCACCAAGATGTATGTGACATGGAAGAGTAACCCATGAGCCTAATTCCTTGTGCATTTGCAGTCCAAAGCAAATATTAAAATATGCACAAATTTAGGGGGAGATCTTGTTTATCACATACTTCTCAAAGCGACGATGTTTTTCAAATCTTATTATCATTTGTCGAAGCTTTGATCTATATGTTGTCATCAATTACCAAAAAGGGGGAGATTGAAAGTGCAACTATCCCTAGATGGTTTTCGTAATTCATAACAACATATAGCTCATTGAGCTAACGCTATTCCAAGGCAAATATTTCAGGAAAGCTCAATGAATGGCATGGCATGGATGATAAAAGTGGATCCCTCAAAATATCAAGGACAAAGGATTGGCTCAAGCTCAAAAGCTCAAGACTCTACATTTTACATTTTAGTGATCCAAGATCACATTGAGTCTATAGGAAAAGCCAATACTATCAAGGAGGGATGAAGTGTTGCTTGATGAGCCTTTTGCTTCATGTGCTTAGTAATATGCTCCAAAACCCTCCACTACTTTCTCACATCCACATATGACCTTAACCTAAAGTCAAACTCGGCCCTACCGATTCTTTCTATCCGGCGCCACCAAGTTCAGATGTCATAGCCACTGCCACAAACGCTAGTCAAGTCGGTCTCACCAATAGGGATCTCGGTCTCTGTCGGTGTACTAGAGTAGGGGTACCCTAGTATCCCGTGACTGCACTGCAGACAGATTCTTGACACCAGCGGCAAGGCTTGCCTCGTCACCGCCAAGATCCTCCGTGGCTTCCTTGGAGCCATTCAAGAACAAAGTATTTGATTAAGAAGACAAGGCCCCGGCAAGAGGAGCTTGTCGGGAAGGCCGCTCAAGGCACGCAGAAGACAAGGCCCCGGCAAGAGGAGCTTGCCGGGAAAGCTCGGAGCGCGACAAGCCTCCGGGCGCGACAAGGATTCGGCCGCGGCAAGTAACTTCTCTCCGTCTCCGCTCCAGCTCACCCAGCGACGTGTCGCCATGGGACCGTTCCATGGGCGCGTGTCGAGAGGCTGTGCAGCCAGCGGAGAGCAGCGATAAGCGGCGCTGACAAGCTCGCCATCGTGGCGAGCGGAGGCGCACCTGACGGTCTCTGTTACACTGTTTGGGCGACAATGACGGGCATTTATTGCTTTTGTCCCTTGCCGTTAGAGTTAGGTATTTTGCACTGTACACTGTTTGAGTAGGTGTACCAACTCCTGTTTTTACATTTGTACCCTCATCTATGTTGCCACCTGTCGGAGACCCCTTGAGCATATAAAAGGAGGCCCATGCGCAACGTAGAAGGGGTTCGGCTGGTTCGGTTCATTCGACTGGCCAGAGACTAGACACACTCACGCTAGGTTTTGTAGCTCGCATTGCTTCCTAGCAAGAACACAATAGATCAAACAAGCAGCAGATGAGTTTTATCTCTCCGGAGAGCTCGAAGCTGGGTAAACTGCTTCGTGTGCATCGCCTCGATCCGCTCTTCGTGCGATCTCCGCCCCCTCCGAACCACAAGGGGCCTGGTCCGCCCGGCCCCATAGGTGTTCGCGTGCGATCAGCCTCCCGACATCTTTGGCGCGCCCGGTAGAGGCGTCGAGGCTGTGTGAATCTGATCCGGCGTTCACACGAGCAGTGTCATCAACATCTTCCTCAACATGCCACCGAAGAAGAAGGCTTCGGCGGCAGCAGAGCCGTCCGCGTCGTACCCACCCTCACCGCAGCAAACGGGTGGTGACGCAGACGCTAGCGGAGGAACGGGCGCCGGTGAAGGTGTTCGCGACGTTGCCAAGTCCAAGGACAAGGCACCGCAGACCTCGGCATCCGTGCATCCCCCGCGCCCATCTCAGGAGACGCGGGACCAACAACGTCATGGCGTTCACAACGCCATACGTTCGTTGGATCGAGACCCTCAAGACCAGCATGCGCGCCAACATGCTGGCACGAGTGAGATACGGTCACCCGGACGGGGCGCTGCTCCTTCTAACGTAGTTAGAAGTCCGAGCGTGTCCCGCTCCTCGCACCGTTCTCCAATGCCGCCCACCACTCCAGCAGAAGCTCTGGCGAGAGCTCAGCTGCTCCTCGACTACCCTCCAACGGCTGACAAGGTCGACGAGTGGAGGGCCACTATCCAGAGCCTCATCGGCTTTGCCAACGGCGACGCTCCGTGGCAACCAACGCCATCATTGCCGCAGCGAGACGACAAGGCATGAGCCGGTGGCGACGAGACTGCCGGAGGTGCGACCACCGTGCACTCTCCGCCACGAAGGCCAAGATCGCCGACTCACCGGATCCACCTCGACAGCGACTCCACCGCGTCGTCCGGATCCATGAGCTTCGCCGCAATCAGCGCCAAGTTCTTCATGAGCGACAACAAGAGGGCGCTCGAACTCGCATCGGCGCCCGTGAGAAGCGCGACGTCGATCCAAACAAGCGCCGCTGGGCCTTCTGTTGACATGCGGCGGCGCCCGGAGGAGCCAGGCGGCTTGCCATACGCGGTAGGTTGCCCTGCGTTCACTCGTGAGCTGCGGCAAGTCCGATGGCCCAGCCGGAAAAATTTCAAACTAGGCGTCGGAGAAGTATGATGGCAGGGCGCATCCGTCGGAGTTCCTCGGCATCTACACCATCGCGGTGCAGGCTGCGGGGGACGGGGCGACAAGATCCTCGCCAACTACTTCCGCTTCGTGCTCAAGTCCAACGTCGGATCTTGGCTCATGCACTTGCCGAACAGCTCCATATCTTCTTGGGCAGATCTGTGCCATCGGTTTGTTGGCGCCTTCACGTGTGGCCACAAGCCTCATGGCGAGAGTGACCTTCATCTGCCGCCCGGAAGGAAGGAGAGTCCTGCGCCAAGTTCATTCAGAGATTCAGCCGTGTGCACTACAACATCCCACGTCCACCACCGCCGCGGTGATCGGCGCTTTTCATCGTAATGTGCGGAACCGCGGGATGAGGGAGGAGATGGCGATGTGTAAAGTCAAGGACGTCGGTGAGCTGTACGCCTTGGCCGACAAGTGTGCACGCCACGAGGAAGGAGGAGACTCCGGGAGAGAATGCGTAAGCGGGATCCGGCGGTGAGGACACCGCCCGGCAAAGAAGGGCCATGGCGAGGAAGCGGGAAGAAGAAAGCGGAGAAGTGCTAGCGGTCGGCGATGCGGCAATGGAGGTAGCAACAAGAACGCCAAGGCTGGTGGCTCCAGCAAGGAGGTTCCCACTGACGCCAACCACCAGCCGGTGGCGGCCGTCGACAAGCAGGACAGCTCCGGCAAGCAATACTGCAAGATCCACCGCACCAAGGGCCACGACCTCCAGAGCTGCAAGAAGGTCGAGCAGCTTGTCGAACAGCAGAGAGCTGAGTACGAGCAGCGACAAGGAGAAAGGCCGGGGAAGGTGCTGGGGAGCAAGCAAGAAGCATCCGGCGGGGAGGACGCCTTGCGACAAAGCCAAGCAGCGGCAAGGAGACAGACCTCCAGCGACCGCGACAAGGATGAAGATGATGACGGCAGCGAAGACATGGAAGGCAGCGGCGCCGATGAGTAGGAGTTTGAAAGCCACAGAGGTTCTCTGCGTTGGCGGAGGTGCTTCCCTGCATACCTCCCACCGCCAACTCAAGCAATGGATGCGGGAGGTCAATGCAGCGGAACCATCCGTAGAGTCACGCAAGCCTCTGAAGTGGTCCAGCACGCCTATCATTTTTGATATTGAGGACCACCATGATCGCATAAGCTGCGGTCGGGTGCTTCCCGATGTTGGTCTCACCAACCATCCGCAACCTCAAGGTCACGAAAATGCTAGTTGGCGGCGGGGCGGGTTGAATCTGATCTCCTCCGCGGTGCTCGAAGCTTCAAATCCACGGACAATGAGCTCGAAGAGACGGTACCTTCAAGGAATCAATCCGGAAAGGAGCAAGCGAAGGGAAGATTACGTTGCGGTCACATTTGGCAGCGAGCTGAACTTCGGGGCGGAGAGGGTTACATTCGGCGTTGCCGATTTTCCGTTGCCTTACAATGGGATACTTGGCCGTCCAGCACTCGCCAAGTTCATGGCAGCCTCTCACTACGCATACAATCTACTCAAGATGCCAGGCCCGATAAGCGTCATCTCCGTCCACGGTGACAAGAAGGATGCCCTTATCTGTGCCGACAAGATCTTCCGGGATGCAGCAGCAGCGACGGATTGCCAGACACTTGCCGCTGAAGCTCCCGGGGGGAAGAAGACCAAGTCCAAGTCCGGCAAGGGCTCTGATGCTCACTCCGGCAAGCGCACCTCTTCGGAGTGCTGCGCTACCATCGAGGACGCACCATCGAGCTCCACCGGCAAGTGCAAGAAGATGGTAGCTCCGCCAAAGACCAAGAAGGTGCCCGCCAAGGAGGACAGCACTGGTGGTACCTTTACCATCAGTGCCTCTCTCGACCCTAAATAGGAAGGCGCGCTCGTTGCTTTCCTGCGGGCGAATGTCGACGTCTTTGCATGGCAACCGTCTGACATCCCCGGTGTTCCCAGGAAAGTGATTGAGCATCGCCTGGCCGTTTGTCCTCACGCACGGCCCGTCAAGCAAAAAGTCAGGAAGCAAGCAGTGGAGCACCAAGAATTCATAGCAGAAGAGATCAAGAAACTGGAAGCAGCAGGCCTTGTCGAGGAGTGCTCCATCCAACGTGGTTGGCCAATCCTGTAGTCGTCGCCAAAGCAAAGCGGAAAATGGAGACTTTGTATTGACTTCACGGATGTTAATAAAGCTTGTCCCAAAGATCCATTTCCCTTGCCGCGCATTGACTAGATTGTTGACTCCACGGTCGGATGTGATTTGCTTTCGTTTCTTGATGCATACTCAGGATACCATCAGATCTTCATGGCTGAAGAAGATGAAGAGAAGACCGCATTCATCACACCATGTGGCACATCTTTATTTCATCACGGATGCCTTTCGGTTTGAAGAATGCTGGTTCAACATTTGCAAGGGTAGTCCATGACGCTTTTGAGCCGCAAATGCACAGAAATGTAGAAGCCTACATGGATGACATAGTGGTCAAAAGCAAGGACAAAGCAACTTTGGTTCAAGATTTGGACGAGACCTTCGCAAATCTGCGCAAGATCAACCTTAAGCTCAACCCCGAGAAGTGCGTGTTTGGAGTCCCTTCCGGCAAACTTCTCGGGTTCTTCGTGTCCCAGCGAGGGATTGAAGCTAATCCCGACAAGATCAAGGCCATTGAGCAGATTGAAGCACCAAAGCGCGTCAAGGATGTACGAAGACTTGCCGGTTGCGTGGCTGCTCTCAGCAGGTTTATTTCTAGGTCTGCTGAGCGCGCCCTGCCGTTTTTCAAGATTTTGAAAAAGGCAGGTCCGATAAAATGGACTCCCGAAGCGGAGGCTTCGCTGCAGGACTTAAAGAGATACCTGTCCTCCACTCCAACACTTGTCGCACCTAGGCCACAAGAGAAGTTGTTGTTATATATAGCGGCAACCAATCAAGTGGTTAGTGCTGCGTTAGTAGCGGAGAGGGAGGCGGATGACGAAACCGACAACCACGGCAAACACATCCAGCGACAAGCAGGGGGCTTCGCTGACAAGCTCTGGTCCCGACAAGGATGAGTCCGCGCAGACACATGAACAGATGCAGAAGAGGATGGTGCAGCGCCTAGTCTAATTTGTCAGTTCCCTCCTGCAGGGGGCTAGGTCAAGGTACTCTGGTGTGCAGAAATTGCTTTTCGGCCTCCTCATGGCCTCGAGAAAGCTGCGCCATTACTTCCAAGCACATGAGATCCACGATTGTCACTCACTTTCGGCTGAAGAGGATACTGCGAGAATCCGAAGCGGCAGGCGGGATTGTCGAGTGGGCCTTTGGAGCTGTCAAGCTTTGGTCTTAAGTTTGAAAGCACATCAACTATCCAAAGCGAGCCTTGGCAGAATTCAAAGCGTAATGGGCGTAGCGCCAGATGAAGAGATTCGAGGCGAGCATTCCCGCCAATGAAGCAAGCAAAGAGTGGCTGATGTACTTTGATGGTGCCTTCTCGCTGCAAAGGCGTCGGTCTTTGGCGTCTTTGCTTATCGCACCACCGGAGAGCACCTCAAGTCGTAGTCCGGATGCACTTTCCCAAGGAGCAAGCGACAAACAATACCGCAGAGTATGAAGGTTTGCTTGCCGGTCTCGAGGATCATGATGGACCTTGGGATCAAGAAGCTTATTGTCGGGGTGACTCGCAACTTGTCGTCCGACAAGTGAGCAAGGATTATCAGAGTCCGTTGATGGAAGCCTACGTTGATGAAGTAAGGAAGCTAGAAGAGCACTTTGACGGCCTGCAAATGGAACAAGTTCCAAGAGCTCAGAATGATATTGCTGACGGCCTGTCAAAGTATGATGCACTTAAGTTGCCTGTGGAACCAGGGATTTTCGTGCTCAAGCTGACTCGATAACCGTGAACACCATCAATTGGACAAAGCAAGAAGAGGAAGTTGGCCTCTGGTGACTATTTTCCGTGAGCTTCCCGAAGCCGTCGTTGCAAAGGTCCCCAAGATCAACACCAATAGTCACGAGGCGATGCTGCTCCAGCGAGCCCTGTGGTTTGTTCCGTTGAAGCAGACGCTCCTGACAAGACTTGTTCCGGCAAGATTGTCGGTGAGCATCAAGCTCCGGCAGGGCCGCAGGTCCTTGCCGTGGAAGCTGATGTTCCCGCAGCAGCAGATGTGCCTTTAGTCCTTGTTGTCGAGCCGCAAGCTCCGGCATGGGCGCATCAGATTGTCCATTTCCTTGAGACGGAGAACTTCCCGAAGAGCAAGAAGAAGCGGAAAGAGTAGCCCGGCGATCAAGTATGTACCAGTTTGTCGGCGACATCTTTGTAAGAAGACTCAACGGTGTGAAATTGAAGTGTATTGCCGGGGAAGATGGGCCGAGAAAGCTGTTGGCAGAGATACATGGAGGCATATGTGGTCACCACATTGGCGCAAGAGCACTGCCGGCAAAGCTTTCCGGCAAGGTTTCATCTGGCCGACAGCCCTCCAGGATGCAACTGCACAAGTAACCATGTGTTAAGCGTGCGGTTCCATTCCAAATAGATACACCAGCCGGCTCAAGCTCTCTAGACGATCCCTTTATCACGGCCACTTTCGGTGCAGGGGCTCGACATCCTCGGCCCCTTCCCCGAAGCTGTCGGGGCTTTGAGTACTTATGCGTCGCCATCGACAAGTTCACAAAGTGGCCGGAAGTGGAAGCGATGAGGAAGGTGACAAGGCACGATCGTGATCAAGTTCTTCAGGTCAATTGTTTGCCGTTTCGGAATCCCTAACGGGATCATCACCGAGAACGGCACACAATTCTCGAGTCGCACCTTCATGCAGTACGTCCAAGACCTTGGCGCCATGGTCTGCTTTGCTTCTGTTGCTCACCTGAGAAGCAGCGGTCAAGCGAGAGGGCAAATCTTTGAAGTGCTGCGCGGGCTCAAGACCAGGACTTTCGACGGGCTGCACAAGTCACGGAAGAAAGCTGGATCGAGGAGCTGCCGGTGGTTCTTTGGTCGATCGGGGCGGACGCCAAATCGAGCCACCGGCCAGACACCCTTTGCTCTAGTCTATGGAGCAGAGGCAGTTCTCCCCACGGAACTCGTATACGGATCGCCTCGAGTGCTCGCTTACGATGAGCTTGAGCAAGAGCAGCTGCGACAAGATGACGCGCTGCTCCTTGAGGAGGATCGTCTCCAGGCCGCCGTGCGAGCTGCTCGCTACCAGCAAGCTCTGCGTCGCTACCATAGCCGCAGGGTTAATGCCAGAAGCCTCGAGGAAGGCGACCTTGTTCTTCGGCGCGTTCAGTCCGCCAAGAATTCAAACAAGTTGACGCCAAAGTGGGAAGGCCCTTATCGGGTGAAACGAGTCACTAGGCCTGGCGCTGTCATGCCTTGAGACCGAAGATGGCATTCGGTGAGCAACTCCTGGAACATTGAGCATCTTCGTAAGTTTTACCCATAGGGCGCGGTTGTCGGAACCCGTTCCGGCAACCACCTTTGTACAAGTCTTGCCGCTGTTGCATGTAATCCTTTGTACAAAGCGGGCGCAGACCCGTGCATCGATAAAGCTCATCTATTGCGCACAACTTGTCAAGTTCATGCTTTCATCAATTTATTGCATGCTTTGGCTAACACTTTGTGCAGCAACCACACCCGATGGCAGAATCGAGCCGCTAGGCTCCATAACGTTATTTCCTCTTCTTTTTCTTTTCTCAAAGAAAGGAAGGCTCCCTCGCACACAAGTTAACCAGGGGGGAGGAGGAGATAAAACTATGGACCATGCACCGCTCGAGGAAGATTCACCTCATCGGGAATCAAGAGACCTAAAAGCTAATTTGCCAAATTTTGAGCAATCATTTTTTAAATTTTCGTTATCTTCCTCGAGCGATAGTACTTTGTATGGAAAACCTGCGCGAGAGGAACCAACTTCGCCGGGCTAGTCGCGCCCTTACTTTGTTTCGAGTCCACTCAACAACTTAAGTGAGCTGCGGCTAGTCGCGACAAGGTTGCTTGTCGAGGCGGCACCTTTGCCGGCAGAGCTCTTGACGTTCCGCACTCGGCCTTCATGACAAAAGTGCCCACACCGACAAGTCCCCTAAATGCGTAAGGCAGAAACGTACAAAGAAAGGAATCAAGTAGAGGAAATAACATTGCATTGATCGATCGCCTAAGATAGAGTATATTACAAAATAACTCGTCGCTGATCTAACAAAGTGTTCTAAACATGATCAGCAGCGACAAGGGAAAGATAAGGTTGGCGGCCTAGTCTACGCGGTCGCCTTCGATCCACTTGATCTTCTTCACCTTGTCCACAATGGGTGCGACAAGGGCTTTGAGCTCCTCCACGTTGGCGTCGGACGGCAAGGACCTGAGGATGCCGTTAAGGTTGAGGCCCGGGTTGCGGAAGGCCACCTTCATCAACACCTTCTCGAGGGCCCCTGCACAAACCTGGCGCGATTCCTCGGCCAGCTGCTTCGGGACCTCTTCCCGGAGTCACCGGAGACCTGTCACCACGCCTTTGAAGAATAAGCTGAGCTTGGCGCTGGGTTGGAGATGCTCGTCGGAGGAGTATGGAAGGTCCGCCATCCCAGCTCCATCATTTCGTTGTGGATGTCGTGGCGGTGTCCACTAGACCTTCGATCCGATGCTCCACGCTCTCCCTCAAGGTGTTACGGGCGGGCGGCATTCGCCCGGCAGCTCCTCCTTGGCCTTGATCGCCTCCAACAAGCCCACCTCCCGCTCTCTGGCGCCATCCAACGTCTGCGTCGAGTGGTCGGCTTCAGCTCAAGATCCGCCTTGGAATCCTTGGCGGTGTCGAGCTCCTTAGCCCCTATCGGCGAGAGGACTCTGCAGCTTCGCCCAGTGTAAGCGTCCTTCTCGCGCTCACGCTTGAGCACGGCAAGCTCTTCGCCGCTCTTCTTGAGGGTGGCCTCGGTTGTGCCACCTTCGCCTTGACTCCTCCTTGGCGGCCTCGGCGGCTGCGGCGGCATCGCCCGCTTCTGCAGCGCCCGCCCAAGTGACTCCTCAGCAGCAAGGTCTTCTTCATGGCTGTCCAGGTTGACCTTCCGCTGCGCCCGGCTCACCTCTGCGGCGAGCTTCACCGGCAGCGAGCCGCTGCTCCTCCTCAGCTGCGGCCTTCTCAAGGATGAAGGCCGCGCGCTCTTCTGCGAGTTGCCCCCGCGCTTCTGCCACGTCGCGGAGGGTTTCTTGGTGTGCGCTCCGGAGCTCTTCGGCGCGCCTCTCTATGTCCGCTCCTGCCCTCGCGACAAGTGCCTCCCGGGTCTCCAACTTGGTCTGCCGGGCGCGGTAGAGGCGGCAGACTTCTTCGGCAATTTGCTCCTCCTCGAACTTCGCCCCTTTGCTGCTGCTTGGCGCGTCCACAGCGTCGGCCAATGAGGCGAGTAGCTTCGCCGTCGAAGGTCTCGCCCTCGACCGGCGCCACAGGCTTCGGTTCCCGGGGAGCTTGATGAAAACGCCTTCGCCGGCCTTGGTGAGCACGGCTGGGGCTCCTCGAGCTGGCAGCCACGCAGCGGCGGGGAGTCGGCTGTCGATTAGCGCTTGCCGCTCCTGCGGCCTCGGGGCGTCGATGCGATCGCCCGACCCTCGCCCGGCCTCTGCGTCGGCAGCCTCGGTGGCCTCCTGCCAGCAGGCTCGTCGGCGGCAACCTCTTCCTCAACGGCAGCGACCTCTTCTTCTTGACGGCGGCCTCGTCGGTGTTGCCGCGTTTCCTCCTACGCCGCGGCCTCGACCTCCATCGGGTCTGCGTCGGGACGAAGAAAGAGCGATCAAGCAGATATTCAAAAATAAAAAGAGAAACAAAAGAAAGCAAGCCCAAGGGAGATTTTCGCGCAAAGGGAATTACACCTGCAGGATCCGCAGCCATGGGCTCGACCCTTTGGAGGGTCAATGGCGCCCGTCCCTTGCAGGTAGTCTCCCTTGCGGAGTGGCCTCCCTTGCCGGGTGGCTTCCCTTGTCGGAGGGAGCTCCCTTGCCGGGGGTTCTCCCTTGGCGGCGTAGTGGCGTGGCAGGATCTCGGGCGGCTTCGAGCCCTCTGATGAGGCTGCTCTGCTCCTACACAAGCACACGATCGGATATCAACGAAGAAAGGGCACCCCTGCACACCTAATAGTAAGAAGAAAACTGCACACTTACTCTGCAGGGGCTGTCTTTGGGGCTGCTCTGAGGAAGGGTTGCGGAGTCCGGCAAAGCGGTCTCAGACGCGTCCCCTATCGCCCGCAGGGGAATCGTCCTCAACGACGATCGTCGGGATCTTGGCCCTCTTCGCCGCTCTCTGGGCGGCGTCACGAAAAGAAAAGAGTCGAGCAGAAGCAAATCAGATTCAAGATGAAGCAATAAAAATTGAAGAAATACAAGCACAAGTCTCAAGAGCTTACTCTTAGCCTTCCTCCTCGGGCTGGCGCGGAGAAGTTAAACTCCGGCCGCCTCCGGTGCGATGAGGCGGTGGGCTCTCTTAGCCGCTTAAGCGGAGGCGTCGGCGGTGGCACGAGAAGATTCCGCCCGGTTAGCCGCCCGCGATGTGGGGTGCTCCAGCGGCAACCTCGCTTGCAGCGGTGGGCGTCGTCAGCGCTTCTTCTTGTGGGCAGTCTGCCGCCCGACTTGTCTCCAACCCTGCGGAGACGCCTCTTGGCCGGGCCGGGCTCAGCTGGCGGCAAGTCGCTTGGCGGTGGAGAAGAAGCGCCTCGGCGGGTCCACTCGACCCGGCCTCGGGCTCGACAAGCTCGTCCTCCTCGCCGGCGACCTCCCCTCGCTCGGCAAGGCTTGCCGCCTTCGCCGCGTCCGCCTCCTCCACGGTGAACCCGAAGTCTCCAGTGACAGCGGCTGCTGCCGCCTCCTCCACCCTGGTGGCGATCCGCGCCATCTCCTGGTCGATGGTGTCGCGGGTGAGCCTCTTCTGCTCGTCGGAGCTGATCGGCACTTCTTCTAAGTCATCGAAGAATTGCTGCACGACCTCGTCGGGGGGCTCCTGCCAGGTCGGGACGATCCCGTGGGAGTCGCACAGTGGCATCATGGCGCGGATGCGGTCGAGCGCCGAGTTGTTGCACAATGGGACGACCCCTCGCGGCAACCTGAACCACTCACGGATGTTGGGGTCGTTCTTGAACAGCTCGAGCAGCACTGAATCCAGCTCCATGATGGTGAAGTTCCAATTCAGGCCAGTAGCGGCCTCATGATGTCCGCCGCGTTACGGAACTCCCAAGCAGGCCTCCTCCTTTCTGCAAGGGAAGCGTCTTGGCGGCGAATGAAGTCTCGCCAACTATCCTCTGATCAACCCGGCAAGCCTGAGGCGTAGAATTCGGTCCACGGCTATCTTCAACCGCGTCCTCCGGCGCCAAGTTACTCCCTATCCCTGCCGCGCACTATTGGGGTTTGGCGCCGCAGCGGTGAAGGGCTGCGGGTTCTCCTCTACGACCCAAAGACCGATTGGCTCTCCACTCCTCCCACTTGTTTCGGAACTCCCCCTCTAGGTAGGCCTCTTTCTTGCCGATCCTAGAGACCCAGGCTATCCCTCCGGAAAGTGGCTCTCCTCTCTCGATGCGGGGAACAAGAAATGGCGGAAGAGTGCCACGTTCGGGTGGACTCCGACAAAGTTTTCGCACAAATGCGCAAAAACTGCCATGGTCAAGACGGCGTTGGGGGTGAAATCAAGGAGGCGGAGGCTGAAGGTGTTCATAATGTCGCAAAAGAACTCGGAAAAGGGCGGGCAAAGCCCGCAATAGAAGAAAAGGGCGAAGAAAGGGTACCCTGTTGGGGCCAAATCAGCGGCGGAGGCGGGGAGCACCCTTGTGCGCGGATGCGCACGAGTCTCCGTCGACCAAAAGTGGTAGAAGACGTCCCGCAGCTCCCTTGCGCCGAGCTGCGGGGGGAAGATGGCTCGCTCCTTGTAACGCCCATGAGCCGCTGCGCCTCGGCCGACTTGACGCCCTTCTCCTTATCGGCTTCGGAGCCATGGCAAGGGGGTGGAGGAGGCCGGCGGCGGTGAAGTGTGCTTGTGGCGAAAGGGGCGCTGCTCTCTTCGCACCGGAGAAGAAGAGGGAGCGGCGGTGGTTTCTTGACAAGACAGCAATGGCGGGGTGGTCGGCCTGCCTCTGTTTCCTCCGCTTATAAAGGGGAGGAGGCGGGCGTTCGCTTATACTAATAAAGACCCCCCACGACCGCTGACCACGATCTCTCGCCTGACGCCACGTCCGGTGCGTGCCGTTAGTGGGGATCGTGGTGGGTCCGGGCGAGTTGCGGCGTGGTCGAGGCAGCGCGTGTCCGTGCCGCGATTCTGGGCCTGGCCCGACAAGCGCTTCGGCACCGTGTGCGGCCCAGGCCGGGGCTCTGTCGGTGTACTAGAGTAGGGGTACCCTAGTATCCCGTGCTGCGTGCCGCAGACGATTCTGACACCAGCGGCAAAGGCTTGCCTCGTCACCGCCAAGATCCTCCGTGGCTTCCTTGGAGCCATTCAAGAACAAAGTATTTGATTAAGAAGACAAGGCCCGGCAAGAGGAGCTTGTCGGGAAGGCCGCTCAAGGCACGCAGAAGACAAGGCCCGGCAAGAGGAGCTTGCGGGAAGGCTCAGCGCGACAAGCCTCCGGGCGCGACAAGATTCGGCAGCGGCAAGGCGCTTGCAGCGGCATGTAACTCTCTCCGTCTCGCTCCAGCTCACGGCGGCGATATGCGCCATGGGACCGTTCCATGGGCGGCGTGTCGAGAGGCTGTGCAGTCGGCGGAGAGCAGCGATAAGCGGCGTGACAAGCTTCGCCATCGTGGCGGCGGGCGCACTGACGGTCTCTGTTACCTTTGTTTGGGCGACAATGACGGGCATTTATTGCTTTTGTCCCTTGCCGTGAGAGTTAGGTATTTTGCACCTTTGTACCTTTGTTGAGTAGGTGTACCAACTCCTGTTTTACATTTGTACCCTCATCTATGTTGCCACCTGTCGGAGACCCTTGAGCATATAAAAGGAGGCCCATGCGCGGCGTAGAAGGGAGTTCGGCTGGTTCGGTTCATTCATTTGGCGAGAGACTAGACACACTCACGCTAGGTTTTGTAGCTCGTATTGCTCCCTAGCAAGAACACAATAGATCAAACAAGCAGCAGTAGGAGTTTTATCTCTCCGGAGAGCTCCGAAGCTGGGTAAACTGCTCGTGTGCATCGCCTCGATCCGCTCTTCATGCGATCTCCGTCCCCCTTCGAACCACAAGGGGCCTGGTCCGCCGACCCCATAGGTGTTCGCGGGTACGATCAACCTCCCCGACAGTCTCACCGAGATGGGATTGTAATTTCTCTGTTTCCCTTCGTAACGTTTCGGTCTAACCGAAGTGAGCGATCGGTCCCACCGAGATTACAATGTAAACTCTCTGTTTCCTTTTTGTAACTTTTTGGTCTCACCGAAAGAGCAAATTGGTCCCACCGAGTTTACCTGACCAACTCTCTTGTTAGCTAATTACCAAAATCGGTCTCACCGAGTTTGTGTAATCGGTCTCACCGAGATTACATTATGCCCTAACCCTAACCATATCCGTCCTACCGAGTTGCATGTCAGTCCCACCGAAAACCCTAACGGTCACTAGGTTTACTAAATCGGTCCGACCGAGTTTTATGATTCGGTCCCACCGAGTTTGGTAAATTGTGTGTAACGGTTTGATTTTGTGTGGAGGCTATATATACCCCTCCACCTCCTCTTCATTCGTGGAGAGAGCCATCAGAACAAACCTACACTTCCAACTTACCAGTTTTGAGAGAGAACCACCTACTCATGTGTTGAGGCCAAGATATTCCATTCCAACCATATGAATCTTGATCTCTAGCCTTCCCCAAGTTGCTTTCCACTCAAATCTTCTTTCCACCAAATCCATATCCAGTGAGAGAGAGTTAAGTGTTGGGGAGACTATCGTTTGAAGCACAAGAGCAAGGAGTTCATCATCAACACACCATTTGTTACTTCTTGGAGAGTGGTGTCTCCTAGATTGGCTAGGTGTCACTTGGGAGCCTCCGACAAGATTGTGGAGTTGAACCAAGGAGTTTGTAAGGGCAAGGAGATCGCCTACTTCGTGAAGATCTACCGCTAGTGAGGCAAGTCTTTAGGTGGCGGCAACCATGGTGGGATAGACAAGGTTGCTTCTTCGTGGAACCTTCGTGGGTGGAGCCCTCCGTGGACTCGCGCAACCGTTACCCTTCGTGGGGTGAAGTCTCCATCAACGTGGATGTACGATAGCACCACCTGTCGTGTCACATCCCTAGCTTCTGGTTTGCTCTGAGCTAGCTAGCCATGTGTTGCATCATGTCTAAATTCTTTTAAAATTGAAATGGGGATTGCCTAAACCCTAGCATTAAAGGAATTCAAATAGGTTCACCCAAAAATATTTTTCAGTGAATCCAAATGGCTTTAGAAAATGTTCATCATTTCTGGAAAAATGCTATAAACCATAACGTAGTGATGCACATTTTTCATGACATATTTGGTCATTGGATTAATTTTTAAAGTATTTGAATTGGAGCATTTAATGCCTATAAATATTTTAAATGCTTCAATACTTACGAAAACAATTGAGGGCTGTTGGAAATAATTCAAATAGTGCCCACAATTTTTGTCGAGATTTTACAAAATGACTTAGTATTTTTACTAAATAAAACAGATCAAAATAAATAGAAAAGCGAAACAATAAACAAAATAACGCAGAGAGAGAGTTAGTGCAGGCCTTTCTGGCGCCACCAACCCGGCCAGCCACGGCCCAGCCCGCCGCTCCCCACATGCGTCTTCCTCCCTCGCCCGGAAGAGGCAGGCGTGGCCGCCCAGCCGGCCACCTCCTCCTCCCTGCCTGCTGGCTCCTCGCGGTGATCCTAGGCGGCGCCACGGGGGCCACGACACCTCCTGGACCCTCCTCGCTCTCTCCCTCACCCTCACTTCCCCACAGATCCCTCTCTCTTCCCCAGCGCCGCCCGTCGCCACCGACGCCGTTCGCGGCGGCCACAGCCACCTCCCCGCCTCGCCGATGACACAGGAAGCTCCGCCTCGCCCCTCTTTTCATCCTCACCCAGACGAAGGGCGCCGGAAGCCCCTGGATGCCACTAGCTCCGCCATTCCCCTCCTCGGGTCCCGGCGATCGCCACCGTGATTCCACCACCGTCCGTCCATCCCCGAGCTCGCCGTCTGCTCCAACCGACTCCCCGTGAGCTCCTCTTCCTTCTCCCCCTTCCCGTTCTCGCTCTCGAGCACCACAGCAACTGCACCGAGCTCGGCCGCACCCGCCGCCGCCACCGCACGTCGCCGTCGTGGCCAGAGCCACAGTGGCTCGAAGCCGGGCACACCACCGTGCTCCACACCTCACCAGGAGCATGTAGCACGCACCAACGCCTCCCCTAGCGCCCTGCATCGCCTAACCCGCCGTTGGTCGAACTCCGGCCGCCGCCTCCCTCGCCGCTGCCGACGCCACAGCTAACCCCAGCTCCTCTGGCTTGCTCCATTGGATGCGCACGAGCTCGAGCTCCTGTAGAACCCCTCCAGCGCGTCGAATAGGCGCCGGAGCAGCGTCGGCGTGCCTCCGTCGTCGGTTGGCGTCACCGTGATTACACTCCGGCGGTGGCGTGGTACGTCATTAGCCACCGATGACCCCACTAATTAACCTCCAAGAAACCGACAGCCGGCCCCACATCCTAACTAAGCGGCTAACTAAACTAGATTAAGTTTAATCTAATTACCACTGGACCCACGCGTCGGCTTTGACCAGTAGCGTGGTCATTGGCCCAGGCCACATGTTAGCGACACTTACCCGACTGAGACACCGATCGATGGACCCCACAGGTCAGGTTTGACCTGGACCGCACCCGTTGACTCGCCTATGTCATGTCGGCGTAGTCTTGACAGCGATAATGCATTTTCTGGAATTAGTTTAATTCTAAATATTCAGGAAATTCCAGAAAATGTTTAAAACTTGTAAAAATCATAGAAATTCAACCGTAACTCCAGATGAGATAAATTATATATGAAAAATGATCAGAAAAATCCAATCTATCCATCTGTACCATTTTCATGCATGTTAGAACAACTTATAGCTGCTGTTTAGGACAAATCATATGAATGTCATTTAAATAATCACATATGGAGTTTGAATTTGAATCTTTGATTCAAACCAACTTCATTTAACTTTGTTTCTAGCTGCATTAGCTCAAAACACCAGCATGTTGCCATGTCATGACCATGCATCATAATGTTGCATTGCATTGATTGTGTTTCCTCTCTGTTGCCGGTAATTGTCCCCTCTCAGTAGACGTGGTTTCGACGATGAGTTCGATGACACCGATGAAGAACTATATTATCTTCAGAAGTGCCAGGCAAGCAAAACCCCCTTGTTCATTCTGATACAATCCCACTCTCTCGCTCCTGCTCTATTTTACTGCATTAGGACAACAACGACTCAGGTGTTACTTGCTGCGGTAGCTGAACCCCTTTATCCTCTTCATGACCTGTCATTCCACAGTAATTAGATGAAACCAACTAGCATGAGTAGGAGTTGTTGGAGCCCTGATGTGCCTACTCATTCATGCTTGTTTGTCATGCCTGCTATTGCTTAGAGTTGTGTCAGGTCTGATTCATCGGGAATGAATTGGAAAGTGGTGAACGTGTCCTACTGTGTGTGAGCTAAGTGTGTGAACACGATTTGGTAAAGGTAGCGGTGAGAGGCCATGTAGGAGTACATGGTGGGTTGTCTCATTGCAGCCGTCCTCAGGAACTGAGTTTTGTGTTTGTGATCCATGAACAGTTACTACCACACATTGGGCTCCGGGCGCTCCAAGCTCTCTCAACTTATTAATCAACTTGATCTCTGTCCAGGAGTTGCAACTAGTTTCTGGTGTTTGTAGGTAGTGTTAGTAGTCTACCAAGTGGCACCCAGCACAGGTGGGCTTGGGACAGGCAACGCAGATGTACGGTGTACCAAGTGGCACCCGGTTGGTGGGCTTGGGAACCCTGCTCACATCGTTTGGGGCCGTGGCGACACCCGGCCGGATCTCCTCGCGGATGGAACCCGAATAGGCGATAAACCTGGACTAGAGACTTGTGTGGTTAGTCAGGTCGTGGCCGACTCCCTCGCCAGGCTTCCGCTTGAAGGTTGCCGAGATACGCAAGGTGTACATGGCGGTAAGTGGCGAGAGCGTGTGTGAAGAAGTACACCCCTGCAGGGTTAATATGATCTATTCGAATAGCCGTGTCTGCGGTAAAGGACTTCAGGTTGCACATGCAGTTCATAGACAAGTGAAAGTGGATACTCTAAAACTCGCAAGATAAGCGTGAGTGCTATGGATGGCGTGCTCGTGAGGGAGGCGAGGCGGATCCATAGTGGTGTATTGATATGGTGAATATGTGGACTCGTGTGCGCCACCTCAAAAGAGTTACTTGCGTTCGTAGTTCGGGATAGCCACGAAGTCAAAGCTGGCTTGCTGCGGTCAAACTCCACCACCCCTTTGTTGATAATGATGCATATGTAGATAGTTTTGATGTAAGTCTTCTTTGAGTATGTTTGTACTCACGTTTGCTTATTTATGTTTTGTAGAGAGGCGTCGGTCTCGCTAGTAGTTCGGTTGGACTTGACGTTTAGCTTGTTACCTCGGCTACGATCTTGTGCCTCGGCGAGGATCTGGTAGATAGTCAGGCTTCTCAGCCCTTTTTCATTTGTAGATGTCTGTACTCAGACATGTTAAGCTTCCGCGTGTGCTTTGTTTTGTATGCTCTGAATGTTGGGTCATGAGACCCATGTTTGTAATATCTCGCTCCTCGGAGCCTAATGAATAAATATTTGAGTCGTAGAGTTATGTTGTGATGCCATGTTGTATTTACACATATTGAGCATATTGTGTGTATGTTTGAAATGCTTGGTATGTGTGGGATCCGACAATCTAGTTGTTTATCCTTGGCAGTCTCTCATATGGGGAAATGTAGTCTAGTGCTTCCTGGCGATGGTAGTCGCTTCTGACCGGTTCACGGAATCCTTGCTAGCCCAGCACTCTTGCTTTGGACACTTGATGGCCGACATATGTTTCACCGTTACTATATACGTCGCCTTCGGGAAATGTCACGCGGTGATATCCGTAGTCCTGCCTAGCCTGCTACAGCCGGGATACGGAGTCCTGTTAGCCCAGTGCTACAGCCCGAATTCATACGTTGATGACCGACATGCTCGATGTGATTCATGTATACTGTCCCCATGGGTTAGTGCCGCTTTGGGTTCACTACTAGCCATGTCGGCCCGGGTTCTCTGTCATATGGATGCTAGCAACACTATCATATACGTGAGCCAAAAGTCACAAACGGTCACTGGCCATGGTAAGGCGACACCCGTGGGAATACCGTGCGTGAGGCCGCAAAGTGATATGAGGTGTTCTTGGCTAGATCGATGTGACTTGGAATCGGGGTCTGACAGCTTTGGTATCGAGCTTTGTTGCTGTGGGATTACCAAGCCAAAATGGTCGAAGTTGAGTCTAGAAATGCTTTAGTTATATAAGGGAATTGATTGTGGAAGGGAACGTAAGGCTCTTTTTACTCCTTATACCTCATGGCCGTCTGATCTGAGTCATCCTCTTCTCTTCTCCGGGGTTTAAGAACTAGGCTTCTCATCTATCTATTAGGATGACATGTTACTAATCCATAGACCTTTAAGATTGTTGGTTTTACGCCCCAATTCAGTTCCTACTATTTCTGTATGATAACCGTTGATCTCGGAACCTTGATATTGTGATGTTGAGCGGTTATGCCACCATTTTTGCAGGATGTCTCAAATCATTTTTGAGCATTTACAGCCGTTATGCTATCCGAGTCATCGAGGTTTCTAAACTATCTGATGCATTTGCAATCCCTTCCTCCCGTTCCTGATGTCCTTTTGGGCCAGATTAAGCACACTAACCAGTCAGTCGAGGTACTCCATTGCCTCGACATATATGTTGGAGCTATTATTATGACCCTAGGTGTTTAGGAAGTCACCTAGCAATTTAGCAATGCTTTTGTATCCCCAGTGTGATGATTCTAGCCATTATTCTTGAAAGCATCCCGTGATGCCATTTAGTAGTAGGCCTTCTATTCCTGGGTTCTTGAACCCGAAATTCACCCTACTTACTTTATGTTGATAGTAATTGCTAGCTTCCTTAGGATATTAGTAACCTTTCAATAGTCCTCGAGGTCCGTGGTATTTCCTTCTTCCAAATACCATGAACCGCTTATGGCAGAAGTTCCTCGCTGAACCGAAGGATCACAGTCAGAGTACTCTTGAGGAGTACTCCATTCTATATTGTGACTCTGCCAGTCCTACCTCTCTGCATGGGTTATCCGGAAGAAACATGTTGAACTTGGTTCGACATACTAATCTATGCATCCAACTCCGAAAGATATATGATCCTTTGAGTTGTTTCCATTGTAGTTGTATTCCGATCCCCGTCTATCAGTTGATAGTCAGGAGTAGTTGTGCATTCATGTTATTAATGCCTATTACTCATGTGGTCCGTCAAGCCATTCTATTCTGGAATGACTAGGAGAAACAAACTCCAGTACCTCATCCATTTCTAGGATTGGGTCAAAGTAGTTGTATTCCGCAGATCAAAATGTCAATTCAGTTTTGTTCTGTTCTACCCTGAAGTATTACCATCTTCATGTCAAGAATGTCATGAGAAATGCACCTTCTCCTATGAATTCTTGATGCAGTGATACTCTCGCCATCATCCTTCATTCCTCAGTTCTGTGTTGTTGTAACCGGAATGCCGACAAGTGAATTGTGATGTGTGAAATCAATACTCCGAGCAACTCGTTGCTTGGTAGTAAATGGACAATAATTTCATTGTTAGTGTGTTGGTTATTGAATCATCATCCTAAGATTGATAGTGCTACCTAGTCCTTATTTCCGGTGCACCCTTCGATCTATGAGTCAGGATCTTGTCAAGTCCTCACCCATTTGATCATATCGTCTTGCCTCAAAAGCAAGATTGTTCTCGAGCTTAGTAACATACCGGTGGTTCGTGATTTTCCGAATGTCTTCTCGAGAGTATCACCAGGTTGTCACCTGACCGCTATGTTGAGTTCGTGATCATGTTGGTTTTCCTCTAAACCACCCATTCTCCAAGGATCTGTGTTGGATATCCCACGAACTAGTTGGTTGAGCTAGACAACAACTTGGAGAGTTGGAAGATAAAGCTTTGCTTAACTTAGTTCGTTCCAAAGGGATATTCTTGTGTAGTGTGTGTTGAAGAAAGATGATATCTTCATCGATTGGTCCCTGTGATCAGTCGCTGGACCTATTGTCTTATCAAACTTTGACTTGAGTATGGGCTATTATTAAGTCAAATCAGAACCAACGATGTTCGTAATGTTGTCTTACTCGTGGTTGATCCCTCGAGCATACCCCATTACATCTTTTGGTCTGACCAATGCTATTACTGTGCTCACATGATGGTGGAAGTCCAGTGATATGGAAATTCCGATGAGTTGTTGTTGAGCCCATTAGCAGCATTTTGTCTCCCCCATGATTCATGTTGAACATCAACCTAGTGTTGAAAACTTTGTAAGCAATGCCTTTGTGTTCCGTTCATGAAGCCTATGCTTGGATGGAAGAAGTGACTTCCTCGAATTCATGTGCTTTAGGTGTAAGTTGCCGCCATGAATTTGAGAAAGGTTTGTTTTGTTTCCTCTGGAATCGTCCCAAGTTAGTCATGCACGTACGAAGTGCTCTATGGTTTGATAGGTTGGCCGCCTCCACTCCATATGTGTTCCTAGCACACCAAGCCACCGATTGACTTGTCCAAGGAGAAGGATTTCCTTCATAAGAGCTAATCCGGACTTATGGAAAGACTTCGATATCCTCGATGATGGTTCCCCACCTGAACTTGGTAGTGTTTTATCATAAGACTACCATGTGGTCATACTGTCGAGAGGCGTGTTCACTTGTTTGTAGCAGAACCCCCTCATGCTTTGGAAGCTCACTACCATAGTCCATCTCCCGAGAATCTCGCAACATCATCTCGTCGATTTGTGTTGCACCCTTCCCTTTTCAGACATGCTGAGTCTGAAGTATCCTGTTTCTAACCAGACCTGAATCTCAGGCAGATATGATGGTTGGAACATTCCCAACATTTGCATTTTGTTCCCAGCTTGCATCCCATCGTGCCAATTTTCCATGGGCTGCCCTTCTCAGTAATTGTTGTTTAGGATCATCTTCAAAAGTGGCCCTACCATGGGTCCCATCCATTTTCGATGATAAGAAAAATCATCCATTGCGTTGTCTTCAACAAGGTAGTCCATATCATCCATTCTAGTCCGAGTATGTCATTATTTCGAACTCCTTCAAATGATCGATTGTGAATGCCTTAGGCTGGTATGAAGAGTGTCAATGATCTATGCATCAAAAGTAATTCTTTTTGCCACCTAAGGGCACAGCTCTACGAGTCACCTTTCCTAAGGTGTTCCGTTACGGGATCGTGGCAATTATTTCCTCGCCATCTTGACACCATCCACCATCTTTCTAAGCGTGGAATTGTTGCCCACCAAATCAAACCCCGTCGTTGTTCCTCCATCTCTCTCGATGTGTTTTGTACCTCAACTCGAGATGTTTCAACATCTCATTCCACGAGTTGATCTTGAGTCCTCGATCTTCGAGGAGATCGTCTCCTATAGAGTTTCTTTCTGTCGCCACCGTGTTGGATGAAGATCTCAAAAGCAAGGACGTCAAGATCAATTGGAGCAATGAACCAACATCTTTGAGGAGGACAAATGGATCATGAAGATTTTGATAGCTGTGACTCCCCTTTTTCTCTTACCTCACGTCTTGAATCTTGGGGCGAGATTCTTGTTTAGTGGGGGTCAGTTGTCACATCCCTAGCTTCTGGTTTGCTCTGAGCTAGCTAGCCATGTGTTGCATCATGTCTAAATTCTTTTAAAATTGAAATGGGGATTGCCGAAACCCTAGCATTAAAGGAATTCAAATAGGTTCCCCCAAAAATATTTTTCAGTGAATCCAAATGGCTTTAGAAAAGGTTCATCATTTCTGGAAAAATGCTATAAACCATAACCAGAGTGATGCACATTTTTCATGACATATTTGGTCACTTTGGATTAATTTTAAAGTATTTGAATTGGAGCATTTAATGCCTATAAATATTTTAAATGCTTCAATACTTCTGAAAACAATTGAGGGCTGTTGGAAATAATTCAAATAGTGCCCACAATTTTTGTCAGGATTTTACAAAATGACTTAGTATTTTTACTAAATCAAAACAGATCAAAATAAATAGAAAACAGAAACAATAAACAAAATAACGCAGAGAGAGAGAGAGTTAGTACCTGGGCCTTACCTGGCGCCACCAACCGGCCCAGCACGGCCCAGCCCACCGCCGCTTCCCCCTGGACCCTACTCGCTCTCTCCCTCACCCTCACTTCCCCCCTGGATCCCTCTCTCTTCCCCACCGAGCGCCGCCGTCGCCACCGACGCCGTTCGCATGACCACAGACCACCTCCCGCCTCGCCGATGACCCAGGAAGCTCCGCCTCGCCCCTCTTTTCATCCCCACCCAGACGAAGGGCGCCGGAAGCCCCTGGATGCCGCTAGCTCCGCTGTTCCCCTCCTCGGGTCCCGGCAATCGCCGTCGTGATTCCACCACCGTCTGGACATCCCCGAGCTCGCCGTCTGCTCCAACCGACTCCCCGTGAGCTCCTCTTCCTTCTCCCCCTTCCCGTTCTCGCTCTCGAGCACCACAACAACTGCACCGAGCTCGGCACCCTTTCCCGCCCGCCACCGCCTGTCGCCCGTCGTGGCAGAGCCACGATGGCTCGGCCGGGCACACCAACGTGCTCCACACCTCACCAGGAGCATGTAGCATGCACCAACGCCTCCCCTAGCGCCCTGCATCGCCTAACCCGCCGTTGGTCGAACTCCGGCCGCCGCCTCCCTCGCCGCTGCCGACGCCACAGCTAACCCCAGCTCCTCTGGCTTGCTCCATTGGATGCGCACGAGCTCGAGCTCCCTGTAGAACCCCTCCGCGCGTCGAATGGGCGCTGGAGCAGCCGTCCCGGCGTACCTCCGTCGTCGGTTGACGTCACCGGCGGTTACACTCCGGCGGGCTGACGTGGCACGTCATTAGCCACCGATGACCCCACTAATTAACCTCCAGTGAAACTGACAGCCAGGCCCCACATCCTAACTAACTGGCTAACTAAACTAGATTAAGTTTAATCTAATTACGTTGGACCGCAGCGTCGACTTTGACCAGCCGGCGTGGCGTTGATCGGGGCCACATGTCGTGACACTTACCGACTGAGACACTGATCGATGGACCCCACAAGTCAGGTTTGACTGGACCGCACCCGTTGACTACGCCTCGTCATGTCGGCGTAGTCTTGTGTGATAATGCATTTTCTGGAATTAGTTTAATTCTAAATATTCAGGAAATTCCGAAAATGTTTAAAACTTGTAAAAATCATAGAAATTCAACGTAACTCCAGATGAGATAAATTATATATGAAAAATGATCAGAAAAATCCAATCTATCCATCTGTACCATTTTCATGCATGTTAGAACAACTTATAGCTGCTGTTTAGGACAAATCATATGAATGTCATTTAAATAATCACATATGGAGTTTGAATTTGAATCTTTGATTCAAACCAACTTCATTTAACTTTGTTTCTAGCTGCATTAGCTCAAAACACCAGCATGTTGCCATGTCATGACCATGCATCATAATGTTGCATTGCATTGATTGTGTTTCCTCTCTGTTGCGGTAATTGTCCCTCTCGGTGAAGCGTGGTTTCGACGATGAGTTCGATGACACCGATGAAGAACTATATTATCTTCAGAAGTGCCAGGTGTCACAGCCCTAGAGTTGTTTGACACTAGTTGCATTAAGACATTCATGTCATCATGTTTTAATTGCATGAAATTGAAATGGGGATTGCCTAAACCCTAGCATTAAAAGAATTCAAACAGGCTCAACCAAAAATGTTTTTCAGTGATTTCAAATGGCTCTAGAATGTTCATCATCTCCTGAAAAATGCTTTAAACCAGAACCAGAGGTGCTGCACATTTTTCATGACATATTTGGTCACTAGATTAATTCATTAAGTATTTGCATTTGGGCATTTAAATGCTATAAAATATTTTAAATGCTTAAATAATCATAAACTTAAATGTTTGCTTTGTTGGATATTTTCCAAAGCAGTAGGCTGAAACAAGTTTCATGATTTTTGGGGTAGCATTAGTATTTTTAATAAAGCTCTGAAAGTTACAGAAAATTAGAAAACTAAAACAAAGAAATAAGAGAGAGAGAAACTTACGGCAGCCCACCTACAGGCGTCCAACCCGGCCAGCTTTCCCCCCCCCTCGTGGCCCGGTTGGCCCAGCCCACCACCACCTCGCCGATCGTCACCTACCTCTGCCCGATGGCGGAGGAGGGACTGGCGCTGGCGCCTGTCGTGCTCGCCACGCCTCCTCCTGCTCGCCTTTGCCTCACCGAAGGCCTCGAAGCTCCTCCTCGGCGCCCGCTTTGGACCCCGGCCCCTCTCCTCTCTCCAGGCGTCCTCCCTCTCCTCTGCTCCCTCTCTCTCGCTTGGGACCGGCGCCCGTCGCCGCCCCTTGCTGCCCTCGCGGCCACCGTCACCCCTCTCCTCCCCAACATGCCCCAGGCTCCGCCTAGTCTCCCTCCCCTCTTCACTGAGCTTCCCGACACCGAGGCGCCCGGCCGCCCGCCACTTTTCCCCTTCTCGGACCCGCCGGACTTCATCGGCAATTCACCGCCTTCCAGTGCGTCCCGGCCTTGTGAGCCTCCCTACGACATCGCCGTGAGCACCTCGTCGCTTTCCCTCTCCTCTCTTCCTCGTTTGCGTGCCGTAGCCGCACTAACCACCGGACCCGAGAGCTCATCGCCGCCGTAGTTCCTCACCGCCGTGGCCAGGGCCACCGCAGCCCACGCCTGAGCGCGTCACCGTGCTCAGTGCACCCCCAGGAGCTCGTAGCCACCACCAGCTCCTCCTCTAGTGCACCGTAGCTCCATATTCCCTCCCCGCCGAACTCCGGCCGCCGCAAAAGTTGCCGCCGTCGTCGATTTAGCCCACTCCGTCGCGAGTTGTTGCCTCCGTTGAATGCGCGAGACTCCTAGCCTCCCGAAGCCGCAAACCGCGTCCAAAACCAAGCCCTGTAGTGCAAACCCGAATGCCTCCGCCATCTCGGCCTCGCCGGCGACTTCGGCTTTGGTGGATTAGCCCGATTGACCAGGGATTTGACCCCCCAGGTCAGCGGCAGTGGGCCCGGCCACTAACTAAACAGGGTTAACACTAACCGATATTAGTTAGTTAAACTAACTCTTGACCAGTGGGCCCCAGCGTCGAGTTGACCTGGACAGCGACCAGTTGACTCGGCGATGTCACATCGACGTCGGTGGCCTTAATAACTAGTTTTCTAGATTTAATATAATTTAGGAAATTTCAGAAAATGTCCTAAACTTCTAAAATTCATAGAAATTCAACCGTAACTCCAATGGAAATAATTGATATATGAAAAATGATCAGAAAAATATGAAGAATCTGTTTATGGCACTTTCATGCATGTTTGAGCAAGTTAACCTCACTGAATAGGATGAATCATGATTAGGGTAATTTATGAAATAGCATTTGGAGTTGGAGTTCAACCTTGTTTGAATTCCACTTCAACTAACTTGGATTATTGTTGCATTAGGTGAATTCAGTACCTTAACATGACATGTCATTCATGTGACTGTGCATTGCATTGATAGTGTTCTCTCTTGTTTGCGGTAATTGCCCCTCTAAATAGGCGACGTGCAAGCGATGAGTTCGATGACACCGATGAAGAACTATATTATCTTCGAAGTGCCGGGCAAGCAAAAACCCTTGTTCATTCCGATATAATCCCACTCTCTCGCTCCTGCTCTATTTTACTGCATTAGGACAACAACGACTCATGCGTTACTTGCTGCGGTGGCTGAACCCCTTTATCCTCTGCATGACCTGTCATTCCACAGTAATTAGATGAAACCCACTAGCATGAGTAGGAGTTGTTTGAGCCATGTTGTGCCTACTCATTCATGCTTGTTGTCATGCCTGCTACTGCTTAGAGTTGAGTCAGTTCTGATTCATCGGGAATGGATTGGAATGGTGGTGTGAACATTTCCTCTGTGTGTGAGCTAAGTGTGTGAACACGATTTGGTAAAGGTAGCGGTGAGAGGCCATGTAGGAGTACATGGTGGGTTGTCTCATTGCAGCCGTCATCGAACTGAGTTACGTGTTTGTGATCCATGAAAGCAGTTACTACCACGCATTGGGCCCGAAACCAATGGACCCTCTCGGCTTCTTAACCACTCTTGTCCTCGGTCAGGAGTTGCAAGTAGTTTCGGTGTTTGTAGTATCTTTGGGGCCGCATAGCGCTGGACCGTAGGGGTGGGTTGTGTTGCGGTAGGCACCGTGGTCTGATGTACCCGATTCGCCCGTTTGGTCTCTCGGGAACCCTGCACACATCGTTCGGGGCTGTATGGGGAAACAGCGGCGGACTCCTGCGGATGGAACCCGAATAGGCGATAAACCTGGACTAGGGACTTGTGTGTTTAGGTAGGTCGTGGCCGACACCCACGTTGGGCTTCCGCTTGAGGTTCTTGAGTACATGTCGTGTATGGCGGTAAGTGGTGAGAGCGTGTGTGAAGAAGTACACCCTGCGGGGTTAATATGATCTATTGAATAGCCGTGTCCACGGAGAAGGACTTCTGGGTTGCCTATATCGGTTCATAGACAAGTGAAAGTGGATACTCTAAAATCATGCAAGATAAGCGTGAGTGCTATGGATGGCGTTCTCGTAGGGAGACGGGAGCGGGTCCATAGTGGTGTATTGATATGGTGAATATGTGGACTCGTGTGCGCCACCTCAAAAGAGTTACTTGCATTCGTAGTTCAGGATAGCTAGTGAGTCAAAGCTGGCTTGCTGCAGTCAAAACCCCACCACCCCCCTTTTGATAATGATGCATATGTAGCTAGTTCTGATGTAAGTCTTGCTGAGTACGTTTGTACTCACGTTTGCTTATTTTATGTTTTGCAGAGAGACTTCGGTCTCGCTAGTAGTTCCTCTTGGACTTTGACATTTAGCTTGTTACCTCAGCTACGATCTTGTGCCCTCGGCAGGATCTGGTAGATAGTCAGGCTTCTCAGCCTTCTTCATTTATAGTTATGCGTACTCGAGACATGTTTAGCTTCCGCTTGTGCTTTGACTTGTATGCTCACGAGTGTTGGGTCATGAGACCCATGTTTGTAATATCTAAGCTCCTCGAAGCCTATTGAATAAATAATTGAGTCGTAGAGTTATGTTGTGATGCCATGTTGTATCTACACATATTGAGCATATTGTGTGTATGTTTGAAATGCTTGGTATGTGTGGGATCCGACAAACTAGTTGTTTATCCTTGTCGACCTCTCATATGGGGAAATGTAGTCTCGTGCTTCGAGCGATAGTAGTCCGCTACAGCCCAGTTCACCGGAGTCCTCGCTTAGCCCAAAGACTACCGCTTGGACACTTGACTGGCGGCATGTGTTTCACTTTGTTCCTATGTCCGTTCCTTCTGGGAAATGTCACGGTGTTATTCGAGTCCTGCTTAGCCTGCTACAGCCCGATACCGGAGTCCTGTTAGCCCAAAGGCTACATGTCTCGAATTTATACGCTGATGACCGACATGCTCGATGTGATTCATGTATGCCTGTCCCCATGGGTTAAGCGCCGCTTTGGGTTCACGACTAGCCATGTCGGCCCGGGTTCTTTGTCATATGGATGCTAGCGACACTATCATATCGTGAGCCAAAAGGCGTAAGCGGTCCCGGGCCATGGTAAGGCGACACCTGTGGGAATACCGTGCATGAGGCCGCAAAGTGATATGATGTGTTACATGCTAGATCGGTGTGACTTAGGATCGGGGTCTGACAGCGTTGGTATCGAACTTGTTGCTGTAGGATTACCAAGCCAAACTGGTGAAGTTGAGTCTAGAAATGCTTTAGTTATGTAAGGGAATTGATTGTGGAAGGGAGCGTAAGGCTCTTTTACTCCTTATACCTCATGGGCCTCGATCCAGTCATCCTCTTCTCTTCTACGGGGTTAAGAACTAGGCTTCTCATCTATCTATCAGGATGACGTGTTACTAACCCATAGACTTATAAGATTGTTGGTTTCAAGCCTCAGTTCGGTTTCTACCATTTTTGTATGATAACTGTTGATCTCAGAATCTTGCTATGATGTTGTTGAGTGGTTATGCCACCATTTTTGCAGGATGTCTCAAATCATTTTGAGCAATTACAGCCGTTATCTTTGTCAAGTCAACCCAGGTCTCTAAATAGACTGATGTGTTTGCAAATCCCTCCCCTCCATTTCTAATGTTCATCCGGGCCAGATTAATCACACAAATTAGTATGTTGAGGTACTCCGTTGCCTCGGCATAGATGTTGGAACTATTATTGTGACCCTAGTTGTTTAGGAAGTCACCTAGCAATTTAGCAATGCTTTTGTATCCCCAGTGTGATGTTTCTGACCATTATTCTTGAAAGCATCCCGTGATGTTATTAGTTAGTAGGCATTCTACTCCTGGGTTCTTGAACCCGAGATTCACCCTACTTCATGTTGTTAGTAATTGCTAGTTCCTTTAGGATATTAGTAACTTTGTGATAGTCCTCGAGGTTCGTGGCATTTCCTTCTTCCAAATACCATGAACTAGTTAAGGCGAAGTTCTTTGAACTAAAAGATCACAATCAGTACTCTTGAGTAGTTCTCCATTCCATATTGTGAATCTGCCAATTCTACTTTACGCATGGGTTATCCGGGAGAAATGTTGAGCCTTGCTCGATATAATAATCCATGCTTCCACAACTCGAAAAATTATATGTTCCTTTGAGTTGCTCTCTTTAGTTGTATCCCGACCATCCTCTATCAGTTGATAACCAAGAGTATGTGTGCATTCGTTTATCGATGTCTATTATTCTTGTGGTCCGTCAAGCCATTCTGTTCTGGAATGACTAGGAGAAACAAACTCCGATTACCTCATCCATTTCTAGGATTGGGTCAAAGTAGTTGTATCCCGCAGATCAAAATGCCAATTCAGCTTTTGATGCTGTTCCACCTGGAGTGTTACCATCTTATGTCAAGAATGTCATGAGAATTGCACCTTCTCTTATGAACTCTTGACGCAGTGATACCTCTCGCTACCATTATTCATTCCTCGGTTCCGTGTTGTTGCAACCGGAATGCCGACAAGTGAGTTGTGATGTGTGACATCAATACTCCGAGCAACTCGTTGCTTGGTAGCTAATGGACAATATCCTCCTTCTTAGCGTGTTGGTTATTAAATCATCATCCTAAGATTGATCGTGCTACCTAGTCCTTATTTCTGGTGCACATTTTGATTGATGAGTTAGGATCTTGTCTAGTCCTCACTCATCTGATCATATCGTCTTGCCCTCAAAGCAAGATTGTTCTTGAGCTTAGTAACATACCGGTGGTTCGTGACTTTCCAAATATCTTCTTGGAAGTGTTACCGGGTTGTTTCTCGATCATATGTTGGGCTCGTGATCAAGTTGGTTTCTTGTGAACCACCCTTTCTCCAAGAACCTGTGTTGGATATCCACTGAGCTAGTTGGTTAAGCTAGACAACAACTTGGAGAGTTGGAAGGTAAAGCTTGCCTAACTTAGTTCGTTCAAAGGGATATTCTTGTGTAGTGTGTGTTGAAGAAAGATGATATCTTCATCGATTGGTCCTGTGATCGATTCTTTGGACCCTCTTGTCTTATCAATCCTTTGATTTGAGTGTGGGCTATCGTCAAATCAAATCAGTACCAACGATATTCGTGATGTTTTCTTACTCGTGGTTGACCCCTCGAGCATACACCATTACATCTTTTGGTCTGACCAATGCTAACACCGTGTTCACATGATGGTGGAAGTCCAGTGATATGGAAATTCGATGAGTTCTTTGTTGAGCCCATCGGTAGCATTTTGTCTCCCCCATGAGTCATGTTGAACATCAACCTAGTGTTGGAAACTTGTGTAAGCATTTCTTCATGTTATGTTAATGGAGCTTATGCTTGGATGGTTGAAGAGACTTCCTCGAATTTATGTGTTTTAGGTGTAAGTTGCCGCCATAAATTTGAGAAAGGTTTGTTTTGCTTCCTCTGGAATCATTCCAAGTCAGTCATGCATGTGCGAAGTATTCTATGGTTTGATAGACTGATCATCTTCATTCCGTATGTATCCCTAGCACACCAAGCCACTAACTGATTTGTACAAGGAGAAGAAGTTTCTTCATAAGAGCTAATCATATGACTTATGTTAAAACTTGATATCCTCGATGATGGTTCCCCCCACCTGAACTTGGTAGTGTTTAATATAAGACTACCACGTGGCCATGCTTATGCAGGACAATGTGTTCACCTGTTTGTAGCGAGAACCGCTCATGTTTTGGAGCTCACTACCGTAGTTCATATCCGAGAATCTCGCAACATCATCTCGTCGATTTGTGTTGCAACCTTTCCTTTCGGACATGTTGAGTCTGAAGTATCCCATCACCAATCGGATCTGAATCTCAGTGAGATATGACGGTTGGAACATTCCAACAGTTGCATTTCGTTCCCAGCTTGCACCGTCCTTGTGCCATCTCACTATGGGCTGCCCTCCTTGGCAGTTGTTGTCTAGGATCATCCTCAAAAGTGGACTTACCATGGGTCCCATCCATCTCCGATGATAAGCGAAAATCATCCATTGCGTTGTCTTCAACAAGGTAGTCCACATCATCCATTCTAGTCCGGGTGTACCATTCCTATGCACTCCACCAAACGATCGATGTGAATTACCTTAGGCTGGTATGAAGAGTCTCAATGATCTCTAAGTCAAAAGTAATTCTTTTTGCCACTTAAGGGAATAGTTCTTTGCGTCACCTTTCTCGAGGTGTCCCGTTACGGGATCATGATAACTATTCCCTTGCCACCTTGACACCATCCACCATCTTTCTAAGCGTGGAATTGTTGCCATCAATCAAATCCCGTCGTTTGTTCTTCCATCCCTCTCGATGAGTTTTGTGTCTCAATTCGAGATGTGTCACCATCTCAGTCCATGAGTCGATCATGTTTACTTGATCTTCGTGAAGATCGAATCATGTAGGGTTTCCCCCTTCTTTCTGTTGTCGTGTTGAGTGAGTATCTTGAAAGCATGACGTCAAGACCAAGATGATGGAATGAATCAACATCTTCGAGAAGGCAAATGGATCATGAAGACCGTGATAGTTGTGCCCCCTCTGTCTTCTTACCTCACGTCTTGAATCTCGGGGCGAGATTCTTGTTTAGTGGGGGTGAGTTGTCACAGCCCTAGAGTTGTTTGACACTAGTTGCATTAAGACATTCATGTCATCATGTTTAAATTGCATGAAATTGAAATGGGGATTGCCTAAACCCTAGCATTAAAGGAATTCAAATAGGCTCAACCAAAAATGTTTTTTGATGATTTCAAATGGCTCTAGAAAATGTTCATCATCTCCGGAAAATGCTTTAAACCGGAACCGAGAGGTCTTTGCACATTTTCATGACATATTTAGTCCTTTGGATTAATTCATTAAGTATTTGCATTTGGGCATTTAAATGCTATTAAATATTTTAAATGCTTAAATAATCATAAACTTAAATGTTTGCTGTTGGATATTTTTCCAAACAGTACGCTTTGAAAGCAAGTTTCATGATTTTTGGGGTAGCATTAGTATTTTTAATAAAGCTCTGAAAGTTCTGAGAAAATTAGAAAACTAAAACAAAGAAAGAGAGAGAGAGAGAAACTTACACGGCAGCCCACCTACCCGGCGTCCAACCGCCAACTTTCCCCCCCTCACTGGCCCAGTTGGCCCAGCCCACCACCACCTCGCCAGTCGTCACCTACCTCTGCCAGTAGGCAGAGGAGGGACACGGCGCACGCGCCGAGCTCGCCACGCCTCCTCCCTGCTCGCCTGCCTCACCGAAGGGCCTCGAAGCTCCTGTCCCCATGCTCGATGTGATTCATGTATGCCTATCCCCATGGGTTAGCGCCGCTTTGGGTTCACGACTAGCCATGTCGGCCCGGGTTCTTTGTCATATGGATGCTAGCGACACTATCATATACGTGAGCCAAAAGGCATAAGCGGTCCCGGGCCATGGTAAGCGACACCATTAGAATACCGTGCGTGAGGCGCAAAGTGATATGATGTGTTACATGCTAGATCGGTGTGACTTAGGATCGGGGTCTGACGGCGAGCAAAAGCGAAACCCCTTGTTCATTACGATACAATCCCACTCTCGCTCCTGCTCTATTTTACTGCATTAGGACAACAACGACTCGAGGTGTTACTTGCTGCGGTAGCTGAACCCCTTATCCTCTGCATGACCTGTCATTCCACAAGAATTAGATGAAACCCACTAGCATGAGTAGGAGTTGTTTGAGCCACGATGTGCCTACTCATTCATGCTTGTTTGTCATGCCTACTATTGCTTAGAGTTGTGTCAGGTCTGATTCATCGGGAATGAATTGTAAAGTGGTGAGCGTGTCCCTCTTGTGTGTGAGCTAAGTGTGTGAACACGATTTGGTAAAAGGTAGCGGTGAGAGGCCATGTAGGAGTACATGGTGGGTTGTCTCATTGCAGCCGTCCTCGAGGCCCGAGTTACGTGTTTGTGATCCATGAACAATTACTACCACACATTGGGATCCGGGCGCTCCAAGCTCTCTCGGCTTGTTAATCAACTTGATCTCTGACCAGGAGTTGCAACTAGTTTCTGGTGTTTGTAGGTAGTGTTAGTAGTCTACCAAGTGGCACCCGGTACAGGTGGGCTTGGGACAGACTAGGCACAGTGTCACGGTGTACCAATTTGCACCCGGTTGGTGTGCTTGGGAAAACTGCTCACATCGTTTGGGGCCGTGGCGACACCCGGCCGGATCTCCTTTGCGGATGGAACCCGAATAGGCGATAAACCTGGACTAGAGACTTGTGTGGTTAGTCAGGTCATGGCCGACTCCCTCGCCAGGCTTCCGCTTGAAGGTTGCCGAGATACACAAGGTGTACATGGCGGTAAGTGACGAGAGCGTGTGTGAAGAAGTACACCCCTGCAGGGTTAATATGATCTATTCGGATAGCCGTGTCATGTAAAGGACTTAGGTTGCATGTACAGTTCATAGACAAGTGAAAGTGGATACTCTAAAACTACAAGATAAGCGTGAGTGCTATGGATGGCGTGCTCGTGGGGAGGCGGGGCGGATCCATAGTGGTGTATTGATATGGTGAATATGTGGACTCGTGTCGCCACCTCAAAAGAGTTACTTGCGATTAAATGATTCGGGATAGCCACCGAGTGAAAGCTGGCTTGCTTTCTTGTCAAACTCCACCACCCCTTTGTTGATAATGATGCATATGTAGATAGTTCTGATGTAAGTCTTGCTGAAATGCGTTTGTACTCACGTTTGCTTATTTATGTTTTGCAGAGAGGCGTCGGTCTCGCTAGTAGTTCCGCTTGGACTTGACGTTTAGCTTGTTACCTCAGCTACGATCTTGTGCCTCGGCGAGGATCTCGGTAGATAGTCGTGCTTCTCAGCCCTTTTTCATTTGTAGATGTCTCGTACTTTCCGGACATGTTAAGCTTCAGCGTGTGCTTTGTTTTTGTATGCTCTGAATGTTGGGTCATGAGACCCATGTTTGTAATATCTAAGCTCCTCGGAGCCTAATGACTAAATATTTGAGTCGTAGAGTTATGTTGTGATGCCATGTTGTATTTACACATATTGAGAATATTGTGTGTATGTTTGAAATGCTTGGTATGTGTGGGATCCGACAATCTAGTTGTTTATCCTTGGCAGCCTCTCATATGGGGAAATGTAGTCTAGTGCTTCCTGAGCGATGGTAGTCTGCTCTGACCCGATTCACGGAGTCCTGCTTAGCCCGGCACTACCTGCTTTGGGCACTTGACTGGCGGCATGTGTTTCACTTCGTTCCTATGTTTGTCCCTTGAAATGTCAGCGGTGATATCCGAGTCCTGCCTAACTTTGCTACAGCCGGGATACCGAGTCCTGTTAGCCCAGTGCTACAGCCCGAATTCATACGTTGATGACCGACATGCTCGATGTGATTCATGTATGGCTGTCCCCATGGGTTAGTGCCGCTTTGGGTTCACGACTAGCCATGTCGGCCCGGGTTCTCTATCATATGGATGCTAGCGACACTATCATATCGTGAGCCAAAAGCGCCAAACGGTCCCGGGCCATGGTAAGGCGACACCCGTGGGAATACCGTGCGTGAGGCCGCAAAGTGATATGAGGTGTTACTGGCTAGATCGATGTGACTTGGAATCGGGGTCCTGACATATCGGAACCACAACAAAAACATCCGTGTCTCCAATTGCGTTTGAATCCTCCAAACCCTTCCCTTTACATTCTTGCAAGTTGCATGCTTTATTTTCCGCTGCCTATATACTCTTTGCATGCTTGCTTGAATTGCGTGATGATTGCTTGAATTGTTCAAAGTTAGCTAAAATCTGCCAAAATCTAAAATTGGGAAAAGGTTAAGTTTTAATTGGTCGAGTAGTCTAATCACCCCCCTCTAGACATACTTCAAGGTCCTACAGCGCCCCTCCCGAGGCCTCGGCGAGGGCAGGTATGGAAATTGTTTGCACGTCTAGGGGGACTCCTGAGCATCGCGACTCAGGAGCCTAACTGGTCACGTAGCCCCTCACTCCTTGGTCCGTCCTGGTCTCCAGTCGGCCCAATGGCGGTTGAGGTATCTTGAGGCAGGCTCTGCCGACGTGAGAACATTAATCTATCCCCCGAGCTCTCCTATATGTTGTTTGCTTGGCGTCGAGGGGACTCACGAGCATCGTGACTCAGGAGCCTAACTGGTCACGTGAGACCCTCACTCCTTGGTCCGTCCTGGTCTCCGGTCGGCCCAATGGCCGGTTGAGGTATCTTGTGAGGGCGGAGCTCTGCCGGCCCTTGAGCATAAAAGCAAATAGGAAGGAAATCGCAAAATCTCGAAGCAAATATTACAAGCATATTGTCCTCACAATACCAAATGAAAAGTCTAAACGCCTCCACGAGGCCTGATACATGTCGCAGGAACATAACGGGAAGAATGGTCGCGGGTCACCTCTAGACGTCGCCGTCGCCTGCGGAAGGTGCTCCCCCGTGAGCAATTTTGTCTTCACCTTCAGCACCAGCTGCAAGGTCGATGACATCGCCGGACAGAGGAGCGAAGACAAAGCCGCGAAACTTCCTCAGCAAGGCCCCCACCTGATCTTGCACGGCCGCGACAGCCGCCTCGTATTGATCTTCAGCTACAGGCTCCAGCAGCTCGTCAAGGAAAGTGTTGGGGTCGCAAAGGTGCAGGTGGCTAAAGACGCGAGTCAGTGCGGCTAAAGACAGGATGCGAGCTTCTGCCTCCGCCATGGGACCGAGGCCATCAACAACCTCCTCAAGCGCCTTCACCACGAGAAGAAGCAGCTGGGCGGGTCCGTTCTCGTAGGTGTCCAGTGGCTTCTCCAGGCCGTGCTCGTAGAGCGTCTTCAGCGCCTTGCGAGATCTCTTCTCGAGATCGGCAAAGGCCACACGGTCTTCGGCCAGGACTCGTGCCTTGGCATCAAGATCGGCCTCCCTCGTCCCCATCTTCCGCTCCAACTCTTCCAACCAGTTGCCCTCGGCGGCCTGCTTCATCCCCAGCTCTGCCAGCTCGGCATCGCGGTTCTTGACGGCATCCTCCCGAGCCATCATCTCCTTTGCTTGGCTGCATCGTACCTCTTCGACGTGCTTGTCGCACAGGCTCTGCAACTCGCACTCCAGCTCTTGGCAGCGGTCATGGGCGGCCTTAGCGTCTTTCAGCACCGCCTCACGATCGGCTGCAGCGCTGGAGGCTCCTTGCCTCTCTTTCTCGGAAGCCACAGTAGCCTGGCCCATCGCCGCGCGAACCGCCCAGGTCGGACCGAAGCCAGCCAGAGGCCAACTCCAAACGCCCGACCACCAGGCACCGGTCCGCGCTCAGGAGATCCGCCTGCAGCTGGGTCATCTTTGAAAGGGCGCGCTCCAAGACAGCAGCAGGAGCAGAAGAACCAGGGATTGGAGGTGCAGCAGTAGGAGGAAGCGACATCGTTACCAGGGCTTGGGAGACCGCGGACCCCGGAGCAGCTGGGACCTCGTCAGCCGCGCCAAGCGCCGGCACCTCCGGAGCTAGCGGGGCCATGGGGGCTGACTCCACGCGGCGATGTTCCTCTTGGCCCCGCGAGGACGACCGGGCTGGGGAGATGCGGGCGCTGCTGCCTCCTCTCTCTCCGGAGGGAGGCACGGCCACCGTATCCTCCTTCCTCTTCTTCGCAGAAGATGTCAGCCTGATCAACCAAGGGCGAGCATCAGGAAATTACAAGTACCAGCAGGGATAAAGCGAAGCTCGAGACACCTACCGGTCCACCAAGAAGTACTCCACCCTCCGCTTGGGAAGCTTGAAGCCTGATAGCATCGGGACCTGAGGGACAAGTGTTTGGGTCCCGGCAGCAGCAGGCGGTGCAGAAGCAGAAACGGATCCAGCCCCAAGAGGTGTCGAGGTGGAGGCGGCACCATGGGCCAACACCGATGACCTACCTTTCGTCGGGATGAGGGGCTGCTCCCTCTCCCCTTGGTACGCGTTGGCCTCGGCATCATCAGGAAGGGAGCAGAGAATCTCGGCCTTGCTCAGAGGGGAAGTCTCCCCCACTTCTTCCAGGGTCTTCTCTGAGTCCACCTCCTCTTCCCCCTCTCCGCGGGACTCGCCAGAAGACACCTCCACCGGTTTATGCGCCATAGGAGCTTCCAGAAGTGCCGGCGGCACCAGCCCGCACGCATCAAAAGTCGGCCTGGAGGCGACGAATTCCTCCCGGTCCATGCGTTGGAATAGGGGAACGAAGGCACTAGGCGGGTACTTCTGGTTGTCCCCGACTATGAGGCAAAGGACGGCATCCAATTCATCGCCAGGCAGGTTCCCTGGCCTCAGACGGGTCTTGTTCTCCTCTTCATCAAGCTCCCACAGGGGGGGCACGCGCCTGGAGTGGGGCAACCCGCAGCATCAAGAACTCCCTCAGGAGCATCACCCCCGTTATCTTGGCCGCCCTCGCGTTGCCCAGCTTCAAGTCGGTCATCATCTGCCCCAATACTAACGATGCCTGCTCGTCGACAAGCTCCGCCTTGGGCCACCCCTTGCCCTTCCGGGGCGCCTCTGTCGGCAACGCCAGGCACGGATCGGGATGCTGGGCATCCATCATGACCCATTTGGATCGGATGTTGTCGGCCCTCTTCCCGGTGCTCGAGATCGAGTTGGCCTTGCCGCATGCGACGAAGTTAGCGCATCCGGAGATGTGACCCTCAACACGAAGGAAGAAGAAATGGCGAAGCAACGCCATGGACGGCATCACGCCCAGGTACGCCTCACAGTAGTAGGCGAAGATGGACAGGAGGAGGACAAAATTGGGATGGAGATGCAGTGCCTGCAGACCGTAGTGGTCGAGGACTTCATAAAAGAAATCAGAGAAGGGGGGAAGCAACCCGACGGCAACACCGCTCAAGAAGAAGGGGAAGAAGGTGCTTCCCTCGGGCTTCGGCACGTCGGAGGCAAGCTGGAGTTCGGTTGCCCCCCACTCATTGCTCTCGCCCGCCATCAGCAGGCACACGGAGGCGAGGCTTTTCTCCATGATAGTGGGCGCCTCAAGGGTGGGCTCATACCAAGCAGGTGCTGAGGAAGTCCTGACTTTGCGCGGTGCCATGGATTGCGGGTGCAGGATGAGATTGGAGCGGATCTGGAGGTAGCGGTGGCGAGGTGCAAGAAAGGGGATTGGAGCAAGGCAAGGAAGAAGCAATGAAGGCAAGATCTGCCCACGCCAGCCTTTTGTCAGGTCAAGCAGTTCCCAAGGCAGCATGGGGAAGCGGAGACGCTCACGTCCAATCAACCACCATGCGTCAACCGAGGCCGCAGGCTTTTGGGGCCCGCGGTGCTCCGAACTTGACCCTTGGCCGCCCGAGAAGCCAAGCCCGAAGCGCCTGTGGGCCCGGGCTACTGTGTCGGTGTTTTGGGAATGGGGTCCCCAGACTTGCACTGCGGCCCAGGCGTGGCTAAGCCCAAAGAGCCGTGCACGGCCCAGCTTCATCAACAAGGCATCCAGGACCCTCGTGAGGGTCCAAGCCTCGCGAGGCGGACGATGCAAGACCTCCTCTGGAGTGGCCTGGCCAGGCAGGCTCACGACGAGCAGAGATATCAAGGCGGGGCAAACCTCACAAGGCTCTCGTGACGTGAGCCATGACCCAACGGCACCGGCCGGGGCGCCCGGCCTTGCGTGTCCTTATTTCCTCTTTGGTGCTAAGGAAGCCAGCGTAGGGGAAGAGGACCGAAGCATCAGGCAAATGTTGCTATATTGGTGCAACAAAACCAAGACCAGGAGGACGGCAAGACGGAGGTCATCGTGGAGCCCAAGACGGCGTCACCCCTAGAGCTTTTCGCAGGCGAAGACCGCTTTTGTCAGGATAGCTTGTACTAGTTGTCCCCCTTCAAATTTGCCCGCCGTTGTTGGCTCCCTTCCCGCTCGATATTTTGGAAGAGGACCAGGGCCTCTATAAATAGGTCTAGCCACCACTGTAGGAGGCAACTGATTCGGATCCTCAACTACAAAAGCACAAGAACACCTCAACCTCAGGAGGCTGTTCTTCCCTTGTACTGTTCATCATCAACCCTTGAGGCAATCCACCACCACCACACTGGAATAGGGTATTACACCACAACGGTGGCCTGAACCAGTATAAACCTCGTGTCTTTCTGTGTTGCAAGTTCTTCGAGTTCGTCCGCGGGATCTTAGAGAGCTAGGGCGTAGATTGGTAGGAGGGAGGAACTTCGCGCGCACCCCAGTGTTCGAACCTTAAGGGTTTGCCGGAACCCCACATCCGACAATGCCGGACTAAACCTATGCCCCCAGGGGTCATGGGCCATCGCCCCGGGAACTCCTGCACGTTGCGTACGCGGCCGGTGAGCAGACCTAGTTGCCTCCCTAAAAAGGCAGGAGCTTACCCATCGAACCTGGCGCGTGTCGCTCAGTCGCTGACGTCTATCAAGCTTTGGACTGATGCATACGATGCAGAACGCCCATACTATGCCCACGTGATGGTTAGTGCTATCAGGCCAGAGGCCCCTCGTATCAAATATCCAAATCGTAGTGGATTAGGAGCCTTGTTAACAAGCGGAGACTCACGTAAAGATGTGACCTGTTGCCCCATCTAGGACTTGCGGCAAGGGCTAGGAATGCCCGGCCATGCCTCGTAATTATCTCGTGGGCACCCTCCAGGTCAACCCGACTCCACATCGCTCGTAATTAAGCTCGCGCGGGTACCCCTCAGAGCTGACCCGTCTTTAGTAACATGGTTCAGTGTAAAGTCATAGTAACCATAGTAACTGTGTGTCTAACACCAAGGGGAAAACCTGAGGAATCACCCTTGATGGATTCCACTCGATGTAATCATCAAGGTGAACGTAAGAGGAACCACCCTCGAAGTTCACACTGTAGGGGTTGCACGACAGAGCCGTATCGGAAGTGGTTAAGGCGGAATCACCCTCGATGACCACGACGGAATAGCTGCACTACATTGAAGTGCATCCCTCGAGAGGAAGGACTGGAGCTATTGGCAGAGATACACGGAGGCATATGTGGATCCCACATTGGGTCAAGGGCCCTTGCCGGCAAGGCATTCCGGCAAGGCTTCTTCTGGCCCACCGCCCTCCAGGATGCGATGACACTAGTCACCAGGTGTGAAGCGTGTCAGTTCCATTCAAAGAAGCTTCATCAGCTAGCTCAAGCCCTTCAAACCATTCCTCTCCTGGCCCTTCTCGGTCTGGGGCTCGACATACGGGGCCCTTTCCCCCGCGCTGTTCGGGGCTTTGAGTACTTGTACGTTGCAATTGACAAGTTCACAAAGTGGCCGGAAGTGGAGGCGGATGAGGAAGGTCACTCGATTTCGGTCGACCGTCAAGTTCTTCAAGGGACTGGTGTGCGTTTTGGTGTACCCAACAGGGTTATCACCGACAACGGCACACAATTCTAAACCACACCTTCATGCAATATACCCAACACCTCGGCAGCAAAGTCTGTTTTCGCCTTCCGTTGCTCACCAGCGGAGTAATGGTCAAAATTTGAGAGGGAAAATGCTTTGAAATCTTTGTGAGGCTTAAGGACCAAGACCTTTTACAGGCTGCCGCGAGAGTGGAAGGGACTGGATTGATGAGTTGCGGCGGTTCTTTGGTCGATCAGGAATGACGCCGTCGAGCCACCGGCCAGACACCTTTTGCCCTGATATACGGGGCAGAAGCAGTTCTCCCCACTGAACTCATATACGGGTCACCTCGAGTGCTCGCTTATGACGAGCTCGAGCAAGAGCAACTGCGGCAAGATGACGCAGTGCTCCTTGAGGAAGATCGTCTTCAGGCGGCTGTGAGAGCAGCATGCTACCAGCAAGCCTTACGCCGCTACCATAGCCACAAGGTTCATGCCCGAAGCCTTGAAGAAGGCGACCTTGTCCTTCGGCGCGTTCAATCAGCCAAGAATTCCAACAAGTTGACGCCAAAAGTGGGAAGGCCCTTACCGGGTAACACGAGTCACCAGGCTCGGCGCAGTCCGCCTAGAGACCGAAGATGCCGTTCCAGTGAGTAACTCCCGGAACATTGAGCATCTTCGCAAGTTTTACCCGTGAGGCGCGGCTTGCCGGGCCCCCCCGGCAAGCCACCTTTTGTACAAGCATTGCAGATGATGCATGTAACCCTTTGTACAAAGCCAGCGCGGACCACGAGCATAAATAAATGAAGCGCCGGGCGCCTAAGTTATAGCATGCATGCTAGGTCAAGTCTCGTCCTTGGTTAGGGTTGATAGTGCTTGGCGGCGACTAACCCCTAGCTTAGAGGTCGAGTGTGTGTCTCTTTGCCGTTCTTTTGTCTCCTTTGGTTCGCAGGACTCGCAGGTATCCTTACCGGATCACTTGAGGACGAAAGAAGAAAAAGAGGGACGGATCGGCATCTAGACCCCGACAAGCCCGATGTTGGCCAAAGGGCTGTATCAATGTAAGATTCACCCACGGCATTCCAGAGTTGCCGGGGGCTGCAACTTTAGATAAGTTCTTCATTCCTTATCATGCATTCCCTTATGGACTGAGGTATGTGGAACTTTGTTGTTTCCCAAGCTACCGTGCTCCCCTAAAAACTCTAGGATCTAGGGCTCGTTCACGGGGCCAGGTTTGAGTCGTGGTCAGCGGCAGCAAAAGGATGAAACGAGGAGCCTGAACCCGCCTCATCCCTGCCTCCGCCAAAAGCGTGAGGAAGGTCGAGTGAAATGGGGGCCTGTTGCCGGGCAAGGAAATGTTTATCTTAGAGATATCAAGGATTTATTCCTTGTCGTGGGTTCTACCCGCAAACAAACGACCCGGCAAGCATCCATTTTCATTAAAAACATTCCACGTAGGTACAGTCCATAGAGAATGAAAAACATGAATGATGGGATTACAAGTTTTTAAGTTCAGCCTAGGCCCGAAGGCTTACAAACTAAAAAGAGATAAGGTGCCCGTGACCCCTCTCTTGCCCCTCTCTTCAGGAGGCAGGTCAAGGAGGCGAAAAGGGCAAAAGGGGCGCCTAGACAAGCTACGGGTGGAAGAAGACACAAAGAGAACATCTCGGTGGCCGTCCGAAGGCTGGATGGTGATGGCGGCGCCGGAAGCAGAGCTCAAAGACGAGGCGGCAGGACGTCAGCACACGTCGAAGGCATCAGTGCCCGCGTACTCTGATTTGACGGCCTTGCCGCCCATGCTCTTCCTCTTCCGCAACCTCCCAATGCCAGCCGCCCGAGGAGACGACCCCAAGAAGTTCAGGAAGCCGGCGACACGGATGATGGGTTCGCCGGTGCCGCACGGAGCGACGCCCGACACCTAGTCGGACCCGTCATCCTGCCGCCTACTACCCTCGTCGCCGCTGCCGCTATCCTCCTTGCCACTCCCGCTTGAGGAGGAGCCTTCGCTATCAGAAGAGCTCTCCACGCAGCACCTTACCCGAGTCCCAAAGCACCCGAAGACCTTGATGGAGAGGAGGCCGCCCTCCATCAGCTTGAAATGGAGAGTGAGCCCCGCCGTCAAGCGGTGGATGTGGCTGACGTCTTCCACCCTCGACCAAGGTACATCACGTGAGGGGCTGGAAAGTTGACGCGAACTTCGCGTGCCATCGATCCAACAGCCCTCATGTGCAACCGCAATGACTCCGTGGATCAGCTCCATCTCGCTCATGGTGGAGTCGGGAGGCAGAGCGGCGACAAGGTGGCCGGCGCACCCTGACGAAGAACTCGCAAGGATCGTCGCTAACATGGCCCTCCTTGGGAGGAGGAACTACTAGCGGAGGCGGGACCGGTGCGCCACCCCTTTCTCCTCTTCCCTGAGCGCCTCGGCCTCGTCCACGGCCTCTCCCACGGCCTCACCCCCTCCACCTTCCCCTCGCGGCTGGCTCTGCCACCTGTCGGGGGTTGGGTGCGACATATGCCAAAGGATGGCTTATCATGGAGGGGGCGAGTAGAACGTCGCTTGTGCCTGGAAACGGGATGAGGCGAAGACATGCACGCCGGTGAATCTTACCCAGCTTGAGGGCTCTCAAGGAGATAACACCTCTCTGCTGCTCTGCGGGGTCTCGCATGATCACTATGGCAAAGTGGGTACAAGAGGCTCCTTGAGCTGTTCGGGGTGAGGAAGGAGAAGGGCACAGCTTGCTCTTCTGTCCCTCTATGTGTGTTTCTAAAACTACTAGCTTCCAACCCTTTGCATGGGTGCCCCGAGGGGTTTATATAGGTCTACCCCCCGGGAGTACAACGATAATCCGGCTGGGTGTGGGTCCAAGCTGTCAGTCTCTAAGTCGCCGTCTTCTCCGCCGACTCCTGGGGCCCGCCGACTAGTGGACCCCGCTGGCAGCCCAGCATGGGGCCGACAGCCCTTGTCACCATGGGCGGGTCTTGCCAAGTACCGATTCTGCATGGCCGTGCTATACGATGGCGAGCTTGACCATGGGGTTATGTAGCGAGTGCTGCCGGCGAAGCGATCCTTGTTGCCATTCCCCGTCTTGTCTGGTTAATGGCGCGTGGATCCCACGGGAGGAGCCAACCGACTCCCGGAGGCTGACTCCATCGGGTTCGTCTTTGGGGTGCTCTCGCCGTCTTCGGTACTCCCGCCGACAAGTAGTCCGCCGTCTTCCGGATCGTCTGCAGACGAATAGCGGTGGAGTACGAGGAATCTGCCCACGATTCTTTGATGCGGAGCTGGCATGGCTACTCTGCTGCGCCGGACGGAGGTCTCCGTTAGTGCTGGCCACAGCCATACACGCCCTTTATGGGCTGAGGCGAGGATGGGCGGCGGCGCTTCACCCCATATAGTCGCCTGGCGTGAGGTGGTGAAGGTCGCGGGCCGACTCCTTGTAGCCGGCTGTTGGAGGTCGGCCCGGCTTAGGTAGGCTTGTCACGAAGGCGGCCTCTGGGACTCGGCCTGAGGGGTAGTCGGTGACTACATTGCCGACTATCTGAAGGCGGCTCTTTGTCTTGGGTCTTGAGGGGCGCAGTCCGCCCCGATGTTTTGAAAGGTTCAGGGGCTCGGGTCTGCCTACCCGTAGTCCATTACTCTGATAGTAGTCCCCGAAGCTGGGGAGGCGCCGAGGACAGCCCGTCAAGGAGCCTCGACAGCTTCATCCCTTTGACGGAAGAATCTGGACCCGGCCCGTCGTCTCCATCTGGAGTCGGCTTTGCAGGGGGGCCGTCTTGCTCTTCAAAGGTTCCGAAGGTCGCAGCGGGATCCGGGCGGCATGCCTCATAAGCTTCCTGGCAGCCGCCCGTCGTGGGCCCGCCACGCGACGCGCCAGCGAGGAGCGGTCTGCCCAGCCCACTTTCGTGACAAAAGACAGGCCCGTCGGTAGGGCCGCCACTACCATGCCTGGCGTGCGGCGGATCCGCTGCGGTCGTGCGGGTGGTTGGGCTCCCCCGCGCCCGTTCTTGCGGCGATAACGTCGTGGAGTTGAATAAATCGTGAAGCGGCGAGGGCGTGAAGCGCGATTAATCCCACGCCCGCTCGGCAGCCCGAGGCGCCTATAAGTAGGCGGGGGGAGGGAGGGGGCGGCCACGCACGCGCACTCTCTCATCCCCGCTCCCTGCCTCGTCTTCTTCCTTGCTCCTCCGCGCCGGGCCTTGTTTCTTCCTCGCCTCGGAGATGAGCTCCTCATCAGCCGCCGCGCCTCCCACCGCGCGATCCGGCGAGTGGGACGGCTCCATCATCGGCAACTGACGTGTCGAGTTCGCCGTCGAGCAGCTGCATCCCCGGCAGCCACACAGGTGCGAAACACGTGCCCGCCGGAGGCGAAAATCACGCCCGGCCCGGAGGAGGCGGCGGGTGATCTTCCTTTCGCACCTCATCGCGTGGCTGGGGCTGCCGGGCGGCTTCTTCAGCAGCGTTCTTGGAGTTCTTGGGCTCCAGCCGCACCACCTCACCCCAACACGGTGGTGCTGCTGGCCGCCGCATCCTTATGCGAAGGTTTCCTCGAGTTCTCCCTACCATCGAGCTGTGGGGAGTTCTTTCAAGCGGCTTCGGGACCCACGTCGCTCGGCGTGCGGCTCTGTGCGACGCGTTCATCGCCATCAGAGGAGGCGGCGCCGAGAATCCTTTCCTGCCATCCCCTCATCAAGTCGGTGAAGATGTGGCGGCGCTCGTGCTTCTACGTCAAACGTCGCCCCCGGCGGCTGGGTCAACCTGCCGCCCTCGTGGGCGGTGAGCTGTGGGCGACCCACCAGGCTGGTCCTCTGAGGCAGACGCTGACTCCCGCGAGCAGCGCCGCCGTTCGCGGCTCAGCGTAATGATACAATCGGAGGGCCTGACCGGCAGACTTCACCGCCTTCATGGCAGCGCCGAGTTCTCCCTCTTGAGCCGCCCTCATCGATCGCCACATGAGCGGCCTGGGACCCCAGCCTGCTGTGCTCAAGGACATGCCCCCGCGGAGGTGGTGGACCACGGTGAACTTCTTGGCGAACTGCGACCTCACGGAGGAATGGCGTTTCGACAAGGAGCCATGCTTTCAGCGCCAATCCCCGCCGATGGTAAGTCGTCTCTTGCTTTTCTGTTTCCTTCCTTAGCGGATCCGGCTCTTACTCCTTGGTCGCTTCTCGACTCGAGAATCCTCTCATACCGCCCTCGACCGGCGCCCTTGAAACGGCTCGCGACTTCGTCCCGACGGGCGGAGTAGCGCCCGGCGACCCGACTTGGGTGTGGCGGCGATGGAGGCTGATGCGAAGGAGGGGAGGGGCGATGACCTCAGGCCCTCGGCCACTTTTGCAGTAGCTAGATGATGAAATGCGCCCCCGCCCGTCGTGAGATAGCCAACCAACCAGGCGCGAGCTCCTCTGCCGCCTTGGGGGCAGTAGCGAAGCGCCGGGCGGGCCGAGTCAGCGGCCAGGCCAAGAGAATCAGGGGAGCAGCCTCCGCGACTCAGCGCGAAGAAGCGGTCGCGAAGGCCAACCGCTTTCGCAAGGAGGTGAAGAAACCACCGCTGGTCTCCGCGTAAGTATCCTTTTATTCTGTCTTGTTTTCTTACAGTCCGTCTTGCCCAAGTCTTCTCATGTCCTTTTTTTTTTCTCATCAGGGCTCCCTCACTTTGGAGAGGGTCGCCGCCTCCGTCATGGGGTGGCCGGAGGCGTCCGCCAGCCGGTCGATTAGGTTGACCTGCGGCCGCCCTCGGGAGGCAGCAGGCGGGAACACGGGAGAAGCGCGACGAGGCGGCCGCCCGTCGAGAGAAAGGCGGCGGCCGAGAAAGGCGGTCGAGAAGCACAGCGGCAAGAAGGCAAGCCGAGGAGGCAGCGCGCCTTCAATCGGCGCTGCTTGTCCTCCAGCTGGCTCAGTGCCACCGCCGCCCATGATTCACGCAGGCGGTCGGAGGGAATCGGTGGTGAGGTCCTGTCGCGAGGAGGAAGCGGCGAGGCCTCTTCGCCCGGCCTTGGCCGTGCCACCTCCGCCCGCCTCCACCGCAGATCTGAGTCGCGCGAGGAAAACGGTCGGCCGGACCCACCCGTGCCGCCCGACCGTGATGAAGTCTTGGCGCGGCTGCTTCTTCAAGTCGCCTCGCCGATGCTTGGCGCCGTCTTGAAAGGCCGACTTCGGCGCGCGCCCCTTAGAGACCCGGCGCGCCGCCCAGCTTCGTACCATCCCGATCTTTGAAGCGACAAGCGCCGCGCCCGCTGGGTGGGTGTGAAGTGGCGGCATGGGCCTGCTGAACACGGCGCTCCTGGACGTCCAAGCGAAGTTGCGGGCCGAAGGCGCCACCCTCCAGAACCTTTCCAAGGCGCACTTGGCGTCGCGATCCGCCGTGCCGGTATGTTTTATTTCCAAATTTTCTTTTGATCTTCTACGTGAAGCGGCGCTTGGCTCCTGCTGGAGTGTAATCCCGAGTTTGGTCGGCTGCTGGCGGCGGCCGAACTTTATTTGCTACTTCCAAGTCTTTATCTCTATCTGAAATCCTTGTTACGGGAATATCACAACCTCGCGCTACCGCCTTCAACATAACGTTGAAGAGTTGAACAAGCGAGACTCTTGACTGGCGAAGAGCGAGGTGAGTTTTTCTTCTTCGTGAGGCGGCGCTTGCGCGCAGCGGGCTGTAGTCCCGAGATTCGGGCCGACTGCTTTGCGCGATCGGGCCGGATCTTCTGTCGACCTTCTTAGCGATGACTTGGCGTCCTTCTTCTTTTTATTCTTGAGAATCCAACGCTCTGCGAGGCAGCTGGGCATGGCGAGACCGCCTTCTTGCGCCAAAGAGGAGGAGTCGACAAACTACTTCGCCCATGAGCGACCTGCTAGTCTTTGCGCAGGTGGCGGAGCGGAGGAGCTGCTCAAAGGCGCTTGGTAGCTGAAGGCGAGAGAAGAGAGAGGCCGCCCTCTGGCCGGTTTGAGGCGGCGCTCCGCCTGGATTAATGACGAGGCGCAACTGACCTCCGGCTTCCATGAAATCAAAAGATATAAATCGATGGTAAGTTTGCTTTACTTTCTCTTTTGGGTTGCCGACTATGGGTTAAGCCAGCTCCTGTTTTTCTAACTTGCTTTTTCTTCTTCTTGGCAGACTTCTTCCCTGGTCATACTGTGACCAATCAGGCCATCGAGGCGAAACGCAGCGCAGAAGGCGGGTGGCGCCGAGATCTAGCCAATGCCCCGGACCCTTGGCGAGCAGCTCACGAGGTGAGGCTGCGTCTGCGGCCGACACATCGAGATGCTTTGCGCCCGTCTTGACGTGTCGGGCCCGAGCGATCGCTGCCACTGTGGCCGGACATGCCGATTCTGCGCACTCCCAGCGGACCGCCCGGCCCAGGCTGGAGGTCGCTGGGCGTCTTGAGGCTTGGAAGGGCTCCAGCGGCTCATTTGGAGCTTCGCCGAGCCACAGGTTCGTCAAGCGTGGTATCCGAGGCTCGACACAGAACCGGCTGGCGGCGTTCGGTCGAAGCCCAGCGGAGCTGTAGGCATGAGCGCCCTCGTCAGCCTTGGCCAGCGTCGCCCGATTATCTGAGACACTGATGTCTTCGTCCGGGAGGCGGAGCTAAAAGGCGGTGAGGCGCCGCGGAGTGGTTGAGATGAACCCGGACTACGGCGGAGACTCAGCGGAGGTGATCGACTCCGGCACGAGGATGAAGATGAGGCGGAGGAGGGCGAACAGCGTGGGCGTCGAGAAGGCGGAAGCGGGTGGCCAGCCTCGGCTCGACCGCGCCTCCGACGAGCAGCGCCCACTCTGAGCCAGCCGCTGCCGAGAGGCGATCAAACCCGAGACTGCCCTTGACCCGGCCCGCCCGGCGCTGGCCGCCGCCGCCTCCGGCCTTCCAAACCCATCCGCTGCTTCTTAGGCCGCTGCCTTGGCTTTATTTTATCTGCTTGTTAGTATTTTGAAGGAACTTTGTTAATTCGCACAATTCCACCCGCGGGGTGTATTCTGGACCTCTGTTCAAAGATCCGGCCGAGGGCCTAAGTTGGTGTAAATATTATTCTGATTTCATGTTTCCTTGCTTAGTGCTCTTGTGGCTTTTCCCTTGCCGCCTTCCCTTAGATGCCGCCTTGCCCGTCGGGCAGCCCCTCTGCGGATTGCCGTCTAGGTCAAGTGCTCGGCTACTTTGAGAAGGCAAGTACTTGGCCATTTAGAGTCGTTTAAGCAAGTTGGGTAGAAAAGCGGCAAGCCGGCTTCTTAAGAGTCGGTTTCACTGAAAGCAGGCTGGCGCCCGATTTAAACGATGTTTATGCTTTGGGTCCTTAGCCATTTTTTCGTGTGGGCACCCGCTCTACCTTACTCCTGCCCACCAAATAGTCGCTCTGCGAGCTGCGGCTTCTGACAGGAGACGGCTTGGGCACCGACGCTACTTGTCGACTTGAGGAAGCACTTCATAGCTCAAAGCGGCGAGTCCCCGGGCCGACTAGTCGAGCCGGTGCCAAACAACATAATCAAAAAGGTAACATACTCAAAGGCATAATCTTTATCATACTGAGATAACAAAGAGGGCAGTCCCGAGCTGCGTCTCGAAGGCGAAGTCTTAGTATTTCAAACACAAAAGGGTGGCGTGGTACATACTTTTGCATCAAGCTGTAAAATCTTGGAGATTCACATTCCATAACGCTCAGGTCTCTTTGCGAAGTCGTCCCTCTTGCGTGCTCGGGGCTTCGGCGTCGATCGAGGTAGTAGAGTCGTTGCCCAGCACATTCACGATGATGAGCGGTCCTTCCCAAAGCGCCCGACGGCTTGTCTTGGCCGGCTATTGTTATTTGGATCAGCGGAGCACAAAATTAGCCTTCTAGGAAGGATCTTGGCTTGACCTTCTTGTTGTAATGGCGGCGCGACTCTGCTGGTGAATCTTGGACCCGGTACAGTGCCGACGGCCGGCCCTCTTCAGCCAGATCGGCGCCGTCTTGGCGTGCTTCTTACACTTCCTCCTCGGTGTACATGGTGACTCATGAAGTCGAACTCTATATCCGTTGGGATGGCGGCCCGGCACCGTGAAGCGAGGAAGAAGGTGTGGCCAGTTGACTTGTTTGAGTCGTCGCAGACTCCGGATGGCGGTAGCAACTCCTCAAGCCGGTATTGCAGCGGCGCTCCAATGGTTCGACCAGTGAGGGCTTGATGCGGACAAGATGAGGCCGTTCGCTTTCGCTCCACGGCGTTTATTTGCGGATGGGCAACGGGCGCTAAGTCGGTCGGATGCCCTTGGCGAGAAATTTGTGCCGTTATCGGTGATGATCTTTGTCTTGATGCAGCGTACCGAGTTGTGATGTCGGCAATAAAAGTCACTACTGTAGGACCATTCAACTTCTTGATGGGTTTTGCTTCTATCCACTTGGTGAACTTGTCCATCGTGACAAGTAGATGAGTTAGGCCACCTCGTGCCGTCTTGAATGGTCCCACCTTGTCCAGGCCCCAGACAACAAAGGGCCAGGCGATGGGGATAGTCTTGAGTCTTTGAAGCGGTGAAGCGGCTTGGAAGCGGAACACTGGCTGCCCATTTTGGACTAATTCCTTGGCTTCTTCTAGGGCGATCGGCGGAAGAAACCGTGTCGGAAGAGCTTTGGCGGCGAGTGCTCTGGAGAGCTGCATGATGGCCCTTTTCATACGATGGATGTCTTCAAGGATTGCTTGGCCTTGCTTTCGATTCGGCCTTGTTGTTGGTAGACACCGGTGGCGCTGCACCAGCCAGCTCTCTATTGATTATAGTATAGGCCGCCGCTTCGTCGTTACTTCTTACCCGAGCTAAGGTTTCATCGATTAGTAGCTCTCCGCTTACCAAAAACTTCAAGATAGGCTGGGCCCATGAAGGTGCTACTATTTCTTCGACTGCCAGATCTGCTACTTGGGCCGAGGCGGTGAAATTTGGGAAGCGGCGGGTTAAGTCTGCGGCAGCTTGCTGCGTTGAAGAATCCCGGGCGATTAAGCGCGATCCACTGGGCCGAATCTTGGAGTCTTTGCAAAAATCGCCCATGATCCCGGGGCCGGGTTCCGAAGTTCCCGGGCTGGCTTCGACTCCCGCGTTCTTGGGGGCGTCTTCAAGGATTCTTGTGCCATCTGCCGAGGCTCTGGAGTCGGATCTGCCTTCTTCAGGGGGAGCCGGCACAAAAATGGAGTCTGATTCTGGTGAAGGTTTGATGGATGGCTTGAGAAGGCGCTGAAGGCGGGCCGGATGGTATTGCACTGTCGGGTGGAACCGATTCTTGCAGGGGCATCTGCTTGAGTACGTTATGTCGTTCCTTGGTACATGGAGGTCGCATCCCTCAAAATATCCACTCAGCTTTGTGCGAAGCGGTAGCTTCGCCATATTTGCATCTTTGGCGTCCCGATCGCGGATGGTTGTTGGACCACCAAGTCGATGTCGCCATAGCACAGGATCCGGCGAATGCGAAGTTCTTTGGCAAGCGGAACCCGTGGATGGCGCCTCGTATTCGGCGGCGTTGTTGGAAGCGGCGAAATGGATCTGCGCGTACTTGAGCTTGTCTCCTTTAGGGAAGTGAGGACCACGCCGGCTCCCAAGCCGGTCGCGCATCTTGGAGCCATCAAAGTGCATCTGCCAATGGGTGGAGTCGGTATTTGGCGGCGAATCTTGGAGTCTCGGACAAATCGGCGAGGAAGTCGGCGGTGCTTGTGTCTTGATGGTGGTGCGAGGCTGGTAAAGATGGTGTAGGGGCCAACTCTATGGCCCATTTGGCCACTTTCGGCTGAAGCATCTCGGCTTCCGATGATCTCTGCTAGTGGGGTCATGCAAACCCACGGTGATTGAATGCTCTTGAAAGTAAAGGCTTCAACTTCTTGGCGGCAAAAGTGCGCCATAACACATCTTCTGGTAGTCTTGGTAGTTCTGCTTGGAAATTAAATGATTACCTCGCTCAGGTAATATACTTGTCTACGGATAGGTAGCGCCTTGCCTTCCTCCTTGCGTTCAACCACAATAACTCGCGGACTACCCTGCTGGTGGCGGCAATATCACGAGGAGCATGGGCTCCTTTGGGTCGAAGCCGCCCGACCTTTGGGAAATAGTCGACATTCTTTTCAACTGGAGAAAAGCTTCGTCCGCCTTGGAGTTCCATTCGAAGAAGGTGGTCTTCTTCATAAGCTGGTACAAAGGAAGGGCTTTCTCACCCAGCCGACTGATGAATCGACTGATAAACGCTAAGCAGCCGGTGAACTTCTGCACATCTAGCAGTCGGCGGGGCACTTCCATTCTCTCAATTTCCTTGATCTTCACGGGGTTGCAATCTATGCCGCGTTTGGATACCAGGAAGCCAAGGATCTGGCCGGCTGGTACTCCGAAGACGCATTTCTCTGGGTTGAGCTTGATCTGGAATCGGCGTAGGTTTTCAAAGGTCTCTTTGAGGTCTTCAAACAGCGTTCCTCGCTTCTCCGTCTTCACCACCACGTCGTCCACGTAAATGTGGGCGTTTCTGCCGAGCTGCTTGAGGAGGCATACTGCATCTGTGGCTGAAAGGTGGCGCCCGGCGTTCCTCAAGCGAGCGTCATGGTCCCGGTAGCGAAGGCTCCAAATGGCGTGATGAAGGCGGCTCTTCAATCTGTCTGCCGGGTTCAGCTTGATCGATGATATCCACGAATATGCATCTAAGAAGCTCAACAGCTCGCATCCGGCTGTGGAGTCTATCACGATCAATTACAGGTAAATGACGGGTCCTTGGGGCGAGGCTTTGTTGAGGCTTGTGTAGTCAATACACATCCGCCACTGCTTGTTCTTCTTTAATACCCGAGGACGGGTTAGCCAACCATTCTGAAAGAAAACTTCCATGATGAAACCGGCTGCAAGGAGCAGGGCTATCTCTTCTCCAACAACTCTTCTTTTCTCTTGACCCGGTAGCGCAAAGGGCTGCTGACGGGCTTCATCAGGTCGGACATGTAACTTGTGCTCGGCGAAATCCGTGGTACACACTGGCATGTCTTTGGGGGACCATGCAAAGATGTCGATTCTCACGGAGGAAATCGGCAGGCTCGCCTTCCTATTTCTTTGTCGAGGTTCGCACCTATGACAGCATACTTCTCTGGGTGCTCCGGGTCAAGGGTATCTTCTTGGTCTCTTTGGCGGCTTAGAGGCAGGCCTGAGCTTGACTCCTTGGGGTCGAGGCGATATCTCTGGCTGCTTGATGGCCATCGCCCACGACCGATCCGGGAGCCGCTTCTCATTGCGATCACCGGTGATTTCGGCTAGCCGGCTGCTTTCAGTACCCAGGAGACGAGTTTACGTAATCGCCCGACTACGGTCGAATCCCCTTGGAACTCGGCATCTTCATCTTGAGGTAGGCGTAGTGGGGACCGCCATGAACTTGGCCAAAGCAGGTCGGCCAAGCAAGGCATGGTAGGGGCTCTCGAGGTCCACCACTTGAACCAGACCGGCTCTCGGCGAAAGTGATCCTTGTCCCCAAAGAGGGCGTCTATCGAGAATCTTGCCAATCGGTGGCGGGGCGGGCGGTACAATTCCGTGGAACCTGATCCGACTATCTTTGAAGCTGCCTCCTTGATTCCTAGCTTCTCCATCGTATCCTTATACAGGATGTTGATCTTCTTTGCCTCCGTCTATCGATTACTCGCGAGAAGCGGCCCATATCCGTGGCAAGGTGGCTCCCAAGACCAGGCGTAGGAGCCGGATTAAGCATCACCTCTGGGTGATCGGCCGCGACTCAGCTAATGGGCTTCTCGGACGGTGCATGAATTCAGGCGTTCGATGCTCTGGCATTCACCTCTTCTTCTTCTTGCCGCTTTGCTGCGGCGATCATCAACCCAGCCTGCTAAAACACGACATAAGCGCCCGTGCTCTTACAGGTGTCGTCTTTCTGGCGCCCGGTGGCGGATAGCGGCTCGAGGCGGTGGTGGGCTGACCCAGCCGGCGGAGGAGGGCAAGGCCGTCTCCCTTGGTGATCTGGTGAGCGATGGCACTTCCGGGTGGTGTGATTTGGCGGCTTCGTGCATTTGTGGAACTGCGAGGTCCGTCCAGTCTGCTTTCGTAAGAGAAGGCGGCAACCAGTTGGACTTGTCGCCTTTTACGCGCTTGGCGGAGGCTGCCCCTCGGCTGTTGGTCCTCGGTAGCGCCACACCCGGCTGTTGGAAGCGGCTGCGGGTTCTCGCTTGTGATCATTACGCTCTTTGTCGCCCGGTGGCGTCATGCCCGGAGTTCTGGGAGCATGAGGAGCTACTTTGCGATCGCCGCGACTTTGATCTCCATCTTCATGGAGGAGTTGGCAGTGGCGTACTTGTCTGCTATGACTAGCAGCTCGTCGAGGGTTTTCGGCTCGTCGCAAAGGAGCTTGTGCTTGAGGAGGGTGCCTTCTCTGCACCCGGTGGTGAAGTACTCGATTGCCTGCACCTCGTGCACTCCTTGTGAGAGTTCCGGAGCTCGCCCGGTAGCGTGGTGGTAATCGCTTGTTGGACTCGTTGGGGCCTTGCACGCTGGGACAGGTAGCCCGAGAGGCTTGGGAGGTCGCTTATGCGTGCTCGTGAAGTTTCGAGATGAAGGCCTCGGTGAAGTCGACCCAGCCGTTGATGCTTTGTGGGGCCTCGGGCTGTTCAACCATGTCGGGCCGTGCCACGGAGCATGAGGGAACATACTTTCACAGCAGCGCTTGTTGCCGTTTGCTATCTTGTGGCCGTGGAGTAGTCTACCAGCCAGTCCTCCGACTTCACCGGGCCGGTGTATTTGGGTGTGTCTCGAGGGGTGTGAATCCTCGGGAAGGGCTGCGTCAGCGGATCACGAAGGTCCGAAGCAGGGTGGGCCCAACTCATCTTCTTCTTCTAAGCGCCCGAGGATCGGTGGAGTCGCTTTCGATCCGGTGGCGGGCGTTATTCTCTCCGACTCCCTCTCGGCGGCCAAAGGCGGTCGCCGAAGTCGAATGCTTTCGGCAGGCGGCGGGGAGACTTCGCCTTTCTCCAGCGGGGAGGAAGGCGATAGTCGTCCGCCGCTCCACCGCCACTGAGGCGGCCGTCTTCGTCGCGTTCGATGGAGATGTGAGTCCGGCTATGGCTGACGGCGGATCACAGTTCTTTCTTCGCGGACACCGCCCGATCGGCGTCGAGATATCACGCCTTGATCTCGGCGAGGAGGCAAAGTCACCGTGTTGTCGCCACGGCGCCTCCGTCTTGACAGCGGCAAACCCGTCTTCTTGGCGGCGGCCGCGTCGAAGCTGCTGGACTCGCTCCGTCATCGGTAGCGCTCCTCGCCCTCGAAGTTATCCAGCTCGTCCACGCCGCTTTGAGCAGCGCGAATGTTCTCCGCTGGCGTGGCGTACCGCAGGCGGCCGGCCCCAAAGCAATTTGGCGAGGCGCTGCGCTCTTGCGGACGCGCCTAAGCGGCTAGGCCCGGTCGAACGGCGAGCCGCCATATGGCCTGTAATCCATCTCGCGCTGATAGGCTTCCGACAAGCGTCTCATACTTGCTTGCTACAATGCGCCTACGAGGAGCTGAAAGCGGCCGCGCCTCCAGCGTCTCGGCGTCGGCGTCCTCGGAATGGAAGGCGGTCGAGTCTTCTTGAGAACAGCATCAAGAGGTCCACGAGCTCCCCCGTCGGGCTCGCCGTGGCCGATAGCGAGTACTTACGTGGCGGTGCTCCGCCGCTCTCCGGCGAGAGGCTCTCGTGAACCACCACGTTGGCGGGGAGCAGCGTCGGCGGCGGTGTCGAGAATCGACAAGCATGGTCGGTGGACCCTATGGACTCCAGGTCGGTGGCGAGCTCGCCCGTCGATGTGGAGCTGCTTTCGAGGAGGCCGCGAGGAAACTTCCGGGGCCGTTCGTGCCTCGTCGGACGCTTGAGCTCGTCGGCGGCGGCGAACCTCGCCCGACAAGTTGAGCGAGCAACTTCGCCAGCGCCGAGCAACCTCAGCGCCATGCAGCGCGTCGGCGCATAAACTCCATCTGGAATGCCCGGCTGGCTGCGCTTAGCCGAGGAGAAGAGTTCCCATCGAGCAGGTCTCAGACGGCGGTGCACGGGCCCCACGGTGGGCGCCAAATGTCGGGGGTTGGAGTGCGACATATGCCAAGGATGGCTTATCATGGAGGCGAGTAGGCGTCACTTTGGTGCACAGAAGCGGGATGAGGCGAACATGCACGCCCGGTGAATCTTACCCAACTTGGGGCTCTCCGAGGAGATAACACCCTGCTGCTGCTCTGCGGGGTCTCCAGCGTGATCACTATGGCAAAGTGGGTACAAGAGGCTCCTTGAGCTGTTGAGGTGAGGAAGGAGAAGGGCCTGCTTGCTCTTCTCTCCCTCTATGTGTGTGTCTAAAACTACTAGCTTCAACCCTTTGCATGGGTGCCCAGGGGGTTTATATAGGTCTACCCCACGGGGGTACAGCAGTAATCCGGCTGGGTGTGGCTCCAAGCCGTCGGTCTCTAAATCGCCGTCTTCTCCATGCCGACTCCTGAGGCCCCGCCGACTAGTTGGCCCGGTGGCGGCCAGCATCAGGCGACAGCCCTTGTCCAGCCGGTAGTCTTGCCGGCTGCCAATTCACATGCCGTGCTTGATGGCCAGGCTTGACCATGGGGTTATGGCGCTTGATTCGCCGCTGGCGGGCGATCCATTGCCATTCCCGTCTTAATACAGTTAATGGCGTGGATCCCTTCGGGAGGAGCGGCCGACTCCGGAGCCCGACTCCATCGGGTCCGTCTTTGAGGTGCTCTCGCCCGTCTTGGTACTCCCGTCGGCAGGCGAGTCCGCCGTCTTCGGATAAATGCCAGACGAATAGCGTGGAGTACGAGGAATCTGCCCACGGTTCGCGATGTCGGTAGCATAGCTCTGATTGCTTTACGCCGGGGCCGGAGGTCTCCGTTGATGCGGCGCCTGTAGCCATACCTGCCTTTATGGGACTGGCGAGGATGGGCATGGCGGCTTCACACCATAATCGCATACTGGCGTGAGGTGAGTGAAAGGTGGCGGGCCTACCGTTTGTGGCGGCCTTCTTTGGAAATCGCTGGCAGGTCGGCTTGTCTGAAGGCGGCCTCTGGGACTCGGCCGGAGGGGTAGTCGGCGACTTCTGTTGCCGACTATCTGGCGACTCTTTGTCTAGGGGTCTTGAGGCGCGATGCTGCCCGATGTTTGAAAAGGTTCGGGGCTCGGGTCTGCCTACCCGTAGTCCATTACTCGACACCACCGCGGTGAAGAAGAAGGAAGGGCAGCGTTGTCGGCGGCGACCCTTCTTGCCACCGTTGAAGAGCGAGTTCCTTCTCTCCATGGCGGATGGAGGAGAGGGCAGAAGCTAAAGGAAAGAGAAGATGGAAGAGTGCGGGGCCGTCCCCCGCTCTTTATAAAAAGAGCGGTGGGTGCCTGACCGCCCGATGGACCAATCAAGGCAGCGGAAGGCGTGGGAAATGGGGTGACCCTGCCACCTACGCGATGGCCCGGTTTCCCGTCTCCACCATTCGCTACCCGGCGCATGAGAGCCACGTGGCGAGCATGCGGGACGGCTGGCAGGTGAGGCGACCTCTCCCCACCCGTGATGCGTGGGAGTGGGCGTATGAAGACCCACGCCCGGCCCGTTCGGATAAATGGAGTCGGCGCCTCCGCCTCCCTCCGTTTATGGGGAAAGCGCGAACCACCCCTTTACCCGCGGCGTGGCGGATGCGTCTTGAGCTCAGCCCCGCATATCGCCCACATCACGCCGCCTCCCACGCCAAAGCCACGCCACGAGAGGCATGGGAAGCGTAGCGAAAAAAGACTTACAGCGGTAAAACCACCCTGCCTACCAGCGCACCGTTTTGAGGCCTAGCCCAGCAGCGATTAGCGCTAACGTGTGGCCGAGCACAGGGGCTCTGTCCGTGAACAAAAAGAGGGGTACACCTTTTAGCATGCCGCAGGCGATCTGAGCATGGCGCCATACACTAAAGCAAAACAAGGAAGGTGAGCCAAGGTAAGGCGAAGCTTCGAAAAGAAGCGAGCGGCGCCAAGACCAAGACCACAAAGAGCAAAGGGCCAAGCAGACTCCCGGCAGATCCTTGCGGGCGGTTCAACAAACCCGTCAAGGCCCTTCCAGGCGGTTTGCCCCACGCCCGCAGGCGGATCACCTTTGAGTCCACTTTGCTCCCCATGGGGCAAAAGGATTCGGGGAGACATCCCGTGGTGGCATGCAGATCTTTGTGAAGACATTCAAAGATCAGATACATAATATAGAAGATGGCGACCCTTGGCGGGATCCGGCCAAGGAGGACCACAAGGCCCCGGCAAGAGCCTTGCAGGGGATGACTAACGGCGCCCTTGGCAAGACCCTTGCCGGGGCCCCGGCACGACCCTTGCCGGGGCTGCGGCAAGGCCCCTGCCAAGGACACCCGTAGGGCAACCATCAGGCCCGCGCCAATCAAGCCCCCACCTTTGCAGCTGCCGACCCAACCAGTTGGGCAGGCACCTGCATGGCGGCAAGCGAAACTTCGTGGAGAACCACCACTGCGCCACCTCAGCTGCCTGCCTGCCTACATGGCACCACAGGCACCGCTGGCAGGCGCGTGTCAACCTGAAAGGGAGGCGGCCAGACGAGGCCCAGGCTCTCCCGTCCCCGATAAAGCAAGGACACCTAAGCAAGAGCGCATTTATAGGCGCCTTGTCATGTAATCACGAGGGATAAACTCGTATGGTGTACCCTTTCCACCTCCTGTGTGCCCTTTGTGGCAACCCCTTTCCCTATAAAAGGAGGCCCAAAGGAGACCGGGAGGAGGATTACGGCTTTGGAGCTCCTCCGCCCCATAGCTAGCTCCGAGCGTAGATAAACTAACCACCAAAGCAGGAGTAGGGTTTTACGCATCTCGCGGCCCGAACCTGGATAAAAGAACCCGTGTGCTATTTGTTTGATCTGCTCTTCTCACGACCCCTCGCCCCGCAACCGTAGTAGGGATTCTTGTGATCCCATAGGTGTCGTCCCTTGCCACCCGGGGTGGCGGTGTTATGGCGTGTTCGTCTCGGCGTCCGTCGTCGCTACGCTTGGCGGCGTCCATCTACTCGCGTTACCCTAAGATGAGCGAGGGTGGCAATGCTGTCGCGTGCTGCGTCTCGGTGCGTAAATGCGCTAGCAGCGGCGGCGTCATCTCGACTTCGCTTTATGCTGTCTGAGGTGGCAGTGGTGTGACGTGCTTATCTCCGCGTCCGTCGTCGCTACCGCGACGACGTCCGCCTCGACTCGTGTTACGCTAAGACAGGGTGGGAGTGGTGTCACGTGCTCGTCTCGGTGTCCGTCGTCGCTACCGCGACGACGTCCGCCTCGACTCGCGTTACCTTAAGATAGACAGGGTGGCAGTGGTCTCACGTTTCTCGTATCGGCGTCCATCGTTGCTACCGGGACGACGTCCGCCTTGACTCGCGATACGCTAAGACAGGGTGGTTGTGGTGTCACGTGCTCGTCTCGGTGTCCATCCTTGCTACCATGACGACGTCCGCCTCGCCTCGCGTTATGCTAAGACAGTGTGTCCTTCGTGTCACGTGCTCGTCTAGGCGTCCGTCGTCGCTACCGCGACGACGTCCGCCTTGACTCGCGTTACACTGAGATAGACAGGGTGGCAGTGCAGTCACGTGCTCGTCTCGGCGTCCGTCGTCGCTACCGCGGGGACGTCCGCCTCGAATCGTGTTACGCTAAGACAGGGTGGTAGTGGTGTCACGAGCTCGTCTCGGCATCCATCATCGCTACCGCGACGACGTCCGCCTCGACTCGCGTTACGCTAAGGCAGGGTGGCAGTGCTGTCACGTGCTCGTCTCGGCGTCCGCCATAAGCTACGCGGCGGCGTCCGCCTCGACTCGCGTAACCCTAAGATAGACAGGGTGGTACTGGTGTCACGTGCTCAACTCGGCGTCCGTCGTCGCTACCGCGGCGACGTTCGCCTCAACACGCATTACGCTAAGACAGGTTGGCAGTGGTGTCACGTGCTTGTCTCGGCGTCCGTCGTCGCTACCGCGACGACGTCTGCCTTGACTCGCATTACCCTAAGATAGACAGGGTTGCAATGGTGTCGTGCCCGTCTCGTCGTCCGTCCTCGCTACCGCGACGACGTCCGCCTCGACTCGCGTTACCCTAAGATAGACAGGGTGGAAGTGGTGTCATGTGCTCGTCTCGGCGTCCGATAAATGCGCTACCAGCGACGTTACGCCTCAACTTCAGCGATGCACGCTAAGATAGGGTGGCTGTGGTGTCACGTGCTCGTCTCGACGTCCGTCGTCGCTACCGCCACGACGTCTGCCTCGACTTGCGTTACGCTAAGACAGGGTGGCAGTGATGTCACATGCTCGTCTCGGCATCCGTCTTCGCTACCGCGACGACGTCCGCATCGACTCGCGTGACCACGAGATGAACGAGTTGGCGGTCTTGTCGGTGCTCATCTCGGCATCCGTCGTCACTACGCGGCAGCGTCCGCCTCGACTTCGCGTACCCTAAGATAGACAGGGTGGTAGTGGTGTCACGTGCCCACGGCGACGTTCGCCTCAACTCACGTTACGCTAAGAGAGGGTGGCAGTGGTGTCACGTGCTCCTCTCGGAGTCAGTCCAAGCTACCGCGGCGACGTCCGCCTCGACTCGCGTTACCCTAAGATAGACAGGGATCCAATGGTGTCACGTGCTCGTCTCGACGTCCGTCGTCACTGCCGTGACGACGTCCGCCTCGACTTGCGTTACGCTCAGACAGGGTGGCAGTGATGTCACGTTCTCGTCTTGGCGTCCGTCGTCGCTACCGCGACGACGTCTGCCTCGACTCACGTTACCCAAAGATAGATAGGGTGGCAGTGGTGTCACGTTTCTCGTCTCGGTGGCCGTCAATGCTACCGCGAGGACGTACGCCTCGACTTCGCGTTCTGAGGGTGTCCGTGGTGTCGCGTGCTGCGTATCGGCGTCGTCGTTGCTACGCTGGCGACTCGCGTTACCTAATATAGACAGGGTGGCGGTGTTGTCACGTGCTCATCTCGGCGTCCGTCGTTGCTACGCGGCAGCGTCCGCCTCGACTTCGTGTTACCCTAAGATAGCCAGGGTGGTAGTGGTGGCACGTGCTCGTCTTGGTGTCCGTCGTCACTACCGCGACGACGTCCGCCTCGACTCGCTTACGCTAAGACAGGGTGGCGGTGGTGTCACGTGCTCGTCTCGGTGTCCGTCGTCGCTACCGCGACGACGTCCGCCTCGACTCGCGTTACGCTAAGACAGGGTGGCCGTGGTGTCACGTGCTCGTCTCGGCGTCCGTCGTCGCTACCGCGATGACGTCCACCTGAACTCCACGTTACCCTAAGATGAAGCGAGGGTGGCGGTGGTGTCACGTGCTTTCGTCTCGGCGTCCGTCGTCGCTACGCAGCGGCGTTCACCTCAACTTCGCGTTACGCTAAGAGCGAGGTGGCGGTGGTGTCACATGCCCGTCTCGGTGTCGTTGTTGCTACGCGCGACGGCGTCCGCCTCGACTTCGCGTTACCCTAAGATAGAACGAGGTTGCAATGGTGTCGTGCTGCGTCTCGGCGTCCGTCGTCGCTACCGCGACAACGTCCGCCTTGACTTCGCGTTACCCTAGGATGACGGGGTGGCGGTGGTGTCACGATGCTGCGTCTCGGCGTCGCGTCATTAAGCTACACATGGCGATGTTACGTCTCAACTCGCGTTACGCTAAAGACAAGGTGGCGATGTCGTGTCACGTGCTTGTCTCGGCCTCCGTCCTCGATACCGCGACGACGTCCGCCTCGACTCGCGTTACGCTAAGACAGGGTGGAAGTGATGTCACATTCTTGTCTCGGCGTCCGTTGTCGCTACCGCGAGGACGTCCGCCTGGACTCGCGTTACCCTAAGATAGACAGGGTAGCAGTGGTGTCACGTTTCTCGTCTCGGCGTCCGTCATCGCTACCTTGACGACGTCCGCCTCGACTTCGCGTTACGCTTAAGACGAGGTGGCGGTGGTGCCACGTGCTTCTCTCGGCGTCGTCGTCGCTACCGCCCACGGCGTCCGCATCGACTTCGCGTTACGCTAAGCGAGGGTGGCGATGATATGCGCATGCTGCGTCTCGGCGACCGTTATGCGCTACGCGACGACGTCCGCCTCGACACGCATGACCCTAAGATAGACAGGGTGGCAGTGTTGTCACGTGCTCGTCTCGGTGTCCGTCATCGCTACCGCGGGGATGTTCGCCTCAACTCGCGTTACGCTAAGACAGGGTGGCAGTGGTGTCACGTGCTCGTCTCGGCGTCCGTTGTAGCCGCTACCGTGATAGCGTCGCCTCGACCAGCGTTATGCTAAAACAGGGGTGTGATGGTGTCATGTGCTCATCACGCGTCGTCGTAAATGCTACAGCGGCGACGTCGCCTCGACTCACGTTATGCTTAGACAGGGTGGCAGTGGTGTCACGTGCTCGTCTCGGTGTCCGTCCATGCTACCGCGAGGACGTACGCCTCGACTTCGCGTTCTGGTGTCCGTGGTGTCACGTGCTCGTATCGGCGTCCGTCGTTGCTACGCGGCGACTCGCGTTACCCTAATATAGGCGAGGTGGCGGTGTAGTCACGTGCTCATCTCGACGTCCGTCGTTGCTACCGCGACGACGTCCGCCTCGACTCGTGTTACCCTAAGATAGCCAGGGTGGTAGTGGTGTCACGTGCTCGTCTTGGTGTCCGTCGTCACTACCGCGACGACGTCCGCCTCGACTCGCTTACGCTAAGACAGGGTGGCAGTGGTGTCACGTGCTCGTCTCGGTGTCCGTCGTCGCTACCGCGGCGGCGACACGCTCGACTTCAGCGTTACGCTAAGACAGGGTGGCAGTGGTGTCGTGCTGCGTCTCAGCGTCGCGTCGTGCGCTACAGCGACGGCGTCCACCTGAACTCACGTTACCCTAAGATAGACAGGGTGGCGGTGGTGTCACGTGCTGCGTCTCGGCGTCCGTAAATGCGCTACCGGCGGCGTTACGCCTCAACTTCGCGTTACGCTAAGACGAGGGTGGCGGTGGTGTCACATGCCCGTCTCGGTGTCCGTGCGTTACTACCTCGGCGACGTCCGCCTCGACTTCGCGTTACCCTAAGATAGAGCGAGGTTGCAATGGTGTCGTGCTTTCGTCTCGGCGTCCGTCGTCGCTTCTGCGACAACGTCCGCCTTGACTCGCGTTACCCTAAGATGAGCGAGGTGGCAGCGGTGTCGCGTGCTTTCGTCTCGGCGTCCGTAAATGCTACAGCGGCGGCGTTAAATCTCAACTTCGCGTTACGCTAAGACAGGGTGGCGATGCGTGTCACGTGCTTGTCTCGGCCTCCGTCCTCGATACGCTGACGGCGTCCGCCTCGACTCGCGTTACGCTAAAAGGCGAATTGGCGGTGATGTCACATTCTTGTCTCAGCGTCCGTTATCGCTACGCGGGGCGTCGCCTGGACTCGCGTTACCCTAAGATAGACAGGGTAGCAGTGATGTCACGTTTCTCGTCTCGGCGTCCGTCATCGCTACCTTGACGACGTCCGCCTCGACCCGCGTTATGCTAAGACACGGTGACAGTGGTGTCACGTGCTCATCACCGCGTCCGTCGTCGCTACCGCGACGACGTCCGCCTCGACTCACGTTATGCTAAGACAGGGTGGCAGTGGTGTCACGTGCTCGTCTCGGTGTCCGTCCATGCTACCGCGAGGATGTACGCCTCGACTCGCGTTACAGGGTGTCCGTGGTGTCACGTGCTCGTGTCAGCGTCCGTCGTTGCTACCGCGACGACTCGCGTTACCCTAATATAGACAGGGTGGTAGTGTTGTCACGTGCTCATCTCGACATCCGTCGTTCCTACCGCGACGACGTCCGCCTCGACTCGTGTTACCCTAAGATAGCCAGGGTGGTAGTGGTGTCACGTGCTCGTCTTGGTGTCCGTCGTCACTACCGCGACGACGTCCGCCTCGACTCGCGTTACGCTAAGACAGGGTGGCAGTGATGTCACATTCTTGTCTCGGCGTCCGTTGTCGCTACCGCGAGGACGTCCGCCTGGACTCGCGTTACCCTAAGATAGACAGGGTAGCAGTGGTGTCACGTTTCTCGTCTCGGCGTCCGTCATCGCTACCTTGACGACGTCCGCCTCGACTCGCGTTACGCTAAGACAGGGTGGCAGTGGTGCCACGTGCTTCTCTCGGCGTCCGTCGTCGCTATCGCCCGCAGCGTCGCGCATTGAATCGCGTTCACGCTAAGACAGGGTGGCGGTGATGTCACATTCTTGTCTCGGCGTCCGTTATGCGCTACGCGAGGGCGTCCGCTGGACTTCGCGTTACCCTAAGATAAGCGAAATTGGCGGTGGTGTCACGTTTCTCATCTCGGCGTCCGTCGCCGCTACCTTGGCGGCGTCCGCCTGCGACTTCGCGTTACGCTAAAGACAGAGGTGGCGGTGGTGCCCGTGCTTCTCTCGGCGTCCGTCGTGCGCTACCGCCCACGGCGTCGCGCCGACTCGCGTTACGCTAAGACAGGGTGGCAGTGATGTCGCATGCTCGTCTCGGCGACCGTTGTCGCTACCGCGACGACGTCCGCCTCGACACGCATGACCCTAAGATAGACAGGGTGGCAGTGTTGTCACGTGCTCGTCTCGGTGTCCGTCATCGCTACCGCGGGGATGTTCGCCTCAACTCGCGTTACGCTAAAACGAAATTGGCGATGGTGTCGCGTGCTGCGTCTCGGCGTCCGTTATCGCTACCGTGATAGCGTCGCCTCGACCAGCGTTATGCTAAGACAGGGTGGCGGTGGTGTCATGTGCTCATCACGGCGTCGCATTAAGTCGCTACTGGCGGCGTCGCTTCCTCGACTCACGTTATGCTAAGACAGGGTGGCGGTGGTGTCACGTGCTGCGTCTCGGTGTCCGTCCATGCTACGCGAGGGCGTGCGCCTCGACTTCGCGTTACGAGGGTGTCCGTGGTGTCACGTGCTCGTATCGGCGTCGTCGTTGCTACGCGGCGACTTCGCGTTACCTAATATAGACAGGGTGGCGGTGTTGTCACGTGCTCATCTCGGCGTCACGTCGTTGCTACCGCTGACGGCGTCGCCTCAACTCATGTTACCCTAAGATAGCGAGGTGGTAGTGGTGTCCGCGTGCTTTCGTATTGGTGTCGCGTCGTCACTACCGCGGCGGCGTCCGCCTCGACTTCGCTTACGCTAAGACAGGGTGGCGATGGTGTCACGTGCTGCGTCTCGGTGTCCGTCGTAAATGCGCTACCGCGGCGGCGGCCGCTCTCGACTTCGCGTTACGCTAAGACAGGGTGGCGGTGGTGTCACGTGCTGCGTCTCGGCGTCGTCGTAAATGCGCTACCAGCGGCGGCGTCCACCTGAACTCCACGTTACCCTAAGATGAAGCGAGGTGGCGGTGGTGTCACGTGCTTTCGTCTCGGCGTCGTCGTAAGCTACCCGCAGCGGCGTTCGCCTCAACTTCGCGTTACGCTAAGACGAGGGTGGCGATGGTGTCACATGCCCGTCTCGGTGTCGTCGTTGCTACCTCGACGACGTCCGCCTCGACTCGCATTACCCTAAGATAGACAGGGTTGCAATGGTGTGCGTGCTTTCCGTCTCGGCGTCCGTCGTCGCTACGCGACAACGTCCGCCTTGACTTCGCGTTACCCTAAGATGAAGCGAGGTGGCGGTGGTGTCACGTGCTTTCGTCTCGGCGTCCGTCGTCGCTACCGCTGGCGGCGTTAAATCTCAACTTCAGCGTTACGGTAAGACAGGGTGGCACTGGTGTCACGTGCTTGTCTCGGCGTCCGTCCTCGCTACCGCGACGACGTCCGCCTCGACTCGCGTTACGCTAAGAGAGGCAGGGTGGCGATGATGTCACATTCTTGTCTCGGCGTCCGTTATCGCTACGCGAGGGCGTCCGCTGGACTCGCGTTACCCTAAGATAGGCGGGGTAGCGGTGATGTCACGTTTCTCGTCTCGGCGTCCGTCATCGCTACCTTGACGACGTCCGCCTCGACCCGCGTTATGCTAAGACACGGTGACAGTGGTGTCACGTGCTCATCACCGCGTCCGTCGTCGCTACCGCGACGACGTCCGCCTCGACTCACGTTATGCTAAGACAGGGTGGCAGTGGTGTCACGTGCTCGTCTCGGTGTCCGTCCATGCTACCGCGAGGATGTACGCCTCGACTCGCGTTACGAGGTGTCCGTGGTGTCGCGTGCTGCGTGTCGGCGTCCGTCGTTGCTACCGCGACGACTCGCGTTACCCTAATATAGACAGGGTGGTAGTGTTGTCACGTGCTCATCTCGACATCCGTCGTTCCTACCGCGACGACGTCCGCCTCGACTCGTGTTACCCTAAGATAGCCAGGGTGGTAGTGGTGTCACGTGCTCGTCTTGGTGTCCGTCGTCACTACGCTGGCGGCGTCGCCTCGACTTCGCGTTACGCTAAGAGCGAGGTGGCGGTGATGTCACATTCTTGTCTCGGCGTCCGTTATGCGCTACCGCGAGGCGTCCGCTGGACTTGCGTTACCCTAAGATAGGCGAGGTAGCGATGGTGTCACGTTCTCGTCTCGGCGTCCGTCTTCGCTACCTTGACGACGTCCGCCTCGACTCGCGTTACGCTAAAGACGAGGGTGGCAGTGGTGCCACGTGCTTCTCTCGGCGTCCGTCGTCGCTACCGCCACGACGTCCGCATTGAATCGCGTTACGCTAAGACAGGGTGGCAGTGATGTCACATTCTTGTCTCGGCGTCCGTTGTCGCTACCGCGAGGACGTCCGCCTGGACTCGCGTTACCCTAAGATAGACAGGGTGGCAGTGGTGTCACGTTTCTCATCTCGGCGTCCGTCATCGCTACCTTGACGACGTCCGCCTCGACTCGCGTTACGCTAAGAGCGGGGGTGGCGGTGGTACCCCGTGCTTCTCTCGGCGTCGCGTCGTCGCTATCGCCACGGCGTCGCGCCGACTTCGCGATGCGCTAAGAGCGAGGTGGCGATGATAGCCGCATGCTTTCGTCTCGTCGACCGTTATGCGCTACGCGGCGATGTCCGCCTCGACTCGCATGGCCCTACGATAGACTGGGTGGCTGTGTTGTCACGTTCTCATCTCGGTGTCCGTCATCGCTACGCGGCGGCGTTACGCCTCAACTTCGCGTTACGCTAAGACAGGGTGGCGGTGGTGTCACGTGCTGCGTCTCGGCGTCCGTTATCGCGCTACCGTGATAGCGTCGCCTCGACCAGCGTTATGCTAAGACAGGGTGACGGTGGTGTCACGTGCTCATCACAGCGTCGTCGTCGTCGCTACGCGATGGCGTCTGCCTCGACTCACGTTATGCTAAGGCGAGGGTGGCAGTGGTGTAACGTGCTCGTCTCGGTGTCCGTCCATGCTACCGCGAGGACGTACGCCTCGACTCGCATTACAGGGTGTCCGTGGTGTCACGTGCTCGTATCAGCGTCCGTCGTTGCTACCGCGACGACTCGCGTTACCCTAATATAGACAGGGTGGCAGTGTTGTCACGTGCTCATCTCGACGTCCGTCGTTGCTACCGCGACGTCCGCCTTGACTCGTGTTACCCTAAGATAGCCAGGGTGGTAGTGGTGTCACGTGCTCGTCTTGGTGTCCGTCGTCACTACCGCGACGACGTCCACCTCGACTCGCTTACGCTAAGACAGGGTGGCAGTGGTGTCACGTGCTCGTCTCGGTGTCCGTCGTCGCTACCGCGACGACGTCCGCCTCGACTCGTGTTACGCTAAGACAGGGTGGCAGTGGTGTCACATGCTCGTCTCGGCGTCCGTAAATGCGCTGCCGCGGCAGCGTCCACCTGAACTCCACGTTACCCTAAGATGAGCGAGGGTGGCGGTGGTGTCACGTGCTCGTCTCGGCGTCGTCGTAAACTCTACGCGGCGGCGTTACGCCTCAACTCGCGTTACGCTAAGACAGGGTGGCAGTGGTGTCACATGCCCGTCTCGGTGTCCGTCGTTGCTACCGCGACGACGTCCGCCTCGACTCGCGTTACCCTAAGATAGACAGGGTTGCAATGGTGTCGTGCTCGTCTCGACGTCCGTCGTCGCTACCGCGACAACGTCCGCCCTTGACTTCGCGTTACCCTAAGATGAGCGAGGGTGGCGGTGGTGTCACGTGCTGCGTCTCGGCGTCCGTCGTCGCTACAGCGGCGGCGTTAAATCTCAACTTCGCGTTACGCTAAAGAGCGAAATTGGCGATGCGTGTCACGTGCTTGTCTCGGCCTCCGTCCTCGATACGCGGCGGCGTCCGCCTCGACTCGCGTTCACGCTAAAGGCAATTGGCGATGATGTCACATTCTTGTCTCGGCGTCCGTTATTTGCTACCGCGAGGGCGTCCACACGGACTCGCGTTACCCTAAGATAGGCAACGAGGGTAGCAGTGGTGTCACGTTTCTCGTCTCGGCGTCCGTCATAGCTACCTTGACGACGTCCGCGTCGACCCGCGTTATGCTAAGACACCGTGACAGTGGTGTAACGTGCTCATCACCGCGTCCGGCGTCGCTACCGCGATGACGTCTGCCTCGACTCACGTTATGCTAAGACGGGGTGGCGGTGGTGTCGCGTGCTGCGTCTCGGTGTCCGTCCATGCTACCCCGCGAGGATATGCGCCTCGACTTCGCGTTACGAGGTGTCCGTGGTGTCACGATGCTGCGTGTCGGCGTCCGTCGTTGCTACGCGGCGACTCGCGTTACCCTAATATAGGCAGAGGTGGTAGTGTTGTGACGTGCTCATCTCGACATCCGTCGTTGCTACCGCGACGACGTCCGCCTCGACTCGTGTTACCCTAAGATAGCCAGGGTGGTAGTGGTGTCACGTGCTCGTCTTGGTGTCCGTCGTCACTACCGCGACGACGTCCGCCTCGACTCGCGTTACGCTAAGGCGAATTGGCGATGATGTCACATTCTTGTCTCGGCGTCCGTTATCGCTACCGCGAGGCGTCCGCACAGACTCGCGTTACCCTAAGATAAGCGAGGGTAGCGGTAATTGTCACGTTTCTCGTCTCGGCGTCCGTCGCCGCTACCTTGGCGGCGTCCGCCTCGACTTCGCGTTACGCTAAGACGAAGTGGCGGTGGTGCCGCGTGCTTCTCTCGGCGTCGTCGTCGCTACGCCGCCGCGACGTCGCATTGAATCGCGATGCAGCTAAGGCGGGGTGGCGATGATGTCACATTCTTGTCTCGGCGTCCGTTATGCGCTACGCGAGGGCGTCACTTTGGACTTCGCGTTACCCTAAGATGAGCGAGGTGGCGGTGGTGTCACGTTTCTCGTCTCGGCGTCCGTCGCCGCTACCGCCCAGCGGCGTCCGCCTACCGACTCGCGTTACGCTAAGACAGGGTGGCAGTGGTGCCACGTGCTTCTCTCGGCGTCCGTCGTCGCTACCGCCACGACGTCCGCATCGACTCGCGTTACGCTAAGACAGGGTGGCAGTGATGTCGCATGCTCGTCTCGGCGACCGTTGTCGCTACCGCGACGATGTCCGCCTCGACTCGCATGGCCCTAAGATAGACAGGGTGGCAGTGTTGTCACGTGCTCGTCTCGGTGTCCGTCATCGCTACCGCGGCGACGTTCGCCTCAACTCGTGTTACGCTAAAAGACAATTGGCGGTGGTGTGGCGTGCTTGCGTCTCGGCGTCCGTTATGCGCTACGTGATAGCGTCGCCTCGACCAGCGTTATGCTAAGGCGAGGTAGCGGTGGTGTCACGTGCTCATCACCGCGTCCGTCGTCGCTACCGCGATGACGCCTGCCTCGACTCACGTTATGCTAAGACAGGGTGGCAGTGGTGTAACGTGCTCGTCTCGGTGTCCGTCCATGCTACCGCGAGGACGTACGCCTCGACTCGCATTACAGGGTGTCCGTGGTGTCACGTGCTCGTATCAGCGTCCGTCGTTGCTACCGCGACGACTCGCGTTACCCTAATATAGACAGGGTGGCAGTGTTGTCACGTGCTCATCTCGACGTCCGTCGTTGCTACCGCGACGTCCGCCTTGACTCGTGTTACCCTAAGATAGCCAGGGTGGTAGTGGTGTCACGTGCTCGTCTTGGTGTCCGTCGTCACTACCGCGACGACGTCCACCTCGACTCGCTTACGCTAAGACAGGGTGGCAGTGGTGTCACGTGCTCGTCTCGGTGTCCGTCGGCGCAACCCGGCGGCGTCCGCCCTCGACTTCGTGTTCACGCTAAAAGGCAGTGGCAGTGGTGTCACATGCTCGTTTCAGCGTCCGTCGTCGCTGCCGCGATGACGTCCACCTAGACTCACGTTACCCTAAGATAGACAGGGTGGCAGTGGTGTCACGTGCTCGTCTCGGCGTCCGTCGTCGCTACCGCGGCGACGTTACTTCAACTTCGCGATACAGCTAAGGCGAAGGTGGCGGTGGTGTCACATGCCCGTCTCGGTGTCGTCGTTGCTACGCGATGGCGTCCGCCTCGACTTCGCGTTACTCTAAGATGAGCGAGGTTGCAATGGTGTCGTGCTCGTCTCGACGTCCGTCGTCGCTACCGCGACAACGTCCGCCTTGACTCGCGTTACCCTAAGATAGACAGGGTGGCAGTGGTGTCACGTGCTCGTCTCGGCGTCCGTCGTCGCTACCGCGGCGACGTTCGTCTCAACTCGCGTTACGCTAAGACAGGGTGGCAGTCGTGTCACGTGCTTGTCTCAGCCTCCGTCCTCGATACCGCGACGACGTCCGCCTCGACTCGCGTTATGCTAAGACAGGGTGGCAGTGATGTCACATTCTTGTCTCGGCGTCCGTTGTCGCTACCGCGAGGACGTCCGCCTGGACTCGCGTTACCCTAAGAGAGCGAGGTGGCGATGGTGTCACGTTTCTCGTCTCGGCGTCCGTCGCCGCTACCTTGATAGCGTCCGCCTGCGACTTCGCGTTACGCTAAGAAAGGGTGGCGGTGGTGCCACGTGCTTCTCTCGGCGTCCGTCGTCGCTACCGCCCGGCGTCCGCATCGACTTCGCGTGCACGCTAAGGACAGGTGGCGGTGATATGGCATGCTGCGTCTCGGCGACCGTTAGCCGCTACAGCGGCGGCGTCGCCTCGACTTCGCATGACCCTAAGATAGGCAGGTGGCGGTGTTGTCGCGTGCTGCGTCTCGGTGTCCGTCGCCGCTACGCGGCGGCGTTCGCCTCAGCTCGCGTTACGCTAAGACAGGGTGGCAGTGGTGTCACGTGCTCGTCTCGGCGTCCGTTGTCGCTACCGTGATGACGTCCGCCTCGACCCGCGTTATGCTAAGACAGGGTGACAGTGGTGTCACGTGCTCATCACCGCGTTCGTCGTCGCTACCGCGACGACGTCCGCCTCGACTCACGTTATGCTAAGACAGGGTGGCAGTGGTGTCATGTGCTCGTCTCGGTGTCCGTCCATGCTACCACGAGGACGTACGCGTCGACTCGCGTTACAGGGTGTCCATGGTGTCACGTGCTCGTATCAGCGTCCGTCGTTGCTACCGCGACGACTCGCGTTACCCTAATATAGACAGGGTGGCAGTGTTGTCACGTGCTCATCTCGACGTCCGTCGTTGCTACCGCGACGACGTCCGCCTCGACTCGTGTTACCCTAAGATAGCCAGGGTGGTAGTGGTGTCACGTGCTCGTCTTGGTGTCCGTCGTCACTACGCGGCGGCGTCGCCTCGACTTCGCTTCAGCTAAGACAGGGTGGCGGTGGTGTCACGTGCTGCGTCTCGGTGTCGTCGTCGCTACCGCGGCGGCGTCCCTCCACCGACTTCGCGTTACGCTAAGACAGGGTGGCGGTGGTGTCACGTGCTGCGTCTCGGCGTCGCGTCGTTGCTACTACGCGATGGCGTCCACCTGAACTCACGTTACCCTAAGATAGGCGAGGTGGCGGTGGTGTCACATGCTGCGTCTCGGCGTTAAATGCGTCGCTACCGCGGCGACGTTCGCCTCAACTCGCGTTACGCTAAGACAGGGTGGCAGTGGTGTCACATGCCCGTCTCGGCGTCCGTCGTTGCTACCGCGACGATGTCCTCCTCGTCTCGCGTTACCCTAAGATAGACAGGGTTGCAATGGTGTCGTGCTCGTCTCGATGTCCGTTGTCGCTACCGCGACCACGTCCGCCTTGACTCGCGTTACCCTAAGATAGACAGGGTGGCAGTGGTGTCACGTGCTCATCTCGGCGTCCGTCGTCGCTACCGCGGCGACGTTCGTCTCAACTCGCGTTACGCTAAGACAGGGTGGCAGTCGTGTCACGTGCTTGTCTCGGCCTCCGTCCTCGATACCGCGACGACGTCCGCCTCGACTCGCGTTACGCTAAGACAGGGTGGCAGTGATGTCACATTCTTGTCTCAGCGTCCGTTGTCGCTACCGCGAGGACGTCCGCCTGGACTCGCGTTACCCTAAGATAGACAGGGTGGCAGTGGTGTCACGTTTCTCGTCTCGGCGTCCGTCATCGCTACCTTGACGACGTCCGCCTCGACTCGCGTTACGCTAAGACAGGGTGGCAGTGGTGCCACGTGCTTCTCTCGGCGTCCGTCGTCGCTACCGCCACGACGTCCGCATCGACTCGCGTTACGCTAAGACAGGGTGGCAGTGATGTCGCATGCTCGTCTCGGTGACCGTTGTCGCTACCGCGACGACGTCCGCCTCGACTCGCATGACCCTAAGATAGACAGGGTGGCAGTGTTGTCACGTGCTCGTCTCGGTGTCCGTCATCGCTACCGCGGCGACGTTCGCCTCAACTCGCGTTACGCTAAGACAGGGTGGCAGTGGTGTCACGTGCTCGTCTCGGCGTCCGTTGTCGCTACCGTGATGACGTCCGCCTCGACCCGCGTTATGCTAAGAAAAGGGTGACAGTGGTGTCACGTGCTCATCACCGCGTCCGTCGTCGCTACCGTGACGACGTCCGCCTCGACTCGCGTTACGCTAAGACAGGGTGGCAGTGGTGTGACATGCTCGTCTCGGTGTCCGTCATTGCTACCGCGACGACGTCTGCCTCGACTCGCGTTACCCTAAGATAGAGAGGGTGGCAGTGCTGTCACGTGCTCGTCTCGGCGTCCGTCGTCGCTACCACGACGACGTCCGCCACGACTCGCATTATGCTAAGACAGGGTGGCAGTGGTGTCACGTGCTCGTCTACACGTGCCGTAAATGCGCTACCGCGACAACGTCCGCCTCGACTCACGTTACGCTAAGACAGGGTGGTAGTGGTATGACATGCTCGTCTCGGTGTCTGTCGTCGCTACCGCGATGACGTTCGTCTTGACTTGCGTTACGCTAAGACAGGGTGGCAGTGATGTCACATGCTCGTCTCGGCGTCCATCGTCGCTACCACGACGACGTCCGCCTCGACTCGCGTGACCCTGAGATAGATAGTGTGGCAGTGCTGTCACGTGCTCGTCTCGGCATCCGTCGTCGCTACCGCGACGACGTCCGCCTCGACTCGCATTACCCTAAGGTAGACAGGGTTGCAGTGGTGTCACGTGCCAGCGACGACGTTCGCCTCAACTCATGTTACGCTAAGACAGGGTGGCAGTAGTGTCACGTGCTCGTGTCGGCGTCAGTCGTCGCTACCGCGGTGACGTCCGCCTCGACTCGCGTTACCCTAAGATAGACAGGGTTGCAATGGTGTCACGTGCTCGTCTCGGCGTCAGTCGTCGCTACCGCGATGACGTCCACCTAGACTCGCGTTACCCTAAGATAGACAGGGTGGCAGTGGTGTCACGTGCTCATCTCGGCGTCCGTCGTCGCTACCGCGGCGACGTTCGCCTCAACTCGCGTTACGCTAAGACAGGGTGGCAGTGGTGTCCCATGCCCGACTCGGCGTCCGTCGTTTCTACCGCGACGACGTCCGCCTCGACTCGCGTTATCCTAAGATAGACAGGGTTGCAATGGTGTCGTGCTCGTCTCGACGTCCGTCGTCGCTACCGCGACAACGTCCGCCTCGACTCGCGTTACCCTAAGATAGACAGGGTGGCAGTGGTGTCACGTGCTCAACTTCGGCGTCCGTAAATGCGCCCGGTAGCGGCGGCGTTACGCCTCAAAGTCGCGTTACGCTAAGACAGGGTGGCGGTGGTGTCACGTGCTTGTCTCGGCGTCCGTCGTCGCTACCGCGACGACGTCCGCCTCGACTCGCGTAACCCTAAGATAGACAGGGTGGAAGTTGTGTCACGTGCTTGTCTCGGCGTCCGTCGTCGCTACCGCGACAACGTCCGCCTCGACTCGCTTACGCTAAGACAGGGTGGCGGTGGTGTCACGTGCTCGTCTCGGCGTCCGTCGTCGCTACCGCGACGACGTCCGCCTCGACTCGTGTTACCCTAAGATAGACAGGGTTGCAATGGTGTCGTGCTCGTCTCGACGTCCGTCGTCGCTACCGCGGCGACGTCCGCCTTGACCCGCGTTACGCTAAGACAGGGTGGCAGTGGTGTCACGTGCTCGTCTCGGCGTCCTTCGTCGCTACCGCGACGACGTCCGCCTCGACTCACGTGACCCTAAAATAGACAGGGTGGCAGTGCTGTCACGTGCTCGTCTCGGCGTCCGTCGTAAAGCTACAGCGGCGGCGTCCGCTTCGACTTCGCGTTACCCTAAGATAGACAGGGTGGCGGTGGTGTTAGTTTTCTGCGTCTCGGCGTCCGTCGTGTCGCTACCGGGGCGGCGTCCGCCTCGACTTCAGCGATGCAGCTAAGACAGGGTGGCAGTGGTGTCACGTGCTCGTCTCGGTGTCCATCCTTTCTACCGCGACGACGTCTGCCTCGACTCGCGTTACGCTAAGATAGTGTGTCCATGGTGTCACGTGCTCGTCTCGACGTCTGTCATAGCTACTGCAGGGACATCCGCCTCGACTCACGTTACGCTAAGACAGGGTGGCAGTGGTGTCACGTGCTCGTCTCGGCGTCCGTCGTCGCTACCGCGACGATGTCCGCCTCGACTCGCGTTACGCTAGGACAGGGTGGCTGTGATGTCACGTGCTCGTCTCAGCGTCTGTCGTCACTACCGCGACGACGTCCACCTCGACTCACGTTATGCTAAGACAGGGTGGCAGTGGTGTCACGTGCTCGTCTCCGCGTCCGTCGTCGCTACCGCGACGACGTCCGCCTCGACTCGTGTTACGCTAAGACAGGGTGGCAGTGGTGTCACGTGCTCGTCTCGGTGCTACCGCGACGACGTCCGCCTCGACTCGCGTTACGCTAAGACAAGGTGGCAGTGGTGTCACGTGCTTGTCTCGGCGTCCGTCGTCGCTACCGCTCAAACATAGTGGTTCGAATCTGACTTGATCAAACTTTGTGATGTAGCATGAATAGAGTTTGAGACGAGAAACGCATAGATAGCTAGAGGGAGTTCTTAGGAATTCTTGTCCATCCATTTGGCAAAATAAAAAACCAAACAAACAAAACAACAAATGGATGTCCTCGAATGAGTAAAATATGTGTCCAACATGCTCACACAATAAAATGACAATGAAATATGTGACAAAGCATGCACAATCACTCTAGCATCTATCAAGCATTTTGGCGATGACTAGGTCATCTATATATGAGTATATTGACTTAGGAGTCAAATGAGAACATTTGATCATAGGTCATACTCATCGTTTAAGCACAAGTGGGGTTGCCACTTTTACATAAAGCATTGTTGTGTTCACATCATTAGAGTTGCTTTAGCTCAATTGATTAGGGTAAAGCTCCCCCTAGTTGTGATATCCCCCTAAGAGGGATGAACTAACCTTGGGTTTTGTCGATGATGACTTCGTGTAGGTGTTGAAGATGCATGTGCTCAATGTTGATGTAGATCTTTCAGAGCAATCCTTTGGAGTGAGTTGCACTTTCAATACCAACACGGGTTAGTCCCACGAGGAACAAATAAGGATATCCATAGACATAGATTGATGTTCACATGAGATTATGTCCATGAATGCATTAGGTTACCTTTTCCTCGTCTTACCAACAAGAGGGTTTGTGACTCCTTGAACTAGTGCAAGATATGGAAGTTGTTTGCACTTGTCCTTGCCAAAATGATAAGAGTGAAGTATGTTGGCGGAGTCACCCTCAAGAACTCTCTAGTTCTTCTTCTTAGGGATCCACACCATCTTGATGGGAATCCTTGGAGTTGTATTCGTACTTGATGAAGTGGAACTTGATGTAGTCTTGGGAACCCACTTGACCAAGGCTTTAGGAGCTTCTTCAAATGCATCAGTCTCTTCTTGAAGCTTGTCCTTGCCTTTTAGCTTGTGGTCTTGTGGTGGAAGATCATCTTGAGCTTGTGTTCCTTGTAAACAAGTAGGATCATACTTCTCTTGGTGAGGAACAAACTTCGTCTCGGGATAATTATCTTCTTCCCACTCAACTCCATTGGCATTGAACTTTCGTTCAAAACCAACACCTTGATTCTTCCGGTGCCTTCCTTGCTTGCGTACAATTTCCTCAAATTGCTTACTTCCGGCAAGACTCTTGTAAACACCTTTCTCTATGATTCCCTTCAATAAGCTATTTTCTTCCTCAAGTGTAAATTGGCTAAGAGATTCATTAGTGGAATCAAGAGAATTACTAGAAAACAAAAGATTGGATTTAGCATGATTATTGTTACTACTAGAAGAAGAATCTTTCTTGTTCTTATTGCTGGATTTGACTTGTGGCATGTAAGTAGATAAGAGTAAATGCTTGGCAATGTAAGAAGAACTTTTCTTGTGAAGATCATCATTGATTTCTTTTAAGAACTCATGCTCTTGCTCAAGGTTGAGCTTTTCAAAGCGTAGCTTCCCATGAGTCTTTAAAAGTTCTCGATGATCTTCCAAGGTAGTTTCATGAGCTAACTTAAGAGTGTTTAGTTCTTTAGTTAGATGCTCAATCTTCTCCTTATCATTGTCATTCATTTTATCTTGATTAGCATGATTAATTGACGTTTCATCATAGTATTCATCACTAGAGTTGTCAACAAGTAAATCATCATCTCCTAGCAAATCATCTTCATCGCTATTAAAATCAACATACTAGGGTGTGTTACCTTTGGACCCTTGGACATGAAGCATCTTCCAATTCCTTCATTTGGTGTTCAAATATGTCGTAGGAGTTGGTTGATACAAGTGCTAGACTGGCAACACCTTCATCTTGAGTATATTCAGAGTCAGAGTGATAACTTCTTCCGGAGTGATGGTCGGAGTCGGAGCCGGATACCCATTCACCAACCTGAGCTTGATGTCTTCATTTTGTGTAGCTCTTTGATGCTTTGTCCTTCCTCTCCGAATCCTTGCTTCTCCGAGAGGGTCTTCGTTCATAACGATCATCTCTACTCCTTCTCTCTCTTGCTGGTGATTCTTCTCTTCTACTTCTTCTCTTGGGAGAATCTTCTCTTCTTTAAATGAGAATTCGTACACTCATTTGAGTAGTGTCTGGGTCTTCCACAATTGTAGCAATTTCGTTCACGACTAGAAAATCTTTTGTCATTGTAGGACCTTGACTTGGGGCTTCTTTCCTTGCTTCTACTCTTGTAGAACTTGTTGAAGTTCCTCACCATTAGGCTCAATTCTTCATTGAAGGTTTGTTTCTCACTTGATGATGTGGGAGCATCACATGAGGCTTTATGGCACCGCTTGACTTGTTGTGAAGCTCTTCCTTATCCTTGAGTGACATCTCATGGCGACAATTCTTCCAATGACTTCCTTTGGCTTGAGATCTTTGTAATTGGGCATCATTTGGATCAATGTGCACTGCGGTATCATATTTTCCATCCAAGGCTCTTAGGATCTTCTTGATGATGAATCTATTGGTCATCTCTTCACTTCCTAAGCGGCAATCTCATTTGTGATGAGAGCAAGCCTAGAGTACATTTCAGCGACACCTTCACCATCATTCATTTTGAACTTGTCAAGTTGACTTTGAAGCACATCCAATTTGGATTCCTTGTGAGTTGGTACCTTCGTGCATATCAATGAAAGTATCCCAAATTTCCTTTACATTCTCAAAGGCGGCTGATTTTGTTGAACTCTTGAGGCACAATCCTTTTAATAGAATATAACAAGCATGAGCGTTGTATTCCAGCATCTTCAACTCTTCCGCGGTAGCTTCACGGTTTGGTTCTTTCGCATCCAAGAATTCACCTTGCAAGCCAATACACACAATAGCCCAAACGGCGGGGTTATGTCCAAGAATATGCATTTTCATCTTATGCTTCCAACTAGCAAAATTAGTACCATCAAAGTAAGGACCTCTCACGGTGGTAATTTCCCTCGCTAGACACCATACTCTCCTAGGTTGTGAATGTTGGGTTCTAAGGTAGGGTCGTCGACTACAAATTTAAATTTTTCCAATGCGTAGAACATCCAGGAACAGGCTACGGAGATGGATCACAGTTCGTTACCACTTGGCCTTGATCTTGCCGTGCAGCGGAAGAAGAGTTGGGGCAGCGCGTTCGCGTGGATCGTCTCCTCCTCGTCCGATCTCCCTGGAACAGCCGGTCGTCCGATCCCACGTACAAGTTCGCCGGAGCGGCGCAAATGCATCGCCTCTAACGGTATCCGCGCATGCAGGAGGAACACCGTACGGAGGACTGCTAGGTCCGATCACACAGTCGGCGGCGAGTGGAGGTGGCTATTCGCAACACATGCAAACCCTAGTGACAGCGCCGAAGCGATCAACCGCATGAGTTTGCCGCACCTCAACTTTATATAGGCGTCCGTCGCAGGCTCAACACTTGGGCCTTGCTGGGACCCCTAAAGCCGAAAGTGTACTCGGTCATGTTCCTAGTCGATTCGGATCACATCCGACCATTGTCCTTTGAACCGACCTCGTAGGTTCCTTCCCTTAAAGCAGCCTTGGTGACACTCCAAAATTTGTGTTGTTTTTGTTTTTAGCAAAAGCCTTGCATGGTTTGAAGAAGGTCATTTAAACCCTTCTTAAAAACCTCTCTTCTGAATTTTTCTTCTCAAAAGCATTTCTTGGATTTATTTTCTTCTAAAAAGAAACCTTTTTGGTATTGGGTTATTCTTTGGTTTTGATCCATCCTTGATTTTACCATGCCTCTTGTGGTAAATTTCTCCCAAAACCCTCCTTCCACTTTGGTACCACTCAAACATTCTATCCAAACTAGTAAAATCCATTTTTGGACTTTTTTCCAATTATTTCTTCTCATAAAATAATTATGTCTTTTCTTTTGAGCCTAAGTGATTTGCAAAGCAAGTACCCTAATGCTTTTGAGTTTTGACCTCAAACCAACTCCCTTGGATAGTCCTTGGTACCTACAACCCAGAACCATCTTGATCCACTCTTCTCCTTTTCAAATATTTTAAATTTCACTCCTTTGCAAGTTTGGACCAGATTTGCCAAATTTGGTGAAATTCATATCTACACTTCTCCAAAAATTCTACCAAAATTCAGGCAGCCCTCGGATGCAATGAGAGACCACCACACCAAAGATCAGCTCAAGAAAAATTTCCCACGTGCGGAATCATTACAGCCGAGCACCTTGCATACCTTTGTTTACATGCATCTTGATTAAATTCAGCAAGTTCGAGTTTCGGTGTCAATCTTCTCTGATTAATTTAATCACATGTTCACGGTGCCTTTGGCACGTTGCTCCTGACCTAAGCGTGCCTGTCCGTAGCCTCACCGCAGCGTGCTTAAGCGCGTTCTGGCGTCGGTGGCGCCACAGCCCGCTAGCGGCGTGTCTTGCGGTGGCCGAACCATCGTGGCGGCCGGCCAGGGAAGCGAGCGGCCGTAACGTCGTTGGCGCCGCCCAATCCCTCTGGTGGCACCGCGTGGCCACTTCCTCGCCCGCGCATGCAACACCGTCGCCGTGGCGCGGCCGCCTGAAACATGCTCTCTGCCGCCCGACGGACCCGCGCCACCCGTTCGTCGAATCCACCGGGCTCCTAATCCAAGCTGGTTTAGCGTCAAAAGCGGCACCGGTGGAACTCCGCTGGCGCCCCACTCCCTAAACCTCCCGAACAAGCTCTGCGCCGCCCGTAACCATCACCGGAGAAGTCCGTTCACGACCTTGCCTCGGATCGCCTATAAAAAAGGGCCCCGAGCTCGCTCTCATGCACACACCACCCTGCACTTCACCAAGACCACCTGCCCTAGCCCTTTGGGAGGACCTCGAGAGGTCTCCTTCCCCAACTCCGGCCGCCCGATCCGCCTCGGCCACCAGCTTGATTCAACTGCGGTGAGGCCATCTCCGGCGCTCAAACCTCGTCCGCAGCCTCCTCTTACACCTAGTGCTCCTAACCCCACCTCAATTCGGTCCTTGCAGCCCTCCTCGGTGAGATCCACCATCGCCCGAGCACGCCGTCCATGGGAGAAAGTGTCGCCCGTCGGCGTGGTGCTCCCCGGCGCCCAAGTCAACCACCCACCGACATGGAAGGACACGCTGATACTCTTGGTACACTCCGATCTCCACGACTCGCCGTGGTTAAGCCTTGGCCGTCTTAATAGCGTTAGGCGGCCGAGTCTTTTAAACGACATTTGGACCCCCCATGTCAGCCTCTCTTTCTTTTCCCGCGAACCGTTTTCCGTTGGCGCCTTCGGGCATAGTACGTTTTCCCTGTGGGCTTGCGCATTTCTATTCGAACCATTTTCTGTTTTCTCAGTTAAACCCCTGGAACTTTTCTGTTTTATTACAGATGAGTCCCTGGACAGAAACCCTTATAACTCTTTAATAAAAAGTGATTTTTGAGTGATTCTTTTTCTGACAGTCTTATAATTTTGTATAGTTTTTTATGGGATTTATTTGGAAATTTTTTGGAACAACTTTTATGCATGCGTTGGTTTTCACGTTAGTATGCCTTTTCGCTATACCGTAGGTTCCGGAGGAGATAATGGAACCATGAACTTCGCCGAGCTAGACCCGACTACTCTGAACCAGGCAAGCATGTTTGAACATTTGATATGATGAGTGTTACGGCAAGTTTGCATTAAGTAGTTTCATGGCAAGTTTGTGAGCATACCGATGAAGGTTATTTTTCATGCAAGTTGAGGCAAGTGAGTTCGATAATCCATACGTGATGGATGTGAATGTGCATGGCCATGTGTTGGCATGAGGATGGGTAAGATGGCGGTGTTGTAGCATGCGATCGATGCCATACCATTTTGACTTGATGTCAACCCGTGTCGATTCGGTTTCCATCCATTTCCCTTCCGTACTACCACATGTTTTCCGCATAGGGATATGGCTTAGTAAGTTGCAAACCGCTTTCTGGTACACACCAAATGGAGAGGCCGTGATGATGGTTCCATGGCCCTGGATTAAAACCAGATCATGCTGGTCGGGGGGCATGGGTGTTTCGGTTGGGATCGAGAAGGGGCACCCTTAAAGGCCTTGTGAATATAAATTTGATCCCATGCTATTCGAGATTGTGATCTCCCGTCTCAAAAGTTTTTCTCGGGCGATGTCTAGGGTGATTCCTGGCATTAAGTGAGGTAGGATGGGTGTGTCTTGGTTAGCTGTGTTTCTTCCGAAATACCATAAGCGGAACTAGTCCTTGAGGACTATGGAAATCCGTTGGCTGTGAGTAATTTTAGTACAAACTCTGCGAGTCCTAAATTCCTCGAATCATCTTATCCATGTCCAAGTTACGTATTATCTTATCGACAAGTGTCGGTTTGGTGACAGATACTTGATTGTTTCACATGAGTACTAAGTCGGTTAAATGTTTATTCACTGTGGATGGACTAACCCGTTTATACTCCTGTGTTGAATATTTATTACGAGTGCTATTTTCTTGTGATGAAAGCCCTTTCTGTGATGTCGCTCAGACGTCCGACTGCGGCATTGTTGTTATTTATTTTCTTTATAAGCCCTTTCTGTCATGTCGCTCAGAGGTCCGACTGTGGCATTGTTGTTATTTACTTTCATTATAAGCCCTTTCTGTGATGTCGCTCAGACGTCCAGTCGTAACATTGTTGTTATTTACTTTCATCATAAGCCCTTTACGTAATGTCGCTCGAGGCGTCCGGCGTAGCATTGTTGTTATTTACTTTCATTATAAGCCCTTTACGTGATGTCGCTCGAGACGTCCGGCGTAACATTGTTGTTATTTACTTTCATTATAAGCCCTTTACGTGATGTCGCTCAAGCGTCCATTGCGGCATTTTTGTTATTTATTTCCATTATAAGCCCTTTACGTGATGTCGCAGGCGTCCGATTCTTGACATTATTATTATTTCTTTCATTATAAGCCCTTTACGTGATGTCGCTCGAACGTCCATTGACTTGCGCATGTATTATTATTTAAATATAAGCCCTTTATGAGGTGTCGCTCGGGCCTTGATTCGTGGCATGTTTTGCTTATTTCTTCACCCTTCGAGGCGTCGCTTCAAGACACCCGATCGGTTTTGAGTTTATTTTCATTGGGTTTTTGAGCGGACTACCGCCGATTCCCTTCTTAATTATTTTGTTATACTGTTTTAATTGAGCATTGTTAAGATTTACCATGTCTTATTCATGCATTCATTGGTTATATCTTTTGTCCGAACTGTCTTGCGAGTACTTTCATAGTACTCACCTGGCTTGTTGATTTGGCCAGATCTTGTGAAAGCGATCTCGTGGATGAAGAGTTCGATAAGCGAGTCCGGCGCCTAGAGGAATCCCGATCGATCTCGTCGACCCTGGATTAGTCTTTGTGATATATCCGCTTCCGCTACCCAAATAAAATTCGCCGAGCCTCACCTCGGCCTTCGATGAGCCGCCAATCTGATGAACTTATTAACCACCCCGCTGTGTTATTCCACCAACCACTCATAGCTCGAGTCAGTAGTATTTCTACCCCACACCTTTGAGTTATATCCGCCACTATGTTTATTCATTGGCGTGTTGTAATAATTGGTTGGGCATCTTCAGTCCGACCCTTGTAATATTGTAATGCTACTGGCTTCTTGTATCAAAGTTTTGTCAACCGGTATGAAGGATTTTTCCTCATATTGGACTTCTCAGGTCGGTTGTTCAATAAATTTTTTTATTGAAAAACCGGTCGTGACAAGCTTGGTACCAGAGCCAGGCTGACTGTAGGAAGCCACTAGGTGTGATCGCTAATCAGTTATTAGCATAGTAGAGCTATTTGTTGTTTTTACAAATGTAGTCAATTTCGGCGGTCGGCATAAATTTATGATTTGACTTCTCGAGAATTTTGCCTACTTTTGTAGATGGCCAACAACATTGCGAGTCGCGAATGTTAGCCAACATGCCCGATGGGTTTGTCAAGCTTCTCTCCTTCATCGTCCAAGTCGCAATGGGGCCGGATGTGCGCCTAGTCTTCTCTCTCTCGGCACAAGGTCAATGACCGTCTAACCATACACCAAGCCGCGGTGGAATTCAAGAGAGGGCGAGTTGGCGTTACGGTTCGTGGGGAGAGCCATGCCCAGAGAAGCAGCGCTTCTGAGATGGCAGCCCGTGAGGCGATAGCCCGTCTCGAGGATATCCTGCCTTCGATGAAGACTTCGTCGCTACCCCTACCTGCCATGTCACGTGCCATACACTTGCCACTCGCGTTCTCTTGCCCCGAGAGGAGAAGCGGGATGAAGCTTTGAGATGCTCGCCAGTATCTTGAGCTTTGGAGGCAGCCTTCGACAACCTGGTGGGCGATTTTGTAGCTGCCGCGCATGAACTCGATCCATGGTTGTACCGCCAACAGGAGGGAGCTCTGCATGCTGCACCACCACTGACTTTCGTCTCATCATCAGCAGCGTTCGCTCCTACTGCTCGCACCGCTACTCGCCGCCTGCCTACCACGGAGGAATTCAACCCACGTCATTGCGCCTACTCCGGTTCATTACGCACCACCCCTCGTGCCGCTCAGATTCGTGTTGTCCCTTACGGGACACCTGCTCCACCAACTCCGGCGTAGCACCTCTCGTCTGGAGCCTATCTCCGAGGAGGAGGTTGAGTCCCCAACCTCTCGCCGCGCACCCTTGGCTGGCCAAGGGAAATCCTTACCATCTCCGACTAAGTGCGCTTAGCAGCCATGCGATGTACCGACTTGTGCGATATGTTTATATGTAAATAGGCTGTGAGAAGTAGTGCATTTGCATCATGTAGGATCCGGAGGAGTGCACTAGATTAAATAACATGTCAGGATTTATGTATGCATATCCTGAGCGATGTGTTGTATAATTACTGCTTGCGTGTAAGATATGTAATGAACAGTCATTCTCCGTGCGCAAACGTATCTTTTTTTTCTCTTGAAAAATCTTGGAGCATTTGCAACTTTTTGCATCTTCTTGAATTTATTGATTTTTGTGGCTCAATTTCTTTTCTTATAAGTGTTCCAAAATATATCCCCAGAGTGAACTATGTCTCGTCCTTGGGCCAGCATCCATGCCAACTCCGACAGGAGGAAAATTATGACACACCCCGGGCAACAATTTCACACGAGACAGACAAATCAGCGGAGACGGTGAAAGCGGCACTTTCCCAAATGTGTCGTCTTTATGAACAAAGTCAGCAGCAACATCAAAATCTTGAACCAAGTCATTAATATGGGAAATCACCGCGGACCGTATCAGCAACAATCCAAGTTATCTGAGCTACTGAAAAGCGCGTCCCCAAACATTTTCTCACAGCGACAAACCTCTGGAAGCCGAGGACTGGCTTGAGACATGGAGAGAAAATTAATTACCGCCAGTGTTCAGACCTTGAGAAAGTACTTTATGCTCCGCACTATCTCCTTTGGAGCAGCCACATCGTGGTGGGAAAATTTCCTGCACGTGCACCCAGCGAAAATAATATATCATGGGAAGAATTTAAAGAAGGTTTTTAAGTGGGGCACATATTCCTAAGAGCCTTATGAAGATCAAAAAGAGAGAATTTGATGACCTCAAGCAAGGACAATGACGATGTCGAGAATACAACAGTCGATTTACCATGCTATCTCGCTTCGCCAGCGAGGAGGCGTATGTCGAGAAAAAACAAAAGATGGAGAAATTTCTAGGCGATTCGACACCCGGCGCTTAAATGTCAATTGGTCGTACACACATTTCCAGATTTTAAGGCGGCTGGTGGATAAGGCCATTACATTGGAAAATGAGAGGCGAGTTTAGAAGATTTCCGTGGCGAAAGAGGACCAGATTAAACACACCCGCAACCACCATGACAAGGCGGATGTTCAGAAGAACTGGACACCCAAACCCACGACAAGCATCTCACGCCCAATCAAGAACTTCCACGCAATGGACAAGGAGTTCACATACCGCCCAGGCGTTACCTATTACGCTTGTGGAGAAGAAGGACACTCATAGCGGTGCCCCAAGCCAAGGAACTTCGACCCCAAAGCCGAACAACGGAAGCAATAATTCGGCACCAAAGCGCAACAATTTCAACCCAAATAACAACCACGAAAGGGTCATTTGAACCCACGTGACCAAGAGGAAGCACAAAATGCCCCGGATATCGTACTCAGTGCGTTTCCTGTCAACACAATACCTGCCATGGTTTTGTTTGATTCCGGAGCTTCTCACTCGTTCGTTTCGAAAAGTTTTGCTTTGCAAAATAATTTTTCGATGCTTCCCTTGGGAAAATCTATGATCGTCAAGTCCCCTGGAATTAAGCAAGTTACCCAGAATTATTGCTAGGAGGTGGTTATCGAGTTTGAAGGGTTGAAGTTTCCCGCAAATCTTATTGTATTGGAAAATAAAGGACTGGATGTCATCTTAGGGATGGATTGGTTAACCACCAACAAAGGTTTTATTGACTGCTTCAATAGGACTGTAATTCTCACCCATCACCACGGGAAGACCATAAAAGTTTCAGCCAAGGAAAGAAAAATATCCAGGCAACCGAGATTGAACAAGGTGGATATTTACGAATTGAAGCAAAAGTTCGATGGTGTGTGAATTTCCAGATGTATTTCCCAAAGAACCACCAGATCGAGAGATAGAATTCAACATTGAGCTAGCACCCGGAACCGCTCCCATATACAAGAAACCCTACAGAATGGCACCATCCGAATTGGTGGAACTGAAGAAGCAAATAAAGGAACTGTTGGAAAAAGGGTACATCTGAGCCAGTTCCTCACCATGGGGTTCACCAATTTTACTCGCCAAAAGAAGGATGGAACAACGAGATTGTGCATAGACTATCGGCGCTAAACATGGTCACAATCAAGAACAAATATCCGATGCCTCGAATAAATGATTTATTCGATCAACTCGCTAAGGCCAAGGTGTTCTCAAAGATTGACTTGAGATCGGGATATCATCAACTGAAATGCTGAACCGAGGATATTCCCAAGACCGCCTTCACCTCCGGATACGGATTATGCGAGTTCACCGTAATGCCATTCGGATGACAAAGCGCCCCGCATATTTTGTTCACCTCATGAACAAAGTATTCATGAAGTTTATGGATAAGTTTGTTGTGGTATTTATCGATGATATTACGGTATACTCCAAAACACCGGAAGAACACGCTGAACATCTCCGGATTGTACTAGGAGAACTCGAGGAAACATCGGTTGTATGCGCCAAATTCAGCAAGTGTGAATTTTGGCTAAAGCAAGAAATAGGTTTTACGGGCCTCGTACTAACTCAAGAAGGTATCGCCGTAGACCGGAAAAAGTCAAGGCCGTGCTTGGCTAGAAGCCACCCGGCCAGTGTAGCGGATGTCACGAAGTTTCTTGGGAATGGCATACTACCGAAGATTTATTGAAGGATTCTCCACCATAGCAAAGCCAATGACGCAACTACTCAAGAAAGACAGGAAGTTTGAATGGACAGAAGCGTGCGAGAAAAGTTTCCAAGAACTAAAGAAGAAACTGACGACAACACCAGTACTAATTGTGCCAGATATACACAAGAATTTTGAAGTATTTTGTGACGCATCTCGAAAGGGCCTCGGGTGCGTATTAGTGCAAGAAGGCAAGGTTATGCATATGTTTCGAACAACCCATAAGCATGAGGAAAATTACCCTACCCATGACACTGGAATTAGCTTGGCGGTGATACATGCACTCAAGGAATGGAGACACTTTCTACTTGGTAATCGTTCGCGAAATATACACGGACCACAAAAGCCTCAAGTATATTTTCACACAACCAGAACTGAATTTCACGGCAGCGGCGCTGGTTGGAATTAGTAAAGGATTATGATGTTGGGATCCACTACCACCGGGCAAAGCAAATGTTGTAGCGAGCGCTCTGAGTGGAATCCCGATCCAGGACAACGATAGAATGCCGGACTTAAGACCTGAATTCCAGCAGGAGTTCATGAGGCTCAACCGATGATGGTCACCAAAGGCGGTGTGTCAAACTTAGAAGTACAGCCCTACCACGATAGAGAAGGTTAAAGAGGCTCAACGTGGACACCCGGCATTGAAGGCATAAAGCGTAAGATGAAATTGGGCAAGGCCTCGAATTCAGTATTGATGAGCAAGGAATATTGTGGTGCAGGAATAGGGTCTGCGTGCAAATATTCATGACCTTAAACAACAAATTCTGGCTGAAAGCCACACCTCTCCATATTCAATCCATCCTGGAGGAACAAAAATGTACAAAGATCTTCAAGAGACATTTTGGTGGCATGGTATAAAAGAGATATAGCCACGTTTATTGCATGTTGTGACTCTTGTCAGCGCATCAAGGCCGAGCACCGAGAAACCGGCGGACTATTGCAACCGAATAAGATACCCGAGTGGAAATGGGACGAAATTGGAATGGATTTTATTGTTGGACTACCTCGGTCACGACACGGACATGATGCCATATGGGTAATCACCGATAGGTGACTAAAGTAGCTCACTTCATCCCGTGAAGACAACACACACCACTCGAAGCTTGCTAGGCTCTACCTCTCCGTATAGTTTGCCTACATGGTGTCCCAAAGAAAATAATCTCGAGACAGAGGCGGTCAATTCGTCTCCGGTTTTGGGATCACTTACAACAAGCTCACGAACTCAGGTGGCATTCGATGCCGCATACCATCCCAGACGGATGGGCGGTGAGCAGAGTAAATCAAATTCTAGAAGATATGCATAGAGCATGTGTCCTCACCTATGGGACCAGTTGGGAGGAGAGCTTACCATACGCAGAATTAGCATATAACAACAGCTATCGATCTAGCACTGCAAATGGCACCATTTGAAGCTCTGTCATGCAGACGAAGATGTCGTACCCGCTAAATTGGTCGGTAACCGGAGACAGTCATATCTTCGGCCCAGACCTACTCAAGGAGGCTGAGGGTAAAGTCAAGGTAATTAAGGACCGGCTCAAGACAGCCCAAAGTCGACAAAAGAGTTATTACGATCAGAAGCATCGTGGAGTCCATTTTGAACCCAGTGAATTTGTGTACCTACAGTATCACCCATGAGAGGCTGCACCGATTCAAGATTAAAGGAAAACTAGCACCGAGATTCGCCGGGCCTTTACGCATAGTAGCACGAAGAGGCACGGTGGCCTACCAACTAGACTTACCCGAAGAAGTATCCGACATCCACGGCGTATTCCACGTCTCCCAATTGAGGAAGTGCATAAGCAACCCGGAGAAACAAGTACCCCATAAAAACATTGGCGTGCAACGGATCTCACATATCGGGAGCATCCGATAAAAATCTTGGAAGAGTCGAGAAAGGAGAACCCGACAGAAAACCACCAAGTTCTTCAAAGTTCGATTGGAGCAACCACACGAAAAGTAAACCACTTGGGAAGAGAGGATTTCCTTGACGGAGCACCCGCAATTTTTTGAAAATCAAGCTGGAATCTCGGGGGCGAGATTTTTCCTAAGGGGTAGGTCTTTGTGACACTCCAAAATTTGTGTTGTTTTTGTTTTCAGCAAAAGCCTTGCTTGGTTTGAAGAAGGTCATTTAAACCCTTCTTAAAAACCTCTCTTCTGAATTTTTCTTCTCAAAAGCATTTCTTGGATTTATTTTCTTCTAAAAAGAAACCTTCATTTTGATCCATCCCTGATTTTACCATGCCTCTTGTGGTAAATTTCTCCCAAAACCCTCCTTCCACTTTGGTACCACTCAAACATTCTGTCCAAACTAGTAAAATCCATTTTTGGAATTTTTTCCAATTATTTCTTCTCCCAAAATGATTCTATCTTTTCTTTTGAGCCTAAGTGATTTGCAAAGCAAGTACCCTAATGCTTTTGAGTTTTGACCTCAAACCAACTCCCTTGGATAGTCCTTGGTACCTACAACCCAGAACCATCTTGATCCACTCTTCTCCTTTTCAAATATTTCAAATTTCACTCACTTTGCAAGTTTGGACCAGATTTGTCAAATTTGGTGAAATTCATATCTACACTTGTCCAAAAATTTTACCAAAATTCAGGCAGCCCTCAGATGCAATGAGAGACCACCACACCAAAGATTAGCTCAAGAAAAATTTCCCACGTGCGTAATCATTACATCAAGCACCTTGCATGCCTTTGTTTATGTGCATCTTGATTAAATTCAGCAAGTTCAGAGTTTTGATGTCAATCTTAGTCGATTAATTCAGTCACATGTTCACAGTGCCTTTGGCACGTTGCTCCGCAACCTAAGCGTGCCTGTCCAGGAGCTTCACCGCAGCGATGCTTAAGCGCGTTCTGGCGTCGGTGGCGCCCTGGCCCGCTAGCCGGCGTGTCTTGCGGTGGCGAACCACCGTGGCGGCGGCCAGGAAGCGAGCAGCGGCGTAACGCCGTTCGGCGCCGCCCAATCCCTCTGGTGGCTCCGCGTGGCCACTTCCTTGCCAGCACACGCATGCAACACTGTCGCCGTGGCGTGGCCACTTCTCTCCCTCTATGTGTGTGTCTAAAACTACTAGCTTCCAACCCTTTGCATGGGTGCCCCGGGGGGTTTATATAGGTCTACCCCACGGGGGTACAACGGTAATCCGGCTGGGTGTGGCTCCAAGCCGTCAGTCTCTAAGTCGCCGTCTTCTCCGCCGACTCCTGGGGCCCGCCGACTAGTTGGCCCCGCTGGCGGCCCAGCATGGGCCGACAGCCCTTGTCCGCCTGGTAGTCTTGCCGGCTGATTCATGGCCGTGCTTACGATGGCAGGCTTGACCATGGGGTTATGTAGCAGTTCCGCGCTGGCGGCGATCACTGTTGCCATTCCTCTGTCTTATACGGTTAATGGCGCGTGGATCCCAGCGGGAGAGCGGCCCGACTCCGGAGGCCGACTCCATCGGGTCCGTCTTTGGGGTGCTCTCGCCGTCTTGGTACTCCCGTCGTGCGAGTCCCGCCGTCTTCGGATCGTCTGAGCGAATAGCGTGGAGTACGAGAATCTGCCGCGGTTCTTGATGTCGAGCTGGCATGGCTACGATGCTTTGCGCCCGGACGGAGGTCTCCGTTGATGCGGCGCCTGTAGCCATACCTGCTTTATGGGCTGGCGAGGATGGGCGCGGCGGCTTCACACCATAATCGCCTGGCGTGAGGTGGTGAAGGTGGCGGGCCTACTCGTTATGGCGGCCTTCTTTGGAGGTCGCTGGCTTGGAGTCGGCTTGTCTGAAAGGCGGCCTCTGGGACTCGGCCCAGAGGGGTAGTCGGCGACTCTGTTGCCGACTATCTGAAGGCGGCTCTTTGTCTAGGGGTCTTGAGGGGGGCAGTCTGCCCCGATGTTTTGAAAGGTTCAGGGGCTCGGGTCTGCCTACCCGTAGTCCATTACTCCGACACCACCGCAGGTGAAGAAGAAGGAAGGACGCGTTGTCGAGCGGCGACCCTTGCTGCCACCGTTGAAGAGCCAGGATTCCTTCTCTCCATGGCGGATGGAGGGAGGGGGAGCAGAAGCTAAAGGAAAGAGAAGATGGAAGAGTGCGGGACGCCGTCCCCGCTCTTTATAAAGAAGCGGGGTGGGTGCCTGACCGCCCGATGGACCAATCAAGGCAGCGGAAGGCGGGAAATGGGGTGACCCACTTGCCCGGCCATGACGGCCGGTTTCCGTCTCCACCATTCGCTACCGGCGCGCGAGAGCCCGCGTAGCGGGCATGCGGGACCGAGGCGACGGGTGAGGCGACCTCTCCCCACCCCGTGATCGTGGGGAGTGGACGCCTTGAAGACCACGCCCCGGCCCCGTTCAGTAAATGGGTCGCGCCTCCACGCCTCCCTCCGTTTATGGGGAAGGCGCGAACCACCCCCTTTTACCACGACGTGACGGATGCGTGCAGAGCTCAGCCCCACGCATGTCGCCCACATCACGCACGCCTCCCCACGCAAAGCCACGCACGAGAGGCATGGGAAGCGTAGCACGCGAAAAAGACTTACCGCGGTAAAAACCACCCTGCCTACCCGCGCACCGTTTTTGGGCCTAGCCCAGCAGCAGCGATTAACGCTTACGTGTGGCCCGGGCACAGGGGCTCTGTCGGTGAACAAAAGAGGTACACCTTTTAAGCGTACGCAGGCGGTGCAGCCATGGCGCCGCCACACTAAAGCAAACAAGGAAGGTGAGCCAAGAGTAAGGCGAAGCTTCGAAAAGGCGAAAGCAGCGCCAAGACCAAGACCACAAAAGAGCAAAGGGGCAAGCAGACTCCCCGGCAAGATCCTTGCCGGGCGGTTCTAACAAACCCGGCAAGGCCCTTGCCGGGCGGTTCTGCATGCCCACAGGCGGATCACCTTTGAGTCCACTTTGCTCCCCATGGGGCAAAGGATTGGGAGACATCCCGTGGTGGCATGCAGATCTTTGTGAAGACATTCAAAGATCGGATACATAATATAGAAGATGGCGACCCTTGGCGGGATCGGCCAAGGAGGACCACAAGGCCCCGGCAAGAGCCTTGCGGGGATGACAACGGCGCCGCGGCAAGACCCTTGCCGGGGCCCCGGCAAGACCCTTGCCGGGGCTGCGGCAAGGCCCCTGCCAAGGACACCCGTAGGGCAACCATCAGGCCCGCGCCAATCAAGCCCCCACCTTGCAGCTGTCGACCCAACCAGTTGGGCAGGCACCTGCATGGCGGCAAGCGAAACTTCGTGGAGAACCACCACTGCGCCACCTCAGCTGCCTGCCTGCCTACATGGCACCACAGGCACCGCTGGCCAGGGCGCATGTCAACCTGAAAGGGGCAGCTGACGGACAAGGCTGGGCTCTCCCGTCCCGATAAAGCAAGGACACCTAAGCAAAGGCGCATTTATGGCGCATTGTCATGTAATCACGAGGATAAACTTCGTATGGTATGTACCCTTTCCACCTCACATGTGCCCTTTGTGGCAACCCCTTTCCCTATAAAGGAGGCCCAAGGAGACCAGGAGGAGGATTCGGCTTTTGGAGCTCCTCACGCCCCATAGCTAGCTCGAGCGTAGATAAACTAACCACCAAAGCAGGAGTAGGGTTTTACGCATCTCGCGGCCCGAACCTGGATAAAGAACCCGTGTGCTATCTGTTTGATCTGCTCTTCTCACGACCCTACGCCCCGCAACCGTAGTAGGGATTCTTGTGATCCCATAGGTGTCGTCCCCGCACCGACACAGGGTGGCAGTGTTGTAACGTGTTCGTCTCGGCGTCCGTCGTCGCTACCGCGACGACGTCCGCCTCTACTCGCGTTACCCTAAGATAGACAGGGTGGCAATGCTGTCACGTGCTCGTCTCGGAGTCTGTCGTCGCTAACGCGACGACGTCCGCCTCGACTCGCTTTATGCTAATACAGGGTGGCAGTGGTGTGACGTGCTTATCTACGCGTCCGTCGTCACTACCGCGACAACGTCCGCTTCGACTCATGTTATGCTAAGATAGGGTGGGAGTGGTGTCACATGCTCGTCTCGGTGTCCGTCGTCGCTACCGTGACGACGTCCGCCTCGACTCGCGTTACCTTAAGATAGACAGGGTGGCAGTGGTCTCACGTTTCTCGTATCGGCGTCCGTCGTTGCTACCGGGACGACGTCCGCCTTGACTCGCGATACGCTAAAGGCGAGGGTAGTTCTGGTGTCACGTGCTCGTCTCGGTGTCCATCCTTGCTACCATGACGACGTCCGCCTCGCCTCGCGTTATGCTAAGACAGTGTGTCCTTCGTGTCACGTGCTCGTCTAGGCGTCCGTCGTCGCTACGCGGCGGCGTCGCCTTGACTTCGCGTTACTGCTGAGATAAACGAGTGGCGGTCTTTGTCGCGATGCTCGTCTCGGCGTCCGTAAATACGCTACAGCGGGGCGTCCGCCTCGAATAAATATTACGCTAAGACAGGGTGGCAGTGGTGTCACGAGCTCGTCTCGGCGTCCATCATCGCTACCGCGACGACGTCCGCCTCGACTCGCGTTACGCTAAGACAGGGTGGCAGTGGTGTCACGTGCTCGTCTCGGCGTCCATCGTCGCTACCGCGACGACGTCCGCCTCGACTCGCGTAACCCTAAGATAGACAGGGTGGTACTGGTGTCACGTGCTCAACTCGGCGTCCGTCGTCGCTACCGCGGCGACGTTCGCCTCAACACGCGTTACGCTAAGACAGGGTGGCAGTGGTGTCACGTGCTTGTCTCGGCGTCCGTCGTCGCTACAGCGGCGGCGTCATACTGACTTCGCGTACCCTAAGATAGAAGCGGGGTTGCAATGGTGTCGTGCCCGTCTCGTCGTCCGTCCTCGCTACCGCGACGACGTCTGCCTCGACTCGCGTTACCCTAAGATAGACAGGGTGGAAGTGGTGTCATGTGCTCGTCTCGGCGTCCGTCGTCGCTACCGCGGCGACGTTCGCCTCAACTCGCGTTACGCTAAGACAGGGTGGCAGTGGTGTCACGTGCTCGTCTCGACGTCCGTCGTCGCTACCGCGACGACGTCTGCCTCGACTGGCGTAACCCTAAGACAGGGTGGCAGTGATGTCACATGCTCGTCTCGGCATCCGTCTTCAATACCGCGACGACGTCTGCATCGACTCGCGTGACCCTGAGATAGACAGGGTGGCAGTGCTGTCAGGTGCTCATCTCGGCATCCGTCGTCACTACCGCGACGACGTCCGCCTCGACTCGCATTACCCTAAGATAGACAGGGTGGTAGTGGTGTCACGTGCCCACGGCGACGTTCGCCTCAACTCACGTTACGCTAAGACAGGGTGGCAGTGGTGTCACGTGCTCGTCTCGGCGTCAGTCGTCGCTACCGCGGCGACGTCCGCCTCGACTCGCGTTACCCTAAGATAGACAGGGATCCAATGGTGTCACGTGCTCGTCTCGACGTCCGTCGTCACTGCCGTGACGATGTCCGCCTCGACTCGCGTTACGCTCAGACAGGTTGGTAGTGATGTCACGTTCTCGTCTTGGCGTCCGTCGTCGCTACCGCGACGACGTCTGCCTCGACTCACGTTACCCTAAGATAGATAGGGTGGCAGTGGTGTCACGTTTCTCGTCTCGGCGTCCGTCGTCGCTACCGCGACGACGTCCGCCTCGACTTACGTTATGCTAAGACAGGGTGGCAGTGGTGTCACGTGCTCGTCTCGGTGTCCGTCCATGCTACCGCGAGGACGTACGCCTCGACTCGCGTTACAGGGTGTCCGTGGTGTCACGTGCTCGTATCAGCGTCCGTCGTTGCTACCGCGACGACTCGCGTTACCCTAATATAGACAGGGTGGCAGTGTTGTCACGTGCTCATCTCGACGTCCGTCGTTGCTACCGCGACGACGTCCGCCTCGACTCGTGTTACCCTAAGATAGCCAGGGTGGTAGTGGTGTCACGTGCTGCGTCTTTGTGTCGTCGTCACTACGCGACGACGTCCGCCTCGACTCGCTTACGCTAAGACAGGGTGGCTGTGGTGTCACGTGCTCGTCTCGGTGTCCGTCGTCGCTACCGCGACGACGTCCGCCTCGACTCGCGTTACGCTAAGACAGGGTGGCAGTGGTGTCACGTGCTCGTCTCAGCGTCCGTCGTCGCTACCGCGATGACGTCCACCTAGACTCACGTTACCCTAAGATAGACAGGGTGGCAGTGGTGTCACGTGCTCGTCTCGGCGTCCGTCGTCGCTACCGCGGCGACGTTCGCCTCAACTCGCGTTACGCTAAGACAGGGTGGCAGTGGTGTCACATGCCCGTCTCGGTGTCCGTCGTTGCTACCGCGACGACGTCCGCCTCGACTCGCGTTACCCTAAGATAGATAGGGTTGCAATGGTGTCGTGCTCGTCTCGACGTCCGTCGTCGCTACCGCGACAACGTCCGCCTTGACTCGCGTTACCCTAGGATAGACAGGGTGGCAGTGGTGTCACGTGCTCGTCTCGGCGTCCGTCGTCGCTATCGCGGCGGCGTTAAATCTCAACTTCGCGTTACGCTAAGACAGGGTGCCAGTCGTGTCACGTGCTTGTCTCGGCCTCCGTCCTCGATACCGCGACGACGTCCGCCTCGACTCGCGTAACGCTAAGACAGGGTGGCAGTGATATCACATTCTTGTCTCGGCGTCCGTTGTCGCTACCGCGAGGACGTCCGCCTGGACTCGCGTTACCCTAAGATAGGCGAGGTAGCGGTGGTGTCACGTTTCTCGTCTCGGCGTCCGTCATCGCTACCTTGACGACGTCCGCCTCGACTCGCGTTACGCTAAGACAGGGTGGCAGTGGTGCCACGTGCTTCTCTCGGCGTCCGTCGTCGCTACCGCCACGACGTCCGCATCGACTCGCGTTACGCTAAGACAGGGTGGCAGTGATGTCGCATGCTCGTCTCGGCGACCGTTGTCGCTACCGCGACGACGTCCGCCTCGACACGCATGACCCTAAGATAGGCGAGGTGGCGGTGTTGTCACGTGCTGCGTCTCGGTGTCGTCGTCGCTACCGCGGCGACGTTCGCCTCAACTCGCGTTACGCTAAGACAGGGTGGCAGTGGTGTCACGTGCTCGTCTCGGCGTCCGTTGTCGCTACCGTGATGACGTCCGCCTCGACCCGCGTTATGCTAAGACAGGGTGACAGTGGTGTCATGTGCTCATCACCGCGTCCGTCGTCGCTACCGCGACGACGTCCGCCTCGACTCACGTTATGCTAAGACAGGGTGGCAGTGGTGTCACGTGCTCGTCTCGGTGTCCGTCCATGCTACCGCGAGGACGTACGCCTCGACTCGCGTTACAGGGTGTCCGTGGTGTCACGTGCTCGTATCAGCGTCCGTCGTTGCTACCGCGACGACTCGCGTTACCCTAATATAGGCGAGGTGGCAGTGTTGTCACGTGCTCATCTCGACGTCCGTCGTTGCTACCGCGACGACGTCCGCCTCGACTCATGTTACCCTAAGATAGCCAGGGTGGTAGTGGTGTCACGTGCTCGTCTTGGTGTCCGTCGTCACTAGCGCGACGACGTCCGCCTCGACTTCGCTTACGCTAAAGGCGAGGGTGGCGGTGGTGTCACGTGCTGCGTCTCGGTGTCCGTCGTCGCTACGCGGCGGCGTCCGCCGACTTCGCGTTACGCTAAGACAGGGTGGCGGTGGTGTCACGTGCTGCGTCTCGGCGTCCGTCGTCGCTACATGACGGCGTCCACCTGAACTCACGTTACCCTAAGATAGGCGAGGGTGGCGGTGGTGTCACGTGCTGCGTCTCGGCGTCGTCGTCGCTACGGCGGCGGCGCTTCGCCTCAACTTCGCGTTACGCTAAGAGCGAAGGTGGCGGTGGTGTCACATGCCGTCTCGGTGTCGGCGTTGCTACCTCGGCGGCGTCCGCCTCGACTTCGCATTACCCTAAGATAGAACAGGGTTGCAATGGTGTCGTGCTTCGTCTCGGCGTCCGTCGTCGCTACGCGACAACGTCGCCTTGACTCGCGTTACCCTAAGATAGACAGGGTGGCAGTGGTGTCACGTGCTCGTCTCGGTGTCCGTCGTCGCTACCGCGGCGACGTTCGTCTCAACTCGCGTTACGCTAAGACAGGGTGGCAGTCGTGTCACGTGCTTGTCTCGGCCTCCGTCCTTAATACCGCGACGACGTCCGCCTCGACTCGCGTTACGCTAAGACAGGGTGGCAGTGATGTCTCATTCTTGTCTCGGCGTCCGTTGTCGCTACCACGAGGACGTCCGCCTGGACTCGCGTTACCCTAAGATAGACAGGGTAGCAGTGGTGTCACGTTTCTCGTCTCGGCGTCCGTCATCGCTACCTTGACGACGTCCGCCTCGACCCGCGTTATGCTAAGACACGGTGACAGTGGTGTCACGTGCTCATCACCGCGTCCGTCGTCGCTACCGCGACGACGTCCGCCTCGACTCACATTATGCTAAGACAGGGTGGCAGTGGTGTCACGTGCTCGTCTCGGTGTCCGTCCATGCTACCGCGAGGATGTACGCCTCGACTCGCGTTACAGGGTGTCCGTGGTGTCACGTGCTCGTGTCAGCGTCCGTCGTTGCTACCGCGACGACTCGCGTTACCCTAATATAGACAGGGTGGTAGTGTTGTGACGTGCTCATCTCGACATCCGTCGTTGCTACCGCGACGACGTCCGCCTCGACTCGTGTTACCCTAAGATAGCGAGGTGGTAGTGGTGTCACGTGCTGCGTCTTGGTGTCCGTCGTCACTACGCGGCGGCGTCGCCTCGACTTCGCGTTACGCTAAAGACAGGGTGGCGATGATGTCACATTCTTGTCTCGGCGTCGTTATCGCTTCTACGAGGCGTCCGCACAGACTCGCGTTACCCTAAGATAGACGAGGTAGCGGTGGTGTCACGTTTCTCGTCTCGGCGTCCGTCGTCGCTACCGGGACGACGTCCGCCTCGACTCGCGTTACGCTAAGACAGGGTGGCAGTGGTGCCACGTGCTTCTCTCGGCGTCCGTCGTCGCTACCGCCACGACATCCGCATTGAATCGCGTTACGCTGAGACAGGGTGGCAGTGATGTCACATTCTTGTCTCGGCGTCCGTTGTCGCTACCGCGAGGACGTCCGCCTGGACTCGCGTTACCCTAAGATGAAGCGAGGTGGCGGTGGTGTCACGTTTCTGCGTCTCGGCGTCCGTCGCCGCTACCTTGGCGGCGTCCGCCTCGACTCGCGTTACGCTAAGACAGGGTGGCAGTGGTGCCATGAGCTTCTCTCGGCGTCCGTCGTCGCTACCGCCACGACGTCCGCATCGACTCGCGTTACGCTAAGACAGGGTGGCAGTGATGTCGCATGCTCGGCTCGGCGACCGTTATGCCGCTACGCGGCGATGTCGCCTCGACTTCGCATAGCCCTAAGATGAGCGAAATTGGCGGTGTTGTCACGTGCTGCGTCTCGGTGTCCGTCGCCGCTACATGGCGGCGTTACGCCTCAACTCGCGTTACGCTAAGACAGGGTGGCAGTGGTGTCACGTGCTCGTCTCGGCGTCCGTTGTCGCTACCGTGATGACGTCCGCCTCGACCCGCGTTATGCTAAGACAGGGTGACAGTGGTGTCACGTGCTCATCACCGCGTCCGTCGTCGCTACCGCGATGACGTCTGCCTCGACTCACGTTATGCTAAGACAGGGTGGCAGTGGTGTAACGTGCTCGTCTCGGTGTCCGTCGTCGCTACCGCGATGACGTCCACCTAGACTCACATTACCCTAAGATAGACAGGGTGGCAGTGGTGTCACGTGCTCGTCTCGGCGTCCGTCGTCGCTACCGCGGCGACGTTCACCTCAACTCGCGTTACGCTAAGACAGGGTGGCAGTGGTGTCACATGCCCATCTCGGTGTCCGTTGTTGCTACCGCGACGACGTCCGCCTCGACTCGCGTTACCCTAAGATAGATAGGGTTGCAATGGTGTCGTGCTCGTCTCGACGTCCGTCGTCGCTACCGTGACAACGTCCGCCTTGACTTCGCGTTACCCTAGGATGAAGCGGTGGCGGTGGTGTCACGTGCTGCGTCTCGGCGTCCGTCGCTACCGCGGCGGCGACGTTAAATCTCAACTTCGCGTTACGCTAAGACAGGGTGGCGATGCGTGTCACGTGCTTGTCTCGGCCTCCGTCCTCGATACGCTGGCGGCGTCCGCCTCGACTTCGCGTTACGCTAAAGACAGGTTGGAAGTGATGTCACATTCTTGTCTCGGCGTCCGTTATGCCGCTACGCGAGGGCGTCCGCACAGACTTCGCGTTACCCTAAGATGAGCGAGGTAGCGGTGGTGTCACGTTTCTCGTCTCGGCGTCGTCGCCGCTACCTTGGCGGCGTCGCCTCGACTTCGCGTTACGCTAAGACAGGGTGGCGGTGGTGCCACGTGCTTCTCTCGGCGTCCGTCGTCGCTACCGCCACGGCGTCGCATCGACTTCGCGTTACGCTAAGGCGAGGTGGCGATGATATGCGCATGCTGCGTCTCGGCGACCGTTATGCGCTACCGCGGCAACGTCGCCTCGACACGCATGACCCTAAGATAGGCGAAGTGGCGGTGTTGTCACGTGCTGCGTCTCGGTGTCCGTCGCCGCTACATGGCGGCGTTACGCCTCAACTTCGCGTTACGCTAAGACAGGGTGGCGGTGGTGTCGCGTGCTGCGTCTCGGCGTCCGTTATGCGCTACCGTGATAGCGTCCGCCTCGACCAGCGTTATGCTAAGAGCGGTGGCAGTGGTGGCATGTGCTCATCACCGCGTCCGTCGTCGCTACCACGACGACGTCCGCCTCGACTCACGTTATGCTAAGACAGGGTGGCAGTGGTGTCACGTGCTCGTCTCGGTGTCCGTCCATGCTACCGCGAGGACGTACGCCTCGACTCGCGTTACAGGGTGTCCGTGGTGTCACGTGCTCGTATCAGCGTCCGTCGTTGCTACCGCGACGACTCGCGTTACCCTAATATAGACAGGGTGGCAGTGTTGTCACGTGCTCATCTCGACGTCCGTCGTTGCTACCGCGACGACGTCCGCCTCAACTCATGTTACCCTAAGATAGCCAGGGTGGTAGTGGTGTCACGTGCTCGTATTGGTGTCCGTCGTCACTAAGCGACAACGTCCGCCTCGACTCGCGTTACGCTAAGACAGGGTGGCACTGGTGTCACGTGCTCGTCTCGGTGTCCGTCGTCGCTACCGCGACGGCGTCCGCCTCGACTCGCGTTACGCTAAGACAGGATGGCACTGGTGTCACGTGCTTGTCTCGGCGTCCGTCGTCGCTACCGCGGCAACGTCACCTGAACTCCACGTTACCCTAAGATAGGCGAGGGTGGCGGTGGTGTCGCGATGCTTTCGTCTCGGCGTCGTAAATGCGCTACCACGGCGACGTTCGCCTCAACTCGCGTTACGCTAAGACAGGGTGGCAGTGGTGTCACATGCCCGTCTCGGTGTCCGTCGTTGCTACCTCGACGACGTCCGCCTCGACTCGCGTTACCCTAAGATAGACAGGGTTGCAATGGTGTCGTGCTCGTCTCGACGTCCGTCGTCGCTACCGCGACAACGTCCGCCTTGACTCGCGTTACCCTAAGATAGACAGGGTGGCAGTGGTGTCACGTGCTCGTCTCGGTGTCGTCGTCGCTACCCGGCGGCGTTAAATCTCAACTCGCGTTACGCTAAGACAGGGTGGCAGTCGTGTCACATGCTTGTCTCGGCCTCCGTCCTTAATACCGCGACGACGTCCGCCTCGACTCGCGTTACGCTAAGACAGGGTGGCAGTGATGTCACATTCTTGTCTCGGCGTCCGTTGTCGCTACCGCGAGGACGTCCGCCTGGACTCGCGTTACCCTAAGATAGGCGAGGTAGCGGTGGTGTCACGTTTCTGCGTCTCGGCGTCCGTCGCCGCTACCTTGGCGGCGTCGCCTCGACCAGCGTTATGCTAAGACCGCGGTGACGGTGGTGTCACGTGCTCATCACCGCGTCGTCGTAAATGCGCTACCGCGGCGGCGTCCGCCGACTCACATTATGCTAAAGCGGGGTGGCGGTGGTGTCACGTGCTCGTCTCGGTGTCCGTCCATGCTACCGCGAGGATGTACGCCTCGACTCGCGTTACAGGGTGTCCGTGGTGTCACGTGCTCGTGTCAGCGTCCGTCGTTGCTACCGCGACGACTCGCGTTACCCTAATATAGACAGGGTGGTAGTGTTGTCACGTGCTCATCTCGACATCCGTCGTTGCTACCGCGACGACGTCCGCCTCGACTCGTGTTACCCTAAGATAGCCAGGGTGGTAGTGGTGTCACGTGCTCGTCTTGGTGTCCGTCGTCACTACCGCGACGACGTCCGCCTCGACTCGCGTTACGCTAAGACAGGGTGGCAGTGATGTCACATTCTTGTCTCGGCGTCCGTTGTCGCTACCACGAGGACGTCCGCCTGGACTCGCGTTACCCTAAGATAGACAGGGTAGCAGTGGTGTCACGTTTCTCGTCTCGGCGTCCGTCATCGCTACCTTGACGACGTCCGCCTCGACTCGCGTTACGCTAAGACAGGGTGGCAGTGGTGCCACGTGCTTCTCTCGGCGTCCGTCGTCGCTACCGCCACGACATCCGCATTGAATCGCGTTCTGTTGAGGCGAATTGGCGATGATGTCACATTCTTGTCTCGGCGTCCGTTATGCGCTACGCGAGGGCGTACTTTGACTCGCGTTACCCTAAGATAGGCGAGGTGGCGGTGGTGTCACGTTTCTCGTCTCGGCGTCCGTCGCCGCTACCTTGGCGGCGTCCGCCTCGACTTCGCGTTACGCTAAGACGAGGTGGCGGTGGTGCCATGTGCTTCTCTCGGCGTCCGTCGTCGCTACCGCCCACGGCGTCGCATCGACTTCGCGTTACGCTAAGACAGGGTGGCAGTGATGTCGCATGCTCGTCTCGGCGACCGTTGTCGCTACCGCGACGATGTCCGCCTCGACTCGCATGGCCCTAAGATAGACAGGGTGGCAGTGTTGTCACGTGCTCGTCTCGGTGTCCGTCATCGCTACCGCGGCGACGTTCGCCTCAACTCGCGTTACGCTAAGACAGGGTGGCAGTGGTGTCACGTGCTCGTCTCGGCGTCCGTTGTCGCTACCGTGATGACGTCCGCCTCGACCCGCGTTATGCTAAGACAGGGTGACAGTGGTGTCACGTGCTCATCACCGCGTCCGTCGTCGCTACCGCGATGACGTCTGCCTCGACTCACGTTATGCTAAGACACGGTGGCAGTGGTGTAACGTGCTCGTCTTGGTGTCCGTCCATGCTACCGCGAGGACGTACGCCTCGACTCGCATTACAGGGTGTCCGTGGTGTCACGTGCTCGTATCAGCGTCCGTCGTTGCTACTGCGACGACTCGCGTTTCCCTAATATAGGCGAGGGTGGCGGTGTTGTCACGTGCTCATCTCGGCGTCCGTCGTTGCTACGCGACGTCCGCCTTGACTTCGTGTTCCCTAAGATAGACAGGGTGGCAGTGGTGTCACGTGCTCGTCTTGGTGTCCGTCGTCGCTACCGCGACGACGTCCGCCTCGACTCGCGTTACGCTAAGACAGGGTGGCACTGGTGTCACGTGCTCGTCTCGGCGTCCGTCGTCGCTACCGCGACGACGTCCGCCTCGACTCGTGTTACGCTAAGACAGGGTGGCAGTGGTGTCACATGCTCGTCTCGGCGTCCGTCGTCGCTGCCGCGATGACGTCCACCTAGACTCACGTTACCCTAAGATGAAGCGAGGTGGCGGTGGTGTCGCGTGCTGCGTCTCGGCGTCGTCGTAAATGCGCTACAGCGGTGACGTTCGCCTCAACTTCGCGCGATGCGCTAAGACAGGGTGGCGGTGGTGTCACATGCCCGTCTCGGTGTCCGTCGTTGCTACCGCGACGACGTCCGCCTCGACTCGCGTTACCCTAAGATAGACAGGGTTGCAATGGTGTCGTGCTCGTCTCGACGTCCGTCGTCGCTACCGCGACAACGTCCGCCTTGACTCGCGTTACCCTAAGATAGACAGGGTGGCAGTGGTGTCACGTGCTCGTCTCGGCGTCCGTCGTCGCTACCGCGGTGACGTTCGTCTCAACTCGCGTTACGCTAAGACAGGGTGGCAGTCGTGTCATGTGCTTGTCTCGGCCTCCGTCCTCGATACCGCGACGATGTCCGCCTCGACTCGCGTTACGCTAAGACAGGGTGGCAGTGATGTCACATTCTTGTCTCGGCGTCCGTTGTCGCTACCGCGAGGACGTCCGCCTGGACTCGCGTTACCCTAAGATAGACAGGGTGGCAGTGGTGTCACGTTTCTCGTCTCGGCGTCCGTCATCGCTACCTTGATGACGTCCGCCTCGACTCGCGTTACGCTAAGAAAGGGTGGCAGTGGTGCCACGTGCTTCTCTCGGCGTCCGTCGTCGCTACCGCCACAACGTCCGCATCGACTCGCGTTACGCTAAGACAGGGTGGCAGTGATGTCGCATGCTCGTCTCGGCGACCGTTGTCGCTACCGCGACGACGTCCGCCTCGACTCGCATGACCCTAAGATAGACGAGGTGGCGGTGTTGTCACGTGCTGCGTCTCGGTGTCCGTCGCCGCTACCGCGGCGGCGTTACGCCTCGGCTTCGCGTTACGCTAAGACGAGGTGGCGGTGGTGTCACGTGCTGCGTCTCGGCGTCCGTTATGCGCTACCGTGATGGCGTCGCCTCGACCAGCGTTATGCTAAGAGCGAGGTGGCGGTGGTGTCACGTGCTCATCACAGCGTTACGTAAATGTCGCTACGCGGCAGCGTCCGCCGACTCACGTTATGCTAAGAGCGAGGGTGGCAGTGGTGTCACGTGCTCGTCTCGGTGTCCGTCCATGCTACTACGAGGGCGTCTGGCGTCGACTTCGCGTTACGAGGTGTCCGTGGTGTCGCGTGCTGCGTATCGGCGTCGTCGTTGCTACGCGGCGACTTCGCGTTACCCTAATATAAGCGAGGTGGCGGTGTTGTCACGTGCTCATCTCGGCGTCCGTCGTTGCTACATGACGGCGTCCGCCTCGACTTCGTGTTACCCTAAGATAGCCAGGGTGGTAGTGGTAGCGCGTGCTGCGTCTTGGTGTCCGTCGTCACTACGCGGCGGCGTCGCCTCGACTTCGCTTACGCTAAGACGAGGGTGGCGGTGGTGTCACGTGCTGCGTCTCGGTGTCCGTCGTCGCTACCGCGACGACGTCCACCTCGACTCGCGTTACGCTAAGACAGGGTGGCAGTGGTGTCACGTGCTCGTCTCAGCGTCCGTCGTTGCTACCGCGATGACGTCCACCTAGACTCACGTTACCCTAAGATAGACAGGGTGGCAGTGGTGTCACATGCTCGTCTCGGCGTCCGTCGTCGCTACCGCGGCGACGTTCGCCTCAACTCGCGTTACGCTAAAGGCGAGGTGGCAGTGGTGTCACATGCCCGTCTCGGCGTCCGTCGTTGCTACCGCGACGATGTCCGCCTCGTCTCGCGTTACCCTAAGATAGACAGGGTTGCAATGGTGTCGTGCTCGTCTCGATGTCCGTCGTCGCTACCGCGACCACGTCCGCCTTGACTCGCGTTACCCTAAGATAGACAGGGTGGCAGTGGTGTCACGTGCTCATCTCGGCGTCGTCGTAAATGCGCTACCGCGGCGGCGTTAAATCTCAACTTCGCGTTACGCTAAGACGAAGTGCCGATGCGTGTCACGTGCTTGTCTCGGCCTCCGTCCTCGATACGCGGCAGCGTCCGCCTCGACTTCGCGTTACGCTAAAACGAGGTGGCGATGATGTCACATTCTTGTCTCGGCGTCCGTTATCGCTACCGGCGAGGGCGTCCGCACAGACTCGCGTTACCCTAAGATAAGCGAGGTGGCGGTGGTGTCACGTTTCTCGTCTCGGCGTCCGTCGCCGCTACCTTGGCGGCGTCCGCCTGCGACTTCGCGTTACGCTAAGAGCGAGGTGGCGGTAGTGCGGCGTGCTTCTCTCGGCGTCCGTCGTCGCTACCGCCCACGGCGTCGCATTGACTTCGCGTTACGCTAAGAGCGAGGTGGCGATGATATGGCATGCTGCGTCTCGGTGACCGTTATGCGCTACCGCGGCGGCGTCGCCTCGACTTCGCATGACCCTAAGATAGGCGAGGTGGCGGTGTTGTCACGTGCTGCGTCTCGGTGTCCGTCGCTACCGCTGGCGGCGTTACGCCTCAACTTCGCGTTACGCTAAAGACAGGTGGCGGTGGTGTCACGTGCTGCGTCTCGGCGTCGTTAGTCGCTACCGTGATGGCGTCCGCCTCGACCAGCGTTATGCTAAGAGCAGGGTGGCGGTGGTGTCAAGTGCTCATCTCCGCGTCAGTCGTCGCTACCGTGTCGACGTGCGCCTCGACTCGCGTTACGCTAAGACAGGGTGGCAGTGGTGTCACGTGCTCGTCTCGGTGTCCGTCATCGCTACCGCGACGACGTCTGCCTCGACACGCGTTACCCTAAGATGAGGCGAGGGTGGCGGTCGCATCACGTGCTCGTCTCGGCGTCCGTCGTCGCTACCGCGACGACGTCCGCCACGACTCGCATTATGCTAAGACAGGGTGGCAGTGGTGTCACGTGCTCGTCTACACGTCTGTCGTCGCTACCGCGACAACGTCTGCCTCGACTCATGTTACGCTAAGACAGGGTGGTAGTGGTATGACATGCTCGTCTCGGTGTCTGTCGTCGCTACCGCGATGACGTCCGTCTTGACTTGCGTTACGGTAAGACAGGGTGGCAGTGATGTCACATGCTCGTCTCGGCGTCCACCGTCGCTACCGCGACGACGTCCGCCTCGACTCGCGTGACCCTGAGATAGACAGTGTGGCAGTGCTGTCACGTGCTCGTCTCGGCATCCGTCGTCGCTACCGCGACGGCGTCCGCTCGACTTCGCATTACCCTAAGGTAAGCGAGGTTGCGGTGGTGTCACGTGCCAGCGGCGGCGTTACGCCTCAACTCATATTACGCTAAAGGCGGTGGCGGTAGTGTCACGTGCTGCGTGTCGGCGTCGATGCGTCGCTACCAGCGGTGGCGTCCGCCTCGACTTCGCGTTACCCTAAGATGAAGCGGGGTTGCAATGGTGTCGCGTGCTGCGTCTCGGCGTCGATGCGTCGCTACGCGATGGCGTCCACACCTGAATTGTGTTACCCTAAGATAGATAGGGTGGCAGTGGTTTCATGTGCTCATCTCGGCGTCCGTCGTCGCTACCGCGACGACGTTCGCCTCGACTCGCGTTACGCTAAGACAGGGTGGCAGTGGTGTCACATGCTCGTCTCGGCGTCCGTCGTTGCTACCGCGACGACGTCCGCCTCGACTTCAGCGTTATCCTAAGATAGACAGGGTTGCAATGGTGTCGTGCTCGTCTCGACGTCCGTCGTCGCTACCGCGACAACGTCCGCCTCGACTCGCGTTACCCTAAGATAGACAGGGTGGCAGTGGTGTCACGTGCTCAACTCGGCGTCCGTCGTCGCCAGCGCGGCGACGTTCGCCTCAAGTCGCGTTATGCTAAGACAGGGTGGCAGTGGTGTCACGTGCTTGTCTCGGCGTCCGTCGTCGCTACCGCGACGACGGCGTCCGCCGACTTCGCGTTACCACGAGATAGAGCGAGGTTGCAATGGTGTCGTGCCCATCTAAATGCGTCCGTCGTCGCTACGCGGCGGCGTCCGCCGACTTCGCGTTACCCTAAGATAGACAGGGTGTAAGTGGTGTCATGTGCTCGTCTCGGCGTCCGTCGTCGCTACCGCGACGACGTCCGCCTCGACTCGTGTTATGCTAAGACAGGGTGGCAGTGGTGTCACGTGCTCGTCTCGGCATCCGTCGTCGCTACCGCGACGACGTCCGCCTCGACTCGTGTTACCCTAAGATGAAGCGAGGTTGCAATGGTGTCGTGCTTCGTCTCGGCGTCCGTCGTCGCTACAGCGGCGGCGTCCGCCTATGACCAGCGTTACGCTAAGACGAGGTGGCGGTGGTGTCGCGTGCTGCGTCTCGGCGTCGCCATTAAGCTACGCGGCGGCGTCACTTCTCGACTCACGTGACCCTAAAATAGACAGGGTGGCAGTGCTGTCACGTGCTCGTCTCGGCGTCTGCCGTCGCTACCGCGACGACGTCCGCCTCGACTCGCGTTACCCTAAGATAGACAGGGTGGCAGTGGTGTTAGTTTCTCGTCTCGGCGTCCGTCGTCGCTACCGGGACGACGTCCGCCTCGACTCGCGTTACGCTAAGACAGGGTGGCAGTGGTGTCACGTGCTCGTCTCGGTGTCCATCCTTTCTACCGCGACGACGTCTGCCTCGACTCGCGTTACGCTAAGATAGTGTGTCCATGGTGTCACGTGCTCGTCTCGGCGTGCATCGCCAGCTACTGCGAGGACATCCGCCTCGACTCGCGTTACGCTAAGGCAGGGTGGGAGCGGTGTCACGTGCTCGTATCGGCGTCCGTCGTCGCTACGCTGACGGCGTCCGCTCGACTTCGCGTACGCTAGGACAGGGTGGCTGTGCTGTCACGTGCTCGTCTCAGCGTCTGTCGTCACTACCGCGACGACGTCCGCCTCGACTCGTGTTACGCTAAGACAGGGTGGCAGTGGTGTCACGTGCTCGTCTCGGTGCTACCGCGACGACGTCCGCCTCGACTCGCGTTACGCTAAGACAAGGTGGCAGTGGTGTCACGTGCTTGTCTCGGCATCCGTCGTCGCTACCGCTCAAACATAGTGGTTCGAATCTGACTTGATCAAACTTTTTGATGTAGCATGAATAGAGTTTGAGACGAGAAACGCATAGATAGCTAGAGGGAGTTCTTAGGAATTCTTGTCCATCCATTTGGCAAAATAAAAAACCAAACAAACAAAACAACAAATGGATGTCCTCGAATGAGTAAAATATGTGTCCAACATGCTCACACAATAAAATGACAATGAAATATGTGACAAAGCATGCACAATCACTCTAGCATCTATCAAGCATTTTGGCGATGACTAGGTCATCTATATATGAGTATATTGACTTAGGAGTCAAATGAGAACATTTGATCATAGGTCATACTCATCGTTTAAGCACAAGTGGGGTTGCCACTTTTACATAAAAGCATTGTTGTGTTCACATCATTAGAGTTGCTTTAGCTCAATTGATTAGGGTAAAGCTCCCCTAGTTGTGATATCCCCTAAGAGGGATGAACTAACCTTGGGTTTTGTCGATGATGACTTCGTGTAGGTGTTGAAGATGCATGTGCTCAATGTTGATGTAGATCTTTCAGAGCAATCCTTTGGAGTGAGTTGCACTTTCAATACCAACACGGGTTAGTCCCACGAGGAACAAATAAGGATATCCATAGACATAGATTGATGTTCACATGAGATTATGTCCATGAATGCATTAGGTTACCTTTTCCCTTGTCTTACCAACAAGAGGGTTTGTGACTCCTTGAACTAGTGCAAGATATGGAAGTTGTTTGCACTTGTCCTTGCCAAAATGATAAGAGTGAAGTATGTTGGCGGAGTCACCCTCAAGAACTCTCTAGTTCTTCGTCTTCGGGATCCACACCATCTTGATGGGAATCCTTGGAGTTGTATTAGGTACTTGATGAAGTGGAACTTGATGTAGTCTTGGGAACCCACTTGACCAAGGCTTTAGGAGCTTCTTCAAATGCATCAGTCTCTTCTTGAAGCTTGTCCTTGCCTTTTAGCTTGTGGTCTTGTGGTGGAAGATCATCTTGAGCTTGTGTTCCTTGTAAACAAGTAGGATCATACTTCTCTTGGTGAGGAACAAACTTCGTCTCGGGATAATTATCTTCTTCCCACTCAACTCCATTGGCATTGAACTTTCGTTCAAAACCAACACCTTGATTCTTCCGGTGCCTTCCTTGCTTGCGTACAATTTCCTCAAATTGCTTACTTCCGGCAAGACTCTTGTAAACACCTTTCTCTATGATTCCCTTCAATAAGCTATTTTCTTCCTCAAGTGTAAATTGGCTAAGAGATTCATTAGTGGAATCAAGAGAATTACTAGAAAGCAAAAAGATTGGATTTAGCATGATTATTGTTACTACTAGAAGAAGAATCTTTCTTGTTCTTATTGCTGGATTTGACTTGTGGCATGTAAGTAGATAAGAGTAAATGCTTGGCAATGTAAGAAGAACTTTTCTTGCGAAGATCATCATTGATTTCTTTTAAGAACTCATGCTCTTGCTCAAGGTTGAGCTTTTCAAAGTGTAGCTTCCCATGAGTCTTTAAAAGTTCTCGATGATCTTCCAAGGTAGTTTCATGAGCTAACTTAAGAGTGTTTAGTTCTTTAGTTAGATGCTCAATCTTCTCCTTATCATTGTCATTCATTTTATCTTGATTAGCATGATTAATTGACGTTTCATCATAGTATTCATCACTAGAGTTGTCAACAAGTAAATCATCATCTCCTAGCAAATCATCTTCATCGCTATTAAAATCAACATACTCGGGGTGTGTTACCTTTGGACCCTTGGCCATGAAGCATCTTCCAATTCCTTCATTTGGTGTTCAAATATGTCGTAGGAGTTGGTTGATACAAGTGCTAGACCGGCAACACCTTCATCTTGAGTATATTCAGAGTCAGAGTGATAACTTCTTCCGGAGTGATGGTCGGAGTCGGAGCCGGATACCCATTCACCAACTTTGAGCTTGATGTCTTCATTTTGTGTAGCTCTTTGATGCTTTGTCCTTCCTCTCCGAATCCTTGCTTCTCCGAGAGGGTCTTCGTTCATAACGATCATCTCTACTCCTTCTCTCTCTTGCTGGTGATTCTTCTCTTCTACTTCTTCTCTTGGGAGAATCTTCTCTTCTTTCGTAGGGAGTCGTACACTCATTTGAGTAGTGTCTGGGTCTTCCACAATTGTAGCAATTTCGTTCACGACTAGAAAATCTTTTGTCATTGTAGGACCTTTACTTGGGGCTTCTTTCCTTGCTTCTACTCTTGTAGAACTTGTTGAAGTTCCTCACCATTAGGCTCAATTCTTCATTGAAGGTTTGTTTCTCACTTGATGATGTGGGAGCATCACATGAGGCTTTGTAAGCACCGCTTGACTTGTTGTGAAGCTCTTCCTTATCCTTGAGTGACATCTCACGAGCGACAATTCTTCCAATGACTTCCTTTGGCTTGAGATCTTTGTAATTGGGCATCATTTGGATCAATGTGCACACGGTATCATATTTTCCATCCAAGGCTCTTAGGATCTTCTTGATGATGAATCTATCGGTCATTTCTTCACTTCCTAAGCCGGCAATCTCATTTGTGATGAGAGCAAGCCTAGAGTACATTTCAGCGACACCTTCACCATCATTCATTTTGAACTTGTCAAGTTGACTTTGAAGCACATCCAATTTGGATTCCTTGACAGAGTTGGTACCTTCGTGCATATCAATGAAAGTATCCCAAATTTCCTTTACATTCTCAAGGCGGCTGATTTTGTTGAACTCTTCGGGGCACAATCCTTTGAAGAGAATATAACAAGCATGAGCGTTGTATTCCAGCATCTTCAACTCTTCCGCGGTAGCTTCACGGTTTGGTTCTTTCGCATCCAAGAATTCACCTTGCAAGCCAATACACACAATAGCCCAAACGGCGGGGTTATGTCCAAGAATATGCATTTTCATCTTATGCTTCCAACTAGCAAAATTAGTACCATCAAAGTAAGGACCTCTACGGTGGTAATTTCCCTCGCTAGACACCATACTCTCCTAGGTTGTGAATGTTGGGTTCTAAGGTAGGGTGCGTCGACTACAAATTTAAATTTTCCAATGCGTAGAACATCCAGGAACAGGCTACGGGAGATGGATCACAGTTCGTTACCACTTGACGCGCAGTGCCGTGCAGCGGAAGAAGAGTTGGGGCAGCGCGTTCGCGTGGATCGTCTCCTCCTCGTCCGATCTCCCTGGAACAGCCGGTCGTCCGATCCCACGTACAAGTTCGCCGGAGCGGCGCAAATGCATCGCCTCTAACGGTATCCGCGCATGCGAGAGGAACACCGTCTGGAGGACTGCTAGGTCCGATCACCACGATCGGCGAGTGGAGGTGGCTATTCGCAACACATGCAAACCCTAGTGACAGCGCCGAAGCGATCAACCGCATGAGTGTGCCGCACCTCAACTTTATATAGGCGTCCGTCGCAGGCTCAACACTTGGGCCTTGCTCGGACCCTAAAGCCGAAAGTGTACTCGGTCATGTTCCTAGTCCAGTTCGGATCACATCCGACCATTGTCCTTTGAACCGACCTCGTAGGTTCCTTCCCTTAAGCGCGCGACTGTGACACTCCAAAATTTGTGTTGTTTTTGTTTTTAGCAAAAGCCTTGCGTGGTTTGAAGAAGGTCATTTAAACCCTTCTTAAAAACCTCTCTTCTGAATTTTTCTTCTCAAAAGCATTTCTTGGATTTATTTTCTTCCAAAAAGAAACCTTTTTGGTATTGGGTTATTCTTTGGTTTTGATCCATCCTTGATTTTACCATGCCTCTTGTGGTAAATTTCTCCCAAAACCCTCCTTCCACTTTGGTACCACTCAAACATTCTATCCAAACTAGTAAAATCCATTTTTGGACTTTTTTCCAATTATTTCTTCTCCCAAAATAATTATGTCTTTTCTTTTGAGCCTAAGTGATTTGCAAAGCAAGTACCCTAATGCTTTTGAGTTTTGACCTCAAACCAACTCCCTTGGATAGTCCTTGGTACCTACAACCCAGAACCATCTTGATCCACTCTTCTCCTTTTCAAATATTTTAAATTTCACTCACTGCAAGTTTGGACCAGATTTGCCAAATTTGGTGAAATTCATATCTACACTTCTCCAAAAATTCTACCAAAATTCAGGCAGCCCTCAGATGCAATGAGAGACCACCACACCAAAGATCAGCTCAAGAAAAATTTCCCACGTGCGGAATCATTACATCCGAGCACCTTGCATGCACTTTGTTTACATGCATCTTGATTAAATTCAGCAAGTTCAGAGTTTCAGTGTCAATCTTCGTCAGTTAATTTAATCACATGTTCACAGTGCCTGTCCGGAGCCTCACACGCGTGCTTGGCGCGTTCCTGGCGTCGGTGGCGCCACAACCCGCCTTGTGCGGCGTGTCTTCGCGGTGGCGAACCATCGTGGCGGCCCGGCCGGGAAGCGAAACGGCGGCGTAACGTCGTTCGGCGCCGCCCAATCCCTCTGGTGGCACCGCGTGGCCACTTCCTCGCCAGCACACGCATGCAACACCGTCGCCGTGGCGCGGCACGCACAGAGCGTGCTCTCTGCCGCCGACGGACCCGCGCCGCCCCGTTCCGTCGAATCCACCGGGGCTCCCTAATCCAAGCTGGTTTAGCGTCAAAAGCGGCACCGGTGGAACTCCGCAGCGGCGCCCCACTCCCTAAACCTCCCGACCAAGCTCTGCGCCGCCCGTAACCATCACCGGAGAAGTCCGTTCCACGGCCCTTGCCTCGGATCGCCTATAAAAAGGGCCCCGAGCTCGCTCTCATGCACACACCACCCCTGCACTTCACCAAGACCTGCCTAGCCCTTTGGGAGGACCTCGAGGAGGTCTCCTTCCCCAACTCCGGCCGCCCGATCCGCCTCGGCCACCAGCTTGATTCACTGCGGTGAGGCCATCTCCGGCGCTCAAACCTCGTCCATGACCTCCTCTTACACCTAGTGCTCTAACCCCCACCTCAATTCGGTCCTTGCAGCCCTCCTCGGCGAGATCCACCATCGCCCGAGCCGCCGTCCATGGGAGAAAGTGTCGCCCGTCGGCGTGGTGCTCCCCGGACGCCCAAGTCAACCACCCACCGACACGGAAGGACACGCTGATACTCTTGGTACACTCCGATCTCCACGACTCGCCGTGGTTCGGCCTTGACGGCCATCAATGGCGTTCGAGGCGGCGAGGTCTTTTAAACGACATGTGGACCCCCATGTCGGCCTCTCTTTCTTTTCCTTGAACCGTTTTCCGTTGGCGCCTTGAGAGAAATCGTTTTCCACTGTGGGCTTGCGCATTTCTATTCGAACCATTTTCTGTTTTTCAGTTAAACCACGGAACTTTTACATTTTATTACGGATGAGTCCTGGATGAAACCCTTATAACTCTTTAATAAAAAGTGATTTTGAGTGATTCTTTTTCTGACAGTCTTATAATTTTGTCTAGTTTTTTATGGGATTTATTTGGAAATTTTTTGGAACAACTTTTATGCACGCGTTGGTTTTCACGTTAGTATGCCTTTTCGCTATACCGTAGGTTCTGGAGGAGATGACGGAACCGCGAACTTCGCCGAGCTAGACCCCGACTACTCTGAACCAGGCAAGCATGTTTGAACATTTGATATGATGAGTGTTCTGGCAAGTTTGCATTAAGTAGTTCCATGGCAAGTTTGTGAGCATCTGGAGTGAAGGTTATTTTTCATGCAAGTTGAGGCAAGTGAGTTCGATAATCCATACGTGATGGATGTGAATGTGCATGGCCATGTGTTGGCATGAGGATGGGTAAGATGGCGGTGTTGTAGCATGCGGTCTGATGCCATACCATTTTGACTTGATGTCAACCCGTATCGATTCGGTTTCCATCCATTTCCCTTCCCGTACTACCACATGTTTTCCATAGGGATATGGCTTAGTAAGTTGCAAACCGCTTTCTGGTACACACCAAATGGAGAGGCCGTGATGATGGTTCCATGGCCCTGGATTAAAGCAGATCATCCGGTCAGGGGCATGGGTGTTTCGGTTGGGACGAGAGGGGGCACCCCTTAGAGCGCCTTGAATATAAATTTGATCCCATGCTATTCGAGATTGTGATCTCCCGTCTCAAAAGTTTTTCTCAGGCGATGTCTAGGGTGATTCCTGGCATTCGTGAGGTAGGATGGGTGTGTCTTTGGTTAGCTGTGTTTCTTCCGAAATACCATAAACGGAACTAGTCCTTCAGGACTATGGAAATCCGTTGGCTGTGAGTAATTTTAGTACAAACTCTGCAGAGTCCTAAATTCCTCGAATCATCTTATCCATGTCCAAGTTCTGTATTATCTTATCGACAAGTGTCGGTTTTGGTGACAGATACTTGATTGTTTCACATGAGTACTAAGTCCGGTTAAATGTTTATTCACGTGGATGGACTAACCCGTTTATACTCCTGTGTTGAATATTTATTACGAGTGCTATTTTCTTGTGATGAAAGCCCTTTCTGTGATGTCGCTCAGACGTCCGACTGCGACATTGTTGTTATTTATTTTCTTTATAAGCCCTTTCTGTGATGTCGCTCGAGAGGTCCATTGTGGCATTGTTGTTATTTACTTTCATTATAAGCCCTTTACGTGATGTCGCTCGGGACGTCCGGCGTGGCATTGTTGTTATTTACTTTCATCATAAGCCCTTTACGTAATGTCGCTCGGACGTCCGATCGTGGCATTGTTGTTATTTACTTTCATTATAAGCCCTTTCTGTGATGTCGCTCAGACGTCCGACTGTGGCATTGTTGTTATTTACTTTCATTATAAGCCCTTTCTGTGATGTCGCTCAAACGTCCGACTGCGGCATTTTTGTTATTTATTTCCATTATAAGCCCTTTCTGTGATGTCGCTTAGACGTCCGACTGCGGCATTATTATTATTTCTTTCATTATAAGCCCTTTTACGTGATGTCGCTCGAACGTCCATTACTGACACGCATGTATTGTTATTTAAATATAAGCCCTTTATGAGGTGTCGCTCGACGCCTCGGTAATGGCATGTTTTGCTTATTTCTTCACCCTTGAGTCGCTTCAAGACACCCGATCGGTTTTGAGTTTATTTTCATTGGGTTTTTGAGCGGACTACCGCCGATTCCCTTCTTAATTATTTTGTTATACTGTTTTAATTGAGCATTGTTAAGATTTACCATGTCTTATTCATGCATTCATTGGTTATATCTTTTGTCGAACTGTCTTGCGAGTACTTTCATAGTACTCACACGGCTTGTTGATTTGGCGGAATCTTGTGAAAGCGATCTCGTGGATGAAGAGTTCGATAGCGAGTCCGGCGCCTAGAGCAATCCCGATCGGTCTCGTCGACCCTGGATTAGTCTTTGTGATATATCCGCTTCCGCTACCCAAATAAAATTCATCGAGCCTCACCTCGGCCTTTCGATGAGCCGCCAATGCTGATGAACTTATTAACCACCCATTTGTGTTATTCCACCAACCACTCATAGCTCGAGTCGGTAGTATTTCCACCCCACACCTTTGAGTTATATCCGCCACTATGTTTATTCATTGGCGTGTTGTAATAATTGGTTGGGCATCTTGATCCGACCCTTGTAATATTGTAATGCTACGGCTTCTTGTATCAAAGTTTTGTCAACGGTATGAAGGATTTTCCTCATATTGGACTTCACAGGTCGGTTGTTCAATAAATATTTTATTGAAAAACCGGTCGTGACAAGCTTGGTACGAGCCGGTATTGTAGGAAGCCACTAGATGCGATCGCTAATCGGTTATTAGCATAGTAGAGCTATTTGTTGTTTTTACAAATGTAGTCAATTTCTGATAGTCAGCATAAATTTATGATTTGACTTCTCAGGAATTTTGCCTACTTTTGTAGATGGCCAGCAACGACTGCGAGTCGCAGATGTTCGCCAACATGCCCGATGGGTTTGTCAAGCTTCTCTCCTTCATCGTCCAAGTCGCAATGGGGCGGATGTGCCTAGTCTTCTCTCTCTCTCTCGGCACAAGGTCAATGACCGTCTAACCATGCACCAAGCAGCGGTGGAATTCAAGAGAGGGCGAGTTGAGCGTTACGGTTCGTGGGGAGAGCCATGCCCACAGAGAAGCACGCAGCGGTATAGATGGCAGCCCGTGAGGCGATAGCCCGTCTCGAGGATATCACGCCTTCGATGAAGACTTCGTCGCTACCCCTACCTGCCATGTCACGTGCCATACACTTGCCACTCTGGCGTTCTCTTGCCCCGAGAGGAGAAGCGGGATGAAGCTTTTGAGATGCTCATCGAGTATCTTGAACTTTGGAGGCAGCCTTCGACAACACGGTGGGCGATTTTGTAGCTGCCCGCATGAACTCGATCCATGGTTGTACCGCCAGCAGGAGGGAGCTCCTGCGTGCTGCACCACCACCGACTTCGTCTCATCATCAGCATCGTTCGCTCCTACTGTTGCACCGCTACTCGCCGCTTTGCCTACCACGGAGGAATTCAACCACGTCATTGCGCCTACTCCGGTTCTTTCTGCACCACCCCTCGTGCCCGCTCAGATTCGTGTTGTCCCGCACAGGACACCTGCTCCACCAACTCCGCGTAGCACCTCTCGTCTGGAGCCTATCTCTGAGGAGGAGGTTGAGTCCCCAACTTCTCTACGCCGCACCCTTGGCTGGCCAAGGGAAATCCTTACCATCTCCGACTAAGTGCGCTTAGCCGCCATGCAATGTACCGACTTGTGCGATATGTTTATATGTAAATAGGCTGTGAGAAGTAGTGCATTTTGCGCATCATGTAGGATCCGGAGGAGTGCACTAGATTAAATAACATGTCAGGATTTATGTACGCATATCCTGAGTGATGTATTGTATAATTACTGCTTGCGTGTAAGATATGTAATGAACAGTCATTCTCCGTGCGCAAACGTATCTTTTTTTTCTCTTGAAAAATCTTGGAGCATTTGCAACTTTTTGCATCTTCTTGAATTTATTGATTTTTGTGGCTCAATTTCTTTTCTTATGAGTGTTCCAAAATATATCCCCAGAGTGAACTATGTCTCGTCCTTGGACGCGCTCCATGCCAACTCCGGCGGAGGAAAATTATGACACACCCCAGGCAACAATTTCACACGAGGGACGGACAAATCAGCGGGCGGTGAAGCGGCACTTTCCCAAATGTGCCGTCTTTATGAACAAAGTCAGCAGCAACATCGAAATCTTGAACCAAGTCATTAATATGGGAAATCACCGCGGACCGTATCAACACAATCCAAGTTATCGAGCTCTGAAAACGCGTCCCCAAACATTTTCTCACAGCGACAAACCTCTGGAAGCCGAGGACTGGCTTGAGACATGGAGAAAATTAATTACACCCGATGTTCAGACCTTGAGAAAGTACTTTATGCTCCGCACTATCTCCTTTGGAGCAGCCGCATCGTGGTGGGAAAATTTCTGCCACGTGCACCCATGAAAATAATATATCATGGGAAGAATTTAAAGAAGGTTTTCATGGGGCACATATTCCTAAGAGCCTTATGAAGATCAAAAAGAGAATTTGATGACCTCAAGCAAAGGACAATGGCGATGTCGAGAATACAACAGTCGGTTTACCACCTTTATCTCGCTTCGCCAGCGAGGAGGCGTATGTCGAAAACAAAAAGATGGAGAAATTTCTAGGCGATTACGACACCGGCGCTTAAATGTCAATTGGTCATACACACATTTCCAGATTTTAAGGCGGCTGGTGGATAAGGCCATTACATTGGAAAATGAGAGGCGCGATTTAGAAGATTTCCGTGGCGAAAGAGGGACCAGATTAAACACACCCGCAACCACCGCGGCAAAGGCGGATGTTCAAGAACTGGACACCCAAACCCACGACAAGCATCTCACGCCCAATCAAGAACTTCCACGCAATGGACAAGGAGTTCACATACCGCCCGAGCGTTACACATTACGCTTGTGGAGAAGAAGGACACTACGCCAAGCGATTGCCCCAAGCCAAGGAACTTCGACCCCAAAGCCGAACAACGGAAGCAATAATTCTGCACCATAGAGCAACAATTTCAACCCAAATAACAACCACAGGAAGGGTCATTTGAACCACGTGACCAAAGAGGAAGCACAAAATGCCCCAGATATCGTACTCGATGCGTTTCACTGTCAACACAATACCTGCCATGGTTTTGTTTGATTGGAGCTTCTCACTCGTTCGTTTGAAAAGTTTTGCTTTGCAAAATAATTTTTCGATGCTTCCCTTAGGAAAATCTATGATCGTCAAGTCCCACAGAATTAAGCAAGTTACCCGAATTATTGCTAGGAGGTGGTTATCGAGTTTGAAGGGTTGAAGTTTCCATAAATCTTATTGTATTGGAAAATAAAGGACTGGATGTCATCTTAGGGATGGATTGGTTAACCACCAACAAAGGTTTTATTGACTGCTTCAATAGGACTGTAATTCTCACCCATCACCACGGGAAGACCATAAAAGTTTCAGCCAAGGAAAGAAAAATATCCAGGCAACCAAGAATGAACAAGGTGGATATTTCTGAATTGAGCAAAGTTCCAGTAGTGTGTGAATTTCCAGATGTATTTCCCGAAGAACTACCAGATCGAGAGATAGAATTCAGCATTGAGCTAGCACCCGGAACCGCTCCCATATACAAGAAACCCTACAGAATGGCACCATCCGAATTGGTGGGCGAAGAAGCAAATAAAGGAACTGTTGGAAAAAAGGGTACATCTGAGCCAGTTCCTCACCATGGGGTTCACCAATTTTACTCGCCAAAAGAAGGATGGAACAACGAGATTGTGCATAGACTATCGGCGCTAAACATGGTCACAATCAAGAAAAATATCCGATGCCTCGAATAAATGATTTATTCGATCAACTCGCTAAGGCCAAGGTGTTCTCAAAGATTGACTTGAGATCGGGATATCATCAACTGAAAATCTGAACCGAGGATATTCCCAAGACCGCCTTCACCTCCGGATCTGGATTATGCGAGTTCACCGTAATGCCATTCGGATGACAAAGCGCCCCGCATATTTTGTTCACCTCATGAACAAAGTATTCATGAAGTTTATGGATAAGTTTGTTGTGGTATTTATCGATGATATTACGGTATACTCCAAAACACCGGAAGAACACGCTGAACATCTCCGGATTGTACTAGGAGAACTCAGAAACATCGGTTATGCGCCAAATTCAGCAAGTGTGAATTTTGGCTAAAGCAAATGAGTTTTTACGGGCCTCGTACTAACTCAAGAAGGTATCGCCGTAGACCGGAAAAAGTCAAGGCCGTGCTTGGCTAGAAGCCACCAGCCGATTAATGACGGATGTCTGAAGTTTCTTGGGAATGGCATACTACCGAAGATTTATTGAAGGATTCTCCACCATAGCAAAGCCAATGACGCAACTACTCAAGAAAAGGCGGGAAGTTTGAATGGGCCGAGCGTGCGAGAAAAGTTTCCAAGAACTAAAGAAGAAAGCGGCGACAACACCGGTACTAATTGTGCGGATATACACAAGAATTTTGAAGTATTTTGTGGCGCATCTCGAAAGGGCCTCGGAGTGCGTATTAGTGCAAGAAAGGCAAGGTTGTCGCATATGTTTCCAGACAACCGCAAGCATGAGGAAAATTACCCTACCCATGACACGGAATTAGCAGCGATGATACATGCACTCAAGGAATGGAGACACTTTCTACTTGGTAATCGTTGCGAAATATACACGGACCACAAAAGCCTCAAGTATATTTTCACACAACCAGAACTGAATTTACGGCAGCGACGCTGGTTGGAATTAGTAAAGGATTATGATGTTGGGATCCACTACCACCCGGGCAAAGCAAATGTTGTAGCAGGCGCTCGAGTGGAATCCCGATCCGCATAACGATAGAATGCCGGACTTAAGACCTGAATTCCAGCGAGGAGTTCGCAAGGCTCAACCTAATGGTGGTCACCAAAGGCGGTGTGTCAAACTTAGAAGTACACCTACCACGATAGAGAAGGTTAAAGAGGCTCAACGTGGACACCCCAGCATTGAAGGCATAAAGCGTAAGATGAAATTGGGCAAGGCCTCAGAATTCAGTATTGATGAGCAAGGAATATTGTGGTACGGGAATAGGGTCTGCGTACCAAATATTCATGACCTTAAACAGCAAATTCTGGCTGAAAGCCACACCTCTCCATATTCAATCCATCCTGGAGGAACAAAAATGTACAAAGATCTTCAAGAGACATTTTGGTGGCATGGTATAAAAAGAGATATAGCCACGTTTATTGCATGTTGTGACTCTTGTCAACGCATCAAGGCCGAGCACCAGAATCCGGACGGACTATTGCATCCGAATAAGATACCCTAGTGGAAATGGGGACGAAATTGGAATGGATTTTATTGTTGGACTACCTCGGTCACGACACGGACATGATGCCATATGGGTAATCACCGATAGACTGACTAAAGTAGCTCACTTCATCCCGTGAAGACAACACACACCACTCGAGAAGCTTGCTAGGCTCTACCTCTCCGTATAGTTTGCCTACATGGAGTCCCAAAGAAAATAATCTCGGACGTAGGCGGTCAATTTGTCTCCGGTTTTGGGATCACTTACAACAAGCTCGGAACTCAGGCGGCATTCGATCGCATACCATCCCAGATGGATGGGCAGGTGAGCGAGTAAATCAAATTCTAGAAGATATGCATAGAGCATGTGTCCTCACCTATGGGACCAGTTGGGAGGAGAGCTTACCATACGCAGAATTCGCATATAACAACAGCTATCAGTCTAGCCTGCAAATGGCACCATTTGAAGCTCTCTACGGACGAAGATGTCGTACCCCGCTAAATTGGTCGGTAACCGGAGACAGTCATATCTTCGGCCCAGACCTACTCAAGGAGGCTGAGGGTAAAGTCAAGGTAATTAAGGACCGGCTCAAGACAGCCCAAAGTCGACAAAAGAGTTATTACGATCAGAAGCATCGTGGAGTCCATTTTGAACCCGGTGAATTTGTGTACCTACGAGTATCACCCATGAGAGGCCTGCACCGATTCAAGATTAAAGGAAAACTAGCACCGAGATTCGTCGGGCCTTTCTGCATAGTAGCACGAAGAGGCACGGTGGCCTACCAACTAGACTTACCGAAGAAGTATCCGAGCATCCACGACGTATTCCACGTCTCCCAATTGAGGAAGTGCATAAGCAACCCGGAGAAACAAGTACCCCATAAAAACATTGACGTGCAACCAGATCTCACATATCGGGAGCATCCGATAAAAATCTTGGAAGAGTCGAAAGGAGAACCCGACAGAAAACCACCAAGTTCTTCAAAGTTCGATTGGAGCAACCGCACCGAAAATGAAGCCACTTGGGAAAGAGAGGATTTCCTTGAGCAGAGCACCCGCAATTTTTGAAAATCAAGCTGGAATCTCGGGGATGAGATTTTTCCTAAGGGGTAGGTGCTGTGACACTCCAAAATTTGTGTTGTTTTTGTTTTCAGCAAAAGCCTTGCTTGGTTTGAAGAAGGTCATTTAAACCCTTCTTAAAAACCTCTCTTCTGAATTTTTCTTCTCAAAAGCATTTCTTGGATTTATTTTCTTCTAAAAAGAAACCTTGATTTTGATCCATCCTTGATTTTACCATGCCTCTTGTGGTAAATTTCTCCCAAAACCCTCCTTCCACTTTGGTACCACTCAAACATTCTGTCCAAACTAGTAAAATCCATTTTTGGAATTTTTTCCAATTATTTCTTCTCCCAAAATAATTCTGTCTTTTCTTTTGAGCCGAAGTGATTTGCAAAGCAAGTACCCTAATGCTTTTGAGTTTTGACCTCAAACCAACTCCCTTGGATAGTCCTTGGTACCTACAACCCAGAACCATCTTGATCCACTCTTCTCCTTTTCAAATATTTCAAATTTCACTCACTGCAAGTTTGGACCAGATTTGTCAAATTTGGTGAAATTCATATCTACACTTGTCCAAAAATTTTACCAAAATTCAGGCAGCCCTCAGATGCAATGAGAGACCACCACACCAAAGATTAGCTCAAGAAAAATTTCCCACGTGCCAGAATCATTCTGTCAAGCACCTTGCATGCACTGTTTATGTGCATCTTCAGTTAAATTCAGCAAGTTCAGAGTTTCAGTGTCAATCTTCGTCAGTTAATTCAGTCACATGTTCACAGTGCCTTTGGCACGTTGCTCACGGCCTAGCGTGCCTGTCCGGAGCTTCACACGCGTGCTTGGCGCGTTCCTGGCGTCGGTGGCGCCACAGCCGCTAAGGCCGGCGTGTCTTTGCGGTGGGCGAACCACCGTAGCGGCCCGGGAAGCGAGCGGCGGCGTAACGCCGTTCGGGCGCCGCCCAATCCCTCTGGTGGCTCCAGCGTGGCCACTTCCTTGCCAGACACGCATGCAACAACATCGCCGTGGCGTGCACGCCTGAGCATGCTCTCTGCGCAGACGGACCAGCGCCGCCCGTTCCGTCGAATCCACCTGTGGCTCCTAATCCAAGCTGGTTTAGCGTCAAAAGCGGCACCGGTGGAACTCCAGCTGGCGCCCCACTCCCTAAACCTCCCGACCAAGCTCTGCGCGCCGTAACCATCACCGGAGAAGTCCTTTCATGGCCACCGCCTCGGATCGCCTATAAAAGGGGCCCCGAGCTCTCTCTCGCACACACCACCCCTGCACTTCACCAAGACCACAGCTAGCCACTTTGGGAGGACCTTGAGGAGGTCTCCTCCCCCAACTCCGGCCGCCCGATCCGCCTCGGCCACCAGCTTGATTCATCTGCGGTGAGGCCATCTTGGCGCTCAAACCTCGTCTGCAGCCTCCTCTTACACCTAGTGCTCTAACCCCCACCTCAATTCGGTCCTTGCAGCCCTCCTCGGCGAGATCCACCATCGCCCGAGCCGCGTCCGCCCGGAGAAAGTGTCGCCGTCGGCGTGGTGCTCCCCGACGCCCAAGTCCACCACCCACCACGCGGAAGGTCATGCTGATACTCTTGGTACTCTCCGATCTACATGACTCTCCGTGGTTCGAAGCCGGCGACCACCGCAAACTTCTGGCGGCGGCGAGGTCTTTTAAACCTGACATGTGGACCCCCCATGTCAGCCTCTCTTTCTTTTCCATGAACCGCTTTTCCGTTGGCGCCTTGGGCAGAATGCGTTTTCCTGTGGGCTTCTTGGCGTTTCTATTCGAACCGTTTCTGTTTTCTCGGTTAAACCCTCAGAACTTTTCTGTTTCATTACACATGAGTCCCTGGACGGAAACCCTTATAACTCTTTAATAAAAAGTGATTTTTGAGTGATTCTTTTTCTGACAGTCTTATAATTTTGTCTAGTTTTTATGGGATTTATTTGGAAATTTTTTGGAACAACTATTATGCACGCATTGGTTTTCACGTTAGTATGCCTTTTCGCTATACCGTAGGTTCCGGAGGATGTGACGGAACCGCGAACTTCGCCGAGCTAGACCCCGACTACTCTGAACCAGGCAAGCATGTTTGAACATTTGATATGATGAGTGTTCTGGCAAGTTTGCATTAAGTAGTTTCATGGCAAGTTTGTTGGCATACCGATGAAGGTTATTTCTCATGCAAGTTGAGGCAAGTGAGTTCGATAATCCATACGTGATGGATGTGAATGTGCATGGCCATGTGTTGGCATGAGGATGGGTAAGATGGCAGTGTCGTAGCATGCCGTCTTATGCCATACCATTTTGACTTGATGTCAACCCGTGTCGATTCGGTTTCCATCCATTTCCCTTCCCGTACTACCACATGTTTTCCATAAGGGATATGGCTTAGTAAGTTGCAAACCGCTTTCTGGTACACACCAAATGGGAGAGGCCGTGATGATGGTTCCATGGCCCTGGATTAAAGCCGATCATCCGGTCCGGGGCATGGGTGTTTCCGGTTGGGACCGAGAGGGAGCACCCCTTAGAGCGTCTGAATATAAATTTGATCCCATGCTATTCGAGATTGTGATCTCCCGTCTTAAAAGTTTTCTCGGATTATGTCTCGGGTGATTCCTGGCATTCGTGAGGTAGGATGGGTGTGTAGTGGTTAGCTGTGTTTCTTCCGAAATACCTTAAACGGAACTAGTCCTTCAGGCTGTGAGTAATTTTAGTACAAGCTCTGCAGAGTCCTAATTCCTCGAATCATCTTATCCATGTCCAAGTTCTGTATTATCTTATCCTGACAAGTGTCAGTTTTGGTGACAGATACTCCGGTGTTTCACATGAGTACTAAGTCCGGTTAAGTGTTTATTCCTGTGGATGGACTAACCCGTTTATACTCCTGTGTTGATTATTTATTACGAGTGCTATTTTCTTGTGATGAAAGCCCTTTCTGTGATGTCACTCAGACGTCCGACTGCGGCATTGTTGTTATTTATTTTCTTTATAAGCCCTTTCTGTGATGTCACTCAGACGTCCGACTGTGGCATTGTTGTTATTTACTTTCATTATAAGCCCTTTACGTGATGTCGCTCGGGCGATGCGGTATGGCATTGTTGTTATTTACTTTCATCATAAGCCCTTTACGTGATGTCGCTCGACGTCCGATCGTGGCATTGTTGTTATTTACTTTCATTATAAGCCCTTTACGTGATGTCGCTCAGACGTCCGATTTGTAACATTGTTGTTATTTACTTTCATTATAAACCCTTTACGTGATGTCGCTCGGGACGTCCATTGCGACATTTTTGTTATTTATTTCCATTATAAGCCCTTTACGTGATGTCGCTTAGACGTCCGATCATGACATTATTATTATTTATTTTCATTATAAGCCCTTTACGTGATGTCGCTCAGACGTCCATCATGCACGCATGTATTGTTATTTAAATATAAGCCCTTTATGAGGTGTCGCTCGACGCTCGATCGTGTGGCATGTTTTGCTTATTTCTTCACCCTTGAGGCGCCTTCAAGACACCCGATCGGTTTTGAGTTTATTTTCTTTGGGTTTTTGAGCGGACTACATGATTCCCTTCTTAATTATTTTGTTATACTGTTTTAATTGAGCATTGTTAAGATTTACCATGTCGCATTCATGCATTCATTGGTTATATCTTTTGTCCGAACTGTCTTGCGAGTATTTTCATAGTACTCACCTGGCTTGTTGATTTGGCCAGATCTTGTGAAAAGCGATCTCATGGATGAAGAGTTTGATAGCGAGTCCGACGCCTAGAGGAATCCCAGTCAGTCTCGTGTGACCCCTGGATTAGTCTTTGTGATATATCCGCTTCCGCTACCCAAATAAAATTCACCGAGCCTCACCTCGACGCTCGATGAGCCGCCAACGCAGTAGACTTATTAACCACCCTGTTGTGTTATTCCACCAACCACTCATAGCTCGAGACAGTAGTATTTCCACCCCACACCTTTGAGTTATATCCGCCACTATGTTTATTCATTGGCGTGTTGTAATAATTGGTTGGGCATCTTCAGTCCGACCCTTGTAATATTGTAATGCTACTGGCTTCTTGTATCAAAGTTTTGTCAACTGGTATGAAGGATTTTCCTCATATTGGACTTCACAGGTCGGTTGTTCAATAAATATTTTTATTGAAAAACCAGTCGTGACAGCGACCCCTTAGGTTCAGGTCGGCTTGGTCATAGTTTGGATCACCTTCGACCTGCACGGTTGGTAGCGGCCTCTAGCAAGGTGTGCCGACCACCAAGCAGACTATGAAGCTGGTTAGGTGAACCTGTACAACGTGTCACACTTCTGTTCCCTATGCCGCATGATATATGTTGTCCGGCTCAAGGCGAGACTGTCGTCCTTGTGCTAGCCCGACCTCTTTCTCGTTTCAGTGATGCCGACCACAATCCAGATTATCTCATAATCCTTGTCGCATGGCCATGCTGTTCCTGGTCGGGTCACACGACGGCCCAAAGTATATCTCTCCTGATCGGAGGGGCAAATCCCATCTTGCTCGACCATGTCTCGCGGCATGGGACTGGACAAACAGGAAACCTACCTTTGTAACTACCACATCACGAAGTAGCGTTTGCTCGGCCCCAAAGCAAGTCTATCACCATCCCGAGTACATGCGTCGACTCATGTCTTAGGACATAGAGCATTATGTTGTACTAGAGACTCACAGATGACATATCGCTGCATCTCATAGTTGGGTGCATCCGACTCGGACATTATCTCGACTCGGATCCGACTACGTGGAATCCGACCAGACCTTTACAAGTACATATTATCTGGTGAGCATCATATGCTCCATGGCTAGTGAGACCAAGCCATCGACCGTGTCATATGCTATTCTAGTCGGGCTGCTTCCACACAGCCCTTTCGACTAGGGACCTTTTAGGACAGTCATCATACAATGCATAGTCCCACAAACAAGTCACGTACTTGCTGATACACATCATTGATAATGTCCAAGGACTATCTTTATTCATAAACACATAGGAAATATCATCATACATGATTGCCTCTAGGGCATATCTCCAACATTATCCCACTTGCACTAGAGTCAATAAAATAGACATCGAATGCCCATAGCTCTAACGTCCCCCTCATGCTTGGGTTCTGGAAGCGGCTTAGTCAACAAATCTGCAACATTTGCATCCGTGTGAATCTTGCATAACTCTACATCACCATTCTTTACGATCTTTTGTATCAGGTGATATTTCCGATCTATGTGTCTGACCTTGTGGTGATTCCTCGGATCCTTGGCTTGTGCGATGGCACGTAATTATCACAATAAAGGTCCAACGGTTTCACCGAGGCTGGGAAAATACCAAGATCATCCAGAAAATGCCGGATCCAAACACCTTCCTTTGCAGCTTCACAAGCCGCAATGTATTCGGCTTCTATGGTAGAATCAGCCACCGTATCCTGCTTGGAACTCATCCAGTGCACTGCTCCTCCATTCAGGACGTACACGAATCCGGATTGTGATCGACAATCATCTCTGTCGGTTTGGAAACTAGCATCGACGTAACCCCTTACGACGAGCTCTTCCTCACCTCCATAAACTAGGAACATCTCTTTAGTCCTTTTTAGGTACTTCAAAATAGTCTTTACCGCTCTTGATGACTCTCACACAGGTTGGCCTGGTACCTACTTGTTAGGCTTATTGCAAAAGCATCATCAGGCCTTGTACATATCATGGCATACATGATGGATCTGATTGCCGAGGCATATGGAATCCTACTCATCCTGCTTCGCTCATCAGATGTCGAAGGACTCTGAGTCTCGCTTAGCCATATACCATGTGAGAGTGGCAAGAACCCTTTCTTCGCCTCACTCATGTTGAACCGCTTCAACACTTTATCTATGTACGTGCTCTGGCTTAGTCCGAGCAGCCTCCTCGATCTATCTCTATAGATCTTAATGCCTAAAATATAGACTGCCTCACCAAGGTCCTTCATCGAAAACTTGCCATTCAAGGATCCCTTGACCGAGTTTAACATCGAAATATCGTTCCCGATCAGTAGTATGTCATCCACATACAAGATCAAAAACACTATCGAGCTACCACTTAACTTCTTGTATAAACAAGAGTCCTCTTCGCTTTTGATGAAACCGAGACCAGTGACGACCTCATCAAAATGAATGTTCCATCTCCGAGATGCTTGCTTCAACCCATAAATGGATCTCTTGAGCTTGCATGCCTTACTAGTGCTAGTCAGATCAACAAAACCCTCGGGCTGTATCATATACACTTCCTCGGTTAAATTTCCATGAAGGAAAGCCGTTTTGACATCCATCTTCCATATCTCGTAATCGAAATATGCAGCTATAGCTAGTAGGACCCTCACCGACTTCAGAATCCCTACCGGCGAGTAAGTCTCGTCGTAGTGAATTCCTTGAACTTGTCCATAACCTTTAGCGACAAGCCGAGCTTTGTGGATCTGAACATTTCCATCCACATCGGTTTTCATCTTAAAGACCCATTTGCAACCAATGGTTGTTACGCCAGGTGGCGTGTGACGCCCCCGATTCAATCGTACACTAATCATGCACGCAAACGTGTACGATCAAGATCAGGGACTCACGGGAAGATATCACAACACAACTCTAAAAACATAAATAAGTCATACAAGCATCATAATACAAGCCAGGGGACTCGAGGGATCGAATACAAGTGATCGATCATAGGCGTGTCAGTGGAAGCAACAATATCTGAGTACATGACATAAATTAAACAAGTTTGCCTTAAGAAGGCTAGCACAAACTGAGATACAGATCGAAAGAGGCGCAGACCTCCTGCAGGATCCTCCTAAGTACTCACAGTGGTCGTCCATGGCGGGCTGCGGCGTAGTAGTAGGCACCTCCGATTAGTAGTAGGAGTAAATAAATCGGCCGGTGGCGTCTGGCTCCTGGGCTCCGACATCTGGTTGCGACAACCAGGTAGAAGGGAAGGGGGAAAGGGGGAGAAAAGCAACCGTGAGTACTCATCCAAAGTACTCGCAATCAAGGAGCTACACTACATATGATGGGTATATGTGTAAAGAGGCAATATCGGTGGACTGAACTACAGAATGCCAGAATAAGGGGGGGATAGCTAGTCTTATCGAAGACTACGCTTCTGGCAGCCTCCGTCTTGCAGCATGTAGAAGAGAGTAGACTGAAGTCCTCCAAGTAGCATCACATAGCATAATCCTACCCGGCGATCCTCTCCAAGTAGCCCTATTAGAGAGCGACCACCGGGTTGTATCTGGCACTTGGAAGGGTGTGTTTTTATTAAGTATCCGGTTCTAGTTGTCATAAGGTCAAGGTACAACTCCAAGTCGTCCTGTTACCGAAGATCACGGCTATTCGAATAGATTAACTTCCCTGCAGGGGTGCACCACATAGCCCAACACGCTTGATCCCATTTGGCCGGACACACTTTTCTGGGTCATGCCCGGCCGCGGGAGATCACTACGTCGCAGCCCCACCTAGGCATTACAGAGAGGTCAGCACGCCGGTCTAAACCTAAGCGCACAGGGGTCTGGGCCCATCGCCCTTAGCACACCTGCACGTTGCGTGGGCAGCCAAAAGCAGACCTAGCCTAGCAGGCGTTCCAGTCCAATCTGGCGCGCACCGCTCAGTCGCTGACGTCACGAAATGCTTCGGCTGAGACCACGACGCCGAGTGCCCATAACTGTTCCCGCGTAGTTGGTTAGTGCATATAGGCCAGTAGCTAGAGTCAGATCAAATACCAAGATCTCGTTAAGCGTGTTAAGTATCCGCGAACGCCGACCAGGGCCAGGTCCACCTCTCTCCTAGGTGGTCTCAACCTGCCCTGTCGCTCCACCACAAAGTAACAGTCGAGGGCCGTCGGGAACTCACGCCCACCTCTACCGGGATGGAGCCACCTGTCCTTTCAGCCCCCATCTCCGAACAGTATCACAGGTAATGTTACAGTGTAAAGTATATAGTATATGCCCGTGATCACCTCCCTAAGTGATCACAGCCCAGTAGTATAGCATGGCAGACGGACAAGAGTGTAGGGCCACTTATGGAACAGTAGCATCCTATACTAAGCAGTAGGATAGCAGGTAAAGGTAACAACAGTAGTAGCAAGGACAGGCTATGCATCAGGATAGGAATAACGAAAAGCAGTAGCATGCTACACTACTCTAATGCAAGCATTATAGAGTAGAATATGCGATATCTGGTGATCAAGGGGGGGGGGGCTTGCCTGGTTGCTCACGGCAAGAGAGAGGGTCGTCAACTCCGTGAGTCGTCTTGGGTAGCAATGACGTCGGTCTCGGTGTCTAGCGGAAGAAGAGGGGGAAGAAACAATGAATACAATGCAAACATATGCATGACGATGCATGACAGAGCAAAGCGTGATGCTAGGTGTGCCCTAACGCAGTAGGAGGTGATACCGGCGAAGGGGGAAAACGTCCAGGAAAGTATCCCCGGTGTTTTGCGTTTTTGGATAGATGAACCGAAGGGGGAAAGTTGCGTGTTCGCTATGCTAGGGATGTGTGGTGGACGAACGGGTTGCATATCCGGATTTGTCTCGAAATTCTGAGCAACTCTCATGTACAAAATATTTTCGTCTAACTTACGGTTTATTTTCTATGACTTCTCAAAGTTTTAAATCATTTTCTGAAATTCCTGGATTTATTGTTAATTCGAAATTAAAACAGAATTTCTAAGTGTACCAAGGGGTTGCCTAGCCTACTCTATGACAATGGGGTCAGGGGGTTTGGTATTTGTTGACCAGTCAATGATTGACCCGGTCAGCGAGGGTTAGAGGACCCACACGTAAGTGCAATACTCCTATGTGTTAAAAGTTATTTTAGTTTAAATAATTTACCTAGTGGGACCACACGTAATAGACTCAAAGTGGGGGTGGGTTAGTAGGGAATTAGTACTAGAGGGGATTAGTACTAATCAAATGAAGGCCGGCTTCCTTTGGCAATTTCTCAGCCGAACACACACACACACACCTCACGCTACTGATGCACTCGGCCATGGCCATGGCCAGCAAGAGCAACGGGCTGTGAGCAACAACAGATAGCAGCGGCATCTGCAGTAGCAAAGAGCTGCAGCTGCAGCAACAGCAGGCAGCAGCAAGCGACGCAGTACCAGGAGAGGAAGCAGCAGGAAAGGGCAGCAGCGGCGGCAATGGCGGGCGGGCTGGGCACGCACGGACGGTTGCCGGCGGGGAGTCCAGGGCGCGCAGGCGGCGGGGCTCGAGCCCGGCCACGAAGAGGGCGCGGGACGCGGGCGCGGCCCTAGTGAGCACGACGACCGCGGCCACCGGTGGGAGAACGGGCGGCACGAGCAGAGGACTATGACGGGGCGTGCGCTAGAGAACAAATGAGAGAAGGAGAACAAGGGGAAAAGGTCAGCGAGCTCACATCGGTGCGGCGGGGAGGTCGGTGAGGCGGGGGAAGCACGGAGGCGGCAGATTGGCCGCGTTGAACGGCGGCGACGGTGGTGGAAGAAGACTCGATCCGGTCGATGCGGGCGACTCGGTCTGGTTCGTTGGCGTAGCCGACGGAGGCAGCGACGGCCTTTTCTTTGGACACCTCCGGCGACCGGGGCTGCTTCGATTACGACAACGGCGACGGCGTGAGACGGGTGCGGTTGGGTGAGCGGAACAAAGAGGGAGAGGGCGAGGGGAGCGGGGACCGAGTGGTAGAGGGGATGAGGCTGAACCCTAGGGCGCCGGGGACGGTCTTATACTCGCCGGGGGGGCTCGGATGGTCGGCGTGGCGATCCCCGGCCATGGGCGTGCTCGGAGTCGCCCACGGGTCACAAATGAACAGGAGGAAGGCGATGGGCGATGGTGGGCTGGGCATGTCCTGTAGCGAGCAGGCCTAGGTGCACAGTAGCTAGGTTTCTATTTTTCCTTTTGTTTCGTTTTATTTAATTTTGTCCACTAATTTTGCTTTTCTGCTCATTTAGTTTTCGCCATAGTTTTCAATTTATCTTTAACTTTAAAAATACGAAAACAACTCCTAAATCAGTATAGCTAAATATACTACTGCCACATTTAATTATGGCACCCAAATAAAATAGTGTACCATTTTATTAAGTACAAGAGGCATTAATCAATTGATTAAGCCACCGTTTTATTTATTGTAGTGCATTTAATTATTTTATAAAAGTTTGGTTTCTCCACCACTATTACTTATGCATTATTTGGCACAACCCGAACATTTTAGTTTTAACATTTGAAATTTTTTCTAGTTTGACTTTATTTTAAATTTGAATTTCCGAATCGGTTTTGAACTGACGCGAGACTAACAGCAGAATCGAGGTGACATGGCATCGTTAGTAGAGGATTCTTTGTGGCGTAATTATCCGGGCGTCACAATTCTCCTCCACTACAAGAAATCTCGTCCCGAGACTTAAGAGGGGGACTAGGGGGAAAGGTCTGGTTACGAAATCCTAACGAATCTTCTCGTCTTTGGTTGCTCTTCTCGAAGAGGTGGATCCATTACGTTGAAGTCTTCATTTCTCTGCTCCAGGTCATCATGATGGAGCCGTCATCCTTTCTTCGGGATCTCCAACGTACTAACGAATCAATAAGGAGAAACTCGGCTACGACAAAAAGGCTTATGAGGGAACAATATGAGGGTTAACCCAAGAATGAGCATAAGAGTATCTCTCGAGTTGAACATATAAAATACATCGAGAGTAAGGTACGAAGGTACAATAAGAGGTTCCAAGCGGATAGATAGTTGCTCGAGGTCTGAACCAGGGTGAGAAAGGGGTTCAGAGCAACGAGAGTAAGGATTGGGTCTGATACCAGAATAGAACACTAGGAAGGTGGCCCGTGAGTTACATAAGAAGTCAAGCGCGAGGAATAACTTTGGAAACCGGGGGTGTACAGGAGAGTCACGTTTCGATCCGAAGGAACTGTGGGTTATGGGCCCACCATGTGGTTAAAAGTAGGAAAAGCGTTGATATCTTGCATGGTCATGATAGCAATACATGGCAGAGGGTAGCCTATCAGTTATGTTGGCAACAATGTCGATACCAAGGGCGAGGGACGAAGAGAACCATTTTCCGCCGTTGAGCGAGGCGGACCAATAAACAAAGTTCTCGTCCATCGGTGGTTACCGGAATATCATCAACAATAATGTAAGGTCTTCTTGACCGAGTTGTACACCACGGTGTTTACATAAGCGAGGAGATATTACGCTTATGCCATATTGATCACAGAAAGGTTAAACACAACAATGGAAGGAAATTATGTTTATCAGATTAAACAAAACAATGGAAGGGAAAATGTGTTTAAACACATATTTCAGGGGTATATCCTTCCCAAGTACAAGCGGAGCATGATATCCATGACAGGATATTATGTAGAAAATCCTCTAGGTGAGGAGAGAGAAATTTCATGACGTTACCCATACAACGGTGTTTGGATAAGTGAGCAGGAAACATTTAGCATTGGGCTTCAAATGTTCCTGTTGAAAATCAGAGTACAACCGACATGCTTCGAGATAGCATTGACATGGTCATCAGGTGAAGATCAGACTTTGGATACACAAAGGATCCATCAGGAACAACTTATGGAATAAGTCTTACAATTCTCCTCAAGAAAGAATGGCTAAACTTGCTAAAAAAGGATACTATAACAATAGGTCCTCCATCCAGGTGTGCTAGGCATGACATCACATCACCGATATATAAGGACCAATGTTATAACTCTTGGAAATATGTGCCAACCATCATATCTGACTGAGATTCAGATCTGATTGGGGTCAGGATACCTCAGACTCAGGATCCTGAGATAAAAAGGTGCGACACGAATTGACGAGAAGTCGTCATAAGATTCATGAGTTCACCATTTAAACCAAGGAGAGGATGAGGGGGTAGCTGATGGAGTCAGCGACAATCCTTACGATTTCCAAAAAGGTGGATTTCCACAGTTCTGTGAACAAGGAGATAACATTTGTCGAATCAAATGATATAATGATGTATGCTTGAGGAAAACATAGACAATTAAACATTGGTTGAAAAGTGCACCCGAAATATGACCTTGGGCAGCAAGATCACTGTTTAGAGTGACGATTCAATAACCAACAATCTAAGAACGAACTGTCGATCGTTAACTTCAAAGCAATAGGGTTGCTAGAAGTACAGAACTCAAGCAGCATCGTCAGCATATTGGTATCCCGGTTAAAAACAACACGGGGACCAAGGAAGAATGGTGATGGTGAGAAGTATCATCATACTGAGAATTTCTAAGAGGTGGAGCAATCCCCACAATATTCTCGACATAAAAGTCAGTAATACTTCAAGGCAGAACACAACACTAGCTAGACAGCAAGGAACTCAAGGTACAACACAAAACTAGAACAAGTTTTGTGTTGGGAGGGAGATCAATAATGTTGTCGATGTTAACTCAATTCATCGAGGGGGCAAGCACGGAATTTATCATTAGGAACTCAATGTACGTCTCGGAAGAAGTTAAAATGTTGACGATGGTCACAACACATTTATCGAGAGGTTTCAAGAAGATGTAATTGATCGGCGACGACATCAAGTCAAAGGAATGATGAAGCGGAAGGTTATTGGAACCACGAGTACGACACAAACTCGGAATCAAGTATTGTTGTTCAAGACAATAATATATGACAAGGAAGATCGACGTAAGCTTAGCTCAGCGTCAAAAAGTGCGTTCCAGGAAGAAGGACCAGATAGCACAGTTAAGATTTAGCACGATAATGATATAGCCGATCAGGCTAGGAATGACATGATCGGGTACAAACTTGTAAGTAAAGAATATAAGTAGGAGTTGTTGATCCGTAATGCGGACTCGGTTCACTTATCGGTGTCTTCGAGTGTTTAATAACTCAGAGCCCGTGAAAAATTGCAATCGGTGAGAATGTAGCACTTGATGAAGAAATCATAAGAAGTTATGCAGTTCCATGATAATCTCGAGATACCAGGGGGTAACACTCGACGTCAGATCAAAGTAGAGTTTGGACTAGGGTATTGCTTTGCAGAAGACAAGTTATCAAACTTGCACGAGTAATGGAATCAAGGAGAAACATGGTCGGAACCACGTCCATAGATACAAGATGATCTTATAACAAGGGGATAATTATTTTAAGAGAAGCTTCCATGATCAGGTATATATCATGTCCATGGGCATGAACACAGGGTTCAAGGTCGACTCCCACTTGTTCAACGCGTAACCTTTCATTCACTTCCCGTCATTGTTGAGGAAATCGTTAACTGGTAGCTGCTCGGTTGGCTGGTGAGTAGGGGATTAATCGGCTAATCGGCAAGTTAATCGGCCATTTATTCAATTAATCGGATGATTTACCGGTTTATAGGCTACTCGGTGACCCTAGGAGTAGGGATTAATCGGCAAGTTAACTGGTTAATTGGATGAATTCTTGAACAGGGCTTCCCGTCTTCAACGAAGTTGTGTGTTGTAATTTTATCTGACATAACACCAGTAGAGTATGACCCGTAGTAGTTTCCGGGTTCACACATATTAGAGAAGGCATATGTCCAACCCATCGGGGCCTCTTAGGAACATATACCACAAACTTGAGGAGTAAGTAACACAAGCTCGATAGCGAGCATGGTTGACAAAAGTAGAGGATACAACTTACCAAAGACATTATGTATCAAGTAGAGAACTCACAAGAATTTTGGTTGTGGAGGACACTGCCGGATAATAACCCAAAGCAATGGTTATGGCGGTCCTAGCAGAGGCTGATGTGAGTATCGGTACTCAATCGAGAGGAAGAAGGAATGCCAAGGCATCGGATTATAGAAACAATCGAGTAATTCAAAGCTTAATGCAAAGAAATTTTATGATTTCCAAATCAAGGGATCAGAAGCAATCGTTCTGATCGAAAATGAATAAGTTCAATAGACTTAGAAGCACAATCGATCAAGGCATTGATTGGTCAAGAACTAGCTCATATCCAAATGACTTCTGAGCCGGCAGGATAATTATAGGACCTAATTAACGATTGCGAGCATTCGTGCTTATTGAATCAATGGGCTCAAAATGATAGTGGCAAAGGATGCCAATAAGAGTACTATACTTATGGGATTAACCATAACGCAAGAAAGCAAGAATTTCAAGAGCAAATGGCTGCCGAAGATTTTCGGAAGATCGAATGGTATTTTCAAGACTATTGTGAAACACATGAACGGCTAGGGATGAGGGGATACTCGGCAAGTGCGAGGAATTATCCGTTTGGGTATTCAGGTGACAAAGAACAGCAAGGCACTAAGCTCAAAGGATTATCGAAACAACGACGAGTGTTCAGGGTATCTTGTAATAACAAGACCAACTGGGGATGAATGTAAGAATAACAACTGCAAGTAGTTATCCATAAGGGTTGACGGTGGAAGGGAATTGCAAACGCGATGAACACAAGTTCTCGGCTTAATAGCGGGAGTATCTTGAGGTCTTCACGCGTGCATGACGATCATCAGCAATAAGAGGCTCTCCGGGTGAAAGTGATAACGAGATCCTAATGTTAGATTTAGTAAAATTCATTTAACCCGAATAGAAGAGAGATCAGAGTCCCAGAGAATAGACAAGGAGTAAAATATCCTAATACCACCCGATGGCGACGTGGGCCCGTAAGCCACACAGCCATGTTAGCAAAAGTTTTGCAATGTATAGTCTCGACTTCGGCCAAGGAGTTTGAAAGGGGGATTCCTACAGGCAGTTGGCTCTGATACCAACTTGTGACGCCCCCGATTCAATCGTACACTAATCATGCACGCATAAGCGTAATGCGATCAAGATTAGGGACTCACGGGAAGATATCACAACACAACTCGAAAAACATAAATAAGTCATACAAGCATCATAATACAAGGCAGGGGCCTCGAGGGCTCGAATACAAGTGCTCGATCATAGACGAGTCAGCGGAAGCAACAATATCTGAGTACAGACATAAGTTAAACAAGTTTTCCTTAAGAAGGCTAGCGTAAACCGAGATACAGATCGAAAGAGGCGCGGGCCTCACCTGCACAGGATCCTCCTAACTACTCCTGGTCGTCGTCCGCGGGCTGCGCGTAGTAGTAGGCACCTCCAGTGTAGTAGGAGTCATCGTCGACGGTGGCGTCTTGCTCCTGGGCTCCGACATCTGGTTGCCACAACCAGGTAGAAGGGAAGTGGGAAAGGGGGCGAAAAGCAACCATGAGTACTCATCCAAAGTACTCGCAAGCAAGGAGCTACACTACATATGCATGGGTATATGTGTAAAGAGGCAATATCGGTGGACTGAACTACAGAATGCCAAAATAAGGGGGGGGGATAGCTAGTCTTATCGAAGACTAGGCTTCTGGCAGCCTCCTTCTTGCAGCATGTAGAAGAGAGTAGACTGAAGTCCTCCAAGTAGCATCGCATAGCATAATCCTACCCGGCGATCCTCTCCTCGTAGCCCTATTAGAGAGCGACCACCGGGTTGTATCTGGCACTTGGAAGGGTGTGTTTTTATTAAGTATTCGGTTCTAGTTGTCATAAGGTCAAGGTACAACTCCAAGTCGTCCTGTTACCGAAGATCACGGCTATTCGAATAGATTAACTTCCCTGCAGGGGTGCACCACATAGCCCAACACGCTTGATCCCATTTGGCCGGACACACTTTTCTGGGTCATGCCCGGCCGCGGGAGATCAATACGTCGTAGCCCCACCTAGGCATAACAGAGAGGTCAGCACGCCGGTCTAAACCTAAGCGCACAGGGGTCTGGGCCCATCGCCCTTAGCACACCTGCATGTTGCATGGGCGGCCGAAAGCCGACCTAGCCTAGAAGGCGTTCCAGTCCAATCCGGTAGCCGCTTAGTCGTGACGTCACGAAATGCTTCGGTGATACCACGGCGAGTGCCCATAAGCTGTTCGCGTGGTTGGTTAGTGCGTATAGGCGATAGCTAGACTCAGATCAAATACCAAGATCTCGTTAAGCGTGTTAAGTATCCATGACGCCGACCAGGGCTAGGTCCACCTCTCTCCTAGGTGGTCTCAACCTGCCTGCCTCACTCCACAAAGTAACGATCGAGGGCCGTCGGGAACCCAGGCCCACCTCTACCGGGATGGAGCCACCTGTCCTTTCAGCCCCCATCTCCGAACAGTATCATAGGTAATGTAACAGTGTAAAGTATATAGTATATGCCCGTGATCACCTCCCGAAGTGATCACAGCCCAGTAGTATAGCATGGCAGACGGACAAGAGTGTAGGGCCACTGATGGAACACTAGCATCCTATACTAAGCAGTAGGATAGCAGGTAAAGGTAACAACAGTAGTAGCAAGGACAGGCTATGCAACAGGATAGGAATAACGGAAAGCAGTAGCATGCTACACTACTCTAATGCAAGCAGTATAGAGTAGAATAGGCGATATCTGGTGATCAAGGGGGGGCTTGCCTGGTTGCTCTGGCAAGAGAGAGGGGTCGTCAACTCCGTAGTCGTACTGGGTAGCAGCGGCGTCGGTCTCGGTGTCTAGCGGAAGATGAGGGGGAAGAAACAAAGAATACAATGCAAACATATGCATGACGATGCATGACAGAGCAAAGCGTGATGCTAGGTGTGCCCTAACGCAGTAGGAGGTGATACCGGCGAAGGGGGAAAACGTCCAGGAAAGTATCCCCGGTGTTTTGCGTTTTCGGACAGATGAACCGGAGGGGCAAAGTTGCGTGTTCGCTATGCTAGGGATGTGTGGTGGACGAACGGGTTGCATATCCGGATTCGTCTCGAAATTCTGAGCCTAGTCTAGTCTATGACAATGGGGTCAGGGGGTTTGGTTGAATGTTGACCAGGTCAATGATTGACCAGTCAACAGGGTTAGAGGACCCACACGTAAGTGCAATACTCCTCTATGTTAAAAGTTATTTTTGTTTAAATAATTTACCTAGTGGGACCACACGTAATAGACTCAAAGTGGGTGTGGGTTAGTAGGGAATTAGTACTAGAGGGGATTAGTACTAATCAAATGAAGGCCGGCTTCCTTTGGCAATTTCTCAGCCGAACACACACACACACACCTCACGCCTCTGATGCACTCGGCCATGGCCATGGCCAGCAAGAGCGACGGGTCAGGAGCAACAAAGCAGATAGCAGCATCTGCAGTAGCAAGAGCTGCAGCTGCAGCAACAAAGCAGCAGCAAAGAAGCGGCAGTACCGTGGAGAGGCAAGCAGCAGGAAAGGGCAGCAGCGACGAAGCGGGCGGGCTGGGCACGCACGGACGGTTGCCGGGCGGGGAGTCCAGGCACGCACAGGCGGCCGGGCTCGAGCCTGGCCACGAAGAGGGCGCGCAGACGCGGGCGCGACCCTAGTGAGCATGACGACCGCGGCCACGGTGGGAAGCAGGCGGCATGAGCGAGAGGACTATGACGGGCGTGCGCTAGAGAACGAACGAGAGAAGGAGAACAAGGGGAAAAGGTCAGCGAGCTCACATCGGTGCGGCAGGGGAGGTCGGTGAGGCCGGGGGAAGCACGGAGGCGGCGGATCGGCCGCGTTGAGCAGCGGCGACCGGTGGTAGAAGAAGACTCGATCCGGTTGATGCGGTGCGGCTCGGTCTGGATTCGTTGGCGTGGCAAGCGGACGACGGCAGCCTTTTCTTTGGACACCTCCGGCGACCGGGGCTGCTTGATGCACGACAACGGCGACGGCGTGAGCAGGTGCTCTTGGGCGGCGGAACAAAGAGGGAGAGGCGAGGGCGGGGACCGAGTGGTAGAGGGATGAGGCTGAACCCTAGGGCGTCGGGGCGGTCTTATACTCATGGGGGGCTCGGATGGTCGGCGTGTGGCGATCCCTGGCCATGGACGTGCTCAGGTCGTCCACGGGGTCACAGTGAACAGGAGGAAGGCGATGGGCGATGGTGGGCTGGGCATGTCCTGTAGCGAGCAGGCCTAGGTGCACAGTAGCTAGGTTTGTATTTTTCCTTTTGTTCCGTTTTATTTAATTTTGTCCACTAATTTTGCTTTTCTGCTCATTTAGTTTTCCCCATAGTTTTCAATTTATCTTTAACTTTAAAAATACAAAAACAACTCCTAAATCAGTATAGCTAAATATACTACTGCCACATTTAATTATGGCACCCAAATAAAATAGTCTACCATTTTATTAAGTTCAAGAGGCATTAATCAATTGATTAAGCCACCGTTTTATTTATTTTAGTGCATTTAATTATTTTATAAAAGTTTGGTTTCTCCACCACTATTACTTATGCATTATTTGGCACAACCCGAACATTTTAGTTTTAACATTTGAAATTTTTTTCTAGTTTGACTTTATTTTAAATTTGAATTTCCGAATCGGTTTTGAACTGACGCGAGACTAACAGCAGTAACCGAGGTGACATGGCATCGTTAGTAGAGGATTACTGTAGCATAATTATCCGGGCATCACATGGCGGATCAACCAAGTCCCAGACTTGATTCTCATCCATGGACTTTAACTCGGATCTCATGGCCTCCAGCCATGCCTCGGAATCTGGGCTCACCATCGCTTCCACATATGTGGTCGGCTCGTCATTTTCTAGCAACAATACATTGCACACTCTGTGCAATCTTTCCGACCTCCGTGGTTCCGGTGCCGCTTCCACTATAGGTTCCCTGACTGACTCTGGTATGATCTCATCATCAGCCGAGCCGTCCCCGAGTGGTCCTCGAATTTCTTTGAGTCGAATCATCCTCCCACTAGCCTCCCGACTGGGAAATTGTTTCTCAAGGAAAACCCCGTTCCGAGTAACAAACACTTTGTTCTCTTCCCGGTTGTAGAAGCTATATCCCAAGGTTTCCCTCGGATATCCCACGAATATGCATTTATCCGACTTGGGTGTAAGCTTGTCTGACGTAAGTCGCTTGACAAATGCTTCACAACCCCAAATCTTTAGAAAAGACAAACTGGGACTCTTCCCGGTCCACATCTCATGTGGTGTCTTGTCTCTGATTTTGATGGTACCCTATTAAGTGTGAAAGCTGCAGTTTCTAGAGCGTATCCCCAAAATGACAAGGGTAAATCCGATTTGCTCATCATAGACCAGACCATGTCCAACAAGGTCCTATTCCTCCGTTCTGACACGCCGTTTCTCTGTGGCGTACCCGGAGGTGTGAGCTGAGGTACTATACGTCGACTTTTCAAATGATCATCAAACTCCTGGCTCATGTACTCACCTCCATGATCAGATCACGGAAGCTTTATAGTCTTGCCGAGCTGATTCTCAACCTCGTTCTGAAACTCTTTGAACTTTTCAAAACTCTCCGACTTGTGCCTCATCAAATAGATATATCCATATCTACTCAAGTCGTCGGTAAAAAGTCACAATCTTGATAGCCACCTCTGGCAGTTGTGCTCAGTGGACCACACACATCACTGTGTATAAGCTCCAACAGCTCGGACGCCCTCTCGAAACTCTTTGCGAAAGGAGACTTAGTCATCTTTCCGAGCAAGCATGATTCACATGTCTCAAACGACCCGAAATCGGACGAAGTTAGGAGCCCATCATCATGGAGCTTCTTCATGCGTTTCAGACTAATGTGTCCAAGCCGGCAATGCCAGAAATATGTCGGATTTATCTCATTAGGCTTATGCCTCTTGACATTCATGTTATAGACCGGTTCCTATTCTAGATTCAATATAAATAGCCCATCAACAATGGGTGCTAAGCCGAGGAACATACCATTCAAAAATATCGAACAACCATTGTCCTTTAAATTGAATTCATAACCTTGACTCATCAAACATGAGGCAGAAATCATGTTCCGACTCAGTGCAGGAATGTAATAACAATTATTCAATTCCATAATGAATCCGGAAGGAAGCTGGAGCTGGATCGTGCCGACCTCCAACGCAGCAACTCTTGCTTTGTTGCAGACCCTGATGTCAATCTCCCCTTGTGCCACATGCCTAGTTCTTGCCAGCCCCTGCATCGAGTTGCAAATATGAACAACCAATCCGGTATCAAATACCGAAGAGCTACTAGATATGTCAGCAAGGTAAATGTCTATAACATATGCAACAAGTGTACCTTTGGTTGAAGCAGCATTCCCGGCCTTCTTGCCATGCTCTGCAAGCCACTTGCTACAGTTCCTCTTCCAGTGACCAGTCTCCTTGCAGTGATAGCAAATGGTCTTCGAGTCCGGTCCAGACTTTGGCGCAACGGCGGAGGTTACCATCTCCGTGCCCTTTGCCTTAGCCTTTTTCTTGGACCAACTCTTCTTGAACTTAGCCGATTTCTGTACTAGCAACACTTGATGTGTGCCTTTCTTAATATCCTGCTCTGCCACCTTGAGCATCCCATGCAATTCAATGAGCTTCTTATCCATGCCGTGCATATGATAGTTCGAGATGAGTGTCCCATAGCTGGGCGGAAGAGAACCCAGAACAGCATCAGTAGCCAGCTCATCCAAGAGCGGGAAGCCCAAATGATCCAAAGCTTGCACATATCCGATCATCTTGATCACATGTGGGCTTAGTGGATCACCTTCCTTCAGCTTGCAATCCATCAAGGATCGCCAGACGTTGAACCTTTCGGTCCTAGCACGTATGCGAAACATGCTCTTGAGACTCTCGATCATATCATAAGCCTCCATATTTTCGAAATGCTGTTGCAAATCGGGCTCCATACAAGCCAGCATCAGACAGTTGATCTCCGTTTATTCATCAACGAGTTTCTGGTAGGCATTTTTAGCTGTGGCACTAGCATTATCAGCAGGTTCCTCTGGAAGTGGATCCTCTAGAACATGTTCCTTTTTATCGTGTTTGAGAATAATTCTCAAATTTCTATACCAGGTGGTAAAGTTTGTTCCATTCAGTTTATCCTTTTCCAGAATTGATTTCAATGCAAATTTGGGTTGAGTAGGTGGTGCCAATGATCTACAACCGAAAATATGCAATCACTAAGCAATGTGTTTATGTAGAGTAATTCTAGCCTAAACAGAAATACTCCCACTGAAGTCAGCATCCCTCCGCAAACTCTCATTGATTCAGGATCCGACTAACGCATGCGACTAGTGAGCTTTAGCATCACTGCTAGCCAACATACCTATCCGGTAAGCAACTCCTTGCTAATCGTATCTCTATACGACTCCTGTCGGTTGGGAAGGTATCTCATACCCCGGCTCCAAACCTTCTTTGCCACAAGGCCCAAAACCGTTTTGATAGCCTTGTCAAGTTAACCTGGTGCAGTGCATGTCCGTGTCCGACGCGAACCCTTCACTTCAAGGACACCCAGCAGCACCCCAATTTTATGAGCCCACTACTAGACGTACTTGACGTGCGAAGGTGCAACATCGGGGATGGCAATTCGCTTGATATTCATGAGGGATCATTCTATCATATCATTCTAACATGCATAGAAACAAAGAAGCATAACAATCACAAATATAACACATATTCTGAAATAGTATGGCTCCTTGATGGACGTTCTTCCAGGTCGGCTCCGACTCCGATGACCATCTACGAACTCCACCTTGTTTGTCACGCCGGGACGCCAAGCCGCCAACTCCGATCACGCCGAATTCTCTGATATGACTGATCTTATCGACCATCGCGAATCCGATTCGGGTTTACGTTTCACTGTTAACCCCGATGGCGGATAACCGACCGGTAGGGGTAGATCGTGTCACGACCTCATCGATCCCGATTTACAGAAAACATAGCCTCAATGATCTTCATGTGCAGTTGATCACATCAACCATGCACATATCTAATATGCATACAATCTGAATCCAAATCCCATAGCAAAGGCTCTGATACCACTGTTGGGTTCTTAGGTAGGTTGCGTCGACTGCAAATTTAAATTTTCCTACACGCAGAACATCCAGGAACATGCTACGGGAGATGGATCACAATTTGTTACCACTTGATGCACATTGCCGTGCAGCGGAAGAAGAGTTGGGGCAGCGCGTCCGCGTGGATCGTCTCCTCCTCGTCTGATCTCCCTCGAACAGTCGGTCGTCCGATCCCACGTACAAGTTCTCCGGAGCGGCACAAATGCATCGCCTCTAACGGTATCCGCGCATGCAGGAGGAACACCGTGCGGCGGACTGCTAGGTCCGATCACACAGTCGGCAGCGAGTGGAGGTGGCTATTCGCAACACATGCAAACCCTAGTGACAGCGCCGAAGCGATCAACTGCATGAGTGTGCTGCACCTCAACTTTATATAGGCGTTCGTCACAGGCTCAACACTTGGGCCTTGCACGGACCCTAAAGCCCAAAGTCTACTCGGTCAGTTCAGATCACATCCGACCAGTGTCCTTCGAACCGACCTCGTAGGTTCCTTCCCTTAAGCGCGCGACCCATTAGGTTCAAGTCGGCTTGGTCACAGTTCGGATCACCTCCGACCTGCACGGTTGGTAACGGCCTCTAGCAAGGCGTGCCGACCACCAAGCAGACTATGAAGCTGGTTAGGCGAACCTATACAAGGTGTCACAATTCTATTCCCTTTACCGAACGATATATGTTGTCCGGCTCAAGGCGAGACTGTCATCCTTGTGCTAGCCCGACCTCTTTCTTGTTTCAGTGATGCCGACCACAGTCTGGGTTATCTCATAATCCTTGTCGCATGGCCATGCTGTTCCTGGTCGGATCACATGAGGGGCCCAGAGTATATCTCTCCTGATCGGAGGGGCAAATCCCATCTTGCTCGACCATGTCTCGCAGCATGGGACTGGACAAACCCGAAACCTATCTTTGTAACTACCCAGTCACGGAGTAGCGTTTGGTCGGCCCAAAGCAAGCCTGTCACCATCCCGAGTACATGCATCAACTCAGGTCTTAGGACATAGAACATATGTTGTACTAGAGACTCACAGAGGACATATCACTGTGTCTCATAGTTGGGTCTGTCCGACTCGGACCTTATCTCGACTCGGATCCGACTACGTCGAATCCGACCAGACCTTTCCAAGTCCATATTATCGAGTTAGCATCCAATGCTCCATGGCTAGTGAGACCAAGCCATCGACCGTGTCATATGCCAGTCTAGTCGGCTGCGCGTCCACATAGCCCTTTCGACTAGGGACCTTTTAGGACAGTCATCATACAATGCATAGTCCCACAAACAAGTCACGTACTTGCTGATACACATCATTGATAATGTCGAAGGACTATATTTATTCATATACACATAGGAAATATCATCATACATGATTGCCTCTAGGGCATATCTCCAACAGTCTCCCACTTGCACTAGAGTCAATGAAATAGACATCGAATGCCCAGAGCTCTAATGTGCCCCTCATGCTTGGGTTGTGGAAACGGCTTAGTCAACGGATCTGCAACATTTCCATCCGTGTGAATCTTGCATAACTCTACATCACCATTCTTTATGATCTTTCGTATCAGGTGATATTTCTGATCTATGTGTCTGGCCTTGTGGTGATTCCTCGGCTCCTTGGCTTGTGCAATGGCACCAGAATTATCACAATAAAGGTCCAGCGGTTTCACCGAGGCTAGGAAAATACCAAGATCATCCAGAAAATGCCGGATCCAAACACCTTCCTTTGCAGCTTCACAAGCCGCAATGTATTCGGCTTCTGTGGTAGAATCGGCAACCGTATCCTGCTTGGAATTCATCTAGTGCACTACTCCTCCATTCAGGACGTACAAGAATCCGGACTGTGATCGACAATCATCTCTGTCGGTTTGGAAACTAGCATCGACGAAACCCCTTACGACGAGCTCTTCCTCACCTCCATAAACTAGGAACATCTCTTTAGTCCTTTTCAGGTACTTCAAAAAAGTCTTTACCGCTGCCCAGTGACTCTCACCTGCGTCGGCCTGGTATCTACTTGTTAAGCTTATTGCAAAAGCAACATCAGGCCTTGTACATAACATGGCATAAATGATGGATCCGATTGTCGAGGCATACAGAATCCTACTCATCCTGCTTCGCTCATCAGATGTCGAAGGACTCTGAGTCTCGCTTAGCCTTATACCATGTGAGAGTGGCAAGAACCCTTTCTTCGCCTCACTCATGTTGAACCGCTTCAACACTTTATCTATGTACGTGCTCTGGCTTAGGCTGTGTAGCCTCCTCGATCTATCTGTATAGATCTTAATGCCTAAAATATAGACTGCCTCACCAAGGTCCTTCATCGAATACTTGCCATTCAATGATCCCTTGACCGAGTTTAACATCGTAACATCGTTCCCGATCAGTAGTATGTCGTCCACATACAAGATCAAAAACACTATCAAGCTCCCACTTAACTTCTTGTATAAACAAGAGTCCTCTTCGCTTTTGATGAAACCGAGACCAGTGACGACCTCATCAAAGCGAATGTTCCAACTCCGAGATGCTTGCTTCAACCCATAAATGGATCTCTTGAGCTTGCATACCTTACTAGTGCTAGTCGGATTGAAATAACCCTCGGGCTGTATCATATACACGTCCTCGGTTAAATTTCCGTGAAGGAAAGCCGTTTTGACATCCATCTGCCATATCTCGTAATCGAAATATGCCGCTATAGCTAGTATGATCCTCACCGACTTCGGCATCACTACCGGCGAGTAAGTCTCGTCGTAGTCAATTCCTTGAACTTGTCCATAACCTTTAGCGACAAGCCGAGCTTTGTGGATCTGAACATTTCCATCCACATCGGTTTTCTTCTTAAAGACCCATTTGCAACCAATGGCAGTTACGCCAGGTTGCGGATCAACCAAGTCCCAGACTTGATTCTCATCCATGGACTTTAACTCGGATCTCGTGGCCTCCAGCCATGCCTCGGAATCTGGGCTCACCATCATTTCCGCATATGTGGCCACCTCGTCGCTTTCTAGCAACAATACATCATGCACTCTGCGCAATCTTTCCGACCTCCGTGGTTCCGGTGCCACTTCCACTACAGGTTCCCTGACTGACTCTGGTATGATCTCATCACCAGTCGAGCCGTCCCCGAGTGGTCCTCGAATTTCTTCAAGTCGAATCGTCCTCCCACTGGCCTCCCGAATGAGAAACTCTTTCTCAAGGAAAACCCCATTCCGAGCAACAAACACTTTGTTCTCTTCCCAGTTGTAGAAGCTATATCCTAAGGTTTCCCTCGGATATCCCACGAATATGCATTTATCCGACATGGGTGTAAGCTTGTCTGACATAAGTCGCTTGACAAATGCTTCACAACCCCAAATCTTTAGAAAAGACAAACTGGGACTCTTCCCTGTCCACATCTCATGTGGTGTCTTGTCTACGGATTTTGATGGTACCCTATTAAGTGTAAAAGCTGCTATTTCTAGAGCGTATCCCCAAAATGACAAGGGTAAATCCGATTTGCTCATCACAGACCGGACCATGTCCAACAAGGTCCTATTCCTCCGTTCCGACACGCCGTTTCTCTGTGGCGTACCCGGAGGTGTGAGCTGAGGTACTATACCTCGAGTTTTCAGATGATCATCAAACTCCTGGCTCATGTACTCACCTCCACGATAAGATCACAGAAGCTTTATAGTCTTGCCGAGCTGATTCTCAACCTTGTTCTGAAACTCTTTGAACTTTTCAAAAGTCTCCGATTTGTGCCTCATCAAATAGATATATCCCTATCTACTCAAGTCGTTGGTAAAAGTCACGAAGTACTGGTAGCCACCTCTGGCAGTTGTGCTCATTGGACCACACACATCATTGAGTATAAGCTCCAACAGCTCGGACGCCCTCTCGCAACTCTTTGCGAAAGGAGACTTAGTCATCTTGCCCAGAAAGCATGATTCACATGTCTCAAATGACCCGAAGTCGGACGAAGTTAGGAGCCCATCATCATGGAGCTTCTTCATGCGTTCCAGACTAATGTTTCCAAGCCGGCAATGCCAGAAGTATGTCGGATTTATCTCATTAGGCTTATGCCTCTTGACATTCATGTTATAGACCGGTTCATGTTCTAGATTCAATATAAATAGCCCATCAACAATGGGTGCATAGCCGTGGAACATACCATTAAAAAATATCAAACAACCATTGTCCTTTAAATTGAATTCATAACCTTGACACATGAAACATGAGGCAGAAATAATGTTCCGACTAAGTGCAGGAATGTAATAACAATTATTCAATTCCATAATGAATCCGGAAGGAAGCTGGAGTTGCATCGTGCCGACATCCAACGCAGCAACTCTTGCTTTGTTGTCGACCCTGATGTCAATCTCCTCTTGTGCCACACGCCAAGTTCTTGCCAGCCCCTGCATCGTGTTGCAAATATGAACAACCGATCTAGTATCAAATACTCAAGAGCTACTAGGTATGTCAGCAAGCTAAACGTCTATAACATATGCAACAAATGTACCTTTGCCTGAAGCAGCATTCCCGGCCTTCTTGCCATGCTTTGCAAGCCACTTGCTACAGTTCCTCTTCCAGTGACCGGTCTTCTTGCAATGATAGCAAACGGCCATCGAGTCCGGTCCAGACTTTGGCGCAACGGCGGAGGTTACCATCTCCGTGCCCTTTGCCTTGGCCTTTTTCTTGGACCAACTCTTCTTGAACTTAGCCGATTTACGCACCAAAGAACACTTGATTCGTGCCTTTCTTAATATCCTGCTCTGCCACCTTGAGCATCCCATGCAATTCAGTGAGCATCTTATCCATGCCATGCATATGATAGTTCGAGATGAACGTCCCATAGCTGGGCGGAAGAAAACCCAGAACAACATTAGTAGCCAGCTCATCCAAGAGCGGGAATCCCAAACGATCCAAAGCTTGCACATATTCGATCATCTTGATCACATGTGGGCTGAGTGGATCACCTTCCTTCAGCTTGCAATCCATCAAGGATCGCTAGACGTTGAACCTTTCGGTCCTAGCCTGTGTCTGAAACATGCTCTTGAGACTCTCGATTATATCGTAAGCCTCAATATTTTCGAAATGCTGTTGCAAATCGGGCTCCATACAAGCCAGCATAAGACAGCTGATCTCCGTTGATTCATCAATGAGTTTCTGGTAGGCATTTTTAGCTGTGGCACTAGCATTATCAGCAGGTTCCTCTGGAAGTGGATCCTCTAGAACATGTTCCTTTTTTATCGTGCTTGAGAAGAATTCTCACATTTCTATACCAGGTGGTAAAGTTTGTTCCATTCAGTTTATCCTTTTCCAGAATTGATTTCAATGCAAATTTGGGTTGAGCAGGTGGTGCCATTGATCTACAACAGAAAATATGCAATCACTAAGCAATGCGTTTATGTAGAGTAATTCTAGCCTAAACAAAAATACTCCCACTGAAGTCAGCATCCCTCCGCAAACTCTCAGTGATTCAGGATCCGACCAGCGCATGCGACTAGTGAGCTTTAGCATCACTGCTAGCCAACATACCTATCCGGTAAGCAACTCCTTGCTAATCGTGTCTCTATACGACTCCTGTCGGTTGGGAAGGTATCTCATACCCTGTGTCAGGACCCCGATTCCAAGTCACATCGATCTAGCCGGTAACACCTCATATCACTTTGCGGCCTCATGCACGGTATTTCCACGGGTGTTGCCTTACCATGGCCCGGGACCGTTTGCGCCTTTTAGCTCACGTATATGATAGTGTCGCTAGCATCCATATGACAGAGAACCTGGGCCGACATGGCAAGTCGTGAACCCAAAGCGGCACTAACCCATGGGGACAGGCATACATGAATCAACTTCGAGCATGTCGGTCGTGACGTGTGAATCCGGGCTATAGCACTGGCTAACAGGACTCCGGGAACCCGGGCTGTAGCAGCTAAGCGAGACTCCGGATGTCACTGCGTGACATTTCCCCGAAGGGACAGACACAGGAACGAAGTGAAACACATGACGGCCAGTCAAGTGTCATGAGCAGTAGTGCTCGGCTAGCAGGACTCCGGTGAATCGAGCTGTAGCGGACTATTATGGCTCATGGAAGCACTAGACTACATTTCCCCATAAGAGAGGCTGCCAAGGATAAACAACTAGATTGTCGGATCCCACACATACCAAGCATTTCAAACATACACACAATATGCTCGATATGTGTAAATACAACATGGCATCACAACATAACTCTACGACTCAAGTATTTATTCATTAGGCTCCGAGGAGCGAGATATTACAAACATGGGTCTCATGACCCAACATTCAGAGCATACAAAACAAAGCACACGCGGAAGCTTAACATGTCTGAGTACAGACATCTACAAATGAAAAAGGCTGAGAAGCCTGACTATCTACCAGATCCTGCCGAGGGCACAAGATCGTAGCTGAGGTATCAAGCTAAACGTCGAAGTCCACGCGGAACTACTAGTGAGACTGAAGTCTCTGCAAAAAAATAAAATAGGCAAACGTGAGTACAAATGTACTCAGCAAGACTTACTTCAGAACTAACTACATATGCATCATTATGAACAAAGGGGGTGGTGGAGTTTAACAGCAGCAAGCCAGCTTTGACTTCGGTAACTATCTTGAACTACATCGCAAGTAACTCTTTTGAGGTGGCGCTTTACGAGTCCACATATTCACCATATCAATACACCACTATGGATCCGCTCCCGTCTCCCTACGAGAACGCCATCCATAGCACTCACGCTTATCTTGCGCATTTTACAAAGTATCCACTTTCACTTGTCTATGAACCGCATGTGCAACCCAGAAGTCCTTTACCGCGGACACGGCTATTCGAATAGATAATGTTAACCCTGCAGGGGTGTACTTCTTCACACACGCTCTCGCCACTTACCACCATGTACACGTCGTGTACCTCGGCAACCTTCAAGCGGAAGCCTGGCGAGGGAGTCAGCCATGACCTGACTAACCACACAAGTCTCTCGTCCAGATTTATCGCCTATTCGGGCTCCATCCGCAAGGAGATCCGGCCCGGGTGTCGCTCACGGCCCAAACGATGTGAACAGGGTTCCCAAGCCCACCTCGACGGGTAGTTCTACGCTTGGTACACCGTGCCATGGTGCCTAGTCTGTCCCAAGCCCACCTATACCGGGTGCCACTTGGTAGATTACTGACACTACCTACAAACACCAGAAAGTAGTTGCAACTCCTGGACAGAGATCAAGTTGATTAATAAGCCGAGAGGGGCACTTAAGCACTCCAATGCGTGGTAGTAACTGTTCATGGATCACAAACACAGAGCTCAGTTCCTGACGACGGTTTCAATGAGACAACCCACCATGTACTCCTACATGGCCTCTCACCGCTACCTGTACCAAATCGTGTTCACACACTTAGCTCTCAACAGTAGGACATGTTCACACACCTCCGATTCATCCCCGATCAATCGGACTGACACAACTCTAAGCAATAGCGAGCCACGACAAACAAGCATGAATGAGTAGGCACATCAGGCTCAAACAACTCCTACTCATGCTAGCGGGTTTCATCTATTTCTTGTGGCAATGACAGGTCATGCGAGAGGATAAAGGGGTTCAACTACCGCAGCAAATAACGGATGAATCGTTGTTGTCCTAATGCATTAAAAGAGAGCAGGAGCGAGAGAGTGGGATTGTATCGAAATGAACAAGGGGTTTTGCTTGCACAGCACTTCAAGATAATATAGTTCTTCATCGGTGTCATCGAACTCATCGTCGGAGGCACGTCTATCGAGAGGGGACAAATACGGCAATGTAGAAGGAGAACACAATCAATGCAAAGTGCACAACATGATGCATGATCATGACATGTCAATATGCTGTGTTTTGAGCTAATGCAACTAGCAACATGTTAAATGGAGTTGGTTTGAACCCTAGGTTCAAATTCAAACTCCATATGTGAGAGTTAAAATGTCATTTATATGATTTGGCCTAAACAGCAGCCATTAGTTGTTCTAACATGCATGAAAAGAGTACAGATGGATAGATTGGATTTTTCTGATCATTTTTCATATATAAATTATTTCATTCTGAACTACAGATTAATTGCTAGGATTTTTTTAAATTTGTGGTATTTTCTGGAATAAATAAATCATTTCTGATATATTTAAAACTCCAGAAAACATTTACTGCGTCAGCATGACGTATTAGTGACATCAGCAGGTCAACGGACGGCCCAGGTCAAACCTGACCAGTGGGGCCTCTTGGTCGATGACACGTAGTCACTCTGAGAGGCTGACATGTGGGACCCGGTCAAAGCTGACGTGGCCAGGTCAACGTTGACAGGCGGGGCCCACTATGGTTAGTGTTAATCTAACAGAGAAATAATAATGATTAGTTTAGGCATTGGGACCCACATGGCAGTGGCTCTAGGGGTGGCTTAGCTGGGTCATTAGTGGCTAATGACGGCGACTTCATCAGTCACCAGAGTTCGGCCGACGACGACCAAACCAACGATGACCAAACCAACGACGGAGGCTCGCCGGAGTTGAGCTACAGGCAGCGGCTGGGTGCGCTGAGGGCATCTACGCGGAGCTGGAACTCGCCCGCATCCACTTGTGGCAGCGGCTGGAGCTTGGGGGGCGGAGTTCGCCGGAGTGGAGCCCGCGGCGGCTGCCGGCGCTCGGGGCTGGTGCGGGTTGGCGCTAGGGGGCATGGCGTGAGGAGCCGGTGCGTGCGTTCGGATCCTGGGAGCACGGTGAGCATGCGGGTGCTACTGGGCGAGCGGAGGAGCTCAGGAGCACGAGGGTTGCTGGACATGGCGATGGCCGGAGCTCGGTTTCACAGGGGCGGCGGCTAACGAACAAGAACTGAGGGGGTGTGCAAGGGGGGAGGATCAGGAGCTCACATCGGGTTCGAGGGGGTGGTTAGTAGGCTCGGGGACGCTCCGGAGGCGGCGAATCGTGCGACGGCGGCCGTCGGTGCAGAGGTCGAAACGGCGTTGATGGCGACGTCTCAAGGCCTCCGGCGAAGCGTGGCTCGACGGAGAGGCGTAGAGGAGTACAGCGGAGGTCGTGGTCATGAAGAGGAGGCGAGGGGGTGGCTCTGGCCATGGTGGTTCAAGGTGGCGCGTCCATGGCCGCGTCGGCCATCGCGGGAGAGAGCTAGGGAGAGGAGGTGAAACGCGGGGAGGAGTGGTAGGGGTCCGTGGGGGTGAGTGGCGCTCACAGGTGCGTCGGGGCGGCGGTGGGAAGCAGGAGGTGGCCCGGCCACAGGCTGCGGCGCGACGAGCACGCGTCCGCTTCTGGCGAGGTAGGGGGTGATCTGGCCGCCCGGTCATTGGGCCGGCATAGGTGAGTTGGCCCAGGTAAGTTTCTGTTCTTACCGTTTATTTCTCTTTTCTATTATTCTGTAGTCTTTAGGGCTTTTCGAAAAATACCTAGACCCCTTCAAAAATCATCAAACTGTACATGCCCACTGTATAGAATATATCCAACATGGAACATTTCAGTTTAGGATTATTTCGGCATTTAAAATATTTACTAGAATTTAAATGCCCAAATTCAAATAACATATGATTTAATCGAGTGACCTTTGGATGACCTAGAAATTTGTGCACCATTTTTGTCAGAGGTTCTAGAGCAAGGCAAAGATGATGAACATTTTAGAAGGGCATTTTGGGTTCACTGAAATAGATTTTAGTAAACCCTAGTTGGTTTAAGGGGGCGGTGCTCGGGGTTCTGTCATCCCCATTTCATATTTAATAAAAATTTAAACATGATGCATGGAAGCTAATGCAAAGACAAGCAAGGCCTGAACTGGGGCTGTGACACCCCGGCTCCAAACCTTCTTTGCCACAAGGCCCAAAACCGTTTTGATAGCCTTGTCAAGTTAACCTGGTGCAGTGCATGTCCGTGTCCGACACGAACCCTTCAGTTCAAGGACACCCAGCAGCACCCCAATTTTATGAGCCCACTACTAGACGTACTTGACGTGCGAAGGTGCAACATCGGGGATGGCAATTCGTTTGATATTCATGAGGGATCTTTCTATCATATCATTCTAACGTGCATAGAAACAAAGAAGCATAACAATCACAAATATAATGCATATTCTGAAATAGTATGGCTCCTTCATGGACGTTCTTCCAGGTCGGCTCCGACTCCGATAACCATCTACGAACTCCATCTTGTTTGTCACGCCGGGACGCCAAGCCACCAACTCCGATCACGCCGAATTCTCTGATCTGACCGATCTTATCGATCATCGCGAATCCGATTCGGATTTACGTTTCACTGTTAACCCCGATGGCGGATAACCGACCGGTAGGGGTAGATCGTGTCACGACCTCATCGATCCCAATTTACAGAAAACATAGCCTCAATGATCCTCATGTGCAGTTGATCACATCAACCGTGCACATAGCCGATCTTATCAACGACAACAGGTCTCATATGCCGCCTCCACATGTCTAATATGCATACGATCTGAATCCATATCCTATAGCAAAGGCTCTGATACCACTGTTGGGTTCTAAGGTAGGGTGCGTTGACTGCAAATTTAAATTTTCCTACGCGCAGAACATCTAGGAACATGCTACGGGAGATGGATCACAGTTCGTTACCACTTGACGCGCAGTGCTGTGCAGCGGAAGAAGAGTTGGAGTAGCGCGTCCGCGTGGATCGTCTCCTCCTCGTCTGATCTCCCTCGAACAGCCGGTCGTCCGATCCCACGTACAAGTTCGCCGGAGCGGCGCAAATGCACCGCCTCTAACGGTATCCGCGCATGCAGGAGGAACACCGTGTGGCGGACTGCTAGGTCCGATCACACAGTCGGCGGCGAGTGGAGGTGGCTATTCGCAACACATGCAAACCCTAGTGACAGCGCCGAAGCGATCAACCGCATGAGTGTGCCGCACCTCCACTTTATATAGGCGTCCGTCGCAGGCTCAACACTTGGGCCTTGCACGGACCCTAAAGCCCAAAGTCTACTCGGTCACGTTCCTAGTCCAGTTCGGATCACATCCGACCATTGTCCTTCGAACCGACCTCGTAGGTTCCTTCCCTTAAGCGCGCGACCCCTTAGGTTCAAGTCGGCTTGGTCACAGTTTGGATCACCTCCGACCTGCACGGTTGGTAGCGGCCTCTAGCAAGGCGTGCCGACCACCAAGCAGACTATGAAGCTGGTTAGGCGAACCTGTACAACGTGTCACACTTCTGTTCCCTTTGCCGCACGATATATGTTGTCCGGCTCAAGGAGAGACTGTCATCCTTGTGCTAGCCCGACCTCTTTCCCGTTTGAGTGATGTCGATCAAAATCCGGATTATCTCATAATCCTTGTCGCATGGCCATGCTGTTCCTGGTTGGATCACACGAGGGGCCCAGAGTATATCTCTCCTGATCGGAGGGGCAAATCCCATCTTGCTCGACCATGTCTCGCAGCATGGGACTGGACAAACCCGAAACCTACCTTTGTAACTACCCGATCCACGGAGTAGTGTTTGGTCGGCCCAAAGCAAGTCTGTCACCATCCCGAGTACATGCGTCAGCTCAGGTCTTAGGACATAGAACGTATGTTGTACTAGAGACTCACAGATGACATATCGCTGCGTCTCATAGTTGGGTCTGTCCGACTCGGACCCTATCTCGACTCTGATCCGATTATGTCGAATCCGACCAGACCTTTCCAAATCCATATTATCCTGTTAGCATCCAATGCTCCATGGCTAGTGAGACCAACCATCGACCGTGTCATGTGCCAGTCTAGTCGGCTGCGCGTCCAAACAGCCCTTTCAACTAGGGACCTTTTAGGGCAGTCATCATACAATGCATAGTCCCACAAACAAGTCACGTACTTGCTGATACACATCATTGATAATGTCCAAGGACTATCTTTATTCATAAACACATAGGAAATATCATCATACATGATTGCCTCTAGGGCATATATCCAACAGTCTCCCACTTGCACTAGAGTCAATCAAATAGACATCGAATGCCCATAGCTCTAACGTGCCCTCATGCTTGGGTTGTGGAAGCTGCTTAGTCAACGGATCTGCAACATTTGCATCCGTGTCTATGTGTCTGATCTATGTGTCTGATCTATGTGTCTGATCTATGTGTCTGATCTAGGTGATATTTCCGATCTATGTGTCTGCCTTGTGGTGATTCCTCGGCTCCTTGGCTTGTGCGATGGCACCATAATTATCGCAATAAAGGTCCAACGGTTTCACCGAGGCTGGGAAAACACCAAGATCATCCAGAAAATGCCGGATCCAAACACCTTCCTTTGCAGCTTCACAAGCCGCAATGTATTACCTTACGTGGTAGAATCGGCCCACGGTATCCTGCTTGGAACTCATCCAAAGGTAATCGCTCCTCCATTCAGACGTACACACATCCGGACTGTGATCGACAATCATCTCTGTCGGTTTGAAACTAGCATCGGCGTAACCCCTTACGGCAGGCTCTTCATCACCTCCATAAACTAGGAACATCTCTTTAGTCCTTTTCAGGTACTTCAAAATAGTGTTTACCGCTGCCAGTGACTCACACCTGGGTTGGCCTGGTATCTACTTGTTAGGCTTATTGCAAAAGCAACATCAGGCCTTGTACATATCATGGCATACATGATGGATCCGATTGTAGAGGCATACGGAATCCTACTCATCCTGCTTCGCTCATCAGATGTCGAAGGACTCTGAGTCTCGCTTAGCCTTATACCATGTGAGAGTGGCAAGAACCCTCTCTTTGTCTCACTCATGGTGAACCGCTTCAACACTTTATCGATGTACGTGCTCTGGCTTAGGCCGAGCAGCCTCCTCGATCTATCTCTATAGATCTTAATGCCTAAAATATAGACTGCCTCACCAAGGTCCTTCATCAAAAACTTGCCATTCAATGATCCCTTGACCGAGTTTAACATCGAAACATCATTCTCGATCAGTAGTATGTCGTCCACATACAAGATCAAAAACACTATCGAGCTCCCACTTAACTTCTTGTATAAACAAGATTACTCTTCGCTTTTGATGAAACCGAGACCAGTGATGACCTCATCAAAACAAATGTTCCAACTCCGAGATGCTTGCTTCAGCCCATAAATGGATCTCTTGAGCTTGCATACCTTACTAGTGCTAGTCGGATCGACAAAACCCTCGGGCTATATCATATACACGTCCTCGGTTAAATTTCCGTGAAGGAAAGCCGTTTTGACATCCATCTGCCATATCTCATAATTGAAATATGCAGCTATAGCTAGTATGATCCTCACCGACTTCAGCATTGCTACCGGTGAGTAAGTCTCGTCCTAGTCAATTCCTTGAACTTGTCCATAACCTTTAGCGACAAGCCGAGCTTTGTGGATCTGAACATTTCCATCCACATCGGTTTTCTTCTTAAAGACTCATTTGCAACCAATGGCAGTTACGCCAGGTGGCGGATCAACCAAGTCCTAGACTTGATTCTCATCCATCGACTTTAACTCGGATCTCATGGCCTCCAGCCATGCCTCGGAATCTGGGCTCACCATCGCTTCCGCATACGTGGCCGGCTCGTCGCTTTCTAGCAACAATACATCGCGCACTCTCCGCAATCTTTCCGACCTCCGTGGTTCCGGTGCCACTTCCACTACAGGTTCCCTAACTGACTCTGGTATGATCTCATCACCAGTCGAGCCGTCCCCGAGTGGTCCTCGAATTTCTTCGAGTCAAATCGTCCTCCCACTGTCCTCCCGACGGAGAAACTCTTTCTCAAGGAAAACCCCCTTCCGAGCAACAAACACTTTGTTCTCTTCCCGGTTGTAGAAGCTATATCCCAAGGTTTCCCTTGGATATCCCACGAATATGCATTTATCCGACTTGGGTGTAAGCTTGTCTAACATAAGTCGCTTGTCAAATGCTTCGCAACCCCAAATCTTTAGAAAAGACAAACTGGGACTCTTCCCGGTGCACATCTCATGTGGTGTCTTGTCTACGGAGTTTGATGGTACCCTATTAAGTGTGAAAGTTGCAGTTTCTAGAGCGTATCCCCAAAATGACAAGGGTAAATCCGATTTGCTCGTCATAGACCGGACCATGTCCAACAAGGTCCTATTCCTCCGTTCCGACACGCTGTTTCTATGTGGCGTACCCGGAGGTGTGAGCTGAGGTACTATACCTCGACTTTTCAGATGATCATCAAACTCATGGCTCATGTACTCACCTCCACGATCAGATCACAGAAGCTTTATAGTCTTGCCGAGCTGATTCTCAACCTTGTTCTGAAACTCTTTGAACTTTTCAAAAGTCTCCGACTTGTGCCTCATCAAATAGATATATCCATATCTACTCAAGTCGTTGGTAAAAGTCACGGCAATCTTGATAGCCACCTCTGGCGGTTGTGCTCATTGCACGGACACATCAACGTGTATAAGCTCCAACAGCTCGGGCAGCCCTCTCGCAACTCTCTGCGAAAGGAGACTTAGTCATCTTGCCGAGAAAGCATGATTCACATGTCTCGAACGACCTGAAGTCGGACGAAGTTAGGAGCCCATCATCATGGAGCTTCTTCATGCGTTTCAGACTAATGTGTCCAAGCTGGTAATGCCAGAAGTATGTCGGATTTATCTAATTAGACTTATGCCTCTTGACATTCATGATATAGGCCGGTTCCTGTTCTAGATTCAATATAAATAGCCCATCAACAATGGGTGCATAGCCGTGGAACATACCATTCAAAAATATCGAACAACCATTGTCCTTTAAATTGAATTCATAACCTTGACTCATCAAACATGAGGCAGAAATAATGTTCCAACTAAGTGCAGGAATGTAATAACAATTATTCAATTCCATAATGGATCCGGAAGGAAGCTGGAGTTGCATCGTGCCGACTTCCAACGCAACAACTCTTGCTTTGTTGCCGACCCTGATGTCAATCTCCCCTTGTGCCACACGACTAGTTCTTGCCAGCCCCTGCATCCAGTTGCAAATATGAACGACCGATCCAGTATCAAATACCCAAGAGCTACTAGGTATGTCAGCAAGGTAAAAGTCTATAACATATGCAACAAGTGTACCTTTGCCTGAAGCAGCATTCCCGGCCTTCTTGCCATGCTGTGCAAGCCACTTGCTACAGTTCCTCTTCCAGTGACCGGTCTCCTTGCAGTGATAGCAAACGGTCTTCGAGTCCAGTCCAGACTTTGGCGCAACGGCGGAGGTTACCATCTCCGTGCCCTTTGCCTTAGCCTTTTTCTTGGTCCAACTTTTCTTGAACTTAGCCGATTTCTGCACCAGCAACACTTGATGCGTGCCTTTCTTAATATCCTGCTCTGCCACCTTGAGCATCCCATGTAATTTAGTGAGCTTCTTATCCATGCCATGCATATGATAGTTCGAGATGAACGTCCCATAGCTGGGCCGAAGAGAACACAGAACAGCATCAGTAGCCAGCTCATCCAAGAGCGGGAAGCCCAAACGATCCAAAGCTTGCACATATCCGATAATCTTGATCACATGTGGGCTTAGTGGATCACCTTCCTTCAGCTTGCAATCCATCAAGGATCGCCAGATGTTGAACCTTTCGTTCCTAGCCTGTGTCTGAAACATGCTCTTGAGACTCTCGATCATATCGTAAGCCTCAATATTTTTGAAATGCTGTTGCAAATCGGGATCCATACAAGCCAGCATCACACAACCGATCTTCGTTGATTCATCAACGAGTTTCTGGTAGGCATTTTTAGTTGTGGCACTAGCATTATTAGTAGGTTCCTCTGGAAGTGGATCCTCTAGAACATGTTCCTTTTTATTGTGCTTGAGAAAAATTCTCAGATTTCTATACCAGGTGGTAAAGTTTGTTCCATTCAGTTTATCCTTTTCCAAAATTGATTTCAATGCAAATTTGGGTTGAGCAGGTGGTGCCATTGATCTACAACAGAAAATATGCAATCACTAAGCAATGTGTTTATGTAGAGTAATTCTATCCTAAACAGAAATACTCCCACTGAAGTCAGCATCCCTCCGCAAACTCTCAGTGATTCAGGATCCGACTAGGGCATGCGACTAGTGAGCTTTAGCATCACTGCTAGCCAACATACCTATCCGGTAAGCAACTCCTTGCTAATCGTATCTCTATGAAGGTAAAGGGAGTAGTTTGGAGGGAGCAAACGCAATGTAGACACAGAGATTTTTTATCCGTGGTTCCGATAGGTGGTGCTATCGTACATACACGTTGATGGAGACTTCAACCCACGAAGGGTCACGGTTGCGTGAGTCCACGGAGGGCTCCACCCACGAAGGGTCCACGAAGAAGCAACCTTGTCTATCCCACCATGGCCATCGCCCACGAAGGACTTGCCTCACTTGGGTAGATCTTCACGAAGTAGGCGATCTCCTTGCATGTACAAACTCCTTGGTTCAACTCCACAACCTTGACGGAGCAGAAGCAGGGAGTAGAAGGGCGGTGCTCCCGAGGCCGCGGCATCCAGGAGCTCCGCGACGGGCTCCTGCAACGCATCCTGGCTGCTCTCCATTAGCCAGCAACGCAGCAGCTCCCGAGCCACCGTGAGCGCGGCCCTCATGTTTGCTTGTTCCCGTCGGGTGTGCGGCGCCGTGGCCGCAACGTGGCTTGAGGCCCTTGAGGCTGCCCGCACTTGGCGTGGAGTAAGGGCGGACGGTGCGTGACTGCACCGCCCGTGCCCCGCAGTGTTTGGCGGTGCGCGTGCTGGTTGGGGCGCAGGGTCGAGGTCTTCTTGGGCAGACGGCACCGCCCGGGCTGGCCAAGCTGCCCAGCGGTCGGCGTTGGCCCTCGGGTCTCCGGACATCGGAACCGCGGAGTGTCGGCGGATCAACTGGCGGGAGGAAAGCTCCGGCGCAGCCCTACCTGGCGCGCCAAATGTCGGATTTCGGGTTCTGGAAAAACCCTTGAGGTTCGAACACTGGGGTGCGCACTAAGATCTCCCCCTACCGAATCACGCCCTCAGCCCTGCCGCGGTCTCAAGGCCTAGCTCAACGAACCCGCAACACAAGAGACACGAGATTTATACTGGTGCGGGCCACTTTTGAGGTGTAATACCCTACTCTAGTGTGGTGTGGTGGATTGCCTCTTGGGCTGAGGATGAACAGTACAAGGGGAAGAATAGCCTCCTGAGCAGAGGTGTTCTTGTGCTTGGTGAACTTCTGTGGGTGAGGATGATATGAATCAGTCCAAGCTGAGTTGCCTCCTACTATGGTGGCTAGTCCTATTTATAGAGGCCCTGGTCCTGTCCCCCAATATTGAGCGGGAAGGGAGCCAACAACGCACAAATTCGAAGGGAGACAACTAGTACAAGTTATCCTGACTAAAGGTGGTCTTCGCCTGCCAAAGGCTCTGGTGGTGACGCCGTCTTGGGCTCCACGGTGACATTCGTCCTGCCATCCTGCTGGTCTTGGTCTCGTTGCACCGATACGGAAACCTTTTCCCGAGGCCTCGGGACTCCTCGCCTGCGCTTGCCCCTTTAGCACCAAAGAGGAAACGAGGCCATTGCGCGCTGGCGCTCGCCTGGCTCCAGTCGTCATGGCTTGCATCACAGGAACCTCGCGAGGTGTCCCTTTCCTTGGTCTCTCCGCCCCTCGCGAGCCAGCCAGGTGAGGCCGCTCCCGAGGAGGTCTTGTGTCGTCCGCCTCATGAGTCTTGGCCCCTCGCGAGGGTCTCGAGTGTTTGCTGGTGAAGATGGGCCATACAGGGCCGCTGGCGGAGCCACGCCGTGGACCGCAGTGTAACGCCCCCGATTCGATGCGCCAGGTGTCTGCCAGTTATTCACCGTCGTTGCCATGTCATTTGTTTGCATGTTGCATTTTATCATGTCATCATGTGCATCTAATTTTGCATACGTTTTCGTCTCATGCATCCGAGCATTTTCCCCGTTGTCCCTTTTGCAATCCGGCACTCCTATGTCATCCGGCGTCCCCTTCTTGCCTCTCTTCGTGAGCGGGTGTTAAACGTTCTCGGAATGGCCCGAGGTTTGCCAAGCGGCCTTGGTATAGCACCGGTAGACCGCCTGTCAAGTTTCGTGCCATTTAGAGTCCGTTTGATACTCCAACGGTTAACCGGGGAACCGTAAAAGCCCTCTTTCTGTTGCAGCCCAACACCCCTCCAAAGTGGGCCAAAACCCATCGAAACCCCCTCCATGCTCTCGGTCCTTCGATCATGATCGTGTGGGCAAAAACCACACCCCATTTGGACTCTCCTAGCTTCCGGTATCTATAAATTAGCCCCTCCCCCCGAAATTCGTGGATGAATCCTCCTGAAACCCTAGCCCCTTCTCCACCGCGCCGCCGGACATGTCCATCCGCGCTGGACATGTCCAGCCTCCACGTCGCCCGGACCAATCCCGGGGCGACACGTCACCCCGCCGCCGCTCCCGGCCAGTGGCGTCGCGCCACGTCGCCCCTCGTCCGCCACCGCAACGTCGGCCCACCGGGCCCGCCTCGCCTGCGACCCGTTCCGCCCGCCGCCCACGCCTCACGCCGCCGCGCCGACGCCGCCGCCCGGTCCCTCGCCGCCTCGTCGCCCGGGTCGCCGCGCCTCCGCGCCCGGGCTCCGTCGCCTTAGCGCGCCTCACTTTGCGCCTCCGCGCCCGCCATCCGGCGCCGCCGCAGGCTCGCCCCGCCTTCCGTCTTGCGCTGCAGCCTCCCGCGAACCCCTCGCCGGCAGCGCGGCCCCGAACTTCGCCGCCGCCCGGCTGCCGCCGGCTTCGCCGCCCTCCGCCGTCGTCCGGCCTCGCCTCTGCCGCCATGGGCGCCGGATCCGGCGAGGAGCTCCTCAGATCCGGTCCCCTTCGCCCTACCCGGTTGTCTCCCTCCTCTCCGGCGTCTTTTTCCGGCGAAGCCCCGGCCATCCTTGGAATCCGTGCAGATCTGAAGGTTGACCCCGTTTTTTTCGTCTAAGTCCCTGTAAATGTTGCATTATGTTGCCCTGTTCATCACATCATAACTCCGTTCATACTGCTCAGTTTCATGCATACGATATGTCAAAATGTTTTTCATGAGATTATCTTCATTTCATTCCATAGCACCATGTTCATTTGAGCTCATATTCATTCTTGAATCATCGTTGCAAAAGTGCTATATGATGTTAATCTGCTGAAACTGTTATAACTTGGTGATTTGTCTTTTTCGTTGCATTTTGTGTGTGCATCCTACGAGCATGAGCTCTACATGTGTTTTGTACTACATCATGCCATCTTTACAGGGATGCAATCTATGAATTTTGTTCAGTCCTGTATTGAGTGCATCAAGCGTGTTAAGTAGGGTACTTGCTGTTGCTGTTTTGCTAGGCTGAATCTGCTATTTTGTGATGCTTTGTAAACCTGCTGCTACAAGTCATTCTATGCATAATCTGGAGATGTTCACTAAGGATGTTTTGTTAAACATGTCATGCTCTATCCATCCATGCCCCTGGTTGTATTTATAGCCTGCTGTATCTTGTTGTAATCTTGCTCCAAATTTGCTAAATAATGTTGCTGTCAGCCTGTTAACATTAAGTTCAATGTTGTCATGATTTCTGTTAGTGATCCATGCACCCTATGAACTTACTATTGCCATGCTTGGCTTTATAAATATGTCTTCTTACTGAAGATTGCCTTTCCATGCCATGAAATTCTCTATCGTGAGTGGTACAAGTTCACCAACATGCCTAATTATTGTTGTTCCTGCCATGTATGAATATGTCTTATCATTTGCCATGTTTACATGGGTGCCACCATATCTTATGATCCTTTTGGTTCATGGTCAGTAAAGGACTTTTGTTCTATGCTTTTAGTAATATCATTCCATGACTTTGTTTGCCATGTTAAGTTCCTGTAACATGTTGTTTGATAGCTCTAAACATTGCAACCTGATGTTATTTCTGCAAAGTCTGAAACTGTTATTATTTGCAATCTTTCCATGTCTTTTTGAGCATGTTCTAGTGATTTCTGGAGATAGCTCAGTGTTCATGTTTTGTCATGCGCTACCTGTACATCATGTACATGCATTTTTTTATTATGTTGAGATGCCGCAGCATGTTGTTTTGATGCTTGCAATATGACTAGTTGCTGTTTTGGACAGATTGTTGCTATAACTTAGTGTATATGTTGAACCGTTGCTCCGTTTTGAGTGTGCTCTATATGAAACGTGCTTGATTTTGCATGTAGTTTCATATTATCATGTTGCATCCTTGTTTCGAGGTGTTTGCTTGATGTTTGTATGCATTTTGCATCAATGCCATGTTTGACTTGTTTTGCTCATATCTTCTAGGCCGTAGCTCCAAATCTAATGAACTTTATATGTAACTTGACTAGAATCTCGTGTAGATCATCTTGGTGCATCTTAACTTGATGTTTAACAACTTGAACATAAGGTTTATTCAGATCTGGACCAATTTCGAAAGTTGCATATGAGGACTTACCGGATTTGTTATATGTTGTTCCCGGCCTCATTTAAACTTGCTTTGATGTGTTGCTCTTGTATGCATCATCTCTTGCCATGAGTAGCTTCATGTAGCTTTGTCATGCATCATTCTTGTTGTGCATCATGTCTTGTCTATGTGTGGTGTGTTTACCGTGTTGTGTGCTTCTCTCGATAGTTCCCGTTTCGTTGCGATCGTGAGGATTCGTTCGTCTACGCTTGGTTCGTCTCGTGGCTTAATCTTCTTCATGGACTCATTCTTCTTCCTTGCAGGATTTCAGGCAAGATGACCGCTACCCTGGATCTCACTACTATCATTGCGATGCTAGTTTCTTCGTTCTATCGCTATGCTGCGCTACCTATCATCTGTTTATCAAGCCTCCCAAATTGCCATGTCAGCCTCTAACCTTTTCACCCTTCCTAGAAAACCATTGCTTGGCTATGTTACCGCTTTTGCTCAGCCCCTCTTATAGCGTTGTTAGTTGTAGGTGAAGTTGAAGTTTCCCATGATGGACAGGATTATGTTGGGATATCACAATATCTCTTACTCCCTCCGTACCTTGATATAAGGTGTATAGATTTTTGAGAATTTTTTTGAAATATAAGGTGTATTGCCTTGCATCACTCATTTGGATAACTTTTTTAAGGGATTTGATTACATTTCCTTACATAGGGCAAGCTCCTCTATTTTCTCATGTCAATTATTCAGGTGTAGTCTCGCCCAAAACTTGTGAAATTTTCCCTCCACATGCGTTCTTTAATTTCCGTGCCAAAAACTATACACCCTATATTTAGGAACAGAGGGAGTATTTAATTAATGCATCTATATACTTGGTAAAGGGTGGAATGCTCGTACTTATGCCTGGTGTTTTGTTCCACTCATGCCGCCCTAGTTTCCGTCATACCGGTGTTATGTTCCCGGATTTTGTGTTCCTTACGCGGTTGGGTGATTTATGGGACCCCCTTGACAGTTCGCTTTGAATAAAACTCCTCCAGCAAGGCCCAACCTTGGTTTTACCATTTGCCTCACCTAGCTCTTTTTCCCTTGGGTTTCCGGAGCCCGAGGGTCATCTTTATTTAGCCCCCCTCCCCCCGGACCAGTGCTCCTCCGAGTGTTGGTCCAAAGTAGAGCACCGTGCAGGACCATTCCTTGGCAACTTGGATTACGTCGGTACCTGTACGCTTCGCTTATCCGGTGTGCCCTGAGAACGAGATATGTGCAGCTCCTATCGGGATTTGTCGGCACATCGGGCGGCTTTGCTGGTCTTGTTTTACCATTGTCGAAATGTCTTGTAAACCAGGATTCCGAGTCTGACCGGGTCTTCCTGGGAGAAGGTATATCCTTCGTTGATCGCGAGAGCTTATCATGGGCTAAGTTGGGACACCCCTGCAGGGTATAAAATTTCGAAAGCCGTGCCCGCGGTTATGGGCAGATGGGAATTTGTTAATGTCCGGTTGTTGATAACTTGACACCATATCTGAATTAAAACGCATCAGCCGCGTGTGTAGCCGTGATGGTCTCTTCTCGGCGGAGTCTGGGAAGTGAACACGGTTCTGGATTATGTTTGACATAGGTAGGAGTTCAGGATCACTTCTTGATCATTGCTAGCTTCACGACTATTCCGTTTGCTCTCTTCTCGCTCTTATTTGCGTATGTTAGCCACTATATCATGCTTAGTCGCTGCTGCAACCTCACCGCTTTTCCCCTTCCTTTCCCTTTAAGCTTTGCTAGTCTTGATACCCATGGTAATGGGATTGCTGAGTTCTTGTGGCTCACAGATTACTACACCAACAGTTGCAGGTACAGGTTATGCGATGATCTCGACGCGAGAGCGAAGTTTACTTGTTTGGAGTTCTTCTTTTGCTTCTTCTTCGATCAGAAGATAGGTTCCAGGTCGGCAGCCTGGGCTAGCAGGGTGGATGTCATTTGAGTTTCTGTTTGTGTTACATCCGTAGTCGTGTGGTGCTCTTATGTATTGTGATGTTGTATTCGTGTGGCATTGTATGCCTCTTGTATGTATCCCCATCTATTATGTAATGTTGATGTAAATGATACCCACCTTGCAAAAGCGTTTCAATATGCGGTTCTATCCTTGGTGGGACTTTCGAGTCTCTTTAGGATAGTGTCGCATATTGGGCGTGACACGCAGGCAGGCAAGTCTGGGGACCCCCATTCCCAGGACGCCGACACATGTGGACACCTGGGCCAAGGAGGCGGTCAAGCCTACGGACCAGCGCGTTGGCATCCAGCAGGCCGCGGACAAGGCAAACGGCGGCACCCATGCGAACTGCGCGTTGGGCGTACGGTGCAAGTACGGCGTGGCCGGCATCTGGTGCAAGTATGGCGATGAGGGCCTCTGCTCACTCCTGGCGAGGAATGGGGGTACTGACGGGACGTGTACCCAGCTGCAACGCCGTGTATACAGCAGGCCAGCGTCGATGGATCCTCTCTTGCTGCGTGACGCACCGCGCCTCTCACTCTGCGGCGCTCCAACGGTCTCGCCGTGCGGCGAGCCGCAGCCTATCAGCGCGGACGCGCCTAGCTTGCTCAGTGGCGTGCCATCGATCATGTCGTGCGGTGAGCTGCAGCCTGTCGGTGCTGACATGCCTATCTTGATCCGTGGCGCTCAAGCGCCATGCGCCAAAGGTCTGCTCAACCCTAGCGATGACGCGCATCACAGCATTGTCCATCGCATTGCCGGGGAGCGCCTCGGCCTCGACGAGCCGTGGCACCTGCTCATTTTCCTCGTCGACGAGGTTGATGGCAGAGGCGGCGCTTTGGTGGGTTGGCATGCTTGGAAAAGGTGGATGTGCTACAGGCTGCGCTTGTCGCCTCCGTGTAGCCGCCCCCTATCGCTAATATAGCGGTGGCGGGAAACAGGTGAGGAAATGGCAGGAAACGGTGGTGTGTTCATAAAACACCATCAATTAATGGAAACTTAGCATCGAGCTAGCACAAGATGTAGATAATGATCAGATGAACATGGACCACACTAGGGATCCCGTCGGTGATGAATTCATCAATCCCAAATGGTTGAATACTAGCAAGCGTTTTTCCACAACACACACGGCCTATTCCATCACAAATAGGTCAGATGGATCAACAGTATGCCACTGTCGGATTACGGGTTCCGGCAAAACCCTTGAGGTTCGAACACTGGGGTGCGCACGAAGATCTCTCCCTACCTAATCACGCCCTCGCCCTCACCGCGATCTCAAAGCTTAGCGCATCGAACACGCAGAAAGAGAGACACAAGAGTTTATACTGGTTCAGACCACCGATGTGGTGTAATCCCTACTCCAGTATGGTGTGGTGGGTTGCCTCTTGGGCTGAGGATGAACAGTTACAAGGGAAGAATAGCCTCCTGAGGAGAGGTGCTCTTGTGCTTGTGTGTGGAATGGATCTGATCCAAGATGAGATCAAGATGCCTCCGATGGTGGTGGCTAGTCCTATTTATAGAGGCCCTGGTCATCTCCCCAAATATTGAGCGGGAAGGGATCCAACAACGGCCAAATTCGAAGGGAGACAACTAGTACAAGTTATCCTGACTAAAGGTGGTCTTCGCCTGCCAAAGGCTCGGGTGCTGACGCCGTCTTGAGCTCCACGGTGACCTCCATCCTGTCATCATGTTGGTCTTGGTCTCGTTGCACCGATAGGAAACCTTTGCCTGATGCCTCGGGACTCCTCGCCTGCGCTTGCCCCTTTAGCACCAAAGCGGAAGCGAGGACCTTTGTCTTGTGTTGGCGCCCGCTGCTCCGATCGTCATGGCTTGCATCACAGGGACCTCGCGAGGTGTCCCTTGCCTTGATCTCTCTGCCCCTCGCGAGCCGGCCTGGTGAGGCCGTCCCGAGAAGGTCTTGCGTCGTCCGCCTCGTGAGGGTCTTGAGTGTTTGCTGGTGAAGATGGGTCGTACAGGGCCGCTATTGGAGCCACCCTGTGGGGCCGCAGGCAGGCAAGTCTGGGGACCCCCGTTCCCAGAACGCCGACAGTAGCCCCCGGGCCCAAGGCGCGCTCGAACTTGGCTTTGAGGCGAAGCCAAAGGGCAAGTGCAGAACGCCGCGGCCCCCAAGAGCCCGCGGCCCCGCTTGACGCGTGGAGATTGATTGGCGTGGGCGTCTTCGCTTCCCCACGCTGCCTCGGCAACTGCCCGTCTGACAAAAAGGCTGGCGCGGGCAACGCTTGCCTTCATTGCTTTCCTTCGTCTTGCTCTAGATCCCCTTTCGCGCTCCTTGCTTCCGAAATCTCCAGATCTACTTCAACCTCCTTCCGAGCTTCCAACCAATGGCGCCCCGAAAGGCCAAGGCCATTTCGCCGCCTGCCTAGTACGAGCCGGCTCTAGACGCGCCCAATGTCTTGGAGAAGAACCTTGCCTCCACGCGCCTGCTGGCGGCGTGGAAGAGCAACAAGAGGGGGAAGAGCGAGCTCCGGGCTGGCTCCGCCGAGCCATAAGATTCAGAGAGCACCTTCTACCCCTTCTTCATGAGCAGCGTCGTTGTGGGCCTGGTTCCCCCTTTATCTGACTTCTTCTATGCCGCCCTCCATCATTACAGGTTGCAGGCCCTCCATCTCCATCCCAACTCCGTTCTTCTCTTGTCGATCTTCGCCTTCTACTATGAGGCATATGTCGGGGTGATGCCGTCCGTGGCACTGCTGCGCCACTTCTTCTTCCTCTGAATCAACGACGGCCACACCTCAGCGGGCGCCAACTTCGTCGCGGCTGGCAAGGCCAACGCGATCTCAAAGGACGGGAAGAAGGCCGATGGCTTCAGGAGCAAGTGGGTCATGATGGATGCCAAGTGTGTCCACCCACGGTTGAAGCTGCCGACGGAGTGTCACAGCCCTAGAGCTTGCTTGTAACTAGTGGCATTGCATCCATGCATCATGTTTAAATTTCATTTGAATTTGAAATGGGGATTGCCTAAACCCTAGCATTAAAGGAATTCAAATAGGCTCAACCAAAAATATTTTTCAGTGAACCCAAATGGCCTTCAAAAATGTTCACCATTTTTGGAAAAATCTTGAAACTTGATAACGGAGATGTTGCACATTTTTCCATGACATTTGGATCTTTGAATTAAATCATAAGTATTTGAGTTTGGGCATTTAAAATTATATAAAATATTTCAAATGCCCAAATATTGCCAAACCAAAATGTTTCATGTTGCAAATATTCCAACAATGGACCGAGAGCAGTTTGGTGATTTTTGAAACTGTTTTGATATTTTTAAAACTCCACAAATTTACAGAATAATAGAAAACAGAAATAAAGAGAAAGAGAGAGTCTTACCTGACTTACTGGCGCCCACCAACTGCCCAGCTCCAGTGGCCCAGCCCACCACCGCCTGGCTCCTGTCGCCTTCCTCCTCGCGCCAAGATGGCGAGGCGCGTGCCAGCGCCAGCGTGGCCACGCCCGGCCACCTCCTCCCTGCTGGCTGCCTCCTCCTCCTCTGGGCGTCTCCCCAGGCGCCACGCACCCCTGACCCCTCTCTCCCTCGCCCGTGGCCTCTCTCCTCCTCTGCTCTCTCACTCGCACGCACCCGAGCGGAGCTCGTCGCCGCCGCTCGCCACCACCGCGGCCACAGGGCCTCCCTTGCCTCCCCGACTAGCCCACAAGCTCCGCCACTCCATCCTCGCCCTCCCCGCCGTCACACGCGACCGGAAAAGCCCCGAGGCGCCGCCCCGTCGCTTTTCCCCTCCTCGGACCTTGCCACGCCGTCCTTGGGTCGTCGAACTCCGGACACCCCCGAGCCCGCTGACCACCTCTCCCTCCCCACAGTGAACTCCTCTTCCTCTTCCACTAGCTTCCGTGCTTGTTTGGCCTCCGTAGCCGCCGTTTCCACCTCACCCGAAAACTCCCCGCCGCCGGCCATGGGCGCCCGTGGCTGTGGCCACCCAGCTGCACCCGAGCATGCTACCAAGTTCGCCGCCCTCCCAGAGCCACGCGCCCTTCCGTTTCCCCTCTAGTGCACCGCAGCGTCGAGCCCGAGCTCGCCCGAGCTCCGGCGGTAGCCTAGGTCGTCGCCGGCGCCGATTCCGGCCACCCCGACCCCGACTAACTCTACCAAGAGCTTCGGCTCCTCCCCAACTCCTCCTAGATGCCCTCCGCGGGCCATTTGGTCGCCGGAGTGGCCAAAACCACTCTCGCCGCCACGTCGGGCTCGCCGGCGGCTAGACGCCGGCAGCCGACTTTCACATTGACCAGGGGTGGGCCCTGGTTGACTCTCTGAGTCGATGACAGGTGGGGCCCAGCCACATTAACTATTTAGGATTAGTCTTAACTAAATTTAGTTAAGCTAATTATCTTGACACGCTGACCCACTGTCAGGTTTGACCGGACCAGTCCTGTTGACCTGCTGACGTCATGCCAACGTCATGCTGACGCAGTAATAACCTTTTCTGGATTTAATTTAATTCAGGAAATTTCCGAAAATACCCCAAACTTCAAATATTCATAACTTTTAATCTGTAACTCCAAATTAAATAATTTATATATGAAAAATGATCAGAAAAATATGAAGAATCTGTTTATGCCATGATCATGCATGTTTGAACAAGTTAACCCCACTGAATAGGATGAATCATGATTAGGGTAAATTATGAACTAGCATTTGGAGTTGGAGTTTAACCTTGTTTGAGTTCCACTTCAATTAACTTGGCTAGGTTTTGCATTAGGTGAATTCAGTACCTTAACATGACATGTCATTCATGTGAATGTGCATTGCATTGATTGTGTTCTCTCTTGTTTGCCGGTAATTGCCCCCTCTCGATAGACATGTTTCGACGATGTGATCAATGACACCGATGAAGAACTATATTATCTTCAGAAGTGCCAGGCAAGCAAAACCCCATTGTTCATTCCGATATACTCCCACTCTCTCGCTCCTGCTCTATTTTACTGCATTAGGACAACAACGATTCAACTGTTACTTGCTGCGGTAGCTGAACCCCTTTATCCTCTGCATGACCTGTCATTCCAGAGTAATTAGATGAAACCCACTAGCATGAGTAGGAGTTGTTTGAGCCATGTTGTGCCTACTCATTCATGCTTGTTGTCGTGCCTGCTACTGCTTAGAGTTGAGTCAGGTCTGATTCATCGGGAATGAATCGGAGGTGTGTGAACATGTCCTACTGTGTGTGAGCTAAGTGTGTGAACACGATTTGGTAAAGGTAGCGGTGAGAGGCCATGTAGGAGTACATGGTGGGTTGTCTGATTGCAGCCGTCCTCAGGAACTGAGTTCTGTGTTTGTGATCCATGAAACAGTTACTACCACGCATTGGGCCCAAAACCAATGGACCCTCTCGGCTTCTTAACCACCCTTGTCCTCAGTCTAGGAGTTGCAAGTAGTTTCTGGTGTTTGTAGGATCTTTGGGGGCCGCATAGCATGGCCCGTAGGGGTGGGTTGTGTTGCGGTAGGCACCGTGGCCCGGTGTACCGATTCGCCCGTTTGGTGTCTCTGGGAACCCTGCACACATCGTTCGGGCTGTATGGGAAACCTCGGCGGACTCCTGCGGATGGAACCCGAATAGGCGATCAACCTGGACGTGGGACTTGTGTGGTTAGGTAGGCTGGGGCCGACACCCACGTTGGGCTTCCGCTTGAAGGTTGCCGAGTACCTGTCGTGTAAACGGCGGTAAGTGGTGAGAGCGGGTGTGAAGAAGTACACCCTGCAGGTTAATATGATCTATTCGAATAGCCGTGTCCACGGAGAAGGACTTCGGGTTGCCTATACCAGTTCATAGACAAGTGAAAGTGGATACTCTAAAATGCGCAAGATAAGCGTGAGTGCTATGGATGGCGTTCTCGTGGGGAGGCGGAGGCGGGTCCATAGTGGTGTATTGATATGGCGAATATGTGGACTCGTGTGCGCCACCTCAAAAGAGTTACTTGCGATGTAGTTCAGATAGCCACCGAGTCAAAGCTGGCTTGCTGCGGTCAAACTCCACCACCCCTTTTTTGATAATGATGCATATGTAGCTAGTTACGATGTAAGTCTTGCTGAGTACGTTTGTACTCACGTTTGCTTATTTTATGTTTTGCGTAGAGACTTGGTCTCGCTAGTAGTTCCGCTTGGACTTGACGGTTAGCTTGTTACCTCAGCTACGATCTTGTGCCCTCGGCAGATCTCGGTAGATAGTCGGGCTTCTCGGCCTTCTTCATTTATAGTTATGCGTACTCGAGACATGTTTAGCTTCCGCTTGTGCTTCGACTTGTATGCTCGATTGTTGGGTCATGAGACCCCTGTTTGTAATATCTCGCTCCTCGGAGCCTAATGAATAAATATTTGAGTCGTAGAGTTATGTTGTCATGCCATGTTGTATCTACACATATTGAGCATATTGTGTGTATGTTTGAAATGCTTGGTATGTGTGGGATCCGACAAACTAGTTGTTTATCCTTGGCAGCCTCTCATATGGGGAAATGTAGTCTCGTGCTTACGGCGATAGTAGTCCGCTTCTGACCCGGTTCACCGGAGTCACTAGCCCAAAGCACTACCGCTTGGACACTTGATCGATCGGCATCTGCTTTCACTTCGCTCCTATGTCCTGTTCTTCGGGAAATGTCGCCATGTGTTATTCGGAGTCCTGCCTAGCTCGCTACTGACCGGTTCACGGAGTCCTATTAGCCCAGTGCTACAGCCTGAATTTATACGTTGATGACCGACATGCTCGATGTGATTCATGTATGCCTGTCCCCATGGGTTAAGCGCCGCTTTGGGTTCCACGACTAGCCATGTCGGCCCGGGTTCTTTGTCATATGGATGCTAGCGACACTATCATATACGTGAGCCAAAAGCGCAAACGGTCCCGGGCCATGGTAAGGCGACACCGTGGGAATGCCGTGCGTGAGGCGGAAAGTGATATGATGTGTTACATGCTAGATCGGTGTGACTTAGGATCGGGTCCCGACAGCTTTGGTATCGAGCCTGACTGCTCAGAGGGACTACCAAGCCAAACTGGTCGGGTTGTGTCTAGAAATGCTTTAGTTATGTAAGGGAATTGATTGTGGAAGGGAACGTAAGGCTCTTTTTACTCCTTATACCTCATGGCCTTCTGATATGAGTCATCCTCTTCTCTTCTACGGGGTTAAGAACTAGGCCATCTCATCTATCTATCAGGATGACGTGTTACTAATCCATAGACCCTTAAGATTGTTGGTTTTATCCCCAGTTCAGTTCCTACTATTTCTGTATGATAATTGTTGATCTCGGAACCTTGATATTGTGATGTTGAGTGGTTATGCCACCATATTGCAGGATGTCTCAAATCATTTTGAGCATTTACAACCGTTATGCTGTCCGAGTCATCCCAGGTCTCTAAAATAGTCTGATGCATTTGCAAATCCTTTCTTTCCGATCCCGATGTCCTTTTTGGTCAGAATAAGCACACTAATCGGTAAGTTGAGGTACTTCATTGCCTCGGCGTAGATGTTGGAGATATTATTATGACCCTAGGTGTTTAGGAAGTCACCTAGTAAACTAGCCATGTTTTGTGCTCCCTAGTGCGATGATTCTGGCCATTGTTCTTGAAAGCATCCCGTGATGTTATTAGTTAGTAGGCATTCTATTCCTGGGTTCTTGAACCCGAGATTCACCCTACCTCATGTTGATAGTATTTGCTAGTTCCTTTAGGATATTAGTAACCTTGCAATAGTCCTCGAGGTCCGTGGTATTTCCTTCTTCCAAATGCTATGAACTGCTTATGGCAGAAGTTCTTCTGAACCAAAAGATCACAACCAGAGAGCTCTTTAGGAGTTCTCCATTCATAGTTGTGAATCTGCCAATTCTACCTCTCTGCATGGGTTATCCGGGAGAAATGTTGAGCTTTGCTCGATATACTAACCTGTGCATCCACAACTCAGAAAATTAGATGTTCCTTTGAGTTGCTCTCTTTAGTTGTATCCGACCATCTTCTATCAGTTGATAACCAAGAGTATGTGTGCATTCGTTTATCGATGTCTATTATCCTTGTGGTCCGTCAAGCCATTCTGTTCTGGAATGACTAGGAGAAACAAACTCCAGTACCTCATCCATATCCAGGATTGGGTCAAAGCAGTTGTACTCCGCATATCAAGATGCCAATTCAGCTTCTGTTCTGTTCTACCTTGGAGTGTTACCATCTTTATGTCAAGAACGTCATGAGAATTGCACCTTCTCTTATGGATTCTTGACGCAGTGATACTTCTCACTATCATCATTCATTTCCCGGTTCCGTGTTGATGCAACCGGAATGCCGACAAGTGAATTGTGATGTGTGAAATCGATACTCCTAGCAACCTCGTTGCTTGGTAGTTAATGGACAATATTTTCATTCTTAGCGTGTTGGTTATTAAATCATCATACTAAGATTGATCGTGCTACCTAGTCCTTATTTCTGGTGCACCCTTCGATCAATGAGTTAGGATTATTCAATCCCTTGCTTATTTGATCATATCATCTTGCCCTGAAAAGCAAGGTTGTTCTCGAGCTTGGTAACATATCGGTGGTTTGTGATCTTCCGAATATCTTCTCAGAAGTATTACCAGGTTGTCCAATGACTGTTATGTTGAGCTCGTGATCAAGTTGGTTTCTTGTGAACCACCCTTTCTCCAAGAATGCATGTTGGATATCCACTGAGCTAGTTGGTTAAGCTAGACAACAACTTGGAGAGTTGGAAGATAAAAGCTTGCACGACCTAGTTCGCTCCAAAGGGATATCCTTGTGTAGTGTGTGTTGAAGAAAGATGATATCTTCATCGATTGGTCTCTGTGATCGATTCTTTGGACCTATTGTCTTATCAATCCTTTGACTTGAGTATGGGCTATTATTAAGTCAAATCAGAACCAACGATGTTCGTAATGTTGTCTTACTCGTGGTTGATCCCTCGAGCATACCCCATTACATCTTTTGGTCCGACCAATGCTATCACCATGTTCACATGATGGTGGAAGTTCAAAGTGATATGGAAATTCCGATGAGTTGTTGTTGAGCCCATCGCCAGCATTTTGTCTCCCCCATGAGTCATGTTGAACATCAACCTAGTATTGGAAACTTGTGTAAGCATTTCTTCGTGTTTCGTTCATGAAGCATATGTTTGGATGGAAGTAGTGACTTCCTCGAATTCATGTGCTTTAGGTCTAAGTTGCCGCCATGAATTTGAGAAAGGTTTGTTTTGTTTTCCTTGGAATCATTCCAAATCAGTCATGCATATGTGCGAAGTATTCTGTGGTCTGGAGACTTGCAACCTTCATTCCATATGTATTCCTAGCACACCAAGCCACTGATTGATTTGTTCAAGGAGAAGGAGTTCCTTCATAACAACTAGTCATGACTTATGTTAGGACTTCGTTATCCTCGATGATGGTTCCCCACCTGAACTCGGTAGTGTTTTGTTGTAAGACTACCATATGGTCATTCTTGTCTTGGACAACGTGTTCACTTGTTTGTAGCAGAACCAGCTCATGTTTTGGAACTTGCTATCGTAGTTCATTCCCGAGAATCTTGCAACATCCTCTCGTCGATTTGTGTTGCAAACTTTCATTTTTCTTTCTAGACTCGATGAGTCTGGAATATCCTAGCACCAACCAGATCTGAATCTCAGGCAGATATGATGGTTGGAACCTTCCCAACATTTGCATTTTGTTCCCAGCTTGCATCCCATCGTGCCAATTTTCAATGGGCTGCCCTCTCAGTAATTGTTGTCCAGGTTCATCTTCAAAAGTGGACTTACCATGGGTCCCATCCATCTCCGGTGATAAGCAAAATTCATCCATTGCGTTGTCTTCAACAAGGTAGTCCACATCATCCATTCTAGTCTGGGTATGCCATTCCTTGCACTTCACCAAACGATCTTTGTGAATTGCCTTAGGCTGGTATAAAGAGTTCCAATGATCTATGGATCAAAAGTAATTCTTTTTGCCACTTAAGGGAATAGTTCTTTGCGTCACCTTTCCTAAGGTGTTCCGTTATGGAATCATGGCAATCCCCTCCTTGTTACTTTGAAACATGCACCATTTTACTTAAGCATGGAATGGTTGCCTACCAATTTGAACCTTCGTCATCCATTGCTTCTCCATCATTTCTAATGTGTGTTTGGTGTTTCAACTCAAGAGTTGTTCTTACGTCTCTCCATGAACTGATCTTGAGTTGCTCGATCTTCAAGAAGATTAAATCCTGTAGGGTTTCCCCCTTCTTTCTGTTGTCGTGTCGAGTGGAGATCTCGAAAGAAATACGTCAAGACCAAGATGATGGAATGAATTAACATTTTCGAGCAGGGCAAATAGATCATGAAGATTGTGATAGTTCTGTGACCCCCCTTTTCCTCTTACCTCACGTCTTGAATCTCGGGGCGAGATTCTTGTTTAGTGGGGGTGAGTTGTCACAGCCCTAGAGCTTGCTTGTAACTAGTGGCATTGCATCCATGCATCATGTTTAAATTTCATTTGAATTTGAAATGGGGATTGCCTAAACCATAACATTAAAGGAATTCAAATAGGCTCAACCAAAAAATATTTTTCAGTGAAACCAAATGGCCTTCAAAAATGTTCACCATTTTTGGAAAAATGCTGGAAACAGTAACCAGAGATGTTGCACATTTTTCCATGACATTTGGATCTTTGAATTAAATCATAAGTATTTGAGTTTGGGCATTTAAAACTATATAAAATATTTCAAATGCCCAAATATTGCCAAACCAAAATGTTTCATGTTGCAAATATTCCAACAATGGACCAGGAGCAGTTTGGTGATTTTTGAAACTGTTTTGATATTTTCAAAAACTCCACAAATTCTGAGAATAATAGAAAACAGAAATAAAGAGAAAGAGAGAGAGTCTTACAGACTTACCTGGCGCCCACCAACCGGCCCAGCTCCAGGGGCCCAGCCCACCACCGCCTGGCTCCCTGTCACCTTCCTCCTCGCGCCAGTAGGCAGGGGCGCGTGCCCGGCGCGCGTGGCCACACGCCGGCCACCTCCTCCCTGCCTGGCTGCCTCCTCCTACCTCTGGACGTCTCCCCCGAGCGCCACACACCCCCCTGACCCCTCTCTCCCTCGCCCATGGCCTCTCTCCTCCTCTGCTCTCTCACTCGCACGCACCCGAGCGGAGCTCGTCGCCGCCGCTCGCCACCACCGCGGCCACACGGCCCCCCTGCCTCCCCGACTAGCCCACAAGCTCCGCCACTCCATCCTCTCCCTCCCCGCCGTCACATGCGACCGGAAAAGCCCCGAGGCGCCGCCACACCGCTTTTCCCCTCCTCGGACCCGCCGGTCGCCGTCGCCCGATTCGTCGAACTCCGGACGCCCCCGAGCCCGCTGACCACCTCTCCCTCCCCACGGTGAACTCCTCTTCCTCTTCCCCTAGCTTCCGTGCTTGTTTGGCCTCCGTAGCCGCCGTTTCCACCTCACCCGAAAACTCCCCGCCGCCGGCCATGGCGCCCGCCCGTGGCTGAGCCACCCAGCTGCACCCGAGCACGCTACCAAGTTCGCCGCCCTCCCAGAGCCACCGCAGCCCTTCCGCTTTCCCCTCTAGTGCACCGCAGCGTCGAGCCCGAGCTCGCCCGAGCCGGGCCGCCTAGGTCATCGCCACGCCGATTCCGCCACCCCGACCCGACTAACTCCACCAAGAGCTTGGCTCCTCCCAGCTCCTCCTAGATGCCCTCCATGGGTTATTTGGTCGCCGGAGTGGCCAAACCACTTCGCCACTGGTTTCGCCGGGCGCTAGACGCCAAAGCCGATTCACTTTGACCTGTAGGGCCTGGTTGACTCTCCTGAGTCAATGACAGGTGGGGCCCAGCCCTGTTAATTATTTAGGATTAGTCTTAACTAAATTTAGTTAAGCTAATTATACTGACACGCGGGACCCACCGTCAGGTTTGACCCGGCCAGTCCTGTTGACCTGCTGACGTCATGCCAACGTCATGCTGACGCAGTAATAACCTTTTCTGGATTTAATTTAATTCAGGAAATTTCAGAAAATACCCCAAACTTCAAATATTCATAACTTTTAATCTGTAACTCCAAATTAAATAATTTATATATGAAAAATGATCATAAAAATATGAAGAATCTGTTTATGCCATGATCATGCATGTTTGAACAAGTTAACCTCACTGAATAGGATGAATCATGATTAGGGTAAATTATGAACTAGCATTTGGAGTTGGAGTTTAACCTTGTTTGAGTTCCACTTCAATTAACTTGGCTAGGTTTTGCATTAGGTGAATTCAGTACCTTAACATGACATGTCATTCATGTGAATGTGCATTGCATTGATTCTGTTCTCTCTTGTTTGACGGTAATTTCCCCCTCTCGATAGACGCGTTTCGACGATGTGATCAATGACACCGATGAAGAACTATATTATCTTCAGAAGTGCCAGGCAAGCAAAACCCCCTTGTTCATTCCGATATACTCCCACTCTCTCGCTCCTGCTCTATTTTACTGCATTAGGACAACAACGATTCAAGCATTGTTACTTGCTGCGGTAGCTGAACCCCTTTATCCTCTCGTGCATGACCTGTCATTCCGGAGTAATTAGATGAAACCCACTAGCATGAGTAGGATTTGTTTGAGCCATGTTGTGCCTACTCATTCATGCTTGTTGTCGTGCACCGCTCTTTGCTTAGAGTTGAGTCAGTCCGATTCATCGGGAATGAATCGGAGGTGTGTGAACATGTCCTCGTGTGTGAGCTAAGTGTGTGAACACGATTTGGTAAAGGTAGCGGTGAGAGGCCATGTAGGAGTACATGGTGGGTTGTCTCATTGCAGCCGCCCTCGAGGCTGAGTTCTGTGTTTGTGATCCATGAAAGCAGTTACTACCACGCATTGGGCCCGAAACCAATGGACCCTCTCGGCTTCTTAACCACCCTTGTCCTCGGTCAGGAGTTGCAAGTAGTTTACACGGTGTTTGTAGGATGTCAGGGGGCATGCAACGCTGACCGTAGGTGTTGGTTTTGTTGCGGTAGGCACCGTGGCCCGGTGTACCGATTCGCCAGTTTGGTGTCTCGGGAACCCTGCACACATCGTTAGGGGCTTTATGGGAAACCTCGGCCGGACTCCTGCGAATGGAACCCGAATAGGCGATAAACCTGGACTTGGGACTTGTGTGTTTAGGTAGGCTGTGGCCGACACCCACGTTGGGCTTCCGCTTGAAGGTTGCCGAGTACATGTCGTGTAAACGGCGGTAAGTGGTGAGAGCATGTGTGAAGAAGTACACCCTGCAGGTTAATATGATCTATTCGAATAGCCGTGTCCACGAAGAAGGACTTTTGGGTTGCCTATACCAGTTCATAGACAAGTGAAAGTGGATACTCTAAAATGCGCAAGATAAGCGTGAGTGCTATGGATGGCGTTCTCGTAGGGAGACGGGAGCGGGTCCATAGTGGTGTATTGATATGGCGAATATGTGGACTCGTAGCGCCACCTCAAAAGAGTTACTTGCAGCGTAGTTCAGATAGCCACCGAGTCAAAGCTGGCTTGCTGCAGTCAAACTCCACCACCCCCTTTTTTTGATCATGATGCATATGTAGCTAGTTACGATGTAAGTCTTCTTTGAAATGCGTTTGTACTCACGTTTGCTTATTTTATGTTTTGCGAGAGAGACTTGGTCTCGCTAGTAGTTCCGCTTGGACTTGACGGTTAGCTTGTTACCTCAGCTACAATCTTGTGCCCTCGGCAGATCTGGTAGATAGTCGGGCTTCTCAGCCTTCTTCATTTATAGTTGTGCGTACTCGAGACATGTTTAGCTTCCACTTGTGCTTCGACTTGTATGCTCACGAGTGTTGGGTCATGAGACCCATGTTTGTAATATCTCGCTCCTCGGAGCCTAATGAATAAATATTTGAGTCAGAGAGTTATGTTGTGATGCCATGTTGTATCTACACATATTGAGCATATTGTGCGTATGTTTGAAATGCTTGGTATGTGTGGGATCCGACAAACTAGTTGTTTATCCTTGGCAGCCTCTCATATGGGGAAATGTAGTCTCGTGCTTCTGAGCGATAGTAGTCCGCTACAACCCGGTTCACCGGAGTCCTGCTAGCCCAACACTACTGCTTGGACACTTGACTGGCCGGCATGTGTTTCACTTCGTTCCTATGTCTGTTCCCTTCGGGAAATGTCGCGGTGTTATTCGAGTCCCGCTTAGCCTGCTACAGCCCGGTTCACCGGAGTCCTCATAGCCCAAGTGCTACAGCCCGAATTTATATCGTTGATGACCGACATGCTTGATGTGATTCATGTATGCCTGTCCCCATGGGTTAGCGCCGCTTAGGGTTCACGACTAGCCATGTCGGCCCGGGTTCTTTGTCATATGGATGCTAGCGACACTATCATATACGTGAGCCAAAAGGCGCAAACGGTCCCGGGCCATGGTAAGGCGACACCCGTGGGAATACCGTGCGTGAGGCCGCAAAGTGATATGATGTGTTACATGCTAGATCGGTGTGACTTAGGATCGGGGTCCTGACACGAAGATGCCCCAATCTGATGGGGGGTGGTCCTGCGCAAAGCTTACTGACGACCAGGCGACGTCGGTGCTAGAGAAGATGACCGCCGACGTGAAGTCGGGCAACACGAAGGCGGCGAAGCTAAAGGGGGCCATGCTCCTGAGAGAATTCCTGATGCTGCGGGTGGCTCAGCTCCAGGTGTGCTCGCGCCCCTTGTGGATGCTTGGGTGCGAAGAAGACAAGCTTCACCTGAGTCCGGAGGCCTTGTCTGACGAGGAGCAGGCTGTGGCTCTCCGCCTCTTGGTCGGGGACGACCAAGAGTATCCGCCGAGTGCCTTCGTTTCCTTGTTCCTTCGTAAGGACGGGGCGCAGGCTGTGGCTGCCATGCCCAACTTTGACAAGCGTGGCCTGGTGCCGCCGGCGCCCCTTGTTGTCCCGGAGGTGACGGCGCCGGTGGTCGTCTCTTCTGGCGATTCCCGCAGGGGGGGGGAGGAAGAGGAGGAGGGCGAGGAGCGTGACTCGGAGGCGACCCCCGAGGGGATGGGGGAGACCTCGCCCTTGTGCAAGCCGACATCCTCCGCACCTTGCCTGATGACGACAACGAGGCCGATGTCCCCCCGGAGAAAGGGGAGCCACCCGTGACTCCGACGAGGGGCAGGTCGGCGCTGATCTCCCAAGATGACGCTCCTGCTCTGAGTCCGCCTGGAGCTGCTTCTGGCCCATCCGCTGCCCCTTCTTCCGCTCTTGGAGCCCGCGCGCCTGCGCCTCTGGCTGCGAGGCTCTCCAGCTTCAAGCTTACGAAGCGGAGGGACTATTTCGCGGTAGACCAGTAAGTGTTCTTGTCATGTTTTGTTCTTGCTTCTGCTGCTTACCCTTTACACTTCTCCGTTGTGCGATTAGGCCGACGCCCGCGGCGAAGAGGAGGAAAGAGGATGAGGCGACGCTGCTCAGGACCAGATCACCTACGATGGCCGCACCCCTCTCCATGGACAAGCAGTGACGGCGCTCGCGCTTCTCCGGCCCGATCATCCTCGTGAGGCTTGGGGAGCACGCTCGGGAGGAGTCAGCCCCCGTGGCCCCGCTGGCTCCGGATGTGCCGACGCCTGGCTCGGTCACCGAGATCGTGAAAGCTCAGGAGACTTCGTCCTCGCAGGCCATGGTGACGACATCGCCTCCTCCCCCTTCTACCGCACTGCTTCCTCCAGGTCCTTCGGCCTCCCCTGACGTTCTGGAGCGCGCTCTTTCTACGATGACCCAGCTGCGAGAAGATCTCCAAGGCACCGACCGTCACCTAGTGGTCGGGCGCCTAGAGCTGGTCTCTGGCTGGCTTCATTCTGATGTGTCTGTCCAGGAGACGTTGAGCCAGGCTGCTGCAAACTCTGAGAAGGACAAGGAGGCCGTCGCCCAAGATGTGGCCGCCCGCGAGGTGGCGCTGAAGGATGACGAGGTCGCCCGGGACCGCTGCCGGTCGTTGGAGGCTGAGCTGGAGACCGCGCGGACGGAGCGCGCGAAAGAAGCCTGAGGCCGCAAGGCGGAGGAGAAGAATATGAAGGCCCGAGAGGACACCGTCCGAGATTGTGATGCCGAGCTGGAGCAGTTGGCGAAGGCGCAGGCCATGGAGCGTGGCCGGCTGGAGGAGCTGGAGCAGGAGCTCAAGGCAGAGAAGGCCGAGCTTGAAGCCAAGGCGAAGGTCCTGGCTGAGGACCGCGAGGCCTTCAAGCTCCTCGAGGAGAGGTCTCGGACAGCGCTACGGTCACTCTATGAGAAGGGCTTGGAGGAGCCGCTGGCCACCAGCAACGAGGGCCCCGCCCAGCTGCTTCCTTATCTGGTTGATGCGCTTGAGGACGTCGTGAGCGGTATCGGCCCCATGGCAGAGGAAGAAGCCCGCGTCCTTTCCTCAGCCGCGTTGATGTGCGTCTTCAGCGACCTCCATCTTCGCGACCCTGCTACCCACCTTGATCAGCTGCTGGAGCCTGTGGACGACGAGCATTGCACGACCACTGCCATTGCCGTGAACGGTCAGGTGGAGGCCCTGCTGAAGAAGTTCCACGCCTTCGCTCTCGCGCCCTTGATCGGCGGTGCTATTGATCCTACAACTCTGGCTGGTGGCACAGGTGAAGGCGACGCCGTTGGAGAAGAAGCATCCCTTGCAGGCGACGGCGGTGTCCAGGGATGACGGAATGACTTGCCGGCGGCTCCTTTCCTACTTAACTCCTGCATCATGTACCGTGCCTTGTGGAGGCATTTAAACTTGCATTTGGTATTGGAAGAACCATATGTCTTGTAATATTTGCTTGAGATTTTGCGATTTCCTTCCCATTTGCTTTACGTTCTACGTCGGCAGGGCCCGACCCCGCGCATACCTCAACTGCCGTTGGGTCGTCCGGATCACCAGGACGAGACCAAGGAGTAAGGGACTACGTGGCCAGTTAGGCTCCTGAGTCGCGATGCTCAGGAGCCCCCCTTGACGCGCAAACAACTTACAGAAAGGAAATGCAGGAATAGGTCTAGTGTTCTACATCGGCAGGGCCCGACCCCGCGCATACCTCAACCACCGTTGGGTCATACAGATCACTAGGACGAGACCAAGGAGTGAGGGGCTACGTGGCCAGTTAGGCTCCTGAGTCGCGATGCTCAGGAGTCCCCCTTGACGCTCAAACGACCTTCATACCTTTGCCCTCGCCGAGGATCGGCTCGGGAGCGGGGCACGACGACCAGGTCCGGGGGACCTGGCAGGGTGTCATACGCTTGGGCGTGAACCGAGCGCAGTCCCCGTGCCTAGCCCCCTCGCGCGACTCTCCCTAGGGGAGGTGTTGCGATGAGGCCAGACACTGAGCTCAAGGGCTACCTCAGGTTGATACGGCCATGAGGCCGCCCTCAGTTGTTTATCACCAGCGCGGAGCATAGCTATTCCGCACTTTCACGGGCATAGCTGCTCCTCGACGGTGTCGACGGCCAACATAGAGCATGGTGCTTCCACTGGTACGTGGGAGGGGACTCCCTACTGCAGAGAGCCCCCGGGGCGTGTACAGCCCCGCCCTGACACGTGGCTTGCACGGCAAGGCTAGACGAGGTGTGTTTGGGCACTCGTGAGCCAGTGCGGGACTCACGAGTCCCTACCTCAAGGTGGGTTGCGCCTGGTCTTGGTTCTTGATTGTTGTGGTGTTCTTGCGAGATGGTTAGACAACCTGCGCCAAACGAATCTACTGAGGTTATCGCATGAGAAGGCCAAGCACCAACGACCCCAGGAGGTGACGTGAATGGGGCCGGGCCGCCAGATAGAGGTCAGCCGTTGGATTTATGGTTGCTGCAGGGACGAGCCCGAGCACATACGCCGTGCCTAGCCTTCTTATACGAAGGATCCTGAAGAAAGACGATCGGCGCGCGGCTCCCATGGTGGGTGACAATCAAGCGGTGATAACCATAGATAAATCATGCATGGAAAACGAACTAGCTCAGGTAAGTGCAAGAACAATACACGCCACTGGGTCGGACCCGAGTGGCCTGGGGATGATGCAGCCCGAGGGGCGCCCCCAACAAAGTAAGCTAAAGACGTAAAAGGGATACATGCCGCAGGGACAGGCCCACGCGGCCTGGGAATAATGCAGCCCGGGGGTGCTCCCAGCTAAATAAACTTGGAAAATGTCACCCGGTTCCGTTGTCGGAGTGATGTTGGGGCAGCTGAAGATGTGTGGCGAAGGGGTTGCTCCTCACGAGTCATCTCTGGGGGGGTCCGGGCGGTTCCTTGAGGACCGTCTCCATCTCCGTCAGGACTGTGTGATGCCTGGCCTCCTGAGCCGCCAGGACGCTCCGCAGGTTGCGCTGGAAGGCGGCTGCCACGCTCGGCAGGCCGAATGACATGCAAACATAGCTGTGAGGTGGGCCCTCGCAACACCCCATGCGCGAAGGCCAGAAGAGCTCCTGAGATGCGGCCCTGTTGAGCCCTGGAATGTCAAGGCAGACGCGCAGCCCGCCATCCTCGCCTAGATGGGGAGCTGCCCCAGGTGAGCGGCAGTCGCCGCACATGGATCTGGCATCCTGCAGCTCCTGAGTGGCCTTGCTGATGAACTCCTGAGCACCAGGAGCTCCTCGCCTGGTGTCCTCCTGAGGGAAACATGCCGCGAAGCATGCCTCCACGTGGTGCCCGAGCGCCTCCCTCGTGATGATGATGAAGAGCCTTGCCCACTGAACATAGGGGGAAGGAGCCGCCTAGCAAGGATGATGATGAAGATCCTTGCCCACCGAACATAGGGGGACATAAGAAATTCCCCCTTGAGGTAAAAACGGTGAATATGATATATGCTACACATATCCCCAAAAGGGAGTGCAAGCGTGCTCTAAGGGACGTCTACACCATAGAGCCAGTCGCCCCAAAATTTAACCCATGGTCGGCCTGTCCGATCACCTTCGATTGCAAAGACCATCCTACCAGTATCCATCATGGAGGTTCAGCAGCATTGGTCCTTGACCCAATTATCGATTGATTCCATCTCATGCGAGTCCTTATGGATGGCGGCAGCAGCCTTAAACTGCTTTATCAGGACATTGTCCGCAAAATGGGCATCGACCCATCAAGAATCAAGCCCACTAAAACCACCTTTAAAGGAGTAATGCCTGGTATTGAAGCCCACTGCACGGGCTCAGTAACACTGGAAGTGGTCGTCAGTTCATCGGGCAACTTCCGAAGCGAAGAGTTGATCTTCGACGTCGTCCCTTTCCGCAGCGGTTATCACACACTGCTCGGAAGAAGTGCCTTCGCCCGCTTCAATGCGGTCCCGCATTACGCTTACCTAAAGTTCAAATTGCCTGGACCTCGCGGCGTTATTACGGTCAATGGAAACATGGAGCGCTCCCTCCGTACCGAGGAGCATACCGTGGCTCTCGCAGCCGAAGCGCAGAGTGGCCTCATCTAGCCGAATACTACCTCGGCAGTCAAGCCCTTAGACACTGTCAAACGAGTGCGGTCTACCCCATAGAACGACAGCCCAGAGCGTCCAGATCTAGATTAGCAATCCAGCCTCCGTCACAACCCTAGCTGGATGGCGGCATACGTACCGTGCGTACATAACTACGCACTAAAGATACCATGGGCACGGACGGAGGCATACGGAAAACACGGTCCACGGCACGGCTCGACCCTATCCGGAACTTATATTCTTCCATCTTTTTTCTTGTTTTTTCTTTTTCAGGTTCTTTACAACCCACACCACTCTTCGCTGGTACTTAGGGCCCCTTTTCCAGGCCCCTTATATACACTCGATCGTTGGTCCTCTCAAAAGACCATACACTATGGGGAAAAGCGGCGCGGACGTGCGACAGAGTGTCCAAAGGATCATCAAGATTATCTTTTCAAATTTAGGACCTGTATATAGCTTTCCCTTGTTCTCGGCATGTAAAAATGTCTTGATGCTAATGCATCTTCTGTAAAAATACGTTTTGACGTACCAATCAGACTATAATGGAAACAGTTTCGCCCAACCTTGTTCGGTGTTGGCTTATTTCTTAATCCGTTTTCCCACTTTATGTCTGAATTGGCATATACACCTTGGTATGACTTAAATCGCCAGGGGCTCTATTTCAAGCCATACACACACACACACACACACACACACACACACACACACACACACACATATATATATATATATATATATATATATATATATATATATATATATATATATATGATCTAAAGCATGGCTAATGTGTTTCTCAGTGAAGGTGGCAATCAAGGCCACATGTTGGCATTGGGATATGGTCCAGCTCCTTTCCTTCTTTACATTTCTTGTATATTAGGTGCTCCATTCTTATTTCCTCATATAGACGAAAGTGGACCACGGTCCCCCCCCCCCTTGTTAGCCCAGTAGACCCAGTGATAGGCTGGCAAGCCTGGCGCGGTGCAGACCTCGGCCCAGGTGACAAAAGTTCGTGCATGAACGGTTCCCAGTTGATGATGAAAGTACTTTCCCTTCGCTCTTTCTTCCTCGTTGTCCATCTCAATCCAAATCCCACCATCCCAACCTTCTTAGCCTCCCCTACCTTCCCTTCGCGGTCGAGTTGCCCCACCCCGTACCTCTCCTTCTCCCATTCCCGTCATGGTGCTCCCTCACCCCGTCACTGTGTCCAATCTCTTCTGCTCCAGGCCGATGGTGATGCAGGATGGGGCTCTCCTCTCCTCGTTCCCCCCATTGCGTCCCGTCGTCCTGCTGCCTCCTATCTATTTGCCCCCTATCTTCTTCCAGCCACCCACCACTACCACTCATCTAAATCCAGTCGCTGACTGCCCCTCCCCTCCTGAGTTGCGCCGCTCCCTTCAGCGCCTTAAGAGCATTACTAGTAGAGCCCTCAAACCCTCAAACCCCTTAAAATAACTGCTTATTTACAGTTTTCGTCGAAAAAAAGCCGTAGACTAGAACCCCTTAACCCTCAAACCCTCAAATTTTTTTAAAGGTCCAACCCTCAAACCTTCTCCCAATCCTCAAAAGTAAGGGTTGGGGAGCAAAACCTACCTCAACCCTCATTTGGCGGTTATCCTCGTGCGGAAGGGAAAAATCCTCCCAACTCCCGCGCCCACGCCCGCGACCGCCGCTGCTAGTCGCCGGCGGCAACCCCGTCGACCTCCCGCGCGCAACGACAACGTTGTTCATGGGAATATTCCGTTATAAGGGTTGGGTTTGAGGGTTCTAATCTTTGCCCCTGTTTTTCAACCCGTAAAAGTGCAAAAAAGATCATTTTTGAACCCTTAAAACGCTAATGAGGGTTTGAGGGTTTGAGGGTTCTACTAGTAATGCTCTAAGAGATCAGCAACACCCACTAAAATCCACGAGATCGAGGTCGCACCCCTCATGCCCTTCCTCCTCTGACTACACCACCGTCGTCTCTACCACGACGAGGAGGAGACCTGCACGAGGAGGTGACCACTCAACAACGGTCGGCGTCGGCAGAGTAGCTTGAGGAAGCTCGGCATCAGCACCTCACCAGGACTCCAAAGTAGCTTGAGGAGGCTGGCCTTGACGTTTTGGTCCAGCTGGTTGACCGTACCTCCGGTTCCTTCTCCGGCAACCACAAACTACCGTGGTATACGAGGCCGAAACTGCTCCTTCCCCATGCTTCTATGTGATTTGTTTTTGAGCCAATTCATGAAGCTAGCTAAAGCTGATAATTGTGTGATTTTCTCTTCCCCAGTAGATACTGGGTAGCATCTCTAATTTGTCGATTCTTATTATTCCAGTTTCTTGCGGTTTGCTGATGACATCTCATAACACAAGATAGGGGATGAAACGCACATGAAGATGCGGACGTCTTATAGTTGTGACCAGCATCTGTTTGTGTTAATGTCTGAATGGAAACAACTTTCTGTAGATTTACATCTGATAATTAATTTTGCTCTGCCTTTCCAATCTTGCTGGAATTTTGTTGCTTAACACACTAGCAGCTGTTTTATGTCAATAATGTTTATTATTCAGTGTAAGCTAATGTAGCTATTGTGCCATCTTAAAGATTGTTGAGTTATTATTACAGCCCTGAGTTATTATTACAGCCCTCAAGTTAATTCTTGTTTATGTATTCATTTATTTTTATTTTTATTTCGATCACTCCATTTCAAACTTCAAAGCTATTGTACCAGCTGCCTAGCCTATGTTTCAAGGTGCTGGCATATTCCAGCACTCCGTTTCCCCTGAGAGGAAAATAAGGAATCACGATTACAAAGATCAACACACGATGGCATTGACGGCATCGACGTTGGAAATGCTAGCAGCACACAATTAGAAAATCTCATAGCACTACGTTCAGCGTGCGCCAGCTTCAGCATCTCCAAGAACATGTACGTGTCCACATGGGGCTCCTACAGTCGCGTGGTCCGGCGTTGTCTGGGACGCGCTGCTTGTCCCTCGTCGAGCATGTTGCGGCCGCGCGCCTCGCCTCCCTGAACCCTCGCTTGTGTGGCTTTGGCGTGGTCCTCCAGTCCCTCGTCATGGACTTTTAACTTCTGTTGTCGGGAGTTTTAGGTAGATGTAAACCAGAAAAATAAGTGTATAAGTGAAACACATGTTGAGTTTGACCTCCTCTATCTGAATCAAGTTAGGTTATTTAGTTGTATGCACATGTTCGATGAATAAAAACTTATTTCATCCAAGTTATCTTAACATTATGCACTCGTACTTCACATATCATAATTACTGAATTTCATCAACAACACTTCGGATAATAATTTCAGAGTCTTTTGTTAAGAAAAACATTGTCTGCCATGGCCTGGGCCAGACTTGAGATATTTTAACGCAACTATAACCATAAGGTGCAGGCGCGACAACGCCATGCGCTAAAAGGTTGAGTCTGCATTTTCCTCTTCGGTAACAAGAAAAGTATTGACTCAGGGAGCCCTTGGATCGAGCAGCTGACCGGAGTTTCACGATCGAAGAGCACGTGAACACAAATACCAGTCTACTGTTGATCAAATTTCAAACAGCACGTGGAACATGAATTTATTCCTCGTCTGGGCTACTATCAAATTGAAATGTTATGTACATCCACTGAACGCAATCTGTACACGCATGATGCTTTGAGACAATTCTATGCGGTAGGGAGGTCAACTCCAACGTAAAACCCCAAATGGACGTCTGTTTTATCCGGATTTTGTCTGTTTGGGTCGATAAAGCAGAAATGCACGTCCGAATGTGGTCGTCTGGTCGTTGGTGTGCCCAACCGGCCGCCACATCCTAAAATTTGTCTGCTTTTCGACTTTCAAATTTAGACCCAATTAGACATTGCAAAAAATTAAAAATGATATATATTAAATAAATCTCCAGAAAGTCTGAAGGCCGCGCATTCAAACCAAACTTAAAATTAAAAGACATAAAATCTAGATTTATGGCCGTCATCATCTTCAGTAGCCGTCGCCGTCTTCAGTAGCCGCCGCCGTCGTCCTTGGTGAGATCGATGTAGCGCAGCAGCTGCCATAGGTGGGTAGGTGGCTTGTGGGGCTGCTGCCAGGCAGAAGGCACTTGCACCACCTCTAGCCGTGGCGGAGACGGTGACCATGTGTTGGTGCCCACCCACGCGAACGGCGCGGTCACAAACTCCGGCGTGCACGGCATCGTCTCCATTCAGGTCCACGACTGGCCTACAACGTCGGGTTCCAGTCCGCGGTGGTGGGCTCCTTGGACACCTCCTCCATGGCTTCCTGCTTTGACCTCCAACTTCGGGATGGCGATGTCGCCGGCGGCCAACATAGCCAACATCTCGTCAGGGCCCTCCCATTGGGCGCGGTCATGCTCCTGAACGGAGCCGAGAGCGAGGTGGGGCTGCCGATGGGTGTGTGTGTGTGTGTTTGAGTGTGTGTGTGTGTGTGGTGTGTGTGCGTGTGTGCGTGTGGTGTGGTGTGGTGTGTGTGTGTGTGTGTGTGTGTGTGTGTGTGTGTGTGTGTTTGTGTTGATCCCTCTAATGGTAAGCGAAACGTGCAAGTTATACTTTCTCAGTGGTCTAGTACCGTCGTAAAATTATAGTGACATATAAACCTTTTTCGACATTGCTCAAACCTTGCACAATTATATGCATGCACTCTTTTTATTGGACAGGGCACTTTTATAGCATGAACCTTATGTCCCTCGGGTACCACTCTAATCGAGTGGCGTCCTCTGATGGCCAGCAGCTACACCCAACAATACATATACTCTCTCTCTCTCTCTTCCTTGCGTGTGTGAGAAAGAGGAAGTGTGTGTGTGTGTGTGTGTGGCTCCCTCTTATAGTAAGAGAAACATGCAAGCTATACTTCCACGGTGGTCTAGTATTGCCGTACCATGAAAATGACACATGAACCTTTGTTTGGCATTGCCAAAACCTTTCACAACTGTTGCGTGCACTCTTTTTATTGGATGATGCACCTTTTATAGGATGAACGTTATGCCCCTTGGGTGCCATCCTAGTCGAGTGGCTCCCTCTGGCGGTCTGTCGCCACTCTTGACAATCCATATACTCCGGACCTCTCTCTCTCTCACTCACTCTCTCTCTTCCTTGTGTGTGTGTGTGTGTGCGTGTGTGCGTGAGAGAGAGAGAGAGAGAGAGAGAGAGAGAGAGAGTGTGTGTGTGTGTGTGTTGATCCCTCTGAAGGTAAGCGAAACATGCAAGTTATACTTCCACGGTGGTCTAGTACCGTCGTACAATTATAGTGACATATAAACCTTTTTTGACATTGCTCAAACCTTGCACAATTATATGCCTGCACTCTTTTTATTGGACAGGGCACTTTTTATAGCATGAATGTTATGTCCCTCGGGTACCATCCTAGTCGAGTGGCTCCCTCTGATGGTCCGCAGCTACACCCGACAATACATACTCTCTCTCTCTCTCTCTCTCTTCCTTGTGTGTGTGTGAGAAAGAGGAAGTGTGTGTGTGTGTGTGTGGCTCCCTCTTATAGTAAGAGAAACATGCAAGCTATACTTCCATGGTGGTCTAGTATTGTCGTACCATGAAAATGACACATGAACCTTTGTTTGGCATCGCTGAAACCTTTCACAGTTGTATGTGTGCACTCTTTTTATTGGACGAGGCACCTTTTATAGGATCAATGCCCCTTGGGTGCCATCCTAGTCAAGCGGCTCCCTCTGGCGGTCTGTCGCCACTCTTTGACAATCCATATACTCTGGACCTCTCTCTCTCTCACTCAGTCACTCTCTTCCTTGTGTGTGTGTGTGAGAGAGAGAGAGAACAATAAAGAGATAGAGAAGCACCCTTAGTTGAGTCTTCTAGCACGACATGGTCAACGTACAAAATCCCAGTCCTTGGTTGTAAGGCACATAAGCGTAAAAGAAGTGCGGGTCGATCGTGGTGGAAGACAAGATATATAAACTGTGAGGGAGAGAGAGAGGGAGAGAGAAGAGAGCAAGAGAGCGATAGAGAGAGAGAGAGAGAGAGAGAGAGAGATGGAGAGAGGTTGATAGGGAGAAAGAAAGAGTGGGAGATACAAGGAAAGAAATGGGAAGGGAGAGGGTGCGAAGAGGATGGTGCCCGTTAACTGTATCTTGTGATTGATCCTTTTCTCTAAGACAATATACGCTTCCAGAAGGTATCTTTTACTACTAGCATGCACCCTTAGTTTCATCTCCGGGCACCCTTTGGTCAATGTACAAGCACTGTATCATCTGTCATAGGCACCCAATGTAGTGTTTTCTTAGTTTAACAGATGTCCTCTTCACTTCATTGTGAGTGATAGCTAATGATCATGGCTACAGAAGACAATAGGTGTAGTTTCTCGCATTTACAGATGATTTAGGGGTGGGGGGGGGGGAAAGCAGAGACGTGGTCAACGTACGGGCTCTATCCTTGGTCGTGGGTCATTGCAAAGTGCACAACCGAACTAGTAATTGGCTGTGGCATGCCTGGTGATGCTACATACTTGTACATATAACAATCAACTTCTATTAGAGCATTTGCAGCCGGACACCCGGCAATACGCCCGGGCGGACGGCTCGGTCATTGACTAGTAAAAGAAAACACAACGCAGGTGGGCCCTATACATCCGAGCTGTCTGCCACCCCTCAAACCCAGTCCAAATCTGGGTCGGGTTTGGGGACGCCTAGGCTGCCACATTGGACCGGCCCACCATGCCCCACCCAAACCCAACATTCATATCCCAAATCAGGACGAACCCCTAGACCACATTCAACACAATCCAGTCCAATCTCTTTCTCCGTCTCCTCCTCTTGTCACCCGCCTCTTCCGATATATGGCGATCGACGACAGCAACGCCGACAACAATGTAGAGGAGATCATCCTCCACATCGCGCTGCGTCGATCGGTCTTGGACCGAGGTAGCAGCCACAGAAGCTCATGTTCCACACCAGACCCCGTCACCCCGCGACGCAATGCGAGGGCCAACACTGGCCCCTCGCGTCCAGCGCGACACTCTAGCCGCTCCGCGCCCCTGCAGATACAACACCCCTTTGATCCTGCTCTACCCGCTCCAGAGGGCATTCCCGGCCACCGCTGGGGTACTCGTGCCCTCGCCAGTGCCGCCACGGACGAGGACGCACGAATCTGAGGTGCAAGCCGCATGCTGCGAGTCGCAACGGGTGAGGGAAAGGGCGGCAGAGGAGAAGGCGCTGGCCGCGTGCCGGCGGATCCAGATGACGCGCTGCTCATGTCCGTCCTCCGACGCTCTCTCACATCGGTCATCCGACTATAGATGCTCTTAGTACTAATACCACTCAAGCTAGTATACAGCTGGTCTATTCTGCTAATATTAGCAGAATAGTTATTCTGATAACACTTCCGCACTGCATGTTCAACAGAAGCGAACTACATGTTCTTTATGCTACGCACTGCAGTGCTACACGGGAGAACTACTTCATTTTCTGGCGGTCCACCCGCGTATTCTGTGTGGAATCGGGTGTTGCGGGATAATTTAATTTGTTTATGGATGTTAGTTGACCTTTATTCTCTATAATTTATAGGAAAAACGACTAAAATCTTGGTAAATCGCGGGATTTGGCAGGCGAGTTTTGCTCTGTTCATTCGTGTTCATGTCGGAATCGACTTTTTGGCGCTCGGATGTTGTTTGTTAGTCAGAATTGTTTGATATCATTCGTTTAATTGCACCTTTTACTCCAGAAATTGTGTAATTTTTAGGAGTTAGTTTTCAGTTCCCGCGAATTTGGTTGTGTGGGCGGGTGAGCTTCGTCCGCTCCTCTGTTCTTGTTGATTTTCTGGATTTTGCGCCTCGATGTGTTTTTGAATCTTGTAATTACTGTCGCTGTTGGTTTTAATTCATTGTATTGCGGGTATAATTCTCATTCTTTGATTTGCAATTTTTAAATAAAAGCTGATGTTGTTCGTCCAGTTTGCCGTGTGTTCGATGTAGTTTTTTGCGGGGTATTTTTCGATAGTTTAGTTGTTGGACAATTTTTAGGCGAGTTATGTAAGTGCGATTGAATTGGCACCTCTGTTAGTCTACGACATATCTGTATTTCTACTGCTTTAATTTTATTGTTGTTGTTCTGGCATACGCTGTAGTGCACTGCATTTTCGTTAGCAGTGTACTTCGTTTTAGCTGTATTACAGTGGTCATGGCAGCTTATGAGATTTCTCTTTTCTTAAACTACATTCTGTGTTTTAGAAGACTGCATAATATGTACTTTCGTACTGCATTAGCAGTATGGTTAATCTTCTATTGTGCTATTAGAATAGATGGTCCATTATATGCTTTTGTTAGCTGAATAATTATTATCACAATTTTTTTGAACTGAATACTATGAAATTTCTTTTGAACATCATATGTTAACTACAAAGTTTCGACCATTCGCATTGCATGTCACTGTTCAAATGACTGCTTTTTTTATATTTAGGACCAACTATGTGTTTGAGAGAACTACATTACTACCAGTAGCAACTTGTCTAAAAATGGGTGATAAAATGATGCAGATGAGGTTGCATACTTTAAATTGGCATCGTTCAAAGTGTTTGGTGGACATAACTTTAAAAGCGTACAGCATTAGCAAAGCATTAGAAATATGCCATCGATGGCTTGCTTCATATTTAGACTGCCTACAGTGCAAATATTGTGAACTTCAGGGAGTCTTCTTCTTTGTAGAAAAACAGCATGGCCACTTCTCCGACCTCAAAGCCATTCTGGGAGACAAATTCTTTCCAACCAGTAGTTATGTTGAAGCATTCTTCAGATTCGGTGTGGTAGTCAGCTTGCATGTCTCCATACCCATTCTTGTGTACTGTCTCCAAAGTAACCTTCCCTGAACTCGGAGCAGGTAATTTTACTGTGGATGGCAGTTTCTGCATTTTGGAAAGGATGGAAAAAGAATGTTTATAAGTAAATAACAATGTATGAACATATATATACCCATTCCTTATACTTAGGATCATATGTTTTATGTTGAGTTAAATATGTACATATATATGACTACTATTTTTTATAAAGTAGTTGCAATGTATGAACAAACTTATATACGGAATTGACCTCTAGTTTTACTAGGATATATATTATACTGTAACATGTTTGTACTGCAAGGTCATTTACAGTGTACTTCGCTAGCATGTTAAGAGAACTGCAATACTGATCTACTGACCCTCTTTTTTGTTCGTGTGTTGTGGTACTGAAGGAAAATAGGTGGAAGCATCTAGTCTTAATAGCTAACAAATCTGAACAACAATACAAATTGTGTTTTGTAGTTTGTTGACACTACTGAACAAATTGATTGAACTATATATTCAGATGTGGATTTGCAGGTGGATTATGTCCAAAATTGTGAGGGGAAAAACATACCCAACTTTCCCGTAGATCTGCGGTTGTGAGGCGATGAAGAAATGGCGACTGAAACCCCCTGTTGGTTATCACCAGGCACCCGATCGAGCATGCTGCGCCACTCGGTGTTCGTGAGCTCTAGACCTTCTGCGTACACGCATGTGTCCGCTACCGGTGCCATCCTTGCCAAACACCCGCAATTTACAGTCCATGGCGGGTTCAGTGGAATTCCAGAGAAGAGCTGGGATGGGATGAACCCTAGATCTACGATTTGAAGAAAAAGAGGAACGGAGGAGGAGTTGTGTTAGTCTGGAGCACGAATGGATATGTTTTTATGCAACCAATTGACCAACGTAAGTAATAAATGTTTGTGGTTGGTGTTAGGTGGCGGATTGGTTCTGATTCAGTGTCCGCGAATGCATTTGAGTAGTAAGAGGACTGCTTACTTGAAAATAGCAAATTGCATTGTCATATGAAGATGAACCGCATAATGCGTGGTTGGGCCTGCGTTTGTGTATGGTACGTGGGATTTAAAAAAAATCAGTGGCCTCTCTTTTTGTGTGTTGGGCCTGTGTTCGGGGAGTGAAGACGCATTGGGCCCAAGTCGGCCTGTGAGCACGGCTGGTTCCCGGTGCGTTGTGTGCGGCCTAATGTTTAGTCCCACCTCGCCCGCGGAAGGCGCGCCCGACCTGTTTATAAGCGCTGGCGACACTACTAGGAAAAGGCCTACTAATGGCGCACCAGTTTTGCCTCCTAATGGCGCACTACTGGTGCGCCATTAGTATCACGCCACTAGTATTTTTTACTAATGGCGTGCGCCATTAGTATCTGGTATACTAATGGCGCACCACCGGTGCGCCATCGCGATAGGCCACGGTGCGCCATTAGTATAGGCCACCTGCGCCATGAGTATAGGCCACAGTGCGCCATTAGTATTTTTGAATTTTGAAGGCGGGAAAATAGTAGTGGCGCACCGTCCAACCCCCACCGTGCGCCATTGCTATTTTTGAATTTTGAATTTGGATCTGGATCGCGATTTTTTTCCCCATTTTTTGCTTGTTTTTTTGCATGATATTATTTCAAATTTTGTTCCTGTTTTTGGATCTTGTACGTTCTTTTGCCGGAGAGGAGTTCGCCGGAGAGGAGTTCGCTGGAGAGGAGGAGGAGGTGACCGCAGAGGCGCTCGCCTACGTCGCCGGAGAGGAGGAGGAGGTCGCCGGAGAGGAGTTCACCGGAGCATGGGAGAGGAGGAAGGAGAAACCATGAGGGGATGGGAGGAGAGGAGGGAGGAGGAGCTCACCGGAGAGGAGGGAGGAGGAGCTCACCGGAGATGAGGGAGGAGGAGCTAACCGGAGAGGAGGGAGGAAAAACCATGAGGGAGGGAAGGGGAGGAGAGGAGAGGAGAGGAGGGAGGAGGAGGTCGCCGGAGAGGAGGTGGAGGGAGGAGGAGGTCGCCGGAGAGGAGGAGGATGTCGCCGGAGAGGAGGAGGAGGTCGCCAAAGAGGAGGAGGAGGAGGAGGTCGCCGGAGAGGAGGAGGGTAGTATGGTGGAGGAGAGAAGGGAAGATGGAGTGGAGGAGTGGAGGAGAGGTGGAGTGGAGGAGAAGAATGAAGAGGTAAGGAGGAGAGGACACGCCACCATATGACAAGATAGTAATGGCGCACCGTGGGCTGGTGCGCCATTACTAATTTTTTTATTTTTTTTATTTTTTTTGAATTTTGAAGGCGGGAAGATACTAATGGCGCACCATGGGCAGGTGCGCCATTAGTAATTCTTTTTATTTATTTTTTTTGATTTATTTTGAATTTTGAAGGCGGGAAGATAGTAATGGCGCACCATGGGCAGGTGCGCCATTAGTAAGTTTGAATTTTTTTTTGAATTTTTTTGCCTCTCCAGATCTTAAAAGCCCCATATCTTTTTTTCTGTTAGGTTTTTGAGGATTTTGAAAATGTTTAACGGGTCCCCCCGCCTGCTAAATTCGGATGTAACTTTTCGAGTAGATGATTTTTAATATAAAAAACTTTTTCATCTGAGTTCATATGCAAAAGTTATGCCCATTTTTACAAATTCTCGAGAGATTTTGCAAAAAAGTCGAAAATTCATGTTTGTAAATTTTGCTAACAACTAGACCACATATCACATGGGAATCTTATTTTCTTTTATTTTTTTGACATTTCTATCATTTTCTTTTAATTTTTTTGAAACTGAAAAGGCGGTCCACGGGGCGGAGGGGAGGGGGTGCATTCAGGGGAATGTTTGGGCCAAATTACTAATAGTGCACCGTGGGATGGTGCGTCATTACTAGTTCAAATAGTAATGGCGCACCACTCCCACGGTGCGCCATTAGTAGTTTTGAAAAAATAAAATAAAAATTTACTAATGGCGCACCGTGGGATGTGGTGCGCCATTAGTATTTGTACACTAATGACGCACAGACACATGGTGCGCCATTAGTATTTAGTAATGGCGCACCACATGTACAGTGCGCCATTAGTGTCCATCCCATCTATAGCCCTTTTCCTAGTAGTGCGAGGCAGCCGTATCGAACTCCTCTGGTCACTTATTTGGGTTCTTATACACGGCGCTCGCTGCTCTATGCTCTCTGACCTGTGGGCCCATGTGCGCCCGACCCCATGCATCGTGGCTCAGAACGACTCGCCTGCTGTGGGTGCAGGCCTACTACGAGACTGGCTGGGGCCGGCTGCACCTGGGTGGTCAATTTTTTTCTATTGTTTTTTTCAATGCAGGGGCGTGCACTGCTTAGCAAACCATCCTTGCACTGCATTGATCAGTGTTCTATACTGCATGTGCACGCATTCCATACTACCTGTATAGTTCTCATTTTTTGTTTTCATGTTTTTGCTCTTATGTAATCTTTTTTCCAATGTGTGGGAGTGCACTGCTTAGTAAACATACTTGTACTGCATTGATTATGTTCATGTACTTCACATTCGTATATTTCCGCACTACATTTTTTTTCAATATAGGGGCGTGCACTGCTTTGTAAACCATCATGCAATCGTGACCGATCGTAGTTCAGATTACATGTGCACGCAGTTCGTACTACATGCACAGTTCTCATTTTTGTGTTCGTGTTTTTGCTCTTATGTAATCTTTTTTCCAATGTAGGGGAGTCCACTGCTTAGTAAATCACTCGTGTACTGCATTGATTACATTTCTGTACTACACGTTCATATATTTCGGCATTACATATACAGATCGCATTTTTCTTTTTGTGTTTTTTCTCTTATCTATTCGTTTTTCCAAATTTAGGGGTGTGCACTGCTTTGTTGGGTATGTGTAAACTTCATTTGACAGAGTCTGTACTGCATTGGTACATAACTTACACTGCATGCGTCCTATTTTGCACACTGCTCGAATCCAATGATTCATAAGCAAACAACAGAAAACAAATTATCACAGGCATTCTGTACGACAATTCCATCATGAGCAAACTAATTTCAACAGAAAGGAATCTAACATAATCAAAGTTCACAACATTACAAGCGATTCTGCATGGGAAGCAAACTAAGTTCAGCAAAAGCAAATGATCACAAGAAAACTAACGATACATAAGGAAACAACATAAAGCAAATTTGATGATAATTCTAAAACGACGCTGGCATTGGTGGCTCTTTGGCCGGCACCATCTTTTTCTTCACCAGTCAGCGTCTCCCCATCCCCAGCTGCTCCTGGCGCGCTTCTTGGGGGGCTCCTGCTTCTCCAGCTTTGCACGGCGAAGCCCATCCAGGGTGAGGGTGATGCGGTTCCATATCTCGTACGCTGCATAGGCGTCCTTTGCCGCGTACTCGATGTGCCTCATGGACAGAGGCAGGGTGGCCCAGCGCTTGTGCTCGTCGTCGGTGATCTTCTTCTTCATGTTGTTGTAGTAGTCGTTGATGAGCATGCCGGAGACGTCTCCAAGGGAGTCCAAATCCTCGGTTGCCTCGGGCACCCTCCACTCCTTCTGGATGTCGACGAAGTTGGCGACCTCCTTATTGACGCGCTCTAGCCTTTTTTTGTCGCCGTCGATGGAGAAGCCTCCAAAGGTGTACCTGGGGTCAGCGAGTAAGTTGTCGAAGATGGTGCACCTTTCAGCGGCGCTCAGTTGGAAGAGCAGCAGCGGGTGTTTCTTGCCGATGGAGAGTTGGCAGAGGGCGGGTTTCTGCGTCGCTTCAGGCTCGTTGTTGTACTCGAGATCAATGCCGACGATCTTGTGGCGCTGGAGGCTGAGGTGGCGCTCGTACTGCGCGAGGGTGATCGCCACCTGCTTCTTGTCGTTGGTGTGGATGACGTGCAACTTGGTGTTGCCGTGGGCCTCCACGTCCTTGTACTCATCGGCGAACGCCATGACCGGTAGTAGGACTTGTTGTTTTGCGTGGAGATGGATGTGATGGAGCGATTTGGTGGCAGCGCAATAGATACTTGTGTTGTTGTGGATGAGAAGGCCTATGGCAGAGGTCTGAATTTAAGGGAGGGCGCGGTGGGATGGTCGCATCGGATGAACTGCACAATCTTCGGCCGATGCGGTTTGTGCAGATCGTGGGTTGGTGTTGCGTCTGTGATCGTGTGCTTGTGGCGATGGAACCACTCCGATTGGGTGGTTGTATCCGAACGTGGTGTTTTTAACGTGGTTTTTTTTATCAGTAGATTTTTTTAGCCACCACTATTTGTGCGAACAGGCATTTTGTCACATTTATATGTATCCCGCGTGATAATGAAACTGCATTAGTTAGAGTTCTGCACTACATCGTGTACAATGGAGAACTGCATGTTGTCTACAGGTGCTTACTTCACAATATTTTTTGCGTGTCCTTGCTGCAGCCCCTGAATAAAGTACAATGTATTCCACAATTTTATGAGTTTTTTGCTGTGTTCTATACCGTGTATTTATTAATGTATGTAATCCGGAACTGGATTGCTAAACCTGACTGCTTCGTGTAGCGAAATGCACTGCATTTTTCTAGTGCTGCGTACTGCATCTATTTTTTTTGCCTGCACTTACTGCAGTCCCTGTACGGGAGGGGTGGGGGGGGGGGGGTTGGGGCCCCCCCATTTTTTTGTGTGGAACTTATTTGAATGTAGACTTTTTTCTTTTCGGATGCGTTTTCTTAACATGCGTGCTGTTTTTTATTTTAACTTTTTTTTACGAACTGTGTTTATTTTATTTTTGTTTTACCATTCATTGTTCTTCATAGAGAACTGCATCATGTGCATTTTGATGTGGTCTTTCTTATTTTAGCCGGGCCGTTTTTGGGCCGGCCTGTTTTATGTTGCCTTTTGCCACACGCGGGCCTCCTACGTGTCCATTCCAGGCGATCCCACCGCTCCGCTGACAAGGAGAGAGACCGAGAACAATCCCCTCTCCTCTCTTGCAGTTCCTCCCTCGAGCAGAACCGTCGTCGCCCGCAGCAACCGCCGCCCTCAAGAGGTTCTTATACTTGTATTCCACGTCGTCGTCCGCTCCGCAAGCCCTTGCCGCTGCGCTCTCGCAGCCCTTTCCTGTCTGTTGCCGTCGCCGCACCCTCCCCCCTCCCCGCCATTTCCGCCGCCGCCGCCGCCGCACCTTTTTTGTGGTACGTTCCACTTGTTCTCTGTCTTGATCATCCCTCGTCTTGTTTTGTTATTCTCGTAGTTGTTGTTGTTGTTTTTGCTTGTGTAATTTTTCCGTAGGCAGCCGATTTTATCTTGATTTTGGAGTCGATACTCGTGTGTTGCAAGGTGGATCTAGGGTTTCGTGAGATTTTTGCCAATATTGTGGCTTATATCTGTCACTTCGTCGTTGTGCTGCTGGCAAACGCCATGTCTTCGCCCAGCAGAGTGGGAGGAGGAGTTCAGGGTATGTGGAGTGCTTATTTTAGGCTTTTGTTTATTTTGTTTGATGTTTATCTAGTTTACTAAATCATCCTACAAATTGGTTTATGCTCTGTTAGTTGTCAGTGTTCGTTTGCATTATTTTGTCACGTGATGTTTTGTAATTTCTGTTTCTAGTTCTTTTTGAATCAAGTAGGTGATTATGGTTCTCATAATGATACACCAATTTTTTCTCGTTGTCCTGGTGGTAAGGATCATGGTGTGGACGGAGGACATCAATTGAATTCGCCGATTGAAACTTCTCCCATAAGTGTGGCCCCTCCTTCTGGTATGTGATTGATTTGTTTATTTTGTGGAACAACTTCGTGAATATGAGTTGAAGCAAAGCAAGAAGAAGTTGAGGTTTGAAAGTAACTCAAAAGAGTTTGCGGAGAAGGAGAAGCAGAGGAGAGCTGCAGATGGTGCCAAGGGTGCCAAATTTGCCAAGGTGAAGAAGCCTTCTTTGCAGAAGAAGAGGGTGAAATCTTTATTCTTTGAGGAAGGTGGTACACCTCGGCAGAGTCCACGTGTTGCTGGCATGAACAAGAATCTTGGCAAGAGAACTGCTGAAGCTGGTGGAAAGGATGATCCTCAGTGCAAGCGACTACATGTCACTGAAGGTTCCAACTTTGACGTTGACGACTTTGTGCTTGCAGATTTTGTGAGGGATGTTCATAGTGGTAGACGCAAAGACTATGGTTCATCTAAGAGTCTACCCAAGCGTGCCCGTGATGATGTCGATGAAGATGTTTGTGGTGACTCTGGCGAGGAGGTGGATGTTGTTCCAAAGGTTTGTTGAAGTGGACTGCATTTGTTTTCTTCATTGTTATTCTATATGTGTTTTCTCTGTCTCTTTTTGACGGCTAGTCTTCTAATGTGGATTGCATTTCCCTTTACACAGAGGAAGGAGTCTAGTAAGAGCAATGCAGCTGAAGATGATGCTGAGGGAGATGATTCTCGATTTAACAAGACCGTACGTTTGTCGCTTCCCACTGTTTGCAAGGCTGCTCCCTTGTTGAAAGAGGCACACTGTAGTCATCTTCGGGATGCTGGTTTGGTGTTGTCTTTGAACTGACAGTAAAGAAAAATGGGTCGCGCATTCTTATGTGCTATCTGATGGGAGTGATTGACCCTGCCACCATGATAATGGACTTTGGGAATGGCAGGGTTCTTCAAAACAATCGTGATGCAGTTCATCACATTTTTGATTTACCCATGGGACGTCACACTGCACCCATGCCTGCTACCAGCAGCCATGATGACTCGTTGAGTGACCTCAAGGATGAGCTTGGCTTTGACCATTCAAAAAGTATAGGTGTCAAGGACTTGCTTGAGAAGTTGAAGGTGTTGGTGGAGGAAGATGATCATGTGACTGTTGATCTTGCTGTGAAGGTTTTCTTCCTGATACTTTACCAGAATTTGTTGTGCCCCTGGCCTGCAGTTCATTTGGGTAGAGTTGCTGCAATGGTAGAGAACATGGATTATGCGGCTATGGCTCAGATGGACTTTTGCCAGCTTGTTGTTGATGAGTTGCAGGCAGCTGTGGTGAGGTGGCAAACAGAAGGCAGCAAGCAGAATTTTGCGAGAGGGTTGTGCCATTGTCCCCCTGATTATGTATCTTGACTGCTTGAAGCTTCACAAATTTTCAGTCATGCACACGTTGACGCCACGTGCGTCATACCTGACGACCAAGGACCTGATGAAGTTATACAATGAGGATGTGCTTGTGAAGGGAAAGATTTACTTGGAAACTTACAAATTTGGCAAGCTGCCGGTTAGTGCATCTGAGTTTTTAATATCAGTTTTTTTTAAAAAAGGTGCAACCATTATAAATCTGAACTTTTCTAGTACTCACATATGTACTTGTCTTTGCCTCTTGTCTTTTTTTGCAGTGGAAGGCGTCAGGTGATATTGTGTACAACTGTCCTGTTGCAGCTGTGTGCGGCAGCTTTGATGCGGGACCTAGCACTCATGCTAGGTTTTATGAGCCTATATGTAGCCAACTTCCTTCCTGTGATGATGAGGTGCCGCGTACTCGTGGTTTCATGGATCGTCAGATGTTTGATAATAGAAGCTCTTCTAAACAGACATTTGTTGGCGGCAAAAAACATGAGGAGATTGATGAGCTTCTTCTGAAAGTTTTGAAGTTGACTGAAGATTTGCCAACCTCTGGTGACAAAGTTGAGGACGATTCTTGGTTTTTTCCTCATTGGCCATGGCCCACGAGATGAAGATATTGTTGCTCCTCACAATTTTGATTGTGGCGTGATTGAAAGCCTGAAGATTGCAGTGACGAATGTTCGGTCTTCCTATGCTCAATTGAGACATACACAGGAGGAAAAATGTGGTCGTTATGAGAAGGCTGCTTGGCATATTTTGGATGAAATGAACCGTCAGGACGCTGGGGTTGGCGCTGATAATGCATGTTCTAGGTTTTTTGTTGCTTTGAACCTCTTTTGTGTATTATGTGGACTGCTCCTCACTATTTTTGTTTTTTGTGATAGGCTAGAGTGGAATCTTCTCGTGTCCATGGAACTAGGGACGATGGAATTGGTCAGGTACAAGTACTTCTGTTATGTCTGTTCTGCCATGTGTCCCTCTTCTTAAACTTGCATTTGTTGCTTTCCATTTTTATTGTATTTTTTGTGTACTTCACGGTTGTAAAGTGTGTACTGCTTGTGCATAGTTGAATTTTTTTTTCTTTTTTTGATGTTACCATCTTATTTTCGTTTTTGGTTTGTTCTATGCCCGTAGACTAGAGTTGCTGCTTGTGATGTGCACAAAGAGTCCTATGATGGCTCTGGGAAGGATGAGGTCTTGGCTGATGCATCATCCCCTCCGGATGTTGTAGCTGATAAGGTATAGTTGTATTACTTGTTCTGTTAGTGTGTTGTAATCTAATTTTTTTGTTGTTGTTATAAACTTGATGTACGCTGTTATGCTCAGTCATATGCATTTTCATTTACATATGTTAGCTGCAATAGTTTTACATGTGTGAGCTTCAGTCTTTGACAGAAGTGAACTGCATTCCATTTCGCATGCGTGGTCCATAATGTTTTACATAAGTAAGCTTAAGTATTTAACATAACTGAACTGCAGCGTTTGATAATGTGAATTGCAGTTCTTTTTTTACGTATATGTGTGCTGAAGTTGTAGTTGTTTTGATACACGTGGGTTGCAGTTGTTTGTTGTGTTAATTGTTCCCACGCTCATTTTTGTGTTATTGTGTGTTTTTTAATCTTTCCACAGCCTGGAGAAGAAAACGTGGAAGTTCACGTTGATCGGAATTAGGGCGGTTGTGCTATTATGGTGGTGGCAGTGTTGGTGCTTCTGCATCCGTTGCCGTCGACTGTGCAGACCCTTCTGTAGCTCAAGAATCCCATGATGCTGTTTCCCCCAGCCGGCATGAAGATTCTGATTTTGGCATTGAAAAGCCGCTGGAGAATGTCGTCCCTGCTGTTAGTGTTGTTGCTTCCCGTGTTTGTCTGGCGGCCAACGATGTTCCTGAAGTATCAAGAGTGGAGCCTCATGTAGCTGAAGTATCTAAGGACGTTGCGGTTGACCAGACTGTTGTAAATCCAGAGAATGCTGATGTTGCTGCAGAAGGACAGTCCAGTGATGTTGTGTTGGATTCGTCGCAACCTATCCAAGAAAATGTATTGGTCAGCTCTGAAGAACAACAACATGAAGACTGTGACACTGAAGGCATGAGTTTTGTTTCGAACAATACATTTGAAGTTTTTCTCATTTCATTTTGTTTAATTACTATGGTATCTGTATTAGATGTCTAATGATAAGTGAAACTTGATGTTTTGTTTATGATTTTCAAAATAGCTAGCAGAATTTCCTTGGCTTAATATTTGAACTTCATTTTCGGATAAGTGAACTTCATCTTTTTATTACCGATGACGAACTTCCTATTGTGACACCGTCGAGCATTGATCCAGCTCTTCTGAAAAGACACAATGAGTTGTACGCTTCTGTTACGAGGGTTCGGAAGGACAAGAAGAAGAAGTATGGTTTTTTAGAAATTGTTTCGTCCATATGTATTTTCTAATTTTGGTTTTTAGCCCTTTTTCTTTGTTGTTATTTTTTTAGTATCTTATGTTCAGCTTTTCACGAAAAATTCAGGGACATGATTGCTTTTAAAACTGAGATGGGTGATATTACCATTGGCGAAGTTGATCAATCTTTTTGGGATAAAGGGATGCTCACTACAAGACTTGTAGATCTTGGGGTTTCTTTGCTGGTAGATAAGTTTAAGGGATCTCCGACAATGGTTGTCACGTACCATATTTGTGTAAGAATGCATAAATTTTTGTTTTATTTTTTGATTTTCTTTTCTGATTTCGAGCGACGACATGTTTTCTTGAGCACTATTTGATTTTTGGTTTTGAATTGGCAGACAAATATTTGGAATGGTGGTACTGTAGGCAGGAGTGTTAAAATGATGTTCTCTTCAAAAGTCGAGGAGCATGTTGATAAAAAGGATATGGTGAGTAATGTTTTTATGTGTCGAAAACTATGTTTTGTGTGTTTTTTTATAGTGTTCTGTTTCTTCTTCTTATAATAATTTTATTTATTTATTCGTGCTTTGAACAGGTCCTTTTTGCAACTTTTGATCCGCCAGATATGAGGGATGGCGTTGGTCATTATTGTGTAGCTGCATTAAATGTGAAAGAAAGGCGGTTTGAATTTCTTGACTTGCTCAATAAACCTGGCAGCCCTGATGCGATCAGGATTTTTAGGAGGATGGTTAAAAATATCAAGCGTGCATGGAAAGAAGGAAGCTCAAGTTCTGATGAGCCGCTAAATCCTCCTACACTTGATGGATTTGTGTTGAAACATGTCATTGTCCCAATGCAGCCAAATGGGTGTGTTCCGTACAGCCCCTCTTCTCCATACTGCTCAAGTTTTTTTATTTCATTTTGTGAAACTGATGTTTTTTATTCTTTTATTGCAGGCATGATTGTGGATTCTATATGTTTCAATTCTTGCAGACTTGGGATGGTGTTCGAATTGCTCAGTTTGGGGTGGAGCATATTGGCTACATCAGAAAGGCCATGCTCTATAGTTGGCTCACATCGAGAAAGTGTTCCCTTGATTTAACATCACTTCTAATTTTTGTAGATAAAGGTTGTTTTAGTGAACTTCTTTATCCTTCCTTTATTTATTTTTTGTGTATTGCTTGCTTCCAGCTCTTACGGGCTTTTTTTACTAGTTTGTTTAGTTAAGTTCGTGATTTAGAATTGATGTGTATATTTCTTTGTTGTGTTAGTGAGATGCATTTTATTTTTTGGGCAAGTGAGCTACATTGTTCTCTATAAGTGGGCTGCATTGTTGTATAAAAGTGGGCTGCATTGTTGTATACATTTTTAGTTCTGCATTGTTGTAGACAAGTGGACTGCATTGTTGTAGACAATTGTGCTGCATTCTATTCTTTAGTGAACTGAATTTTTTATTTTAATGAGATGTATTACATGTTTTTAGGTTTTGTATTTTGTGCTGAGTGTTTCCATGTTTTTTCTACACGGTTTTAGGTTTTGATGGGGGGCTTCATGAAGGCTGTACGTCACTGTTCGAGTCCCAGGGTTCTGAGGTGGTTATGGAGGATTGTGTCATTGAAATCTCTCCAGATAATTCTGGTTCTTTAGATGGAGATGGTTTGAACACAGTTGTGGTGTTTGGACCTGATGGTGGAAGTGTTTCTCGACCTAGCTCTCCACGCAATGTATTTGATGTTGATGATGATGATTTTGTTACGCCGTGTCCTCCCGCCACTAGGGCTAGGAGTGCAACAATTACTCGCCCTCCTGAGGATGACGTTGAAATATTTTTGAACAAGAGGGCAGGTGAGAGGGCTTTTGAGTTGAGATGCTCTATAGAGAAATTGAAGCCTCCGACGTTCAAATATATTGATGAGGCAAGGAAAATAAAGGATCTTGTTCTGAGCAAAGATTTTGTAACCAAATACCACGAGTAAGTTTTATGTGTGTGCGCTTAATCCTTTTTGTGTGTTTTGTTTTTAGTTTTATTTTTTATTGATCCCATATTTGTATGTTTACTGCAGGAATGCGTTCTTTATGGTGAATAGTCCTTTTGGTGATCTTGATACTTACACTGTTGACTATATATATATAATACATTTGGCAAAGGAGCTTTAATAGATTCGTATATCATGGATTTTGTCATCAAATACTGGAAGCAAGACCCTGAAATGGGTTTAGTTTATCATTCTGGTGAATGTGTGCTACTTTCACCCTTATTTATCACGGTAAACGTGTGTTGTCATTTTTTTTCTATTGTACTGGTTTTTTATGTCCATGTCTGAATGTATTGTTTATTCCTTTTTTCATTTCATTTCCTTTTTTGTTCTTTTTTCTTTGCAGTATGTTCTTCAGATGGAAACCTTTGTGACAAAAGATGATGAAGGAAACCATGTGTTGCCAGTTCTGCATGGCACGTTTGTTTTACAAGATGCGGTTTACCAGTTTAAGGTTTTTGTGAGTGATGACGTAAACCTGTTGGATGCAAAATTGGTAAGTTCATTGTTTCCTGTCATTTATTTTTCTGGTTTGTTGCATTTCTTTTTGTAGTTATTGTTTGGAACAGTGGTCCTACTGCTACGTGTCAAAATAACTTTTCATTTCATTTTTTGTTTTTTTGATGTGAACAGATTATGATGCCGCGCTCCAAGGACGATGGTCATTATTCCTTATACACGATGAACCAGCATCGCCAGACGTTTGATATCCATGACACTAGGAAGTACACTGGCCATCCTGATGTCACGACAAAGTGGCGCAGGACTGATTACCACTCAAATTGCACTGAAGTGGTATGTCATTTTTTCTTGCCAAGTGCAGAGCTTTTTTGTGTTTCTCGTACTGCATTTTTTTATAAACTGCACATGCAATGTTAGCACACATAGAACCACACTTATTTATGTAGTGCACTGCAACATGTGCGTGACAGAACTGCATTTTTCTCAAGTTCCCCATAATCCTTGTAAAAAAGGAGATAATAGGAAATGACCTCACGTGCATTTAAAGAGGGACTATCTAGACGTTGAGAACAATTTTTTTATTTTTTGGTTCGTCTGAATAGTAATTTGATCTGTGGTGTGTGTTATTTTTACATTGTGCTTCCTTTTTTTGCCAGATGAGGAGGATGACTTAGTTGATGAAGGCGATTTATGGTGAAAAAATGTATAAATCTAAGAACCACCCTGACTGGGTTATATTGGCAGAGAAGCCCTCTTACCCGGCCGTCCCAGCGCAGGGAGCAAATGAGTGCGGAATCTATGTTCTGAGGGTGACGCAGTTGTATGACGGCCAACGTCTAGTTGAGAAAATTATAAAAACCGACGTAACACCTTCTCTGTTTTCTTCTTTTTCTTGTTACTTTTTTTTATTATTTTACCTTTTCACTTTTTGTTCTTTATGACAACCTTTTATTTAATCACTGTCTGCATTTTTTTTAATTTTTCTTTTTAAGCCTTCTGTTGAAGATTGGAAGGCGGAGTACATGTTCCAGCTGCTGTTCAATTCTTCAAACATGTTGTGTTATGAAGACATGCCGCTTGAGCTATGAGAACTGATTGCGGACCTCGGGCTTACTTCCCTGTCGCAATCGCAGACGCAATAACAATCTACTTGGTAAAAACCCTGTGTATGGACAAGAACTAGGGGTTCATGTTGTGTATTGTCTGGTGTCTAAGGTATATAATGTATGAAAAGACTTTTGTTTTCTGTTGTTGTGATTTTCGTCTGCTTTTTTGCAGCAGTGTTTTATGGACGAATTTGTATCTGTATGTGTATTTTATATAAATAATCCATAGAGTATATATATGTGTATATTTTTATTTTTGTTGACTTACACGTTCTGTGTGAACTGGCATTTTGTCACGCTTATATGTATCTTATGTGTCCCATAAACTGCACTGCATGTGATGCCGAACTTCTTCGTCCAACAAAAAGGACTGCATTTGTCTACAAGTTTGTGCTGCACCTGTTTTTTTTGCTGCACTTTTTGCCGCAGACCCTGCATTCATGAGTGTATCATGGAACGGTGTTGCTTTATGATACTTCACTGCTTTTGCCTAACCAAGTACACTGCTTTTGCCTAAGGATGCGTCCTTCAGTTGGTTATTTTTTTATTGTTTTTATTGTAAGGTATGGGGGCCCCATTTTTTTGTATGTTTATAGATTTGTATTTGCTCTTTGTATTCCTTGTACTTACTGTAATGCGTGCGTTAGCGCGAGGACGAGCAGGGGGTGGGAGGGGGGTCGTGACCCCCCTCCCCACACCTCCTGCGAAACCAAGCCTGGAACGAGCCGGAGCAGGAGGCGACGCGGCGTGCGACGGCACCGCATGCGCAGCGAAAGTCTCACACCCCTGGCCGCCTCCCCTCGCTCATCTTAGGGGTGTGGCTCTGGGGTTGCATGCGTCCTATTGTTGGAAAAATAGAGTGTCCACAGTGCGCCTGTCAATCAAGCGCACTTCATGCTTTAGCGCGAGGCCAAGCTGGGGGTGGGAGGTGGAGGGGTGGTGACCCCCCGTCCCCACCCCCCTACAAGGCCGAGCCTGGAACGAGCCGGAGCAGGCGGCGATGCGGCGTGCCGCGGCGCCGCATCCGCAGGCGAGTAAATCACACCCCGTCGTCTCCCTGTCTATCTTAGGGGTGTGGCTCTGGGGTTGCGTGCGTCCTATTGTTGGAAAAACAGAATGTTCGCACTGTGCCTGTCAAGCAAGCGCACTATGTGCGTTAGTGCGAGGCCCAGCAAGGGGGTGGGAGGGGGGTCGTGACCCCCCTCCCCATACCCCTGCGAGGCCGAGCCTGGAATGAGCCGGAGCAGGCGGCGATGCGGCGTGCCGCGGCGTTGCATGCGCAGGCGAGTCCGTCACACCCCGTCGCCTCCCTGTCTATCTTAGGGTGTGGCTCTGGGGTTGCATGCGTCCTATTGTTTTAAAAACAGACTGTCCGCACTACGCCTGTCAACCAAGCGCACTGCGTGCGTTAGCGCGAGGCCGAGCAGGGGGTGGGAGGGGGGTCGTGACCCCCCTCCCCACCCCCCTGCGAGGCCGAGCCTGGAACGAGCCGGAGCAGGCGGCGACGCGGCGTGCCGCGGCGCCGCATGCGCAGGCGAGTCCGTCACACCCCGTCGCCTCCCTGTCTATCTTAGGGGTGTGGCTCTGGGGTTGCGTGCGTCCTATTGTTGGAAAAACAGAATGTCCGCACTGCGCCTGTCAACCAAGCGCACTGCGTGCGTTAGCGCGAGGCCGAGCAGGGGGTGGGAGGGGGGTCGTGACCCCCCTCCCCACCCCCTGCGAGGCCGAGCCTGGAACGAGCCGGAGCAGGCGGCGACGCGGCGTGCCGCGGCGCTGCATGCGCAGGCGAGTCCGTCACACCCCATCGCCTCCCTGTCTATCTTAGGGGTGTGGCTCTGGGGTTGCGTGCGTCCTATTGTTGGAAAAACAGAATGTCCGTGATCAAGGCCAACCAAGCGCCTTTGCATGCAACATGAGGTCGAGCAGGGGTGGGAGGGGAGTCGTTACCCCCCTCCACCCCCAGCGAGGCCGAGCCTGGGATGAGCTGGAGCAGGCGGCGACGCGGCGTGCCGCGGCACCGCATGCGCAGGCGAGTCCGTCACACCCCGTCGCCTCCCTATTTATCTTAGGGGTGTGTCTCTAGGGTTGCGTGCATCCTATTGTTGGAAAAACAGTATGTCCGCACTGCGCATGTCAAACAAGCGCACTGCGTGCGTTAGCGCGAGGCTGAGCAGGGGGTGGGAGGTGGGGTCGTGACCCCCTCCCCACCCCCCGTGCGAGGCCGAGCCTGGAACGAGCCGGAGCAGGCGGCGACGCGGCGTGCCGCGGTGCCGCATGCGCAGCCGAGTCCGTGACACCCCGTCGCCTCCCTGTCTATCTTTGGGGTGTGGCTCTGGGGTTGCGTGCGTCCTATTGCTGGAAAACAGAATGTCCGCATTGCGCCTGTTAACCAAGCGCACTTCATGCGTTAGCGCGAGGCCGAGTAGGAGGGTGGGAGGGGGGTCGTGACCCCCTCCCCATGCCGCGTGCGAGGCCGAGCTTGGAACGAGCCGGAGCAGGTGGCGACGCGACGTGCCGCGGCGCCGCATGCGCAGAAGAGTCCGTCACATCCCGTCGCCTCCATATCTATCTTAGGGGTGTGGCTCTAGGGTTGCGTGCGTCCTATTGTTGGAAAAACAGAATGTCTGCAATGCGCCTGTCAACCAAGCGCACTGCGTGCGTTCGCGCGAGGCCTAGCAGAGGGGTGGGAGGGGGGTCGTGACCCCCCTTCCCACCCCCCTGCGAGGCTGTGCCTGGAACGAGCCGGAGCAGGCGGTGACGCGGTGTGCCGCGGCGCAGCATGCGCAGGCGAGTCCGTCACACCCCGTCGCCTCCCTGTCTATCTTAGGGGTGTGGCTCTAGGGTTGTGTGCGTCCTATTGTTAAAAAAATAGAATGTCCGCACTGCGCCTGTCAACCAAGCGCACTACATGCGTTAGCGCGAGGCCGGGCAGGGGGTGGGTGGGGGGTCGTGACCCCCCTCCCCACTCCCCCGTGTGAGGCCGAGCCTGGAATGAGCCGGAGCAGGCGGCGACGCGGCGTGCCGCGGCGCCGCATGCACAGGCGAGTCTGTCACACCCCATGCGCCTGTCAATCAAGTCAGGATGTGATGTGGGATTGTGCCGTTGTAGCCAAATGAAAAGATCCGCCGTGGTAGTGTTTTTGATTAGCTGGAAAAAATATTCGTCTAAGCGAACTGCAATGCTTTATTGACAGCACATCCTCCATCCCATACCGGACTGCACAGCGGACTGCATTTTTTTAAAGGTGAGTGGGTACTGGAGTAACTTGCTAGTTGTGCGTCGTTGGGTTTTGCTTGTTTTTTGGGCTGTGGGAATTAGTTGGGCCTGTGTTCGTGGAGTGAAGACGCATTGGGCCCAAGTCGGCCTGTGAGCACGGTTGGTTCCCGGTGCGTTGTGTGCGGCCTAATGTTTAGTCCCATCTCGCCCGTGGAAGGCGCGCCCGACCTGTTTATAAGCGCTGGCGAGGCAGCCTTATCGAACTCCTCTGGTTACTTATTTGGGCGCTTATGCATGGCGCTCGCTGCTCTATGCTCTATGACCTGTGGGCCCATATGTGCCCGCCCCCATGCATTGTGACTCGTAACGACTTCATATGCAGCCGGGCGGACCTACTACGAGAATGGCTGGGGACAGGTGCGCCTGTGGTGGTCAATTTTTTTCTATGTATTTTCTATCTTAAGTATTTTTTTCAATGCACTGCTTAGCAAATCATCCTTGCACTGCATTGATCAGGGTTCTGTACTTCATGTGCACGCATTCCGTACTACACATGTTTGCACTGCATTGATCAGGGTTCTGTACTTCATGTGCACGCATTTCGTACTACACATGTTTGCGCTACATTTTTGTGCACTGCATGGGTAGCATATATCTTTATTGTTTTTCCCTCTTACGTATCATTTTTTCTAGTGTACGGGTGTGCACTGCTTTGTTGCTTCTTTGTGCACTGCATTCATCATAGTCCTGTGTTGCACGTGTACACATTTTTGCACTGCGTGCATCCTTCTTTGTGCCAAAGTTGTGACTGGTTATGCCAACGCTGCGGACTGCATGACTTACATTTAAGTAGTGCATCAGGTGCACTAATTCTGTGTTGTGCACTGCGCGAAAGTGCTTCTCTTGTGGTTCATTTTGAGCATGTACCACACTTCATGCACACATATAGTGAACTTCCTTGTAAGACTTTGGAGAATTGCACACATTTTTTAGAGGCCTATTACGGGACTAGCTGGGGCCTTGTTGTAGCTGGGTGGTCAATTTTTTATCCTTATCTGAAGCATTTTTCTTTTGGAGTATATATATTTCGTGGTAGTACAAATGATGTCATTTGTACTGCTTGCACCAACGTTGAGTACTGCACTGCGCGTACCAAGTCTGTATGTTGTGCACTGAACGAAAGTTGCTGCAGCCCCTTTGTTCTGCATTTGTGCATGTACTGCACTTCATGTATACACTCTGTGAACTGCGTTATATTTGTTATGTGAACTGTATTCACGTTTTGGTATCACACATTAAATTTTTCAATGTTTTCTGGATACTTGTTCTAACACAAACTAATTTCAGCGAAAGCAATTGATCAGAAGCAAACTATGACACATAAGCAAACAACAGAAATAAAATTTAATGATAATTCTAAAACGACATTGTTTTTACAGAAGAATGTTCGATATGAAGCAATGGACATAATCAAAATCTTGCATACATGAAACAAAGAACAACACAATGACTAAAGTAAAGTGAAACTAAAACTTAGCCCTGAATTATTTCTAGTTGATGTATTGGATTACAACCTTTTTCTTCTTCTGCTTTGCTTCTTTGTCTCTTTTTGCCCTGTCCAGTCCCATGATGACATCGTAGATGATTCTCCATGACTCATATGTTGCGAATGCATCTATTGTTGCATACTTGATAAGCTTTTATGGCAGTGGGCAAAATCCCCACAGAGTATGGTCCTCCTTGCGGTTAAGTTTTTTCTTCATGTCATGGTAGTGAATGTCTTTCATCCTGCCGGCAACATCAGCCAAAGAGTCAAACTTCTTTTTATTGTATGGGTCTCTCCATTCCAGCTGAATATCAATGTAGTTGTGAGAGTTGATCTCCAAACCAGATAGCTTCAGCTTGCTTTTGTCTCCTTCAATGGCGAATCCTACGAAGGTGTACTCACCATTCATGAGGAATTTGTCTAGTTCCATTGGCCTGCAAGATATTTGTATAGAGTGAATATAGTTTATTTTCTTAGAAGTACCAATGTTTTTTGTTTTGCCTAAAAATGAACTGCAATATGAATATCTGAATCTGTTGCATTGAGTTGTTGGTAATACTTTGTTCAGCATAACTAGTAAATCTGATAATATATTGCATAAACAATGCATGTTTTGTGCATGATTGTATTCTTGAACTGATTTTCATACATGTTTTGTATAGTAATGTTGCAGTTTTCTATTGTTCAGTCAAATAGTTTGTATTTGGTAAAACAAAATAAAACTGCGTGTATTGCTAGATCATATAATTCAAGAATTAAGCACAGGAGTGACATACATGGAGCCAGATGAAAACTGTCAATGAATTCATATGCCATGCTTTTCAAAAATGAAAACCAAATTTTAAATATTAGCGATTGCAGTGAAGAAAATTTAAAATCAATATTGACAATCAATAGTACAAATTGATAGTTATTCTGACCTGTCTTTAGCTGCAGAGATGTTGTAGACAAGGCATTCTTTTTCTACGCATAGCTGGAGCATCACGCTCACTGTGGCTTCACGTAGTGCGTGTACTCGACATCAACGCCGACTAGTTTGACGGGCATTCCGCCGAGCTTCCTCCTGAGCGTGGACAGGATCTTGTCCACGTCTTCAACCTTGCTTGTGCAAACGACGTGGAGCTTGTTGTTGCCGTGGAGGTCGAAGTCGTGGAGCTCCCTGGTGTACCTGCGGCGCTGCTTGTAAAGAGGTGCATCCACCATGACTCTCCTCTGCTCTCTCGCGTTTGTTCTGGAGAGAAGAGGTTGGTGAAAGGAAGTGTGGAGAAGAAGATGCAATGGGGTTTTTTGGGGTACGAAGCAGTTATGTTTTCTCATCTGCTCTCCTCTGCTCTCCTTGACAGGACATGGGAGAGGTGGAGCGGGGTGGTAGCATGGTGGGGCTCTATTTTAGTTATGTGGCAACTACAGAGAGGTTCTGCTACGAGGAGGCTCTGTTAGTGCGTTGGAAATCCGGAACATCGTGTCCTCTTTTTTCGTGACTTGTTCAGGTAATCACGCAACTGTCGGAAAATGTGATGATTGTGTTTTCGGTGAATTTTCCTACTAAGTGCACTTATTTTCTATCAGAACAGAACTGCGTACGTCCACATAGTGTACTGCAAGGAAGTGAAATTTATTCTTCGTGCACTGAATTATATCGGATTAGGATTGATATAGATGTACGCACATTTAGTTCCTTGATGGAGTTCTTTCATGCAGTTCTTTATTTTATAACGGACTGCTTTGCTTAACTAACAGGGTTGCATTCTTGATTTTAGCGAGACTGCAATGCAGTAGAAGGAGAACTGCATTTCAGAAAAAAAGAATACTTCGTGCTTCCATGTGGAGAACTGCATTGTTTGTCGTCGCGGACTGCATTTGTATGTTTACTTCGGGCTTTCTACGTTTTATTTATTAATAGTGAACTGTAATTTCTGGCAGTGACCACGCACATTTTCTTTTGTTGTTGTTATCCATTTAAAAAATGTTTCTAATTTTTCTTTGATGTTTTATTTTTTGAAGTTATTGTTTTTTCTTAGAGGGCCTTGTTGGGCTGTGTTCGGGGAGTGAAGACACATTGGGCCCAAGCCATTCTGGGAGACAAATTCTTTCCAACCAGTAGTTATGTTGATGTATTCTTCAGAGTCGATGTGGTAGTCAGCTTGCATGTCTCCATACCCATTCTTGTGTACTGTCTCCAAACTAACCTTCCCTGAACTCGGAGCAGGAAATTTTACTGTGGATGGCAGTTTCTGCATTTTGGAAAGGATAGAAAAATCATGTCTATAAGTAAATAAAAATGTATGAACATATATAAACCCATTCTTTATACTTAGGATGATCTGTTTTATGTTGAGTTAAATATTTACATATATATGACTACTATTTTTTATAAAGTAGTTGCAATGTATGAACAAACTTATATACGGAATTGACCTCTAGTTTTACTAGGATATATATTATACTGTAACATGTTTGTACTGCAAGGTCATTTACAGTGTACTTCGCTAGCATGTTAAGAGAACTGCAATACTGATCTACTGACCCTCTTTTTTGTTCGTGTGTTGTGGTACTGAAGAAAAATTGGTGGAAGCATCTAGTCTTAATAGCTAACAAATCTGAACAACAATACGAATTATGTTTTGTATTTTGTTGGCACTACTGAATAAATTGATTGAACTATATATTCAGATGTGGATTATCAGGTAGATTATGTCCAAAATTGTGAGGGGAAAAACATACCCAACTTTCCTGTAGATCTGCGGTTGTGAGGCGATGAAGAAATGGCGGCTGAAACCCCCTGTTGGGTATCATCAGGCACCCGAGCATGCTGCGCCATTCGGTGTTGGTGAGCTCTAGACCTTCTACGTACACGCATGTGTCCGCTGCCGGCGCCATCCTTGCCAAACACCCGCACTTACAATCCATGACAGGTTCAGTGGAATTCCAGAGAAGAGCTGGGGATGGGATGAACCCTAGATCTACGATTTGAAGAAAAAGAGGAACGGGGGAGGAGTTGTGTTAGTCTGGAGCACGAATGGTTACATTTTTATGCAACCAATTGACCAACGGAAGTAATAAATGTTTGTGGTTGGTGTTAGGTGGCGGATTGGTTCTGATTCAGTGTACACGAATGCATTTGAGTAGTAAGAGGACTGCTTACTTGAAAATAGCAAACTGCATTGTCATATCAAGACGAACCACGGAACGCATGGTTGGGCCTACGTTTGTGTATGGTACGTGGGATTATTTAGAAAAAATTCAGTGGCCTCTCTTTTTGTGTGTTTGGCCTGTGTTCGGGGAGTGAAGGCGCATTGGGCCCAAGTCGGCTTGTGAGCATGGCTGGTTCCTGGTGCATTGTGTCCGGCCTAATGTTTAGTCCCACCTCGCCCGCGGAAGGCGCGCCCGACCTGTTTATAAGCGCTGGCGAGGCAGCCGTATCGAACTCCTCTGGTCACTTATTTGGGCGCTTATACACGGTGCTCGCTGCTCTATGCTCTCTTACCTGTGGTCCCATGTGTGCCTGGCCCCATGCATCCTGGCTCAGAACGACTCGCCTGCTGTGGGCGCAGACCTACTACGAGACTGGCTGGGGCCGGCTGCACCTGGGTGGTCAATTTTTTTTCTATTGATTTTTTTCAATGCAGGGGCGTGCACTCCTTAGCAAACCATCCTTGCACTGCATTGATCAGTGCTCTGTACTGCATGTGCACGCATTCCGTACTACATGTATAGTTCTCATTTTTTGTTTTCATGTTTTTGCTCTTAAGAAATCTTTTTTCCAATGTAGGGGAGTGCACTGCTTAGTAAACATACTTGTACTGCATTGATTATGTTCCTGTACTGCACGTTCATATATTTCCGCACTACATTTTTTTCAATGTAGGGGCGTGCACTGCTTTGTAAACCATCTGTGCACTTTGTCTTGATCGAGTTCAGATTACATGTGCACGCAGTCTGTACTACATGCACAGTTCTCATTTTTGTTTTCGTGTTTGTGCTCTTATGTAATCTTTTTTCCAATGTAGGGGAGTGCACTGCATAGTAAATCACTCGTGTATTGCATTGATTACGTTTTTGTACTACACATTCATATATTTCCGCACTACATATACAGATCGCATTTTTCTTTTTGTGTTTTCTCTCTTATCTATTCGTTTTTCCAAATTTAGGGGCGTGCGCTTCTTTGTTGGGTATGTGTAAACTTCATTTGACAAAGTCTGTACTGCATTGGTACACAACTTACACTGCATGCGTCCTATTTTGCACACTGCTGGAATCTAATGATTCATAGGCAAACAACAGAAAACAAATTATTGCAGGCATTCTGTACGACTAGTTCATCATGAGCAAACTAATTTCAGCAGAAAGCAATCTGACATAATCAAAGTTCACATCATTACAAGCGATTCTGCATGGGAAGCAAACTAAGTTCAGCAAAAGCAAATGATCACAAGAAAACTAACGATACATAAGCAAACAACATAAATCAAATTTGATGATAATTCTAAAACGACGCTAGCATTGGTGGCCCTTTGGCCGGCACCATCTTCTTCTTCACCAGTCAGCGTCTCCCCATCCCCAGCTGCTCCTGGCATGCTTCTTGGAGGGCTCCTCCTTCTCCAACTTTGCACGGCGAAGCCCGTCCAGGGTGAGGGTGATGCGGTTCCATATCTTGTATGCTGCGTAGGCATCCTTTGTCGCGTACTCGATGTGCCTCATGGACAGAGGCAGGGTGGCCCAGCGCTTGTGCTCATCGTCGGTGATCTTCTTCTTCATGTTGTTGTAGTAGTCGTCGATGAGCATGCCAGAGACGTCTCCAAGGGAGTCCAACTCCTTGGTTACCTTGGTCACCCTCCACTCCTTCTGGATGTCGACGAAGTTGGCAACCTCCAGATTAATGCGCTCTAGCCTTTTTTGTCGCCGCCGAAGGAGAAGCCTGCAAAGGTGTACCTCGGGTAGGCGAGGAAGTTGTCGAAGACGATGCACCTTTCAGCGGCACTCAGTTGGAAGAGCAGCACCGGGTGTTTCTTGCCGATGGAGAGTTGGCAGAGGGCGGGTTTCTGCGTCGCTTCAGGCTCGTTGTTGTACTCGAGATCAATGCCGACGATCTTGTGGCGCTGGAGGCTGAGATGGCGCTCGTACTGCGCGAGAGTGATCGCCACCTGCTTCTTGTCGTTGGTGTGGATGACGTGCAACTTGGTGTTGCCGTGGGCCTCCATGTCCTTGTACTCACCGGCAAACACCATGGCCGGTAGTAGGGCTTGGTGTTTTGCATGGAGATGGATGTGATGGAGCGATTTGGTGGCAACGCAATGGATACTTGTGTTGTTGTGGATGAGAAGGCCTATGGTAGGGGTCTGAATTTAAGGGGAGGCCGCGGGGTGGGATGGCCGCATCAGATGAACTGCACGAGCTCGCTGACGATGCGGTTTGTGCAGATCGTGGGTTGGTGTTGTGTTTGTGATCGTGGGCTTGTGGCGATGGAACCGCTCCGATTGGGTGGTTGTATGCGAATGTGGTGTTTTTTAATGTGGTTTTTTTTATTTTTGATCAGTAGATTTTTTTTAACCACCACTATTTGTGCGAACGGGAATTCTGTCACGTTTATATGTATCCTACATGATAATGAAACTGCATTAGTTAGAGTTCTGCATTGCATTGTGTGCAATGGAGAACTGCATGTTGTCTACAGGTGCTTACTTCACAGTATTTTGTGTGTGTCCTTGCTACAGCCCCTGAATAAAGTACAATGTATTCCACAATTTTACGAGTTTTTCGCTGTATTCTATACCGTGTATTTATTCATGTAGGTAATCCGGAACTGGATTGCTAAACCGTACTGCTTCGTGTAGCGAAATGCACTGCATTGTTCTAGTGCTACGTATCGCATCTATTTTTTTCCTGCACTTATTGCAGTCCCTATACAGGAGGGGTAGGGGGGTTAGCCCCCCCCCCCATTTTTTTTGAAGTTATTGTTTTTTCTTAGTGGGCCTTGTTGGGCCTGTGTTCGTGGAGTGAAGACGAATTGGTCCCAAGTCGGCCTGTGAGCACGGCTGGTTCCCGGTGCGTTATGTGCGGCCTAATGTTTAGTCCCACCTCGCCTGCGGAAGGCGCGCCCGACCTGTTTATAAGCGCTGGCGAGGCGGCCGTATTAAACTCCTCTGGTTACTTATTTGGGCGCTTATACACGGCGCTCGATGCTCTATGCTCTCTGACCTGTGGGCCCATATGCACCCAGCCCCATGAATTGTGGCTCCAAACGGTTCACCTACGGTGGGCGCAGACGTACTACGAGACTGGCTGGGGCCGGATGCACCTGTGGTGGTTAATTTTTTCTTTCTATTTTCTATCTTAAATATTATTTTCAATGTAGGGGCGTGCACTGCTTAGCAAATCATCCGTAATCGCATTGATCGTTGTTCAGATCGCATGTGCACGCATTCCGTACTACACATGTTTGCGCTACATTTTTGTGCACTGCATTGGTAGGGGTGTGTACTGCTTTGTTGCCTCTATGTGCACTGCATTCGTCATGGTACTGTGCTTCAGGTGTACACATTTTGCACTGCGTGCATGCTTTTTTGTGCTAAAGTTGTGACTGGTTATGCCAACGCTATGGACTGCATGGCTTACAGTTAAGGACTACATCAAGGGCACTGATTCTGCTTTTGTGCACTACACGAAAGTGCTTTTCTTTGTGCTTCATTTTGAGCATGTACTTCACTTCATGCACACATATAGTGAACTTCCTAGTAAGACTCTGAAGAACTGCACACATAAAATGGTCTGTGGATTATAATTTTTCAGAGAATTATTATTTAATGATCTGCGGTTAGTTGGTGGGAATTTCTGCAGTCAAAGTCTTTGTAGAACTTCCTGGTAAGAATTTTTTGTTTTGGTAACATAAACCTTTATTGATTGTCCTTCATTCTTCGTAACGTAATTTTCATTAACTCCCCTTTAATTTTTAGTTTTGTCCTTTTTGCTTTCCTCTCCTATAAATGTAGGCCAACTTCTACCCTTCCTTTGCAGTTCATTTCTCCTCTAGCCGCAACTCCTCTCCTTTCTCTAGCCTCTCTTTATTTTTTTTCCTTTTCTAGGTTTTTGTTGCGATGGCTCCAGGCCCCTGCGCGAATCTCTCCTGCTGCGGGCATGGTTGTGGTGTGCCGACGCACTGCGATTGCTCAGCTTGCTCGCAGGCCCGTCGTGCTCGTCGTGGGGGGAAGGTATTGTGCCAAGCTGGGCGAGCGGAGCAGCTTGCATATGGCACAGTATTCACAAAAGGATTGGATATGGGCCACATCAACGTTTCTGCATTCTATTCCGCCCTGCTTCACCGTGGCCTTGGCCGCACAAGTCCTTTTGTCCATCCAGCTTATGCCAACAGATGTTGAGACTCACTACAAGATGGTATTTTTCGCTTGTTCTGATTTTTTCTTTGTGTTTTCTATTTTTTTTGTATAATTCCATAATAGTCTGAACTTCTAGTTTTTTAGGAATGCACTTATTTTCTTTTATTGAAGTGTACTGCACTTTGTACTTATATCTTGTTTTTATTCTTTTGCTTGTGTGCTTGGAGCTCTTGTTTTATTTTGCATGGTTACAATATGTGAACTGCTTAGATACTAGATGAGAAGTAATAGTTTCCACAATTTTCCCCGCTTGTAGGTTTTGTACTACATGCAGGTAGTCTCAAGAACTTCATAATAGTTGTAAGCGTACTTCTTGTTTTCAAGTTCCGCACTACACATTAGATTGCGTTTAAGCTATACTGCTTTTTTGCAGAAAATTCCCCAATGAGCTGTTAGGTATCTCCGGCTCAAGAAGAAGGGAATTGTCTAAGTTGTTCTTGGTAATGGACACCTTAAACCAGCCAAGTACCGTGTAGGCGTTGACGAGCGGCTGTGTCTGCAGAAAGGGTGGAAGGAATTTGTCATTCATAGTGGCCTGAAGTCTAAGCAAGTTGTTGTCCTCAACTTCTTTGAACCTGAGGATCGTACTGTTAGAATCACGATTGACGTGATTGGTTAAGGTTATGAGGTTGATTTGGTAATAAGTACTTTTGCGTGTCGAACGCTTCATCTTTTTGATGTGTTTTGTAATAAGCACTTTTGTGATCTAAACCGCTTGAATTATTATTCCGAACTTCTTGCTGCCAGTGAGCTAACTTCATTTTTTACATTGTTTTTGGATTAATATGTTTCAAAGTTTTACTCTAGACTCGTATATATATGGTATACTATATACCCCATTTGTCTTTTAGATGGTTTAGTTGAATAACTCATAGTCAGTGGGAAATTTGTGTTTACATGAAATTTAAACTGATACATAAAGTCATACAGATAAGCAAACTGCTATGCATATGATTAATTTATTGAAGTTCATCTATTTGGTCGTTAACCTGCTGCTTCTCCGCGGTGACTGGAGCGTGTCTAATGTTGCACTTTCTTTTGTTCTCCGTGGCGGTGTTGCTAGTTCTTGTCTCTGCACCATTGTGTTTGTAGTCCCTCGCATGCTGGTTGATGGCTGCTTTCGTTTTGCAGTGATGTGAACTGTATCCTTCTTAGCTCCCCGCGTGCTTGTTGATGGCTGCTTTCGTTTTCCAGTGATGTGAACTGCATCCTTCTTTACTCCCCGCGTGCTGGTTGATGGCTGCTTTCGTTTTCCAGTGCTGTGAACTGCATCCTTCTTTGCTCCCCGCGTGCTGGTTGATGGCTGCTTTTGATTTTGAGTGATGTGAGTTGCATCCTTTCGTGCTCCTACCTTGTTTTTTGAAAGTGGTGTCCTTCTCTGTTGTTTCTGTACAACAACATTCCCTTGTGGTGGTCTTGTTTGCATTGTTTCTTCATGTTCTTCGTCCTCTTCACTCTCTTCTTCCTCCTCTTCTTGCTCTTCCTCATCTGTTTCTTCATAAGCCACTGCTTCTTCAGTTTCTTCATGTTCTTCGTCCTCTTCACTCTCTTCTTCCTCCTCTTCTTCATCTGCTTCTTCATAAGCCATTTCTTCTTCAGTTGTGTCACCATCTTCTTCTTTGATTTCATCTTCCTCGTCTTCCTCATTTTCTGATCTTGTTCTTTTGGGGCAGGTTCTTGAATTGTGTCTCTTCCTCTTTTTGCAGATGCTACAACGTCTCGGTTTCGTCCATTTCTTAGAGTTGTGAGTGGAATTTCTGTTTGGTTGTGCATCGCCATGTCCTCGTTTTTCTTGTTCTTGTCTTTTTGTACATGTCCTGGAATTGTTGCCACTGATTTCATTACATGTCTTGCACCTTCTTATTACTAGTGGGTGACCATCACTGTCCAGCTCAGGCTGTGGCTTACTGTTTTTGTCATCATTTTTCTCCTTGCATGCAACCTTTTTCCTGGTTATGCCGCCCTTTCTTCTTCCTCTTGTGTTTGAAACAGGAGGTGGAAGAATTGTTTCTTTTTTGATAGCACCAGTTCCGCTGTGTTCGGTATTTTCTACTTGCTCGGCATTATTGTCATGCTGGGATTTCTCTGCGTTCTTTAGTTTCGCCGCTTCTTCTTCTTCTTCGTTGAGCACATCAACTTCCTCGATCAGTGCCCTCATACCAGACAACGCTCTGTGGCACCTAGCGTCGGACCTTGTCGCTCTGTTTGCAAGGTCCATTGTTGTTTCTGTCAGCGATTTTCTACGGCAAAAAAGCGATGTTCCATCTGGTGCTGTTTGTTCATAGTCTCTTTTGTCAAACGTCGCATTTGATCTTGCGTTACGGGTGTATATTTTCATGATGTACACCTCAGGAATTTTGAGAACTCTCAAATGAGAAAGCATGCATAACACATGGACGCAAAAGAGCCCTGCAGACAACACATGATTTCTTTGTTTTGTAAGTGAACTGCATGAAATTAATAAACACATATTTTTTTCATTATTTGTTCATTTTTAAAGAAGTGAACTTCATTTGGTTTTGTGAATTAGTCATGCATGTGGACTTTTAAAGTCGAGTAAGTGAGCTTTCGTGCATGACTATCAGAAACTAGAATTTTTTGTGATAGGAGTCTCACCTGTGTGTGTCTAGAGTTTGCATTCACATTCATAGACACCTTTCTGTTCATTGGCAACCACTTGGAAATTATGCCTTGCCCAGTCAAATGCATCCGATCTGTTGTAGTGGTGTACGAGATACTTTGTCGAGTTCTCATGGCACCGTTCTGCTCTAAATGTAGTGCTACGATAGAGTGTTTCTTTGAAATCTGCAAACACTGCCCTTGTATACACTTTTGATAGCTGAACTTCGAAACCAAACTGGGTTGTTGTCTTTACATTTGACCGCATGATCAGAAATGCACTGTTACGGACCAGATAAATGATTTTTTTTTGTTTTTGTAGTTATATTTTTAGCAGTTTTTGAGTGACATTTTGTTTACCTCATTTGCTACTGTCTCTGCGTGCTCGACGGCCTTCCTGGTCTGAATGCACTTGTCCACCTGCTGAGCAAACAGATGGAGATCATGCTTCTCTTTGACAAAGTTTTTCTTCAAGATATGGTTCATGCTCTCGCTTCACCGTGGTGGAAGTCATCCGATCACGTAAAATTTCCTTGTAGTAAGCCGAGATCCACTGCGTGCTGTCTTCCCACAAATAATTCATCACTTCATCGTCTTGCAAGTTGTATCTCTAAATGAGGTCCTTCCATGCTCGTTCAAATTTTGACGGCATTAGTGGGTGGTTCAGCACCGCATTGAGGTCATCCTTAAGTTTCTAGTGCGCCTTATACAGCAAGGCGAGGTGGTCTTTGTGCTTCTTCATGATATGCCACCGACACAACTTATGCAGAGTATGTGGGAGGATAGTTTTTAATGCTTCCTTCATCGAAGAACACTGGTCTGAGAAGGCGCAAATAGTATTTTTTTATTACGTTGTTTGTGTATAGCGACCCGACCTCAGACGGTCAAGTCGCTGTGCTTCAGTGTCATCCTTGGATCGGTATGCTGACACACACAGTACTCGAGGATTTATAACAGAGGTAAATCACATGTATAAAATAACGTAAATACTACTACCTCAATCCAAATAGCGGAAGTAACAACAAGGTTGTTGTTTCCCATCAACACCAACGACAAAGGTGAGTGTAGAAATCGTAACCCTAACGTATCACTTACTTGTTGTAAGATCCAACAACATGAGACGTTGCAGCCACAAAGGGTCAGTACATTGAATGTACTGGCAAATTCACACCATAGGATAATGATGAATAATAGCTATCACTACATGCATATTTGGCTCGTGGAAAAGCTCTATGGTTATAAATGTTTTGCGAAAAGCCAATTTTTCCTTACTACAAAGGAATATATTTTATTTAACTACAAAGTTGGTTTGATAAATATTGAGAAGGTTCCTCCAACTCAATCCCAAATTAACATCAATAACCCAACAAATTATTTAAGTAACGTGATGAGATCAATATGATAATCCAAGTACCAGAGACTCAAGATGTCCATAACCGGGGACACCGCCAACCATGATTAGATTGTACACTCTGTAGAGGTTTGCGCCCTTTTTCCCACAAGACTCGATCTCCTCCATTGGATTTCTCGCACTACATGGTGTTTGAGAAACGGATGACCGAGACACAGTCTTTCAGAAACATTAACTCTTTACTCCGGGCAGACCATACCAACCTACATCCCTCTACCTGCTGATCCACATCTTCAAGAGCTCATGCAACTTACTCAACTATGCTAGAGCCCATAATAGCTTGTGGCTGCACAAGGAAGTTTCTAGCATGAATAATCTTATGATCCCTTTGAGCCTGGGTGGCATTCCATAGGGTGATCACACGGGTCCTCCGGGATCCCCTTGGGCAAGCACTGGGTTCTCCAGGTGCCCGGGCAAACCACTGGGTGCTCCAGGGTGCCCCAACCAATCCACCCAGATGTGTATTAAAGTAGCCACCTTAAGTTAATCATTAATAACTCTCACATCTGTCATGAATACACTCAACCAAGCCACGTCTACGAGCATAGCATAGCAGTATAAGCATAACGTAGTAACTCCCAGGGGTTTGATATAAAGGACAATAGGTTCTACCTCATCAACTACTTCCCAATACCCACTTGTTATCAAATCCTAACCATGCAATGTTTGAGGGATTGAAACTAATGCATAAAAACTGGGTAATAACGGGATATGATCGAAGTGTGAACTTGCCTGTACTGATGATGAAGATGATTCGCACTCAACACTCTTGATAGATCTACTCGTCACACTCCGATCAATCTATCATAGGCAAGCAATAGTAACCACACATAAGCAATCACTCAAAAGATCGGGAAGAACGAAAAAGACAGTTCGGAAAACATCAAAACCAAGCAAATACTCTTGCAACCTGAAACAATTTCTAACAGTACCAAAATTATGTGAATTTGGTCAAGAGCTTCGATTTGCAAAAAGAATCAACTAAATCGGAGTTACAAAACTCAAAATATGTTCAAAAAAGTTTGAATATGAATCTGAAAAAAATTTGAAATTTTAAAATTTCAAAAAGTTGACGTGAGAGGTTCACTGGATAGGTGAAAACAAGACGAAGCTATAGGCGCTAGTTTCATCTAATTTGGATAAACGAGTGAAAAGTTATGGCTATTTGAAAAATTAGAGCCAAGCTGTTTTACGGAAGAAAATAGCTACGACTAAGGTCTAATGTATAAATACGTAGACTAATTGATAATCTAATTATTCTATCATATTGGCCTAGAAATAATAAACTATGGAAGTATAACAAAAACAAAAAAAGATACCTTTATAAGGCACAGAAAAGATGACTTCGGAGAGAGGAGACAATTCCCGAAAGTCGTGCCGAAGAGGAGAAAAATATTTTTCTTTAAGGAATCTAGTCAAACCAAAATATTGATTTAACCCGAATCGGATGATTTTTGGAGGCTCTATGGGTCTATATTTATAGATGGAAAAAAGATTTAGGGGTCAAAAGCTAGACAATGTGGGATTAAACGTATACGTACGTAGATGAAAAGAAAACAAAACAGAGAAGGCGCGTCGCATGGGCCTAAACGCGTAAGGCGGTTCGGCCGGCCGCGCAGCTGCAGTTTTTTTAAACAAAATTCGGCTTAAGAAAAAAATGAAAAGGCTGGCTGGGCCTGGTCCATATAGGAAAAGAAGAAAAAATATGGGGTGCCCGCTGGTACTATGATATGCACCTAGGCGGCAGTTATCGATGGGCCACATGTACAGTTTTTGTTATTTTTATAAATAGAAACAGACAGAAAACCGAATAAAGAAAAAAATAAAATATAATTTTTATATAGGCATATTATATATGAAATTTTTTAGAAAGGGATTTTCGACAACATGAACATTTTTCTAGCGTCAAATAAAATACACAAAAATCCAAATAAAGCAAAGTGTGCTACTGCTGCAACAAAACCTCATAAAAATTATTTTAAAAACACCAAAATGATTTCAAATTTATTTCTCTCCAATTTTCTACTGTAGGGAATCATGTTACCCTATTTCCATATATTTTATTTATGGAGAAAAATAATTTGAATAAAAACCAAATAAATCCAAATTGAAATTAATTTTCAAAAGGACTTTAAATTTGAGCCTTTTAAACTTCCAACTCCTATTTCATATATTTTGAATAAGTCATTTTATCTTCTCTGATGAAAATCATTGAGTTGCTTAAAGTTTCTGAATTTGAAAATAGTTCCAAATGAGATTCAAATATTTTCAAATACCCTTTTCATTCAAGGGTTTTGTATTTGAAAAGAATTTGAATTCACAGAGATCATAAAAGAAAATGAAAGTTTGGGAAAGTCCTTTTATTCCCTCTCTTTTAACTTTCAAAAAGTTTTGAATTTCACTCAATTTCACTGAAGCAATTATACAACCAAGCAAAACTATCTATTTTATATAACATTCCAAAATTTAGAATTTTGGGATGTTACAAACCTACCCCCTTAAAATGAATCTCGTCCTCGAGATTCGGAGAGGCTAGAAAGAAATAGGTTAGGTTTGGGGTCTTCTCAATTTACATCGATCGTCTCCGGGGTTTGGGGTGCTACCACCCTTTAGAAACATCATTACGTTTCCATCAAAATTCATATACTCCATCCTTATTCTTGGCAGTGTCGGTCTTCTCGAATTCTCGGGAAAATTCCTACTCTGGCTCTTCCGGGAGTGGCATAACCTTTTTCCTCAATCCTTGTATCCTTTTCATATTGGTACGGTTCCTCTGTGACTGGGTCTTCTTATCAGATGGGTCTGGCGCCAATACTAAACAACTACCAATATCTCATGGTGGTCAACAATTTATGGTTTCCCCTGCAGGAAAATGGGTCTGGGCTGAATCTCGCCGTATATCCTACGGTTGTCAACAACTGCCTTGTACAAGGGAAAATACTTATACCATTCTAAGGTTCAAAAAAGGTTTAATATCGTCATCTCTCTACTATAGGCAAGTCACTCAGATTTACCATCCCATATAGCAATGCGAATAATAAGAGTAAGTCGGTATGGTGATCAATCCATCCCGCACCCAAATCATTACCTTGTATACGGTTTAGCGAATCTCGCATTCTAACACTCAGTCTTCCTCACAAGCATTGCCGAGAAATTTCTCTTGTCGACGAACCAAGTTCGGATAAATCCATTGATTCTGCAAGCCGAACAAACATCTATCATTTCTTCACAATCTCAGGTTTTGCGTAAACTCCTATAAAATCGTCTGTGGGTAAGGTCATAATCTCTTCCAGGGTATTTCCTTCAGCAAGAGTGTGCTTGCTTCTTGGCAGGTCCTGGGGCCTGTGGGTTATGGCCCATCTCATCACTTGTAAACCTTGAACTCATCATCGGGGGCAAGTGATCATTACTTCAACATCCAACTTCCTAGCATTCTTATTTCCATCCAATTGTACTGTCTCCCTTCCTTCATTTGCACCAACTAAAATGTGATTACTCCGTCTTATCATGGAGATACAATTGCTCCATATTTCCAACATCATACCTCCTTTATATCCAATAGTAATTCATCTCTTCATCCTCGTGGGATATCCCACATACCGAGATAAAAACTTATACTTATGAAATCCTTACTCCACTTCGTGGAACATCATTATCCTTTCCAGGGCAAGCATCCTTATAGGGGAATATTGGCCATCTCTGCATGGCACTCTTCAACTGGGAATCGTGAAGCACATCATGAACTCTTGACAGTCCTTCGGGTGACTCCAACTTGTTGGCCACTTCTCCCATACACTCCAAAACTCGGTATGGTCCTACAAATCTCGGGGCTAACTTTCCCTTAACTACAAATCGTTTAACTCCTCGCAGAGGGGACACATGAAGACAGGCTCTGTCTCCAATTTCATAGACTATCTCCTTGCGTTTTTGAGTCTGCATAACTGTTCTCCCTGGACTGAGCTACCTTCAGTCTATCTCGAATCAACCCAGCATTCTCTTCTGACTCCTTGATCACATTTGGTCCAAACAACTAACGGTCTCCTACTTCATCCCACATCAACGGTGTTCTGCACCTTCGTCCATACAGCGCTTCGAATGGTGCCATCTTCAAACTAGCTTGATAGCTATTGTTGTATGAGAACTCCGCGTAAGGCAAATTTTCATCCCAACTAGATCCATAATCTAGCGCACACGCTCTCAACATGTCCTCCAGAATCTCATTGACTCTCTCGGTCTATCCATCTGTCTGCGGATGAAAGGCTGTACTGAACTCTAGCCTAGTACCCAAAGTCTGGTGCAGCTGATTCCAAAACTTTGAGGTAAATTGTGATCTATCTGATATGATGGTCCTCGAAACTCCATGCAGGCATACGACCCTGATCAAATATACCTTGACCAACTTCGCACTTGTCTAGGTGGTTTTCACTTGGATAAAGTGGGCCACTTTGGTCAAGCGAATCAACTACTACCCAGATAGAATCATACCCCGTTCGGGTTCTGGGAAATCCGGTAATGAAATCCATGCCAAGCTTATCCCACTTCCATTCGGGTATCGGCATAGGCTGTAGTAATCCTGCCGCTTCGATGCTCGCTTTTACTCTCTGGCATACATCACCTACGACTACATACTCCGCAATGTCCTTCTTCATACCAGTCCACCAGAAACGCTCCTTCAAATCCAATACATCTTGGTGTTTCCAGGGCGAATCGAGTATGGTGAGTCATGAGCCTCCTGAAGTATTTACTTCCTGATCTTTGCATTATTGGGCACATATACACGGTCCTTGAACCATAAGGTATCGTGCTCATCCTTACGAAAACCTTTGGCCTTTCCTTTGCTCATCCTCTCTTTTACCTCAGCAATCTCTTTGTCATCCTTCTGAGCTTCATGGATACCGAGATACAGTCTTTCGGAAACATTAACACTTTACTCCGAGCAGACCATACCAACCTACATCCCTCTACATGCTGATCCACCTCTTCAAGAGCTCATGCAACTTACTCAACTATGCTAGAGCCCATAATAGCTTGTGGCTGCACACGGAAGTTTCTAGCATGAATAATCTTATGATCCCTTTGAGCCTGGGTAGCATTCCATAGGGTGATCACACGGGTCCTCCAGGATCCCCTTGGGCAAGCACTGGGTTCTCCAGGTGCCCGGGCAAACCACTGGGTGCTCCAGGGTGCCCCAACCAATCCACCCAGATGTGTATTAAAGTATCCACTTAAGTTAACCATTAATGATAACTCTCACATCTGTCATGAATACACTCAACTAACCCACGTCTACGAGCATAGCAAAGGAGTATAAGCATAACGTAGTAACTCCCAGGGGTTTGATATAAAGGACAATAGGTTCTACCTCATCAACTACTTCCCAATACCCACATGTTATCAAATCCTAACCATGCAATGTTTGAGGGATTGAAACTAATGCATAAAAACTGGGTAATAACGGGATATTATCAAAGTGTGAACTTGCATGTACTGATGATGAAGATGATTCGCACTCAACACTTTTTATAGATCTACTCCTCACACTCCGATCAATCTATCATAGGCAAGCAATAGTAACCACACATAAGCAATCCCTCAAAATATCGGGAAGAACGAAAAAGACAGTTCGGAAAACATCAAAACCAAGCAAATAACTCTTGCAACATAAAACAATTTCTAACAGTACCAAAATTATGTGAATTTGGCCTTATCAGAAAGTTTAGTTCAAGAGCTTCGATTTGCAAAAAGAATCAACTAAATCAGAGTTACGAAACTCAAGTTATGTTCAAAAGAAGTTTGAATATGAATCTGAACAAAATTCGAAATTTTAAAATTTTAAAAAGTTGATGTGACAGGTTCACTAGATAGGTGAAAACAAGACGAAGCTATAGGCGCGGCTTTCATCTAATTTGGATAAACGAGTGAAAAGTTATGGCTATTTGAAAAATCACGGCCAAGCTATTTTAGGGAAGAAAATAGCTACGACTAAGGTCTAATGTATAAATACGTAGACTAATTGATAATCTAATTATTCTATTGTATTAGTATAGAAATAATAAACTACGGAAGTATAAAAAGAAAAAGAAAAACAAAGAAAGATACCTTTATAAGGTAGAGAAAACATGACTTCGGAGAGAGGAGACAATTCACAAAACTCGCGCCGAAGAGGAGAAAAATATTTTTCTTTAAGGAATCTAGTCAAACCAAAATATTGATTTAACCCAAATCGGAGGATTTTTGGAGGCTATATGGGTCTATATTTATAGATGGAAAAGAGGTTTAGGGGTCAAAGGCTAGACAATGTGGGACTAAACATATACGTACCTAGATGAAAAGAAAACGAAACAGAGAAGGTGCGTCGAATGGGCCTAAACGCGTAAGGCGGTTCGGCCGGCCGCGCAGCTTCAGTTTTTTTTATAAAAAAAATTCGGCCTAAGAAAAAAAATGAAAAGGCTGGCTGGGCCTGGCCCATATAGGAAAATAAGAAAAAAGACGGGGCGCCCGCTGGTAATATGATGTGCACCTGGTCGGCAATTAGTGATGGGCTACGTGCATAGTTTTGATTATTTTTTTAAATAGAAACACACGGAAAACCGAATACAGAAAAAACTAAAATAAATTTTTATATAGGCATATTATATATCAAAATTTTCATAAAAAGATTTTCGACAACATGAACATTTTTCTAGCGTAAAATAAAGTACAAAAAAATCCAAATAAAGCAAAGAGTGCTACTTCTGCAACAAAACCTCATAAATATTATTTCAAAAACACCAAAATGATTTCAAATATAGTTCTCTCCAATTTTCTACTTTAGGGAATCATGTTACCCTATTTCCATATATTTTATTTTTGGAGAAAAATAATTTGAATAAAAACCAAATAAATCCAAATTGAAATTAATTTTCAAAAGGACTTTAAATTTGATCCTTTTAAACTTCCAACTCCTATTTCACATATTTTGAATAAGTCATTTTATCTTCTCTCATGAAAATCATTGAGTTGCTTAAAGTTTTTGAATTTGAAAATAGTTCCAAATGAAATTCAAATATTTTCAAATACCCTTTTCATTTAATTAAATGGAAGAAGTCATATCATCTTCACTCAAGGGTTTTGTATTTGAAAAGAATTTGAATTCACGGAGATCATAAAGGAAAATGAAAGTTTGGGAAAGTCCTTTTATTCTCTCTCTTTTAACTTTCAAAAAGTTTCGAATTTCACTCAATTTCACTCAAGCAATCATACAACCAAGCAAAACTATCTATTTTATATAACATTCCAAATTTAGAATTTAGGGTGGTTACATTGTGTGTGTAAGATAGATGGAAGGAATATAAGTGCACCAAACAAATGTAAGTATGCAGGTGTTTTTTTTTGTACCTGTGAGCATGCAGATTGGATGCTTGTTGTTCATACACCTCATAAATGTTTTGAAAACCCACTCGAACGACGGTATTGTTTCATCCCGTACGAGTGCAACAGCAAATATGGTGCTCTATAGATGATGGTTCACTCCCACGAAGACTCCCAGCGGCATGTGGAATTTGTTAGTTTTATACGTCATGTCAAATGTATCGCATTCTCCAAAATCTTCATACGATCCTTTGCAACTTGCGTTGGCCCAAAAGACGTTTCTTACACGGTTATCTGCATCAACGTCATAATCATAGAAAAACTCTGGGTTTATCTTCTGCATATTCTCGAAGAAATCCAGAAGTTTCTTGACGTCATCTTGGGACTCTTCTCTGGCAAACTTTTGTTTTCTGCATTTTTCAATCGCAATGCAAACTCATCTCATCAAACAGGAAATAATTACTAAGAGGATGCTCAAGCGATATGGTTTGTGATGTGCTTACTTGTTTACCCAATCGCGGGTAGTATGTCCCATGTACTGCAGACCACCAGACATACGCGACAGCGTTGACATCATCTGAGCGTGTGTGTGGTTGTCAAGTTGCATGTCTTTCACTAACTGGTCTATAAAAGGATCTTCTTTTTTATGCGATCACATGTGCAAAAGCATCCCGGGGCTTTCCAGCATCTTGTGATTGTGGTTGAGTTGAACCATTTCTATCACAAATTTGCCATCCTTCCTCTTTTTGACTCTAATCTTTGCCTTGTAGTCAATCCTTTTTGATGTCTTCTGACGTTTCCGGTGATAATCTGACACAGTCTGCTTGTGCGTCCCTTCTCTTGAGCAGACAATGTAGGCATTTGTCCTGTGTTTTGTGCTCTTGCGTATGCCAAACCCTGCACATCTTGCATAATTGTTGTAAAAGTCCCATGCCTTGTCGTACGGGGTGAACTTCATTCCAGCGGCAAGTATGAGGTTCAGCGGCATGTTTTTATCCTGCATTAAGTGCAATGCTCTATGAGATAATTTGTTCTGTTCTGTTTTTTAAATTCGAGGAGTGCATACGAGTTTAATAAAGCATTACAATGTTTCTTAGTTTTCAGAAGAATCCAATGTATTGGATGCTAGGTCAAACCTCACAAGAAATATCAGTGTGCACTGCAATGTTATCTGAATGGACTGCAACTATTATTATTACTTTCCAGAACATAAACATACATGTGTGTAGAGTCGTTCACCCGATGGTGTTTGCAGCTTGCCGGGTTGTATTGGACATGGCGGGGTTATAGCAGATCTGTGTAGTTGAGGATCTCGCAACGGCAATAGTGAGGAGGATTTGTACCTGTTGTTGACTTTTGACCGAGGCACCGTTGGTGGTCGCAGTGTCGAAGTTGATGCAGCAGCTCTGCTTGGAGCTCTGTTTTTCGATGCAGCAGGTGGACGCTGAGCTCTGTTTTGGGGTGCAGGAGGTGGACGTGGTGGTAATCCAGTGTTGTGACGATGTCTCAGTGGATTGGTTTGAAAATTTTGGAGCGGTGGCACATCATCATAGTCATAATCATATTCATCATCTACTGCAACATCGTGTTCAACTGCATCATCATTGTCTGTTCGGACATGCTGTCCAAACGTAGTGAACTCGTGCTTATACTCTGGGTTGAGAACTGTTATTAGCTCATCTTCATCGTCATCATCTTCATCCTCCTGTCGGTGAGTGCCCTCCCACATGAAGGTGACATCGTCGTCATCCATGACTACCTCTTCTCCCTAGAAAAAATCCTCTTCCGGAGAGTATTGCACCCTGTTTGTTGTCGTGAAGAATCCTCGAGGAATCTCAGGGGTAACCCAGCCAGTACCTCATTCAGAAGAAGCTTTACTCTTCTGAAAGTTGTTGTTCCCTGGGTTGTCAATTATGCGCGACATTTTGTATCTGCTGAACGTCATTTCCTGCACACAAAATGATTGAGCTGCATTGTCAGGCAAAATGAACTGAATCATGCGAACTTCAATGTGTTACAAATGGTACTGCGAAACTAATGCATGTTGACTGCATCACCCTGCAATGTGAACTGAAGTAACTGCACTGCATCGTTATCCGTGATGAACCTACACAAGCGTACTGCATAACTGAGCAAGTTCACTGCATTTTCCCCCACAACGAACCGAAGCAACCACACTGCATCGTTTGTGTAGGCACTGGACTGCGTGTACTAGTTTGTCTGGAATAACTAAACTGATATGGTTGAGGAAGTGTACTGCTTATCTCGTGATGCAGTGATTTCTTGCGTTTGCAGGAAAAAGTTCTCTTCTCTTCCGTCTGCACAACTTTCGCGTTCGCCTCTGCAGTCCACTTGCCCTTCAGAACTTCATGAGCGGTCTGGAAGTTGCTCAAGGTGAACGGAGACGGAGTATTTGCTTTGAAGGTTGTTGCAGACTTAATCCAAGAAGCTGCCATGGATGAAGGAACCTTGCGCACAGTCCTCCTTGCTCGAATTGGTTTGATGTCGAGGCAGCACCAATCCACATCTGATGAAGTACAGCTAATTGCAGGCCCGGAGGAGTTCGGCGGCGGCGCTACCGACCTGCTGCCGTGGAAGAAGGCCGATATGCTGGTGGGGGAGGCGTTGCTCGGTTGCTGCCGCGGAAGAAGGCCGAGCGGCGATGGGCGGCGGCGCTGCTTGGCCGCTGCCGCGGAAGAAGGCCTGGAGGGGAGGGCGGCGTCGCTGTCGGCCACTGGTGCGGAAGAAGGTCGGGAGGGGAGGGGCGGTGGCGCCCTGCACCACCGCCATGGAGAAAGCGGGAGGGAGGCGGCATCGCTTCCAAAGCCGCCCATGAAGAAGGCCGGGATGGGAGGGGCGGCGACGCTTCCAGGCCGCTGCCGCGGAAGAAGGCCGGGAGGGGAGGGGCGGCGGCGCTCCCAGGCCGCTGCCGCGGTAGAAGGCCGGGAGGGGAGGGGCGGCGGCGCTCCCAGGCCGCTGCCGCGGTAGAAGGTCGGGAGGGGAGGGGCGGCGGCGATCTGGTGGGGGATGTGTAGAATAAGCCTGGTGTTATTAGAATAAGACTCTTAAGGGGTGTTATCATAATAGACCTACCCTATATATATATATATATATATATATATATATATATATATATATATATTCTCAACAATAGGAAGTCCAACACACCCAGAGTATACTTCTGCGTATGAATACTACATTACATGCATCGGCTCTGAATTACGTCTTTGGTCAATAGTTGGGTTGCCCAGCTCCTGTGCTTGCTACCTTACGTTCTGTTTTTTTTCAGCTAAGGTAGTAAAGGGAGAACTACTGCGATTCTGTTTCTGTCAGGCCCGGTCAAAAACGGTAGTAGAGAAAGCCGAAAACTGACTGTCGTGATGCAGCGAGAGCTGGTAAGCAATTTGGCGACTTACCAAATCTCTAGTGATTTCTTCTGTACTACACGAAGGGCTGGCTTTTTTAGTCAAAGCGCTTAAGGCATCCAAGTTGGATAGCCGCATACGCACCAGGGGCTACTCTATAGTCCCATTGTCAAACTCCTATGGCTAAGTGATAATGATAAAATTATATAGTTCGATTGCCTGGTTCACCGCGCTACCACCTCCTTTACGGACCAAGACATTGGGTCAAGTGTGGTCACGAGTTATTCCGAATACCCCCGTAGTATCTACATGGGGGCTGAAGCTGACAACTGGTAAACTCTCAAGAATTATAAATGGCCGCACAGGGGGGATAACACTTTAAGATAGATGCATACAGTATATTACACAGCCTGGGTTTATAATACATTGTCCGGGTAGCCCAGATACATTTACTCGAACATGATATCCTTCGAGCATTAACCCTCTATCAAAGGGCACCCTCAAGGACGTCTTCGAAACAATGCTCCGGCTTGCGGTGGTCCTTGCCTCCAGGCGGACCGTCAGTCGCCACGACGGCGACCTTCATTTTCGCCCAATTCATATTAACACAGTCAAAGGCCATCCGCGCACCTTCTATACATGTTGAGCGCTTCACGGCCTCTACTCGGGGCAAGGCGTCGCCAAGCCGCTTGACCAAGCTGGAGTAGCTGCTCGGAATGAGTCCGGCTGGCCATAACCGTACTATGATGTCCCTCATGGCCAAACCCGACATCCTATGCAGCTCTGCCAGCTGCATCATCTAATTGTTCAGCAACGGTCACTGGTGCGTGTCGGTCATAAACAAATGGTTTTAAACACCTTTCCGCGGCAGCATTTGGAACCGTCGCCAAGTGAGTGTGGGCGATAGGGGCGTCCTTCCCAAACGGCCTAGAAACCGTCGGGATTAGGGCCCCTACAGTACTCCTACTCGTTTCTGCTCGCATTGCCATCGCATTTGGTATTCTGTGGTGCTACGTTTACGATACGCGGCCCATCACAAACGGTTCACTATTATAGAACGTGTATGATGCTCGGCCTATCACAAACGGTTCACCGTTAAGAAGATTAGCTAATCTTTGTACGAGTGTCGAACAGGATTATGAAACGTCACACCGTCGTAACATCGTCGTACACGACAACTATCGCACACGCTATTCTATGGTGCAACGTTTACGATGCATACTTCGTCAAAAACAGTTCATGGTTGCAAATCGTGTACGATAAGGCAACTAACACAAACGTTTAGTTTGCCCGCCCCGTTTGTGATATAGTCTGACATCACACATGCTTTGCAAACGGCAACTGTGTGCATGCTTGCACACGTTTCTTCTCTGTGAACCGTCTCCGATTATGGTGCATATCACAAACGTTTGTGTTTTACCAACCGTGTGTGCCGTAACAACCTAGAGAGCGTAATTTCACCGTAATTTAATTGCTGCTTTTCTAAATTGTACCGGATTTGGATTTGAATTTGAATGCATTCTACAGCTTTATTCATATCCATCAGGTTCAAACAACCAATGCATTATTCGATTCATAGGTACATATGTTCAAGAATTACATAAGAACAAAATAAAGAATGATGAATTACAGTTGTATACTTGTACTACTAAAGACGGTAAAGAAAGAGGCGAAATATATTCTGGTTGCTGAACAAGGTGAAGCGGAATGCCCATATTGTGACCTCCTCCGTGCAGAAGGCACGCACGACTCTAGTCCAACACCTTGTGATGGCCGACCGCCCATCCTTCACGGTCTTCATGAAAACATCTAGATAATCATCGTGTTCTGGTAGAAATACTTTAACCTTTGCATGCCCACCAATCATGTAGTTTGAGAGGTAATCTTGAGTAAACTGCTTTGGCAACCACTACAAAGGAAAAAGATTCAGACATTGTCATCTAACACAACTCATTATGGGTACTAAAAAAAAGACTACAGAGTTCTTACTTACCATCCTCCAATTCGCTATTGTCTTGCATAAAGTGTAAACAAATAGTTTAATTGCAATCTTTTGACCCATTTTACTAACAATCTTTATCAGCTTCCTCACTTGATGCTGGTTCATCGATATCTCATTGCCCCATACGCAGAAAGGGTCGAAACGTGGATATTTATCAATGACATATGTACCTAAAAGCACCAAGTTAATATTAGAAGCTAAACAACAATTGCACAATGATGTAGTACAACACTCTTTTATAATATGTCTATATACATCCATATGTGGTAGTCCATTTGAAATCTCTAAAAAGACAAATATTTAGAAACGGAGGGAGTATCTTATAACATCCAATATACTCACATATTAGATGAATTAACATCTTATATCATGGGCCGGAAGAAGTTTAGTTCATTCTTACAAATTATCTGCTGTTGTATCCATGTGTTACCGTTAGTTTGAGCTAGTTCGAGCTCAAATAGCCCTAAAGTATATCTAAACAAGAGGGATAGTTTGAGCTAGTTGCATCTACAACCCACCCAAAAAAACTAGTATCCAACCCAAGAGGTGCTAATTGGAGCTAGTTCTCCTAGTTCATTTATTGTCAATCTAACCCTGCCATCCAAACAACTCTTTGGATGGAGTTAGTTTAGGGTTAGTAATGAGCTAGAAACTAACTCTAACCTCTAGCTAAGTTGAGTATCCAAACAGGGCTGTGTTGTTGCTGTTGCTGCTCTTCTACGTATATCTAGACATCATTAGAACATTAATGTAACACTCTTCCTTGTTGCTATCTAGCCTAGGATTGCATATTTAGACATTAAGTACAGTGCATGTTGCTATGTAGCCTCAGATATATTACATATGGCCCTAGTTAACCTAAGGAAAAATGGGTTGCAGATATATTCAACTAAAAGTCTGATTCACCGATTAGTCCCTTATCAGTCGCCGGCCAATATGGTACTAGCTATCGATATCCTAAAAAGTGAGCAGATATAAGCCATGGGATGAAACTAACCTCGATGGAAAATCACAGTCGTTCCCAAAATTGTCCTGTGTAGGTACATCAAGAAGCATGTTAAGCACAACAGGCTAAACATCAACCAAAATTACACAAGGCAGACAAAGTAATCTCCAAAAGATAGCTTCAGTGTGCAGGTTTAAGCGCGCTAGTAAAGCAAAACAAGTGGAAAGGTGTGCTAACTGCAACAGGCCAAACATTTAACAACAAGAAAACATGGTCATTCAAACTAGTATTGTGCCGATCTAAGTACACCAGTTATGGTTAAATAAAAATGGAAAGGCGTGTTAACTACGAGATGCAGCAACCAAATGTAGTCATTGATAGTGGTATTGTTGAAACTGGTACTGTTGAAATTGAACTGCACAGTTCATACTTGCACATATAGAACATCACGTTGTGAATAACTGGAACAAGGCATACCATGAACAACCAAAGATAGCATTTGAAACTGAACATATGCTAACTACAAACAACCGAACAATCAAAAAACTTTAAAAGAGGCATATGCTAGCTATAATAGGCTTAACATCAAGAAAATATATGCATTCCTATCGGTATGTTTATGTCGGCATTCTGGGAACGGGGGTACCCAGACTTGCCTGCCTGCGGCCTGCGGCGTGGCTCAAGGGATGGCCAAGCACGGCCCATCTTCATCAGCACAAGCTCAAGACCCTCGCGAGGGGCCAAGCCTCGCGGGGCGGACGAGAGGAAGCTTCCTCAGGCACGGCCTCGTTAGGCTGGCTCGCAAGGAGGCGGAGAGATCAAGGCGGGGTACCTCACGAGGTGCCCATGACGCAAGCCATGACGACCGAGGGCGCCAGGAGGGCGCCAGCCCGCACAGTGTCCTCATTTCCTCTTTGGTGCAAAGGAGGCAAGCGCAGGCGAGAGCATCAAGCAAAGGCAACCATTTCGGTGCAACAAGACCAAGACCATCACAACGGCAAGAAGGAGGTCATCGTGGAGCCCAAGCCGGTGTCACCATCAGAGCCTTTGACAGGCGAGGACAAACTTTAGTCAGGATAAGTGTACCAGATGTTCCCCTTCAAAATGGCCAATTGTTGGCGCCCTTCCCGCTCAATATTTGGGAAGAGGCCCAGGGCCTCTGCCTATAAATAGGACTAGCCTCCCACAGGGTAGAGGATCCGAAATCCAGAACAGAGCTAGAGGTCAAGCAATCTAGAGAGAGAGAGAGAGAGCGGCCGAACTCCCCCTAGCAGTTCGTCGCACCAGCCAAGAACAGAACCTCGCGAGGCTGTTCTTCCTTGTATTGTTCATCATCAGCCCCTGAGGCAATCCACCACACCACACACTAGAGTAGGGTATTACACCACAATGGTGGCCCGAACCAGTATAAAACCTTGTATCCCTTGTGTTTCTCTTTGTGTAGTTTAGATCCTTGTGAGGCGACGAGGTGCAGGTAGGTAGGGGTGCACCGAAATCCGTCTACCGCCGCACTGTTCTTCGCCGCCCATCGCATCCATGTCGGACGCTCGTCGGGCCCGCGCCGAGCGCCGGGCCGCTCTCGCCACCTGCATCGCCCAGACGGCCACCGTCGGCGGCCGCCCCCGCCGTTCCCCGTCGCCTGCCGTGAACGCCGCCACCGGCCCGGTGGGGAACAAGCAGCAAGCATCGTCCCAGCATCCGTCCGTGAGGCGAGACGGCCGTACCGCTACTCCTTCGCTCGCCTCAGCTGGTTCTTCGTCTCACGCGCTCCGCGCGCCGATGGAGGCTCGAGTCGTGCTCATCGCGGCAAACGAGCTCCTATGCTACCGCCCTATCGACGACGTCTACGAGGAGTGGCTCGACAGCGTAGCCGAGCTCGTCCGCGCCGCAGGGGGCTCCCCCGCGCCATCCTTCTCACTGCACTGCGCCCCGCCTTGCGCGAGCGATGAAGCTCCGGGGGTGCCTCAGCCGCCTCCCCCTCAAGAAGGCGCCTTGGCCCCAAGGCGCGTGGCCCCTGGGCGGAACCCACTACGTCCGGCACCTTTGCAGCAAGAGCAGAGCTGTCAAGAGGTCCCTCGCCCCCAAGAAGCTGCCCGAGTGCTCCCTGCACCGGCCCGTCACGACCGCGCTCCTGCTCCGGCACGCCAAGACCCCGCGCTGCTCCCAGCGGCAGCGCATGGGGACCCACAAGACCAAGCCCTTCGTCACCAAAGGCCTCCCGTGGCCACTGCAGGCTGCCGCGCCTTCACCGGCGAGCTACGCAGCGTCCCGTGGCCCGGCAAGTTCAAGCCAGACCTGCCTCCTCGCTACGACGGCACGGCCGACCCTGCGGAGTTCCTCCAGCTCTACGAGCTGGGCATCGAAGCCACCAACGGGGACGAGAAGGTCATGGTGAACTGGTTTCCCATGGCGCTCAAAGACGGTGCCCTCACCTGGCTCCTGAACCTGGCTCCTGGCATGATCTCCTCCTAGGACGAGATGGGCACCCGCTTCATCGCCAACTTCCAAGACACTCGCGACCGGCCCCTGCCGTGAGCGACATGCGCCGCATCAAGCAGCACCCATGAGAGACCCTGTAGAAGTACATCCAGCGCTTCAACAACGCACGCCTGAAGATTCCCAAGGTGACCGAGGAGGCCATCAACTCAGCCTTCTCCGACGGTGTACGTGACGTCAAGATGAAGGAGGAGCTGGCGATCCATGAAGACCTGTGCATGTCCTTGGAGCTGTTCAACTTGGCGACCAAGTGCGCCAGGGCTGAGGAAGGACGCCTTTCCCTCCTCGAGCTGCCGGCTGCAGACCGTAAGAGAAGAAGCCCAAGCTCAAGGACGTGAAGCGCAAGGGGGCTGTCGTGCTCGCGGCAGAACCAGACACCAAGCGAGGCAGGGATCAGCCTGAGTCTTCCAAGGGCAGCCGGTACTGCGTGTACCACGACCTCCACACCCACAACACCAACGAATGTCAAGAACTCCGAGCCGTGCGAGAAGGGCGAATCGGTCAACGCCACGACCGCAGTGATCGAGGCTACGACCGAGGAGGAGGAAGAAACGTAGGACGCTGGGAAGACCGCGGCCCTCGCCAAGGGTGGTGTGACTTACCTCGCGAGGACCGCTGGCAAGATCAGCCTCGCGAGGGAGGCTAGAGGGATCAGCCTCGCGAGGATCGCCCGCAAGGCAAGCACAGGCGAGAGCATCAAGCAAAGGCAACCATTTCGGTGCAACCAGACCAAGACCATCACAACGGCAGGAAGGAGGTCATCGTGGAGCCCAAGCGGGCGTCACCGTCAGAGCCTTTGACAGTCGAGGACCAACTTTAGTCAGGATAAGTGTACCAGATGTTCCCCTTCAAAATGGCCAATTGTTGGCGCCCTTCCCGCTCAATATTTGGGAAGAGGCCCAGGGCCTCTGCCTATAAATAGGACTAGCCTCCCACAGGGTAGAGGGATCCGGAATCGAGAACAGAGCTAGAGGTCGTGCAATCTAGAGAGAGAGAGCGATCGAACTCCCCTAGCAGTTCGTCGCACCGGCCAAACAGAGACCCTCATGAGGCTGTTCTTCCTTGTATTGTTCATCATCAGCCCACGAGGAATCCACCATACCACACACTAGAGTAGGGTATTACACCACAATGGTGGCCCGAACCAAGATAAACCTTGTGTCCCTTGTGTTGCTCTTTGTGTAGTTTAGATCCTTGCGAGGCGACGAGGTGCAAGTAGGTAGGAGGTGAGATCTCCGCGTGCACCCCAGAGTTCGAACCTAGAGGGTCTGCCGGAACCCGAAATCCGACAGTTTAAAACTGGATTGACGAAATGTACTACACAGTAAATAATTGCACATATAGAGCATCACATTGTGAACAATTGAAATAAACAAGGCATACTGCAAACAACCAGATATAGCAATTAAAACTGGACATATTTTCACTACACTACAAAAGGGACTCGATAAAGCAAATCATGGGTTTCCCCCCTGTGAAGAGGCATGACAAAACAAATCATGGGTTTCCTCACTTGTCACGGATGGGCTCCATGTTGTCGCAGATGGGCTCCTCCTTGGAAGAACATGGCTGTAGGGTGCCCTCCCTGATATCGCAGACGGGCGCTTTCCCCTTGGAAGAGCAGATGAGATCTTTCCCCTTGGAAGAGCCGGAGAGGGCGCCCTCCTCGTGGTCGCCAGTGATGAGGTCTGACTTGGAAGTTGTGGATCCCAAGCCAGCATCACAGAACGTGTCTGAGGGAGTCCAGGATTTGGGGGTCCTCGGACAACCGAACTATATCCTTTTCCCAGACTGTTGGACTATGAAGATACAAGATTGAAGACTTTGTCCCGTGTCCGAATGGGACTCTCCTTGGCGTGGAAGGCAAGCTTGGCAATATGGATATGTAGATCTCCTCCCTTGTAACTGACTCTGTCTAACCCTAGCCCCTCCGGTGTCTATATAAACCGGAGGGCTTAGTCCGTAGGACAACAACAATCATACCATAGGCTAGCTTCTAGGGTTTAGCCTCTACGATCTCGTGGTAGATCAACTCTTGTAATACTCATATCATCAAGATCAATCAAGCAGAAGTAAGGTATTACCTCCATCAAGAGGGCCCGAACACAGGTAAACATTGTGTCCCCGCCTCCTGTTACCATCCGCCTTAGACGCCTGATTCGGGACCCCCTACCCGAGATCCGCCGGTTTTAACACCAACATTGGTGCTTTCATTGAGAGTTCCACTAGGCTGTCACCATAAGGCTTGATGGCTCCTTCAGTCATCGGCAACGATGCGATCCAGGGTGAGGTTTTCCTCCCCGGACAGATCTTCATATTCGGTGGCTTCGTACTGCGGGCCAATTCGCTTGGCCATCTGGAGCGATCAAAAGCTACGCCCCTGGCCATGAGGTCAGATTTGGAAACTTGAACTACACTGCCGACATCCGTGGAGACTTGATCTTCGGCAGATTCGAGCCCATGTCAGGTGCGCTGCACGATCACGACGAGCATGATTTAGCTCTGCTGTTGGACTGTGTTCGGGAGATCACACCTGCAACTACTCCGGCCCTCAATCCGGAACAAATTGCGCCATCTGTGGACGGGTGGATGGACCCCGCCACAGAGGCCGCACACTCAGTGGTGATAGCGCCGAATACTGGCTTCACCTCCTACGAGACCCGTGTTGCCGAACTGTCGGATTCATCCCCGGCCACGGACTCCGAGCCGCTTGTGCCCGTGCCCATCAAATTCAATTGGGCACCGATCATGGAGTTTACCTCCGCGGATATCTTTCAGCACTCGCCTTTGGGCGACGTACTAAACTCATTGAAGTCTCTCTCCCTGTCAGGAGACCCTTGGCCGAACTATGTCCGGCTAGAATGGGATGCGGACGATGAAGAAATTCGTGACCCACCCACCACCCACTTAGTAGCCATTGTCGACGAATTGACCGACATGCTCGATTTCGACTCTGAAGACATCGACGGCATGAATGACGATCACGAGAGAGGAGGGAAACATCACCCACGAGTATTTGGACAGCCACTTCATCACATGACATATACATGGTGGATACACCCAAAGAAAACAATGACGAGGAACGGAAGGATGCAGCAAAGGATAGCTCCCTTGAGAAGCAACCAAAGCGTCGGCGTAGGCGCCGCTCCAAATCCCGCCTCGGCAAAAACAGCGATAATAGCGCAAGAGAAAATAACACCCCAGTCGACTCCAGAGGAAACGACGACCACATTAACCCAGCGATAGAGCAGGATGAACCAGCAAACGATGAACATAGTATGGATCCGCTGTCCGAACACGGCGATGCCGAGGATAAAGCTCATGAACCTCCCTCCGGAGAGGAAAATAGTCCGGACGAGGATGCACACATCATCCCGGAAAGGCATTTGGAATAAGAGAACCTCCGCAGAAGGCTTATTGCCACCGCGAGGAGTCTGAAGAAGCAAAAGCAAAGGCTTAAGGCCGCGCAGAATATGCTCAACAGTAGATGCAACAAAGTGCTCGACAATGAAGAAAAGTATGGCGGTAGTTACCACACAAAGAGCTATCCAAAGCGCAATCTGTTGCCTAAATTTGATGATGTGGCCTTAGAGCCCACACAGCCAAAAAACAAAACGGCCGACCGGTCGGATCAACCACCTCGTGGCCGTGATAGAGCGGCTAACAAGGCCGCACATAAGTCAACACACGATTCACGTGAGGACTTGCATCAGAAGACCGGCGCGACCAGATCCATCTACGGATCAAGGGAACGCGCTCCAGCGCACAACCAAATCCGAACACTACAACCGTGAGAACGCCATGACACATCCAAATACAGGGGTGCCGCACACCCCCTATGTTTCACCGATGAGGTGCTGTACCACGAATTTCCAGAAGGATTCAAACCAGTGAACATAGAGGCGTATGACGGAACCACATACCCTGGGGTCTGGATTGAGGACTTTATCCTCCATATCCATATGGCTCGCAGAGACGATCTCCACGCCATCAAGTACTTGCCCCTCAAGTTGAAAGGACCAGCTCAGCACTGGCTGAAGAGCCTCCCCGAAAACTCAATTGGAAGTTGGGAGGAGCTTGAGGATGCTTTTAGGGCTAATTTTCAAGGGAACTATGTCCGACCTCCGGATGCAGGCGATTTAAGTCATATAATTCAACAGCCGAGAGAGTCAGCCCAAAAGATATGGAACAGATTTATCACTAAGAAAAACCAAATCGTCGACTGCCCGGGCGCCGAAGACTTAGCAGCTTTCAAACACATCGTCCGAGATGAATGGCTCGCCAGACACCTCGGCCAAGAAAAACCGAGAAAAATGGCAGCTCTGACAAGCCTCATGACCCGCTTTTGCGCGGGCGAAGATAGCTGGCTAGCCCGTAGTAGCACCAGCGACCCAGGCACATCCGAAGTCAGGGATGGCAATGGAAAACCACGATGTAGTAAAAGCAAGCGTCGAAATAAAGAAGACAACCCAGATAACATGGCGATGGCGCGGATTCAGGCTCTCGGTAGGTCAGCGGAAAAAGCCTTTCAAAGGCAGCAGAGATGGACCGTCCAGCCTAAACAAGATTCTAGACAAACTATGTTAGATTCATGGCACCCCCGATAAACCTGCAAATCACACCCACAGAGAATGTTGGGTCTTCAAGCAGGCCGGTAAGCTAAACGCCGAACACAAGGGGAGGGAGACACCAAGTGAAGACGAGGGCGAGCCTCGCCAAAGAAAGCACCGGGGACAGAAAAAATTCCTACCAGAGGTCAAAATAGTGAACATGATCCACGTGACGAAGAGGAGAAGCAAACATGCACTCCGAGAGACATGCGCCGTAGAACCCGTCACCCCTAAGTTCAACCCTTGGTTGGCCTGCCCGATCACTTTTGATCGCAGGGATCACCTGACAAGTATCCGGCACGAAGGATTGGCTGCCTTGATGTTAGACCCAATAATAAACGGATACCATCTCACACGAGTCCTTATGGACGGCGACAGTAGTCTTAATCTGATATATCAGGACGCAGTAATACTAGCTTCAAGGTAGTAATACCAGGCCCAGAGGCCCGCTGCACGGGCTCTCTAGTACTAGAGGTTGTATTCGGTTCTCCGGACAACTTCCGAAGCGAAAAGTTAACCTTCGACATCGCTCCATTCCGTAGTGGCTATCAAGCACTACTCGGAAGAGCAGCTTTTGCTCGTTTTAATGCAGTACCGCATTACGCTTCTCTCAAGCTCAAGATGCCTGGTCCACGTGGCATTATCACAATTAGCAGAAATATTTAACATTCCTTACACGCGGAAGAAGGTGCGACGGCTTTAACAGCCGAACACTAAATGGCCTCTCCAACCTGAATAAATGATCGGTCGTCAAGACCGCGGACACGGCTTGACGTGTCTGGCGCATTACTAGCTATAACAACTTAGATAAACCCGAGACTAATTTGATGATTATACCCCCCATAGGCGGTACCAGGGGCTTCCCGCGTGTAAACAGGGCTAGTTCGGCTCAACTTTACTTATCTTGAATTTTCATGGTTTATTGAGAATAACCAATTTTTCGCACGACAACTTTCACCTAAGTTCTTCTCTTTTAGAGATGACAATCGTGCTACACCCTTCCAGGATACGGCACAATGGAGACACATGTGCAAACGTGCAACAGGGACCCGCTCAAAGGTTTCTTTTTAGATTAAGACCCTGTGTAAACCTTTTTTACTGTCTCTTGTTGTTCACATCCTCCGGATACTCAGTTAACCGAGAAGAATGCTAACGTTATTGGCATTTCGCCACGTCAGAACGATGCACGTACCTGGACACTCAGGGATCATCATCAAGGGCGTTAGTCAACCCGGTATATGTTGTAAAGACCGAATACCTTAGGGAGTGTTCGGCGTCGCGAGTTTGGCCTTATATGCACCAGCTCCGAATCATGTCTTTGGTCAAATGTTGGGTTTGCCCGGCTCCCGTGTTTTGCTACCTTACGTTCCGCTCTATCGGCTAAGGTGGCACTGGGAGAACTACTGCAATTGTGCCCTGGTTCATCCGGACGATCACCTCAGTAGAGAAAGCCGAAAACTGACTGTCATGATAAAGCGCGAGACTGGTCAACCACTCGATGACTTAGCGGAATCTTCGGGATTCCTCCGCATTAATCAAGGGCCGTTTACCGGTCATTTATGTACGCGCCCCGTATTCGGATGAGCGCGGAGGTACCAGGGGCTATATAGTAGTCCCACCGTCAAACTCCTATCGCTAAGTGAAAGTGTTAAAGAAATATAGACCGATTGCCTCGTTCGCTGCGCTATCACCTCCTTAATGGACCAAGACGTTGGATCAAGTGCGAATACGCGTTTTTTGCAAACACCCCCGCATTATATGCGTGGGGGCTGAAGCCGACGACTGCAAACTTTCAGGTTATATACATATACAAATACATTATAACTGAGCACTTTTCCAGCCCTCTCAGACCATTAGCATTTATATCTGTTAGATCATCGATTCTGAGCATTTTTGGCCGTCAGATTTGCCGTGAATCGTTACTAATGACTCGTTATCAACGATCGCTTCCCGTCTTGGGCCGCTGCTCTGGTCGCTTTTTTGGGCGTCTCGAGTTAATTGGGCCGAATGAGCCCGTTGCAGCCTCCACTACGTGGTGAAGCCATCGTTCGCCTCCCACCCGTCCCCTCGCGTGGCGGCCCTTGATTGCCTCGTCCAGTTCGGTTGCACGGCGCGACGGGATCGTGCGTGGTGAAAGGCCGATAGATCAATGCAATCTTCGGCAAGGGAATGGTAAGAGGTGGTGCGGCTGTTAAGCGCGAGAGACGCCCCGCCGCGACTCGCTATTGGAGAATCAGCGTCTTGCGCTTCTACTTTCCCTCCATGCCGTGTGTATCTTCCCCGGCAGGTACTGCTCGCCTCTCTCTTATGCGGATGCCTACAGTTTTGAGGGAGGTGTCGTATCTTGATTTCATTTTGACAACCCGTCCGTCCATGCATTTGAGACCATGTATGGTGTCCTTATTCCAGTTTGATGGCCAGCCATTGATGCATTTGACAGCGGCGGGGAGAAGGACAACGACAAGGTGTATCGCAGAAATCTGCCACTGCCCACCTAATTCCAGTTCATGACCAAAGGCTGCTAACACCGATTGACTTTAACAACGACCAAGCATTAGGATTATCCCTCTGTTCTACCAATTTTGGCGGTCGTTGAGTTCACGCTGCATTCGTTCCCCATGTTCGATGGCATCCATGTTTCCCTTCCCCTTTCATGTCAGATGTAAGATTTTTTGGTACAAGGTACTTTAGTTGAGTTTCTAAATTACAATACTAATTTTTCAGGCCAGTTATGCAACTATTTAGTGCCGTGCAGATTCAGTTCCAAATATGGGGATTCTAATGTGGATATTTGATTTTTCAGTTCATGTGATTGGGACGGTTCCTGGTTGTATTACCATTTCTATCTGCAGTTACATCCAATTTCTAAGCAGCAGATGCACACAGTACAAGCCAAGGAATGAAGCTTAGTGTTCTTCATGTGTGCAGGCTCCTTGACCATGGACAAAGTGGACAAGGTAATTCCGTCAACTTTCTTCCAATTTTGTATCGGTTAGTCATGTATGATAACATTAGTGTTGATGCCATCGCCATCCTCACGGGCATGGGTCCAAGCAAGGGCGAGTTGTGGTGACTCTTCCAACATGAAATCCATGTTTTCGATTCGTCGGATCTTCACTAATAGGCATATGTAGATGCTGGATCTATTTCTTTTAATCTCGCATGGGCTTCAAATGACGAACAGAGGTGTGGTTTGATTAGCTGCACCCTGCTCTCACTAAAGTTTGTACATGGGCGACACTAATAAATCAGTATGTTTTTGCAACAAGATAGAGGATAGCACGCGATTACTATTTTATGCGTGCAGGTTAATTTTGATTTGCTACAGAATCTTGAGATCCCTGTGGTGACCTATCGCAAGGAAGGAAAATATATGGATGTTGATTTGAGTGTCCAGTCTGACGCTACTGCAGAATATACCTGAATGTTTTTTTACATATATATTTGAATGTTAGAGCTGTAGTCTTTTACTCCATCAGAGTACACTCCTTTTTTTTGCATTATGAGCTGTGGTGGGCAGGAGTGTGTAGTTAACCGTGTGTTGCAGGAAGGTTGAGCTTTTTCATGTTCATTGAATTAGTTGTACCTTACAAACAATAAATGTTTGTTTCGTTGCATGAATTCATTTGCACCATTAACAATGTACATGTATTTTACACTTTACAGTACTTCATACCTTCAGTGTTAATATTCTTTCATCTTCAAATATTCAAGAATATTCTAACATTTGATTTTTTTTGTTCTTTTCTCAGTCTTACAAACGAGTTGGAGGTCAAATGCATAATGCTAACACGGGACATGCAGTAATAGGAGTTGTAGATATTACAGATCTCCCTGTATGGTTCATAATATCTTGGCTTTGGTAGGGATGTTGTTCAGCTTCACGTTGTTTGATTAAACTTGTCCATATATCCTGTAGGATGGTGAAGATGGCAATTCATGGGTTCTTAACAGCAAACAAGGGGTCCAAGATTGTGAAATGTATGCTGGCACGGAGGAATGGCTGGGTAGCGGTATGGATGGATATAGCTTGGAGATAAATTTTGACAATGTAGAATTGGTATGAATTTAGACATATACTCTTTCCATCCTACATAGAGTAGTTTATATTGGGAAATCTCAAAACAACATTTTCTGATTTAAGTAAATTCTCATGTAGATTTAAATATGGGGTTTGAATGATGTCTCAAATATCAGGATATAAGCAGCCTTGAAAGAGATCATGAGAACCTGCAAGGGCGTTATTCCGTTATAACCATTACATATCATATAGTTGGGTACTTGGGTTTGTAACACCCCAAATTCTCTGGCCATGTTTTTGATATTAAAAATTTTGCCAGGAGTTTTAAATTTTTATTTCTGTGGATTTTCAGAACTCCTCTTTTTTGGTTAAGGAGTTTTTCATCTTTTCCCAAGTGGAGCTTTCCAAAATATATGGGACTTCTATGCCAACTCTTTATGACATTTTCTTAATCAGTGGATTTATTTATTAGATCATTTCATCCTGAGCTTTATTCATTAAAATGGATTGTTTTAGATTTTGGAGCTCTGTTTGTACTACAACCATTTGATAGAATCACTTAAAATTTCAACCAAAATTTGGAGATATCATGAGATGTCTCTAAATCAATTATGTGCACTAATAAAATTATTTCATTGCTTATTTTGGGTTCTTTCACCTGGTTTGCTTCTCTGGTACAGTGGGCATTTTTGCACTACAACACATTTAAATATTTCCCTAGAGCCTCCACCAAAATTTTGGGATGTCAGTAGTAGCATGCCATCCAACTTTATGCAAAAACATAGTGATGTTGTTTGAAAAATTTGAGTGCAACAGCCTCTTTTTCATTCTGGACCAGACTTGTGTTTTCTACTACAACTCTGTAAGTTCTTGCTCTAATGACCTTGTGTTTTCTCATGCTTGTAGTCAACCCTGCAAAACCCCTAAGTCCAGGAGCATGCTCTATTTGGAACACTTTTGTAAGTTTCTCCTTTTTGCAAACTGACTTCACCACCCTCTCTTATATCCATAGAGACACTGATCTGGAGAGTTTGGCCACTCCAAGAGCTACCTAGGTGCCTTTGGCATTTTGTCAAACACCACATGTGCATGACCAGTTTTGGCATGACTTCAAGTTTACTTGGTGAACTTGATCTCCTGGCCTATCCATCGTGCCCTTGATCCCCTTGCTAACCTTAACCTAGCCTCGTTCCTTGCCGGCCTCACCCAAGCCACTGTAGCAGGCCATGGCATTTCATCGAGCACCTTTCGTGGCGTGCTCTGGCGCGCCAGGCGTCGTTCTTGGCACCTGCATGCACCCGAGCCGCCCGCGTCACACCCCGCACTCAAAACCCGGCCCCGACCAGCTCGCCGTGTCCCTTGCACCACCACGCCACCCGACCATCCTCAGCACCCACAGCGCCACCGCCCGGGATGGCCGTGGCGGCTAAATGCCGTCGCTAGCAGGCCCGACCTTGGTGGCGCCACCAAAGCCACCCGACTTACCACCTGCCTCCACAGAGCAGTCGAGCTCATCCGCAGCCTCGTCCGCTAGCGCTCGTCGCCGCCACGTCGCCCAAGCTATAGGGAGGCGGTGTCGCTCAGACGCCCGATTGTGGCATTTCTTTTAAAGCCCTTTATGCGGTGTTGCTCAGACGCCCGACTGTGGCATTTCTTTTAAAGCCCTTTATGCGGTGTCGCTCAGACGCCTTGATTGGCATTTCTTTTAAAACCCTTTATGCGGTGTCGCTCGACGCCCGATGGCATTTCTTTTAAAGCCCTTTATGTGGTGTTGCTCGGGCGCCCGATTGTGGCATTTCTTTTAAAGCCCTTTATGCGGTGTCGCTCAGACCCGGCGTGGCATTTCTTTTAAAGCCCTTTATGCGGTGTCGCTCATACGCCCGATTGTGGCATTTCTTTTAAAGCCCTTTATGCGGTGTCGCTTAGACGCCCGACTATGGCATTTCTTTTAAAGCCCTTTGTGCGGTGTCGCTCAGACCCCCGATTGTGGCATTTCTTTTAAAGCCCTTTATGCAGTGTCGCTCAGACGCCCGATTGTGGCATTTCTTTTAAAGCCCTTTATGCGGTGTCGCCGGGCGCCCGATTGTAGCATTTCTTTTAAAGCCCTTTATGCGGTGTCGCTCGGAGGCCCGATTGTGGCATTTCTTTTAAGCCCTTTATGCGGTGTCGCTCGACGCCCGATTGTAGCATTTCTTTTAAAGCCCTTTATGCGGTGTCGCTCGGGCGCCCGATTGTGGCATTTCTTTTAAAGCCCTTTATGCGGTGTCGCTCGGACGCCTTGATTGTAGCATTTCTTTTAAAGCCCTTTATGCGGTGTCGCTCGGGCCTTACGTATGGCATTTATTTTAAAGCCCTTTATGCGGTGTCGCTCAGACGCCCGATTGTGGCATTTCTTTTAAAGCCCTTTATGCGGTGTCGCTTAGACGCCCGACTGTGGCATTTCTTTTAAAGCCCTTTATGCGGTGTCGCTCAGACCCCCGATTGTGGCATTTCTTTTAAAGCCCTTTATGCGGTGTCGCTTAGACACCCGACTGTGGCATTTCTTTTAAAAGCCCTTTATGTGGTGTCGCTTAGACGCCCGATTGTGGCATTTCTTTTAAAGCCCTTTATGTGGTGTCGCTTAGACGCCCGACTGTGGCATTTCTTTTAAAGCCCTTTATGCGGTGTCGCTCAGACGCCTGATCGTGGCTATTCTTTTGAAGTTCCTTATGTTTTATTTCATAAATGTTAATACTACCATATTATTGTATATTCACAAATAACATGCTTGCACGCATCAGAGTTTTACTTATCTCATGCGACTAACGTCTTGAGCATAATATATTTTCAGCACATCATTATTAAATCATGCCTGTGCTCATTATGTTTTGAGTACATTCAAAGTACTCACGGCTTGTCCTCGCTATTGTCTTGGCCAGATTTCATGCTTGGAGAGGAGCGTTGCGGTGACTGTCCCAGAACCTAAGCAACGGTGATCTCAGCCACGCGAAGATAGGAGTTATCCTGGTCAGCTGTTCCTGTGGGAAATGGAGTCCCATAGAAGAGGATATTTCATAACCCGCTTCCGCCATCAACCTTTAGTAAAACCTTTTGTTGTACTCACAGGACAGAATGGTCTGGTGCTACATATTGTATTTTTTTTGCTTGGATTTTCTGTATCAAGTTAGTGCCTTATGAGTTAACAGTTTGTAACGCCCTCGATGCGGCTATATCTCCGACGTGTCGAAGCACGACTTAGAGGCATAACCGCATTGAAAGCAATGTTGCAAGTGAGGTAATCTTCACACAACCCATGTAATTCATAAGGGAAAGAGATACATCGTTGGCTTACAGTCGCCACTTCACACAATACATAAATAAACATCCATCATACAGAGTACACTCAAGGTCCGACTACGGAACCAAAATAAAGAAGATACCCCAAATGCTACACAGATTCCCGATCTTCCCAACTAGGCACCACTACTGATCATCAGGAAAAGACACATAGTAACGACTACGTTCCTCGTCGAACTCCCACTTGAGCTCGGTTGCGTCATCTGCACTGGCCTCGTCGGCACCTGCAACTGTTTTGGTAGAATCTGTGAGTCACGGGACTCAGCAATCTCACACCAGCGAGATCAAGACTATTTAAGCTTATAGGAAGGGCAGAGTTGTGAGGTGGAGCTGCGACAGCGACTAGCATATATGGTGGCTACATTCGCAAAAGAGAGCGAGAAGAGAAGCAAGGCACGGTCGTGAAGCTAGTAGCGATCAAGAAGTGATCCTGAACTACTTACGTCAAACATAACTCCAACACCGTGTTCACTTCTCGGACTCCGAGAAGAGACCATCACGGTTACACACGGTTGATGTGTATTAATTAAGGTCAACTTCGGGTTTTCTACAACCGTACATTAACAAATTCCCATCTGCCTCATAACCGCAGGCACGGCTTTCAAAAGATAATACCCTGCAGGTGTCCCAACTTAGCCCATAATAAGCTCTCACGGTCAACGAAGGATATTCCTTCTACCGATGACCCGATCGATCTCGGAATCCCGGACTACAAGACATTTCGACAAAGCAATAAAACAAGACCAAGAAAGCCGCCCGATTGTGCCGACAAATCCCGATAGGAGCTGCACATATCTCGTTCTCGAGCACATCCGGATGAGAGTAGCTACAAGTAAAACCAAGCCTCGAGTTTCCCGTGGTGGCCCCTTGAAAGCTCAGTTCGGGCCACTCGAAGAAGCCGTCCGGGGTTAAAATAAAGATGACCCTCGGGCTCATGAAAACCGGGGAAAAAGGCTTAGGTGGCAAATGGTAAAACCAAAGTTGGGCCTTCTTTGGAGGAGTCTTATTCAAACCAAACTGTCAAGTGGGTCCCATAAATCACCCAACCGTGTAAGGAACGCGAAATCAAGGAACATAACACCGGTATGACGGAAACTAGGGCGGCAAGAGTGGAACAAAACACCAGGCATAAGGCCGAGTCTTCAACCCTTTACCAAATATATAGATGCATTAATTATAGCAGATATATTGTGATATCCCCAACAAGTAAACATTTTCTAGCAAGGAACAACATCTCCATGTTCAAACAAGGAACAAACTTCATCTTCACCTGCAACTAGCAACGCTATAAGAGGGGCTGAGCAAAGCGGTAACATAGCCAAACAACGGTTTGCTAGGAAAGGATGGTTAGGGGCTTGACAAGGCAATAAGGGTGGCATTATATAGCAAGTGATAGGCATCATAGCATAGGCATAGCAAAAGAGCGAGCATCTAGCAAGCAAAGATATAAGTGATTTCGAGGGTATGGTCATCTTGCCTGCAAAGTTCTCAGAGTTGTCGAAAGCTTGATCCTCGTAAGCATTCCCAACAGGTTCCTCGTTCACGTACTCATCTCCCGGCTCTACCCAAAGCAAGAACACAAACAAAAGAACCACAATAAATCACGGTGCAATGCACAAGCAACATGATGCAAAACATGGCATGATATGCGAGATGTGATATGCAATACGTATGCGTGCTCCAGAAGGAAAAAGATGAACCAGGCATCAACTTGGAAAACCAACTATGCCGCTGGAAAGGTGAGATGATTTCGGTTGAAATCGATATAAAGATCACCGGAATCGGATGCACGGTTTGCAAATGACAAGCAAAACAAGAATGGCACAAATCTGCCATTAACAGCATGATACCACATAGCAAGCAACAAGAAAATAAGCTACTGCACCCAAACATACCAGAAAAGCAAATGGCAGCAATCTACTCAAGATGGTTGACAAAAGATGAACACCGAGCTACGGCTAAATCACAAAATAACAGGTCCAAACAAGCATGGCAAAAGTGCAAAATATATCAGCTGCACAGACTTGGTGAAAATACTGAACATGGCAGAATCAGCATCAGAAAGCAATGTTCAGAGCAAGCAAACGACATGCTACAGGAACTTATAATAGCAAACCAAGGCATGGAATGAATCCAATCAAAGCAGAGAACAAAAGTCCCTTACTGACAATGAGCCAAAAGGGATCAGAAAATGCAATAGCACCCATGTCAACATAGCAAGTTCAGTTAACAGATTCAGCAACAGGGCATGATAAAAACAGATAACAAGTAGGCATGTTGAAGAGCTCGATGCACTCACTACAAAGAATTTCATGATAAACTAAGCATACATAAATCAATAAGACATGTCATAGAAAATATACATGGCAAGAACAACATCATAGCATACAAGGATCAACTACAACAACCTTGTCAAAATTGAATAACATGTAAACAATCTGCCAGGAAACATTTTATAGCAAAAGAAGAGCTCGATTGACTCAAGCTATGGCACTCCATAATTTCAAACAAGGGCATGGATGGATAGAGCATAACCATATGTTCAAAACATCCTTACTGAAGTATCTCAAAATATGCATGGATCTCTCGGTAGCATCAAGTTAACATGGCATGAAAATATCAGCAAAACAGGGGCTGAAATCAGCAACATCAAGAAGCCTAGTTTGGATGCTTGTGCTAGTCACCACAGAGATCACAAAAATACATGGCATACATTCCTGTAAATATCGCATGGCATATTACAAAACACATGTAGGACTCAAGATCATAGGATGTACACATCAATCATGGCAAAAATGACAAAAGTGCATGTTCTGTTAAGAAACAGAAACTAACATCTCATAGCCCTCTTCCAACAGAATTTCGGGCATCAAGATGAGGTCCAATGAAAATTATGCAATGTAACGAAATGATCTACTCTTCGAGGCAAACAATTCGGTATGCTACACGCTCGAAACAGAGCCACGGGTTCGAAGTTATGGCATGATGAAAATGCGACAAAATACTGACAGAAAATGACTTAGAGGATCTCGGGGGAGGGGAAAGTCAACCGAGGTTTGGATCTAGATCGGATCCGGCGCGGAAGCCGTGGCGAGGCCGGCGGCGGCTCGTCGGAGCGGCGGGAGGAGAGGCCGGAGGGGACGAGGCAGGGCCGACGACGGGCGCGGGGCCGAGGCGGGGCGGCGACGCCGGGCGACGGCAGCGGCTGCCAGCGATCATGATAGCGGCCGGGCGGCGGCAGGCGGCGGGCGCGGAGGCGGGCGGCCGAGGCGGCGGAGCGCTGGGGCGGCGGGCGGCGATGGGCCGGAGGGCCCGCACGGCCAAAGGGCAGCGGCGGCGCGGTGGCCGGGCGCCACGTGGCGCGCCTTTGCTGGACGGGCGGAGGCGGACGTGTCCGCCCAAATCGGACACGTCCGCGGCGGGAGAGGCGCGGGCTAGGGTTAGGTGGAATGATCCGGATTTGAGGCGGGGGTGTTTTTATAGGTAGAAGGAGCTAGGAAGCTCTAAATGAGGTGTAGTTTTCGCCCGTACGATCGTGATCGAACGACGATGGACATGGAAGTGGCTTAGATGGGTTATTGGGCTGTTTTGGAGGGGTGTTGGGCTGCAACTTAAAAGAGGCCTTTGCGGATATGCGGATAACCGTTGGAGTACCAAACGAGCTCCAAATGACCCGAAACTTGACAGGTGGTCTACCGTGGTGTACCAAGGCCACTTGACAAACCTCGGTCCATTCCGAGAAAGTTTAGTACCCGCTCACGGAAAAATGTAAAAGGGGACGCCAGGGGACATAGGAGTGCTGGATTGCAAAACGGACAACGGGGAAAATGCTCGGAATCATGAGACGAGCACGTATGCAAATGAGATGCACATGATGACATGATATGATATGCATGACATGGACAAAATGCAAAAAAAAAAAAAGACAAAAACCCAACCACGGAGGGAATATCATTACAATGCTGAAAATGGCAAGAGTTGGAGTTACAAATATGGAAAGTTACATCCGGGGTGTTACAACACTCCACCACTACAAGAGGATCTCGTCCTGAGATCTAGGACTGAAACAACTCCGGATATTCGGAACGGAGGTGATCCTCGCCCCTGTGTGGCTTCTCTGTCGGAATGGTGTGACCACTTCACTTTCAGGAATTTGATTGACCTGTTGCGTAGTCTTGCGCTCGGTTTCTTCAAGAATAGCAACGGGTGCTCATGATAAGAGAGATCTTCTTGGAGGTCAATTTCTTGAAGTTGATAGTGCGTTCAGGAGTCTTGAAGCACTTGCGAAGCTATGACACGTGAAACACATCGTGCACATTTGCGGTTGGAGGAAGCTCAAGTTGATAGGCGAGATCGCCTCTTTTGCCAATGATCTTGAAAGGACCCACATATCTAGGGGCAAGCTTCCCTTTGATACCGGGCGGCAGTGCCTTTCATTGGAGAGACGCGGAGGTAGACATGGTCTCCGATTTCAAAAGCCACATCACGGTGCTTGTCATCATAATAGCTCTTCCACGCGATTGCGCGGCTTTAAGATTCTCACGAATGACTTTGCACATTTCTTGACTTCGTGATCAAGTCGTTGCCAAGAAGTTGGCGTTCACTGTCTCGGACCAATTGAGAGGAGTACGACACTTTCTCGCCATAGAGAATTTCGAATGGGGCCTTGCCCGAACTCGCTTGGAAGCTGTTGTTGTAGGAGAACTCGGCATATGGAAGACAATCTTCCCACTTCATACCGAAGGAAATGACACAAGCCCCGAGCATATCTTCAAGGATTTGATTGACTCGCTCGACTTGGCCACTTGTTTGAGGATGGAAAAGTCTTTGAAAGCGAACGTTGGTGCCCATGGCCTTCTGAAAAGAATCCCAAAACTTGGAGGTAAAGATGCTGCCACGGTCTGAAGAGATCAATTGTTGAATGCCATGCAAGGAGACAATCCTGGATGTGTATAGCTCTGCCAACTGAGCTGCTGTGATGGATTCTTTGATAGGAAGAAAATGAGCGACTTTAGTAAGCTTGTCAATGACAACGAAGATAGCATCATTTCCACGCTTGGACTTTGGAAATCCAGTCGAAGTCCATTTCAATATGATCAAACTTCCATTCTGGAATAGCAAGAGGTTGGAGGAGACCAGCTGGTCTTTGGTGTTCTCCTTTCACTCTTCTGCAGACATCACACTCATTCACGAATTGAGCAATTTCTCGCTTCATTCGAGTCCACCAATATGACTGCTTGAGGTCATGGTACATCTTCGTACTTCCAGGATGAATGGATAGAAGGGAATTGTGCCTCGTTCATAATGACTTTACGTAGATCACCCTTTGGAACCACAATCCGTCCTCGAAGAAAAGAGTATCTTTGTCATCCATGTGGAAGCACTTGTATTTGGAAATGCCCTTGTCGATACCACGTTTCACCTTTTTCACCATGGTATCTAGGAGTTGAGCCTCACGAATCTGGTCTTCCAAAGTAGGAGAGACTATGAGGTTGGCAAGAAAGCCTTGAGGAACAACTTGAATATTCAGCTTGCGGAAAGCTTCACAAAGATCCGGTTGGAAGGGCTTGAGGATTAAACTGTTGCAATAAGCCTTCCTGCTCAAAGTATCTGCAATGACATTGGCCTTGCAGGAGTATATTCAATACTTGGGTTGTACTCTTGAATCATTTCGACCCATCTAGTTTGCACGAGGTTGAGGTTGGGTTGAGTGAAGATATACTTGAGACTCTTGTGATCGGTGAATATGTCCACTTTCCTTCCCAACAAGAGATGTCTCCATGTTATCAATGCATGGACAACTGCCGCCAACTCAAGATCGTGAGAGGGGTAGTTCTTTTCGTTGGGCTTCAGCTGACGAGAGGTATAGGCCACAACTCTCTTCTCTTGCATTAAAACAACACCGAGACCTTGAAGAGAAGCATCACAGAAAACTTCGAATGGCTTGGATTCATCAGAGGAGTTAAGGCAGGGAGCTGTGACGAGTTTCTCTTTGAGAGTATTGAAAGCAACGTCACACTCGGGAGACCGGACATACTTCACATGCTTCGAGGAGGTTGGAAAGAGGCTTTGCAATCTTGGAGAAATTCTCAACGAATCTTCGGCAATAGCTTGCAAGTCCAAGAAAACTGCGAAGCTGCTTGACATTCTGAGGAGGTTCCCAATTCACAACTGCAGACACCTTCTCAGGATTACAGCGATGCCATTGGCGGAGATGATATGACCAAGGTAAAGAACTTCATCAAGCCAAAATTCACATTTGGAAAACTTCGCATAGAATTGATGCTCTTTGAGCTTGTCGAGCACCAATCACAAATGTTTGGCATGATCCTTCTTATTATTGGAGAAGACCAAAATATCATCAAGATAGACCAAGACGAATTCATTGGTGTAGGGGTTGAAGATGAAGTTCATCATCCGAGAGAATGTTGGAGGAGCATTGACAAGGCCGAAAGACATGACAGTATATTCATAAGAACCAAAGCTTGTTCTCGAATGCCGTCTTGGGAATATCTTGTTCACGAATGCGAATCTGATGATAACCCATCTGAAGGTCAAGCTTGGAGAACACTTTAGCACCTTTGAGTTGCTCGAAAAGCTCATTGATGTTGGGAAGTGGATACTTGTTCTTGATAGTCTTCTTATTCAATGGACGGTAATCGACACAAAGTCGGTCCGTGCGATCCTTCTTCTGGACAAAAGAACACCACAACCCCAAGGAGATGAACTCGGTCCGATCAAACCCAGACGCTCTTGTTCATCGAGCTGCTTCTTCAATTCCTTCAGCTCATTAGGTCCAAGCTTGTATGGGCGCTTGCAAACGGGTTCGATGCGGGCTCAAGATCGATAACGAATTCAATTGGCCGGTGAGGAGGCATTCCTGGAAGCTCTTCTGGAAAGACATCTTGGTACTCACAAACGACTGGAATCTGAGAGATAGCATCCAATTCGCCCTTCTCATTGAGATAAAACAACCGAATGGTTTCATCACGAGCGGCATAGATGATCACATCATTAGAAGAGTGAGTCAATTGAATTTCACTGGCAGCACAATCAAGCTGAGCTTTGTCTTTGAAAGCCATCCATCCCGAGAATAAGATCAATATCCGAGTCACCAAGGACAATTGGTTTAGCCAGAAATTTATAGTCGCCCATCTTGATACCGACATTCGGAACCATCATGCTAGAGCTCAAACGTTTAGCCGGAGAAATAACCTCCATAGCTCTAGGTAATGCCTCTGTATCAAAATTGTGCTTCGATGCAAAAGGATATGACATGAAAGAATGCGATGCACCAGTATCATATAAGACTTTTGCAGGAATATCATTAGCTGGAAGATTATCCATTATCACATCAGTAGATTCCTCCGCTTGAGCTGCATTCATCATGTTCACCTTTGCAGACTTGGGATTATGCTTGACCACTGCATTGCTGGAAGATTTCACAGGAGGAGGAGGCGGAAGGCGCCTTTGGTTGAAGCACTTGTTCGCATAGTGACCTTCTGGCGACATTTGTTGCAAGTCACCTCTGAGAGCGGACGGTGATAAGGAGCATTTGACCTTGGAGCTTGAGAATTAGATTTGTTACGATAGCTTTGGGTTGGGTGGGTTGGAAGATCCATGACCACCTGAGTTCTTCTGCTGATAAGGCTGACGAAACGGAGGAGGAGGAAGGTAGAACTTCTGCTGCTTAGCTGCCACTTGAGAGGAAGAAGACTGAACTGCATCCCTGATTCTTTTCTTAGAAGCCTCACATTTGAGCTGGGCAGCTTCTTGCTTCAGTGCCATGTTGTAGAATTCATCATACTTTTACGGCTCAAAAAGCACGAGAGCTAATTGCAGATCTTCTCTGAAACCACCTCTGAATTGATAGATCATACTCTTTTCATCGTGGACGTCTTGCTTAGCGAAGCGGCGAGTTCTGGAACTGGATATTGTATTGATACACATACATGTTGCCTTGCTTGAGATTGCGGAACTCCTCACGCTTGCTCTCAACAACACTTTTCGGAATGTGGTGAGCTTTGAAGTCTCGGCGGAACTCATCCCAGGTAATAACACGACCTCCTCTGGAATCTTTGTATTGATGGAACCACTCAGCAGCTTGGTCCTTGAGTTGAAACGAAGCAAACTTGAGAAAGTCCTCGTGTCCGACATTGCTATATTCAAAATGTTTGCAGATGTCCACAAGCCAATCGTCGGCGTCTGTGGCCTCGACCACGTAAACTGAAAGACTTCGGTGATTAGCGAGGAACTGATTGAGGGTAGCAAAGTGCGGCTGGTTGTTGCCTTGACCTTGATTTCCTTGATTGCCTTGCCCTTGGGTACGCTCTTGCAAGAGTTGCAAAATCATCTGAGCATTGGCATTGGTGGCTGCCATGATAGCTTGCCATGCCTCCGGAGGCGGAGGTGGAGGTGGAGGGTTTGACTGACTCTCATCATTGCAATCCGGATTCAGACGCGTTGGCGGAGCCATCCTGAAGAGGGTGACATCCGTTAGCACTTTGATAGATAGATAGACAAGTTGAATCAACGGATAGAAATTGCAACATATAGTCTTCACAATAAACATTCGAACAAGGATGAACGAATGAATTCCAAAAGCTAACATCACACGTCCATTAAGGTGAGAAGCCACTTGATAAAGGGTTGATGAAAAAAAATAACAAGGTACGACTGGAACAAATAAGTGGTAAGGATTACCCTATCACAAACCAAATATCTGCGGGCAGAAATGCTAGGGTCTACTTGAATTCCACCTATAAACTCCCGAAACTTTCTGGTTATGCAATCTGGTGTTGGGGATACAGGGGACACAAAATATATCACCCAAACTAACAATACCTAGATCCATTTGTATCCATCCGTCAACACATAACCAAGAAACCTTCGGAAATCGTGTACCTCGACCTTCGAAAAGCATCCGTTATACGAGTCATGGCAATACTCCCGAGCTCGCCCCAGTACTGGGTTATCGGGGTTATCTCACCGACAACTGCACAAAAGAGACTTTCGATGTCGGCAAAACTCAGGTATTCCAGAACTGCAACGATAAAATTGTGACGACAACACCTCGGATCTCAACTCCCCGGGACACTGCCACAACCCGTAAATGTCAGGAGGCACCAAGAACAATGTTCTCGTCACAAAACCATCGGAACGATCCCAAGATACCCGCGTGATCCTAAAACAAATTTTTTTAGTGAAATTTGAGGAGAGAAGAGTCAAAACTTCTACGTCAGGAGGCCTCACCAGAGCGACGAAGGGACTGGGGAGTAAAAAGAATCCTACTCTCCGATATATATAATCCTAGGACTCAAAACATTTTTGTTCTAGACTCACCAACGCCAGCAAACAATCAAGCAGGGGGCTCCTAATTCGGGGAAGGTTCTGATACCAACTTGTAACGCCCTCGATGCGGCTATATCTCCCATGTGTCGAAGCACGACTTAGAGGCATAACCGCATTGAAAGCAATGTTGCAAGTGAGGTAATCTTCACACAACCCATGTAATTCATAAGGGAAAGAGATACATAGTTGGCTTACAGTCGCCACTTCACACAATACATAAATAAACATCCATCATACAGTAGTACACTCAAGGTCCGACTCACGGAACCAAAATAAAGAAGATACCCCAAATGCTACACAGATCCCCGATCTTTCCCAACCGGGCTCCACTACCTGATCATCGAGGAAAAGACACATAATGCTGACCATGTTCCTCGTCGAACTCCCACTTGAGCTCGGTTCGTCATCTGCCGCATCGTCGGCACCTGCAACTGTTTTGGTAGAATCTGTGAGTCACGGGGACTCAGCAATCTCACACCAGCGAGATCAAGACTATTTAAGCTTATAGGAAGGGCAGAGTTGTGAGGTGGAGCTGCGATGGCGACTAGCAAATATGGTGGCTACATACGCAAAAGAGAGCGAGAAGAGAAGCAATGCACGGTCGTGAAGCTAATAGCGATCAAGAAGTGATCCTGAACTACTTACGTCAAACATAACTCCAACACCGTGTTCACTTCTCGGACTCCGCCGAGAAGAGACCATCACGGTTACGCACACGGTTGATGTGTATTAATTAAGGTCAACTTCGGGTTTTCTAGGCGGACATTAACAAATTCCCATCTGCCTCATAACGCGGGCACGGCTTTGAAAGATAATACCCTGCAGGGTGTCCCAACTTAGCCCATAATAAGCTCTCACGGTCAACAAAGGATATTCCTTCTCTGGGAGGACCCAATCGATCTCGGAATCCCGGACTACAAGACATTTCGACGGCAATAAAACAAGACCAGCAAAGCCGCCCGATTGTGCCGACAAATCCCGATAGGAGCTGCACATATCTCGTTCTCGTGGCACATCCGGATGAGACTAGCTACGAGTAAAACCAAGCCTCGAGTTTCCCGTGGTAGCCCACGAACAGCTCGATTCGGGCCGGACTCGAAGGAGCACCTTTGGTCCGAGGGGTTAAAATAAAGATGACCCTCGGGCTTGCATAAACCGGGGAAAAAAACTTAGGTGGCAAATGGTAAAACCAAAGTTGGGCCTTCTTTGGAGGAGTCTTATTCAAAGCGAACTGTCAAGGGGGTCCCATAAATCACCCAACCGTGTAAGGAACGCGAAATCAAGAAACATAACACCGGTATGACGGAAACTAGGGCGGCAAGAGTGGAACAAAACACCAGGCATAAGGACGGGTCTTCCACCCTTTACCAAATATATAGATGCATTAATTATAGCAGATATATTGTGATATCCCCAACAAGTAAACAGTTTCCAACAAGGAACAACATCTCCATGTTCCAACAAGGAACAAACTTCATCTTCACCTGCAACTCGCAACGCTATAAGAGGGGCTGAGCAAAGCGGTAACATAGCCAAACAACGGTTTGCTAGGAAAGGATGGTTAGGGGCTTGACATGGCAATAAGGGTGGCATGATATAGCAATTGATAGGCATCATAGCATAGGCATAGCAAAAGAGCGAGCATCTAGCAAGCAAAGATATAAGTGATTTCGAGGGTATGGTCATCTTGCCTGCAAAGTTCTCAGAGTTGTCGAAAGCTTGATCCTCGTAGCGTTCTCAACAGGGTCCTCGTTCACGTACTCGTCTCCCGGCTCTATCCAAAGCAAGAACACAAACAAAGGAACCACAATAAATCACGGTGCAATGCACAAGCAACATGATGCAAAACATGGCATGATATGCATGGCATGATATGCATGGCATGATATGCAGTGCGTATGCGTGCTCCGGAAGGAAAAAGATGAACCAGGCATGAACTTGGCAAACCAACTATGCCGCTGGAAAGGTGAGATGATTTCGGTTGAAATCGATATAAATATCACCGGAATCGGATGCACGGTTTGCAAATGACAAGCAAAACAAGAATGGCACATTTCTGCCATTAACAGCATGATACCACATAGCAAGTAACAAGAAAATAAGCTACTGCACCCAAACGTACCAGAAAAGCATATGGCAGTGATCTACTCAAGATGCTTGACAAAAGATGAACACTGAGCTACGGCTAAATGACACAATAACAGGTCCAAACAAGCATGGCAAAAGTGCAAAATATATCAGCTGCACAGACGTGAAAATACTGAACATGGCAGAATCAGCATCAGGAAGCAATGTTTAGATCAAGCAAACGACATGCTACAATAACTTATAATAGCAAACCAAGGCATGGCATGAATCTACTCAAAGCATAGAACAAAATTCCCTTACTGACCTTGAGCCAAAAGGGATCAGAAAATGCAATAGCACCCATGTCAACATAGCAAGATTCGTTAACAGATTCAGCAACAGGGCATGACAAAAACAGATAACAAGTAGGCATGTTTAAGAGCTCGATGCACTCCCTACAGAGTATTTCATGATAAACTAAGCATACATCCATCAAGAACACATGTCATAGAAAATATACATGGCAAGAAAAACATCATAACATACACGGATCAACTACAACAAGCTTGGCAAAATTGAATAACATGTAAACAATCTGCCAGGAAACATTTTATAGCAAAAGAAGAGCTCGATTGACTCAAGCTATGGCACTCCATAATTGCAAACAAGGGCATGGATGGATAGAGCATAACCATATGTTCAAAACATCCTTACTGAAGTATCTCAAAATATGCATGGATCTCTCGGTAGCATCAAGTTAACATGGCATAAAAATATCAAGCAAAGCGAAATTTGAAATCAGCAACATCAAGAAGCCTAGTTTGCATGCTTGTGCTACTCACCACAGAGATCACAAAAATACATGGCATACACCCCTGTAAATATGGCATGGCATATTACAAAACACATGTAGGACTCAAGATCATAGGATGCACACATCAATCATGGCAAAAATGACAAAAGTGCATGTTCTGTTAAGAAAACAGAAAGTAACATCACATAGCCCACTTCCAACAGCATTTCGGGCATCTAGATGAGCTCGAATGAAAATGATGCACCGGAATTAAGTGATCTACTCTTTGAGGCGAACAATACGATATGCTACACGCCCGAAATGGAGCCACGGGTGCGAAGTTATGGCATGATGAAAATGCGACAAAATACTGACAGAAAATGACTTAGAGGATCTCGGGGGAGGGGAAAGTCAACCGAGGTTTGGATCTAGATCGGATCCGGCGCGGAAGCCGAGGCGAGGCAGCGGCTCGCCGGAGCGGGCGGAGGAGAGGCCGGAGGGGACGAGGCCGGGCCGCGACGGGCGCTGGGCCGAGGCGGGGGCCGGCGACGGCGGCGGCGGCGGTTTGCCATGGGATCATGGCTACGGGCGCGAGGCGGCGGCGGCGGCCGTGGGCGGCGGCGAAGGTTCGGCGGTCGCGGAGGCGGGCGGCCGAGGCGGCGGAGCTGCTGCCGCGCGGCGGGCCGGGAGGGCCTCAGACGGGCGCGGGCTGGCGGCGGCGCTGGTGGCCGGGCGCCACGTATGCGCTCGTTGGTCGGGCGGCGGCGGGCGGTGTCCGCCCAAATCGGACACTTCCGCGGCGGCGGGAGAGGCGCGGGCTAGCGTTAGGGGTGGAATGATCCGGATTTCGGGGAGGGTGTTTTATAGGTAGAAGGAGCTAGGAAGCTCCAAATGAGGTGTAGTTTTCGCCCACACGATCGTGATCGAACGGCGATGGACATGGAAGTGGCTTAGATGGGTTATTGGGCTATTTTGGAGGGGTGTTGGGCTGCAACTTAAAAGAGGCCTTTGCGGATATGCGGATAACCGTTGGAGTACCAAACGAGTTCCAAATGACCCGAAACTTGACAGGTGGTCTACCGGTGGTGTACCAAGGCCACTTGTCAAACCTCGGCCCATTCCGAAAAAATGTAAAAGGTGACGCCGGGGATCATAGGAGTGCCGGATTGCAAAACGGACAACGGGGAAAATGCTCGAAATCATGAGACGAACACGTATGCAAATGAGATGCACATGATGACTTGATATGAAATGCATGACGTGGACAAAATGCAAAAAAACAAAAGAAAAAAACCCAACCACGGAGGGAATATCATCAAAATGCCGAAAATGGCAAGAGTTGGAGTTACAAATATGGAAAGTTACATCCGGGGTGTTACACAGTTATCCTGGAGTTGATAAGCACAAGGACCATTTTTTGGGATTAGCACCCGGAGAATTCGGTCACCACAGACTTGGTATCAGAGCCAGGCTAACCATTGGCTAATCCTATCTTAGCCAGGTCAATAAACTTAGGCTAATAACCCACCAAGCCATAACCAAGACCTCAGCCAAGCTTCTCGCACAAGATAGCCACATAGTGACCCGACGCTTTCTGCAGTCGGTGCCCAACCTATCAACTAGCCGTCTATCACCCACCAGTGACCGGCACCAAAGGCGTCTCATTCGCAAGCGTGTGAAGGAAGACTCTGTCCCCTTTTTCTATAAAAAGGGACGCGCTCGCCTCAACCTAGCCGAGCACAGCCGCTATCCCAAAACCAAGCAACAATGCCTGGTCCCGTAGTACACCATGAGACTACAGCAACCAACCTTGGAGGTTTTGTGACCATACTCGCAAACCTTACCCGCCGTGCCTATGCGTTAGAAGAGGGTCCCGAATATGTTGTGCACCAAGGACCCATTAGTGGCGAGAGCCGTCAATTCTGGGCCACTATACATATCTACGGTAGGGAATTACATCACCCGGCGCCCCTACTGAGTTCACCGGAAGAACAACTTCCTTTGAGCCGCAAGCCATCCAACTAGCTGCTCGAGAGGCTATAGTTCATCTCCGGCACCTGTCGCCCAGAGTTAACTGTCGCTCGTTCCACTACTACCCCAGGCGTGAAGGGTATGGTAGACCACCTCAAGTTGCCAACGGAGACCATGAGACAGACCCTGCATTACTGCATCTAGTGCGCTATGTAAGTGCACTGGAGGACCTATTCGATCAGATCACTATTGATGCAGTCGCAGCCTAAATCGGAGAGCTAGTTAAATCGAGCCCAATGAGGGAGGAGATCGAGCCCAACGCCGCAATCCGGTCGTGTTGTTTGGACAACCGATCGAGACCACGAGGCCGGACCAGCCGTCGACCAAGGTGCTTTGATGACCCAAGAAGTGCTTCGTCAGCCTCACAGGAGCACACTCCAACGGGGTTGTGGTCAACAATCCCCGTGACGGTCATCATCACTACCCCGAGCCTGCAGCCCCTCAGCCCTCTCCAACAAATTCCGATGGTGAGAACCGTGGAGAAGCTTCGACGTCCACAAGGGACGCCCGCTTGGATGTTAACGAAGTAGACTGAGACACTCGAGTAGTGTCGAGTCCCAGTGTATCCTCGCTTTGTAATTCTGTGATTCCTTAAATTAGCGCAGCCTGGCATCGTGCATCTGTTTTATATAGTAGTTTTGCATGGACGTATTAGCATGCAGTGTGATTTATCTATCCTTGGCGCAGCTACCCAGAACCGCCCCGACAACATCCACAGTGATACGTCACTTTAGTAAGATGTGTGTACCTGTGTTTGACCCCGAGCTGAGCCGGCCAATTCTTTACCTTTTACCACGGTAAATGACCCAGCCCCGGTGCTATAAAAGGGCCACCGAGTGACCTTGCCAAGCACCTTCACCTTGTGCACCATCCCCACAACCATTTCCTGCCATGCCGAGCCCTAGTATTTATCTGAGGACTCCAGATGCTACCCCGGGTAGTTTTGTCAAGATATTGTGGGATTTTACCCGCAGTACCATGGGCGCTACCCAGACACCCCAGTACGAGTTGTTCAAATCGAGGATCACCCCTTCCACCTCGAGATATTGGGCAGCCATGCACATCCCGCCCGTAAACCCAAACCAAGACCCCACAGAAGTCTCCTTCGTGGGGAAATCTATGTCAACCCCGCACATGGCCGTAGAAGCTGCTGCGTATGAAGCGCTTGCTCGCCTTCGATTCGCGGTACCCTACGGCAGCGAACGAGGGTATTATTATTTTCCGAGCCGTGCAGCACCCGGAGGAGTAACATCCTTTCTAGGTGGACGTATTGAGAGAGACTCCGTCTTGGCCAACCTCGTCCAATACGTCATCGCGCAAGAATGTTTGACCCAACATGTGATGGGTTATCTGCAGAGCCTTGCAGATTTAAATCCCCAGATCGCCATCGGCAGATCACTGAGGCCCGACCAGGAGAGATGCATACATCGACTGGTCAATCCACTCCCTCCGATAGAAGAAGAGTGTATCCTAGTACCAGAAACGTTTTCTCAAGACCCCGTCCAATTACCGTTTTTAATTTAGATGCACCGTTGTATTTATTGTCACATTTTTTATTATGTGTTGTAACTTATGCTTAGTACCCCGAGTTTCACAGCGAGTGAATCATTAATATAAGCAGCTCTGTCGCTTTTGGACTTTAATGTATTACTGTTTTCCCTCGCGAGAAATCCTGGAGTGTGATTTCTTTTTCCTGAGTTGCCGCATCGTATATTCTCTCACGACATAGATCATTTATTTCACACAGCCCAAGGCAGCAGACTCACCCCCACAATTACACGAACACATACACTGCTTGCAAAATTTTGCAACTGTGTTGCGTCTAACTAAGCACCTCCGGACAACAGTTATCACCCGGCACACCCCACCTACTCGTCGTGGCCACCGCGACCGCGGAGAGCCAGCAGCCGAGCAGCGGCATCACGACGATCGTCGAGGATCATCGCATACGTAAGCACCGAGAGCCCCAAAGACCGCTGCCAGCCCCTCCGCAGTGAGGATCACGTACCAGTCCGGCGCCGCCTCCGCCATTAGCGCCTCGTCTCGAGCTCCGGCAATCGGAAACAGAGGAGAAGAAGAGAGAAGAAGGAGCGAGGCCAGGTGTGAGGAAGAAGACGAGAACGCCGCGGTCGTTTTATAAGCTCGAGCTCGATGTACGGTGGGCGAGGTCCACCAGCGCCGCTCGTCGCCCGACCGCCGGTGTTCGGAGGCGAATCCGCGAGCAGTGTCGACAGGGCACTGGCCCGCGAGGTGAGTGCACGCTGCACCGGCAGCTAGCCCGCCACGCACTACCGCGGTACGGCCTTGGTACCCTACGCGCTAGGCGTCGCCGGTGGAGAAAGCGCAGGGAAACACGCGGGAGAGAGGAAGAAGAACGAGCCGGAGGAAGGAGAACAGGCTGGCCGTGGGCCCGGCTCCACCAGTCAGCCAGAGAGAGCACTATGCTCTCGGGTGCGACCAGCGTATTTTAAGATTTAGGATTTATTCTAAATTTTTGTCCAGTGTAGAAATCGCTAGTTTTTTTTCCCACAACCGTTGATTTTTCCCCCACACCGCGCCAGTATCCCACACTGTATTTTTGCATCACTTATTGCTCTCACTGTGGCCGCTTTCGTTTTAGTTCTTATTCGTTTGCAAATCTCGAGGACGAGATTTTTCCTAAGGGGGATAGTAGTTGTAACACCCCAAATTCTCTGGCTAAGTTTTTGATATTAAAATTTTTGCCAGGATTTTTAAATTTTTATTTCTGTGGATTTTCAGAACTCCTCTTTTTTGGTTAAGGAGTTTTGCATCTTTTCCCAAGTGGAGCTTTTATGCCAACTCTTTATGACATTTTCTTAATCAGTGGATTTATTTATTAGATCATTTCATCCTGAGCTTTATTCATTAAAATGGATTGTTTTAGATTTTGGAGCTCTGTTTGTACTACAACCATTTGATAGAATCACTTAAAATTTCAACCAAAATTTGGAGATATCATGAGATGTCTCTAAATCAATTATGTGCACTAATAAAATTATTTCATTGCTTATTTTGGGTTCTTTCACTTGGTTTCCTTCTCTAGTCCAGTGGGCATTTTTGCACTACAACCTATTTAAATATTTCCCTAGAGCCTCCACCAAAATTTTGGGATGTCAGTAGTAGCATGCCATCCAACTTTATGCAAAAACATAGTGATGTTCTTTGAAAAATTTGAGTGCAACAACCTCTTTTTCATTCTGGACCAGACTTGTGTTTTCTACTACAACTCTGTTATTTCTTGCTCTAATGACCTTGTGTTTTCTCATGCTTGTAGTCAACCCTGCAAAACCCCTAAGTCCAGGAGCATGCTCTATTTGGAACACTTTTGGTCCATGAAATGATGCCACTCACTCCCAGCCAGGCTGAAGTTTTGCAAAACTTGCACTAGCAAGTTTCTCCTTTTTGCAAACTGACTTCACCACCCTCTCTTATATCCATAGAGACACTGATCTGGAGAGTTTGGCCACTCCAAGAGCTACCTAGGTGCCTTTGGCATTTTGTCAAACACCCTGTGTGCATGACCAGTTTTGGCATGACTTCAAGTTTACTTGGCGAACTTGATCTCCTGGCCTATCCATCGTGCCCCTTGATCCCCTTGCTAACCTTAACCTAGCCTGGTTCCTTGCCAGCCTCACCCAAGCCCTGTAGCAGGCCATGGCATTTCATCGAACACATTTCGTGCGCCCAGAGCGTGCGTTTGGCACCCGCATGCACCCGAGCCGCCGCGTCACACCCCGCACTCAAAACCCGGCCCCAGCCAGCTCGCCGTGTCCCCTTGCCCCGCCATGCCACCCGACCACCCCTGGCACCCCACAAGACCACCGCCAGATGGTCAGTGGCGGCTAGCTGCCGGCCGCTAGCAGGCCCGACAGTGGTCGGCGCCGCCAAAGCCACCCCAGCTTGCCACCTGCCTCCTAGAACAGTGCGAGCTCATCCGCAGCCTCGTCCGCTAGCGCTCGTCGCCGCCACGTCGCCCAAGTTACAGGGAGGCGGTTCGCCGTCGTCCTTATCACCGGCCGCCCCAGAACCCACCTCCACCGCGTATATAAGGGCCCGGAGCTCAACCGAGTCCTCGAGAAACCTCACATGATCCTCCTAGTGTTGCCTTGGCCAGCAGTCGAACAAGGGAAGGCCTTCTTCTCCGAGTCCGGCCGGTTCGGTCGCCGCCAAGCCCTGGCCGATTCCATCGCCACCAGTACCTCTCCCTCTCCACTCTCTCCACCAAGAACTCTCCCTTCCTCTCGCGAGCACAACCCCTCGCTCAATTTTGGCCGGAGACCACCGCAGCCCCAAACTCACTATCCACCCGAATGCCCCCTCCGCTGGGAGCTGGGCCGGCGACTCCCTCCACCCCCGGCTACCCTACGACCACCGGAAGGACCGCCTAGGAGTGGCGGATCCATCCCTGCACTCAGATGCCCTCGAGGAGCCGCCTAACGCCGGCGAAGATCGCCAGAGTCCCCGCCTCCATTCGGCGAGAGGAAGGAGAGGGAAGGAGACTGGTCAAACCTGACCAGTAGGGCCCCCCCTTGACCCACTGGCAGTGACTCAGGCGCAGTCCACGCTGGATAAGGGGAAGCGCATTTTAAAAATGTGCCTTCGACGTGTACGTATATTTCGAAACGTTTTCTTTCTGTTTTTATTTTAAATATCAGATTTTGACCAAACTTTGACCGGCTGTATCTTTTTGAAAACAACTCCAAATGAATGATTCTTTTTGCTACCTCTCTCAAATATTGTCTAGTTTATTTTAAGATTTATTTAAAAAAAATGTCAAAACCTCTTTCTGTGCTGTTTTATTTTGTGTGTTAATTCAAATATATTATTTTAAATAGGGTTTTTGAAGATTTCAAGATGATTTGGATGCACCCTTCCTTCCCATGACCTGAAGGCAAGCATTCTGAACCCTGGTGAATTTTTGTGTGTGTTGCATAGCACGGTGGCAACACCACCCCGACACATACATGCGTCATTTTATGTGAGGATGAGATCCTATCCCTGGGTGCATATTAATGAGTTTAAGCTAATGAAGTTGACATGATTTGTGATGGAAATCACCGTCATACGTCTTCCAGGCATACCAGAAGGAAAGACGGGAAGGCCTCTGTCTTGGGTAGACACGGGCTTGCCCCTAGTCCTCCGTCGAGACGGCCGTGTCCGGTATGACATGAGGGGATGACGCGTGATGTTTCCATCTGTCGTTTGAGATATATGCATTGTTATACTAATCATGCAGGAAATATTACAACCTCCTGAGTCGACCGTAGATCGAGTCTTGTGCCAGTAACCCCCATACTTGCTTCGTACTACCACTCGTCCCTACACCAAGTAGGGTACGGCTCAGTAAGTTGTCAACCCTTTCCTAGCACACACCGTACAGAGAGGCCGTGGTGGAAGATACTGGAGGCATCCGGTAGTCATACCACCGGTCCGGGAGCATGGGTGTTTCGGTTGTAGCCGAAAGGGGGTAGCTCCCCAGTTTGCGCCCGGTATAAATTTTGTGATCCCATGTTACGTCGAGGTTGTGGCCTCCCCACTCAGAGTTTTGCTTAACAGGTGTCGTGGGTGATTCCAAACACATGTGAGTTAAGCTGGTGTGTGCAAGTTAGTTGTGTTTTCAACAAAAAGACCGTAGACGGAATTAGTCCCGATGGACTAAAGAAATCCGTTACTCGTGGGTAAAGAGTGCACCCTCTGCAGAGATTAAACCTATTCGAATAGCCGTGTCCATGGTTAAGGATTACAGTTTGGGATGGGTCAAGTGTCGGTTTTAGTGTTGGTCTTCGGAGGTGAAACTGTTAAACCTGGAAGCACGATTGTGACTTGTGAAAATTTATGATTACTATTGTGGATGTGAAAATTTATGATTACTATTTCTTTTAAAGCCCTTTACGCGGTGTCGCTCAGACGCCCGATTGTGGCATTTCTTTTAAAGCCCTTTATGCGGTGTCGCTCAGACGCCCGATTGTGGCATTTCTTTTAAAGCCCTTTATGCGGTGTCGCTCAGACGCACGAAAGTGGCATTACTTGTAAAGCCCTTTCTGCGGTGTCGCTCGACGCCCGATTCGCATTTCTTTAAAGCCCTTTATGCGGTGTCGCCAGACGCCTGACCGTGGCATTTCTTTTAAATCCCTTTATGCGGTGTCGCCAGACGCCCGATTGTGGCATTTCTTTTAAAGCCCTTTATGCGGTGTCGCTTAGACGCCCGACTGTGGCATTTCTTTTAAAGCCCTTTATGCGGTGTCGCTCAGACGCCCGATTGTGGCATTTGTTTTAAAGCCCTTTATGCGGTGTCGCTTAGACGCCCGACTGTGGCATTTCTTTTAAAAGCCCTTTATGTGGTGTCGCTTAGACGCCCGCTTGTGGCATTTCTTTTAAAGCCCTTTATGTGGTGTCGCTTAGATGCCCGACTGTGGCATTTCTTTTAAAGCCCTTTATGCGGTGTCGCTCAGACGCCCGATCGTGGCTATTCTTTTGAAGTTCCTTATGTTTTATTTCATAAATGTTAATACTACCATATTATTGTATATTCACAAATAACATGCTTCGTGGCTGTACTACACTCGAGTACCTTCGTCTTCAGGCGATCAATGGGTTGAGTACCTTCCACATCACCTCCATGACTCTCCGGACTATTTATGTGTGTTGCTGGTATGGCAGGTAGACATCACAAAAGGTGGACCACGGTATGCTCATCCAGGACACACCTGCACTTGAGAGATTACTTGTACTTGATCAAGAAGGTCCAACAAGAATCAATGTCATTTCTGCGCCGAAATTGACAGTGGTGGGCTACTCGTCTGACAAATACTCCGAACTTGTTATTGGATCCACACCCGTTCAGGTACAACAACCGCCTTCTACCTCTCCTTCTACAAATTAACATTATTTCTAATTTTGAAGATGTTTGTTCGTCTGTCATTCAGAAAATGATTCCGACAAGCTTGTCCCCGAAACTGCGCACAGTGAAGGTCTTGGCACTAGAATCTATCTGGCCCGACCTGGAGCAAGTTGTTAGTTGCCTGAGATGCTTTCCGTGCCTAGAGAAGCTATATATCGAGGTGATGTTCCTTTGCTATTAAATATTAACCATAAGGGAGTTCAATTTGTGAAACCTTTTTCCGAGTTTACAATGACAATGTACTACAATTTCTGAAGGTTCTTTTGGAGAATTTCAGTACATACATGCCCACCCCCCCATATTGGTTGCTTGATCCATATGGTTACATTCAATAAGCATTTCTCCTTTGTATTCATCTGTACTAGTTTTCTTAGGGAACTTTCATCCACTCCAACCTCTTGTGAAGAAGGCTACATTTTTCTAGAATGTAATCAAATGCCCATGTTAATCATGTCAGATCAAAGATGGCATGTTAGTGCATTTTACAAATCCTGCAAACCCAATAGCTAGGCCTGTAGTAATGTTCAAAACTGCATGTAGGCACTAACACGTTTTCTTCTTTTGCAGATAAGATTAGGCCCAGTGGTGGAAAATGTGATACAATATAACAATCACGTCGAATGCCTAGATCTGCATCCTCAGAAATTACTTTGAACTCCTACCGAGGGACCTTACCGGAGATTATATTCTCCAAGTTCTTTGTTCTCAGAGCAATGGTGCTGAAGGAAATGAGGTTTGCCCTACATTTATTTCGCAAAAATGAATGGTCTGTTGATCAGCGCCCGCGCCTGCAGCAGAATGGAGTAGGCTCAAAAAATGCTGAATTTCATTTTGGAACTTCAGATGACAGAGTAATCGGAAGTCATCGGGTCAACCCTATACATGACTTCTCAGTGGCTGACCCCTTCGCAAAAATTGTGAGGTTTCGAAGCCAGACTTAGAAGCTGTGATATTAGTTTGAACCTCTCTGATATCCATGTTCAGCGCATCAGCACTAGCATTTGCAACTGATGAGCTGAATTTCATTTCCAATATCAGTTTGAACTTTGTAGTCTTCGAATTTGAGCCATATAACTCTGGAATTTGAACCTTATAACATTTCGAGTTTTGTGGTACAACCTTTGAAATGGCATCGTATGAGACTCGTATATTGCTAGCACTATTTTGACCTTAATATGCAATGGTCTTACATTTTATTAACCATTCTCGAATCAGTTTACCTTGTCGATCTCACAGCACACGATCTATATAGCTAACTCGACTGCGATCTTGACAATATTGCACACAGTTGGTTTTTCCACCGTGTGCATTGTAGAGTGCAGAATTAATTATCGCACTCGAGTGTCCATCATCACCCTTCTGTGTAACTTTGACCTCATCACCCAAGGGTAAACTTATGACTGAAGTCATTCCACACACTTCGTTTTTACAAAGCTTTTTGCCAATAAACGCACACGATTTGTCCCTCTTCTAGCCGACGCGTGGCCAAACTAGCCAGGTGGGAAGCTTGAGCAGTAAGCAGCACTGTAGCACAGGAACAGGCTCTTCGAGCCCACGCCTAGGGTGCAGTGTTGTCAAGCGTGCACTGGATTCTGGAATCCTCCGCGATGAACGCCGTGACAAGACGTGACGATTACAGGCCGGCTGATGTCTACTACACAACCTTCTTCTTGTAGACGTTGTTGGGCCTGCAAGTGCACAGGTTTGTAGGACAATAGCAAATTTCCCTCAAGTGGGTGACCTAAGGTTTATCAATCCATGGGAGGTGTAGGATGAAGATGGTCTCTCTCAAACAACCCTGCAACCAAATAACAAAGAGTCTCTTGTGTCCCCAACACACCCAATACAATGGTAAATTGTATAGGTGCACTAGTTCGGCGAAGAGATGGTGATACAAGTGCAATATGGATGGTAGAATGAGGTATTTGTAATCTGAAATAATAAAAACAACAAGGTAACTAATGGTAAAAGTGAGCGTAAATGGTATTGCAATGATAGGAAACAAGGCCTAGGGTTCATACTTTCACTAGTGCATGTTCTCTCAACAATAATAACATAGATATATCATATAACAATCCCTCAACATGCAACAAAAAGTCACTCCTAAAGCCACTAATAGCGGAGAACAAACGTAGAGATTATGGTAGGGTACGAAACCACCTCAAAGTTATTCTTTCGGATCGATCTATAAAAGAGTTCGTACTAGAATAACACCTTAAGACACAAATCAACCAAAACCCTAATATCACCTAGATACTCCATTGTCACCTCAAGTATCCGTGGGCATGATTATACGATATGCATCACACAATCTCAGATTCATCCAACCAACATAAAAGTACTTCAAAGAGTGCCCCAAAGTTTCTACCGGAGAGTCAAGAATGTGTGCCAACCCCTATGCATAGGTTCATGGGCGGAACCCGCAAGTTGGTCACCAAAACATACATCAAGAGGCACGTGATATCCCAATGTCACCACAGATAAACACGGCAATACATACATCAAGTGTTCTCATAAAAGACTCAATCCGATAAGATAACTTCAAAGGGGAAACTCAATTCATTACAAGAGAGTAGAGGGGGAGAAACATCATAAGATCCAACTACAATAGCAAACCTCGGGATACATCAAGATCATGCCATAGAGGGAACACGAGAGAGAACACGAGAGAGAGAGATCAAACACATAGCTACTGGTACATACCCTCAGCCCCGAGGGTGCACTACTCCCTCCTCGTCATGGAGAGCGCCGGGATGATGAAGTTGGCCGCCGGTGATGGATTCCCTCTCCGCAGGGTGCCGAAACAGGCTCCCGAGAGGTTTTTGGGGGCTACAGAGGCTTGCAGCGGCGGAACTCCCGATCTATCTTGATAATCAGTGGTTTTAGGGTACGAGGGAATATATAGGCGAAAGAAGTCGGTCGGGAGGTGCTCGAGGGGCCCACGAGACAGGGGCGCGCCCAGTAGGGGGGGCGTGCCCTCCTATCTCGTGGCCTCCTCGAGGATCTTCTGACATGGACTCCAAGTCTCCAGGATCATATTCTTCCAAAAAAATCACGCTGCCGAAGGTTTCATTCCGTTTGGACACCATTTGATATTCCTTTTCCTCGAAATACTGAAACAGGCAATAAAACATCAATATGGGTTGGGCCTCCGGTTAATAGGTTAGTCCCAAAAGTGATATAAATTTGTAAAATAAAGCCCATAAACATCCAAAAGGGGTAATATAATAGCATGGAACAATAAAAAATTATAGATACGTTGGAGACGTATCAAGCATCCCCAAGATTAATTCCTGCTCTTCCTCGAGTAGGTAAATGATAAAAAAGAGAATTTTTGATGTTGAATGCTACCTAGCATAATTCATAATGTAATTTTCTTTATTGTGGCATGAACGTTCAGATCCAAATGATTCAAAATAAAAGTTCATTTTGATCAAAGAAATAGTAACACTTCAAGCATACTAATCAAAGTAGTCATGTCTTCTCAAAATAACATGGCAGAAGAAAGTTCATCCCTACAAAATCATATAGTTAGGCTATGCTTCAGTTTCGTCACACAAAGATGTTCCCAACTTCTATACCCCCGATGACAAGCCAAGCAATTGTTTCATACTTAAATAATCTCAAACCTTTTCAACCTTCATGCAATACATGAGCATGAGCCATGAATATAGCACTATGGGAGGAATGGAATATGATGATGGGGATTGTGTGGAGAAGACAAAAAAAGAGAAAGTCTCACATTGACGAGGATAATCAACGGGCTATGGAGATACCCATCAATTGATGTCAACATGAGGAGTAGGGATTGCCATGCAACGGATGCACTAGAGCTATGAATGCTCAACAAAAGAAAACTAGTGGGTGTGCATCCAACTTGCTTGCTCACGAAGACCTAGGGCATTTGAGGAAGCCCATCATAGGAATATACAAGCCAAGTTCTATAATGAAAAATTCCCACTAGTATGAAAAAGAAAACTTATGAGACTCACTATATGAAAACATGGTGCTACTTTGAAGCACAATATATGAGACTCACTACATGAAGAACAAGGTGCTACTTTGAAGCACAAGTGTGGAAAGAGGATAGTAACATTTCCCTTTTTATTTATTTTCTTTTTTTGGGCCTTTCCTTTTTTTCTTTTTGGCCTTTCTCTTCTTCTTTTTGATTGGGCAATGCTCTAATAATGATGATCATCACAACTCTATTGATTACAACATAAGGATTACAACTCGAAACTAGAACAAGATATGACTCTATATGAATGCCTCCAGCGGTGTACCAGGATGGTGCAATGAATCAAGAGTGACATGTATGAAAAAGAATGCATGGTGGCTTTGCCACAAATACGATGTCAACTACATGACCATGCAATGGCAATATGACAAAAGTAAAGTATGTCATGATGATGATGAACAGAACGGTGGAAAGTTGCATGGCAATATATCTCGGAATGGCTATGGAAATGCCATAATAGGTAGGTATGGTGGCTGTTTTGAGGAAGATATAAGGAGGTTTATGTGTGATAGAGCGTATCGTATCCACGGGGTTTGGATGCACCGTGAAGTTTGCACCAACTCTCAAGGTGAGAAAGGGCAATGCACGGCATCAAGAGGCTAGCAAAGGCGGAAAGGTAAAAGTGCGTATAATCCATGGACTCAACATTAGTCAAAAGAACTCATATACTTATTGCAAAAATTTAGAAGTCATCAAAACCAAGTACTACGCGCATGCTCCTACGGGGATAGATTGGTAGGAAAAGACCATCGCTCGTCCCCGACCGCCACTCACAAGGATGCACAAGCCAGGTACACTTCATGTTTCAAATTTGTTACACAACTTTAACCATACGTGCATGTTACGAGACTTGCTAACTTCAACACAAGCATTCTTTAAATTCATAATCACCCAAATATCATGAATTTCATATCACTACCTCCATATCTCAAAACAGTTATCAAGTATCAAATTGATCATAGCATCCAATTCACTTCCTATGATAGTTTTTATTATACCCAACTTGGATGCTCATCATTCTAGGACCAACTTTGTAAACATAGCAAATACCATGCTGTTCTAAAAGATTCTCAAAATAATATAAGTGAATAATGAGAGACTAGCAATTTCTACAAAATATAACCACCGCCGTTCTCTAAAAGATATAACTGATGCACTAGAGCAAATGACAAACTACTCCGAAAGATATAAGTGAAGATCAATGAGTAGTCGAATAATTGTGCAACTATGTGAAGACTCTCTAACATTAAATAAGTTCAGGTCTTGGTATTGTATTCAAACAGCAAGCAAAGCAAAATAAAATGACATTGCAAGGATAGCACAACTCATGTGAAGAAGCAAAAACTTAGGCTCAACCGATACTAACCGATAGTTGTTGAAGAAGAAAGGTGGGATGCCTACCGGGGCATCCCCAAGCTTAGATGCTTGAGACTTCTTGAAATATTATCTTGGGGTGCCTTGGGCATCCCCAAGCTTGGAATTTTGTGTCTCCTTAATTCCTCTCATATCATAGTTTCTCTTCTTTTTATCAAAAGCTTTATTCACAACAAACTCAACAAGAACTCGTGAGATAGGTTAGTATAAACCAATGCAAAACCTTATCATTTTATACTGTAACAAATCACTAACATTATTATTCAACATTGCATACTAAATGCCTCTGCATATTTAATACTCCTATCCTTAAATAGAATCATTAAACAAGCAAACATATGCAAACAATGCAAACATAACAGCAATCTGTCAAAACAGTATAGTCTGTAAAGAATGCAAGAGTATCAATACTTCCCTAACTCCAAAAATTATGAACTAAAATTAACACTGTAATAAATTTATCAGAGCTCATTATGCAAAAAGATTCAACATTATACCACTCTCTGACTTTTCTAGGGAATTTTTGCAACAGCGGTAAACTTTGTGTTTTCAAACAGCAACATGTATAGCAGCGAAATAAGCATGGCAAAGGCTATCCTTGACCTTTTTTATTGAAACTAAATATGCAAAACATTATTCTAACTTAAAGCAAGAAAATTATAACAAAATAAAATGACGCTCCAAGCAAAACACATATCATGCGGTGAATAAAAATATAGCTCCAAGTAAAGTTACCGATGAACGAAGACGAAAGAGGGGATGCCATCCGGGGCATCCCCAAGCTTAGGCTCTTCGTTGTCCTTGAATATTACCTTGGGGTGACTTGGGCATCCCCAAGCTTAGGCTCTTGCCACTCCTTATTCCATAGTCCATCGAATCTTTACCCAAAACTTGAAAACTTCACAACACAAAACTCAACAGAAAACTCGTAAGCTCTGTTAGTGAAAGAAAACAAAAAACCACTTCATGGTACGTTAATGAACTCATTCTTTATTTATATTGGTGTTAAACCTACTGTATTCCAACTTATCTATGGTTTATAAACTATTTTACTAGCCATAGATTCATCAAAATAACCAAACAACACAACGAAAACAGAATCTGTCAAAAACAGAACAGTCTGTAGTAATCTGTAACTAACACAAACTTCTGGAACTCCAAAAATTCTAAAATATATTGGTGGACCTGAGGAATTTCTCTAGTAATCATCTGAAAAAAGAATCAACTAAATAGCACTCTCCTGTAAAAAGTTGAAGCTAATATTGTTAGCGCTAAAGTTTCTGTTACAACATGATCATAAAGACTTCACCCAAGTCTTCCCAAAGGTTCTACTTGGCACGAACACTAATTAAAACATAAAACCACATCTAAACAGAAGCTAGATGGATTATTTATTATTAAAAGAACAAAAAAGTAAGAAACTAAAATAAAATTGGGTTGCCTCCCAACAAGCGCTAACGTTTAACGCCTCTAGCTAGGCATGATGATTTCAATGATGCTCGCATAAAAGATAAGAATTGAAACATAAAGAGAGCATCATGAAGAATATGATTAGCACATTTAAGTCTAACCCACTTCCTATGCATAGGGGTTTTGTGAGCAAACAACTTATGGGAACAACAATCAACTAGCATAGGAAGGCAAAACAAGCATAACTTCAAAACTTTAAGCATATAGAGAGGAAACTTGATATTATTGCAATTTCTACAAGCATATATTCCTCCCTCATAATAATTTTCAGTAGCATCATGAATGAATTCAACAATATAACCAGAACCTAAAGCATTCTTTTCATGATCTACTAGCATAGAAAATTTACTACTCTCCACATAAGCAAAATTCTTCTCATTCGGAATAGTGGGAGTATCATAAAAGACTTGAACACTAAAAATAGTTTCCACATTAAAAGAGTATTGTTCATAAAAAGGGTAATCATAATCATGACAAGATTTGTAAATATAATCATCACTACTTTTTATAGCATAAGTTTCATCACAATAATCATCATAAGTAGCAACTTCGTTCTCATCATAATTGATTAAAACCTCTTCCGAAATAGTGGAATCATCACTAAATAAAGTTGACACTCTTCCAAATCCACTTTCATGTTCATCACAATAAGATTCAACATCCTCCAAAATAGTGGGATCACTAATTCCTAAAGTTGACACTCTTCCAAACCCACTTTCATAAATATAATCATCATACGTAGGAGGCATGCTATCATCATAACAACTTTGCATATCAAAACTGGGGATGCTAAAAATATCATCTTCATTAAACATAGCATCCCCAAGCTTGGGGGAAACATTAATTTCAGCAAATATATTCTCAAATATTTCATCCTCATCAAACATAGCTTCCCCAAGCTTGGGCCCTTTCATATCATAAGCATAATCACTCTCATCATTAAAAATATGGATAGCACCAATAGTAAAGCAATTATCATCATCACAATGAGTAGTAGGAGCAACATCATTTGGGAGGGATACCTTTCTACCTTTTTTGCTCCTTCTTTTCTTTTTCTTCTTCACATTATGTGCAGGTTCAACCTTCCCCTTTGAGATCCTTATTGATGAGATTGGTTGAATAGAAAGCACCTCCTCGTTACCTGATTCATCATAAGAAATAATAGGAGGAGATTGGGAAGTCTCTTCCCTTTCATTAGTATTCTCTTCATATTCTATTTGCTTTCTTTTCTTTATGTAATTGGCAATATAAGGATTTTCAATGCAATTCTCCACACAAAACATATAAATATCCTCTAGATCAAAATCAAGAAATCCATCAAGATTAAATTTTGGAATACCCTCAGTTATAGTTTCATTTCTTCATACCCCAAAAGAAGACTAAGCTCTTTATGATGCCCAAGGGTAATCAAGCTATCACAATTTTTGGACATGATTCGATCATAAAACAATTTTCATTGGAGACTTAAATGACCACATTCATTGCAAAGTTCACAAGGAGCGCGAAAAATATTGAATCTTCTAGCACAATCATCAAGGCTTTCTTGCAAACCTTTAGTTTTTAAATACTTATGGCTCTTGCAATATCTATTTTCTCTATTTGGTGTGCCCATGCAAATCCAATCTACTCCACAAAAATCAACATGCTTATAGGAGACATTTTCATCATAACTAGTGCAATCATCATTAGTGTCGGATTTCGGGTTCAGGCAGACCCTTGAGGTTCGAACACTGGGGTGCGCGCGGAGATCCAACCCTCCACCGTCTCGCACCTCGCCGAATCGCTGGGACCTAAACTACTAAACGGAACAGCACAAGAGACACGAGATTTATCTTTGGTTCGGGCCACGATCGTGGTGTAATACCCTACTCCAGTGTGTGGTGTGGTGGATTGCCTCTTGGGCTGATGAGGAACAATACAAGGAAGAACAGCCTCGCGAGGGTCTGTTCTTGGCGGGTGCGATGAATAGCTAGGTGGTGTTCAGTCGCTCTAGCTACTGGTTCCTTGATGAGGATTCAGATCCCCTGCTCTGGGGGTGGCTACTTCTATTTATAGGCGAAGGCCCTGGGCCTCTTCCCAAATATTGAGCGGGGAGGGCGCCAACAGTTGGCCTTTTTGAAGGGGAACAGCGGGTACACTTATCCTGACTAAAGTTGGTCCTCGCCTGCCAAAGGCTCTGGTGATGACGCCTGCTTGGGCTCCACGATGACCCCCTTCCAGCCGTTGGGCTGGTCTTGGTCTTGTTGCACCGAAATGGATGCCTTTGCTTGATGCTCTCGCCTGCGCTTGCTCCCTTTGCACCAAAGAGGTAAGGAGGACGCCTATGGGCCGGGCGCCCAATCGCGCCCTTGGTCGTCATGGTTATGCGTCATGGGCACCTCGCGAGGTACCCTGCCTTGAACTCTCCGCCTCCTCATGAGCCAGCCTGACGAGGCCGTGCCTGAGGAAGCTCCTTGCCGTCCGCCCCGCGAGGCTTGGCCCCTCGCGAGGGTCTTGATCTTGCGTTGATGAAGATGGGCTCTCCTGGGCCTCCTTTGAGCCACGCCGCAGCCGCAGCAGTGCAAGTCCTGGGAGCCCGTTCCCGTAACACCGACAGTAGCCCCGGGCCTGGCGCGCCCGAACTTGGCCGAGCAAAGAGGCGAAAGCGCAAGTGCGAAGCGTCACGGGCCCTAACAGCCTGCGGCCTTGGGCGACGCGTGGCGGTTGATTGGACGCGTTCGCACTGCTTCCCCACGATGCCTCGGTAACCACCCGGATTCGACAAGTCCCTGCATGCAGAGTCGGTCATGATTACCGGTGATCGTGGAGGCCGGCGGTTGGCCTTCGCCGGCTATAAGTTCGGAACAGCGCGCGCCATTCCAGTCTATCCTTTCTTGTCTCTCCTTCTTCTCCATGGCTCCACCAAGGATGTTCTTGGCCGCAGAGAAGGGGAAGGGCCGTCAGGTCGAGTCTTCCTCTCCTCCGCCTAAGCATGGTCGAGGTCGCCCTCGCAAGCATCCCGTGGCCTCCACGGCGGTCCCCCGCGGCCGTGAGGGAGGCTCTCAGCGTGGCGACGAGCGGCTGGCCATGGTCGGAGGGCGTGCCCCGACCGCGCGTCCCCCGAGGCCGCGCTTCCATGCCGCTGAAGCGCTGCTGGAGTTCATGGTGAGGGCGGAGGAGCCGTCCGACGTCCAGCATCAGCTCCCGTGCTTCCTCCTGGGTGAGCTACCAGATGGCGCCCTTGGCGGCCTCTGGCTCCAGGCGGATGGCTGCTGCAGCCGGGCTTCGTGGGCTTCTCTGGAGGTCTCTGCTACAGGGAACCTGTTCCTGGCCCGCGGCTGGCAGACGTTCGCTCGCGCGCGTGGTCTTCGCCGCCGGTGTTCCCTGCACTTCAAGTACGACGGCGGCGCCACCCTCTACGTGAGGGTGTTCGGGGAAGACGGTCGCCGCATGGGGTGCTGCCTCATGCGGAGGACTCAGCCTCGGCGTGGATGGAGAGGGCAGCGCGCGGGCTGCTGGCGATGCTCGTGACTCCTCACGCTTCACCAGCTCTTCTTCGGGTGGTGATTCTTCCAGCAGCGGCCGCGGCCAGCCCCCCACGCCGCGCTGCTTGGGGGTGGCAGCGGTCCGCTTGCCGTCGCGCCCGGTGAAGCGAGAGGAGTCCGCTGACCTCCGGAGACGGCTCGAGCATTCCGAGAGAGGGCCGCAGGCGTGCATCACCTGCTTTTGTCCTTTTTCTTTCTTTTCTCCTGCGCAAAAAAGGCAGCAATGTGTGGCCCCGTGGGGGCGTGTTTAGGTTAACGCCGTTAATTATTGTACTGCTTTTGTTATCCTGATACTGTTCCTTTTTGTTGTAAGCCCATTCGCAAGTGAACTCCAGCCGTGACCGCGGGGGCGACCGATCCAGGCCCCGTGTTCGCGTTGTGCTGCCCGTGAGGCATGGTCAGGAGGGGTGCTCCAGCTGTGGACCAGGGCCGTGCGAACTTGAGCGATAGGGGCAGGAACGCTTGAGGGGGCTCCCGAGGCCTCTGCCTCGCGAGTCCCCACGCAAGAGAAATCGAGGCAGGAGAGCGAAAAAGATCGAAGAACCATGGACGAAAAGAAGGCGATAGTTTCGATAAAAACTCCAAATGGGAATAACTAGTCAACTGCAGAAAGCAAATGAAAAAGCCGCGTCCGGCACCTAGTCTAGTCTTCGACGTCTTCTCACCAAGCGAGCTAAGTGCTGCCATCGGCGTGGGAGGGAGCCCAGGGCTGAGGCCGCACTCGATACTCCGGGGCGTGTACAACCCCAACTTATTATTACGTGAGAGTGTCACGGGCGGCGAGCTTCACAGGCGTTGGCCCTCTTCACAGGCTCCGGGCCTTTCTTCTGGGAAGCGAGCTTCACGGGCGTTTGCCCTCTTCACGGGCTCCGGGCCCTTTCCAGAACGCGACAGCCTTCAGAGGCTCCTTCTTCACGAGCTCTGGGCCTTTCTCGAAAAGATGAGCTTCACAGGCATTCGCCTTCTTCACGTGCTCTGGGCCTTTTCCAAAAGATGAGCTTCATAGGCATTCGCCTTCTTCACGTGCTCTGGGCCTTTTCCAAAAGATGAACTTCACAGCATTCGCCTTCTTCATGTGCTCGGGTCTTTTTCAAAAGATGAGCTTCACGGGCATTCGCCTTCTTCACGAACCTTTGGGCCTTTTAGGGTAAAACCTTCGTAGGTGCTGGATGTTCCTCGCGTTCTGTTTAGGTACTCCCTCTTGAGTCTCTAAGCGCTCGGAGCCGGGACTGGAAACATGAACAACCTTGAACGGGCCCTTCCACATGGGAGAGAGCTTATGCAGTCCCTCCCTGGAGAGGACCTGTCAGAGCACGAGGTCCCCTACCTCGAGAGTTCTGGGGCGGATGTTGCGGCAGTGGTATCGCCGGAGTGCGTGCTGGTACCTTGCCGCTTGCAGCACAGCTTCTCGACGGTGCTCCTCCCCCAGCACAAGGGTCGTCCCCCGCATGGCATCCTGGAGCGTTTCATCGAACTCCAGGACCCGCACGGATATTCGCTTGACCTCGTGAGGGAGGACCGCTTCGGCTCCGTAGACCAGGAAGAAGGGGGTCTCCCCAGTTGGCTTGATTGCAGTTGTGCAGATGGACCACAACACGGACGGAAGCTCGTCATACCAGCCTCTACCGCAGGCCTCCAGTTTCTTCTTGAACGTCCTGGTCTTGAGGCCTCTCAGGACCTCTGCGTTGGCCCGCTCGGCCTGTCCATTGCTGCGGGAGTGCGCCACCGAAGTGTAACATATCTGCATCCCAAGGTTAGCGCAGTACGTTTTAAAAAGGTTACTGGTGAACTGCGAACCGTTGTCGGTGATGATGCGGTTCGGCACCCCGAACTGGCTCCCGATGCCCTTGACAAACTTGACCGTAGAACCTGCGGGGATGGTGCGGACGACTTCCACTTCAGCCCACTTGGTGAACTTGTCCACGGCGACGTAGAGGTAGCGATAGCCCCCTGGCGCTCGAGGAAACGGGCCCAGGATATCCAGCCCCTAGACTGCGAATGGCCACGAGAGGGGTATAGTTTGCAGACCTCCTGCCGGCTGATGGATCTGCTTGGCATGGAATTGGCAGGCTTCACAAGCCTTCACTAGTTCGATGGCGTCGTTGAGCGCAGTAGGCCAATAGAAACTGCTCCGGAATGCCTTGCCCACGAGGGTTTGTGATGACGAGTGATGCCCACAGTCTCCACCGTGTATATCCGCCAGCAGTTCTTTCCCTTGCTCCCTGGAGATGCAGCATAGGGACACATCATTCGGCCGCTTCCGATAGAGCTCTCCATCCCTGATGCAGTACGCTGTGGCTTGCCGCGCCACACGCTCCGCTTCCTCCTCCTTCTCCGGCAGGGTCCTTGCGTTAAGTAGCTCCGAGCTCGTGATCCAGCACCTCCCCGAGGCTCCATCGCCGGGAGTAGGCGCGCCCCGAGGTCGGGCCACGCATCGGGCCCCGAGGCGGTGGCCGGGGAGCTCCTCCCGAGGTTGCACCGTGTTTGATAGTTATGGCATGCCCGAGGGCTTGAAAAGACGCTCCTCGAAGACGCCAGGCTCCTGAGGTAACCGCCTGGATGCTTGTTTGGCGATGCCGTCGGCCTCCTGATTGGTGCCGCGGGGCACATGCTGCAACTCCAACCCCCAGAACTGCTTCTCCATCCTGCGGACCTCCACAAGGTAGGCTTCCATGTGCTCATCTTATGACTCGTACACCTTGTTGGAGAAATTGACGAGGAGCTGCGAATCACCCTTGATGGTAAGGTGCTTCACCCCTAGGGCAGCTGCGGCCTTCAAGCCCGCTATTAGACCTTCATACTCCGCTATGTTGTTGGAGACATTTTCACCTTGCTGGAAACAGAGCTGCACAGCGTAGTAGAGCTTGTCCTGAGTGGGAGATATGAGCACCGCCCCAGCCCCAACGCCATGCACAGAGAACGCCCGTCAAGTACATGACCCAGCCTTTTCCGGGCGCTTCCTCGGGAGAGGGACCGATCCTCGTCGGCCTTGAGGCCCGGTGGCTCCATCCATTCTGCCACGAAATCCGCTAATGCGGCCCCCTTGATGACTCTGGTCGTGCTGAATTCGAGCTGAAACGCTTGAAGTTCAATGTTCCACTCAGCGACCCTTCCTGCTGAGTTAGGGCTCCTGAGCACCCTTTCCAAGGGATATGCTGAGACGACCTTGATGGGGTGACTCTGAAAATAGTGCCGCAGCTTGCGCGAGGCCACCAATAGCGCGAGGAGGAGTTTCTGAGGCATGGGGTACCGTGCCCTCGCGTCCCGCAACACCGTGCTGACGAAGTACACTGGGTGCTCAACGAGGTTTGGAGCGCCAGTGCCGATGGCGCCCTCTGGGGACCGTGGCGCCTCCTGAGGCGATGGAGCCTCCAGAGGCTGGTAGTCTGGGGGAGGGACCTCTTCCGCTTCGATGCAGACTGCCTGCGGCGGCTGGTCCTTCTCAGCTTCGGTAGCGGTTTCTGTGGGTCTTCCTTGTTCCTGCTTTGCCTTGACCTGGGCTGCTGTTGTGGTTTTGGTTTGACGCTCTTCCCTAACCGCCACCAGAGCTGCGCTGGCGGAGTAGGGAGTGGCGGCGAGGTAGAGCACCAGGGGTTCCTACGGGCGTGGGGCCACCATGACCGGAGGGCTGGTCAGGTACCTCTTGAGATCTTGAAACGACTTGTCAGCCTCTTCAGTCCATTCAAAGGGTCCCTTCTTCATTAGCTGGAAGAAAGGCAGCGCTCGTTCCCCAACTTGGAGATGAAGCGCCCTAAGCGCAGATCCACGCCCACTGAGCTTCTGCATTTCCCTGAGGGTCTTTGGCGGGCTCATGTCCTCGACCGCCTTGACCTTTTCTGGGTTAGCCTCGATACCTCGGTGGGATACGAGGAAGCCCAAGAGCTTGCTCGAGGGGACTCCAAACACACACTTCTCCGGGTTGAGCCGTAGGTTCGCTGCATTGAGGCTCATGAAGGTTTCCTCCAGGTCTTGTATCAGGGTTCTGGCCTCCCGAGACTTCACCACAATGTCATCGACGTAAGCCTCAACATTCCTCCCGAGCTGCGGACCCAAGGTGATGTGCATTAGTCACCGGGAAGGTCGCCCTGCGTTCTGCGCAGCCCAGATATGGCATGCACGTGTAGCAAGACACCCCACACAGGTCGAAGGCCGTATTTTCCACGTCTTCTACTGCCATCTTGATCTGGTGATACCCGGAGAAGGCATCCAAGAAGCATAACAGGTCGCACTCAGCGGTGGAATCGACGATCTAGTCGATGCGAGGGAGCGGGAACGGATCTTGCGGGCATGCCTTGTTGAGGTTGGTGAAGTCGACACACATGCGCTCCTTCCCTCCCTTCTTTGGCACAACGACAGGGTTGGCCAACCAATCCGGATATCGGACCTCGCGAATGGCCCCATCGGCTTCTAGTTTGCAGGTCTCCTGGATGATGACGGCTTGCTTCTCAGTGGACTGCCGCCTCGCTTTCTGCTTCACGGGGCATACGTTGGGGCACACGTGGAGGTGATGCTCGATTACGCCCCTAGGGATCCCCGCCAACTGATCAGGCTCCCAGGCGAATACGTTCTTGTTTGCGCGCAGGAACTTGACCAGGGCCTCCTCCTGCTCGGGCTCGAGGTTGGCGCCTATGGTGAAAGTGGCGTTGCGGACCCGTCCTCGTCGACGGGTATTTTCTTGGTCTCTGCCTTGTCTTGGGTGAACAACTGTTTCTTCTTGGTTGGTGCGGCCCCCTTGGGCTCAGGGGTCTCCGCATCGGCGGGCTGTGCTGGCGCCGCCGTCTTGAAGGCGACCTTGAGCACTCGCAGTGCATCTCCGGTGTCCCCAGGCACGGTGAGGAGACCGTTGCTCCCGGGCATCTTCATGAGGTTGTACGCCGGGTGAGTCACGGCCATGAATTGGGCCAATGCTGGGTAGCCGAGGATGGCGTTGTAGGGAAGGCCGATGGGGGCGATGTCGAAATCGACCAGCTCCATGCGAAAGTTGTCGTAAGTGTCGAAAGTTACCGGGAGCCAGATCTGTCCCAAGGAGCTGGATGACCCGCCCCCACGCCCAAGAAGGGCCGGCTGGGCTGCAGCCGCTCCCGGGGTATGCAGAGGAGGTTGAAGGCCTCAACTGAGAGCACGTTGAGGCCCGCGCCGCCATCGATGAGAGTCCTGGTGACGGCCACCTGGCAGATGGTGGGGGTGCACAACATGGGGAGCGCACCCGAGCAGGCTGAGTTGGAGGGGTGGTCCTCTGAGCTAAAGGTCAGACTGGCCTTGGGCGCCGACCGGTCCGGGGGGGCTCCCTACCGCGTGGAGGCGGCGCCGACCCGGCGGACGAATGGATTAACGTGGTGACTTGAAGGCGGCGCCTGCGAGCCGCCCAGGGGAGCCGCGATGACCGGGGGCGCCGGCGTAGCGTGGTTGGTGAGGAAGAGGCCGCGCAGCCCTTCCCAAGAGGCCACGGAGGCTGCCGGCAGGTGGAGCAGCCATGCGCGCGGAGCGCCGGTGAGGGGCATGGGAAGCCAGTTGGCCATGACCCTGTCGTCACCTCCATCTTTGAGGACGGCCTCCTCGTACGCCATCAGGAAGGCCAGCGGATCGGTCGCGCCGTTGTAGCGCGGCGGCGTCATCGGCTTGAACTTGTCCGGCCACCGCACCCGTTGCAAGGCCGGGGCCTGGACTCGGAGCCCCCTGGCCCCCGCGCTGGCGCTGGCGGCCGGAGCGGGCGGCGCGCTGCTCATCGCGAAGCGGATCGTGGCGGTGGCGGAAGGGAAAACTCTGGCGCACCCCTACCTGGCACGCCAAATGTCGGATTTCGGGTTCTGGCAGACCCTTGAGGTTCGAACACTGGGGTGCGCGCGGAGATCTCGCCCTCTACCTACCTGCACCCCGCTGCCTCGCTTGGATCTAAACTACGAAAGGAACAACCCAAGAGATGCCAGGTTTATACTAGTTCGGGCCACCATTGTGGTGTAATACCCTACTCTAGTTTGTGGTGTGGTGGATTGCTTCTTGGGCTGATGGTGATGAATAATACAAGGAAGAACAGCCTCGCGAGGGTCTGTTCTTGGCCGGGCGATGAACTGCTTGGAGGAGTTCGGTTGCTCCCTCTCTTTCTCTCTCTATTAAAGATGCCGCCCCTAGCTCTGTGTGTGGCTAGTCCTATTTATAGGCGAAGGCCCTGGGCTTCTTCCCCAAATATTGAGCGGGAAGGGCGCCAACAATTGGCCATTTTGAAGGGGAACATCTAGTACACTTATCCTGACTAAAGTTGGTCCTCACCTGTCAAAGGCTCTGGTGGTGGCCTTTGCTTGGGCTCCACAATGACTTCCTTCTGCCGTTGGGCTGGTCTTGGTCTTGTTGCACCGAAAGGGATGCCTTTGCTTGATGCCCTCGCCTGCGCTTGCTCCCTTTGCACCAAAGAGGAAAGGAGGACACTGCGCGGGCTGGCGCCCGCCTGGCGCCCTCGGTCGTCATGGCTTGTGTCATGGGCACCTCGTGAGGTACCCCGCCTTGATCTCTCCGCCTCCTCGCTAGCCAGCCTGATGAGGCCGTGCCTGAGGAAGCTCCCTGTCGTCCGCCCCATGAGGCTTGGCCCCTCGCGAGGGTCTTGATCTTGTGTTGATGAAGATGGGCCGTGATGCCCCCCCCTTGAGCCACACCGCAGGCCGCAGGCAGGCAAGTCTGGGGACCCCCGTTCCGAGAACGCCGACAGTTTCCGGAGCCCGAGGGTCATCTTTATTTACCCCACCCTGGCCAGTGCTCCTCTGAGTGTTGGTCCAAACTAGTGCACCGTGCGGAATCGTCACTTGGCAACTTGGGTTATGTTGGTACTTGTACGCTTAGCTTATCCAGTGTGCCCTGAGAACGAGATATGTGTAGCTCCTATCGGGATTAGTCGGCACAGTAGGGTGGTCTTGCTGGTCTTGTTTTACCATTGTCGAAATGTCTTGTAACCGGGATTCCGAGAGTGGTCGGGTCTTTTCGGGAGAAGGAATATCCTTCGTTGATCGTGAGAGCTTGTGATGGGCTAAGTTGGGACACCCCTACAGGGTATAAACTTTCGAAAGCCGTGCCCGCGGTTATGTGGAAGATGGGAATTTGTTAATGTCCGGTTGTAGAGAACTTGACACTTGACTTAATTAAAAACATAAACCGCGTTTGTAGTCGTGATGGTTTCTTTTCGACGGAGTCCGGAAAGTGAACATGGTTTGGGTTATGCTTGAACGTAAGTAGTTTCAGGATCACTTCTTGATCACTTCTAGCTTCTCGACCGTTGCGTAGCTTCTCTTCTCGCTCTTTATTTGCGTATGTTAGCCACCATATTTGCTTAGTGCTTGCTGCAGCTCCACCTCTTGACCCTTACCTATCCATAAGCTTAAATAGTCTTGATCTCGAGGGTTTTGAGATTGTTGAGTTCTCGTGACTCACAGATACTACCAAAACAGTGGTGCCGATGATACCAGTGCAGGCGATGCTTCTGAGCTCAAGTGGGAGTTCGATGAGGACCTTGTTCATTACTATGTTTCATTTCCTGATGATCAGTAGTGCCCAGTTGGGACGAGCAGGGATGTAGCATTTGGGGTTATCTTCTTTTCATTTGGTTTTGACCGTAGTCGGTCTATGTGTGTACTTTGAATGATGCATGTTTAGTTAATGTATTGTGTGAAGTGGAGATTGTAAGCCAACTCTTTATCACATTCTTGTTCATTACATGGGATTGTGTGAAGATGACCCTTCTTTCACTTCTTATTTCTTGGGTCAAACTCATTTTTGTGAGTCCGGAAAAATTATCCGCATGTCCAATTCTTCCCCTAACCTCCCTTTCTTTTCTGTATTATCACTGTTTTGTTTTAATTTTCTTTAGAGAGAGGGGGAAGAGAGAACCCAGCCCAGCCGGCCACTTGGGCCTCCTGCATCAGCAGCCAACCAGCCCAATTTGGCCCAGCCGCCCCTCCAACCCCTATAACCCTAGCCTCACTCTCGATCCCCCTGGCCTATCCCTCCTTTCCGTGCTTGCGCGGCTAGAGAGGAGCGAGAGCCTCTTGCTCGATCCCACTCACGCGCTGCTTTCCAGCGACTGGCCGCCCCTCCGGCCACCCCTTCCTCTGCCGCCGGCCACCAGGACCCCTGCTCTACCTCGCCTCTCACCCGGCCGTCCCCGCGTCGTCTGCGCAGCCGCCTGCATCGCGACCGAGCTCCTGCTTCCTTCGTCCATGGCGCCGTTGCCTCGCCCACGCCCTGCTTATCCTCCCGCGCTGATGCCCTCCTTTGGCTGCTTGTGCCTACAGATCCGTCCGCGAGCTCGTGCAACCATGGCCGCCACAGGAGCCTCGCGCCCGACCCCCTCGTTGAGGCCATGGATGTCGGCGGCCCCGCCTTCCTACACCTCCACCTACGTCCTGCGCCCGCCGCCATGCTCTGGATCGAGAGGAGCTCGATCCCGAGCGCCTTCTGCCCGTCCTGTCCACGCTGCAGCCCCGCGTTGACTTCCCCTGCTCCACCATCACCATGGCCCCGTGCGCATGCTGCTGTTTCCTTGCCCCATGCATCCTCCACTTCTGCGAGCACAACATCCGCAAGCCCTGCTGCCTTCGGTTGCAGCCGGTTCATTTTCTCCTGCTGGATACCGACGCCTTCATGGATTCGCCAAGTACCCACACCGGCATGATGACCATGACGGTGCATCTCTCCTTGTACCACTTTGGAGTTCAAGACCATCAAGTACCCTCAACTCAGGGACGCCAAGTACCTCTACGACCTGTGTACGACTACGTGATTTCACCAAGTACCACGACGCCCAGAGTCCCGGATCCGTCAAGTTCCACTATGAGATGTACAACTACCGTCGACCCCGAAGACCTCGGAATTTATCAAGTTCCCACGACGACTCAAGTGTACCCCTCCGGTTCGCCAAGTTCGACTATCGTCGCTACCATGTACAACTACTTCCACTACGCCGTCACGTGTGCCACTACTTCCCACGACGTCCCGTGAACAACTACTTCCACTTCAAACCCGTTTGCCCCGAAATGCACGCTCCTCCTAGTTTGCCATGTCGTCCACCCGTGGGAACCCGGTAACCGGGATCACCCCATCGTATTTTGCATGCTCTGTTCATCCACACTTCCTTTTGCACCGACATCTTGATGAGTTGTCGGATCATCTGAATGCTGCCGTGGCACCATTTCCGTTGTCGTTGCCGTGTCACCCCTTTTGTTCCGCCATGTTGACCAAATGCTTCATAATATGCTCATGTCAACGTTTTCATAAAAATGCATAAACCTGTATATGCCATCCGCATCACGATAACAACATTTAAAATGTTTAAAATTGTTGCTTACTTTAAATTGCTAAATGACATGTGGGGATTTACCGGAATTGTTGTTTATTGTTCCGGTCTCTTTTAACTTTCCTAAATAGTTAGTTTATTTATGCTTCACCCCATTGCCATGTTAAATAACATTTAATATTGTTGAGTACATAACCGAGAGAGAACTAAATAAGTCATGTGGTGTTTCGTTAATTGAGCTTCACTTAACTTGTAGTATTGTTTGTGCACTTTGCCATGCCATGCCTGTTTAAACCAGACATGCATCATACTTGGTTGCGCATATTGCCATGTTTATGCTTGTTGGTTTACCATGTTGCTTGCTTCTTTCCGTTTTGCTTCTCTCGTTAGCTTCGATTCCGTTTCGGAGTTGTGAGGATTTGTTCGACAACGTCAGTTTATCTACTTCTTGGACTCGTTCTTCTTCCTAGCGGGATTTCAGCCAATATGACTATTATCCTTGATATCACTTCTATCTTTGCTTGCTAGTTGTTTGTTCTATCGCTATGTCGCGCTACCTACCACTTGATTATCATGCCTCCTATATTACCATGTCAAGCCTCTAACCCACCTTCCTAGCAAATCGTTGTTTGGCTAAGTTACCGCTTTTGCTCAGCAATTCTTATAGCGTTGCTAGTTGCAGGTGAAGATGAAGTTAGTTCCTTGTTGGAACATGAACATGTTGGGATATCACAATATCTCTTATTTAATTAATGCATCTATATACTTGGTAAAGGGTGGAAGGCTCGGCCTTATACCTATTATTTTGTTCCACTCTTGCCGCCCTAGTTTCCGTCATACCGGTGTTATGTTTCTTGATTTTGCGTTCCTTACGCGGTTGGGGTTATGGGGCCCTCTTGACAGGACTCTTTGAATAAAACTCCTCCAGCAAGGCCCAACCTTGGTTTTACATTTGCCACACCTAAGCCTTTTTCCCTTGGGTTTTCGAACTCGAGGGTCATCTTTATTTACCCCCTGCCGCGGTGCTCCTCCGAGTGTTGGTCCAAACTAGAGCACCGTGCGGGACTGTCCCTTGGCAACTTGAGTTATGTTGGTACTTGTACGCTTAGCTTATCCGGTGTGCCCTGTGACGCGGGGATGACCCCCGGGTAGGCCCAAGATGACAAACGACGCTTCAAAAACATCGGGGCCAGAAATGCCCCTCAATCCGGGTCGCACTTGGCCGGGTTGCTCAACCCGGCCAAGTCCCTCAACCCGGCCAGACTCCTCAACCCGGCCGGACTCCTCAACCCGGCCGCCCGACCGGTCCCTGTCCGGCTGCTACAGCCGACCCGCTATGCGAAGTCAACCGCGACATCACATCCGACGCGACACCGACAAGACAACCATACTGTTCACTCGTCACACACATCATCATCTACAGCGTACTTTGTCCCCGGGCATTGATTTATAAAATGCCCCAGGGACAAAACTTAGCCTAGCTCCCAAGCTACACACGGCTTGGGATGTAAGCTACACTAGGCTACATCCCAAGCACACACCCATGCCCACCTAGCTTACACCCAAAGCTAGCTCACACTACAAAGCCACCCATCCATCCATCCATCCACCCTGGACATACTCACTCACGCACACACTTGTGCACACACATGCTCATATGCATAAGGCTCTGTACTGCCTTCTGTAATACAGATCCAGGAGCAACTCCGTACGCCAGACATATACCCCGCATATATATTCAAACATGCAGGAGTAGGAGTATTATCTCTCCGGAGAGCTCCGAACCTGGGTAAATCACCGCGTGTTGTTTGCCCAATCCCGTCCCTTGACCAGCAAAGCAGTCTTGCCCTCAACACAAGCCACCTCGTGGCATCGTCTCGCGAACCCGCCCGCGAGATAACCCCGACACCCTGAGAACGAGATATGTGCAGCTCCTATCGGGATTTGTCGGCACAGTCGGGTGGTCTTGCTGATCTTGTTTTACCATTGTCGAAATGTCTTGTAACCGGGATTCCGAGACTGATCGGGTATTTCCGGGAGAAGAAATATCCTTCGTTGATCATGAGAGCTTGTGATGGGCTAAGTTGGGACACCCCTACAGGGTATAAACTTTTGAAAACTGTGCCCGCGGTTATGTGGCATATGGGAAATTGTTAATGTCCGGTTGTAGAGAAATTGACACTTGTCTTAATTAAAATACATAAACCACGTGTGTAGCCCTGATGGTCTCTTTTCGGCGGAGGCCGGGAAGTGAACACGGTCTAGGTTATGCTTGAAAGTAAATAGTTTTAGGATCACTTCTTGATCACTTCTAGCTTCTCGACCGTTGTGTAGCTTCTCTTCTCGCTCTTATTTGCGTATGTTAGCATCCATATTTTCTTAGTGCTTGCTGCAACTCCAACTCTTTACCCGATTCTATCCATAAGCTTAAATATTCTTGATCTCACGGGTCTTGAGAGTGCTGAGTCCTCGTGACTCACAAATACTACCAAAACAGTTGCAGGTGCCGATGATACCAGTGCAGGCGATGCTTCCGAGCTCAAGTGGGAGTTCAACGAGGACGTTGTTCGTTACTATGTTTCGTTTCCTGATGATCAGTAGTGGTGCCAGTTGGGACGATCTGGGATCTAGCATTTGGGGTTATGTTCTTTTCATTTGGTTTTGACCGTAGTCGGTCTATATGTGTACTTTGAATGATGTATGTTTAATTAATGTATTTTGTGAAGTGGCGATTGTAAGCCAACTCTTTATCCCATTCTTGTTCATTACATGGGATTGTGTGAAGATGACCCTTCTTGCGAAAAAACCAACATGTGGTTATGCCTCCAAGTCGTGGCTCGACACGTGGGAGATATAGCCGCATCGTGGGTGTTACAGGCCCCAACGAGTTCCCCGAAGACGATGATTGTTGGGGGAGATCACGGGCCGGACTGAAAATACGTAAATAAATTGTTATCCCACGATCTGTAAAAGGCCGGAAGTATGTATAGTTTCTTTAAATACTTACGATTCGGTAGGGGTAGGGCTGGAATTCGAGTCGAGTCGAGCCAACTCGGCTCGACTCGCTAGAGCTCGTTTCGTTAATGAGCTAGCTCGACTCGACTCGTTACTATAACGAGTTCAAAACCAAGATTGGATCCACTCATATAACTCGCGAGCTGGCTCGTTTAGCTTGTTAAGCTCGTTAAATATATGAACATAAAACCCTCAAATATGATAAAAATTATTATGTATATATTAAGCATGTACATCACTAAACAATTATAATTTCCTTGTAACGCATGAGTCTCCTGGGCGGCTGGGCCTTCAATGGATGGGCTTTGTGTTGTGCGCGTGGGACGCAGGGTGCTGAGTGGCTAATCTTTTTTTTGATTGGGAGTGGCTGATCTTTTGTACGAAGCCTAACGAGTTACACGAGTACTTGTGAGATTGGCTCGTTTAACTTGGTCTATAAATGATCTTAAACTAAAGCTCGACTCGACTCGTTATTCTTAGAGTTCGAGTCGATTCGAGCTGAGTCACGAGATACTTGTTTAGCTTGCAAGATTCGAGCTTTTTTTCCAGCCCTAGGCAGGGGGCTTCGGCCTGAGGCGCCGCTCGGGGATGACTTCGGTGTCCGAATCTGAATCATCCGAAAGGGGGATCTTCCCCTTCTTGGACGCCTCCGCTTCTAGGTCCGCAGATGCTGCCCTTTTCTTCTCTCCCCCTTGAGGGGAGAATTGCTCTCCTCGTCCTCGTCATCTTCATCTCCCTCGTGGGAGGAGAGAACCTCGGTGTCTTCGGACGTGATGTCCGAAGTACCTTTATGCCGGAGGCCACTTCTGACCTCCTTGCCCTCCTTCTCCAGCGCCTGGTACGGCACCAGAACCAGCATCTTTGTTAGCAAAGGGATAGCTGGGTCTTTGAGCAGCGGAGCCGGACATTTGATCTGCTCCACTTTCTTCGTCCAGACCTGAAGAAGAAAAGGAAGGCTTAGCATACTCCTCGAATCTACAAGTTGAGGTTATGTTTGGAAATCTGAAAACTTACTGGAGTGGCCGGGTGAGCGCAGTCGAGGCCGAGGTCTTCGGTCGTTCCCGGCCACGACTTCTAGGTCGTGAAAAGAAGCTTCCAGATTTCTTCGTGCCTCATGCCAAAGAATCACAGCAGAGTCCGAGGGTCGGCCGGATTGAACTCCCCCATATGGAGAGTCCGGCGCTGGCTGGGGAGAATCCGGCGAAAAAGCATCACCTGGATCACGTCGGCGAGGCTGGTGTTCTTCTCTATCACGCCCTTCACACACTTCTGCAGCGTCATCACCTCGTTGGACGATGCCCAGTCCAGGACCTTTTTAACCCACGACGTGAGCCGCATTGGAGGCCTAGATTTGAACTCAGGAGTGGCAGCCCATGTGGCGTCACGAGGCTCTGTGACATAGAACCACTCCTGTTGCCATCCCTTCACGGTCTCCACGAAGGACCCCTGGGGCCAAGTGACCTTGGGGAGCTTACTCACCATGGCGCCGCCGCACTCCGCGTGTTGACCGTCGACCACTTTCAGCTTCATGTTTGAAGACCTTGAGCCATAATCCGAAGTGTGGGGGGGGGGGGATGTGGAGGAACACCTCACACACGCTGATGAACGCCGAGATGTGGAGGATGGAATTTGGGGCTAGATCGTGAAAGTCTAGCCCATAGTAGAACATGAGCCCGCGGACAAAAGGGTGGAGAGGAAACCCTAGTTCACGGAGAAAGTGGGGGATAAATACTACCCTCTCATCTGGCTCCGGAGTGGGGATGATCTACTTTTAGGTAGGATGTCGGTGGGCGATTTCCGCGGCCAAGTACCCCGCTTCCCAGAGTTCCTTGATGTTCTCCTCCGTGATGGAGGAGGCCATCCACTTGCCCTGAGCACCAGATCCGGACATGGCTAGAATATTTTCTGGGGACGGAAAGGATCGAACTCGGGCACTGGAGCTCGAGGGGCGGATGGGCTGAGGAGGAAGAAGGCGTGGGGTAAAAAGATGGGTCCTTATCTTTTTATAAAGGCAGTGAATCTCAAGAGTCCCCCCACGAGCCTTAAAACTCGCCTATTCCCAAGGGATCGTGCAAACGGCACAGTTGGATTACCCAAACCCGTATTGATGAGAATCCCGCATTAAGGGGACACGATCTCCTCTTTGACAAGATGTGTCAATGAGGACCATGCCTCAAAATACGAAGCGGGAGGCTAAAAACGGTTTGAAATGATAATAAAGCCAGAACATAACGTCTCACCGAATAAGTTGTCTGTAGACACGGTTTATTTTGTTTAAGTGTGTTTTACGCTTATGGTTCAGGGTTATGACTGTTATACAGAGCCGAACATAGTTCTTTTGAACAACGGCTTTGGAGTATTCGGAGGAGGAACCCGCCTTGCAATGTCGAAGACAATCTGCGCGCCTTACACATCATCATTGAAGCCTAGTTCAGGGGCTACTGAGGGAGTCCTGGATTAGGGGGTCCTTGGGCGTCCGGGCTATGTGATATGATACGGACTAATGGGCCAAGAAGATACAAGATAGAAGGCCTTCCCCCGTGTCCAGATGGGAATCTCCTTTGCGTGCATGGCAAGCTTGGCGTTCGGATGTAAAGATTCCCTTCTCTGTAAACCGACTCTGTACAACCCTAGGCCCCTCCGGTATCTATATAAACCAGAGGGTTTAGTCCGTAGAGGCGATCATTATCATACAAGCTAGACATCTAGGGTTTAGCCGTTACGATCTCGAGGTAGATCAACTCTTGTAACCCCTATACTCATAAAAGTCAATCAAGCAGGAAGTAGGGTATTACCTCCATTAAGAGGGCCCGAACCTGGGTAAACATCGTGTCCCCTTCCTCCTGTTACCTTCGATCCTCAGACGCACAGTTCGGGATCCCCTACCCGAGATCGGCCGGCTTTGACACCGACACCCACCTTGGGCCTCCCCTCTGGTATTTCTTTGGCCCACTGGGTATCTTCCAGTCAAGAAAAGATCTCCAAAAAGTTTTGCTGCATTTGGACTCTGTTTGGTACTGATATTCTGCGAAGTAAAAAACAAGCAAAAAACAGCAACTGGCACTGGGCACTATGTCAGTAGGTTAGTCCCAAAAAATGATACAAAGTTGCTATAAAATGATTGTAAAACATCCAAGAATGATAATATAACATCATGGAACAATAAAAAATTATAGATACGTTGGAGACGTACCAACATCCCCAAGCTTAATTCCTGCTCATCCTTGAGTAGGTAAATGATAAAAAAAATTGATGTGGAATGCTGCCTAACATGTTCATCACATATTCGTCTCTTTTGTAGCATGAACATTTGTACTTCTATATGGTTCAAAGCAATAGTCTAGTTTTAACATGAAGATTTCAATACTCAAGCATATCAACAAGCAACCATGTCTTTCAAAATATCAACAGTAAAGAAAGTTATCCCTAGCCCATCATGATAAATCATTGATCCATTCATGAAACACACTCGCATATTAGCTACACCCAATACTCATGTACGATCATAGAGCTCCCTAGTTTGTGCTTTATAAGAGAAGATGGAGACTCAAATAGAAATAAAAATTGCATAAAGTAAATAGAAAAGCCCTTCGAAGAGGGAAGTATGGATTTGTAGAGGTGCCAGAGCTCAAAGCAAAAATTGAGAGATAATTTTTTTTGAGAGGCATACTTTTCCCGTCAACGAAAACGACCGAGTAATTCCCAACACTTTCCGTGCCAGATATGTCATTCCCAAACAGAAAATAAAGTTTATTCCTTATTCCTCCATTATTTTACAATCCATGGCTAGCCGTATCCACGGGTGCCTTCCATACCAACACTTTCCAAGGAATTTATTATTTGGCAACAAAATGTTAATTTCTTTTTCATTTCGGGACTGGCCATCCCTATTACCGCCATACTCTCGTGCAATGACAAGTGAATAAACACTCATCTTGAGTGTAACACATCTAGCATGGAAATATTGGCCACCCATGCCATTCATGAGTGGTACGAGCATACAAAAGGGAAATTTATTATGAAAATTAGAGATGGCACATACAAATTTGCTTAGAACGACACGGAAATACCGCATATAGGTAGGTATGGTGGATTCACATGGCAAAACTGGGTGAGGGAGTCCTGGATTAGGGGGTCCTCGGACAGCCGGACTATATCCTTTGGCCGGACTGTTGGACTATGAAGATACAAGATTGAAGACTTCGTCCCTTGTCCGGATGGGACTCTCCTTGGCGTGGAAGGCAAGCTTGGCAATACAGATATGTAGATCTCCTCCCTTGTAACCGACTCTGTGTAACCCTAGCCCCCTCCGGTGTCTATATAAACCGGAGGGTTTAGTCCGTGGGACAACAACAATCATACCATAGCCTAGCTTCTAGGGTTTAGCCTCTACGATCTCGTGGTAGATCAACTCTTGTAATACTCATATCATCAAGATCAATCAAGCAGGAAGTAGGGTATTACCTCCATCGAGAGGGCCCGAACCTGGGTAAACATCGTGTCCCCCGCCAACTGTTACCATCCGCCTTAGACGCACAGTTCGGGACCCCCTACCCGAGATCCACCGGTTTTGACACTGACATTGGTGCTTTCATTGAGAGTTCCACTGTGTCGCCACCATAAGGCTTGATGGCTTCTTCAATCATTGGCAACGATGCGATCCAGGGTGAGGTTTTCCTCCCCGGACAGATCTTCGCATTCGGTGGCTTCGTAGGCGGGCCAATTCGCTTGGCCATCTGGAGCAGATCGAAAGCAATGCCCATGGCCATCAGGTCAGACTTGGAAACTTGAACTACACTGCCGACATCCGCGGAGACTTGATCTTCGGCGGATTCGAGCCCATGTGAGGTGCGCCGCATGATACGTCTCCGTCGTATCTACTTTTCCAAACACTTTTGCCCTTGTTTTGGACTCTAACTTGCATGATTTGAATGGAACTAACCCGGAGTGACGCTGTTTTTAGCAGAATTGCAATGGTGTTATTTATGTGCAGAAAAAAAAGTTATCGGAATGACCTAAAACTCCACGGAACGTCTATTTGGAAATAATAAAAAATCGTTGCAAAAGATGAAGACCAGGGGGCCCACACCCTGTCCACGAGGGTGGGGGCGCACCCTCCCCCTAGGGCGCGTCCCCTACCTCGTGGGCCCCCTGGAGCTCCTCCGACGCCAGCTCCAACTCTATATATTTTCTTTCGGGGAGAAAAACATAAAGGAGAAGAAATCATCGTGTTTTACGATACGGAGCCGCCGCCAAGCCCTAAAACCTCTCCGGAGGGCTGATCTGGAGTCCGTTCGGGGCTCCGGAGAGGGGGATTCATCGCCATCGTCATCATCAACCATCCTCCATCACCAATTTCATGATGCTCACCGCCGTGTGTGAGTAATTCCATCGTAGGCTTGCTGGACGGTGATGGGTTTGATGAGATCTATCATGTAATCGAGTTAGTTTTGTTAGGGTTTGATCCCTTGTATCCACTATGTTCTGAGATTGATGTTGCTATGACTTTGCTATGCTTAATGCTTGTCACTAGGGCCCGAGTGCCATGATTTCAGATCTGAACCTATTATGTTGTCATGAATATATGTGTGTTCTTGATCCTATCTTGCAAGTCTATAGTCACCTATGTGTTATGATCCGGCAACCCCGAAGTGACAATAATCGGGACCACTCCCGGTGATGACCATAGTTTGAGGAGTTCATGTATTCACTATGTGCTAATTCTTTGTTCCGGTTCTCTATTAAAAGGAGTCCTTAATATCCCTTAGTTTCCATTAGGACCCCGCTGCCACGGGAGGGTAGGACAAAAGATGTCATGCAAGTTCTTTTCCATAAGCACGTATGACTATATTCGGAATACATGCCTACATTACGTTGATGAATTGGAGCTAGTTCTGTGTCACCCTATGTTATGATTGTTACATGATGAACCGCATCTGGCATAATTATTCATCACCGATCCAATGCCTACGAGTTTTCCACATATTGTTCTCCATTTATTTACTTTTCCGTTGTTACGGTTACAATCAATACAAAATACCAAAAATATTACTTTTGCTACTGTTACCTTTTGTTACCGTTACCACTACTATCATATTACTTTGCTACTAAACACTTTGCTGCAGATATTAAGTTATCCAGGTGTGGTTGAATTGACAATTCAACTGCTAATACTTGAGAATATTCTTTGGCTCCCCTTGTGTCGAATCAATAAATTTGGGTTGAATACTCTACCCTCGAAAACTGTTGCTATCCCCTATACTTGTGGGTTATCAAGACTATTTTCCGCACTGCTGCCGAGCATAGCTCTATTCTTTGAGTCACTTGGAATTTATATCTGCTGGTCACTATGAAGAACTTGAAAGACGCTAAGACAACAATTTATCCCTCAACTAGGACGGGAGGTAAGGAACTGCCATCTAGCTCTGCACTTGATTCACCTTCTGTTTTGAGTAAGCTTGCAACACCTAAACACATTCGCTATTCATTACGATATGTGCTTTGTTATTGACGATGCCACTTCTGTTATGCATGATACTTATGATGAAACTACTTCTATGCTTGATATTACTGTGCCACTTAGTGAATTTCTTGATGAACAAATTGCTAGGGCTAGAGAGAAAGAAATTATTGAAACTGATCATGTTGATGAAATTGATGATGAAAATATGCCTGTTATTCCTGAGGGTTATATTTTTGATAAAGAAGCTTCTGCGGCTATTTTAGCTTACAAAGATAACGATGAGCTTAAGAGGTTATTAGCTGAATGGAATAAGCAATCTCTTAATGATAGAATGAAACCCGACCCTGCTTTTGCTACTTCACCTATCTGTGTTACCGATAAGGATTATGAATTCTCTATTGATCCTAATATAATTACTTTGGTTAAATCTGATCCTTTTCATGGCTATGAATCTGAAACTTTTGTGGCACATCTTACTAAATTAAATTATATAGCCACCCTGTTCACTAATGATGAGAGATCTCGCTACTTTTATCTCCTTAAAATATTTCCATTCTCATAAAAGGGTGATGCTAATTTTCTTGATCCTGGTTGTGTGCGTAGTCCCCAAGATATGATTTATTACTTCTCTAGTAAATATTTCCCCGCTCATAAGAAACAAGCTGCATTGAGGGATATATACAACTTTGTGAAAATTGAAGAAGAGAGTCTCCCACAACCTTGGGGGAGGCTTCTCAAGTTACTTAATGCTTTGCCTGATCATCCTCTTAAGAAAAATGAAATACTTGATATCTTTTATAATGGACTAACTGATGCTTCCAGAGATTACCTGGATAGTTGTGCTGGTTCTGTTTTCAGGGAAAGAACACCGGATGAAGCTGAAATTCTATTGAACAATATGTTGACCAATGAAAATAATTGGACACTTCCGGAGCCAGCTCCTGAGCCAATTCCTGAGCCTATTCCTAAACCAACTCCTAAGAAAAGAGGTGTTCTATTTCTCAGTCCTGAAGATACGCAAGAGGCAAACAAATCTATGAAAGAAAAATGTATTAAAGCTGAAGATGTGAAGAATTTACCTCCTATTGAAGAAATACATGGTCTTAGTTCACCGCCTGTTGAAGAAACTTGTGATCTTAATCCTCCACCTATTGAAGAACCTCATGGTCTTGATAACCCGACACAGGTAGTAAAGGTAAATTCTCTCTATAGATTTGATGAAGGTGATATTCCTCACTATAAGTCTGCTAGCCAATGCTTGGATGAGTTTGATAATTTTATTGTCAAACAAGAAAACTTCAATGCTTATTTTGGTAGACAGTTGAAATATAATTCCGATATGATTAAACACTTGGGTGATTATATGGCTAATGTTAAAGGTGAACTTAAACTCATTACTAAACATGCTTATATGGTTACCACTCAAGTAGAACAAGTACTTAAAGCTCAAAATGATTTGCTCAATGAAATGAATAGTAAGAAAAATGATTATGCTGCTAGAGTGCCTACTAGAACTCGTAGAATGACTCAGGAACCTTTGTATCCTGAAGGCCACCCTAAGAGAATTGAGCAAGATTCTCAGAGAATTAATATTGATGCACCTAGTTATTCTAAAAGGAAGAAAAAGAAAAATGATAGGACTTTGCATGCTTCTAGTGAACCTATTGCTGAAACACCTGAGAATCCAAATGATATATCTATTTCTGATGCTGAAACACAATTTGGTAATGAACATGAACCTAGTGAAAATGTTAATGATGATGTTCAGGATGATGCTCAACCTACTAATGAGAATGATGTAGAAATTGAACCTGCATTTGATCTTGATAACCCACAATCAAAGAATCAATGTTATGATAAGAGAACTTTGTTGCTAGGAAACATGGTAAAGAAAGAGAACCATGGGTTCAGATACCCATGCCTTTTCCTCCCACACCATCCAAGAAAAAGGATGATGAGGATTCTGAGCGCTTTGCTGAAATGATTAGACCTATATTTTTGCGTATGCGATTAACTGATATGCTCAAAATGCATCCTTATGCTAAGTATATGAAAGATATTGTTACAATAAAGAGAAAGATACCTGTCGGGGATATACCCCACTGTATGACCCGGCCGGATGTATGACCTGGCCGGGCTTGGCATTTTCATTGGAAACCCGCCGGAGTGGCGAATCACGAGCCTGGCAGCGACTCACGGATAGCCCTAACGGTGGGTCAGATAGAAGACTAGGCCTAAGGCCTAGAAGGCCGTCTCATGTTATGGTGGGCCGGTTTACGAGGGAAGGCATAAAGAGTTTTCCCTTAAGGGGGGCAGACTAGGATTCCACTTGTAATAGACTAGTCCTAATCGTAATAGGACTCCACATGTAACCCGCCCCTTCAACTTATATAAGGAGGGGAAGGGCTCCCCAAAGAGGGACAAGCAAGAAGCAATAATCTCTAGGGCTAGACACAACTAGAGGAGAGCCAGCTTGCCGGCGACTCTCTCATGAGCATAATGAGACCTAGCCACAAACAACATGTAGGGCTATTACCGGATGATGTTTCCCGCGGCCCGAAGCTGTCTAAATCCTTGTCTTGTGTGTTGATCCGCCTCGCGTCTCTCGATTCCGACCAATCCCTTCAAGCTACCGCATAGATGCATTGGCCTCACGACTAAGTCCTCACACTAGGACATCTGTAGTGACAAATCCGCGACAGTTGGCGCCCACCGTGGGGCTCGCGCACGGTGGTGATGAGTTCTTGGAGGGAACCCTTCAAGGGATTGACAGGTTTACGATCGGCCGGATTAAGAAGACCCGACGCAGAAGAATCTACATCTGGCATATACGAGATTTGAGATCAAGAGAAATTTAGTTTTGTGTTTTATGCGGCCGATGTAAGCACCGTGGGGATTCGCCGAGTCCATGACGAGAGTTTTTTTATGGTGGCAATTTCGGCGATCAGTCAATCGCAAGTTGCAACGAGATGAGCAGGGAATCTCTGTTGCAATCATTCTGTCCAATCCATCAAGTTATGTTTGCTGCTCCGTGCCTCCACAATATAATCTGCTGATGTACCAAGTACCGAGGCAAACAATACATGTTTGAAAATATCGAGAAAAGAAGTAGAAGGCTTGCGGAGCGCCCGAGTGACTATGCATGCGCGTGGACTAGAGGGAGTACTACGGCAAGTTTATCATCATGTCAAGACAAAAGGAAAGGAAGTTTTTCTCGGCTCACGCAAGGAAAAGGGAGACGTAGATTAGGACTCCGCCTCGATCTTCATTCCGGAGCGGCGGCAGAGAAAACGAGCTGAGAGTTTATGCCATCAAAACAAAAGTTAGGACAAACCCCAAAGGCGCTAACTCCAATCCGAGTAGCGATACATCAGCACAAGAAAGCTAGTCGAGTCCGTTCAGGGAAAAGAAAGGGAAACAGAGTCAGCCCGCAGGTGACCAGACCGGACGCACGTCATTTTTGGATGTCACATCCAAACAGTAACAAGGAAAGAAGGAAAATGCCAATATCGCTGACAACCACATATTTTCAAGTGTAATTATGAAAGGAAAGGTAACATGCTACATGTGAAGACCGAGCCAAAAGAAGAAATCAGATGCTGCTCTATCAAGAAGAGTTGGATGTAAAAAAAAGTATTGGGGCTCGCGCCAGCGTTATTCTACACCACCCATTGCCGCATCGTCTGATGGACACGCGCAAGCCCCCGCCCCGCGGACCGGTCTACCTCAACACGCTGGTGCCGCGCTCGCTCTTATGAACCGCCGGACGGACACGCACAAACCGCCGCCCACACTGCCGGTTTACATCCATCTGCACTTGCGGCCGATTCTCCCCGTCCGCACCGGCTTACAACGCCACAGCCGACTCATCTATCCGAGCCGCCTCTGATGCTGCGGTCGTTTTATTGTCCGCCCTGCGGTCTAGCCTATTCAACGTGTCGGGTTGACTAATGGACACCGGACCATATTAAAAAAAGGGTGTCGCATAAGGGGTGCGCGCCAACGTCATGTTGGCACTAGTACTTGTTCATGCCGTGATGCTCGATGGATACATATCTTAATCTACATCAACCCGCCGGAGCCGCGTTGAGCCGCCCTTGCCGCTTTGAGCCACCGGGGTTATATTAAGTCGCCGGTCTGTCTGACTCGCCCCTGACACGGCATACAGATCATGTATCATTCACAAAAATCAGGTGATATCTATCTGAACTTATTTTTATTAAACACTTATTGTTTTTTGTCAAAAGAACAAGTACTCTGCCCTATAACATTTTTACACAGGACAATTTTTTATGCTATTATACCACGGATGCACGTTCGGCTGTGCCACACAGTTTCACGGACATGTGTGTTGTGATCCATTTGCATCAACACGTCGGCCGACTTGCCTGTCTGCATCGCCTTACTACACCACGGACAACTCGCCCGTCCGCTCTCGCGGCCGGTTCAGGCGTCCACGCCGGCTTACAACAAGGAGGACAAGTTGCTCGTCCACACCCGCTTACAACACCGCGGCCGACTCATCTGTCTGCTCCCGCGGCCGGCTCGGTCGTGATTGATTTCAGTATCACCATGTTGATCATCAACTCCAAAGTGATAATTACTGACCTGACCCATCAGGTGAAATTCATCCAGTATATTTTATATTATATGTTGCTTTCTTTAAAAGAGCAATTACTCTGGCTTGCAAGTTCTCAAGTGCAGGACAAGTTATATCACTAAGACGTTGAATACTCGTACCGGTTTATATCACGGTCAAATATGAATAATCTCAAGACAACTCCTCGAGTCATCTTAAGACTCGGGGGCTACAATGACATGACTCGGCGAAATTGGCCGGTGTTAGTGAATTCAAGAACTCCGGATCATTGGAGGGAATGTAACCCGGTTCCAGAGGCTAGCGCTATATTGGTGAAAAATTTAATGGCCATCAGAAAATTTCCGGCTTAAAAAGAAGGATTCCGGTTTAAAATCCGGTTCAATAGACATCTCTCTCCCACAAAGAACTGACACTCTTAATATCGGGTTTAAAAACCTATTCAAGGGAAATTTATTTACCACAAGGCTTTGAAGCTCTCAAATCCTGTTCAAATACGGCCCAAGGTAAATTTATCTCTCACAAAGTTTTGAAGCTTTCAAATCTTGTTTAAACTTCCGGTTCAAAAAGAATTAATCTCTCGCAAGTTCGAGTTCTCAGAAAGATTAAAGGGTGCCAAAAAGAGCTCGCTGCCATGATGCACGGTTCAAACATGGGTATCCTGCCTTACGGCTTATCTTATTATGGTCATTTGGGGGCTTCATGCTCATCGAGCATAGCTGTCGGTACCCTCTTGCTCGGCGTGATGCCAAAATTTATATAGTCACTTGAGGGCTTCCTGCTTAAACATAGGTCGTATTCGAACCAAAGAGAACATAGCTGTCGGTACCCTTTTGATTGGCACACTTCCAAACCCAGTAGGGGGCTTCTTGATCGTATCCAAATCATAGCTCAACCCCTTTGGGTCCGACATGGATAGTATTCGAATCAGCGTCGTTAAACAACTCTCGAGGTCATTTGCGGGCTTCCTGTTCAAACATAGGTCGTATTCGAACCAAAGAGAACATAGCTGTCGGTACCCTCTTGATCGGCAACGCCAAAGCCATTGGGGCTATATGATCGTATTCGAATCTTAGCTTAACCCCTTTGGAACAGTTTTCTGATCGTATTCGAATCAGAAGCCTCAAAATTTTTGAAGTCTCTTTTTGCAAACTATTTTTTGGATTTTACTTGAAACTTTTTTGATCATATCTAAAGTGTATATGAGTTCCCTGGCTTTTGACGTCAAGTCACCAGGGCATATGTTATTTAAACTCTGTGCGGGATTTACAGGGCTATGACTTACATAAATGATTAAGTTCAAAGATTGAAATTGGTGTCTCAAGAAGGTTATCAATTCTTGATTTTCTCAAAGGCTAGGCCGCCGGATTATAAAAATTCTGGCTTACAATGGAGGCGTATTAAATCACCATCGGCCAAGAGCCGCCGGCTATTTAAACTTTGGATTCACTTATCAACAGATGAGGTATTCAAAGTCGCTTTGGCGCAATGGCTATTATTTTATCAATGGATATGATTTATTCTACAATGAAAGGAATAGTGCCGAGTCGCTACAGGCTTACGACCCGGCACTTGGGAGCTACATTATTCAAATTAAGATTACATCAAATATGCAAGTCCCATGTCACTGCCAGCATGCACCATGGCACTTGGGGGCTAATGCAAAGTCATTTTTTGCTCAACTTATCAAAGACCCGACTCATCACATTCTAAATGAGCCGGCCCTTGGGGCTACCAATTGCTCCTGTCCAAAATTCAAGGCACACAAGCCTTAATCCATTATATTGAAAGATCCACTACTCAGTTGGTAGAGTACAAAGCTCTTAACCTTGTGGATGTGGGTTCAAGCCCCATGGTGGAGATTACATCATGTGATGTTATTACAATGAATCATATAAAAAGTCCCAGCTCGGTAATATCTTACTGACCCGGCCCTTGGGGGCTACACGTTGCTGGTCAAGTTTACATGATCATATTTACAAAGTCCCTGCTCATTATTGCATAAAGACCCGGCCCTTGGGGGCTACACTGGTTGAAGTTTTTATGAGCATAAGGCAATTACAAGTCCCAGGTTGCTGCAATCATGACAACCCGACACTTGGGGGCTACATATGTGGAATATTCAGTTTATGACTAATGATTGAGATGAATAATCCGGATTTCTTCAAGGTTGCAACACTTATATTGAAGCAAGTCTTAAGTTATCACTATGTTCTCCTCTTAAGACTTGGGGGCTACAGGTGATATGCATATAAGGAAAAAAATCTTCCAATTCTTAGTTTGGAGTAGACCAGATTAACCCGGTGTCTGCAACAATCATGACCCGGCATCATTTGTTTATAACCCGGAAATTTTGGCAATCATAAATTGGCAAGATCTACATCTTTAAGTCGTCTGAATATTAGTTGAATATTTCAAGACCAATATTTTTGTCAAGTCAGAGCATTAAAGGTCGACTCAAATGGATTATTTCTTATAATATTTCTCTACAAAGAGCCAATGTCAGAAAATTGGTTATGAAGCTAGCCTATTGACCCGGATTTTTTAGAAGAAGTGCCTGGATTTTTTGCATTGGAAAGGTTTGGACATATCTGTTAAAAGAGATTTACTATAAGATCTTGAGTATGCATCCAGGAGGAAAATGACAAGGACTTAAAGATGATCAGGTGCCGGTTCAAGAAAATATTTAACCCGGAGCACAACCTATCAAGTTTGTTCCTGTGTTTATTTTACAGGATCTGTTATACATTGATGAATCCAAATTAAACTGGGGGCTAATGTCGGGGATATACCCCGCGGTATGACCCGGCCGGAAGTATGACCTGGCAGGGCTTGGCATTTTCATTGGAAACCCGCCGGAGTGGCGACTCATGAGCCTGGCGGCGACTCATGGATGGCCCTAACGGTGTGTCAGATAGAAGACTAGGCCTAAGGCCTAGAAGGCCGGCTCATGTTATGGTGGGCCGGTTTACGAGGAAAGGCATAAAGAGTTTTCCCTTAAGGGGGCAGACTTGGATTCCACTTGTAATAGACTAGTCCTAATCCTAATAGGACTCCACATGTAACCCGCCCCTTCAACTTATATAAGGAGGGGCAGGGCTCCCCAAAGAGGGACAAGCAAGAAGCAATAATCTGTAGGGCTAGACACAACTAGAGGAGAGCCAGCTTACTGGCGACTCTCTCATGAGCATAATGAGACCTAGCCACAAACAACATGTAGGGCTATTACCGGATGATGTTTCCCGGGACCTGAAGCTGTCTAAATCCTTGTCTTGTGTGTTGATCCGCCTCGCATCTCTCGATTCCGACCAACCCCTTCAAGCTACCGCATAGATGTGTTGGCCTCACGACTAAGTCCTCACACTAGGACATCTGCCGTGACAAATCCACGACAATACCTGAAGCTGAGATTTCCACCATCCTTGCTAATTATACTTTTAAGGGTGGAATACCCAAGAAACTAGGAGACCCAGGAGTACCTACTATACCATGCTCCATTAAAAGAAACTATGTTAAAACTGCTTTATGTGATCTTGGAGCCGGTGTTAGTGTTATGCCTCTCTCTTTATATCATAGACTTGACTTGAATAAGTTGACACCTACTGAAATATCTTTGCAAATGGCTGATAAATCAACTGTTATACCTGTCGGTATTTGTGAGGATGTGCCTGTTGTGGTTGCAAACGTTACTATTTTAACGGACTTTGTTATTCTTGATATTCCCGAGGACGATAGTATGTCTATTATTCTTGGAAGACCTTTTTTGAATACTGCATGGGCTGTTATTGATTGCAACAAAGGCAATGTCACTTTCATGTTAATGGCAATGAGCATATGGTAAACTTTCCGAGGAAACAACCTCAAGTTCATAGTATCAACTCTATTGGAAAAATTCCAGCAATTATTTTTGGAGGTTTTGAATTTCCTCTTCCTAATGTCAAGAAGAAATATGATATTCTTATTATTGGGATGTGCATATCCCCGTTGAGGTAACATAGTGTTATTCGAAATTTCTCCGGTTCCATGTTAGTTGGAATGAGTTTGTTAACAAGACCTGATCAACCTTGTTAGTGGATTCCTTTTGATGAGCATGAGATGGATGAAACTAGAAGGCACAACCTTCTGTACCCTCATTCTACTTCTGTTATTTAGTTGAAATAAAGTAAAATAGTATTTTTCTGTCAGTTTCCTGATTTATTTGTGCAATATAAAAATACCCCGAAAATAAAAGTTCCCAAATGCCCTGAAAATAAAATATGATTTTTTCTAGAATATTTGAGGATTTCTGGAACTGAGAACACAGCAGGGGGTCAACCACCTGGCCACGAGGGTGGAGGGCGCACCCTACCCCCCAGGGCGCGCCCCCTGCCTCGTGGGCCCACGGTGGTCCTCCTCCACTAATTCCTGCACCCATACACTCCTTCCTCCCACAAACACCAATATCCGGCTCAAGCACGAGTTCTAGCTCATTTTGCTGCAATTTTAGATCTCCTTGCTCAAAGCACCTCTCACAAAACTGCTTGGGGAGATTGTTCCTTGGTATGTGACTCCTCCATTGGTCCAATTAGTTTTTGTTCTAGTGCTCTATTCATTGCAAATTTGTGCTTCCTAGGTGACCATGTTCTTGAGCTTGCATGTCAAATTTATATGGTTCCAAGTAGTTCTAATGGGTGATATAGGCTCTAGGCACTTGAAGGACTAGTTGCTAGCAATTTTATTGAGTTTGGTTCACTTTTATTTTGAAGTTACTAAAAATTTCAGAAATTTTTCAGAGGAAGAAATATGCTTAGGAAAATGTTTCAAGGTGGTTCTTCAAGGAAGCAAGGACCCCGGCTTGCAATGCGTGGTGCTGACGAGGAGCCACCAAGGGACGCTCCTGTGCGGCCCTGTGAATGGCCCTCAGGAAATTTTATGGATCGAGCGGGAATCAAGGAAGAATTTAACGCATATTTGCGTGATGCTGATCTTGTGAGCTTTGAGGCAGACAAATGCCCCCAGTACCATCATCTCACTAGCTCATTTGTGAGGAGGCAAAAGGAAGATATGTTATTACCAGAGAGGAGGCAGATGAGTACGAGGGGAGGGCGGAGGCAGCCTGTCGCCACACTGTAGCTCAGGAGGCGATAGCTGCTACATCTCAGTATGACCCCATCTACAACTACGGATATCCACCAGGCCATCCTTGGCAATGAACCAACTTAGGCCAAAAGCCTAAGCTTGGGGGAGTACATATTTCCCACCGACATTACATTTATGTTTACACACTCATTGCTAGATGTCCGTGCTCATACTTTTTCACTGTAATATCCATGCTAGTTTATTTTGTTTTTCCTGCTTTCTTCTTGTGTGTTTAATAAACTTCAAAAAAATTAGTAGTAACTTTTAGTTAGTTTACTTTTCTTGCTGTAGTAGTAATAATAAAAAAGAAAACCCAAAAAGATTTCTTGTTCTTCTTTTGCTTGTTGGGAGCTTTCCCGTGTAAATAGTTTTATTTCTTTTCTTTTCTTTGGGGGTCGATAGGAGAAGACCATGATTAAATTGTTGAAGTGGCTCTTATATGCATTATTTTTGATTTAACCAAGAGCCCGTATTGCCTTGTCCTCTCATATTTATTGAATGCTCGCAAATTCCAGCTTAGTCCAATGCACGTGCACTCATATTATTATTCACATTGTTCGGTCGTGCAAGTGAAAGGCAATTATGACGATATATGATGGACTGACTGAGATGAGAAAAGCTGGTATGAACTCGACCTCTCTTGTTTTTGTAAATATGATGAGTTCATCGTTCTTGATTCAGCCTATTATGAATAAACATGTTTGCGATGACAATTAAAGATCATAGTTGCTTGTGCCATGCTTGATTAGCTATGAGTTATAATGGTTTACCTTGCGTGCCAACATGCTATTAAAATGGTTGTGATGTGGTATGATGGAGTGGTATCCTCCTTTGAATGATTTAAGGGACTTGACTTGGCACATGTTCACACATGTAGTTGAAACAAATCAATATAGCCTTCACGATATTTATGTTCATGGTGGATTATATCCTACTCATGCTTGCATCCAATTTTTATTAATTTTAATGCATGTTCATGGCCGTTGTCGCTCTCCAGTTGGTCGCTTCCCAGTCTTTTGCTAGCCTTCACTTATACTAAGTGGGAATACTGCTTGTGCATCCAATACCTTAAACCCCAAAATTATTCCATATGAGTCCACTATACCTTCCTATATGCGGTATTTACCTGCCGTTCCAAGTAAATTTGTATGTGCCAAACTCTAAACCTTCAAATAAACATTCTATTTTGTATGCTCGAATAGCTCATGTATTAACTAGGGCTGCCCTTATCTTCCATGTTAGGCGGGTTATTCTCAAGAGGAGTGGACTCCGCTCCTCACTCACGAGAAAATGGCTGGTCACCGGGATTCCCAGTCCCATGCTTTATGCAAACTAAATCAAAATAATTGCAAACAAAACTCCCCCTGGGATTGTTGCTAGTTGGACACACTCGTTGTTTCGAGCAAGTCATGGATTGATGCTTGTTGGTGGAGGGGGAGTATAAACTTACCATTCTGTTTGGGAACCGCTTATAATGTGTGTAGCATGGAAGATATCGCCATCTCTTAGTTGTTATGTTGACAATGAAAGTATGCCGCTCAAAATATTATTTATATCTATTTCAAAATCGAGCTCTGGCACCTCTACAAATCCCTGCTTCCCTCTGCGAAGGGTCTATCTATTTACTTTTATGTTGAGTCATCACCCTCTTATTAAAAAGCACTTGCTGGAGAGCACAGTTGTCATTTGCATTCATTACTATTAATTTATATTGGGTATGACTATGATTGGATCTCTTTTACCATGATTTACAATGTCTAGTCAGTCCTTGATCTTTAAAGGTGCTCTGCATTTATGTTTGGCGGACTCAGAAAGGGCTAGCGAGATACCATCCTGTTATATCATATTATGATTGTTTTGAGAAAGTGTAGTCATCCGAGATTTATTATTATCGCTCGCTAGTTGATTATGCTATTGATATGAGTAAACATGAGACCTAAGAGTTATTGCAAATGTGGTTAGTCATAATCTTTGCTGAAAATTTGAATGCTGGCTTTACATATTTACAACAACAAGAGCAAACCGAGTTTGTAAAAGTTTTTCATTATCACTTTCAGTTTATCAACTGAATTGCTTCAGGACAAGCAAAGGTTTAAGCTTGGGGGAGTTGATACGTCTCCGTCGTATCTACTTTTCCAAACACTTTTGCCTTGTTTTGGACTCTAACTTGCATGATTTGAATGGAACTAACCCGGACTGACGTTGTTTTCAGCAGAATTGCAATGGTGTTATTTATGTGCAGAAACAAAAGTTCTCTAAATGACATGATACTCCACGGAACGTCTATTTGGAAATAATAAAAAATCATTGCAAAAGATGAACACCAGGGGGCCCACACCCTGTCCACAAGGGTGGGGGACGCGCCATTCCCCCTAGGGCGCGGCCCCCTACCTCGTGGCCCCCCTGGAGCTCCTCCGACGCCAGCACCAACTCTATATGTTATCTTCGGGGAGAAAAAATTAAAGGAGAAGAAATCATCGTGTTTTACGATACGGAGCCGCCGCCAAGCCCTAAAACCTCTCGGGAGGGTAATCTGGAGTCCGTTCGGGGCTCCGGAGAGGGGGATTCGTCGCCATCGTCATCATCAACCATCCTCCATCACCAATTTCATGATGCTCACCGCTGTGCGTGAGTAATTCCATCATAGGCTAGCTGGACGGTGATGGGTTGGATGAGATCTATCATGTAATCGAGTTAGTTTTGTTAGAGTTTGATCCCTAGTATCCACTATGTTCTGAGATTGATGTTGCTATGACTTTGCTATGCTTAATGCTTGTCACTAGGGCCGAGTGCCATGATTTCAGATCTGAACCTATTATATTTTCATGAATATATGTGTGTTCTTGATCCTATCTTGCAAGTCTATAGTCACCTACTATGTGTTATGATCCGGCAACCCCGAAGTGACAATAATCGGGACCACTCCCGGTGATGACCATAGTTTGAGGAGTTCATGTGTTCACTATGTGCTAATCCTTTGTTCCGGTTCTCTATTAAATGGAGGCCTTAATATCCCCTAGTTTCCATTAGGACCCCGCTGCCACGGGAGGGTAGGACAAAAGATGTCATGCAAGTTCTTTTCCATAAGCACGTATGACTATATTCAGAATACATGCCTACATTACATTGATGAATTGGAGTTAGTTCTGTGTCACCCGATGTTATGATTGTTACATGATGAACCGCATCTGGCATAATTATCCATCACCGATCCAATGCCCACGAGCTTTCCACATATTGTTCTCCGTTTATTTACTTTTCTGTTGTTACTATTACAATCACTACTAAATACCAAAAATATGACTTTTGCTACTGTTACCTTTTGTTACCGTTACCACTAATATCATATTACTTTGCTACTAAACACTTTGCTGCAGATATTAAGTTATCCAGGTGTGGTTGAATTGACAACTCAACTGCCAATACTTGAGAATATTCTTTGGCTCCCCTTGTGTCGAATCAATAATTTTGGGTTGAATACTCTACCCTCGAAAACTATTGCGATCCCCTATACTTGTGGGTTATCACCGCACAATCACGACGAGCATGATTTAGCTCTCCCGTTGGACTGTGTTCGGGAGATCACACCTGCAGCTACTCTGGCTCTCAACCCAGAACAAATTGCGCCATCTTTGGATGGGTGGATGGACCCCGCCACGGAGGCCGCACACTCGGTGGTGATAGAGCCGAATACTAACTTCACCTCCTACGAGACCCGTATTGCCGAACCATTGGATTTGTTCCTGGCCGTGGACTTCGAGCCGCCTCCGTCCGTGCCCATCAAATCCGATTGGGCACCAATCATGGAGTTTACCTCCGCGGATATCTTTCAGCACTCGCCTTTGGGTGACGTACTAAACTCATTGAAGTCTCTCTCCCTGTCAAGAGACCCTTGGCCGAACTATGTTCGGCTAGAATGGGATGCGGACGATGAAGAAACTCGCGACCTACCCACCACCCACTTAGTAGCCATTGTGAATGATATAACCGACATGCTCGATTTCAACTCCGAAGACATCAAAGTCATGGACGATGATGCAGGAGAGGAACAAGAACCATCGCCCACAGGGCGCTGGACAGCCACTTCATCACATGACATATACATGGTGGATACACCCAAAGAAAACAATGACGAGGAATGGAAGGACGCAGCGAAGGATAGCTCCCTCGAGAAGCAACCAAAGCGTCCGCGTAGGCGCCGCTCCAAATCCTGCCTCGGCAAAAATAGCGATAATAGCGCAAGAGAAAATAACACCCCAGTCGACTTCATCGGAAACGACGACCACATTGACCCAGCGATAGAGCAGGATGAACCAGCAAACGGCGAACAAAGTCCGGATCCGCTGTCCGAACACGGCGACACCGAGGATAAAGCTCATCAACCTCCCTCCGGAGAGGAAAACAGTCCGGACGAGGATACACACATCATCCCGGAAAGGCACTTGGAACAAGAGAACCTCCGCAGAAGGCTTATTGCCACCGCGAGGAGTCTGAAGACGCAGAAGCAAAGGCTTAAGGCCGCGCAGAATACGCTCAACAGTAGATGGAACAAAGTGCTCGACACTGAAGAAAAGTATGGTGGTAGTTACCACACAAAGAGCTATCCAAAGCGCAAGCTGCTGCCTGAATTTGATGATGAGGCCTTAGAGCCCACACAGCCGAAAAACAAAACGGCCGACCGGTCGGATCAACCACCTCGTGGCCGCGATAGAGCGGCTAACAAGGCCGCACATAAGTCAGCACACGATTCATGTGAGGACTTGCATCAGAAGACCGATGTGAACAGATCCATCTACGAATCAAGGAAACATGCTCCAGCGCACAAAGAAAACCGAACACCACAACCGTCAGAACGCCATGACACATCCAAATACAGGGGTGCCGCACACCCCCTATGTTTCACCAATGAGGTGCTGGACCACGAATTTTCAGAAGGATTCAAACCAATGAACATAGAGGCGTACGACGGAACCATAGACCCTGGGCTCTGGATTGAGGACTTTATCCTTCATATCCATATGGCTCGCGAAGACGATCTCCACGCTATCAAGTACTTGCCCCTTAAGCTGAAAGGACCACCTCAGCACTGGCTGAAGTGCCTCCCCAAAAACTCAATTGGAAGTTGGGAGGAGCTTGAGGATGCTTTTAGGGCTAATTTTCAAGGGACCTATGTCCGACCTCCGGATGCAGACGATTTAAGTCATATAATTCAACAGCCCGGAGAGTCAGCCCGAAAGCTTTGGAACAGATTTCTCACTAAGAAGAACCAAATCGTCGACTGCCCGAACACCGAAGCCTTAGCAGCTTTCAAACACAACGTCCAAGACGAATGGCTCGCCAGACACCTCGGCTAAGAAAAACCGAGAACAATGGCAGCCCTAACAAGCCTCGTGACCCGCTTTTGCATGGGCGAAGATAGCTGGCTAGCCCGTAGTAGCACCAGCGACCCAGGCACATCCGAAGTCAGGGATGGCAATGGAAAACCACGACGTAGTAAAAGCAAGCGTCGAAATAAAGAAGACAGCCCAGATAACACGGCGGTAAACACCGGATTCAGGGGCTCTTGACCGGATCAGCGGAAAAAGCCTTTCAAAGGCAGCAGAGATGGACCGTCCAACCTAAACAAGATTCTAGACAAATTATGTCAGATTCATGGCACCCCCGATAAACCTGCAAATCACACCCACAGAGAATGTTGGGTCTTCAAGCAGGCCGGTAAGCTAAACGCTGAACACAAGGGGAGGGAGGCACCAAGTGAAGACGAGGACGAGCCTCGCCAGCAAAGCACTGGGGGACAGAAAAAATTCCCACCAGAGGTCAAAACAGTGAATATGATCCACATGACGAAGAGGAGAAGCAAACATGCACTCCGAGACACACGCGCCATAGAGCCCGTCACCCCTAAGTTCAACCCCTGGTTGGCCTTCCCAATCACTTTTATCGCAGGGATCACCCGACAAGTATCTGGCACGGAGGATTGGCTGCCTTGATGTTAGACCCAATAATAAACGGATACCATCTCACACGATTCCTTATGGACGGCTGCAGTAGTCTTAACCTGATATATCAGGACACAGTCCGCAAAATGGGGATAGACCCGGAAAAAATCAGCCACAGTAATACTACCTTTAAGGGAGTAATATCAGGCCCAGAGGCCCGCTGCATGGGCTCTCTAGTACTAGAGGTTGTATTCGGTTCTCCCGACAACTTCCGAAGCGAAAAGTTAACATTCGACATCGCTCCATTCCGAAGTGGCTATCAAGCACTACTCGGAAGAGCAGTGTTTGCTCGTTTTAGTGCAGTACCGCATTACGCTTCTCTTAAGCTCAAGATGCCCGGTCCACGTGGCATCATCACAATTAGTAGAAATATCGAGTGTTCCTTATGCACAGAAGAATGTGTGGCGGTTTTAGCAGCCGAACACTAATCGGCCTCTCCAATCAGAATAAATGATCGGTCGTCAAGACCGCAGACACGGTTAGATGAGTCTGGCACATCACTAGCTGTAACAGCTTAGATATACCTAAAATTGGTTCGATGGATTTACCCTCATAAGCGGTACCAGGGGCTTCCCGCATTTAAAAGGACTACAGTTCGGCTCGACCTTACTTATCTTGATTTCTAATGGTTTATTGAGAATAATAAATTTTTTCGCATGACAACCTTGATCTAAGTTCTTCTCTTTATCAGATGACAATCATGCTACACCCTTCCAGGATACGACATAACGGAGACACAGGCGCAGACGTGCAGCAGGGACCCGCTCAAAGGTTTCTTTTTAGATTAAGACCCTGTGTAAACCTTTTTTACTGTCTCTTTTTGTTCACATCCTCCGAATACTCAGTATAACCAAGAAGGATGCTGACATTATTGGCATTTCACCATGTCAAAAAAATGCACGCACCTGGACACTCGGGGCTCATTATCAAGGGCGTTGCTCAGCCCGGTACATGTTGTAAAGACCGAATACCTTAGGGAGTGTTCGGTGTCGCGAGTTTGGCCTTATATGCATCAGCTCTGAATCATGTCTTTGGTCAAATGGTGAGTTTGTCCGGCTCTCGCGTTTTGCTATCTTACGTTCCTCTCTATCGGCTAAGGCGGCACCGGGAGAACTACTGCGATTGTGCCTTGGTTCATCCGGATGAGCACCTCAGTAGAGAAAGACGAAAACTGACTGTCATGATAAAGCGCGAGACTGGTCAAGCACTCAATGACTTAGGGGAATCTTCAGGATTCCTCCGCATTAAATAAGGGCTGTTTCCCGATCATGTATGTACGCGCCCCGTATTCGGATGAGCGCGGAGGTACCAGGGGCTATATAGTAGTCCCACCGTCAACTATGGCTAAGTGAAAGTGTTAAAGCAATATAGTCCGATTGCCTAATTCGCTGCGCTATCACCTCCTTAATGGACCAAGACGTTGGATCAAGTGTGAATACGCGTTTTTGCAAACACCCCCGCATTATATGCGTGGGGGCTGAAGTCGACGACTGCAAACTTTCAGGTTATATACATACATACATAAACGGCCACACAGGAGGCAACATAATACTTTCAGCCAAAGTATAAACACAACCTTTATGATTTAATAAACATTGTTCTTACAATGGGAATACATGTCACTAGAACATAATATTCTTCGAGAACTGAGCCTCTATTAAACGAGCTCCTTCAAGGACTTCTTCAAAGTAGTACTCGGCCGATACTCAGCCCACGGCCGAACTCTGGGTTGCAATAGCGGTGGCCTCCATCTCTGCCCAGTATGTCTTGACACAGGCGAGAGCCATCCGCGCACCCTCTATGCACACCGACCTCTTCATAGCGTCGATGCACGGCACAGCACCAAGGAATTGTTGCACTAAACCAAAATAACTATCCGGCCTTGGTCCTTCCGGCCAAACATGATCCACAACAGACCTCATGGCAAGCCCGGACAATCTATGCAGCTCGGCCCACTCGGCCATTCGCTCATTCAACAGCAGCGGACGCACTGGAACATTGAACTGTGACCAGAACAGCTTTTCCACTTCAAGATCTTTTTGCTCTTTGAAAAACTCGGCCGCATCAGCAGCACTCGCTGCCAAATCCACGTATGTGTTTGCAGAACTCCACAATTGAACAAGAGGGGCATACTTAGGATCTCTGAACTTCGTCCGCAACAAAAAGGGCTTCCCAGCCGCGATATCCCCGGCTTGACGAAGCTCCTCCTTCGCCGCTCTGATTTTAGAGCGGGCGTCCTTGGCCGCTACCATGGCCTTCTCCAGGTCCGTCATCTTCGTTCGGTTTTCCTTTGCAAGAAGCTCGTAACGGTCGGCAGCATCTTTCAACTCAACAACCATCTTGGCTATTTTATCCTTGCTTTGGCAATGCGCAGCCTGTTCGGCTCTCAGCTCTTCGACCGCCTTAAGAGCGGCCGCATCACTCTTCCTTGTAACATCCCAATTTTCCTAAATTAGGATGTTATTAGATCATTCATATGCATATCATGTTTTTATTGCATTATTTGTCTTTCTACAATATTCGAATCATTATGCAAGTAAAGGCAATTTATTGGAGTGGAGATAACATGACTTCTCCCCTGTTTTTAAAAATGTTCATAATGTGCAGAATATTATTTCCAGTTCATCTGATATGTTATGGTAATTTTTGTGATGTTCAAAATATTTTATTTGATTGTTTTATTGCTGTTTGAGTGGCCTATTGCATCAAAATGAATTTCTAAAATTGCATTAGTGTTGGAACTAGTATTCCTGTAGTTTATAGCTGTAGGGCTATTTTTACTGTGTGTCTAGGTATTTTTATTTAGATTTTATATTGTGTATGTTATTTTATTTATTTTGTTTTACTGTTGTTGTTTCTGTTTAACAAAAAGAGAGAAAGGCAGCAAGCCAGCCAGCCAGCGGCCCAGCCAGCCAGCCGGCCCAGCAGCGCCGCCCACACCACTGCAACCAACGCTGCGGCCCAGCTCCCGCCACCGCAGCCCACTTCCCGCGAAGCGGTATGCAGCATCGCTCGCCCGCACCCAATCCACTCGCCGCCGCCTCTGCCACTGACCGCGGGCCCCGCGCCTTGTTTCTCCTAGCTCCGGTCGGACGAGCGCACGCACAGCCGCACGCGCAACCGTGGCCGAGCCCGGATCGATCCGGCGCCCTGTTCGCCCCGTCCACCCCTGGGACTCCTGGATCGGGTAATTACCCTAGGGGAAACCCTACCGAGGTCTCTTCCCCGTTTTTCCCTCGTCCACACGCCTCCCTGGGGCAAATCGGATCTCACGGAGGAGCTTCAGCCGCCGCCGTCGTTGACCGTCCGAATCCACCGTCGTAAGGACGCCCGGCCGCTCCACTTGTCACGGTTTGAACCCCCTCTCGACGCCGCACTCGTTTGACACCTCGGGTTAACCTGCAGCGCACCAGGACGCCGCCGCCACCGACGCCCGACTTCGCCGGAGCACGCCGGAGTTCAGGAGCTCGCCACCGCCGCTCGAGGGAGCCCCGCCGCCGTTGAACAACACCACCACCTCCGCCACTCCACACCGCACCCGCCCGTAGCCTTGGCTTCGCCGGAAACCCGCCGGAGACGCGCCCCCGCCGACGCCCGAAGCCGCCGCCGTTTTCCTCTGTAAACGGTGAGCACGCCGCACAGGAGGTTTCCCGGCCAATCGCGAACTGCCACGTGGCAACCAGCTACAGTACACGCACGAACAGTGCAGGAGTTTTCTGTTTCTTTTTCAGTTTTCAACTCTAACTTCAATTAGCTGTAACTCCTATTCTATAAGTCCAAAATAGCTGATTATTTTTCCTATACACTCACAAAAAATCAACACTTTATCACAGTACCAACTTTGCACATGTTTGCACTGTTCAAATTTGAATTCATTTGAATTTGAATTAAATCTTCCGGAGGCCGTAACTCTCAAACCGTTTATCGGAATCGAGTGATTCTTTTTGCATTGTGACCATAGTGCAGTTTAGGTGATGTTAAGATTCTGTTGGTGAGTTTTAAAAATGATTTGCTTGCTGTTGGTTTTGTTTTGGTTCTTTTCGTGTTCCGGTGTTTGATTTGTTGAATTGTGTCAAACGTGTAGATTGTCCGGAGTGCGACGCGAGCTATTGTCAGGAGTGTGACTTTCTGAACCAGAACCAAGGCAAGTTACATGTTGATCATCCTTTACCTATTATTTTCTATGCATGTAGTTATATCACACTATGAATATATGCATGTATAGGAGTATTATATATGTTGGCTATGCTGTTGAGCTATTTTCCCATCTTCTGCAAATCGTGGTAGTTGTAGGTTGCTATGCTTTGTAGATGGGGGTGGTTCGTGTATTCATTGAGTTTATGTGAGGATTATATACATAACTAAAATGAGTAGTAATTAAGGACTTAATTCACCTCTGGGCGGAAGTGGTATTGCTTGGTGTTGAGGGAAGGCATCATGGGGTCTTGCACCTTTTCTAAGGCCATGCGCTCATGAGAGTGCACCCTAAGTGGAATGCCGCCCAGGTTCAAAAAGATCAGGCAGACTTAGTGACTAGTAGCTTCCATGTGCGGCCACTGGCTATATGGGCTCTGGCTTAGTTGATCAGTTGTTGGAACCCTTGCCAAGACAGTGTCGACAGATGTAGCATATGTAGGTGGGATGTGGCCGTCAGGTGGTTAAGGGAACCTCTTCTGAAAGACTTTGTCTCAATCTTCGGATTGGGTCCAGTGGGTAAAGCATACAAAACTCTGCAGAGTACTAAAACTAATCATGATTAGCCGTGCCCCCGGTTATGGGTAAATTTGAGCCACTATGCCATTACAGTTGTTGGATGATCTTGACAGATGTGACACTTAATAATATTTGTGGGCAACTTAATAATGGGTAGGTTGGAGTTGATTTTGCAAACTCAACCTTGTGCATTTAATTGTAGTAATAAAGAACTAAATAAAAAATTTGACTATTAGGTAGTTATGAGGATAAAATCAGCTTTCTGCAAAAATAAACCCTCGAGCCTTCCTTTGTTGTACTATGCATATACATGTAGGTCTGCTATATTATTACTACTGTGTAACTTGCCAATACATTCCAAGTATTGACCTATATGGCTGCAACGTCTCATGTTGCAGGATATTAAGACGAAGAGTAAGGTACCGTTAGGGTCATGAAGTCTTTTCAAAGATCGCCAAATGGGCTATGATGGGACTCATCGTTATTTTCTGCTACTTTCCGCCGTTTGATTGAATAAAGCGAGCCAAGTGCTATGCAAATTGTTTTATTTTATACATTCTGGATCATACGTTGTAATAAATGATGCACTTGCTATTCTGGTATTCATCTATACTATGTGTGCTAGCGAGTTCGATCCAGGGACTAGCACGGCAAGCACAGAGACTCAAATCCTTCGAGGTTTGGTCATTACAGATGGCATCAGAGCAGTGTGTTGACTGTAGGACGTGACCCTAGAAAATGGATTAGAAAAGACATAGGACTGAAAATTATATTATAAACTAGCTATACTTCTTACTGTTTATTAGTTAACCCCCTCAAGTATCTTGAGCAGTTAAGTAGGAACTAGTCCGAGACCACCATTCATGCTTGCTTTATATTGCCACGTTATTGTGTTAGCGTATCTGATTATGCCCACTTTCGTGGTATGAAGATACTAGATTGTTTGCTTGATTGGTAGTTGTTTGTTAAATTGCTTAGTGTCGAAATTATTCGACTATATATGTAATATTATCATACTGTTTATTGTTTGTTGTTTGTTTGTTTGTTAGTATTATTCGTTGTTGTGTTTTGTTGGCTTGATCATATTATGCATATGGGTAGAATATATTTATATATACATAGCGTTTGGCCCTATTATATCTATAACTCATCTATGCTTGCCCACTGAGATGCCGCCGAGGCGTGATAATAGGCGTAATGTTGCAGGAGGAGACAACAATGGCAATGATGTACCGCCATACATGCAACAGTTGCTTGCTTGAGGACATGCTCAGTTGATCCAGTTGCTTGTACAGAACCAGAACAACAACAATAACAACAACAATCCGCCGCCACCGCCACCTGTGGATATGCTTACCAGGTTCTTGAGGTTGAATCCTCAGAGGTTCTCTAGTTCCCCTGAACCTATTGTGGCTGATGATTGGCTCCGTGCAGTCAATAGGAACCTGGAGACGGTTGGATGCACAGATGCAGAGAGGGTGAGGTTTGCCTCACATTTGTTGGAGGGTCCTGCTGCAGCTTGGTGGGACAATTACTTGGTCACTTATCCCATTGCTACTATCACATGGCCTCGATTTCAGGATGCTTTTCGTCAAGCACATGTGTCTGCTGGCGCTATGAGTCTGAAAAAGAAGGAATTTCGCAGTTTGCGCCAGGGAGGTCGCATATTTGATGCGTATGTGGAGGAATTTAATAATCTTGCACGTTATGCTCCTAATGATGTTAACACTGATGCAACTAGGCAGGAGAAATTCTTGGAGGGCCTAAATGATGATTTGAGCCTTCAGTTGACAGTGGCCACTTTTAGGAATTGTCAGGACCTGATTGATAAGGCTATTGTGCTGGAGGGAAAGCAACATGCCATAGAGAATCGCAAGAGGAAGTACAACAACAATAACATGTATAATTCAGGACCACAGCAGAAGCCACGCACTTCATATCATGGTAATGGAGGTAATGGACATAATCATCATGGAGGTAATGATCATAATCATCATGGAGGAAATGTCCACAACCATAATGGCCACCATCATCATAATGGGCACAAGAGTAACAATGGCAATGGCAAAGGTAATGGTAATGGTAATGGCAATGGAGGGAACAATAACCAGAACCACCAGGTTACACGTGCGCCAAGGATTTGAGTCGGTGCGATTAGCTTGGTGTAAGGCAATGGGGCACTATGCCACAGATTGCCGGGGCGAAGAACTTCGGGATCCAACAAGCCAAACCCTTCCAAAAGGGTCATGTCAACCATGTTAATGTGGAGGAGGTTTACAATGAACCTGATGCAGTGATTGGTAAGTTCTTGATTAACTCAGTACCCGCGCTTGTTCTTTTTGATACTGGTGCATTGCATTCATTCATTTCGAGGGTATTTGTTGATAAACATGGATTGCCAATGAAAACACTTAGCATGCCTATTAGAGTGAGTTCCCCAGGAGCTGAGATGATAGCAGGTGTTGGTTGCCATCAGTTGACTTTGTCTATTGGAAAGCATGATTTTCCTACGGATTTGATTATATTAAAGTCACAAGGTCTGGATATTATTTTGGGTATGGATTGGTTGCAGTTATATAAAGGTCGTATTGATTGTGCCAGTCGATCTATTACTCTCAGTGCACCGGGAGGGAAGAGAATCAAATATCTGTGTAAGTATAAGCGTAATCAGTGCGGTGAACTCTCTTAAGGGGGTAGCCTGAAGAGGTGCCGATTGTGAGGGTTTATCCAGATGTGTTTCGGAGGAGTTGCCAGGTATGCTACCAGATAGAGATATTGAGTTTCTCATTGATTTAATACCAGGCACTGGACCTATTGCAAAGAGACCGTATAGAATGCCTCCTCAAGAGTTGGAGGAATTGAAGAAGCAGATAAGAGAATTGCAGGCACAAGGATTTATTCGCCCAAGTTCATCACCTTGGGGAGCTCCAGCTTTGTTTGTGGAGAAGAAGGATGGAACCTTGAGGATGTGTGTTGATTATCGTTCTCTGAATGAGGTAACCATTAAGAATAAGTATCCTTTGCCTATGATAATTGATCTGTTTGACTAGTTGGAAGGAGCTATTGTGTTTTCTAAGATTGATCTTCGTTCTGGTTATCATCAATTGAAGATTCGTGAGCAAGATATTCCAAAGAATGCTTTTACTACGAGGTATGGGTTGTATGAATATACTGTTATGTCATTTGGATTGACTAATGCTCCTGCATACTTCATGAATATGATGAACAAGGTGTTTATGGAGTTCTTGGATAAATTTGTGGTTGTTTTCATTGATGATATATTGGTATTCTCCAAGAATAAGCAAGAGCATGAGGTGCATTTGCGTTTGGTATTGGAGAAATTGAGGGAACATCAGTTGTATGCCAAGTTCAGCAAATGTGAGTTTTGGCTGGAAGAGGTAGCTTTCCTTGGACATGTTGTGTCAGGTAATGGAGTTGCAGTTGATCCATCTAAGGTTCCTGCAGTTACAGAGTGGGAGACACCCATGACAGTTGGGGAGATTCGCAGCTTTTTGGGCCTTGCAGGTTATTATAGGAGGTTAATTGAGAACTTTTCGAAAATTGCAAAGCCTATGACTGAATTTTTGAAGAAGGAGAAGAAGTTTGTTTGGACCAATGAATGTGAAGCCAGCTTTCAGGAGTTGAAGCAGCGTTTGGTTACAGCACCAGTTTTAACTCTGCCGGATATACATAAGGACTTCCAGGTATATTGTGATGCTTCTCGTCAAGGACTTGGGAGTGTTTTGATGCAGGAAGGTAAAGTTGTTTCATATGCTTCACGTCAGCTTAAGAATCATGAGCTTAATTATCCCACACATGATTTGGAGTTAGCCTCAGTTGTGCATGCATTGAAAACTTGGAGGCCATACCTTATTGGTAATCGTTGTGATATATTTACTGATCATAAGAGCTTGAAGTATATTTTTACTCAGAAGGATTTGAACCTCAGGCAGAGGAGATGGTTGGAGCTTATTAAGGATTATGATTTGAATGTGCAGTATCATCCTGGTAAGGCTAATGTTGTTGCTGATGCATTGAGTCGTAGGGAGCCATGCTAATGCAATTAATATTGATAATATGCCACCCGAGTTATGTGAACAGTTCAGAATCTCAGATTGGAGATGGTTCCTAAGGGATATTTAGCAACACCGAGGTAAAGCCTACTTTGCTTGACAGGATCGTGGAAGCTCAAAAGAATGATAAGGAGATTGCCGAGATAAAAGAGAATATGGTTAAAGGTAAGCGGAAAGGTTTCCATGAGGATGAACATGGAGCCTTATGGTTTGAGAAGCGTGTTGTGTACCTCAAGATGCAGATATCGAAGTTGATTATTCAGGAGGCGCATGATTCACCTTATTCTATTCACCCAGGTAATACTAAGATGTATTTGGATTTGAGGGAAAGATTTTGGTGGCCTAGCCTGAAGAGGGAAATTGCTGGATATATTACAACATGTAATGTGTGCCAGAGAGTTAAAGCAGAACAGCAGAGACCAGCAGGTTTGTTACAGCCATTGCCTATCCCTGATTGGAAGTGGGACGAGATTGGTATGGATTTCATTACAGGTCTACCCAGGACACGGTCAGGTTATGATTCTATTTGGGTAGTTGTTGATCGTTTGACTAAAGTTGCTCACTTCATCCCGGTAAAGACTACTTATACCAAAGGCTCAGCTAGCAAAGATTTATATGTCTAAAATTGTTTGCCTGCATGGAGTTCCAAGGAAGGTAGTGTCTCGATAGAGGTACTCAGTTCACATCTAAATTTTGGCGTCGGTTGCATGAATCCTTGGGCACCAGGCTGGAGTTCAAGATGTGCTTTCCATCCACGCATGTATGGGCGAGCGGAGAGGGTAAATCAGATTTTGGAGGATATGTTGAGAGCTTGTGCTTTGGACTATGGGTCCAGTTGGGATGATAATTTACCTTATGCAGAGCTCTCATATAATAACAGTTATCAAGCTAGACTGAAGATGGCACCATTAGGTATTGTATGGTAGGAAGTGCAGGACACCGTTGATGTGGGATGAGGTTGGAGAGCGTCAGTTCTTTGGACCAGACTTGATCAGAGATGCTGAGGAGAAGGTCAAGTTGATTCGTGATAGACTGAAGATAGCACAGTCCAGACAGAAGAGTTATGCAGATGCAAAACGTAAGGAGGTGACATATGAGGTAGGAGACCGTGCATATCTTAGAGTTTCTCCACTTCGTGGAATTAAAAGGTTTGGAATCAAGGGTAAGTTAGCACCACGTTTTGTGGGACCTTACAAGATCTTGGAGCGTAAAGGAGAGGTAGCTTATCATGGAGTTGCTGTAATCCTTATCAGGAGTTCATGATGTGTTTCATGTATCTCAGCTTGAAGAAGTGTCATGCGTAGATGATGGATGTTCCATTAAGGGACACGGTGCCACTTGAGGCAATTCAATTGGAGAGTGACTTGACTTATGAGGAGAAGCCTATTAAGATTACGGAGACAGAGAGAGTTACTCGCACCAAGACAATCAAGTTATGCAAGGTTCAAGGATCATCATACGGAGGGGAAGCTACACAGGAACGAGAGGAAGATCTCAGGCAAGATCATCCACACCTATTTGCTAGCCAGCCCGAATCTCGAGGGCGAGATTCATCTTAAGGGGGGTAGGTTTGTAACATCCCAATTTTCCTAAATTAGGATGTTATTAGATCATTCATATGCATATCATATTTTATTGCATTATTTGTCTTTTCTCGCAATATTCGAATCATTATGCAACTAAAGGCAATTTATTGGAGTGGAGTAACATGACTTCTCCCCTGTTTTTAAAAATGTTCATAATGTGCAGAATATTATTTCCAGTTCATCTGATATGTTCTGGTAATTTTTGTGATCTTCAAAATATTTTATTTGATTGTTTTATTGCTGTTCCTATTGCATCAAAATGAATTTCTAATATTGCATTAGTGTTGGAACTAGTATTCCTGTAGTTTATAGCTGTAGGGCTATTTTTACTGTGTGTCTAGGTATTTTTATTTAGATTTTATATTGTGTATGTTATTATATTTATTTTGTTTTACTGCTGTTGTTTCTGTCTAAAAAAAAAGAGAAAGGCAGCGAGCCGGCCAGCCAGCGGCCCAGCCAGCCAGCCGGCCCAGCAGCGCCGCCCACACCACTGCAACCAACGCTGCGTCTCCCGCCACCGCAGCCCACTTCCCATGGCGGTATGCAGCATCGCCGCCGCACTCAATCCACTCGCCGCCGCCTCGCCCTTGATCAAGGCCCTGCGCCTTGTTTCTCCTAGCTTCGGTCGGACGAGCGCACGCACAGCCGCACGCGCAACCGTGGCCGAGCCTGGATCGATCCGGCGCCCTGTTCGCCCCGTCCACCCCTCGGACTCCTGGATCGGGTAATTACCCTAGGGGAAACCCTACCGAGGTCGCTTCCCTGTTTTTCCCTCGTCCACACGCCTCCCTGGGGCAAATCGGATCTCACGGAGGAGCTTCAGCCGCCGCCGTCGTTGACCGTCCGAATCCACCGCCGTAAGGACGCCCGGCCGCTCCACTTGTCACAGTTCGAATCCCCTCTCGACGCCGCACTCGTTTGACACCTCGGGTTAACCTGCAGCGCACCAGGAAGCCGCCGCCACCGACGCCCGACTTCGCCGGAGCACGCCGGAGTTCAGGAGCTCGCCACCGCCGCTCGAGGGAGCCCCGCCGCCGTTGAACAGCACCACCACCTCCGCCACTCCACACCGCACCCGCCCATAGCCTTGGCTTTGCCGGAAACCCGCCGAAGACGCGCCCCCGCCACCGCCCGAAGCCGCCGCCGTTTTCCTCTGTAAACGGTGAGCACGCTGCACAGGAGGTTTCCCGGCCAATCTCGAACTGCCACGTGGCAACCAGCTACAGTACACGCACGAACAGTGCAGGAGTTTTGTGTTTCTTTTTCAGTTTTCAACTCTAACTTCAATTAGATGTAACTCCTATTCTATAAGTCCAAAATAGGTGATTCTTTTTCCTATGCACTCACAAAAAATCAACACTTTATCACAATACCAACTTTGCACATGTTTGCACTGTTCAAATTTGAATTCATTTGAATTTGAATTAAATCTTCCGGAGGCCGTAACTCTCAAACCGTTTATCGGAATCGAGTGATTCTTTTTGCATTGTGACCGTAGTGCAGTTTAGGTAATGTTAAGATTCTGTTGTTGAGTTTTAAAAATGATTTGCTTGCTGTTGGTTTTGTTTTGGTTCTTTTCGTGTTCCGGTGTTTGGTTTGTTGAATTGTGTGAAACGTGTAGATTGTCCGGAGTGCGACGCGAGCTATTGTTAGGAGTGTGACTTTCTGAACCAGAACCAAGGCAAGTTACATGTTGATCATCCTTTACCTATTATTTTCTATGCATGTAGTTATATCACACTATGAATATATGCATGTATAGGAGTATTATATATGTTGGCTATGTTGTTGAGCTATTTTCCCATCTTTTGCAAATCGTGGTAGTTGTAGTTTGCTATGCTTTGTAGATGGGGGTGGGTCGTGTATTCATTGAGTTTATGTGAGGATTATATACATAACTAAAATGAGTAGTAATTAAGGACTTAATTCACCTCTGGGCGGAAGTGGTATTGCTTGGTGTTGAGGGAAGGCATCATGGGGTCTTGCACCTTTTCTAAGGCCATGCGCTCATGAGAGTGCACCCTAAGTGGAATGCCGCCTGTGTTCAAAAGATCGAGACAGACTTAGTGACTAGTAGCTTCCATGTGCGGCCACCGGCTAGATGGGCTCGCTTAGTTGATCGCTTGTTGGAACCCTTGCCCGCATAAAGGTCGGATGTAGCATATGTAGGTGGGATGTGGCCGTCGGTGGTTAAGGGAACCTCTTCTAAAGACTTTGTCTCAATCTTCGGATTGGGTCCGATGGGTAAAAGCATACAAAACTCTGCAGAGTATTAAAACTAATCATGATTAGCCGTGCCCCCGGTTATGGGTAAATTTGAGCCACTATGCCATTACAGTTGTTGGATGATCTTGACAGATGTGACACTTAATAATATTTGTGGGCAACTTAATAATGGGTAGGTTGGAGTTGATTTTGCCAACTCAACCTTGTGCATTTAATTGTAGTAATAAAGAACTAAATAAATTTTTTGACTATTAGGTAGTTATGAGGATAAAATCAGCTTTCTGCAAAAATAAACCCTCGAGCCTTCCTATGTTGTACTATGCATATACATGTACGTCTGCTATATTATTACTCCTGTGTAACTTGCCAATACATTCCAAGTATTGACCTATATGGCTGCAACGTCTCATGTTGCAGGATATTTAGATGAAGAGTAAGGTACCGTTAGGGTCGCGAGTCTGCACTCAGCATCGCCAGTGGGCTATGATGGGACTCATTGTTATTTTCTGCTACTTCCCGCTGTTTGATTCAATAAAGCTAGCCAAGTGTGCAGATTGTTTTATTTTATACATTCTGGATCATACGTTGTAATAAATGATGCACTTGCTATTCTGGTATTCATCTATACTGTGTGTGCTAGCGAGTTCGATCCAGGGACTAGCACGGTAAGCACAGAGCCTCAAATCCTTCGAGGTTTGGTCGTTACATTCTTGGCTTGTTCCTTGGCTCAGGCAAGTTCCGCCGGAAGGGTCTCCACGGCGGCAACCCCATCTGCAGTCACAACATATTAAAGAAACTAGCATCATGCTCCTCTTAATATGTGTTGATCATCGGAGAAAACACATACCCTGTGCCTCGTCAAGCCGCTTGTTTACAAGCACGATGTCGGCATCTGCCACATCCAGTTGCCGCTTCAGCTCGGCAAACTCACCAGTCCGGCTATCCACCGGACCTCCAGCCACCGGCACATGAAGGCGGCCTGATTATTACCTGGGACTATGATCCTCTGTTTGCCGCCGTTTTCAAGAGCAACTAGAGTCTCAGGGGATACTATCTACATAGGGCACACCTAGCGTGTGCGGTACCGTCAAAAACATATACTACTTTGCGTACCTCAAAGCCTCTCAGCAGGCTCATAAAATCTTCATGCAACCCGCTTTCAGCGGATGAAATCCTCTCAACACCCATACCCATTAGCGTACGATGCGCTTATGAGATAGCCGCTTGCTCCAGAAGATTCTTCAGCGCGTCAGGTCGCGCACCGGACAGTCCCGGCCCCTTTCTGTTGCTCTCATTAGGAGCCAAATACTCCGGACATCGGGGGGGCGAAGGGTTACCCCCTGGCCTTGGCGAGCCAGGAGAAATCCTCCGTGACAACACCTCAGGGTCGCCCGCCTCATGAGGCGGGGAAGCATGGGGAGGTGTTTCGCTCTCCATCATCTCCGGAAGAAGATCCCCCGAAGACGTACTCTGTCGAGAAGGGCTACGATCCGAACTACAAGACATATGCTTCGGTTATTGTTCTCAGAAATAAAACAGGATATTTTTACTATGGAGTACTTTTGTTTACTTACAACTCGGTGGAGGGCTGATCCCCTTGCGTGCACTGTGCGGTAAGGATACCCTCCGGGGCAGGACCCTCTAGCGAAGATTTCTTCCCTCGTTTAGAAACCATTTTTTCCAAGTCCTCAGAGGCGGTCCTCTTCCTTCCCTGGGGAGAGGGAATTTCAGATTCTTATCCCTAATTATCCTCCTTCGCGGAGGCACTAATGCCACCGGTTTGGATGAATAATGAGTGAGGCCCGCTTTCAGCCTCTTTATTCCCCCCTTTATCTTCCCCTGAGGACGCTTGATATGGTTCAAGCTCAAGCATTCTGACCAGTACTGGATCTGCTGAGCCCTCGGGAAGGGGGCCGAACACCTGATCATCTTCGCCTTTTTTACCCAGTCCTGGTCAAAGAGCCGCTTTTCAAATGATGTTGTGATAAAAAGAGACAAAGTGTTCGGCCGAAGGACTACTTACTTGGGTATCTGGACGATTGCTGCTCAGGCCCGCATCCTCGGTGGTGTACGGACACTTTCTTTGTGATCCGAATAACAATCTGTACATCTCTTCGAGCGTCATGCCGAGGAAGTGCTGAATAGCTCGCGGTCCTTCTGGGTTGAACTCCCACATACGGAGAGGACAACGTTTGCAAGGCATGACTCGACAAACTAGTGTAAGTGCATCTAGTGCCACCCCTAGTTGGTTTTGGTGTATTGACGACAAATTTGGTTGAGGGACTAATGTGTTTGTGAGAATTGCAGGATAACACAGGTAGTGTCCCTCATTGATTCGGGTTTACCTACCGGAGATGACCCCTAAAATGTATGAAGACATTGGCGACAATGGTGGTATGTGAAGATATTCATATTGAAGACTATGACATGAGAAGACATTGAGTGAAGACTATGGAGCCTTGAAGACTGTAATGGTTTCGTTGTTTCCTTTTTCTTCTTTGTTGAGTCATAGGAACCACCGTACTATTAAGTGGGGTCCAAGTGAACAAAGTCAGAATGACTGAAGTGATGTTCAACCCAAATCCTATGTCTTCGAGCGAAGACAATTAGAGCAAATCTTATCGAGAGCTGGATGAGTCAGCTTTGCTTGTAGCCCAAGTAAAGTTGCCGTGTGTGTTTGAAATCTGACCGTTGGAACACGTGTCAGTTCCTTAGTGACCCAGGGTCATTTCGGACATATCAGGTCGGGTTGCCTCATCGCTATTAATAGCCCACCCCTACACCATAAATTGGTGGCTGCTGCTCAGAGTTAGTGCACGGCTTTTGTCGTTTGAGAGCAACCCACCTCGAAGCCTTTGAGAGAGAGAAATCCTTGCGAGGACAAAGCCCAAACACCTAGAGCCAAAGAGTGTTAGGCATCATCAAGTCTTTCTATCTGTGTGACCTGAAGACTTATTACACTTGAGGACTGTGAATCCTCCAGCCGGTTAGGCGTCGCGTTCTGAGCATCCAAGAGTCATTGTGGATCGCCGGTGAACGAAGTTTGTGAAGGTTTGGAAGTCTACCTTGAAGACTTACCATAGTGATTGGGCGAGGACTGTGTGTCCTTAGCTCAAGGCGAATAAGGTGAAGACGCGGTCTTCTAAGTTGAATCTCAGCCTCCCTAACCCAGACGTCTGGTTGTCACAAAGAATCGAACTGGTCCGACAAATCCTGTGTCTTCAACAAGTGACTGGTTCTATCCTCTCCCTCCCTTTACTTAGAGTTTGTCTTCGTGAAGTCATTGCCTATTTGTCATATCTGTTTGACTTCATTGCTTGACTACTATCGTTGGTTGGCTTCATACTATCTTCCATCCTGATCCTTACTACCAAGCTGCTATTAGTCTTTGTACTTCCACATTACTGCATACTTGACTATGGTTTGCTTGTTGTAGTTTATCTTCCGCCGCATATCAATTAGGTCATTTCTATTGTTTGTCTTCGAAACTTCCATGTTTTGAAGACTTCCATAAAAATCGTCTATTCACCCCCCTCTAGTCGATAACTAGCACTTTCAATTGGTATCAGAGGAAGGTACTCCCTTGTTCTGTGTGATTCGGTTTAACCACCTGGAGTTTTAGCTATGTCGACTGCAGGGATAATCAAAGTCTCCGCTGCTTGCCCCGTGTTCGATGGAACTGAATATCCTTATTGGAAGAATAAGATGTGCATGCATCTGGAAGCCAATGATGTCGACCTCTGGTATGTCGTCAAGAACGGCGTTCCCGAAACTGGTGAAGGTGTCACCCGTGCTGATGTCAAGAAGTTCATTCAACTGGACTCTACTGCAAAGAACATCATCTGTGGTCATCTGACCAAAGGACAGTATGGCCGTGTGAGTGCTCTGGAAACGTCGAAGCTAGTGTGGGACTGGCAATCCAAGGTCAACGAAGGCATCTCAACCCAGAGAGATCAAAGGATCAGTGTTCTTCGCAACCTCTTCAACCGCTTCAAGAGAAACGACAATGAAAATGTCCAGCTCATGTTTGATCGCCTCATCGACATCACAAATGAGCTTCGTGCTCTCGGCGCCGAGATTACCAAGCATGAAATCGTCAAGACACTACCGAGATCACTTGACAGCTCCTTTGACACCCTTGCCCTCATGATACAAGAGGCATACGACTTCAAAACACTCGATCCGTCTGATATACTTGAGACGCTGAACACACATGAGTTCCAGCTTTCTGAGAAAAGAGATATCTATGGTCCAAACTATGGCCGAACTCGCGCTTTGAAGGCAAAAGTTGTTTCCTCATCTGAAGAAGAATCTGACTGCAGTTCTGATGATCCTGAAGACATTGGAAAGGAACTTGCTTTTCTTGTGAAAAAGTTCCAGAAGTTCACTAAGAAGAAGGGCTTCAGAAAGTCTTCATGATCTAGCTCAAGAAATGATGAAGCTTCCACTCATGACCACAAGAATAGAACATGTCGCAAATGCAAGAAACCTGGACACTATATATCCGAGTGTCCACAGTGGGACAATGAGAAGAAGAAGAAGAAGAAGAGCAAGGAATATGATTATGATGACAAGAAGAATCAGAAATCTTCAAAGTCTTCTTCCAAGTCCTCATGAAAGTGTTCATCCCATAAGAAGAGCTCATCTGGCAAGGCTCGTGCTTTTGTTGGCAAGGAAATGGATTCTGAGGAGGAGTCCGCTTCTGAGGAGGCGGAGGTGGAGTCTGAAGAGGATTCCGACCCTGGTGTTGCAAGTCTGGCTCTAGCCACAACCTATGTTGTCAAGTCCATCTTCAACACTGAAGATAATGACTTCCACACCAACGCTGAAGCTAATGACAAGGACGACCCTGCTTCCACCTACTGCTTCATGGCATGTGGTGCCAAGGTAAAATCACGTGATGCTTACTTTCAAACATCAAGTGAAGATGACTCTGATTGTGAATCCAAGCCCAGCTACAAAACACTTGCTAAAATTGCAACTGAACAACAAAAAGCTATGGAACATAGTCAAAAACTGTTAGACAAAAGCGATGACCTGTTGGAAGCGGAAATGACATGTTCACAGTCCTTAGTTGAAGACATAAAAAATCTTCATGCTAAGTACCAAGAACTTGAAAGTCGTCATGAAACGCTCTCAACCACTCATGAAAAGCTCTCCTATGATTATCTTCAAAGGAAGCAAGAGCTTGAGAAATTGAGAGCGGCTCATGAAGATCTTCAAAAAGAGAATGAGTCACTTCGCACTCAACAGATCAGTTCCGCTCAGGATGGATTTGAACCACCATGTCTAAAATGCCTTGAGCCTGATATCGCTATGTCACAGCCCCAGATCAGCCCTTGCTTGACTTTGCTTGCATCATGTCTAATTTATTTGAAAGTTGAAATGGGGATTGCTCAAACCCTAGCACCAGATCAAATCAACTAGGTTCAAATAAAAATATTCTCAATGAACCCAAAATGCCCTTCAGAAAAGTTCATGATTATTGGATTAGTCTAGAACCTCTCCCAAAAATGGTGCACATTTTTCTAGGCCATTCTGGACCGTCCCCGACCTCGCCGAGCGTCCCGTCGTCATCGCTGTGAGCCCCTAACCACTTACCCCTGCTCCCCTCGTCGAATTAATGTCGCAACCATCGATCCCCGCCGTGCCAGAAGCTCACCGCGGCCGGCCTTGTCGCCGCCGTGGCCTGAGCTCGAACGGGTCGCGCCCGTGCATCTCACCAAGCTCATGGTGACTCCAGGAGGCTGCGCAGCGCTTTACTTCGCTCGCCCGTGCTCCATAGTGGTGTATTGATATGGTGATTATGTGGACTCGTGTGCGCCACCTCAAAAGAGTTACTTGCAGTCGTAGTTCAGGATAGCCACCGAGTCAAAGCTGGCTTGCTGCAGTCAAACTCCACCACCCCCTTTTGGTAATGATGCATGTGTAGCTAGTTCGATGTAAGTCTTGCTGAGTACATTTGTACTCACGTTTGCTTATTTTATGTTTTGCGAGAGACGTCGGTCTCGCTTAGTAGTTCAGCGTGGCCTTGACGTTTAGCTTGTTACCTCACCAAGCGATCTTGTGCCCTCGGCAGATCTTGTAGATAGTCGGGCTTCTCAGCCTTTTTCATTTATAGTTATGCGTACTCGGACATGTTTAGCTTCCGTTTGTGTTTTGACTTGTATGCTCGAGTGTTGGGCCATGAGACCCATGTTTGTAATATCTCGCTCCTCGGAGCCTAATGAATAAATACTTTGAGTCATAGAGTTATGTTGTGATGCCATGTTGTATTTACACATATTGAGCATATTGTGTGTATGTTTGAAATGCTTGGTATGTGTGGATCTGACAATCTAGTTGTTTATCCTTGGCAGCCTCTCTTATGGGGAAATGTAGTCTAGTGCTTCCTGAGCGATAGTAGTCCGCTATAGCCCGGTCCACCGGAGTCCTGCTAGCCAAGCACTACTGCTCTGAACACTTGACTGGCCGGCATGTGTTTCACTTCGTTCCTGTGTCTGTCCCTTCGGGGAAATGTCACGCGATGACATCTGGAGTCTTGCCTAGCCTCCTACAGCCCGGGTTACCAGAGTCCTGTTAGCCCAGTGCTACAGCCCGGGTTACCCGAGTCCTGTTAGCCCAGTGCTACAGCCCGGATTCACACGCTGCTGACCGACATGCTCGATGTGATTCATGTATGCCTGTCCCCATGGGTTAGTGCCGCTTTGGGTTCACGACTAGCCATGTCGGCCCGGGTTCTCTGTCATATGGATGTTAGCGACGCTATCATATACGTGAGCCAAAAGGCGCAAACAGTCCCGGGCCATGGTAAGGCGACACCCGTGGGAATACCGTGCGTGAGGTCGCAAAGTGATATGAGGTGTTACCGGCTAGATCGATGTGACTTGGAATCGGGGTCCTGATAGCTTTGGTATCAGAGCCTGACTGCATGTAGGATTACCAAGCCAAACTGGTCGAAGTTGTGTCTAGAAATGCTTTAGTTATGTAAGGGAATTGATTGTGGAAGGGAACGTAAGACTCTTTTTACTCCTTATACCTCATGGCCTTCTCGATCCGAGTCATCCTCTTCTCTTCTCTACGGGATTAAGAACTAGACTTCTCATCTTTCTATCGAGGATGACGTGTTACTAATCCATAGACTTTTAAGATTGTTGTTTTCAAGCCTCGATTCAGTTCCTACTATTTCTATATGTTAACTGTTGATCTCGGAACCTTGATATGATGTTGTTAAGTGGCTATGCCACCATTTTGCATGATGTCTCAAATCTTTTTGAGCATTTACAGCTGTTATGCTGTCCGAGTCATCCCAGGTTTCTAAACTATCTGATGCATTTTCAAATCCCTTCCTCCCGTTTCCGATATCCTTTTGGGCCAGGTTAAGCACACTAATCGGTGAGTTGAGGTACCCTATTGCCTCGACATATATGTTGGAGTTAGTACTATGACCCTAGGTGTTTCAGGGAGTCATCTAGTAATCTAGCCATGTTTTGTGTTCTCAGTGTGATGATTCTGGCCGTCATTCTCGAAAGCATTCCGTGATGCCACTTACTAGTAGGCATTCTACTTCTGGGTTTCTGAACCCGAGATTCACCCTACCTACTTCATGTTGATAGTGTTTGCTAGTTCCTTTAGGATATTAGTAACCTTTGCGATAGTCCTCGAGGTTCGTGGTATTACCTTCTTCCAAGTACCATGAGCTGTTTATGGCATAAGTTCCTCGCTAAACCGAAAGATCACAACCAGAGTGCTCTTGACGAGTTCTCGAATCTATGTTGTTATTCTGCCACTTCTACCTTTCTGCATGGGTTATCTGGAAGAAACCTGTTGAACTTGGTTCGACATACTAATCTATGCATCCATAACTCAGAAAGTTACATGTTCCTTGAGTTGTCCCTCCTTAGTTATATTCTGACCTTCATCTATCAATTGATAGTCAAGAGTACATGTGCACTCGTTCATTGATACCTAATACTCATGTGGTCCGTCAAGCCATTCTATTCTGGAATGACTAGGAGAAACAAACTCCAGTACCTCATCCATATCCAGGATTGGGTCAAAGCAATTGTATTCCATGGACCAAAATGCCAAACCAGCTTTTGCCCTGCTGTACCTTGGAGTGTTACCATCTTTATGTCAAGAATGTCATGGGAATTGCACAACCTCTTAGGAATTTTTGACGCAGTGATACTTCTCGCCATCATTATTCATTCCTCGGTTCCGTGTTGTCGCAACCGGAATGCCGACAAGTGAATTATGAGGTGTGAAATCAACACTTCTAGCAACCATGTTGCTTAGTAGTAAATGGACAATATCCTCATTCTTAGCGTGTTGATTATTAAATCGTCATCCTAAGATTGATCGTGCTACCTAGTCCTTATTTCTGGTGCACACTTCGATTGATGAGTTAGGATCTTGTCAAGTCCTCACTCATTTGATCATATCGTCTTGCCCTCAAAAGCAAGATTGTTCTCGAGCTTAGTAACATATTGGTGGTTCGTGGTTTTCCGAATATCTTCTCGGGAGTGTCACCAGGTTGCCCCCTGACTATTATGTTGAGTTCGTGATCAAGTTGGTTTCTCGTAAACCACCCCTTCTCCACGATTCTGTGTTGGAAAACCTTGAGCTAGTTGGTTAAGCTAAACAACAACTTGGAGAGTTGGAAGATGAAAGCTTGTCCGACTTAGTTCATCTAAGGGATATGCTTGTGTGTGTGTGTGTGTTGAAGAAAGATGATATCTCCGTCGATGATCCCCATGATCAGATATTGAACCTATTGTCTTATCAAACTTTGACTTGAGTATGGGCTATTATTAAGTCAAATTAGAACCAACGATGTTCGTAATGTTGTCTTACTCGTGGTTGATCCCTCGAGCATACACCATTACATCTTTTGGTCTGACCAATACTATCACCGTGTTCACATGATGGTGGAAGTACAGTGACATGGAAATTCTGATGAGTTGTTGTTGAGCCCATCAGCAGCATTTTGTCTCCCCCATGATTCATGTTGAACATCAACCTAGTGTTGGAAACTTTGTAAGCAATGCCTTCGTGTTCCGTTCATGAAGCATATGTTTGGATGAAAGTAGTGACTTCCTCGAATTCATGTGCTTAAGGTGTAAGTTGCCGCCATAAATTTGAGCAATGTTTGTTTTGTTTCCCTTGGAATCATCCCAAGTCAGTCATGCATACGTGCGAAGTATTCTATGGTTTGGTAGATTAATTACCTCCACTCCATATGTGTTCCTAGCACACCAAGCCACTGATTGATTTGTTCAAGGACAAGGAGTTCCTTCATAACAACTAGTCATGACTTATGTTAGGACTTCGATATCCTCGATGATGGTTCCCCACCTGAACTCGGTAGTGTTTTGTTGTAAGACTACCATGTGGTCATGCTTATGCAGGACAACGTGTTCACATGTGTTTAGCAGAACCAGCTCATGTTTTGGAGCTTGCTACCTTGGTTCATTCCTCGAGAATCTCGCAATGCCATCTCGTCGAATTGTGTTGCAAACTTTCTTTTCAGACATGCTGAGTCTGAAGTATCCTACTACCAATCGGATCTGAATCTCAGGCAGATATGATGGTTGGAACATTCCCAGCATTAGCACCTTGTCCCTAGCTTGCACCGCCATTGTGCCATCCAACCATGGGCTACCCTTCTCGGTAATATCTGGTCAGGATCGCCCTCAACAGTGGTCCTACCATGGGTCCCATCCATTTCCGATGATAAGCAAAATCATCCATTGCGATGTCCTCAACAAGGTAGTTCACATCATCCATTCTAGTCCGAGTATGTCATTCTTTCGAACTCCTTCAAATGATCGATTGTGATTGCCTTAGGCTGGTATAAAGAGTTCCAACGATCTATGGATCAAAAGTAATTCTTTTTGCCACTTAAGGGAATAGTTCTTTGCGTCACTTTTTCCAAGGTGCCCCGTTATTGAATCATGGCAATGATTTCCTCGCCACCTTGACACCATCCACCATCTCTCTAAGCGTGGAATTGTTGCCCACTAATCAAACCTCATTGTTTGTTCTTCCATCCCTCTCGATGTGTTTTGTGCCTAAACTCGAGATGTTTCAACATCTCATTCCACGAGTTGATCTTGAGTGTTCGATCTTCGAGGAGATCGTCTCCTATAGAGTCTCTTTCTGTCGCCATCGTGTTGCATGAAGATCTCGAAAGCAAGGACGTCAAGATCAATTGGAACATTGAAACAACATCTTCGGGAAGGGAAATTGGATCGACAAGATCGTGATAGCTAGTGTCCCCTCTGCCTTCTTACCTCACGTCTTGAATCTCGGGACGAGATTCTTGTTTAGTGGGGGTGAGCTGTCATAGCCCCAGATCAGCCCTTGCTTGACTTTTCTTGCATCATGTATAATTTATTTGAAAGTTGAAATGGGGATTGCTCGAACCCTAGCACCAGATCAAATCAACTAGGTTCAAATAAAAATATTCTCAATGAACCCAAAATGCCCTTCAGAAAAGTTCATCATTATTGGATTAGTCTAGAACCTCTCCCAAAAATGGTGCACATTTTTCTAGGCCATTCTGGATTTTTGAATTAAATCATATGGTATTTGCATTTGGGCATTTAATTGCTAAATAATATTTTAAGTTCTCAAATAATCACAAACTAAAATGTTTGTTGTTGGAAATATTCCAAACAGTGACATTGACCAGTTTCATGATTTTTGGAAATGCCCTGGCATTTTTATTAAAGCCAAACACAACTACAGAAAATAGAAAATGGAATTAAAAGAGAGTGAGAAAAACTGACTGGCGCTTACCTACAGCCTATCCGGCGCCTCAGCCGGCCCAACACTGTGCAGCCCAGCCAGCGCAGCGCCTTTCTTCAACCTTCTGCCAGAAGGCGAGGCAGCTGCGTGGAGAGCGCATAGCCGAGCTGCGCCAGCTCCTGCTTGCCGCCTTCTGCTTCCCCCTCGCGTCTGGCGACCCCACGCAACTCCCTGCCTCTCTCTCTCACTCTCCCGCTCTCTCACCCCCTTCCCGGATCTCTCTACAGCGCGCCCAAGTACCCTGCCGCACGCCGGAAAGCACCGCCGCAGCCACGGCCATCCCCTAGCCCATCCACCGTGACCAATAGCTCCGCAAGGACCTGAAGCATCTCCTCGACGAGCCACGCAAGCCGGGTTTCACGGCAACACCGCCATCGATGCCTTCTTCAACCTCGGGACCGCCGGCCATCACCGTCAAATTTGTCGGCTCCGGACCGTCCCCGACCTCGCCGAGCGTCCCGTCGTCATCGCTGTGAGCCCCTAACCACTTACCCCTGCTCCCCTCGTCGAATTAATGTCGCAACCATCGATCCCCGCCGTGCCAGAAGCTCACTGTGACCCGGCCTTGTCGCCCCCGTGGCCTGAGCTCGAACGGGTCGCGCCCGTGCATCTCACCGAGCTCCTGGTGACTCGGGAGGCTGCGCCGCGCCGCTTCGCCGCGTGCTCGCATAGCGCCGTTTTCGCCGAGGTCCGAACTCCGGCCACCGCTCCGCCCGTCACCGCCGCCGCTACACTGCACCCCGGCACCTCCCACTACCTCCTTTAGATGCGCCACACCGCCAGCTCGCTGTAGCCGCAAACCACGCGCGAAACGGTACTCGTTAGCGCCGTTCCGAGCAACTCCGGCGATCCTCCGCTGTTGGGTTTGGTCGCCGGTGTCCAACTCCGGTGGCCGGTGTCCTGGCACCATCATTAGCGCCTAACTAACACCCCCTTGAGCCACTGCCATGTGGGCCCCGAGCCTAATTAGGTTAGTTTAATTTTTCTGTTTAGATTAGTACTAACACCTCAGGACCCCACGTGTCGATTTTTGACTTAGTCAAGTCAACGTTGACCGGTCCCACCTGTCATACACCCAAACCAGCCTGAGACACTCGACGATGTCGTCCCACAGGTCAGGTTTGACCTGGCCGACCCAGTTGACCTGCTGACGTCACACCTATGTCATGCTGACGCAGTAACTTATTCTCTGGAATTATTTTTATATAGGAAATTCCAGAAAATGTTGCAAACTTCAAAAATTCATAGAAAATCAACCGTAGCTCCAAATGAAATAATTTATATATGAAAAATGATCAGAAAAATCTAATCTATCCATCTGTACTGTTTTCATGCATGTTAGATCAACTTATAGCTTCTGTTTAGGACAAATCATATAATGGCATTTAAACCTTCACGTATGAAGTTTGAATCTGAACCTAGTGTTCAAACCAACTCCATTTAACATGTTGCTAGTTACATTAGCTCAAAACACAGCATATTTCCATGTCATGATCATGCATCATATTGTTGCATTGCATTGATTGTGTTCTTCCTTGTTTGCCGGTATTTGTCCCCTCTCAGTAGACGATGTACCGACGATGAGTTCGATGACACCGATGAAGAACTATATTATCTTCGGAAGTGCCAGGCAAGCAAAACCCCCTTGTTCATTCCGATACAATCCCACTCTCTCGCTCCTGCTCTCTTTTACTGCATTAGGACAACAACGACTCATATGTTACTTGCCATGTAGCTGAACCCCTTTATCCTCTGCATGACCTGTCATTCCACAGTAATTAGATGAAACCCACTAGCATGAGTAGGAGTTGTTTGAGCCCTGATGTGCCTACTCATTCATGCTTGGTTGTCATCCCTGCTATTGCTTAGAGTTGTGTCAGGTATGATTCATCGGGAATGATTTGGAAAGTGGTGAACATGTCCTACTGTGTGTGAGCTAAGTGTGTGAACACGATTTGGTAAAGGTAGCGGTGAGAGGCCATGTAGGAGTACATGGTGGGTTGTCTCATTGTAGCCGTCCTCAGGAACTGAGTTCTGTGTTTGTGATCCATGAACAGTTACTACCACACATTGGGTTCCAGTAACTCGACCCCTCTCGGCTTATTAACCAGCTTGATCTCTGTCCGTGAGTTGCAACTAGTTTCGGTGTTTGTAGGTAGTGTTAGTAGTCTACCAAGTGGCACCCAGTGCAGGTGGGCTTGGGATGACTAGGCACAATGTACGGTGTACCAAGTGGCACCCGGTTGGTGGGCTTGGGAACCCTGCTCACATCGTTTGGGGCCATGAGCGACACCCCGGCCGGATCTCCTTGCGGATGGAACCGGAATAGGCGATAAACCTGGACGAGAGACTAGTGTGGTTAGTCAGGTCGTGGCCGACTCCCTCGCCCGGCTTCCGCTTGAAGGTTGCCGAGGTAAATGACGTGTCTGAGGCGATAAGTGGCGAGAGCGTGTGTGAAGAAGTACACCCTGCAGGGTTATCATTATCTATTCAATAGCCGGATTCCTCGGATATGGAAACTTGGACCCCTTGCATAGTTCATAGACAAGTGAAAGTGGATACTCTAAAACTCGCAAGATAAGCGTGAGTGCTATGGATGGCGTTCTCGGAGGTAGACGGGAGCGGATCCATAGTGGTGTATTGATATGGTGATTATGTGGACTCGCAGCGCCACCTCAAAAGAGTTACTTGCGATGTAGTTCAGGATAGCCACCGAGTCAAAGCTGGCTTGCCGCAGTCAAACTCCACCACCCCCTTTTGGTAATGATGCATGTGTAGCTAGTTCTGATGTAAGTCTTGCTGAGTACATTTGTACTCACGTTTGCTTATTTTATGTTTTGCAGAGAGACGTCAGTCTCGCTAGTAGTTCCGCGTGGCCTTCGACGTTTAGCTTGTTACCTCAGCTGCGATCTTGTGCCCTCGGCAGGATCTGGTAGATAGTCAGGCTTCTCAGCCTTTTTCATTTATAGTTGTCTGTACTCAGACATGTTTAGCTTCCGTTTGTGTTTTGACTTGTATGCTCTGAGTGTTGGGTCATGAGACCCATGTTTGTAATATCTCGCTCCTCGGAGCCTAATGAATAAATACTTTGAGTCATAGAGTTATGTTGTGATGCCATGTTGTATTTACACATATTGAGCATATTGTGTGTATGTTTGAAATGCTTGGTATGTGTGGGATCCGACAATCTAGTTGTTTATCCTTGGCAGCCTCTCTTATGGGGAAATGTAGTCTAGTGCTTCCTGAGCGATAGTAGTCCGCTACAGCCCTGTCCACCGAAGTCCAGCTAGCCTAGCACTACTGCTCTGAACACTTGACTGGCCGGCATGTGTTTCACTTCGCCTCGTGGTTCTGTCCCTTCGGGAAATGTCACGCGGTGACATCCGAGTCCTGCCTAGCCTGCTACAGCCGGGTTACCGGAGTCCTGTTAGCCAGTGCTACAGCCCGGATTCACACGCTGGCCGACATGCTCGATGTGATTCATGTATGCCTGTCCCCATGGGTTAGTGCCGCTTTGGGTTCGTGGACTAGCCATGACGGCCCGGGTTCTCTGTCATATGGATGCTAGCGATGCTATCATATACGTGAGCCAAAAGGCGCAAACGGTCCCGGGCCATGGTAAGGCGACACCCGTGGGAATACTGTGCGTGAGGCCGCAAAGTGATATGAGGTGTTACCGGCTAGATCGATGTGACTTGGAATCGGGGTCCTGACACGCTACCTCTGTTGTTGAATGTTCCACTTCTGCTACTGTTGCATTGTCTTCAACTACTGATGTGGTAACTAACCCCTCTGCGGAGGATACCACTACTATTGCTGATGAAAATGCCAGGTTGAAGACATTGCTTGGAACAGGGATGTATAAAAGTCTGAAAGGACATTAGACACTTTGCGATGTCCTCAAAAAGCAGATTCTGGACCGAAACCCTAGGAAAGAGGGTGTTGGGTTCGAGAGGAAAATGAATGTTGATGGTTCCTCTTTGGAAGCTTTGGCGGTATCCCAAAACCACATGGGTTGTTGAACAGGGGACCTTCAAGGATCCATCCACCTTATCTGGATTTACTGTGCTAATCCTATTATCATTGATGAATCCCTTGATGCAAACTATAAGTTGTTCAAGAATCAGAATGGTGAAGTGTTTGCCAGGTATATGGGTACTAACTGCAGGAATGGACCACCTATGAAGAAGATCTGGGTTCCCAAAAGCTCTCTTGAGAATCTTCCAGTGAATGTGATCATGACACCACCTGGGAAGAAGACAAACCCCAGACCCAAGGCGTCACATGGTCCAAAGGCTTCAAACAGACAAAGGACTCACCTGAGTCACCCTAACGCCAATGTTTTGCAGGGAAACCGTACTCAAACTTGTGAATATGAGCGAGTGTCTTCAAACCGCTATGTTCATAGAACTACAAACTTTTTTGCTTATTCTTATGAGTATCATTCATCTCCTGCAAGGCTATTTGATAGGGCTCCAAAGCCGAAGTTCTCAGATGCTGCACTTAGACTCATTGCTTCTAAGCCACCCCTGAAGATGCGGGTGGTTAAGAAGAATTAACTTTCTTTTGCACGAAAGGGTCTCCAGCCGAAAATCAAAGGCATCTGATGCTATTGCTGGGGACCTAAAGCATCTTGTAGGGCGCAAGATCAAATGCCCAAATGTTCTCACTATGTATTTTGTTACTGAATTGTTTTCCATCCAACCTATCAGTCCTAATCTTCATCTGAGCTTCAATAATCCTCTTGCCTGTCAAATGTTTATGCTTCACAATACTCTTGGTGAAGCCTATCCCCTAACTGCATCAGAGGGTATGACACCTCATGCTTCAGAATGGATTATGGACAGCGGATGCACTAATCATATGATTGGTGATCGAAGTCTTCTCGTGGACTCAACCTTACGTCCATCAGACAATAGTCACATCACATTTGCTGACACTGGTAAAAGCAAGGTATTGGGTCTAGGTAGAGTTGCAATCTCAAAGGATCAACACATGGATGATGCTTGTTGAATCCCTTGGTTTCAACTTAATGTCTGTCTCGATGCTTTGTGACTTGAACATGATTGTGCTATTCGGAAAATATCGTTGCCTTGTACTAATGGAATCTGACAAGTCTCTAGTCTTTGAAGGGTATCGAAAAGATGATCTATACATGGTAGATTTCTCAGCAGGTCCACAACTTGCCGTATGTCTTCTTGCAAAAGCTTTAGAATGCTGGCTCTGGCATCGGAGCCTCGGGCATGCTGGCATGAGGAACTTACACACACTCACCAAGAAGAAGCATGTCATAGGCATCGAGGGTGTCAAGTTCAAGAAGGACCATTTGTGTGGTGCCTGCGAAGCTGGAAAGATGACTAGGGAAAAGCACCCCTCGAAGACAGTCATGACGACATCTCAACCCTTCGAGCTGTTACACATGGACTTATTTGGCCCTACTCACTACTCTACCCTCACAACAACTGCCTGTCTCTATGGCTTCGTCTTTGTTGATGACTACTCAAGATCTACATGGGTGCACATAATTCTCTACAAGAGTGAAGTGCAAGATGTCTTCAGACGCTTCGCCAATCGAGCCATGAACAATTATGGCGTCAAGATCAAGCATATAAGAAGTGACAATGGCGCTGAGTTCAAGAACACCGGACTTGATCTTTATCTGGATACAATGGGAATCACTCATGAGTTTTTGTTGGGGAACGTTGCAGAAAATTAAAAAATTTCCTACAGTTTCACCAAGATCCATCTATGAGTTCATCTAGCAACGAGTCATGGGAGAGTGATTGCATCTACATACCACTTGTAGATCACGTGCCGAAGTGTTTAATGGAACGGGGATGATGGAGTCGTACTCGCCGTGATTCAGATCACCGATGACCTGGTGCTAAACGGACAGCACCTCCGCGTTCAACACATGTACGGAGCGGATGACGTCTCCTCCTTCTTGATCCAGCAAGGGGGAAGGAGAGGTTGATGATGATCCAGCAGCACGACGGCGTGGTGGTGGACGCAGCAGAACTCCGGCAGGGCTTCGCTAAGCAACTACGGGAGGAGGAGAAGGTGTAGCAGAGAGGGGAGGAGCCAAGGGCTTCATGGTGCGGCCACCCCTCTCTCCCCTCCCTTTATATAGGTGCAAGAGAAAGGGGGGAAGGCGCAGCCTTGCCCCTTCCTCCAAGGAAGGGTGCGGCCAAGAGGGGGGGAGGAGTCCATCCTCCCCAAGGCACCTCGGAGGTGCCTTCCCCTCTTAGGACTCTCCCCTCTCCTTCATCTCTAGGCGCATGGGCCTCTTGGGGCTGGTGCCCTTGGCCCATATAGGCCAAGGCGCACCCCCTACAGCCCATGTGGCCCCCCGGGGCAGGTGGACCCCCCGTTGGACCCCCGGACCCCTTTCGGCACTCCCGGTACAATACCGATAACGCTAAACTTTTCCGCGACCAAAATAAGACTTCCCATATATAAATCTTTACCTCCGGACCATTAGGAACTCCTCGTGACGTCCGGGATCTCATCCGGACTCGAACAACATTCGGTTTGCTGCATACTCATATTCATACAACCCTAAGCGTCACCGAACCTTAAGTGTGTAGACCCTACGGGTTCGGAGACATCTGGAACATGACCGAGACAGCTCTCAGGCAATAACCAACAGCGGGATCTGGATACCCATGTTGGCTCCCACATGCTCCTCGATGATTTCATCGGTTGAACCACGATGTCGAGGATTCAAACAACCCCGTATACAATTCCCTTTGTCAATCGGTATTTTACTTGCCCGAGATTCGATCGTCGGTATCCCAATACCTCGTTCAATCTCGTTACCGACAAGTCACTTTACTGCATCAGTAATGCTTGATCCCGTGACCAAAAACTTGGTCACTTTGAGCTCATTATGATGATGCACTACCGAAAGTGGGCCCTGTGATACCTCTCCATCATACGAAAGTGACAAATCCCAGTCTCGATCCGTGTCAACCCAATGTACACTTTCGGAGATACCGTAATGCACCTTTATAGTCACCCGATTACGTTGTGAAATTTGGTACACCCAAAGCACTCCTACGGTATCCGGGAGTTACACGATCTCATGGTCTAAGGAAGAGATACTTGACATTGGAAAAGCTCTAGCAAAACGAACTACACAATCTTGTGCTATGCTTAGGATTGGGTCTTGTCCATCACATCATTCTCCTAATGATGTGATCCCGTTATCAACGACATCCAATGTCCATAGTCAGGAAACCATGACCATCTGTTGATCAACGAGCTAGTCAACTAGAGGCTCACTAGGGACATATTGTGGTCTATGTATTCACACGCGTATTACGATTTCCGGATAATACAATTATAGCATGAATAAAAGACAATTATCATGAACAGGGAAATATAATATTAATACTTTTATTATTGCCTCTAGGGCATATTTCCAATGATCTCCCACTTGCACTAGAGTCAATAATCTAGTTACATTGTGATGAATCAAACACCCATAGAGTTCTGGTGTTGATCATGTTTTGCCCGCGAAAGAGGTTTAGTCAACGGATCTGCGACATTCAGATCCGTATGCAGTTTGCAGATTTCTATGTCCCCATCTTGAACATTTTCACGAATGGAGTTGAAGCGACACTTGATGTGCCTGGTCTTCTTGTGAAACCTAGGCTCCTTGGCAAGTGCAATAGCTCCAGTGTTGTCACAGAAGAGTTTGATTGGCTCCGACGCATTGGGTATGACTCCTAGGTCGATGATGAACTCCTTCACCCAAATTGCTTCATGTGCTGCCTCCGAGGCTGCCATGTACTCCGCTTCACATGTAGATCCCGCCATACGGCCTCTGTTTGCAGCTGCACCAGCCATCGCTCCACCATTCAACATATACACGTATCCGGTTTGTGACTTTGAGTCATCTAGATGCGTGTCGAAGCTAAGCGTCGGCGTAACCCTTCTGACGAGCTCTTCGTCACCTCTATAAACGAGAAACATGTCCTTTGTCCTTTTCGTGTACTTCAGGATATTCTTGACCGCTGTCCGGTGTTCCTTGCCGGGATTACTTTGGTACCTTCCTACCAAACTTACGGCAAGGTTTACATCAGGTCTGGTACACAGCATGGCATACATAATAGATCCTATGGCTGAGGCATAGGGATGAAACTCATCTCTTCTTTATCTTTTGCCGTGGTCGGGCATTGAGCTGAGCTCAATTTCACACCTTGCAAAACAGGCAAGAGCCCTTTCTTGGACTGATCCATTTTGAACTTCTTCAAAATCTTATCAAGGTATGTGCTTTGTGAAAGACCTATGAGGCGTCTCGATCTATCCCTATAGATTTTGATGCCTAATATGTAAGCAGCTTCTCCAAGGTCCTTCATTGAAAAACTCTTATTCAAGTAGGCCTTAATGCTATCCAAAAGTTCTATATCATTTCCCATCAAAAGTATGTCATCTACATATAATATGAGAAATGCTACTGAGCTCCCACTCACTTTCTTGTAAACGCAGGCTTCCCCATAAGTCTCATAAACTAACCCAAACGCTTTGATCATCTCATCAAAGCGAATGTTCCAACTCCGAGATGCTTCCACCAGCCCATAAATGGATCGCTGGAGCTTGAAAACCTTGTTAGCATTCTTAGGATCGACAAAACCTTCCGGCTGCATCATATACAGCTCTTACTTAAGGTAACCGTTAAGGAATGTCGTTTTGACGTCCATCTGCCATATCTCATAATCATAGTATGCGACAATTGCTAACATGATTCGGACGGACTAAAGCTTCGCTACGGGAGAGAAAGTCTCAACGTAGTCAATCCCTTGAACTTGTCGATAACCCATAGCGACAAGTCGAGCTTTATAGATGGTAACATTACCATCCGCGTCCGTCTTCTTCTTAAAGATCCATTTGTTTTCTATCGCTCGTCGATCATCGGGCAAGTCTGTCAAAGTCCATACTTTGTTTTCATACATGGATCCTATCTCGGATTGCATGGCTTCAAGCCATTTGTTGGAATCTGGGCCTGCCATCGCTTCTTCATAGTTCAAGGTTCACCGTTGTCTAACAACATGATTTCTAGGACAGGGTTGCCGTACCACTGCAGTGCGGAATGTGTCCTAGTGGACCCTCTGATTTAGTAGCAACTTGATCCGAAGTACCTTCATCATCATCATTAATTTCCTCTCCGATTAGTGTAGGCATCACAGGAACATTTTCACGAGGTGCACTACTTTCAGTTCAAGAGGTAGTACTTCATCGAGTTCTACTTTCCTCCCACTTACTCCTTTCGAGAGAAACTCTTTTCGAGAAAGGATCCGTTCTTGGCAACAAAGATCTTGCCTTCGGATCTAAAGTAGAAGGTATACCCAATGGTTTCCTTAGGGTATCCTATGAAGACGCATTTTTCCGACTTGGGTTCGAGCTTTTCAAGGTTGAAGTTTCTTGTGAAGCATCGCATCCCCAAACTTTTAGAAACGACAGCTTAGGTTTCTTCCCAAACCATAATTCATACGGTGTCGTCTCAACGGATTTAGACGGTGCCCTATTTAAAGTGAATGTAGCTGTCTCTAGAGTGTATCCCCAAAATGATAGCGGTAAATCGGTAAGAGACATCATAGATCGCACCATATCCAATAGAGTGCGATTACGACGTTCGGACACATCGTTACGCTGAGGTGTTCCAGGCGGCGTGAGTTGTGAAACGATTCCACATTTCCTTAAGTGTGTACCAAATTCGTGACTTAAATATTCTCCTCCACGATCTGATCGCAAGAATTTTATCTTTCGGTCACGTTGATTCTCTACTTCATTCTGAAATTCCTTGAACTTTTCAAAGGTCTCGGACTTGTGTTTCATCAAGTAGACATACCCATATCTACTCAAGTCATCGGTGAGAGTGAGAACATAACGATATCCTCCATGAGCCTCAACACTCATTGGACCGCACACATCGGTATGTATGATTTCCAATAAGTTGGTTGCTCGCTCCATTGTTCCGGACAACAGAGTCTTGGTCATCTTGCCCATGAGGCATGGTTCGCATGTGTCAAATGATTCATAGTCGAGAGACTCTAAAAGTCCATCAGCATGGAGCTTCTTCATGTGCTTGACACCAATTTTACCAAGGCGGCAGTGCCACAAGTATGCGGGACTATCGTTATCAACTTTACATCTTTTAGTATTCGCACTATGAACATGTGTAACATTACGTTCGAAATTCATTAAGAATAAACCATTGACCATCGGAGCATGACCATAAAACATTTCTCTCATGTAAATAGAACAACCATTATTCTCGGATTTAAATGAGTAGCCATCTCGTATTAAACGAGATCCCGATACAATGTTCATGCTCAAACTTGGCACTAAATAACAATTATTGAGGTTTAAAACTAATCCCGTAGGTAAATGTAGAGGTAGCGTGCCGACGGCGATCACATCGACCTTGGAACCATTCCCGACGCGCATCGTCACCTCGTCCTTCACCAGTCTCCATTTATTCCGCAGCTCCTGCTGTGAGTTACATATATGAGCAACCGCACGGTATCAAATACCCAGGAGTTACTACGAGTAATCGGTAAGGTACACATCAATTACATGTATATCAAATATACCTTTAGTGTTGCCGGCCTTCTTATGCGCTAAGTATTTGGGGCAGTTCCGCTTCCGATGACCATTCCCTTTGCAAAAAAAGCACTCAGTATCAGGCTTGAGTCCATTCTATGACTACTTCCAGGCACCTGGCTTACCGGGCGCGGCAACATCCTTGCCGTCCTTCTTGAAGTTCTTCTTTCCCTTGCCCATCTTGAACTTAGTGGTTTTATTGACCATCAACACTTGATGCTCTTTCTTGATTTCTACCTCTGCTGACTTCAGCATTGAAAATACTTCAGGAATAGTTTTCACCATCCCCTGCATATTGTAGTTCATCACAAAGCTCTTGTAGCTTGGTGGGAGCGATTGAAGGATTCTGTCAATGACCGCCTCGTCCGGGAGGTTAATGTTCAGGGGACAGGCGGTTGTGCAACCCATACATTTTGAGTATGTGCTCACCGACAACTATTTTCCTCCATCTTACAAGCTGTAGAACTTGTCGGAGACTTCATATCTCTCGACCAGGCATGAGCTTGGAAAACTAGTTTCAGCTCCTCGAACATCTCATATGCTCCGTGTCGCTCAAAACGCTTTTGGAGCCCCGGTTCTAAGCTGTAAAGCATGCCGCACTAAACGAGGGAGTAATCATCAGCACGAGACTACCAAGCGTTCATAACGTCTTGATTCTCTGGGATGGGTGCTTCACCTAGCCGTGCTTCTAGGACATATTGTTTCTTGGCACCTATGAGGATAATCCTCAGGTTCCGGACCCAGTCCGAATAGTTGCTGCCATCATCTTTCAGCTTGGTTTTCTCTAGGAACGCGTTGAAGTTCATGGTGACATGAGCGTTGGCCATTTGATCTACAAGACATTTTGCAAAGATTTTAGACTATTGTTCATGATAATAAAGTTCATCTAATCAAATTATTTAATGAACTCCCACTCAGATTTGACATCCCTCTAGTCATCTAAGTGATACATGATCCGAGTCGACTAGGCCGTGTCCGATCATCACGTGAGACGGACTAGTCATCGTCGGTGAACATGTCCATGTTGATCGTATCTTCCATACGACTCATGTTCGACCTTTCGGTCTCTTGTGTTCCGAGGCCATGTCTGTACATGCTAGGCTCGTCAAGTTAACCCAAGTGTATTGCATGTGTAAAACTGTCTTACACCCGTTGTATGTGAACGTAAGGATCTATCACACCCGATCATCACGTGGTGCTTAGAAACGACAAACTTTAGCAACGGTGCACAGTTAGGGAGAACACTTTGTTGAAATTGTTATGAGGGATCATCTTATTTACTACCGTCGTTCTAAGTAAACAAGATGCATAAACATAATAAACATCACATGCAATTATATATAGTAGTGACATGATATGGCCAATATCATATAGCTCCTTTGATCTCCATCTTCGGGGCTCCATGATCATCCTGTCACCGGCATAACACCATGATCTCCATCATCATGATCTCCATCATCATGATCTCCATCATCGTGTCTTCATGAAGTTGTCACGCCAACGACTACTTCTACTTCTATGGCTAACGCGTTTAGCAACAAAGTAATGTAATTTACATGGCGTTCTTCAATGACACGCAGGTCATACAAAAAATAAAGACAACTCCTATGGCTCCTGCCGGTTGTCATACTCATCGACATGCAAGTCGTGATTCCTATTACAAGAACATGATCTCATACATCACATATATCATTCATCATTCATCACAACTTTCGCCATATCATATCACATAACACTTGCTGCAAAAACAAGTTAGACGTCCTCTAATTGTTGTTGCAAGTTTTACGATGGCTGCAATAGGGTTCTAGCAAGAACGCTTTCTTACCTACGTGAAAGCCACAACGTGATTTGTCAACTTCTATTTACCCTTCATAAGGACCCTTTTCATCGAATCCACTCCAACTAAAGTGGGAGAGACAGACACCCGCTAGCCACCTTATGCAACTAGTGCATGTCAATTGGTGGAACCAGTCTCACGTAAGCGTACGTGTAAGGTCAGTCCGGGCCGCTTCATCCCACAATACCGCTGAAGCAAGATAAGACTAGTAGCGGCAAGAAAGTTGACAACATCTACGCCCACAACATATTGTGTTCTACTCGTGCAATAGAGAACTACGCATAGACCTAGCTCATGATGCCACCGCTAGAACGCGTTGCAGAAAATAAAAATTTTTCCTACGGTTTCACCAAGATCCATCTATGAGTTCATCTAGCAACGAGTCATGGGAGAGTGATTGCATCTACATACCACTTGTAGATCGCGTGCGGAAGCGTTCAATGGAACGGAGATGATGGAGTCGTACTCGCCGTGATTCAGATCACCGATGACCTAGTGCTGAACGGACAGCACCTTCGCGTTCAACACACGTACGGAGCGGATGACGTCTCCTCCTTCTTGATCCAGCATGGGGGAAGGAGAGGTTGATGATGATCCAGCAACACGACGGCGTGGTGGTGGATGCAGCAGAACTCCGGCAGGGCTTCGCTAAGCAACTACGGGAGGAGGAGGAGGTGTAGCAGAGAGGGGAGGCGCCAAGGGCTTGGTGCGGCCACCTCCCTCCCTCCCTTTATATAGGTGCAAGAGGGAGGGGAGGGCGCAGCCTGCCCTTCCTCCAAGGAAGGGTGCGGCCAAGAGGGGGGGAGGAATCCATCCTCCCCAAGGCACCTCGGAGGTGCCTTCCCCTCTTAGGACTCTCCCCTCTCCTTGATCTCTAGGCGCATGGGCGTCTTGGGGCTGGTGCCCTTGGCCCATATAGGCCAAGGCGCACCCCCTACAGCCCATGTGGCCCCCCGGGGCAGGTGGACCCCCCCGGTGGACCCCCGGACCCCTTTCGGCACTCCAGACATAATACCGATAACGCGAAACTTTTTCGCGACCAAAATAAGACTTCCCATATATAAATCTTTACCTCCGGACCATTCCGGAACTCCTCGTGACGTCCGGATCTCATCCGGGACTCAACAACATTCGATTTGCTGCATACTCATATTCGTACAACCCTAGCGCCACCGAACCTTAAGTGTGTAGACCCTACGGGTTCGGGAGACATGCGTACATGACCGAGATTGCTCTCGGCAATAACCAACAGCGGGATCTGGATACCCATGTTGGCTCCCACATGCTCCTCGATGATTTCATCGGTTGAACCACGATGTCGAGGATTCAAACAACCCGTATACAATTCCCTTTGTCAAGCGGTATTTTACTTGCCCGAGATTCGATCGTCGGTATCCCAATACCTCGTTCAATCTCAAGTTACCGCAAGTCACTTTACTCTTACCTTAATGCATGATCCCGTGACCAAACACTTGGTCACTTTGAGCTAATTATGATGATGCACTACCGAGTGGGCCCAGTGATTCCTCTCCGTCATACGGAGTGACAAATCCCAGTCTCGATCCGTGTCAACCCAATGCAGACACTTTCAGAGATACCTATAATGCACCTTTATAGTCACCCGATTCGTTGTGACGTTTGGTACACCCAAAGCACTCCTTTGGTATCCGGGAGTTACACGATCTCTTTGTATAAGGATGAGATACTTGACTTTGGAAATGCTCTAGCAAATTGAACTACACGTTCTTGTGCTATGCTTAGGATTGTCTTGTCCATCACATCATTCTCCTAATGATGTGATCCCGTTATCAACGACATCCAATGTCCATAGTCAGGAAACCATGACCATCTCAAGGATCAACGAGCTAGTCAACTAGAGGCTCACTAGGGACATATTGTGGTCTATGTATTCACACGCGTATTACGATTTGCGGATAATACAATTATAGCATGAATAAAAGAAATTATCATGAACAGGGAAATATAATAATAATACTTTTATTATTGCCTCTAGGGCATATTTCCAACAGTTTTCTGCTCCATACACACCTCAGCAAAATGGCATCGTAGAGCGCAAGAACAGAATCCTCATTGAGATGGCTCGAACAATGCTCGACGAGTACAAGACACCAAGAAAGTCCTGGCCTGAAGCTATTGATACAGCATGTCACGTCATCAGCCGTGTTTACATCCATAAGCTTCTAAACAAAACATCCTATGAACTCCTTACTGGCAAGAAGCCAAATGTCAGCTACTTCAGAGTATTTGGAGCTAAGTGCTGGATCAAGGATCCCCATCACAAGTCAAAATTTGCACCTAAATCTCACGAAGGCTTCATGCTCGGTTACGTAAAGGACTCGCACTCTTACAGAGTCTTCAAGCTTTATCTCTACAAAATCATCGAAACTGTGGACGTGCAATTTGATGAAACCAATGGTTAACAAAGAGAGCTCCTGCCAAGTACACTAGACGAAGCTCCGCCCAGCGAATCTATCAAGCTGATGGGAACTGGTGAAATCATGCCTTCTGAAGCACAGCCTGAAGAGGAACTTATCATTTCTGCATCTAACCAACCTGAAGACAATGCTCAGACTGAAGACAATCCTCCCAATGATGACAATGATCAGCAAGAAGAACAACACAGTTAGCAAATGAAGTACAAATTGAGAAGATAATTGATAGCATCAATGCACCTGGTCCACTTACCCGCTCAAGAGCAACACAGTTAGCAAATTTCTGTGGGCACTTTTCTTTTGTGTCAATATCAGAACCCAAGAAAGTAGCTGAAGCCTTTATGGAACCTGAATGGATACAAGCTATGCAAGAAGAACTTCAACAGTTCAAGTGAACAATGTTTGGGAACTTGTCAAGCGTCCTAACCCTCGCAAGCATAACATTATTGGCACAAAATGGATATATCGAAACAAGCAAGATGAGCATGGTCAAGTCGTCAGAAACAAAGCACGTCTTGTGGCTCAAGGATATACTCAAGTTGAAGGAATTGACTTCGATGAAACATTCGCTCCTGTGGCTAGGCTTGAAGCTTTTTGCATACTGCTAGCCTATGCTAACCACCAAAACATCTTGCTATATCAAATGGATGTGAAGAGTGCATTTCTCAACGGCAAGATTGAAGAAGAAGTATACGTCGCTCAACCACCTGGCTTTGAAGATCCAAAACATCTAGATATGGTGTACAAGCTAAACAAAGCAATCAGATGGTCTCAAACAAGCTCCTCGCGCTTGGTATGGTACGATCAAAGACTTCCTGAAGAGCAAAGGCTTCAAACCTGGATCCCTCGATCCCACACTCTTCACGAAGACATATGATGGTGAACTGTTTGTGTGCCAAATATATGTGGATGAAATTATCTTCGGCTGCACCAACCGTAAGTATAGTGATGAGTTTGGATACATGATGCAAGAGCAATATCGATGTCCATGATGGGTGAGCTGAAGTTCTTCCTTGGTCTTCAAATTCACAAGAAAGGAATGGCATCTTCATATCTCAAGAAAAATACCTCAAAGATTGTCTAAACAAGTTCGGAATGCAAGATTGCAAAGGTTACACGACGCCAATGCCAGCCAAACACCATCTGGGTCCCGACGACAATGGTAAAGAATTTGATCAAAAGGTATACCGCTCCATGATTGGTTCCTTACTTTACCTATGTGCATCTAGGCCAGATATTATGCTTAGTGTTTGCATGTGTGCTCGATTCCAAGCGGCACCAAAGGAATCGCATCACTTAGCAGTGAAGCGAATTCTTCGATATTTGGCACACACCCCAACACTCGGATTATGGTATCCAAAGGGCTCATAATTTGATCTGGTTGGATTCTCGGATGCTGATTATGCTGGTGACAAGGTGGATCGCAAGTCTACATCAGGCACATGTCACTTTCTGGCACGATCGCTTGTCATTGGTCTTCAAAGAAGCGTAATCGTATCACCACAACTGCTGAATCTGAATACATTGTTGCTGGATCTTCTGCGCTCGACTTCTATGGATGAAGCAAACTCTCAAGGACTATGGCATCAATCTGAAACAAGTACCTCTCTTCTGCGACAACGAAAGCGCCATCAAGATTGCCAACAATCCAGTCCAGCACCCGAAGACAAAGCACATTGAAATTCGTCATCACTTTCTTAGAGATCATGTCATGAAGAAAGATATTGACATCATTCACGTCAACACTGAAGAGCAACTGGCAGATATCTTCACAAAGCCCTTGGATGAGAAAAGGTTTTGCAAGTTACGGTGTGAGCTAAACATCTTGGAATCCTCAAATGAACTATGACCAGGCACACATCCTAACACTTATGCATGTTGATGACTTAGATGTGCAACACACGAAGTAAAGTATATCTTCAATCAATGAAGACTTACATTCTGGGTGTGAATACATTAACGTGGAATTTGACTTCGGATCGCCAAGATAATTGTGCGCCGTGTCTGGGTCTAATACTTCCTATACGGTGGGTAACGCCACCACCAAATTTCTCTGTTTGAAGTGTTTCACTCATGGGGTTATTTTTGCTATGTCTTCACATTTGGTTTGTCTTCAAATTTCAACTTATCTTCATGATTTTCTTCACTATGATGATTTGATTGCTTTCTGATATATACATACCAGTGTTCTGTCCTCTACAGCATTCACTTATAGCTATGTCTTCCTAGTTGAATCTTTTGAACTAAGTGAATGTGATCGGACCCTAATCTCTCTATGCTTTCTATCTCAAACTCTATCTGTCCAAATCATATGCATTCTATTGAAATTGTCGAATGTCTTCTCTGCGTCCTTGTCAGCAGAAGATACAGAGACAAACATTAAGTCTATTTTAAATGATTCATCCTTATTGCTTGAAATCCGGAGAAGCCGGAACGACCATCCGACAAACCTGGTGGGCGTGGGAACGTGGGACAACTCTGAGTATGTTGCATGCTTGCCACGTGCCCCTCAGATGTGAACCACCAGGGGCACCTGAGTAATTGCGCTGTGCCGCACACTTCCTTATAAATACATGTCCCCTGCGGTAAAGAAAACCTTCTTCCACCTCTCCACCTCGTCAAAACCCTAGCGCCACCGCTAGCTCTCGACGACGCCGGCGACGAAGTGCTTAGCTGCCGCGACTTCTCCGACGCCTTCCTCACGCCGGCCGCGGACATCGTCCTCTCCGCCGCCGCCGTAGGTGTCCTCCGTCGCCAAGTTAGGGCAAGGTGGATTGAACTGCTCGGTCTCCTACTCATCCCATCTAGCAGTTCTTCGTGTGGTAAATACAACTCTATTTTTACCATCTTTTTGATCCTCAAAGATTCATCCTATTTACCAAAATTGGTTTCTCCCTATACAATGTTAGATCGATTGTGTCTGCATCTCATACTGCCTAGTATATTCACTTAAGCTTCATATCTAGTTAGATTCCTCACTTGTACTTATTCACGGATTCGTACAAATCTGGAACCAACTTTCAACGTATAAGTGAATGTCTTCGCATCATGAGGTCAATGTCTTCAAACTGATTTATCGTCAAAATCTTCTGAGAATGCATATGACCTCTTCCCCTTGCCTCGCATCTCTAATGCTGTCATAGGTACATGTCCATGGGAGAATCCCTTGGTTCTCATATTCTGCATTCGTTTGCAGAATTCTTACAGCATCACATTAACTCTCCCGAAGCCAGTTCATGTTTGTCCAGCAAGCGAAATCCTTTGAAGCCTTTGAACGTGTTGAAGCCATTTAGTTTGAAGTTGATGGCTGCAGAGAAATCAGTAAGGAAAGGTGGCAGACAACGTCATGGGGGAACATCAAGAGATTTGCCTGACGACCTCGCAGAGCTTTACAAGATAGATCCTGAAGAGAATTATAATCAGCGCAAGACACGAATCCAATGGATTCGACGATATTGGGTTGAACAATGGTTCAAATACAAGTTCGTGACCCAGGAATACGCTGAGAAGAATGCTATCAGAAGTCATTGGGGTGATATTCTCTTTCGAGGCCTTCCACCCAAGAACAGAGCTGAAGCTATTGCATAGGGTTTCTATCCTTGTATGGTCCGTGGACCTCAGCCTGAAAATGCCGACCCATCGTCATTGCTCTGGTGTCGTGACGATAATCTCTTCAAGCGCAACTTCCAGCAGGCAAAGGCATCGGCCAAGGAAAACAAGAATTCATTGGGATTAGACTTCAACCATGGTCCCTCTGCTCCCCGTGCTGACGGCTCACGTGATGCAGAACCCAATGTCATCGGTCCTTTCTACAACCTTGGTGGCCTCATCACTCACATCTCGGTCCAAGGGGCCAAAGTGGATCATTCTGATGATGATACTGACACTGATGAAGCCCCAGCTCCTACTCCAAAGCCGTAGAAGCCAAAGAAGGCTAAGGCTTCAAGATCAGCTGCTCCTCCAAAAGCTTCACGTGCGAAGCCAGCAGCCTTGCACATCCTGAAGACAAGTGCAAATCGAAGATCTATCATGTATCTCCAAGAAGACGGAGAAGAAAAAGAAAATCGTCAAAAATACTGATCAGACATTGACTCCTGCTACCATTCTGCGAGAAGAGCACATTGATCTATCCAGCGATGAAGATCTTGCAGATGATGCTCTTGAGCAACTGATCAAGAGCAAGGAAGAAGCAGAGATCTTTAATGATTTGCCTCTCTTTGATGTGGCAATCATCCATAACTTCATTGATGAGTGGTTTGACACCCCAAATCTCAGCTTTGAAGATCTGCAACTTCCCATTGGCCTCAGCGTCTCCTTCAATGGCGCCATTGCTTCTGAGCTAGCTCTTGCTCAGCGCATCGTTGAACTGAAGCATAAGATCGACTATGAGAAAGCTTAGTTCAATAAGCATGTGGCAAAGCTCAGCATGCAAGATGTCAAAAACTTCAAGATCATGCTGCACGAGCTCAAAGAAGCCTTTCTCAAGAAGTGCGAAGAAGCTAAAGGCTCTCGTGAGCGCATGAAGAGTATGGCTGACAAGTGTGTGCTAGCCTACAATGAGGCTGAGAAGTGTGTGCAAAGAAGTTGAAACCATCAACTGACCAAACTGCACCTTCAAGGCAGGAAGTACCTCGCATAGTCTTCCCAAGTAGCATGACTGGCTCGAAGCCAAAGGTCAGGTCAACCGCCGTAATCAAGAAGACGAGGGCTGCCGAGGCTGAAGCCAGAAAAAGGAAAAATCCTGAAGCCTCTGATGTTGCTCCCTCCAAGAAGAAGCACAAAACCAAGCAGAATCGGGCTACTCCCACAGAGCCCTTAGTCGTTGAACCTATCTCAATGGTTCGCCCTGCATCTGAACACCAAGAACGACAGATGATAGTTCATGAGCCTGCTTCCACACGGGCTCATGAAGCTGAAGACATTCCAGCAGATGATCCCAACGCTGCTGAAGACATTGGTCACAATGACAATGTTGAAGATGAGGAAGTTCTTCCGCAGATCGAACACAACTTGGTATCATCACCTGTTCTCACGAACAGCGAACTCATCAGCATTGGTCGTCCTCTGACGCCAATTGCTCAGGATGCATCATGGGCTGATCACCCACAACAACAAGACTCCCCGAGTACTCCCCAACAACAACAAGTCACACCACCTGTGCAAGAAGGAGAGGATGACTTTGAGGCCCAGCCAACTCCATCTCCAAAGGCGTCGCCAACATTCCGCAGGCTTCGCAAAGGACCAAGGCCTCAGGTCCCTCTTTCGAGCGTTCCAGAAGGAGAAATGCACCACCAATCTGTTGCACGTCAAGTGTTTCCAGAAGCCACTCCGACTGTGAATGTCTCCGTGTCTGAAGCCAAAGCTGTTGAAGACAATCCGGCTGCATCAGCCAATGACAACCAAGATGAAGAACGTGTCCCTACTCCCCCCATTACTAAAGAAGGTGTTCCTAAAGTGAACGTGCCAGTGCCCGGCCCTCCAGCTCATCAAGTGGAGGTTGAAAATCTTGAGGCTGCCACCACCAACACAAATGAAGCCAATGACGTAGTCATGGCTGAAGCAAATGTGGAGCCTGCACCAACCAATGTGCCAGAAGCCAATGATGCAACTGCTCCTGAAGCATCTGTTATGCAGCCTGACGCCTCTGTTGTTGCCACTGCTCTTGTTCCGCCACCAAGGCCCTATACAATTGAGCAAGCTTACAACTATGGTCTGCTGATCACAGCCAGATGGCCCATTCTGGTCCCTCCGCCTAATGCCTCTGGTCCTCAGTTTGATTATCATGTTGAGCATAGGCCTCTGGTCCAGAAACCAAAGCCAAGACTGCCAAGGTTCCTAGGTACTGCCACCTCTCCAGGGTCCTTCAATGCAAATGGCTTCAAAGCCCACAATACCTTCTTTGATAGAGCAAAGAACCCCTACTAAAGGCCAAGAATATCATCAGATCATTTCTGGAGCTATCAGCAGCGAAGCTATTACTCCTGCGTTCTATATGATCAAGGGCGCATTTTCCCTCATATGCGCCTCAACACTGAAGCCATTGCTGGACTGCCATGCTTAGAAGAAGCACTTGACTGCTTTTGTGATGCAGTGTCTGCCGACTTTGTGATGCATAAAGAACATTGGAATGAGGAACTTTTGCTTCAATTCTATGCTACCCTCCACATTCGCGACTACTACAGGGATACAAAGACATGGGTTCTCGAGTGGATGACACGAAATGTTCATCATGAAGCCAAAGCTCTTGACGTCATTGAGCTTACAGGACTACCCACTCCCGGAGAGCTGTTCGAACCTGATTGTCAACTCCACCGCAATGCACTGCAGAGCATCTTCCATAAGCCAGAGCCCAACATGAGCCAGATGTTAAGCATGATGAAGCCTTTGCCACCTGACGCTAAATACCCAAAGGAGTTCTTTGTTGATGACCTTGAGTATCTGCCTCGCACAATATATCACATCATCAGGCGAATTCTATGGCCTATCAAAGGGCATTCATCACCGCAAAACTTGAAGGAGCCATGAAGACATTGGTCTTTTACATCCTCAATGGCATCGACTTCAATACACAAGAATTCTTCATCCGCAAGAATCGCTGCGTCTAGTTCTGACCTTTTTGGCCTGAAATTCTATGCTCCATGGGTCATGCGCCTCATAAAGCTACACTCTGCGATCAACTATCAGCCCTCTGCTCGCAATCATCTGCTCTTTCTACCAGAGGTTGATATGTCAGTTGAAGCCATATACCCTGTTCCTGCCAAGAAGCCTCTTTGTCTTCAAAATGCTGATCACCAAAGCTTCACTCAACCCATGGAAGGAGTCCACGCAGTAACTCATGTCTATCCAATGGCTGGGAACACTCGTATGCCTCACCATGAGCAAACTGAAGCTACTGAGAGCACAATTGCCCAAAGGCCTAAGAAGCGCTCTCGCGTCCTAAATGACCGAGAACTTCTTGTGGCACTGCATGAGAAACAAGACAAGCATCATTTTTGGCTCAAGCGACAAATGCGAAGCCTCTTCGTGGACGTCAATCGCATTCGAAATCTTGCCACAAAGAATGCTTTTTTCACTCACAAGACCTGTCGGCGATCATGGAAGAGTTTGACGCTGCTAAGTGCTAAAGCAGATCTTCAAGACGATGGCTTGACTGAAAGATTCAAGTTTGACTCCACTCCTCCACGGAATGCGGTCCTACGTCGAACTCCATCCCTTGAAGACTCTGACTATTCTTCCTCCGCGGCAACTGTGAATGCCAGAGTGATCGATGATGAAGACGATGCTACTTCACCGCCCCCTACATCTGCACGCATCGACACTGCACCAAGTTCGTCTGCGCCGCCAAACAACAACGACAACCCTGCTGCTTCACCTACTCCTCATGAGAACGAGTAGATGCTCTATGTCTTCAAACCTTTTTGGTCCTTACTGACAAAAGGGGGAGAAGCATATGAGTTTGATAGTCTTCAAGCGGGTTCACATGGGCGGTTGCTTTATATTTTGCCTAGTGTTTACAACTCTCGCTCTTGATACATTTGGTTCTGTGAGTTGTAGCACTTAAACTCGATGGTCGTCTGCTACTTATTTGCTTTTCTGTGATGCGATGATAAATTCCGCATGTGCGATGATAACTTCCGCACTTAGATCATTCTGCAGATGTCCATTTTTCATTATGCATGTCATTCTCTTAGTTATATCATTTCATGCATGGTGAATTATCTTCATAACTTGAAGAGGATCTCCACAAGTACAACCTGCCATGTGCATTTGCATTCCAAAAGAAAATTACTTATATGCACATCTTCAGGGGGAGCCTTTGCCACTTATGAAGACAATACCCTATCCATTACAATTTCACATACTTTATCCCGTTGAAAACTTCAACTAGTTTGTCATCAATCACCAAAAGGGGAGATTGTAAGTGCATCTAGTGCCACCCCTAGTTGGTTTTGGTGTATTGTGAAAAATTTGGTTGAGGGACTAATGTGTTTGTGAGAATTGCAGGATAACACAGGTAGTGTCCCTCATTGATTCGGTTTACCTACCGGAGATGACCCCTAAAAATGTATCAAGACATTGACGACAATGGTGGTATGTGAAGATATTCATATTGAAGACTATGACATGAGAAGACACTGAGTGAAGACTATGGAGCGCGAAGACTGTGGTCGCTTCGTTGTTTCCTTTTTCTTCTTTGTTGAGTCATAGGAACCACCATACTGTTAAGTGGGGTCCAAGTGAACAAAGTCAGAATGACTGAAGTGATGCTCAACCCAGATCCTATGTCCTCGAGCGAATACAATGAGAGCAAATCTTATCCAGAGCTGGATGAGTCAGCTTTGCTTGTAGCCCAAGTAAAGTTGCCATGTGTGTTTGAAATCTGACCGTTGGAACACATGTCAGTTCCTTAGTGACCCAAGGTCATTTCGTACATATCAGGTTGGGTTGCCTAGTCGCTATAAATAGCCCACCCCCTACACCATAAATTGGTGGCTGCTCAGAGTTAGTGCACGACTTTTTTCGTTTGAGAGCAACCCACCTCGAAGCCTTTGAGAGAGAGAAATCCTTGCGAGGACAAAGCCCAAACACCTAGAGCCAAAGAGTGTTAGGTCTGTGAATCCTCCAGCCGGTTAGGCGTCGCGTTCTGAGCATCCAAGAGTCATTGTGGATCGCCGGTGAACGAAGTCTGTGAAGGTTTGGAAGTCTACCTTGAAGACTTACCAGAGTGATTGGGCGAGGACTGTGTCCTTAGCTCAAGGGGAATAAGGTAAAGACGCGGTCTTCTAAGTTGAATCTCAGCCTCCCTAACAGACGTCTGGTTGTCATGTCACAAGAATCGAACTGGTCCAACAAATCCTGTGTCTTCAACAAGTGACTGGTTCTATCCTCTCCCACCCTTTACTTAGAGTTTGTCTTCGTGAATTCATTGCCTATTTGTCGTATCTGTTTGACTTCATTGCTTGACTACTATCATTGGTTGGCTACATACTGTCTTCCATCCTGATCCTTACTACCAAGCTGCTATTAGTCTTTGTACTTCCACATTACTGCATACTTGACTATGGTTTGGTTGTTGTAGTTTATCTTCCGCTGCATATCAATTAGGTCATTTCTATTGTTTGTCTTCGAAACTTCCATGTTTTGAAGACTTTCATAAAAATCGCCTATTCACCTCCCCTCTAGTCGATAACTAGCACTTTCAACTAGCATGGCCTGCATTACTGTGACCAGGCTGACATCTCTCTCGAGGAGATCTCGAATGCGACTCTGCAATATCGGCACATCATTTACTGGCCCCAGTCCGGCCCCTTGTTGATCCATGATGTCTGTTGTGGCGGGGGGGGGGGGGGCGAGCGAAAGGCAGGGGCGGCCACCACTTAGTACCGGAGGAGCTATGATGTAAAGCAACTCCCGTTGCCATAAGATGGATACCTCCGGGAAGGAACCCTTTGGCCATGGAACATCGGCGCCTTTGCTTATTACGGCTCCTCCACATTCTGCGTGTCGCCCATTAATCGTCTTCGGCTGACATGGAGGAAGGCCTCACATATGAAGATGAACGACGAAATGTGAAGGATGGAATCCGGGGCCAGGTCATGGAAATCCAGCCCATAATAGAACATGAGCCCCCTTACAAAGGGATCTAGACTAAGGCCTAGCCCTCGGAGGAAGTGTGAGACGAATACGACACTCTCGCTGGGTTCGGGAGTGGGAATGACCTGCCCTCGAGCAGGTAACCTGTGTGAGATTTCGGCGGTCAGATACCTGGCTTCTCTAAGTTTCTTAATGTCCTCCTCTGTGACAGAGGAGGGCATCCACCGACCTTGAAGGTTGGATCCGGACATGATTAAAGGTCCGAAGCGCCTAGCCTGAGCCTTGAGCGTTGGAACTCGACGTGGGGGAAGGGTTCGATTGAGCGCGAGAAGAAAAGGACATGCCTATGCCTCTTTATAAAGAGGATGAATATCAAGCGTCCTCCGTGTGGTCGTTTGGGACTTGCCTAAAATCAAGGAGTCATACCAACATGCACGATTGGGTTACCCATACCCGTACTGATGAGAATCCCGTGAAAAAAGGGACACAATCACTGCTTCGACAGGATGTGCCAATAAAAACCGCCTTGCAACACGCGCAGTGGCAGGGTCGGAAAAACGGTTCGTCATGACCAGACCATGGCAACGCGTCACATTATGAAAAGCTGTCGGCAGATTGGATTTGTGGAAATATTATTCTCTCTACGGTGGTATGTGGAATTTGTTTTGCAGAGCCGGACACTATCCTTGTGTTCAAAATCTTCTATGGAGTATTCGGAGGAGGAACCCGCCTTGCAATGCCGAAGACAATCTGCGCACCGGACTCATCGTCATTGAAGCCTGGTTCAGGGGCTACTGAGGGAGTCCTGGATTAGGGGGTCCTCGGACAGCCGGACTATATCCTTCGGATGGACTATTGGACTATGAAGATACAAGATTGAAGACTTTGTCCCGTGTCCGGATGGGACTCTCCTTGGCGTGGAAGGCAAGCTTGGCAATACGGATATGTAGATCTCCTCCCTTGTAACCGATTCTGTGTAACCCTAGCCCCCTCCGGTGTCGATATAAACCGGAGGGTTTAGTCCGTAGGACAACAACAATCATACCATAGGCTAGCTTCTAGGGTTTAGCCTCTACTATCTCGTGGTAGATCAACTCTTGTAATACTCATATCATCAAGATCAATCAAGCAGGAAGTAGGGTATTACCTCCATCGAGAGGGCCCGAACCTAGGTAAACATTGTGTCCCCTGCCTCCTGTTACCATCCGCCTTAGACTTACAGTTCGGGACCCCCTACCCGAGATCCGCCGGTTTTGACACCGACACTGGGTTTATAGATTTTGGATGCACAAGTAGTATTTCTACTTAGTACAAGTGGAGGCTAGCAAATAGATTGAGAAGCAACCAACAAAGAAACAAAAAAAATCACATAAGCGAGCATTAAGCATAACTAACACCGAATAATGAACCATAAGTAGGATGTAATTTCATTGCATAACTATTGACTTTCATGCTTGCATAGGGAATCACAAACCTTAACACCAATATTCTTACTAAAGCATAATTGCTCACCAACATGACTCACATATCACTATCGTCCTATCTCAAAACTATTACAAGGAATAAAGTTTATTTTTTCCAATGATCTTCATGAAAGTTGTTATTATATTTCTCTTTAATAACTATCACTTTGGGACTAATTTCATATGTTGCTTTGATAAGCTCAAACAAATTTAAGTGAAGAACATGAGCTTAAAATTTTCCATCTCTCAAAATAATATAAGTGAAGCATAAGATAATTTGTTCAAAAATATTAAAGCATAGAATGCTCAAAAAGATATAAGTGAAGCACTAGAGCAATTACATTGCTAAATTTTTTTAAGTGAAGCACATAGAGCAATTCTAACAAATCATAGAATAATTTTGGCTCTCTCAAATTGGTGTGTCCAGCAAGGATAGATGACACAAACTAAAAGGCAAACCAAGCAACCACTAGTATAATACAATACGCTCCAAGAAAATCTCATGATATGTAACGAATAAAACTATAGCTCCAAGTAAAATACCGATGGTTGTTAGAAGAAAGAGGGGATGCCTTCCGGGGCATCCCCAAGCTTAGTTTCTTGGTTCTCCTTGAATAATAACATGGGGTGCCATGGGCATCCCCAATCTTAGGCACTTTTCATGTGACGCCCAGATAATTAAGCTAAAGTAATCCCCCGTTGATGGTGCCAGATCATCGCAATTAATGTTGTTAAACTCGCGTTGATTCGAAACTGATTCAAATTCAAATTTAAAATAAAGTCAAATTTTTTATTTCTTCAAACAGTAAAGCAAAAATGTTCGTTGGGTTGCAAAAATTCACTAACTAATTTTCATAAATAAACCAAATTATTTGGTTTATTAAATTGCCCCTAATTGATTTATAATAGTGCCCAAAACAACCTTTTTAATCAAATTGTATTTAGGTAAAATTCAAATGAATTCATTTTACTCTCCAACTTTTTGTGGCAGTGCCAAATATTGTAAGGTATCTATATGGCCAAGTTCCATATTTTGCAAAATATTTTGATAGCTTGAATAAGTACAAATAGTGCCTTCTACAAAACAAAAAAATGATGATGAAGCAAAAGCTACTATGCAATAGGCCTGCTATCTACAGGGGAGGCCCAACCCAACTTCCCCTTACCTTCCTCTTCCCCTGTTCATCCATGTCGTGCTAGACGTCGGTCGCTCTTCCCCCTCCTGGATCGTCATGTCGCGGCCATCCGCCACATCTCCGGCGCCTACTTGACCCTCCCCGACCCCCTCGACGAACCATAGCTCATTCTTCCCCCTCCGCCTGTGCCGTTCCTCTCTCCCCCTCGCTACACCGAACCGCCATCGCCATGGACGGCCTCGTCTGCATGGCCGTCGTGCTGCTCGCCAGCTGAGACCGTGGCAGAAGCCTCGCCCGTTTCCTCTCCGTTGACTTCGAGTACCAGCGCAAGCCGGGTGACGATGCATCGCCAGATCTCCGTCCTCCTCTTCCTCGGACCTCCCGGATGCCACTGTTGATCCTGTCGCCTCCACTGCATCATCATCTTCACCGAGCCGGCCACGTTATTGCTGTGAGCAACTGTGCCGAGCCCCTCCTACTTTGTCCTCCATTCGAGCCGTCACACGCTATCATCACTGTCGTGCTCCGTCCGAACCTCTGTTTCCGCCGCCGTGGTCGTTGCCACCGTTGTAGCTAGCCCGTATTAAATTGACCCGTTAACGAGCTCCTGGGTATCCAGGGAAGCTCGTGTGCCTCATAGTCGCTGATCCCTCGAGCCCCTCCCTCCTACGCCGCGTTGTTCGCTGGCCGGTGCACGCGTACTCGCGGCCCCGACTAGTCACCCGTCGCTGTCTCTCATCAACCGCTGCCCCGCTCCACTGTTGCCGCTCAGCATGACTCTGCTGCCCACCCGCTTCAGCATGGCATTCCCCCCGGCCACCGTGTCCCGTTCCGGCGCCGCCCGTCGCTGCTGCCGCACCTTGCTGCTGCTTTGTCGCGGCCGCCCGCTGCCCCAGCTTTGCCCCGCCGTCCCACGCGCTCGCCTGGCGCTGCCGTCTGTTGCCGCCGCCGTCTGCTTTTGCCGCTGCTACTGCCGGACGCCCAGCCTCCGCTTGCCGTGGATGCCCGCGTCCGCTAGCGTCGGCGCTTCCTACTGCCGCCCGGCCACTCCGCGCCGCTCTCTTCCATGCTCACACGCCCACCTCGCGCTTGCCGCATCGCCAGTCGCACGGCCCCGCGTGCGCCCTGCCGCCGCTCTTCCCCTTCACCGCCTTTTGTGGTGGCCCGGTGGCCCCTTTGCAGCGCCCGGCTGCCGTCCATCGCCTGCCGCGCCGGCCACACCGTGCCCGTTCGGGCGGGCACCCACGCCCACACCCCCGCGCCCATTGCCTGGTTGGCCCGATGGGCCACTGCCAGTGGGCCCCCAGTCCTTTTTCTTTAAAAAATGTTCAATATATAAATATAAATATAAATAATTTGTTAGTTAAATGATTAATTAACCTAATTAATTTGGTTTAATTAAACTAATTACTTAGTTAGTCTAACTAATCTGTAATTAGCTAAATGTGAGTATGACAGGGGCCCACCCCCTGTTGACCAGTCAAATGTTGACTGGTCAACTAGGATCCCCTAGACCACCTATCAGCCAATGGTACAGTTTTGTTTACCCTGTGCTGGGTGCCCCTAGCAATTTAGTCATTTATTCGAATTAAATTAAATTACAGAATATTGCCAAAATTTGGAAAATTCATAGAAATTAATCCGTAAATCAGAAAGACGAGACGAATCCAAATACGCAGTCCATTCGTCTGCCACACGTCCCTAGTATAGCAAACATGGAACAATCATCCTCCGTTTCATCTGTGTGAAAATGCCAAACGTCGGGAAAACATTCCCGGATGTTTCCCCCCTTCGCTGGTATCATGTAACACTGCGTTAGAACTCCCCTAGCTCTGCGAGTAGTCATGTCATGTATATTTTCTGTTTCTTCCCCCTGTTCTTCTCTGGTAGACCTCGAGACCGCTGCGGATGCCCCTATGATCGACTATGTCACCGCCGACCCTTCTTCCTTTTCAACAGAGCTTCCAGGCAAGCAAACCCCCCTTGATCACTCTGATATCACCCATTCCAATCTCTCTCATGCTTGCATTAGATTTTGCTACTGTTATTGATTGCTCCTATTCTAATGCATAGCCTGCTTTTGTACCTGCTGTTGTACCTTACCTGCTTATCCTAAACTGCTTAGTATAGGTTGGTTGGTGTTTCTCCAGTGACCCTTCCCCTGTCCCAGTTGCCCTAGCTTGTTGACCAATGACTCGATCAACATGATCGATGACCACAGACTGACACAACACCTCACCCCCTTTAGTTGTACGATTCAGCAGATACCTTGTACATCACGTCTAATGAGATCTCTGTAGTGTAGCTATTCGGTCGTGGTCATCGAGGGTGATCCTCCTTCATCACTCCCGATACGACTCTGTCGTGAAACCCCTCAAGTATAAACCTCGAGGGTGATTCCTCCTACGTTCACCTTGATGATTACATCGAATGGAATCCACCGAGGGTGATTCATCGGGTTTTCCACCTTGATGTTTTGGACACACGATTACATTGATGTTACTTTAGTTCCTTGTGAAAGTCAGGTGGGCCCGGAGAGCTCCCACATGAGTTACAGTGGCAGCTAGCTGTTTAGCGATACCACCCAGGAGGGATGGTAGCTCCGGACTTGTCCCGACAGTCGTCACTTCTTCTAATAATGCACTAATAGGTTTGGGTATTTGTTCTGAGTTGGCCACCGGCCTATACGCACTAACCGCCTCGCGAGAATAGTTATGGTCCTCGGCGTCGTAGTATCAGCCGAAGCTTTGTCAGACATCCAGTTCAGCATTGCAGCACGGCTGGGCCGACACCCCAGAGGCGCATGTGTCCGCCCTGCTCGCAACGACTCGGAGTGCAACGGGCGATGGGACCAAGAACCTAGAATGCTTAGGATATAGACCGACAGGGACCTCTCTGCTGAGCCTAGGTAGGGTTGCGACGCGTTGATCTTCCAAGACCATGCATTGACCTAGTAAAGTGTGTCCGGCCAGGGTAATCAAGCATGTTGGAAATGTGGTGCACCCCTGCAGGGAAGATTATCTATTTGAATAGCCGTGTCCATGGTAATGGGCGTTCGGACTTGTATCCTGATCTATTACAACTATAAATGGATACTTGAGATATGTGATGGATATGTTGGCTCGGGGATTTCTTTCTCGCAGGGAGTCGAGGAAGGATATCTGGGCATTGTATTACAACATGTTTGTTAAATTATAGTATGCTATTATGTACTCTTCTGAATGCTGCAAGATTCTTGAAGATGCTAGTCTTTGATAGGCTAGGCCTTCCCCTCTATTCTGGCATTCTGTAGTTCAGTTCACACATACAACCCTTCCATTTGACATTGATGCATACTTAGTATAGTTCTCATGTAAGTCTTGCGAGTAGTTTGGATGAGTACTCGCGGTTTCTTTGCTACCCCTTTCCCCCTTTTTTTGTCTTTCCGGTTGTTGCAACCAGATGGTGGATCCCAGGAGCCAGATGCCACCCCAGTCGACTACTACTACTACTACCCGAAGGGTGGTTACTACTATGTGGAGACCGTCGACAACCAGGAGTAGTTAGGAGGTCCCAGGCAGGAGGCGTTGCCTCTTCGATCGTGTTGCTTTTGTGCTTGCCATCTTATGGCACCTTGTTTAACTTATGTCCGTACTCAGATATTGTTGCTGCCGTTGATGCTTGTGCTCGAGCTTATGTATTCGGGCCCTCGAGGCCCCTGGCTTGTAATATAAAGTTTGTATTATTTTGATTTGGGTCTAGAGTTGTGTTGTGACATCTTCCCGTGAGTCCCTGAACTTGATCGTACACATTTGCGTGTATGATTAGTGTATGATTGAATTGGGGGCATCACATTTCACTCCTTATTCCTTCATCCATCATGATCTCACCCAAAACTTGAAAACTTCAATCACACAAAACTTAACAAAACCTTCGTGAGATCCGTTAGTATAAGAAAGCAAATCACCACTATAAGTACCGTTGCAAACCCATTCATGTTTTATTTTTGCATTATACCTACTGTATTCTAACTTTACCATGGCTTATACCCCCCGATACAATCCATAGATTCATCAAAATAAGCACACAATGCAAAGAAAACATAATGTGACAAAAACAGAACAGTCTGTACTAATCTAAAAAGTTTGTATACTTTTGTAACTCCAAAAATTCTACAAAATTAGGACAACGTAGGCAATTTGTATATAAATCTCATGTAAGAAAATCAGAATTTTATCACGCTTCTGTGAAACAATTCTGTTACTGGGCGCAAACGTTTCTGTTTTTCAACAAGTTCAAATCAACTATCACCCAACATGATCCCAAAAGCTTTACTTGGCACAAACACTAATTAAACATAAAAACACTATCATAACAGTAGCATAATTGTGTAAAAACTCAAGAACAGAAAGAAAATGGCAAAACTAAAATTTATTCATTGCGTTGCCTCCCAACAAGCACTATCGTGTTATGCCCCTAGCTAGTCACAATGCAAAGATTCAGGTATTATCATCTTTAGTTTTGGATCCATAGGATGCCCTCTGATTGATTCATATGGTGGCTTAATTCTTGTTCTAGGGAAGTGTTACATACCCTTTCTTAGTGTAAATTGAAATTTGGTAGTCCCTTCTTTCATATCAATCACGGCACCTATAGTGTGTAAAAATGGTCTACCAAGTATAATAGGACAAGACAGATTGCAATCAATATCAAGAACAATAAAATCAATGGGCACATAATTCCTATTTGCAAGAATAAGAACATCTGTAAGTGCATCTAGTGCCCCTTAGTGATTTTGGTGTATTGAAGATTCATAGGTTAAGGGACTAATGTGTTTATGAGTGTACACATGTTTTATACGTCTCTGAGGAGTTTGATAATTCTGAAGAAAGTTGACCCCTAAAAATGAATGTCTTCATCTGAAGACTTTGGTTTTCTTGAAGACTCTAAAAATGAGGAAATTGGTGTGACCTTGAACATATTGATATTGATGCGAGGATTATGAAGCATGAAGACTTTTGTTTTCGTAGTTTCATTTTCCTTTCTTGAGTCATAGGAAACACCTACTGTTAAAGGGGGTCGAGGTAATGCTAAGGAAAAAAACTCCAAGTGACGCTTATCTCAAAGCCTACACATACCCCATCCTTTGAGTGAAGCCTTTGGAAATCTCATACAGTTCAGTCAATTTCTTCAGTGACAGAGATGAAGATCTTCTGGTCTCTGAGGAATTTGTTCTGACTGAGGAGTTAGGAATTCGCCAGTGCGGATGGCCTATAGTGAGGAACATGATAGCCTTGAGGAACCTGAGAGCTCAATTTTCTGACCATTGTTGTGCTTCATGCCAGCTGTCCGAAAAATCTTATCCACATAACGGTCTTATAGTTAAGGGCATTTATGGCTTATCATGTCGGGCTGCTCCCAGGCTATAAATAGCCGCCCCCCTCAATCACTAGTTGGTTGGCTGCTCTGAGAGAAACTAACACTTTTCATTTAGAGCATCCCATCCTACGAGGACTTTGAGGGAAAATCATAAGTGAGGAAAAACCCAGAAACCCAACACCTACAACCCAAAGTGATTGAGCATCACTGAAGAGATTGGGCCTGTGTGGAACCGATGCTTGTTACCTTTGAAGACTGTGCATCTTCCAGATGGTTAGGCGTCAAGGTCTAGAGCATCCAAGAGGAATTGTGGATCACCGAGTGACCAAGTGTGTGAAGGTTTGGAAGTCACCTGAAGACTTACCACGAGTGATTGAGTGATATCTGTGTGACCTTAGCTCAAGGAGAAAACGATAAGGACTATCTGTCCTGGGACTATGTGTCCTTTGGTTTAAATACCAAGCCGCTCCAACTAGATGTACAACTACCACAACAGTTAGAACTAGCCTACCAAATCGCTCTCTTTGTTGAGATAGTGGTTCTATTTCCTCAACCCTTTCATTTCCTCGTTTATGTGTTGATGAAATTGGTCGTCACTATTTGAAGACTTTGACTGAAGACTTTCTCAATTTCCTCAATCCTATTTCTTCAGTCATCTTGTCTTCTTCCTACTTATCTTGTTTACATGCTATCTGTGCTCTGTGTATGTTTCATTTCATCATGATGACAATGCTACTGTCTTGTTATGCATGCACCTGAGTACTCTATCTGCTGCTTGTACTTCGTCACTTAACAAATTCCTCAAGTAGTATTTCCTCAGTGACGAATTTGTAAAAATCGCTTATTCACCCCCCTCTAGTTGATATAACACACTTTCAATTTGTATCAGAGCAAGGTACTCCCTTGTTCTTTGTGATTTTGGTTTAACCACCTGGAGTTTTGGTTATCTCGACTGCAGGCATGATCAAGGTCTCGGCTGGGTGTCCTACCTTTGGTGGGATAGACTACCTCTACTGGAAGAACAAGATGCACATGCATCTTGAGGCAATTGACAATGATCTCTAGTACGTCGTGGAAAATGGCATTCCCTCCGTCACTCCCTCCGTAGACGCTGCTGATGTGAAGAGATTCAAGCAACTCGACTCTCAAGGAAAGAATATCATATGTGTCCATCTAAGCAAAGGACAACACGGCAGAGCATATCTGGGATAGGCTGTCCAAGGTCAACGAAGGAATCTCAACCCAACGTGATTCTCGAGTTGACGTTCTTGCCAATCTCTTCAACCACTTCAAAAGACTCGACAACAAAAATGTCCAGCAAACCTTCGAGCGTGTCACTAACATTTCCAATGAGCTTCAAGCACTTGGTGCCACAGACATCATCGACCATGAGGTGGTGAAGAAATTACTTAGATCACTTGATTCCTCATTCGGTACATTAGCACTGATGATTCAAGAACGTGGAGACTACAAGTCACTAGATCCTGCATGCTGATATCCCCGAGAGACTGAACACTCATGAATACCAACAAGCTGAGAAGAGAGACCTCTACGGGCCAAGTTATGGAAGATCATGTGCACTAAAGACCAAGGTAGTTTCCTCATCTGAAGGGGAAGATTCTGATAGCAGCCTTGGTGATCCTGAGGAACTAAGCCAGGAGCTAGCAATGCTCGTGAGGAAATTCCAGAAGTTCTCAAGGTGTGGCCGGTTTGGAAAATCTTCAAGAAGTGATGACTTGAGATCAGATTCTTCATCCCGCAATTACAAGAAAAGGACTTGCCACAAATGCAAAAAGCCTGGTCACCACATGGCCGATTGTCCTCAGTGGCTGAAGGAATCAAAGAAGAAGAAGTACAAGGGTGACTGATGACCCACAAGTATAGGGTATCAATTGTAGCTCTTTTCAATAAGTATGAGTGTCGAACCCAACAAGGAGCCGAAGGAAATGACAAGTAGTTTTCAGTAAGGTAATGTCTGCAAGTGCTGAAATTGTAAGTAGCTGAGTAATTTGATAGCAAGATAATTTGTAATGAGCAAGTAACAATAGTAGTAACAAAACTGCAGCAAGGTAGCCCAATCCTTTTGAGGCAAAGGACAGGCTAAAACGGTCTCTTATAGTGAACAAAGCATTCTTGAGGGTACACGGGAATTTCATCTAGTCACTTTCATCATGTTGGTTCAATTTGTGTTTGCTACTTTGATAATTTGATATGTGGCTGGACCGGTGCTTAGGTGTTGTTCTTACTTGAACAAACCTCCTACTTATGATTAACCCTCCCGCAAGCATCCACAACTACGAGAAGAAGTATTAAGAATAAATTCTAACCATAACATTAAACTTTTGGATCCAATCGGTCCCTTACGGAATAGCACATAAACTGGGGTTTAAGCTTCTGCCATTCTCGCAACCCATCATCTAATTGCTACTCCACAATGCATTCCCTTAGGCCCAAATATGGTGAAGTGTCATGTAGTCGACGTTCACATGACACCACTAAGGCAATCACAACATACATACTATCAAAATATCGAACACATATCAAGTTCACATGATTACTTGCAACATGATTTCTCCCGTGACCTCAAGAGCAAAAGTAACTACTCACAAATGATAAACATGCTCATGATTAGAGGAGTATTAAATAGCATATTGGATCTGAACATATAATCTTCCACCAAATAAACCATATAGTAATCAACTACAAGATGTAATCAACACTACTAGTCACCCACAAGCACCAATCTATAGTTCCGGTAACAAGATTGAACACAAGAGATGAACTAGGGTTTGAGATGAGATGGTGCTCTTGAAGATGTTGATCGATATTGCCCTCCCCAAGTTGGGAGAGTTGTTGGTGATGATGAGGACAATGATTTCCCCCTCCGGGAGGGAAGTTCCCCCGGCGGAATCGCTCCGCCGGAGGGCAAAAGTGCTCCTGCCCAAGTTCCGCCTCGAGACAGCGGTGCTCCGTCCCGAAAGTCCTCTCCTTATTTTTTTCTAGGCCAAAATGACCTATATATCAGAAGATGGGTACTGGAGGTGGGCCAAGGAGGGCACAACACACCAAGGCACGCCTGGGCTCCCTGGCGCGCCCATGTGGGTTGTGCCCACCTGGTGGGCCCCCTCTGGTAGTTATTTTCTCTAGTAATTCTTAAATATTCCATAAAAAATCTCCGTGAACTTTCAGCTTGTTTGTAGTTGTGCAGAATAGGTAGCCTGACGTAGCTTTTTCAGGTCCAAATTTCTAGCTATCGAAATTCTCCCTATTGGTGTGTACCGTGCAAATTACGGGAGAAAGGGCATTAGTATTACTCCAAAAAGCATTATTATGGATAAAACATTATAAATAACAGTAGGAAACACATGATGCAAATGGACGTATTAATGACAGTTCAGATGACTTGAAGAAAAAGAAGAAATCTTCAAAGTCCTCATCGTCCAAATCTTCAAAGTATTCATCTCACAAGAAGAGCAGTTCCAGAAAGGCTCGGGCATTTATTGGCAAGTAAAGGGGTTCTGAAGCTGAATCTAAGGAAAATGATGAAGAGGAGGAATCTGAGGTGTCAGACTCTGGTGTGGCGAGCCTAGCTCTTGCTACTGCTTTCGTCAACAATTCCATCTTCAACTATGAAGAAAATGGCAACTCCAACACCGCTGATGATCGTGACGATGACTTTGCTCCCATCTATTGCTTCATGGCAAAATGTGCCAAGGTACTCAAATATCCCTAATCTGAATCTAGTGGATGAATCTGATGAAAACCTCAAACCTAGCGATTCCAAGCTTGCTAATATTGTCAATAAACAACAAATAGCTTTGGAAATGATTCAAAATTTGCTATACAAAAGCGACGACCTGTTGGGTGAGGAACTGAATCGAACTCAAACCCTTACTGATAATCTTCAACGACTATAGTCTAAGTTTGATAACTTTCAAGGTCGTCATGAAACACTCTTAGCCGATCATGAAACACTCTTAGCCGCGTGCCCCCGGAGCCACCCTCATCCGCTCCTCCGCTCCTCGCCGCCCTGCCTCCCTCGACACCCGTGCCTCCTTGCAACCGTTCCCATGAGCCACCCTCAACGCTCTCCTCTTTGTAAGCCCCACCCCTCCTCTCTAGGTTGATTAACTTAGGTGAATTTATTTATCAACCCTAGGAATTAGCTAGGTTAAGTAGGTTAACTAGGTAGGTTAATTAGGTTAACTAACTAGGTATACTAACTAGGTTAACTAGCTAGGTTAATTAGGTTCATTAGGTTAACTAGCTAGGTAAACTAGGTTGACTAGGTTAGAGAATTTTTTTTAGTTTAGAGCAAATATTTAGTTAGGGCACTAGGGTTTAACTAGGGCAGTAGGGTTTAGAGAAAAAATTTAGTTAGGGATGTAGCGTTTAATTATGGTTATTGTTTTCACAGTTGTTTTTTTAAGAACAAAGTGAAGAAAATGTTGCAGCAGTCTTGCTAGTAGTATATATAGTTGCACTAGTAGATGTTAATTAGGTTAGGGAAGTAGTGGTACTAGTAGATGTTTTTTAGTTAGGGAAGTAGGGTTTGACTAGGTTAATTAGGTGAAGTTAAATGAATGAAATTAGTAGTTAACTAAATTTTTAGGACAAATTTCTATATGCTTATGTACTTAACTAAATATTATTTTTAGGACAAACTTGTATATGCTTAAGTAGTTAACTAAATATATTACATGGTTGTATATATAGTTGCTTAAGTACTTGTATAGTTGTTCTCTGAACCAAATGTATGCTTAAGTAGTTGTATAATTCCTAGGGTTCATCAATGGGTGCTTAAGTATTTGTAGATGCTTAAGTAGCTAGCTAGGGTTCATCTAATTAGTTAGTACTTGTAGATGCTTAAGTACTAGGGCAGTAGGGTTAGTGTCGCGGGAACGAGTGTGACAGTAAGAATAGGGGGTGCATAGGAGGAGGCAGGTTCCTAGCTACAGCGAGGATGTACACACAGATTTACGAGTTCATGCCCCTCTCGGAGGAGGTAAAAGCCCTACATCTCGGTGCAGCTGAGGCTGGTCGACTGGATGTGCATTGAAGTTACAGGGGGTGCGAACCCTTGTGCCAGAGGAGGAAGGTGGCTTATATAGAGTGCGCTAGGTCCCTCCAGCCCTCGGTTACACAGGGTTCAATGTGAGTTAAGACAGGGGTGTTACTGGTAACGCCTGCTATTAATGATCTTATGACTACTGAGTTAATGCCTGGCCGTTGCCATCCTGGGTTGACTGTAGGCCTTCTATGCTCTAAGTGATTTGTTTGTATGGTCGAGTGTAATAATCAGGTCGAGTGGAATTGGGATATCCGAGTGGAATCTGCCGTCGAGTGGATTACACTTCAGGGTCATTTCAGCCGGTATCTTCTGTAGAACTTTGTATGTGTTTGACTCTAGGGCAGTGTCCTTGGGTAGGGTTTCTAGGTCAGGCCCATGACCCTATCCTAGGTACATGTCATCGTCATTAGCCCCTGAATGGATTGAGGTTCGAGTGAGGAAGGGTTGCAATTGGTTCCGACTTGATTCAATGCTTCAGAGGTCTTTCTTCGAGGTCTTGAAAGCATACTGGTACTTTAATCCCGCATCAATCGCCTTGATCGATTCTGGCTTCTGAGATCACCGAGTGAATTATGCTGCAAATCTTCGAGTGAATTGGGATTTGATATCTTCGGTGCGATTGACTGCTCTACGGTTCCCAGATTTCACGGGATTCAAAATTTTGGTGAAGCGCGCGGGACAGGGCATGGCGCAGTAAGCGGAGCGAGTAGATAGGGACTCCTCGATCTTCGCGCTGCCTATTTCGCCACGTATCGAGCCAGCGCCTATTAGAAGATGCGATATGATCGCTCGGGCCCACGGGTCAGCCACTCGGAAGCAGGCCCATAAAAAGCATCAAGGCCGAGGCGAGGCATTGTGCATTCCATTCGATCCCCTTTCTCTCTGCTTCTCCACCTAGCTTCTCCCTGCTTTCAACGCTTCCGCCCAACCGGCTCGAACTTTGCCGCCATGGTGAAGGAAAGGACTGCGGCCCTGGAGCACGCAAAGAAGGCGACAGCGGCGACGAAGGGCAAGAAGATGGTGAGGGGGTCATCACCGCATTCCGATCTGCCGCTTGGTTGGATCCAGGGGGATTGGATCTGCTCCACCGTTGCGAAGGAGGATCTGGAGAACCTCGCCACCGATGGCTTGATCGCCCATGGGTCCTGGAGGCTGTCCGAGGGAGAATCCGAGCCCCAGCCGCGTGAGGGTGAGTGTGTCCTTCTCAGCACCCATGTTGAGCGTGGTTTCTCTCTGCCCCGCATTCATTCTTTCGGGTTTTCTTGAAACCATTTTCCTCCCTACACGATCTCGTATCTCGCTGCATTTATCTCAATGTGTGAAAACTTCCTGGGGTGCCAGCCACACTGGAGTCTGTTAAACACATCTTCACTTGCCGTTCTCAGTCGGTGAAGTAGGCTAACCCAAGCGATGAAAAGACACGCGTGATCCAGATGTGCGGCGGGTTAGGGATCTAAACGAGAGGTAGAAGTACTTCCCCCCATGACTTTTCCTGAGTCAGTTAGGGGATGGCAGTCGACTTGGTTCTACTGCAAGGACATCCCGACTCCTGGTCAGTCAATCGGCCTCCCCCCTTTCACTATGGAGAGACTCCGTCAACCTTCTTCACTGATTGTAACCGCAGAAGAGAGAGGTGAGGTGTCCCTTTTAGTGGACGCGGTCGTCACATTAGTCTGGGAGGGTGTGACCGGCATGGATCTGTTGGAGGTGTTCCTCAGTCGATGCATCCAGCCTCTCCAAGCTCGTGGCCACCAGATGTGGATTTACTCGGGCACCGAAGACACCGCTCGGGTCCACCCGGAGGAGGTCTCCGAGGAGATGGTGGCTCAGTGGCTGCGAAGCATCATTGGGAATAAGGACAACCCTCGCGAAGCTAGGAGGTTTTTGCCATTCGATGCCGACAACGCTCCAGAAGAGGTCAGTCATGTTTTACCGAGTGTTCTTTTTCAACACGTGATTGTTCTTGAATCCGACTGATATTTACAGCTTGTGACTTGTAGATTTTCACCAAGATGTACTTGATGTTGAACGGGGAGAAGCGCCAGGAAGGAGTGGAGAGTGATGGTGAAAGCGCTGATTGGCAATATGAAGATGACAGCGAGGAGGACGACGAGGACTCTGGCAGCAGTGAGGAAGTCGACTCACCGCCTGGTGGGGGTTGGGTGCAACATATGCCAAAGGATGGCTTAATATGGAGGGGGCGAGTAGAACGTCGCCGGTGCCTGGAAACGGGATGAGGCGAAGACATGCACGCCGGCGAATCTTACCCAGCTTCAGGGCTCTCCGAGGAGATAACAACCCTTATCGCTGCATCAAGGGGTCTCCGCATGATCACTATGGCAAGGTGAGTACAAGATCGCTCCTTGAGCTGTTCGGGGTGAGGAAGGAGAAGGGCACGGTTAGCTCTTCTCTTCCCTCTATGTGTGTGTGTCAAATTACTAGGTTCCAACCCTTTGCATGGGTGCCCCGGGGAAGATAGGCCTACCGGGGTACAATGTTACTCGGCTGGCGCGGGCCCCAGCCTGCTGCTCTTAAGTCGCCGTCTTCTCCGCCGACTTCTGGGGCCCGCCGACTAGTGGGCCCCGCCGATGGTCCGGCATGGGGCCGACAACCCTCGAACGCCGCGGGCGGGTCTTGCCGGCTGCGGGTCACTGTAGCCGCTCTTCTAATGATGCGAGTTTGGTCGCAGGGTCATGCCAACAGTGCCGCCGCCTTGCGGGCGATCACTGTTGCCATTCCCTGTCCTATCTGGTTAATGGCGCACGGAGCCTGTGGACGGGGCCGGCCATCTCTTGGAGGCCGACTCCAACGGGTCCGTCCTTGGGGCGTTCGCTTCGCCGCTTTCTCAGACTCCCGCCGGCGTCCCGCCTTTCGGTCGTGACAGACAGGCCCTCGTGGGTACAGGAATCTGCCCGGGCTGACGAAGGGGCCGGGCGTGGCTAGCGTGCTTCTGATCTGCCGGACGGAGGTCTCCGCTGCAGACGGCGCCATGGCTATGCTCGCTCTTTATGAGCGGGTAGGGACGGGCCATGAGGCGGCTTTTATCCCATCCCGCTTCAGAAGTCGCCAGCAGGAGTGGACGGAGTCGCGGACGACTCGTAGCCGGCTTCGTCGGAAGTCGCTGGTTTGGAGTCGGCTTGTCTTTAGGCCGTCTCTGGGACTCGGCTGGGAGGGGCAGTCGGCGACTCTGTCGCCGACTCTCAGAAGGCGGCTCTTCGTCTTGGGGTCTTGAGGGGCACAGTCTGCCCCGATGTTTTTGGAAGGTCCAGGGGCTCGGGTTTACCAGTAGTCCCCGAAGCTGGTGAGGCGCCGAGGGCAACATATCGAGGAGCCTCAGCAGTTTCATCCCTTTAGTAGAAGAATCTGGACTCGGCCTGCCGTCTCCATCTTGAGCCGGCTAGCTAGAGTCGGCCTTGCAGGGGGCCGTCTTGCTCTTCAAAGGCTTCGAAGGTCGCAGTGGGATCCGGGCGGCGTGCCTGATAAGCTTCTGTGCACCTGCCTATGTCTGCCATGCGGCGGCAGGCTACCGCCAGCCCACGCTGCGTGACAAGACAGGCCCGTCGGCGGGGCCCGCCATTACCAGCGCCGGAGCACAGGCGGATCCCGCGCTGCGGCGGCGGGCGGTTGGGCTCCCCCGCCGTTCTTCGCATGCGTGAACGCCGTGGGTTAAATCGTGGGGGTGTGGCGACGTGGGCGCAGTTAATCCCACGCCCGCCCCCTCGGCTTCGCAGCCTAGGCGCCTATAAGTAGGCGGGGGGAGGGGGCAGCGACACATGCGCACCCACTCTTCCCTGCTCCCTCTTGCTCCTTGCTTTGTCTTCCTCCTCGCTCCGCCGCGCCGAACCTCGCCGCGCCGCGGAGATGAGCTCCTCCGCTGCCGCGCCCCACCGCACGCCCGGTGTGGGACGGCTCCATCATCGACGATTTACATCATTGAGTTTCTCCGCCAAACGCGCGCATCCCCGCAGCCACCTAGTGCGGACCGCGCCACCGAGGGCGAATTACGCCAAGGCCGGAGGACGGCGAAGCGGTCATATTCCGCCGCACCTCATGCGCTGGCTGGGGCTGCCGGGCGAGCGGCTTCTTCCGCGACGTTCCGGAGTTCGCCGGGCTCCGGCCGCACCACCTCACCCCAACACGGTGGTGCTGCTGGCGCCGCTCCAGATCCTTACGCGAGGGCTTTCTTGGCGTTCTCCCCACCATCGAGCTGTGGGGAATTTGCTGCCAAGCTCGGGACCCATGTCGCCGTGATGTCGGCTCAGGCGGCACGCTCATCGCCATGAGGAGGCCGGTGCCCGAGAACCCTTTTCCTGCCATCCCCTCATCAAGTCGGTGAAGATGTGGCAGCGTGACGTGCTTCTCGCCAAGAACGCCACCCCCTGGCGACTGGGTCAACTTGCCGCTTTACGTGGGCGGCGAAGTTGGCGGGCGACTTCACCTGGTCCCATCGGGCCCCGACGCCGACTCCGCAGAACAACGCCGCGTCAGCGACTCCCGTGATGGCGCGATCGGAGGGCCTGACTGGGGCGGACTTGTTGGCCGCCTTCGTGGCGCACCGAGTCCTCCTCTTCAAGGCCGACCTCATCTGATCTGTCAGATGAGCGGCCGCCGGGACCCCAGCCGGCTGTGCTCCAAAGACATGCCCCACGCGGAGGTGGTGGATACAGTGAACTTCCTGGCGAACTGCGGCCTCACGGAGGAATGGCAGTTCGGCAAGGAGCCATACTCGCGCGCCAACCCCCCGCCTGTGGTAAGTCGTCTCTTGCTTCTCTGTTTCCTTCTTCAGCCGAATCCGGCTCTAATTTTCCTTGGTCTTCTCCGATTCAGAATCCCCTCATGCAGCCCTCGGCCGGCGCCCCGGGGCCGGCTCGTGAATTCGTCCCCGACCGGGCGGAGAGCGACGCTGACGACCCCGACTTGGGCGTGGCGGCGATGGAGACCGACGACGATGGACCCCGACTTCAGGCCTTCTGCCACCTTCGCCGACTGGCCTGACAACGACGGCGAGAAGGAAGTCGTCCCCCACCGCCAGCAGAAAGCCGGCCATCCAGGCGCGAGCTCCTCCGCCGCCTTGGGTGGTCGAGGCGGCGCGAAGAAGCGCCGGGCCGGGCCGAGTCTGCCAGGCGTCCGGGCAAAGAAATTCAGGGGGACGGCCGCCGCAACCCAGCACGAAGAGGTGGTCGCGAAGGCTAACCGCTTCCATAAGGAAGTGGAGAAGCCACCGCTGGTCTCCGCGTAAGTACTTTTTATTTTGTCTTGTTTCTTCTGGTCTGTCTTGTCCAAGTCTTTACGTGTCTTTTTCTCATCAGGGCTCCCCTCACCCCGGAGAGGGTCGCCGCCGCCTGGCCATGGGGTCGGCGGAGACGTCCGCCAATAGTCGGCGGGTGGACCCTGCGGCCGCCCTCCGGGAGGCAATGGAGCAGAATGCGCGGGAGAAGCGCGACGAGGAGGAGGCCGCCCGTCTGGAGAAGGCGGAGGCTGAGAAGGCGGCGGCTTCCACCCAGAAGAATCTGGAGGAGGTCGAAGCCGCCGCTGCAGCCAAGAGGCGAGCCGAGGAGGCCGCGCGCCTCCAGTCGGCGCTGCTCGTCCCCCTGTTGAGCTCTGCGCCACCGCCGCCGGAGTTCACGGGGCAGTCAGAGGGAGTCTGCGGTGAGGTCCCCGTCGCAGAGAGGGAAGGCGGCGAGGTCTCCCTGCCGGGCACGGCCGCGCCTCCTACGCCGCCTCCACCGCAGTCCGAGAGCGCGCGAGGCAAGCAGCCGGCGGACCCGCCTATGTCGCCGACCGACGACGAGGCCGTGGCGCAGCTGCTTCTTCAAGTCGCCTCGCCAGCGCGACGCCATCTTGAGAAGGCGACTTCGGCGCCGCGCCCCTTGGAGACCGACGCCGCCAGCTCGGCCATCCCTGACGCCGAGGCGACAAGCGCCGCACCCATTGGGTGGGTGCGAGGAGGCGGCAGGCCCGAACACGGCAGCCACGGGCGTCCAGCGAAGGCTGCGGCTGAGGCGACGCCATCCGTAACCTCTCCAAGGCGCACTGCATCGCGATCCGCCGCGGCGGTATGTTTCTTTTTGAACTTTTCTTGCTCTTTCTTCGTAGAGGCGCGCCAACACCCACTGGATGTAGTCCCCGAGTTTCGGGCCGGCTGCTGAGCAGGCGGCTCGGAACTCTATTTGTGTACCTCCAAGTTTTTACCTTTGTCTGAAACTCTTGTCGTGGGAGTATCACAACCTCCGCGCCAATGCCTTCAACCGCAACGTTGAGGAGCTGAGCAAGCGGATTGCCGACTTGGCGAGGAGCCGAGGTGAGTTTTCTTCTTCTTCGCTGGGCGCACAAGCACTCCGCTGGCTGTAGTCCCCGAGATTCAGGCCGACTGCTGCGCAGTCGGGCCGGATCTTCCTGGCAACCTTATTAGCTGACGACTTCGCGTCCTTCTTCGTTTTATTCTTCAGATTCCAACGCAACTCTTCGGGGGCAGCTGGGTACGACCGACACCGCTTTGCGCGCCAAAGAGGAGAAGTGCGGCAAGCTCGCCGCGGAGCGCGACCTGCTGGCTATGCAGCTGGCGGAGCGGAGGGAGCTGCTCAAGGCGGTGCAGGCTGAGGCAGAGAAGAAAGAGGCCGCTCTCCTAGCCGAATTTGAGAGCGAGCGCTCCTCCTGGACCGACAGGGAAGCGCTGCTGACCTCTGGCTTCCACGAAATCGAGGATATCGTCGATGGTGAGTTCGCTTTTACTTTTTCTTTTGGTTCGCCGACTATGGGTCAGGCCGACTCCTGTTTTTCTGACTTGCTTCTTCTGCTTCTTGGCAGACTTCTTCCCCGGTCATACGCAGGCGGCCAATCAAGCCATCGAGGCTGATTGCGAGGCGCGAAGGGCGGGTGGTGCCGAGATCGCAGCCAACGCCCCCGGACTCTTGACGAGCAGCTCCTGAGCATTGAGGCTCGCTCGCGTCGCCCATCGGATGTTGCGCCGCCGTCTTCAGCGTGCCGCCAGCGATCGCTGCTGTGGCTGACATGCCGGTTCTGCGCACTTCCCAAGCCGGACCGCCGACTCATTGGAGGCCGCGGTTGGCCGCCTTGAGGCTCGAAGGGTTCCGCGGCTCGGCCGGAGCTTCGCCGAGCCCTGGAGTTCGCTGGGCGTGGTATCCAGGGCTGCATTTGGACCGCTGGCCGCGTTCGGCCGAGGCTCAGCGGAGCTGCTGGCCGCGGAGGACGCTCGTCGAAGCGTCGGCGGCGATTGCCGACTACACGGACACCAGCGTCTTTCGCCTCGAAGCGGGTCAAGACAAGGCGGGGAGGCACCGCCGGAGTGGTTCGGGATAAACCCGGACAACGACAAGGACTCGGCGGAGGTGATCGACTCCAGCGCCGGGGATGAAGACGAGGCGGAGGACGGAGACGACATGGAGGCGCCAGAAGACGGAGCGGGCGACCAGCCTCAGCTCGACCGCGCCTCCGAACGTAGCGCCGCTGGTCTGTAGCCGGGTTGCCCGGAGACGATCAAGCCGAGACCGCCCAGCCGGGCCGCCCGGCCGCTCGGCCGACGCCGCCGCCTCCGCCTTCCAACCCCATCTGCTGCTTCTTAGGCCGCTGCCTTGCCTTTATTTTATCTGCTTCCTAGTCTTCTAAAAGAACTTGTTAATTTGCACAATTCCACCATGGGTGTATTCTCAACCTCTGTCTCAAGATCCGCCAAGTTCCTAAGCTTGTGTAAATATTATTCTAATTTTATCTTTCCTTGCTTATTGCTCTTGTGGCTTTTTCCTTTGCCGCCTTTCCCTTAGATGCCGCTTGCCTCATCGGGCAACGCCTCATGTGATCGCCGTCTAGGTCAAGTGCTTGGGTACTGTTGAGAAGGCAAGTACTTGGCCATTTTTAGAGTCGTTAAGCAAGTTGGGTAGAAAGCGGCAAGCCGACTACTTAGGAGTCGGTTTTACGAAACGGGCTGGAAGCCGATTTAAACTATGTTTATGCTTTGGTTCCTTAGCCATTTTTTCGTGTGGGCGCCCGTTCTTCCTTAATCCTGCCCACCAAACAGTCGCTCTACGAGCTGCGGCTTCTGGCAGGAGATGGCTTAGGCACCGCACATTACTTGTCTGACTGCAGGAAGCATTTCATAGCCAAAAGGCGGCGAGTCCCCGGGCCGACTAGTCGAGCCCGGTGCCAAATAGCATAACAAAGAGTAACATACTCAAAGGCATAATCCTTATCATACAAATAACAAAAGAGGGCAGTCCCCGAGCTCGTCTCAGGGGGCCCGGAGTCTTGGTACTTTAAACACAAAGGGTAGCGTGGTACATACTGCATCAACTCAGAAAATCTTCGAGGAGATTCAGATTCCATGGCCGCCTCCGCCTCTTTGCCGGAGTCGTCCCTCTTATGCGTCGCTGGGCTTCGAAAGGCGTCGATCAGGTAGTAGGAGTCATTGCCCAGCACTTTGCTGATGATGAATGGGCCTTCCCAAGGCACCGACAGCTTGTGCTGGCCGGCTGTTCGCTGGATCAGCCGGAGCACAAGGTCGCCTTCTAGGAATGATCTTGGCTTGACCTTCTTGTTGTAGAAGCGGTGCAGGTTTTGCTGGTAGATGCTGGACCGGCTAAGTGCCAACAGCCGACCCTCTTCCAGCAGATCGATGCCGTCTTGACGTGCTTCTTCTGCTTCCTCTTCGGTGTACATGGTGACTCGCGGGGAGTCGAACTCTATATCCGTTGGCATGACGGCTTCGGCACCGTAGACGAGGAAAAAGGGTGTGAAGCCAGTTGACTTGTTTGGAGTCGTGTGCAGACTCCAGAGGACGGCTGGCAACTCCTCAAGCCAGCAGCCGGCCGAACGCTCCAATGGTTCGACCAGTCGAGGCTTGATGCCAGACAGGATGAGGCCGTTCGCTCGCTCCACCTGGTCGTTTGACTGCGGATGGGCAACGGACGCTAAGTCCACTCAGATGCCTTGCGTCGCGTAGAAACGGGCCAGGGCGCCTTTGGCAAAATTTGTGCAGTTGTCGGTGATGATGCTGTGTGGTACGCCGTACCGAGTCGTGATGTCGGCGATGAAAGTCACCGCCAGAGGGACCATTCAACTTCTTGATGGGTTTTGCTTCTATCCACTTGGTGAACTTGTCCACCACAACAAATAAGTGAGTTAGGCCGCCTCGTGCCGTTTTGAATGGTCCCACCATGTCCAGGCCCCAAACAGCAAAGGGCCAGGAGATGGGGATAGTCTTGAGCGCCGAAGCCGGCTGAAGCGGCTTGGAGAGGAACACCTGGCACCCCTTGCATTTTTGAACTAATTCCTTGGCCTCTTCTAGGGCAGTCGGCCAGAAGAAACCGTGTCGGAAGGCTTTGGCGACGAGTGCTCTTGAGGCTGCATGATGGCCGCACTCGCCCTGATGGATGTCTTCGAGAATTGCTTGGCCTTGCTCTGACTCGACGCAGCGCTGGTAGACACCGGTGACGCTGCGCCTGACCAGCTCTCTATTGACTATAGTGTAGGCTGCTGCTCGGCGTTGCACTTGCCGAGCCAAGGTCTCATCGGTTGGTAGCTCTCCGCTTACTAAGAACTTCAGGATGGGCTGGGCCCATGAGGGTGCCGCTATTTCTTCGATCGCCAAGATCGCTACTTGGACGAGGCGGCTGGGCTGGGAGGCGGCGGTTGGAGTCCGCGGACTTCTTTGGGTTAAAAGTCCCGGGCCGGCCTAGTCCCCGGGCCAATCTGGAGCCGCCGCAATGGTCGCCTTGATCCGGGCAGACTCACGAAGTCCGGGGCGGCTTTGACTGCCGCGTTCTTGGGGGCGTCTGCAAGGGTTCTTGTGCCGTTGCTGAGGCTTTGGATTCGGATCCGACTTCTTCAGGGGGAGCCGGCACAAAAATGGAGTCTGACTCTGGTGACGGCTTGACAGATGGCTTGAGGAAGGCCAAGGGCGACGCCGATGGTCTTGCCTCGACGGGTGGAGCCGATTCTTGCTGTGGCATCTGCTTGGTCGTTGTTGTTTCTTGGCACGTGGAGGAATTCGCATCCTCAAAATATCCACTCAGCTGCTGTACTGAAAACGGTAGCTCGCCATATTTGCATCTTTGGCATCCCACGCGGATGACTGTTGGACCACCAAGTCGAGTCGCCATAGCACAGATCCGGCGAATGCCAAGCTCTTTGGCAAGCCGGAGCCCGTGAATGAGCGCCAGATTCGGGCGACGTTGTTGGAGGCGGAGAAATGGATCTGCAGCTGCGTACTTGAGCTTGTCGCCTTTGGGGAAGTGAGGACCACGCCGCTCCCAAGCCGGTGCGCATCTTGGAGCCATCAAAGTGCATCCGCCAATGGGTGGAGTCGGTATTTGGCGGCAGTCGGGTTTCGCCCAGTCGAAAAGGAAGTCAGCAAGTGCTTGTGACTTGATAGCGGTGCGGGGCTGGTAATAGATGGTGTAGGGGGCCAACTCTATGGCCCATTTGGCCACTGGGCCAGAAGCATCTCGGCTTCCGATGATCTCTGCTAGTGGGGCCGTGCAAACCACGGAGATTGGATGCTCTTGAAAGTAAGGCTTCAACTTCTTGGCGGCAAAGTGCACGCCGTAACACATCTTCTGGTTGTGGGGGTAGTTCTCCTTGGAGGTCGACAGTACCTCGCTCAGGTAATACACTGGTCTCTGTACAGGTAGCGCCTTGCCTTCCTCCTTGCGTTCAACTACAATAACTGTGCTGACTACCCTGCTGGTGGCAGCAATATATGTGAGCATGGGCTCCTTTGGAGTCGAGCAGCCAAGATCGGGGAGTAGTCAGCATTTTCTTCAACTGGAGAAAAGCTTCGTCTGCCTTGGAGTTCCATTCGAAGAAGGTGGTCTTCTACATGAGCTGGTATAGAGGAAGAGCTTTCTCGCCCAGCCGACTGATGAATCGGCTGATAGACGCCAAGCAGCCGGTGAACTTTTACACATCTAGCAGTCGGCGGGATACTTCCATCCTTTCGATCGCCTTGATCTTCACGGGGTTGCACTCTATGCCACATTCAGAGACCTAGAAGCCAAGGAGCTGGCCGGCTGGTACTCCGAAGACGCATTTCTCTGGGTTGAGCTTGATCTGGAATCGGCGCAGATTTTCAAAGGTCTCCTTGAGGTCTTCCAACAGCGTTCCTCGCTTCTCAGTCTTCACCACCACGTCGTCCACGTAAACGAGGGCGTTTCTGCCTAGATGATTGAGGATGCACTTCTGCATGCAACGCTGAAAGGTGGCGCCGCGTTCCTCGCCGAACGTCATGGTCGCAGCGTAAGGCTCCAAACGGCGTGATGAAGGCGGTCTTCAATCTGTCGGCGGGTTCAGCTTGATCTCGGTGATATCCTGAATATGCATCTAAGAAGCTCAACAACTCGCATCCGGTGTGGAGTCTATCACCGATCAATTCTTGGCAAAGCGAGCGGGTCCTTGGGGCAGGCTTTGTTGAGGCTTGTGTAGTCAATACACATCCGCCAACGCTTGTTCTTCTTTAGTACCAACACCGGTTCGCTAACCACTGGAAAGAACACTTCCATGATGAAACCGGCTGCGAGGAGCCGCTATCTCTTCTCCAACAACTCTTCTTTTCTCTTCCGACAAAGCGACGCAAGGGCTGCCTAATCGGGCTTCACATCGGATCGGACATGTAACTTGTGCTCGGCGAATTCGTCGGTACACTGGCATGTCTTTGGGGGACCATGCGAAAATGTCCCGATTCTCACGGAGGAAATCGACGAGCTCGCCTTCCTATTTGCTGTCGAGGTTTGCACCTACGACAGCGTATCTCTCCGGGTGCTCCGGGTCCAAGGGTATCTTCTTGGTCTCTTTGGCCGGCTTGAACGAGCCCTCAGCTTCTGACTCCTTGGGGTCGGGCGACATCTCTGGCTGCTTGCCGGACATGGCCACAACCCGATCAAGGGGCCGCTTCTCAGCTGCGATCACCAGGGACTCGGCCCGGCCATTGCTTTCAACCCGCCTGGACGACTTTCTGTGAGTCGTCGGCTCTGATCGAAGCCCCTTGGTACTCGGCATCTTCATCTTGAGGTAGGCATAGTGGGGGATCGCCATGAACTTGGCGAGCAGGTCGGCCAAGCGAGAGCATGGTAGGGCTTTCAAGGTCCACCACTTGAAGCACCGGGCTCTCGGCGAAAGTGATCTTTGTCCCCAAAGAGGGCGTCTATCGAATCTTGCCAATCGGTGAGCAGGAAATGCCAGTACAATTCCGTGGAACACAGCCGACTATGTCAAGCTGTCTTTGCTTGATTCCTAACTTCTCCATCGTATCCTTGTACAAGATGTTGATGTTGCTGCCTCCGGTTTCATCGCAAGACTCGCGAGAAGCGAGCGCCCGCCTATCCGCTGCAAGGGTGGATCCCAAGACCAGTATGAGGAGCCCGGATTCGCATCACCTACGGGTGATCAAAGACGGCTCCAACCGATGGGCTTCTCGCACCAAAGGCATGAATTCTGGAGTATCCGATGCTCGCATTCACTTCTTCTTCTTCTGCTGCCCGCTTTCTTCTGCGGCGATTGTCACCACCACCTGGTAAACTCTACATAGGCACCGTGCTCTTCTGGGTACTCGTCTTGTACTGGGCCGACTGGCCTGACAGCCGGCTGCTGGGGCGGTGGTGGAGGCGGCGGCCCAGCAGGCGGAGGAGGGACAAGGCCGTCTCCCTTGGCGATCCTGGTGAGCCAGTGGCACTTCCGGGTGGTGTGATTCGACGGCTTCGCGCCACTATGGAACTTGCAGGGTCCATCCAGAGTCTACTCGTAAGAGAAGGCCGGCAACCAGTTGAACTTGCCGTCTTTCTGCCGCTTGGCAGGAGGCTGCCCCTCTGGCTGCTGGTCTTCGATCGCCGCCACTGCCGGCTATTGGAAGCCGGCCAAGGGCCTTGCGCCATGATCATTCTCACATCGCTGCTGATCAAGCGCCGCCACTGGAGTTCTGGGAGCATGAGGAGCCACCTTGCCGCCAACAGACTTCGATCTCCGACTTCATGGAGGAGTCGGCTGTGGCGTACTTGTCTGCTATGATCAGCAGCTCGTCGAGGGTCTTCAGCTCGTCGCGAAGGAGCTTGTGCTTGAGGAGGGTGCCTTCTCTGCACCCGGCGGTGAAGTACTCGATTGCCTGCACCTCATGCACTCCCTCGCAGGAGTTCCGGAGCTCGGCCCAGCGCGTGAGGTAGTCGCGAGTAGACTCGTTGGGGCCTTGCACGCACAAGGAAAGCTGGCGAGGCTTGGGAGGTCGCTTGTATGTGCTTGTGAAGTTGCGGACGAAGGCCTCGGTGAAGTCGACCCAGCTGTTGATGCTGTGGGGCTTCAAGCTGTTCAACCATGTCCGGGCCGTGCCCTGGAGCATGAGGGGAACATATTTTACGGCAACGCGCTTGTTGCCGTTCACTATGCTGACGGCCGTGGAGTAGTCCACCAGCCAGTCTTTCGGCTTCACGGAGCCGGTGTATTTGGGTGTGTCTCGGGGGAGTGTGAATCCTCTGGGGAAGGGCTCGTCTCGGATGCGAGGTCCAAAACAGGGCGGGCCCAACTCGTCTTCTTCTTCCAGCGCCAGGGATCGGTGGAGTCGCTCGATCCGGTGGCGGGCGTCGTTTTCTCCGACTCCCTCTCGGCGGCCAAGGTGGTCGCCGAGAGTCGGATGCTCGACGGGTGGCGGGGAGACTCGCCTTTCTCTGCGGGGAGGAGGAGGCAGATAGTAGTCCTGCCGCTCCACTGCTCTTGGGCGGTCGTCTTCGTCGCGCTCGATGGAGATGTGAGTCCGGCTATGGCTGACAGCCGGATCCTTGTTTTTTCTTCCACGGACGTCGCCAGTCGGCGTCCGAGACGTCGCGCCTTGATCTCGGCGGGGAGGCAAGTCGCCGTGTTGTCGTCGCGGCGCCTCCGTGCGGTAGCCGGCTTTGTCTTGCGCAGTGGCCGTGTCGAGGAGCTGTGGGACTCGCTCCGTCATCAGGTGGCGCTCCTCACCCTCGAAGTTATCCATCTCGCCTGCCGCCGCCTGGGCGGCGCGGATGTTGTCCGCGGGCGTGGCATACACAGGGCGAATGGCCCCAACAGATTGGCGATGGCTACGCCGCGCCGCTGGACCGCCGCTTAGGCGGTTAGGCCTGGGGCCGAGCCGGGCGAGCCGCCCACGGCGTGATCCATCTCGCGCTGGTAGGCTTCTGACAAGCGTCTCATGCTTGCCAGCTTCTGTGCGCCCACGAGGAGTTGGAGGCGGCGTGCTTCCAGCGTCCCAACGTCGGCGTCTTCCGGAATGGGGGCGGTCAGGTCTTGCAGAACCGCGTCGAGAGGGTCACGAGCTCCCTCGCTGGAAGGCTCGCTGTGACCAATGACGAGCACCTCCGTGACTGTGCTTCCGCCGCTCTCCGCGCGAGGGAGCGGCTCGTCGTATACCACCACGTTGGTGGGGAACGCGTCGAGCGACGCGGTGTCGGAGTCGACCAGCATTGGGTCGGTGGAGCCTACGGACTCCAGGTCGGCGGCGGGCTCGTCGGTGACGTGGAGCTGCTCGAGGAGGCCCGCGAGGAGGTTTCGTGGCGTCCGTTACTGCGTCGAGCGCAGGCTCGTCGGAGAGGTGAACCTCGCCGACAAGTTCGGCGAGGCAGCTTGCCGCGCAGGCGACCTCAGCGCGTCGGTGCAGACTCCGTCTGGCGTGCCAGGCTGGCTGCGCTCGCCAGGGAGGAAGAGGGTTCCCGTCTAGAGCAGGTCCCCGGACGACGGTGCACCTAGCTCCATGGTGGGTGCCAAATGTCGGGGGTTGGGTGCGACATATGCCAAAGGATGGCTTATCATGGAGGGGGCGAGTAGAACGTCAGCCGGTGCCCGGAAGCAGGATGAGGCGAAGACATGCATGGCGTGCTAATCTTACCCAGCCTGTGGCTCTCCGAGGAGATAACACCCCTACTGCTGCTCTGCGGGGTCTCCGCATGATCACTATGGCAAGGTGAGTACAAGATCGCTCCTTGAGCTGTTCGGGGTGAGGAAGGAGAAGGGTACGGCTAGCTCTTCTCTTCCCTCTATGTGTGTGTGTCAAATTACTAGGTTCCAAACCTTTGCATGGGTGCCCCGGGGGGTTTATATAGGCCTACCCCCCGGGGGTACAATGGTAATCCGGCAGGGCGCGGGTCCCAGCCGTCAGTCTCTTAAGTCGCCGTCTTCTCCGCCGACTTCTGGGGCCCGCCGATGTAACGGCCCGGATACAACTTTCCATATTCGTAACTCCAACTCTTGCTTTTTCCGGAGATGTGATATGTTATTTCCTTCGTGGTTGGGTTTTTGTCTTTCGTTTTGCTTTTTGTTCATGTCATGCATTTCATCATCGCATCATCCGCATTGCATCCGCATGTTTTCATAAAACTTCGTAGCCGTCAGAAGTTGCCCCTTCCCTCTTTGCCTCCGTTGTTATTTTGTCGCTCTTGTCCCGTTGACCTCTCTCGGACCAACCGCTTCTCGCTCCCTCTTGTCCGCCGCTTGACCCTCCACACTTTACCAACCCCCTCGCGCGCGTGTCTGAAACTCCCCCGAACCCGACCCGGACAGTCATCACCGTTGGGTTCGGATCATCCCAACTTGTGCATCCCTCCTGATCCATCCATCCAACAGCCATGAGGGCCTCCTCTGCCTCCCCGTTCGGCCTGGATCGGAGCCCGAGCGTGGAGAGTTCGCTCCCGAACCAGCGCACTCGCCGGCTCCTCTCCGAGCACCTCGCCACCAACCCTCGTCGTCCATCGTAGCCCTCGTCGTCCGCAACCAACCCGCAGGACTGACCGCTTCCCGCGTCCTCGCTCGTCTAAAGGCGCATCAGTAACAGCCGGCCTCCCTCGCTTCGCCGCCAAGTCCCGCGCCAAGCCTCCGCGTCGCCGGAGCCCTGTGCAGCTGCGCCGCGGTTGCGCATCTCCTCCCGTTCCTCGGAGCCCCGAGCCTCCCCGTGCTCCTTCACCTCGCCTCGTCGTCCCGTGACCGGCCTTGCTGCCGGCGACCACGGCAAGGACCGGCCTCGTCCCGCTCCTCTCCTCCCCTGTCTCTCCCTTCCTCCCCGTGCTTCCCTCTGTTCCTCTCTCTCTCTCTCTCTCTGCGTTGCAGCAGACTTCTGCCGCCATGGAGCTCCAAGTCCGCCGGCCCGCCTACGCTTCGATCCGGCAGGAACGGGACCCAGCGACATCCCGCGACCGGATCCAGCCTCCTGCATACACCTGCCTCTGCTTCGAGCGCGTGACCACACCTCCCCATCGCCGCGCCAAGTCCCTCAAGGCCGAGCCGCCAAGGCCAAGTCCGGCCGCCTCCTCCTCTACTTCTGATTCAGCTTTGAGCAGGAGGTCGACACCCCGCCTCGAGCCACGACCACGCGTCGTCTGCGTTGACCGCGCCCTGTGCCCAACAAGCTCCTCCTCGCTGCGCGAGGCCCAGCGCCCCAAGCTGGCCTCCCTTCACGACCGGGCCAAGGCCCATGGTGAGGCCACCTCCGCCTCCTGTTTTTTTTTTTTTTTCCGTTGTTGGGCCAGCCTCCGATTCGCCCTGCTCATGTTTTTTTTTTTCAGATCTGCGAATTTACTAATTATCCTGTGATTCCAGCTTTTACAGTTTGCACCCTCATGTTCATGCATTTAATAACTCAACAACCGTGCATCGGATTAAAATGAATTATATATGTAAAATGCTTAGTTTTTCATCTAGTTTCATAATCTGCTACTTTCATCCATGTTAAATATGTTTAAAATGTTGTTTGATTAAATTTGCTCAAATGCCATGTTAAAATGCTTTATTTCATAACTAAATAACCGTAGCTCCATTTTAAATAAACTTTATATGTAAATGGGGTGGAAAAATGCCTAGTTTAACATGGTGCACTTTATTTTGTTGTTTAACAACATTAAAATTTCGTATAGGGCAGAACAGTACCGAATCTAAAATATGCACATGGGGATTTCCCGGAATTGTTGTTTGTTGTTCCGGCCTCATTTAAACTTGCCTAAATAGTTAGTTTGCTTATGTTTCACCCCTTGCCATGTTTAATAACATTTAATATTGTTTGGTAGCTTAAACGAGATTAAACAAAATAATTGATGTGGTGTTTTGTCCACTTAACTTGTAGTATTGTTTGTTGCACTTTGCCATGCCATGCTCATTAAACCGGACATGCATCATACTTGTTTGTGCATCATGCCATGTTTATGCTTGTGCATTTATCATGTTGTTTGTTTCTTTCCGGTGTTGCTTCTCGGTTCCGGTAATGTTGCGATTGTGAGGATTCGTTCGACTACGTCCTTTTGTCTTCTTCATGGACTCGTTCTTCTTCCTTATGGATCTCGTGCAAGATGATCATACCCTCGAAATCACTTCTATCTTTGCTTGCTAGATGCTCTCTCTTTTGCTATGCCTATGCTACGATGCCTATCACTTGCTATCATGCCACCCATATTGCCATGTCGAGCCCCTAACCATCCTTTCCTAGCAAACCGTTGATTGGCTATGTTACCGCTTTGCTCAGCCCCTCTTATCGCGTTGCTAGTTGCAGGTGAAGATGAAGTTTGTTCCTTGTTGGAACGTGGAGATGTTGTTCCTTGTTGGAACATGTTTACTTGTTGGGGATATCACAATATATCTACTATAATTAACGCATCTATATACTTGGTAAAGGGTGGAAGGCTCGGCCTTATGCTTCGTGTTTTGTTCCACTCTTGCCACCCTAGTTTCCGTCATACCGGTGTTATGTTCCTTGATTTCGCGTTCCTTACACGGTTGGGTGATTTATGGGACCCCCTTGACAGTTCGCTTTGAATAAGACTCCTCCAAAGAAGGCCCAACATTGGTTTTACCATTTGCCACCTAAGCCTTTTTTCCCCGGTTTTCGCGAGCCCGAGGGTCATCTTTTATTTAACCCCCGGCCAATGCTCCTCCGAGTGTTGGCCCACACTAGAGTGCTGTGCAGCGCCCCCTCAAGGAAACTTGAGGTCTGGTTTTAGTTGTACGGATTGCTCATCCGGTGTGCCCTGAGAACGAGATATGTGCAGCTCCTATCGGGATTTGTCGGCACATTCGGGCGGCTTTGCTGGTCTTGGTTTATTGCTGTCGAAATGTCTTGTAGTCCGGGATTCCGAGACTGATCGGGTCTTCCCGGTAGAAGGAATATCCTTCGTTGACCCTGAGAGCTTATTATGGGCTAAGTTGGGACACCGCAGGTATTATCTTTCAAAGCCGTGCCCATGTTATGAGGCAGATGGGAATTTGTTAATGTCCGTTGTAGAAAACCCGAAGTTGACCTTAATTAAAATACACATCAATCAAGCGTGTGTAACGTGATGGTCTCTTCGGCGGTGTCCGGAAGTGAACACGGTGTTGGAGTAATGTTTGACGTAAGTAGTTCAGGATCACTTCTTGATCGCTACTAGCTTCACGACCGCGCCTTGCTCCTCTTCTCGCCTTCTTTTGTAATGTAGCCACCATATATGCTAGTCGCTTGCTGCAGCTCCACCTCACAACTATGTCCTTCCTATAAGCTTAAATAGTCTTGATCTCGCTGGTGTGAGATTGCTGAGTCCCCGTGACTCACAGATTCTACCAAAACAGTTGCGGTGCCGGCGATGCGGTCGGTGTGACGCAACCGAGCTCAAGTGGGAGTTCGACGAGGAACGTGGTCGTTACTATGTGTCTTTTCCTGATGATCAGGAGTGGATCCCAGTTGGGACGATCGGGGATCTGTGTAGCATTTGGGGTATCTTCTTTTATTTTGGTTCCATAGTCGGACCTTGAGTGTAATCTGAATGATGGATGTTTACTTATGTATTGTGTGAAGTGGCATTTGTAAGCCAACTATGTATCTCTTTCCCTTATGTATTACATGGGTTGTGTGAAGATTACCTCACTTGCGACATTGCTTTCAATGCGGTTATGCCTCTAAGTCGTGCTTCGACACGTGGTAGATAAAGCCGCATCGAGGCGTTACAAGTTGGTAATCGAGCCATCCCCGACTTAGGAGCCCCTCGCTGATTGTTTGTCATGCGTTGTTGAGTCTAGAACAAAATGTTTTGAGTCTTAGGATTATATATATCGGAGAGTAGGATTTTTTACTCCCCAGTCCCTTCGCCGCCTCTGGTGAGGTCTCCCGATGTAGAAGTTTTGACTCTCCTCTCCTCAAATTTCACTAAAAAAATTTTTAGGATCACGCTGGTATCTTGGGATCGTTCGATGGTTTTGTGACGAGAACATTGTTCTTGGTGCCTCCCGACATTTAGGGGTTGTGGCGGTGTCCCGGGAGTTGAGCTCCGAGGTGTTGTCGCCACAATTTTATCGCTGCAGTTCCGAATACCTCGAAGTTTTGCCGACATCGAAATCTCTTTTGTACAGTTGTTGGTGAGATAACCCCGATAACCCAGTACTGGGGCGAGCTCGGGAGTATTGCCATGACTCGTATAACGGATGCTTTTCGAAGGTCGAGGTACATGATTTCCGAAGGTTTCTTGGTTATGTGTTGACGGATGGATACAGCTGGATCTAGGTATTGTTAGTTTGGGTGATATATTTTGTGTCCCCTGTATCCCCAACACCTGATTGCATAACCAGAAAGTTTCGGGAGTTTATAAGTGGGAATTCAAGTATCTCGTAGGATATGTTTCCAACACACACATGATACGATATGGGATCTATCATATGTTTGTTTCCGGCTTATTCTGCAAGCCAAATCCTTTGTTTTTGTTCCGCTTTTGTGGTATTCGAGTTGCTTCAATGTCAAGTGTTGATTCCATACCTTTCCTAAATGGTGTTCTCATATTCCTATGTGAATACTAATCCTTCTTGATCATCGAGTTTGTCATCTCAATTTCTTCTCACCGTGCGCTTCTCTTCAAGATGATCCCATCATTCTCCCCATTCATGAGATCAATTCTCAGTTCTTTGCAATGGTGCTTGCTTCATCCGTCCCAAGTTGTCTTTGTTTTCCCCGCCCTCCCACCCTTTTCGTCAAGGACTCATATATCCCTAACCAAGTACCCATTTTATTGCTGTGAAGTCTCTTCATTCTTTTCCTCAATGCTCTTATCCGGTGATTCTCATGAAGATGCTAAAGGAAGCTTCGAGTTTATTATTCTTCGTTCTTTTCTTCTCCGGTGGATTTAGTTCAAGATTTCGGTGTTGATCTTATCCCTTTTCCTCTTTTCACAATGCTTTCTCATGCCGGTGTATCTCGTAATCATTCACTTCTCGCTATTCATTTGGTTGGGAGTGTTGAAGATATCTCAGAAGATTCGTGTTTCCATTCTTAATCCGTTCAAGTTATTTCGAGTTGTTATCCCTCTTGAGCCATTTAATTCAACCGGCGCAATCTCTCTTTTCAAACAATTGTTCAACGGTGGTTCTTTTGAGTGGGCCCTAACCCACAGGTCTTTTCCCAGGATCTTACCTAGCTCTTCTATTTTCACGGAGCTTCTAAAATTCTTTTCAAAGTTTGACGTAAGTATGAATTTCATCAGTCATATGCCTTTGTCCAAGATCTTCCAAATTCTTTTCATTGTTAGCTCAACCTTTCTAATTTTCATCCCGGAGTATCTCAACAATTCATGCTGGTGTTTCTCTTCGTCATTCTCAACATTGAAGACCAAAGAAGAGTTTCTCTTAAAACTTGCTCCATTCTCTTCAAGATTCATGGTTCTAGCTTGATGCCATCCTCTCATAATTGTTTTAGATTGTGAGAATTCTTTTCGCCCATCCGGAGCAATTCAGAAATCTTTTCAGTTTGATTCTCCAGAGCCATCATCTCAGAATTATTCATTCCAGATTTCAGCTCTCATTCTCCAAATCATACCGATGCATCATTCAAGTATTATCTAATCAGCTCGGGATCTCTGCGTTCTCTTGTATCTAAATTCTCTCAAGTATCTTGGTTCATTTTCTAATTCTTCCCGGTGTTTCTTTATCTTTTGTTCGTTCAATTTCAATTCTTACGGTGGTTCGTTCAAGATTTCACTTCCTTCTTTATCATATCAATTCATTTGTTGTTTCCAAATCCCACCGTGGTTCCATCAATACCTTCTCAAGTTTGCGCTTATATCTCTATCTGTAATCATTTTTCAACGAGAATAAGTAGTATGCCAAATCCGTTGCTTGTCATCAATTTAAATTTGTGAAGGATACGCATAACATAATTCTTATTTTTGTTTCATCCAAGTGATTAATCCTTTCCTTCGGAGTTTGTTCAGGAGGAATAAATTCTTGGCTTCTTGTTGTTCATCTTTCTTCCGGAGTTCCATGTATTTCCGCATTATCTCATCACGAAGCTCCATCTAAACCATCGCAAGGCTTCACCTTGTGTTTTCAACTTCTCTTTCTTTTTATCATCCTTTCATTACCGGAGTTCTTCATGGAGGCTCTACATGGTGGTTCGTCAAGGATTCCTTTCATTCTTCAATTGTTCTTCAAGTTTTTCTCTCGGAGTTAAGATCCGTCAAGCCATACTTCAAAATAAACATGGTGCTCAACACATGTTTTGTTTTGAGGAGTTCAAGCATTCTTCATCTTGCATTCCGAAGTGCAATTCTTTCGACCTTATCTTTTGAGGTGGTGTTATGTCATTTTGACAATTTCATTCATGTTTCATGATTCACTTGTTGTCAAGAATGAGATATTTTAAATCCACCAATCTCTTTGTTGGAGTCATCTTGTGTCATGTTTCACCTAAAGCCTTCCCTAAGGAATGTTGCTATTTGTGGTGCTTGTCAATGATCCAAGTTATCTCTTTATCATCTTGATGAAGAAGTGTTCATCTCTTCGTCGATCTAAAGCAAGCAATTGTTTCCTTTAGTGGTCGGTTGTCACCTCATAATGTTGAGATGTTTCCATAAGCCCACTACAAACTTATTCTTTTTGTTGTTGATTTTCCAACAACTCCGCTCAATTCTTCTTTGCAAGGTGCTTTCCAAGTTCATTTGTGGCAGAAGTTGGCATTTTCTTCTCCGTCCCTTTATCCCAACGATCTAACTTCTATTCTTTTCGTTATGGAGGCATTGTGATGTTGTGCTCTTCACCCATCACCTCGTATTGTGAGGACCGTGTTCTTTTCATGCTTATCCATTTAACCGGAGTGTTGTGTCATCTCTTCAAGTTCTTTTCATCTTATCAAGTTTTCCTTCTTATTTTAGTCTGAGTGCTGTCCAAATTATATCAATCTTATTCCTTCGCTATCTAGTTTTAACCGGAGTGGTTTCAATATCGATCTTATCACCAAAACTCTTGTTTCTCGTCGTATCCCTTGTTCCTCTTTTCTAACGGAGTGTTTTCAATTTTTCTCATCTTCGTTGTTTTCTTTCATTCATATTGCTCAACCTCTCAAGGTTCGTGGTTTCACTCGTTTGTCGAAGAAGCAACTTAGTTTTACCTATTCTCTTCCTCTTCCGTTTCTCTCCGGTGCCATCCTAGATCTCGGGACGAGATCCTCTCGTAGTGGTGGAGTGTTTTTAACGCCCTGGATACAACTTTCCATATTCGTAACTCCAACTCTTGCTTTTTCCGGAGATGTGATATGTTATTTCCTTCGTGGTTGGGTTTTTGTCTTTCGTTTTGCTTTTTGTTCATGTCATGCATTTCATCATCGCATCATCCGCATTGCATCCGTGATGTTTTCATAAAACTCGTAGCCGCTCAGAAGTTGCCCTTCCTCTTTCCTCCGTTGTTATTTTGTCGGGGCTCTTGTCCCCGTTGACCTCTCTCGCACCAACCGCTTCCGTTCCCTCTTGTCCGCCGTCAATTCTCCACACTTTACCAACCCCCTCGCGCGCGTGTCTGAAACTCCCCCGAACCCGACCCGGACAGTCATCACCGTTGGGTTCGGATCATCCCCAAACATCTACAAAACATCTCCGTTTTCTTATTTGGACGTCCTAACATATATTTTTTCAGCCATCCGATTACGATCGGAGGGTGATTCTAGCCCCTTCCTAAAATTCTCATGCTATATAAACAGATGAAACCCTAGTCCCATCCATCCATCAAATCTTCCGCCGCCGCCGCCACTCCACAAAATCCCCATCGGGATCCTCCTGCATCCACCTCCCTCCTCATTTTCCTCTCCCCGCCAGATCCAACCAGCGGCCCCGACCATCTCCCTTTATTTCCGCCGCCACCCAACCAGTGCATCCCTCCCGATCCATCCATCCAACAGCCATGAGGGCCTCCTCTGCCTCCCCGTTAGGCCTGGATCGGAGCCGGAGCATGGAGAGTTCGCTCCCGAACCAGCGCACTCGCCGGCTCCTCTCCGAGCACCTCGCCACCAACCCTTGCCGTCCATCGTAGCCCTCGTCGTCCGCAACCAACCCGCAGGACCTGACCGCTTCCCCGCGTCCTCGTCTGTCCAGTGCGCACCAGCAGAACAGGCCGGCCTCCCTCGCCCCCGCCTCGCCAAGTCCCGCGCCAAGCCTCCGCGTCGCCGGAGCCCTGTCTTGCGCCTTGCATTGCGCATATCCTCCCGTTCCTCGGAGCCCCGAGCCTCCCCGTGCTCCTTCACCTCGCCTCGTCGTCCCGTGACCGGCCTTGCTGCCGGCGACCACGGCAAGGACCGGCCTCGTCCCTCTCCTCTCCTCCCTTGTCATCCCCTTCCTCCCCGTGCTTCCCTCTGTTCCTCACATCTCTCTCTCTCTCTCTCTTTCTCTCTCTCTCTCTCTCTCTCTCTCTGCGTTGTAGCAGCACCCCCGCGCCATGGAGCTCCAAGTCCGCCGGCCCACCTCTGCTTCGATCCGGCAGGGAACGGGACCCCGGTGACATCCCGCGACCGGATCCAGCCTCCCAGACGCCCTGCTTCCCCTCGCTTGAGCGCGTGACCACGCCTCCCCATCGCCGCTTAAGTCCCTCAAGGCCGAGCCGCCACAGCCAAGTCCGGCCGCCTCCTCCTCTGCTTCTGCTTCCGCTTTGAGCAGGAGGTCGACACCCCGCCTCGAGCCACGACCGCGCATCGTCTGCGTTGACAGCGCCCAGGCCCAGCTGCTCCCCTCCGTCGCGCGAGGCCCATCGCCCCAAGCTGGCCTCCTCTGCCGACCGGGCCAAGGCCCATGGTGAGGCCACCTCCAGCGCCCTCCTGTTTTTTCCGTTGTTGGGCCAGCCTCTGATTCGGCCCGTTCATGTTTTTTTTCAGATTCATGAATTTACTAATTATCCCAGGATTCCAGTTTTACAGTTTGCACCCTCATGTTCATGCATTTAATAACTCAACAACCGTGCATCGGATTAAAATGAATTATATATGTAAAATGCTTAGTTTTTCATCTAGTTTCATAATCTGCTACTTTCATCCATGTTAAATATGTTTAAAATGTTGTTTGATTAAATTTGCTCAAATGCCATGTTAAAATGCTTTATTTCATAACTAAATAACCGTAGCTCCATTTTAAATAAACTTTATATGTAAATGGGGTGGAAAAATGCCGAGTTTAACATGGTGCATTTTATTTTGTTGTTTAACAACATTAAAATTGCGTATAGGGCAGAACAGTACCGAATCTAAAATATGCACATGGGGATTTTCCGGAATTGTTGTTTGTTGTTCCGGCCTCATTTAAACTTGCCTAAATAGTTAGTTTGCTTATGCTTCACCCCTTGCCATGTTTAATAACATTTAATATTGTTTGGTAGCTTAAACGAGATTAAACTAAATAATTGATGTGGTGTTTTGTCCACTTAACTTGTAGTATTGTTTGTTGCACTTTGCCATGCCATGCTCATTAAACCGGACATGCATCATACTTGTTTGTGCATCATGCCATGTTTATGCTTGTGCATTTATCATGTTGTTTGTTTCTTTCCGGTGTTGCTTCTCGGTTCCGGTAATGTTGCGATTGTGAGGATTCGTTCGACTACGTCCTTTTGTCTTCTTCATGGACTCGTTTTTCTTCCTTGCGGGATCTCAGGCAAGATGATCATACCCTCGAAATCACTTCTATCTTTGCTTGCTAGATGCTCTCTCTTTTGCTATGCCTATGCTACGATGCCTATCACTTGCTATCATGCCACCCATATTGCCATGTCGAGCCCCTAACCATCCTTTCCTAGCAAACCGTTGATTGGCTATGTTACCGCTTTGCTCAGCCCCTCTTATAGCGTTGCTAGTTGCAGGTGAAGATGAAGTTTGTTCCTTGTTGGAACATGGAGATGTTCTTCCTTGTTGGAACATGTTTACTTGTTGGGGATATCACAATATATCTGTTATAATTAACGCATCTATATACTTGGTAAAGGGTGGAAGGCTCGGCCTTATGCCTGGTGTTTTGTTCCACTCTTGCCACCCTAGTTTCCGTCATACCGGTGTTATGTTCCTTGATTTCGCGTTCCTTACACGGTTGGGTGATTTATGGGACCCCTTGACAGTTCGCTTTGAATAAGACTCCTCCAAAGAAGGCCCAACATTGGTTTTACCATTTGCCACCTAAGCCTTTTTTCCCCGGGTTTTCGCGAGCCCGAGGGTCATCTTTATTTAACCCCCGGGCCAATGCTCCTCTGAGTGTTGGCCCAAACTAGAGCGCTTTGCAGTGCCCCCTCAAGGAAACTTGAGGTCTGGTTTTAGTTGTACGGACTGCTCATCCGGTGTGCCCTGAGAACGAGATATGTGCAGCTCCTATCGGGATTTGTCGGCACATTCGGGTGGCTTTGCTGGTCTTGTTTTATTGCTGTCGAAATGTCTTGTAGTCCGGGATTCCGAGACTGATCGGGTCTTCCCGGTAGAAGGAATATCCTTCGTTGACCGTGAGAGCTTATAATGGGCTAAGTTGGGACACCCCGCAGGGTATTATCTTTCAAAGCCGTGCATGATTTATGAGGCAGATGGGAATTTGTTAATGTCCGTTGTAGAAAACCCGAAGTTGACCTTAATTAAAATACACATCAATCAAGGTGTAACCGTGATGGTCTCTTCTCGGCGGTGTCCGGGAAGTGAACACGGTGTTGGAGTAATGTTTGACGTAAGTAGTTCAGGATCACTTCTTGATCGCTACTAGCTTCACGACCGCGCCTTGCTCCTCTTCTCGCTCTCTTTTGCGAATGTAGCCACCATATATGCTAGTCGCTTGCTGCAGCTCCACCTCACAACTCTGTCCTTCCTATAAGCTTAAATAGTCTTGATCTCGCGGGTGTGAGATTGCTGAGTCCCCGTGACTCACAGATTCTACCAAAACAGTTGCGGTGCCGACGATGCGGTCACGAGGTAATGCAACCGAGCTCAAGTGGGAGTTCGACGAGGAACGTGGTCGTTACTATGTGTCTTTTTCCTCGATGATCGATGAGTGGAGCCCAGTTGGGACGATCCGGGATCTGTAGCATTTGGGGTATCTTCTTTTATTTTGGTTCCGTAGTCGGACCTTGAGTGTAATCTGAATGATGGATGTTTATTTATGTATTGTGTGAAGTGGCGATCGTAAGCCAACTATGTATCTCTTTCCCTTATGTATTACATGGGTTGTGTGAAGATTACCTCACTTGCGACATTGCTTTCAATGCGGTTATGCCTCTAAGTCGTGCTTCGACACGTGGGAGATATAGCCGCATCGAGGGCGTTACAGCCGACTAGTGGGCCCCGCCGACGGTCTGGCATGGGGCCGACAGCCCTCGTCCGCCGCGGGCGGGTCTTGCCGGTTGCGGGTCACTGTAGCCGCTCTTCTAATGATGCGAGTTTGGTCGCAGGGTCATGGCAACAGTGCCGCCGCCTGGCGGGCGATCACTGTTTCCATTCCCTATCCTATCTGGTTAATGGCGCACGGAGCCTGTGGAAGGGGCCGGCCAACTCTTGGAGGCCGACTCCAACGGGTCTGTCCTTGGGGCGTTCTCGCCGCCTTCTGCAATCCCCCCGACAGGCGGGTCCCGCCATCTTCGGGTCATATAGAAAGGCCCTCGTGGGTACATGAATCTGCCCACGGGGCTGACGTCGGGGTCGGCGTGGCTACAGTACCGCGCCGGATGGAGGTCTCCGCCGTGACGGGCGCTTCAGGGCTATGCTCGCTCTTTTATGAGCGGGCAGGGACGGGCCATGAGGCGGCTTTATCCCATCCCGCCAGAGTCGCTCAGTGTGGAGTGGACGGAGTCGCGGGCCGAATCCCTGTAGCCGGCTTCGTTGGAAGTCGCTGGCTTGGAGTCGGCTTGTCTTGAGGCCGTCTCTGGGATTCGGCTGGGAGGGGCAGTCGGCGACTCTGTCGCCGACTCTTAGAAGGCGGCTCTTCGTCTTGGGGTCTTGAGGGGTGCAGTCTGCCCTGATGTTTTTGAAAGGTCCGGGGGCTTGGGTTTGCCTACCCGTGGCCCATTACTCTGACACCGCCCCGCTCTGAACGGCGCTCCAAGCAGTCGCAGGACCCCGTAGGAGGGCGCGACATAGCAGTTATGCCGAGTGCAAAAATTCTGAAGCGCACTCGGACCTCGACCCCAGACCCATCGGAGAAAGCTGCGAAGCAGACCAAAGTTGTTCCATCGAAGCCCTGGAAGGCCCTGCCCAGGATCAAGGTGGTCGTGCCTATTGCTTCAGTGTAAGTGTTTCTTTTCTTTGTCTTTCGTTTCCATTGTGAACTTCTTCTCTTGCTTGACCGAGTGAAATTTGGAACTTTCAGCGTTGCTACTTCTGCAACATCCATGGACATCGACGAGTAGCAGGGTGACGCGGAGACCGCAGACGCGGCCACTTCTCGGGCAGGTACGATTCCATAGCCAAGCTTTTACTCTGCCAATAGTTCTGGGTGACGACTGGAATCTTAATGTCGAGTGTTTTGCAGTGCCGACAAATGTTATCAGCTTTTGGACGATAATGATGATGAAGAGGTGTCTAAAAGGAGTACATAGAGAAGGGGTAGGACTTTGAGCAGGAGGGTGCCCGCCAGCAAAGTGCCTCGCCCAGCATCTGAGCTCGTAGTTCAACAACTTGGTGATCTAGTACGGACTACTATCTCTTTTGCGGATCCTTTGTTTACTGACCAGCCTTCGGCGTCGACTGCTCAGGTTTCCGGCTCGATTGTACAACCTCAAGCTCCAACTCCACCAACCAGGTCATCGGTTCCTTCATTCGTTCCGTTTGCTCTGCATCACATCCCTGAGGACCAAGTGAGAGATGCCAAATAAGCTATGATCCAGGTAGGTCTGATGATGGACTGACTGAAGGTGGTGTATTACACCAGCAAGGCTGCCTACGACGCCAGCTCTACTCTTCAAGCTAATATCCAAGTAAGTGGGATCGTAAGTTGATTTCCGATTGACTTTCTAGCTTGATTCTTGCTCTGTTAGGATATGCCATCTGAAAACTGCTGCTTTATTATTCGTAAGATGTTGGTCTGCACCTTGCATCTGTACACCCACTTGGTGTTTTCTGTAGCTGTGTAGCTCTTTCACTTGTAGCCGTGTAGCTCTTTCACTGGAATAGACAGGTCGTGTCGAGTGAGTTCTTGGTCTAGTGGGGGCACGCTGAGTGCACCCACTGGGTGTAGTCCCCGAGACCGCTGTTGACTGCGGGCAGTCGAAGGTGGTCTTAGAACAAATGTTTTTTACTCCTTCCACTCGAGCTGGGCAGACCATGCAAAGTGGGAAATCAAACCAGTGGGCGCACGCTAAGTGCATCCACTGGGTGTCGTCCCTGAGACTACTATTGAATGTTTGATTCGGCAGCATTCTTAGAACTCTTTTTGCTATAGCGATTTGATCTTGCACTTTTACACTCGGAAGTAACTGATCTTTGTTTCTGTCGATTGACTTTTCTTGTTGTTGATTGCAGAAATCTTGCGAGCTTGGAACCCAGTATGCTGCCTTGGAACAGGAGAAAATCCAACTCAAGGAGAACTTGAAGAAGGCTCAAGACGAAGTGGTAATCATGGGAGGTAACAAACTTGTCGACTGTATGCCATGTTATTTTTCCTTTCCATCCTTGGAACCGAGTGATTCCACTCGAGCAGATGTGTGTATTGAAAACCGTCAACTCCAGGCTCGTCTGAGTAATGTTATTTCTTTAGAAAAAATGAAGCAGGCTTTGGAACAGAAGGACCTTGATCTTGCAGGGGCGCAGAAGATGGCGCGAGAGAAGACTGAACGGGCTGACAGGAAGCTAGCTTCATTTGGAAAGTTGGTGGAGGAGAATGCCAAGCTGAAGACTGTTGTTGACGAGGCAAAGAAAGAAGTAGTGCAGCTGAAGGAGGAGAAGGTAGCCTTGGTTGACAAAGTGGATGTTCTCACTTGGAAGAGGGATGAACTAGAAGCTTATTTGGGTGGTCTTACCAAGAAGATGTTCCTCATGCTTGAAGGTATTTTCCCTTGTCTGACTGGATCGAAAAACTTCTTCACAACGCTGCCGCCAATTCACTATTTTTCACTCCGTGCAGAGTTCTGCCAGAACTCCGACAAGGAAACCGGGTGGATCGAGACAGGACTGGACCCCATCAATTCTCCTGTCAAGGATGAAGCTACGATGAACGTGCTGCAACTGGAGTCTCGCCTTGCCACTGTCCTCGAATATGTTGCTCGACTGAAAGTTTCCCTGACACGGATAGATAAGGGGCTGTGACCAGAGGATGTGCTTCTGTACGATCTTGAGTCACTAATGACTCGAGTCAACGACATCCCTGACCGAGTGCAGGCATGGAAGAAGTCAGCTGCTCGTTGTGGTGCTGATGTGGCTCTATCACTCATCCGTGTTCATTGCAAGGATGCTAAGCAAGAGAAGTTGAAAGCTCTTCAGGTGGAAAGCACCAAGAAGCTTCAGTTTCAATCTTTTATGGAGACCATCATGAACGCAGCCACTCGCATCGCAGATGGCATTGACATGGACACTTTCGTCAAGCCAGCTAGCCCTCCTCCCATCGAGTAATAAACTTGATAATCTTGAATTTATTTGCGTCGGGATGCTGAGTGATTTTGTAATCATTATTCTCTTTCGGGCCTGACACCCGAGCACTTCTGTTTGAGGTTCTGAACCTTGCTGGATTTATCCGTACTTGGTTGTTTTGCTCGAATGCAATTGCTTTGTCTCCAATGTTCTTGGATTTTTTGACTTAGGCGGATCTGGGATTGCAGCTCAGTCCCCGAGTGAGAGGGTTGCTCTTTACTCGGAGTAGGCGTTGTACTTGTGGCGCAGCTCAGAGTGCATCTGGATGTTGTATTTGTGGCGCAGCTCAGAGTGTGTCCAGATGTTGTACTTGTGGCGCAGCTCGGGGTGCACCTCGTTCCTTCTGAGTGGGAGGTCTGCCCTCCACTCGGCGTGTTTTCCCCGAGTGAGAGGGTTGCTCTTCACTCGGAATGTGTTTGAAACTTAGGCGAGTACGGGTTTGCAGCTAAGCCCCCGAGTGAGAAGGTTGTTCTTCACTTGGAGTGTTTTATAACTTAGGCGAGTACAGAATCGCAACTAAGCCCCTGAATGATAGGGTCGCTCTTCACTCGAAGAATGTTTTAACTTAGGCGAGTGCGGGGCCACATCTAAGTCCCCGAGTGAGAAGGTTGTTCTTCACTTGGAGTGTGTTTAAACTTAGGCGAGTACGGGGTCGCATCTAAGCCCCCAAGTGAGAGGATTGCTCTTCACTCGGGTTGTTTTTGAAATTTAGGCAAATCAAGTTCGTAGCTAAGCCCCTGAGTGAGATGATTGCTCTTCACTCGGAGAATGTTTTAACCTAGGCGAGTACGGGGTCGCGGCTAAGCCCACGAGTGAGAGGATTGCTCTTCACTCGGGGAATGTTTTAACTTAGGCGAGTACGGGGTCACAGCTAAGCCCCCGAGTGAGAGGATTGCTCTTCACTCGAAGAATGTTTAAACTTAGGCGAGTACGGGGTCGTAGCTAAGCCCCAGAGTGAGAGGATTGCTCTTCACTCGGAGAATGTTTTAACTTAGGCGAGCACGGGGTCGTGGCTAAGCCCCTGAGTGAGAGGATTGCTCTTCACTCGGAGTGTTTTTGAAACTTAGGCGAATCAGGTTCGCAGCTAAGCCCCCGTGTGAGAGGATTCACTACTGCAGGATGGTGCAAACGCGACACTGCGATCAGAGACCCTTCAACGAAACTGTGTGTGATGCCATAATCGCAAACAATGGTGTAAAAAACCGTCAAAAGGGTGCAAAACATTTGCGATGAGGGATGCATCAAACACGGTTCAGATTTTAGTTGCGTGCACGATGCAGGGCATACAGTTCAGCTCAATTAACTGTTTGGGATGAGGAGGAACAAAAGAAATGGGCAGCAAGATGAAGGCGTGTGCGATATACAACATACGGTTCACTAGGATGAACTGTGTGTGATTAGGTAACACAATGGAAGCGGTTCAGCTGAACAAGATGTGTGTGATACGCGGCAAACAGGTCTGTAATCTGAAATGTGTGTGAAGACCAATAATAACACAGACGGTTGCTGCTAATAAGCCATGTGAATTGCTATGTCTACAGTAGAATAACATGTATATATATATATATATATATATATATAACTGAAATAAATATCCAATTACATAAGTGATTATACAGATCATTTTCACAGAGCTCAATAAACAATTGCATGCATTCAAAAGTAGGAGAAACGATCGTCTAGTCATCTACTTCTTGTGACGCTCTCGCCACTGTTATGTGGCTCGATCCCTCGTATTTGTCAGGAAGAAGACACTTCCTCATGTCAACGATCCGCCTGTACATCTCGTAGCTTGTGTACGCATCCATGGCCGCGTACTTGACATGTTGTTCATCCAGTCTCTTATGCCACACACTGTGCCAGGTGTTCTTGTCCTTATTGCTCCCATTCTTCATCTTAGCGTAGTAGGGGTCGATGATGGCCGTGGCGAGGTCAACCAGGGAGTTCAGTTTGTTTTTGTCGCTGCCCCAAACCTGTATAGTCACCGCTTTTAGAACAACTGTAGTCGGAGCGTTGGTGGTGTCCACCGTAGCGAAACTGTAGTCAGAGCTATTGATAAACCTGGAGAAACACTCGCAAGGCCTTGTGGCAAGGTGGAAGTGGTAGACGAGGACGTCATGTCGCACACACAACTGGGTGCCAGCAACCTTTTGATCGTGCCCGGCACAACCGATGGTGTACTCGAGGTCGAAGCCGACCACTCGGTACTTGTCCTTGACAAGGAACTGCTCCATAGTTCGGATGGAGCTCGCCGCCGAGACTAGATCGTTCGTGTACACCACCGAGAGGGCCTTCCCCCTCACGTGGGTGTCCACTACGTGATGTGTAGTGAACTGCCTGCCGTTGTCGTTGTTGGCCGCTGGGAGCGCCATTGGAGCCACGGGGAGCGCCATGGGAACCGCTGGATGTCCTCTCTGTATGTGTCCTCGTGGGTGTGCTTATTGTGTCGTGTGAGACGAGAGATGAAGGTAAATGGCCGCAGGAATAAAAGGGGGATGGGAGGGGTGGATTCTCGGCACGTTCGCATGGCAGTTTTTGCAGCGAGTAACTGCATTGTCGCGCCGCGCCCGGTGCAACCGCTTGCACATGAACGTGCATGATCGTGCGCCGGCCCCAAACACTGGCAGCGCGCATGGAGGGACGAGGGCAGAGCACCCAAAGGGACGCGGGAGTAGAGCGTGCGCGGCGGGACGCGAGCAGAGCGCGCCGCGGCCGCCTGAACCGCAAGCAACCACACGCATAGAGCAGTTCAACACGCAGGAAATGGTCGCCTACAAGCCGGCCGATAGTTGCGTCGCTGCGTAGAGAGCGACCGTCTGGTACCACCTCTGTCTAGTCTATAGTCTCCTTTATATTTCGTGCCATACTTTGCCCTCAAATTTAACCAACAAAATGTTAATGCATGTTTAAAAAATTATATAATTTGAAATTATGTTCAAATACAAATCCAACTATATAATCTTTGGCCACATGCATTCATATTTTATTAATTAAATCATACTTATAAACCTAGACGGTGGTATAGTAGGTAATTGAATCACAAACGTTTTTTTATTAACCGTATGTGTACGCGGCCTTTCGTCCACCTCTCGCACGTCTTGTCACGCTGCTGCCGCAGACGGCTTACAGCGCAAGCTTGCGCAGCGCGCGGGGGCGTTCTTTTTGCCAAACGGGGGCGCCAATGAATCATCGATGAGCATGTTCCCGCGCAAACCCGCAGTTTCCCGCGCAAGCTTCCTGCCCAACTCAATGAAATCCCTCAAAATCCCAATGCTTACCGGCCTGCTATAAAAACCCTCACGGCCGGCGAGTCCTGCGTCGCATTTTCCCCTCCATCCCTGTAGCTTATCTTGTCTGCTTCTCCCACAATCGCCAATGGCACCAGTCCGTCGTCGTCGCTCAGCCGCTCTGCCGTCATCAGAGGACAGCTCCAGCTGGGAGGCTACTCCGCGGCGGCGGTGCAGTCCCCGGTGTAGTGTAGTGCATGTGGCGTCCCTGTTGGGTGTGCGCGGAACACCCACCACACGCTCTGCAGCCGGTGCCCATTGGCGGCTGTTGCCGGCCGTCGTTGCCGCCACACCACCGTCGAAAGCCAGAGCTATCGCCCGCTACGCCTCCGCGGCTCGAAGGCGAGAGGTGGCCGTCATGGCCACCACCCCACTGCCGGCCACTGTGGCCATTGCTCGCTCTGCCACCACGGCCCGAAGGCGGGAGGTGTTGGACGTGGTCACCACCCCATCGTCGGCCGCCGTGGCCGCCAGCCCATCGTCGGCCGCCGTGGCCCGCGCTTGCGTCAGCGACCTTGCGCGCTACACCGATTTCCTGCGGGAGGAGGAGGAGCGCCTCGTCGAGGATGCAAAGAGTATTACCGCCGCCGTGGCCACGGCACACGCCGCCTCATATGCGAGGAATTAGGAGATCTACGAGGAGAACCACCACTTCAAGAGGGGTCGTTTGGAGAGGCCAAGGGCGTTCGAGGTGAGTGTCGCTGAAGCTGCATTAGCGGCAGGCACCGCATTGCGGTTGCCCAGCTCGTCGGTAGGATCCTCCTCCTCCGCGTCTTACTGAGCGCGCTCGGCAGAGGAGAGGCAGCCGGAAGTAGTACAAAGCCCCTCCGCAGTAGTAGTATTTAGGGGCTATTTTGTTCCATTCATCTGATTATAGATGTGGTGGAACTGTACAACGTATTTAAAATTAGCTAGTATATATAGTTGAACTAGCTGTTTCAGTACGTGGTTGGCAACAATTGGTGAAAAGTTTGGTCGCTTCAGCTGTCGAGTTGAACTGTTTGTATAAATTAAGAACGACTGCTTAATCTATGAATGAAATCTATGCTTAGTTACTAAATTTTACTTTCAAAAATTAGATACTGGTAGTGATTTTTAGCTTCATATTTCGACAAATCGTAGTGTTACAAGGATTGACAATTCTTACCAAATTGTTTGTATGTGGTTGCACACGAGTTATCCAAAACAACCATTTGCGTTGAAGGGATGCAAAAATCCTGCGCTGCTCTTACTTTGCACACGGGTGTTCTATCTAAAACATTTGCGATCAAGAGCTGCAGAAATCCGGCTCGGCACATTTTCTCTTGGCTTCCTGGGGAAGCTGCCGGTTTGCATACGGGTGTTCTAACTAAAACGTTTGCGATGAGTGTTTTATATTTAAAAAGCGAATTAAACTGCGGCTTGGACACTCGAGGACAGCTTGCACGCCTCTCGGTCAGCCTGCCCACCGGACGACGCTCGCACGCCTCCCATTCAGTCAAGGAAAGCAGTTGTCCACACGTCACCTCCTACAGCCAATAAAACCAAGACACATGGCATCACGTGAATGGTTAACATAATTTTGGATTTACTATAAATTAAAACCAGCCATCTCAATGTTTTGCTGGCAATCAGCGGTGCCCTGGTGTTTGAAGTTCATTACCATTTCTTGCATGGGACCTAAGTATGCACCCAAGGACACAGATTTGATTTTTCAACCAATTTATATGCGCTGGAGCATGTGCATGTAGTTCAAATTTGAATTATGCACATAAATGCATTTACAACTCAGTTAATGCATAAAAATGTCCAAACGAACCCTGAAAAATCAAAAAATTCACACAACACTCCTGTTGTTCTATGTTGACATGAGAAAAAAATTTGAAAGCAATAGAGGCAATGGATATCATTTCATCCCCAAAGGTGGGACGTTCCCTACCGAAAACCATCATGCTTTTGTGAGAAGCTTCGGTTCGTGAGAAGCATATACCCAAACCTGCCCCAAATGGGACAAAATTTGTACCATGACATGTTGATACCGCTCTATATAGCATGCCAAGTTTCATGAATTTCAGACGAGTTCTGGATTTACTATAATTTAAAAACCAGGCATCTAAATGATTTGTCGGCAATCAATGGTACCCTGGTGTTTGAAATTCATTCCCATTTCTTGCATGGGACCTAAGCATGCACCCAAGGACACAGATTTGATTTTACGACCAATTTATATGCACTGGAGCATGTGCATGTAGTTCAAATTTTAATTATGCACATAAATGCATTAAAAACTCATTTAATGCATAAAAATGTCCAAACGAACCCCGAAAAATCACAAAAATTCACACAACACTCCTGTTGTTTTATGTTGACATGATAAAAAAAATTGAAAGCAATAAGAGGCAATGGATATCGTTTCGTCCCGAAAGGTGGGACATTCCCTATCGAAAACCATCATGCTTGTTGTGAGAAGCTCCAGCCAGGAGAAGCATATACCCACACCTGCCCCAAATGGGACAAAATTTGAAACCACGGCATGTTGATGCCGCTCCACGATAGCATGCCAAGTTTCTTGAATTTCAGACGAGTTTTTGATTTAATAGAATTTACAAACCAGGCATCTCAATGTTTTGCCGGCAATCAACCGTACCCTGGAGTTTGAAATTCATTCCCATTTCTTCCATGGGACCTAAGCATGCACCCAAACACAGATTTGATTTTTCGACCAATTTATATGCACTGGAGCATGTGCATGTAGTTCAAATTTTAATTATGCACATAAATACATTGAAAACTCAGTTAATGCATAAAAATGTCCAGACGAACCCTGAAAAGTTACAAAAATTCACACAACACTACTGTTGTTCTATGTTTACATGAGAAAAAAAATTGAAAGCAATAAGAGGCAATGGATATCATTTCGTCCCCAAAGGTGGGACGCTCCCTACCGAAAACCATCATGCTTGTTGTGAGCAGATTCTTTATTTAGAAGCATATACCCAAACCTGCCCCAAATGGGACAAAATTTGTACCACGACATGTGGATGCCGCTCCATGATAGCATGCCAAGTTTTGTGAATTTCAGACGAGTTTTGGATGTACTAGAATTTACAAACCAGGCATCTCAATGTTTTGCCGACAATCAACCATACCCCGGTGTTTGAAATTCATTCCCATTTGTTGCATGGGACCTAAGCATGCACCCAAGGACACATATTTGATTTTTCGACCAATTTATATGCACTGGAGCATCTGCATGTAGTTCAAATTTGAAGTATGCACATAAATGCATTTAAAACTAAGTTAATGCATAAAAATGTCCAAACGAACCCCGGAAAGTCACAAAAATTCACACAACACTCCTGTTATTCTATGTTGATATGAGAAAAAAATTTGAAAGCAATAAGACACAATGGATATCATTTCGTCCCCAAAGGTGGGACTTTCCCTACCGAAAACCATCATGCTTGTTGTGAGAAGCACCGGTTTGTGACAAGCATATACCCAAACCTGCCCCAAATGGGACAAAAATTGTACCACAACATGTTGATTCCGCTCCATGATAGCATGCCAAGTTTCATGAATTTCAGACGAGTTTTGGATTTATTATAATTTAACAACCAGGCATCTCAATGTTTTGCCGGCAATCAACGGTGCCCTGGTGTTTGAAATTCATTCTCATATCTTGCATGGGACCTAAGCATGCACCCAAGGACACAGATTTGATTTTTCAACCAATTTATATGCAATGGAGCATGTGCATATAGTTCAAATTTGAATTATGCACATAAATGCATTAAAAACTCAGTTAATGCATAAAAATGTCCAAACGAACCCTGAAAAATCACAAAAATTCACACAACACTCCTGTAGTTCTATGTTGACATGAGAACAAAATTTGAAAGCAATAGAGGCAATGGATATCATTTCGTCCCCAAAGGTGGGACGTTCCCTACCAAAAACCATCATGCTTGCTGTTTGAAGCATCGGTTCGTGAGAAGCATATACCCAAGCCTGCCCCAAATGGGACAAAATTTGTACCACGACATGTTGATGCCGCTCTATGATAGCATGCCAAGTTTCATGAATTTCAGACGAGTTTTGGATTTACTATAATTTAAAAACCAGGCATCTCAATGATTTGTCGGCAATCAATGGTACCCTGGTGTTTGAAATTCATTCCCATTTCTTGCTCGGGACCTAAGCATGCAGCACATGACATATATTTGATTTTTCGACCAATTTATATGCACTGGAGCATGTGCGTGTAGTTCAAATTTGAATTATGCACATAAATGCATTGAAAACTCATTTAATGCATAAAAATGTCCAAACGAACCCCAAAAAATCATAAAAATTCACACAACACTCCTGTTGTTCAATGTTGGCACGATAAAAAAATTTGAAAGCAATAAGAGGCAATGGATCTCGTTTCGTCCCGAAAGGTGGGACATTCCCTACCGAAAACCATCATGCTTGTTGTGAGAAGCTCCAGTTTGTGAGAAGCATATACCCAAACCTGCCCCAAATTGGACAAAATTTGTACCACGACATGTTGATGCCGGCAATCAACGGTGCCCTGGTGTTTGAAATTCATTCCCATTTCTTGCATGGGACCTAAGCATGAACCCAAGGACACAGATTTGATTTTTCAACCAATTTATATGCACTGGAGCATGTGCATATAGTTCAAATTTGAATTATGCACATAAATGCATTAAAAACTCAGTTAATGCATAAAAATGTCCAAACGAACCCTGAAAAATCACAAAAATTCACACAACACTCATGTTGTTCTATGTTGACATGAGAACAAAATTTGAAAGCAATAGAGGCAATGGATATCATTTCGTCCCCAAAGGTGGGACGTTCCCTACCAAAAACCATCATGCTTGTTGTTTGAAGCTTCGGTTCGTGAGAAGCATATACCCAAGCCTGCCCCAAATGGGACAAAATTTGTACCACGACATGTTGATGCCGCTCCATGATAGCATGCCAAGTTTCATGAATTTCAGACGAGTTTTGGATTTACTATAATTTAAAAACCAGGCATCTCAATGATTTTCCGGCAATCAACGGTACCCTGGTGTTTGAAATTCATTCCCATTTCTTGCATGGGACCTAAGCATGCAGCCAAGGACATAGATTTGATTTTTCGACCAATATATATGCACTGGAGCATGTGCGTGTAGTTCAAATTTGAATTATGCACATAAATGCATTGAAAACTCAGTTAATGCATAAAAATGTCCAAACGAACCCCAAAAAATCACAAAAATTCACACAACACTCCTGTTGTTCTATGTTGACACAAGAAAATAATTTGAAAGCAATAAGAGGCAATGGATATCGTTCGTCCCAAAGGAGGGACGTTCCTCACCGAAAACCATCCTGCTTGTTGTCAGAAGCTCCGGTTTGTGAGAAGCATATACCCAAACCCGCCCCAAATGGGACAAAATTTGTACCACGGCATGTTGATTCCGATCCATGATAGCATGGCAAGTTTCATGAATTTTAGACGAGTTTTGGATTTACTAGAATTTAAAAACAAGGCATCTCAATGTTTTGCCGGCAATCAACGGTGCCCTGGTGTTTGAAATTCATTCCCATTTCTTGCATGGGACCTAAGCATGCACCTAAGGACACAGATTTCATTTTTTGAAAAATTTATATGCACTGGAGCATGTGCATGTAGTTCAAATATGAATTATGCACATAAATGCATTGAAACTCAGTTAATCCATAAAAATGTCCAACAAACCGTGAAAATCATAAAAAATCACACCACACTCCTGTTGTTCTATGTTGACACGAGAAAAAAAAATTGAAAGCAATAAGAGGCAATGGATATTGTTTCGTCCCCAAAGGTGGGACATTCCCTACCAAAAACCATCATGCTTGTTGTGAGACGTTACAGTTTGTGAGAAGCATATACCCAAACCTGCCCCAAATGGAAGAAAATTTGTACCACGACATGTTGATGCCGCTTCATGATAGCATGCCAAGTTTCATGCATTTTAGACGAGTTTTGGATTTACTATAATTTTGAAACCAGGCATCTGAATGTTTTCCGGCAATCAACGGTGCACTGGTGTTTCAAATTCATTCCCATTTCTTGCATGGGACCTAAGCATGCACCCAAGGACACAGATTTGATTTTTCGACCAATTTATATGCACTGGAGCATGTGCCTGTAGTTCAAATTTGAATTATGCACATAAATGCATTGAAAACTCATTTAATGCATAAAAATGTCCAAATGAACCCCAAAAAATCATAAAAATTCACACAACACTCCTGTTGTTCAATGTTGACACGATAAAAAAATTTGAAAGCAATAAGAGGCAATGGATATCGTTTCGTCCCGAAAGGTGGGACATTCCCTACCAAAAACCATCATGATTGTTATGAGAAGCTCCAGTTTGTGAGAAGCATATACCCAAATCTACCCCAAATTGGACAAAATTCGTACCACGACATGTTGATGCCGCTCCATGATAGCATGCCAAGTTTCGTGAATTTCATACGAGTTTTGGATTTAATAGAATTTACAAACCAGGCATCTCAATGTTTTGCCGGCAATCAACCATACCCTGGTGTTTGAAATTAATTCCCATTTCTTGCATGGGACCTAAGCATGCACGCAAGGTCACATATTTGATTTTTCGACCAATTTATATGCACTGGAGCATGTGCATGTAGTTCAAATTTTAATTATGCACATAAATGCATTGAAAACTCAGTTAATGCATAAAAATGTAAAAACGAACCACGAAAATTCACAAAAATTCACACAACACTCCTGTTGTTCTATTTTGACATGAGAAAAATATTTGAAAGCAATAAGAGGCAATGGATATCTTTTCGTCCCCAAAGGTGGGACGCTCCCTACCGAAAACCATCATGCTTGTTGTGAGAAGATTCGTTTATTTAGAAGCATATACCCAAACCTGCCCCAAATGGGACAAAATTTGTACCACGACATGTTGATGCCGCTCCATGATAGCATGCCAAGTTTTGTGAATTTCAGACAAGTTTTGGATGTACTAGAATTTACAAACCAGGCATCTCAATGTTTTGCCGGCAATCAACCGTACCCTGGTGTTTGAAATTCATTCCCATTTCTTGCATGGGACCTAAGCATGCACCCAAGGACACTAATTTGATTTTTCGACCAATTTATATGCACTGGAGCATCTGCCTGTAGTTCAAATTTGAATTATGCACATAAATGCATTTGAAACTCAATTAATGCATAAAAATGTCCAAACGAACCCCGGAAAATCAGAAAAATTCACACAACACTCCTGTTGTTCTATGTTGATATGAGAAAAAAAATGGGAAGCAATAAGAGGCAATGGATATCGTTTCGTCCCGAAAGGTGGGACATTCCCTACCGAAAACCATCATGCTTGTTGTGAGAAGCATATACCCAAACGTGCCCCAAATGGGACAAAATTTGTACCACAGCATGTTGATTCCGCTCCATGATAGCATGCCAAGTTTCATGAATTTCAAACGAGTTTTGGACTTAATACAATTTAAAAACTAGGCATCTCAATGTTTTGCCGGCAATCAACGGTGCCCTGGTGTTTGAAATTCATTCCCAGTTCTTGCATGGGACCTAAGCATGAACCCAAGGAGACATATTTGATTTTTCAACCAATTTATATGCACTGGAGCATGTGCATGTAGTTCAAATATGAATTATGCACATAAATGCATTGAAAACTCAGTTAATGCATAAAAATGTCCAAACGAACCCCGAAAAATCACAAAAATTCACACAACACTCCTGTTGTTCTATGTTGACACAAGAAAAAAATTTGAAAGCAATAAGAGGCAATGGATATCATTCGTCCCCAAAGGAGGGACGTTCCCTACCGAAAACCATCATGCTTGTTGTCAGAAGCTCCGGTTTGTGAGAAGCATATACCCAAACCCGCCCCGAATGGGACAAAATTTGTACCACGGCATGTTGATTCTGATCCATGATAGCATGGCAAGTTTCATGAATTTTAGACGAGTTTTGGATTTACTAGAATTTAAAAACAAGGCATCTCAATGTTTTGCCGGCAATCAACTGTGCCCTGGTGTTTGAAATTCATTCCCATTTCTTGCATGGGACCTAAGCATGCACCCAAGGACACAGATTTGATTTTTTGAAAAATTTATATGCACTGGAGCATGTGCATGTAGTTCAAATATGAATTATGCACATAAATGCATCGAAACTCAGTTAATCCATAAAAATGTCCAACAAACCGTGAAAATCATAAAAAATCACACAACACTCCTGTTGTTCTATGTTGACACGAGAAAAAAAATGAAAGCAATAAGAGGCAATGGATATCGTTTCGTCCCCAAAGGTGGGACATTGCCTACCAAAAACCATCATGCTTGTTATGAGACATTACAGTTTGTGAGAAGCATATACCCAAACCTGCCCCAAATGGAAGAAAATTTGTACCACGGCATGTTGATGCCGCTTCATGATAGCATGCCAAGTTTCATGCATTTTAGACGAGTTTTGGATTTCCTATAATTTTGAAACCAGGCATCTGAATGTTTTCCGGCAATCAACGGTGCACTGGTGTTTCAAATTCATTCCCATTTCTTGCATGGGACCTAAGCATGCACCCAAGGACACAGATTTGATTTTTCGACCAATTTATATGCACTGGAGCATGTGCATGTAGTTCAAATTTTAATTATGCACATAAATGCACTGAAACTCATTTAATGCATAAAAATGTCCAAACGAACCAAGAAAAATCACAAAAATTCACACAACACTCCTGTTGTTCTATGTTTACATGATAAAAAAATTTGAAAGCAATTAGAGGCAATGGATATCGTTTCGTCCCGAAAGGTGGGACATTCCCTACCGAAAACCATCATGCTTGTTGTGAGAAGCTCCAGTTTGTGAGAAGCATATACCCAAACCTGCCCCAAATGGGACAAAATTTGAAACCACGGCATGTTGATGACGCTCCACGATAGCATGCCAAGTTTCTTGAATTTCAGACGAGTTTTGGATTTAATAGAATTTACAAACCAGGCATCTCAATGTTTTGCCGACAATCAACCGTACCCTGGAGTTTGAAATTCATTCCCATTTCTTGCATTGGAACTAAGCATGCACCCAAACACATATTTGATTTTTCGACCAATTTATATGCACTGGAGCATGTGCATGTAGTTCAAATTTGAATTATTCACATAAATACATTGAAAACTCAGTTAATGCATAAAAATGTCCAAACGAACCCTGGAAAATTTCAAAAATTCACACAACACTCCTGTTGTTCTATGTTGACATGAGAAAAAAATTTGAAAGCAATAAGAGGCAATGGATATCATTTCGTCCCCAAAGGTGGGACGCTCCCTACCGAAAACCATCATGCTTGTTGTGAGAAGATTCGGTTTACGAGAAGCATATACCCAAACCTGCCCCAAATGGGACAAAATTTGTACCACGACATGTTGATGCCGCTCCATGATAGCATGCCAAGTTTTGTGAATTTCAGACGAGTTTTGGATGTACTAGAATTTACAAACCAGGCATCTCAATGTTTTGCCGGCAATCAACCATACCCCGATGTTTGAAATTCATTCCCATTTGTTGCATAGGACCTAAGCATGCACCCAAGGACACATATTTGATGTTTCGACCAATTTATATGCACTGCAGCATCTGCATGTAGTTCAAATATGAATTATGCACATAAATGCATTTAAAACTAAGTTAATGCATAAAAATGTCCAAACGAACCCCGGAAAATCAGAAAAATTCACAGAACACTCCTGTTGTTCTATGTTGATATGAGAAAAAAAATTGAAAGCAATAAGACACAATGGATATCGTTTCGTCCCGAAAGGTGGGACTTTCCCAACCGAAAACCTTCATGCTTGTTGTGAGAAGCTCCGGTTTGTGACAAGCATATACCCAAACCTGCCCCAAATGGGATAAAATTTGTACCACAGCATGTTGATTCAAATCCATGATAGAATGCCAAGTTTCATGAATTTCAGACGAGTTTTCGATTTATTATAATTTAAAAACCAGGCATCTCAATGTTTTACTGCCAAGACCAGTCGACGCCGGGGCAGTCGACTGGACTCCCTCCTTTCTCCATGAGTCGAGTGAACAAGCCATCTTCCCTGAAGGTGCTACCAGAGGAGAAGGCCCAAGTAAAATTGTTGATGGAACGCGTAGTCCAGCTCATTCGCGATGGGGTGACCGGCATGGATCTTCTGGAAGTTTTCCTCCGACGGCGTATTCAGCCACTCCAATACCGAGACCATCCGATGTGGATGTACTCCGGTACGGACGATACCACTCTGGTCCATCCAGAGGAGGTCGATGACGCCACGCTGGAGAAGTGGATGACCGCCATCACAGGAAACAAAGATAACCCCCGCGGAGCTAGGAGGATTCCACCACTCGACCAGAATTACGAACCAGACAAGGTATAACCACTTATCTCCGACTGTGATTCTGCTGCATTCATTCTGTTTTGATGCCAATTCGTCGACTGACTTTTGCCTTGTTTGTTGTCTTCTAGGTCACCACTAAGATGTACTCGATGCCCAACGGGGCGTAGGAACCAGTCGAAGAAGAAGAAGGAAGCGGAGGTGAAAGCCAGGAGGAATGGGAGTCCAACGGCGAGTAGGATGAGGAGGACGATAGCTCTGATGAAGAGGAGGAGGAGGAGGAGGAAGAGGAGGAAGACGTCGATCCTCCCCGCTCGGAAGGAAGGTCCAATTTGACGCATGACCCGGCGGCCGGGCGCGGTAAAGCTGTTGCGCCTACTGGGCAGTCAACGAAGCGACCTCGGACAACTTCTCCTGCGCCGACTGAGAAACCGCCGAAGCAACCTCGAGCAACATCGTCGAAGCCGGCGAAGGCCCTGCACAAGATGCGGATGGTCATTCCCACCATCTTCGGGTAATCAGCAGAACTTGTATTTCGCTATTCAACATGAGTGTACTTTTGGTCGACTTGATGACTGATCAGCCGATTCTTGAAATCTGCAGTGCTGCTACCTCCGAGACCTCAGCCAAGCACGAAGATCAGGAAATGGAAGATGCCGTAACCTCCAACCTTGATATGATCTCTGTAGTTTTGCTTTTAGTTGATTGGATTTCCATGTTTACCTTTGAATCTTTCTTGTAGTTCCGCCTCATGTCATTGATCTCCCCGATGATGACGAGGTGTAAGTGCATCTAGTGCCCCTTAGTGATTTTGGTGTATTGAAGACTTATAGGTTAAGGAACTAATGCGTTTGTGAGTGTACACAGGTCTATAAGTCTATGAGGAGTTTGATATTTACAGAGAAAGTCGACCCTAAAAATGAAGTTCTTCGATCAAGACTTTGATATTCAAGACTTTCAAGACTTTGAAAGTGAAGAAATTGGTGTGACCTTGAAGACTTGGTAGTCATTTTAGGAACATGAAGCGTGAAGACTGTGTTATCGTAGTTTCATTTTCTCTATCTTGAGTCATATGAAACACAGAACTGTTAAAGGGGGTCGAGGAAATACTAAGGAAAAATTTCCATGTGATGCTCAACTCAAAATCCTACACCTACCAATCCCTTCGAGTGAAGCCTTTGGAAATCTCATACAGTTCAGTCAACTTCTTCAGTGACAGAGACGAAGTTCTTCTGGTCGCTGAGGAATTTGTTCTGACTGAGGAGTTAGGAATTCGCCAGTGCGGATTGCCTACACAGTGAGGAACATGATAGCCCTGAGGAATTTGTGATTCAAATTTCCGACCGTTGTTCAGCGCCATCTGTCCCAAAATATCTTATCCACCTAACGGTCATATCATTGAAGGGCATTTATGTCTTATCATGTCGGGCTGCTCCCTAGGCTATAAATAGCCGCCCCCTACAACCACTAGCTGGTTGGCTGCTCCGAGAGAACTTGACCCTTTTTATTTGAGAGCAACCCATCCTCCGAGGACTTTGAGCGAAAATCATTGAGTGAGGAAAAACCCCAAAACCAAACCCCTACAAACCCAAAGTGATTGAGCATCACTGAAGAGATTGATCCTGCGTGGATCCGACGCTTGTTACCTTTGAAGACTGTGCTTCTTCCAGACGGTTAGGCGTCATGGTCTAGAGCATCCAAGAGGAATTGTGGATCACCGAGTGACCAAGTCTGTGAAGGTTTGGAAGTCGCCTGAAGACTTACCACGAGTGATTGGACGAGGTCTGTGTGACCTTAGTTCAAGGAGAATACGGTGAGGACTTGGTGTCCTGAGCTGCATGCTCAGCGACTGGGTGTCCGGGACTGTGTGTCCTCGAGTTTAAATACTCAGCCGCTCCAACCAGACGCATAACCGAGACAGCAGCTTGAACTGGTCTACCAAATCATTGTCTTCACCAACCTTACTGGTTCTATTTACTCAACCCTTTCATTTCCTCATTATTGTGTTGAGTGTTTGTTCATATCTGTGTTTGAAGACTTTGACTGAAGACTTTCTCAATTTCCTCAATTCATTTCTTCACCGCTTTGTCTTCATCTTGTGCTATCCTGTGTTTACGCTTTTCTCGTACTCGTTGTTTGTCTTCATTTCATCATGATGACCATGCTCGCATTCTCTTATGCTTACTTCTGAGTACTTATTCCTCTGCAAGTAGTTCTTCGCTAAGGAATTTCCTCACCAAAGAAATTCCTCGTTGAAGAATTCATAAAAATCGCCTATTCACCCCCTCTAGTCGATATAACGCACTTTCAATTGGTATCGAGCAAGGTACTCCCTTGTTCTGTGTGATTTTGGTTTAACCACCGGAGTTTTAGTTATGTCGACCGCAGGTATGATCAAGGTCTCAGCAAGGTGTCCTACCTTTGATGGGACGGACTACCCCTACTGGAAGAACAAGATGCGAATGCATCTTGAGGCAATTGACAACGATCTCTAGTATGTTGTGGAAAATGGTGTTCCCTCAGTCACACCTTCTCTGAATGCTGCCGATGTGAAGAGATTCAAGCAACTCGATTCTCAAGCAAAGAATATCATATGTGGCCATCTGAGCAAAGGACAATATGGAAGAGTGAGTGCTTTGGAAACTGCCAAGCTCATCTGGGACAAGCTGTCCAAAGTAAATGAAGGAGTCTCAACTCAGCGTGACTCTCGAGTTGATGTTCTTCACAATCTGATCAACCGCTTCAAAAGACTCGACAACGAAAATGTTCAACAAACCTTCGATCGCCTCACTGACATCTCAAATGAGCTTCAAGCACTTGGCGCCACTGACATCACCGACCATGAGGTGGTGAAGAAATTGTTGAGATCGCTTGATTCCTCATTTGATACTCTGGCACTGATGATACAAGAGTGTGCTGACTACAAGTCACTTGATCCAGCTGATATCCTCGAGAGGCTAAATACTCATGAGTTCCAGCTTGCTGAAAAGAGAGATCTCTATGGTTCTAGCTATGGAAAATCACGTGCCCTGAAGGCCAAGGTTGTGTCTGAATCTGAGTGTGAAGACTCTGGTAGTAGCTTTGGGGATCCTGAAGAATTAGGCCAGGAGCTAGCACTGCTCGTGAAGAAATTCCAGAAGTTCTCAAGACGTGGTCGCTTTGGAAAATCCTCAAGAAGTAGTGATTCCTCATCCAGTGACTATAAGAGAAGACTTTGTCACAAATGTAAGAAACCTGGTCACTACATCCAAGATTGTCCTTAGTGGGAAAAGGAATTAAAGAAGAAGAAACACAAGGATTACAGTTCTGATGACGCGAAGAAGAAGAAGAAATCATCAAAGCCTTCTTCTCACAAGAAGAGCAACTCCAAAAAGGCTCGGGCATTCATTGGAAAGGAAATGGACTCTGAAGCTGAATCTGAGGAACATGAGGAAGAGGAGGCATCAGAAGAATCTGAGTCTGGTGTGGCGAGTCTAGCTCGCCATCGCTTTCGTCCAAGAAGTCCATCTTCAACTCAAGAAAATGACCTCACCAACAAAGCTGATGAAGATAGTGATGACTACGCTCCCACCTATTGCTTCATGGCAAAGGGTGGCAAGGTACTCAAATATACCTCCTCCGAATCTAGTGAAAATGAATCGATGAAGATCTAAAGCCCGATTACTCAAAACATGCTAAGATTGATGTAAAACAACAAAGGGCTTTTGAAAAGGTTCAAAACATGCTAGATAAGAGTGATGATATGTTAGGTGAAGAAATGGATCGCACTAAAGCCCTAACTAAAAATCTTCAGAGACTTCAGTCTAGGTTTGACAGCCTTCAAGGTCATCATAACACTCTCTTATCTGATCATGAGAAACTTTCTTATGAATTTCTTCAAAGAAAGCAAGATCTTGAGAAGCTAAGAGTGGATTATGAAGATCTTCAGAAGGAGCGCGATTCATTACTTGATCAACAAATCAACCCTTCTCAGGAAGAATTTGTTCCCCCATGCTTAAAGTGCATTGAACGTGAATCTGCTAATTCTTCACCTGAATGTTCAAATGCTTCAACTGTTACAAATTCTTCACCTGCCTCTGCTATCACTAATTTCTCATCTGAGGACATTGCTAGTATCACTTTACGATGCAGGCTGAAGGAATTGTATATGACAGGCATGTACAAAAGCCTCAAAGGGCATCGACTCTTTGTGATGTGCTTAAAAGCAGATCCTCAATAGGAACCCTAGGAAAGAGGGTATTGCCTTTGAGAGGAAACTCAATGCCGATGGAACATATTGGAAGCCCGAGCAAGATCCCAAAACCTCATGGGTTGCTGCAAAGGGACCTCCAGTTGATCCATCTAACTTATCTGGCTTTACATGCGAATCTCCTCATTCTTCCGATGAGTCATTTGACTCAACTATAAACTGTTCAAAAATCAGAATGGTGAAGTATTTGCTAGATATGTTGGCACTAATCGCAGGAACGGTTCCCCTATGAAGAAAATCTGGGTTCCCAAGAAATGCCTTGAAAGTCTTCAGGTGAATGTCCTCATGACACCACCTGTGAAGAATAGGAACCCCAGATCAAATTCTTCATATGTACCAAATTCTTCATATGGATCCAAGTCCTCATACGGACCAAATTCGTCACGTGGATCAAATTCCTCAAAAGGATCAAAGTCCTCATATGATTATCATCGTGCTAACAACTCTGTTTCGGAGGGTAGGGCTAAGGGCTATGAATATGTGCATTATTCTTCAAACCAATATGTTCATAAGTCCTCGAAGAATTTCTCTGCTTATTCATATGCTTACCCTAACCCCTCTTATGTGAAACGAAATGGATTGGCCTCTATGCCACCATTCTCATATGGTGCTCGCAGAGTGATGAACTCTTTGCCACCCCTTCAGATGTGGGTGGTGAAGAAAAGGAACTAACTTCTTCTGCAGGGTCAGGTCTCCGGGCGTGCTTTAAACGTCTCAAGAATTTCTTTGGGGGCCCAAAAAATGCACGAAAGGACGCTTGAGCTAATCATGATGAAATGAACTTTCATTTCACACGTCCTCCTACTGCTTATCTGTTAATACTGACTGATGAAATTCATTTGATGAACTTGATATCATATTCTTCACTGATGAAGTATATGAGATCGTAAGTTGTACTAATTCATCTACATGATGATCAATCCAAAGCCACTGAGTGGGTTCTCGATAGTGGATGTACAAATCATATGACTGGTGACAAGAATCTATTGATGGATGCTCCCTTATCACCTTCTCATCTGAAGCATATCATCTTTGCTGACAAAGGCAAAAGTCAGGTATTGGGTCTTGGTAAGGTTGCGATCTCTAAGGACATACACATGGACAAAGTCATGCTTGTTGAGTCCTTAGGATACAACCTCATGTCAGCCTCAATGCTTTGTGATCTTGATATGGTTGTTATCTTTGGCAAGTATCGTTGTGTTGTGATTATGGAAGTCGACAATTCCAAAGTCTTCGAAGGCTTTAGGAGAGGAGACTTGTATATTGTTGATTTCTCTACAGGACCACAACCAGCCGTGTGTCTACATGCAAAAGCTTCAGAAGGCTGGCTATGGCATCAACGACTTGGTCACACAGGCATGAGGAATTTGAACACACTTGCAAAGAAGAAGCATGTCATTGGCATTGAGAATGTCAAATTCCTCAAGGATCACTTGTGCGGAGCCTGTGAAGCTGGAAAAATGACCAAGGCCAAGCATCCAGCGAAGACTATCATGACCACTACTCGTCCCTTTGAATTGCTTCACATGGACCTCTTTGGTCCTAATCATTACTGAGCTGTCGTTAATGACGCATCTCTATATGGCTTTGTTATTGTTGATGATTACTCTCGTTACACATGGGTACACATTGTTACTTACAAAAATCAAGTGCAGGAAGTCTTCAAACGATTTTCCTCGAGGGCTTCAACTAACTTTGGGGTGAAGATCAAACACATCAGGAGTGACAATGGAACTGAGTTCAAGAATTCCGGTCTTGATACCTATCTTGATGAACTTGGTATTACTCATGAGTTATCTGCTCCCTATACTCCTCTACAGAACGGCGTCGTGGAGCGCAAGAACATAACTCTTGTTGAGATGGCTCGCACTATGCTTGATGAATACAAAACGCCTAGTCGTTTTTGGATTGATGCAATTGGTACTGCGTGCCACATCATCAACAGAGTATATCTTCACAAATTCTTCAAGAAGACTGCCTATGAACTCCTCACTGACAAGAAACCCAATGTGAGTTATTTCAAAGTCTTCGGTGCTAAATGCTGGATTAGAGATCCTCATCACAATTCTAAATTTGCACCGAAAGCACATGAAGGTTTTATGCTTGGTTACGGAAAGGACTCGCACACCTACAGAGTCTTCAACGTCGCTCTTAACAAGATTGTTGACATCAGCAGATGTGCGGTTCGATGAAACTAATGGCTTGCAAAGAGAGCACCTACCTTCTGTGTTAGATGAACCAGCTCCTGAGGAATCTATCAAGTTCAAGGCAACTGAGGATGTCATTCCTGCTGAAGAATCTGCTGAAGAATTCATTCCGACGCCGAAGAACGCCGAAATGATGCACCTGAAGATAATGCTGAAGACAATGGTGCTGAGGAAAATGATCAAATTCCTCGAAGACAACCAGCTCATCCTCGTGTTGCAAAAGAAGTACAAGTTGACAAGATCATCAATGACATTGAAGCGCCAGGTCCTCTCACACGCTCAAAAGCTTCACATTTATCTAACTTTTGTGGGCATTATGCTTTTGTCTCTATCACAGAGCCCACTAAGGTAGATGAAGCATTTGTGCAACCTGAGTGGATTCAGGCCATGCAAGAAGAATTACATCAGTTCGAGCTCAACAATGTCTGGGAACTGGTCAAACGTCCAGATCCTCGCAAACATAATATCATTGGCACAAAGTGGATCTACCGCAACAAGCAAGATGAAAATGGACTTGTGGTGAGGAATAAGGCACGACTTGTAGCTCAAGGCTACACACAGGTTGAAGGAATTGATTTCGATGAAACTTTTGCACCTGTTGCTAGACTTGAGTCTATTCGCATATTACTCGCCTATGCTAACCATCACAATATAACTTTATATCAAATGGATGTGAAAAGTGCATTCCTCAATGGTAAGCTTGAGGAAGAAGTATATGTTGCTCAACCCCCAGGTTTTGAAGATCGAAAGAATCCCGACAAAGTTTTCAGACTCAACAAGGCCCTCTATGGTCTCAAACAAGCCCCACGGGCGTGGTCTAATACATTAAAGGAATTCTTCGTGAAGAATGGCTTCACACCCGGTTCACTCGACCCTACTCTCTTTACTAAATCATATGATGGTGAACTGTTTGTGTGCCAAATATATGTTGATGACATTATCTTTGGCTGTACTGACCAACGCTATAGTGATGAATTTGCCTATATGATGAGTGAAGAATATCAAATGTCTATGATGGGAGAGTTGAAATTCTTCTTAGGTCTTCAAATTCGTCAACAACACAATGGCATATTCATATCTCAGGAGAAATACCTCAAAGATGTCCTCAAGAAATTCGGCATGCAAGATTGCAAAGGCGTCAAAATTCCTATGCCCACAAATGGCCATCTATGCAATCGATGAAAATGGTATTGACTTGATCACAAGGTATACCGCTCCATGATTGGTTCTTTATTGTACTTATGTGCATCTAGGCCAGATATAATGCTTAGTGTTTGCATGTGTGCCCGATTTCAAGTTGCAATCAAGGAATCACACCATAAGGTCTGTGAAGCATATTCTTCGATATCTAGCTCACACCCCAACACTAGGATTATGGTACCCCAAGGGATCTACTTTTGATCTCATTGGATATTCTGACTCTGACTATGCTGGTGATCGTGTGGACCGCAAGTCAACATCTGGTACTTGTCATTTCCTTGGACGATCTTTGTTCTGTTGGTCCTCGAAGAAATAGAACTGTGTATCACTGTCTACCGCGGAAGCTGGATACATTGCTGCTGGCTCGTGTTGTGCTCAATTGCAGTGAATGAAGCAAACTCTCAAGGACTACGACATCAACGTGAAGAATGTGCCTCTCTACTGTGACAATGAGAGTGCCATCAAGATTGCTCACAACCCAGCTTCAAAGACTCGAAGACAAACACATTCAAATTCGTCATCATTTTCTTCGTGATCATGTGTTGAAGGGTGACATCTCCATCGAGCATGTGAAGACTGAAGAACAGCTAGCCGATATCTTCACTAAGCCCTTGGATGAGAAGAGATTTAGCAAGTTGAGGTGTGAGCTAAATATCTTAGAATCTTTGAACGTTCTTTGAAAAGGACACACATCCTGACACTTATGCAAAATTGATGACTTAGATGTGCAACACATAAAGAATAGTTTTTCTTCAATCAATGAAGAATAACACTCCAAGTGTGAAGAAATTAATGAAGAATTGGATTCTCAGAACCCTACAACAATTGTACGCGGTGTCTGAAATCATCATTCTTATACGGTGGGTCACGCCACCACCAAAGTTGAAAATCTTCAATATGAATTTTTCCTCAGTTTTGAAATTCTTCAGTTTTTCAAATTCTTCAACTTTGCAAAATCTTCACTGTTTCCGTCGTCTTTCTTCATTGGATATATATATATATATATATATATATATATATATATATGTGTGTGGGTTTATGTCCTCTACACAGATTCACTTATGGCTATTTCTTCAAGTCGCTTTTTCGCTAAGTGAATGTGATCGGACCCTTCCCTCTATGCTATACTCAACCCAATCTATTCACAAATTCTTCATGTGTGTTCTATTTGAAACTCGTTCAAAATATTCACGTGTCCTTGTCACCAAGAAATTATGAGCGAAACATTAAAACTGATCTTATCCAAATTTCCGGTTTTGCCATTAAACCGCTCCGCATCCCATGATGCATTATTTTACTCACCCACGATCGTACACGATCTCCACTACACAGTACGTGGGTGACACATGTCGTGAGAAGGAGAATGGTCAGGTGCACGTTCGTCCTAAATCTTCGGGGAACAGTTTTTCACTGCCTCTATAAATACCCCTCTCTCCATCCTCACTTCTTTTACTCCGCTCGACCTCTCTCTTCCGTTCGAGCTCCTCAAACCCTAGCGCCGCCACTACTCCATCGTCACCGGTGAGGAAGAGCTTCACTGCCTCGACCTCCTCGCCGACGTACTCGCGCCGACTGCGGAAATCCTCACTCCGCCGCTGCCGTAGCTGTCTTCCTCCGCCAAGTTAGGGCGTGGAAGATCTGAATGCATTTAGCTTCACATCTACACCACCCAGTTCATCGTGTTCTTCATTTAGGGTAATTAAAAGTTACTTTTACTGCCCTCGTTGATCCAAATCTTACACTATAAAATCTTCAAAGGTGTTTTATTCTTCAAATCCTCACACACAAACACCTCAGTAGTTATATGCTCTTGATTCGTTTCTCTAAGAAATCATTTTTCTTCAAGATTCCTCAATTGTGTGGATCCTCGATCTGTACAACTCTGGAACCTAAGACAAAGAACGCTTAGTGAAATTCTTCAAGGCTCATCTGGTCAAAATCCTCAAAACTTGTTCTTTTGGAAAACCTTCTGAGAACGCATATGACCTCTCCAAATTCCTCGCAACTATACTCTGTTCACGGTACTCATGTCCGCTGAATCACTAGGTTCTCATCAACTTAACTCATTTGCAGCGTTCCTCGAAGAAAAGTTGCATACTTCTTCAGAGAATTCGTTTGTTCAAATTCCTCAGCTGAAGAATATGGTAGAAGGAAAGAAGCCACAGAAAGGAGGAAAGAGGCCTGAGGTCATGACCGCGTTTGAAATCCCTGAGGAAATTTATGCTGATTATTGCACACCTGATGAAGCTGAGTTCGGCAAAGAGAACAAAAATCAGCGCAAGGTGCGCATCCAAAGGATTGAACGGATATGGCCACGGGAATGGAGGGAGTACAGATATGTAACTCCAAAGTACATGAAGAAATTCGCACTCAATCCTCCATGCCCAAGAGCTCCATTGGCACCTGGCCAAGAAGTTGACCCCACCAGCATCAAGCGTGGTGAGGAATTTCCTGAAGAATGGGCCAAGCGCCAAGCCAAGTTGGCAAGACAAGCCAATGAGGCAGTGAGGAAATTCATTGAGGACTCTGCTACTACTGCTGCCCCTAAGGCCTATCTTAAGCCAAAAAAATATATGGCAAAGAAACCCGCTCACAAGCCAAGTGCTTCACCAACAGTGCCCTCACGGCCAAGTTACTCAGCATTGCCCTCACGGCCAATTCCTCATGCTGCCCCTGCTCCTCCAAAATCCTCAGCTCCTTCAAAGTCCTCAGCAGCTCCTCCCAAGTCCTCAGCAGTTTCGACAAAGTCCTCAGCACCTGTGCATCTGGCCACGTGCCAAAGGACTGCATGCTTCTCCATTGCCTCTGGTGTCTCCGCAAGTTCCTTAGCTGCACCAAAGTCTTCATCTGGCCCGACTCTGTTGAAGACTAAGGCCACAGCTAGACGAGGTCCTCGGCCAAGTCCCAAGAAGAAACAGGTTGCTTTGCAAGAGCCACCTCAAGATGATGAGGCTGATGATGATGAACTTGCGGAAATCATCAGAGATCGCCAAGAAAGGGCCGCTAGAGCCAAAGGTACATCTGTGCCACTTCTGTTGGATCCGAGGAAAATCCTCGATTATATTGATCTCTGGCACAAGGATCCAAATACCCCTATGCCTGATTTTCATCTGACCCCTGGACAAAGTCATATGTTGACCCATTTCATCATCAAGAGAAATGGAAGTTTGAAAAGGCAAGAGAGATCAAGAAAGCTCAATACGTAAAGGAGAAGTTCTCAAGAAAACGTTGTCAAAATGACACCGAGGAACTTCTCAAGGTCCGTAATGAAATCCAAGCCCTCAAAGAAAAACTTTGATGCTTATTACGCTGATTGGCAAGGAGCCAAGGTCGATTCTCAACCTGACGAAGAAGTTCACAAATGTTGCTGCCCCAACGCAACATGAAATTCCTCAGCCGGAGCCTCACCAGCCGATCAAGAACATGCCAAGACTACCGATGAAGTTCAAAGGCTGCTCAAGAAAATGCCAGTTCGAGGCTGATGATCCCATTCCACCATTGAAGAAATTGCCTGGGGCATCCACTAGTGGTGCGCTGAAGAAATCGAACAAGTCGAGCAAGCTGCATCGATTGCGCTCGAGGAAAATCATCCAGATTCCTCAGCTCCTCCTGCGCCAACACCAACTCCAATTCTTCCATTTGCCTCGATGTGAAGAAGACCAAGGCTGCGTAGCAGCCGGTGTGAAGAAACGGAAAGCATCACCACGCCAAATTCTTCTACTGAAGAAAATGAAGCCAATGACCAGCTCCATTGAAAATCCAATTGATGTTGTTCCAATTTCCTCAATTCCATCAAAGGACCTTGTTCCTTTTGATGAAGATTATGTGATCCCAAGCGGATCTGATGAAGAAAATCATTCTGCTGCTTCGTCAGAGCAGATTGATGAAGAAATTGAAGTGGAAGCAATCCCTTCAACCCCAGTCATTTCCTCACCTATGCCTCAGTTCACAGCTGAAGAGGCCGGTGTTGAGGAACTTGAAGAAGATGTGGATATTGGAAGCACAACGCCAGTGATGAATGATGACTTTTGGGAAAGTCAGCATCCAAATTCTCCACTCTTCACCCCAATCCAACAGATACCTCAGTCCCCTGCTCCTACTGTTCAAATGGCCTCTAAAGAAACTCATCCCACTTCATCTGTCCCTGAAGAAATTCCAGCCACCAAATACCGATGAACTGCTGCCGATCCTCGACCGCACTGTTGAGGAACAAGAAATTCCTCAGCCTGAAGAACCTGAGATTGTGATTCCAGAGGTCATGATGCAACTCACTGACACTCCACTGCCAAAGCCAAAGGATCCCTTTTCAACAAAGAAAAAGTTCAAGGCTGAAGACTTCTTCACGAAAGCACGTATTCTTCACCGACATAATCCATATGATTCTGCTCGCATAAGGAAGAGACGTTTTTGGACTGCCAGCCAAGCCAATTTCTATTCCTCAGTACTTTTGAATAAAGACAAAGTCTTCGATCATGCTCATATTCCTCATGTGGACATGGAGTCTCTGCCAGGCTTCGAGCCAGTCCTCAGTGTTCTTCATGACGCAGACTTCAATTTCTGCACCGATATACGTGGATCGGAATGAAGAACTCATTCTTCAATTCTATGCAACGCTGCACATCACCGGAGACGCCGAAGACGTGAACTCATGGGTATTAGACCGATGTCTGAAAATACACACTACAAGGCACCAAAGAATCAATTGCTTTGTGCTCTACCACTCAGTCCTCCACTTGACGGTGCTCGTTGTATCTACAACGAACCAGAACTTTCAAATCACTATATGCAAGTGCTGATGAAGCCGTTGAAGCTAAGGCAGGCCCCAAGAACCAAATTCCTCGTCAAGGAATTATTGTATGTGCCTCGGACTATCTATCGGATTCTGACGAAGACAATGAGTCCTATCAAAGGCCACGACTCAAATGATGAAGAAGTCGTTGGCATCATAAAGAATATGCTTTTCAACATCATCCATGGCGTTCCCGTCAACTTCCATGATTTCTTCATGAGGACTCTGGCAAACATTGCTATGTCACCATTTGAGCTGAAGCCTTATGCGCCCTGGATAATGAGATTCGTCAGGACAAGATCTTCACTCAATTACAAAGCTGATACTCTGAACCACTGCAGCTACTTGCCCCCGATTGAAGTCCTCAAACGGACATTTACCTCAGCTGATGACAAGGGCAAGGCTACTGCTGTGATCGATGAAGGCATTCGTCCATTGGATGGACAGTTTCGCAAAGCAGCATCCTACTCCACCAATGATGACTCTGCCAGACATGACTCTGCCGCAAATACCTTAGTCAAGCAAAGTCCTCAAGCTAATGCACCCAGGGTGATGACTGATCATGAGTTACTCCTCAGTCTTCATCAGAAGGTTGATCGCAATCATAAATGGGTCAAGCGTCAGTTTGGTTAAATTCTTCACAACATGACCTCTACACACAATGTAGTGAAGAAAAACCACTACTACCTCCATGAAACCTTCAAACGCACCTGGGCTGTTCTTTCAAATGTCTACAGTGCGGAAGAACTGACGACAATGGGACTCAAGGAAGAATTTGACTGGTCTGCACCTCCTCCGAAGAAATACAAGAAGGTCAAAGTTCCTTCCTTGGTGGCCAGCTCCTATTCTTCATCGCGCGACACTGATGAAAATGAAGACTTGGACGACACCGCGGCAGGCCCTACTACAACAACCGACCCTAACAACGCTGGCGCTCCTTCTTCAACTTGAAATTCTTCAGGGGCGTTAGTCCTCAGTTCAATCCTTTTGGTCATTCGATGACAAAGGGGGAGAAATTTGAGTTAGTATTCAAGCGGGTCTATTATATGGGCAAATTTTTGTTAAGTTACAACTCTCGTTCTTCTGAAAGTTTTATTGGATCGAGTTGTAATCTTAAACCCGATGGTGCTTTGATACTTTTGATGCACTATGCTCTTGCACTATGCTCTGATTCTCTTGAGCTTCTTGAGCTCTGATACTCTTGATGCGTTATTTTGCATGCTTATTCCTCATTAATGTTATCGCACGCATGCTGAATTACATCAAACACCATATCTCATCATGCATTTCAAATTCTTCATATTATACATCAAATGCGTGTATGAATTACAAGATATAGGGGGAGATCTCCATGATTCAACTCTTCAAATGTGCATTGCCTCAAAAGCAAATTCCTCACTATGCACATCTTCGTGGGAGTTCTTCTATATCTTGCAATCAAATTCCTCAATATCAGTATTTACACTTCATATGTTTATCCTCGTTGAAAACTTAACCTATATTGTCATCAATCACCAAAAGGGGAGATTGTAAGTGCATCTAGTGCCCCTTAGTGATTTTGGTGTATTGAAGACTTATAGGTTAAGGAACTAATGCGTTTGTGAGTGTACACAGGTCTATAAGTCTATGAGGAGTTTGATATTTAAAGAAAAAGTCGACACCTAAAAATGAAGTTCTTCGACTGAAGACTTTGATATTCTGAAGACTTTCTGAAGACTTTGAAAGTGAAGAAATTGGTGTGACCTTGAAGACTTGGTATTCATTCGAGGAACATGAAGCGTGAAGACTTTCGTTTTCGTAGTTTCATTTTCTCTTTCTTGAGTCATAGGAAACATTGCACTGTTAAAGGGGGTCGAGGAAATACTAAGGAAAAATTTCCATGTGATGCTCAACTCAAAATCCTACACCTACCAATCCCTTCGAGTGAAGCCTTTGGAAATCTCATACAGTTCAGTCAATTTCTTTAGTGACAGAGACGAAGTTCTTCTGGTCACTGAGGAATTTGTTCTGACTGAGGAGTTAGGAATTCGCCAGTGCGGATTGCCTACACAGTGAGGAACATGATAGCCCCGAGGAATGTGAGATTCAAATTTCCGACCGTTGTTGTGCTGCGCGCCAGCTGTCCCAAAATATTTAATCCACCTAACGGTCATATCATTGAAGGGCATTTATGTCTTATCATGTCGGGCTGCTCCCTAGGCTATAAATAGCCGCCCCCTACAACCACTAGCTGGTTGGCTGCTCCGAGAGAACTTGACCCTTTTTATTTGAGAGCAACCCATCTTCCGAGGACTTTGAGCGAAAATCATTGAGTGAGGAAAAACCCAAAAACCAAACCCCTACAAACCCAAAGTGATTGAGCATCACTGAAGAGATTGATCCTGCGTGGATCCGACGCTTGTTACCTTTGAAGACCGTGCATCTTCCAGACGGTTAGGCGTCATGGTCTAGAGCATCCAAGAGGAATTGTGGATTGCCGAGTGACCAAGTCTGTGAAGGTTTGGAAGTCGCTCAAGACTTACCACGAGTGATTGGACGAGGTCTGTGTGACCTTAGTTCAAGGAGAATACGGTGAGGACTTGGTGTCCTGAGCTGCATGCTCAGCGACCGGGTGTCCGGACTGTGTGTCCTCGAGTTTAAATACTCACCGCTCCAACCAGACGCATAACCGAGACAGCAGTTGAACCTGGTCTACCAAATCATTGTCTTCACCAACCTTATCGGTTCTATTTCCTCAACCCTTTCATTTCCTCATTATTGTGTTGAGTGTTTGTTCATATCTGTGTTTGAAGACTTTGACTGAAGACTTTCTCAATTTCCTCAATTCATTTCTTCAGTCTGTTTGTCTTCATCTTGTGCTATCCTGTGTTTACGCTTTCTGTACTCGTTGTTTGTCTTCATTTCATCATGATGACCATGCTCGCATTCTCTTATGCTTACTTCTGAGTACTTATTCCGCTGCAAGTAGTTCTTCGCTAAGGAATTTCCTCACCGGCAAATTCCTTAGTGAAGAATTCATAAAAATCGCCTATTCTCCCCCCCTCTAGTCGATATAACGCACTTTCACGAGGAAACGCCGTTGAGGAAGAGGAAGAACAAGAGGGTGCCTGCTGGCAAGGCTGCTCAAGTTGTGACGATACCTGAGGCGCTGGTTTCCGAGGGAGGCAACCCCACTCGGGCTTCTGTGTCTTTTGCTGTACCACTGACAAGTGCCCGACCCACTTCGTCGACTGCTGATCCACCATCCCTTTTTGCTATACACCACGTCCCGGAAGACCAAGTGAGTGCTGCTAAGGAGGCTATACGCCAGGCAGGGATCATGATGGAGCAAGTGAAGGCAGTCCGAGAGGCCAGCCAGGCGGCCTATGATGCTAGTTCAGCTCTCTAGAGCAATGTCCAAGTAATTCGATCGTTGCCTGCTCTGTAAGGATATGCTACCTGAAACTGCTTGCTCTGTTAGGACATGCTACCTGAAACTGCTTCTTTCTGAAGATTTCCATATCCGTACACCCACTGGGTGGGTGTGTCGATTGAGTTTTTGTGGGGGCACGCTGAGTGCACCCACTGGTGTAGTCCCCGAGACTATGGTGGACTGCGTGCAATGACTATAGTCTTTATACTTTGAACTTCTTCACTCGGCCTGGTCGGACCAAGTCGAATGGAACCGTAAAACCGGTGGGGGCACGCTGAGTGCACCCACCGGTGTAGTCCCGAGACTATGGTGGATCAGTGCAGCCAACTATAGTCTAAAGAACTGTTTTTTACCATGGCCGATCACGACAATGGTTTTAGAATCATAACCTTTTTGCCTCTTTTGGTCGACCGGGTCGAACCAAATTGGTAAAACCAAGGGGCACGCTGGGTGTAGTCCCCAGACTACCGTCGAGATGTTTTGATTCGACCGTAGTCTTAGAAATGCTATGATTTTTCCTTAGTCACTTTCGGAAGTGACCTGTCTTTGATGTCTTTTGTTGATTGACTCTTTGTAGAAATCTTGCGAGCTTGTGGCTCGCTTTCGAAAGTTAGAGAACAAACAGATCCAGCTCAACCTGGACTTGAAGCTTGCTCAGGAGAATTTGCAGAAGGCGAAGGGTGAAGCAAAAGGTATGGCTGGTGAGAACTTTGACGACTGTCTTTGTTTTTCTGTTCATTCTCAACTCTGTTCTCATTGTTGCTTTGCAGATAAACCGGAAGAGACTCTGAAGTAGAAGGACCTTGACCTTGCAGAGAGTACGTATATGCGGCTTTGGAGAAAACAAAGCTCGCTGAAGAGAAACTTGCCTCAGTCGACAAACTTGAAGATGAAAATGCCAAGCTGAAAGCCGCTCTTGACGCGGCCAACAAGGAAGTTAGTCGACTGAAGAACGACAAGATTGCTTTGTCTGACAAGGCTGGCCAACTGGCGGGAAGCGAAATGACCTGGAGATTTATCTTGGAGGGCTCGCCAAGAATCTGTTTCTCACGCTTGAAGGTAATCTCTTTTACCCGACTGTCTTACTATCACCTGCTCATCGCATGATTGTTATTTTGAGTCTGAGCTGTGTTTTCAGAATTCTGTCAAAACTTCGAAGAAGAAACCGGTCAGTGGAAACCAGCCTGGACCCCATCAACTCTCCCGTGAAGGATGAAGCTGCTATGAATGTGCTCCGACCGAGTCTCGCGTTGCTAGCGTGGTGGATTATCTTGCTCGACTGAAAGTTGCGGTGTCGCGGATCGACTCAACTCTCTGGCCAGATCAGACGCTTCAGAATGACTTTGAATCCTTAATGACTCGACTGAATGAGATTCCAAGTCGAGTGCAAGAATGGAAAAAGCCTTCTGCCAGGTGTGGTGCTGATGTTGCTCTGTCTCTGGTTCGTGTCCACTGCAAGGAAGAGCAAGAGGACAAGCTGGCATCCCTCAAAGTTGCCAACACCAGGAAGTATGACTTCCGATCTTTCATGGAGACCTTCATCGCAGCTGCTACCCGTATTGCCGACGAAATCGACATCGACCAGTTTGTTGCACCTTCCAGTCCTCCACCGGAGGAGTAAAAAACTTCTAAGTCCCACCTTAAATTTGCCTCGGAATGCCGAGTGGTTTTTGTAACTGACAAACTTTAACAGGCTTAACGCCTGAGCACTTTTGGATCCATAGGACGTTTATCCGAACTTGATTTATTCTTGAACATGCTTTATTTGCCTTCGAGAGAACTTTGCTCTTCATTCGGAATAGATTACATTGTTGTAAGTAGTATCCTTGAGGTGAAACTCCAGTCGACTTATACTTCATCTATCTTGTAGGTAGAGATGGAGCACAGACTGCGACTGACCTCGTCATTCTTGTGGATTGGGATGGACCGCATGTTGTACTTGTAGCGAAGCTCTGAAGGAGAAGGTAGCAGTCGACCTGCACCTCGTCGTCCTTGTGGATTGGGATGGACCGCACGTTGTACTTGTGGCGAAGCTCTGAAGGAGAAGGTAGCAGTCGACCTGCACCTCGTCGTCCTTGCGGATTGGGATGGACCGCACGTTGTACTTGTAGCGAAGCTCCAAAGGAGAAGGTAGCAGTCGACCTGCACCTCGTCGTCCTTAGGCGAGTACTTAGGCGAGTACTTGGACTGCAGCTAAGCCCCCGAGTGAGAGGATTGCTCTCCACTCGGTAGGATTTTTATCACTTAGGCGAGCACCGGGCTGCAGCTAAGCCCGCGAGTGGGAGGTTTGCTCTCCACTCGGTAGGATTTTTATTACTTAGGCGAGCACCGGGCTACAGCTAGGCCCCCGAGTGGGAGGTTTGCTCTCCACTCGGTAGGATTTTTATTGCTTAGGCAAGCACCGGGCTGCAGCTAAGCCCCCGAGTGGGAGGTTTGCTCTCCACTTGGTAGGATTTCTATTACTTAGGCAAGCACTGGGCTGCAGCTAAGCCCCCGAGTGGGAGGTTTGCTCTCCACTCGGTAGGTTTTTATTACATAGGCGAGCACTGGGCTGCAGCTAATCCCCCGAGTGGGAGGTTTGCTCTCCACTCGGTAGGATTTTTATGGTGTATCTTTGAAGGAGAAGGTAGCAGTCGACCTGCACCTCGTCGTCCTTGCGAAGCGTTCATTATTTTGGATGTTTAGGCGAATCCTTGGCCTGTTGCTAAGCCTCCGAGTGAGAGGCTGACTCTCCACCCGGTAGGATTTAAATACTTAGGCGAGTACTTGGACTGCAGCTAAGCCCCCGAGTGGGAGGCTGGCTCACCACTCGGTAGGATTTTGAATACTTAGGCGAGTACTTGGACTGCAGCTAAGCCCCCGAGTGGGAGGCTGGCTCACCGCTCGGTAGGATTTTAAATACTTAGGAAAAACGGATTCGCAGCTAAGCCCCCGAGTGGGAGACTGGCTCACCACTCGGAAAGGATTTTTTTTACAAACTTAGGCGAACCGGATTCGCGGCTAAGCCACCCACTGGGGGAAATTTCAACAAAAAGTAATAACAATCACTAGGAAAATTATAACATTCTTGTCTTAGATAAACAAACGACAAAAGTACTTTTATTACATCTCAATTGAGTGAGTATTTAAGTATAAAAGGGACGGAGCAGCTCCGCATTCCAAGCTCGAGGCTCGTCGATCTGGCGATCAACGTTGTAGAGATGATACGCTCCGTTGTCGAGAACTCTTGTGACGATGAAAGGACCTTCCCAAGTGGGAGCGAGCTTGTGTGGTTTCTGTTGATCCACTCGGAGGACCAAATCTCCCTCTTGGAAGGCTCGACTCTTCACATTTCTGGCATTTAATCTACGCAAGTCTTGATGATAGATAGTCGAGCGGATCAGGGCAATCTCTCTCTCCTCTTCCAAGAGGTCGATCGCATCTTGCCGGGCTTGTTCCGCTTCTTCTTCGTGAGTATAGCTCGACTCGAGGCGCATTGTGAAGCAGGTCACTCGCCAGAACTGCTTCAGCTCCATAGACCAGGAAGAATGGAGTTCTCACAGTCGACCGATTAGGGGTGGTCCTCAATCCCCAGAGAACTGATGGAAGTTCGTCGACCCAAGCTCCTGCTGCGTGTTTGAGATCACGCATCAGCCGAGGTTTCAGCCCTTTGAGAATGAGGCCGTTTGCACGTTCTTCTTGTCCATTCGATCGAGGATGAGCAATCAAGCATAGTCGACCAGCGTGCTCGAGAGGCGCAAGGCTTTGAACTTGTCATTATCGAAGTTTGACCCATCGTCGGTGATGATGCTATGCGGAACTCCATATCTGAATATCAACTCTCCGATGAAACCGATAGCGATTGCATGCATCAAGGTTCTTGATGGGCTTGGCTTCGATCCACTTGGTGAACTTGTCGACTGCTACTAGCAAATGAGTGAAGCCGCTTCTGCCAGTTCTCAGCGGTCCAATCATGTCTAATACCCAAACAGCGAAGGGCCGGACGAGTGGAATGGTCTTCAAGGCTGAGGCGGGCTTTGTGTGACATGTTGGAAAAGAACTGACACCCTTCACATTTGTCGACTATTTCTTTTGCCATTTCATTTGCTTTCGGCTAGTAAAATCCCGCTCGGTATGCTTTAGCCACGATGGTCCCAGAGGACGCATGATGGCCACAGGTCCCCGAGTGGATATCCTCAAGAATTATCTGACCTTCTTCTGGCGTGATACACTTCTGGCCGACTCCAGTCGCGCTTTCTCTGTACAACTGTCCCTTGATCACTGTAAAGGCCTTGGATCGACGGACGATCTGTCGAGCCTCTTCTTCATTCTCTGGGAGCTCTTTCCTTAGGATATATGCGATGTATGGCAATCGTCCAAATGGGAGTGATGACCACAACTTCCATAATCAGGTCGACCACGGCCGGGACCTCAACTTCAGTCGGATCATTGGCACTCTTTTGTCAAGGGGCTTCTTACGTGAAAGGATCCTCCTGCACTGATGGTGCATGAATGTGCTCCAAAAATACATTACTGGGAATGGCTTCCCTCTTGGACCCTATCTTCGCCAAATCATCCGCAGCTTGATTTCTCAGTCGGGGTATATGATTAAGTTCTAACCCCTCGAATTTCTTCTCCAGCTTTCTCACTACATTACAGTAACCAGCATCCGCAGCTTGATTTCTCAGTCGGGGTATATGATTAAGTTCTAACCCCTCGAATTTCTTCTCCAGCTTTCTCACTACATTACAGTAACCAGTCATAGCCGGGCTTCTGACATCCCAATCCTTCATCACTTGATTAACAACCAGATCTGAGTCGCCGTAGACCATAAGGCGACGGACGCCGAGTGAAATGGCCATACGCAACCCATACAGGAGTGCTTCATATTCTACTTCGTTGTTGGAAGAATCAAAGTGAATCTGGAGAACATATTTGAGCTTATCTCCTCGGGGGGAAACCAATACAACCCCCGCACTGTAACCGTTCAAAGCATCTTGGAACCATCGAAAAACATAGTCCAAAGGTTCGAGTGAACTTGAGCTCGAAGTCATTGCTCACCCACTCGGCGAGGAAGTCTGCTATTGCTTGGGACTTGATGGCTTTCTTTGCCTCAAATTTGATATCAAGGGAAGGAGTTCAATCGCCCATTTAGCCACTCGACCAGTTGCATCTCTCGTTATGAAGAATTTCCTACAATGGGCGTCACGACGATCGTAATGGAATGATCGAGAAGTAATGAGCAACCTTCTTTGTGGTCATATAAATCCCATAAACAAGCTTCGATAGTGAGGGTATCTTTGCTTTGATGGAGTCAAGACTTCGTAAAGATAATAAATCTGGGCGTTGAACTTTGAAGGCTTTTCCTTCTTCCCGCCGATCGTAAGTACGGCAGTCGACGACTTGTCCAAAGGGCTGCAATGTAAAGCAACAAAGGCTCTTTGCTGATAGGGAGCAGCAAGCACCGGCTGGGTGGAGAGCGTAGCTTTTAGCTCGCAAATGCTGCATCAGCGGAGTCCACTCGAACTTGTTCCGACTTCTTCATCACCGGTAAAGAGGCAATGCCTTTTCACCGAGGCGAGAGATGAATCGACTTAAAGCGGCCAAGCATCCAATAAGCTTCTGGAGATCGTGCACACGCACAGGGCGCTTCATTCGGAGTATAGTGCCAACCTTTTCGGGGTTAGCATCGATTCCTCGCTCGGAAAACGAGAAAACCGAGTAACTTTCCACCAGGACCTCCAAATGTGCACTTCGATGGGTTAAGCTTGATATCATACCTCCTGAGATTGGCAATGTTTCAGCAAGGTCAGTCAACAGATCGAACCCTTTCGTGACTTGACCACTATATCATCCATGTACGCTTCCACATTCCGACTGATTTGAGTGAGCAAACACTTCTGAATCATCCTCATGAATGTGACTCCGGCATTCTTGAGACCGAATGGCATGGTGACATAACGTAAGCACCCGAATGGAGTGATGAACACTGTTTGATCTCATCGGGTCCATACAGACGGATCTGATGGTACCCGGAATAGGCGCCCAAAAAGACAACCTCTCACATCCCGCAGCTTGAGTCGACTATTTGGTCAATGCGAGGAAGAGGGAATGATCTTTCGGCAGGCCCGATTGATATGCTTGAAATCGATGCACATGCGCAACGACTTGTCCTTCTTGGGGACCATGATGACATTGGCGAGCCACTCGAGTGGTAGATCTCTCGGATGAACTCTGCCGCTAAGAGCCGAGCCACCTCTTCACCAATGGCGTTTCTCTTACGGACGGCGGACCGCCAAGATGTTCTTTAACCAGTTTGACTTTTGGGTCGACTTCAGAGGCGGTGCTCAGCCAGCCCCACTGAACACCCGGCATGTCGCCAGGCTTCCATGCAAAGATGTCCCAGTTCTCACAGAGGAACTGGATGAGCGTTTCTTCCTATTTTGAGTCGAGTGTTGTTGAGATGTTGGTCGGAGCAGCATTGGGATCAGTCGGGTGAACGTGAACCTGTTTCGTCTCACCGGACGACTGGAATGTTGACTCCGTAGCGGGCTTCTTAGCTCGCAACAAATCACTCAGATCTGCAATTTTCTAATACTCTTGTAGCTCTGCCACTGCCAACTGAGCATCGGCGATCTTAGAGCCCTTCTGGAAGCACTCTTCCGCCTTCTTCCAATTGCCCATAACAGTGATCACGCCCTTGGGGCCAAGCATCTTCAGTTTAAGATACACGTAACATGGTCGGGCCATGAAACGTGCATATCTTTAACCTTCCAAGAATAGCGTGATAAGCACTCTGGAAATCCACGACCTCAAAGGTTAACTTTTCTTTCCGGAAATGCTTCGAATCACCAAAAACTACATCAAGAGCAATTTGGCCGAGTGACTCAGCCTTCTTTCCAGAAATGACTCTGTGGAAGCTCATGTTATCGGTAATCGAAGTCCGGACATCGGAATGCCCATCCCTTTCAACGTCTCTGCGTACAATATGTTCAAGCCACTACCACCATCCATCAGAACTTTGGTCAGTCGAGTGCCTTCGACGACTGGGTCGACCTCCAACGCTTGCCTCCGAGGGGTGGCAATGTGCGTCGGGTGATCGGACTGGTCGAATGTGATGGGGGTCTGGGACCATTTCAGATAGTCAAGGCGTCACGAGCGACCATGTTCACTTCCGATTGATAACCTTCAACCGACTTTTGCTTTCAACGTCGTAAAAATCATCGTGGTGGAATTGACACAGGATATCCATCATCGTTGTCATCTTTGTCGCCAACTTTGTCTCTCCTTATCCTTATCCTTGGGTTGTTTCCCTTGGGACTGCTGAATCAAGAGCCGACACTGTCGAGTGGTATGTTTCGGGTAAATGAGTTTACCCTCTTCATCTTTCTTCGTGTGGATGTGACATGGCAAGTCCAACACGTCATTTCCATCCTGGTCTTTCACCTTCTTGGGGTTCCAAGGACCCTTGGGTTTCCCCTTGAACTTTCCTGGGGTCACAGCCAAGGCCTCTCCGGGAGCAGCCTCGGCTTTTGCGCTTCGCTTCCGACCGAATTTCCTCCGCCGCCTCATTAGCGGCCGATTTGTATTTACCACTCCGGAGCCGATCCTCTTCTTCACCATTTGCATACTTGGTGGCAATCTCCATCATCCGACTGAGGGTCATATCTCCGGTTCGACCGAATTTCAAACTCAACTCTCTGTTCTTGACACCTTCTTTGAAGGCACAGACTGCCTGGTGATCAGATGCATTCTCAAGTGTGTGGTGCAAAGTGATCCACCTCTGGATATAATATCTCAAAGTTTCACTCGACTTCTGCACACACGACTGCAACTCCGTCAACCCTGCTGGTCGTTTGCAAGTCCCTTCAAATGTCCTGACAAACACTCGGGCAAGATCTTCCCAAGTGTAAATACTGCTGGGTGCTAACTGATTCAACCATGCTCTGGCTGAACCCTCCAACATAAGAGGCAAATGCTTCATGGCTACCTCATCGTTGCCGGCGCCGATCTGAATAGCCACTCAGTAATCTTCAAGCCAAGTGTCAAGCTTGGATTCACCAAAGGAACTTATCGACTCAGTCGCCAACCTGAAGTTGGGAGGAATCACTGCGGCTCTGATGGCTCTGCTGAAACACTCTGGCCCTGAGACATGAACTCTACTGCTGGAGGGAACATCTCTGTCATGGCCGTCTCGGTGAGCTCTGTTCCTGTCAACCAAACCTTGAACGATAATAGATCTCGCATCAAAACCTGGTTCCCTGGGTTCGACTGGAACTCTTCGCCCAACACTTTCTTGTGGCGTCGTCAGTCCTGCTGCCGAGGAGCGTATGATCCACCCCTTGGGGGAGGAGTGGGCACTCGACGTCGATCATTGCGATCGAATCGGTGCTCATACTGCTCGTGGCTCTTGTACTGATTATCACGCCGGCCCCCACGTTCCTCACGCCTCGGCGGCGATCTCGGACTATGGGCCGACTGGACTGAATTCGCATCGACGGATCGGCTGTGAATCCTGTTCCGCGACTGTGATACGACTGAGTTTTGGTCTTCTGCCGCCCGGAGCAGATCTCTGATTTGTAGCCAACCTCTACCCGCCTCCGACTAGGAAGGCTGAATTGACTCTGCTATACGGGCGGCAGCTGCTAAATTCTGAATCAGAGTTCGGTATACCTGAGTTGGTGGCTGGAAGAGAAGACGTTGACTGGATTCTGGAACCCTTGGTCGCGCGCGCTCGTCGAGTACTTGCTAAAGGTTCTCCAGTCGAATGCGCTCAGCCAGGTTGGCCAAGCGCGCATCCTCCAAGGCACGAGCCTCGGGGGTTTCTCCAATGATACGAGTGTGAAGCGCATCCATGTTCCGACGGCGAAGCTCCTCCCTCTGAAGCGAAGTGAGGGGCTCGGGCAGGTACTCTTAATGGGCTTGCTCCGGATTGCCTCCACCGTCACCTCCGTTGGTGTGGGTGAATCCGGGGGGACTGCATGGTCCATCGACCATAAGAACCTCTGCCGCCGGGTCACTACTATCGCATTCGGACGCAGTCTCTGCGGAGCCAGTCGACATGTCGAACAGGCCGTAGAGAGATTCGTCGGGCTCGATCGCCGCGACTTGGGGGGTGGCCGACTGGCGGGCCACCGCATGCCTCACCCACCGCTGAAGCTTCGACCGACCGGGCAGCTTGCTCCAAGACGGGAGGCCCAGGGGCAAGGATGGGCACAGGAGCCGACCCATACTTGGGTCGACGGTTGCCGCAGGAGGGGCCCATGAGACACCGCAGCGAAAGTCGTCGCCCGCCAGACGGGGAGCGCGTCCACGTCGAGTGGAGCCTCCCTGAAGCCAAGAGGAGTCATCGGCTGACGAGCGTGAGCGCACTAAGACGGATCTCGCCCCCTCGACCAGAACTCCACCAAAACCATGATGTAGGAGATCGAAAGAATCCCAACTTCTCCAACAAATCGCTAGAACACCTGCCCCAAGGTGGGCGCCAACTGTCGTGGTTCTAAGTCTGACAATAGAATGGGGGTAGGAATGGAGAGGAAAGATCCTAGCTATGGAGTAGTTGTATATGCATGGGATTTACGAGTTCAGGCCCTTCTCGGAGGAAGTAACGGCCCTACGTCTCGGAGCCCGGAGGCGGTCGACTGGATTATATGCGTATGTGTTACAGGGGTGCAAACCCTTCTACTTGTGGAGGGGGGTGGCCTATATAGAGTGCGCCAGGACCCCAGCCAGCGCACGTAGCGGAGGGTTTAAGGTACATTAAGGCTAGGCGTTACTGGTAACGCCTTACATAAAGTGTCATCATGACCATAAAGACTATTTAACTACAGACCTTTTGGACACCGAGTGGCTCCTGGACTCCTGGTGGTCGAGTGGGTCTTCATGGTCGAGTGTCTTTAAATCTGTCGAGTGGAAACCTACCAGGTCGACTAGTAGGCAGCTTCTTTTGCGAGTGTCCTTGGGGAGGGTACCTTTGGGCAGGTCTATGACCCTACCCTAGGTACATGACTTCGTCACATATTCCCAAAATTGCCCCAAATGGGACAAAATTTGTACCACGGCATGTTGATTTCGCTCCATGATAGCATGCCAAGTTTCATGAATTTCAGAAGAGTTTTGGATTTACTAGAATTTAAAAACCAGGCATCTCAATGTTTTGCCGGCAATCAACGGTGCCCTGGTGTTTGAAATTCATTCCCATTTCTTGCATGGGACCTAAGCATGAACCCAAGGACACAGATTTGATTTGTCAACCAATTTATATGCACTGGAGCATGTGCATGTAGTTCAAATATGAATTATGCACATAAATGCATTGAAAACTCAGTTAATGCTTAAAAATGTCCAAACGAACCCCGAAAAATCACAAAAATTCACACAACACTCTTGTTGTTCTATGTTGACAAGAGAAAAAAATTTGAAAGCAATAAGAGGCAATGGATATCGTTTCGTCCCCAAAGGAGGGACGTTCCCTACCGAAAACCAACATGCTTGTTGTGAGAAGCTCCGGTTTGTGAGAAGCATATACCCAAACCAGCCCCAAATGGGACAAAATTTGTACCACGGCATGTTGATTCCGCTCCATGATAGCATGCCAAGTTTCATGAATTTCAGACGAGTTTTGGATTTACTAGAATTTAAAAACCAGGCATCTCAATGTTTTGTAGGCAATCAACGGTGCCCTGGTGTTTGAAATTCATTCCCATTTCTTGCATGGGACCTAAGCATGCCCCCAAGGACAGAGATTTGATTTTTTGACCAATTTATATGCACTGGAGCATGTGCATGTAGTTCAAATATGAATTATGCACATAAATGCATTGAAAACTCAATTAATGCATAAAAATGTCCAAACAAACCCTGAAAAATCACAAAAACTCACCCAACACTCCTGTTGTTCTATTATGACACGAGAAAAAAATTTGAAAGCAATAAGAGGCAATGGATATCATTTCATCCCCAAAGGTGAGACGTTCCCTACCAAAAACCATCATGCTTGTTGTGAGAAGTTCCAGTTTGTGAGAAGCATATACCCAAACCTGCCCCAAATGGAAGAAAATTTGTACCACGGCATGTTGATGCCGCTCCATGATAGCATGCCACGTTTCATGCATTTTAGACGAGTTTTGGATTTACTATAATTTTGAAACCAGGCATCTGAATGTTTTGCCGGCAATCAACGGTGCCCTGGTGTTTGAAATTCATCCCCATTTCTTGCATGGGACCTAAGAATGCACCCAAGCACACATATTTGATTTTTCGACCAATTTATATGCACTGGAGCATGTGCATGGAGTTCAAATTTGAATTATGCACATAAATGCATTGAAAACTCAGTTGATGCATAAAAATGTCCAAACGAACCCCTAAAAATCACAAAAATTCACACAAAACTCCTGTTGTTCTATGTTGACACGATAAAAAAATTTGAAAGCAATAAGAGGCAATGGATATCGTTTCGTCCCCAAAGGTGGGACGTTCCCTACCGAAAACCATCATGCTTGTTGTGAGAAGATCCGGTTTTTGAGAAACATATACCCAAACCTGCCCCAAATGGGACAAAATTTGTACCACGGCATGTTGATTCCCTCCATGATAGCATGCCAAGTTTCATGAATTTCGGACAAGTTTTGGATTTACTAGAATTTGAAAAACAGGCATCTCAATGTTTTGCAATCAATCAACAGTGCCCTGGTGTTTGAAATTCATTCCCATTTCTTGCATGGGACCTAAGCATGCACCCAAGGACACAAATTTGATTTTTCGACCAATTTATATGCACTGGAGCATGTGCATTTAGTTCAAATTTGAATTACACACATAAATGCATTGAACACTTAGTTAATGCATAAAAATGGCCAAACGAACCCTGAAAAATCACAAAAATTCACACAACACTCTTGTTGTTCTATGTTGACACGAGAAAAAAAATTGAAAGCAATAAGAGGCAATGGATATCATTTCGTCCCCAAAGGTGGGACGTTCCCAACCGAAAACCATCATGCTTGTTGTGAGCAGCTCATGTTTGTGAGGAGCATATACCCAAACATGCCCCAAATGGAACAAAATTTGTACCATGGCATGTTGATGCCGCTCAATGATAGCATACCAATTTTCATGAATTTCAGACGAGTTTTGGATTTACTAGAATTTTAAAACAAGGCATCTCAATGTTTTGCCGGCAATCAACGGTGCCCTGGTGTTTGAAATTGATTCCCATTTCTTGCATGGGCCCTTAGCATGCACCCAAGGACACAGATCTCATTTTCGACCAATTTATAGGCACTTGGAGCATGTGCATGTAGTTCAAATTTGAATTATGCACATAAATGCAATGAAAACCCAGTAAATGCATAAAAATGTCCAAACAAACCCTAAAAAATCAAAAACTTCACAAAACACTCCTGTTGTTCTATGTTGACACGAGAAAGAAAATTGAAAGCAATAAGACGCAATGGATATCGTTTAGGTCCCCAAAGGTCGGACGTTCCCTACCGAGAACCATCATGCTTGTTGTGAGAAGCTCCGGTTTGTGAGAAGCATATACCCAAACCTGCCCCAAAGGGGACAAAAATTGTACCACGCATGTGGGTGCCGCTCCATGATAGCATGCCAAGTTTCATGAATTTCAGACGAGTTTTGGATTTACTAGAATTTGAAAACCAGGCATCTCAATGTTTTGCCGGCAATCAACGGTGCCCTGGTGTTTGAAATTCATTCGCATTTCTTGCATGGGACCTAAGCATGCACCCACGGACACATATTTGATTTGTCCACCAATTTATATGCACATGAGCATGTGCATGTAATTCAAATTTGAATTATGCACATAAATGCATTGAAAATTCAGTTAATGCATAAAAATGTCCAAACGAACCCTGAAAATCATAAAAATTTACACAACACTGCTTTTGTTCTATGTTGATACGAGAAAAAAATTGAAAGCACTTAGAGGCAGTGTATATTGTGTCGCCCCCAAAGGTGGGATGTTCCATACCGTAAACTAGCATGCTTGTTGTGAGATGCTCCGGCCAGGAGAAGCATATACCCAAACCTGCCCCAAATGGGACAAATTTTGTACCATGGCTTGTTGATGCCGCTCCATGATAGTATGTCAAGTTTCATGAATTTCAGACGAGTTTTGGATTTACTAGAATTTCAAAACCAGGCATCTCAATGTTTTGCCGGCAAACAATGGTGCCCTGGTGTTTGAAATTCATTCCCATTTGTTGCATGGGACCTAAGCATGCACCCAAGGACACAAATTTGATTTTTCAACCAATTTATATGCACTGGAGCATGTGCATGTAGTTCAAATTTGAATTATGCACATAAATGCATTGAAAACTCAGTTGATGCATAAAAATGTCCAAACGAACCCCTAAAAATCACAAAAATTCACACAAAACTCCTGTTGTTCTATGTTGACACGATAAAAAAATTTGAAAGCAATAAGAGGCAATGGATATCGTTTCGTCCCCAAAGGTGGGACGTTCCCTACCGAAAACCATCATGCTTGTTGTGAGAAGATCCGGTTTTTGAGAAACATATACCCAAACCTGCCCCAAATGGGACAAAATTTGTACCACGGCATGTTGATTCCCCTCCATGATAGCATGCCAAGTTTCATGAATTTCAGACAAGTTTTGGATTTACTAGAATTTTAAAAACAGGCATCTCAATGTTTTGCAATCAATCAACAGTGCCCTGGTGTTTGAAATTCATTCCCATTTCTTGCATGGGACCTAAGCATGCACCCAAGGACACAGATTTGATTTTTCGACCAATTTATATGCACTGGAGCATGTGCATTTGGTTCAAATTTGAATTACACACATAAATGCATTGAAAACTTAGTTAATGCATAAAAATGGCCAAACGAACCCTGAAAAATCACAAAAATTCACACAACACTCTTGCTGTTCTATGTTGACACGAGAAAAAAAATTGAAAGCAATAAGAGGCAATGGATATCATTTCGTCCCCAAAGGTGGGACGTTCCCAACCGAAAACCATCATGCTTGTTGTGAGCAGCTCATGTTTGTGAGGAGCATATACCCAAACATGCCCCAAATGGAAAAAAATTTGTACCATGGCATGTTGATGCCGCTCAATGATAGCATACCAATTTTCATGAATTTCAGACGAGTTTTGGATTTACTAGAATTTTAAAACAAGGCATCTCAATGTTTTGCCGGCAATCAACGGTGCCCTGGTGTTTGAAATTGATTCCCATTTCTTGCATGGGCCCTTAGCATGCACCCAAGGACACAGATCTCATTTTTCGACCAATTTATAGGCACTGGAGCATGTGCATGTAGTTCAAATTTGAATTATGCACATAAATGCAATGAAAACCCAGTAAATGCATAAAAATGTCCAAACAAACCCTAAAAAATCAAAAACTTCACAAAACACTCCTGTTGTTCTATGTTGACACAAGAAAGAAAATTGAAAGCAATAAGACGCAATGGATATCGTTTCGTCCCCAAAGGTCGGACGTTCCCTACCGAGAACCATCATGCTTGTTGTGAGAAGCTCCGGTTTGTGAGAAGCATATACCCAAACCTGCCCCAAAGGGGACAAAATTTGTACCACGCATGTGGGTGCCGCTCCATGATAGCATGCCAAGTTTCATGAATTTCAGACGAGTTTTGGATTTACTAGAATTTGAAAACCAGGCATCTCAATGTTTTGCCGGCAATCAACGGTGCCCTGGTGTTTGAAATTCATTCGCATTTCTTGCATGGGACCTAAGCATGCACCCACGGACACATATTTGATTTGTCCACCAATTTATATGCACATGAGCATGTGCATGTAATTCAAATTTGAATTATGCACATAAATGCATTGAAAATTCAGTTAATGCATAAAAATGTCCAAACGAACCCTGAAAATCATAAAAATTTACACAACACTCCTGTTGTTCTATGTTGACACGAGAAAAAAATTTGAAAGCAATAAGAGGCAATGGATATTGTTTCGTCCCCAAAGGTGGGACGTTCCCTACCGAAAACCATCATGCTTGTTGTGAGATGCTCCGGCTTGTGAGAAGCATATACCCAAACCTGCCCCAAATGGGACAAATTTTGTACCATGGCTTGTTGATGCCGCTCCATGATAGTATGTCAAGTTTCATGAATTTCAGACGAGTTTTGGATTTACTAGAATTTCAAAACCAGGCATCTCAATGTTGTGCCGGCAAACAATGGTGCCCTGGTGTTTGAAATTCATTCCCATTTGTTGCATGGGACCTAAGCATGCACCCAAGGACACAAATATGATTTTTCAACCAATTTATATGCACTGGAGCATGTGCATGTAGTTCAAATTTGAATTATGCAAATAAATGCATTAAAAACTCAGTTAATGCATAAAACTGTCCAAACGAACCCTGAAAAATCACAAAAATTCCCACAAAACTCCTGTTGTTCTATGTTGACACAAGATAAAAATTGAAAGCAATAAGAAGCAATGGATACCGTTTCGTCCCCAAAGGTGGGACGTTCCCTGCCGAAAACCATCATGCTTGTTGTGAGAAAAGCTCCGGTTTGTGAGAAGCATTTACCCAAACCTGCCCCAAATGGGACAAAATTTGTAGCACGACATGTTGATTCCGCTCCACGATAGCATGCCAAGTTTGTTGTATTTCAGACAAGTTTTGGATTTACTAGAATTTAAAAACCAAGCACCTCAATGTATTGCCGGTAATCAACGTTGCCCTGGTGTTTGAAATTCATTCCCATTTCTTGCATGGGACCAAAGAATGCACCCAAGGACACAAATTTGATTTTTCGACCAATTTATATGCACTGGAGCATGTGCATCTAGTTCAAATTTGAATTATGCACATAAATGCATTGAAAACTCAGTTAATGCATAAAATGTCCAAACGAACCTCGAAAAATAACAAAAATTCACACAACACTCCTTTTGTTCTATGTTGACATGAAATTAGTAAGAGGCAATGGATATCGTTTCGTCCCCAAAGGTGGGACGTTCCCTACCGAAAACAATCATACTTGTTGTGAGAAGCTCCGGTTTGTGAGAAGCATATACCCAAACCTGCCCCAAATGGGACAAAATTTGTACCACGGCATGTTGAGGCCCCTCCATGATAGCATGCCAAGTTTCATGATTTTCAGACGAGCTTTGGGTTTACTAGAATTTAAAAACCAGGCATCTCAATGTTTTGCCGGCAATCAACGGTGCCCTGGTGTTTGAAATTCATTCCCATTTCTTGCATGGGACCTAAGCATGCACCCAAGGACACAGGTCTCATTTTTCGACCAATATATAGGCAATCGAGCATGTGCATGTAGTTCAAATTTTAATTATGCACATAAATGCATTGAAAACTCAGTAAATGCATAAAAATGTCCAAACAAACCCTAAAAAATCAAAAAATTCACACAACACTACTGTTGTTTTATGTTGACACGAGAAAGAAAATTGAAAGCAATAAGACGCAATGGATATCGTTTCGTCCCCAAAGGTGGGACGTTCCCTACCGAGAACCATCATGCTTGTTGTGAGAAGCTCCGGTTTGTGACAAGCATATACCCAAACCTGCCCCAAAGGGGACAAAATTTGTACCACGCATGTGGATGCCGCTCCATGATAGCTATCGGTGTACTAGAGTAGGGGTACCCTAGTATCCCGAACTTGTGCACGGGCAGTTGCAGCCCTCAGCGGCAAGGCTTACCGGGTGACCGCCAAGGTCCCCCGTGGTTCCTTTGGAGTCATTCAAGAACAAAGTATTCAAGCCAAGGAGACAAGGCCCCGACAAGAGGAGCTTGCCGGGAAGGCCACCCAAGGCACCCTAGGAGACAAGGCCCGGCAAGAGGAGCTTGACGGAAGGCCCGGATGAGCGACAAGCTTCCTGCGCGACAAGACAACAACCGCGACAAAGGCGTTTGCATGGCAGACCACCACTCAGACTGCGCTCAAAGACATCCACTAATGTGTCGCCATACAGGACCTTTCCAGCGCAGCGTGGCAAGAGGTCGTATGCCAGCGGAGCGCGGTGGCAAGCGGCGCTGACAAGATTGCCATTGTGGCAAGCGGTGGCGCCCCTGGCGGTCCCTTTCTGCACTGTTAGGGCGACGTAGATGGGCATTTAATGCTTTTGTCCCCTGCCGTCAGGGTTAGGTATGATACACTGTACAAGTAGCTGTACCAACCACTCCTTTTCCATTTTTACCCTTGTCTACGTTGCCACCTGTCGGAGACCCCTTGAGCATATAAAAGGAGGCCCATGCGCAACGTAGAGGAGGGTTCGGAAGGTTCGAAGGGCTCGACCTCACGCTCAGTCTCGTTAGCAACTGGAGTGTATTGTAGCACTCAGCGCTCCTGAGCAAGAACTCAATACGCTCATACATGCAGCATTAGGAGTGTTATCTCTCCGGAGACGTCCGAAGCTGGGTAAACCACTCGTGTGCTTCGCCTCGATCTGCTCTTCGTGCGACCTCTGCCCCCCGCCGAACCGAAAGGGGCTCGATCCGCCGGTCCCATAGGTGTTCGTGGGCCAGATCAGCCTCCCCGACATCTTTGGCGCGCCAGGTAGGGGGCGTCGAGATTGTGTGAACCTGATCCGGCGTCCACACGAGCTAGATCTTCATCATCTTCATCGACATGCCACCGAAGGTGAAGGCTTCGGCGGCAGATGTTCCGTCCGCGTCGAACCCACCACCACCGGAGCAAGCGGGTGGTGGGGTAGACGCTGGCGGAAGAATGGACGACGACGGGGGAGCCCACGGTGCTGCTAAGTCCAAGGACAAGGCTGCGCAGACCTAGGCGTCCGTGCATGCACCGCGCCCGTCTCAGGAGGTGCGGGACCGACAGCGTCATGGTATTCACAATGCCATACGCTCGTTGGACCAAGATCGAGCTGGTGGATCTCGGGATGCTCAAAACTAGCATGCACGCCAACATGCTGGCGCGAGCGAGGCATGGTCGCCTGGACGGGATACTTCTCCTTCTAACATAGTTAGAAGTCTGAGCATATCCCGCTCCTCGTGCCGTTCGCCACTGCCACCCACCACTCCAGCAGAAGCTTTGGCGAGAGCTCAACTGCTCCTGGATTACCCTCCAACAGCCGACAAGGTCGATGAATGGAGGGCCACCATTCAGAGTCTCATCGGCTTTGCGAACGGTGACACTCCGCGGCAGCCGAGTACATCGCTGCCGTGGCGGGACTGCCAAACACGAGCCGGTGGCGACGAAACCGGTGGGGGTGCAACCACCATGCACTCTCCGCCACGAAGGCCAAGATCGCCGACTTGCCGGATCCACCTCGACAGCGACTCCACCGCATCATCGGATCCACGAGCTCGTCGCGATCAGCGCCAAGTTCTTCACGAACGACAGCAAGAAGACGCTCGAACTCGCGTCGAGCGCCGAAGAGAAGCGCGGCGTCAATCCGACCAGCGCGTTGGGCCCTCTGTCGACATGCATGCGCCAGGGGAACCAGGCGACTTGCCGTACATGGTAGGTTTCCCTGCGTTCACTCGTGAGCTGCGGCAAGTCCGATGGCCCAAAGAAGAAGAATTTCAAGCAGACGTACCAGAAAGTACGATGGCAAGACGCATCCGTCGGAGTTCCTCAAAGATCTACACCATTGCGGTGCAAGCTGCCGGGGGGCGAGACGACAAGATCCTAGCCAACTACTTCCCGCTGGTGCTCAAGCCCAATGTCAGATCCAGGCTCATGCACTTGCCGGACAACTCCATATCCTCTTGGGCAGATCTATGCCATCAGTTTGTCGGCGCTTTACAGCGCCACAAGCCCCATGGCCAAGAAAGCGACCTTCATCTGCCGCCCGGAAGGAAGGAGAGCCCCTGCGCAAAGTACATTCAGAGATTCAGCCGCGTACAGCACAACATCCCAGATGTCCACCCTGTCGCGGTAATCAGCGCGTTCCATCAGAACGTGCGAAACCGCAGGATGCGGGAGGAGATGGCGATGTGCAAGATCAGAGACGTCAGTGAGCTATATGCCCTGGCCGACAAGTGTGCACGTGCTGAGGAAGGGAGGAGACTTCCCGGAGAGAATACTGAAGCAGGAGGATCTGATAGTGAGGAGACCGCCCCGGCAAAGAAAAACCGGCGGCAGAACAGGAAGAAGAAAGGCAAAGATGTGCTAGTTGTTGAGCAGTCCGGCAACGGAGGTAGCGCCAAGAAAGCCAAGGCTGGTAGCTCCGGCAAGGAGGTTGCCGCTGGCACCAGCTGCCAGGCTGTGGCGGTCGCCGACAAGCGGGACGGCTCCAACAAACAGTACTGCAAGATCCACCGCACCAAGGGTCATGACCTCCAGAGCTGCAAAAAGGTCGAGCAGCTTGTCGAGCAAATGTAAGGCTGAATACGAGCGACGCGACAAGGAGAAGGCCCAGGAAGGTGCTTCGGAGGAGCTAGCAAGAAACGTCCGGCCAAGGAGGACGCCGCTGCAAGGCCAAGCAGCGGCAAGGAGACAGACCTCCCAGCGGTCGCGACAAGGATGAAGATGACGGCGATGATGAAGACATGGATGATGACGAGACCGATGAGCAGGAGTTCGAGAAGCCCACGAGGTCTTGTGCGTTGACGGCGATGCTTCTCTGCATACTTCACACCGCCGGCTCAAGCGGTGGATGCGGGAAGTCAATGCAAGAGAACCATCCGTCGAGTCACGCAAGCCTCTCGAAATGGTCCAAAGATGCCTATCATCTTTGATATTGAGGACCACCCTGATCGTAATCGCGGTCGGGTGCTTGCCGATGTTGGTTTCACCAACTATCCGCAACCTCAAGGTCACTAAGATGCTAGTTGACGGCGGGGCGGCTTGAACCTGATCTCCTCCGGTGCTCCGAAACTCCGGATCCACGATGGCGAAGCTCGAAGAGACCGGCACATTCCAAGGAATAAATCCGGGAAGGAGCAAGCCAAAGGGAAAGATCACGTTGCCGGTGACATTTGGCAGCGAGTTGAATTTCAGGACTGAGAGGGTCACTTTTGACGCTGCTGACTTTCCATTGCCTTACAATGGGATACTTGGCCGTCCAAAGACTCGCCAAATTCATGGCAGCCTCTCACTATCCATACAACATCTTTGAAGATGCCAGCCCGATAAGTGTCATCTCTGTCCTGGCGACAAGAAGGATGCTCTTATCTGCGCCGACAAGATCTACCGGGAAGCAGCAACTGCAGATTGCAAGCCACTTGTCATCAAGCACCCGGGCGAAGAAGAAGACCAAGTCCGGCAAGAGCTCGATGCCCACTCCGGCAAGCGCACCTCTTGGAGTGCTGCTCTTTGTCGAGGACGCACCATCGAGCTCCACCGGCAAGTGTAAGAAGATGATGGCAGCTCCACCAGAGACCAAGAAGGTGTCCGCCAAGGAGGGCGACACCGGTGGTACCTTCACCATCGGTGCCACTCTCGACCCTAAATAGGAAGGCGGCGCTCGTTGCTTTCCTGCGGGCGAACGTCGGCGTGTTTGCGTGGCAACCGTCGACATCCCGGTGTTCCCAGGAAAGTAATTGAGCACCATCTTGCCGTTTGTCCTCATGCGCGCCCGTCAAGCGTAAAGTCGAGAAGGTGCAAAGGAGCGCCAAGAATTCATCGCATAAGAAATAAAGAAATTGGAAGCAGCAGGCCTTGTCAGAGGAGTGCTCCATCCTACGTGGTTGGCCAATCCTGTAGTTGTAGTCAAGGCAAACGGGAAATGGAGGCTTTGTGTCGACTTTACCGATGTCAATAAAGCTTGTCCCAAAGACCCATTTCCCTTGCCGCGCATCGACCAGATTGTTGACTCCACGGCCGGATGTGATTTGCTTTCATTTCTGGATGCATACTCAGGATATCATCAGATCTTCATGGCGAAGAGGATGAGGAGAAGACCGCATTCATCACCCCATGTGGCACATACTGTTTCATCACGGATGCCATTCGGATTAAAGAATGCTTTGGTTCAACATTTGCAAGAGTAGTCCATTACGCTTTTGAGCCGCAAATGCACATAAATGTGGAAGCCTACATGGATGACATAGTGGTCAAAAGCAAGGACAAGGCGACTCTGATTCAAGATTTAGACGAAACCTTTGCAAATCTGCGCAAGATCAACCTCAAGCTCAACCACGAGAAGTGTGTGTTTGGAGTCCCTTCCGCAAGCTTCTCGGGTTCTTCGTGTCTCGGCGGGAATTGAAGCCAATCCCGACAAGATCAAGGCCATTGAGCAGATTGAAGCACCAAAGCGCGTCAAGGATGTATGAAGACTTGCGGTTGCGTAGCTGCTCTCGGCAGGTTTATCTCTAGATCTGCTGAGCGCTACCGCCATTTTTCAAAATTTTGAAAAAGGCAGGTCCGATGAAATGGACTCCTGAAGCGGAGGCTGCGCTGCAGGACTTGGAGAGATACCTGTCCTCCACTCCAACACTTGTCGCACCTAAGCCACAAGAGAAGTTGCTGCTATATATAGCGGCAACCAATCAAGTGGTTAGTGCTGCGTTAATAGCGGAGAGGGAGGCGGATGATGAGCTAGCAACCATGATAGATGCATCCAGCGACAAGCAGGGGGATTCACCGGCAAGCTCTGGTCCCGACAAGGATGGATCTGCGCAGACGCATGAGAAGATGCAGAAAAGAATGGTGCAGCGCCCAGTTTACTTTGTCAGTTCCCTTGTGCAGGGGGCTAGGTCAAGGTACTCTGGTGTGCAGAAATTGCTTTTCGGCCTCCTCATGGCCTCGAGAAAGCTGCGCCATTACTTCCAAGCACATGAGATCACAGTCGTCACTCGTTTTCCGCTGAAGAGGATACTGCAAAATCCAGAAGCAACAGGCAGGATTGTCGAGTGGGCACTGGAACTGTCAAGCTTTGGCCTCAAGTTTGAGAGCACTTCAACTATCCAAAGCAGAGCATTGGCGGAGTTCATAGCAGAATGGATGCCAACACAAGATGAAGAAATTCTAGAAACGAGCATCCCCGCCAAGAAAGCAAGCAAAGAGTGGCTGATGTACTTTGATGGTGCCTTCTCGCTGCAAGGCGCCGGTGTGGGCGTGCTACTTGTTGCACGCACCGGAGAGCACCTCAAGTACGTAGTCCAGATGCACTTTCCCAAGGAGCAAGCGACAAACAATACTACAGAGTATGAAGGTTTGCTTGCCGGTCTCAGGATCGCAGTAGACCTTGGGATCAAGAAGCTCATTGTCAGGGGTGACTCACAGCTTGTCATCCGCCAAGTAAACAAGAGTTATCAGAGTCCGTTGTTGGAAGCTTATGTTGATGAAGTGAGAAAGCTAGAAGAGCACTTTGACGGCCTACAAATGGAACATGTTCTGAGAGCTCAGAACGACATTGCTGATGGCCTGTCGAAGTGCGTCGCACTTAAGTTACATGTGGAACCAGGGATTTTTGTGCTCAAGCTGACTCAACCGGCTGTAACGCCATCAACCGGACAGAACAAGAAGAGGAAGTTGATCTCTGGTGACTATTTTCCGGCAGAGCTTCCCGAAGTCGCCTTCAAGAAGGTCCTCAAGATCAACACCAAGGATGCTGAGGAGCAGTCTGCTCGGGCAAGCCCTAGGGTTTGTTTCGTTGAAGCAGACGCTCCCGACAAGCTTTGCTCCGGCAAGCTTGCCGGGGAACGTCAAGCTCCAGCTGAGCCGCAGGTTCTCGCCATGGAAGCAGATGTTCCCGCAGCAGCAGATGTGCCTTTAGTCCTTGTTGTCGAGCCGCAAGCTCCAACATGGGCACAACAGATTGTCCGTTTCCTTCAGACAGGAGAACTTCCCGAAGAGCAAGAAGAAGCGGAAAGAGTAGCCCGGCAGTCAAGTATGTACCAGTTTGTCGACAACACACTGTACAGAAGAAGACTCAACGGTGTGAAATTGAAGTGTATTCACCGGTAAGACGGACAAAAGTTGTTGGCGAGAGATACATGGAGGCATATGTGGTCACCACATTGGCGCCAGAGCACTTGCCGCAAAGTGTTCCAAAGAAGGTTTCTTTGGGCCGACAGCCCTCCGTGATGCAAATCGCACAAGTAACCAAGTGTGAAGCGTGCAGTTCAATCCAAGCAGATACACCAGCCAGCTCAAGCTCTCTAGACGATCCCTTTATCCTGGCCATTTTCGGTCCGGGGCTTGACATCCTCGGCCCCTTTCCCCGAAGCTGTCGGGGCTTTGAAGTACTTATACGTTGCAATCGACAAGTTCACAAAGTGGCCGGAAGTGGAAGCAGTGAGGAAGGTGACAGCACAGTCAGCAGTCAAGTTCTTTAGGTCGATTGTTTGCCGTTTCGGAATCCCTAACAGGATCATCACCAACAACGGCACGCAATTCACGAGCCGCGCCTTCATGCAGTACGTCCAAGATCTTGGCGCCAAGGTCTGCTTCGCTTCTGTTGCTCATCCGAGAAGTAACGGTCAAGCGGAGAGGGCGAATCTTTGAAGTGCTGCAGGCTCAAGACCGTAACTTTCGACGTGCTGCACAAGTGCGGAAAAAAGCTGGATTGAGGTGCTGCCGGTGGTTCTTTGGTCGATCAGACGACGCCAATCGAGCCACCGCCGCACACCTTTCGCTCCTAGTCTATGGAGCAGAGGCAGTTCTGCCCACGGAACTCAGATATGGATCACCTCGAGTGCTCGCTTATGATGAGCTTGAGCAAGAGCGATTGCGACAAGATGACGCGCTGCTCCTTGAGGAGGATCGTCTTCAGTCTTTGTGATCGAGCTGCTCGATACCAGCAAGCTTTGCGCCGCTACCATAACCGCAAAGTTAATGCCGAAGTCTCGAGGAAGGCGACCTTGTTCTTGGCGCGTTCAGTCCGCCAAGAATTCCAACAAGTTGGCCTTGAAGTGGGAAGGCCCTTACCGGGTGAAACGAGTCAATTGGCGTGGCGCTGTCCGCCTTGAGACCTAAGATGGAATTCCGGTGAGCAACTCCTGGAACATTGAGCATCTTCGTAAGTTTTACCCATAGGGCGTGGTTGCCGGAACCCGTTCCGGCAACCACCTTTTGTACAAGTCTTGCCGATGTTGCATGTAATCCTTTTGTACAAAGCCGGGCGCAGACCCCTTGCATAAGTAAAGCTAATGTGCTTCGCACATCTTGTCAATTTCATGCTTTCTACTTCTATTTTCATGCGTTATCTGACACTTTGTGCAACACCTACCCCCGGTAAGCAATAACGAGCCATAAGGTTCCATATCTTTATTTTCTCTTCTTTCTCTTTCTCAAAGAAAGGAAGGTTCCCTCGCCCACAAGTTTGCCCGGGGGAAAGGAGAAGATAATGGTGTGGACCAAGCGTCGCTCAAGGAAGTCTAGCCTTACCGAGAAGCAAACAACAGAAAAGCTAAGTTGCTAAAGTTTGAGCAATCAGTTTTAAAAAATTTTAAGTTATCTTCCTCGAACGACCATACTTTGTATGGAAAACCTGTGCGCGGAGGAACCAACTCGTAGCTAGTTGCGCCCTTACTTTGTTTCGAGTCCGCTCAACAACTTAAGTGAGGTGCGACTAGTTGCGACAAGGTTTCTTGTCGGCAGCAGCACCGCCAAGAGGCTGCGGACGTCCGCACTTTTCAGCGGCCTTTCATGACCAGTGCCTGTTGACAAGTTCCCTAAAAGCGTAGGGAAAAAACATACAAAGGAAGGAATCAAGTAAAGGAAATAACATAGCAATTGCTACCCGAAATAGAGTTATATTACAAGATAGCTTGTCGCAGCTCTAATAGGTTGTTCTCATAACATGACCAGCAGCGGCAAGAAAAACAGAAAGCGGGCGGCCTAATCTACGCGATCACCCTCAACCCTCTTGATCCCGCTCACCCTGTCCACGATGGGTGCGACAAGGGTCTTGAGCGCTTCCACATCAGCATCCGGCGGCATGGACTTGAGGACGTTGGTGAGGTTGAGGCCTGGGTTGTGGAAGGCCACCTTCATCAGCACCTTTTGAAGAGCTCCCGCGCAGATCTGGCGCGACTCCTCAGCCAGCCGCTTTGGGATTTCTTCCCGGAGTCGCTGGAGGGCCGTCACCACGCCCTTGAAGAACAAGCTGAGCTTGGCGCTGGGTTGGAGGTGCTCATCGGAGGAATATCCAAGATCCTCCATCCCCAGCTGTGCCAGCTCCCTGTCGATGGCTGCAGCAACATCCACGAGACCCTCGGTCCAGTGCTCCACATTCTCCCTAAAGGTATTCTGGGCGGCAGCAGCACTCGCCTGCAGCGCCTCGTCGACCTTGATCTTCTCCTTCAAGGCCACCTCTTGCTCCCTAGCGCCGTCCAGCGCCTTAGTCAAGGTGGTCAGCTTCAACTCAAGATCTGCGTTGGAGTCCTTGGCGGCGCTGAGCTCCTTGCTCCTTTCGGCGAGACGGCCCTGCAGCTCGCCAAGAGTGTAGGCATCCTTCTCGCGCTCATGCTTGAGTGCAGCAAGCTCCTCTCCGCTCTCCTTGAGATTGGCCTCCAGCTGCATCACCTTCGTCTCCAGCTCCTTCTTGGCGGCCTCGGCAGCTGCGGCAGCATCCTTTGCTTCCTTGAGAGCCCCGCCAAATGTTTGCTCACGTGGCTAGATCCTCCTCATGGCTGTCAAGATTAACCTTCCTCTGCGCCAACTCGCCTTCCTGCGCAGATAGCTTCTCGGCGGCAAGCTGCTGTTGCTCCTCAGCTTCAGCCTTCTCGAGGAGGAAGGCTTTGCGCTCCTCGGCGAGTCGCTCCCGCTCCTCTGCCAAGGACCGGAGAGCTTCCTGGTTGAGGCCCCGGAGCTCCTCCACGCGCTTCTCGATGTCTGCTCCGCCCGCCGTGACAAAGCGCTTCACGGGATTCCAGCTTGGCTTGTCGGCGTGGTAGAGCGACAAGCTTCCGCAGCAGCTGCTCCTCCTCGGTCGCCGCTTCTTCTTTGTTTGGTGCGTCGACCAGCGTCGATCCAGCGGAGGCGAGCAGTTCTTCATCAAAAGTTTCTCCTTCACCGGGCGCCACGAGCTCGGCGCCCATGGGAGCTTGATGAAGACGCCATCGCCGGCCTTCAAATAGGCGCCAGGTGGGACTCTTGAGCCCGGCGCTGCCGCGTGGCGGAAGGATCGGCGGTCGGCGTCAGCGCTGGCGCTCCTGCGACCTCGGGGCCGTCGGTCGCGATCGCGGACCCCTCGCCCGGCCATGGCGGTAGCTTTGGCGGCCTCTTCGCCGGCCGGGCTCGTCGGCGCCGGCTTCTTCTCCGGTGGCGGCTTCGTCGATGTGCCTTGCGTCCTCCTCGCCGGCAGCCTCGGTCTCCATTGGCTCTGTGGAGGATGGATCTGACGACCAGAAAATGAAGAAAAGTCAAGCAAATATTCAAAAAGAAAATCAGAAGAAGAACACAAGGAAAGTTTTCAAGCAAGAGGATTACCTGTGCTAGGGTCTGCAGTCATGGTCTCCGCCACCAGGGGATCGCTGGTGCTGTCCCTTGCCGGAGAGCTGTCCCTTGCGGAGAACTGCCTTGCCGGAGAAGACTCCTTGCCGGAGAATGCTCCCTTGCCGGGAATCCTCCCTTGGCGGTGTAGTCGAAGCGAAGGCATGTCGAGCGGCTTGTGGCACTCCTGGTAAGGCTGCTCTGCTTCCTACACAAATCAGCGGTCAGATATCAGCAAAGATAGAGCACCCATGCTCTCCGTACAGAAAGCAGTAAACCATATACTTACGCTGGGGGCTGCGCTGGGGGCTGCTTTGAGGAAGAGTTGCCGCGTCCGGCAAGATGGTCTCGGACGCGCCTCCTGCTGCCGCGTTGGGTTCGTCCTCGATGACAATCACCGGGGCCTTGGCTCTCTTCGACGCTCTCTGGGCCAGCGTCCTGAAACGGAATGGGTTCAGAGTGAAGCGAATCAGATACAAGACAAAGCAACAAGCCGAAGAACTACAAATGCTGCAAAGAATCTTACTCTTCTTCTTCCTCGTCGGAGCTGAGCGGAGAGATCAAATTGGCTCGCCTCCGATGGGGACGGGCGGAAGAGTAGTTTCCCTTGGCCACTTGGCGGGAGCAGGCGGTGGTCTGCGAGGGCCCCGCTCCGGTTGCCGTTGGCGTGAGGGGCTCCAGCGGCAGCAGTGCTTGCCGCACAAGCGCGTCGCTGGCGCGGCTGACTGTTGACCCGTCTGCCGCCCGCTTCGTCTCCGCCTTGCGGAGACGCCTTCTTGGTGGAGCTGGGCTCCGCTCGCGGCAAGCTGTCTGAAGGAGGAGGAGGCGCCCTCGTGGCTCGCCGACTCAGCTTCAGTTCGACAAGCTCTTCCTCGCCCGGCAAACTCCCTTCACTCGACAAGGCTTGCCGCCTCTGCTGCCTCTGCCTCCTCCACGGTGAATCCGAACTACGCTGCAGCGTCGCCGCCGCCTCTTCCAGCTGGTGGCGTCTGGCGCATCTCATCATCGGTGGTGTCGTGGGTGAGGCTCCTCTGTTCATCGGGCGGATCGGCACTTCTACCAGTTGTCAAAGAACACTGCGCCTGACGTCATCTGCGGGCTCTTGCCAGGTTGGAATGATTCCATGCGAGTCGCTGAACGCATCATTGCACGGATGCGGTCGAGCGAGGAATTGTTGCACAGCGGGGCGACATTCTTCGGCAACTGAACGCTCCGGGATGCTCGAGATCGTGCTTGAACAGCTCCAAGAGCATCGCGTCCAGTTCCAGGACAGTGAAATTGAAGTTGAGGCCCGGACGCAGCCTCATGATATCCGCCGCGTTCCGGAACTCCCAGGCGGGTCTCCTCCTCTCCTGCAGGGGGGCGATGCAACGATGAAGGAAATCTGCGCCAACGGCGCCTACAGTGAGTCCGGCAAGCCTCAGGCGCAGGATCCGGATGACGACAATCTTCAGCCTAGCGTCTTCCGGGCCGCATCGCTCCAATCGTTGCCGCGCACTACTGAGGTTTGGCGTTGGGCGGTAAACGGCTGCGGGTTCTCCTCGACAATCCAACACCAGTCTGCTCTCCACTCATCCCATTTGCTGCGGAGCTCTCCCTCTAGATAAGCTTCCTTCTTGCCGGTCCTCGAGATCCAGGCGATCCCACCGGAAAGAGGCTCCCCTCTCTCAACTCGGGGCATAAAGAAGTGGCGGGAAATGGCTACGTTTGGATGGACTCCGACAAAGTTTTCGCAGAGATGTGCGAAAACTGCCATGGTCAGAACAGCATTGGGGGTGAAGTCAAGGAGGCGGAACCCGTAGGTGTTCATGATATCGCAGAAAAATTCAGAGAAAGGCGGGCAAGGCCCGTAGTAGAAGAACAGCGCGAAGAAAGGGTACCCATTCGGAGCCAGTTTTGAAGCAGCAGCTGGGAGTACCTTCGTGCGCGGATGCGCTCGCGTCTCCGTCGACCAGAAGAGGTAGTAGTACTCCCTCAGCTCCCTCGCGCCGAGCTGGGGGGGGGGGGGAAAGATTGCCCGCTCCTTTCGCAGTGCCGCAAGCCGCTGCACCTCGGCCGACTTCACGGCCTTCCCCTTGTTGGCTTTCAGAGCCATGGCGGAGGTGGTGAGGGAGGTCGACGGCGTTGATGATGCCGGGTGGCGATGAAGTGAGCTGCTCTCCTTTCAGCCTTGGGAAGAAGGGGGAGCAGCGGAGGTATTTCGAGATTGGACAAGAATCGGCGAGATGGGTGGACTGCCCCTGTTTCCCCTGCTTATAAAGAGGGAGGGGGCGGACGTTCCGTTTTTCCGAATAAAGAAACCACCCACGATCTCACCCACGATCTCTCACACGACGCCGCATTCGACGCGTGCCGTTCGTGGAGGGCGTGGTGGGTCCGGGGTGAGTTACGGCGTAACCCAGGCCGCGCGTGCCCGTGCCCTATATTTGGGACTGGCCCAACAGCGCTCGGCACCGTGTGTGGCCCAGGCCCGGGGGCTCCTGTCGGTGTACTAGAGTAGGGGTACCCTAGTATCCCGAACTTGTGCACTGGCAGTTGCAGCCCTCCGCGGCAAGGTTTACCGGGTGACCGCCAAGGTCCCCCGTGGTTTCTTTGGAGCCATTCAAGAACAAAGTATTCAAGCCAAGGAGACAAGGCCCCGGCAAGAGGAGCTTGCCGGGAAGGCCACCCAAGGCACCTAGGAGACAAGGCCCCGGGAAGAGGAGCTTGCCGGAAGGCCCGATGAGCGACAAGCTTCCGGGCGCGACAAAGACAACAACCGCGGCAAGGCGTTTGCCGCGCATCACCACTCAGCACTGCGCTCCAGCACATCCACTAACGTGTCGCAGGACATTTCCACGCGCGCGTGGCAAGAGGCCGTGCGGCCAGCGGAGGGCGGTGGCAAGCGGCGCTGACAAGATTGCCATCGTGGCAAGCGGTGGCGCCCCTGGCGGTCCCTTTCTGCACTGTTAGGGCGATGTAGACGGGCATTTAATGCTTTTGTCCCCTGCCGTCAGGGTTAGGTATGATACACTGTAAAAGTAGCTATACCAACCACTCCTTTTCCATTTTTACCCTTGTCTACGTTGCCACCTGTCGGAGACCCCTTGAGCATATAAAAGGAGGCCCATGCGCAACGTAGAGGAGGGTTCGGAAGGTTCGAAGGGCTCGACCTCACGCTCAGTCTCGTTAGCAGCTGGAGTGTACTGTAGCACTCAGCGCTCCTGAGCAAGAACTCAATACACTCAGACATGCAGCATTAGGAGTGTTATCTCTCCGGAGAGCTCCGAAGCTGGATAAACCGCTTGTGTGCTGCGCCTCGATCTGCTCTTCGTGCGACCTCCGCCCCCCGCCGAACCGAAAGGGGCTCGGTCCGCCGGTCCCATAGGTGTTCGTTGGCCAGATCAGCCTCCCCGATAATAGCATGCCAAGTTTCATGAATTTCAGAGGACTTTTGGATTTACTAGAATTTGAAAACCAGGCATCTCAATGTTTTGCCGGATATCAACGGTGCCCTAGTGTTTGAAATTCATTCCGATTTCTTGCTTGGGACCTAAGCATGCACCCAAGGACACATATTTGATTTGTCCACCAATTTATATGCACATGAGCATGTGCATGTAGTTCAAATTTGAATTATGCACATAAATGCATTGAAAACTCAGTTAATGCATTAAAATGTCCAAACGAACCCTGAAAAATCCCAAAAATTTACACAACACTCCTGTTGTTCTATGTTGACACGAGAAAAAAATTTGAAAGCAATAAGAGGCAATGGATATCGTTTCGTCCCCAAAGGTGGGACGTTCCCTACCGAAAACCATCATGCTTGTTGTGAGATACTCCAGCTTGTGAGAAGCATATACCCAAACCTGCCCCAAATGGGACAAATTTTGTACCACGGCATGTTGATGCCGCTCCATGATAGCATGCCAAGTTTCATGAATTTCAGACGAGTTTTGGATTTACTAGAATTTCAAAACCAGGCATCTCAATGTTTTGCCGGCAAACAACGGTGCCCTGGTGTTTGAAATTCATTCCCATTTATTGCATGGGACCCAAGCATGCACCCAAGGACACAAATTTGATTTTTCAACCAATTTATATGCACTGGAGCATGTGCATGTAGTTCAAATTTGAATTATGCACATAAATGCATTAAAAACTCAGTTAATGCATAAAAATTCCAAACGAACCCTAAAAAATCACAAAAATTCACACAACACTCCTGTTATTCTATGTTGACACAAGATAAAAATTGAAAGCAATAAGAAGCAATGGTTATCGTTTCGTCCCCAAAGGTGGGACGCTCCCTACCAAAAACCATCATGCTTGTTGTGACAAGCTCGGTTTTTTAGAAGCATATACCCAAACCTGCCCCAAATGGGACAAAATTGGTACCACGACATGTTGATGCCTCTCCACGATAGCATGCCAAGTTTGATGTATTTCAGAAAGGTTTTGGATTTATTAGAATTTAAAAACCGGGCATCTTAATGTTTTGCCGTCAATCAACGGTGCCCTGCAGTTGGAAATTCATTCCCATTTCTTGCATGGGAATTAAGCATACACCCAAGGACACATATTTGATTTTTTGACCAATTTATATGCACTGGAGCATGTGCATGTACTTCAAATTTGAATTATGCACATAAATGCATTAAAAACTCAGCTAATGCATAAGAATGTCCAAACGAACCAAGAAAAATCGAAAAAATTCACACAACACTCCTGTTGTTCTATGTTGACACGAGAAAAAAAATTGAAAGTATTAAGAGGCAATGGATATCGTTTCGTCCCGAAAGGTGGGACGTTCCCTACCGAAAACAATTATGATTGTTGTGAGAAGCTCCGGTTTGTGAGAAGCATATACCCAAACCTGCCCCAAATGGGACAAAATAGGTACCACGACATGTTGATGCCGCTCCATGATAGCATGCCAAGTTTCATGAATTTTAGACGAGTTTTGGATTTACTAGAATTTAAAAAGCAAGCATCTAAATGATTTGTCGGCAATAAACGTTGCCCTGGTGTTTGAAATTCATTCCCATTTCTTGCATGGGACCTAAGCATCCACCCAAGGACACAGATTTGACTTTTTGACCAATTTATATGCACTGGAGCATGTGCATGTAGTTCAAATTTGAATTATGCACATAAATGCATTGAAAACTCAGTTAATGCATAAAAATGTCCAAACGAACCCCGAAAAATCACCAAAATACACACAACACTCCTGTTGTTCTATGTTGACACGAGAAAAAAATTTGAAAGCAATAAGAGGCAGTGGATATCGTTTCGTCCCCAAAGGTGGGACGTTCCCTACGGAAAACCATCATGCTTGTTGTGACAAGCTCCGGTTTGTGACAAGCATATACCCAAACCTACCCCAAATGGGACAAAATTTGTACCACGACATGTTGATGCCGCTCCATGATAGCATGCCAAGTTTCATGAATTTCAGACGAGTTTTGGATTTACTAGAATTTAAAAACGAGGCATCTCAATGTTTTGTCGGCAATCAACGGTGCCCTAGTGTTTGAAATTCATTCCCATTTCTTGCATGGGACCTAAGCATGCACCCGAGGACACAGATTTTATTTTCGACCAATTTATATGCACTGGAGCATGTGCATGTATTTCAAATTTGAATTATGCACATAAATGCATTGAAAACTCAGTTAATGCATAAAAATTTCCAAACGAACCCCGAAAAATCACCAAAATACACACAACACTCCTGTTGTTCTATGTTGACACGAGAAAAAATTTTGAAAGCAATAAGAGGCAGTGGATATCGTTTCGTCCCCAAAGGTGGGACGTTCCCTACGGAAAACCATCATGCTTGTTGTGACAAGCTCCGGTTTGTGACAAGCATATACCCAAACCTACCCCAAACGGGACAAAATTTGTACCACGACATGTTGATGCCGCTCCATGATAGCATGCCAAGTTTCATGAATTTCAGACGAGTTTTAGATTTACTAGAATTTAAAAACGAGGCATCTCAATGTTTTGTCGGCAATCAACGGTGCCCTGGTGTTTGAAATTCATTCCCATTTCTTGCATGGGACCTAAGCATGCACCCAAGGACACAGATTTTATTTTCGACCAATTTATATGCACTGGAGCATGTGCATGTATTTCAAATTTGAATTATGCACATAAATGCATTGAAAACTTCAGTTAATGCATAAAATGTCCAAACGAACTCAAAAATCACCAAAATACACACAACACTCCTGTTGTTCTATGTTGACACGAGAAAAAATTTTGAAAGCAATAAGAGGCAGTGGATATCATTTCGTCCCCAAAGGTGGGACGTTCCCTACGGAAAACCATCATGCTTGTTGTGACAAGCTCCGGTTTGTGACAAGCATATACCCAAACCTACCCCAAATGGGACAAAATTTGTACCACGACATGTTGATGCCGCTCCATGATAGCATGCCAAGTTTCATGAATTTCAGACGAGTTTTGGATTTACTAGAATTTAAAAGCGAGGCATCTCAATGTTTTGTCGGCAATCAACGGTGCCCTGGTGTTTGAAATTCATTCCCATTTCTTGCATGGGACCTAAGCACGCACCCAAGGACACAGATTTGATTTTCGACCAATTTATATGCACTGGAGCATGTGCATGTATTTCAAATTTGAATTATGCACATAAATGCATTGAAAACTCAGTTAATGCATAAAAATGTCCTAACGAACCCCGAAAAATAACAAAAATTCACACAACACTCCTGTTGTTGTATGTTGACATGAGAATTTTTTTTGAAAGGAATAAGAGGCAATGGATATCGTTTCGTCCCCAAAGGTGGGACGTTCCCTACCGAAAACAATCATGATTGTTGTGAGAAGCTCCGGTTTGTGAGAAGCATATACCCAATCCTGCCCCAAATGGAACAAAATTTGTACCACGACATGTTGATGCCGCTCCATGATAGCATGCCAGGTTTCATGAATTTCAGACGAGTTTTGGATTTACTAGAATTTAAAAACCAAGCATCTCAATGTTTTGCCGGTAATCAATGTTGCCCTGGTGTTTGAAATTCATTCCCATTTCCTGCATGGGACCTAAGCATCCACCCAAGGACACAGATTTGATTTTTCGACCAATTTATATGCACTGGAGCATGTGCATGTAGTTCAAATTGGAATTATGCACATAAATGCATTGAAAACTCAGTTAATGCATAAAAATGTCCAAACGAACCCCGAAGAATCACCAAAATACACACAACACTCCTGTTGTTCTATGTTGACACGAGAAATTTTTTTGAAAGCAATAAGAGGCAGTGGATATCGTTTCGTCCCCAAAGGTGGGACGTTCCCTACGGAAAACCATCATGCTTGTTGCGACAAGCTCCGGTTTGCGACAAGCATATACCCAAACCTACCCCAAATGGGACAAAATTTGTACCACGACATGTTGATGCCGCTCCATGATAGCATGCCAAGTTTCATGAATTTCAGACGAGTTTTGGATTTACTAGAATTTAAAAATGAGGCATCTCAATGTTTTGTCGGCAATCAACGGTGCCCTGGTGTTTGAAATTCATTCCCATTTCTTGCATGGGACCTAAGCATGCACCCAAGGACACAAATTTGATTTTTCGACCAATTTATATGCACTGGAGCATGTGCATGCAGTTCAAATTTGAATTATGCACATAAACGCATTGAAAACTCAGTTAATGAATAAAAATGTCCTAACGAACCCCGGAAAATAACAAAAATTCACACAACACTCCTGTTGTTCTATGTTGACATGAGAATTTTTTTTGAAAGGAATAAGAGGAAATGGATATCGTTTCGTCCCCAAAGGTGGGACGTTCCCTACCAAAAACCATAATGCTTGTTGTGAGAAGCTCCGGTTTGTGAGAAGCATATACCCAAACCTGCCATAAATGGGACAATATTGTACCATGGCATGTGATGTCTACTATGCATCCTTCTCCTTGTATATGTTTTTGGGCCTGCAAGTGCACAGGTTTGTAGGACAGTAGAAAATTTCCCTCAACTGGATGACCTAAGGTTTATCAATCCATGGGAGGCGTCGAATGAAGATGGTCTCTCTCAAGCAACCCTGCAACCAAATAACAAAGAGTCTCTTGTGTCCCGAACACACCCAATACAATGGTAAATTGTATAGGTGCACTAGTTAGGCGAAGAGATGGTGATACAAGTGCAATATGGATGGTAGATATAGGTTTTTGTAATCTGAAAATATAAAAACAGCAAGGTAACAAGTGGTAAAAGTGAGCATAAATGCTATTGCAATGATAGGAAACAAGGCCTAGGGTTCATTCTTTCGCTAGTGCAAGTTCTCTCAACAATAATAACATAATTGGATCATATAACTATCCTCAACATGCAACAAAGAGTCACTCCAAAGTCACTAATAGTGGGGAACAAACGAAAAGATTATGGTAGGGTACGAAACCACCTCAAAGTTATTCTTTCCAATCAATCCGTTGGGCTATTCCTATAAGTGTCACAAACAGCCCTAGAGTTCGTACTAGAATAACACCTAGATACTCCAATGTCACCTCAAGTATCCGTGGGTATGATTATGCGATATGCATCACACAATCTCAGATTCATCTATTCAACCAACACATAGAACCTCAAAGAGTGCCCCAAAGTTTCTACCGAAGAATCACGACGAAAACGCAGCCAACCCCTATGCATAGGTTCATGGGCGGAACCCGCAAATTGATCACCAAAACATACATCAAGTGAATCACGTGATATCCCATTATCACCACAGATACGCATGGCAAGACATACATCAAGTGTTCTCAAATCTTTAAAGACTCAATCTGATAAGATTACTTCAAGGGGAAAACTCAATTCATTACAAGAGGGTAGAGGGGGAGAAGCAACATAAAATCCAACAATAATAGCAAAGCTCGCGATACATCAAGATCGTGCCAAATACATAACACGAGAGAGAGAGATCAAACACACAGCTATTGGTACATACCCTCAGCCCCGAGGGTGAACTACTCCCTCCTTGTCATGGAGAGCGCCGGGATTATGAACATGGCCACAGGTGAGGGTTCCCCCCTCTGGCAGGGTGTCGGAACAGGGTCCCGATTGGTTTTTGGTGGCTACAGAGGCTTGCGGCGGCGGAACTCCCGATCTATTCTCCATTCTGGAAGTTTTAGGGTACGTGGAGTTATATAGGCGGAAGAAGCACGTCAGGGGAGCCACGAGGGCCCCACGAGGCAGGGGTTGCGCACTAAGGGGGTGGGCGCGCCCCCCACCCTCGTGGCTTCCTCGTTCCTTCCTTGACGTGGGGTCCAAGTCCATCGGGTAGCTTTCGTTTCAAAAATAACTTCTCGAGTTGATTTCGTTCCGTTTCGACTCCGTCTGATATTCCTTTTCTTCAAAACACTGAAATAGGCAAAAAAACAACAAATCTGGGTTGGGCCTCCGGTTAATAGGTTAGTCCCAAAAGTACTATAAAAGTGGAAAGTAAAGCCCAATATTGCCCAAAACAGTAGATAATATAGCATGGAGCAATCAAAAATTATAGATACGTTGGAGACGTATCAGCATGTTGATGCCGCTCCATGATAGCATGCCAAGTTTCATGATTTTCAGACGAGTTTTGGATTTACTAGAATATAAAAACCAGGAATCTCAATGTTTTTCCGGCAATCAACGGTGCCCTGGTGTTTGAAATTCATTCCAATTTCTTGCAAGGGACCTAAGCATGCACCCAAGGACACAGATTTGATTTTTCAACCAATTTATATGCACTAGAGCATGTGCATGTAGTTCTAATTTGAATTATGCACATAAATGAATTGCAAACTCAGTTAAATCATAAAAATGTCCAAACGAACCCCTAAAAATCACAAAAATTCACACAACACTCCTGTTGTTCTATGTTGACACGAGAAAAAAATTTGAAAGCAATAAGAGGCAATGGTTATTGTTTCGTCCCCAAAGGTGGGACGTTCCCTACCGAAAACCATCATGCTTGTTGTGAGAAGTTCCGGGTTGTGAGAAGCATATACCCAAACCTGCCCAAATGGGACAAAATTTCTACCACGGCATGTTGATTCCACTCCATGATAGCATGCCAAGTTTCATGAATTTCAGACGAGTTTTGGATTGAGTAGAATTTAAAAACAGGCATCTCAATGTTTTACCGGCAATCAACGGTACCATGGTGTCTGAAATTCATTCCCATTTCTTGCATGGGACCTAAGCATGCACCCAAGGACTCATATTTGATTTTTCGGCCAATTTATATGCACTGGAGCATGTGCATGTAGTTCAAATATGAATTGTGCACATAAATGCATTGAAAACTCAGTTAATGCATAAAAATGTCCAAACGAACCCCAAAAAATCACAAAAATTCACAGAACACTCCTGTTGTTCTATGTTGACACGAGAGAAAAATTTGAAAGCAATAAGAGGCAATGGATATCGTTTCGTCCGCAAAGGTGGGACGTTCCCTAGCGAAAACCATCATGCTTGTTGTGAGAAGTTCCGGTTTGTGAGAAGCATATACGCAAACCTGCCCCAAATGGAAGAAAATTTGTACCACGACATGTTCATGCAGGTCCATGATAGCATGCCAAATTTAAGGCATTTCAGACGAGTTTTGGATTTACTATAATTTTGAAACCAGGCATCTCAATGTTTTGCCGGAAATCAACCGTGCCCTTGTGTTTGAAATTCATTGCCATTTCTTGCATGGGACCTAAGATTGCACCCAAGGACATAGAGTTGATTTTTCGACCAATTTATATGCACCGGAGCATGTGCATGTAGTTCAAATTTGAATTATGCACAAAAATTCATTGAAAACTCAGTTAATGCATATAAATGTCCATACGAACCCTGAAAAATCACAAAAATTCACATGACACTCCTGTTGTTCTATGTTGACACGGGAAAAAAATTTGAAAGCAATAAGAGGCAATGGATATCGTTTCGTCCCCAAAGGTGGGATGTTACCTACCGAAAACCATCAGTCTTGTTGTAAGAAGCTCCGGTTTGTGAGAAGCATATACCCAAACCTGCCCCAAATGGAAGAAAATTTGTACCATGGCATGTTGATACCGCTCCATGATAGCATGCCAAGTTTCATGAATTTTAGACGAGTTTTGGATTTACTATAATTTTGAAAGCAGGCATCTCAATGTTTTGCCGGCAATCAACCGTGCCCTGGTGTTTGAAATTCATTCCCATTTCTTGCATTGGACCTAAGAATGCACCCATGGACACAGAGTTGATTTTTCGACCTATTTATATGCACTGGAGCATGTGCAAGTAGTTCAAATTTGAATTATGCACATAAATGCATTGAAAACTCAGTTAATGCATAAAAATGTCCAAACGAACCCCGAAAAATCACAGAAATTCACACGACACTCCTGTTGCTCTATGTTGACACGAGAAAAAAAATTGAAAGCAATAAGAGGCAATGGATATCATTTCGTCCCCAAAGGTGGGACGTTCCCTACCGAAAACCATCATGCTTGTTGTGAGAAGCTCCGGTCTGTGAGAAGCTTAGACCCAAACCTGCCCCAAAGGGGACAAAATTTGTACCACGGCATGTTGATTCCGCTCCGTGATAGCATGCCAAGTTTCATGAATTTCAGACGAGTTGTGGATTTACTAGAATTTAAAAACCAGGCATCTCAATGTTTTGCTGGCAATCAACGGTGCCATGGTGTTTGAAATTCATTCCCATTTCTTGCACGGGAGGTAAGCATGTACCCAAGGACACATATTTGATTTTTCAACCAATTTATATGCACTTGAGCATGTGCATGTAGTTCAAATTTGAATTATGCACATAAGTGCATTGAAAACCCAGCTAATGCAAAAAAATGTGCAAACAAACCGCGAAAAATCACAAAAATTCACACAACACTCCTGTTGTTCTATGTTGACACGATAAAAATTTGAAAGCAATAAGAGGAAATGGATATCGTTTCATCCCCAAAGGTGGGACGTTCCCTACAGAAAACCATCATGCTTGTTGTGAGAAGCTCCGGTTTGTGTGCAGCATATACCCAAACCTGCCGCACATGGGACAAAATTTGTACCATGGCATGTTGATACCGAACCATGATAGCATGCCAAGTTTCATGAATTTCACACGAGTTTTGGATTTACTAGAAATAAAAAACCAGGCATCTCAATGTTTTGCCGGCAATCAATGGTGCCCTGGTGTTTGAACTTCATTCCCATTTCTTGCATGCGACCTAAGCATGCACCCAAGGACACATATTTGTTTTTTCGACCAATTTATATGCACTGCAGCATGTGCATGTAGTTCAGATTTGAATTATGCACATAAATGCATTGAAAACTTAGTTAATGCATAAAAATGTGCAAACGAGCCACGGAAAATTACAAATTTCACACAACACTCCTGTTGTTCCATGTTGACACAAGAAAAGAATTTGAAAGAAATAAGAGACAATGGATATCGTTTCGTCCCCAAAGGTGGGACGTTCCCTACCAAAAACCATAATGCTTGTTGTGAGAAGCTCCGATTTTTGAGAAGCATATACCCAAACCTGCCCCAAATGGGAGAAAATTTGTACCACGGCATGTTGATTCCGCTCCATGATAGCATGCCAAGTTTCATGAATTTCAGACGAGTTTTGGATTTACTAGAATTTAAAAACCATGCATCTCAATGTTTTGCCGGCAAAGAACGGTGCCCCAATGTTTGAAATTCATTACCATTTCTTGCATGGGACCTAAGCTTGTACCCAAGGACACATATTTGATTTTTCGACCAATTTATATGCACTTGAGCATGTACATGAAGTTCAAATTTGAATTATGCACATAAATGCATTGAAAACCCAACTAATGCATAAAAATGTCCAAACGAACCCCGAAAAATCACAAAAATTCATACAACCCTCCTGTTGTTCTATGTTGACACGAGAAAAAAATTGAAAGCAATAAGAGGCAATGGATATCGTTTCGTCCCCAAAGGTGGGACGTTCCCTACCGAAAACTGTCATGCTTGTTGTGAGAAGCTCCGGTTTGTGAGAAGCATATACCCAAACCTGCCCCAAATGGGACAAAATTTGTACCAGGGCATGTTGATGCTGCTCCATGATAGCATGCCAAGTTTCATGAATTTCAAACGAGTTTTGGATTTACTAGAATTTTAAAACCAGGCATCTCAATGTTTTGCCGGCGATCAACCATGCCCTGGTGTTTGAAATTCGTTCCCATTTCTTGCATGGGACCTAAGCATGTACCCAAGGACACAGATTTGATTTTTCGACCAATTTATATGCACTGGAGCATCTGCATGTAGTTCAAATTTGAATTATGCACATAAATGCATTTGAAACCCCAGCTAATGCACAAAAATGTCCAAACGAACCCCGAAAAATCACAAAAATTCACACAACACTCCTGTTGTTCTATGTTGACACGGGGAAATTTTTTAAAGCAATAAGAGGCAATGGATATCGTTTCGTCCCCAAAGGTGGGACGGTCCCTACCGAAAACCATCATGCTTGTTGTGAGAAGCTCCGGTTTGTCAGAAGCATATATCCAAACCTGCCCGAAATGGGACAAAATTTGTACCACGACATGTTGATGCTGCTCCATGATAGCATGCCAAGTTTCATGAATTTCAGACGAGTTTTGGATTTACTAAAATTTTAAAACACGGCATCTCAATGTTTTGCCAGAAGTCAACCGTGCCCTGGTGTTTGAAATTCATTCCCATTCCTTGCATGGGACCTATGCATGCACCCAAGGACAGAGATTTGACTTTTTGCCCAATTTATATGCACTGGAGCATGTGCATGTAGTTCGAATTTGAATTATGCACATAAATGCATTGAAAACTCAGTTAATGCATAAAAATGTCCAAACGAACCACGAAAAATCACAAAAATTCACACAACACTCCTGCTATTCTATGTTGGCACGAGAAAAAATTTGAAATCAATAAGAGGCAATGGATATCATTTCGTCCCCAAAGGTGGGACGTTCCCTACCGAAAACCATCATGCTTGTTGTGAGAAGCTCCGGTTTGTGAGAAGGATATACCCAAACCAGCTCCCAATGGGACAAAATTTGTACCACGGCATGTTGATGCCGCTCCATGATAGCATGCCAAGTTTCATGAATTTTAGACAAGTTTTGGATTTACTAAAAATTTAAAACCAGGCATCTCAATGATTTGCCGGCAATCAACGGTGCCCTTGTGTTTTAATTTCATTCCAATTTCTTGCATGGGACCTAAGCATGCACCAAAGGACACAGATTTGATTTTTCGACCAATTTATATGCGCTGGAGCATGTGCATGTAGTTCAATTTTGAATTATGCACATAAATGCATTGAAAACTCAGTAAATGCATAAAAATGCCCAAACGAACCCCGAAAATTAACAAAATTCACACAACACTCCTATTGTTCTGTGTTGACACGAGAAAAAAATTGAAAGCAATAAGAGGCAATGGATATCGTTTCGTCCCCAAAGGCGGGACGTTCCCTACCAAAAACCATCATGCTTGTTGTGAGAAGCTTCAGTTTGTGAAATGCATATACCCAAACCTGCCCCAAATGGGACAAAATTTTTGCCATGGCATGTTGATGTCGCTCCATGATAGCAAGCCAAGTTTCATGAATTTCAGACGAGTTTTGGATTTACTAGAAATTAAAAACCAGGCATCTCAATGGTTTGCCTTCAGTCAACCGTGCCCTGGTGTTTGAAATTCATTCGCATTTCTTGCATGGGACCTATGCATGCACCCAGGGACAGAGATTTGACTTTTTGCCAAATTTATATGCACTGGAGCATGTGCATGTAGTTCGACTTTGAATTATGCACATAAATGCATTGAAAGCAATAAGAGGCAATGGGTATCGTTTCGTGCCCAAAGGTGGGACGTTCCTGAAAGTGCTAGTTATCGACTAGAGGGGCGGTGAATAGGCGATTTTTAGGAAAGTCTTCAAAACACGGATGTTTCAAAGACAAACAATAGAAATGACCTAATTGATATGCAGCGGAAGATAAACTACAACAAGCAAACCATAGTCAAGTATGCAATAACGTGAAAGTACAAGACTAATAGCAGCTTGGTAGTAGGATCAAGATGGAAGATGGTGAGAAGCGAATCAACAAAAGTAGTCAAGCAATGAAGTCAAACAGGTATGACAAATAGGCAATGACGTCACGCAGACAAACTCTAAGTAAGGAGAGGCAGAAGATAGAACCAGTCACTTGTTGAAGACACATGATTTGTTGGACCAGTTCCAGTTGTTGTGACAACTGTACATCTGGTTAGGGAGGCTGAGATCCAACTCAGAAGACCGCGTCTTCACCTTATTCCCCTTGAGCTAAGGACACACAGTCCTCGCCCAATCACTCTGGTAACATTACAAGAATCTTGTTAATACATGATGGATTCAATCTGTCATGAAACTGTGCAAAACCGTCAACGAGGGAGGTCCATGACGGATTTAGAATCCGTCATGTATATCGCGTCATAATTTGCCAACTGTGCCACCATGACGGATCATGTCCGTCACCGATCAGTCCCTAGGCCCGCCTAGGCCCGGTCCTCCATGACAGACTAATCTTTTTTCAATCCATCCCATAATATTCATCCAACCAGCTATGGCACAAGACATTACACATAATAAAAAAGCTTTCACAGCACAATTAATTTTCATTCAACGGATCCATTGTTTTGCCATTTCACAAATTTCTATTCAATAATTTCAGCAAGTAAAGGCCTTCTAAAATGTGCCAAAAACACATACAACATTACTTCACATGCCCTCAATAACAATTACACTAGATTACATCAACATTGTACATATCCTCTTAATCATCAAGTTCACCTCGGCAGCTCAACCTTCTTATGCGCCTCTCACAACCGAAGGAAACCTGTAAAAAAACAATATGCTTCTGTTACAATATGCTCTCACCACAAAGGAGAACTGTAACAACCTTCCCAAAGGTATAGTAAAGTATCAAGAACAACAAGTGGACTCCATATTACGAAAATATATTTTATGATAAATCTAATGAAATTAATTCCGTCTTTGAAGATGTTGATGGCTTCCTATAAACTTGGTCAAATTCAATTAATTTGCAATGGTACAGTAAAACAGGAATAAAATGAAATTTTGAAGGTGGAGATACTTCCACACTTCACTTAACATAATTTAATAAACTATAACCACTACCACTGGATTTTCATAACAGATACTGCATGAAATAAATCAAACCTAGAACTTATATGATGGTCCATGGAAATCTGATGAAGTAATGATGAACAGAAGAGCTATACAGCCAACGATGGTTCGCAGAATATTTCAGGGAACTATATCTAAACTATTATAAAATAGTTACGACTGACTACGTACTGTAGTGTGAGCATGCAGTAGTGACTGCCATTGTTGATGAATGTCTGGAAGAATTGACACACCAAGTACTTTTGTCTCCAAAGACAATTCTTGGGTCTCTTTAATTACGTCGTTGGATGGATTCAGTCGTTCAATTGTCATCATCAACCGTCCTCACTGATCGGTGGAAACCTTAGCCAGGAAATAATCCCCAAATACAACATGAGTAATCGGAAATAGAAAACATCGAGAACTTTGAGACAGCACTTAAGAAATCGTAACAAACATAGTAATACTGCATTAGTATATATAATGCACATAAGTAGAGAAATATAATGCACAAGGAACATTGTTTCAACAATACGTAAAGACAAAATGCTAGAACATTAAGCGACATCCAAGAATACATAAGGTGGATAACTCCCATTTCCCAATATATCATGCAACGTTACGGAAGTGATAGAACCAAGTACAACATTCCTTTTATTAGGCAGTAAGAAGCGGTACAGTTCTACTTTTCAATTTTGGCTGTGGAAAGACACAAAATGCAATGCACATACAATTTTTTCCTTAGTTCTGAAATTTACAGAGCCTACAAACGAGAATAACAAAGTATATACGCTAAAAAATGGCATCACTAACAAACATTATACGTGATGCGTAGAACTACAAATTTAATTTATTGCATGGCTTAAGTAATTACTTAATAGTCATTAAGGTACAAGCCGAATAAAAATACATGGACACCAGGAGATGGTCGAATCAAAACACATAGGAAAATACGTATATTATATTCTAAATATCAATTGTTATGCAAAGACTTCAAAAAGATTTAGGTTAATATAACAACCTATCACCCAGAAGTGTTAGACCTTCGCCAAACATTTTCCCATCCATCACCGCAGACTAAAACCCGAGTGAGAAATAACAGTGTTAAGCAACAAGGCATGAAGATTAATTTTTCCAGTTTGAAGGTTAACTTTTCCAAAGGTACAGAATGAATAATAAAGGTCGGAGATGTTGCGAACATGAGACATGCTAAGATAAGTATGATACTTTTCCAGTTTGAAGATTAACTTTTACTTAGCGATTCTTGTTGAACATAATAGATGGAGATAATTGTTCGGTGGTTATGAGAATCAATTAATAATACAAGAAAAAAGAAACACACATAACATGCAGCATAAAGGGATTATGCATCGATCATCCATTAGGGGTCCAAGATCATGTTATAGGTTCTCAAAATAACTCAATAGTTGCCACTTGAGCATCAATACCAAAAACAGTCAACTAAAACTTCGGCTACCTGATTCTCATTGTAATTTTAATCAAACCAAGAAGGCATCAGACAGTTTCCTGACTATATAGAGCCTAATTTGCTACTCTTGTACGTAAACAGCCTCAAATACTTTTTTTCTCAACTTCCACTACCTGAACAAAATCAGTCACACCCAACTCCTCAAAAAAATTCCTCCAACTTCGCAATTCAGATGGCAATGAAGCAGAACTACGATGGGTCAAATAACAAATATGAAGTTCAATCCATGTCGCCACAGGAAGCACGGCCGTGCCGGCGACGCGGCGAGGGGGTCGGGGTTATCGCCGTCCAACGCACGCGAAGCGCCGAGCTAGGGGACGCCATCCGGGAGGAGTAGAGGGTGGAGGGGCGCGCGGTCTGACGAAGACGAAGTCACTGGAGACCCGTCGATGGTGGAAGCGACGCCTTGAAACCCTAGCCTTGGGCGGCTACGGTTGCGGACAAGCGCCGAGGCCGGGAGGCGGATCCAGCCGTCTTTGGAGAGGACAAATAGGTCGAAGACGAGCTCGTGGCGTGCTTGCGGTGGTGGACGCTGCCGGAATCTGGAGGCATTGGTGGCGGCGCGAGGGTTCGTAGGGGAGAGAGATGGGTCGTGAGAGGGATGGGTGGGTGGGGGTTGTGGCGGATCTAGCAGCCGCCGGTGCTGCGAGGTGAGAGGAGGGAGAGTGTCGGCGGCAAGCTGTAGGAGGACGGAGGCGACGAGGTGGCGGCGATGTGTGGGAGACGATGGGGAATGGGAGGGGGCTGCGGAGGAGGGAGAGGGGCCGATGGAGAATGTGTTAGGGTTAGGTTTTTATATGGGGAGCAGTTAGCCGGGCTTTAGCGGGCTTGAGAGGGCTTCAGCGGGCTTGCGGAGCTGTACCAGCCCATCCATGACAGTTTCTGAAATTGTCATCCGGAATCCGTCATGAATTAACAGGTTTCTTGTAGTGTAAGTCTTCAAGGTAGACTTCCGAACCTTCACAGACTGCGTTCACCGGCAATCCACAATGACTCTTGGATGCTCAGAACGCGACGCCTAACCGGCTGGAGGATTCACAGTCCTCAAGTGTAATAAGTCTTCAGTCACACGCATGTAAAGACTTGATGATGCCTAACACTCTTTGGCTCTGGGTGTTTGGGCTTTGTCCTCGCAAGGATTTCTCTCCCTCAAAGGCTTCGAGGTGGGTTGCTCTCAAACGACAAAAGCCGTGCACTAACTCTGAGCAGCCACCAATTTATGGTGTAGGGGGTGAGCTATTTATAGCCACTAGGCAACCCGACATGATATGTCCGAAATGACCCTGGGTCACTAAGGAACTGACACGTGTTCCAACGGTCAGATTTCGAACACACACGACAACTTTACTTGGGCTACAAGCAAAGCTGACTCATCCAGCTCTGGATAAGTTTTGCTCTCATTGTCTTTGCTTGAAGACATAGGATTTGGGTTGAGCATCACTTCAGTCATTCTGACTTTGATCACTTGGACTCCACTTAACAGTACGGTGGTTCCTATGGCTCAACAAACAAGAAAAGGAAACAACGAAACGACACCGTCTTCGCGCTCCATAGTCTTCACTCAATGTCTTCTCATGTCATAGTCTTCAATGTGAATATCTTCACATGCCACCATTGTCGTCAATGTCTTCATACATTTTTAGGGGTCATCTCCGGTAGGTAAACCGAATCAATGGGGACACTACCTGCGTTATCCTGCAATTCTCACAAACGCATTAGTCCCTCAACCACATTTGTCGCCAATACTCCAAAACCAACTAGGAGTGGCACTAGATGCACTTACAATCTCCCCCTTTTTGGTGATTAATGACAAACTGGTTGAAGTTTTCAACGGGGATAAAGTATGTGAAATTGTAAAGGATAGGGAATTGTCTTCATAGGTGGCAAAGGCTCCCCCTGAAGATGTGCATATAAGTAGTTTGCTTTTGGAATGCAAATGCACATGGCAGGTTGTACTTGTGGAGATCCTCTTCAACTTATGAAGATAATTCATCATGCATGAAATGATATAACTAAGAGAATGACATGCATAATGAAAAATGGACGTCCGCAGAATGATCTAAGTGCAGAAGTTATCATCGCACATGCAGAATTTATCATCGCACCACAGTAAGCAAAGAAGTAGCAGACGACCATCAAGTTTAAGTGTTACAACTCAAAAGAACCAAATGTATCAAAAGCGAGAGTTGTATACACTAGGCAAAAAATTATGCACCCGCCCATATGAACCCGCTTGAAGACTATCAAACTCATATGCTTCTCCCCCTTTTGTCAGTAAGGACCAAAAAGGTTTGAAGACATAGAGTGTCTACTCGTCCTCTTCAGAAGAAGATGATGCAGCAGGGTTGTCGCTTTGGTTGGCGGTGCTTGAGGCGTGCAGTGCAATGTCGATGCGTCTGCAGTAGGGGCGGTGAAGTAGCATCGGCTTCATCATCGATCACTCTGTCATTGACGGTTGCCGCGGAGGAAGAATAGTCAGAGTCTTCAAGTGATGGAGTTTGCCATAGGACTGCATTCCGTGGAGGAGTGGAGTCAAACTTGAAGCGTTTAGTGAAGCCATCGTCTTGAAGATCTGCTTCAGCACTGAGCAGAGTCAAACTCTTCCATGATCGCCGACAGGTCTCGTGAGTGACAAAAGCATTCTTGGTGGCAAGATTTCGAATGCGATTGACGTCCACCAAGAGGCTTTGCATCTGTCGCTTGAGCCAGAGTGATGCTTATCTTGTTTCGATGCAAAGGCGACAAGAAGTTCTCGATCATTGAGGACGCGAGAGCGCTTCCGAGGCCTTTGGCCAATTGTGCTCTCAGTAGCTTCAGTCCGCGCACGGTGAGGCAGACGTGTGTTCCCAGCTAGAGGATAGACACGAGATACTACTTGGACGCCTTCCATGGGTTGAGAGAAGCTATGGTGATCTGCATTCTGAAGACAAAGTGGCGTTTTGGCAGGCTCTGGGTATATAACTTCAACTGACATATCAACCTCTGGTAGAAAGATCAGATGATTGCGAGCAGAGGGCTGATAGTTGATAGCAGAGTGCATCTTGATGAGGCGCATGACCCATGGAGCATAAAATTTCAGACCAAAAAGATCTGATCCAGACGCAGCCAATTGCCGGATGAAGAATTCTTGCGTATTGAAGCTCATGCCATTGAGGATGTAAAAGACCAATGTCTTCATGGCTCCTTCAAGTTTTGCAGATGATGAATGCCCTTTGATAGGTCATAGAGTTCGCCTGATTATGTGATATATTGTACGAGGCAGATACTCAAGGTCATCAACAAAGAAGTCCTGAGGGTATTCCGCGTCATGTGGTAGTGGCTTCATCATGCTCAACATCTGACTCATGTTGGGCTCTGGCTTATGAAATATGCTCTCCAGTGCATCGCGGTGGAGTTGACAACCAGGTTCAAACAGCTCTCCGGGAGTGGGTAGGCCTGTGAGCTCAATGACTTCAAGAGCTTTGGCTTCATGATGAACATTTCACATGATCCACTCGAGAACCCATGTGTTCGTATCTTTGTAGTAGCCGCGGATGTGGAGGGTAGCATAGAATTGAAGCACAAGTTCTTCACTCCAGTGTTCTTTGTCTGTTACGAAGCCGAGCAGACCTGCATCACGAAAGCAATCAAGTGCTTCTTCTAAGCACGGCAGTCCAGCAATGGCTTCAGTGTCGAGGCGCATATGAGGGAAAATGCGCCCTTGATCATACAGAACGCAGGAGTAATAGCTTCGTTGCTGATAGCTCCAGAAACGGTCAGATGATATCCTTGGCCTTGTGTAGGGGTTCTTTGCTCTGTCAAAGAAAGTGTTGTGGGCTTTGAAGCCATTTGCATTGGAAGACCCTGTAGAGGTGGCAGTGCTTGGAAACCTTGGCAGTCTTGGCTTTGGTTTCTGGACCTGAGGCCTATGCGCAATATGATATTCAAACTGAGGACCAGAGGCATGAGGCAGAGCGACTAGAACGGGCCATCTTACTGTGATTAGCTGACCATAGTTGTATGCTTGCTCAATTGTGTAGGGCCTTGGTGGCGGAACTGAGCAAAGGCAACAAGCGAGGCTTCAGTTACTCAGCCAGATGCTTGAGGAGTGTGCCTCATTGGCTTCATGCACATTTCCTTCATTGGCTTCAGGAGCTGTTGGTGCAGGCTCCACATTTGCTTCAGCCATGACCACGTCATTGGCTTCATTGGTGTTGGAGGTGGCAGCCTCAATGTTTTCAACCTCCACTTGAGGAGCTGGAGGGTCGGGCACTGGCACGCTGATATTAGGAATAACTTCTTCAATTACAGGGGGTGTAGGGGCACGTTCTTCTTCTTCTTGGGTGTCTTCGGCTGATGCAGCCGGATTGTCTTCAGCAGCTTTGGCTTCAGACTCGAAGACATTCACAGTTGGAGTGCCTTCTGAAAACACTTGACGTGCAACAGGTTGGTGGTGCACTTCTTCTTCTGGAATGCTCGAGAGAGGTACTTGAGACCTTTGACCTTTGCGAAGCCTGCGAAATGTTGGCGACGCCTTTGGAGATGGGGTTGGCCGGGCCTCAAAGTCTTCCTCTTGTTGTTGTTGTTGTTGTTGTTGGGGAGTAAATTGCTGTTGGGGAGTACATGGGGAGTCTTCTTGTTGCGGGCGATCAGCCCATGAAGCATCCTGAGCAATTGGTGTCAGAGGACGACCAATGCTGATGATTTCATTGCTACGTCATTTAACAGGCGATGATACCACATTGTATTCAATTTGAGGAAGAACTTCATCATCTTCAACATTGTCATGGTGACCAATGTCTTCAGCAGTGATGGGATCAACTGCTGGAATCTCTTCAGCTTCAGGAGCCTCTGTGGAAGCAGGCTCATGAACAGTCATGCGTAGTTCTTGGGTTGCAGATGCAGGACGAACCACTGAAATGGGTTCAACAACCAAGGGCTCTGTGGGAGCAGCCCGATTCTTCTTGATCTTGAGCTTCTTCTTGGAGGGAGCAGCATCAAAGGCTTCAGGAAGTTTCCTTTTTCTGGCTTCAGCCTCGGCAGCCCTCGTCTTCTTCTGCTCGTAAGCGGTTGATCCGACCTTTGGCTTCGAGCCACCATGCTGCTTGGGAAGACTATGCGGGTTCTTCCCGCCTTGAAGGTGCAGCTTGGTCAGTTGAAGATTTCTTCCTCTTTGCAGCCATTCGGGGTCAATGCCGGACGGCCAAGAGCCTTGCGCTTCTCAAATTTCATTGTAGGCTAGCACACACTTGTCGCCCAGACTCTTCATGCACTCACGAGAGCGTCTGGCTTCTTCACGCTTCTTGAGAAAGGCTTCTTTGAGGTCGTGCAGCATGACCTTGAAGTTTTTGACATCTTGCACGCTGAGTGCAGCCATGTGCTTATTGAACTGTGCCTTGTCATAGTCAATCTGATGCTTCGTTTCAACAATGTCTTTGAGCAAGAGCTAGCTCGAAGCAATGGCTCCATTGAAGGAGACGCTGAGGCCAATAGGAAGTTGCAGATCTTCAAAGCTGATGTTTGCGGTGTCAAACCACTCATCAATGAAGTGATGGATGATTGCCACATCAAAGAGAGGCAAATTGTTGAAAATTTCTGCTTCTTCTTTGCTCTTGAAAAGTTGCTCAAGTGCATCATCTGCAAGATCTTCATCACTGGACAGATCAATGTGCTCTTCACGCAGAATGGCAGCAGGAGTCAGTTTCAGTTCAGTATTCTTGACAATTTTCTTTCTCTTCTCCGTCTTCTTGGAGATACGGGATTGATCTTCAGACTGCATTAATCGGCTTCGTGGAGGTGCGATGGCTGGCTTCACACGTGAAGCTTTTGGAGGAGCAGGTGACTTTGAAGCCTTGACTTTATTTTGCTTCGGCTTTGGAGCAGGAGCAGGAGCAGGAGGGGCTTCATCGGTCGACATCATCATCGAGTGATCCACCTTGGCACCTGGACCAAGATGTAGGTGATGAGGCCATCAAGGTTTGAAAAGGGACCGATGACATTGGGTTCAGCATCACATGAGCCGTCAGCACGGGGAGCAGAGGGACCAGGGTTGAAGTCTAATCCCAATGACTTCTTGTTTTCTTTGGCCGAAGCCTTTGCGTGCTTGAAGTTGCGCTTGAAGAGATTATCGTCACGACACCAGAGCAATGACGTTGGGTCGGCATTCTCAGGCTGAGATCCACGGACCATACAAGGAAAGAAACCATGTGCAATAGCTTCAGCCATGTTCTTGGGTGGAAGGCCTCGAAAGAGAATATCACCCCAAGGGCTTCTGATAGCATTCTTCTCGGTGTATTCTTGGGTCACGAAATTGTACTTGAACCATTGTTCAGCCCAATATCGCCGAATCCATCGGATTCGCGTCTTGCACTGATTGTAATTCTCTTCGGGATCTGTCTTGTAAAGCTCTGCGAGGTCATCAGGCAGATCTTTTGAGGTTCCCTCACGACACTGTCTGCCGCCCTTCCTGACTGATTTCTCTGCAGCCATGAACTTCAAACTGAATGGCTTCAATACGTTCAGAGGCTTCAAATGCTTGCGTTTGCTGGACAAACAGGAACTGGATTCGGGGGAGTTAATTTGATGCTGTAAGAATTCTGCAAACGAATGCAGACTATGAGAACCAAGGGATTCTCCCACTGACATGTACCTGTGACAGCATTAGAGATGCGAGGGAAGGGGAAGAGGTCATATGCATTCTCAGAAGATTTTGAAGATAAATCAGTTTGAAGACATTGACCTCATGATGCGAAGACATTCACTTATCTGGAGAGTTGGTTCCAGATTTGTACTAATCCGAGTATAAGTACAAGTGAGGAATCTAACTAGTTGTGAAGCTTAAGTGAGTATACTAGGCAGTATGAGATGCAGACAGAATAGATCTAACATTGTATGGGCAGAAACCAATTTTGGTAAGTAGGATGAATCTTGAAGATCAAAAAGATGGTAAAAATAGAGATATATTTACCACTCGAAGAACTGCTAGACGGGAAGAAAAGGAGGCCGAGCAGTTCAATCCACCGTGCCCTAACTTGGCGACGGAGGACAGCTACGGCGGCGGCGGACAAGACGATGTTCGCGGCCGGTGTGAGGACGGCATCGGAGAAGTCGCGGCAGCTAATCGCTTTGTCGCTGGCGTCGTCGAGAGCTAGCGGTGGTGCTAGGGTTTTGACGAGGTGGAGAGGTGGAAGAAGGTCTTCTTTACCGCATGGGACATGTATTTATAAGGAGGTGTGCGGCACAGTGCAATTATGCAGGTGCCCCTGGCGGTTCACATCTGAGGGGCACGTGGCAAGCATGCAATATACTCTAAGTTGTCCCATGTTCCCACGCCCGCCAGGTTTGTCGGATGGTCGTTCCGGCTTCTCCGGATTTCAACAATAAGGATGAATCATTTAAAACAGACTTAAAGTTTGTCTCTGTGTCTTCTGCTGACAAGGACGCAAAGAAGACATTCGATAGTTTCAATAGAATGCATATGATTTGGACAGATAGAGTTTGAGATAGAAAGCATAGAGAGATTAGGGTCCGATCACATTCACTTAGTTCAAAAGATTCAACTTGGAAGACATAGCTATAAGTGAATGAGTAGAGGATGTAACAATATATATATATATATATATATATATATATATATATATATATATATATATATATATATATATATATATATGACAACCAAATCAACATAGTGAAGAAAATCATGAAGATAGGTTGAGGTTGAAGACAAATCAAATGCAAAGATAATGCAGAAATAACGCCATGAGTGAAACACTTCAAACAGAGAATTTTGGTGGTGGCGTTACCCACCGTATAGGAAGTATTAGACCCGGACACAGCGCACAATTATCGTGGCGCTCCGAAGTCAAATTCCACGTTAATGTATTCACACTCATAATGGAAGTCTTCATTGATTGAAGATATACTTTACTTCGTGTGTTGCACATCTAAGTCATCAACATGCATAAGTGTTAGGATGTGTGCTTGATCACAGGACATTTGAGGATTCCAAGATATTTAGCTCACACCGTAACTTGCAAAACCTTTTCTCATCCAAGGGCTTTGTGAAGATATCTGCCAATTGCTCTTCAAAGGTTGGCGTGAATGATGTCAATATCTTTCTTCATGACATGATCCCCGAGAAACCGATGGCCAATTTCAATGTGCTTTGTCTTCGGTGTTGGACTGGATTGTTGGCAATCTTGATGGCGCTTTCGTTGTCGCAGAAGAGAGGTACTTGTTTCAGATTGATGCCATAGTCCTTGAGAGTTTGCTTCACCATAGAAGTCGAAAGCACAAGAAGATCCAAAGCAATGTATTCAGATTCAGCAGCTTGAGAGTGATACATAGTTACGCTTCTTTGAAGACCAACAGACAAGTGATCGTCCCAGAAAGTGACATGTGCCTGATGTAGACTTGCGATCCACCTTGTCACCAGCATAATCAGCATCCGAAAATCCAACCAAATGAAATTTTGAGCCCTTTGGATACCATAATCCGAGTGTTGGGGTGTGAGTCAAATATCGAAGAATTCGCTTCACAGCTAAGTGATGCGATTCCTTTGGTGCCGCTTGGAATCAAGCACACATGCAAACATTAAGCATAATATCTGGCCTAGATGCACATAGGTAAAGTAAGGAACCAATCATGGAGCGTTATACCTTTTGATCGAACTCTTTACCATTGTCGTCGGGACCCAGATGGTGTTTGGCTGGCATTGGCATCGTGTATCCTTTGCAATCTTGCATTCCAAACTTCTTCAGACAATCTTGGAGGTATTTTTCTTGAGATATAAAGATGCCATTCCTTTGCTGACGAATTTGAAGAACAAGGAAGAACTTGAGCTCTCCCATCATGGACATCTTATATTGTTCTTGCATCATATATCCAAATTCATCACTATACTTTTGGTTGGTGCAGCCGAAAATAATGTCATCCACATATATTTGGCATACAAACAGTTCACCAACAAATGTCTTCCTGAAGAGTCTGGGATCAAGGGATCCAGGTTTGAAGCCTTTGCTCTTGAGAAGTCTTTGATCGTGTCATACCGGTAGCGAGGAGCTTGTTTGAGGCCATACGATTGCTTTATATAGCTTGTACACCATTTCGTGATGTTTTGGATCTTCAAAGCCGTGTGGTTGAGCGACATATACTTCTTCTTCAATCTTGCCGTTGAGAAATGCACTCTTCACATCCATTTGATATAGCAAGATGTTGTGGTGGTTAGCATAGGCTAGTAGTATGCGAATAGCTTCAAGCCTAGCTACAGGAGCAAATGTTTCATCAAAGTCAATTCCTTCAACTTGAGTATATCCTTGAGCCACAAGACGTGCTTTGTTTCTGACGACTTGACCATGCTCATCTTGCTTGTTTCGATATATCCATTTGGTGCCAATAATGTTATGATTGCGAGGGTCAGGACGCTTGACAAGTTCCCAAACATTGTTCAGCTTGAACTGTTGAAATTCTTCTTGCATAGCTTGTATCCATTCTGGTTCCATAAAGGCTTCAGCAACTTTCTTGGGTTCTGATATTGACACAATAGAAAAGTGCCCACAGAAATTTGCTAGCTGTGTTGCTCTTGAGCGAGTAAGCGGACCAGGTGCATTGATGCTATTGATTATCTTCTCAATCTGTACTTCATTTGCAACTCGAGGATGAACTGGACGAAGACTTTGCTCTTGCTGAACATTGTCATCATTGGGAGGATTGTCTTCAGGCTGAGCATTGTCTTCTGGTTCGTTAGGTGCATAAATGATAAGTTCCTCTTCAGGCTGTGCTTCAGAAGGCATGATTTCACCAGTTCCCATCATCTTGATAGATTCGCTGGGTGGAGCTTCGTCTAGTGTACTTGGCAGGAACTCTCTTTGTGAACCATTGGTTTCATCAAATCGCACGTCCACAGTTTCGACGATTTTGTAGAGATAAAGGTTGAAGACTCTGTAGGAGTGCGAGTCCTTTCCGTAACCAAGCATGAAGCCTTCGTGAGCTTTGGGTTCAAATTTTGACTTGTGATGGGGATCCTTGATCCAGCACTTAGCCCAAAAAACTCTAAAGTAACTGACATTTGGCTTCTTGCTAGTAAGGAGCTCATAGGATGTTTTGTTCAGAAGCTTATGGATGTAAACACGGTTGATGACGTGACATGCTGTATCAATAGCTTCAGGCCAGAACTTTCTTGGTGTCTTGTACTCGTCAAGCATTGTTCGAGCCATCTCAATGAGGGTTCTGTTCTTGCGCTCCACGATGCCATTTTGCTGAGGTGTGTATGGAGCAGAGAACTCATGAGTGATTCCCATGGTATCCAGATAAAGATCAAGTCCGGTGTTCTTGAATTCAGTGCCGTTGTCACTTCTGATATGCTTGATCTTGACGCCATAATTGTTCATTGCTCGATTGGCGAAGCGTCTGAAGACATCTTGCACTTCAGTCTTGTAGAGAATTATGTGCACCCATGTGTATCTTGAGTAGTCATCAACAATGACGAAGCCATAGAGACAAGCAGTTGTTGTGAGGGTAGAGTAGTGAGTAGGGCCAAACAAATCCATGTGTAACAAGTCGAAGGGTTGAGATGTCGTCATGATTGTCATCGAGGGGTGCTTTGCCCTAGTCATCTTTCCAGCTTCGCAGGCACCACACAAATGATCCTTCTTGAACTTGACACCTTCGATGCCCATGACATTCTTCTTCTTGGCGAGTGTGTGTAAGTTCCTCATGCCAGCATGCCCCAGCCTCCGATGCCAGAGCCAAAGATTCAAGCTTTTGCAAGAAGACATACGGCAAGTCGTGGACCTGTTGAGAAATCTACCATGTATAGATCATCTTTCCTATACCCTTCAAAGACTAGAGACTTGTCAGATTCCATTAGTACAAGGCAACGATATTTTCCGAATATCACAATCATGTTCAAGTCACAAAGCATTGAGACAAACATCAAGTTGAAACCAAGGGATTCAACAAGCATCACTTTATCCATGTGTTGATCCTTTGAGATTGCAACTCTACCTAGACCCAATACCTTGCTTTTACCGGTGTCAAGAATGTGATGTGACTCTTGTCGATGGACGTAAGGTTGAGTCCATGAGAAGACTTCGATCACCAATCATATGATTAGTGCATCCACTATCCATAATCCATTACGAAGCATGAGGTGTCATACCCCTCTGATGCAGTTAGGGGATAGGCTTCACCAAGAGCATTGTGAAGCATAAACATTTGACGGGCAAGTAGATTATTGAAGCTTAAATCAAGATTAGGACTGATAGGATGAATGGCAAACAGTTCAGGAACAAAATACATAGTGAGACCATTTGGGCATTTGATCTTGTGCCCTACAAGATGTTTTAGGTCCCCAAAGAATAGCATCGATGCCTTTGATTTTCGGTGGAGACCCTTTCACGCAAAAGAGAGTTAATTCTTCTTAACCACCCACATCTTCAAGGGTGGCTTAGAAGCAATGAGTCTAAGTGCAGCATCTGAGAACTTCGGCTTTGGAGCCCTAGAAAATAGCCTTGCAGGAGATGAACGATACTCATAAGAATAAGCAGAAAAGTTCTTAGATCTATGAACATAGCAGTTTGAAGACACACGCTCATATTCATAAATTTGAGTACGGTTTCCCTGCAAAACATTGGCGTTAGGGTGACTCAGGTGAGTCCTCTGTCTGTATGAAGCCTTTGGACCATATGACGCCTTAGGTCAGGGTTTGTCTTCTTCCCGGTGGTGTCATGATGACATTCCTTTGGAAGATTCTCAAGACAGCTTTTGGGAACCCAGATCTTCTTCATAGGTGGTCCATTCCTGCAGTTAGTACCAATATACCGGCAAACACTTCACCATTCTGATTCTTGAACAGCTTATAGTTTGCATCAAAGGATTCATCAATGATAATAGGGTTAGCAGGTAAAGCCAGATAAGGTGGATGGATCCACCGAAGGTCCCTTTGCAACAACCCATGTGGTTTTGGGATACCGCTTTCGGGCTTCCAAGAGGAACCATCAACATTCATTTTCCTCTCGAACGCAACACCCTCTTTCCTAGGGTTTCGGTTCAGAATCTGCTTTTTGAGGACATCGCAAAGTGTCTGATGCCCTTTCAGACTTTTATACATCCCTGTTTCAAGCAATGCCTTCAACCTAGCATTTTCATCAGCAATAGCAGTGGTATCCTCCGCAGAGGGGTTAGTTACCACATTAGTAGTTGTAGACAATGCAACAAGAGCAGCTTGAACATTCAGCAAAAGAGGTAGCGTAATCACGCTCAAGACATTTTATACATGGTGGTTCAAATGCATCCTGAAGGAACTGATCTGTTGAGCGAAGTGACTCATTCTCTTTTGAAGATCTTCATGAGCCGCTCTCAATTTCTCAAGCTCTTGCTTCCTTTGAAGATAATCATAGGAGAGCCTTTCATGAGTAGTCGAGAGCGTTTCATGACGACTTTCAAGTTCTTGGTACTTAGCATGAAGATTTTTAATGTCTTCAACTAAGGACTGTGAACGTGTCATTTCCGCGTCCAACAGGTCATCGCTTTTGTCTAACAGTTTTTGAGTATGTTCCATGGCTCTTTGTTGTTCGGTTGCAATTTTAGCAAGTGTTTTGTAGATGGGTTTGGATTCACAGTCAGAGTCATCTTCACTTGATGTTTGAAAGTAAGCATCACGTGATTTTACCTTGGCACCACGTGCCATGAAGCAGTAGGTGGGAGCAGGGTCGTCCTTGTCATCAGCTTCAGCGTTGGTGTGGAAGTCATTGTCTTTAGTGTTGAAGATGGACTTGGCAACATAGGCTGTGGCTAAAGCCAGACTTGCAACACTGTGGTCGGACTCCTCTTCGGACTCCACCTCCACCTCCTCGAAGGCAGACTCCTCCTCTGAATCCATTTCTTTGCCAACAAAAGCACGAGCATTGCCAGATGAGCTCTTCTTATGAGATGAAGACTTTGATGAGGACTTGGAAGAAGACTTTGAAGATTTCTTATTCTTCTTGTCATCAGAATCATATTCCTTGCTCTTCTTCTTCTTCTTCTTCTTCTCATTGTCCCACTTTGGACACTCAGTAGTGTCCAGTTCTCTTGCACTTGTGACATGTTCTCTTCTTGTAGTCATGAGTGGAAGCTTCATCATTTCTTGAGCTGGATCGTGAAGACTTTCTGAAGCCTTTCTTCCTAGTGAACTTATGGAACTTCTTCACAAGCATAGCAAGTTCCTTTCCAATGTCTTCACGATCATCAGAACCGCAGTCAGATTCTTCTTCAGATGAGGAAACAACTTTTGCCTTTAAAGCGCGAGTTCGGCCAAAGTTGGGACCATAGATATCTCTTTTCTCAGAAAGCTGGAACTCATGTGTGTTGAGCCTCTCAAGTATATTAGACGGATCGAGTGTCTTGAAGTCAGGGCGTTCTTGTATCATGAGGGCAAGGGTGTCAAAAGAGCTGTCAAGTGATCTCAGTAGTGTCTTGACGATTTCATGCTTGGTGATCTCAGTGGCGCTAAGAGCATGAAGCTCATTTGTGATGTCAGTGAGGCGATCAAACGTGAGCTGGACATTTTCATTGTCGTTTCTCTTGAAGCAGTTGAAGAGGTTGCGAAGAACACTTATTCTTTGATCTCTCTGGGTTGAGACGCCTTCGTTGACCTTGGATAGCCAGTCCCAGACTAGCTTCGACGTTTCGAGAGCACTCACACGGCCATACTGTGATTTGGTCAGATGACCACAAATGATGTTCTTTGAAGTGGAGTCCAGTTGAATGAACTTCTTGACATCAGCAGAGGTGACACCTTCACCAGATTTGGGAACGCCGTTCTTGACAACATACCAGAGGTCGACATCAATGGCTTCAAGATGCATGCGCATCTTATTCTTCCAGTAGGGATAGTCAGTTCCATCGATCACGAGGCAAGCAGTGGAGACTTTGATTATCCTTGCAGTCGACATAGCTAAAACTCCGGTGGTTAAACCAAATCACGTAACAAGGGAGTACCTTGCTCGATACCAATTGAAAGCGCTAGTTATCGACTAGAGGCGGTGAATAGGCGATTTTAGGGAAGTCTTCAAAACACGGATGTTTCAAGACAAACAATAGAAATGACCTAATTGATATGCAGCGGAAGATAAACTACAACAAGCAAACCATAGTCAAGTATGCAATAACGTGAAAGTACAAGACTAATAGCAGCTTGGTAGTAGGATCAAGATGGAAGATAGTGAGAAGCCAATCAACAAAAGTAGTCAAGCAATGAAGTCAAACAGGTATGACAAATAGGCAATGACTTCACGAAGACAAACTCTAAGTAAGGAGAGGGAGAAGATAAAACCAGTCACTTGTTGAGGACACAGGATTTGTTGGACCAGTTCCAGTTGCTGTGACAACTGTACATCTGGTTAGGGAGGCTGAGATCCAACTCAGAAGACCGCGTCTTCACCTTATTCCCCTTGAGCTAAGGACACACAGTCCTCGCCCAATCACTCTGGTAAGTCTTCAAGGTAGAATTCCGAACCTTCACAGACTGCGTTCACCGGCAATCCACAATGACTCTTGGATGCTCAGAACGCGACGCCTAACCGGCTGGAGGATTCACAGTCCTCAAGTGTAATAAGTCTTCAGGTCACATGCATGTAAAGACTTCACCGATGCCTAACACTCTTTAGCTCGGGTGTTTGGGATTTGTCCTCGCAAGGATTTCTCTCTCAAAGGCTTCGAGGTGGGTTGCTCTCAAACGACAAAAGCCGTGCACTAACTCTGAGCAGCCACCAATTTATGGTGTAGGGGGTGGGCTATTTATAGCCACTAGGCAACCCGACCTGATATGTCTGAAATGACCCTGGGTCACTAAGGAACTGACACGTGTTCCAACGGTCAGATTTCAAACACACACGACAACTTTACTTGGGCTACAAGCAAAGCTGACTCATCCAACTCTGGTTAAGTTTTGCTCTCATTGTCTCTGCTTGAAGACATAGGATTTGGGTTGAGCATCACTTCAGTCATTCTGACTTTGATCACTTGGACCCCACTTAACAGTTCAGTGGTTCCTATGACTCAACAAAGAAGAAAAGGAAACAACGAAAAGACACAGTCTTCGCGCTCCATAGTCTTCACTCAATGTCTTCTCATGTCATAGTCTTCAATGTGAATATCTTCACATGCCACCATTGTCGTCAATGTCTTCATACATTTTTAGGGGTCATCTCCGGTAGGTAAACCGAATCAATGGGGGACACTACCTGTGTTATCCTGCAATTCTCACAAATGCATTAGTCCCTCAACCACATTTGTCATCAATACTCCAAAACCAACTAGGGGTGGCACTAGATGCCCTTACAGTTCCCTACCGAAAACCATCATGCTTGTTGTGAGAAGCTTCGGTTTGTAAGAAGAATATACCCAAACCTGCCCCAAATGGGAGAAAATTTGTACCACGGCATGTTGAAGCCGCTCCATGATAGCACGCCAAGTTTGATGAACTTTAGACGAGTTTTGGATTTACTAGATTTAAAAAACCAGGCATCTCAATGTTTTACCAGCAATCAACGGTGCCCTGGTGTTTGAAATTCATTCCCATGTCTTGCATGGGACCTAAGCATGTACCCAAGGACACATATTTGATTTTTCGACCAATTTATATGTACTGGAGCATGTGCATGTAGTTCAAATTTGAATTATGCACATAAATGCATTGAAAACCCAGCTAATGCACAAAAATGTCCAAACGAACCCCAAAAAATCACAAACATTCACACAACACTCGTGTTATTCTATGTTGACACGAGAAAAAAAAAAATTGAAAGCAATAAGAGGCAATGGATATCATTTCGTCCCCAAAGGTGGGACGTTCCCTACCGAAAACCATCATGCTTGTCGTGAGAAGCTCCGGTTTGTGAGAAGCATATACCCAAACCTGCCCCAAATGGGACAAAATTTGTAAGATGATATGTTGATGCCGCTCCATCATAGCATGCCAAGTTTCAAGAATTTCAGACGAGTCTTGGATTTACTAGAATTTAAAAGCTAGGCATCTCAATGTTTTGCCGGCAATCAACGGTGCCCTGGTGTTTGAAATTCATTCCCATTTCTTGCATGGGACCTAAGCATGCCCCCAAGGATACATATTTGATTTTTTGACCAATTTATATGCACTGGAGCATGTGCATGTAGTTCGAATTTGAATTACGCACATAAATGCATTGAAAACTCAGTCAATGCACAAAAATGTCCAAACGAATGCCAAAAAATCACAAAAATTAACAGAACACTCCTGTTGTTCTATGTCGACACGAGAAAAAAAATTGAAAGCAATGAGAGGCAATGGATATCATTTCGTCCCCAAAGGTGGGACGTTCCCTTCCGAAAACCATCATGCTTGTTGTGAGAAGCTCCGGTATGTGAGAAGCATATACCCAAACCTGCGCCAAATGGGACAAAATTTGTACCACGGCTTGTTGATTCCGCTCCATGATAGCATGCCAAGTTTCAAGAATTTCAGACGAGTTTTGGATTTACTAGAATTTAAAAACCAGGCATCTCAATGTTTTGCCGGCAATCAATGGTGCCCTTGTGTTTGAAATTCATTCCCATTTCTTGCATGGGACCTAAGCATGAACCTAAGGACACATATTTGATTTTGCAAACAATTTATATGCACTGGAGCATGTGCATGTCGTCCAAATTTGAATTATGCACATAAATGCATTGAAAACTCAGTTAATGCATAACAATGTCCAAACGAACCCCGAAAAATCACAAAAATTCAAACAACACTCCTATTGTTCTATGTTGACACGAGAAAAACATTGGAAGCAATAAGAGGCAATGGTTATCTTTTCATCCCAAAAGGTGGGACGTTCCCTACCGAGAACCATCATGCTTGTTGTGAGAAGCTCCGGTTTGTGAGAAGCATATACCCAAAGCTGCCCCAAAGGGGACAATATTTGTACCACAGCATGTTGATTCCTCTCCATGATAGCATGCCAAGTTTCATGAATTTCAGACGAGTTTTGGATTTACTAGAATTTAAATACCAGGCATCTCAATGTTTTTCCGGCAATCAATGGTGCCTTGGTGTTCGAAATTCATTCCCATTTCTTGCATGGGACCTAAGCATGCACCCAAGGACACATATTTGATTTTCCAACCAATTTATATGCACTGCGCAAGTGCATGTAGTTCAAATTTGAATTATGAACATAAATGCATTGAAAACCCAGCTAATGCATAATAATGTCCAAACGAACCCCGAAAAATCACAAAAACTCACACAACACTCCTGTTGTTCTATGTTGACACAAGAAAAAAAATTGAAAGTAATAAGAAGCAATGGATATTGTTTCGTCCCCAAAGGTGGGACGTTCCCTACCGAAAACCATCATGCTTGTTGTGAGAAGCTCCGGTTTGTGAGAAGCATATATCCAAACCTGCCCCAAATGGGACAATATTTTTACCACGGGATGTTGATGCCGCTCCATGATAGCATGCCAAGTTTCATGAATTTCAGACGAGTTTTGGATTTACTAGTATTTAGAAACCAGGCATCTCAATGTTTTGCATGCAATCAATGGTGCCCTGGTGTTTAAAATTCATTCCCATTTCTTGCATGGGCCCTAATCATGCACCCAAGGACAGAGATTTGACTTTTCGACCAATTTACATGCACTGGATTATGTGCATGTAGTTCGAATTTGAATTATGCACATAAATGCATCGAAAACTCAGTTAATGCATAAAAATGTCCAAACGAACCCTGAACAATCACAAAAGTTAGACAACACTCCTGTTGTTCTATGTTGACATGAGAAAAAAATTGAAAGCAATAAGAGGCAATGGATATCGTTTCGTCCCCAAAGGTGGGACGTTCCCTACCGAAAACCATCATGCTTGTTGTGAGAAGCTCCGGTTTGTGAGAAGCATATACCCAGACCAGCCCCATATGGGACAAAATTTGTACCACAACATGTTGATGCCGCTCCATGATAGCATGCCAAGTTTCATGAATTTCAGACGTGTTTTGGATTTACTAGAATTTAATACCAGACATCTCAATGTTTTGCTGGCAATCAACGGTGCCCTGGTGTTTTAAATTCATTCCCATTTCATGCATGGGACGTAAGCATGCACCCAAGGACACATATTTGATTTTTCAACCAATTTATATGCACTGGAGCATGTGCATGTAGTTCAAATTTGAATTATGCACATAAATGCATTGAAAAGCCAGCTAATGCATAAAAATGTCCACACGAACCCCGAAAAATCACAAAAATTCACACAACACTCCTGTTGTTCTTTGTTGACACGAGAACTTTTTTTTGAAAGCAATAAGAAAAAATGGATATCATTTCGTCCCCAAAGGTGGGACGTTCCCTACCGAAAACCATCATGCTTGTTGTGAGAAGCTCCGGTATGTGAGAAGCATATACCCAAACCTGCCCCAAATGGGACAAAATTTGTACCATGGCATGTTGATTCTGCTCCATGATAGCATGCCATGTTTCATGAATTTCAGATGAGTTTTGGATTTACTAGAATTTAAAAACCAGGCATCTCAATGTTTTGCCGGCAATCAACGGCGCCCTGGTGTTTGAAATTGATTCCCATTTCTTGCACGGGACCTAAGCATGCACCCAAGGACACATATTTGATTTTTCAACCAATTTATATGCACTGGAGCATGTGCATGCAGTTCAAATTTGAATTATGCAGATAAATGCATTGAAAACTCAGCTAATGCATAAAAATTTCGAAACGAACCCCGAAAAATCACAAAACTTCACACGACACTCCTGTTGTTCTATGTTGACACGAGATAAAAATTGAAAGCAATAAGAGGCAATGGATATCGTTTCGTCCCCAAAGGTGGGACGTTCCTCACCGAAAACCATCATGCTTGTTGTGAGAAGCTCCGGTTTGTGAGAAGCATATACCCAAACCTGCCCCAAATGGGACAAAATTTGTAACGATGACATGTTGATGCCGCTCCATGATCGCATGCCAAGTTTCATGAATTTCAGAAGAGTTTTGGATTTACTAGAATTTTAAAACCAGGAATCTCATTGTTTTGCCGGCAATCAACGGTGCCCTGGTGTTTGAATTTCATTCCCATTTCTTCCATGGGACCTAAGCATGCACCCCAGGACACAAATTTGATTTTTCTACCAATTTATATGCACCGGAGCATGTGCATGTAGTTCAAATTTGAATTATGCACATAAATGCATTGAAAACTCAGTAAATGCATAAAAATGCCCAAACGAACCCCGAAAAATAACAAAATTCACACAACACTCATGTTGTTCTACGCTGACACGAGAGCAAAAATTTGAAAGCAATAAGAGGCAATGGATATCGTTTCGTCCCCAAAGGTGGGACGTTCCCTACCAAAAACTATCATGCTTGTTGTGAGAAGCTCCGGTTTGTGAGAAGCATATACCCAAACCTGCCCCAAATGGGACAAAATTTTTACCACGGCATATTGATGCCGCCCCATGATAGCATGCCAAGTTTCATGAATTTCAGACGTGTTTTGGATTTACTAGAATTTAATAAGGCATCTCAAAGTTTTGCTGGCAATCAACGGTGCCCTGGTGTTTTAAATTCATTCCCATTTCATGCATGGGACCTAACCATGCACCCAAGGACACATATTTGATTTTTCAACCAATTTATATGCACTGGAGCATGTGCATGTAGTTCAAATTTGAATTATGCACATAAATGCATTGAAAAGCCAGCTAATGCATAAAAATGTCCAAACGAACCCCGAAAAATCACAAAAATTCACACAACACTCCTATTGTTCTTTGTTGACACGAGAACTTTTTTTTGAAAGCACTAAGAAAAAATGGATATCGTTTCGTCCCCAAAGGTGGGACGTTCCCTACTGAAAACCATCATGCTTGTTGTGAGAAGCTCCGGTATGTGAGAAGCATATACCCAAACCTGCCCCAAATGGGACAAAATTTGTACCATGGCATGTTGATTCTGCTCCATGATAGCATGCCATGTTTCATGAATTTCAGATGAGTTCTGGATTTACTAGAATTTAAAAACCAGGCATCTCAACGTTTTCTTAAGCAATCAACGGTGCCACAGTGTTTGAAATTGATTCCCATTTCTTGCACGGGACCTAAGCATGCACCCAAGGACACATATTTGATTTTTCAACCAATTTATATGCACTGGAGCATGTGCATGCAGTTCAAATTTGAATTATGCAGATAAATGCATTGAAAACTCAGCTAATGCATACAAATTTTGAAACGAACCCCGAAAAATCACAAAATTTCACACGACACTCCTGTTGTTCTATGTTGACACGAGATAAAAAATTGAAAGCAATAAGAGGCAATGGATATCGTTTCGTCCCCAAAGGTGGGACGTTCCCTACCGAAAACCATCATGCTTGTTGTGAGAAGCTCCGGTTTGTGAGAAGCATATACCCAAACCTGCCCCAAATGGGACAAAATTTGTACGATGACATGTTGATGCCGCTCCATGATCGCATGCCAAGTTTCATGAATTTCAGAAGAGTTTTGGATTTACTAGAATTTTAAAACCAGGAATCTCATTGTTTTGCCGGCAATCAACGGTGCCCTGGTGTTTGAATTTCATTCCCATTTCTTCCATGGGACCTAAGCATGCACCCCAGGACACAAATTTGACTTTTCCACCAATTTATATGCACCGGAGCATGTGCATGTAGTTCAAATTTGAATTATGCACATAAATGCATTGAATACTCAGTAAATGCATAAAAATGCCCAAACGAACCCCAAAAAATAACAAAATTCACACAACACTCATGTTGTTCTATGTTGACACGAGAAAAAATTGAAAGCAATAAGAGGCAATGGATATCGTTTAGGTCCCCAAAGGTGGGACGTTCCCTCACCGAAAACCATCATGCTTGTTGTGAGAAGCTCAGATGTGAGAAGCATATACCCAAACCTGCCCCAAATGGGACAAAATTTGTACCATGGCATGTTGATTCTGCTCCATGATAGCATGCCATGTTTCATGAATTTCAGATGAGTTTTGGATTTACTAGAAATAAAAAACCAGGCATCTCAATGTTTTGCGGAATCAATCAGGTGCCACGGTGTTTGAAATTCATTCCCATTTCTTGCATGGGACCTAAGCATGCACCCAAGGACACAGATTTGATTTTTCTGACCAATTTATATGCACTAGAGTATGTGTATCTAGCTCAAATATGAATTATGCAGATAAATGCACTGAAAACTCAGTTAATGGATAAAAATGTCCAAACGAACCCCGAAAAATCACAAAAATTCACACAACACTCCTGTTGTTCTATGTTGACACGAGGAAAAAATTTGAAAGAAATAAGAGGCAATGGATATCGTTTAGGTGCCCAAAGGTGGGACGTTCCCTACCGAAAACCATCATGCTTGTTGTGAGAAGCTTGGTTTGTGAGAAGAATATACCGCACCTGTCCCAAATGGGACAAAATTTGTACCACGGCATGTTGAAGCCGCTCCATGATTGCACGTCAAGTTTCACGAATTTAGACAAGTTTGGGATTTACTAGATTTTAAAAACCAGGCATCTCAATGATTTGCCGGCAATCAACGGTGCCCTGGTGTTTGAAATTCATTCCCATGTCTTGCATGGGACCGAAGCATGTACCCAAGGACACATATTTGATTTTTTGACCAATTTATATGAACTGGAGCATGTGCATGTAGTTCAAATTTGAATTATGCACATAAATGCATTGAAACCCCAGCTAATGCACAAAAATGTCCAAACGAACCCCGAAAAATCACAAAAATTCACACAACACTCGTGTTGTTCTATGTTGACACGAGAAAAAAATTTGAAAGCAATAAGAGGCAATGGATATCGTTTCGTCCCCAAAGGTGGGACGTTCCCTACCAAAAACCATCATGCTTGTCGTGAGAAGCTCCGGTTTGTGAGAAGCATATACCCAAACATGCCCCAAATGGGACAAAATTTGTACCATGACATGTTGATACCGCTCTATCATAGCATGCCAAGTTTCAGGAATTTCAGACGAGTCTTGGATTTACTAGAATTTAAAAGCCAGGCATCTCAATGTTTTGCCGGCAATCAACGGTGCCCTGGTGTTTGAAATTCATTCCCATTTCTTGCATGGGACCTAAGCATGCACCCAAGGACACAGATTTGATTTTTGACCAATTTATATGCACTGGAGCATGTGCATGTAGTTCAAATATGAATTATGCACATAAATGCATTGAAAACTCAGTTAATGCATAAAAATGTCCAAACGAACCCTGAAAAATCACAAAAATTCACACAACACTCCTGTTGTTCTTTGTTGACACGAGAACTTTTTTTGAAAGCAATAAGAAAAATGGATATTGTTTCGTCCCCAAAGGTGGGACGTTCCCTCACCGAAAACCATCATGCTTGTTGTGAGTAGCTCCGTCATGTGAGAAGCATATACCCAAACCTGCCCCAAATGGGACAAAATTTGTACCATGGCATGTTGATTCTGCTCCATGATAGCATGCCATGTTTCATGAATTTCAGATGAGTTTTGGATTTACTAGAATTTAAAAACCAGGCATCTCAATGTTTTGCCGGCAATCAACGGCGCCCTGGTGTTTGAAATTGCTTCCCATTTCTTGCACGGGACCTAAGCATGCACCCAAGGACACATATTTGATTTTTCAACCAATTTATATGCAATGGAGCACGTGCATGCAGTTCAAATTTGAATTATGCAGATAAATGCATTGAAAACTCAGCTAATGCATAAAAATTTCAAACGAACCCCGAAAAATCACAAAACTTCACACGACACTCCTGTTGTTCTATGTTGACACGAGATAAAAATTGAAAGCAATAAGAGGCAATGGATATCGTTTCGTCCCCAAAGGTGGGACGTTCCCTACCGAAAGCCATCATGCTTGTTGTGAGAAGCTCCGGTTTGTGAGAAGCATATACCCAAACCTGCCCCAAATGGGACAAAATTTGTACGATGCATTGTTGATGCCGCTCCATGATCGCATGCCAAGTTTCATGAATTTCAGAAGAGTTTTCGATTTACTAGAATTTTAAAACCAGGAATCTCATTGTTTTGCCGGCAATCAACGGTGCCCTGGTGTTTGAATTTCATTCCCATTTCTTCCAGGGGATCTAAGCATGCACCCAAGGACACAGATTTGATTTTTCTACCAATTTATATGCACCGGAGCATGTGCATGTAGTTCAAATTTGAATTATGCACATAAATGCATTGAAAACTCAGTAAATCCATAAAAATGCCCAAACGAACCCCGAAAAATAACAAAATTCACACAACACTCATGTTGTTCTATGTTGACACGAGAAAAAAAATTGAAAGCAATAAGAGGCAATGGATATCGTTTCGTCCCCAAAGGTGGGACGTTCCCTACCAAAAACTATCATGCTTGTTGTGAGAAGCTCCGGTTTGTGAGAAGCATATACCCAAACCTGCCACAAATGGGACAAAAAATTTACCACGGCATGTTGATGTCGCTCCATGATAGCATGCCAAGTTTCATGAATTTCAGACGAGTTTTGGATTTACTAGAAATTAAAAACCAGGCATCTCAATGTTTTGCTGGCAATCAACGGTGCCCTGGTGTTTGAAATTCATTGCCATTTCTTGCATGGGACCTAAGCATGCACCCAAGGACACAAATTTGATTTTTCTGACCAATTTATATGCACTAGAGTATGTGTATGTAGTTCAAATATGAATTATGCACATAAATGCACTGAAAACTCAGTTAATGGATAAAAATGTCCAAACGAACCCCGAAAAATCACAAAAATTCACACAACACTCCTGTTGATCTATGTTGACACGAGGAAAAAAATTTGAAAGAAATAAGAGGCAATGGATATCGTTTCGTGCCCAAAGGTGGGACGTTCTCTACCGAAAACCATCATGCTTGTTGTGAGAAGCTTCGGTTTGTGAGAAGAATATACCCAAACCTGTCCCAAGTGGGACAAAATTTGTACCACGGCATGTTGAAGCCGCTCCATGATAGCACGTCAAGTTTCACGAATTTAGACAAGTTTTGGATTTACTAGATTTTAAAAACCAGGCATCTCAATGATTTGCCGGCAATCAACGGTGCCTCGGTGTTTGAAATTCATTCCCATGTCTTGCATGGGACCGAAGCATGTACCCAAGGACACATATTTTATTTTTTGACCAATTTATATGAACTGGAGCATGTGCATGTAGTTCAAATTTGAATTATGCACATAAATGCATTGAAACCCCAGCTAATGGACAAAAATGTCCAAACGAACCCCGAAAAATCACAAAAATTCACACAACACTCGTGTTGTTCTATGTTGACACGAGAAAAAAATTTGAAAGCAATAAGAGGCAATGGATATCGTTTAGGTCCCCAAAGGTGGGACGTTCCTACCAAAACCATCATGCTTGTCGTGAGAAGCTCCGGTTTGTGAGAAGCATATACCCAAACCTGCCCCAAATGGGACAAAATTTGTACCATGACATGTTGACACCGCTCTAGCATAGCATGCCAAGTTTCAAGAATTTCAGAATGAGTCTTGGATTTAATAGAATTTAAAAACCAGGCATCTCAATGTTTTGCGGCAATCAACGGTGCCTTGGTGTTTGAAATTCATTCCCATTTCTTGCATGGGACCTAAGCATGCACCCAAGGACACATATTTGATTTTTTGACCAATTTATATGCACTGGAGCATGTGCATGTAGTTCAAATTTGAATTACGTACATAAATGCATTGAAAACTCAGTCAATGCATAAAAATGTCCAAACGAACCCCGAAAAATCACAAAATTCACACAACACTGCTGTTGTTCTTTGTTGACACGAGAACTTTTTTTTGAAAGCAATAAGAAAAAATGGATATTGTTTCGTCCCCAAAGGTGGGACGTTCCCTACCGAAAACCATCATGCTTGTTGTGAGAAGCTCCGGCATGTGAGAAGCATATACCCAAACCTGCCCCAAATGGGACAAAATTTGTACCATGGCATGTTGATTCTGCTCCATGATAGCATGCCATGTTTCATGAATTTCAGATGAGTTTTGGATTTACTAGAATTTAAAAACCAGGCATCTCAATGTTTTGCCGGCAATCAACGGCGCATACAGTGTTTGAAATTGATTCCCATTTCTTGCACGGGACCTAAGCATGCACCCAAGGACACATATTTGATTTTTCAACCAATTTATATGCAATGGAGCACGTGCATGCAGTTCAAATTTGAATTATGCAGATAAATGCATTGAAAACTCAGCTAATGCATAAAAATTTCGAAACGAACCCCGAAAAATCACGAAACTTCACACGACACTCCTGTTGTTCTATGTTGACACGAGATAAAAAATTGAAAGCAATAAGAGGCAATGGATATCATTTCGTCCCCACAGGTGGGACGTTCCCTACCGAAAACCATCATGCTTGTTGTGAGAAGCTCCGGTTTGTGAGAAGCATATACCCAAACCTGTCCCAAATGGGACAAAATTTGTACGATGACATGTTGATGCCGCTCCATGATCGCATGCCAAGTTTCATGAATTTCGAAGAGTTTTGGATTTACTAGAATTTTAAAACCAGGAATCTCATTGTTTTGCCGGCAACCAACGGTGCCCTGGTGTTTGAATTTCATTCCCATTTCTTCCATGGGACCTAAGCATGCACCCAAGGACACATATTTGATTTTTCTACCAATTTATATCCACCGGAGCATGTGCATGTAGTTCAAATTTGAATTATGCACATAAATGCATTGAAAACTCAGTAAATCCATAAAAATGCCCAAACGAACCCCGAAAAATAACAAAATTCACACAACACTCATGTTGTTCTATGTTGACACGAGAAAAAAATTGAAAGCAATAAGAGGCAATGGATATCGTTTCGTCCCCAAAGGTGGAACGTTCCCTACCAAAAACTATCATGCTTGTTGTGAGAAGCTCCGGTTTGTGAGAAGCATATACCCAAACCTGCCCCAAATGGGACAAAATTTTTACCATGGCATGTTGATGTCGCTCCATGATAACATGCCAAGTTTCATGAATTTCAGACGAGTTTTGGATTTACTAGAAATTAAAAACCAGGCATCTCAACGTTTTGCCGGCAATCAACGGTGCCCTGCTATTTGAAATTCATTCCCATTTCTTGCATGGGACCTAAGCATGCACCCAAGGACACATATTTGATTTTTTGACCAATTTATATGCACTGGAGCATGTGCATGTAGTTCAAATTTGAATTACGCACATAAATGCATTGAAAACTCGGTCAATGCATAAAAATGTCCAAACGAACCTCAAAAATCACAAAAATTCACACAACACTCCTGTTGTTCTTTGTTGACACGAGAACTTTTTTGAAAGCAATAAGAAAAAATGGATATTGTTTCGTCCCCCAAAGGTGGGACGTTCCTGCATCGAAAACCATCATGCTTGTTGTGAGAAGCTCGGTATGTGAGAAGCATATACCCAAACCTGCCCCAAATGGGACAAAATTTGTACCATGGCATGTTGATTCTGCTCCATGATAGCATGCCATGATTCATGAATTTCAGATGAGTTTTGGATTTACTAGAATTTAAAAACCAGGCATCTCAATGTTTTGCTTAGGCAATCAACGGTATACAGTGTTTGAAATTGCTTCCCATTTCTTGCACGGGACCTAAGCATGCACCCAAGGACACATATTTGATTTTTCAACCAATTTATATGCAATGGAGCACGTGCATGCAGTTCAAATTTGAATTATGCAGATAAATGCATTGAAAACTCAGCTAATGCATAAAAATTTCGAAACGAACCCCGAAAAATCACAAAACTTCACACGACACTCCTGTTGTTCTATGTTGACACGAGATAAAAAATTGAAAGCAATAAGAGGCAATGGATATCGTTTCGTGCCCAAAGGTGGGACGTTCTCTACCGAAAACCATTATGCTTGTTGTGAGAAGCTTCGGTTTGTGAGAAGAATATACCCAAACCTGTCCCAAGTGGGACAAAATTTGTACCACGGCATGTTGAAGCCGCTCCATGATAGCACGTCAAGTTTCACGAATTTAGACAAGTTTTGGATTTACTAGATTTTAAAAACCAGGCATCTCAATGATTTGCCGGCAATCAACGGTGCCCTGGTGTTTGAAATTCATTCCCATGTCTTGCATGGGACCGAAGCATGTACCCAAGGACACATATTTGATTTTTTGACCAATTTATATGAACTGGAGCATGTGCATGTAGTTCAAATTTGAATTATGCACATAAATGCATTGAAACCCCAGCTAATGGACAAAAATGTCCAAACGAACCCCGAAAAATCACAAAAATTCACATAACACTCGTGTTGTTCTATGTTGACACGAGAAAAAAATTTGAAAGCAATAAGAGGCAATGGATATCGTTTCGTCCCCAAAGGTGGGACGTTCCCTACCAAAAACCATCATGCTTGTCGTGAGAAGCTCCGGTTTGTGAGAAGCATATACCCAAACCTGCCCCAAATGGGACAAAATTTGTACCATGACATGTTGACACCGCTCTAGCATAGCATGCCAAGTTTCAAGAATTTCAGACGAGTCTTGGATTTAATAGAATTTAAAAACCAGGCATCTCAATGTTTTGCCGGCAATCAACGGTGCCTTGGTGTTTGAAATTCATTCCCATTTCTTGCATGGGACCTAAGCATGCACCCAAGGACACATATTTGATTTTTTGACCAATTTATATGCACTGGAGCATGTGCATGTAGTTCAAATTTGAATTACGTACATAAATGCATTGAAAACTCAGTCAATGCATAAAAATGTCCAAACGAACCCCGAAAAATCACAAAAATTCACACAACACTGCTGTTGTTCTTTGTTGACACGAGAACTTTTTTTTGAAAGCAATAAGAAAAAATGGATATTGTTTCGTCCCCAAAGGTGGGACGCGTTCCCTACGAAAACCATCATGCTTGTTGTGAGAAGCTCCGGCATGTGAGAAGCATATACCCAAACCTGCCCCAAATGGGACAAAATTTGTACCATGGCATGTTGATTCTGCTCCATGATAGCATGCCATGTTTCATGAATTTCAGATGAGTTTTGGATTTACTAGAATTTAAAAACCAGGCATCTCAATGTTTTGCCGGCAATCAACGGCTACAGTGTTTGAAATTGATTCCCATTTCTTGCACGGGACCTAAGCATGCACCCAAGGACACATATTTGATTTTTCAACCAATTTATATGCAATGGAGCACGTGCATGCAGTTCAAATTTGAATTATGCAGATAAATGCATTGAAAACTCAGCTAATGCATAAAAATTTCGAAACGAACCCGAAAAATCACGTAAACTTCACACGACACTCCTGTTGTTCTATGTTGACACGAGATAAAAATTGAAAGCAATAAGAGGCAATGGATATCGTTTCGTCCCCCACAGGTGGGACGTTCCCTCACCGAAAACCATCATGCTTGTTGTGAGAAGCTCCGGTTTGTGAGAAGCATATACCCAAACCTGTCCCAAATGGGACAAAATTTGTCTGATGACATGTTGATGCCGCTCCATGATCGCATGCCAAGTTTCATGAATTTCAGAAGAGTTTTGGATTTACTAGAATTTTAAAACCAGGAATCTCATTGTTTTGCGGCAACCAACGGTGCCCTGGTGTTTGAATTTCATTCCCATTTCTTCCATGGGACCTAAGCATGCACCCAAGGACACAGATTTGATTTTTCTACCAATTTATATCCACCGGAGCATGTGCATGTAGTTCAAATTTGAATTATGCACATAAATGCTTTGAAAACTCAGTAAATCCATAAAAATGCCCAAACGAACCCCGAAAAATAACAAAATTCACACAACACTCATGTTGTTCTATGTTGACACGAGAAAAAAATTGAAAGCAATAAGAGGCAATGGATATCGTTTAGGTCCCCAAAGGTGGAACGTTCCCTACCAAAAACTATCATGCTTGTTGTGAGAAGCTCCGGTTTGTGAGAAGCATATACCCAAACCTGCCCCAAATGTGACAAAAATTTTACCACGGCATGTTGACGTCGCTCCATGATAGCATGCCAAGTTTCATGAATTTCAACGAGTTTTGGATTTACTAGAAACTAAAAACCAGGCATCTCGACGTTTCTTAAGCAATCAACGGTGCCACTGGTGTTTGAAATTCATTCCCATTTCTTGCATGGGACCTAAGCATGCACCCAAGGACACATATTTGATTTTTTGACCAATTTATATGCACTGGAGCATGTGCATGTAGTTCAAATTTGAATTACGCACATAAATGCATTGAAAACTCAGTCAATGCATAAAAATGTCCAAACGAACCCCGAAAAATCACAAAAATTCACACAACACTCCTGTTGTTCTTTGTTGACACGAGAACTTTTTTTTGAAAGCAATAAGAAAAAATGGATATTGTTTCGTCCCCAAAGGTGGGACGTTCCGTACCGAAAACCATCATGCTTGTTGTGAGAAGCTCCGGTATGTGAGAAGCATATACCCAAACCTGCCCCAAATGGGACAAAATTTGTACCATGGCATGTTGATTCTGCTCCATGATAGCATGCCATGATTCATGAATTTCAGATGAGTTTTGGATTTACTAGAATTTAAAAACCAGGCATCTCAATGTTTTCTTGCGGCAATCAACGGCATACAGTGTTTGAAATTGCTTCCCATTTCTTGCAGGACCTAAGCATGCACCCAAGGACACATATTTGATTTTTCAACCAATTTATATGCAATGGAGCACGTGCATGCAGTTCAAATTTGAATTATGCAGATAAATGCATTGAAAACTCAGCTAATGCATAAAAATTTCGAAACGAACCCCGAAAAATCACAAAACTTCACACGACACTCCTGTTGTTCTATGTTGACACGAGATAAAAATTGAAAGCAATAAGAGGCAATGGATATCGTTTAGGTCCCCAAAGGTGGGACGTTCCCTCACCGAAAAGCCATCATGCTTGTTGTGAGAAGCTCCGGTTTGTGAGAAGCATATACCCAAACCTGCCCCAAATGGGATAAAATTTGTACGATGCATTGTTGATGCCGCTCCATGATCGCATGCCAAGTTTCATGAATTTCAGAAGAGTTTTCGACTTACTAGAATTTTAAAACCAGGAATCTCATTGTTTTGCCGGAAATCAACGGTGCCCTGGTGTTTGAATTTCATTCCCATTTCTTCCAGGGGATCTAAGCATGCACCCAAGGACACATATTTGATTTTTCTACCAATTTATATGCACCGGAGCATGTGCATGTAGTTCAAATTTGAATTATGCACATAAATGCATTGAAAACTCAGTAAATCCATAAAATGCCCAAAGCAGACCCGAAAAATAACAAAATTCACACAACACTCATGTTGTTCTATGTTGACACGAGAAAAAATTGAAAGCAATAAGAGGCAATGGATATCGTTTCGTCCCCAAAGGTGGGACGTTCCTACCAAAACTATCATGCTTGTTGTGAGAAGCTCCGGTTTGTGAGAAGCATATACCCAAACCTGCCCCAAATGGGACAAAATTTGTACCACGGCATGTTGATGTCGCTCCATGATAGCATGCCAAGTTTCATGAATTTCGCATTTAGTTTTGGATTTACTAGAAATTAAAAACCAGGCATCTCAATGTTTTCTTTGGCAATCAACGGTGCCACAGTGTTTGAAATTCATTGCCATTTCTTGCATGGGACCTAAGCATGCACCCAAGGACACAAATTTGATTTTTCGACCAATTTATATGCACTAGAGTATGTGTATGTAGTTCAAATATGAATTATGCACATAAATGCACTGAAAACTCAGTTAATGGATAAAAATGTCCAAACGAACCCCGAAAAATCACAAAAATTCACACAACACTCCTGTTGTTCTATGTTGACACGAGGAAAAAAATTTGAAAGAAATAAGAGGCAATGGATATCGTTTCGTGCCCAAAGGTGGGACGTTCTCTACCGAAAACCATCATGCTTGTTGTGAGAAGCTTCGGTTTGTGAGAAGAATATACCCAAACCTGTCCCAAATGGGACAAAATTTGTACCACGGCATGTTGAAGCCGCTCCATGATAGCACGTCATGTTTCACGAATTTAGACAAGTTTTGGATTTACTAGATTTTAAAAACCAGGCATCTCAATGATTTGCCGGCAATCAACGGTGCCCTGGTGTTTGAAATTCATTCCCATGTCTTGCATGGGACCGAAGCATGTACCCAAGGACACATATTTGATTTTTTGACCAATTTATATGAACTGGAGCATGTGCATGTAGTTCAAATTTGAATTATGCACATAAATGCATTGAAACCCCAGCTAATGCACAAAAATGTCCAAACGAACCCCAAAAAATCACAAAAATTCACACAACACTCGTGTTGTTCTATGTTGACACGAGAAAAAAAATTTGAAAGCAATAAGAGGCAATGGATATCGTTTCGTCCCCAAAGGTGGGACGTTCCCTACCAAAAACCATCATGCTTGTCGTGAGAAGCTCCGGTTTGTGAGAAGCATATACCCAAACCTGCCCCAAATGGGACAAAATTTGTACCATGACATGTTGATACCGCTCTAGCATAGCATGCCAAGTTTCAAGAATTTCAGACGAGTCTTGGATTTAATAGAATTTAAAAACCAGGCATCTCAATGTTTTGCCGGCAATCAACGGTGCCTCGGTGTTTGAAATTCATTCCCATTTCTTGCATGGGACCTAAGCATGCACCCAAGGACACATATTTGATTTTTTGACCAATTTATATGCACTGGAGCATGTGCATGTAGTTCAAATTTGAATTACGCACATAAATGCATTGAAAACTCAGTCAATGCATAAAAATGTCCAAACGAACCCCGAAAAATCACAAAAATTCACACAACACTCCTGTTGTTCTTTGTTGACACGAGAACTTTTTTTGAAAGCAATAAGAAAAAATGGATATTGTTTCGTCCCCAAAGGTGGGACGTTCCCTACCGAAACCATCATGCTTATTGTGAGAAGCTCGGCATGTGAGAAGCATATACCCAAACCTGCCCCAAATGGGACAAAATTTGTACCATGGCATGTTGATTCTGCTCCATGATAGCATGCCATGTTTCATGAATTTCAGATGAGTTTTGGATTTACTAGAATTTAAAAACCAGGCATCTCAATGTTTTCTTGCCGGCAATCAACGGCATACAGTGTTTGAAATTGATTCCCATTTCTTGCACGGGACCTAAGCATGCACCCAAGGACACATATTTGATTTTTCAACCAATTTATATGCAATGGAGCACGTGCATGCAGTTCAAATTTGAATTATGCAGATAAATGCATTGAAAACTCAGCTAATGCATAAAAATTTCGAAACGAACCCGAAAAATCACGAAACTTCACGACAATCATGTTGTTCTATGTTGACACGAGATAAAAATTGAAAGCAATAAGAGGCAATGGATATCGTTTCGTCCCCAAAGGTGGGACGTTCCCTACCGAAAACCATCATGCTTGTTGTGAGAAGCTCCGGTTTGTGAGAAGCATATACCCAAACCTGTCCCAAATGGGACAAAATTTGTACGATGACATGTTGATGCCGCTCCATGATCGCATGCCAAGTTTCATGAATTTCAGAAGAGTTTTGGATTTACTAGAATTTTAAAACCAGGAATCTCATTGTTTTGCCGGCAACCAACGGTGCCCTGGTGTTTGAATTTCATTCCCATTTCTTCCATGGGACCTAAGCATGCACCCAAGGACACAGATTTGATTTTTCTACCAATTTATATGCACCGGAGCATGTGCATGTAGTTCAAATTTGAATTATGCACATAAATGCATTGAAAACTCAGTAAATCCATAAAAATGCCCAAACGAACCCCGAAAAATAACAAAATTGACACAACACTCATGTTGTTCTATGTTGACACGAGAAAAAAAATTGAAAGCAATAAGAGGCAATGGATATCGTTTAGGTCCCCAAAGGTGGAACGTTCCCTACCAAAAACTATCATGCTTGTTGTGAGAAGCTCCGGTTTGTGAGAAGCATATACCCAAACCTGCCCCAAATGGGACAAAAATTTACCACGGCATGTTGATGTCGCTCCATGATAGCATGCCAAGTTTCATGAATTTCAGACGAGTTTTGGATTTACTAGAAATTAAAAACCAGGCATCTCAATGTTTTGCCGGCAATCAACGGTGCCCTGGTGTTTGAAATTCATTCCCATTTCTTGCATGGGACATAAGCATGCACCCAAGGACACAGATTTGATTTTTCTGACCAATTTATATGCACTAAAGTATGTGTATGTAGTTCAAATATGAATTATGCACATAAATGCAATCGAAAAACTCAGTTAATGGATAAAATGTCCAAACGAACCCCGAAAATCACAAAAATTCACACAACACTCCTGTTGTTCTATGTTGGCACGAGGAAAAAATTTGAAAGAAATAAGAGGCAATGGATATCGTTTCGTGCCCAAAGGTGGGACGTTCCCTACCGAAAACCATCATGCTTGTCGTGAGAAGCTCCGGTTTGTGAGAAGCATATACCCAAACCTGCCCCAAATGGGACAAAATTTGTACCATGACATGTTGATACCGCTCTAGCATAGCATGCCAAGTTTCAAGAATTTCAGACGAGTCTTGGATTTAATAGAATTTAAAAACCAGGCATCTCAATGTTTTGCCGGCAATCAACGGTGCCCTGGTGTTTGAAATTCATTCCCATTTCTTGCATGGGACCTAAGCATGCACCCAAGGACACATATTTGATTTTTTGACCAATTTATATGCATGGAGCATGTGCATGTAGTTCAAATTTGAATTATGACATAAATGCATTGAAAACTCAACAATGCATAAAAATGTCCAAACGAACCCCGAAAAATCACAAAATTCACACAACACTGCTGTTGTTCTTTGTTGACACGAGAACTTTTTTTTGAAAGCAATAAGAAAAAATGGATATTGTTTCGTCCCCAAAGGTGGGACGTTCCCTACCGAAAACCATCATGCTTATTGTGAGAAGCTCCGGCATGTGAGAAGCATATACCCAAACCTGCCCCAAATGGGACAAAATTTGTACCATGGCATGTTGATTCTGCTCCATGATAGCATGCCATGTTTCGTGAATTTCAGATGAGTTTTGGATTTACTAGAATTTAAAAACCAGGCATCTCAATGTTTTGCCGGCAATCAACGGCGCCCTGGTGTTTGAAATTGATTCCCATTTCTTGCACGGGACCTAAGCATGCACCCAAGGACACATATTTGATTTTTCAACCAATTTATATGCAATGGAGCACGTGCATGCAGTTCAAATTTGAATTATGCAGATAAATGCATTGAAAACTCAGCTAATGCATAAAAATTTCGAAACGAACCCCGAAAAATCACAAAACTTCACACGACACTCCTGTTGTTCTATGTTGACACGAGATAAAAAATTGAAAGCAATAAGAGGCAATGGATATCGTTTCGTCCCCAAAGGTGGGACGTTCCCTACCGAAAACCATCATGCTTGTTGTGAGAAGCTCCGGTTTGTGAGAAGCATATACCCAAACCTGTCCCAAATGGGACAAATTTGTACGATGACATGTTGATGCCGCTCCATGATCGCATGCCAAGTTTCATGAATTTCGAAGAGTTTTGGATTTACTAGAATTTTAAAACCAGGAATCTCATTGTTTTGCTTAAGCAACCAACGGTGCCCTGGTGTTTGAATTTCATTCCCATTTCTTCCATGGGACCTAAGCATGCACCCAAGGACACAGATTTGATTTTTCTACCAATTTATATGCACCGGAGCATGTGCATGTAGTTCAAATTTGAATTATGCACATAAATGCATTGAAAACTCAAGAATCCATAAAAATGCCCAAACGAACCCCGAAAAATAACAAAATTGACACAACACTCATGTTGTTCTATGTTGACACGAGAAAAAATTGAAAGCAATAAGAGGCAATGGATATCGTTTAGGTCCCCAAAGGTGGAACGTTCCTACCAAAACCTATCATGCTTGTTGTGAGAAGCTCCGGTTTGTGAGAAGCATATACCCAAACCTGCCCCAAATGGGACAAACATTTTACCACGGCATGTTGATGTCGCTCCATGATAGCATGCCAAGTTTCATGAATTTCAGACGAGTTTTGGATTTACTAGAAATTAAAAACCAGGCATCTCAATGTTTTGCCGTCAATCAACGGTGCCCTGGTGTTTGAAATTCATTCCCATTTCTTGCATGGGACATAAGCATGCACCCAAGGACACAGATTTGATTTTTCGACCAATTTATATGCACTAGAGTATGTGTATGTAGTTCAAATATGAATTATGCACATAAATGCACCGAAAACTTCAGTTAATGGATAAAATGTCCAAACGAACCCCGAAAAATCACAAAAATTCACACAACACTCCTGTTGTTCTATGTTGACACGAGGAAAAAATTTGAAAGAAATAAGAGGCAATGGATATCGTTTCGTGCCCAAAGGTGGGACGTTCCCTACCGAAAACCATCATGCTTGTTGTGAGAAGCTTCGGTTTGTGAGAAGAATATACCCAAACCTGTCCCAGATGAGACAAAATTTGTACCACGGCATGTTGAAGCCGCTCCATGATAGCACGTCAAGTTTCACGAATTTAGACAAGTTTTGGATTTACTAGATTTCAAAAACCAGGCATCTCAATGTTTTGCCGGCAATCAACGGTGCCCTGGTGTTTGAAATTCATTCCCATGTCTTGCATGGGACCTAAGCATGTACCCAAGGACACATATTTGATTTTTTGACCAATTTATATGAACTGGAGCATGTGCATGTAGTTCAAATTTGAATTATGCACATAAATGCATTGAAACCCCAGCTAATGCACAAAAATGTCCAAACGAACCCCGAAAAATCACAAAAATTCACACGACACTCGTGTTGTTCTATGTTGACACGAGAAAAAAATTTGAAAGCAATAAGAGGCAATGGATGTCGTTTCGTCCCCAAAGGTGGGACGTTCCTACCAAAAACCATCATGCTTGTTGTGAGAAGCTCCGGTATGTGAGAAGCATATACCCAAACCTGCCCCAAATGGGACAAAATTTGTACCATGACATGTTGATACCGCTCTATCGTAGCATGCCAAGTTTCAAGAATTTCAGATGAGTCTTGGATTTACTAGAATTTAAAAACCAGGCATCTCAATGTTTTGCCGGCAATCAACGGTGCCCTGGTGTTTGAAATTCATTCCCATTTCTTGCATGGGACCTAAGCATGCACCCAAGGACACATATTTGATTTTTTGACCAATTTATATGCACTGGAGCATGTGCATGTAGTTCAAATTTGAATTACGCACATAAATGCATTGAAAACTCAGTCAATGCATAAAAATGTCCAAACGAACCCCGAAAAGTCACAAAAATTCACACAACACTCCTGTTGTTCTTTGTTGACACGAGAACTTTTTTTTGAAAGCAATAAGAAAAATGGATATTGTTTCGTCCCCAAAGGTGGGACGTTCCTACCGAAAACCATCATGCTTGTTGTGAGAAGCTCCGCATGTGAGAAGCATATAGCCAAACCTGCCCCAAATGGGACAAAATTTGTACCATGGCATGTTGATTCTGCTCCATGATAGCATGCCATGTTTCATGAATTTCAGATGAGTTTTGGATTTACTAGAATTTAAAAACCAGGCATCTCAATGTTTTGCCAAAGAATCAACGGCGCCTGGTGTTTGAAATTGATTCCCATTTCTTGCATCGGGACCTAAGCATGCACCCAAGGACACATATTTGATTTTTCAACCAATTTATATGCAATGGAGCACGTGCATGCAGTTCAAATTTGAATTATGCAGATAAATGCATTGAAAACTCAGCTCTCGCATAAAAATTTCAAACGAACCCGAAAAATCACGAAACTTCACACGACACTCCTGTTGTTCTATGTTGACACGAGATAAAAATTGAAAGCAATAAGAGGCAATGGATATCGCTTTCGTCCCCAAAGGTGGGACGCTCTCACCGAAAACCATCATGCTTGTTGTGAGAAGCTCCGGTTTGTGAGAAGCATATACTCAAACCTGTCCCAAATGGGACAAAATTTGTACGATGACATGTTGATGCCGCTCCATGATCGCATGCCAAGTTTCATGAATTTCGTAAGAGTTTTGGATTTACTAGAATTTTAAAACCAGGAATCTCATTGTTTTGCGGCAACCAACGGTGCCCTGGTGTTTGAATTTCATTCCCATTTCTTCCATGGGACCTAAGCATGCACCCAAGGACACAGATTTGATTTTTCTACCAATTTATATGCACCGGAGCATGTGCATGTAGTTCAAATTTGAATTATGCACATAAATGCATTGAAAACTCAAGAAATCCATAAAAATGCCCAAACGAACCCCGAAAAATAACAAAATTGACACAACACTCATGTTGTTCTATGTTGACACGAGAAAAAAAATTGAAAGCAATAAGAGGCAATGGATATCGTTTCGTCCCCAAAGGTGGAACGTTCCCTACCAAAAACTATCATGCTTGTTGTGAGAAGCTCCGGTTTGTGAGAAGCATATACCCAAACCTGCCCCAAATGGGACAAAAATTTTACCACGGCATGTTGATGTCGCTCCATGATAGCATGCCAAGTTTCATGAATTTCAGACGAGTTTTGGATTTACTAGAAATTAAAAACCAGGCATCTCAATGTTTTGCCGGCAATCAACGGTGCCCTGGTGTTTGAAATTCATTCCCATTTCTTGCATGGGACATAAGCATGCACCCAAGGACACAGATTTGATTTTTCTGACCAATTTATATGCACTAGAGTATGTGTATGTAGTTCAAATATGAATTATGCACATAAATGCACTGAAAACTCAGTTAATGGATAAAAATGTCCAAACGAACCCCGAAAAATCACAAAAATTCACACAACACTCCTGTTGTTCTATGTTGACACGAGGAAAAAATTTGAAAGAAATAAGAGGCAATGGATATCGTTTCGTGCCCAAAGGTGGGACGTTCCCTACCGAAAACCATCATGCTTGTCGTGAGAAGCTTGGTTTGTGAGAAGAATATACCCAAACCTGTCCCGGATGAGACAAAATTTGTACCACGGCATGTTGAAGCCGCTCCATGATAGCACGTCAAGTTTCACGAATTTAGACAAGTTTTGGATTTACTAGATTTCAAAACCAGGCATCTCAATGTTTTGCCGGCAATCAACGGTGCCACAGTGTTTGAAATTCATTCCCATGTCTTGCATGGGACCTAAGCATGTACCCAAGGACACATATTTGATTTTTGACCAATTTATATGAACTGGAGCATGTGCATGTAGTTCAAATTTGAATTATGCACATAAATGCATTGAAACCCCAGCTAATGCACAAAAATGTCCAAACGAACCCCGAAAAATCAGAAAAATTCACACGACACTCGTGTTGTTCTATGTTGACACGAGAAAAAAATTTGAAAGCAATAAGAGGCAATGGATGTCGTTTCGTCCCCAAAGGTGGGACGTTCCCTACCAAAAACCATCATGCTTGTTGTGAGAAGCTCCGGTATGTGAGAAGCATATACCCAAACCTGCCCCAAATGGGACAAAATTTGTACCATGACATGTTGATACCGCTCTATCGTAGCATGCCAAGTTTCAAGAATTTCAGATGCGTCTTGGATTTACTAGAATTTAAAAACCAGGCATCTCAATGTTTTGCCGGCAATCAACGGTGCCCTGGTGTTTGAAATTCATTCCCATTTCTTGCATGGGACCTAAGCATGCACCCAAGGACACATATTTGATTTTTGACCAATTTATATGCACTGGAGCATGTGCATGTAGTTAAAATTTGAATTATGCACATAAATGCATTGAAAACTCAGTCAATGCATAAAATGTCCAAACGAACCCCGAAAAATCACAAAAATTCACACAACACTCCTGTTGTTCTTTGTTGACACGAGAACTTTTTTTTGAAAGCAATAAGAAAAAATGGATATTGTTTCGTCCCCAAAGGTGGGACGTTCCCTACCGAAAACCATCATGCTTGTTGTGAGAAGCTCCGGCATGTGAGAAGCATATAGCCAAACCTGCCCCAAATGGGACAAAATTTGTACCATGGCATGTTGATTCTGCTCCATGATAGCATGCCATGTTTCATGAATTTCAGATGAGTTTTGGATTTACTAGAATTTAAAAACCAGGCATCTCAATGTTTTGCCAAGAATCAATCAGCGCCCGGTGTTTGAAATTGATTCCCATTTCTTGCACGGGACCTAAGCATGCACCCAAGGACACATATTTGATTTTTCAACCAATTTATATGCAATGGAGCACGTGCATGCAGTTCAAATTTGAATTATGCAGATAAATGCATTGAAAACTCAGCTAATGCATAAAAATTTCGAAACGAACCCCGAAAAATCACGAAACTTCACACGACACTCCTGTTGTTCTATGTTGACACGAGATAAAAAATTGAAAGCAATAAGAGGCAATGGATATCGTTTCGTCCCCAAAGGTGGGACGTTCCCTACCGAAAACCATCATGCTTGTTGTGAGAAGCTCCGGTTTGTGAGAAGCATATACCCAAACCTGTCCCAAATGGGACGAAATTTGTCTGATGACATGTTGATGCCGCTCCATGATCGCATGCCAAGTTTCATGAATTTCAGAAGAGTTTTGGATTTACTAGAATTTTAAAACCAGGAATCTCATTGTTTTGCGGCAACCAACGGTGCCCTGGTGTTTGAATTTCATTCCCATTTCTTCCATGGGACCTAAGCATGCACCCAAGGACACAGATTTGATTTTTCTACCAATTTATATGCACCGGAGCATGTGCATGTAGTTCAAATTTGAATTATGCACATAAATGCATTGAAAACTCAGTAAATCCATAAAAATGCCCAAACGAACCCCGAAAAATAACAAAATTCACACAACACTCATGTTGTTCTATGTTGACACGAGAAAAAAAATTGAAAGCAATAAGAGGCAATGGATATCGTTTCGTCCCCAAAGGTGGAACGTTCCCTACCAAAAACTATCATGCTTGTTGTGAGAAGCTCCGGTTTGTGAGAAACATATACCCAAACCTGCCCCAAATGGGACAAATTTTTTACCACGGCATGTTGATGTCGCTCCATGATAGCATGCCAAGTTTCATGAATTTCAGACGAGGTTTGGATTTACTAGAAATTAAAAACCAGGCATCTCAATGTTTTGTCGGCAATCAACGGTGCCACAGTGTTTGAAATTCATTCCCATTTCTTGCATGGGACCTAAGCATGCACCCAAGGACAGATTTGATTTTTCCGACCAATTTATATGCACTAGAGTATGTGTATGTAGTTCAAATATGAATTATGCACATAAATGCACTGAAAACTCAGTTAATGGATAAAAATGTCCAAACGAACCCCGAAAAATCACAAAAATTCACACAACACTCCTGTTGTTCTATGTTGACACGAGGAAAAAATTTGAAAGAAATAAGAGGCAATGGATATCGTTTCGTGCCCAAAGGTGGGACGTTCCCTACCGAAAACCATCATGCTTGTTGTGAGAAGCTTCGTTTGTGAGAAGAATATACCCAAACCTGTCCCGGATGGGACAAAATTTGTACCACGGCATGTTGAAGCCGCCTCCATGATAGCACGTCAAGTTTCACGAATTTAGACAAGTTTTGGATTTACTAGATTTTAAAACCAGGCATCTCAATGTTTTGCGGCAATCAACGGTGCCCTGGTGTTTGAAATTCATTCCCATGTCTTGCATGGGACCTAAGCATGTACCCAAGGACACATATTTGATTTTTTGACCAATTTATATGAACTGGAGCATGTGCATGTAGTTCAAATTTGAATTATGCACATAAATGCATTGAAACCCCAGCTAATGCACAAAAATGTCCAAACGAACCCCGAAAAATCACAAAAATTCACACAACACTCGTGTTGTTCTATGTTGACACGAGAAAAAAATTTGAAAGCAATAAGAGGCAATGAATATCGTTTCGTCCCCAAAGGTGGGACGCTCCCTACCAAAAACCATCATGCTTGTTGTGAGAAGCTCCGGTATGTGAGAAGCATATACCCAAACCTGGCCCAAATGGGACAAAAATTGTACCATGACATGTTGATACCGCTCTATCGTAGCATGCCAAGTTTCAAGAATTTCAGACGAGTCTTGGATTTACTAGAATTTAAAAACCAGGCATCTCAATGTTTTGCTGGCAATCAACGGTGCCCTGGTGTTTGAAATTCATTCCCATTTCTTGCATGGGACCTAAGCATACACCCAAGGACACATATTTGATTTTTTGACCAATTTATATGCACTGGAGCATGTGCATGTAGTTCAAATTTGAATTACGCACATAAATGCATTGAAAACTTAGTCAATGCATAAAAATGTCCAAACGAACACTGAAAAATCACAAAAATTCACACAACACTCCTGTTGTTCTTTGTTGACACGTGAAAAAAATTGAAAGCAATGAGAGGCAATGGATATCGTTTCGTCCCCAAAGGTGGGACGTTCCCTTTCGAAAACCATCATGCTTGTTGTGAGAAGCTCCGGTATGTGAGAAGCATATACCCAAACCTGCCCCAAATGGGAAAAAAATTGTACCACGGCTTGTTGATTCCGCTCCATGATAGCATGCCAAGTTTCATGAATTTGAGATGAGTTTTGGATTTACTAGAATTTAAAAACCAGGCATCTCAATGTTTTGCCGGCAATCAACGGTGCCTAGGAATATAGTCAGTCCAAGTGACTGTGTAATTTAATGGGCTTAAGTAGCCCCTAGCCAGATTAAAATCATTTGTCATGGCGGACCTTTTCGCTTCAGCCCCAGGATCCTACAGTCCGGGGTGTGCCCAAATACCCGCTCAGTTATACAAAACCGGGGTATGCGTGGAAACAAGGCGTAGGGGTCATAAGTGCTTGAACAGACAAGTACCCAACTATTTATGTTATATTACATGGATAGTAAGAAAGATCTTCCAGGGAGAATAGTTCCGTTAGGGGTTCCTTTCCCTGGGTACGCATGCGATGATGCACATGTCCGGACTGCGAACGATGGCGCAGGATACAAGACTTCTGGGGATTTATGTTATAATAAACGAATACATCTTTTGTTCACCAACCGAATATTCTCTTAAGGAAGCTAGCTTTCGGCTTCACCTAGTCTGAGGTACACATCCGGCTGAACCGGCAGTAACAATCGCAGAGGTGCTCCCCCTATGCCTTAGCCGAATAAACGGGAACGTAGGGCATAAACACAAGAGCCAGGCAACCCAACTTGGCAACATCTTAAGTCATATCGATGCATATAATGGTGAAGAAAAGGCACATATGGAAACAGAATGCATATGTGATGGGCAGAAAGCCATGTGAGTAATTATTTTTAGCTTCCGTATAGGAAGCCCCTGTATTGCTTACACACCTAGTGCGGCCGGGGTGATCCGGGAATCCGCACTGTATTGAATACTTTGTGTGAAGAGAAAAAGGTCGAGAAAGGGAGAAGGGATGGAGCATAATTAAGAAGGAGGGGTAAGGAGACAGACACTGAGTTCGGTGTTAGGCGTAGAATCTCCGGAGTCTGGCCGCGTTCCATGGGTTCGGCTCTAGTCTGTTATCGGATGCATTACGTAGACGGTACGCTCCTCCGGTGAGAACTTTGTCAATGACGAAGGGACCTTCCCATTTCGGTTTGAGTTTTTCCTTCTTCTTCTCCGGTAGGCGTAGAACGAGCTCGCCAATATTGTAAGTTTTGGCCTGCACTTCTCTGCTTTGATATCGTCGAGCCTGTTGCTGATAGAATGCGGAACGGGCTTTTGCGACATCGCGCTCCTCCTCTAGGGCATCCAAGTTATCCTGCCGATCTAACTCGGCTTCCTTCTCTTCGTACATGCGTACGCGTGGTGAATCATGTATTATGTCGCAGGGTAGTACCGCTTCCGCACCGTACACCATAAACATGGTGTATATCCGGTGGTGCGATTGCGTGTGGTCCGCAGCCCCCAAGAAAGGCTCGGTCCACGTGGCAATTACGGTCATGATTTCGTGGGCCGAAGATGTTATTTCGGTGGCAGAGCCTCCGATTGTGTCTGATGGTTCGGAATCTGGGGATGTGCTCGGGTCCATGCTGGTATTGCCGAACTCCCCTTCCCATACTACGGATGGCTTGAATATCCTTTCTAGGAATATGTTAGGTGGGACGGGGTCGCGTTTGGCGCCGATGCGGACAAGGACGTCCGCCGCTTGATTGTTTTCTCGAGCCACATGGTGGAATTCGAGCCCCTCGAACAAAGCTGATATTTTGAGGACGGCATTACGGTAGGCCGCCATTTTCGGATCCTTGGCATCGAAGTCTCCGTTTATTTGTGATATTGTGAGGTTCGAATCCCCGCGCACTTCCAGGCGTTGGATGCCCATAGAGACCGCCATCCGAAGACCATGCAACAAAGCCTCATATTCGGCTGCATTGTTGGAGTCTATGTAAAGTATTTGGAGGACGTACTGGACCGTGTCTCCGGTGGGAGACGTCAGGACTACACCTGATCCCAGTCCGGCAAGTATTTTAGACCCGTCAAAGTGCATGATCCAGTTGGAGTATGCGCCGTACTCTTTAGGGAGTTCGGCTTCCGTCCATTCGGCGACAAAGTCGGCCAGTGCTTGCGACTTGATGGCCCGCCGTGGTTTGTACATTATGTCGAACAGAAGGAGCTCGATGGCCCATTTAGCAATCCGGCCCGTAGCGTCGCGGTTGTTTATTATGTCATTGAGTCGTACTTCGGAGGCTACTGTGATCGAATACTCTTGAAAGTAGTGTCGCAGCTTCCGGGATGCCATGAAGACCGCGTATGCTATTTTTTTATAGTGTGGGTATCGGGATTTGCATGGGGTGAGGACTGTGGATACGTAATAAACCGGCTTTTGGAGCGGGAATTTGTATCCGTCAACCTCTCGTTCGACGGCAATCTGCGCTTACAACTTGGTGTGTTGCCGCTATTTATAATAGCATAGGCTCGCCGGTGTTCGGCGCTGTTAGGACTGGATTACTGGCCAGTAAGGTCTTTATTTCATCGAGTCCGGCCGTGGCTGCATCCGTCCATAGGAAGTGTTCGGTGCACCGCAGGAGGCGGTAGAGAGGCAATGCCTTTTCTCCTAGCCTGGAAATAAAGCGGCTCAAAGCGGCCACGCATCCGGCTAGCTTCTGGATGTGCTTGAGGTCTGTTGGTATAGCCAACTGAGACAGAGCTCGGATTTTTGCCGGGTTCGCTTCAATTCCTCTATTGGAAACAATGAAGCCCAGCAGTTTGCCCGATGGGACGCCGAAGAAGCATTTTTATGGATTCAACTTAATGTCGTATGTCCGGAGGTTATCGAATGTGAGCCTCAAGTCATCTATCAGGGTTTCGACGTGTCTAGTTTTTATGACCACGTCATCCACATATGCTTCCACTGTTTTGCCGATTTGTTTTTCCAGGCATGTTTGAATCATGCGTTCATAGGTTGCGACGGCATTCTTGAGCCCAAAGGGCATAGTGTTGAAGCAAAAAGGGCCATATGGCGTTATAAAAGCTGTTGCAGCTTGGTTAGACTCTGCCATCTTTATTTGACGGTATCCAGAGTATTCGTCGAGAAAGCACAGCGAGTTGTGTCCAGCTGTGGCATCGATGATTTGATCGATGCGAGGGAGGGGAAAGGGATCCTTGGGGCAAGCCTTGTTGAGGTCTTTGAAGTCGACGCATAGGCGCCAGGATTTGTCCTTCTTTGGTACCATCACCAAATTTGCCAGCCAATCCGGATGTTTGATATCTCTGATGAATCTGGCCTCGAGTAGCTTGGCTAACTCTTCCCCCATTGCCTGTCGTTTGGGCTCTGAGAATCGCCTTAGGGTCTGCTTGACTGGTTTATATCCTTTTAGAATATTGAGGCTGTGTTCGGCCAGTCTGCATGGGATGCCTAGCATGTCCGATGGGTGCCAGGAGAAAATGTCCCAATTCTCGCGTAAGAAATCTTGTAGTGTGGCGTCAATCGCGGGGCTCAGCTATGTCCCGATGGAAGCTGTCTTCGTGGGGTCCGTCGGATGGACCTGGAATTTGACTATCTCATCTGCAAGCTTAAATGAGGTGGACTTGGGTCGCTTGTCTAGTATCACGTCGTCCCTGTCCACGGTGGCCAGCAGTGTTGTTAACTCTTCGGCTGCTAGGGCTTCAGATAATGCTTCCAAGGCTAGAGCTGCGGTTTTATTTTTGGTGCGAAGTGCAACGTCCGGATCAATAGCTAGAGTGATGATTCCATTGGGTCCGGGCATTTTAAGCTTCATGTACCCATAATGGGGTATAGCTTGAAAGCTTGTAAACAAGTCCCGCCCTAGAAGGGTGTGGTATCCGCTGCTAAAAGGAGCCACCTGGAATATGATTTTCTCGGACCTATAATTCTCCGGGGTACCAAATACCACATCGAGTGTGATTTTTCCCGCACACCGCGCTTCCCGAGTAGGGATAATTTCCCTGAAGGTCGTTCCGCTTTGTTCAATGCGGCTTTTATCAATTTCCATCTTGCTGAGTGTTTCTTCATAAATCAGATTTAGTCCGCTTCCGCCGTCCATGAGTACTTTAGTGAGCCGAAAGCCATCTATGATCGGACTAAGGACCAGAGCGGCTGGTGCCCGGACAGACCGGAATCGAGGTTCATCACTGGCATTAAAAGTTATAGCAGTGTCGTTCCAAGGGTTTGTTTTTGCCACATGGTAAATTTCAGTGGAGCTTCGACGAGCCCGCTTGCGCCTATTGTTCGAGGCAAAAGTCTCGAAGACTGTTAGTACCGTATTGTGTTCGCTGGCAGGATGTTGTTCCGCTTTATGGCCCACAAGAAGATCCTCGCCACTTTTTTCCACATGCCGGAGCATCCAACATGCCTTAAGGCTATGAGTAGGTGTTGTATCCGGAGTACTGTGGAGCTTACATGGCCCGTCGAGCCATTCTTCCAATACAGATCCCCGCCCTGGAGTGGGCTTTGGTTTCTTGGGGGTTGGGTCGGACGACTTATGAGAGTTCATACGTTTAGTTCAGACAAAAGTTTTGGTGAGAGCAGTACTATCCCAAAACTCTGTTTGGGTCTTCCAAGCGCTCTCCATCGCACAGTACTTCCGTACTATGGTTGCCAAGTCCGCGAAGTGTACTATGTCGTGGCGGCTTACAACATTGAGGAGTCCTTCGTCCGTGCAGTTTTTGCAGAAAAGTGAGACCATATTCTCTTCGCGGCAGTCCCTGACCTTGTTAAGCGCAAGGAGGAATCTGGCCCAGTAGCGATGTACGGTTTCCTGGGGCTCTTGCCTGATGCAGGAGAGACAGTTTAGGTCCAGACAGGTGTTGTTATCAGAATCCGGATTTTGATCCGATCTATCGCCCAAGGGCGCGGGCGTTCCCGAGCTCAACAGCTCGGAATCCGGAGTGCCCAATTTCTTCGGCCCAATGCCCGATTATAAATCCGGGACCTGGGTCAGGTTTTCATTTGAGCAGGTCTTTGGCTCAAGGAGTTCGGTGATCCGAACATAACTTGTCCTCAAAGTTTAGGGGCAATCCGCGTGTGGTTCCTCCACTATTGCTATCTCATGGGTGGCCGGCGGGGACTTGATGTCCCTCTGGTCGGGTTTAAGCCCAATCCGATCGTAGTCTGTAGCGACTCCCAGAGCGACGATGCAATCCAAGAGTACGATAAGGGAGGAGAGCTCCATTGGATCCATCTGTTCGGCAAGTTCCGAACTGACGCAAAGGTTATGATCGATGACCCGAGAGGTCATCGTCGGCGCCACCGCTGATGGGGCGGCCATGATGAAGCCGCCGAGCCGGAGCGTCTGGCCTACAGCCAGAGCCCCCTCCAAGGTAATGTTGTCCTTGACAATGATACGAGCCATCGAGCCTTGCGGCGACGTCACAGAGGAACTCGCAATGAAAGCACCAATGTCGGTGTCAAAACCGGCGGATCTCGGGTAGGGGGTCCTGGTCTGTGCGTCAAGGCCGATGGTAACAGGAAGCAAGGGACACAGATGTTTACCCAGGTTCGGGCCCTCTCCATGGAGGTAAAAGCCTACTTCCCGCTTGATTAATATTGATGATATGGGTAGTACAAGAGTAGATTTACCACGAGATCGTAGAGGCTAAACCCTAAGAGCTAGCCTATGATGGTATGATTGTAATTGTGATCGGCCTTGTAAGGACCTATCTCTCCAGTTTATATAGACACTGGAGAGGGCTGGGGTTTACATGGAGTCGGTTAGAAGGAAGGAAATATAATATCCGGATCGCCAAGCTTGCCTTCCACGCCAAGGAAAGTCCCATCCGGACACGGGTCGAAGTTTTGAGTCTTGTATCTTCACGCTTCAATAGTCCGTACGTGGTACACAGTCCGGCTGTCCGGATACCCCCTAATCCAGGAGTCCCTCAGTAGCCCCTGAACTAGGCTTCATGACGATGAGTCCGGCCTGTAGTCTTGTCTTCGGCATTGCAGGGAGGGTTCCATCTCCGAGTACTCCAAGGTAATTATAGAACACTTGAACCGTGTCCGGATCCACAAAATGATCTTCACATGCCACCGTAGAGAGAATGGTACTTCACAAATGCAATTTTCTGACAACTTTTTAGGCAACGCGACATGCCATTACGATCGGGTCATTATTCGAACCGTTTTCCCACAACTAGCCACAATGTATATTGCGTGGCGGTTTCCTTGACACGTCTTGTCAAAGCAGAGATCGTGTCCCCTTATCACGGGATTCTCATCAATACGGGTATGGGTAATCCAACCGTACCGCTAATCGCGGCAAAAGGGAGGCAAACGGGTTTCATCAGGCAAGTGGGGAGGCACAAAAAGCACTTCCCGCCCCTATAAAGAGACAAGGCCTCTTTCTCTCTACCCACGCCTTTCTCCTTCCTCTAGCCCATTCCTCTCTTCTCGAGCCCTAACGCCCAAGAACTCTTCTTTTCCACCAAAGAGAGGCTTTCCAAAGATGTCCGGATCCGGAGCAGGAGGCAGATGGATGGCCTCTACTGTCCGGGAGAAGGATATCAAGAAGGTCCGGGACGCCAGGTATCTTGCCAAGAAGATCGGCCACCGTCTCCCACCAGCGGATCCTCACGAGAGAGTCGTGTTCCTTCCCCACTTTGTCCGCGGGCTTGGGTTTCTCCTGCATCCATTCGTTCGCGGAGTCACGTATTACCACGGATTGATTTTCATGATCTTCCCCCCAACTCCTTCCTCAATATCTCGACGTTCATCGTCGTGTGTGAGGCCTTTCTTCGGATCTCACCTCACTTCGGCCTGTGGCTGAAGATCTTCAATGTGAAGCCCAAGGTGGTGAGAGGCGAGCACGCCGAGTGCGGCGGCGCCATGGTAAGAAAGATGCCCAAGGCCGTTTGGCCGAAGGGCGCTTTCAACGACTCCGTCAAGGAGTGGCAGCAGAAGTGGTTCTATATCACCGAACCACGTGGCAAAAAGTGGGCGGCCGCTCCAGAGTTCAGATCCGGAGCTCCGCTGCGGCTCACATCCTGGCCCGAGAAAGGCCCGAACTAGTTCTCGTCTGATGAGCTGTCACTGCTCCAGACGCCCTTCAGGGTGTGGTCGATAGGGTCGTCAAACTTGTGGATGTAGTCCAGGTGATGCTAGTTCGCCTGGTTCTCCCCTATCAGCGCCGAGCATGTACTCTGCGGGAGTTCAGGAGCTTTATGATTCCTCCCACAAGGATATCTAGAAGGTGCTCTTCAAGTCCGACAAATCGTGGCCGGGCCCCGCCGAGGACCGTGGGTATCAGTTATCCCATTCTCGAAGCTCGGTAAGTCACAGCCAAGCTCTGTCTATTCATGCTTCAGCTGGCATGTCATGAGGGAGACATCCTAATCGTGTTTCACTGTGACCTCAGGGATGGATAAAGAAAGTGGAGCGGATACATTGTCCGGCCCCGTTGCCGGAGGAACCTGTCGGACCCCTTCTAACGAAGATGCTGGTCCCTGCGCCCTACGAGGCGCCAAAGAAGGAGGCCTCCAAGAAGGTCAAGAAGACCCGGAGTGTCCTCCGTCACCGCGAGGCTTTGGACACAAATTCCAAAGACTCAAGCGACGCTCCTTCTTCGGAAGACGAAGAGGAAGAAGCAGAGGAGGACGAGCCTCACTCTGAAGATGGGAAGAAGCGTGTAGCTTCCTTGTCCCTGGAGGCCAAATCGTCCAAGAGGAGAAAAGGTTCTCTCCCAGAGGCATCCACCACGGCTGCCGATAGCAGCCCGGAGTGGGATCCCAGGGCACAGCACCTGGAGAAGTCATCAGTGTACAAAATCCGAACACGCATACGCGTCCAGGACTGTTTTTGGGTATAGTAGTTTTAACTATTGCTATATTTTGCACAGTCCGGCGAGGTCTCGCGCTGGCCAGTCCTCATCCGAGGATTCGCTGAGCTCGGACGCCTTAGCGAGCGAGACGCCTCCAGAGGCCCCTTCCTCAAAGTCCCGGTGCGACACTGAGGTGTTGTCTCAACGGGGCTCGGACCAGGGGGGCATATCACTGGAGCCGGACACACGGGAGCGATGGCCCCGGAGTGTGCCGTCAGCTGGGGCGATCTTGGGTTCGGTCCACAGCCGGACAAGGTCTGGGAGACCTCTAAGGCTCCCGGATCAGGCGAGCAGCCACCTTCAACGGTGGGAGGCCTTCCTACTCCGCCGACAACCTCTATTAAGCCAGAGTTGCCAAGCGGTCTATCGACAGCGTTAAAGAACGCGTCTACCGTTGATGAACATCGGACCCTTATGGGTGCGGTGGTTGAAAAGATTCAGTCCGCCGAGAGCGGGCTGAACGAGTCCTGCCTTGGCCTTATAAAGGCCTTTGAGGTATGTTTCCTAAGAAACCTTTGAGGAATCGTCATAATATGAGTAGTATCCCCTGATACACTGTCCGGCGAAGGAGAGGGAGCTGGGCAGGGGATCAAATCCTCTCTTGTCGTGGGAACTTATGTTAATGATGTGTACCTCTTTGTTTGAACAAAGGCGTCTGCGGAGAAGACGGCCGCTCATAATGCGGAAGTGTCCGAACTGAAGCGGAGCCTAGAACGGGCCGCGGAAGAACTTGGCTGCATGAGGAAGCAATTAGAACATAAACAAGGTATGTTGAAGCATTGTCTTGCATTAGGCACGAATAAGTAATTGTGCTTATTGAAAAGTATTTGTGTTGTATGCCCTAGGAGCGAGTGCCGAATATGAGGCTCTAAAGAAGGCTGTGGATGATGCCAACGAGAAGGCCGCCACCGAACAGGCACTTCATGAAAAACACGAGGCCAGGGTTGTCCCAGCTGAGCGGGAGCTCCAGGAGGCTGTGAAGAAAAGCTAGGGCTTGGAGCGGAATCTAATAGGGAAAGAAGCCAAACTCGCCCAAGCGCTCCAAGCCGCGGAAGATGCTCGAGAAGAAGCCCGAGGTGCTATATGGGACATTCAAGAGGCCCGGAAAGTTGCGGCTAGTAAGGTCTTCTGTATTCTTAGCCATTTCACTACTAGGGAAAACGCTATACACAGAGGTATAGCAGTAGCGTTGGTCAAAACTCGGCGCTAGCGCTACTTAGTAGTAGCGCTTGTTGCAAAACCACGCTACAATCATTATTTTAGCAGTAGCGCGTCTTCACGTAAAAGCACTACTACTAAAATTCTCTCACTAGTGCCGGTAGGTCAGGAATAGTAGCAAGCATCTCCGGAAGCACGCCATCGCTAAAAACATTGTAGCAAAGACGCTTTCTTCTTTACAAATGCCATCGCTATGTAAAAGAAAATAAATACAAAAATAAGTAGAAAAGTAAGTGAAAATGAAAGAAATAGAAAAAGTAGAAATGAAAAAAAGAAAATGTAAAGAAAACAAAAGAAAAAGAAAAGGAAAACAGAAAGGGTTAGCTGCTGCGTTTCTGGAACACGCTATAGCTATCTTAGCTATAGCTGCGTTTCAAAGAAACGCAGCACTGCTAGTTTGACTCAAATCCCATGGCCCTGGCTCAAAATTTCGCTAAGTCCTTTCCCCTCTCTACTTCCCCTGTCCCCAACTGCTCCATCGCCGCCATTGCCTGCGCCTCCGACCACACGCCGCCACGCCCGAGGCAGCCGACCACACCGCCGCCCACCGCCTTCGACCACACCGCCGCCGCCCGAGGCCGCCCCCTCGACCTCACATCCGCCGCCTGAGGCCGTCGTCGACCTCACTGTCACCTCCCTCGAGCTCGCCACCGCCGCCCTCGACCTCACCGCCGCTGCCCGAGCCAGAGCCTGCCCTAGCCGCCGACCGTAAGGCTATACCTCTCCTGTCCCTACACTCATATTTCTCTCTGCTAGGGCAATTATATATATGTGTTGATACTGTGTTGATGTTCATATGAACCCTAGGTGTTCATATGAACCCTAGATTTTTTAGGGCAGTAGGCATTTTATAGCATTTAGGAAAAATGATTTGCAATTTTTTTAGGAAATTAGCTAGGGCAATTTTTATGAAAAATCCTAAACAGCAATTCCATTTAGCTTTAAACTAATAGAGGGTATATAAATAATAGTAGCATTTAGATTTAAATTAACAGAGGGTATAAACAAAAAACACTTAGCTATAAAAAAATATTTTGACTACAGACCAGAATTTGTTCCAAATTTCATTCAAATGAAATTTGAATTATTTGGACTATGGACCGGAATATTTTTGTGGAAATTGGGTGTAGGTACTAAGGTCTTGCTGTGGAAATTCTGGTGAGGTCAAAAGGGTTAGAGAAAATGTAGTTCCTAGACTTTTAGCTTTAGACAAAAAACAAAAGTATTTAGCTATAAATAAAAACAGTAGCTATGGCATTTAGCTATAAACAAAAAACAGAATTGTTTTTCTTTTCAAAAACTTGGTCAAATGTAGCAGTAGCTATAAATACTTTTAGCTTTAGACAAAAAACAAAAGTATTTAGCTATAAATAAAAAACAGTAGCTATGGCATTTAGCTATAAACAAAAAACAAAATTGTTTTTCTTTTCAAAAACTTGGTCAAACGGAACAGTAGCTATATGTCATTGATGTTCATTTGCATATTCCATTATTGTTGATTATATCTTTTCATTGAAGTGGCCATGTTATATGCAAATTCCTCAATAGTGTTTGCTCATGTTATTTCTTTTCATTGAAGTTGTTCGATTGTGCCCAAGTGGCTTTGTTGTTTCTGTGAATGATGTTGAGTGGCCTATGTTTTGCTGGAATGTTGATTCATTTACTGTTAAAGCAAATTTCAGGTTCTCGATTTGTCCACTTTTTAGCAAAGGTCATGCCAAATTTTCCGTGAATTTCGGCATGACTTGTGCTACAAACTAGGACATATCGAGTGCCCAGGATTTGCCGCACTGTGAAGGAGTCAACATTCCTGCAAAACAATAGTCCTTTTTATGTCATTATTCATTTTATTAGGTCTAGAATTAATTGACTAGATTTAATCATAGGAAACATGGCTAGCAATGATGAAGGACAGGGTTACGGTGATTATGCACGACGTCTACCTAGTGGCGTATTTAATATTTTAGCCTTTACCGACGATCAACCGATGTTGTTGCCGGGCCCACCGGTGGCATCGGGATCGAGACCGACACGCAGAACCGGTCTTTGAGATCGAGACCGGCGCTGAGATTCAGACCGGCATCGAGACCGGCTGAGACCGGTGCTGCCTCGGGAGCGGAGCCGGTGTAGAACCGAAAGCAAAGAGGCAACGGGTTCCTAACAAACTCAGGACTACTAGATTGGTGGTCACGGAGGTGGACGACGGCAATTTTGAGCCAAAGGCGCCCGAGGAAGCGCGCGCGTGCTACAGCAATCAAATTGGCTGTATCATACGGACAACCACCACCATCAATGATGAGAAACTATAGAAGATAGAAAATATGAGGAGCTCCCTCCTAAAGAAGTTTCACCAGATATTCTTGTTCCCGGGCCGGAATGAGAAGGATTATGAAGATCCAGACGAGGACCCGGCAATGAAGAAGATAAACAAACACGCCATGACCAAGTTTAGCGACGCGTTGGCCGCCTGGAAAAATCGAGTGAAAGCAAAGATCAATGACGGGGAACCCTACTCCGAGATTGTAAAGGATAATCCGACAATCACGGAAGAGCAGTTTCAAATATTCAAGGAGACTTGAAAGGCCGAAGCTGCCAAAAAAAGACTTAAGTACATGAAGGGGCTTCAAAAGAGGAACATTGGGAGCCACCACCTCGGAAGTCGTGGTTACGGCGGAAAGAGGTCCAAATGGGCCAAGGAGGACGCGGAAGCCGCGAGTCTGGGCATCCAGACCCCTTGGCGGATTTCACCGTCCCGCAGGAGCGTGACGTCCTGAGGGTCCGGCACCGTTGGGACCCAGTGAAGAAGGTTTACGAGACAACACCGGTCATTACGGAGTTCATGAGACTGCTGGTAATTTTAGTTTCGATCAATTCATTTGCACGTTAGTCATTTTTGTAAACGATCCTTGTGCATTTTGCAGAGAGCGCAGCACCGTATTGCGGCCGAAAGCGACTCGCCGTCTGAGGTATTGGCGAGGCCCAAGTGGGACACTCAATTCAATCGGGCATTGAACATATTGAAACGACAACCGTGGATACTCGACCGTCAGATGGACGCCAGCGTGCACGGTGTCGGAGACGGCGCCCACGTGGAAGAAGTACTACCGTGAGACCATGGAGGAGAGAAAGGAAAGACGGAGGTTAATCAAGAAAACATCGACAAGAAGGTTGAGATTGCGGTTGAGAAGAAATCATCTCGAACTCGCATAGCGGTAGCTGCCGCAAAATATGTGGTTGCAGATTTGTCTACTTCCTTGGTGTCGGGCGTTATCACTTGGACAAGGAAAAATCCAGAAAAAATGCAGAGGACTTTCCCTTGTCGACTTCTTGGGAGCACTGCTCCGCACCGCTCCCCGCACCTGCTTCCCGCACTCGCTTCCTCGCACCAGCTACCAGACTCGCTTCCCGCACCGCTCCCCGTGATCGGACGTGCTCGGCGGTGCTTCGTCTTTGGCTGAGCTCGACGCCCTCACGGTATCTGTCACACCGGCCCCCTTCAATATAAATGTATAATCTCCCGTTTTCGTTGCCTTTCGGATGTCTCACGTCGCATACTTTTCTTTGCAGGCCGACGAAACCCCGTGCACCATATTGTACACCATCGGCGACGGAAAGGTGGCGTGGGGAAGGCGACGATAATGAAGCCGAAGGAACCATTGTTCCACAGCCGGCCGATCCCCGAGCGTCTTCAAGGTTTCCATGGCGATGTCGAACCGGACCACGAGAATTTTCCTCCTCCAACACTCTTGGTGGATGACGAGGAGACACCGCGGCGGCTTGGTGATTGTTGCAATGGGTGGGTCCTGTTGTGGCCAAAGAGTCTGCCGTGCAGGCGGTCAGAGCACACCCACGTGCACGCAGCCTCAGCAAGGTATGAACATCAACACCCCACCTACCCAATTAGCGTCGGGTGTCGGGTTGGGTGATAGCGGACGGGTAAGGAGGAGGCTCCATTAGTCGCCGATGACGCCGCCATGGATGAGGATGAGGATGACGATGGCGCTGAGCAGTATGTCTATCTTTGGCGCCTCCTCGTGGTTTGAGCGTCATGAGTGGGTGCCTGAATTACCGTCTCAACGTATTATTGACGACCTTCCGGTAGTAAAGAAGTCTAGGAAGAGAGCGAGGAAAGGCAAAAAGCTGATTCTATGATCCAGCCACCTCAAAGAGCCTCGGCTTCAGGACCGTATAGATATCCCCGATGCGGATAAATGGCATATCCCCGGTCAACCAATCCTACCTGCAACAGCACTACGGGCCAGATTCGGCGATCTAAGGAGACTTCATGACGATGTGCTGCGGGTAGAGAAATGCCTCATCGCCTCGAAAGATCTAGAATACCCACTCTACGTGGTTAACGTTCCGCGGCAAATGTCGTGCGTCGACGGCATCCCTGCGGATAAGTTCTACCTCGATTCGATTACATATTCGACATGTTTCACGTGAAGAAGCTGGATTTTACGTTTGTCCGCCTTTATGCCTTGCACATGAACTACATCATTGGGGTTGAGCGGATACGTCATATCTGTGTCGCTGACCCGTACTACATGCACGAGAGCTTCTTGGGAGTCTGTGCAGAGCAGCATGAATACGCGAGGGATTACATCGTCAGTTTCAAGCTCGCCAATAAGGACAAGGAGGCGATTCTCGTGCCTTATCATCCCGTTTAAGTCATCCGCACTTCTATCCTTCCTTCGATATCAATAATTCATTTGCACGGTGGAGGCTAATTAATTCGAGGTGTACTTATTTTGCGTAGTGGCGGGCGCGCCGTCCTCATCATCCTCTACCCCCGATTCTCCCACGCTCTTTACTTTGACTCGTCGAAGAAAATTCACAAAAAGGATTACACCCACATCAAAGATGTTCTCGACAGTGCTATGTTTTACTACCAAGCAAGGGGTGGAGAGGTTAGGGACAAGAAGAGAAGGGGCGCCAGGGCCGCCTTCGGCCATAAGACCGACTTCATCTGCATCCAAAGAACCGAGCGGTTCTCTTAATGATGGATTCTATGTCCTACACCACATGTCGGAGTACAGACGGGATCACCGTAATCTTCACATGTCACCTAGATCTGGCGATGCCCATATTCTGCAATGGGCAAAGGACATAGGAGATATCGAGGATCATCGACTTGACCTGAGTTCTATAACATCCAGCGAACTTCCCCAAATCATCATGAAAGAGGTCGTCGGAAAAACAGGGATGTTCTACGGAGAAGGACAAATGTCGCGGGAAGACGTCCGAACATGGATAGCCTCTCGGCGTCTCGACATGAAGCCTTTCACTAAGCTCGGGACTATCTCCCGACCTCGATGGATGGCACGTCATGTTGGAGTGATTGTCGATATATGACAATGTATGCTTAGTCCATACTTTCCGTATGACAAAACTTTGAGTTATCTTGTGATGAAACTTTATTTGTGATGTAATTAAACCGTCCTCCTCCTCGACTAGCAAAGAACACTCTAGTTAGGGCATTTTGGGTACGATGAACTTTGTTATTTATGCTTATGATATGTTGTTTCTATTTTTGTCAAGTCTGTCTCTTTCTCTTGCTCAACTATATATGTTGCATATCATCGACTCATGTGACGATGCAGGTGCATAGATCATCGATGGCGAAGAAGTGCTACGCCAGAGTATATATCGATGAGTGGCCGGAGTGTCGTGCCCAGTGTTGCCGGTTTCCGGTTCCGGCGACGGTAGTAGTTAGTTTAGGTTCACGCTAATGCGAGAGAGGGATATGAACTCATGTACTCAAAGTGATAGCTCTTCTTGCATATACCATTGTTTAGATGGATGACGATGTATTTGCAAGTAATCAAGGACTTGTATCGCTATTTTCGAGATGATGACGAGAGACCACTTTGTGTTGGATGATGATTATGATGAGACTATTTGTATGTATATGCTATGATTATATTCGTGGTCTCGCAGGCATTTGTATGTGTATCATGATGACATTTCTATGTGCTAAAGATTCTTCTATAAATCCTGTTCAAATACAAAACAAATATGCCCAAAAAAACAAAAAACCTGTTAAATTAGCGATGGCGAGTGTATAGAAGTTAGCGGCAGCGCGCTATAGCGATGGCGATGTTCTTTGCAAAGGCGCTTAGAGCTACTAGCGATGGCGTGCTCGATAACGGCGCTGCTGCTACACTTGTGTAGCAATGGCGCCCGGTGACCACGCTGATCTTGCTATATGTTAGTTGTAGCGCCTTATTAGTAGCGCCCCACCCCGCGCTACTGATACACCTAAAACCCGCGCTGCTGCTAGCCTTTTCCCTAGTAGTGTTTGTTCAGGATAATGGGAAGAATTCTAGGCAGTAAGCTGAATTCTTATTTTTCCAGGGGCGTTTGCGGATCTTCCTCACAACATATCAGATGCCGCCCAATTCTACCGAACCGAGGAGAAGAAGTCTGCGGAGAGGGATTTCTGGTCGCAGTATTTGGCACCGAACTATCCGGTGCCCTTTATCGATCAGCTGAAGCAGCTAGTCAAACTGCACCAGGCGGCCGAACTAGCCATGAAGGACTTGATTGTCAGGATGTGGCCGGCGGAGCCAATTCCGAGCAGTTACTTCGGGCTCGTGAAGCGTATTGTGGGCGCCTGTCCTCGGCTTGATGGTGTTAAGCGATCGGTCTGCATAGAGGGTGCGCGTATGGCGTTTGCCCGTGCAAAAGTGCATTGGGGGAAGCTTGACGCGGATAAGCTGATGACTAAGGGGCCGCCAGAGGGTAAAGAGCATCGCAAGCCCGAACTATACTATGAAGGTGTACTGAAGGGAGCCCGCCTTGCGGCGGATAAATGTACCAAAGACATTATATTTCCCTGAGGGCATTCATGCCGCTTTTTGTAATATGGGATAATGGCGTTTTTATTATATATTGCCTGTTTTCTTTGAACGTATGTTCTTCTGTCTTGCTGTTTAATGTATGTAAATCCACGAGAGTTGGCTACCGTCGGCTTACCCTTTACGTCAAAAGAATATAGGGGTGTTATTAGTTGCATTAAGGCATTCATGTCATCATGTTTAAATTTCTCAGAAAGTTGAAATGGGGATTGTTGAAACCCTAACACCAAATGAATTCAACTAGGTTCAATAAAAATATCTTCAATGAACCCAAATGCCCTTTAGAAAAGTTCATGACTTTTGTTAAAGGTGAAAACCTCTGCCAAAACTGATGCACATATTTCTAGGCCATTCTGGATTTTTGAATTAAATCTTATTGTATTTGACTTTGGGCATTTAAATACTATGAATAATTTAAATGTTTAAATAATGTTGGAACTATTTTTGGGCCACTGAAATAATTCAGCAAGTGTCCATGAATATTTTCAGGATTTTAGGAAATGCCTTGGTATTTTTCCTAAGCTCAAACCTGAGGCAAATAATTAGAAAAAAACCAAATTAGAAAATGTAAGAGAGGAGAGCTTACGGCCTCACTCGGCAGTCCACCTGTCAGGCGGCCCAAAGACTGCGGGCCGACCCAGCCAACTGGCCCAACCCACCACCGCCACCTCCCCTGTCGTCTTCCTCCTTTGCCAGGAGGACGGTCGCATGCCCGACGCGCGCGCACCGCCGTGCGCCACCTCCTGCTTGCCGCCGCGCCCCTGGACGTCTAGACGACCTCCACGTCGTCGCCCCGACCTCCTGGACCCCTCCATTCGCCCCCAACTCCTCTCCCTCGGCCGTTCCCCGCCATGGCCGAAACCTCCATGGACGCGCCGTCGTAACCCCGCGCCCACAGCCACTGCCTCGCCTCGCCGATGCGCTCAGAGGCTCCGCCTCGACCCCCTCTTCCTCCTCACCGAGCCACGCCCCGCGGGAGCCCCTACAACGCCGCCATCGGCTCCGTCTTCTTCCTCGGACTCCGGCGATCGATGTCGCCACTAAATCGTCTCCAGAGCCTCCCCCGAGCTGCCGACCCATCCATGCGGTGCGCTGTGAGCCTCTGAAGCGTTTCCCCCTACTCCCGTGCGCTAATTCGAGCTCTAGCTCTCATTTCCGTCGAGATCGAGACCTCGGCGGCGCCGGCCATGTCGCCGTCGTCGTTTTGGCCGGCCCATTCAAACCAAGCATGCCACCGCACTTAGTACACCCCCAGGAGCACGTTTCACCCACCAGCTCCCCCTCCCGTGCACCACAATGCCAAACCCGCAGGTGCCCGAACGCCGGCCGCCGCCACGAGCTCGACTCCGGCGAGCTCGTTCCACCCCGTGCTTCCAGCGTGCCTCCCCTGGATGCGCGCGACCGCAACCTGGTGCCCTTGGCTTGGCCCAAAACCGCCCAAAGCGCCACTCCGCGATCTTCCGCCACGGTTTTGTCGCCGGCGTAACTCCGGCGAAGCCGACGTGGCCCTGTCATTAGCCAGTAATGACGCCCTAACTAACCCACCTAGCTCACTGACACCTGGGCCCCACTCCCTAATTAGCTCTAGCTTTATTTTCTGTTAAGATTAGTACTAATCTGTGTGGACCCCACGTGTCAGCTTTGACTTTGGTCAAGTCAACGTTGATCGGTCCCACCTGTCATACACACAAAACCAGCCTGAGACACTGACGAATGGGTCCCACAGGTCAGGTTTGACCTGGCCGACCCAGTTGACCTTCTGATGTTACACCTATGTCATGCTGACGCAGTAACTTATTTTCTGGAAATTCCAGAAAATGTTGCAAACTTCAAAATTTCATAGAAAATCAACCGTAGCTCCAAAACAAATAATTTATATATGAAAAATGATCAGAAAAATCCAATCTATCCATCTATACTGTTTTGATGCATGTTAGAACAAACTAACCTTGCTGTTTAGGTTAAACAAGTTAATGCACTATTATGACCTCTTAAAATGGGTTTGCATTTGAATCTTTGGTTCAAATGGACTCATCTCAATCTGTTCTAGCTTGCATTAGCCAAAACACATTCATATTGCCATGTCATAGCATGCATCATATTGTGCATTGCATTGATCATGTTTCTTCTTTATTTCCTGGTGTTGTTCCCCCTCGGTAGACGTTGTACCGACGTTGTGATCGTTGACACTGATGAAGACTCAATGCTATCTTCAGAAGTGCCAGGCAAGCAAAACCCCCTTGTTCATTCCGATACAATCCCACTCTCTCTCTCCTGCTCTCTTTTATTGCATTAGGACAACAATGATTCATCTGTTACTTGTTGTGGTAGTTGAACCCCTTTGTCCTCTGCATGACCTGTCATTCCACAGTAAATAGATGAAACCCACTAGCATGAGTAGGAGTTGTTTGAGCCCTGATGTGCCTACTCATTCATGTTTGTTTGTCATGCCTGCTACTGTTGAGATGTGTGAACATGTGTCAGGGATGAATCGGAGGTGTGTGAACATGTCCTACTGTTGAGAGCTAAGTGTGTGAACACGATTTGGTAAAGGTAGCGGTGAGAGGCCATGTAGGAGTACATGGTTGGTTGTCTCATTGCCTGGCCCTCGTGAACTGAGTTCTGTGTTTGTGATCCATGAAACAGTTACTACCACATATTGGGATCCTTAATTGACCCTCTCGACTTATTAACCACTCTTGTCCTCTGTCCGGGAGTTGCAAAGTAGTTTCAGGTGTTTGTAGCATGCTGGGGCCCGCATGCAGCTCTGACCTTAGGGGTGGGTTGTGTTGCGCTAGGCACGTAGCACGGTGTACCGATTCACCCGTTTGGTGTCTCGGGAACCCTGCACACATCGTTCGGGGCCGTTAGTGGAAACCTCGGCCGGACACCCTGCGGATGGAACCCGAATAGGCGATAAACTTGGACTAGGGACTCGTGTGTTTAGTCAGGTCGTGGCCGACACCCTCGCTGGGCTTCCGCTTGAAGGTTTCCGAGTAGATGTCGTGTAAACGGCGGTAAGTGGCGAGAGCGTGTGTGAAGAAGTACACCCCTGCAGGTTTGTAAATGATCTATTCGAATAGCCGTGTCCTAGGTAAAGGACTTCTGGGTTGCCTATATCAGTTCATAGACAAGTGAAAGTGGATACTCTAAAATGCGCAAGATAAGCGTGAGTGCTATGGATGGCATTCTCGTAGGAAGACGGGATTGGATCCATAGTGGTGTATTGATTGGTGAATATGTGGACTCATGTGTGCCACCTCGAAGGGTTACTTGCAGTCGTAGTTAAGGATAGCCACCGAGTCAAAGCTGGCTTATTGCTGTTAAACTCCACCACCCCCTTTGTTGATACCAATGCATATGTAGTTAGTTCTGATGTAAGTCTTGCTGGGTACATTTGTACTCACATTTGCCTATTTTATATTTTTGCAGAGAGACTTGGTCTCGCTAGTAGTTCAGCGTGGACTTGACGTTTAGCTTGTTACCTCAGCTACGATCTTGTGCCCTCGGCAGATCAGTAGATAGTCGGGCTTCCAAGCCTTTTTCATTTGCAGATGTCTGTACTCAGACATGTTAAGCTTCCGCATGTGCTTTGATTTGTATGCTCTGAATCTTGGGTCATGAGACCCATGTTTCTAATATCTCGCTCCTCGGAGCCTAATGAATAAATACTTGAGTCGTAGAGTTATGTTGTGATGCCATGTTGTATTTACACATATCGAGCATATTGTGTGTATGTTTGAAATGCTTGGTATGTGTGGGATCCGAAAATCTAGTTGTTTATCCTTGGCAGCCTCTCTTATGGGGAAATGTAGTCTAGTGCTTCCTTGAGCCATAGTAGTCCGCTACAGCCCGGTTCAACGGAGTCCTGCTAGCCCAGCACTACTGCTCAGGACACTTGACTGGCCAGCATGTGTTTCACTTCGTTCATGTGTCTGTCCCTTCGGGGAAATGTCAAGCGGTGACATCCGGAGTCCTGCCTAGCTTGCTACAGCCCGGGTTCCCGGAGTCCTGTTAGCCCAGTGCTACAGCCCGGATTCATACGCTGCTGACCGACATGCTCGACGTGATTCATGTATGCCTGTCCCCATGGGTTAGTGCTTCTTTGGGTTCACGACTAGCCATGTCGGCCCGGGTTCTCTGTCATATGGATGCTAGCGACACTATCATATACGTGAGCCAGAAGGCACAAACGATCCCGGGCCATGGTAAGGCGACACCCCTGGGAATACCGTGCGTGAGGCCGCAAAGTGATATGAGGTGTTACCGGCTAGATCGATGTGACTTGGAATCGGGGTCCTGACAGCTTTGGTATCAGAGCCTGACTGCATGTAGGATTACCAAGCCAAACTGGTCGAAGTTGTGTCTAGCAATGCTTTAGTTATGTAAGGGAATTGATTGTGGAAGGGAACATAAGGCTCTTTTTACTCCTTTACCTCATGCCCTTCTGATCTGAGTCATCCTCTTCTTTTCTACAGGGTTTAAGAACTAGGCTTCTCATCTATCTATCAGGATGACGTGCTACTAATCCATAGAATTTTAAGATTGTTGGTTTTAAGCCCCAGTTCAGTTTCTACTACTTTCGTATGTTCATAGTTGGTCTCAGAACCTTGATATTCTGATGTCGAGTGGTTATGCCACTATTTTGCAGGATGTCTCAAATCATTTTGAGCATTTACAGCCGTTATGCTGTCCGAGTCATCCCAGGTCTCTAAATAGTCTGATGTATTGCAATCCTTTCTTTCCGTTCCCGATGTCCTTTTTGATCAGAATAAACACACTAATCGATAAGTTGAGGTACTTTGTTGCCTCGGCATATATGTTGGAGCTATTATTATGACCCTAGGTGTTCTAGGAAGTCACCTAGTAATTTAGCAATGCTTTTGTATCCCCAGTGTGATAATTCTGGCCATTATTCTTGAAAGCATCCTGTGATGCCATTTAGTAGTAGGTATTCTATTCCTGGCTTCTTGAACCTGAGATTCACCCTACTTACCTCGTGTTGATAGTGTTGCTCGTACCTTTAGGATATTAGTAACCTTTGCATTAGTCCTGGAGCTCCATGGTATTTCCTTCTTCCAAATACTATGAACCGCTTATGGCAGAAGCTCCTCGCTGAACTGAAGGATCACAATCAGAGTACTCTTGAGGAGTTCTCCATTCATAATTGTGAATCTGCTAGTTCTACCTTTCCGCATGGGTTATCCGGAAGAAACATGTTGAACATGGTTCGACATACTAATCTATGCATCCACAACTTATAAAGTTATATGTTCCTCGAGTTGTTCCTCCTTAGTTGTATTCTGACCCCCGTCTATCAATTGATAGTCAAGAGTATGCGTGCATTCGTTCATCGGTGCCTATCATTCTTGTGGTCCGTCAAGCCATTCTAGTTCAGAATGACTTGGAGAAACAAACTCCAGCACCTCATCCATTTCCAGGATTGGGTCAAAGCAGTTGTAATCCGCAGATCAAATGCAATCAAGCTTTTGATTCTGTTCTATCCTGAAGTATTACCCACTTTATGTCAGGAACGTCATGAGAATTGCACCTTCTCTTATGAATTCTTGATGCAGTGATACTCTCTCCATCATCGTTCATTCCTTGGTCCCGTGTTGTTGCAACCGGAATGCCGACAAGTGAACCATGACGCGTGAAATTTATACTCCTAGCAACCATGTTGCTTGGTAGTTAAATGGACAATAACCTCATCCTTAGCAAGTTGATTATTGAATCATCACCCTAAGGTTGATTGTGCTACCTAGTCCTTATTTCCGGGGCACTCTTCGATCAATGAGTTAGGATTGTGTCAATCCCTTGCTCTTTGATCATATCGTCTTGCCCTGAAAAGCAAGATTGTTCTCGAGCTTAGTAATATATCGGTGGTTCGTGACTTTCCAAATATCTTCTTGGAAGTGCTAACAGGTTGTCACCTGACCGCTATGTTAAGTTCGTGATCAAGTTGGTTTTCCATAAACCACCCTTTCTTCAAGAATCTGTGTTGGATACCCCTGGTCTAGTTGGTTAAGCTAAACAACAACTTGGAGAGTTGGAAGATAAAAGCTTTGCCGAATTTGGTTCTTTCTGAAGGGATATCTTTGTGTTTGTGTGTGTGTCGATGAAAGATGATATCCTCACCAATTGGTCCTCGTGATCAGTTGTTGGATCTGTTGTCTTGTCAAAACTTTGACTTGAGTATGGGCTATCATCAAGTCAAATCAGAACCAACGATGTTCGTAATGTTGTTTTACTCGTGGTTGATCCCTCGAGCATACACCATTACATATTTTGGTCTGACCAATGCTATCACCGTGTTCACATGATGGTGGAAGTCCAGTGATATGGAAATTCCGATGAACTGCTGTTGAGCCCATCAGCAACATTTTATCCTCTCCGTGATTCATGTTGAACATCTAAGTTAGCATTGGAAACTTGTGTAAGCATTTTCTTCATGACCGTTTGTGAAGCATATGTTTGGATAAGAGAAGCGGCTTCCTCTAATTCACGTGCATGTGATGTAAGTTGCCATCGTGAATTCGAGAAAGTTTGTTTTTACTTCCTCTGGAGTCATCCCAAGTTAGTCATGCACGTGCAAAGTGCCCTATGGTTTGATAGGTTGGCCGCCTCCACTCCATATGTGTTCCTAGCAAACCAAGCCACTGATTGACTTGTTCAAGGAGAATAAGTTCCTTCATAAGAGCTAATCATATGACTTACGCAAGGGCTTCGCTCTCCGCAATGATGGTTCCCAACCAGAACTCGGTAGTGTTTTATTATAAGACTACTATGTGGTCATGCTTGTCTCGGACAACGTGTTCACATGTTGTAGCATAACCAGCTCATGTTTTGGAGCTTGCTATCATAGTTCACTCCCTGAGTATCTCGCAACGTCATCTCATCGATTTGTGTTGCAAACCTTCATTTTTCTTTCTAGACTTGATGAGTCTGGAATATCCTGACACCAACCAGATCTGAGTCTCAGGTAGATATGATGGTTGGAACATTCCCAACATTAGCACTTTGTCCCTAGCTTACACCGCCATTGTGCCATCCAACCATGGGCTACCCTTCTAGGTAATTTCTGGTCAGGATCGCCTTCAACAGTGGTCCTACCATGGGTCGCATCCATTTCCGATGATAAGCAAAGTCATCAATCGCGTTGTCTTCAACAAGGTAGTCCACATCATCCATCCGAATCCGGATATGCCATTCCTTTGAACTCCGCCAAACGATCGATTGTGATTGCCTTAGGCTGGTTTAAAGAGTTTCAATGATCTCTGAAACAAAAGTAATTCTTTTTTCCACTTAAGGGAATATTTCTGCGAGTCACCTTCCTTAAGATGTCTCGTTATGGTATCATGGCAAATCAACTCGCCACGCTTCGTTGTGTCCGTTCACCACCTTCTTAAGTGTGGAATTGTGTCTACGTAGTGAACCTTCGTCATCTATTACACTTCATCCCTCTGGATGTATGTTTCATGTCTCAGCTCGAGAAATGTTCAACGTCTCATTCCATGAGTTGATCGTTAATTGTCCGATGTTCGAGAAGATCGATCCTTCTAGAGTTTTCCCTTTCCTCTCGTTGTCATGATAGCTGGAGTTCTCAAAGCAAGATGTCGAGAAAAGGATGGTGACCGAATCAACATTCTTATGAAGTGCAACCTGGATCGCGAAGATTGTGTTGGTCTTGTGCCCCCTCTGTCTTCTTACCTCACGTCTTGAATCTCGGGACGAGATTCTTGTTTAGTGGGGGTGAGTTGTCACAGCCCTAGATTTTGCTTGTTATTAGTTGCATTAAGGCATTCATGTCATCATGTTTAAATTTCTCAAAAAGTTGAAATGGGGATTGTTGAAACCCTAACACCAAATGAATTGAACTAGGTTCAATAAAAATATCTTCAATGAACCCAAATGCCCTTTAGAAAAGTTCATGATTTTTGTTAAAGGTGAAAACATATGCCAAAAATGATGCACATATTTCTAGGCCATTCTGGATTTTTTAATTAAATCTTATTGTATTTGACTTTGGGCATTTAAATACTATAATTAATTTAAATGTTCAAATAATGTTGGAACTATTTTTGGGCCACTAAAATAATTCAGGAAGTGTCCATGAATATTTTCAGGATTTTAGGAAATGCCTTGGTATTTTTCCTAAGCTCAAAACAGAGGCAAATAATTAGAAAACAAAACCAAATTAGAAAACAGAAGAGAGGGAGAGCTTACCTGGCCTCACCTGAGCAGCCCACCACCGTAGCTGGCCGGCCCAGCCAACTGGCCCAGCCCACCACCGCCACCTCCCCTGTCGTCTTCCTCCTTTGCCAGGAGGACGGTCGCGTGCCCGACGCGCGTGCACCGCCGTGCGCCACCTCCTGCATGCCGCCCGCACCCCTGGACGTCTGCACGACCTCCACGTCGTCACCCCGACCCCCTGCACCCCTCCATTCGCCCCCAACTCCTCTCCCTCGCCCGTTCCCCGCCATGGCTGAAACCTCCATGGACGCGCCGGCGTAACCCCGCGCCCACAGCCACTGCCTTGCCTCGCCGATGCGCTCAGAGGCTCCGCCTCGACCCCCTCTTCCTCCTCACTGAGCCACGCCCCGCGGGAGCCCCTACAACGCCGCCATCGGCTCCGTATTCTTCCTCGGACTCTGGCGATCGCCGTCACCACTCCGTCGTCTCCAGAGCCTCCCCCGACCTGTCGACCCATCCATGCGATGCGTTGTGAGACCTCGCCGGCGCCGGCCATGTCGCCGTTGTCGTTTTGGCCGGCCTCCATTCAAACCAAGCATGTCACCGCACTTAGTACACCCCCAGGAGCACGTTTCACACACCAGCTCCCCCTCCCGTTACCACAACGCCAAACCCGCAGGTGCCCGAACGCCGGCTGCCGCCACGAGCTCGACTCCGGCGAGCTCGTTCCACCCCGCGCTTCCCGCGTGCCTCCCCTGGATGCGCGCGAGCAAGGGCAACCCCCTGGTGCCCTTGGCTTGGCCCAAAACCGCCCATAGCGCCACTCCGGCGATCTTCCGCCACGGTTTTGGTCGCCGCCGGCAGAACTCCGGCGAAGCCGACGTGGCGCTGTCATTAGCCACTAATGACGCCCTAACTAACCCACCTAGCTCACTGACACCTGGGCCCCACTCCCTAATTAACTCTAGCTTTATTTTCTGTTAAGATTAGTACTAATCTGTGTGGACCCCACGTGTCAGCTTTGACTTTGGTCAAGTCAACGTTGACCGGTCCCACCTGTCATACACCCAAAACCAGCCTGAGACACTAACGTATGGGTCCCACATGTCAGGTTTGACCTGGACGACCCAGTTGACCTGCTGACGTCACACCTATGTCATCTTGTGTGATGACTTATTTTCTGGATTTATTCTTATATAGGAAATTCCAGAAAATGTTGCAAACTTCAAAAATTCATAGAAAATCAACCGTAGCTCCAAATCAAATAATTTATATATGAAAAATGATCAGAAAAATCCAATCTATCCATCTGTACTTTTTTCATGCATGTTGAACACTTTAACCTTACTGTTTAGGTGAAACAAGTTAATGCACTATTATGACCTCTTAAAATGGGTTTGCATTTGAATCTTTTGTTCAAATGGACTCATCTCAATCTGTTCTAGCTTGCATTAGCCAAAACACATTCATATTGCCATGTCATAGCATGCATCATATTGTGCATTGCATTGACCATGTTTCTTCTTTGTTTGCAGGTGTTGTTCCCCCTCGGTAGATGTTGTACTGACGTTGTGATCGTTGACACTGATGAAGACTCAATGCTATCTTCAAAAGTGCCAGGCAAGCAAAACCCCCTTGTTCATTCCGATAAAATCCCATTCTCTCGCTCCTGCTCTCTTTTATTGCATTAGGACAACATCGATTCATCTGTTACTTGTTGCGGTAGCTGAACCCCTTTATCCTCTGCATGACCTGTCATTCCACAGTAAATAGATGAAACCCACTAGCATGAGTAGGAGTTGTTTGAGCCCTGATGTGCCTACACATTCATGTTTGTTTGTCATGCCTGCCATCGCTTAGAGTTGAGTCAGGTCTGATTCATCGAGGATGAATCGGACGTGTGTGAACATGTCCCATTGTTGAGAGCTAAGTGTGTGAACACGATTTGGTAAAGGTAGCGGTGAGAGGCCATGTAGGAGTACATGGTGGGTTGTCTCATTGCAGCCGTCCTTAGGAACTGTGTTACGTGTTTGTGATCCATGAAACAGTTACTACCACATTGGGATCCTTAATTGACCCTCTCGACTTATTAACCACTCTTGTCCTCTCATGCGGGAGTTGCAAAGTAGTTTCTGGTGTTTATAGCATGCTGAGGGCCGCACGCAGCGCTGACCTTAGGGGTGGGCTGTGTTGCGGTAGGCACGTGGCACGGTGTACCGATTCGCCCGTTTGGTGTCTCGGGAACCCTGCACACATCGTTCGGGGCCGTTAGTGGAAACCTCAGCCGGACTCCCTGCGGATGGAATCTGAATAGGCGATAAACCTGGACTAGGGACTCGTGTGTTTAGTCAGGTCATGGCCGACACCCTCGCTGGGCTTCCGCTTGAAGGTTGCCGCGTACATGTCGTGTAAACGGCGGTAAGTGGCGAGAGCGTGTGTGAAGAAGTACTCCCCTGCAGGGTTATAAATGACCTTTCGAATAGCCGTTTCCACAGTAAAGGACTTCTGGGTTGCCTATATCAGTTCATAGACAAGTGAAAGTGGATACTCTAAAATGCGCAAGACAAGCGTGAGTGCTATGGATGGCATTCTCGTAGGAAGACGGGATCGGATCCATAGTGGTGTATTGATTGGTGAATATGTGGACTCGTGTGCGCCACCTCAAAGAGTTACTTGCCGTCGTAGTTTAGGATAGCCACCGAGTCAAAGCTGGCTTGCTGCTGTTAAACTCCACCACCCCCTTTGTTGATACCGATGCATATGTAGTTAGTTCTGATGTATGTCTTGCTGGGTACATTTGTACTCACGTTTGCCTATTTTATGTTTTTGCAGAGAGACTTCAGTCTTGCTAGTAGTTCCGCGTGGATTTTCACGTTTAGCTTGTTACCTCAGCTACGATCTTGTGCCCTCGGCAGGATCTGGTAGATAGTCAGGCTTCCAAGCCTTTTTCATTTGTAGATGTCTGTACTTAGACATGTTAAGCTTCCGCATGTGCTTTGATTTGTATGCTCTGGATGTTGGGTCATGAGACCCATGTTTGTAATATCTCGCTCCTCGGAGCCTAATGTATACATACTTGAGTCATAGAGTTATGTTGTGATGCCATGTTGTATTTACACATATCGAGCATATTGTGTGTATGTTTGAAATGCTTGCTGTCGGTGTCAAAACCGGTGGATCTCGGGTAGGGGGGTCCCGAACTGTGCGTCTAGGCGGATGGTAACAGGAGACAAGGGACACGATGTTTTTACCCAGGTTCGGGCCCTCTCGATGAAGGTAAAACCCTACTCCTGCTTGATTAATATTGATGATATGGGTAGTACAAGAGTAGATCTACCACGAGATCGAGAGGCTAAACCCTAGAAGCTAGCCTATGGTATGATCGTTGTTAGATCCCCACGGACTAAAACCCTCCGGTTTATATAGACACCGGATAGGGTTAGGGTTACAGAGTCGATTACAATGGTAGGAGATCTACATATTCGTATCGCCACGCTTGCCCTCCACGCCAAGGAAAGTCCCATCCGGACACGGGACGAAGTCTTCAGTCTTGTATCTTCATAGTCCAGGAGTCCGGCCAACGGTGATAGTTCGGCTATCCGGACACCCCCTAATCCAGGACTCCCTCAGTAGCCCCTGAACTAGGCTTCAATGACGACAAATCAGGTGCGCACATTGTCTTCGGCATTGCACGGCGGGCTCCTCCTCCGAATACTTCATAGAAGATTTTGAACACAAGGATAGTGTCCGGCTCTGCAAAACAAGTTCCACATACTAACGTAGAGAGAATAACCTTTGCACAGATCCGCTGACGTATTCTGCGGCGTGACATCACACCACGGCCAGTCCTTTATACGAATCAGTTTTACTGTCCCACCTCAGCGTGTTTAGCGAGGCGGTTTCTTCGGCACGTCTTATCAGAGCGGAGATCGTGCCCCCTTTATTCTGGCATCCTCATCAATACGGGCGTGGGTAACCCAGTCGTGCCCGTTGGCACGCCTCCTCCATCGAAGGCGAGTCCCGAACGGTCACGGGGAGGGCTCTTGGTATTCAACCTCTTTATAACGAGACCAAGGCCCGCTCATTTCTTTCAATCTCAATCGAATCCGCCCCTCGCCTTGAGTCCCAACACCCAAAGCTCCAGATTTAGGCGCTTCGGACATTCAACGATGTCCGGCTCCGACCTGCACGGCCGGTGGATGTCTTCCTCCGTCACGGAAGAAGATGTGCTGAAGCTGAGAGACGCCAGGTATCTAACCGGCGAAATTTCGCATAGGCTGCCTGCCCAAGGGCAGGTTATTCCCACTCCCGAGCCTGGTGAGAGCATGGTATTCGTGTCTCACTTCCTTCGGGGTTTAGGCTTCCCGACGGACCCCTATGTGAGGGGGCTCATGTTTTATTATGGGCTGGAATTCCATGACTTGGATCCGGAGTCCATCCTCCACATCTCGTCGTTCATTGTCGTATGTGAAGCCTTCCTCTGCATTACCCCTCACTTTGGATTGTGGCTCAAGACCTTCAAAGTGGAGCCGAAGATGATAAAGGGGCATCAGGCAGAGTGCGGATGGGCTGTTATAAGCAAGAATGTGGACGCTCCATGGCCCGAGGGCTCTTTTCAAGAGGAGCTCAATTTATGGCAACATGAGTGGTTTTATATCACCGCTCCCAGGGGCACCAAATGGGCAGCTCCACCTGCCTTCCGCTCGGGTCCTCCACTGCGGCGGGCGTCATGGGTCAATAAAGGGCTCGACTGGGGACCGTCCAAGGACTTACCTCTCTTGCAGGGCCGTATTCGAGACCTCCGAGAGAGAGAGATCAAGCTGGTCGTAGTAGCGCAGGTCATGCTGATTCATCGTACCTTGCCTGCAAGCGTCGCCCCCCTCCGCCTGTGGGAGTTTAATCCGGAGGGACCACGAGCTCTCCAACATTTTATGGGTGTAACGCCCGTGGAGATGTACCAACTGTTCTTCGGATCACAAGCAATGTGTCCGGACTTAACCAAGGACGCAGGTCTGAGATGCAGTTGCCCGGATACTCAAGTAAGTAGTCCTGTACCCGGACATGCTATCCGCATATTTATCATACACTTGCCCTTAAAAGAGCTATCCTTTAAACATGAGTGGATAGCAAAAGCAAAACTGATCAGGTGTCCGGCCCCCTCCCTGAGACCACGCCGGATCCTGTATTAACCAAGATGCTAGAGGCTGTGCCTTTTGAAGAAGGCGAAGGGGGGAACAAGGGAACTACTACCTCCGGGAAGGAGGCTATCAAGAAAGGGGATCGAGAATCCCTCCCTCCAAGGGGAGAAGAGGACCGCTCAAGATCCGGAGACCAAAGCCTCGAGCGGGGAAGAAATCTTCACCAGAGGGTCCTGCGGCGGGAGATGCCCCGGCCACACTATTTCCCCAAGGAGATCAGCCCTCCAGCGAGCCGTAAGTAAAGGGGGGCGTTTTTTTAAAAGAGAGACATCCCCTTTTATTTCTGAAGGTAACTGAAAGTTTACCTTGTAGTTCGGATCTCAGCCCATCACAGCAGAGCTCGTCTTCAGGGGATCTTGGTCCGGAGATGATGGAGAGCGAAACGCCTCCGCCTGCCATACCGTTATGCGAGGTGGACGACCCTGAGGTGTCGTCGCGGAGGGTTCCTCCGAATCTGGCGGGGCCAGAAGGCAGCTGTATGTCCCCTCAAAGCCCTCCGTCTCCAGCCTTCGAAAAAGGCCACCGGACGAGTCCGGCACCAATGGGTGTACGGTCGGAGGAGCTGAAGGATCTGCTCGGGCGAGCGTCTATCTCGGAAGATCACCGTATGTTAATGGGTATGGTGATTGAAAGGATTTCATCTGCTGAGAGCGGATTGCATGAAGCCGTCGTAAGTTTACTGACGGGTTTTGAGGTACGCAAAATGATGTACCTTCTGACAGTTTTGCATATAAAATGCGGCCTGTATAGATAGTAGCCCCTGAGACTTGGTGCGGTGTCAAAAATGACGGCGCGCCGAGGATCATAAACCCAGGTATAATATGCGCTCTTCCTATGTAGGTGGCGAAGCGTCCGGTGGCTAGCCGGGCTGATGAATTTGCCGAACTGAAGCGACAACTTGACGTGGCGGATGCGGACATCACGCTTGTTAATAAGCGGCTTGACGAGTCACAAGGTATGCAACTTCTCCGCGGACACCTGGTAAGGGAGCTTGACGCCCATGCCTTACAACATGTATGCTTAATGTAGATGGTGCCACTGCTATGGAGAGCCTTCGAGCGGAGCTCGCCCGAGCCAAGGAGCAAGCCATAAAAAGTGATGCGGCTGCTTTAAAGGCGGCCGCAGAGCTAAAAGCCGAACAGGCTGCTCACTGCCGAAGCAAGAAAGAAATGGCCGAGATGGCCGTGAAATTGAAGAATGCTACTGACCATTGCGAGCTTCTTGAAAAAGAAGATCGGGCAAAATAAGAGGACCTGAAAAAGGCCGCCACCGAGGCCAAGGATACTCGCTCTGCAATGAGAGCTATGAAGGAGGAGCTACGTCAGGCCGGAGATTTTGCGGTTGGAAAGCCCTTTCTGTTGCGGAGGAAATTCACGGATCCTAGGTATGCTCAATTGGACCGGCTGTGGGGTGCGGAGGATGCTTATCTGGACTTGGCGGCGACTGCCGCAGACGCGGCCGAACACTTCTGAGGTCAAAAGGATCACGGAATGGAAGAGCTTTTTTGGTCGCAGTTCCATAGTCCGGAGCATCCGCTTTCGTTAACCGATCGTTTGGCCGAATGGGCTGAGCTGAATAGGTTGTCCGGACTTGCCATGAAGGCTGTCGTGACTCATTTGTGGCCGAAAAGGCCCGAGCCGAAGAGTTATTTTGGCTTGGTGCAACAGTTCCTTGGTGCGGTGCCGCATATCGATGGAATGAAGCCGTCAACATGCATAGAGGGTGCGCGGATGGCTCTTGCCCGTGTCAAGACATACTGGGCGGAGATGAAGGCCACCGACGTTGCATCCCAAGATTCGGACAGAAGCCGAGCACTATTTTGAGGAAGTCCTGCAGGGCGGTCATTTAATAGAGACGCAGTGCTCGAAGGATATTATGTTTTAATGACATGTATGATTTGTGAAAACAATGTTTCAATATAATATATATAAGAGCTTTTTGTACTTGTGCGTTCAAGTATTAAAACACCTCCTGTGCGGCCGTTGATGTATATGTGTATATAACCTGAAAGATGGCAGTCTTCGGCTTCAGCCCCCACGCACATAGTGCGGGGTGTTCTAAAAAGCGCATTTTCACACTTTATCCACTGTCTTGGTCCTGTTAAGGAGGTGATAGCATAGCTAACTAGGCAACCGGTCTATAATGCTTTATCACTTTCACTTAGCCATAGGAGTTCGATGGTGGGCTACTATATAGCCCCTAGGGCACCGCGCTCTCGAATTCGGTAGCGTATGTGCTGACCGGAAAGCGGTCCTTCGTTAATCGGGGAATTCTATACATTCTGGTGGGTCATCGAGTGGTTGACCAGTCTCACGCTATATCATGACAGTCGGTTTTCGGCTTTCTCTATTGAGGTGCTCACTGGCGAGCCGGGCACAATCGCAGAGTTCTCCGGTGCTGCGTTAGCCGATAGAATGGAACGTAAGGCAGCAAAACACAGGAGCCGGGCAAACCCAACATTTGACCAAAGACATGATTCGGAGCTAATTCATATAAGGCCTAACTCGAGACGCCGAACACTCCCTAAGGTATTCGGTCTTTATGAAAACGGGCAAAATAATGCCCTAAGCCCCTGGTGTCCAGGTACGCGCAAAAATTCTGGTGCGGCCGATGCCAAAACGCCAGCCTCCTCCTCGGTTATAGCAAGAAACCGGGGGATGTGTATCAACAAGAGACAGTAAAAAAGGTTTACGCAGGGTCTTAATCTGAAAAGAATCCTTGCAGCGGGTCCCTACTGCACGTCTGCGCCTGTCTCCGCAGCCGTATCACGGACGGGTGTAGCACGGTGTTCATCTGTAAAAGAGAAGAACTTAGTTGAAAAGAAAAAAAGATCGTGCGAAAAAGTACTTTATATTAAATAAACAGAGTATGGTTCGAAAAGTGAATAAAATTGAGCTTTATTGTCTCTTGTTGTACATGCGTGCAGCCCCTTGTATGGGGGTATGCCACTAGTAGGCGTTTATATGTTTGCGCCGGACTCGTCTAGCCATGTACGGGGTTCGAATGACCTATTCATGTGCTTTGATTAGCGGAGCCGGATTAGTGTGGGGCTGTCAAGGCAGTCTCACGTTCTTCCGTGCTCGAGTAACACTTGATACTCCCTTTTAATGAGATGATGCCGCGTGGACCGGGCATTTTAAGTGTAAGAGATGCATAATGCGGTATTGCGTTAAAGCGGGCGAAAGCTTCGCATCCCAATTGTGCTTGATAGCTACTTTCGAATGGGGCGATGTGGAAGGTTAACTTTTCGCGGCGGAAGTTGTCGGATGACCCGAACACAACTTCTAGCAGTAGGGAGCCCGTACAATGGGCATATAGGCATGGCATTACCCCTTTAAAGGAGGTGTTGCTATGGCGAATTTTGGTTGAGTCTATCCCCATTTTGCGGGTTGTGTCCTGATATAGCAGGTTTAGATCGCTACCTCCGTCCATTAGGACTTGTGTAAATTGGAGTCCGTCGATTATAGGATCTAATATCAAGGCAGTCCATCCTGCGTTCCGGATACTTCCAGAATAGTCCTGATGATTGAAGGTGATTGGTTTTGACAACCATCGTTGGGACTCTGCTGGGATAGACCGTGCCGCGCGTGTTTCTATGGGCATCGCTCTATTTTTCCCTTTTGTCACTTGAAGTGAGTTCACTGTTTTGACTTTTTGTGGGAAATTCTTTTGTTTTCTGATGCTCTGCTTGTGGGGTTCGTCATCGTCCTCTCTTGGTGTGTCGAGCCCCTTGTGTTCGGCATTGAGTTTGCCGGACTGCTTGAAGACCCAACAACCTCTGTGGGTATGGTTTGCGAGCTTCCCGGAGTACTTGTGTATTTGGCATATTTTGTCCAAGATTTTGTTTAGGTTGGATAGCTCGTCGCTGTTATCCTTGAGGGGCAGTTTTTTATGATTCTGCCGGGAGCTTCTGAATCCGGCGTTGACTGCCGTGCTCTTCGGGCTGTTTCCCTTTGTCCGGCGCTGGTCCTTGCTGCGTCATGGTTTTCCATTTCCATCCCTGACTTCGGATGTACTTGGGTCGCTGGTACTGCATCTTGCCAGCCAACTATCCTCTCCCGCGCAAAAGTTGGTCATGAGGCTTGTTAATGCAGCCATTGTTCTCAGCTTCTCCTGGCCGAGGTGTTTGGCGAGCCATTCGTCTCATACGTTGTGTTTGAAAGCTGCTAAGGCTTCCGCGTCCGGACAGTCGACTATTTGGTTCTTTTTGATGAGGAACATGTTCCAGAATTTGCGGGCTGACTCTCCGGGTTGTTGAGTTATGTGACTTAAATCGTTTGCATCCGGAGGACGGACAAAGTCCCTTGAAAATTTGCCCGAAAAGCATCCTCGAGCTCTTCCCAACTTCCAATGGTATTTTTCGGGGAGGCTTTTGAGCCAATGCGGGCTGGCCCTTTGAGCTTGAGGGTAAGTATTTTATGGCGTGGAGATCATCTCCTCTAGCCATGTGTATGTGGAGGATGTAATCCTCAATCCAGACTCAGTGGTCTGTTGTTCCCTCGTATGCCTCTAGTTTACGGGTTTGAATCCCGGCTGAATTCGTGATCCGGCACCTCACCGGTGAAACACGGGTGTGCGGCACCCCTATATTTGGGTGTGCCGTGATGTTCGGATATTTGGCGTGTTGCATTGCTTGGAACAGCTTGCTTTCTCGGCCCATAGATGGACCTAACTGGGCCATCCTTTTGATGCGAATCCTTATGCGGATCGCGTGCCGGCTTGTGTGCGGCGCCGCATGCCGCTCCATGTTTGCCATGTGGTCGTCTATCCGACCGGGCGACCTCTTTGTTCTTTGATTGCGGGGGCTCTACGGCCTCCTCATCGAATTCGGGCAGTAATTTGCGCTTGAGGTAGCTCTTTGTTTGGCGACTGTCGCCGTATTTCTCTGCGGTGTTGAGTACTTTGCTCCATCTGATTTTGAGTGCATCTTCCGCTGTTTTGAGCTTCCGCTTCGCTTTTTTCAGGCTACGCGCGATGGCGACGAGCCTTTTGTGGAGGTTCTTCTGCTCCAACAATTTGTCCGGCGTGAGATCGTCCGGACTGTTATCTTCCTTTGAGGGACGGGTTGTTTATCCAAGTTGTCCTGTTCGGACGGTTGCTCGATAGCATGTTCGTCGTCCACCGGTTCGCCCTGCTCTATGGTTGGGTCTGTGTGGCTGCCATCTTTGTCGAGGCGGGACTTGGTGCGGCGTTTACGTTGCCGTTTTGACTGCTTTCGAGGGATTTATCCTTCATAGTGTCCTGTTGTTCCTCGCCGTCACTTCCTTTAGGTGTATCCACCATGTATACATCATGGGATGAGGTGGCTGTCCAGTATCCTATAGGTGCTGGTTCATGGTTGTCTCCTACATTGTCGTCCATACCGTCGATGTCTTCGGAGTCGAAATCGAGCACGTCGTTTAAGCTTTCGATAGTGGCTACAAAGTGGGCGGTGGGTGGGTGTTGAATTTCTTCGTCGTCCGCATCCCAACCTTCCTGACCGTAGTCCAGCCAGGGCTCTCCTGATAAAGAGAGATACTTTAGTGAATTCAGGATGCCGCCAAAGGGCGAGTGCTGAAAAGATGTCTGTGGCAGTGAACTCCATAACCGGCGCCCGATTGGGTCCGATTGGCAAGGGGGCGGAGGGTTCGGAGTCCGGAGAGGAGTCCGGCACCTTGGATTCACGGTCTTCGCAAAGGACAGGGATGGAGTTCGGCTCAATCGCCGTAGAGATCATAGCCCCCGAGGCGGTGTCCAACCACTCATCCTCGATCGGCGGAGTCGGCTCCGAGCTAAGGGTCGGAGCGGACGCTGGTGCGGCCTCCAGGGAACTGTTCAGCGATAGAGCTAGATCGTGCCCATCGAGACAGTGCGGCGTGCTTGGCTGTGGCTCGAATCCGTCGAAGATCAAGTCTCCGCGGATGTCGGCCGTGTAGTTCAAACTCCCAAATCTGACCTGATGGCCAGGGGCGTAACTTTTGATCTGCTCCAGATGGCCAAGTGAATTGGCCCGCAGTGCAAAGCCACTGAATACGAAGATCTGTCCGGGGAGAAAAGTCTCACCTTGGACCGCGTCGTTGTTGATGATCGAAGGAGCCATCGAGCCTAAAGATGACGACACAGAGGAACTCTCAATGAAAGCACCAATGTCGGTGTCAAAACCGGCGGATCTCGGGTAGGGGGTCCCGACCTCTGCGTCTAGGCGGATGGTAACAGGAGACAAGGGACACGATGTTTTTACCCAGGTCCGGGCCCTCTTGATGGAGGTAAGACCCTACTCCTGCTTGATTAATATTGATGATATGGGTAGTACAAGAGTAGATCTACCACGAGATCAGAGAGGCTAAACCCTAGAGGCTAGCCTATGGTATGATCATTGTTAGATCCCACGGACTAAAACCATCCAGTTTATATAGACACGGATAGGGTTAGGGTTACAGTCGATTACAATGGTAGGAGATCTACATATCCATATCGCCAAGCTTGCCTTCCACGCCAAGGAAAGTCCCATCCGGACACGGGACGAAGTCTTCAATCTTGTATCTTCATAGTCCAGGAGTCCGGCTAACGGTGATAGTTCGGCTATCCGGACACCCCCAAATCCAGGACTCCCTCACTTGGTATGTTTGGGATCCGACAATCTAGTTGTTTATCGTTGGCAACCTCTCTTATGGGGAAATGTAGTCTAGTGCTTCCTTGAGCCTTCGTTCCTGTGTCTGTCCCTTTGGGGAAATGTCACGCGGTGACATCCGGAGTCCTGCCTAGCCTGCTACAGCCCGGGTTCCCGGAGTCCTGTTAGCCCAGTGCTACAGCCCGGATTCACACGCTGCTAACCGACATGCTCGATGTGATTCATGTATGCCTGTCCCCATGGGTTATTGCCGCTTTGGGCTCACGACTAGCCATGTCGGCCCGGGTTCTCTGTCATATGGATGCTAGCGACACTATCATATACGTGAGCCAAAAGTCGCAAACGGTCCCGTGCCATGGTAAGGTGACACCCGTGGGAATACCGTGCGTGAGGCCGCAAAGTGATATGAGGTGTTACTGGCTAGATCGATGTGACTTGGAATCGGGGTCCTGACACTTTATCCCATAGTTGGGTCCTTTTACGGAGGCGTTTCTCACCATGAACTAGGCAATCGGACTATAAGGCTTTATTACTCTCACTTAGCCATAGGAATTCGAGTATGGTCGGCGCATCCCCTAGTGTTCGGAAGGCCGAACTAGGGGCTCTATTGGCGCCTGATCAGAAGACCGATTCATCGCACTCTGCATTTATAATGGCGTTGCGCAGAATAAAGGATTTTACAACCTCTCGAACAGCTGACCAGCTCTCGCTGTATCATGACAGTCGGTTTTCGGCTTTCTCTACTGAGGTGCTCGTCCGGCAGATCCGAGACACAATCGCAGTAGTTCTCCCTGCGCTACCTTAGCCGATATGACGGAACGTAAGGTACCAAACCAAGGGAGCCGGGCAAACCCAACCAATAACCCAAGACATGATTCGGAGCTGATGCATATAGTGCTATAAGTTCGGGGTGCCGAGCGACCGAGAAGGTGGTCGGACTTTATTGCCGTACTGTGAAGCCCCTGGCATAATCGGGCGTAACACGAGGTGTCGATGAAAAGCGACGGCCGGTAAGTGTTTCTTAAGTCTACGCATTGTAGTAAGATGATATGTCTATGCATATGACTATGATGTATGATTATGAAAAAGAGGTGCTTTTTGGTGGAACCTGTTATGGCCGGACTGGAAGGAGTTGTGAGTTGATCCAGAGTGAATCTTGACTGCCTTCTTTAGGGGGGCCCCTTGTGTGTCCTGGCTGATTCCACGTCACCAATCCTGTTCTTCGTTAAAGTTAGTTTGTAAGGCAAATACTCGGAGGTAGTCGAGCGTCCTCTTGTGGTTGGTCCGAGGGCTCCTGATCGGACCCTGGTAAACCCAGCCGTTATACCATTGGGTAGCGCGAACTCCTCAGTTGGTGTCCGGATAGTTGGCTGCCATATCGAAATTTTGATAGGCATGCGCGACTCGCTACTCCGGCAGCTGTATGATATCCGCCCTGAGGGCGGGGTTCGGCCTTGCCCATAGGTTTGATTGCATCACATGGTGTTGGCCTGAGTGATTTACCACGTGGGATCTAGTCAATGTGGTTCGTCCCGTTAGCATATGGTAAATTACCACATCGTGGGAAGGTGCCGAAGATTTATTCTTTGGCGCAGTATTTTTTGGTGATCCGAAGACATCCGTTTAGAGTGATGGGCCAGAAAAACTTGGCCTTTGCCCCTAGCATCTTTTAGGAGATGTTGTTTGTGATTTCACACCTGCGAGGGTTTTATGTGTTATGGGCCCCCCGGTTTGCTATGTCCAGAGGTACTGCAATTGAGTTGTTGTGGTTAATGCAGCAGGGGGCGATCGGCCGTACTTTTATGCTATCGGGGGGGGGGGGGAGGGGCTCTTGACCAGACGACTCCCTTCATTGTTTCCGGCACATGACCAACCGCTTTGTTTTGAGGATCCGGCATTCCCTATTGGTATGCTTTGCCGTCCTTCTAGGAGTACCATGAATTTGACATGGTTGATCGAGTGTGTGGCTCGGGCCGGATAGGTCTGAGCTGTTCTTTATCCGCTGACCGGACTGGGAGTTGCTGGAATTAGCAACAGCCTTCCTGACTTGACGCTTATGACCATTGCGCCGAGGCTTGAGGATGCTTCTTCTTGTGTCCTTCGTATTGTTTTGGACCGTAGTGGTGTGTTGACGTCTGGGCATGTGCCTTGGGTTCTCCTGCTTAGGTTGGGGTGGTCGGTTGTGTCCTGTGTGCACTTCGTCGGGGCGGTCGGTTCCGTATCTTTCGGTGGCCAGGACCTTGGTCCATCTGTCCGCCAGCAAATCTTGGTCAGCTTTAAGCTGTTGTTGCTTCCTTTGCAGGCTCTTCACCGTGGCCATGAGCCGTCGCTCGAAGCGAGCTTGTTCCACTGGATCTTCAGGCACGCCGAGTTCGTCATTGCCGAGGCTTGACTCGTCCTCGGAGGGGGGCGTATAGCTGTCCCTCTCCAAGTATCCCACAGTGGCCAGTCCGCCCTTCTGAAAGGCGAGCCGACTAGGGTTATATTTATCTTCGGCGCCATCCGGATTGTTTTCGTCTTCTGGGCCGGTATTCCTGTGGCGGGGCTTGGAGCGGCGCCAATGACGCCCATGCTGTGCTTTTCTCCCTGAGGGATTATCCTCCGCTGCCTCATTGCCATTGGTTTCCTTCGGAGTGTCCACCATACATATATCATAGGGATAGGCGGTTGTCCACCGCCCAGTGAGCAATGCTTCGTGTTCTTCTCCTGCATCATCGTCTATTCCATCGATGTCTTCAGAGTTGAAGTCCAGTACGCCGGTTAAATGATCGACTATGGCAATGAAGTGGGTGGTGGGTGGGCAATGAATTCCTTCATCGCCTGCTTCCCACTCGAGCTGGTCATAGTTCGGCGAAGAGCCTCCTGACAAAGTGAGAGACTTTAATGAGTCAAGCATGTCGCCAAAGGGCGAGTGCTGGAAGATATCCGCAGCGGTGAACTCCATTACCGGAGCCCATCCTGGCCTGACGGGCTCAAGAGTGCGCGGACTGGAACCAACGTCCGGATACGAATTCGAGTGTTCGGAGTCACAGGGCACCGCAGAGGTAAGACCCATGTTCGGCTCCACCGCCGATGGGTGTGCGACCTGAGGGGTGGGGTCCATCCCTCCGTCCTTAGGCAGCGCAGCTTGATCCGGATCTAGGTCCGGGGATATTACGGGGGTGATACCCCAAGCTTCGTCCGACGGCAGGTCTAAGCCGTGCTCGTCGTGACTGTCCGGTGCTCCTGGCATAGGCCCCAATCCATCGAAGATCAAGTCTCCGCGGATGTCCGCCATGTAGTTCAGGTTTCCGAACCTGATCTGGTGGCCAGGGGCGTAGCTGTCGATCTTCTCTAGGTGGCCAAGCGAGTTGGGGCGCAGTGCGAAGCCGCCGAACACGAAGATCTTTCTGGGGAGGAAAGTCTTGCCCTGGACAGCGTCGTTTATGAGGATTGAAGGAGCCATCGAGCCTGACAGTGACGACACAGAGGAAATCTCAATGAAAGCACCAATGTCGGTGTCAAAACCGGCAGATCTCGGGTAGGGGGACCCGATCTGTGCGCCAAGGCTGATGATAATAGGAAGCAAGGGACACAGATGTTTACCCAGGTTCGGCTCGAGTCTGTTATCAGATGCATTACGTAGACGGTACGCTCCTTCGGTGAGAACTTTGTCAATGACAAAGGGACCTTCCCATTTGGGTTTGAGTTTGTGCTTCTTCTTCTCCGGTAGGCGTAGAACGAGCTCGCCAATATTGTAAGTTTTGACCCGCACTTCTCTGCTTTCATATCGTCGAGCCTGTTGCTGATAGAATGCAGAACGGGCTTTTGCGACATCGCGCTCCTCCTCTAGGGCATCGAATTTATCCTGCCAATCTAACTCGGCTTCCTTCTCTTCGTACATGCGTACGCGTGGCGAATCATGTATTATGTCGCAGGGTAGTACCGCTTCCACACCATACACCATAAAAAATGGTGTACATCCGGTTGTGCGATTGGGTGTGGTCCGCAGCCCCCAGATTATGGAATCGAGCTCCTCTAACCAGTGCGTATCTGACTCTGTTAGAGATCGCACTAGTCTGGGTTTGATGCCGCTCATGATGAGACCGTTTGCCCGTTCGACCTGGCCGTTGGTTTGGGGGTGGTAGACGGAAGCGTAGTCGAGCTTAATGCCCATTTTGCCGCACCACGCCAAGGAAAGTCCCATCCGGACACGGGTCGAAGTCTTTAGTCTCGTATCTTCACGCTTCAATAGTCCGGACGTTGTACACAGTCCGGCAGTCCGGATACCCCTTAATCGAGGACTCCCTCGGTAGCCCCTGAACCAGGCTTCAATGACGATGAGTCCGGCGCGCAATATTGTCTTCGGCATTGCAAGGCGGGTTCCTTCTTCGAATACTCCAAAGTACCTGTTACGACGAATAGTGTCCGGCCTCCAATCAATGTTGTTCTCCTCGGCTTCAGTGCCTCAGTAATGACCATCTCCACGTTTTGAGCGAATGCGAGGAGTCGAGGCATTTTTGCATTTGCCACCCTCGATCCTCCGGGCTAACCGTCTATTTGAAGGGACGGGGATTCTCAGATCCAAACCTCACTCTTCCTCCCAGAGCTAGCATCCAACAGAGCGCTCTGCGGAAAGCCATTCCAGCATGGTCGACCGTCGCAGCTCTTCTGCTCTCCCTTCTCGTTCCAAGTCGGGGGATTGGGGAGAGTGTTCAGTTCCTCATAGCCGTTTGATAGAGTTACAAACCCAAGGGTTTCTCCCACCGGCGTTCATGGTCCCCGTCCGAGCTGGAATAGCCACTTATGATGGAGGAGAACAAGCTGAGGGATCTCCTAACCCATCTCCGGAGGAGCGTATATGCCTCACCCCACATCTGCTGAGGGGCGTCGGGTTCCCTATCCACCCATTTATTCGCGGGCTCCTGGAGTTCTACGGCCTCTAGTTACACAATCTTACCCCTGCCTCTATTCTTCACATAGCGGGGTATGTTGCCCTTTGCGAGCTATTTTTAGGCTGCGAACCACACTTCGGATTATGGAGGAAACTGTTCTGCCTCGTCCCCCGCACCCAGGGGGAGTCCCTCTGTCAAGTGGGTGGGCCAAAGTATGGCGCATTGCCAAGACCGGATACCTGTCGGGCACTCCTGAGAAGGCACCAGAAAACAGGCCTTCGGAGTGGTTCTATATAAACGACATCCCCCTTCCGGATCCAGTCCGGACTGGTCTCCCCAAGCTCAGCAACGCCCTGCCGAGGGCACGCCTAAGCTGGCGCCCCCGGGGCCCTCAAGAAGAGGACACAAGGGAAATATTCCTCCTCATGAACATGATAAAGTTACTGGCCATATCCGGACTGACGGTAGTTGAGGTTATGGCGATATGCATAAGACGGGGACTGCAGCCGCTCCAATATCGGGGGAAGCCCATGTGGCATTTCAACGGGGAAGACGACGCCATCCGCTGCGGCCGTATGGGTCCGGACTCCGCTGCCGCTTTGGCAAGGATATTGTCCGATTTTTACAAAGGGGAAGAGGAGGAATTCCTTCACATAAAAACGCGGGACGGATTCTCCATGCACAACCCCCCAGCGTGGGTAAGTTGCCATTCTTTTTCCCTGCTTTACTTACTCTAGCGTTCTTCTGCTAAGATTACTTGCATCAATGCTTCTGAGCGGGAACTAACGAGGGCCGTAGAAGGAATCTTCAGCCCCTCCCCGCAACCAGAGGACCCTAGAAGGGCCCTAGATCCGGGACTTAAAGTGGATCCGGATATCAATGTGGAGCTTCTCAACGGGGTATTCTATCAAGCGAGCTGGGATGGCGCCCTAGTGGCCATTACGGCCGACTACTGGACTTCTCCCAGCGTCGGCGTGTAAGCGAACTAAAAACCCTATCCTTCGAAGAGGACTCCCCCCAGGTATTAGAATTTACCCTTGAGGCGTCGTTCTATTTGCAGAAACGACGGCCGGAGCAAGGGGCCGAGCCTCTAGGGACTCGTCAACCACGGGCGTCTAGATCGGGCAGGCTCAAGAGGAAGGCGGTGAGGGTTGACACACCGCTACAGAGGTAAAGTAATAACCTGTCCTGTAATTATAGAATTTAAAATATGACAGCGCCCTCTGTGTCTGGCAGGAAGAGGAATAACCAGACTATATCCATAGACCCTACCAATCACACCTCCACCAGTCGGGTTCCAGAACCGGCTTCTGGGGCGGAGGCGGACACGGGGCCAGCACCGCATAGTTCCCCGACGGAGCATGCGGATATGCGTTCGGACACGAACTCCGAAGTGGAGAGCGCCATGAATCACCGGCACCGGAGGGCCGTGCTCTGGAACAACATCTTTTCCGAAGAGGCTTTTAGGGCCTTCAATTCGGCGGACGCATACGTCCGAGCTGCTCGGGGCGGGCTTGCCTAAGCGACAAGCCATTATACCAAAGACATACGGGTAAGAAATTTTGATAAGTATGTATAGAAGTATCCCCTGAGACTTAAAATAGTTGGGACAACTATTTGAAGGATCAATATATGCCCAGTTACTTGTGGACAAGAATGAACAATTGGCTCGAGAGCTAGAGGCATGCAAGGCCCAGCTGACTGATGCGGTAGCCAAGTTGGGGGTATCCCAGAAGGCCGCCTCTGGTAATATTTGTCTCCATTATACGCAGATGTACCAGTTAGTAAATGGCTAGTGCGGTTAGTCTAACAGAAAATTCTGCAGACAATCCCGGGGTGAATCCGGAGGGCGCAAGAGAGGACGCATCGCATCTCAAAAGGCAGCTGGAGGCTGGCGAAACACGTTCTTCTGTGAGTTAGGCACAAGAAGAACAGTCTTCAAGATGCCAAAGTCCAGCTGGACGTGGAGTTAAAAGATCTCCGCGCTCAGCTGGCAGACTCCATGAAGGAGAACAAAAGGCTTCGACGCGGCATTTACAGTAAGTGCCTGGACGAACTGTAGTATAGTTCGGTAAGGAAGTATATTGAAAGAATTTTTCTTGCAGGAATGTTAACGGGTCACCCTGAGGAGGAGATTCCCTCATCTTCAAGTGATTTATTGCAATACCTTTTGCAACTGCACGAGCGAGCTCAGCAAGTGATGCAGGGTGTTGCTCAGGCTTTGTGGCCATCAAGGTTGCTGCCGAATGGCATGGGGGAGCTTGCGGATATGCTTCAAGGAGCACGGCGGCGCTTCCGACTGTGGAAGGTGTCCGCTTGCCGGCAAGGCGCAAGAGAAGCCTGGGCTATAGTGAAGACGCGCTACAACAAGCTGGACCCGAACCATATGGCCGAAGTAGGACCGGCGGGGCCCGATGGGCAAGAAATTCCCGTGAGTCTGCTATATGACCAGGTAGCGTTAGCCGCTAAGTATTCTCAACAGGATTGTAAGCTAGATATCCTATTGGACGGTATAGAGGAGGAATATAGTCAGTCCAAGTGACTGTGTAATTTAATGGGCTTAAGTAGCCCCTAGCCGGATTAAAATCATTTGTCATAGCGAACCTTTTCGCTTCAGCTCCCGGATCCTACAGTTCGGGGTGTGTCCGAATACCCGCTTAGTTATACAAAACCGGGGTATGCATGGAAACAAGGAGTAGGGGTCATAAGTGCTTGAACAGACAAGTACCCAACTAGTTATGTTATATTACATGGATAGTAAGAAACATCTTCCAGGGAGAATAGTTCCGTTAGGGGTTCCTTTCCCTGGGTACACATGCGACGATGCACATGTCCGGACTGCGAACAATGGCGCAGGATACAAGACTTCTGGCGATTTAGGTTATAATAAATGAATACATCTTTTGTTCACCGATCGAATATTCTCTTAAGGAAGCTAGCTTTCGGCTTCACCCAGTCTGAGGTACACATCCGGCTGAACCGGCGGTAAAAATCGCAGAGGTGCTCCCCTTATGCCCTAGCCGAATTAATGGGAATGTATGGCATAAACACAAGAGCCAGGCAACTCAGCTTGGCAACATCTTAAGTCATATCGATGCATATAATGGTGAAGAAAAGGCACATATGGAAACAGAATGCATATGTGATGGGCAGAAAGCCATGTGAGTAATTATTTTTAGCTTCCGTATAGGAAGCCCCCAGGTATTGCTTACACACCTAGTGCGGCCGGGGTGATCCGGGAATCCGCACTGTATTGAATACTCTGTGTGAAGAGAATAAGGTCGAGAAAGGGAGAAGGGATGGAGCATAATTAAAAAGGAGGGGTAACGAGACGAACACTGAGTTCGGCGTTAGGCGTAGAATCTCCGGAGTCTGGCCGCGTTCCATGGGTTCGGCTCGAGTCTGTTATCGGATGCATTACGTAGACGGTACGCTCCCGATGAGAACTTTGTCAATGACAAAGGGACCTTCCCATTTGGGTTTGAGTTTGTCCTTCTTCTTCTCCGGTAGGCGTAGAACGAGCTCTCCAATATTGTAAGTTTTGGCCCGCACTTCTCTGCTTTGATATCGTCGAGCCTGTTGCTGATAGAATGCGGAACGGGCTTTTGCGACATCGCGCTCCTCCTCTAGGGCATCCAAGTTATCCTGCCGATCTAACTCTGCTTCCTTCTCTTCGTACATGCGTACGCGTGCCGAATCATGTATTATGTCGTAGGGTAGTACCGCTTCCGCACCGTACACCATAAAGAATGGTGTATATCCGGTGGTGCGATTGGGTGTGGTCCGCAGCCCCCAAGAAAGGCTCGGTCCACGGGGCAATGACGGCCATGATTTCGTGGGCCGAAGATGTTATTTCGGTGGCAGAGCCTCCGATTGTGTCTGATGGTTGAATGCAGGGGATGTGCTCGGGTCCATGCTGGTATTGCGGACTCCCTTCCCATACTTCGGATGGCTTGAACAGCCTTTCGGGAATATGTTAGGTGGGGCGGTCGAATTTGGCGCCCGATGCGGGCAAGGACGTCCGCCGCTTGATTTTTTCTAGAGCCACATGGTGGAATTCGAGCCCCTCGAACCGAACTGATATTTTGAGGACGACATTATGGTAGGCCGGCATTTTTGGATCCTTGGCATCGAAGTCTCCGTTTATTTGTGATATTGCGAGGTTCGAATCCCGCAAGACTTCCACGCGTTGGATGCCCACAGAGACCGCCATCCGAAGACCATGCAACAAAGCCTCATATTCGGCTGCATTGTTGGAGTCTGTGTAAAGTATATGGAGGACATACTGGACCGTGTGTCTGGTGGGAGACGTCAGGACTACACCTGCTCCCATTCGGGCCAGCATTTTAGAGCCGTCAAAGTGCATGATCCAGTTGGAGTATGCGCCGTACTCTTGAGGGAGTTCGGCTTCCGTCCATTCGGCGACAAAGTCGGCCAGTGCTTGCGACTTGATGGCCTGCCATGGTTTGTACATTATGTCGAACGGAAGGAGCTCGATGGCCCATTTAGCAATCCAGCCCGTAGCTTCGCGGTTGTTTATTATGTCATTGAGTGATACTTGGCGAGCTCTTGTGATCGAACACTCTTGAAAGTAGTGTCGCAGCTTCCGGGATGCCATGAAGACCGCGTATGCTATCTTTTGATAGAGTGGGTATCGGGATTTGCATGGGGTGAGGACCGTGGATACGTAATAAACCGGGTTTTGGAGCGGGAATTTGTATCCGTCAACCTCTCGTTCGACGACGAATCTGCGCTTACAACTTGGTCATTGCCGCTTTGTATAATAGCATAGGCTCGCCGGTGTTCGGCGCTGTTAGGACTGGATTACTGCCCAGTAAGGTAAAGAGGCAGTGCCTTTTCTCCTAGCCTGGAGATAAAGCGGATCAAAGTGGCCACGCATCCGGCTAGCTTCTGAATGTGCTTGAGGTCTGTTGGTGTAGCCAACTGAGACAGAGCTCGGATTTTTGCCGGGTTCGCTTCAATTCCTCTATTGGAAACAATGAAGCCCAGCAGTTTCCCCGATGGGAAGCCGAAGACGTATTTTTCCGGATTCAACTTAATGTCGTATGTCCGGAGGTTATCGAATGTGAGCCTCAAGTCATCTATCAGGGTTTCGACGTGTCTAGTTTTTATGACCACGTCGTCCACATATGCTTCCACTGTTTTGCCGATTTGTTTTTCCAGGCATGTTTGAATCATGCATTGATAGGTTGCGTCTGCATTCTTGAGCCCAAAGGGCATATTGTTGAAGCAAAAAGGGCCATATGGTGTTATAAAAGTTGTTGCAGCTTGGTCAGACTCTGCCATCTTTGTTTGATGGTATCCAGAGTATGCGTCGAGAAAGCACAATGAAGTCGTGTCAAATTGTAGCATCGATGATTTGATCGATGCGAGGGAGGGGAAAGGGATCCTTGGGGCAAGCCTTGTTGAGGTCTTTGAAGTCGACGCATAGGCGCCAGGATTTGTCCTTCTTTGGTACAATCACCAAATTTGCCAGCCGATCCGGATGTTTGATATCTCTAATGAATCCGGCCTCGATTAGCTTGGCTAACTCTTCCCCCATTGCCTGTCGTTTAGGCTCTGAGAATCGCCTTAGGGTCTGCTTGACTGGTTTATATCCTTTTAGAATATTGAGGCTGTGTTCGGCCAGTCTGCATGGGATTCCTGGCATGTCCGATGGGTGCCAGGCGAAAATGTCCCAATTCTCGCATAAGTAATCTCGTAGTGCGGCGTCAATCGCGGGGCTCAGCTGTATCCCGATGGAAGCTGTCCTCGTGGGGTCCATTGGATGGACCTGGAATTTGACTATCTCGTCTGCAGGCTTAAATGAGGTGGACTTGGGTCGCTTGTCTAGTATCACGTCGTCCCTGTCCATGGTGGCCGAAGTGTTGTTAACTCTTGGTTGCTAGGGCTTCAGATAATGCTTCCAAGGCTAGAGCTGCGGTTTTATTTTCGGCGCGAAGTGCAACGTCCGGATCACTGGCTAGAGTGATGATACCATTGGGTCCAGGCATTTTAAGCTTCATGTACCCATAATGCGGTACAACTTGAAACCTTGTAAACGCGTCCCGCCCTAGAATGGTGTGGTATCCGCTGCTAAAAGGAGCCACCTGGAATATGATTTCCTCGGACCTATAATTCTCCGGGATGCCGAATACCACATCGAGTGTGATTTTTCCCGCACACCACGCTTCCCGAGTAGGGATAATTCCCCTGAAGGTCGTGCCGCTTTGTCCAATGCGGCTTTTATCAGCTTCCATCTTGTGAGTGTTTCTTCATAAATCAGATTTAATCCGCTTCCGCCGTCCATGAGTACTTTAGTGAGCGAAAGCCATCTACGATCGGACTAAGGACGAGCGGTAGTGCGGACAGCCGGAATCGAGGTTCATCACTGGCATTAAAAGTTATAGCGATGTCGTTCCAATGGTTTATTTTTTCCACATGGTAAATTTCAGCGGAGCTTCGGCGAAAGCCAGCTTGCGCCTATTGTTCGAGGCAAAGTCTCAAGACTATTAGTACCGTATTGTGTTATTTGGCGGGATGTTGTTCCGCTTTATGGCCCACAAGAAGATCCCGCCACTTTTGCCACCTGCCGAGTATCCAACATGCCTTAAGGCTATGAGTAGGTGTTGTATCCATTGTGGAGCTTACATGGCCCGTCGAGCCATTCTTCCAATATGGATCCCATACAGGTGGGCTTTGGTTTCTTGGGGGTTGGGTCGGACGACTTACGAGAGTTCTTCCGTTTAGTTCGGACAAAGGTTTTGGTGAGAGCAGTACTATACCAAAACTCTGTTTGGGTCTTCCAAGCGCTCTTCATCACACAGTACTTCCGTACTATGGTTGCCAAGTCCGCGAAGCGTACTATGTCGCGGCGGCTTACAGCATTGAGGAGTCCTTCGTCCGTGCAATTTTTGCAGAAAAGTGAGACCATATTCTCTTCGCGGCAGTCCCGGACCTTGTTAAGTGTAAGGAGGAATCTGGCCCAGTAGCGATGTATGGTTTCCTAGGGCTCTTGCCTGATGCAGGAGAGACAGTTTAGGACAAGACAGGTGTTGTTAGCAGGATCCGGATTTTGATCCAATCTAACGCCCAAGGGCGCGGGCGGTCCCGAGCTCAACAGCTCGGAATCCGGAGTTCCCAATTTCTTTGGCCCAATGCCCGATTCTACGTCTGGGACCTGGGTCAGGTTTTCCTTCGAGCGGGTCTTTGGCTCACGGAGTTCGGTGATCCGTACATAACTTGTCCTCAAAGTTGAGGGGAAATCTGCGTGTGGTTCCTCCACTATCGCAATCTCATGGGTGGCCGGCGGGGACCTAATGTCCCTCTGGTCGAGTTTAAGCCCAATCCGTCGTGATGCATGGCGACTCCCGAGGCGGCGATGCGATCCAAGAGTTCGTTAAGGGAGGAGAGCTCCATTGGATCCATCTGTTCGGCAAGTTCCGAACTGACGCGAAGGTTACGATCGATGACCCGAGAGGTCATCGTCGATGCCACCGCTGATGGAGCGGCCATGATGAAGCCGCCCGAGACGAAGTGTCTGGCCTACAGCCAGAGCCCCCTCTGAGGTAATGTTGTCCTTGACAATGAGATGAGCCATCGAGCCTTGCGGTGACGTCACAGAGGAACTCTCAATGAAAGCACCAATGTCGGTATCAAAACTGGCGGATCTCGGGTAGGGGTCCCGATCTGTGCGTCAAGGATGATGGTAAAAGGAAGCAAGGGACAGAGATGTTTACCCAGGTTCGGCTCGAGTCTGTTATCGGATGCATTACGTAGACGATACGCTCCTTCGGTGAGGACTTTGTCAATGACAATGGGACCTTCCCATTTGGGTTTGAGTTTGTCCTTCTTCTTCTCCGGTAGGCGTAGAACGAGCTCGCCAATATTTTAAGTTTTGGCCCGCACTTCTCTGCTTTGATATCGTCGAGCCTGTTGCTGGTAGAATGCGGAACGGGCTTTTACGACATCGCGCTCCTCCTCTAGGGCATCCAAGTTATCCTGCCGATCTAACTCGGCTTAATTCTCTTCATACGTGCGTACGCGTGAAGAATCATGTATTACGTCGCAGGGTAGTACCGCTTCCGCACCGTACACCATAAAAAATGGTGTATATCCGGTGGTGCGATTGGGTGTGGTCCGCAGCCCCCAGAGTACGGAGTCGAGCTCCTCTACCCAGTGCGTATCCGACTACGTTAGATATCGCACTAGTCTGGGTTTGATGCCGCTCATGATGAGATCGTTTGCCCGTTCGACCTGGTCGTTTGTTTGGGGGTGGTAGACGGAAGCGTAGTCGAGCTTAATGCCCATTTTGCCGCACCAAGTTTTCATTTAAATCGACCGTGAAATTTGAGCCATTATCAGTGATGATGCTATGGGGGACACCGTATCGGTGTACGACCCCGGATATGAAGTCTATCACAGGTCCGAATTCGGCCGTTTTGACTGGTTTGGCTTCTATCCATTTGGTGAACTTGTCCACCATGACCAGTAGGTATTTTTTTCTTATGGCTTCCCCTTTTAAGGGGTCCGACCATATCCAACCCCCAGACCGCGAAGGGCCAAGTTATGGGGATTGTTTGGAGAGCGGTAGGGGGCATGTGACTCTGATTGGCGAAGAGCTGGCAACCGACGCAATGTTGGACAAGGTCATGTGCGTCTGCTCGGGCCGTTGGCCAATAGAAGCCTGTACGGAAGGCCTTGCTGACTAGCGCTCGAGCCGCGGCGTGATGTCCGCCCAGTCCGGCATGGATTTCAGCCAAGAGTTGCCGCCCTTCCTCTTCGGAGATGCACCTTTGGAGCACTCCGGACGCACTTTTCTTGTAGAGTTCCCCTTCGTGGACCTTGTAAGCTTTAGAGCGCCGGACTATGCAGCGTGCTTCGTTTTGGTCTTCGGGGAGCTCCTGCCTATTTAGGAAGGCCAAGAAAGGCTCGGTCCACGGGGCAATCACGGCCATGTTTCATGGGCCGAAGATGTTATTTCGGTGGCAGAGCCTCCGATTGTGCCTGATGGTTCGGAATCTGGGGATGTGCTCGGGTCCATGCTGGTATTGCCGGACTCCCCTTCCCATACTTCGGATGGCTTGAACAGCCTTTCCAGGAATATGTTAGGTGGGACAGGGTCGAATTTGGCGCCGATGCGGGCAAGGACGTCCGCCGCTTGATTTTTTCTAGAGCCACATGGTGGAATTCGAGCCCCTCGAACCGAACTGATATTTTGAGGACGACATTATGGTAGGCCGGCATTTTTGGATCCTTGGCATCGAAGTCTCCATTTATTTGTGATATTGCGAGGTTCGAATTCCCGCGCACTTCCACGCGTTGGATGCCCACAGAGACCGCCATCCGAAGACCATGCAACAAAGCCTCATATTCGGCTGCATTGTTGGATTCTGTGTAAAGTATTTGGAGGACATACTGGACCGTCTGTCTGGTGGGAGACGTCAGGACTACACCTGCTCCCAGTCCGGCCAGCATTTTAGAGCCGTCAAAGTGCATGATCCAGTTGGAGTATGCGCCGTACTCTTTAGGGAGTTCGGCTTCCGTCCATTCGGCGACAAAGTCGGCCAGTGCTTGCGACTTGATGGCCTTCCATGGTTTGTACATTATGTCGAACGGAAGGAGCTCGATGGCCCATTTAGCAATCCGGCCCGTAGCGTCGCGGTTGTTTATTATGTCATTGAGTGATACTTCGCAGGCTACTGTGATCGAACACTCTTGAAAGTAGTGTCGCAGCTTCCGGGATGCCATGAAGACCGCGTATGCTATTTTTTGATAGTGTGGGTATCGGGATTTGCATGGGGTGAGGACCGTGGATACGTAATAAACCGGGTTTTGGAGCGGGAATTTGTATCCGTCAACCTCTCATTCGACGACGAGTACTGCGCTTACAACTTGGTCTGTTGCCGCTTTGTATAATAGCATAGGCTCGCCGGTGTTCGGCGCTGTTAGGACTGGATTACTGCCCAATAAGGTAAAGAGGCAGTGCCTTTTCTCCTAGCCTGGAGATAAAGCGGATCAAAGTGGCCACGCATCCGGCTAGCTTCTGAATGTGCTTGTGGTCTGTTGGTATAGCCAACTGAGACAGAGCTCGGATTTTTGCCGGGTTCGCTTCAATTCCTCTATTGGAAACAATGAAGCCCAGCAGTTTCCCGATGGGAAGCGAAGACGTATTTTCGGATTCAACTTAATGTCGTATGTCCGGAGGTTATCGAATGTGAGCCTCAAGTCATCTATCGTGGTTTCGACGTGTCTAGTTTTTATGACCACGTCGTCCACATATGCTTCCACTGTTTTGCCGATTTGTTTTTCCAGGCATGTTTGAATCATGCATTGATAGGTTGCGTCTGCATTCTTGAGCCCAAAGGGCATATTGTTGAAGCAAAAAGGGCCATATGGTGTTATAAAAGTTGTTGCAGCTTGGTCAGACTCTGCCATCTTTGTTTGATGGTATCCAGAGTATGCGTCAAAAAAGCACAGCGAGTCGTGTCCAGCTGTAGCATCGATGATTTGATCGATGCGAGGGAGGGGAAAGGGATCCTTGGGGCAAGCCTTGTTGAGGTCTTTGAAGTCGACGCATAGGCGCCAGGATTTGTCCTTCTTTGGTACAATCACCAAATTTGCCAGCCGATCCGGATGTTTGATATCTCTAATGAATCCGGCCTCGATTAGCTTGGCTAACTCTTCCCCCATTGCCTGTCGTTTAGGCTCTGAGAATCGCCTTAGGGTCTGCTTGACTGGTTTATATCCTTTTAGAATATTGAGGCTGTGTTCGGCCAGTCTGCATGGGATTCCTAGCATGTCCGATGGGTGCCAGGCGAAAATGTCCCAATTCTCGCATAAGTAATCTCGTAGTGCGGCGTCAATCGCGGGGCTCAGCTGTATCCCGATGGAAGCTGTCCTCGTGGGGTCCATTGGATGGACCTGGAATTTGACTATCTCGTCTGCAGGCTTAAATGAGGTGGACTTGGGTCGCTTGTCTAGTATCACGTCGTCCCTGTCCATGGTGGCCCGAAGTGTTGTTAACTCTTCGGCTGCTAGGGCTTCAGATAATGCTTCCAAGGCTAGAGCTGCGGTTTTATTTTCGGCGCGAAGTGCAACGTCCGGATCACTGGCTAGAGTGATGATACCATTGGGTCCAGGCATTTTAAGCTTCATGTACCCATAATGGGTTACAACTTGAAAGCTTGTAAACGTGTCCCGCCCTAGAATGGTGTGGTATCCGCTGCTAAAAGGAGCCACCTGGAATATGATTTCCTCGGACCTATAATTCTCCGGGATGCCGAATACCACATCGAGTGTGATTTTTCCCGCACACCACGCTTCCCGAGTAGGGATAATTCCCCTGAAGGTCGTGCCGCTTTGTCCAATGCGGCTTTTATCAATTTCCATCTTGCTGAGTGTTTCTTCATAAATCAGATTTAATCCGCTTCCGCCGTCCATGAGTACTTTAGTGAGCCGAAAGCCATCTACGATCGGACTAAGGACCAGAGGCGGTGGTGCGGACAGCCGGAATCGGGGTTCATCATTGGCATTAAAAGTTATAGCGATGTCGTTCCAATGGTTTATTTTTGCCACATGGTAAATTTCAGCGAACTTCGACGAGCCGCTTGCGCCTATTGTTCGAGGCAAAAGTCTCAAGACTATTAATTAGTACCGTATTGTGTTAGCGGGCAGGATCTTTGTTCCGCTTTATGGCCCACAAGAAGATCCCGCCACTTTTGCCACCTGCGGAGTATCCAACATGCCTTAAGGCTATGAGTAGGTGTTGTATCCGAATCTTGTGGAGCTTACATGGCCCGTCGAGCCATTCTTCCAATATCTGATCCCATACAGGTGGGCTTTGGTTTCTTGGGGGTTGGGTCGGACGACTTACGAGAGTTCTTCCGTTTAGTTCGGACAAAGGTTTTGAAGAGAGCAGTACTATACCACAACTCTGTTTGGGTCTCCAAGCGCTCTTCATCACACAGTACTTCCGTACTATGGTTTCCAAGTCCGCGAAGCGTACTATGTCGCGGCGGCTTACAACATTGAGGAATCCTTCGTCCGTGCAATTTTTGCAGAAAAGTGAGACCATATTCTCTTCGCGGCAGTCCCGGACCTTGTTAAGTGCAAGGAGGGATCTGGCCCAGTAGCAATGTATGGTTTCCTAGGGCTCTTGCCTGATGCAGGAGAGACAGTTTAGGTCAAGACAGGTGTTGTTAGCAGGATCCGGATTTTGATCCAGTCTAACGCCCAAGGGCGCGGGCGGTCCCGAGCTCAACAGCTCGGAATCCGGAGTGCCCAATTTCTTTGGCCCAATGCCCGATTCTACGTCTGGGACCTGGGTCAGGTTTTCCTTCGAGCGGGTCTTTGGCTCAAGGAGTTCGGTGATCCGTACATAACTTGTCCTCAAAGTTGAGGGGAAATCTGCGTGTGGTTCCTCCACTATCGCAATCTCCTGGGTGGCCGGCGGGGACCTGATGTCCCTCTGGTCGAGTTTAAGCCCAATCCGGTCGTAGTCTGTAGCGACTCCCAGAGCGGCAATGCGATCCAAGAGTTCGTTAAGGGAGGAGAGCTCCATTGGATCCATCTGTTCGGCAAGTTCGAATCGACGCGAAGGATTACGATCGATGACCGAGAGGTCATCGTCGATGCCACCGCTGATGGAGCGGCCATGATGAAGCCGCCCGAGACGAAGTGTCTGGCCTACAGCCAGAGCCCCCTCTGAGGTAATGTTGTCCTTGACAATGAGATGAGCCATCGAGCCTTGCGGTGACATCACAGAGGAACTCTCAATGAAATCACCAACGTCGGTATCAAAACTGGCGGATCTCGGGTAGGGGTCCCGATCTGTGCGTCAAGGATGATGGTAAAAGGAAGCAAGGGACAGAGATGTTTACCCAGGTTCGGCTCGAGTCTGTTATCGGATGCATTACGTAGACGATACGCTCCTTCGGTGAGAACTTTGTCAATGACAATGGGACCTTCCCATTTGGGTTTGAGTTTGTCCTTCTTCTTCTCCGGTAGGCGTAGAACGAGCTCGCCAATATTTTAAGTTTTGGCCCGCACTTCTCTGCTTTGATATCGTCGAGCCTGTTGCTGATAGAATGCGGAACGGGCTTTTGCGACATCGCGCTCCTCCTCTAGGGCATCCAAGTTATCCTGCCGATCTAACTCGGCTTAATTCTCTTCATACATGCGTACGCGTGAAGAATCATGTATTACGTCGCAGGGTAGTACCGCTTCCGCACCGTACACCATAAAAAATGGTGTATATCCGGTGGTGCGATTGGGTGTGGTCCGCAGCCCCCAGAGTACGGAGTCGAGCTCCTCTACCCAGTGCGTATCCGACTACGTTAGAGATCACACTAGTCTGGGTTTGATGCCGCTCAGGATGAGATCGTTTGCCCGTTCGACCTGGTCGTTTGTTTGGGGGTGGTAGACGGAAGCGTAGTCGAGCTTAATGCCCATTTTGCCGCACCAAGTTTTCATTTCGTCGACCGTGAAATTTGAGCCATTATCAGTGGTGATGCTATGGGGGACACCGTATCGGTGTACGACCCCGGATATGAAGTCTATCACAGGTCCTGATTCGGCCGTTTTGACTGGTTTGGCTTCTATCCATTTGGTGAACTTGTCCACCATGACCAGTAGGTATTTTTTTCTTATGGCTTCCCCTTTTAAGGGGTCCGACCATATCCAACCCCCAGACCGCGAAGGGCCAAGTTATGGGGATTGTTTGGAGAGCGGTAGGGGGCATGTGACTCTGATTGGCGAAGAGCTGGCAACCGACGCAATGTTGGACAAGGTCATGTGCGTCTGCTCAGGCCGTTGGCCAATAGAAGCCTGTACGGAAGGCATTGCTGACTAGCGCTCTAGCCGCGGCGTGATGTCCGCCCAGTCCAGCATGGATTTCAGCCAAGAGTTGCCGCCCTTCCTCTTCGGAGATGCACCTTTGGAGCACTCCGGACGCGCTTTTCTTGTAGAGTTCCCCTTCGTGGACCTTGTAAGCTTTAGAGCGCCGGGCTATGCAGCGTGCTTCGTTTTGGTCTTCGGGGAGCTCCTGCCTATTTAGGAAGGCCAAGAAAGGCTCGGTCGACGGGGCAATCACGGCCATGTTTCATGGGCCGAAGATGTTATTTCGGTGGTAGAGCCTCTCCGATTGTGTCTGATGGTTCGGAATCTGGGGATGTGCTCGAGTCCATGCTGGTATTGCCGGACTCCCCTTCCCATACTACAGATGGCTTGAACAGCCTTTCCAGGAATATGTTAGGTGGGACAGGGTCGCGTTTGGCACCGATGCGGGCAAGGACGTCAGCCGCTTGATTGTTTTCTCGAACCACATGGTGGAATTCGAGCCCCTCGAATGGAGCTGATATTTTGAGGACAGCATTACGGTAAGCCGCCATTTTCGGATCCTTTGCATCGAAGTCTCCGTTTATTTGTGATATTGCAAGGTTCGAATCCCCGCGCACTTCAAGGCGTTGGATGCCCATAGAGACCGCCATCCGAAGACCATGCAACAAAGCCTCATATTTGACTGCATTGTTGGAGTCTGTGTAAAGTATTTGGAGGACGTACTGGACCGTGTCTCCGGTGGGAGACGTCAGGACTACACCTGCTCCCAATCCGACCAGCATTTTAGAGCCGTCAAAGTGCATGATCCAGTTGGAGTATGCACCGTACTCTTTAGGGACTTCGGCTTCCGTCCATTCGGCGACAATGTCGGCCAGTGCTTGTGACTTGATGGCCCGCTGTGGTTTGTACATTTATGTCGAACGGAAGGAGCTCGATGGCCCATTTAGCAATCCGGCCCGTAGCGTCACGGTTGTTTATTATGTCATTGAGTGGTACTTCGGAGGCTACTGTGATCGAACACTCTTGAAAGTAGTGTCGCAGCTTCCGGGATGCCATGAAGACCGTGTATGCTATTTTTTGATAGTGTGGGTATCGGGATTTGCATGGGGTGAGGACTGTGGATACGTAATAAACCGGCTTTTCGAGCGGGAATTTGTATCTGTCAACCTCGCGTTCGTCGATGAGTACTACGCTTACAACTTGGTGTGTTGCCGCTATGTATAATAGCATAGGCTCGCCGGTGTTATGCGCTGTTAGGACTAGATTACTGGCCAGTAAGGTCTTTATTTCACCGAGTCCGGCCACCGCTGCATCCGTCCATACGAAGTGTTCGGTGCGCCGCAGGAGGCGGTAGAGAGGCAATGCCTTTTCTCCTAGCCTGGAGATAAAGCGGCTCAAAGTGGCCACGCATCCGACTAGTTTCTGAATGTGCTTGGGTCTGTTGGTATAGCCAACTGAAATAGAGCTCGGATTTTTGCCGGGTTCGCTTCAATTCCTCTATTGGAAACAATGAAGCCGAGCAGTTTCCCCGATGGGAAGCCGAAGACGTATTTTTACGGATTCAACTTAATGTCGTATGTCCGGAGGTTATCGAATGTGAGCCTCAAGTCATCTATTAGGGTTTCGACGTGTCTAGTTTTTATGACCAAGTCGTCCACATATGCTTCCACTGTTTTGCCGATTTGTTTTTGCAGGCATGTTTGATTCATGCATAGATAGGTTGCATCGGCATTCTTAAGCCCAAAGGGCATAGTGTTAAAGCAAAAAAGGCCATATGGCATTATAAAAGTTGTTGCAGCTTGGTCAGACTCTGCCATCTGTATTTGATGGTATCCAGAGTATGCGTCGAGAAAGCACAGTGAGTCGTGTCGAGCTGTGGCATCGATTATTTGATTGATGCGAGGGAGGGGAAGGGGATCCTTGGGGCAAGCCTTGTTGAGGTCTTTGAAGTCGACGCATAGGCGCCAGGATTTGTCCTTCTTTGGTACAATCACCAAATTTGCCAGCCGATACGGATGTTTGATATCTCTAATGAATCCGGCCTCGAGTAGCATGGCTAACTCTTCCCCCATTGCCTGTCGTTTAGGCTCTGAGAATCGCCTTAGGGTCTGCTTGACTGGTTTATATCCTTTTAGAATATTGAGGCTGTGTTCGGCCAGTCTGCATGGGATTCTGGCATGTCCGATGGGTGCCGAGCAAAAATGTCCCAATTCTCGCGTAAGAAATCTCGTAGTCTTGGCGTCAATCGCGGGGCTCGATTGTGTCGATGGAAGCTGTCATCGTGGGGTCCATTGGATGGACCTGGAATTTGACTATCTCGTCTGCAGGCTTAAATGAGGTGGACTTGGGTCGCTTGTCTAGTATCACGTCGTCCCTGTCCATGGTGGTGCTAGGGCTTCAGATAATGCTTCCAAGGCTAGACCTGCGGTTTTATTTTCGGCGTGAAGTGCAACGTCCGGATCACTGGCTAGAGTGATGATACCATTGGGTCCGGGCATTTTAAGCTTCATGTACCCATAATGGGGTACAACTTGAAAGCTTGTAAACGCGTCCCGCCCTAGAATGGTGTGGTATCCGCTGCTAAAAGGAGCCACCTGGAATATGATTTCCTCGGACCTATAATTCCCGCCCAAGAATGGTGTGGTATCCGCTGCTAAAAGGAGCCGAATACCACATCGAGTGTGATTTTTCCCGCACACCACGCTTCCCGAGTAGGGATAATTCCCCTGAAGGTCGTGCCGCTTTGTCCAATGCGGCTTTTATCAATTTCCATCTTGCTGAGTGTTTCTTCATAAATCAGATTTAATCCGCTTCCGCCGTCCATGAGTACTTTAGTGAGCCGAAAGCCATCTACGATCGGACTAAGGACCAGAGCGGCTGGTGCCCGGACAGCCCGGAATCGGGGTTCATCATTGGCATTAAAAGTTATAGCAGTGTCGTTCCAATGGTTTATTTTTGCCACATGGTAAATTTCAGCGGAGCTTCGACGAGCCCGCTTGCGCCTATTGTTCGAGGCAAAAGTCTCGAAGACTATTAGTACCGTATTGTGTTCGCTGGCAGGATGTTGTTCCGCTTTATGGCCCACAAGAAGATCCCCGCCACTTTTTGTCACCTGCCGGAGTATCCAACATGCCTTAAGGCTATGAGTAGGTGTTGTATCCAGAGTACTGTGGAGTTTACATCGCCCGTCGAGCCATTCTTCCAACACGGATCCCCGCCCTGGAGTGGGCTTTGGTTTCTTGGGGGTTGGGTCGGACGACTTACGAGAGTTCGTCCGTTTAGTTCGGACAAAGTTTTTGGTGAGAGTAGTACTATCCCAAAACTCTGTTTGGGTCTTCCAAGCGCTTTTCATCGCACAGTACTTCCGTACTATGGTTGCCAAGTCCGCGAAGCGTACTATGTCGTGGCGGCTTACAGCATTGAGGAGTCCTTCGTCCGTGCAATTTTTGCAGAAAAGTGAGACCATATTCTCTTCGCGGCAGTCCCTGACCTTGTTAAGCGCAAGGAGGAATCTGGCCCAGTAGCGATGTACGGTTTCCTAGGGCTCTTGCCTGATGCAGGAGAGACAGTTTAGGTCAAGACAGCTGTTGTTAGAAGAATCTGGATTTTGATCCAATCTAACGCCCAAGGGCGCGGGCGGTCCCGAGCTGAACAGCTCGGAATCCGGAGTGCCCAATTTCTTCGGCCCAATGCCCAATTCTAAGTCTGGAACCTGGGTCAGGTTTTCCTTTGAGCAGGTCTTTGGCTCAAGGAGTTCGGTGATCCGAACATAACTTGTCCTCAAACTTGACGGTTAATCCGCGTGTCATTCCTCCACTATCACTATCTCATGGGTGGCCGGCGGGGACCTGATGTCCCTTTGGTCGGGTTTAAGGCCAATCCGGTCGTAGTCTGTAGCGACTCCCATAGCGGCGGTGCGATCCAAGAGTTCGTTAAGGGACGAGAGCTCCATTGGATCCATCTGTTCGGCAAGTTCCAAATTGACGCGAAGGTTACGATCGATGACCCGAGAGGTCATCATCGGCGCCACCGCTGATGGGGCAGCCATGATGAAGCCGACGAGCCGGAGCATCTGGCCTACAGCCAGAGCCCCCTCTGAGGTAATGTTGTCCTTGACAATGAGACGAGCCATCGAGCCTTGTGGCGACGTCACAGAGGAACTCACAATGAAAGCACCAATGTCGGTGTCAAAACCGGCGGATCTCGGGTAGGGGGTCCCGAGCTGTGCATCAAGGCTGATGGTAACAGGAAGCAAGGGACCCAAATGTTTATCCAGGTTTGGGCCCTCTCGATGGAGGTAAAACCCTACTTCCTTCTTGATTAATATTGATGATATGGGTAGTACAAGAGTATATCTACCACAAGATCGTAGATGCTAAACCCTAAGAGCTAGCCTATGATGGTATGATTGTAATTGTGATCGGCCTTCTAAGGACCTACCTCTCCGGTTTATATAGACATCGGAGAGGGCTAGGGTTTATATGGAGTCGATTACAAGGAAGGAAATATAATATCCAGATCTCCAAGCTTGCCTTCCACGCCTAGGAAATTCCCATCCGGACACGGGTCGAAGTCTTGAGTCTCGTATCTTCACGCTTCAATAGTCCGGACGTTGTACACAGTCCGGCAGTCCGGATACCCCCTAATCCGGGACTCCCTCAACCAGTGCTTGGGTGCTGTTCTTACTTGAACAAGCATCCCACTTATGATTAACCTCTATTGCAAGCATCCGCAACTACAACAAAAGTATTAAGGTAAACCTAACCATAGCATGAAACATATGGATCCGAATCACCCCCTTACGAAGCAACACATAAACTAGGGTTTAAGATTCTGTCACTCTAGCAACCCATCGTCTACTTATTACTTCCCAATGCCTTCCTCTAGGCCCAAATAATGGTGAAGTGTTATGTAGTCGACATTCACATAACACCACTAGAGGCTAAACAACATACATCTCATCAAAATATCGAACGAATACCAAATTCACATGACTACTAATAGCAAGACTTCTCCCATGTCCTCAGGAACAAACGTAACTACTCATAAAGCATATTCATGTTCATAATCAGAGGGGTATTAATATGCATAAAGGATCTGAACATATGATCTTCCACCAAATAAACCAACTAGCATCAACTACAAGGAGTAATCAACACTACTAGCAACCTACTAGTACCATTCCCGCACTTGGAGACAAGAATTGAATACAAGAGATGAACTAGGGTTTTGAGAGGAGATGGTGTTGGTGAAGATGTTGATGGAGATTGCCCTCTCCCGATGAGAGAAGCGTTGGTGATGTCGTTGGCGATGATTCCCCCCTCCCGGAGGGAAGTGTCCCGGGCAGAACAGCTCTGCCGGAGCCCTAGATTGGTTCCGCCAAGGTTCCGCCTCGTGGCGGCGGAGTTTCGTCCTGAAAGGTTGCTTATGATTTTTCCCTTGACGAAAGACCTCATATAGCAGAAGATGGCCATCGGAGAGCCAACATGGGGCCCACAAGGTAGGGGGGCGCGCCCTGAGGGGTAGGGCGGGCCCCCACCCTCGTGGCCAGGTGGGTCCCCCTTTGGTGAACTTCTTCCGCTCAATATTTTCCAAAAATGACTTTCGTGGAGTTTCAGGACTTTTGGAGTTGTGCAAAATAGGTCTCTAATTTTTGCTCCTTTTCCAGCCCAGAATTCCAGCTGCCGGCATTCTCCCTCCTTATGTAAACCTTGTAAAATAAGAGAGAATAGGCATAATTATTGTAACATAACGTGTAATAATAGCCCATAATGCAATAAATATCGATATAAAAGCATGATGCAAAATGGACGTATCAAGTACCCGTTCATGGCAGGGCTCCGGACATCCCATTCTTTTCATCACTTGATTGACCTCCAAATTTGAGTCACTGTATACCATCAGGCGATGGACGCAGAGTGAAATGGCCATACACAACCCATAGAGAAGTGCTTCGTACTCAGCTTCGTTGTTGCAGGAATCAAAGTGAATCTGGAGAACATAACTGAGCTTGTCACGTCTTGGGGATACTAGAACCACTACAGCACCAGAACCATTTAACATCTTGGATCCATCAAAGAACATGGTCCAATGTTCCGAGTGACCCTGAGTCAGCTGCTGTTGCTCAATCCACTCGGCCAGGAAATCTGCGATTGTTTGAGATTTGACTGCATTTTTTGCCTCGAACTTGATATCCAGAGGGAGAAGTTCAATCGCCCACTTAGCCACTCGACCAATTGTGTCTCAATTCATCAATTTTTTTGATAATGGAGCGTCGCTGACGATCGAAACCGAATGGTCTGTGAAGTAATGTGCAACTTTCTTCATGGTCAGATAAATTTCGTAGACAAGCTTCTGGTAATGCGGATACCTTTGTTTGGACGAAATCAAGACTTCAGAAATGTAATACACAGGGCTTTGAACTTTGTAGGCTTTGACTTCTTCCTCCCGCTCGACTGTCAGCATTGTGCTGACAACCTGCCAAGTGGCTGCAATATACAATAATAGAGGCTCTTTATTCACTGGGGTAGCAAGCACTGGCTGGGTGGAAAGCAAGGCTTTGTTCTCTACAAACGCTGCTTCAGCTTCAGGAGTCCACTCGAATGTATCAGATTTTTTCATCAGTCGATAAAGAGGCAACACCTTTTCATCGAGACGGGAAATGAATTGAATCAAAGCGGCCAAACAACCAGTAAGCTTCTGAACATCATGCACACACACAGGGCGCTTCATTTGGAGAATTGCTCCAATCTTTTCCGAGTTTGCATCATCCCTCATTTGGAAACGAGAAAACCGAGTAACTTTCCTCCTGGAACTCCAAATGTGCATTTGGAGGGGTTGAGCTTGATATCCTATCTTCTTAGGTTAGGGAATGTTTCAGCGAGGTCAGCCAGCAGGTCAGAACCTTTGCGTGACTTGACCATGATATCATCCATGTAGGCTTCCACGTTCCGACAGATTTGAGTAAGCAGGCACTTCTGAATGATGGCATGAACATGGCACCAGTATTCTTGAGACCAAAAGGCATGGTAACATAGCAAAAGAACCCGCATGGGGTGATGAAGGACGTTTTTATTTCATCAGGCCCATATAGTCAGATCTGATGGTACCCGTAATATGCGTCCAAAAAGGAAAAACGCTCACACCCCGCAGTCGAGTCGATAATCTGGTCGATACGGAGGAGAGGGCAGTGATCTTTTGGGCAGGCCCGATTGATATGCTTGAAGTCAATACACATATGAAGTGAATCATCTTTCTTGGGGACCATGACGACATTGGCGAGCCACTCGGAGTGGTATATGTCACGGATGAACTGAGCTGACATGAGCCGAGCTACTTCGCTGCCAATTGCCCTCCTCTTCTCCACGTCTGACCGACGGAGGTGTTCCTTGACGGGTTTTGCTTTCGGGTCGATGCGCAAACGGTTCTCACCCAGTCCCCTGGGTACACCCGACATGTCTGATGGTTTCCATGCGAAGATGTCCCAGTTCTCATGGAGGAACTGGATGAGGACTTCTTCCTATTTGCTGTCGAGTGTTGTTGAGATGTGGGTCGGAGCGGCATTGGGGTCTTCCGGGTGAATATGGACAGGCTTTGTCTCACCGGCTGACTGGAATGCAGACTATGAGGCAGGCTTCTTAGCTCACAACAAATCACTCGGATCTGCATTCTTCTTGTATTCCTCCATCTCTACTGCTGCCATCTCCTCATCAGCAATTTTTGAGCCTTTCTGGAGGCACTCTGATGCTCTCTGTTGACTCCCCGTGATTTTGATCACACCTCTGGGCCCGGGCATCTTCAACTTGAGATATACGTAACATGGTCAAGCCATGAAACAGGCATATGCGGGACTGCCCAGAATAGCATGATAAGCACTGTGGAAATCCACCACCTCAAATGTCAGCTTCTCCTTGCGGTAATTCTCGGAATCACCAAAAACCACATCAAGAGCAATCTGTCCGATTGACTTTGCCTTTTTTCCGGGGATGACACAGTGGAACTGCATGTTGCTCTCACTGAGTTTGGACATCGGAATGCCCATCCCTTGGAGGGTCTCAGCATACAGAATGTTCAAACCACTGCCACCATCCATAAGGACTTTAGTCAGTCGGGTGCTCCCAACGACTGGGTCGACCACTAATGCTTGCCGCCCGGGGGTAGCAACATGCACTGATTGATCAGTCTGGTCGAATGTGATGGGAGTCTTGGACCACTTCAAATACGTCGTAGTTGCCGGAGCAACCATGTTCACTTCTCTGGTGATGACTTTCAGACGGCTTTTGCTCTCGACATCAGCAAAAACACCAAAGTAGCATTGATGTTGGGATAACCATCGTCATCTTCTCTTTCTTCACCCTTATCAGAGTCCTTCTCAGTGGGTTGACCCTCTCGGAACTACTAAATAAGGAGTCTACACTGTCGAGTGGTACATTTGGCAGAATCAGGTTACCCTCTTCATCCTTTTCATGTGTATGCGTCAGCGTCCTGGGAATGGGGGTCCCCAGACTTGCCTGCCTACGGCCCACGGCGTGGCTCCACCAGCGGCCCTGTACGTCCCATATTCATCATCGAGCATTCAAGACCCTCATGAGGCAGACGATGCAAGACCTCCTCGGGGGCGGTCTCACTAGGTCGGCTCGCGAGGGGTAGAGAGATCAAGGCGAGGGGCACCTCGCGAGGTTCCTGTGTCGCAAGCCATGACGACCAAGTCCAGGCAGGTTCTAGGCGGGCGGCAGAGCGTGCAACGTACTCGTTTCCTCTTTGGTGCTAAAGAGGCAAGAGGAGGCGAGGAGTCCCGAGGCGTCAGGAAAAGGTTTCCATATCGGTGCAACAAGACCAAGACCAGCAAGACGGCAGGACGGAGGTCACCGTGGAGCCCAGGACGGCGTCACCACCAGAGCCTTTGGCAGGCGAAGACCACCTTTAGTCAGGATAACTTGTACTAGTTGTCTCCCTTCAAATTTGGCCGTTGTTGGATCCCTTCCCGCCTACATTTGGGAAGAGGACCAGTGCCTCTATAAATAGGACTAGCCACCATAGTAGGGGACAACAGATCTTGGGCCATTCAGATCATCCTCAACCACCCAAGCTTACCGAGCTCAAGGACACCTCTTCTCAGGAGACTGTTCTTCCCTTGTACTTGTTCATCCACAGCCCAAGAGGCAATCAACCACACCACACTGGAGTAGGGTATTACACCACATCGGTGGCCCGAACCAGTATAAACCATGTGTCCCTTGTCTTGCGAGTTCGACGCGCTGAGCTTTGAGATCGCGGTAAGTGCGTGAGCTAGAGAGGGAGAGATCTTCGTGCGCACCCCAGTGTTCGAACCTCAAGGGTTTTGCCGGAACCCACAATCCGACATTTGGCGCGCCAGGTAGGGGTGCGCTGAAGCTTTCCTTTCATCGATCCATGCTCCGCCACCACCTTGCTTTGCCCCCATGGTTCGTGCTGATCCTCCGGCTAGGAGGACGGACGCCCATGACGAGTGTGGTGGCCGCCCAAGTTCAAGCCGGAGATGCCGCCGCGTTACGACGGCGCGGCGGACCCATCAGCCTTCCTGTTGGCGTATGAAGTGGCCGTCCGGAAGGCTGGGGGCGTTGACAACGTCATGGCCAACTGGCTTCCCATGGCCCTCGCTGGTGCACCATGTGCCTGGCTGTTCGCTCTCCCAGGATCATCAGTGGCATGTTTGGAGGAGTTGCGCGGCCTCTTCGTCGCGCGCTTCGCGACACCGGCACCCCTCGCCATTGCAGCCCTCCACGGTGGCTCGCAAGCACCACCCCCAGACCGTCACGCCAAGCCGTTCCGTCGCCACATTGGCACCGCTTCCATGCGGCAAGGAGCTCCCCCAGGTGAGGCACGCACCCCAAGGCCGACCTCACCTTCAACTCGGGGTATCACCCCATCACCACCATCAGCTCGAGCGTGCTTCCAATGCTTTGCATGCCCACCATCGGCAGTGTAGCTGTTACCAAGACCTTCATCGATTGCGGCGCCGGCCTCAACATGCTCTCTGTGGAGGCTTTTAGCCTCCTTCACATACCACTTGAATGGCTCCGCCCCAGCAAGCCCTTCTCCGGGGTTGGCGGTGGCTCCTCTAGCCCCTTGGGACAGATCCGCCTTCCTGTGACCTTTGGCACTCGCGACAACTACCGCACTGAGCTGATCGACTTCGACATCGCCCACACTCGCCTCCCATACAACGCCATACTTGGTTACCCGGCTCTGGCTCAGTTTATGGCGGCGACCCATCTGGCCTACAACCTCATGAAGATGCCCGGGAGCAAGGACGTCCTCACCGTGGTTAGAGACGCCAACGGAGCATCACTTGAGAGGGTGCCTCAATGTGCGCCCTCTGAAGTAGAAGGCGTGACGACAGTCCACGGAGAAGCAGTCCTTCATCATCCAGGGAACCCGCAAGCTGGAGGCGGCAGGTCTTATTCGCGAGGTTCGGTACCCCGAGTGGCTGGCGAACCCCGTCGTCATACCAAAGAATGGCGGGAAGGAGCATATGTGTGTCGACTTCACCAACCTCAACAAGGCCTGTCCCCAACACCCATTCCTGCTTTCGCGCATCGACCAGATTGTCGACTCCACCGCCGAGTGCGACTTGCTGTGTTTCCTGGACGCGTTCTCGGGCTATCACCAGATCAAGATGGCAGTGGAGGATGTGGAAAAGACGACCTTCCTAACCCCATATGGGGTGTACTGCTAGACTTGCATGCCGTTTGGGCTGTGCAATGCAGGCACGACCTTCCAATGGCTGATGCACATCGCCCTGGTTCAGCAGCTCGGGAGGAAGCTGAAGCCTACATCGACGACATTGTGGTAAAATCTCGGGAGGCAAGACCTGGAGTAGACCTTCGAAAGCCCGCGCCATGTAGACCTGCGGCTCAACCCTGAGAAGTGTGTGTTCGGTGTCCCCTCTAGCAAGCTGCTGGGCTTCCTCGTGTCCCACAGGGGGATCGAGGCTAACTCGGAGAAGGTTAAGGCGATAGAAGACATGAGCCCGCCACAAACTCTCAAGGAGATGCATAAGCTAGCAGGCTGCATGACCTCGCTGGGGCGCTTCATCTCCAAGATGGGAGAGCGTGCCCTGCCATTCTTCAAGCTGATGAAGAAGAAGGGCCCATTCGAGTGGACCTCGGAGGCATACAGAGCATTTCAAAACCTCAAGAGATACCTGACCAGCCCTCCGGTGATGGTGGCGGCTCGCCCTCTCGAGCCCCTGGTGCTTTACCTTGCCGCCACTCCCTATTTCGCTAGCGCAACTCTAGTGGCGGTTCGGGAAGAGTGCCAGGGCAAGGGTCTGCCGCGCCTCTCGGATTTTGGGTTCCGGCAAAACCCTTGAGGTTCGAACACTGGGGTGCGCACAAAGATCTCTCCCTACCTAATCACGCCCTTAGCCTCACCGCGATCTCAAGGTCTAGCTCAACGAACCCGCAACACAAGAGACATGAGGTTTATACTGGTTCGGGCCACCGATGTGCTGTAATACCCTACTCTAGTGTGGTGTGGTGGATTGCCTCTCGGGCTGAGGATGAATAGTTACAAGGGAAGAACAACCTCCTGAGGGGAGGTGTTATGGTGCTTGGTGAGTGTGAGGATGGTCTGAATCCGTTTCCTCCTATGGTGGTGGCTAGTCCTATTTATAGAGGCCCTGGTCCTCTCCCCAAATATTGAGCGGGAAGGGAGCCAACAACGGCCAAATTCGAAGGGAGACAACTAGTACAAGTTATCCTGACTAAAGGTGGTCTTCGCCTGCCAAAGGCTCTGGTGGTGACGCCGTCTTGGGCTCCACGGTGATCTCCGTCTTGCCGTCCTGCTGGTCTTGGTCTCGTTGCACCGATATGGAAACCTTTGCCTGATACCTCGGGACTCCTCGCCTGCGCTTGCCCCTTTAGCACCAAAGAGGAAACAAGGACACTGCGCGCGCTGTCGCCCGCCTGGCTCCAGTCGTCATGGCTTGCGTCACTGGAACCTCGTGAGGTGTCCCTTGCCTTGATCTCTCCGTCCCTCGCGAGCCAGCCTGGTGAGGTCGCTCCCGAGGAGGTCTTGTGTCGTCCGCCTCGCGAGGCTTGGCCCCTCGCAAGGGTCTTGAGTGTTTGCTGGTGAAGATGGGCCGTAGAGGGCCGCTGGTGGAGCCACGCCGTGGGCCGCAGGCAGGCAAGCCTGGGAACCCCCTTTCCCAGGACGCCGACAGTAGCCCCTGGGCCCAAGGCGTGCTCGGACTTGGCTTCGAGGCAAAGCCAAAGGGCAAGTGTGGAGCACCGCGGCCCCCAACAGCCCGCGGCCTTGGTCGACGCATGGCGATAGATTAGATGTGGGCGTCTCCGCTTCCCCATGATACGTCTCCAACGTATCTATAATTTTTGATTGTTCCATGCTATATTATCTAATGTTTTGGGCAATATTGGGCTTTATTATCCACTTTTATATTATTTTTGGGCCTAACCTATTAACCGGAGGCCCAGCCCAGAATTGCTGTTTTTTTGCCTATTTCAGTGTTTCGAAGAAAAGAATATCAAATAGAGTCCAATTGACATGAAACTCCACGGAACTTATTTTTGGACCAGAAGAAGTCCACGGAGTACCGGAAGCTCACCAGGGGAGTCCCGGGCTGCCCTCGAGGGTGGGCGCGCCCACCCCTAGGGCATGCCCCCCCTGCCTCGTGGACAGCCCGAGGTCCACCGGCGTACTTCTTTCACCCATATATACCCGGTACCCTAAAACTTGAGAAGAAGAGAATAGATCGGGAGTTACGCGCCGTAAAACCTCCGAGCCACCAAAAACTAATCGGGACCTGTTAGGCACCTGCCGGAGGGAACCCTCACCGGTGGCCATGTTCATCATCCCGACGCTCTCCATGACGAGGAGGGAGTAGTTCACCCTCGGGGCTGAGGGTATGTACCAGTAGCTATGTGTTTGATCGCTCTCTCTCTCTCTCTCTCTCTCTCGTGTTCTTGATTTGGCACGATCTTGATGTATCACGAGCTTTGCTATTATAGTTGGATTTTATGTTGCTTCTCCCCCTCTACTCTCTTGTAATGAATTGAGTTTTCCCCTTGAAGTAATCTTATCAAATTGAGTCTTTAAAGATTTGAGAACACTTGATGTATGTCTTGCCGTGCGTATCTGTGGTGACAATGGGATATCACATGATTCACTTGATGCATGTTTTGGTGATCAACTTGCGGGTTCCGCCCATGAACCTATGCATAGGGGTTGGCACACGTTTTCGTCATGATTCTCCGGTAGAAACTTTGGGGCACTCTTTGAGGTTCTATGTGTTGGTTGAATAGATGAATCTGAGATTGTGTGATGCATATCGTATAATCATACCCACGGATACTTGAGGTGACATTGGAGTATCTAGGTGACATTAGGGTTTTGGTTGATTTGTGTCTTAAGGTGTTATTCTAGTAATGCGAACTCTAGGGCTGTTTGTGACACTTATAGGAATAGCCCAACGGATTGATTGGAAAGAATAACTTTGAGGTGGTTTCGTACCCTACCATAATCTCTTCGTTTGTTCCCCACTATTAGTGACTTTGGAGTGACTCTTTGTTGCATGTTGAGGGATAGTTATATGATCCAATTATGTTATTATTGTTGAGAGAACTTGCACTAGTGAAAGTATGAACCCTAGGCCTTGTTTACTATCATTGCAATACCATTTACGCTTGATGTCTACTACACAACCTTCTTATTATAGACGTTGTGGGGCCTCCAAGTGTAGAGGTTTATTCAATCCATAGGAGGCGTAGGATGAAGATGGTCTCTCTCAAGCAACCCTGCAACCAAATAACAAAGAGTCTCTTGTGTCCCAAACACACCCAATACAATGGTAAATTGTATAGGTGCACTAGTTAAGCGAAGAGATGGTGATACAAGCATAATATGGATGGTATATATAGGTTTTTGTAATCTGAAAATATAAAAACAGCAAGGTAACTAATGATAAAAGTGAGCGTAAGCGGTATTGCAATGATAGGAAACAAGGCCTAGGGTTCATACTTTCACTAGTGCAAGTTCTCTCAACAATAATAACATAATTGGATCACATAACTATCCCTCAACATGCAACAAAGAGTCACTCCAAAGTCACTAATAGTGGAGAACAAATGAAGAGATTATGGTAGGGTACGAAACCACCTCAAAGTTATTCTTTCCAATCAATCCGTTGGGCTATTCCTATAAGTGTCACAAACAACCCTAGAGTTCTTACTAGAATAACACCTTAAGACACAAATCAACCAAAACCCTAATGTCACCTAGATACTCCAATGTCACCTCAAGTATCCGTGGGTATGATTATACAATATGGATCACACAATCTCAATTCATCTATTCAAACCAACAGATAGAACCTCAAAGAGTGCCCCATAGTTTCTACCGGAGAATCACGACAAAAACATGTGCCAACCCCTATGCATAGGTTCATGGGCGGAACCCGCAAGTTGATGACCAAAACATGCATCAAGTGAATCACGTGATATCCCATTGTCACCACAGATACGCACGGCAAGACATACATCAAGTGTTCTCAGATCTTTAAAGACTCAATCCGATAAGATTACTTCAAGGGGAAAACTCAATCCATTACATGAGAGAAGAGGGGGAGAAGAAACATAAGATCCAACTACAATAGCAAAGGTCGCGATACATCAAGATCGTGCCAAATCAAGAACATGAGAGAGAGAGATCAAACACATAGCTACTGGTACATACCCTCAGCCCCGAGGGTGAACTACTCCCTCCTCGTCATGGAGAGCGCCGGGATGATGAAGATGTCCACCGGTGAGGGTTCCCCCTTCCAACAGGGTGCTGGAACAGGGTCCCGATTGGTTTTTCGTGGCTCTGGAGGTTTGCGGTGGTGTAACTCCCGATCTAATCTCTCTTCTGGAAGTTTTAGGGTACGAGAGTATATATGGGTGCAGGGGGTACGTCGGAGAAGCTACGGGAGCCCCACGAGGCAGGGGGCGCACCCTAGGGGGTGGGCGCGCCCCCACCCTCGTGAGCACCTCCCGTATCTTCTGATGTTGAGTCCAAGTCCATCAGGTGGGTTTCCTTACAAAAATAACTTCTCCAGTTGATTTCGTTCCGTTTTGACTCCGTCTGATATTCCTTTTCCTCGATACACTGAAATAGGCATAAAACAGCAAATCTGGGCTGGGCCTCCGGTTGATAGGTTAGTCCCAAAAGTAGTATAAAAGTGGAAAATAAAGCCCAATATTGCCTAAAACAGTAGATAATATAGCATGGAGCAATAAAAAATTATAGATACGTTGGAGACGTATCAAGCATCCCCAAGCTTAATTCCTGCTCGTCCTCGAGTAGGTAAATGATAAAAAAAGATAATTTTTGATGCGGAGTGCTACTTGGCATAATTTCAATGTAATTCTTCTTACTTGTGATATGAATATTCAGATCCGAAAGATTCAAGACAAAAGTTCATATTGACATAAAAATAATAATACTTCAAGCATACTAATCAAAGTAATCATGTCTTCTCAGAATAGCATGGCAAAAGAAAGTTCATCCCTACAAAATCATATAGTTAGGCCATGCTTCATTTTCATCACACAAAGATGTTCCCAACTTCTATACCCCCGATGACAAGCCAAGCAATTATTTCATACTTAAATAATATCTAACTTTTCCAACCTTCACGTAATACATGAGCGTGAACCATGGATATAGCACTATGGGTGGAATAGAATATGATGATGGGGATTGTGTGGAGAAGACAAAAAAGGAGAAAATCTCACATTGACGAGGATAATCAACGTGCTATGGAGATGCCCATCAATTGATGTCAACATGAGGAGTAGGTATTGCCATGCAACGGATGCACTAGAGCTATGAATGCTCAACAAAAGAAAACTAGTGGGTGTGCATCCAACTCGCTTGCTCATGAAGACCTAGGGCATTTGAGGAAGCCCATCGTAGGAATATACAAGCCAAGTTCTATAATGAAAAATTCTCACTAGTATGAATGACAACTTATGAGACTCACTATATGAAAAACATGATGCTACTTTGAAGCACAATATATGAGACTCACTACATGAAGAACAAGGTGCTACTTTGAAGCACAAGTGTGGAAAAAGAGGATAGTAACATTGCCCTTTTATTTTTTTTATTTTTTTGGGCCTTTCTTTTTTTTCTTTTTGGCCTTTCTCATTTTTTGGGCAATGCTCTAATAATGATGATCATCACACTTCTATTGATTACAACATAAGGATTACAACTCGAAACTAGAACAAGATATGACTCTATATGAATGCCTCGTGATGTACCGATGGTGAAATGAATCAAGAGTGACATGTATGAAAAATAATGCATGGTGGCTTTTCCACAAATACGATGTCAACTACATGATCATGCAATGGCAATATGACAAAAGTAAAGTATGTCATGATGATGATGAACGGAATGGTGGAAAGTTGCATGGCAATATATCTCGGAATGGCTATGGAAATGCCATGATAGGTAGGTATGGTGGCTGTTTTGAGGAATATATATGGTGTGTGTATGATACCGGCGAAAAATGCGCGGTATTAGAGAGGCTAGCAATGGTGGAAGGATGGGAAAAAGTGTGTATGATCCATGGACTCAACATTAGTCATAAAGAACTCATATACTTATGGCAAAAATTTAGAAGTCATCAAACATCAAGTACTACGCGCATGCTCCTAGGGGGATAGATTGGTAGGAAAAGACCATCGCTCATCCCCGACCGCCACTTATAAGGATGCACAAGCCAGGTACACTTCATGTTTCAAATTTGTTACACAACTTTAACCATACGTGCATGCTACGGGACTTGCTAACTTCAACACAAGCATTCTTTAAATTCATAATTCACCCAACTAGCATGACTTTAATATCACTACCTCCATATCTCAAAACAATTATCAAGCATCAAACTTTTCTTAGTATTCAACACACTCATAAGAATTCTTACAAATCTTTTATGCTTAGCATATTATGATTATTTAAACAAATTACCATGCTATTTATGACTCTCAAAATAATATAAGTGAAGCATGAGAGTTCATCTATTTCTTCAAAATAAAACTACCACCATGCTCTAAAAGATATAAGTGAAGCACTAGAGCAAATGACAAACTACTCCGAAAGATATAAGTAAAGATCAATGAGTAGTCGAATAATTATACAACTATGTGAAGACTCTCCCATTTAATAATTTCAGATCTTGGTATTTTATTCAAACATCAAGCAAAGCTAAAGAAAATAAAATGACGCTCCAAGCAAAACACATATCATGTGGTGAATAAAATATAGTTCCAAGTAAAGTTACCGATGAATGAAGACGAAAGAGGGGATGCCTTCCGGGGCATCCCCAAGCTTAGACGCTTGGTTATCCTTGAATATTACCTTGGGGTGCCTTGGGCATTCCCAAGCTTAGGCTCTTGCCACTCCTTATTCCATAGTCCATCGAATCTTTACCCAAAACTTGAAAACTTCACAACACAAAACTTAACAGAAAACTCGTATACTCCGTTAGCGAAAGAAAACAAAACACCACTTCAAGGTACTGTAATGAACTCATTATTTATTTATATTGGTGTTAAACATACTGTATTCCAACTTCTCTATGGTTTATAAACTATTTTACTAGCCATAGATTCATCAAAATAAGCAAACAACACACGAAAAACAGAATCTGTCAAAAACAGAACAGTCTGTAGTAATCTGTATCAAACGTATACTTATGGAACTCCAAAAATTGTAAAATAAATTGGTGAACCTGAGGAATTTGTCTAGTAATCATCTGAAAAAATAATCAACTAAATAGCACTCTCCAGTAAAAAGTTGAAGCTAATCTCGTGAGCGCTAAAGTTTCTGTTTTTTACAGCATGGTCATAAAGACTTCACCCAAGTCTTCCCAAAGGTTCTACTTGGCACAATCACTAAACAAAACATAAAAACACATCTAAACAGAAGCTAGATGGATTATTTATTCCTAAACAGAAACAAAAAGCAACAAGCTAAAATAAAATTGGGTTGCCTCCCAACAAGCGCTAACGTTTAACGCCCCTAGCTAGGCATGATGATTTCAATGATGCTCACATAAAATATAAGAATTGAAACATAAAGAGAGCATCATGAAGAATATGACTAGCACATTTAAGCCTAACCCACTTCCTATGCATAGGATTTTGTGAGCAAACAACTTATGGGAACAATAATCAACTTGCTTAGGTAGGTAAAACAAGCATAACTTCAAGATTTTAAGCACATAGAGAGGAAACTTGATATTATTGCAATATGTAGAAGCATATGATCCTCTCTCATAATAATTTTCAGTAGCATCATGTATGAATTCAACAATATAATCAGCACCTAAAGCATTCTTTTCATGATCTACTTGCATAGGAATTTTACTACTCTCCACATAAGCAAAATTCTTCTTATTCGGAATAGTAGTGGGAGCAAACTCAACAAAATAACTATCATATGATTGAGAATTAAGATCAAGATGACAATTTTCATGGTTATCATTATTCTTTAAAGCATACGTGTCATCACAATAATCATCATAGATAGGAGGCATGCTTTCATCATAGTAAATTTGCTCATCAAAGCTTGGGGGACAAAAAATATCATCCTCATCAAACATAGCTTCCCCAAACTTGTGGCTTTGCATATCATTAGCATCATGGATATTCAAGGAGTTCATACTAACAACATTGCAATGATGCTCATCATTCAAATATTTAGTGCCAAATATTTTAATGCATTCTCTTCTAACACTTTGGGACAATTTTCTTTTCCATCATACTCACGAAAGATATTAAAAAGATGAAGCGTATGTGGCAAACTTAATTCCATTTTTTGTAATTTTCTTTTACAAACTAACTAGTGCTAAAACAAGAAACAAAATGATTCGATTGCAAGATCTAAAGATATACCTTCAAGCAATCACCTCCCCAGCAACGGCGCCAGAAAAGAGCTTGATGTCTACTACACAACCTTCTTCTTGTAGACGTTGTTGGGCCTCCAAGTCCAGAGGTTTGTAGGACAGTAGCAAATTTCCCTCAAGTGGATGACCTAAGGTTTATCAATACGTAGGAGGCGTAGGATGAAGATGGTCTCTCTCAAGCAACCCTGCAACCAAATAACAAAGAGTCTCTTGTGTCCCCAACACACCCAATACAATGGTAAATTGTATAGGTGCACTAGTTCGGCGAAGAGATGGTGATACAAGCGCAATATGGATAGTAGATATAGGTTTTTGTAATCTGAAAATATAAAAACAGCAAGGTAAATAATGATAAAAGTGAGCGTAAACAGTATTGCAATGATAGGAACCAAGGCCTAGGGTTCATACTTTCACTAGTGCAAATTCTCTCAACAATAATAACATAATTGGATGACATAACTATCCCTCAACATGCAACAAAGAGTCACTCCAAAGTCACGAATAGTGGTGAACAAACGAAGAGATTATGGTAGGGTACGAAACCACCTCAAAGTTATTCTTTCCAATCAATCCGTTGGGATCTTCCTATAAGTGTCACAAACAGCCCTAGAGTTCGTACTAGAATAACACCTTAAGACACAAATCAACCAAAACCCTAATGTCACCTAGATACTCCAATGTCACCTCAAGTATCCGTGGGTATGATTATACGATATGCATCACACAATCTGAATTCATCGATTCAAACCAACACATAGAACCTCAAAGAGTGCCCCAAAGTTTCTACCAGAGAATCACGACGAAAACATGTGCCAACCCCTATGCATAGGTTCATGGGCGGAACCCGCAAGTTGATCACCAAAACATACATCAAGTGAATCACGTGATATCCCATTGTCACCACAAATACGCACGGCAAGACATACATCAAGTGTTCTCAAATCTTTAAAGACTCAATCCGATAAGATTACTTCAAGGGGAAAACTCAATCCATTACATGAGAGAAGAGGGGGAGAAGAAACATAAGATCCAACTATAATAGCAAAGCTCGCGATACATCAAGATCGTGCCAAATCAAGAACACAAGAGAGAGAGAGAGAGAGAGATCAAACACATAGCTACTCGTACATACCCTCAGCCCCGAAGGTGAACTACTCCCTCCTCGTCATGGAGGCGCCAGGATGATGAAGATGGCCACGGTGAGGGTTCCCCCTCCGACAGTCTGAACTGAGGTCCCGATTGGTTTTTCGTGGCTCTGGAGGTTTGCGGCGGCGGAACTCCCGATCTAATCTCTCTTCTGGAAGTTTTAGGGTACGAGAGTATATATGGGTGCAGGGGGTACGTCGCAGGAGCTACGGGGGCCCCACGAGGCAGGGGGCGCACCCCCACCCTTGTGAGCACCTCCCATATCTTCTAACGTGGAGTCCAAGTCCATCAGGTGGGTTTCCTTCCAAAAATAACTTCTCCAGTTGATTTCGTTCTGTTTTGACTCCGTCTGATACTCCTTTTCCTCGAAACACTGAAATAGGCATAAAACAGCAAATCTGGGCTGGGCCTCCGGTTAATAGGTTAGTCCGAAAAGTAATATAAAAGTGGAAAATAAAGCCCAATATTGCCTAAAACAGTAGATAATATAGCATGGAGCAATCAAAAATTATAGATACGTTGGAGACGTATCAACGCTCACTTCTACCAGCAGCTACCTTTTTGTTTTTATATTTCAGATTACAAAAACCTATATCTACTATCCATATTGCACTTGTATCACCATCTCTTCGCCGAACTAGTGCACCTATACAATTTACCATTGTATTGGGTGTGTTGGGGACACAAGAGACTCTTTGTTATTTGGTTGCGCGGTTGTTTGAGAGAGACCATCTTCATCCTACGCCTCCCACGGATTGATAAACCTTAGGTCATCCACTTGAGGGAAATTTGCTGCTGTCCTACAAACCTCTGCACTTGGAGGCCCAACAACATCTACAAAAAGAAGGTTGTGTAGTAGACATCAAGCTCTTTTCTGGCGCCGTTGCCGGGGAGGCTAGGTAAGCGGCACTCACACCCCGTCAACTAAGCTCATTTCTGGCGCCGTTGCCGGGGAGGTGAGTGCTTGAAGTTATATCTTTAGATCTTGTAATAGAATCTTTTTGTATCTTGTTTTATCACTAGTTTAATCTATAAAAGAAAACTACAAAAAAATGGAATTGAGTTTGTCTCATTTGCTCCATCTTTTTAATATCTTTCGTGAGTGTGATGGAAAAGAAAATTGTGCCAAAGTGTTAGAAGAAGAATGCATAAAATTGTTTGGCACTAAATCTTTAATGATGAGCATGATTGCAATGTTGTTAGTATGAACTCCTTGAATATCCATAGTACTAATGATGATTGCACTAGTTATGATGAAAATGCCTCCTATAAACATGTCAATTTTTGTGGAGGGCATTGGGTTTGTAAGTACACACCAAATAGGGAAGATAGATATTGCAAGAGGCATAAGTACTTAGAAACCAAATTGTTGCAAGAAGAGCTAGATGAATGTGCTGAAAATTTATTTTTTCTTAGCCATACTTGTGAACTTTGCAATGAACGTGATCATTTCAGTACCCAATGCAAATTGTTTCATGATCATATCGTGTCCAAAAATTGTGATGACTTGATTTCCCTTGCACATCATAATGAACTTAGTTTGCTCTTGGGTTATGAAGAAATTAAACGTATAACTAAGGCTATTCCAAAATTTACCCTTGATAAAGTTCTTCATTTTGATCTAGAGAAAATTTATATGTATTGTGCGGTGAATTGTATTGAAAATCCTTATTTTGCCAATTACATAAGGAAAAGAAAACAAATAGAAGATGAAGAGAATGCTAATGAAAGGGAAGAGACTTCCCAATATCCTCCTATTATTTCTTATGATGAATCAGGTAACGAGGAGGAGCCTTCTATTCAACCAATCTCATTAATAAGGAGCTCCAAAAAGAAGATTGAACCCACACATGATGTGGTGAAGACGAAGAAAAGAAAAAGGAAGAGAGGTAAAAAGGTATCTCTCCAAAATAAAGTTGCTCCTATTATTGTTGTGCCTCATGAAAATGAAGATGATACACTTGATGATGATCTTGTTATGCCTATTTCTTGTTGTGATGATTATGATTGGGAAGATAATGATACTTCTTATGATCTTGAAAATCTTTTTGGCACTTGCTTTGAAGAATATAATAATTGCTATACTATTGGTGCTATCCATACTATTAATGATGAGAGTGATTATGCTTATGATATGAAAAGGCCCAAGCTTGGGGAAGCTATGTTTGATGAGGATGACATATTTGAGAATATATTTTCTGCAATTAATGTTTGTCCCAATCTTGGGGTTGCTATGTTTAATAATGATGATATTTTTAGCCTCCCAAGTTTTGATATACAAAGTAGTTACGATGGTAGCATGCCTTCTACCTGTTATGATTATATTGATGAAAGTGGGTTTGTAAGAGTGTCAACTTTAGGAAGTAGTGATCCCACTATTTTGGAGGATGTTGAATCTTATAATATTTATGAAAGTGGATTTGGAGAGGTTATGACTTTATTTAGTAATGATTCCACTATCTTGGAAGAGGTTTCAATCGATTATGATGAGAACAAAGTTGCTACTTATGATGATTATTGTGATGAAACTTATGCTATAAAAAGTAGTGATGATTATATTTATAAAACTTATCATTATTATGAGTACCCTTTCTCTGAACATTACTCTTTTAATGTGGAAACAATTTATAGTATTCAAGTCTCTTATGATACTCCCACTATTCCGAATGAGAAGAATTTTGCTTATGTGGAGAGTAATAAAATTTCTATTCTAGTAGATCATGAAAAGAATGCTTTAGGTGCTGGTTATATTGTTGAATTAATTCATTATGCTATTGAAAGTTATTATGAGGGAGGAACATATGCTTGTAGGAATTGCAATAATATCAAGTTTCCTCTCTATGTGCTTAAAGTTTTGAAGTTATGCTTGTTTTGCCTTCCTATGCTAGTTGATTGTTGTTCCCATAAGTTGTTTGCTCACAAAATCCCTCTGCATAGGAGTTGGGTTAGACTTCAATGTGCTAGTCATATTATTCATGGTGCTCCCTTTATGTTCCAATTCTTGTCTTTTATGTGAGCATCATTGAAATCACCATGCCTAGCTAGGGGCGTTAAATGATAGTGCTTGTTGGGAGGCAACCCAATTTTATTTTAGTTTTGTGTTTAGATGTGGTTTTGTGTTTTAGTTAGTGTTTGTTCCAAGTGGAACCTTTGGGAAGACTTGGGTGAAGTCTTTATGATCATGCTGTAAAAAACAGAAACTTTAGCGCTCACGAGATTAGCTTCAACTTTTTACTGGAGAGTGCTATTGTAACGCCCTCGATGCGGCTATATCTCCCACGTGTCGAAGCACGACTTAGAGGCATAACCGCATTGAAAGCAATGTCGCAAGTGAGGTAATCTTCACACAACCCATGTAATACATAAGGGAAAGAGATACATAGTTGGCTTACAGTCGCCACTTCACACAATACATAAATAATAATCCATCATCCAGAATACACTCAAGGTCCGACTACGGAACCAAAATAAAAGAAGATACCCCAAATGCTACACAGATCCCCGATCGTCCCAACTGGGCACCACTACTGATCATCAGGAAAAGACACATAGTAACGACCACGTTCCTCATCGAACTCCCACTTGAGCTCGGTTGCGCCACCTGACCGCATCGTCGGCACCTGCAACTGTTTTGGTAGAATCTGTGAGTCACGGGGACTCAGCAATCTCACACCCGCGAGATCAAGACTATTTAAACTTATAGGAAGGACAGAGTTGTGAGGTGGAGCTGCAGCAAGCGACTAGCATATATGGTGGCTACATTCGCGAAAGAGAGCGAGAAGAGGAGCAAAGCACGGTCGTGAAGCTAGAAGCGATCAAGAAGTGATCCTGAACTACTTACGTCAGACATAACTCCAACACCGTGTTCACTTCCGGACTCACGAGAAGAGACCATCACGGTTACACACGCGTTGATGTGTATTTTAATTGAGGTCAACTTCGGTTTTCTACAACCGACATTAACAAATTCCCATCTGCCTCATAACCGCGGGCATGGCTTTCGAAAGATAATACCTGCAGGGTGTCCCAACTTAGCCCATTATAAGCTCTCACGGTCAACGAAGGATATTCCTTCTACCGGAAGACCCGATCAATCTCGAATCCCGGACTACAAGACATTTCGACAACAATAAAACAAGACCAGCAAAGCCGCCCGAATGTGCCGACAAATCCCGATAGGAGCTGCACATATCTCGTTCTCGTGGCACACCGGATGAGCAGTCCGTACAACTAAAACCAGACCTAAAGTTTCCTTGAGGGGCGCAAAGCACTCTAGTTTGGGCCAGCACTCGAAGGAGCACCGGTCCGGGGTTAAAATAAAGATGACCCTCGGGCTCATGAAACCCGGGGAAAAGGCTTAGGTGGCAAATGGTAAAACCAAAGTTGGGGCTTCTTTGGACGAGTCTTATTCAAAGCGAACTGTCAAGGGGTCCCATAAATCACCCAACCGTGTAAGGAACGCGAAATCAAGGAACATAACACCGGTATGACGGAAACTAGGGTGCAAGAGTGGAACAAAACACCAGGCATAAGGCCGAGCCTTCCACCCTTTACCAAGTATATAGATGCATTAATTATAGCAGATATATATTGTGATATCCCCAACAAGTAAACATGTTCCAAAAAGGAACAACATCTCCATGTTCCAACAAGGAACAAACTTCATCTTCACCTGCAACTAGCAACGCTATAAGAGGGGCTGAGCAAAGCGGTGACATAGCCAATCAACGGTTTGCTAGGAAAGGATGGTTAGAGGTTTGACATGGCAATATGGGTGGAATGATATAGCAACTGATAGGCATCGTAGCATAGGCATAGCAAAAGAGCGAGCAACTAGCATAGCAAATATAGAAGTGATTTCGAGGGTACGGTTATCTTGCCTGCAAAGTTCTCAGAGTTGTCGAAAGCTTGATCCTCGTAAGCGTTCTCAACAGGTTCCTCGTTCACGAACTCGTCTCCCGGCTCTGCCCAAAGCAAGAACACAAACAAAGGAACCACAATAAATCACGGTGCAATGCACAAGCAACATGATGCAATATATGGCATGATATGCGGGATGTGATATGCAATGCGTATGCGTGCTCTGGAAGGAAAATGATGAACCAGGCATCAACCAAGTATGCCGCTGGAAAGATGAGATGATTTCGGTTGAAATCGATATAAAGATCACAGGAATCGGATGCACGGTTTGCAAATGACAAGCAAAACAAGAATGGCACAAATCTGCCATTAACAGCATGATACCACTTAGCAAGCAACAAGAAATTAAGCTACTGCGACCATAAGTACCAGAAAAACATATGGCAGTGATCTACTCAAGATGCTTGACAAAAGATGAACACTGAGCTACGGCTAAATCATATCATAACAGGTTCAAACAAGCATGGCAAAAGTGCAAAAGATGAAATTACTGAACATGGCAAAAACAGCATCAGGTAGCAATGTTCATAGCAAGAAAACTACATGCTACAGGAACTTATAATAGCAAAACAAGGCATGCAATGAATATACTCAAAGCATAGAACAAAAGTCCCTTACTGACCATAAGCCAAAAAGGATAATAAAATATAATAACACCCATGTAAACATAGCAAGTTTCGTCAACAGATTCAGCAACAGGGCATGACAAAAACAGATAACAAGTAGGCATGTTTAAGAGCTCTATGCACTCACTACAGAGCATCTCATGATAAACTAAGAATACATCCATCAAGAAAACATGGGATAGAAGATATACATGGCAAGAACAATATCATAGCATACACGGATCAACCACAACAACCTTGGCAAAATTGAATAACATGTAAACAATCTGCCAGGAAACATTTTATAGCAAAAGTAGAGCTCGATTGACTCAAGCTATGATACTCCATAATTGCAAACAAGGGCATGGATTGATAGAGAATAACCATATGTTCAAAACATCCTTAATGAAGTATCTCAAAATATGCATGGATCTCTCGGTAGCATCAAGTTAACATGGCATAAAAATATCAGCAAAACAGGGGCTGAAATCAGCAACATCATGAAGCCTAGTTTGCATGCTTGTGCTATTTACCACAGAGATCACAAAAATACATGGCATACACCCCTGTAAAGATGGCATGGTATATTACAAAACACATGTAGGACTCAAGTTCATAGGATGCACACATCAATCATGGCAAAAATGACAAAAGTGCATGTTCTGTTACGAAACAGAAACTAACATCACATAGCCCTCTTCCAACAGCATTTCGGGAATCAAGATGAGCTCAAATGAAAATGATGCAATGAGATGAAATGATCTACCTCATGATTTTGGCTAGCTCTGAGGCCCTCCAGAAGAGAACCCCTGAGCCCTTCCTGAGGAGGGCACCGGGCGCGCCTTCCTATGCGAGGGAGGGAGGCGCCCCAGGCGCGGGCGCCGATCCTGACAAGGCACCACTTGCGGCGCCGTTCCCCTGAGGCCCTGTGCGGAATAGCTGCTTCTTCTTCTTTGGGACAGCCTCAGGAGGGTACTGCGCTGCATTGTTGTCGGGGTCTTCGATCGATGCTGCTTGGAAGGCGCGCTCGAGGGAGCACACCACATATCTTTCTTCGCAGGGGATTGTGATGATCCCGCCTCTTCCTGGCATCTTGAGGATGTTGTAGCCGTGGTGTGTCACTGCCATGAACTTGGCCAGGGCCGGATACCCGAGGATGGCATTGTACGGCAGACGGATGTGGGCGACGTGAAGTTGATGTGCTCGGTGCGGTAGTTGTTGCGCTGTCCGAAGGTGACAGGGAGGCGGACCTGCCCTATCGGGGTAGTGGAGCCATCGGTTACTCCTGGGAAAGGCTTGGTAGGTTGAAGCTGATCGTATGGCAATTGAAGGTCGTCGAACGTCTTGACGGAAAGGACGTTAAGCCCTGCGCCGCTGTCAATGAGGGTCTTGGTGACTTGCACGTTGCTGACGACGGGTGAGCAGAGCATCGGGAGGGCACCAGCGGTGGCCGCACACTTGATTTGGTCTGCTGAGCTGAAAGTGATTGCGCACTTGGACCACCTGAGCGTGTGTGTGGCCTCGAGCCTGGGAAGGACCGCGTTCACCTCACGAGCAAACTTCTTGGAGATGCGCTGAGAGGCTGGGGCCTGACCTCCGCCCAAGATGCAGGTGATAGCACGCGGCTCTAGGAAGCCCCCAGCCAACTCGTCCTGACGGTGGTCGTCGTTCCTTCTTGCCAGTGGCGGCAGGGGAGGAAGGCCAACATTGCCCTAGGGGCGGTCCTCATGAGGCTGATCCCTCCATGCGTCTTCACGAGGCTGGTCTTGCCAGCGATCTCTGCGAGGCCCGTCGCGCCACTCATAGCAAGGGCCACGATCGTCCCAGCGTCCTCTGCCACGTCCTCCTCCTCATCCGTAGCCCTGGTTGTTGCGCTCGGGGCGTCGACCGAGGCATCCATCTCGAATGGCCCTGAGCACTTGACAGTCGTTAGTGTTGTGGCTGTGGACATTGTGGAAGGCGCAGAAAGGGCGGCTGCTCTTGGATGACTCGGGAAGGTCCCGCCCGCGCTTTGTGTTCGGCTCCACTGCAAGAACGGCCACCCCCTTACGCTTTCATATCCTTGGCATTGGCCTTCTCCTCCTCAGGGTCGGCAGCTGGGAGCTCGATGAGGGAAAGGCGTCCTTCCTCAGCTCTTGCGCACTTGGTCGCCAGGTTGAACAACTCCAAGGTCATGCACAGCTTCTCGTGGATGGCCTCGTCCGTCACCTTGGGGATCTTGAGGCGAACATTGTTGAAGCGCTGGATGTACTTTTGCAGGGTCTCTCCTGGCTTCTGCTTGATGCGGCGCAGGTCGCCCGCGGCCGGAGGGCGGTCGCGAGTGCCCTGGAAGTTGGCGATGAAGCAGACGCACATCTCGTTCCAGGAGGAGATCAAGCCCGGGGACAGGTTCAGGAGCCACGAGCGAGCGCCATCCTTGAGAGCCATGTGGAACCAGTTCGCCATGACTTTTTCGGCGCCGTTGCCTGCCTCGATGCTGAGCTCGTAGAGCTGAAGGAACTCCGCGGGGTCGGGCGTGCAGTCGTAGCAAGGAGGCAGGTCTGGCTTGAACTTGCCCGGCCAGGCGACGCTACGCAGCTCGGGAGTGAAGGCGCAGCAGCCTGCGGTGGCCACCGGGACCCTTTGCCGATGCGGAGCCTGCTGTTGATGCCCGCGCACCACCGTCGTAGGCGGCACACGGTCTTGTCGCAGTGGTGCTGGGAGCGCGGGAACATTCTCTTGCGGCCGGTGAACTTCTTGGCAGCTTCCTTCTTCTCGCGCAGGCGCCCGATATGGTGGTTCACGCCGGGGGGCCGCACGCCTTGGCGCCAGGACGCCATCTTGGTGCAGAGGTGGTGGAGGCGCTCCGTGAGCCACGTCACCCGCAATTGGCAGAGGGCGAGGCAGCGAGAGGGATGGCGCAGGGCCCCTGCAGCGCTCACGAGCTCGGCGATGCGGTCCAGCCAATCCTTGTAGAGGTCGTCGACGGGGCGGTAGCGCAGGAACTCGCATGCCATGAGCAGCGCGGCCTGCGCGCTCGTGGGAGCAGGACGAGCATGAGACGACGAGCCAGCCGGGGACAGCGACGGAGTAGCGGTGCGGCCGTCCCGCCACACTGAGGGGTGTAGCGAGGATGCTTGCAGCTCATTTCCCACTGAGCCGGTGGCGGCGTTGGCGGCAAGCGGCGGGGAACGACGGGGAGGTCCGCCGACAGGAGCGGCCTGAGCGACGCGGGCGGCGAGGGCGGCCCGACGCTCAGTGCGGGCTCGAAGAGAGGCCGCCATTGATGCGATGCGATGCGGTTCGGTGGAAAGAAAGCTTCAGCGCACCCCTACCTGGCGTGCCAAATGTCTGTCTGGCAAAACCCTTGAGGTTCGAACACTGGGGTGCACACGAAGATCTCTCCCTACCTAATCACGCCCTCAGCCTCACCATGATCTCAAGGCCTAGCTCAACGAACCCGCAGCACAAGAGACATGAGGTTTATACTGGTTCGGTCCACCGATGTGGTGTAATACCCTACTCAAGTGTGGTGTGGTGGATTGCCTCTCGGGCTGAGAATGAACAACAACAAGGGAAGAACAACCTCCTGAGGGGAGGTGTTCTCGTGCTTGGTGAGTGTGAGGATGGTCTGAATCCGTTTCCACCTACAGTGGTGGCTAGTCCTATTTATAGAGGCCCTGGTCCTCTCCCCAAATATTGAGCGGGAAGGGATCCAACAACGTTCAAATTCGAAGGGAGACAACTAGTACAAGTTATCCTGACTAAAGGTGGTCTTCGCCTGCCAAAGGCTCTGGTGGTGATGCCATCTTGGGCTCCAAGGTGACCTCCATCTTGCCGTCCTACTGGTCTTGGTCTCATTGCACCGATATGGAAACCTTTGCCTCATGCCTCGGGACTCCTCGCCTAAGTTGCCCCTTTAGCACCAAAGAGGAAACGAGGACACTGCGCACGCTATCGCCCGCCTGGCTCCGTTCGTCGTGGCTTGCGCCGCTGGAACTTCGCGAGGTGTCCCATGCCTTGATCTATCCGCCCCTCGCTAGCCAGCTTGGTGAGGTCGCTCCCGAGGAGGTTTTGTGTCGTCCGCCTCGGGAGGCATGGCCCCTCGTGAGGGTCTTGAGTGTTTGCTGGTGAAGATGGGTCGTACAGGGCCGCTGGTGGAGCCATGCCATGGGCCGCATGCAGGAAAGTCTGGGGACCCCCGTTCCCAGGACACCGACAGCGCCGTCTCGCGCCCCCATCCGGGGCGATGCAGGACTCAGAAGGCACCGCAAAGCTGCAGTAGCGCTAACAAGTGACCGGGCCCAGCAAGGCGGCGCTCGCGGGCCAGCAGAGGCCACAGTGGGCGACCAGGCTCTCGGAGTCCCGTCACCTCAGGACACGCCCCAACCTCCGGCAAGCGCAGGCGCCGTCGACGCTCCCGCCCTTGTCGAGCATCCAGTGTACTTCATCAGCACGGTACTGCGGGATGCAAGGGCACGGTATCCCATGCCTCATAATTTCTTGCTCGCGCTCTTGGTGGACTCTCGTAAACTGCGGCACTACTTCCAAGGTCACCCAATCAAGGTCGTCTCGGCCTACCCACTTGAGAGGGTACTCAGGAGCCCCAACGCTGTGGGAAGAGTCGCCGAATGGAACATCGAGCTACAAGCCTTCCAGCTGGAGTTCAGCACAACCAGGGTCATCAAGGGAGCCACGCTTGCCGACTTCGTAGCAGAATGGACTGACGCCCCGGGGTTTGAAGCAGGCCAGGACCGATCCCTCTCGCCAGGAAGTGAAGCACCAGATGGCTGGGTAATGTATTTCGATGGCACATTCGCACGACAGGGTGCGGGAGCTGGAGCAGTGCTCATCTCGCCCACTCAGGACAAGCTCTACTACACTGCGTAGCTCTGCTTCCAGCAAGGCGAGAAGGTCTCCAACAACATCGCGGAGTATGAAGGCCTCATCGCTGGCCTTAAGGCTGTAGTGGCCCTGGGGGTGAAGCGCCTCACCATCAGGGGTGACTCGCAGCTCCTCGTCAACTTCTGCAACTAGGTATACGAGCCAAGGGACGAGCACATGGAGGCATACCTTGCAGAGGTACGCAAAATGGAAAAGCATTTCCTGGGCCTAGACACTACAAAAAAATACACTTCCGTGATGATACGTGTTTGTCACAGTAGGTCACGTTTTCTGTCATGCATGTATATCCATGACGATTTTATGACAGAATCAAGATAGTCATACCTGTGATGTTGTAGAAGTGTTCCATGACATTACCAAAATTATCACCAGGGAAGTGTCCACTTCCATGACGATAAATCGCGCATCACAGAAGTGCTTTCGTCAAGGGTGACCGACATGTGGCACCCACCATAACGGAACGCCGTTAAGCTATCAGGTCCGGTTTTGGATCCGATAACCCGTTAACAGCCCCGACCAATGGGGATTTTCCACGTGTAAAATCATCATTGGCTCGAGGAAACACGTGTTGGCTCACCGTTGGGATAGATGCCATCCACTCATTGGACCCGAAGCGCCTATGATACGTCGACACGTGGCACGGCCCAACAGAGGCCCATTCCTGTGAAAAGGCCGGCCCGTTTGACTTGCTCAAAAGGTGGTGGGCCGGCCCACGGCAAGCCTGTTAATTGCCTATTCACATATAGCCCATTTACAGCCCGCTAACCCAAGGCCCGTTTACGGCCAATCCGAATTAGGCCCAGTAGCGTCATCTGGGCCGTCCAATATAATTCCATCCCGTTTTAACTTCCGACCCATGTATGGACCATGACGTCTTTCGGCCCATATGAGGCCCTTAGTAACCCTCGTCCCCTTAACAGCCCGTGGTAAAACTGGCCCGTAATGAACAGTGTATCATTTTATAACCATTAACGGCCCATTATTCCATTGGACCGTTTCCAGCCCATGTTATCTTTCGGCCTTCTCGGGGCCTATTTATTCTTGGGCTCATTTCCAGCATTCGTTTACTTACGGCCCGTTACTGTCATTTTCTGCTTGTGGGCCAAATTCAGCCCGTGGTTACAGTCGGCCCATTTGTGGTCCGTTAATACGTTGGGTCGTTCTCATGTAAAAAAACCCGTTGGGCTGTTTTCATAGAGTTATCAATTACGGCCTATTAACGGCCTGTTATTGTCCACGAATAGTACGGCTGATGATTGATGAAATGATGATACGCCCCGTAGAAGGTCCATGGATCCTACGGCCCGTAAAAGGCCCATGGATCGTACGACCCGTAGAAGGCCTATGGATCCTACGGCCCGTATAGAAGGCCAATGGATGCTACAGCCTGTAGAAGGCCCATGGATCATACGGCCCGCAGGAGGCCCATGGTTACAACAGTCCGTGTGTTGCCATGATTATTTTGGCCTAGTTTCCAAGAAAAAGGTTATTGTAGCCACTAGAAAAACACAGAAAAAGATCTGCAGTGACTACAAGGAAACAACTAAACAAGACAATAAGGAAATAAATAAGCAATCAATTAAGGCTAGCCTATTACCACTATTACACATATTACATCCACTGGGCATCAAAGTTCACCACCAGTGCAAATATAGGGAACAAAGCAGCATATTACATACACTAGCCGTCAAAATTGGCCACCAGTACAAATAAACGCGACAGCAAAACAAGAGCATAGTTGAAACAACATCAGAAGAGCTCAAGAAACGTGGGTATCCACCATGCTGGCAATAATCTTAGCAAGCTTATTAGCTTTGTCCTATTTGGCGCTAAAATCCTCCAACGCATGCTGTTGCACCAGAAAGTCTGCATCTGAATGCTCCAGGGACTTCCATAGTCCTTTTGCTTCTTGTCGCAGCACAACTGATCGATGTCTTCCAGCTTGTAGTTGAGACTCAAGAAACCGAACTGATTCAGACAGTGAGTTTGAATAGCTTGTGTAAGCGGTAGTGGCCAGTAACTCGAACACTAAACCAAGACAGGACTTTGGGGTTGTTTCACTGTCTTCGAAATAGTCTTCCTTAGCTGTTTTATCAGCTTTGTCGGAGACCAACAAGGATGTGTCACTATCCTAAACCTTATCTGCATTACTTCCTTTACCATTGCTTAATAAGGCACTATCCCCCAATATTCTGTCAGCATTCTAAAATAAGAAACAAGCAGACACATAATAGGTTTAGCATGTACTAGTATATGAAACTCATTTCGGTGAACTAGTTCATTAGTAAGGTGGACAGGATTAAACTACCGAGTCTTCTATTGCCAAGTACTAATACATAATAAAAGCATCAAACAAACATATATCTATGTCCTATGGTCATTGCATTGTCTTGCCAAATCAAAATAGAGACACGATTCACATCATATCAGTTCAAGACAAAGCAGTAGTGAAAGAATACAAAGCGTGGGAAACTACACGACACAACAAGATTTCAGATGGGTACCACGGGTCTACATGTACAACAATACTATTGGCTCTGTTGTGAGGCTAGTAATGTGCATGATATGAGAAGTCAACTGTATAGATAATTGAAATTGAAATCAATAGAGCTATTGATAAGAGAAAGCCTGTTAAAGAAACATGCATGAACATACCTGTTGTGCCATTGGAGTTTTGATTGGATGCTTCAATTTAAAAATAAGTTTGTATGAGTAAATACAGTGATACAAGAGCAAAGCACTATGCACAATAGCAATCATAGTTAAAAAAGGCGCGCCTAAGCGAGCGCTTAAGCGCGCCTACGCTCTAGGCGTTGGCGGAACGCATTGCGCATAACTATGCTTAATCTGTGCATAACTGCGCATAAGCATGCGCTTTGGTCAAGAAGCGCAAGGCGGTGGCAAACGCACAATTAACGCGTAGCGCTTTTTAGAACTATGATAGCAATGGAATCTTAAGTTAGAACAGTTGTTCTTCAGGTTTAGGCACTTGTTCCATATGAACAGAGTACAGTAAGACGCAAGAATATAGTACTTAAAAATTGAAAATGAGCTCATAGACCTTACCACATTCTTGGTTCGGGACCAGTACAGATCAAGGCGTTCCCAGTCATCGTCCAGTAAATGTGTCTCAGGAGAACGTAAGGGAATTTGATGAGTTTCTTTGCCGGTAAAGTACGTTTTATTTAGGTAATTCCGATACTGCCACCAAGCATTCTTGAAGATAGCAGAGGTATTAGCACAGGTTACCTCATCCTGAGTTTCCAAATCGGTCCTTCTCTATAGAGAAAAATGGGAAAATTTGCTGTATTACAACCATCATGGAGGTAGGATGTATGGGACAAAGCAAAGTAATTGCCATGAATAACATTACTTACACATAACTCCTGGAAAAACACCTACAACTAGCATTTTCATTCATCTTTAGTATAATATTTCCAAGATGGGAAGATACACACATACGATTTAACAACATCAAATGCGATAGATGCTAAACTACGTCTAGCTCGTTGTGCTTCCTCCACGAGAATAGGCGTACTAACTGGTGGAGTTGGGGTTCGCCGTGGTAGTACTGGCCTTTGGGCACTGGAGCTTCCTTATTAACTGCTCTTGTTTGGGAGCTCTGTGGTGGAGATGGTGTTGTGTCAACATGAACTAGGTTACTATCTGCTGGGGTTGGGGTTAGCTTGGGTGAAGCTGGTTCTCTGTCCATCGCAATGGGGGTACAATCTGCGGGAGTTTGGGTTATGTGTGGTATGGCTGGTTCTCGTGCATGTACAACTGGGGTGCTATCTCCACCAACAGGTAGCACTATTTTATTTGAAGACCGTGTTTTTAGTTTGCTAAATACTGGCATCACCTGCTCCAATTCAAATGGCTGATAAGCAGGAAACATAGTTGAATGTACAGACATTGTATGAGAGACAGATGCAATAGATAGTGCGGAAAAAAGAGGACATGAATAGTTGACATGTATATTGTTTTTTACTAAAACGAATAGCATGACATAATTTCACATATATGATGTCTATTTAAACTGGATAGCATAGCATAACATAATTCAAAGATATCATGAATAACTAAACAGGATCGCATGACATAATTCACCTACATGTTACCTAAGTAATCAGGATTGCATCATTTAATTCACATATGTGATTTATATGCTAAAGAGAGGGCATTAGATATGATGTCTGAACTAAGAACATGGTGTTTAATATTGTGTATATGATGTCTAAACTATGCAATGCAAGACACCATATGCATGATATGAGCAGTATAACCGTGCCAAGTTAGAGCATACACCTCGGTGGGGGAATAGGACTGGTCATCTGTCTCTGAAGCCATCTCTGAGGAGCTATCTGGACCCAACAAGAGATCTGCTTAGAAAGGTAGCATTGTCTGCTCTGAAGGCCTTGTTTTCACTCCAGATTTTTCAATCTCCCACCCAAATGGCTGATTCACAGGAAGAGTAGTTTAATGTACAAACATTGTCGACAAATGGAAATGTAATGAAAAAAGGATGGGCAAGATATCATTCAAATATATGATGCATGGTTAAACAGGATGGCATTGCACATTTCACATGTATTATGGCTGGCTAAAGGACATGAGACTGCATAATTCCCATATATGATATAGAAACTAAACATGTGGCATTATAGAACATGTCTAAACTAAGAAGATGACATATATGATGTCAAAAGTAGGCACTTCAAGGCAACATATGCATGATATGACTAACATCATCATGCCAAGGTAGAGCAAACACCTTGTGGGGTAAATAGCAGCGGTCAGCGGCGTCTGAATCCGCCTCAGAACAGATATCTTCCTCTGGATTGCAATCTGGAGAGGGGTGGGTAGGGTTTGCCATTGAACCCACCATGGAGCGATGTCTGCATGACATTGTATTCCCGCGCAAAACTCTTCTCTTTTTGTCTACATGTTCAGCATGACTGTGTACAATATCTGACATGCATACGGAAAAAATATGGTGAGATTATGTAAGGAGAGCATGCAGAAATTTAGAGTGATGGTAACAACCAGTGGATGGATCCAAAAATAATGATAGCAGGCCAATGATTGCTTTAATTTAATGAAAAGACATATGATGATTGCTTTACTATTGTTTCCCACCCAAAATGAACAACATAGGCATACCCTAGGTGAACCAGATATTAGACAGAGATACTATTCATTGCTTTCTCGGTATGTGCCCCACAACTAATATAGAACTCAAGTTTGAACATTAATTTGGACCTGACTTGGAGTCCAAGAGGTGAGCAAGATGATAAAGTAGTAGGTAATTTTAAGCAATGCATAACATAAGCAGAAACAAAAGAGCGCGACCTCTCTTGTGGACCCGTGTACTACTCAGGTTCATCTACTGAGTCGGTGATGGTGATGCCGTTGCGATGGGTGCCGGCGGCAGGAAGGAGATCTGAGGCGGCAAAAGACGACCAGGAGTTGTGATGTCTGGTTTGGTGGATGTAATTCTGTCAATGGAGCAGCTCAGGTGAGGTGGATGATGTCGCGTCAGGAGCAGGACAAACCACACAAAGTTCCCTTCGACGCCTACCTATAACAGAAGTAATTCTGTAAGGGCTCATTTGGCTTGCATGATTCTAAAAACGCAGGGATAGGAAAAACACCGGAATAGGATAGGAATGCACATGGTAAACAGAGCATTTGTAAACACAGGATTTCTGTCAACTTGGGTGTTTGGTTTACAGGAATTGCAAGAGCAGAGGAATGCAAAGAAACATGGCCAAAATGAAGTGAAACCATATGAAAGCATGTACAGTTAGAATGTTATTCTGCCACTAATGCACTTGGTCTTGTTTTCATCGACAGGATTTTGAAAAGTAGCTCCAGGTGGATGTTTTGCTTCATTCCTTTCAAAAAATGCATGAATAATTGAATAATAGAGTGTCATTGGAAAATTCCCTATTGCTATGTTTTTCCGTTGAACCAAAATAGCCCTAATGGATCGACATGAATGCATAGTAATAAGTGATGCAACAAGTGTACAACCTCTTTGCCATAGGTGTGTCGACCTCTGCATCATTGGGTTGGTCGTTGAAGCAGTTGAGGCAGAGGTGGCTATCGGAGGTGTGGAGTAAGATCTGAGGAATTTGTAGACGACGACAAGGGCACTGCTCTGTTGTGATGGATCGTTCTGTTGTTGGAGCAACCCCGGTGAGCCATAAGACGTTAAGGCTGAAGCAGCACAAGACAGACATTGTCAATCTCAAGTGGGATTCTAATAGCTTCTCCAATAGATGATGTAAAATAGATGTAAAATTTACATCACCAAAAACCACCTGACTACAATAGATGAGGTAAAAACTGTTGACTCTAAACTTAACTGTCGAAACTGCAATTTACTATGGAATCTGAATGTTACTGTCGAAACTGAACGCAATGTAGCAGAGAGGCACTTGACATGTAGTTTAGGGAGGGCTTGTAGTTCATCTTCAACCTGTACCCCCCTGAGCCGCCAGCCACCACCGGTCGAACTGCCGGCCCCAGTGCCACCTCGCCGCCCCGAAATAACTCCCCACCGCTGGTCCACTACCGCCCTGGCCAGCCATCTAGGTCCTTGCCCCCGACCCTAAACCCTAAGATAGATAGTGGGGTACCTCCCCGGCGAGACCCCGTCCCCGCTGCAGGTGGTTCTTCCTTAACTCCGGCGAGCCCCCCCCCCCCCCACTGTCAGTGTCAAAACAGGCGGATCTCGGGTAGGGGGTCCCGAACAGTGCATCTAAGGTCGATGGTAACAGGAGACAGGGGACATGATGTTTACCCAGGTTTGGGTCCTCTCTATGGAGGTAATAACGTACTTCCTGCTCGATTGATCTTGATGGATATGAGTATTACAAGAGTTGATCTACCAGAAGATCGTAATGGCTAAACCCTAGAAGTCTAGCATGTATGACTATGGTAATGAGTATATCCTTCCGGACTAAGTCCTCTGGTTTATATAGACACTGGGAGGATCTAGGGTTACACAAGGTCGGTTACAAAGAAAGGAATCTACATATTCGGTCGCCAAGCTTGCCTTACACGCCAAGGAGAGTCCTATCCGGTCACGGGTGCAGTCTTCGGTCTTCGTATCTTCACAGCCCATTAGTCCGGCCCATGGCTAACAGGCCGGACACCCGAGGACCCCTTAGTCCAGGACTCCCTCAGTAGCCCCTTAACCTGGCTTCAATGACGAGGAGTCCCGTACGCAGATTTGTTTTTGGCATTGCAAGGCGGGTTCCCCTTTTTGAACTCCAAGATAGACTCTAGACGCGATGATTGTATCCGGACAAGTAACACACACCACACACAACCGCAGAGAGAATATAATATTCCACGAGTCCAATCCGCTGACAATTTTTTACAACATGACATCATGTCAGGCCGATCATTATTTTGAGCTGTTGTTTCGCCTGCGGCCCTAGGTTCTGAAACGCGATTGTCATCGACACGTCTTGTCAAAGCAGAGATCGTGTCCCCTTTTTAAGGGGTTCTTTTATCGACACAGACATGGGTAACCCAACCATCCTTAGGGTACAATTCCTTGGAATAGGCAAAGTTTAATGCCCGGGCGGAGGTGTTTGATATTCTCGACCTTTATAAAGGGGCACAGACCCGCCTTTCCTCTCCACGCTTGCTTCTTCCTTGACTCTTACTACCTCGAGTTTCAACACCCAGGTTTTTCCCTCCGTAAGCCTTAGTCATGTCCGGATCCAGCCATCAAGGCCGGTGGGTTGCTTCTTCTGTCATAGAGGAGGATATCGTGAAGGTTCGGGCAGCAAGATACCTGACAGCAGAAATCCTCCATCGGCTTCCCGCGCAGGGGCAGGTTATCCCTACCCCCAGATCCGGTGAGAGGGTCATGTTCGTTTCCCATTTCCTCCAAGGATTAGGGTTCCCCCTCAATCCCTTTGTCCGGGGGCTCATGTTCTATTATGGATTAGATTTTCATGATCCCGCCCCGAACTCTATTCTTCTCATCTCGGCGTTTATAGTCATGTGCGAAGCCTTCCTCCGAACTCCTCCACACTTCGGCTTGTGGCTCAAGACCATCAATGTGAAACTGCAAATGATAGAGGGGGAGCAGGCAGAGTGCGGTGGTGCCTCCATGAGCAAGCTTACCCGCGCTATCTGGCTAAAAGGATCTTTCAAAGAATCCTCTGACTTATGGCAGTAGGAGTGGTTCTACATCACCGAGCCCCGTGGTTCCAAGTGGGCAGCTGCGCCTGCGTTTCGATCCAGCCCCCCAATTCAGCTTTCATCATGGATTAACAAGGGGTTGGACTGGGGATCAGTTGACGAGGTGCGGACTCTGCAAAGTCGCATCCGGAGCCTTATTGAGAAGGATATGGATATGGTCAATGTTATTCAGGTAATGCTACTCCGCTGGACCCTGCAGCGCCAGCGACGGCCTCTCCGCCTGTGGGAGTTTAACCCAGAAGGGCCATGGACTCTTCAACACTTCTTCAGCACTATGCACAAAGGAATGTGGAAATTATTCTTCAGGAAACGAAAAACAATGGTGGGACACCACCGAAGATACCGACCTAGACTGTAACCATCCGGACACCCCGGTAAGTACTTGCCCGCTGAACACCACATAATCAGATATCCAGTGGTAAGACACTGATCAAACCATCCTTTTCCAGGGCTGGATAAAGAAAGCGGAATGGATTAGGTGTCCGGACCCTCTTCCCGAAGACTCAGCAGACCCCACGTTAACAAGGATGCTGGCACCGGCACCGTACTAGGCGCCGGCAGGGGAGGGCAAGGTGGAGAGTAAGAACACCCGGGATGACCATCGTTCCGGAGGTAAATTAGATACTGAGTCCGAAGAAATCAAGATTTCCTCGCCTGAAGACAAAGGCGAAAGAGAAGCCAGTATCCCTTCTCCATTCAGGAGCAAAAGGGCCGCCTCCGAAGGTTGGGAGGGGCGGTCTCCTAAAAGGGGCAAGATGCCACCGTCGAGCGGCTCGGGATTGGAAGGCGGTGCCGTTGAACAACTCCAGCATGAGGACAAGCCCTCAACCAAACTGTAAGTGAATCCGGGGTGCTTTGATAGTGTCCCACTCCTTTCCTATTACCGAAGAGATACGTAACGTGCCTACGTATTTTTACAGTTCAACAAAGAGTTTTTCTGGGCAATCCTCTTCTTGGGAGATCTCCTCCCAGAGATGATGGAAAGCGAGACACCTCCCCCGACCTCTTCGCCCAATAAGGCGGATGACTCCGACGTGTCATCTCGGAGGGTTTTTCTTGATCAACAAGCCGTGCAGGGGATGAAAGAGGCAGTACCCAAGGTGGACCTCCGATTGTCTGGGATTCGGGGGCCAATAATGAAGGCCCCGGACTGTCCGGTTTTCAGCCAACGATGTTTCTGGAGATGAGTGAACGGGTTCCTTCAAAGGATGGTCGTGCTCCTAGAGCGGCTTCCGGAGACGCGGTGGCGCCGGATATATTGTGGGATATGCTGCGAAAAGCATCTATCTCGGGGGAACAACGTACCTTGATGGGTACGATGGTTGAGAAGATTCTGTCTGCAAAGAGCGGATTGAATGAAGCCTTCATGAGCCTGCTAAAAGGCTTCGAGGTTTGTGATGTAATGTTTTCAACTATATTTTATTTGCAAAGATGCACCTGTGTATATGTAGTAGCCCCTGAGACTCGCGTTGGCTTCCCATGGGAGGCGAACGGAGGATCGAGAAGAAATATTCAAGGACTAATCTGATTAACTTGAACACATGTTGCTTCCGCTGGCTACTTCCCAGACTACGAATATTGCCGAGCTGCAGGGGAAGCTTGATGTGGCAGGGGATGACATTGCGTTAATCAATATGCGTCTTGACGAGTTGCAAGGTATGTATTCAGGGAAGTCCCATCACATTCATTTTTGTGATATAAGCATGACACTGAAAGTTATATAATGGAATATGCATGGCTGTAGATGGTGCTGCCGCCGTTGAAATTCTTCGGGCGGAGCTGGCCCGGGCCAACGAGCAGGCCCGGTTTAGTAATGCGGCTGCCAAAAAGGCATCGGCTAAGTTAAAAGCTGAACAAGCTGCTCGGCGCCAAGACGAGGATAAGATATCCACGATGGCGCTCGAACTAAAAAATGCTGCTAGCCGCTGTGAACAACTTGAGAAGGAGAATGAAGCCAAAACGGCTGAACTTGACAAGAGAAGCGCGGTCTGAATCTAGAGCAGCCCGTGAGGAGATCCGGCAAGTTGGGGAGATTGCGGCCGGTAAGCCCTTTTGCTACAGACTAAGTTCGGCGATCCGAACTATGCTCAGCTTAACCAAGTGTGGAGTTCTCTGGTCGAGTTTTTAGACCTGCCGAAGATTTCTTCCGATGCGGCGCAGTTTTACCAAGCGCGAGAGGGGTATGCAATGGAGAAGCTTTTCTGGTCACAATTTGGTGCATCGAAGCACCCTCTGTTGCTGAATGAACAGATGTCCCAATGGGCCGAGCTTCATAGGATATCCGGCGCTGCCATGAAGAACGTCATAATCCGGTTGTGGCCAACTGATCCTGTCCCGAATAGCTACTTCGGCTTGGTGCAGTGGCTTGTTGATGCGGTGCCATGTATCGACGCTATGAAGCGGCCGGTGTGCATTGAGGGTGCACGGATGGCCCTTGCCCGAGTCAAGACATTCTGGGGGAATATGAAGGCCATCGATGTTGCGGTGAAGAGTCCACCCAAGGGCAAGGACCATTACAAACCGGAGCATTATTTTGAAGACGTCTTAGAGGCCGCCCGCTTGATAGAGGGTCAATGCTCGAAAGACATAATGTTCGAGTGAGGTGTATGAAAATTGTAAAAGACAATTTTAAAGTTAATCTATTCTTATGTTTTGCTTGAAAGTTTGTGTTCCTCCTGTGCAACTGTTTTTATATAATTTGAAAGTTTTCCAGTCGTCGGCTTCAGCCCCCTCATAGGATGTACGGGGGTGTTCGGAAAAGCATTTGATCACTCTTGACCCAACGTCTTGGTCCATGAAGGAGGTGATAATGCGGCGAACCAGGCAATCAGACTATAGGGTATTAACACTTTCACTTAGCCATAGGAGTTTTATAGGGGGGACTACGATATAGCCCCTGGTATGCGTACGGCTTATTCGAATATGGTGCGTTACATACATGACCTGAAGAAAAAGGGTCCTTCGTGTGATACAGAGGGAATCACGCTAGATCCTGATAAGTCATCGAGTGGTTGACCAGCTCTCGCAGCATCATGATAGTCAGTTTTCGGCTTTCTCTACTGAGGTGCTTGACCAGATGAACCCAAAGCACAATCGCAGTAGTTCTCCCTTTACTACCCTAGCCGATGGAACATAAGGTAGCAAACACAGGAGCCGGACAACTCGCGATGCCGAAGTACACTGTAAAGCTGTTCGGACTTTGTTGGCGACTCATTTGTTCCCATGTCGAGCCCCTGGCAGGTTATGCAAAGGTATATCTATGAAGCAACCATAGGAGCCATATTCATTTGCGAAAAGACACGAATGATTAGTTCGGATAATGTTTACCGGGGCCTGAGCGGTATGCCAATGATTACTTTATGTATAAAAAGACCTCAACCCCGGCTATTTGACATGCCCGGGGTCGAAGGCAGAGGAAAAAGGCATATTAAAGGCTCGAAATAAAGAGTGCGGTCTACAAAAAGTTTATTTTGGACCTCCTGTCGCACGCCTGCACCGCCTGTCCTCAACGTGGGGAATCCTTGACAGAAGTAGCCCCTTTGGTCAGTGTACGGATCCGAACTCCGATGGAGTCAGTTTAGATGTTTGCCCTTTGCGTCACCTGTTTTTAAGAGATAATGGAGAAATAAAAAGGAAAGTAGATAAAAAAGTTACGGGAATGCTTCCGGCTTGTCCGTATTGTGCTTCCGCCAATGCCCATGGTATCTTAAGTGTGTAGTGATGTATGCGCATTGTGAATTTTGCAGGTAGAGGTGGGAAGCGAAAGCCGAACTGTTATTTTTGCTCCAGATTGATCGATCCTTGGGGGGAAATTGCTTCTGACCCCCAGTATTTGGTTGGTGAACCTCTTCGTCATCCCTATCGCCTGGCGGCCTCCTCCCCTTGTGTTCGGCATTGAGCTTGTCGGCCTGCTTGAAGACCCAACAGCTTCTGTTGGTATGACTAGCTGGTTTGTCGGGGTGGCCGTGAATCTTGCAGGTTCAGTGCAGTATCCTGTCTAGGTTGGATGGTCCATCTCGGTTCGCTTTGAATGACTTTTTCCGTTGACCGGGTTTTGGATTGCTGAATCTGGCATGGACCGCTGTGTCGCGTGATCTTTCATTATCATTGCGACTGCTGTGTTTGCTTCATCGTGGCTTGCCATTGCCGTCTCGGATTTCGCAAGTGCCCGAGTCGCTGGCGCAGTTGCTTCTACGAGCGAGCCAGCTGTCTTCTCCCGTGCAAAAGTGAATCATTAGAGCGGTAAGAGCTGTCATGGATTTAGGTCCTTCTTGACCGAGGTGGCGTGCAAGCCATTCATCCTGGACGCTGTGTTTGAAGGCCGCAAGGGCTTCCACGTCCGGACAGTCGACGATTTGGTTCTTTTTAATTAAGAACCTAGTCCAGAGCTTCCTGGCTAACTCTCCGGGCTACTGGACAATGTGACTTAAGTCATCGGAGTCTGGTGGCCGGACATATGCTCTTTGGAAGTTGTTGCGAAAGGCATCTTCCAAATCTTCCCAGCTGCCAATAGAATTTTCCGGCAGACTATTTAACCAGTACCGAGCTGGTCCTTTGAGTTTTAGTGGTAGGTATTTGATGGCATGAAGGTCATCTCCGCGGGCCATGTGGATATGTAGGAGAAAGTCCTCGATTCATACCGCGGGATCCGTTGTTCATTCGTATGATTCGATATTCATGGGTTTGAACCCGTCTGGAAATTCATGCTCCATTACTTCGTCTGTGAAGCAAAGAGGTTGTGCGGCGCCTCTATGTTGGGCCACACTGCGACGTACCTCCGATGGAGTCCATTTGCGGTTTTCGACCCGGGCGTGTCTAGGTTTGTCATGTCCGAATAGGTAGTCGTCATCGCGTGTCGAGGCATGTCCTCGCGATCCGTAGATCGATCTTGCGTGTCCTGCTCTATTGTCCAAGTCCTGTCGAAGGTCGTATGTACAACCCGAGCTGTTTTATTCTTGCCTTTACAGGGAGGTGGGGTGGTATGGTGTTCGGCTTGAGTTGCCGCTTTATCCGGACCAAGATGTGGTCGACCTGCCGCACTGTGCGATGATGGTACGGGCTCCAGCGCCTCGTCATCAAACTGAGGTAGCAATCTACGCTTCGGGTAGCTTTTGGCTTGGCCACTAAGGCCGTACTCTTTGGCGGCTAGGACTTCGGTCCATCCATCATTGAGCAGATCTTGGTCCGCTTGAAGCTGCAACTGCTTCTTTTTCAGGCTTCTTGCAGTGGCTATTAGTCGGCGTTTGAAGCGCTCCTGCTCGAGAGGTTCCTCAGGCATGATGAAATCCTCGTTGCCGAGGCTCTCCTCTTCCTCGGAGAGCGGAGTATAATTACTGTCCTCCGAGTCTCCGTGTATGGTCTGTTCATCAGGGCTAACTTGCCCGTTTTCCCGTTCCCCCTGTTCGGCGGTTACCTTGACGGGGTCTTCGTTATTTTCGGCGTCGTCCAGAGTATTATTTGTTCCGGTGCCCGTACTGCAGTCTTTGGAACGACATGACTTAGAGCGGTGTCGAGGAAGCTGGCGCTTGGGCTGTCTCTCAGGAGGTTTATCCTCAACTGGATCCTCTTTGTCATCGTTGTTAATTTTTTCAGGCGTGTCTACCATGTATACGTCGTAGGAAGAAGTGGTCGTCCGTCGTCCAGTGAATGGCGGGTTTTGGCCTTGCTCCTTGTCGGCATCGCCGCCCATACTGGCGATGTCTTCGGAGCCATAGTCAAGCATGTCGGTTAAGTCCTCGACAGTGGCTATGAAGTGGGTAGCGGGTGGGAAGTAAAATTCTCGATCGTCAACCCCTAGTTCAAACCAGACAAAGTTCGGCTGCGCGTCCCCCGCCAAGGACATGCTCTTTAATGAGTTTAGCACATCGCCCAAAGGCGAGTGCTGAAGATGTCTGCGGTGCTGAATTCAAAGATCGATGAACAATCAAGTTCGGCGTCCGCGGGCTCACATGGTTCATAACTTATAACCAGAGACGAGTCCAGGATTTCGGTGACACAAATATTGTGTGAGGTTAAGTCCATGTGTGGCTCCAACGCCGGGGAATCTGTGGCCTCCATGGTGGGGTCGAGCCTCTGATCCTTGGATGCCGTAGTGTGCTCTGGATCTAAGGCCGGAGTTGTCACAGGAGCTATCTCCTGGACGTGGTCTGATGACAGATTTAGGTCATGTTCATCAAGGTGTCCAGGGGCGGTTGCCGCGGTCTCGAATCCGGCGAAGATCAAATCTCCACGGATGTCCGAAACGTAATTCAAGCTCCCAAATCTGACCTGATGGCCAGGGGCGTAGCTATCGATCTGCACCAGGTGGCCAAATGAGTTGGCCCGCAGTGCGAAGCCGCCGAACGCGAAGATCTCTCCGGGGAGGAAGGTTTCTCCTTGGAAAGCATCATTGTTGACGATTCAAGGGGCCATCGAACCTTTTGGGGAAGGCACAGTGGAACTCTCAAAGAAAGCACCAATGTCGGTGTCAAAACCGGCGGATCTCGGGTAGGGGGTTCCGAACTGTGCGTCTAAGGTCGATGGTAACAGGAGACAGGGGACACGATGTTTACCCTAGTTCGGGCCCTCTCTATGGAGGCAATACCCTACTTCCTGCGTGATTGATCTTTACGGATATGAGTATTACAAGAGTTCATCTACCATGAGATCGTAATGGCTAAACCCTAGAAGTCTAGCCTGTATGACTATGGTAATGAGTATGTCCTTCTGGACTAAGTCCTCCAGTTTATATAGACACTAGGAGGATCTAGGGTTACACAAGGTCGGTTACATAGAAAGGAATCTACATATTCGGTCGCCAAGCTTGCCTTCCACGCCAAGGAAAGTCCTATCCAGACACGGGTGCAGTCTTCGGTCTTCGTATCTTCACATCCCATCGGTCCGGCCCAGGGCTAACAGGTCGGACGCCCGAGGACCCCTTGGTCCAGGACTCCCTCACCCACCCCCTGAAAATCAACTGAACCAAAAGTCGATTCAGTCAACTGAAGTGTAGCTAAATCGGAGCAAAGCAGCAGCACAAGCGAGGGGGAGAGCAGCAGCAGCAGTGCGAGCGAGCGAGCGAGAGCCGGAGCAGCAGCAGCAGCAGCATGAGCGAGCGAGTGACAGCCGGAGCAGCAGCATCAGATCCGGCTGGTATGGACGCCGCCGCCGAAGGGGCCTCGCACTGGGGGAGAGCCGCCGTGAAGATGTCGCCCACCGCGCCGACTTCAAGGTAGTCACTCCATGGGGGTGCGGGATGTAGCACCGTCGGCGCCGGAAGGTCGAGTTAAGGAGAAGGTGCGATGCGATGAGTGTACAACCTCTTTGGTGGCACCTACTAGGCCTCGGCTTCGTCCGAGGAGTCAGTGAGGATGCTGCGGTTCCGGTGGTGCAGGTTAAGGCAGCGCTGTGGGGTTTGAGCAGCCTTGATAGACGAGGCGATCGTCGGAGCAGCTCCTTGCAGGTGGAGGACGGGGCGGCTGAACCGGCTGGACGACGAGATGGACGACGGATCCTCATCCGGGGAGGTGGACAAGGGACGTCGAGCTATTGTAGTGGACGACGTCGTCAGGGAAGAGGCTCCGGCTGGGCAGCAGTGAGGTGGTGGATGGAGGAGGGTGGGGTTTCGTGGCTGGAGCAGAGAGGTTATGGTCGCCTGGGATTTTGAATGGCAAAAAGGAGGCGATGGGAGGGGGTGAACCATGACTTAGGGATGCGCTTGTCCAAAATGTAGGGTGTGTTACAAAAGTACCCCCCACCGATTTGAACTAGCGGCCCTTTCGGCTCACGGTTAGAAGGGGGATTTCATGTGTCGGGATTTGGCAGCTGGAGGGAGTTTTCACGCACGTTGTAATATCAGGATAGAAAGGCGCGGGTTGTGAAGGCGCCAGTTTTGGGGGCACGATATCTGAATTTTCAGATATAACAAGGCGCGGCCTGAATTTTAGGGACAAGCCTAACGCGTAATATTGTACTTGCACGTACCAAATCAGTTCGTACTTCTCTCAACCAAAAAGAAAACGAAAAAAATAAAACTATTCACACCACACAAAGAGAGAGTATTGCCCCGTTTTACTATAAAAATGCTATTCAAAGCTACTCCCTCCTTCCATCTATATAGGGCCTAATGCGTTTTTCGATGCTAACTTTGACCAAATATTAGAGCAATAATATATGACATGCAACTTACACAAAGCACACCGTTAAATTAAATGCATGAAAGGTTCTTTCAATCATATAATTTTCACATTGTGCATCTCATGTACTATTAATCTTGTCAATAGTCAAAGGCGGTCTTAAAAACACATTACGCCCTATATAGATGGAAGGAGGGAGTATGAATCCATGTTATGTCCAATTAAAGTTTTTCGCTTGCTGTATAATGCATGTAACCTACTCATACCAACATTTTAGTGCATTCCAAATGTCTATACTACCGCTGCAATTCGAACAGAATTTGAATTCGTTTCTCTATTTCAATAAGAATCTACAATCATGATTGTTGCCAACTTCGACCATCATTCCTGTATTACCTTAATAACACACCACATGCTTGCTACAGAGATAGATAAGAACTATGTGTACTACATGAACTCAAATTCTATTTTTTGAATACACTTGATGTTGATTCCAAATAATAGTACATTTGATGTACTAACCATGTTCCATACATACGCCGTATTTATCACACATAGTATAGTGCCCCGCCCCCTATATTATGACAAGTATTTAGACCTGAGCTGCAAAAGCCACACATTAGCCCAAATTATGATCAATGTTCTCTATATTATACATAGTACTAGCAAGATGCCCATGCGTTCCACAGGAACATCAACATGATCAAGGGGAGGCCTAATTTGCAAATATGGAGAGGGGTGTGGGTATCTTTTTTCAAAATTGCCATAGTTTTCTTCCTATCCATCAGATATAAATCGGACGGCCTATATTGCAGGATGGCAGGCACACCATCATCAACAACTCCTTTTTTTACAAGAGTAGAGATAAAATATTTTATATGTAGTATAACATGTTCATAACCACACCATGTGTATCACCGTTATATATATTCACACATGCGTCGGTTTAAAACACTATGATAAATTCTTCAAATATCCAAATTCGCTTTTTATAATGAAGTATGATCTCTATTCGTCTTTTACACCCACACAATCTTCTTATCTTTGTAGCTAGTGCTAAATTTCTCTCGTGCATGCACACGCCTGCATCCCTCTCACCCCCCCTCAGCATTCTTTAGCTCCATCTCGCAAATTCGTCTTTTTACTTTAGGTCGTTCACCCATGGTGTGTGTAGGCCCCCCAGCTCCTTCTTACGGCACACATCGATCGATATGCCTCTCTAGCCAGGCGTGCCTAGCACAAACACAAGCTTCCCCTCTTCTCTTAGCACCGTCCATGCCTCACTCCCACCACTCTTTTCATCGATCTCGTACTCACACACTCCTTCCCCCTCGATATAGTATGACTCTCGCACCACCTCCTAGGTGCATCCCTCTCTCTCTATCCTTCTCCCCGTGCCTCATTTGCTTCTATCACACACATGCATGTATACCGATCGATCTCCCAACATATATATACCTAGGTCGACTTTAACTATTCCCCCCCCCCCGTCGATCGACGTACCTCACAAGTTATCTCTCTTCTTTCTCTGACAAAGGACGATTGATCTTCCAACGTAGTTATGTCTGCTTACCACAGCCATTTCGTCCCCACTCATCATTCGTCCATGCCTCCTGACCCGTCTCTCACACGCACGTGCACATACAGGAAACCATCCCCTCTCTTATTGATATTGCAGGCATGCCCTCCGGTTGTCTAGCAAGCCTATCCCACCATTTGTTAGAAGAAACTCCACTACCACCCCCTCCAACACTCTAGCTCTGTCTCTCTACCAACCTTATTCCTCTCCTACACATATGCATGGATGCCGATCGATCTCCCTTAATACATGAGGTAGATCGATCTATGTTAATACATGAGGTAGGCCTCTCTCTCCTCCTCCACACATATACCAGCCACTGTAACTCTATAGTTAATTAGGCCTCCCTCCCCCCACCACACACCGATAATCGAGCGTTGTAGGTAGGTATCCATGCCACAGAGACAAACTGCACCTGTCCCCTCTCTCGTTCTAGTAGGCCAGCCACTCTATATCTTTGACGTGGGCACACACAAATTCGATGGCACTCTTTATCGACAAGCACACACACACACACATCATCCCTCTCTTCGATTCTATGGACACCTCAAGTTGATGATACCTCCACTCTCTTCTCGTGGATTGCCCCCTATATATATATGATATATCCAGGACTCTATTTCACACACATTGCATATGTTACATTTTTTGATTGACCCCCCCTAAAACTCTCACGAACCCACACACTATATCTCTCTTCGTTTGTATCTCTCTCACACAACCCCACGTAGGTGGTGTGCGTATACAAGAAGAGAATAGGTGCACCGTGCACATACTCACGCTTCGTGCCCAGCCATACCCACGCGGGTAGACGGTGGAGCTCATTTCTGTACAAAATGGCAGCCCGCATGCTAATTTGACCGCGTGTAGTGGTTGTTTACCTATGGAGGTCGTGTACCACGCGTGCACGAAACAAAGTTCGACTTGATGCGTTGGCGCGTTATTTTAAAATAAAGTTATATCTCTCAATGGCACATACACAAAATATAAAATGATTTTTATGGAGAAAAAGGTAGTCCGCTCCACTATATACAATGAAGCCTGCCTGCCTGGTTTGTCTCTCTTCAGATTATCTCACACAAGGCAGCGGTGGCCTCTCTCTCTCTCACCGTTGGTCACTAATCCGGCCGCACACCGTCCGCCGGCAGAAAGGGAGGCCTTGCATCGTTTCTCTGTTTGACGGCGCCGAGGCATCACGTCCCGATCTGCGGTACACGCCGTTCTCTCTGACCAAGCTCCGGCGCGGTAGGTCCTATGCCACCTGCTCGCTGCCGCAGTATGGGCAGATTCCGCCCGCCGCCGCTCACCTAGTTACATCCCGACGACCTCCAGGTATCCCCTCCGGCCTTGCTCCACTGCCCGTCTTCCCACGTCGCTGCATGTGGATCTTCCATAGTTCTTTGCCCAAAATGTAGCTCGTCCGGCGTACTTTCCATATTTCAATCTCGTCGTCACACCATTTTAGACTAACACAACCATGTTGTTATCTTCCCTTAGGACAAGGAATATGCTTATTTTTGGTCGTCGCATGTGTCATCAGCTGTTATTGGCCAGTAATTGTTTCCTTTCTACCTCTTTTTTGCAAACAGGGCTATCCATTTCACCTCGTTGCTATTGCAACCTTTTGGTGAACTGCACAAATCACTTTTTTCTTAAGAGTGTTTTGTGTAGTTCTAACAAAATGTCACACGGGCAACGTCTCTACATTTCGGTGATCGCACAAAGGGAGATTGGTTTTGCTCTATCCTCCTCATCCAACTCCGAGCCTAATCTTCTCCAACTAGTTAGTCTTAAGAGAGACTTCAAAGGTGACCATCTTTTATTTGTGTGTATATTGTTTCATCAGCAGTCCTCTATTAGCGTAATCACACTTAATATCTTTGGAACAGGGACGCTTAGCCCTATTTTAGTGGAACTGCACAAAATGATCGGAATGTTGCATGCTCCAGACAGCTACTTTTTTCCCCAACATACCAATGAAAGCGTGGATCAATTTTCATTTAACACCTTCTCACAACTTTGTCTTCAGTTGTGATGTAAATATTAGCTCTGATCTGCTAATAATTGAGATGCATTAGCAAGGAAGTTAGTTTTTTATTGTTTTCAAAAGAGCATCGATGGCAAGACACACGAAACAAAAGCTGAAAGCTCACACCATTTTACAATTTCATGTCGCTGGAAAATTATTTGTATAGTATGTCAATTATGTAAATAAATGCTGGAAGCTTGATAGCATTGCCAGAAGATTCTTTGGTATCTGGGTCCATGTGCCATGCACAAAATTATACTCCTTCGTTCCTAAATATTTGTCTTTTTACAAATTTAAAATGGGCATATTTTAGAGTGTAGATTCACTCATTTTGCTTCGTATGTGTACTCCCTCCATTCCTAAATATTTGTCTTTCTAGAGATTTCAACAAGTGACTACATACGGAGCAAAACGAGTGAATCTACACTCTAAAATATGTCTATATACATCCATATGTAGTAGTCCATTTGAATCTCTAAAAACTCAAATATTTGAGTAGTCACTTGTTGAAATCTCTAGAAAGACAAATACTCGGAGTATATTTAAGAACCGAGGGGGTAGTGCATAGCCGCATGGGAGACTCAACCCGGTCGTTGCGCCGCATTAATAATGAGTAATGAGCAGTCAAATCATAAGCCCCACCTTTCCCACTGTAAGTTGCTCGGAAGAAGCAACCATCAATACGCTCTTCTTTGAATCTGCTCATACTACTCCATCCGTCACTGTTTATAGAGCGTGCTTCAGAAGAAGAAAATAATCTCTGGGACCAAGGTGACTAGCGATCGGCCTGAAAAATAGCATTGGTAGTTATAGCACGGCATCTATTACTAGAGGAAATAATGCGTACACACATGCATGCAGTGCTTCCACCCCGGGTACACACATGCATGCACTTACTCCACTCCGTAGTACATCGAGAGAAAATTGTGGACTTGATTGCGGTTACCACGCCCTAATTAATAGAGCATTAAACCAAACGCGTCTAAAGTCTCTCTGGTGGTGGAAATGCATTGAGAGAAATGCATCATAATGAAGCGTGCCCTGTAAACTGTGACGGAGGGAGGAGTAGTATGAAGGTGCAAAACCAAGTACGTGTATGGCCAGTCGGTCAACGCAGCTCCTCTTGGCATATCACTGACATGTGGAACCGGAGTGTGAGCAAACCGATCTCAATTGACGGCAAAATGGCCAACCCGCCGTTCCTTGAGAGAGACGAGGAGCGAGAACACAAAGACGGGCTCGCACGGAGGCCAAGATATATTCGAGCATGGTTGATCGATATCATCGTTACATGTTTGGCTGCCGTTTTCCGCCCTTCTCCAGAATAAATGTGCACTTTATCAGAGATTAAGAGTACAGAGGCTCCACCATGGGGTTCTAGTAGTAGTACTACTCGTACTACTAAACCTTGCGCTTGGCTCTTCGCCTCTTCGTGAAGTCGAACAATGATGGTACTCCACATGTTTGGTACTAGAGTGTATGCCTCTGGCAATCTGACACCGAATGAACTGATGCATGTCCACCGCCTGGGCTAGGGTACATTGAATTAGTCAAAAGGCATAAGCGAGCTTCACCTTGTCCTGCGAGCTTCTCCTCATTCTGCGAGTTGACGGGACACACCAAAAAGTAGTGCTAGTCCATACTCCCTCCTTTCCGGTTAATATGGCTTAATCTTTTTTGCGGGTAAGTGAGAGAGCTTTATTCATATATAAGCATTATTAGGACGATCAGCCAAGGCACTGGTCACTAGGAAGCGAGGTACCCCACAGAAAAAAGAAGTAGGAAGCGAGGTGTTTCATCAAGCCAGCTCTCGACCACATTCAAAGTGCAGCAAGCACGGTTCGCACAAAGATGCACCGCGAGGTTTGCTGGCCTGTTTACATGCTGAATAACAAAAAAGAGGAAATATTACTGAGCGCTCCTATTTGTAACATGATATGAGCAAGAATTAAGCGAGAATTGGGGCGAGTGTTCCATGCAATCAACTTCCATTATCACATGCGAGAACCCTCGAAGAGAACCAAATGTGTTGAAGATTGCTTTATCACATTTTAAAATATAATAAGAGTGCAGACGCTCCTCCATACGGTTCCTAGTACTAGTATAGTACGTACCTTTATAGACTATAGTAGTAGTACTAGTACTAGTAAACTTTCTTGCTTGGTTGTTAGCCTCTTCGAAGTCGAACAATAATAGTACTCAGATAGTGTATGCGTCGGCAATCGACACCGAATTAACGGTTGCACGTCCCTTTGCTCGAGCAAGGGAGAGCTTGCATTAGTCAAAAGTTTCTCCTTGTCCTGCGAGCCACCGCGCGCAAGCTTCTCCCGTCCTGCAAGCTTCTCCTCGTTCGGCAAGTTGATGGGACACAGCTAAGTAATGCTAGTCCATACTGCCTCCTCTCCGATTAATATGGCTTAATTTCAAACGAGATAGATACACTGTCTGTCACTGTATACTTGTAAAAATATGGTCAGTGGACTTCATAATACGCTAATTGAGCTCAATATATACATTTTCCGGTGTTTATACAGTCACTAGCTCACCCTGCCTGAGTATGTGTGTGCATGCACATGTAGGTTGAGCACCTAAGCGTGACCGTGTGTGTTCCGTCGTGTGCTCGGACATGCATGCATTAGGGCATCGCGCGCATTTTTGCATCCATGTGTACGTGTAACTGTTGCATACACATAGGGGGAGTACGTGTAGGGGCCACTAAAGGAGCAATAAAATCACACAGTAAGTTAATCGGTAGAAGCAACCATCATTTCACTCTTCAATGACACGTACGCAATATAAAATGGTTGATATGGAGAGAAAAAGAAAATCCCTATATATACACTAGAAGGAGCCTAAGCTACAAGCCTGCTTGCTTGGGTTGCTCTCTTCACAAGCATAGAACGACGGTGGCCACACCGCTGGTCACATATCCGGCCTGATCCCGCAACTAGGGGAAGGGAACAATGTTCTGCGTACACGCGGTCGACATCAGCGAGGGAGAAAATCCATAGTCGATGCATCCCAATCGGGGGTCACCGCGGTATGGGACGATGTCGCGTCCCAACCACCCTTCTAGCTATAGCCCGACGTCCATTTCGAAAATATTAGTGCATGTCAACAAAAATTACACTATCGTTGTTCCGTTTCCAAAAAAGCATATAAGCTGTTACGTGTTACCCAAAGGATCTTTATATCCAACAGACACAAAATATCCATTCGACTGTTCAAAATTACTTTCACAGTTGATCTGATGTTGAGGTAATTGCTGCATCGCCACCAAAACCCACCATCTCTTAAGCTAAAGTAGACCGAGCTAACTCTATATTAGCATATTACTAAGATAAACAGAAGGCATTGTAGAATCATTTAGGACGTGAGCTTGTCAACCTGAATGTGGAGGGACACCAGCTTAGCCCCGGCCAGCAGCTTGGGCGGAACCGTGAAGAAGGTCAGTTCCTGCACGGCGACATCGCCTGGATCCCTACTGCTTGTCACCTCCATTTCCACCTTGATGGCGTCAGTCCTGCCTTTGGGCTCCCCGGTGAGCCGTTCTCCCATAGCATGGCCACGTACTGCGGCAGTGGGGATGCCCCAGCTCTGATGCAGATGACCGACACGATGATAGGCGCCGGTGTCAAGAACGCCATCGACCAAGAAAAACGCGTGGCCGTCCTCCTCCGCGAACAGCAAGAGCCGTGGCTCCAACAGTGGCACTTGTAGCTGGAGCGCCTTGCCGTACTAGATCCTGTGCACGGGCATGGGATGCACCGTGCTGATGTGGTGGGAGAGCACCAGCGGTGGTCCTTCGTAGCCGCAGACGGGCACGGGGCATTTACAGGGCGCGAGCAGACACACGCTCTGGTGATCGGCGAGTTTGTGGTAAGTGATGTAGAGCCCACAACCTTCGTGCGGGCACTCCACCCTCATCGAGGAGAGGACGGCGTCCACCGTCGTGTTCCGCACGTCGAAGCCACCGCCGCGCTCACACTTCTAGCACTGCCATTGGTTCCCGGGGTGCTGGACGCAGCAGTCCGCGCAAGCCAGGTGCCCCCCCTTGCACTGCACAAATCAATCGAACAACACATCAATCAAGAAACCTGCACCTTGCTCGATTAGCTGAACGGACGAGGTGTATTCGAACCTCATACACTGGAGGCTTCAAAGGGCGGAGGCGCAAGGGGCAATGGAGCAAGGTGAGGTCCATTGAGACCATAGAGAGCTCCATCGTCGGGTCCTGTTCCGTCTGCATGATCTCCCCCTCCTCGTGCACAACCATCTCTCGCTTCATTAGGGCCGGGGCATTACAAATCTTTACCGTCACATATTCATACTACTTCAAGGTGCATTAAATCAACACATGCAAGTATCCAAAGGAGAGTCATGGCATGCATGCGCGTGTTGTAATTAATGCATCGGTAAACGTAAATTATTGAAATATGTCAAGTGCAGTGCTTTGATGTGTCACGTCAACTCATACAAGACCGAGAATTTTGATTACTACAACGCCCTCTCGCCTTAATCGCACCTGCCTTTGGCTGCATGATAGGTGGGCGACCGACCTGTTGGGCCCACCTGTCATAGACGCAAAGGCAGGAGCAGTAAGTCAATGAAGCTACGTCCCTGCCTCGCCCATGAGCGTGGTGGCTGGCAGGACTAGGAGAAGCTTTCGTTTGCTACACGCTCTCCCTCCCGCACGCGGTGGACATGCAGCAGTTCAGTCGGTGTCAGATGGCTAGAAGTATACTATAGTACTCCCCTGCTGTAGTAGTACTCCATCATTGTTTGACTTCCCGAAGAGGCGAAGAGCCAAGCGCAGCCCGGATGCTCGTGTGGCAGTTTCATGCGTAGAGTAGTCTAGGATAGCATGTACGGTGTCTGTAAGCTTAAAATCATTGGGGTCGGCTCCATGCTATATTATTTTGATTAAAATAATCTTCTGGCCCTACCTGTCATCCTGGTGATTCTAGTTTGCACGCTGATCTAGTGAAGACAGGAATATATATTTTAATTTGCGGTGGGGTAAATGTTAGAGGTTGCAGCAAATGGAGTATTGTATACTGCGGGTCTTTCAGCCAAGTTTAGAGGCAACCATGTGGGGCCAGTGCTATGATGTGTCGCGTCTACTCGTACAATGAGGAGAAGCTTGATTTTACTACTACACACCTTCTCCCTCACCCATGCACGCGGTGGATCACAGATGAGGACAAGCTTTTGCTTATAGTACTACAACAAGCTATCCCTCCCGCTCGCGGTGGATGGACATGCAACAGTGGATTCGATACTATAGAAGCAGTAGGAGTAACAACATTGTTCGTCTTCTCGAAGAGGCAAAGAGCCAAGTGCAACCCGAACGTGGCAGTTGTGAACCTTGGAGCACGCATATAACCAGGCTCTTGCATGAGACAAAATTGCTATGTGAGCCCACTATTGTAGTACTTGCTAGTATAGCCCTGTAAACCAGGAAGCAGTATTTGCCTTTCTAGAGATTTCAACAAGTGACTAGACTACATCAAGATGGAGTACATATGGAGAAAAATGAGTGATCTACACCATAAATAAATACGTAGTTATCTCGTTTTCCTCACGGACTTGGTCCCGGTGCACAATATTGAGTATACTAGTACTATCATCTTGAAATTTACGAAGTCACCATAGGCACCTCGTCGTCGACGGGAACGTCTCCTGACACGCGATAGACGCGAGCGGCAGTCGCCTCCATAGGTGCTTGAATGCCAAGGAGGGAGAGGGTAGCGGTTCCCGAGACGTTGAACAGTCAATGATGCATCCTCAAATTACATGCAGAGGGAATGAATTGGAGAAGCAGAATAGAGCCAGCACGATGTGAATGCAACCGAGTTTGGATTCTCATATAAAGGCGCCCCACCACTACAATCCATCTAATCCTTAGTATTTGCGCAACACTGCTCACTCCAATCGAATACCAAGTGACCAGAAGCCAGAAGCACCTATGGAGGCGATGGACGCGAGCGGCAGTCGGCTGTGCCAAATCATACAAGGCGCCGGCCTGCAGCCCCGCACCGCGCAGCGTTTCCAGACGGTGCTGGCGACTGCCGGCATCGTAGCCCTCGCCAACACCGGCTTCACCTCTCGCATGGACGACATGATGGTCAACTCCATCCGCAAGTTCGCCGCCGTCAAGAAGCCTGTAGCGAAAGCTCCTACTAGTCCTGCCAGCCACCACGCTCATGCGCAAGGGAGAGACGCAGCTTCATTGACTTACTGCTCCTGCCTTTGCATCAATGACAGGTGGGCCCAACTGGTGGTTGGCCCACCTGTCATGCAGCTAAAGGTAGGTGCAGTTAAGGCACCGAAGCTCAGTCCGCGAGGGAGAGGGCGTTGTAGTAATCAAACTTCTCGGTCTTGTACGAGTTGACGCGACACATCAAAGCACTGCACTCGATATAAGTCTTTTTACACATTTCAAATGGAGTAGAACATACGGATGTATGTAGACATATTTTGCTTCGTATGTAGTCACTTGTTGCAATATCTAAAAAGACTTATATTTGGAAACGGAGGGAGTACAATGCATGCATGCATGCCGTGACTTCCCTTTTGATACTTGCATGTGTTGATTTCATGCACCTTGCCCAATTTTGACTATAAATTTAACTAACCAAATTTTCATGCATGTCACAAAAAATTACGGGGCTGTTTGGATTGTGACTATGTTTGTCCTATGTTGCCACATTATTTTTCCCACACTTGCCACACTTGCCTAACTTGAGTTGCTCAAATTATTAGACACACTTTGGATTGCCTAAGGGAATCTTGCCACACTTTTTATGTCTATGACATGTGGGGTTCACTACTAATAAAAAAATTCTTGTCTTATGTGTGGCTAATAAAAAAGACTTATATTTAGGAACGGAGGGAGTAGAAAATATAAATAATAATGCATGTCGGGGCAACCCATGTTTCCGATAATTTTAGCCGTGGGCTTGTTCACAATTTTTACAAGGGGGTGGAACTTGTACCAAACTTGGACAATACAAAGTGCGACCTGGCACACCATAACACCACTTGGAACAAGCGGGTAGCTATCTCAAAAAACAATCAACAGCTAAAAAAACGGCGACCTGGCACATAGTACACAATTTTAAACGATTGTTTTAATGGAGTGAAATAGGAAAACTACCCCACTACGTATATATATAGGCCGGAGCCTCCGCGCTTGCTTGCTTGGGTTGCTCTATTCATACACTCTCATCCTCTCTAGAGCTAAACAAGATAGGGGTGGTAACGCTGTCTTTCTCCCTTTAGAAAACACTGTCTTTCTATCCTCACCGCTGGTTACAGATCCGGACGTATCCCCCTCCGCCGGTGAAGGGGAGGAGGGGCAGCGTTTAGGCCGTCGTCAACAGCGAGGGAGGAGACCCACTGCCGGCCGCACCGTTATCTCTGGCCGAGCGCCGGCGCGGGAGGTCCTCCGATCCCTTCGTCGTTGCCTGTGGGCGGATCCGGCCTCCCGACGACCTTCATGTATATCTTACTTCGAAACCACCTTAGCTCTACTTCCCCAGCTCACTACGTCGCTGCATGTGCATCATTTTCTACCTCTTAGCCCCTCTCGATTGGATGGTCCAACGTCACCTATTTTTTTCTTCTATTGTCAGACGTAAAGCTACTTCATGGAGTCAAATCTTGTACTTGGTTCAAACAAGAAATAAAGTGGGGGTGGGGGAATTTAGTATGTAGTACATCGGACTGGGTACAAACAGGAAGGAAAGGGGGTGAAAGTAGTACAGACTGGTCATCCAACCGGTCTCTTGGTCGAAAAGGGAAATATATGGGTAATGTTGTACACAGTGGTATGACCAGGACTAGATTTTCTATCCACACATAGGAGTAGGTGGCTAGAGTGAACTAAAATGGGACCAACCCAGATATGTTTCTTGGATGTTTGTTTCTCGGGGAAACAAACTATGAATCACCACTTTATGCCGCTATTTAGGTACATGGTGCTGGACTGCTGGTGCACCCACTGTCCCATGCCTTTATACCAAATATTTAGTTGTTCTTTATCTAATGCCCCTGGTAAAAATGAAGCCATGCCACTGTTATAAGCCATGACAAGTTTAGCCAAATGTTTTTGCCTGTAATTGTTTGAGACTCGATTGCTTTCCTCTGTAGCTTTTTTTGCAAACAGGGATATCCATTTCACCTGGTTGCTGTTGTGACCTTTTGGTGCACTGCACAAAACTCTTCTTAAAAGAAGTGACTTTTGTGCTGTTTAACTAGAATGTCAGAATAGAACAGTTGGTTCACTTCGATGGAACTGCACAAAGGGAGATCTGTGTTCCAATCCTCATCATCCATATTGGCACCATAACCTTCCTTTAGGTAAGAATGATATTTAATGCGGGTGTTCATCTCTATTTTGCGTCTGCCATGAGAAAATAATGCTATTTTTTACTGGTACACTTGTACTCCCTCACTGACAAAACCAATTCTGAAATAGAAGGCCAATCGTGTACTTGATTTCACCAACTGGTGAGGAGAATGAGAAACAGAGCATGAAGAGGAAGAAGAAGAAGAGTAAACAGTGCCAAGGTGATCTTGCTGAAGACAGAGGTCTCAGTCAAGGCCATTCAAGGGCTCCAGCAACGACTACCTTACATGTGAGATGATCCTCCAGGGAGCCCTTCCACCTCTGCTGTCTCACTTAATTAATTAGGAGTACTTAAGTACCACTAATTTATTGCTGCCTAATTTTCCTATTAGAGTTAAACAAATCTTTAGTAGCACCCAATGATGAATTATGTATGTGTGTATGTTTGTCTATGGAGGTGAATCATGTGGTGGAGCAGGGAGGGAATGCTAAGTTTACCCATGACGATAATTAGGGTGCTTCTATTTGTTAGTGTATGTTTCATCAACTAGTCCCACTATTACAGTAATCTCACTCTCTCAATATATGTGCCAACAGGGATGCTCGATTTTGGTGGAACTGCACAAAAACTCTGGGTGCTTCATTGCCTTGACAACTTCCTTCCTTTCCTGTTAGTCGCTAATCTCGTCTTGCATTCTTCCTTTGCTATCAGTCGCTTGGCTTATCTTGGCTTCCAGTCAAAGGAAATAGTAATTGATATGCTACCTCACACAAGTTGGTACTGGTCTTTATCCTGATTATTGTGCCTTTCAAATGTATTGGTAATTTGGTATTGTGCTACTATTTGCCGATTTCGTAAAGGAGTAACTTGGAGCCTGAACTCGCAGGCAAATCATTACATCGGATGATTTCAGTATAACTGCACAAAAAGATCAGATGGACAGGTACTTATGCTGCTGCTATGTACTCCAAAGTTCACTCAGACAAGCATCGATGTTGACAAGAAGAAGTGCCTATATTCATTCGAGTATCAACCAACGTCAACCAATTGTCAAACTCCAAGTATTAGGAGAGTGAACGCCAAAAGTATTGCTTGGCGCATAGCCCAGAAAAACGCAGTCCAGTCTTTGGTCCCAACTTGTGCCTTTTGGTTATCGACACATATGGTAGCGAACTGTATGGTATGGAGTCTAAAGATTCCAGACAAGTTGGTTGACGCGTATGTTCATTTGGCACTTAATCAGTCTGCGTGCCAGGGATGCTCCATTTTAGTTGAACTGCACAAAAAATTTGGGTGGTTCATTTTCTCAACCGCTTCCTTTCTCGTCTGCAATGTAGAATTTTGGCGGGCTACAGGACCAAGATGAGCCATTAAACTAGTTGGATGAAAGTAGTGGCCAAGTTGCTCAAACCTCCCTCTGCACGAGGCCACTATTTGATTATAAACCTAAAAGCAAAGTTCAGTTTGTCTGTGCTGCCTCCTATGTACTCGAAAGTTTACTCGTACAAGCATTAATTTATTAAGAAGTACCTCCGACTGAACACCATTTACCAGTCTGTACCCTAGGTAATTAAAGTTCGTCCATGGATCATATTGGTTGTGATCTCAATCATTTGGATGCATAAACATACTGAACATGTGTATATGCGAATCTTTTTGTGAATTATCTATGAATATTGTTGTGTGATCTATCAATCATTTGGATCCATAGACATGCTGAACTTGTGTATATATGAATCTTTTGAGTTGTTGATAGTGAATGTTGGCTATGAATATGAACGTGTCCTGTGAACCTGAGTTTGATACGAATGTTTACATTTTCTGTTGTGCTTGTGTGTGAACTTGTTAGTATGCCTACTGTGGGGTATGTGACGTGTGGGTGTCAATGGCACACCTTCTTCCCGAGAACAATTGCACATGCTTTGTTAGGGTAGCAACGACGCATCAGCTCTTTTTAATCTTTTTACCCTGTCTTGTCCCCTCCCCCACTCAACCCCTGTCGTAATGTTTTTGGCCTAAAAAAAACATAGTATTGCGTTGTTTTTGGGGCTTGATGAAAAATCGAGTGCTGGTTTCTGTAGGTTGGTGTCGGATCACGGATTCTGGCAAACCCCTCAAGGTTCGAACACTGGGGTGCGCACGAAGATTCCCCCCTACCGATCCACGTCCCAGCTTTGCTAAGATCTCACGGACTAACTCGACGAACTCACAACACAAGGGACACAAGATTTATACTGGTTCGGGCCACCACTGTGGTGTAATACCCTACTCCAGTGTGGTGGTGGTGGATTGCCTCTTGGGACGAGGATGAACAATATAAAGGGAAGAACAGCCTCCTGAGGTTGAGGTGTTCTTGTGTTTTGCAAACTTGTGTGGGTGAGGATCCGATGCCTCCAACTGTGGTGGCTAGTACTATTTATAATGGCCCTAGTCCTCTCCCCAAATATTGTCGGCATTCTGGGAACGGGGGTCCCCAGACTTGCCTGCCTGCGGCCTGCGGCGTGGCTCAAGTGGGGGCCCAGCGCGGCCCAGCTTCATCAGCTCAAGCTCAAGACCCTCGCGAGGGGCCAAGCCTCACGGGGCGGACGACAGGAACCTTCCTCAGGAGCAGCCTCGTCAGGCAGGCTAACGAGGAGGCGGAGAGTTCAAGGCAGGGTACCTCGTGAGGGTGCCCCGTGACGCAAGCCATGATGATCGAGATCATGCGGGCACCAGGCGGGCGCCAGCCTACGCAGTGTCCTCGTTTCCCCTTTGGTGCAAAGGAGGCAAGCACAGGCCAAGGCATCAGGCAAAGGTTACCGCTTTGGTGCAACAAGACCGAGACCAGCAGAGCGGCAGGACGGAGGTCATCGTGGAGCCCAGGACGGCGTCACCATCAGAGCCTGTGGCAGCCGAAGACCAACTTTAGTCAGGATAAGTGTACTAGATGTTCCCCTTCAAAATGGCCAATTGTTGGCGCCCTTCCCGCTCATTATTTGGGAAGAGGCCCAGGGCCTCCCTCTATAAATAGGACTAGCCACCACAGAGAGAGGGGACGGGTCGAACCTACCAGAAAGAGAGAGAAGCGACTGGACTCACCCAAGTAGTCCATCACACCAGCTCAAGAACAGCCCCTCGCGAGGCTATTCTTCCTTTGTACTGTTCTTTATCAGCCCCGGAGGCAATCCACCACACCACACACTGGAGTAGGGTATCACACCACAACGGTGGCCCGAACCAGTATAAATCTTGTGTCTCTTGTGCTGTTCATCGTTCCTAGTTTAGATCCCTTGCAAACCATTAACGCGTGAGCTGGTAGGGGAAAGATCTTCGTGCGCACCCCAGAGTTCGAACCTCAAGGGTCTGCCGGAACCCGAAATCCAACATTTGGCGCGGCAGGTAGGGGTGCGCCGGAGTCTTTCTTCCGCTGGTCGGTGTGATCTTCCGTCGTGTCCACGGCTGACGCTCGCCGAGCCCGCGCCGAGCGTCGGGCTGCTCGCGCCACTCGAGTCGCCCGGACGGCTCCCATCAGCAGACGCCCCCGCCGTTCCCCGTCGCCTGCGCCGACGCCCCCACCGGCCCGGCGGGGAATGAGCAGCAGGCCTGTTGGGGGGAGCTGCGCGACCTCTACCTCGCGCCGGGCCGGCGCCCCCGGTCGTCGCAGCTCTCCTTGGCGGCTCCCTGGAGCCACCTTCGAGCCGCCACGTCAAGCCGTTCACCCGCCAGATTGCCACCGCCTCTAAGCGCAGGGAGCCCCGTCGGGCTGGGCGGCGCCCGAGGCCGACCAGATTTTCAACTCGGACGATCACCCCTCCAACCCCGCCGGTTCGGGTGCGCTTCCGATGCTGTGAACCCCCACCATCTGCCAAGTGGCCATCACCAGGACCCTCATCGACGGCGGAGCCGGCCTCAATGTGCTCATTGTGGAGGCCTTTAGCCTCCTCCATGTGCCACCAGAGCGGCTCCAGTCCAGCAGGCCTTTTTCAGGAGTCGAAGCCGGTTCCACCGCCTCCCTGGGACAAATTCGCCTCCCGGTCGGCACCCGCGACAACTTCCGCACAGAGTTGATCGACTTCGGCATTGCCCCCATCGGCCTCCCCTACAATGCCATCCTCGGCTATCCGGCCTTGGCCCGGTTCATGGCAGCGACTCACCCGGCGTACAACCTCATGAAGATGCCCGGGAGCAGCGGCGTCCTTACCGTGCCAGGAGACACAGGAGGTGCACTTCAGGCGCTCAAGCTTGTTTTCAAGGCGGCCGCGGCGGCACGGCTCGCCAGCGCTGATGCCCCCGAGTCCAAGGGGGTCGCGCCGTCTAAGAAGAAGCAGTTGTTCACTCAAAACAAGGCGGAAACCAAGCAGGTACCAGTCAACGAGGATGGGTCCACTAACGCTACCATCACAATAGGTGAAGTTCCTGCGTGCGAACAAGAAGGTGTTCGCGTGGGGACCTGATCAGTTGGCGGGGGTCCCGAGGGCGTGATTGAGCATCACCTCAACGTGTGCCCCAACGTGCACCCCGTGAAGCAGAAGGTGAGGCGATAGTCCACAGAGAAACAAGCTTTTATCGTCCAAGAGACCCGCAAGCTAGAGGCAACAGGGGTTATTCGCGAGGTCCGCTACCCGGATTGGCTGGCCAACCCAGTAGTCGTGCCAAAAAAGGGGGGAAAGGAACATATGTGTGTCGACTTCACCAGCCTCAACAAGGCCTGCCCACAGGATCCATTTCCGCTTCCTCGCATCGACCAGATCGTCGACTCCACCACTGAGTGTGACCTGCTATGCTTCTTGGATGCCTTCTCAGGCTATCACCAGATCAAGATGGCAGTAGAAGACGTGGAAACACGGCTTTCCTGACCCTGTGCGGAGTGTACTGCTATACCTGCATGCTGTTTGGGTTGCGCAACGCAGGCGCGACCTTTCAGCGGCTGATGCACATCGCCCTGGGCCGACAGCTCGGGAGGAATGCTGAGGCGTACGTCGATGACATTGTAGTGAAGTCTCGGGAGGCGAAAACCCTGATACAGGACTTGGAAGAAACCTTCGTGAGCCTTGATAAATTGGACCTGCGGCTCAACCCGGAGAAGTGCGTATTTGGAGTCCCCTCAGGCAAGCTCCTGGGTTTCCTCGTGTCCCATAGGGGCATCGAGGCCAACCCGGAAAAGGTCAAAGAAGTCGAAGACATGAGCCCACCAAAGACCCTTAGAGAAATGCAGAAACTCACCGGGCGCGTGACTGCGCTAGGACGTTTCATCTCCAAGCTGGGGGAACGAGCACTGCCATTCTTCAAGATGATGAAGAAGAAGGGGCCCTTTGAATGGACTGAAGAGGCTGATAAGGCATTCCAAGAACTCAAGAGGTACCTTACCAGCCCTCCGGTGATGGTAGCTCCGCGTCCTCGGGAGCCTCTTGTGCTCTACCTCGCGGCCACCCCCTACTCATGGCCAACAGAGCCTGGTAGCCAGTCGGGGAGGAGCATCGAGCCAAGGCCGCAATCGCCCTCACAGGCGGGAGCGAAGCGGAGCCAAGAGAGCCTCACAAAGACCGCGGCCACGGCCCAAGGGGATCAGCCACAGTAGGAAAGCGCGCCCGGAGCAGAAGAGGCCCCACCAAGCGACCAAGCGCTGGGGGCTCCGTCGCCTCGAGAGGCACCCCAATCTACGGAGAACGCGAGCAGCGCCAGCGCTCACAGCCTCGTCGAGCACCCTGTGTACTTCGTGAGCACGGTGCTACGGGACACGAGGGCGCGGTACCCCATGCCCCAAAAACTCCTCCTCACGCTATTGGTAGCCTCACGCAAGCTGCGGCACTACTTCCAAGGTCATCCCATCAAGGTCGTCTCAAGATACCCTCACGGAGAGGGTGCTCAGAGCCCCAACTCAACTCAAGAGTCGCCGAGTGGAACATCGAACTGCAAGCGTTTCAGCTAGAATTCAGCACAACCAGAGTCATCAAGGGGGCCTCATTGGCAGATTTCGTGGCAGAATGGACGGAGGCACCCGGCCTCGAAGCAGGCGAAGACCGATCACTTTCTCCGGGGAGCGAGGCACCGGACGACTGGGTCATGTACTTCGACGGGGCATTCTCCCGACATGGCACGGGGGCCAGCGCAGTGCCCGTATCCCCTACTCAGGATAAGCTCTATTACGCCGTGCAGCTCTGTTTCCAGCACGGGGAGAAGGTCTCCAACAACATAGAAGAATATGAAGGCCTGATAGCCGTCCTGAGAGCCGCAATCGCTTTGGGGGTAAAGCGCCTAATCATCAAGGGTGATTCACAACTCCTCGTCAACTTCTCCAACAAGATATACGAGCCAAAGGACGAGCACATGGAAGCCTACCTTGTGGAGGTTCGCAGGATGGAGAAACAGTTCTGTGGGATGAAGCTGCAGCATGTGCCTCGCGGCACCAATCAAGAGGCGGATGACATCGCCAAGAGGGCGTCCAGGCGGCTGCCTCAGGAGCCTGGCGTCTTCGAAGAGCGACTCTTCAGGCCCTCAGCGGCACCATCACTATCAAGCGCGGCGCAACCTCGGGAGGAGCTCCCCCAGCCGCCTGCCTTGGGAGCCCCGGTCTGTGGCCTGGCCTCAGGGGCACGCCTGCTCTTGGCGTTGGAGCCTCAGGAAGGGTGCTGGATCAGATAGCTCAAGAGCTACTTGATGCGGGGGACCCTGCCGGAGAAGGAGGAGGAGGCGGACCGTGTGGCGCGGCAAGCCACGGCCTACTTTATCAGGGATGGAGAGATTTACCGGAGGTGACCAAATGACGTGTCCCTACGTTGCATTTCTAGAGAGCAAGGGAAGGAATTGTTGGAAGACATACACGGCGGAGACTGTGGGCATCACTCATCATCACGAACCCTCGTTGGCAAGGCATTCCGCAGCGGGTTCTACTGGCTCACAGCACTATGCGACGCTGTTGAGGTGGTAAAGGCTTGCTAGGCCTGCCAATTTCACGCCAAGCAGATCCATCAGCCGGCGGGAGGTCTGCAAACTATACCCCTCTCATGGCCATTTGCAGTTTGGGGGCTAGACATTCTAGGCCCGTTCCCTCGGGCGCCAGGGGGCTATCGCTACCTCTAAGTCGTCGTGGACAAGTTCACCAAGTGGGCTGAGGTGGAAGCCGTCCGCACCATCCCAGCGGGCTCTGCGGTCAAGTTCATCAGGGGCCTCGTTAGCCGGTTTGGGGTGCCTAACCGCATCATCACCGACAACGGTTCGCAGTTCACCAGCAATCTCTTCAAAATGTACTGTGCTAACCTTGGAACGCAGATATGCTACGCTTCGGCGGCGCACCCCCGGAGTAACGGCCAGGCCGAGCGAGCCAATGCGGAGGTCCTGAAGGACTTCAAAACCAGGACCTTCTAGAAGAAGCTGGAGGCCTGCGGCAGGGGCTGGCACGACGAGCTCCAGTCTGTGCTGTGGTCCATCCGCACGACCGCGGCCAAGCCGACTGGCGAGACCCCGTTCTTCCTCGCTTCACGGGCGAAGCCGTCCTCCCTCACGAGGTCAGGCGTCGCTACGCACGAGTCCTGGCGTTCGACGAAGCATAGCAGGATGCCATGCGGGGGACGGATCTCGTGCTGGGGGAGGATGTCGGATTTCGGGTTCCGGCAGACCCTTGAAGTTCGAACATCAGGGTGCGCGCGGAGATCCAACCCTCCACCGTCTCGTACCTCGCCGAATCGCAGGGACCTAAACTACTAAACAGAACAGCACAAGAGACACAAGTTTTATACTAGTTCGGGCCACCGTTGTGGTGTAATACCCTACTCTAGTTTGTGGCGTGGTGGATTGCCTCTGGGGCTGATGAGGAATAGTACAGGGAAGAACAGCCTCACGAGGGTCTGTTCTTGGTGGGTGTGATGAACTGCTAGGTGGTGTCCCATCGCTCTAGCTTGAGGATCGGGTCTCTGTCTTTCTCTGGATGCCGATCGTTTCGATCCGTTTCCCCCCTGCTCTGAGTGTGGCTACTCCTATTTATAGGCGAAGGCCCTGGGCCTCTTCCCAAATATTGAGCGGGAAGGGAGCCAACAATTGGCCATTTTGAAGGGGAACAGCGGGTACACTTATCCTGACTAAAGTTGGTCCTCGCCTGCCAAAGGCTCTGGTGATGACGCCTGCTTGGGCTCCACGATGACCCCCTTCCAGCAGTTGGGGCTAGTCTTGGTCTTGTTGCACCAAAACAGATGCCTTCGCTTGATGCTCTCGCCTGCGCTTGCTCCCTTTGCACCAAAGGGGAAAGGAGGACACTGCGCGGGCTGGCGCCCGACTGGTGCCCTTGGTCGTCATGGCTTGCGTCATGGGCACCTCGCGAGGTACCCTGCCTTGAACTCTCCGCCTCCTCATGAGCCAGCCGGACGAGGCCGTGCCTGAGGAAGCTCCTCGTCGTCCGCTCCGCGAGTCTTGGCCCCTCGCGAGGGTCTTGAGCTTGCGTTGATGAAGTTGAACTGTCCTGGGCCTCCTTTTAGCCACGCCGCAGGCTGCAGGCAGGCAAATCTGGGGACCCCCGTTCCCAGAACGCCTACAGTAGCCCCTGGGCCCACGGCGCGTCCGAACTTGGCCGAGCAGAGAGGCGAAAGGGCAAGTGCGAAGCGTCGTGGGCCCTAACAGCCAGCGGCCTTGGGTGCCGCGTGGCGGTTGATTGGACGCGTGCGCCTCTACAACCGCGTGGGTTGATAATAGAGCGGCATCTTCTTTGCCTCCTTTACTTTCTCCAGTTGCTGCTCAGATCCCCTTTCTTAGCGCCTCTCCTCTCTGCTTCCAAGACCTTCAAATCCACTCCGCCTGTGTGCCCTAGCCAGTCATGGCTCCTCGCCAAGCCTCGGCCGGAGCTTGGTACTCTCCTGCCTTGGACCCGCCAAATGTGTCAGGGGCGAGCCTTGCCCTGATGCGCCGGTTGGCGGAGGCGCAGGGCGTCAATGGAACGGCGGTGTTCAAGGCCGGCTCCTCCGCCCCTGAGGGTCGGGGGAGTACCTTCTACCCGTTCTTCGTGAGCGCCATCATTGCTGGTGCTGTGCCTCCCTTCTCGAAGTTCTTCTTCTCCGCCCTCCACATCGCAACATCCAAGCTCTGCACCTCCATCCCAACTCCGTCCTTCTTCTGGCAATCTTCGCCTACTATTGTGAGGCCCATGTTGGGGTGAAACCCACGGTGGCCTTGCTGCGCCACTACTTCTTCCTCCGAACCTCACGTGGTTCCGCCTCCGCGTGCGCGAGCTTCGTTGCATACGGCGGAGCCATCGCCATTTCAAACCCTGGGAAGCAGATTGAGGGCTTCAGGAGCAAGTGGGTCTTGGTGGATGCTGGGCGCATCCACCCTCGGCTGATCCTGCCCACGGAGCCCGCCGAGAGTTCCGACGACTGGTCCCGAGCGGAGCTTCGGGATCCCCGCGCGAAGCTGGTGCTGGAGAAGATGGATGCAGATCTGAAGCCGGCCGACACGGCGGCGGCGAAGCTGACCGGTGCGTCGCTGCTGAGGGAGTTCCTGGAGCACCAACTGGCTCCGCTTCGCCAGTACTCGCTTCCGATGTGGAGGCCTCACTCGAGCCCCGTGGTCCTGGCCAGCGAGGATCTGGCGACGGTCCTCCAGTCCTTGGTCGAGGGTGTTGTGGCGAGACTGGAGGGCACCCCCACGCCCTTGTTCCTTCGTGAGGATTGGGAGTAGGTAGTGGGGCCCATGCCTGTCTTCAATGGGGACGGGCCCGTGCCCGTGGAGGCTCCGGAGGACCTAGTGGACGTGTCCTCTTCCGACTCCAGCGAAGAGGTGGAGGAAGGAGAGGCGGGAGAGGGGGTTGATTCGGGGGCGGAGTCAAGGGCTCCTCCCTTGCGCGCAGGCCCGCGTTCTCCGCCTCCCGAGAGTGACGACGACGAGGATGAGGATGAGCGGGAGGCAGCCTGCCCCGATCCCGAAGAAGGACCGGACTGGGCTGGTCCCCCGCGGGTCCGCCTCGCCCCGGGGCGATCCGCAGACGCGCCTCCCGCTCCTGGTCCCCTTGAAGCTGATCCCTGCAGCCGGCTCTCGGGCTTCAAGTATGGCCGGAGGCTGCTCGAGTCCACCAGCGACGACCTGTAAGTGCCTGCTTCCCGTCTTGATTATTGCTCTGTCGACGAGATCTGATGTCCATGTTCTTCGGCCAGGCTGGTGCCCGCGGCGAAGAAGCTGAAGGGGGCTCCTGAGGCCCCATCCGTGGCGGTGCCTCTGCCCGAAAAAGAAGATGATCCTGACGCCCAGGCCTCTCCTGCCCGGGCGTCCTCGCGAGGCCTGGCTGAGCCCGCTGGGGCGAGCTCAGCCCCCTTGACCCAGGCGACTCCCGAGGTGCCCTTGCTTGGCGCTGCCTCCACTGTTGCCGTGGCGCCGCTGGTTCCGCCTCAGGGCGCAGTGGTTACGCCGCCGCCATCTCCTCCTACTCCACCAATTGCTGTCTCTCCGACTCCTCCCACTGTCCTGGATCGTGCCGCCGCTGAATTGGACCGGCTGCGGCAGGATCTTCCGGGCGCCGACCCTCGCTTGGTGGCCGGGCGCTTGGAGCTGGCCTCTGGCTGGATTCGCTCCGATGCTTCGATTCAGGCGGCGCTGGTCCAGGCCTCGACGGCTTGCGGCGAGAAGAAGCAAGCTGTTCGTGAGGCGAAGGTAGCCCGCGATGCTGCCCTGGGGGAGGCAGCCAGCATCCAAGGTCGTTGTGAGACGCTGGAGGGCCAGCTGAAGGGCCGGCAGAACCAGCTTGCCGAGGAGGCCCGCCTCTGCCAGGAGCAGGAGGAAAGCATGAAGGCTCGCGAGGCGGCCGTCAAGGACCGGGAGGCCAAGCTGAAGAAGCGCCATGACCGCCTAGGCGCGCTGGAGCAGGAACTGGAGGCGAGGAAGGTCGAGCTGGACGACAAGGCACGGGTTCTTGCCGAAGATCGTGTGGCCTTCATGGATATGGAGGTGAAGGCTCGCGCCTTGCTGAGGGAGCTTTACGATAGCGGCCTGGAGAGCCCATTGGCCGGCGCAGAGGACGGCCCCGCCAAGCTGCTTCCCTTCCTGGTTCGCGCTCTTGAAGATGTCTCCCTTGGTCATGGCCCCACGGCTGAGGCCGAGGCGCGTGTCTTGTCTTCCGCGGCACTAACGCGGATCCTCACCCACATCTATCTTCGCGATCCCAGCGTGGACATGGACAGCCTTCTGGAGCCAGCAAGCGGCGAGCATGCAGCTGCCGCTACCGAGGCTGTGAAGGGTCGCGCGGAGGCGCTGTTGGGGAAGTTCCGGGCCTTCAGCACCAAGCCGAAGCGAGGCGCTGCCCTGCTACTCACTGGCGAGCCCACTCCACGCTGCTCCACCGCCGACAAGTGACTCCGTTGTGGCTCCGCCTTGCTTTTTAATTCCTGCACATGTATCATGCCTCGAGGAGGCGTTTAAACTTGCATTTGGTATTGTGATAGCAGTGTGGACTGTAATATTTGCTTTTGAATTCCTTGAAATTTGTGCTTCCTACTTGCTTTATGTTCTACGCCGGCAGAGCCCTGCCACAGATACCTCAGCCGCCGTTAGCCCCGACCGGAAACCAGGACGGGACCAAGGAGTGAGGGGCTACGTGACAAGTTAGGCTCCTGAGTCGCGATGCTCAGGAGTCCCCCTTGGCGCACGAACAGCAAGTAGGGAGGTGAGACGCGGGCGGATCCACCGTTCTACGTCTGCAGAGCCCGGCCCCGCGCATACCTCAACCGCCGTTAGCCTTTCGGAACTAAGGGGTGAGGGGCTATGTGACCAGTTAGGCTCCTGAGTCGCGATGCTCAGGAGTCCCCCTTGACGCTCAAACAGCATTCGTACCTTGGCTCCGCTCGGGGAGTGACGCAGTAACGAACCAGGCCCGAGGGCTCGGCTGGGTGGCGCGGCGTCTGGCGTGACCCAGCGCAGCCCTCCCGTGCTCAGCCTCGCGCGCCTCCCGAGGGGAGGCATTGCGACGAGGCCAGACAGAGCTCTGGCTCCTCGAGGTTGATGCGACCGGAGGCCGCCCTCGGTTGTTTATCACCGGCCAGAGCATAGCGCTTCGCATCGCGTCTGGGCATAGCCGCTCCTCGGCGATGTCGTCAGCCAAGCCTTGAGCATGGTGCTTCCACTAGAACGTGGGAGGGGGCTCACCTCCGGGAGGAGCCCCCGGGGCGTATACAGCCCCACCCTGACACGTGGCTGGCACGGTAGGGCTGGACGAGGTGTATCTGGGTACCCGTGAGCCAGCCAGCAGGACTCACGGGCCCTACCTCAAGGCGGGTTGCGCCTGGCTCGGGCCTTATCTTCGAAAGTGTGTTCCTGCAAATTTGGCCAGATGCCGGTGCTCTACGTCTTCGGGTCCCGGCTCTCGGGCTGGTCTCAGCCGTCGCTGGCAAGCCAGGTCGCGATGCCATGGACAAGACCAGCAGGTGAGGGCCGGAGAGCTGGTAGGAGCCCTGAGTCGCAATGCTCAGGCACCCCCCATTTAACGCGCAAGCTGGATTAGATGACGCAACTCTACGTCCTCGAGTCCCGGCTCTCGGGCTGGTCTCAGCCGTCGCTGGCAAGCCAGGTCGCGATGCCATGGACAAGACCAGAGGGTGAGGGCCGGAGAGCCGGTAGGAGCCCTGAGTCGGGATGCTCAGGCACCCCCCCTTTAACGCGCAAGCTGGGTCACATGCTGCAACTCTACGTCTTTGGGTCCCGGCTCTCGGGCTGGTCTCAGCCGTCGCTGGCAAGCCAGGTCGCGATGCCATGGACAAGACCAGAGGGTGAGGGCCGGAGAGCCGGTAGGAGCCCTGATTCGCGATGCTCAGGCACCCCCCTTTAACGTGCAAGCTGGATTAGATGACGAAACTCTACGTCCTCGGGTCCCGGCTCCCGGGTTGGTCTCAGCCGTCGCTGGCAAGCCAGGTCGCGATGCCATGGACAACACCAGAGGGTGAGGGCCGGAGAGCCGGTAGGAGCCCTGAGTCACAATGCTCAGGCACCCCCCTTTAACGTGCAAGATTCCGCCACCCAGGAAAAGGATCCAAATAACAAGCATGGTGGAGCGAGAGCATAATCCTAAGGAAAACGCAAGAAGGATACATGCCGCTGGGACAGGCCCGAGCGGCTTGGGGATGATGCAGCCCGAGGGGCGCCCCCGACAGGGTAAGCTAATGACATGAAATAAAAGGGATACATGCCGCAGGGACGGACCCACGCGGCTTGGGAATAATGCAGCCCTAAAGGCGTCCCAGCCTGAAATGAAACTTAAAGATGTCACCTGGTGATGTTGGGGACGAAGGGGTGTTGATGTAGCAGACTCGGTGGGTTGCGGGAGCCGATCCTCACGAGCCCCTAGGCCCAGGGGCCTTGGGAGGCTCCGGAGGCGCTGGCGGCTCCTTAGGGGCCATCTCCATCTCCGCCAGGGCTGCGGCGTGCCTGACCTCTTGAGCCTCCAGGATTGTCCTCATGAGACGCTGGTGCGCAGCAGCCGCGTTTGGCAGCCCGTAAGGCATGCGTACATAGCTGTGAGGCGGACCCTTGCAACGTCCCACTCGCGAGGGCCAGAGGCGCTCTTGAGACGCGGCTCGGTTGAGCCCTGGTATGTCGATGCAGACGTGCAGCCCACCATCCTCGCCTGGATGGGGGGCCACAGCGGGTAGGCGGCGGCTGCCCCTCATGACCCTTGACTCCTGTAGCTCTTGAATGGCCTTGCTGACGAACTCCTGAGGGTTCGGCCCTCCTTGCCTTGCTCCTGCTTGCGGGAAACGTGCTTCGAAACACGCCTCCACGTGGTGCCCAAGCGCCTCCCTCGAGACCATGGCGAGGTCGGCGGCCCTCCAGGGGAAGAGCCCCCGAGCCCTGCCTGAGGAGGGCGCCGGGCGCACTTTTCTATGCGATGGAAGGAGGCTCCCCCTGGCCCGGCGCGGGCCCTGAGGGGCCTGCCTCTTGAGGAGCCGGGCCGGTCGATGTCTTCTTCTTCTTGGGTGCGGCCTCGGAGGCCTCTCGTCTGCCGTGGGTCTGGTCTTCCAAAGATGCGGCTGAAAAGCTTGCTCCGTGGAGCACACTGCGCCTCTCTCTTCACAGGCACCGTGGATGACTCCGCCGCTTCCACGGCATCTTGAGGACGTTGTAGCCATGGTGGGTTACGGCCATGAATTTGGCCAACGCTGGGTACCCGAGGATGGCGTTGTACGGCAGGAGAATGTGGGCGACGCCAAGTCGATGAGCTCGGTGGTAGTTGTCACGAGCCCAAGGTGACAGGAAAGAAGGCGGACCTGCCCGATCGGGACCGTGGAGCCGTCGGTGACTCCGGAGAAAGGCTTGGTTGGCTGAAGTCGATCCGTAAGGCACTTGAAGATTGTTGAATGTCTCCACGGAAAGGACGTTGAGCCCTGCTCTACCGTCGATAAGGGTCTTGGTGACTAGCACGTTGCTGATGATTGGGGAGCAAAGCATCGGGAGAACTCCGGCTGTGGCTGCGCACTTGAGCTGGTCCGCTGAGCTAAACGTGATGGCGCACGCCGACCACCGAGAGGCGCGTGGCCTCGAGCTTTGGGAGGATCAGCATTCGCCAGCAGCGAACTGCTTGAAGATGCGCTGAGAGGCTGGGGCTTGAGCTTCGCCCAGGATGCAGGTGATCGCGCGTGCTTCCTGGAAGCCCCCAGCCCCCTCGTCCTGTTGACGGTCTTCAATCCTCCTTGGCGGCGGCGGCAGCGGAGGGAGGCCTGCGTTCCTCTACGGGAGATCCCCGCGAGGCTGATCCCTCCAGCCTCCCTCGCGAGGTGGGTCTTGCCAGCGGTCCTCGCGAGGTTGGTCGCGCCATCCTTGGCGCGGGCCACGGTCTTCCTAGCATCCTGCATTCCTTCCTCGTCCTCGGCCGTAGCCCCGATCGCTGCGCTCGGGGCGTCTGCCGACCCTTCCTTCGCGTACGGCCCGGAGCTCTTGACATTCATTGGTGTTGTGGGTGTGGAGGTCGTGGTACACGCAATACCGGCTGCCCTTGGAGGATTCGGGCTGATCTCTGCCTCGCTTGGTGTCTGGTTTGGCCGCGAGTACGGCAGCCCCCTTGCGCTTCACGTCCTTGGCCTTGGACTTCTTCTCTTCGGGATCCGCGGCAGGCAGCTCGAGGAGGGAGAGGCGCCCCTCCTGAGCCCTGGCGCACTTGGTCGCCAAGTTGAACAGCTCCAGGGAGGTGCACAAGTCTTCATGCATCGCCAGCTCCTCCTTCAACCTGACGTCGCGCACTCCGTCGGAGAAGGCAGAGATGATGGCCTCCTCCGTTACCCTGGGGATCTTGAGGCATGCGTTGTTGAAGCGCTGGATGTACTTTTGCAGGGTTTCCCCTGGCTGCTGCTTGAGTCGACGCATGTCGCTCACAGCGGGTGGCCGGTCGTGAGTACCTTGGAAGTTGGCGATGAAGCGGGTACGCATCTCGGCCTAGGAAGAGATCGTGCCTGGGGCCAGATTCAGGAGCCAAGTGCGGGCCCCGTCCTTGAGCGCCATGGGAAACCAGTTCGCCATGACATTTTCATCGCTGTTGGCAGCCTCGATGCCCAGCTCGTAGAGCTGGAGGAACTCCGTAGGGTCGGGCCGCGTTGCCGTCAGAAGCGAGGAGGCAGGTCTGGCTTGAATTTGGCGGGCCACGCGACGCTGCACAGCTCGGAGGTGAAGGCTCGGCAGCCCGTCGTGGCCGCGGGGGGCTTCGGACGACAATGAAGCTTGGTCTTGGGTTTCTCCGCCGCTTGGTTGGGGGCAGCGCAGGGTCTTGACGTGCTGGAGCGAGGAGCGCTCGGGCAGCTTCTTCCGGGCGAGGAACTTCTTGGCAGCTCTGCTCTTGCCGCGCTGGCGCCTGGCGGAACGGGTTCCGTCCAGGGGGCGCGCGTCTTGGGGCCAGGGCGCCGTCTTGAGGAGGAGGCGGCTGAGGCGCCCCGGGAGCTTCATCGCCCGCGCGGGGTGGGGTGCGGTGCAGCGAGACGGACGACGTAGGGGCGCCTCCTGCAGCGCGGACGAGCTCGGCGACTCGGTCGAGCCATTCTTCGTATACGTCGTCGACGGGGCGGTAGCGCAGGAGCTCATTAGCCGCGATGAGTGCAGCTCGGGCCTCCATGGCCGCACGGGGCGCGCGTGATGAAGAACCAGCGGGTGTGAGCGAAGGCGTGGCGGTGCGGCCGTCCCGCCTCATGGACGGGTGCTGGGACGATGCTTGCTGCTCGTTCCCCGCCGGGCCGATGGCGGCGTTGACGGCAGGTGACGGGGAACGACGAGGGCGCCCGCCGACGGGAGCCGCTCGGGCGACATGGGAGGCGAGGGCGGCTCGGGCGCCGCACGGGCCCAACGGGCGTCAGACATGGTTGCGGTGGTCGGGGAAGAACGAGGCGACGAAAGGCAGATTCCGGCGCACCCCTACCTGGCGCGCCGAATGTCGGATTTCGGGTTCCAGCAGATCCTTGAGGTTCGAACACTGGGGTGCGCACGGAGATCCAACCCTCCACCGTCTCGTACCTCGCCAAATCGCAGGGACCTAAACTACTAAACAGAACAGCACAAGAGACACAAGTTTTATACTAGTTCGGGCCACCGTTGTGGTGTAATACCCTACTCTAGTTTGTGGCGTGGTGGATTGCCTGCAGGCTGATGAGGAATAAGAGGGAAGAACAGCCTCACGTGGGTCTGTTCTTGGTGGGTGTGATGAACTGCTAGGTGGTGTCCCGTCGCTCTAGCTTGCGAATCGGGTCTCTGTCTTTCTCTGCATGCCGATCGTTTCGATCCGTTTCCCCCCTGCTCTGAGTGTGGCTACTCCTATTTATAGGCGAAGGCCCTGGGCCTCTTCCCAAATATTGAGCGGGAAGGGCGCCAACAATTGCCCATTTTTAAGGGGAACAACGGGTACACTTATCTTGACTAAAGTTGGTCCTCGCCTGCCAAAGGCTCTGGTGATGACGCCTGCTTGGGCTCCACGATGACCCCCTTCCAGCCGTTGGGGCTGGTCTTGGTCTTGTTGCACCGAAACGGATGCCTTTGCTTGATGCTCTCGCCTGCGCTTGCTCCCTTTGCACCAAAGGGGAAAGGAGGACGCTGCTCGGGCTAGCGCCTGACTGCGCCCTTGGTCGTCATGGCTTGCGTCATGGGCACCTCGCGAGGTACCCTGCCTTGAACTCTCCGCCTCCTCATGAGCCAGCCGGACGAGGCCGTGCCTGAGGAAGCTCCTCGTCGTCTGCCCCGCGAGGCTTGGACCCTCGCGAGGGTCTTGAGCTTGCGTTGATGAAGATGGGCTGTCCTGGGCCCCCGTTGAGCCACGCCGCAGGCCGCAGGCAGGCAAGTCTAGGGACCCCCGTTCCCAGAACGCCGACAGAGGAACATCGTCGAGAGGCCGCGCTGCGAGCGGCAAGGTATCAACAGGCGCTGCAGCGATACCACTGCCGCAACATCCGCCCCAGGACTCTTGAGGTAGGGGACCTCGTGCTCAGACGGGTCCTCTCTAGGGAAGGGTTGCATAAGCCTTCTCCCATGTGGGAGGGCCCGTTCAAGGTTGTTCATGTTTCCAGGCCCGGCTCTGCACGCTTGGAGACTCAGGAGGGGGTGCCCATCCCGAACGCGTGGAACATCCAGCATCTCCGGAAGTTCTTCGCTTGAAGAAAGGCTTAGAGCCTGTAAAAAAGGCCCGGAGCCTGTGAAGAAGACCAACGCCTGTGAAGCTCATTTCCCCGAGAAAGGCCCGGAGCCTGTGAAGAAGGCCAACGCCTGTGAAGCTCATTTCCCCGAGAAAGGCCTGGAGCCTGTGAAGAAGGCCAACGCCTGTGAAGCTCATTTCCCTGAGAAAGGCCCGGAGCCTGTGAATAAGGCCAACGCCTGTGAAGCTTATTTCCCCGAGAAAGGCCCGGAGCCTGTGAAGAAGGCCAATGCATGTGAAGCTCGCCGCCCGTGACACTCTCACGTAATAATGAGTTGGGGCTGTACACGCCCCGGAGTCTCCGGAGAGCCGCCCTCGGGCCTCGGGGCTCCCGCCCATGCCCAGTGGCAGCACTTAGCTCCGCGCTAGTGAGAAGACATAGAAGACTAGATTAGGTGCCGGACGCGGCTTTTTCATTTGCTTTCTGCAGTTGGCTTGTTCGTTCCTATTTGAAGTTTTATTGAAGTTGTTGCCGTCCTTAGCTTGTGACTCTTTGTCTTTTTTCGCTCACTTGCCTCTTTTTCTCTTGCGCAAGTCTCGCGAGGAAGCAACGCGAGCACCCTCGTGAGTGTTTTCTGCCCCTGTCGTTTGAAGCTTTCCTATCCAGGTCCACTACGGGAGCACCCCTCCCAGTCCGTGCCCCACGGGCATCGCGGCACGAACACAGGACCTGGGTCGGTCACCTCCACAACCGAGACCGGAAGCTACCCCTCCTGACTAATCCTTGCAGGACATGAAGCGCGCGGCGAGGCCTCGGCTTCAGGAAGCGAAGACCGCGACAGGACCCCCTGAGCTAAGTAATTCCTGCACGCGAGCATGCGGCACAAAAGCACAACACAGAAATAGCAGAAACAACATGATAATTAACAACAACAGTTCAGCACGCCCCCCACGGGGCCCTACACTACTTTCTCTTTGCGCATGGAAGGGAGAAAAACAAAATAGGCACGACTTGCTCGGCCCCAACTCGCGGCGAAGGCTCGTACTGCCTCCGGAGCTCAGTCAGACTCCTCCTCGCGCTTCACCGAGGCGCGATGGCGGGCTGACCCGCTACCTCCCTCCAGGCGGGCGCGACGGCACGGAGGCTGGTCGCGGCCACCGCTGGAGGAGCTGCTGTCCGAAGGAGAGCCGCCGAAGCTCGACGAGCCCCGAGCGCCGCCGACCACGCGCGCGCTGTCATCTTCATCCCGATCATTGCCGGGGCTGGGTACACGGCCGCGGTCATCGTCTTCGGGGCAGCACCAGGCACGGCGACCGTCTTCTCCGAACACCCTCACGTAGAGGGTGGCATCGCCGTCGAACTTGAAGTGCAGGGTGCACCGCCGGCTCAGGCCACGCGCGCGGGAAAACGTATGCCAGCCGCGGGTCAGGGCCGCATTCCCAGCGATGAAGACCTCCAGCAAAGCCCAGGAGGCCCTGCTGCAACAACCGTCCACCTGAAGCCAGAGGCCGCCCGTAGCGCCATGTGGGGACCCCGACTCATAAGTCGAGATCAACGAATGCACGTGTACAGTGATCCCAGAGATCAATGCTCACTGAACACCCAGAAGCTGAATAACAAGAGTCTTACATCCATACATACCGTTTTACAAAAGTAGGACCATTATGGTCAAGTCTTGCGAGTATCATCGCAGCGGAAATCTTCAATAACAACTTGGACCCATGCCATCTGCCTTAACCCTACAGGCATTCTGACTGGGATGCGTCCTAGCTCGCATTTTCGTCACCGAGGTACTCTTCATTATATCCTGTTCTTTCATGCCTGGCCAATAAAATAACCAGTGGCAAGCCAATGAGTACTTTGAATGTACTCGCAAACAACCCAAGGGTGATAACAGAATAATTATGCAAGGCACTACTGCTAATTTGGCATTTTTGCGGAAAGCTAGTTTTTCTCATGCAAGTATGATCAACATTTATCAAGGATATGAATGCGTCTGCAACAAGTATTAGGAGGTTACAGACATCAACATCGAGGGAGATTTATGAACAACTCATGCTCAAGCTCATCGTGACTTCCTCACGAATCACGTCAATAGATTTACCAAACCGTGTTGTTTGTCAGAAACATATGGACGTAGTCTAAGCAGCACCACCCAACTGTCCTTGACCGTGGACACGGCTATTCGAATAGTTTTACACTCTGTAGAGGTTGCACACTTTACCCACAAGATCCGGGGAACTTCCGTGTCATCCACGACCGCGATACCTCAAGTACCCGGGGTAAGCACCCGATCACTACCTTTCCCTAGACGACACTAACAAGGAGTCCACTCGTTGTTCCGTATCCTCAAGATGTACATCATACGAGAATCACTCAAGATCGAAACATCCGAGAGGGGACGCAATGGTGTATCCGGTGCCACAGAAGACGGCCATGGCCGCCTACACAGCACGACCCGTCCCGAGAGAGCACCAACTCTCCCCCGTCACTAGTAATGCGGGCTCCAAGCTAGTATCGGCCTAGGTAATCAATAATGCCCTTTCCCATATAAGGGTAGAGTGGTTGCGCATGTAACGTTGGGATAGTCGACAAATCTTAAATCTAATCCGTCTTTGTAAACAACACTTTTATCAAGCCTCGGCACACTACTTCTCCACCAAGTAGTGACCTAGTTCATCATCATCTCCCAGGGGCATCAGTGGCACCCTCTGGGGCTGCTTGCAAGTATGTCAAACCACACTTGTTTCTTTCCATGCATAACCCTGACCCGCTTTGCATAGCAACTACTTTAGCATCCTATCTACTAGACATGGTCAAAGGGCTTCTTGCCAGGTTCATCTGAGTCTTGAAATCTCCATGCACTCCGTCTACTTCGTCAACTAACGTCGGAAACAACCACAATAAGCAACACAACAAGGCAGAAAATAAAAGTGCTCTAAAAATATGGATTTGACTTTTCTATGACTTCCCCGGTCATATGAAAAATAACCAGGGTGGTTTCATTGGAATTGGATAGTGGTTATTTCTGAGCATTTCAATATGTTGGAAACAAGGGATTTAATGGATCTGCAAGTTGTCCACAGGATGCCTTTTTATAAAAATGAGTAAAAGCACCCATTAAATCAGGCATGATTTTAGAAACATTTAGAAATTTGTTTCACTGGATTTGGGGTTCAAATGAATATTCTATGGATTTGCAAAGTTGACAAACATGAAGAAATGGCTCATTAATTTGTGGGGTACATAAAGTATTAAGAAAAATGTTCATAAACTAATTTATGAGCTTAGATGCATCTTGGAATTTGAATCATGGCATTTGGATCAATTTTGAGCTCCCTGTGATTTTCTAAAGTTCATCACAGAAATAGGAAAAATAGGATTGATAAATATTTGTGAAGAAAAGGTCTCTGGAAAAATGTGCATGTTGCACTAACAGGTAGATCATGATTTATAGAGTCACTAGAAATTTGAATCATCCAATTTGGAGTCCATTTGAATTGTTTATGGATTTTACAAGTTGACTGGAAAAGAAAAAGGAATAAGGCTTTAACCTTATCTTGCGACGGGCGATGAGATAGACCGTGGGCGGCCAGCTGCTCGGCCACGCCGGACGACAAAGCGACGTCGAAGGCGATTTGCCGGGTTGCTTCCACTTAAACAGCGGGGCCCGCCCACTAGGTCGCCGACGCTGGGCCCAGTGCAGGTCGCCAACCTCCCAGCGCTCCGGCCATGGGAGGAGCGGCTCCCGCCGGCGATTGCCGGGGCTACAGAGCGTCTCCGGCGACGCTCCGCCCACTGGAGTGCTCAGGAGGCCACGCCGCACCCATCCATGTGCTGCATGCATGCCGTGGAGGGCTGCAGCAGCGATGGCCTGGGTGGCCGTGGAGGAGGCTGTCGGCCATCTTCGGCCACGAGCGCGTGGCGTTCCCGGGGATGAACGACGGTGATGGACGGCCTTGAGGTGGTGGTATGAGGGTACTAGAGTGGCTAGGGAGAGAGGAGAGGCTCGGGATAGCCCGGATTTAGGCGGAGCCCGACGGCGGCCCTCCGGCCATTGTGATGGATGGAGGGCACGGGAGGAAGAATGAGTTGGCCCAGATGGTTGCTGGGAGGGAGAGAGGGCCAAAGGAGTAGAGAGGGGGCTCGGGGGTGGCCTTAAATAGCCGACCCATAGCTCACCGTGGACGCGGCGCACGGGTGGCCGCGGCAACGGCTCGGGAGGCCAGGAGGGAGGGAGAGGAGCTGTCTACGGCGTTCGTGGGAGTCGAGTAGGGTGCCAGGAAGAGAGAGAGAGGGAGCGGGGCCAGGCCCTGGTGCTCGCGCGTGCGAGGCCAAGCATTAGCCCAGCCGGGCGGCTCTGGGCACGCGCCGCGGGGGGTGAGAGAGAGAGGGAAAGGAGGGGGCCTGCATGGTGGCGTGTTGCGGACGTCGAGACACCTCGACTGGCGCAAGGGGGAGGCTCGAGGTGGTCGGGGGACGCGGCGTCAACGGTCGGGAGCACGCTGACATGCTCCAGAGCGCGCAAATGGCCGGCACCCGTGGCTTGTTTTCGCGTCCTCACGCGCCCACTTGTGACTGGTGGTTGCAGGGGGTAGTAAACAATGTGGATATGGCATTGGATGCCCTAGGGATCCACTGGAGTGAGGAGGGAGGTTGAGAGAGAGAGATTTGGTGATGTCCAGAGAGGGGGAAAGAGCTTTTGACCCCCATAATCGTGGCTCCTCGGGCAGGGAAAGATTCAGGGGTTAGAGGAGGACCAGATGGTGCTGTGAGAGAAAGATTAGCTCATGGAGACTAGTGGAGATGGCCAGAACAGGCATTTTAAATTTCTGCCAGAAGGTGTTTGATGTAGGTCTGGGCAAGTATATGATTTCCATTTGTCATGAGACTCCACAGGGTGAAATAGCACATGTAATTAGGGCCTTCCTCCCATTTTGAGCTCATTTGGGCAAAGTTGCCAATGCAACTTTTGTAAACCCTAGAAATTAGCAGAAATGGACTTGTGTAGATTTAGTTGAGCAACTCACTTCTCCTTGATGCACCACTTGGTGTGGTGGCCTTATTTGGTCACGTTAACATCCTCACCAAAGTTGGGGTCAAGGAGAGAAAGTTGGTAGTACAAAGTTGCTCAAATTTGATTCTGGTCAGAGAGGGTTTTGGGGCTCTTTGATCAAGTTAACTTGTTCTCCAACTTGTGCCATTTGGTCTAGATGAATTCTTAGACCAGTTGAGCATGTACACAAGATTTGAGATAATTTGGACATGTTTGGCAATGTAAAGTTGCTCAAACTTCAAAATGGACGGAAATGGTTTTGAGGGGATTTCATGGGGTTATACTATTCTCCATGACATGATACTTGTCCAGATCATCAAACATGTCATATGTGACATGCTAGAATTTTCTTGGAATTTTTGGAGAATATTTCCTTTGTACATATTTCAAAAGCTTGAAATACCCAGAAAGGGTATTTGAGGGGTTTGACCAATATTTTGAACATGACCATGTGTTTAAACTCTTATATATGGGAAATATATGTCCACTGAGTTTCTCTAAATTTTCACAAATATTTTTAAAGCTTAAAAATAATTTTAACCTATTAAAGACCATTTCTAGCCTTAAGAAAAAGCTTTTAAATAAATTAGTAAAATAACTTTTAAAATTATATTTTTATGGTTTCTGGGTATACTATATCTAATAGGAGTAAAATATATTTTTGGAAAGATTTTTAATGCCCTTAATTAAGTACTTGCAGTGCAAACCTCAATTCAGGGGTTTTTGGAAAACTAAATTTAGAAAATACTTTTTTGGCCAAAATATTTTTACCAGAAATTATTTTTATGACCTACACACATGGCATGATCATTGGGCAGAAGTTTTGGATCAAGGAGAAGGAGTATAAGAGTTGGAGGATTTATTTTGTTTTTAGAGCACTTGCAAGCAACAGACAAAAACCAATCATGGCAAGGTCCAAAACACTCAAAAGTTTTTGTCAGACCATATTTTATCATGATTGTTAGCTTAAGTGTAGTGGCATGAAAATCAGGGTATGAAAGACCTACCCCCCTTACAAGAATCTCGTCCCTGAGATTCCCAAACTAGGCGCGGAAAGGGATACAAAAACTTTGATGTGGGGTGGTCTTGACGTCCTCATACTGTTCCCGCTTCCGAGTGGTGCTCCTTTGATACTTGAAGTACTTGATGGTGTGGCTTCGTATATAATGTTCTACTTGGTCTAGGTTGTTAATGGGTAGCTCGCGGTAGGTTAGATTGGGCTAGGGGTTGATGGCTCGGTAGTTAATGCCCTCGTAGAGATCGGGCAAGTTAGGAAGTTGGAAACACTTCCGGGGTTGTGATGCATGGAAAGCGTTGTGCACACCAGGTAACTCAGGTGGCAATTCCAGCTGGTAACTGTCTTCTCTTCGTCTTGTAGTGATCTCAGAGGGGATTGTTAAATCTTGGAGTGATCTCGAAGGGGGCCGATGAATCTTGGTGTGGGTCTCCTTGTCATGGAAATGCTTGGTTCCTTAGAGAGGAGTGGCTTGCAGATACACATGGTCTTTGACGTGGAAGTATACTTCTTGAAGATGGTGGTTGGTGTAGTTCTTCCTCTTAGACATGACGGTCTTCAGATGTTCCTTGACCAGCTCAATGATTCTTCTTCCATCTTCGGGTAGACGAGTATGTCATCAAGGAAAGATGAAAACTAACTTGTCCAATCACTCCATGAAGTCTATGGGTGCGCGAAGTGGGCTGAGGCATTGGTGATGGTCACGGTTGAGTATTGGCCAAGGTCTTCGATCTAGAGCCAAAACCCAAGGTCAGGATCCGGCCATGTTGTGGCTTGGTAGGGTGTAAGGGTTTCAAGGATTCTAGTGTGCGAGTGAATGTTCATCATCCCATCCTTGAGCACACTTCCTGAGATGCCAATTGTTCTATCTAGTCCTCCAAACAGATCACCTTATACCTCCGAAAGTATCATCTCGCATAGGTCAACTTCAAAAGCCCATTAGCTACATAATTCATTAATTCTATAAATCCAATGTCTATGGTGTCCCACATGATCTTCTAATGTCCTTTAATCACCAAATACTTGAAAGGGCTACCTTTCTATAGTCAGTCCACCAATTTCCATTATCATGGTCATGTAAACTCCAAGGTCAAGCATATATAGATCCCTAAATAAACTCTGACAATTATTCCAATCTCCTAGTTATGGTCCACCGAGAAATATGGTATCATGATCAAGATCATCAGTCTAAATCCAATTTACTCCAAACCATGTAAAATTACTCTGCATCCATAGTCCACTAGAGTAACCTATTTAATCCAAACCTCATGTCCAACGAGGAATCCTACATGTCTCCCTCAAGTTATTTACGTAATATCAAATATCATCTGAGCAAGTCAAATCCTTGCACTTCCAGGAGTTTCAACTTCATGCATCATAATTGTCCTATAAATCCAATTTACTCAGGGATAATGGAAGCTATGCTAATCTATAATCATGATCCCACCAAGTTCATCTACCAACATGAAAGCCTCATGATCTACCGAAGTCTCAGTCAATTCCTCAGGGTCTCTGATATAACCTCATCAAGTCATTTGTCCTCCGTTCCTATATCCCCAAATTGATCTCTCCTATGGCATCATCAGCTTTGGTGCTATCTTAGGATGATAGGGTTCTCGTTCAATATGTCTACTAGTTCCATAATGAACCCAGTGATAAGCAAGGTTACGGAGGCTTAACAGGTTTTCTTGCAATTCTGTGGGTTAAGCACATGATTAAGGACTCGAGCTGCGGTATCTCGTGAAGTCTCGAGGGCTCTAGTAATGGGTTTCTAGTCTTAAGAGGCAAACATAACTCTACTGGGCTGCTCTTGGTCGAGGAGGCTGCAGCAAAATCTCCAGTGCTAGTTGGTCGCCGAAGTAGAATCCTTGGTGTATCTTGTCTTGCTAGCCTTCAGTTGAGGAGAGAGATGAGAGCGAGAGGTAGCATAAAGGAGGGGAATGCCTAAAGGGGGTTCTATAGTGCAAGTGCAAACAAACAGGTGCAAAAAGGGCCAAACAGAAGAGGCAAGGTAAGGAAGTGCGACCTATATCGAAACACAACCAAATAAAAAAAACAAGCAACACACAATCATGGTTCTATTCGAACCATCATACGGACTCGACTGCGCATAGGGGGTACACGACTCATCCTACCCTAGGGGTTCTTGACTCGATGAGTCGTGCTCGCCTCATGCAGTCTTCCGGGTTTTCCTCAGGTGTTGCTACGTCTCTTGTAGTTGTTCGATGAAATGATCCCGGTTGAGCTTGAAGAGTCTTCAACAACTTCTCCCTGTTGGAGTGATGGGGTGAAGGTGGCTCCTTGTAGCTGGCATTGACATGGTCTCCTTTTGTCTTCTTAATCATGACGATCCCTTTTGCCTTCTAAGGCGTCGAGTGTACCAGGTAGGCAATCCTTTATGTAATGACACTAACAAGGCATAGTAGAGGTCCAATCTGCCGGATATACTGTTGCCATTGTCGTCACCGAGAGCGGGGAATGAACAGAACCGTTTTCCTGCTCACTATAGTGAGGCGGACCAAATGGCGAGGTTCTCATCCACCGGTGGTTGCCGATACAACAACGGTAGTGACAGGGTTACTCTATTAGCGATGTATATCATGATCTTGCATGTCCTATGCCATGATCATCATAGGCTAAGGTCGCATCATCTTGGAGCAATGTCAAGAGTGTCACCATCTCTTGGGTCTTCAGGTCCTCATTCCTCGAGGATGTATCTTCTGTTGGTGTCGTCTTGTTGTGATGTCGCCAATCTAGCATTCAGAAGAGGTGGGTGAGTATTTGGCAAGGTGTACTCCTTCTAGATTATCCACGAGGATTACAAGGAATCCAGTGGTCAGTGGCATAAGGGTTCTAGCGACCGTTAAATTTTGAAGGGGAAGAGTAAAGTATATAATAGTTTTCGAAAAACTCAGAAGAGGAAGAGAAGTATAGATAGTTTCGAAACTAGTAGTAGTTTTGGAAATAGTTTTACCCTAACTAACGACCATGCTAACTAAGGCTTCCTACAGTCAGGATGGCTCTGATACCAGCTCTGTGGGGACCCCGACTCATAAGTCGAGATCACCGAATGCACGTGTACAAAGGATCCCGAGATCAATGCTCACTGAACACACAAAAGCTGAATAACAAGAGTCTTACATCCATACATACCGTTTTACAAAAGTAGGACCATTATGGTCAAGTCTTGCGAGTATCATCGCAGCGGAAATCTTCAATGACAACTTGGACCCATGCCATCTGCCTTAACCCTACAGGCATTCTGACTGGGACGCGTCCTAGCTCGCATGTTCGTCACCGAGGTACTCTTCATTATATCCTGTTCTTTCATGCCTGGCCAATAAAATAACCAGTGGCAAGCCAATGAGTACTTTGAATGTACTCGCAAACAACCCAAGGGTGATAACAGAATAATTATGCAAGGCACTACTGCTAATTTGGCATTTTTATGAAAGCTAGTTTTTCTCATGCAAGTATGATCAACATTTATCAAGGATATGAATGCGTCTGCAAAAAGTATTAGGAGGTTACAGACATCAACATCGAGGGAGAGTTATGAACAACTCATGCTCAAGCTCATCGTGTTCCTCACGAATCACGTCAATAGATTTACCAAACCGTGTTGTTTGTCAGAAACATATGGACGTAGTCTAAGCAGCACCACCCAACTGTCCTTGACCATGGACACGGCTATTCGAATAGTTTTACACTCTGCAGAGGTTGCACACTTTACCCAAAAGATCCGGGAACTTCCATGTCATCCACGACCATGATACCTCAAGTACCCGGGGTAAGCACCCGATCACTACCTTTCCCTAGACGACACTAACAAGGAGTCCACTCGTTGTTCCGTATCCTCAAGATGTACATCATACGAGACTCACTCGAGATCGTAACAGCCGAGAGGGGACGCAACGGTGTATCCGGTGCCCTGTAAAGACAGTCATGGCCGCCCTACCTGGCACGACCCCGTCCCGAGAGAGAGCACCAACTCTCCCCATCACTAGTAATGCGGGCTCCAAGCTAGTATCGGCCTAGGTAATCAATAACGCCCTTTCCCATATAAAGGTAGAGTGGTTGCGCATGTAAGGTTGGGACAGTCGACAAATCTTAAATCTAATCCGTCTCTGTAAACAACACTTTTATCAAGCCTCGGCACACTACTTCTCCACCAAGTAGTGACCTAGTTCATCATCATCTCCCAGGGGCATCAGTGGCACCCTCTGGGGCTGCTTGCAAGTATGTCAAACCACACTTGTTTCTTTCCATGCATAACCCTCTGGGGCTGCTTGCATATCAACTACTTTAGCATCCTATCTACTCCCACCGGCATAACCCTCATAAGAAGGTAGGGTCATGCACAATGCAAGTATCAGCGAGGAAGTACGATGGCAAACCATCAAAGTGGTTACCACCTCATCATGATTCCATTTCAGCAACAATATGGTGCTATATGACATGCATAAAAAGGGTTTCATAGACATGGTCAAAGGGCTGCTTGCCTGGTTCATCTGAGTCTTGAAATCTTCTGGTCCTTCTCCATGCACTCCGTCTACTTCGTCAACTAACGTCGGAAACAACCACAATAAGCAACACAACAAGGCAGAAAATAAAAGTGCTCTAAAAATATGGATTTGACTTTTCTATGACTTCCCCGGTCATATGAAAAATAACCAGGGTGGTTTCATTGGAATTGGATCAGTGGTTATTTCTGAGCATTTCAATATGTTGGAAACAAGGGATTTAATGGATCTGCAAGTTGTCCACAGGATGCCTTTTATAAAAATGAGTAAAAGCACCCATTAAATCAGGCATGATTTTAGAAACATTTAGAAATTTGTTTCACTGGATTTGGAGTTCAAATGAATATTCTATGGATTTGCAAAGTTGACAAACATGAAGAAATGGCTCATTAATTTGTGGGGTACAGAAAGTATTAAGAAAAATGTTCATAAACTAATTTATGAACTTATATGCATCTAGGAATTTGAATCATGGCATTTGGATCAATTTTGAGCTCCCTGTGATTTTCTAAAGTTCATCACAGAAATAGGAAAAATAGGATTTGATAAATATTTGTGAAGAAAAGGTCTCTGGAAAAATGTGCATGTTGCACTAACAGGTAGATCATGATTTATAGAGTCACTAGAAATTTGAATCATCAAATTTGGAGTCCATTTGAATTGTTTATGGATTTTACAAGTTGACTGGAAAAAGAAAAGGAATAAGGCTTTAACCTTATCTTGCGCCGCAGGCTGACAGATAGATAGACCGTGGGCCGGCCCAGCGGCTCGGCCACGCGGACGACAGGCGACGTCGAAGGCGTCTTTGCCGAAGCCGTTTCCACTTAAATGGCGGGGGCCCGCCCACTGGGTCGCTGACGCGCGGGCCCCAGCTATAGGTCGCCTTCAACCTCCCGCTCGCACTCCGGCCGCGGGGAGGAGCGGCTCCCGCCGGTGATTGCCGGGGCTACAGAGCGTCTCCGGCGATACTCCGCCCACTGGCATGCTCAGGAGGCCACGCCGCACCCATCCATGTGCTGCATGCATGCCGTCGAGGGCTGCAGCAGCGATGGCCTGGGTGGCCGCGGAGGAGGCTGTCGTCCATCTTCGGCCACGAGCGCGTGGCGTTCCCGGGGATGAACGATGGTGATGGAGGGCCTTGAGGTGGTGGTATGAGGGTACTGGAGTGGCTAGGGAGAGAGGAGAGGGTCGGGATAGCCCGGATTTAGGCAGAGCCCGACGGCGGCACTCCGGCCGTTGTGATGGATGGAGGGCACGGGAGGAAGAATGAGTTGGCCCAGATGGTTGCTGGGAGGGAGAGAGGGCCAAAGGAGTAGAGAGGGGGCTCGGGGGTGGCCTTAAATAGCCGACCCGTAGCTCACCGTGGACGCGGCGCACGGGTGGCCGCAGCAACGGCTCGGGAAGCCAGGAGGGAGGGAGAGGAGCTGTCTACGGCGTTCGTGGGAGTCGAGTAGGGTGCCAGGAAGAGAAAGAGGGAGCGGGGCGAGGCCCTGGTGCTCGCGCGTGCAAGGCCGGGCATTGGCCGAGCCGGGCGGCTCTGGGCACGTGCCGTAGGGGGTGAGAGAGAGAGGGAAAGGAGGGGGCCTCCACGGTGGCGTGTTGCGGACGTCGAGGTACCTCGACTGGCGCAAGGGGGAGGCTCGAGGTGGTCGGGGGACGCGGCGTCAACAGTCGGGAGCACGCTAACGTGCTCCAGAGCGCGCAAATGGCCGGCACCCGCGGCTTTTCCTCGCGTCCTCACGCGCCCACTTGTGTCTGGTGGTTGCAGGGGGGAGTAAACAATGTGGATATGGCATTGGATGCCCTAGGGATCCACTGGAGTGAGGAGGGAGGTTGAGAGAGAGAGATTTGGTGTTGTCCAGAGAGGGAAAAGAGCTTTTCACCCCCATAATCATGGCTCCTCGGCCAGGGAAAGATGCAGGGGTTAGAGGAGGACCAGATGGTGCTGCGGGAGAAAGATTAGCTCATGGAGACTAGTGGAGATGGCCACAACAGGCATTTTAAATTTCTGCCAGAAGGTGTTTGATGTAGGTCTGGGCAAGTATATGATTTCCATTTGTCATGAGACTCCACAGGGTGAAATGGCACATGTAATTAGGGCCTTCCTCCCATTTTGAGCTCATATGGGCAAAGTTGCCAATGCAACTTTTGTAAACCCTAGAAATTAGCAGAAATGGACTTGTGTAGATTTAGTTGAGCAAATCACTTCTCCTTGATGCACCACTTGGTGTGGTGGCCTTATTTGGTCATGTGAACATGCTCACCAAAGTTGGGGTCAAGGAGAGAAAGTTGGTAGTACAAAGTTGTTCAAATTTGATTCTTGTCAGAGATTGTTTTGGGGCTCTTTGATCAAGTTAACTTGTTCTCCAACTTGTGCCATTTGGTCTAGATGAATTATTAGACCAGTTGAGCATGTACACAAGATTTGACAGAATTTGGACATGTTTGGCAATGTAAAGTTGCTCAAACTTCAAAATGGACGGAAATGGTTTTGAGGGGATTTCATGGGGTTATACTATTCTCCATGACATGATACTTGTCCAGATCATCAAACATGTCATATGTGACATGCTAGAATTTTCTTGGAATTTTTGGAGAATATGTCCTTTCTAAATATTTCAAAAGCTTGAAATATCCAGAAAGGGTATTTGACGGATTTGACCAATATTTTGAACATGACCATGTGTTGAAACTCTTATATATGGGAATATATGTCCATTGAGTTTCTCTAAATTTTCACAAATATTTTTAAAGCTTAAAAATAATTTTAACCTACTAAAGGCCATTTCTGGCCTTAAGAAAAAGCTTTTAAATAAATTAGTAAAATAACTTTTAAAATTATATTTTTATGGTTTCTGGGTATCCTATATCTAATAGGAGTCAAATATATTTTTGGAAAGATTTTTACTGCCCTTAATTAAGTACTTGCAGTGCAAACCTCAATTCAGGGGTTTTTGGAAAACTAAATTTAGAAAATACTTTTTTGGCCAAAATATTTTTACAAGAAAATATTTTTATGACCTACACACATGGCATGATCATTGGGCAGATGTTTTGGATCAAGGAGAAGGAGTATAAGAGTTGGAGGTTTTATTTATTTTTAGAGCACTTGCAAGCAACAGACAAAAACCAATCAAGGCAAGGTCCAAAACACTCAAAAGTTTTTGTCAGACCATATTTTACCATGATTGTTAGCTTAAGTGTAGTGGCATGAAAATCAGGGTGTGACACGCCAGCCGGAAGTTCGCCTACAAAGAAGCGGGGAAGCTGGAGCCAGGTGCTGGTCGGCTCCACCGACCACACGACGAACTCCGGCTGCACCTCCGCAGAGTGGAAACGCGGCCTAGGGGGCCGCGCAGTCACAGGGCGCCCCCCATCGACAACCTGGCGCCCATCCATCACCGCGCAGGGGATCGCCTCCACGACCGCGGGAAGCCGCTACGGGAGCCACAGGATGCTTCCAAGGACGGCCTCGGCCGCGCTTGGCCGGGGGAGAGTCAGGCCCTACCTGGCGGGCCTTTCCCTTCTCCGCGGCCGAAAACCTCTTCGACGGAGCCATGGAGAGAAAGGAGTAGCAAGAGGGGATGGACTGGAAGGGCTTGCGCCGTTCCGTACTTATAGCTGGAGGAGGCCAACCGTCGGCCTCCACGATCGCAGGTAATAATGACCCATTTCTGCGTGCATAGACTTGTCAAGTCATGCGATTGCCGAGGGATCGTGGGGAAGCGGAGACACCCAAGTCCAATCAATCGCCATGCGGCGCCTGAGGCCACAGGCTGTTGGGGCCTGCGACGCTTCACACTTGCCCGTTCGCTTCTCTGCTAAGCCAAGACCGGGCGCGCCTTGGGCCCGGGGGCTACTATCGGCGTTCTGGGAACGGGGGTCCCCAGACTTGCCTGCCTGCGGCCTGCGGCGTGGCTCAAGTGGGGGCCCAGTGCGGCCCAACTTCATCAGCTCAAGCTCAAGACCATCGCGAGGGGCCAAGCCTCGCGGGGCGGACGACATGAACCTTCCTCAGGAGTAGCCTCGTCAGGCAGGCTCACGAGGAGGCGGAGAGATCAAGGCAGGGTACCTCGCGAGGGTGCCCCGTGACGCAAGCCATGACAATCGAGATCGAGGCAGCGCCAGTGGGCGCCACCGCTGGCGTCCTCATTTCCCCTTTGGTGCAAAGGAGGCAAGCACAGGCCAAGGCATCAGGCAAAGGTTACCGCTTCGGTGCAACAAGACCGAGACCAGCAGAGCGGCAGGACGGAGGTCATCGTGGATCCTAGGACGGCGTCACTGTCAGAGCCTTTGGCAGCCAAAGACCAACTTTAGTCAGGATAAGTGTACTAGATGTTCCCCTTCAAAATGACCAATTGTTGGCGCCCTTCCCGCTCATTATTTGGGAAGAGGCCCAGGGCCTCCCTCTATAAATAGGACTAGCCACCATAGAGAGAGGGGACGGGTCGAACCTACCAGAAAGAGAGAGAAGTGACTCGACTCACCCAAGCAGTCCATCGCACTAGCTCAAGAACAGCCCCTCGCGAGGCTGTTCTTCCTTTGTATTCTTCTTCATCAGCCCTGGAGGCAATCCACCACACCACACACTGGAGTAGGGTATTACACCACAACGGTGGCCCGAACCAGTATAAATCTTGTGTTTCTTGTGTTGTTCATCGTTCCTAGTTTAGATCCCTTGCAAACCATTAATGCGTGAGGTGGTAGGGGAAAGATCTCCGTGCGCACCCCAGAGTTCGAACCTCAAGGGTCTGCCAGAACCCGAAATCCGACAAATATTAAGCAGGAAGGGAGCCAACAACGGCCAATTTGAAAGGGGACAGCTAGTACAGCTTATCCTGACAAAAGCAGTCTTCGTCTGCAAAAGGCTCTGGTGGTGACGCCGCTCTGTGCTCCATGGTGACCTCCATCTTGCCATCCTGTCGGTCTTGGTCTCGTTGCACTGATATGGAAATCTTTGCTTGACGCATCGGTACTCTATGCTTGCGCTTGCCTCCTTAGCATCAAAGAGGAAACAAGGACACTGCATGCGCTGATGCCCGCCTGATCTCGGTCGTCACGGCTCACGTCACGAGAACCTCGCGAGGTTTGCCTTGCCTAGATCTCTCCGCCCCTCGCGAGCCAGCCTGGTGAGGACGCTCCTGAGGAGGTCTTGTGTTCGTCCGCCTCGCGAGGCTTGGCCCCTCGCGAGGGTCTTGAATGCCTTGTTGATGAAGATGGGCCGTACGGGCCTGCTAGCAAAGCCACGCCGTGGGCCACAGGCAGGCAAGTCCGGGGACCCCCGTTCCTAAAACGCTGAAGTAGCCCCCGGGCCCAAGGCGCGCTCGGGCTTGGCTTCAAGGTGAAGCCAAAGGTCAAGTGCGGAGTGCCGCGGGCCCTCATTGCCCGCGGCCTTGGTCAACGCGTGGCGGTTGATTGGACGTGGGCGCCTCCGCTTCCCCATGCTGCCTCGGCAACTGCCTGACTTGACAAGTCCCTGCGACATGCATGGAAAACCATCATTACCTGTGATCGTGGGGGCCGCTGGTTGGCCTTCTCCTGCTATAAATGAGGAGGGGGGTAGAGACCCGTTGCCATTTCTTCCCATTCCGCTTGCTTCTTCCTCCTCTGCTCCACCGCCGACACCGATGGCGCCGTCGAAGAGGTTCTCTTCCGCGGAGAAGGGAAAGGCCCCTCGCGAGGGGCTTGATAACCCACAAGTATAGGGGATCGCAACAGTTTTCAATAAGTAAGAGTGTCGAACCCAACGAGGAGCTAAAGGTAGAACAAATATTCCCTCAAGTTCTATCGACCACCGATACAACTCTACGCACGCTTGACGTTTACTTTACCTAGAACAAGTATGAAACTAGAAGTACTTTGTAGGTGTTTTCGTAAAGGCTAGCAAGAAAATAAAGAGAGCGTAAATAAAAGCTAGGGGCATTTTAGATAAAGAAGCAATAAAGTAAATATAGCGATTGTGGAAAAGTGGTGGTAGGAGTTGTGGAATTGTCCCTAAGCAATTGACTATGTTACTAGACTGGTAATCACTATTGCAATTCTATTTGAGGGAGAGGCATAAGCTAACATACTTTCTCTACTTGGATCATATGCACTTATGATTGGAACTCTAGCAAGCATCCGCAACTACTAAAGATTCATTAAGGTAAAACCCAACCATAGCATTAAAGCATCAAGTCCCGTTTATCCCATACATAAACAACCTACTTACTGGTCTCAGGCTTCTCTCACTCACGCCACCCAGCATAAGCAAATCATAAACATATTGCAAACCCTACAGCGGGAATCCCTCACGCTTGCGCGACACGGAGGGCACAATAGGACAGCACCAATAATAAAACATGCAATTCAAACAAATCATAGCAATTCATCAATCACAGATAGGACAACGAAAATCTACTCAGACATCATAGGATGGCAACACATCATCGGAAAATAATATGAAGCATAAAGCACCATGTTCAAGTAGAGGGTACAACGGGTTGCGGGAGAGTGGACCCCTGTAGATAGAGGGGGGAAGGTGATGGAGATGTTGGTGAAGATGACGGTGGTGTTGGTGAAGATCGCAGTGACGATGATGGCCCCCAGCAGCGCTCCGGCGCCACCGGAAGCAAGGGGGAGAGGGCCCCCCTTCTTCTTCTTCTTCTTCCTTGACCTCCTCCCTAGATGGGAGAAGGGTTTCCCCTCTGGTCCTTGGCTCCCATGGCGCGGGAGCGGCGAGAGCCCCTCCGAGATTGGATCTATCTCTCTGTTTCTGCGTTCTATTCTGGCTCTGTTTCACCGTTTCGTGTATATATGGAGATCCGTAACTCCGATTGGCCTGAAACCTTCGCTGTGATTTTTTTCCGAATATTAGCTTTCTTGCAGCAAAAGAAGAGCGTCAACCGCCTTACGGTGGGCTCACGAGGGTAGGGGCGCGTCCTAGGGGGGGGCCTACCTCGTGACCACCTCGGACACTGGTTCGTGTTGATTTTCCTTCCAGATTTTCCATATTTTCCAAAAATAAGCTCCGTCCGTTTTTATCCCGTTTGGACTCCGTTTGATATGGATATTCTGCAAAACCAAAAAAACATGCAACAGACAGGGACTGGCACTGTGCACTGGATCAATATGTTAGCCCCAAAAATAATATAAAAAGTTGCCAAAAATTATATGAAAGTTGAATAATATTGGCATGGAACAATCAAAAATTATAAATACGACGAATATGTATCAGCATCCCCAAGCTTAATTCCTGCTCGTCCTCGAGTAGGTAAATGATAAAAAAGATAATTTTTGATGTGGAATGCTACCTAGCATAATCTTGATCATATGTCTAATCATGGCATGAATATTAAGACACGAGTGATTCAAAGAAATAGTCTATCCTTTGACATAAAAATAATAATACTTCAGGCATACCAACCAAGCAATTATGTCTTATTCAAATAACATAGCCAAAGAAAGCTCATCCCTACAAAATCATATAATCTGGCTATGCTCCATCTTCACCACATAAAATATTCACATCATGCACAACCCCGATGACAAGCCAAGCAATTGTTTCATACTTTTTACATTCTCAAACCTTTTTAACTTTCACGCAATACATGAGCGTGAGCCATGGACATAGCACTGTAGGTGGAATAGAATATGATGATGGGGGTTATGTGGAGAATACAAAAAAGGAGAAAGTCTCACATCAACTAGGCGTATCAACGGGCTATGGAGATGCCCATCAATATATATCAATGTGAGGAGTAGGGATTGCCATGCAACGGATGCACTAAAAGCTATAAGTGTATGAAAGCTCAAACTGGAAACTAAGTGGGTGTGCATCCAACTCGCTTGCTCATGAAGACCTCAGGCATTTGAGGAAGCCCATCATCGGAATATACAAGCCAAGTTATATAATGAACATTCCCACTAGTATATGAAAGTGATAACTCAAGAGACCCTCTATATGAAGAACAGGGTGCTACTTTGAAGCACAAGTGTGGTAAAAGGATAGTAACATTTCCTCTTCTCTCTTTTTCTCTAATTTTTATTTTCTTTTTTTTGGTGGGCTTCTTTGGCCTCTCTTTTTTATTTGGGCTTCTTTGTCCTCTTTTATTTTTCATAAAGTCCGGAGTCTCATCCCGACTTATGGGGGAATCATAGTCTCCATCATTCTTTCCTCACTAGGGCAATGCTCTAATAATGATGATCATCACACTTTTATTTACTTACAACTCAATATTACAACTCGATATCTAGAACAAAGATATGACTCTTATATGAATGCCTCCGGCGGTGCACCGGGATGTGCAATGATCTAGCATAGCAAAGATATCAAAAAAGGACAAACCATGAAAACATCATGCTAGCTATCTTACAATCATGCAAAGCAATATGACAATGAATGCTCAAGTCATGTATATGATGATGATGGAAGTTGCATGGCAATATATCTCGGAATGGCTATGGAAATGCCATGATAGGTAGGTATGGTGGCTGTTTTGAGGAAGATATAATGAGGATTATGTGTGACAGAGCGTATCGTATCACGGGGTTTGGATGCACCGGCGAAGTATGCACCAACTCTCGAGGTGAGAAAGGGCAATGCACGGTACCGAAGAGGCTAGCAATGATGGAAGGGTGAGAGTGCGTATAATCCATGGACTCAACATTAGTCATAAAGAACTCACATACTTATTGCAAAATCTATTAGTCATCGAAACAAAGGACTACACGCATGCTCCTAGGGGGATAGATTGGTAGGAAAAGACCATCGCTCGTCCCCCACCGCCACTCATAAGGAAGGCAATCAATAAACACCTCATGCTCCGACTTCGTTACATAACGGTTCACCATATGTGCATGCTACGGGACTTGCAAACCTCAACACAAGTATTTCTCAGTTTCACAATTACTCAACTAGCAGGACTCTAATATCACCACCTTTATATCGCAAAACTATTGCAAGGAATCAAACATATCATATTCAGCGATCTACAAGTTTTATGTAGGGTTTTATGACTAACCATGTGAATGACCTGTTCCTGTCATCTCTCTAAATAGATATAAGTGAAGCAAGAGAGTTTTAATTCTTTCTACAAAAGATATGCCCACGCTCTAACAAATTAAAGTGAAGCAAAAGAGCATTCTAGAAATGGCGGTTGTCTAAGTAAAGAGAAACAGGCAATCCAAACTTCAAATGATATAAGTAAAGCACATGAAGCATTCTATAAAGCCATACTCAAAAGATATAAGTGAAGTGCAATGAGAATTCTATAAATCAACCAAGGACCATCTCATACCAGCAGGGTGCATGAAATAAAAATGAAAACTAAAGCAAAGACGCTCCAAGATTTGCACATATCACATGAATGAAACGAATCCGAAAACATACCGATACTTGTTGAAGAAAGAGGGGATGCCTTCCGGGGCATTCCCAAGCTTAGATGCTTGAGTCTCCTTGAATATTTACTTGGGGTGCCTCATGCATCCCCAAGCTTGAGCTCTTGCCTCTCTTCCTTCTTCTCACATCGAGACCTTCTCGATCATCGAACACTTCATCCACACAAAACTTCAACAAAAAACTCGGTAAGATCCGTTAGTATAATAAAGCAAATCACTACTCTAAGTACTGTTGAAAACCAATTCATATTTTGTTTTTTCATTGTGTCTAATGTAGCATAGCTTTTCCATGGCTTAATCCACTGATATAAATCGATAGTTTCATCAAAACAAGCAAACTATGCATCAAAAACAGAATCTGTCTAAAACAGAACAGTCTGTAATAATCTGAAAATTCATCATACTTATGATACTTGAAAAATTCTTCCAAAATTAGGAAAAATAAAATATTTCTACGGAAAGATAGTGAAAAAAGAATCAGAACCATTTTAAATTCCAGTAAGAAACTAAAATTCGCGCACTACAGCCAAAGTTTCTGTCCTGCACCGCACAAACCAACAAGTATTGTAAACATCCTAAAGGCAAACCTTGGCACATTATTTTTATAATACAATGGAACTGTACAAGGGGATAATTATTTTTGTTGAAAAGTTTCTGTAATCAAGATTCACAAAGTTTCTGTGAGCATGAACAAAGTTCAAGGCTAGCTCCCACTTCAACAATGCTTGTCTTTGTCACTTTCACTTTCCTTTTTGGAAAAGTTTTGGGTTCCCCTCTTTATTTTTGTTGTTTTTAAACTATATGAAAGAACTCAACAGAAATAAATGACTCTCTAAAACTTCCGGGTTGTCTCCCTGGCAGCGCTTTCTTTAAAGCCATTAAGCTTGGCATATAGTGCTCAAGTAGTGAATCCACCCGGGTCCCAAGGTATATCAAAGCCAATTTTAATTAGCAATGATTTGTAATTTCATAGTGAGCACAAAGTAACATATATCATGTAATGACGAAGTCTAACTCTCTTCCTATGCATCGGCATGTCATAAAAGAACAATTCATGCACACATAGTAAAGGCCAATGCATAGTATAAACAGTTTCTTGCAATTTTATTGTATTGGAAACATAGAGAGGTGGAGATATAGTTCCTCTCTCATAATAATTGCAAGTAGGAGCAGAAAGCACATGCATATTATATCTATCAAAATCATCATGTGGAATGGTAAAAGGCAACCCATCAATATAATCCTTAATAAGGGCAAACTTCTTCGATATAGTATATTCGGGAGAATTCTAAAAAATAATAGGACTATCATGCGTGGGTGCAATAGCAACAATTTCATGTTTAACATAAGGAACTATAGCAAGTTCATCTCCATAAGCATAATTCATATTGGCATCTTGGCCACAAGCATAGCAAGCATCATCAAAAAGGGATATTTCAGACAAATTCAAGAGATCATAGCAATCATCATAGCAATCATCCTTCGGTAAGAACGAAGGGGAATTAAATAATGTATGAGTTGGAGGGTTACTCTCATTAGAAGGTGGGAATGGGTAGCTAATCCGCTCTTCCTCCTTTTGTTCTTCGCTCTCCTCATCATCTTTTTCATCCAATGAGCTCATAGTTTCATCAATTTCTTCTTCCATAGCTTCCTGCAAAATATTAGTCTCTTCTTGGACAGTGGAGAATTTCTTCATAAATGCATTAATATAGTAATTGTATTCATAATTTTCATGGCAATATCTAAGTATAGCAAGATTTTCAGGCCTATAAGAATCATCATCTAAAGCTTCATACTTTTCAAACGAAGATTCAATTTCATAAGCAGCCTTAAAAGCAACAAATTCTTCTATTTGTTCCACATCATAGTAATCATATATACCATTAGCATAAGAAGCTAAGGTTTCATTAACATTAAATTTGCATGAAAAGGGAAGGTGTGGAGCCTCCATCCTAGAGCAACAAGTAATATCATATCTCAAGCATAGATTCCAGGCATACCAACGCAACATAATAAATTGATCCCATAATAGTTTCCCTTTTTGTGTCGAGTGATAATCCCTAAAGTATTCACGTTGATCCAACATGTCTCCCATTATAAAGTTGAATGGGGTTTTCTCCGGATTATCAAAGTAGTACACAATATCTTTCGCATAATGAGAATCGAGGGTTTTAGGAGTTACCCCATCCTCATGAGTAGCAAGTACAACTATTTTTTTTTGGTATTTCGTGTTCCATATCCATAACTAAAGATAGAGAACAACTAAGAACAGCAAATAAAATTTACTTAGTGATAAAGCAAACAAGCACACAAGAGCATATTCACCCCACGCTATGGCTCCCCGGCAACGGCGCCAGAAAAAGGTCTTGATAACCCACAAGTATAGGGGATCGCAACAGTTTTCGATAAGTAAAAGTGTCGAACCCAACGAGGAGCTAAAGGTACATAAAATATTCCCTCAAGTTCTATCGACCACCGATACAACTCTACACTACTAGAAAAAGGGCTATAGTTGGGATTGACACTAATGGCGCACCAGAGAGCTGGTGCGCCATTAGTATATGCTAATGGCGCACCACACTCTGAGGCGCCATTCGTGTTTATACTACTAATGGCGCACCGGCAAAGGTGCGCCATTAGTATCAAATTTTTTTTTTAACTAGCGCTTTGTCCAAACATACTAATGGCGCATCCTGCCCAAGTGCGCCATTAGTAGTTGTAACTACTAATGGCGCACCCAGTGTGGGGCGCCATTAGTATAGAATTTTTTTTGAACTAGCGCACCTATTCAAACATACTAATGGCACATCGACAGGTGCGCCATTAGTAGTTGTAACTACTAATGGCGCACTGTGCAGTTGGTGCGCCATTAGTATAGAAATTTTTTTGAACTAGCGCCTATCCAAACTTACTAATGGCGCATCCTGCCAAAGTGCGCCATTAGTAGTTGTAATTACTAATGGCGCACTGCAAAGGTGCGCCATTAGTATAGAAATTCTTTTTTGAACTAGTGCGCCTATCCAAACATACTAATGGCGCATCCTACTTAGGTGCGCCATTAGTAGTTGTAACTACTAATGGCGCACCGTGCAAGAGGTGCGCCATTAGTAAGTGGGCAGCAACAAGATATTTGGGGCAGCCTCTCCTACCCACACACACACTTTCTCCCCACTTCATTCTCTCCACCTCCTCCTTGTCTCGGGTGCCTCCTCTTTTCACCTCATTTCCACCATAGATTCATTCAAATTAAGTGGTTAAATTACCTTGTTTTAATAGGTAAGTAAGGGGGAAGCTATATTTAGGTTGTTCTCCCTACAACAATGTGCACATGCACTTTTTTACGGCCTAGCTAGATCTATGTATGTTCTGGTGTTGCATATGTTTGTGGTGTTGCATATGTGTTTGTGTTTGGAGGTGTACCGTATTTGAAATGCGATAGTTGCCAATATTTTGCGGAATGTTGATTCATTTCCGCTTCAAGCAGAATTTTGGCATTAAGCATTCTTTTGGTCCTATTTTAGGGAAAGTCATGCCAAATTTTTATTTGGTTCTAAAATATCGCTTTTGCTCTACCTCGCAGGCGACCATGGTCCGCATACGATGACCGAAGGCATCGTGAATAGGTTTTTGAGGTCCGTGAAGGCCGAGATGCTTCAAAAGAACGAGACGGAGATAAGATGTCCGTGTCGAAGATGCAAGTCAAGAGCCTTATAAGCGGACCCGGATTCCGGCAAAAGGTGCGGGACCACCTGCTGTTGCGTGGTTTCATGGATGGCTATCGGTGGCAAGGTGATGAAGATGACTACGAAGTCGTCCATGCGGGCCGGGCAAGAAATGAGGAAGGGCAGCAAGACAACCACCGCGGCTCGGGCGGGCGAGAAGACGAAGAATCCCTAGGAGATGATCACGACCGTGATGTGATACACGATCATCATGTAGAAGATGCAGGACATGATGATGAGGAAGATGCCGGAGCAGGCGACGGGCATGATCATGAAGATGATGATGCCGGGCGAGCGCACGACGCTGGACCATCGATGGGCTGGGTGCAGGACCCTCATATTCAAGAGCTGCTTCTCAAGCAGCACGGATAACGCAGAGCTGCCGCCCGAGAGAAAGCCAAGATGGATCAACTTGAGTTAGACGCGGTTACTCCATTGTATGAAGGATGCAGGCCCGAGGATACCCGCCCGAAAGTAACGCTCATGGCTCGAGATGAAGGTAAAACACAAAATGACCGACGCATGCTTCGACGAGAACATGTCATTCTGGCATGAACGTCTTCCCAAGGGGAACAAGTGCCCGATCCCCCCTTACCTCTCCCCCTCGCCAGTTCCCTCTCCCTTCTCGATCCACCGCCGCCGCCGCCGCTGCCCTGACCCTCGCCCTCGCCCTCGCCCTCTCCCTCCCTCGCCCTCTCCTCACCTTCCCTCTCCCTCGCCCGCCTCCCTCGACGCCACCGTCCCGCCACCTCGGCCCGCCCAGCGCGCCTCGGCCTGACGACCCGCCGCCCGATGCCGCCTCGGCCAGCGACCCCGCCCAGCCGCCCGACTCCGCCTCGCTGCCTCGCCCGCCCAGCCTGCCGCCTCGACCCGCCCGCTGCCCCACCTCGACCCGCCCAGCGCGCTGCCCCACCTCGACCCCGCCCACCACCGTCATTGGAGCACCACCACCCCGTGAGCACATTTATCTGCTTAGGCTAGTTCTAATTTCTCCAACCTTGCGTTTTCAGCTTCTACAAGAGATTTGTCTCAGAAAAGCATATCGATCGCTTGTTCATCCCTTTTTTGTCATGTGCCTGTTCATCTATTGTTTGGACCTTACTACAATAATCCCGTAGTCTTGATAAGTATTGAGTGTTAGATGGATGCATATTTCTGTCTACTTCAAATTAGTATATTGCCAAGATTCGATACCAGCTATGCAATATTCAGGTTCAACATAGCTTTATGTGATCTCTTTCGTGTTACATAGATGGCCTGCACTTGCTTCACCATTTCATGCATATAGTATAGATGACAATGCGAATGTGAGACCGAGTCCGTAACTTCTCCTTTTTTTCATTTTGTTTGGAAAATCACAGTCTTCTAGAAGAAGAAAGTAGTCTGCAAGAGACCTCTAGTACTAGTGATATTTTCTGCAGATAAGCATGCCGTTTGTTCATCTCGTGATTCGTCCTTGAACTCCTTAAACTCTTGACGAGTAAGAATGTTAAATAGGTGCACATTTTATCTGCTTACGCTAGTTTTGACGTGTCCGGTCTTGCGATTTCGCAGCCTCTACAAGAGATTTTGTGTGTAGAAAAGTATATCAACTGCTCATCTATTTGTTTTGGACTTAAGAATCCTGAAGTCCCGATAAGTTTGAACTTTAGATGGATGCATATGGCTGACTACTACTTCTAGAACCGAGTATTATACCAAGATTCCAACACTGGTTATGCAAGATCCAGATTGAAGATGCGGAGTAGCTTCAGTAATCTCTTTCATATTCAGCCTGCGGTTGCTTCACCGCCTCTCGTATCAGTTCAGCATTATTGCATAAATGTCATTGTGATTTGTGAATGTGAAACTCCAACGTGGTTTTCTTTTCTACTGTTTGAGTAAAAGTATTAGATAGACCGTTATTGCATTACTTCTCTTGATATTGTTTGATTATGTTAATGAGGATGGTAAATCCGCCTTAGTTCATTTTTGCAACAAAATTGTCGTGCTCCCAACTAATTGGATGCAGATTCACATTCTCATTCGGTTCAGACGGGGCATATACAAATCTGAATCCTTTATATATATATATATATATATATATATATATATATATATATATATATATATATATATATATGAAAAGGATGCTAGTTTTTGTAGATCCTTTCTTAGATGGATTCATACAGCTTTCTATGGCTAATAATTTGACACTTGCTCTTGTATGTTGGGTCCTGTAATACTTAGAATTGCATGCGTTCAGATTGGATTTAAATACATGTTGTATGGCTTGTAGTTTCCATTTGGTGTTACACCATTGCCTCTTTGAGTAGCCATTACGGTCATTTATACTGTCTTGGCTTAGTTAGGAGGCACATATGAAATGAGCATCCGATGCTCATCCGTGCCATTTGAGGGTGCAACTCATCTGTCTTAACTAGATGTGCTCCCCAAGCAGCCTTAGACATTTCATAACTGTCATGTTCCTGCATTGTATGTTCCTATTAAGTCAAAGTATCTGACCTATTTTAATTTTTTAATATTGTTGTTATGATTGGTTTACAAAGTTTGTGATGTTTGCCTTTTTGAGTAGCCATTATGGTCGTAAATACTATCTTGGCTTAGTTAACAGAAAGCGTAAGCTTCCTTTTTCTTATATTGGACAGAGCAGAAGGGGTTTTTCATCGTATAAGAATTAGTATTCCTAGTTACTACAACATCTTAAGTCTAGTCTTGTGCGAAAATGTGACCGATAAAGCAAGCATGATCTCATCATCCATACTACCAACCTAGTTCAACTTTGGTTAAAAGCAGGCCTGGCTTACTGTTTTGTTACTGATGGTGATGTCCTAGTTTTCTACTAGTAGTGTGTCCTGGTCTTTTGGTTTAGGAGGGAGAGCTTAATGACAACATGTGTTAATTATATGTATGTAGCTATGAAGAGCTTTTACTACCGTCGTCTTGGCTCTTGTTACTGTGGTTAAAGAAAGTTTTGCTAGTATTATTTGATGGTTAGGTGCTTGATTTCTGCTAGTATTATTTGATGGTGATGTGTTTCTTCCAGTTTCTTGTTACCAGGGCCATTCATTGATTGTCCACTGTCTGAATTTCTCTTAATGCAGGAGAAACCAAGAAATCACTTGGACTGCGTAATGTGTTAAATTCGAAAGGTCAGCGCGAGGGGAAGGTCATCGATTACAGGTATATCATCTAATACTGCACTACCCCTCTGCTGTTCAATGATTAAACTGCGGTAAAAAAGAGTATATTTGACTACACCAAAGATGTAAACGTGCATTCTAACAATATTGGAACATCAAATGGACACAATGTGATGTAGAGGAATCTTGACAACTTACCATACATTTGTTGGGGGAAAATGTTGGCTTAGTCATTGCTAATACTAAACACTGCATTGACTCTTTTTGTTCATCCTGAAACAATGCAATGTTTTCAAATATCTTGTCTGATTTAGTTTTCACCATATTTTCTTATATTGATTTAGTTTTGATGATCAATGGCGTAGATACATGGCGACCCAAGTTATATCTATTTTCTCATATTTGTAGAGAAGATTTTCACACGTGTAAAAGTTTTTTTCAAATATATTTGTGGTGCAAAATGAAGATATGCCAAACTCCTCAACAGTTGGTTAGTCTCATTAGGGTAAAATAATAGGATACTTTGTTAAATTAGAAGTCATCAACATGTCTGCTGATCAATTGCTGTCAGATTCCTCAGTATGATGTATGTGATGTCATTGATGTATGGTTTTTATCAAGAGGCCAAACATTCATCTAGTTTTGCTATGAACTGCTGCTAATGTATGATGTAGTTGCTTCACCTGCTATCTTGCTTACGATTCTGCACTGTGCCGTTTAAGAGTTTTTAGATGAATGTCTATAGTGCTTTTTCTTCTCCTGCTAACTCCGCTCGAGTTGTTGTTGGCCGTAACAAGATGTTTGAAGTACAATTGTTACCAATGTGGGCTTGTGGAATCCCATGACAAAAGTCTTGAGTTGGGTTCAAGACAATTGTCAAGGGTAGTCTCATTGTGATCTTCTGAAATGACCCATTGGCGACTTCATTACGCTGGGATAATGATTTTGCAGTACCCGAGAGGCCCTTGAGTTTGCCGGAATGTCGATTAACTTCCGCTCCGGCAATTTCGAATTACTCCATATGTCCTATTTTCAGCAAAGGTCATGCTGAAATTTTCCGTGCATTTTAGCATGACTTTGCTAAAATAGGACATATGGGGTACTTGTGACTAATGCATGGGCCGGGGTATCTTAGTAGTTAATTAAGTAGGATCAACTGCCCGGGCGTACTTGTGACTAATGCATGGCTTTTAGGGTGCCTCGGTGTCGATAAAAACCGAAATGATGAAAGCTTAGGCTTTTAGGGTGCCTCGGCGTCGAAAAACCCTCAATGATAAAAGCTTAGATTTTAGGATGCCTCGGTGTCGACAAACCCTAAATGATGAGACCATGATCTTGTTCCTTGACAATAACCAACTTTTTGACCAAACTTTGTTTCTATTTAGAGAGAAACATGGCCCACAACGATGAGGCCGGGGTTCAAGCGGCAAGGCATTCTCGAGCTGTCCCAGAGATGGAGGAACAACCTCACTTGTATGAGGCCGCCGCCTTCCCCACCGATCCCGAGACCACCGATGGTACCGCCGAGGATGACCCCACCGATGCCACCACCGATGGTGCCGCCGAGGATGCCACCATCGATGATGGCGGGCGCCGCGCCGTATGGCAGCCAACCGAAGAGGCAACGGAAGGACAGGCGCCCGATCGTGCTCCGCACCCTCAAGGAGGAAGTTATCAAGTGGACTCCAACGGGAATCCAACGGCGCCCGAACGAATAGTCAAGGGAACTTCGCTTCAGCTCGGGTGCATTCTCCGGAGCACCGCCTCGATCAACACCGAGAACCCGAGGCATCCTGACCGAGGGAATTTGCAACCTCCTCTTCACGAAGCTGCACGAACGATACAAGTTCCCCGCTGAATTTGAAAACACAAGCCTCAAAGGGAATAAAGTGAACAATGCTGCCCTCACGAAGATGAGCAAGGCCCTGTCTACTTGGAAAAGCAATGTGAAGAGAATGATCGAGAAAGGTGAGAGTTATCAAGATCAAGGAGAAAATCCTTCGATCACCGAAGATGACTACAACGACTTCAAGATCAATTGCTCGAGCACCGCAAGCTCCCAATCAAGTGAGTGGGGGAAACAAATGCGGAGCTGAACATAGGGAACACACACTCGGTCCCGCGGTTACAGAGTGGCGGAGCCTATATGGGACAAGGAGGAGGCGGAGCATGCCGAGCAAGGCCTACCGCCTCTTCGATACATACGGTGACAAGCAGACCAGGAACTTTGTTAGGGCCCTGCAAGAAGGACCCGAAAACAAAGGAGCTTACCACGGATCCAAGACCAGGCAGCTTCAGCTTGTTCTCGTAAGGAATACACCCCGCGTAATTAGCTCCATATGGTTGCATTCTAATTAATGAAGCCGAATTTCTAAATGGTTCACATTCCTTCCGCAGCGATCGAAAGCGATGGCTGGTCGACTCAGAGCAACCCTTGGGACACCACTCTAAATAGGGGTTGAATGTAATGAAGAACAAGGATAAGCTCAGTAAGCCGACGTCAGCTGGTCGTGTGGCCGGCAAAGGCTTGTCGACAAAATGGGGGTCATACTATACCGCTGGTGTGCGGAAGGAGAAAAAGACCAGCTCGGAAAGCCAGGCGCGAGAGGTTCAAGAACTCAAGGCACAGGTGGCGCGGATTCCGGAGATTGTCCAAGAGCAAGTGGAACAACGACTCGGAGCGACGATCACCGCCCTTGTGCCTACCTTGATCTCGGGGTTGAGGCGTGGATTGCGGGCGGCCAACAGGGCCGCCCCGATTCCTAGCTTCACGGCCAGCAACTCGCATAATGCGATGGCGGGGCCATTGGTGCCTCCGCGGAGGCGGCATTGGTGTCTCCGACGCCGCACGGAGCTTAATGCACCGGGTGTCGCCGCGAGCACCTCTGCAGCAAGCGGCCCCTCCGTCAATCGCACGCCCGCCGTTGGCGGTGCCTCTACATTAGCCGAGCTCGACGCCATCATCACGGTAACTAATTAAGCCTCTCTCGCCGAGGACTTCATCTCCTTGTTTTGATCGGGCATCCTCGACGCCTCTACATGTTTTCGCAGGGCACGTACCGATGTTCCGTGCACTCTCCTCCACTACGTGAACAACGAGTTGGTCGATGTCGCCAAGGGCAAAATCGCTCAACCGGCAACCCCTTATTCCACGGTACCCGGATGCCACCCAACTTGTTTAGGGTTCAACTGGTTCGGTGCTGCCGAGTTCGATGACTTGTTACCTCCGAATCGACCCGTCGGGGCCAACGATGATGACGTGATGACCCTCGGCCGCTCGAAGCTGGCCCCTACTTTGGCGAAGAGCCAGATTCGCTTTGGGGGCGGGGACACCACCCCAAAGACAACACCGCCCAGCCGTGCGGCGCCAAGTCGGCCCCATGGCAAGACCGCCAGAACGGTGCCGGACATCCCTATGCCATCGGATCCAAACATGCATATGGCACAGGATCGTAACGACGACGACGCATTTACTATGATACATTTGGCAACGTTGATCAGTACTTTGCCGAGCATGGGTACGATGGCGACTTCATGGGGCCTCCTTCTCAAGAACCAAACCCAAAAAAAGACGTGTGCGATCTAGCTCGTACCGCGGAGAAGCCAAGTTGCAACAGCGCCGTCATGCGGCGTTCAGCTCTCGAGACGCCTCCAGCTGCCGACTTCACCGAGCCTCAGATAGGCGATGTGCGAAATATTATCAGCCCCAACACACTCAAGAAGGTGGTCTGTGAGCAAAACTCGGTCCCATTACAGGAGAAGAAGAAGGCACGCAAAAGAAAGACTAAGAAGGGTGCGAGCCAGCCGCACCGAAATGCGATCCGTGCTCAGACGGGCCACCTTCACCGCAGGATATCTCGAGGAGGGTGCATGTGGCGGGTAGGGCGATGCTACCGGCAAATATGCTCAATGCTGCAACCGGTGCTATGCGGAGTCTGCATGATGTTGTTCTTTCTTTGGAGAAGCTGCGTCTCGTGGAGAAGGATGTGGCATACCCGGTGTTCGCGGCCAAGGTGCCGTGAGGGCAAGGGCTTTGTGGATAACTCCATCGGGCGTCGATCGTCCTGCGTTTTGATGACATCCACGCTATGTTGAACCTTCATCCGCTGCACTACACCTTCGCTCGGTTATTTTCATTTGAGTATGGAGATGCGGATCATTTGCGACAAGACCCGGACATCGCGATAGTCGACCCCTTCTACATGCGTGCCAAGTTCTTGGGCAGCGCTGGGGACCGGCAAGTCGCGAAGTTCTTACCTCGGCGCTATTCGGCAAACCAAGATAAGGATAACTTCCTCGTGCCTTACTTTCCCGAGTAAGTCCTCCCTCAACCGCCCGTAACATATGAATTCTTACATTTCGATCGCTTTTCTTTTAACATTCCGTGTTTTCTGCAGTGACACACGCGTTGCACGCTCATCCTCCTAAGCCCCAAATATTCCATGGCCACGTATTTCGACCGGACCGTCGATTGAACGTAGACTACACAAATGTCAAGAAGGTTCTTGATGATGTTCTCCCTGCCACGCCAAATCTGGAGGCACCTTCACCAGGCCTATTCGTAAGTACGGCAAGCACGTGTTCTCCCACAATACGATGTTACGCTTTCGTCAAGCGGCCGCTTGGCGGTCGGAAGGGTGCCTACTATGCCATCCATCACATGCGGGCGATCGTGCGACCATCATCAACTTCGCTACCGAGTAAACTCCAAGATTGGGCCGCGGCGTGTCGGCAATCCAGACGCGGACCTCGACAAGAATTCTTCGCATCCAATGGAGTTTGCGGAAATCATCCATCAAGATGTCGCTTCGTACCTCGGGCAGTTCTACCTCAGAAATCAACCGTCCAACGGTGACATCGACACAATGCTACAAATGCAGGATGACAACGCCCGTTCTTTCATGACTCCCACGATAGACGGCGGCTTCATCCACGCCCGTCCCATGAGTCGAGTTGTCTAGTTCTCAAACATCGATTGGCTCATGTTGTAAGTAAACTTTAATGAACTTGTAGTATGTCTCTTTGGTTTGAGAGTCGCTCAACTTAGATGTAATCGATGCTATTAATGTCTTGCTTTTCTCTTCCGATCGCTCTGTTGCATACTTATATATTGCTTATGTATTGTCTGTGAATTGGTACTAACGCTTACGTTTGCCCAGTGCATAGCGATGCCGTGGTATGTCGTGTACAAGGGTAAGGTTCCCGGAGTCTACGACGACTGGAAGGAGTGTCGGAGACAGGTTCACCGATTCAGCGGTAACAGTTACAAAGGGTACACCACTAGGGCCGAGGCCGAATCTAGATACGCCCGCTATCTAGCGGGAGAGGGAGGAGCGTTGGAGGAACCGGATGAAGACGATTTTCATCGTGATGATGCTCATCGTGATGACCGCAGCTCTCTTCTATGTGATGGTAGTTTAGATGATCGATATCGACTTGTAATGTGAAGACAAACTCGCTACTCGCGGTCTCGAGACTTGTAATATAATGTTCTATCTTTGTTCGGTCTTTTCAATTCGGAGACTAATATGATGAATTGTATTCGGAGACTAATATGATGAATTGTATTCAAAGACTAATCTTCTATTGTATCCGATGAATCTATTGTTGATGTGTCTGTCTATATTTTGTCAAATTATACATTACGTAACCTGTGCAAAAAACAGAAAATAAAAAATAAAAAACCTAATATTCATACTAATGGCGCATCACATGACAAGGCGCCATTAGTATGATTAAAGCATACTAATGGCGCATCACTTGTCGATGCGCCATTAGTATGCCATGGTTACTAATGGCGCATCACTTGGTAGTGCGCCATTAGTATCTTGTGATTACTAATGGCGCATCCGCAGGTGGTGCGCCATTAGTATGCCAAAGCACCTCGCATATACTAATTGCGCACTGTGTGGTGCGCCATTAGTATACCAGATACTAATGGCGCACCACCTGGTGCGCCATTAGTAAAAATTACTAATGGCGTGCTATTAATGGCGCACCACAGATGCGCCATTAATAGCCAAATTAGGTGCGCCATTAGTAGTGATTTTTCTAGTAGTGCTACGCACGCTTGACGTTTACTTTACCTAGAACAATTATGAAACTAGAAGTACTTTGTAGGTGTTTTCGGAAAGGCTAGCAAGAAAATAAAGAGAGCATAAATAAAGCTAGGGGCTGTTTAGATAAAGAAGCAATAAAGTACATATAGCAAGTGTGGAAAAGTGGTGGTAGGAGTTGTGGAATTGTCCCTAAGCAATTGACTATGTTACTAGACCGGTAATCACTATTGCAATTCTATTGGAGGAAGAGGCATAAGCTAACATACTTTCTCTACTTGGATCATATGCACTTATGATTGGAACTCTAGCAAGCATCCGCAACTACTAAAGATTCATTAAGGTAAAACCCAACCATAGCATTAAAGTATCAAGTCCCCTTTATCCCATACGCAAAACAACCTACTTACTCGGTCTGTGCTTCACACTCACGCCACCCACCATAAGCAAATCATAAACATATTGCAAACCCTACAGCGGAACCCCTCACGCTATGCGACACGGAGGGCACAATAGGACTTCACCAATAATAAAACATGCAATTCAAACCAATCATAGCAATTCATCAATCACCGATAGGACAACGAAAATCTACTCAGACATCATAGGATGGCAACACATCATCGGAAAATAATATGAAGCATAAAGCACCATGTTCATGTAGATGGTACAGCGGGTTGCGGGAGAGTGGAACACTGTAGATAGAGGGGGAAGGTGATGGAGATGTTGGTGAAGATGACGGTGGTGTTGGTGAAGATCGCGGTCATGATGATGGCCCCCGGCAGCGCTCCGGTGCCACCGAAAGCAAGGGGGAGAGGGCCCCCCTTCTTCTTCTTCTTCCTTGACCTCCTCCCTAGATGGGAGAAGGGTTTCCCCTCTGGTCCTTGGCTCCCATGGTGCGAGAGGGGCGAGAGCCCCTCCGAGATTGGATCTATCTCTCTGTTTCTGCATTCTGTTCTAGCTATGTTTCACCGTTTCGTGTATATATGGAGATCCGTAACTCCGATTGGCCTGAAACCTTCGCCGTGATTTTTTTCCGAATATTAGCTTTCCTGTAGCAAAAGAAGAGCATCAACCGCCTTACGATGGGCTCACGAGGGTAGGGGCGCGCCCTAGGGGGTGCGCGCCCCCTACCTCGTGACCACCTCGGACACTTGTTCGCGTTGATTTTCCTTCCAGATTTTCCATATTTTCCAAAAATAAGCTCCGTCCATTTTTATCCTGTTTGGACTCTGTTTGATATGGATATTCTGTGAAACCAAAACAACATGCAACAGATAGGGACCGGCACTGGGCACTGGATCAATATGTTAGTCCCAAAAATAATATAAAAAGTTGCCAATATATGAAAGTTGAATAATATTGGCATGGAACAATCAAAAATTATAGATACGACGGAGACGTATAAGGGCCCGGCGTCCAAGCATGGACGCGGCCGTCCCTGCAAGCACATCGTGACCCCCACTGCGGCCCCCCGTTCCCGCAGTGGCGCCGCTGCGCGTGGTAGGTGTCGTTCCTGTCGTGGCAGCCCTGTCGATGAAGGGAGGTGCGCCATGGTCGCACGGCCTCCCCGGCCGCGCTTCCACTCAGCGGAGGTGTTGCCGGAGTTCGTCGTCTGGTCGGAGAACCCGGCCGCCCACTGGCTTTAGCTCCCGCGCTTCTTCGCCAATGAGCTGCCGGCCTCCGGTCCAGGCGGGCTTTGGCTGCAGGCGGACGATTGCTGCAGCAGAGCTTCTTGGGTCACGATTGAGGTCTCCGCCGTGGGCAACATAGCTCTAGCCCGCGGTTGGCAGACGTTTGCCCGCGCGTGCGGCCTGTGCAGGCGGTGCACCCTCCATTTCAAGTATGACGGTGATGTGACCCTCTACGTGAGGGTGTTTGGGGAAGATGGTCGCCGCGTCGGGTGCTGGCTCGAGGTGAACAAAGGAGAGGAGGTGCTTGGCCTTGGCGGTGGTCGGGACGAGGATGAGGGCGAACCTGCCCTTCCCCCAATGACAGCTCCAGCAGTGGTGGCTACGACCTCGGCCGCGCCCGCTTCAAAGGTGGTAGCAGATCGTCTCGTCGCCGTGCCTCCGTGAAGCACGAGGAGGGGCCTGGATGAGCTCAGGACGGCGCCAGGGAATTCTCTCCGTGGACCGCTGTAGGGGCAACCGCCGCTTTATTTTGTTCTTCCTTTCCTTTCTGCATCAAGAAGAAACCATTATGGTCCCCGGAGGGGCGTGTTTCAAACTATGATTTCCCAATCGTTATGCTATGTTTGTTGTTTCCGTGTTGTGTCGTTATTTTGTGTAGAGGTAACTTAGCTTGGCACGCTTGGGGTAGCCTCCTCCTCGCGAGGGGCTCGCTTCCTGGTGCCTGTGGAGGCCTTCCTTGACTTGGCGGGTGCTAGTGGACTACAAAAAATTCGTTTGGAGCGTCCCCAGGAGGCTTATCGTTCACCCGAGCCTTCACCCAGCGCTTCGTATCGCGATACCCGAGGGGCACGGATCAGGAGAAGTGCGCCAGCTTGTGGGCTCGAACGAGGATGCGTCGCGAAAAAACAGAAGAAGCGCAGAGGAAGGGAAAAACGCTCGCGAGGGCGCCTTCCTAGCCCCCTCACGAGGTATGCGAGAGAGAGAAAACAGGTTAAACTGGAACCGGAAACAGCAGCAAAAAGCGACGGAACCAAACCAGCAAGGAACTCCAGAAGCAAACTTTCAATTAATAGGAGGCAAGCCAACTACGGAAAGCAAATGAAAAGCCGCGCTAGCCCCTAGTCTAGTCTTCAAGTCTTCTCACCAGCGCGGAGCTAAGTGCCGCCACTTGGACGTGGGAGGAAGCCCACGAGGCCCGAGGGTGGCACTCCTGAGACTCCGGGGCGTGTACAGCCCCACTCCTGAGACTCGGGGAGTGTCACGGGCAGCGATTTTCACAGGCACTGGGCCTTCTTCACAGGCACTTGGCCTTTCTTCATGGGTAGAACTTCTGGAGGTGCTGGATGTTCCAGGCGTTCTGGATGGGTACCCCATCCTGTGTCTCTAGGCGCGCGACGGCAGGTCGGGAGACATGGACGACCTTGAACGGGCCCTCCCACATGGGCGAGAGCTTATGCAGCCCTTCCCTGGAGAGGACCCGTCTCAGGATGAGGTCACCTGCCTCGAGCGTCCTGGAGCGGATGTTACGGCAGTGGTATCGCCGCAGCACCTGCTGATACCTTGCTGCCCGTAGTGCAGCTTCGCGGTGGCGTTCCACCCCCAGAACGAGGTCCATCCCCCGCATGGCATCCTGTCGCATTTCATCAAACGCTAGGACCCGTGCGGAGCGATGCTTGACCTCGTGAGGGATGACCGCTTCTGCTCCGTAGACGAGGAAGAATGGGGTCTCGCCCGTTGGCTTGGTGGTGGTGGTGCGGATGGACCACAGCACGTACTGGAGCTCGTCGTACCAGCCCCTGCTGCAGGCCTCGAGCTTCTTCTTGAAAGTCCTGGTCTTGAGGCCCCTCAAGACCTCTGCGTTGGCGCATTCGGCCTGACCATTGCTCCTAGGGTGCACCACTGAAGCGTAGCAGATCTGCATTCCAAGGTTAGCACAGTATGTTTTGAAGAGATTACTAGTGAACTGCGGGTCGTTATCAGTGATGATGCGGTTGGGGACCCCGAAACAACTCACGAGACCCCTGATGAACTTGACCGCGGAGCTAGCTGGGATGGTGCGGACGGCTTCCACCTCCGCCCACTTGGTGAACTTGTCAATGGCGACATAGAGGTAGCGGTAGTCCCCTGGCGCTCGAGGGAATGAGCCCAAGATATCAAGCCCCCAGACCGCGAACGGCCATGTGAGTGGGATGGTATGGAGGCCCTAAGCCGGCTGATGGATCTGCTTGGCATGGAACTAGCAGGCTTCACAGGACTTCACCAGCTCGGCTGCATCATTGAGCGCCGTGGGCCAGTAGAATCCGCTGCGGAATGCCTTGCCGATGAGGGTTCGCGACGACGAGTGGTGCCCTCAGTCCCCACCGTGTATGTCGGATAGAAACTCCTTCCCCTGGTCTCTGGAGATGCAACGCAATGAAACGTCATTTGGTTGCTTCCTGTATAACTCGCCGTCCCGGATGCAGTATGCCATGGCTTGCTGGGCCACGCGCTCCGTGTCCTCCTCCTTCTCCGGCAGCATCCCTTGCATCAGGTATTCCTTGAATTCCTTGGTCCAGCATCCCTCCTGGGGCTCGAGCGCCAAGAGTAGGCGCACTCCCGAAGTCGGGCCACAAGCCGGGGCCCCTATGGCAGGCGGCTGCGGGAGCTCCTCCCGAGGCTGAGCTATCCCTGAAAGTGGTGGTGTTGCTGACGGCTTGAAGAGCCGCTCCTCGAAGATGCCAGGATCTTGGGGCTGCCGCTTGGATGCCCTCTTGGCGATGTTGTCAGCTTCCTTGTTGGTGCCACGGAGCACGTGCTGCAACTCCAGGCCCAGGAACTGCTTCTCCAACTTGCGCACTTCCGCGAGGTATGCCTCCATGTGCTCGTCCTTCGGCTCATATACCTTGTTGGAGAAGTTGACGGGAAGCTGCTAGTCGCCCCTAATGGTGAGGTGCTTCACCCCCAAGGCTGCTGTCAGGACCCTGATTCCAAGTCACATCGATCTGGCCGGTAACACCTCATATCACTTTGCGGCCTCATGCACGGTATTCCCACGGGTGTCGCCTTACCATGGCCCGGGACTATTTGCGCCTTTTGGCTCACGTATATGATAGTGTCGCATGCATCCATATGACACAGAACCCGGGCCGACATGACTAGTCATGAACTCAAAGTGGCATTACGGGGACAGGCATACATGAATCAACATCGAGCATGTCGGTCAGCAGCGTGCGAATCCGGGTTGTAGCACTGCGCTAACAAGACTCTGGTGAACCAGGCTGTAGCAGGCTAGGCAGGACTCCGAATGTCACTGCATGACATTTCCCCGAAGGGACAAACATAGGAATGAAGTGAATCACATGCCGGACAGTCAAGTGTTCCGGAGTAGTAGTGCTGGGCTAGCAGGACTCTGGTGAACCGGGTTGTAGCAGACTACTATGGCTCATGGAAGCACAAGACTACATTTGCCCAAACCAGCGCCGGTCGTGCCGCGTGCTCCTGCCTCCCGTGGCCGGCTGTGATGCCGCGGAGGCCTCACCGCCCCCTACTACTCCCACCGCTGGCCAGGCCATCCCTCTACTCACCCATACCCCATGTTATTCTGCAGCGACGGCAGCCTCACACCGCAGACTAACCAGTGAACCCTCGTACACCTCTCTGCGCGGGCTTCCACTGCCGCGTCTTCCCCGGCTCCGCGTCATCCCCTTCCTAGGCCTCGCCGTCGTCCATCGCCCTGGTGCTCTCGGCGCGGCGTGGTCAACGTGGTGAAGGAACGACTTCCATTGGAAGAGTACTGTACGTGGAGAGTCTGACAGCTGGGTCCACAGCGGCCGCAAGGAAGTACCTCCTTATTACACGCAAAATAATTATTACTTCACCTGACAGCAGCGACCCACCGGGCGGGCCACCGTATTTCGCGAATAAATGTTTCGCCCCTGACTACTGGGACCCACCAGCTACATCTTCGCATGCAAGGAAGTGCATCCGGGCAAAAAAAAGATTCGCCCCCTGACTGCTGGGACGCACCAGCTACATCTTTGCACGCAAGGAAGTGCCTGACAGTCGGGGCCCACCTGGTCAAAGCGTACGTAGCGTTGTCATTCTGGTTGCAAACGTGTACGTACATACTGGTCGATGTAGAGGCACGCATGTGTCATAGTAGAGGTGCGCACGTAGCATGTACACGTACGTACAGCGGCCAGTGTGCAAGAAAGAAAATACGGCCACGTACGTATATAAGGGCAGGGTCTTGAATGCCTACTCGCGCATACGTACGGCCAGAGCTCGTGTACATGGCTGGGTCGGAACTGAAAAACAGCATCGTTGTCGTGTTCATGGGGAGCCAACCGGCTGGGTCGGAACGGAATGCGTCGTTGTGTTCATCGGGAGGGCTTGGACAGAACAGGCGATGGAAACGAGGCCTGGCGTACCGCAGAACGGAGGAAACGGCCTTGTGTTCGACCGGCCACGTTCGAAACGGGATCCTGTTCATCGGGAGGGGTCTGGCATACCGCAAAACGGAGGAAACGGACCTCCTACGGTCGAAACGGGGGTCCTGTTGATCGGGAGGGGTGTGGCGTACCACAAAACAGAGGAAACAGACTTGTGTTGGAGCGCTACGGTCGAAATAGGCATCCTGTTCATCGGGAGGGGTGTGGCGTACCGCAAAATGGGACAACACGGGATAATGTTCATCTCCACCATCGACCCCCTCCAGCCTCCACGGGCTACTGTTAATCCACCGTCGACCTCCTCCAGCCTCCACCTGCTACTGGTCATCCACGGGTTCCTGTTCATCCAGCCTTCACCGCGCGCTACTCCACCGGCTAATGTTCAACCAGCCCTCTCCACGGGCTCCTGTTCAACCACTCCTCCACGGGCTACTGTTCATCCAGCCCTCCACCATCTACTTGTCATCCAGCCCTCCAGGGGGTGGTCCTGTTCATCCAACCCTCCATGGGGTCCTGCTCATCCAGCCCCAACCGGCTCGATCGATCAGGGTCTTGTTCATCCAGAGGCAACACCACAGGGTCCCGTTCATGCACCCCCACCGGGAACTGTTCATCCAAACCCCCCAGCAACACTCACTGTTCATCCAGAGGCAGCATCGATCGGCTTCAGTTAGCAGCAGAGCGGCGAATCGCTCGATCGGGTTCGATTAATGTACCATCGATTGATCGCTCGGAGTTCGATGAACGCGTAGCCCTACAAAGGCAATCGCTCGGGTTCAGTTAGAGCCCAACGCCTCGCTCGGGTTCAATTAGAGTACAACGCCTCGCACCCACGCGCATGCGTGTATGAGAGAAACGCGCATTGCTCGGCCCCGACCACCCACCGTAACCGGAAGACCCCGATATTTTCCTCGCCCTCGCTTCTACCATGGTTTTTTCCGTCATGGACGGCCCAAAGAATGTCATGCAGCTGCGTCTCCGGCCCGCCCAGGACGAAAAGCCCATTTTCTGTCATGTTTTCTCATAGAAGTAGGAGCCCACCACATCTATGATGATACCGGGTTTTGTCACAATAATCGTCAAAGAAGTGTCATAAGTATGATAGAAATTTTTTTCGTTCGGCCCAAAATGTCACAGACGTGTCTTTTTTTTGTAGTGAGAGTTGCAGCACGTGCCCCGTGGCACTAACAAGAAGGCCGGCGACATCGCCAAAAGGGCATCCAAGTGACAACCCCAAGAGCCTGGTGTCTTTGAGGAGCGGCTCTTCAAGCCTTCGGCAGCACCTCCACTTTCAAGGCCGGCGCCGTCTCGGGAGGAACTCCCCCAACCACCTACCTCCAGAGCCCCAGCCTGCGGCCAGGCCTCGGGAGTGCGCCTCCTCCTGGCACTCGAGCCTCAGGAGGGGTGCTAGACCAAGGAGTTCAAGGAATACCTGACGCAAGGGACACTGCCGGAGAAAGAGGAGGACGCGGAGCACGTGGCCCGGCAGGCTGCGGCATACTGCATCCAGGACGGTGAGTTATACAGGAAGAGACCAAATGACGTTTCCTTGTGATGCATCTCCAGGGAACAGGGGAACGAGCTGCTAGCTGACATACACGGCGGAGACTGCAGGCACCACTCGTCGTCACAAACCCTCATCGGCAAGGTGTTCTGCAGGGGGTTCTACTAGCCTGCGGCGCTCAACAACGCGACCAAGCTGGTGAAGTCCTGCGAGGCGTGCCAATTCCATGCCAAGCAGATCCATCAGCTAGCCTAGGGCCTCAAGATCATCCCTCTCTCGTGGCCATTCGCAGTGTGGGGGCTGGATATCTTAGGCCCATTTCCTCGAGCGCCTGGGGGCTACCGCTACCTCTATGTCGCCATCGACAAGTTCACCAAATGGGCGGAGGTGGAAGCTGTCCGCACCATCCCGACCGGATATGCGGTCAAGTTCATCAAGGGTCTCGTGAGCCGGTTCGTGGTCCCTAATCGCATCATTACCGAAAACGGCTCGCAGTTCACTACCAATCTCTTCAAGAGATATTGTGCTAAGCTTGGAACGCAGATCTGCTACGCCTCGGTGGCACACCCCAGGAGCAATGGGCAAGCCGAACGCGCCAACGTGGAGGTCCTGAGAGGCCTCAAGACCAGGACCTTCAAGAAGACGCTCGAGGCCTGCGGCAGGGGCTGGTACGACGAGCTGCAGCCTGTGTTGTGGTCCATCCGCACCATCACCACCAACCCAACAGGCGAGACCCTGTTCTTCCTCGTCAACGGAGCAGAAGCGGTTCTCCCTCATGAGGTCAAGCATCGCTCCGCGCGCGTCCTGGCATTTGATGAGACGTAGCAGGACGCCATGCGGGGGATGAACTTTGTGCTGGGGGAGGAACATCGCCATGACGGCCTTCGAAAGCAAGATACCGGAAAGCGCCAAGGGCGGTATCACTGCCGCAGCATCCGCTCTAGGACGCTCGAGATGGGCGACCTCGTCCTAAGGTGGGTGCTCTCCAGGGAAGGGTTGCATAAGCTCTCGCCCATGTGGGAGGGCCCGTTTAGGGTCTCTGACGTCTCCAAGCCTGGCACCGTGCGCCTGGAGACGTAGGACGGGGTCCCCATCCAGAACACCTGGAACATCCATCACCTCCGGAAGTTCTACCCATGAAGCAAGGCCCAGCACCTGTGAAGCAAGGCTCCGTGCCTTTGAAGGTCTTCGCTCGTGACACTCTCACATAATAATGAGTGGGGCTGTACACACTCCGGAGTCTCAGGAGTGCCTCCCTCGGGCCTCGGGGCCTCCCTCCCACGTCCTAGTGGCAGCACTTAGCTCCGCACTGGTGAGAAGACTAGACTAGGTGTCGGACGCAGCTTTTCATTTGCTTTTCGTAGTTGGCTTGCCCCTTTTTACTGGAAGTTCGCATTCTGGTGTTTCTTGTCATCTTGGTTCGATCTCCTTTTCCTCTGATTCTTCCCTCAGTTCTTTGTTTTGGCCCATACTCTCCCTCACTTTCCTCATGAGGGGGATGGACAAGTGCACTCATGAGCGTTTATCCTGTTCTTCGCGAGGCTCCCTCGCTTGAGCTCGCAAGCTGGTGCTCCTCCCTTAATCCATGCCCCTCGGGTACCGTGATGAGGAGCTCTAGGTCATGACCGGCCGCGCCTACGACCCGGGCTTGGAAAATAAGAGTTTCTTACCAAATTTTTGTAGTACTTCGACGCCTCCCAAGCCAACAGCAAGGAGCTCTCACCAGGTACTTGGAGAGGTGCGCCTCACGAGGTGGAAACTACTTCACACACGTCAAGCTAAGTTACCTCTACAAGTCTACATAAAACGCTGATGCTGCAACACGACATAGGAATGACAAACATAAAATAGCAACTTGGAAATCACGTTTCGTTGCATGCCCTGCAGGGCCCCATGCATGTTTCTCTTTCAATGTAGGAAGAAAGGAAAGAACAAAACAAAAGCGGTGTGTGCCCCCGCAGCGGTACACGAGGGTGGGCCCTCGGCGCTCCCCTGGACTCAGCCAGACCCCTCCTCGTGCTTCACTGGGGCGCCGCGACCCGCTACCGTCCTTGAAGCGGGCATGACGGTGTGGCGGCTGGTCGTAGCCACCGCTGATGGAGCTATCGCCGGAGGAAGAGTCGCCCTAGCTGGACGAGCCGCGGCCGGCGCCGAGGACAAGTCCACCTTCACCCTCATCGCGACCGTCGCCAAGGCTGAGCACCTCGCCTCCGTCGTTGTCCTCAGGGCAGCACCCGATGCGGCGACCATCTTCCCTGAACACCCTCACATAGATCGCCACGTTGCCGTCGTACTTGAAGTGGAGGGTGCATCGCCTGCCCAGGCCGCACGCGCGGGCAAACGTCCGCCAACCGCGGGCCAAAGCTGCGTTGCCCGTGACGGAGACCTCCACCGTGACCCATGAAGCCTTGCTGCAGCAGCCGTCCGCCTGCAGCCAGAGACCGCCTGGACCCGTGGCCGGCAGGTCGCCGACAAAGAAGCGTGGGAGCTGAAGCCAGGTGCCGGCCGGGTTCTCCGACCACACAACGAACTTCGGCAGCACTTCCGCCGAGTGGAAACGCGGTCGCGGAGGCCGCGCCACCATGGCGCTCCTCGCTTCATCGACGGGGCTGCCACGACCGGGGCGACTCCCACCACGCGACCAGGTGCCGCCGCGGCCGCAAGGGGCCATGGTGGGGGTCGCGGCGTGCTTACACGGGCGACCGCGCCCCCTCTCGGGCGGCGGCGAGCCGGGCCCTTCCTGGCGGGCCTTCCCCTTCTCTGCAGCCGAGAACCTCTTCACAGGCGCCATGGGTGTTGCTGCAAGCAATGAAGCAAAGGAGGAAAAGCGAGCGGAGCAAGAATAAATGGGCGATGGGGGCTCCGCCCCCTCCTCATTTATAGCAGGAGAAGGCCAACCGGCGACCCTCACGATCACAGGTAATGATGGTTTTTCTCTGCATGCAGCAGGGACTGGTCAAGTTGGGCAGTTGGCGAGGCAGCATGGGGAAGCGGAGACACCCACGTCCCATCAATCGCCACGCGTCAACCGAGGTCGCAGGCTGTTGGGGCCCGCGGCGCTCCGCACTTTCCCCTTGGCTTCGCCGGGTTAAGTCCGAAAGCGCCTTTGGGCCCGGGGCTCAGAGGCATCCTGGTAACTGGGGTCCCCAGACTTTCCTGCCCGCGGCCCACGTCGTGGCTCCATCGGAGGCTCTGTATGGCCCATCTTCATCAACGAGCATTCAAGACCCTCGCGAGGCAGACGACGCAAGACCTCCTCGGGGGCGGCCTCACTAGGTCGGCTCGCGAGGGGCGAAGAGATCAAGGCGAGGGGCACCTCGTGAGGTTCTTGTGACACAAGCCATGACGACCCAGGCCAGGCGAGCGCCAGAGCGTGCAGCATACTCGATTCCTCTTTGGTGCTAAAGAGGCAAGCGCATGCGAGGAGTCCCGAGACATCAGGAAAAGGTTTCCATATCGGTGCAACAAGACCAAGAATAGCTGGACGGTAGAACGGAGGTCACCGTGGAGCCCAGGACGGCGTCACCACCAGAACCTTTGACAGGCGAAACCACCTTTAGTCAGGATAACTTGTACTAGTTGTCTCCCTTCAAATTTGGCCGTTGTTGGATCCCTTCCCGCCTACATTTGGGAAGAGGATCAGGGCCTCTATAAATACGACTAGCCACCACAGTAGGAGAAAACTGATCTTGGTCCACTCAGATCATCCTCAACCACCCAAGCTTACTGAGCTCAAGGACACCTCTCCTAAGGAGGTTGTTCTTCCCTTGTAATTGTTCATCCTTAGCCCAAGAGGCAATCCAGCACATCACACTTGAGTAGGGTATTACACCACATCAGTGGCCCGAACCAGTATAAACCCTGTGTCCCTTGTCCTGCGAGTTCGACGTGCTGAGCTTTGAGATCGCGGTGAGTGCGTGAGCTAGAGGGGGAGAGATCTTTGTGCGCACCCCAGTGTTTGAACCTCAAGGGTTTTGTCAGAACCCGTAATCCGACAGTATGTGACATGGCAAATCCAGGACGTCTTTCCCTGACTGATCTTTCAACTTTTTGGGCACCCACGGCCCCTTAGGTTTTCCCTTGAACTTTCCTTGATTCATAACTGCAGCCTCGGCGGGACCTGCAGGTTCAGCTTTACGTTTTTGCTTCGGAGTGGTGTTTCCACCTCTAGTGTCCTGGTCAACTGGTTTCCCTTTACCATTACAGAATCGGTCTTCCTAGAGACATGTCTCTAGATCGACCAAATTTCAGGATGAGCTCTCTATACCGGACACCCTCTTTGAAGGCGCAAACTGCCTGGTGCTCAGACACATTTTCCACCACATGGTGAAGAGTAGTCCATCTCTGGATGAAGTCTCTCAAAGTGCTGCAATTCAGTCAGCCCAGCAGGTCGCTTGCAGGCGCCCTCGAATGTTTTGATGAACACTCGGGCCAAATCTTCCCAGCAGAAAATACTACCAGGAGCAAACTGATTCAACCAAGCTCAGGCCGAACCTTCAAGCATCAGGGGGAGGCGCTTCATGGCTACGTAGTCATTGCCTCTACCAATCTGAACTGTCACCTGGTAATCTTCTAACCACGTGTCTGGCTTCGACTCACCGGTGAACTTGCTTACTCCGGCAGCTAATCTAAAGTTGGGACGGATCTCAACAGCCCGGATGGCTCTGCTGATAAACTCGGGCCCTGAAACAAATGCTCTGTTACTGATCAGACGATCTCTATCCTGACCTTCCCTATGTGCTCTACCTCTGTCAACCAAACCTTGTACCAGAACTTACCTTGCATCAAACCAGGCTCTCTGGGGTCGACTAGGGCCCTCCGCTCGTTGCCATACGGGCGCTTGTCGTCATACCGCCGGGGCGCGTATGACCCGCCCCATGGAGGAGGTGTAGGCACTCGACGATGGTCATCACGAGGATCAAACTGCCCGTGGCCCCGACCAAGGTACTGATCTTGGTGGTAACCATGATCTTCACGCCGCAGAGGCGATCTCGATCTATGCACCGACTGAATCATGTCTGCAACCACATATCTGCTATGGATTCTGTTTCGTGTCTGCGAAATAGCCGAGTTCTATTCACCTGTTGCCTGGAGCAGTGCTCAGATCTTCAGCAAACCTCTACCAGCTTCTGAACAAGAAGGTTGAATTGACTCTGCTATGCGTGCTGCTGTTGCGATGTTTTGGACCGGAGTACGGTATACCTGATGTTCAGGTGGAAACAGTTGTCTTGGCCGTCGACTGGATCCAGGGATCTGCTGACGGGCGCGTTCGTCGAGTGACTGCTAGAGATTCTCCAAACGCGAATGCTCAGCCAATGTGGCTAAGCGCGTAGCCTCCCAGGCCCGAGCCTCGAAGGTATCCCCAACGATGGGGGTCTGGAGCGCCTGGACGTTGCGGTGATGCAACTACTCTCTCTGCTCCGCAGTGAGGGCTTGTGGATAATATTCGTCATGATCACGCGTCGGGTCATCGCCGCCGCCGCCGGCACCATGACAGAATTCGGGGCTGCGATGGGAGTCGACCATGAGGACTTCTGCCGCAGGGTCATTGGTCCCGCACTCGGAAAGAGTGTCCGAGGAACCAGCCAATAGATCGAATGGTCCGTAGAGAGATTCGCCGGGCTCAATTGCCGCGACTTTAAGGGTGGTCGATTGGGGAGCCACCACTTGCTTCACCCACCGCTAGAGCCGCAATCGACCAGATCGCTTGTGACGGTGGACAGCGGGGAGCGAGGATTCCGCGGGAGCCGACCGATACTGGGTCGATGGCTGCAGCAGGAGGACGCCGCAAGCGCACGCGCGAAAGTGCGTCACCCCGCGGATGGGGAGAGTCTCGACATCGAGGGGGCTTCTTGGAGCCAGGCGGAGTCGTCAGTGATAAAGACGAGCGCTCCGAGGCGGATCTCATGGCCTAGTGAGGGAGTTCCGGACTAGGGGGTGTCCGGATAGCCGAACTATCATCATCGGCCTGACTCCAAGACTATGAAGATACAAGATTGAAGACTTCGTCACATGTCCGGATGGGACTTTCCTTGGCGTGGAAGGCAAGCTTGGCGATACGGATATGTAGATCTCCTACCATTGTAACCGACTCTGTGTAACCCTAACCCTATTCGGTGTCTGCAGATAAACCGGAGGGTTTTAGTCCGTGGGGACGAACAACAATCATACCATAGGCTAGCTTCTAGGGTTTAGCCTCTTTGATCTCGTGGTAGATCTACTCTTGTAACACACATCATCAATATTAATCTAGCAGGGCGTAGGGTTTTACCTCCATCGAGAGGGCCCGAACACAGGTAAAACATCGTGTCCCTTGTCTCCTGTTACCATCCGCCTAGACGCACAGTTGGGACCCCCTACCCGAGATCCGCCGGTTTGACACCGACATTGGTGCTTTCATTGAGAGTTCCTCTGTCACCGTGCGCCCGATAGGCCAGGTAATCCTTTGATCATCAACAACGACACGGTCCAGGTGAGACTTTTCTCCCCGGACAGATCTTCGTGTTCGGGCGGCTTTGCACTGCGGGCCAATTAAGCAGCCATCCGGAGCAGATCGAAGCTACGCCCTGGCTGTCGGTCAGATTTGGAAGCCTAAACTATACGGCCGATATCCGCGGAGACTTGATCTTCAACGGATTCGAGCCCCAGCCAAGCGCCACACCGCTCCTCGATGGGCATGATCTAGCTCGCAATCAAGGCGGTGCCTCGAGGCCGCACTGAATCTGCTCCGACCCTTAATCAAGAGGCGGATTCCCCGATCGAGGACGAGTGGTTGGACACCGCCTCGGGGGCTTTAATCTCTACGGCGATCGAGCCGAACTCCATCCCTGTCCTTTGCGAAGACCTCGACTCCAGGGTGCCGGACTCCTATCCGGACTACGAACCCTCCGCGCCCTTGCCGATCGAATCCGATTGGGCGCCTGTTATGGAGTTCACGGCCGCGGACATCTTTCAGCACTCGCCTGTTGGCGACATCCTTAATTCACTGAAGTCTCTCTCTTTATCCGGAGAGCCCTGGCCGGACTACAGTCAGGAAGGTTGGGATACGGTCGACGAAGAAATTCGACGCCCACCCACCACCCACTTGGTAGCCGCTGTCGACGACCTAACCGACATTCTAGACTACGACTCCGAAGACATCGACGGTATGGACGACGATGCCGGAGACGACCAAGACCCAGCGCCTACGAGGCACTGGAAGGCCACCTCGTCATACGACATATACATGGTGAACATCCCAAAGGATGGGAACGGCGATGGAACAACGGAGGATGACCCTCCAAGAAGCAGCCCAAAGCGCCGGCGTCGGCCAGCGCCGCTCTAAATCCCGCCACAGCAAGAATGAAGATTCCGCACCGGAGATAACAATACACCGTACAATGCCGAAGACAATCCACTCCAGCAAGATCCATCGCAGAGGATGAAGACGCCAGCCCTCATGAGAGAGCGGCAGAAGAAGAGGTAGAGGATTATATGCCTCCCTCCGGAGACGAAGCAAGCCTCGACGACGATGAATTCGTCGTGCCCGAGAATCCCGTCGAACAAGAGCGTTTTAGACGCAGGCTTATGGCCATGGCAAACAGCCTAAAGAAAAAGCAGCAACAACTTAGAGCTGATCAGGATCTGCTAGCCGATAGATGGACCGAAGTCCTCGCGGCCGAAGAGCATGAGCTCGAACTCCCCTCCAAAAGCTACCCTAAACGCAAGCTGCTCCCCCGATTAGAGGAGGAGGCTTATGAACCCGCATCACCAGGAGACAATACGGCTGACCGACCACCCCGTTGCCGCAACAGAGAGGCCTCTAGGCCCTCCACTAGAACCGTACCCCGGCATCGCTCAAAAAGCACTTGGCCAAAGGGGAACGCTCCGGACCTGCGAGATATATTGGAGGACAAGGCAAGACAATCAAGATTGATTTATGGATCGCGTGGGCGCCCCACGATACGTGACGACAACCGTCACGCCGGACACAGTAAGTCCGGCCGGGCCGAACAAAACAGACCAAGCTCTTTTGAGCTCCGTTGTGATATCGCCCGGATGCAGGCGCCAAGACACCCACTATGCTTCACTGACGACGTAATGGATGATCATAGCCCCGCTGGGTTTAAAACCGTCATTATTGAATCCTTTGATGGCACAACAGTCCCCGCGGTTTGGATCGACGACTATATCCTTCACATCATAATGGCCCGCGGTGACGATCTTCACGCCATCAAATACCTCCCCTCAAGCTTAAAGGACCAGCCCGACATTGGCTCAATAGCTTGCCGCCAGAGTCAATTGGGAATCGAGGACCTGGAAGCCGCATTCCTCGATAACTTCCAGGGCACTTATGTGCGACCACCAGACGCTGATGACCTAAGCCACATAATTCAGCAGCCAGACAAATCGGCCAAACAATTCTGGACATGGTTCTTAACCAAGAAAAACCAAATCGTCGACTGTCCGGATGCGGAGGCCCTCGCGGCCTTCTAGCATAACATCCATGACGAGTGGCTTGCCCGACACCTAGGACAGGAAAAGCCGAAATCCATGGCAGCCCTCACATCACTCATGACCCGCTTCGCGGGTGAGGACAACTGGCTAGCATGCAGCAACAACCTCAAGCAAAAATTCTGGCAGTCCGACTTCAAGGACCAAAGCGGAAGGCAGCGTCGTCACAAAACAAACGCCGCACTAACGGCGACAATATTGAGGATACGGCAGTCAATGCCGGATTCAAAGGCTCTAAACCGGTCAGCGGAAAAAGCCATTCAAACGAACTAGTCCGGGTCCGTCGGTTTGGACCGAATACTCGACCGCTTGTGCGGATACACGGCACCCCAAAAGCCATTAACCACACCAACAGGGACTGTTGGGTATTCAAGGTGCAGGCAAGTTAATTGCGAAAACAATGACAAGGGGCTGCATAGCGATGACGAGGACGAGACCCAACCGCCCGAACAATAGAGGATGAAGGGTTTCCCCCACAGTGCGGACGGTGAATATGATATACGCAATCCGCATACCCAAAAGGGAGCGGAAGCGTGCACTCGTGGATGTCTAGGCGATGGAGCCGCTTGCCCCGAAGTTCAATCCATGGTCCTCCTGCCCGATCACTTTTGACCGAAGGACCACCCCACCAAAGATCCGCCACGGTGGATTCTTCGCACTGGTCCTAGACCCAATCGTCGATGGATTTCACTTAACCAGAGTCCTGATGGACGGCGGCAGCAGCCTGAACCTGCTTTACCAGGATATAGTAAGCAAAATGGGCATAGACCCCTCAAGGATTAAACCTACCAAAACGACCTTTAAAGCCGTCATACCAGGTGTAGAAGCCAATTGTACAGGCTCAATTACACTGGAAGTGGTCTTCGGATCCCCGGATAACTTCCGAAGCGAGGAGTTAACCTTCGACATAGTCCCGTTCTGCAGCGGCTATCATGCCTTGCTTGGACGCATCAAGACGGTAAAGTTCAACAGCGGTGCCGCACTACGCATACCTCAAGCTCAAGATGCCAGCCCTCGAGGAGTCATTACGGTCAACGGAAACACCGAACGTTCCCTCCGCATGGAGGAACATACAATGACTCTCGCGGCGAAGTGCAATGCAGCCTCTTAAGGCAATTATCGAATCCGGCTGTTAGCGGCGGACACAATAAGCCGCCGGAGTAACTTACAACAAGACCACCTGGCACATTCCGAGCATGCGTAGCAGTGCGGCCCCAACCCCAGCTCCTGCGAAACGTCAAAGCAGGTCCTTTCCGTACACCATTACGCTCTGAAGATACCATGGGCATGGGGAGGGGGGCACGACCACAATACACCCAGACTGTGGCTCAACCACACAAGGGGCTCTCAAGTGTGTCGTTCCTTTTTCTTTTCTTTTTACCTTTTACTTTTTAAACACAGGACTACGTTTGTCAGAAGCCCTGTCCGGCAGCAGATGTGCCGAACTCACGATGCAACAGCCAGGAAAGGATAAATGCTACAACGAATATACATGTGGTCTCCATTACGAGCATTTTCATACACCAATCTTCAGCCTACCCCTGGAAGGGGACATGTTTAACAGTCTCCTACCTTCTTATCGCACTATTTGTATCGTTCTGCATTCGTAGCAGCACTTATTGAGTAAAACAATGCAGCACCTTTTTGCTTATAATTGCATTTATTTTTCATACATATGTTCATTCACGACATGTTGCATCCGTACACTTTGGTATGGCTAATATACACCAGGGCTTATGTTTCCAGCGTTATGGTGTGATGAGTCCGAACACTTTCACAAGTGCGGCACCCGAACTTATAGCACTATATGCATCGGCTCCGAATCATGTCTTGGGTCAATAGTTGGGTTTGCCCGGCTCCGTGTTTTGGTACCTTATGTTCCGTTATATCGGCTAAGGTAGCACCGGAGAACCACCGCGATTCCGCCCGCTGGGTTAACGCCTCGAGAAAGCTAAAACTGACCATCATGATGAGGCGATAGACCGTCGCTGTTCGAGAGGTTTTCTGCGAGTCCTTAAAGACTTATGCCACTTAGAGCGAGGAGCCGGATCGTCCGCCAAGGCGTGGATAGCGCCCCAAATTCGGCCTTCCGAAGACTAGGGGCTTCGCCGAAATTTAAAATTATAGAATTCTATGGCTAAGTGAGAGTGTTCAAGCATTATAATTCTATGGCTTAGCGCATATGAACTAAGTTTTCAGCGCACGGGATAACAAAATGCGAGTCTACTCAAATATTACATCTTTGGAGCACTCACCCGCAATAGTGCGGGCGCCCTTCAGCACACTCTTATAATACATCTCGGGCGTGCGATGCTCCTTGCCCTCCTGGTGGCGGGTCCGTCACGAGCTTCAGGCATCCATCTTGCCCAGTGCACCTTTTGCGCTGGCAAGGGCCCCGACGGGCACCCTCGATACATAAGCGGAATGCTTGATAACTTCAACCCACGGGCACGCATCCACCAGCCGCGCAGACTAGGGCCGAAGTAGCTCCCAGGCATGGCCTCCTTAGGCCACAGCCGAACTATAAGGCCCTTCATGGCCTGTTCGGCCGCCTTGTGGAGCTCGACCAGCTGCTTCAGCTGGTCGCTAAGGGGCACCGGATGTCCGGCCTCAGCATACTGAGACCAGAAGACCTTCTCCGTTGAACTCCCCTCCTCGGCCCGGTAGAATGCGGCAGCATCGGACACGCTGCGAGGAAGCTCTGCGAACGCCCCTGGAGAGCTCCGAATTCGGGTAAGCAACAGGTAATTAACACTCACATGCTTACTCTGCATGAAAAATGCCTTACCTGCCGCTATTTTCTTCACCGCTTCAATCTCCTGGAGGGCCTTGTAGGCTTCGGCCTTAGCGGTTTTGGCACTCTCAAGAGCCGTTGCAAGCTCAGACTCTCGAGTCTTGAGTCACGCCCAAGTTCTCATGTTTTTCACGAGATCCTGGAGCTCTTGTTGTACCTCCGCCACCGCGCCTCCTGCTTCTCTCGCTCGGTGCATTCCATGCGTCAAGACATACGCTCAGCTGCGGCCACCGCCTCCTTGAGGTCGCCACCTCGTTAGCGGCCCCTACAATACCCACGTTATCCTTGTCATTTTTCTTGCAACCAAATCCTTTTCTCAGAAGGTACAATTTTCATAAGGTATTACTCACCTTCTTTTCCTCGAGCTGCTTCTTGGCATGGCCGAGCTCGTTCTCGGACCGCCGAGGTTTTTCTTCAAAGTATTGACCTCCCTTGATCGGTCTTGGCGGAGGTCAGCAGAAGACAGCCTGCATTCCCATATTGACATATTTTTATGACTCCTGCGTTTATCTTTCTAAAGATCCTCAGTCCGCTTTTCTTTCCGAACACCGAACCGAGCATCAGGGCTACCGTCTATGCGGTACCATTTTACATATGTTGAAATTCTTACCTCAAAGACTGTTAGAAGGCTATTGCAGGCTTCGGTCAGCCCGCTCTTGGCGAGCTGAACCTTCTGAATCACCGCACTCATAACAGTGCGGTGTTCCTCTTTGATGGAGGCGCCATTGAGCGCCTCTAGCAAATTATCCGGCACCTTCGGTTGGACGGAGGAAGCCGGCGTCTCGGTCTTGCCCTTCTTACGAAGGGGTCGCCACGGACTCGGAGCCCACTGCGGCCTCCGGGCTGAGTCCGGTGCACAGTCAGGGAGGTGTCTGCGACACCCCGGCCTCCCCTCTGGTGGGTCCTTTTCTCGATCCCACCTCGGCGTCGTCATGCGGCACGGGGGGTGGAGGCAGTCGGAAGGGAATCCATATCCGACGCACCCAAGGACCCGCTCGACAAAACGGGAAGATCATCCTTGGGCGGACTGCAGGGTTGTATGCGGCATTAGAAAGACGTTATGTGGCGAAAGCAAAAACCTTGAGGTTATTCGGGAGTCCGGATACTTACGATCTCGCCAGGCTTGGCCCTTGGATGCCGATCTTCGTCGTCATCAAGGCTGGCGGAGCAGTCCGGAGGGAGAGTTTTTCCCTTCTTGGACCCTTTGGCCTTCCTTGTTGGGGAGGCCTTCCTTTTCTTTTCTCCCCCCGCTGGGGGAGATGCTTTCTTCTTCTCCCCCTCACCTTGGTGGGAGGAGTCGGCCTCGGATTCATCATCCGATAGCACCTGAAGCGGAACTCTTCCGAGTCCCGTGGCCGCCTTCTTGGCCTTCTTCTCCGGCACCACGTGGGGTGCCGGAACCAGCAGCCCCATTAGGCGGGCGTCCATGGGTCCTTCCGCAATGGGGCCGGACAGTAATCTGTTCGCCTTCGCCAGCCATTCCTATCAAAGGCAAGGGAGTTTAGATCCCACATAGAGCCAAACTAGGGAAAACAAGTGGTGAAATCACTTACCTCGTCACCGGACATCGCGAGCAGAATCCGCGATCTTGATGGCGGATGCGGGAGCTTCGGCGCTTGAACAGCACCTTCCAGACATCTTCGTGCGTAGTGTCGAAGAGCCCGCCAGTGGTCCGGTGCTGCGCCGGATCAAACTCCCACATATTAAAGCCCCGTCGGCCGCACGGGAGAATCCGGCGGATGAGCATGACCTGGAATACGTTGACAAGCTTGAGCTTTTTGTCCACCAGCTTCTGGATACAGGCTTGGAGTCCGGTCAGCTCCTCCGAATCCCCCCAAATTCGGCCACTCTCTTTCCAGGAGGAGAGCCATGTGGGAATACCATATCTAAATTCGGGGGTTGCTGCCTAATCAGGGTCACGCGGCTCAGTGATGTAGAACCACCCCGATTGCCACCCCTTGATGGTTTCCACGAAAGTACCCTCCAGCCACGTAACGTGGGACATCCTGCCCACCATGGCGCCTCCGCACTCCGCTTAGCTGCCCTTCACAACCTTCGGCTTGACACTTAAGGTCTTGAGCCACAAGCCGAAGTGGGGCTGGATGCAGAGGAAGGCCTCGCACACGACGATAAACGCCGAGATGTTGAGGATGAAATTCGGGGCCAGATCATGGAAATCTAGGCCGTAGTAGAACATGAGCCCCCGGACAAAGGGATGAAGCGGGAAGCCCAGTCCGCGGAGGAAATGGGGAAGAAATACTACCCTCTCATGGGGCCTGGGGTTGGGGACGAGCTCTCCCTCGTCAGGGAGCCGATCGCGCGATGTTCTTTGGGAGATATCCGGCGTCGCGCGGCTTCGATCTGCCCCTCCGTGACGGAGGAGGCTATCCACTTGCCTCCCGCTCCGGACATAATTGGAGAAGGTTGAGGTGAGAAGTGCGGACTTGGGCACTAGAGCTCGAGTTCGCGGAGATGGATAAGCCAAGGAGGAAGAAGGCGCAGGTAAAAGGGTTGGATCCTTATCCCCTTATATGGGCGGACAAAAACATGTGTCCCCACCGGCCTGGTAAAACTCGCTTATCTCCCAAGCGCCACAATCAATGGCGCGGTTGGGTTACCCACGTCCGTATTGATGGGAATCCCGGAATAAGGGGAACACGATCTCTGCCTCAACAAGACGTGCCAAGGAAACCGCTTCGCTAAACGCGTTGAGGTGGAACAGTAAAAACAATTCGAATAAAGGCTTGGTAGTGGTGCGACGTCACGCCACAAAATATGTTAGTATATTGATCTTGTGTAACAGTATTCTCTCTATGATGGTATGTGGAATTTATTTTTGCAGAGCCGGACACTATCCTGGTGTTCACAATCTTCTATAAATTATTCGGAGGAAGGACCCGCCTTGCAATGCCGAAGACAATATACGCGTCGGACTCATCGTCATTGAAGCCTAGTTCAGGGGCTACAAAGGGAGTTCCGGACTAGGGGGTGTCCGGATAGCCGAACTATCATCATCGGCCGGACTCCAAGACTATGAAGATACAAGATTGAAGACTTCGTCCCGTGTCCGGATGGGACTTTCCTTGGTGTGGAAGGCAAGCTTGGCGATACGGATATGTAGATCTCCTACCATTGTAACCGACACTGTGTAACCCTAACCCTATCCGGTGTCTATATAAACCGGAGGGTTTTAGTCCGTGGGGACGAACAACAATCATACCATAGGCTAGCTTCTAGGGTTTAGCCTCTTTGATCTCGTGGTAGATCTACACTTGTAACACACATCATCAATATTAATCTAGCAGGACGTAGGGTTTTACCTCCATCGAGAGGGCCCAAACCTAGGTAAAACATCGTGTCCCTTGTCTCTTGTTACCATCCGCCTAGACGCACAGTTCGGGACCCCCTACCCGAGAAGTGTTGATGAAGATCGAACAAACTACAACCTCACCGGAAGTCGCTAAGACGCCTGCCCACAGTGGACGCCAACTGTCGTGGGAACGAGTCTGACAGTAAGACTAGGGGGTACATAGGAGGAGGGAGGATCCTAGCTACGGCGAGGATGTACACACAGTTTTACGAGTTCAGGCCCCTCTCGGAGGAGGTAAAAGCCCTACGTCTCGGTGTCGCTGAGACAGGTCGACTGGATGTGCGTTGAAGTTACAGGGGGTGCGAACCCTTGTGCCAGAGCAGGGGAGTGGCTTATATCGAGTGCGCCAGGTCCCTCCAGCCCTTGGTTACACAAGGTTCAATGTGAGTTAAGACAGGGGTGTTACTGGTAACGCCTGCTATTAATGATCTTTATGACTAACCGTTGCCATTCTGGGGTGACTGTAGGACTTCTATGCTCCGAGTGATTTCTTTGTATGGTCGAGTGTAATGATCAGGTTGAGTGGAATTGGGATATCCGAGTGGAATCTGCCGTCGAGTGGATTATACTTCAGGGTGATTTCAGTCGGTATCTTTTGTAGAACTTTGTATGTCTTTGACTCTAGGGCAGTGTCCTTGGGTAGGGTGTCTACGTCAGGGCCCATGAACCTATCGTAGGTACATGTCATCATTAGTTAGGGCAGTAGGGTTTAACTAGATGTTAATTAGGAAAGTATGGTTTAGTTTAGAGAGAAAATTGAAAATATAATTTTCTATCAGTGCTGCAAGTGTACTAGGTTCTTAATTTTTACTGATTTTTTATTATGACAGAAATTTAGGACATAATTCTAATTGAGTTCTAGGTTCATAATTTGAAATTTGTGTAGATTTTCTTGAAGTGTCAAACATTGAAGTGGTCATGTTATATGCAAATTTCTCAATAGTGTTTGCTCATGTTTATCTACTGTTGTAGTTGCTCATGTATATGTTCTTAAGTGGTCCGGTTATATGCAACATTGAAGTGGTTCGATTGTTCCCAAGTGGCCTTCTGTTGTTTTTCAGCGAATGAAGCCGAGTGGCCTATGTTTTGCCGGAATGTTGATCATTCCGGCAAATTTCAGGTGCTCGATTTGTCCATTTTTTAGCAAAGGTCATGCCGAAATTTTTCATGAATTTCGGCATGACTTGTGCTACAAACTAGGACTTATCGAGTGGCCGGGATTTGCCGCACCTGGAATGAATCAACGTTCCTGCAGAACATATGACTTTTTTATGTTATTATTAATTTTATTAGGTCTATAATTAATTGACTAGATTTAATCATAGGAAACAGGGCTAGCAATGATGAAGGACAGGGTTCTGGTGATAACATCTACGAGGTCGCGGACGCTTATTTGAACCTTCTCGATGAGCAACGGTTGTTGCAGGGCCCACCTGTCACATACGAGACTGAGACCGACATCGAGACCGGCACCGAGACTGGCGCTAAGACCCAGACCAGCATCGAGACCGGCACCGAGACTGGCGAAGCCAGTATAGAACCGAAACCGAAGAGGCAACGACGCCCAAACCAGCGCATCACTACTAGACTGGTGGTCACGGAGGTGGACAACGGCAATTTTGAGCCAAAAGAGCCTGCAAAAGCGCGTGTGTGCTACGGCAATCAAATAGGCTGCATCCTACGGACAACCGCCACCATCAATGATGCGAAACTAAAGGTGATACCAGATGTGAAACATTCCCTCCTCACGAAGCTGCATCTGGTATTCTTGTTCCCGGGCCAGGTTGAAATCAAATATACTAATCCAGATAAAGACCCAGCAATGAGGAAGATAAACAGACGCGCCATGGGCAATTTTAGCAGCGCGTTGTCCACCTGGAAAGTAAGGATGAAAGCCAGGATCATCAAAAAAAGGGAACCCTACTCTGAGATTGTAAAGGACAATCCGACAATTATGGAAGAGCAGTTTGAAATATTCAAGGCGGCTAGTGTTACCGAAGCTGCCAAAGAAAAGTCAGAGTACATGAAGGGGCTTCAAGAGAGGAACATGGGGTGCCACCACCTCAGAAGCCGTGGTTACGCGGGGAAGAGGTCCATATGGGCCAAGGAGGATGCGGAACGCGAAAGTCTGGGCATCCCAGACATCTTGGCGGAGTTCACCGTCCTGCAGGAGCGTGACGTCATCAGGGCCCGGTACCATTGGGACCCAATCAAGAAGGTTTTCAAGACGGACGCGGTCACGACAGAGTTCATGAGACTGCGGGTAATTTTTAATTTACCCCCTAATTTTAGCTTCTGATCAATTCGACTACACATTTAGTCCTATTTGTAAATGATCCTTGTTCCTTTACCAAAAAGAGCAGCACAAGATTGTGGCCGAAAGAGACTCACCGTCTGAGGCATTGGCGAGGCCCAAGTGGGACACCCCATTCAAATGGGCCTTGAACATATTGAAAGGACTCCCGGTGGACAATCGCCGGCGTATGGACACGTGCACGACGCCAGAGACGGCATCACGTGGAAGAAATATTACCGTGATACCATGGAGGACAGAAAGGAAAGACGGAGGTTAAATGAAGAAAACATCGACAAGAAGGTTGCGATTGCGGTTGATAAGAAATCAGCTGAGACAGCCAAAGCAGCGGTAGCTGCCGCAAAAGAGGAGATTGCATCTTCGTACAGTGTCTTGGTTCCGGCTATCATCAGTTTGACCAAGCAAAATCCAAAGGATGCAACGGACTTTCCCCTTTCCAACTTCTTGGGGAGCAGCTCGACTAGCATTGCTCCCGCACCTTCTCCCGCACCGGCTCCTGCACCGGCTCCTGCACCGGCTCCCGCACCTCCGCACCTGCTCATAGCAGCCCGTCCTCCGTCTCGGACGTGCTCGGCGGTGTTTCATCTTTGGCTGAGCTCGATGCCCTCATGGTACCTATCACACTGGCCCTCTTCAATATATGTATGAACTCCCGTTCAGTTACCTTTCACATGTCTCACGTTGCAGACATGTATTTGTAGGCCGACGTAACCCCATGCACCATACTGTCACCATCAGCGGCTACAAGGTGGACGTGGGGAAGGCAACGATAGTGAAGCCGAAGGAACAATTGTTCCATAGCCGGCTGATCCCCCCTGACTTCTTCAAGGTTTCCGTGGCCAGTGTCAAATCGGGCCACGAGAATTTGGATCCTCCGGTACTACGGGGAGATGACAACAAGACCCCGCGGCGGCTTGGCGATTGCAAGATTTGGGTCCTGTAGTGGCCAAAGAGTCTGCTTCGTGTGGAGGCGGCCGGGAGCACACCCACGACCACGCTGCCTCAGCAAGGTATGAACATCAACACCCCACTAACCCAATTAGCATCGCCTATCGTGTCGGGTGATAGCGGATGGGGTGAGGAAGAGGCTCCATTAGTCGCTGATGACGTCGCCGCTGTCGGAGAAGCAATGCATGATATTGATGCCATCGATAAGGATGACACTCTACAGTATCTCAATACTGGCGCCTATGACGACGGAGGATTGATGGCTTAGCAGTATGAGTACTCAGGGTTTGAGCGTCATGAGTCGGTGCCTGAATTGCCGGAGGATGAACGTATTATAGACGACCTTCCAGTAGCAAAGAAGCATCGGAAGAGACCGAAGAAAGGCAACAAAGGTGCTTCTGTCGGCGTTCTGGGAACGGGGGTCCCCAGACTTGCCTACCTGCGGCCTGCGGCGTGGCTCAAAGGAGGCCCAGGACAGCCCATCTTCATCAACACAAGCTCAAGGCCCTCGCGAGGGGCCAAGCCTCGCGGGGCGGACGACCAGGAGCTTCCTCAGGCGCGGCCTCGTCAGGCTGGCTCATGAGGAGGCGGAGAGTTCAAGTGTAACGCCCCCGATGCGGCTATATCTCCCACGTGTCGAGGCACGACTTAGAGGCATAACCGCGTTGAAAGCAATGTCGCAAGTGAGGTAATCTTCACACAACCCATGTAATAAATAAGGGAAAGAGATACATAGTTGGCTTACAAATGCCACTTCACACAATACATAAATAAACATCCATCAATCATAGTACACTCAAGGTCCGACTACGGAACCAAAATAAAAGAAGATACCCCAAATGCTACACAGATCCCCGATCGTCCCAACTGGGCACCACTACTGATCATCGTGAAAAGACACATAGTAACGACCACGTTCCTCGTCGAACTCCCACTTGAGCTCGGTTGAGTCACCTGCACCGCATCGTCGGAACCTCAAGAATCGTTTGAAGTATCTGTGAGTCACGGGACTCAGCAATCTCACACCAGCGAGATCAAGACTATTTAAGCTTATAGGAAGGACAGAGTAGTATAGTGGAGCTGCAGCAAGCGACTAGCATATATGGTGGCTACTTCAAGCAAAGAGAGCGAGAAGAGAAGCAAGGCGCGGACGTGAAGCTAGTAGCGATCAAGAAGTGATCCTGAACTACTTACGCCGACATAACTCCAACACCGTGTTCACTTCCCGGACTCACGAGAAGAGACCATCACGGTTACACGCCGTTGATGTGTATTTTATTTGAGGTCAACTTCGGGTTTTCTACAACCGACATCAACAAATTCCCATCTGCCTCATAACCGCGGCACGGCTTTGAAAAGATATTACCCTGCAGGGTGTCCCAACTTAGCCCATTATAAGCTCTCACGGTCAACGAAGGATATTCCTTCTACCGGGAAGACCCGATCAATCTCGGAATCCCGGACTACAAGACATTTCGACAAAGAATAAAACAAGACCAGCAAAGCCGCCCGATTGTGCCGACAAATCCCGATAGGAGCTGCACATATCTCGTTCTCAGGGCACATCCGGATGAGACTAGCTACGAGTAAAAACCAAGCCTCGAGTTTCCCCGTGGTGGCCCCGCAGGCAGCTCAGTTCGGGCCAGCACTCGAAGGAGCACTGGTCCGGGGGGGGGGGGGGTTAAAATAAGGATGACCAGCGGGCGCGCGGAACCCCGGGGGGAGAAGGCTTAGGTGGCACCTGGTAAGCCCAAAGTTGGGCCTTGTTGGACGAAGTCTTATTCAAAGCGAACTGTCAAGGGGTCCCATAAATCACCCAACCGTGTAAGGAACGCAAAATCAAGGAACATAACACCGGTATGACGGAAACTAGGGTGGCAAGAGTGGAACAAAACACCCGGCATAAGGCCGAGCCTTCCACCCTTTACCAAGTATATAGATGTATTAATTATAGCATATATATATTGTGATATCCCCAACAGCTAAACATGTTCCAACAATGAACAATCATCTCCATGTTCCAACAAGGAACAAACTTCAACTTCACCGCAACTAGCAACGCTTATAAGAGGGGCTGAGCAAAGCGGTAACATAGCCAATCAACGGTTTGCTAGGAAAGGATGGTTAGGGGCTGACATGGCAATATGGGTGGCATGATATAGCAAGTGGTAGGCATCGCAGCATAGGCATAGCAAAAGAGCGAGCATCTAGCATAGCAAAGATAGAAGTGATTTCGAGGGTATGGTCATCTTGCCTGCAATGTTCTCAGAGTTGTCGAAAGCTTGATCCTCGAAAACGTTCTCAACAGGTTCCTCGTTCACGTACTCATCTCCCGGCTCTACCCAAAGCAACAACACAAACAAAGGAACCACAATAAATCACGGTGCGATGCACAATCAACATGATGCAACAATCATGACATGAACTTGCTCAAATGCAGAAACTAATGCCACCACTGAGTTGGTGGGATTTTTCTACCCCAAAAACATATATAATATGTTAGGGTTGCAGCATAGAAATCATCACAAATGCACTAAGTCATAACCTGCCTAAAATGGAAGTTAATGTAAATGGCAAATTCCAGATTTGGAAATGTCCAGAAATGGACTTGCCTGAAATGGAAAGAGGGGGCTAAACAGAAACGGAAACCGCGGGGGTAAGGGAAAGAAAAAAAATAGAAGGAGGAGGGCGCTGAGAGGCTGACTGGTGGGACCCTACTGTCATAGAGTCTACTGTTATAAATCCCCTTAGAGGAAAATAACAAAAGGGGGGGCGCGCGTGGGAGTCGAACCCGGGTCTCCCCGGTGTGGCTCGGCACCAACACCATCGGGCTAGGCGGCTGCGACGATGTGAAGGGCTTGCCCCTTAACTACTGCTCACTGATAGAAACAAATAGAAGAAATAAAAAGGGGCGCTACCGATTCGAACCAGTGTCGCCGCGGTGAGAGCCGGGGTCAACCAGCTCGGCTAGGCTAGGAGTCGGTAGGATCCGGACGCTGCCTACTTGACCAAAACTGCCAGGCCCTACCGAGGCAGAGACAACGAACGCATTTACGCCGGGCGAGGCAACGACGGGTTAGGGGCTCAAGGCCTCGCATAAACCGGTACGCACGAGAGGGCACCACAGGAGCAAGAAGGGACAAGCCCGAGCGGGGATAGCGGCATACACGCGCGGCCAAAACAACTCTGAACCCAACAACTACGGACATGCCGGAGCACGCCGAGCGCGATAAGACCACGGGCCGGAAACTGCGCTAAGGTGAACTAACGGCTGACAGGGAGGAGCAGGAGGAAGTAGTGTATACCTCCTTACCCTAGGACAAGAAATCAGCGACGGAGACGGGCCGACGGCGAAGGCGTCGTGCTTTCAACTTCACGGAACCTGACCGAGAAGAAGACCGAAGCAGGGCGCCGATTTAACTTGGCGATCCAGGCCCCGTAGTCGACGCCGTGGACGAAGACGACGACGAGGAAGAAGATGGACAGGGTACGGATGGTTGGGGTGGCCGGAGAGCACGCCGGGCGATGAGGCACGCTCGAGATGCGCCGGACCGAAAGGGCTGCGAATCGGTGGTTCCCTTACTCGGGCGGCGGGCGGCGAGAGGGAGAGGGGAACCCTAGGGTTCTGCTGGACACGCGAGAGGATAAGTAGGGGCTAGGGCGACGGGCGAGCTCACGCTCCCTCGTGCCGGGGTCCCCATGGCGATGGCGAGAGGAAGAGGGAAAGGTGGGTGAGAGGCACAGCGACGACGCTGCCAGGCGGGCCCGACGCTGCCACGTGGACGGGCGCTAGCGGGGGTAAGGGCGGAGATGGGTGCGCGAAGGCAGGGAGAGGGAAACGTGCGGGCTGGCGCGCTCTCTCTCTGGGCCGCGGGGCTGAGGGGAGCTGGGCCGGCTTGGGAGGCCGAGCCTGTGGGGAGGTTTAGCTGGCTGCCACCGCTGCTGCCGCTTCCTCTTCTTTTCTCTTTAAAAAAAAATCAAAAGGAAGAGAAAAGAAAGTACAGAAATGATTGAGAAGAGTTTGAGTGAAAGGAAAATATCCCCAAACTCCTGGAATTCTCCACTATTTAAATAAATTGTAATGGACATTTTTAAAGGTAGAAAAATAATGCAAGTTTGGAAATATTTCAAACTTGTGCCATTTTTGAACCTGACCATAACAACTTCAAATGAGGAGATATTTGGCAGAGGTTTAGTGCAAAGATCAAGATTAGCAGGAGAAGATGAACATTAATTTGGAAAGGAAATATATGGCACTTGAAAAGGAAAGAAGTATAGGGAAGGAGGAGATGGTAATGCAAAAGAGAATGGCACATGCCACAACACAACAGTGAGAGATCACCACCAACACATGATAAGAAGGAAATGCAAGATGACAAGAGGCACAAATGCAATATGGTAAAAGAGCAAAACAAAGGAAAAGAGAAAACCCACATAACCAAACAACATGAAGCCAAGCATGACAAAACTCACAAGAAATGGATGAGGTCAAGTTGATATATTGCCCAAAAGGGAAGTTTACATCCGTGGTGTTACAACACTCCACCACTACAAGAGGATCTCGCCCCGAGATCTAGGACTGAAAGAACTCCGGATATTCGAACGGAGGTGATCCTCGCGCCCTGTGTAGCTTCGGTCGGAATGGTGTGACCACTTCACTTTCAGGAATTTGATTGACTTGTTGCGTAGTCTTGCGCCGGTTTCATCAAGAATAGCAACGGGTGCTCATGATAAGAGAGATCTTCTTGAAGGTCAATCTCTTCAAGTTGATAGTGCGTTCAGGAGTCTTGAAGCACTTGCGAAATTGTGACACGTGAAACACATCGTGCACGCTTGCAAAGTTGGATGGAAGCTCAAGTTGATAGGCGAGATCGCCTCTTTTCCCAATGATCTTGAAAGGACCCACGATCTAGGGGCAAGCTTCCCTTTGATACCGAAGCGACGAGTGCCTTTCATTGGAGAGACGGAGGTAAGACATGGTCTCCAATTTCAAAAGTCACATCACGGTGCTTATCATCATAATAGCTCTTCCGGGCGCGATTATGCGGCTTTGAGATTCTCACGAATGACTTGGCACATTTCTTCCGCTTCAGGATCAAGTCATTGCCAAGAAGTTGGCGCTCACCTGTCTCGCACCAATTGAGAGGAGTACGGCACTTTCGCCATAGAGAATTTCGAATGGGGCCTTGCCCGAACTCGCTTGGAAGCTGTTGTTGTAGGAGAACTCGGCATATGGAAGACAATCTTCCCACTTCATACCGAAAGAAATGACACAAGCCCTGAGCATATCTTCAAGGATTTGATTAACTCGCTCCACTTGGCCACTTGTTTGAGGGTGGAAAGCTGTGCTGAAACGAATGTTGGTGCCCATGGCCTTCTGAAAAGAATCCCAGAACTTGGAGGTAAAGATGCTGCCACGGTCTGAAGAGATCAATTGTGGAATGCCGTGCAAGGAGACAATCCTGGAGGTGTATAGCTCTGCCAACTGAGCTGCTGTGATGGATTCTTTGATAGGAAGAAAATGCGCCACTTTAGTCAGCTTGTCAATGACAACGAAGATAGCATCATTTCCACGCTTGGACTTTGGAAAGCCGATCCACGAAGTCCATTTCAATATGATCAAACTTCCATTCGAATAGCAAGAGGTTGAAGGAGACCAGCTGGTCTTTGGTGTTCTGCTTTCACTCTTCCGCAGACATCACACTCATTCACGAATTGAGCAATCTCTCGCCCATTCGAGTCCACCAATATGACCGCTTGAGATCATGGTACATCTTCGCATTTCCGTGATGAATGGATAGAAGCGAATTATGGGCCTCGCTCATAATGACTTTTCAGAGATCACCCTTAGGAACCACAATCCGGTCCTCAAAGAACAGAGTGTCTTTGTCATCAACGTGGAAGCACTTGTACTTGGAAATGCCCTTGTCGATACCACGCTTTCACCTTTTTCACCATGGTATCCAGTAAGTTGAGCCTCACGAATCTGATCTTCCAAAGTAGGAGATACTATGAGGTTGGCAAGAAAGCCTTGAGGAACAACTTGAAGATTCAGCTATGGAAAGCTTCACAGAGATCCGGTTGAAAGGGCTTGAGGATTAGACTGCTGCGATAAGCTTTGCTGCTCTAAGCATCTGCTATTACATTGGCATTGCCCGGAGTATATTCAATACTTGGGTTGTACTCTTGAATCATTTCGACCCATCGAAGTCCGCCCGAGGTTGAGGTTGGGTTGAGTGAAGATGTACTTGAGACTCTTGTGATCGGTGAAAATGTCCACTTTCCTTCCCAACAAGAGATGTCTCCATGTAATCAATGCATGGACAATCGCCGCCAACTCAAGATCGTGAGTGGGGTAGTTCTTCTCGTTGGGCTTCAATCAAGTAGAGGTATAAGCCACAACTCTCTTCTCTTGCATTAACACAAAGCACCGAGACCTTGAAGAGAAGCATCACAGTAAAACTTCAAATGGCTTGGATTCATCAGAGGAGTCAAGACAGGAGCTGTGACGAGTTTCTCTTTGAGGGTATTGAAAGCAACGCCACACTCGTGGAGACCGTATATATTTCACATGCTTCGGAGGAGGTTGGAAAGAGGCTTTGCAATCTTGGAGAAGTTCTCAACGAATCTTCGCAATAGCTTGTAAGACCAAGAAAGTCTGCGGAGCTGCTTGACATTCTCGAGGAGGTTCCCAATTCACAATTGCGGACACCTTCTCGGGATTAATAAAGCGATGCCCTTGGCGGAGATGATATGACCAAGATAAAGCACTTCATCGAGCCAAAATTCACATTTGGAGAACTTCGCATAGAATTGATACTCTCTGAGCTTGTCTAGCACCAATCTCAAATGTTTGGCATGATCCTTCTTATTCTTGGAGAAGACCAAAATATCATCAAGATAGACCAAGACGAATTCATTGGTGTAGGGGTTGAAGATGAAATTCATCATCCGAGAGAATGTTGGAGGAGCATTGACGAGGCCGAAAGACATGACAAGATATTCATAAGAACCAAAGCTTGTTCTCAATGCTGTCTTGGGAATATCTTGTTCACGAATGCGAATCTGATGATACCCCATACGAAGGTCAAGCTTGGAGAACATCAGAGCACCTTTGAGTTGCTCGAAAAGCTCATTGATGTTGGGAAGTGGATACTTGTTCTTGATTGTCTTCTTATTCAATGGACGGTAATCGACGCAAAGTCGGTCCGTGCCATCCTTCTTCCGACAAAAAGAACACCACAACCCCAAGGAGATGAACTCGGTCCGATCAAACCCAGACGCTCTTGTTCATCGAGCTGCTTCTTCAATTCCTTCAGCTCATTAGGTCCAAGCTTGTATGGACGCTTGCAAACGGGTTCAATGCCGTGCTCAAGATCAATAACGAACTCAATCGGGCCGATGAGGAGGCATACCCGAAGCTCTTTCCGAAAGACATCTTGGTACTCACAAACGATCGGAGTCTCGAGAGATGGCATTCAGTCCGCCTTCTCATTGAGAGAAAACAACCGAATGGTTTCATCACGAAGCGGCATAGATGATCACATCATTAGAAGAGTGAGTCAATTGAATTTCCGGCAGCACAATCAAGCCGAAGCTTTGTCCGAGAAAGCCAATCCATCCCGAGAATAAGATCAATATCCGAGTCACCAAGAACAATTGGTTTAGCCGTAAATCTATAATCGCCCATCTTGATACCGACATTCGAACCATCATGCTAGAGCTCAAACGCTTAGCCGGAGAAATAACTTGCATAGCTTTAGGTAATGCCTCTGTCTCGAAATTGTGCTTCGATGCAAAAGGATATGACATGAAGGAATGCGATGCACCAGTATCAAATAAAACTTTTGCAGGAATATCATTAATCGGAAGATTACCCATTATCACATCGTAAGATTCCTCCGCTTGAGCTGCATTCATCATATTCACCTTGGCAGACTTGGGATTATGCTTGACCACCGCATTGCGGAAGATTTAACAGGAGGAGGAGGCGGAAGGCGCCTCGTTGAAGCATTTGTTCGATAGTGACCTTTCTCACGACATTTGTTGCAAGTCACCTCGTAGAGCGGACGGTGGTAAGGAGCACTTGACCTTGGAGCTTGAGAATTAGACTTGTTCTCGATAGCTTGGGTTGGGTGGGTGGGAAGATCCACGGCCACCGAAGTTCTTCTCTGCTGGTAAGGCCGACGGAACGGAGGAGGAGGAAGGTAAAACTTCTCGCCGCTTAGCTGCCACTTGAGAGGAAGAAGAAGACTGAACTGCATCCCCGATTCTCTTCTTAGAAGCCTCACATTTGAGCTGGGCAGCTTCTTGTTTGAGAGCCATGTTGTAGAAATCATCATACTTATCTCGCTCAAACAGCACAAGAGGTAATTGCAGATCTTCTCTCGCACCACCTCCGAACCGATAGATCATACTCTTTTCATCAGTGCACGCCTTGCTTAGCAAAACGAGCGAAGCTTCGAACTGGATATTGTATTGATAGATGCACATGGTGCCTTGCTTGAGATTGCGGAACTCCTCACGCTTGCTCTCAACAACACTTTTCTAATGTGATGAGCTCGGAAATCACGGCGGAACTCATCCTGTAATGACACGACCTCCTCTCGAATCTTTGTATTGTCGAACCACTCAGCAGCTTGATCCTTGAGTTGAAATGATGCAAACTTGACAAAGTCCTCGTGTCCGACATTGCTACAATCAAAGTGCTTGCAGATGTCCACTAACCAATCGTCAGCCGTCTGTGGCCTCGGCTACGTAAACCGAAAGACTTCGCTGATTAGCGAGGAACCGACCGAGAGTAGCAAAGTGCGGCTGATTGTTGCCTTGACCTTGATTGCCTTGATTGCCTTGCCCCGAGTAACGTTCTTGCAAGAGCTGCAAAATCATCTCGAGCATTGGCATTGGTGGCTGCCATGATAGCTTGCCGTGCCTCAAGGCGGAGGTGGAGGTGGAGGTGGAGGGTTCAATCGATCCCCATCATTGCGATCCGGATTCGTACGCTACGGAGCCATCCTCAAGAGGGTGACATCCGTCGGTCCTTTGATAGACAAATTGATAAGTAGAATCAACGGATAGAAATTGCAACATATAGTCTTCACAATAAACATTCAACAAGAATGAACGAATGAATTCCAAAGATAATCATCACACGTCCAATAAGGTGAGAAGCCACTTAGATAAGGATATGGAAACAACAACTGTCTTAGAAACAATTCGAATATCACAACTGAAAACAAAAGGTTGGCTTCTAGAATGAGCCGGAACAAACACATGACAGAGATTTCGCCCAAAGTGTTCGTGGTGGGGCCCACACGGGCACGACGTATAGCGGACGTCACGAATGACTAACAAGACGCCCCGAATCAGCATAGCCAAGGATTCTTTAAGACGCCTCGCGACCACTCAGAATTCGACCGTGAATGGGCGGACCACTAAACTTTGAACCCCAATCTCAAATCATACATCTGTCGGAAAGAATATCCTGTAAGCTACTAGAATTCCCACCTATAAACTCCCGAAACTTTCTGGTTATGCAATCTGGTGTTGGGGATACAGGGACACAAAATATATCACCCAAACTAACAATACCTAGATCCAAATTGTATCCATCCGTCAACACATAACCAAGAAATCCTCGAAATCGTGTACCTCGACCTTCAAAAACATCCGTTATGCAAGTCATGGCAATACTCCCTTTTCGCCTCGATCTTGGGCTATCGTGGTTATCTCACCAACAAGCGCACAAAAGAGATTTCGATGTCGGCAAAACTCGTGTATTCCAGAATCGCAACGATAAAATTGTGACGACAACACCTCGGAGCTCAACTCCCGGACACCGCCACAACCCCTAAATGTCGAGGCACCAAGAACAATGTTCTCGTCACAAAACCATCGAACGATTCCAAGATACCCACGTGATCCTAAAAAAATTTAGTGAAATTTGAGGAGAGAAGAGTCAAAACACTACGCCGGGATACCTCACAGAGCGTATCAAGGACCGGAAGTAAAAGAATCCTACTCTCCGATATATATAATCCTAAGACTCAAAACATTTTCCATTCTAGACTCAACAACGCCAAAGAAACAATCAAGTAGGGGGCTCCTAAGTCGGGAAGGCTCGATTACCAACTTGTAACGCCCGATGCGGCTATATCTCCCACGTGTCGAGGCACGACTTAGAGGCATAACCGCATTGAAAGCAATGTCGCAAGTGAGGTAATCTTCACACAACCCATGTAATAAATAAGGGAAAGAGATACATAGTTGGCTTACAAATGCCACTTCACACAATACATAAATAAACATCCATCAATCGTAGTACACTCAAGGTCCGACTACGGAACCAAAATAAAAGAAGATACCCCAAATGCTACATGATCCCCGATCGTCCCAACTGGGCACCACTACTGATCATCGTGAAAAGACACATAGTAACGACCACGTTCCTCGTCGAACTCCCACTTGAGCTCGGTTGAGTCACCTGCACCGCATCGCCGGAACTCGCAACTGTTTGGAAGTATCTGTGAGTCACGGGACTCAGCAATCTCACACCCGCGAGATCAAGACTATTTAAGCTTATAGGAAGGACAGAGTAGTATAGTGGAGCTGCGAAGCGACTAGCATATATGGTGGCTACTTCGCAAAAGAGAGCGAGAAGAGAAGCAAGGCGCGGACGTGAAGCTAGTAGCGATCAAGAAGTGATCCTGAACTACTTACGCCGACATAACTCCAACATCGTGTTCACTTCCCGGACTCACCGAGAAGAGACCATCACGGTTACACACGCCGTTGATGTGTATTTTATTTGAGGTCAACTTCGGGTTTTCTACAACCGACATCAACAAATTCCCATCTGCTTCATAACCGCGGGCACGGCTTTGAAAGATATTACCCCGCAGGGTGTCCCAACTTAGCCCATTATAAGCTCTCACGGTCAACGAAGGATATTCCTTCTACCGGAAGACCCGATCAGTCTCGGAATCCCGGACTACAAGACATTTCGACAGCAATAAAACAAGACCAGCAAAGCCGCCTGATTGTGCCGACAAATCCCGATAGGAGCTGCACATATCTCGTTCTCAGGGCACATCCGGATGAGACTAGCTACGAGTAAAACCAAGCCTCGAGTTTCCCCGTGGTGGCCCCGCAGGCAGCTCAGTTCGGGCCAGCACTCGAAGGAGCACTGGTCCGGGGGGGGGTTAAAATAAAGATGACCCTCGGGCTCGCGAAAACCCGGGGGAAAAAGGCTTAGGTGGCAACTGGTAAGACCAAAGTTGGGCCTTGCTTTGGGACGAGTCTTATTCAAAGCGAATCTGTCAAGGGGGTCCCATAAATCACCCAACCGTGTAAGGAACGCAAAATCAAGGAACATAACACCGGTATGACGGAAACTAGGGTGGCAAGAGTGGAACAAAACACCGGGCATAAGGCCGAGCCTTCCACCCTTTACCAAGTATATAGATGTATTAATTATAGCATATATATATTGTGATATCCCCAACAGGTAAACATGTTCCAACAATGAACAATCATCTCCATGTTCCAACAAGGAACAAACTTCAACTTCACCTGCAACTAGCAACGCTATAAGAGGGGCTGAGCAAAGCGGTAACATAGCCAATCAACGGTTTGCTAGGAAAGGATGGGTAGGGGCTGACATGGCAATATGGGTGGCATGATATAGCAAGTGGTAGGCATCGCAAAGATAGGCATAGCAAAAGAGCGAGCATCTAGCATAGCAAAGATAGAAGTGATTTCTAGGGTATGGTCATCTTGCCTGCTATGTTCTGAGTGTTGTCGAAAGCTTGATCCTAAAACGTTCTCAACAGGTTCCTCGCTCACGTACTCATCTCCCGGCTCTACCCAAAGCAACAACACAAACAAAGGAACCACAATAAATCACGGTGCGATGCACAATCAACATGATGCAACAATCATGACATGAACTTGCTCAAATGCAGAAACTAATGCCACCACTGAGTTGGTGGGATTTTTCTACCCCAAAAACATATATAATATGTTAGGGTTGCAGCATAGAAATCATCACAAATGCACTAAGTCATAACCTGCCTAAAATGGAAGTTAACAGAAATGGCAAATTCCAGATTTGGAAATGTCCAGAAATGGACTTGCCTGAAATGGAAAGAGGGGGCTAAACAGAAACGGAAACCGCGGGGGTAAGGGAAAAAAAATAGAAGGAGGAGGGCGCTGAGAGGCTGACTGGTGGGACCCTACTGGCATAGAGTCTACGGTTATAAATCCCCTTAGAGGAAAATAACAAAAGGGGGGCGCGCGCGTGGGAGTCGAACCCGGGTCTCCCCGGTGTGGCTCGGCACCAACAGCCACTGGGCTAGGCGGCTGCGATCGACAGGAAGGGCTTCGCCCCTTAACTATCAAGCATCGCTGATAGAAACAAATAGAAGAAATAAAAGAGGGGCGCTACCGATTCGAACCTGTGTCGCCGCGGTGAGAGAGCGGGGGTCAACCAGCTCGGCTAGGCTAGGGAGTCGGTAGGATCCGGACGCTGCCTACTTGACCAAAACTGCCAGGCCCTACTCGAGGCAGAGACAACGAACGACGACGCCGGCGCAGGCAACGGCCTAGGGGCTCTGCGCCTCGCATAAACTGGGTACGCACGAGAGGGCACCACAGAGCAAGAAGGGACAAGCCCGAGCGGGGATAGCGGCATACACGCTGCCAAAACAACTCAACCCAACAACTACGGACATGCCGGAGCACGCCGAAGCGCCGATAAGACCACGGGCCGGAAACTGCGCTAAGGTGAACTAACTGCGACAGGGAGGAGCAGGGAGGAAGTAGGGTAAACCTCCTGACCCTAGGACAAGAAATCAGCGACGGAGACGGGCTGACGGCGAAGGCATCGTGCTCACGAACTTCACGGAACCTGACCGAGAAGAAGACCGGCAGGGCATCGACGAACTTGGCGATCCGGGCCTCAGAGTCGACGCCGTGGACGAAGACGACGACGAGGAAGAAGATGGACAGGGTACGGATGGTTGGGGTGGCCGGAGAGCACGCCGGCGATGAGGCACGCTCCCAGATGCGCTCGGGACCGAGCGGGGCGGCGAATCGGGTGGTTCCCTTACCTGGCGGCGGCGGCGAGAGGGAGAGGGGAACCCTAGGGTTTGGTTGGACGCGCGAGAGGGGATAAGTAGGGGCTAGAGGCGACGGGCGAGCTCACGCTCCCTCGTGCCGGGTCCCCATGGCGATGGCGAGAGGAAGAGGGAAAGGTGGGTGAGAGGCACAGCCGACGACGCCAGCTGCCGGGCTCGGCGCTGCCACGTGACGGGCGCTAAGCGGGGTAAGGCGGAGATGGGTGCCAAGGCAGGGAGAGGGAACGTGCGGGCTGGCGGCGCTCTCTCCGGGTCATGGCTGAGGGGAGCTGGGCCGGCTTGGGAGGCCGGAGCCCAGGTGGGGAGGTTTAGCTGGGCTGCCACTGCTGCTGCTGCTTCCTCTTCTTTTCTCTTTAAAAAAAAATCAAAAGGAAGAGAAAAGAAAGTACAGAAATGATTGAGAAGAGTTTGAGTGAAAGGAAAATATCCCCAAACTCCTGGAATTCTCCACTATTTAAATAAATTGTAATGGACATTTTTAAAGGTAGAAAAATAATGCAAGTTTGGAAATATTTCAAACTTGTGCCATTTTGAACCTGACCATAACAACTTCAAATGAGGAGATATTTGGCGAGAGGTTTAGTGCAAAGATCAAGATTAGCGTGGAGAAGATGAACATTAATTTGGAAAGGAAATATATGGCACTTGAAAAGGAAAGAAGTAGAGGGAAGGAGGAGATGGTAATGCAAAAGAGAATGGCACATGCCACAACACAACAGGTGAGAGATCACCACCAACACATGATAAGAAGGAAATGCAAGATGACAAGAGGCACAAATGCAATATGGTAAAAGAGCAAAACAAAGGAAAAGAGAAAAACCCACATAACCAAACAACATGAAGCCAAGCATGACAAAACTCACAAGAAATGGATGAGGTCAAGTTGATATATTGCCCAAAAAGGGAAGTTTACATCCAGGGTGTTACATCAAGGCAGGGTACCTCGCGAGGTGCCCGTGACGCAAGCCATGACGACCAAGGGCGCCAGCCCGCGCAGCGTCCTCCTTTCCTCTTTGGTGCAAAGGGAGCAAGCGCAGGCGAGAGCATCAAGCAAAGGCATCCGTTTTGGTGCAACAAGACCAAGACCAGCCCCAATGGCTGGAATGCAGTCATCGTGGAGCCCAAGCAGGCGTCATCACCAGAGCCTTTGACACGCGAGGACCAACTTTAGTCAGGATAAGTGTACCCGCTGTTCCCCTTCGAAAATGGCCAATTGTTGGCGCCCTTCCCGCTCAATATTTGGGAAGAGGCCCAGGGCCTTCGTCTATATAAGTAGGGCCATCCACCATAGTAGAGGGGGACGATCGGATAGAAAGGGGATCCGGCATTGGGAATCCAGAGAGAGAGGGAGAGAGACCCGATCCTCAAGCTAGAGCGACGGGATACCACTTAGCAGTTCATCACACCCACCAAGAACAGACCCTCGCAAGGCTGTTCTTCCCCTGTCTTGTTCCTCAATAGCCCCAGAGGCAATCCACCACACCACAAACTAGAGTAGGGTATTACACCACAACGGTGGCCCGAACTAGTATAAATCTCGTGTCTCTTGTGCTGTTCTTTCGAGTAGTTTTAGGTCCTTGCGATTCGGCGAGGTACGAGAGGGTGGAGGGATGGATCACCGCGCGCACCCCAGAGTTCGAACCTTAAGGGTCTGCCGGAACCCGAAATCCGACATTTGGCGCACCAGGTAGGGGTGCGCCGTAATCCGCCTTCTGCCACCTCGTGTCCCGTCGCATCGTCATCACCATGTCCGGCGACCAAGCGGGCAACCCTGATCCTTTGGCGGCGTGGCCTGCCTACGCAGAGCCGCTCGCCTCGGGCGATCCCGTGCCCCAGGCAGCTCGCGGTCCGCAGGGTGCTGCGGGCTGCGGGCGACGCGGACAGGCTTCGACGGCTCTCACGCCGTGGCAGGCGCGGTCGGCAGCAAGAGCCTCCAACCACGCTGCGACCACATCACCGTACACCCGCCGGGAGCAGGCGAACTCGAGGGTCGCGCTCACAGTGGCCCGAGAGCTGCTGCAGTGCAGGCTGCTGGATAGCGGCCGCGACGTGCTGCTGGAGCGAGTGGCGGAGCTCCTGGGCCGCGCCTCGGGGCTCACCCCTTCTGCACCCAGCTTCCATCTCAGGCCGAGGGCTGCCCGCACGGGGGCTCCACGCGCGCCCGCGGGCTCCAAGGCTACTCCAACACCGACGAAGCTGTCGGCGTCGGGCCGGCGGCGGGGTTGCCCCTGCCCCTGGCCCGCGGAGAAGAAGGACTCGACGCAACTCATGGTCCTGGCGGACCGCCGCGCCACCACCCCACGGTGGGCGCGTCAAGCAGAGCAGCAAGGCACGCTCAGCACTACGGCGTGGCCTTCGGGATGACGGCGCCGGAAGAATACGTGCCCCACATGATGGACCAAGGGCACCCGCATGAGGGAGAACAAGACTCGCTCCTCAGCCCAAGCCGGGGATGAGGCGCCCGCCGCAGCTCTTCCAGAGCCTCGGGGACGGTCCCACCGGTCACGCCGGGGCGAGGATTATCGGCACCGCTACTTCCTCAAGAGCAAACATACGCTAACCATAGGTCGCAGGAGGTACAGGTCGCCATGACGAGCGGCTGCCCCACTCCCACAGTCTCCTACCCCTCGGGAGGGGGGCGCAGGGGGCTGCCGGAGAGGGGCAGAGATCCGACATCACCACCGCGGCGTTCGGAGCAAGGCATTCTCAGGAGGTAGGCCTCACGGGAGGTGCCTCGTGGCCTGCCTCACAGTGAGGACCCGTGGTCGTCGGGAACTGGCTGGCGACCGCTCTACCCCACCGGCGGCGCCCTGGTTTCCGGTCGTCGTTGGTGGCACTAGAGTGTGGCGCAAGGCGGGGCCCTCGTCTGGCGATATGAAGCAAGGCCGGTACCTGTGAAGAAGGCCCAGTGCCTGTGAAGCTCGCCGCCCCGTGACAATCTCACGTAATAATGAGTGGGGCTGTACACGCCCCGGAGTCTCAGGTGCCGGCCTCAGCCCTGGGCTCCCTCCCACGCCCAAAGAGCAGCACTTAGCTCCGCGCTGGTGAGAAGACGTCCAAGACTAGACTAGGTGCCGGACGCGGCCTTTTTCTGCTTTCATTGGTTTTCCCTCTGGTTGTCGTTTTCCCTCGCTGGATTTAAGTTGGATTCGAAGTTGAGATTTGCGTGTGTTCGGGGAAGGGGTGCTTAGTCTCGTTCGAGCAAATCTCTCGCGTTTCGGTTACAACTCCGCCTCAGCTGCCTCCCCTCGCGAGCCCCTCGCGAGCCGGGCCAGGCCAAGCTTGCGCGCAGCCCAGTCTGTCGCCGCCGCGTCCTCTCCGGAGGGTTTTTACTGCAGGTCCTACAGATTCGATCAGTAGACACTCAGATCGCCTCAGCTTCCCACAGGCTATCTCGGGGCTCGTACAAAACAAAGGTAAACCATCCAACCAGCACGTCGCTTAGCCAACCACTTGGCACGGGCGTATGGGCGATGTAACACCCGCTAATACGAAGAACACAAGTTTTACATGAGGGGCTCCCCCTCCCCAAAATGCTCTCACCTCCATCAGACCAAAACCTGAGTTCTATTCATGCAGGGTAATGGAACAAGGACAATACATGATCAGTCGGACAAATCCCCCAATGCATCCTCAGGAGCACCTCCCGAGCCGTTGCTGGCGTCGCTGGCCTCGCCGTCGCTGTCTGCGTGATCGTCGGCGGCGTCTGGGCCGTTCACCACGGCGCTTCATCGGGCGGCCACGACCACGCTGCTGCCGTCCGAAGCGAAGCGTCTTGGACGAGGGCATCCACGTTGTCTTCCACCCAGTGCGCCAGGTCGCCCCGGACGACCTGGGGAACTGGGGCGATGACTGCGTCGAAATCAAAGTGGGGGTCCATGTCCCGGAGATGGCTGAAGACACAAGAGAAGGCGCGCCCGAGCAGCGCGCGGCTCCTCTCCTCCACCAACCTGTTGGCCCTGACCGACCGCGCCACCACGTCAGTGAAGAACTGAAGGTTGCCGGCGTAGTTAACCGCGTGCGGCGCGCCTACTGCCGCCTCGCAGATATTATCCAAGGCTGCGTTAGCTCTTTCCCGGAGCGTGGCGAGCATGGGACCGTGCTCATGTTCCAGGATTCGCCACTGACGCATCTCGTCCGCATTCTTGCGCGCGACGGCCTCGGCCTCCTCCACCCATTGGCGAAGAAGGAGCGCCTCGGCCTAAGAGGTGGTGGACTCTCTCCGCGCCGCCTCGAGGGCGGCCCGAAGAGCATCGGCCCGCCGTGTCACCTCCTCCAGTTTGGCCCTCAAGGCAGCAGTCCTGCCCTCAGCCTCGGCCTTGATAAACCCCAGCCGCTCCTCAAACTCGCGCTCGAGGCTCGAGCGCACCGCCACCACTCGGTGTCCGACCTCCTCCAGGACGCGGGCTTCCCGTGCTGCGACCTCATCCTCTGCCTGCGTCACCAAGCGCTCCCTCGTCTCCAAGCGCTCGTACTCACGCGCGCGTTCAGCGGCTTCAAGCGTCAGCGCCTCCTCACGCTTCTGGAGCTCCGTCGAGTCGCCGGAGGCCACCTTCATCGACGCAAGGGCTGCCTCGCGCAGCTCCACTTGCTTCTCCAACGAGTGACACCGGGCCAGGAGTTCCCGTGCCCGCTCCTCCGCCGCCTCTTGCTGCCTGTTAGCTGCCTGGGCCTCCTCGACGGCCTGAGAACAGGCCTCCCGAGAGGCTGCCAGCGACGCCTTGGCCTCTTCATCATCAAGATCGCGCCGGCGGCGCGCAAGGGCGGCAGCGCCCTCCAGCTCGCGCCTCTCTGCGGCCAGGCACAGGCCCTCGGCCTCAAAGCGCGCGTCCTCGTCAGCAAGCTCTTCACCAAGAAGGCTCACCGCGTCGGCCGCCCTTCGAAGAAATCCTTGGCGAAGGGCGCGGCGCTCCGGCAAGGCCAGCACGTCCTCCACACCATCAACCGCTCCAGACGGGCGCCGGAAGCCGCGAATCAACACTCCCCCTCCGGGCAGGGGGCTAGGGGTTGGCACCCTCGCGACGGCCGGGCGCGGCCAAGGCCAGAGGCCCGGCACTGAGCCAGCCCATCCTGCACGAGGGGCGCAGGAAGCGCCTCAGCCAACCGCCGTCCACGACCAGGCGAGAAGCCCACGACAGGATAGCTATGCCTCGGGAAGGCTCGCGAGGATGGATCACGAGGCGCGCAGGGCCACGACGCGCCACGGGACGGCTCACCTCCCCGGTCGCCCTCACCACAAGAGCTCCACTGCTTGGAGCACTCGAGGACTGGGGAGGGGGCGAAGCCGGGGAGGACGGCTCCTCACCCGTCTCCATGAGCTCGGCAGGAAGGGGCCTGCAGGGCAGGGATCAGTACAAGCAGCAGAAGAATCAGGAGCTGGAGAAGGAGAAGGCTTACTCATCAGTAGCGAAGTACTTCCTACACTTCAGCAGGCGACAAGGGTAATCATCGCCCAGGGCCTCCCTTCTCTTTCGGAGGGCCTCGAAGTTCATGCGGAAACGACCCAAGATTTGAGCACAGGGATCACCCTGCAGCGAGGAAGAAGCATCAAGGCGGCTTGCGTCAGGGGCGTCTGCCTGACGCGCGCTCCTAGTCGCCTCACCAAGAGAAGCAGCATGGGCCTCGGGGGCTCCACCCGCGGGCGCTGCGGGCGGCCGCCTGCCGCCCTCAGCCGCAGCGGCATGAGCCTCAGGAGCTGCCCCCTCACGAGCATCGCCCGGCGCTGTCAACCCGCCGGGGGTCCCTTCGGCCTCTGGCGGCTCGTGCCTCCCTGCTCCGCCACTTGAGGAGGAGCCGCCTTGGCCGACTGGAAAGGCTGTCACCACCACCGGTTCTCGCGAGGCCCCTAGAGACCCGCGGGGCGCAGCCCCCATTCATCGAAAATAGGCATCTGGTTCACCAAATCACCCCTGTTCCGGCAGAGGTACAGCAAGGCCCCTTCATGCCGGATGCCACCGGGGTTAGGGTCGCCAGTCAGGACCAGGAGCACTTTCCTTAGAGCTTCAGGCGTCAGGTCTTCTTCCTGGAGCCTCATACGATCACCAGGCCCGCTGAAGGCCCACATCCGGTGGGAATGGCGTTGGAGAGGAGCAATGCGGCGCATCAGGAACTCCTTCACCACCTTGGGCGCTGTCACAGCAAGCGACCTCAGGAACGCGAAGCGGCGCCAGACGAAGATGAGCCGAGGGCTTGAAAGCGTCTCCTGGCCCCAGCCTGAATTGGGGACAACAGGCGAGGTTGGCTCCGATAGCAGGGGCTGGGCACCCCCACATCCACGTACAGCCACCTCTCGCGGAACTCAGCCGCGGGCGGAGGCAAGCTGAAGTCAATCCCTGAGGCCGCTGTCTCGGGCGCGGCGACGAAGCTCACGCACGCCGAGCATTGAGTGGGGTCGACAAGGCGCAGAGAGAAGAAGTGGCGCAGCAAGGCAACCGAGGTAAGGATGCCCATCATTGCCTCACAAACGAAGGCGAAGACCGAGAGGAGAGTAATGGATTCAGGACCCAGATGCATCATGTGGATCTGATAGTGGGAAAGCACGACATTGAAGAAATCAGAGAAGGGGGGAACCAGCCCCGCCCACAGGGCGTCAGCGAAATACCGGACCTCAGTGACTATCCTGTCGATGGAGAAGTGGGACGCGGGCCAAGCCGTCGTCCTCCCGCATTCGTTGAAGGAGGTAGCTAGAGCCGAACTGACCTTGCCCAAGCCCTCTAGATTGAGTATGATTGACGGGTCGACAGCGGAGGCCGCCGGCGGCGGCGAGCGAGGCGGAGGCACAGGTTTCTTCCCTTTCCCCTTCTTCGTCGGAGCCATGGCGATCGAAAGGGGGGGAGATTTGAGATTGGATTGGAAATGGAAGCTGGAGTTCGAGAGAGGGAAGGACTGGAGCGCACAAGTAGCAAAGAGGGGAACGGATGTGTGCAGCAGCGTGTCCGCCTAGCAAGGCACGAAATAAGGAGGCGTGGGGGAACAGTGCCGCCCACGTCCAATCAACCGCCACGCGTCCCCCAAGGCCGCAGGCTATTAGGGGCCCGTGACGCCGCGACTTGCCCTTTCGCCTCTGCTCGGCCAAGTTCGGGCGCGCCGTGGGCCAGGGGCTCTTGTCGGCGTTCGGGAACGGGGTCCCAGACTTGCCTGCTGCGGCCTGGCGTGGCTCAAAGGAGGCCCAGGACAACCCATCTTCATCAACACAAGCTCAAGACCCTCGCGAGGGGCCAAGCCTCATGAGGCGGACGACCAGGAGCTTCCTCAGCGCGGCCTCGTCGAGGCTGGCTCATGAGGAGGCGGAGAGTTCAAGGCAGGGTACCTCGCGAGGTGCCCGTGGACGCAAGCCATGACGACCAAGGGCGCCACCGGCGCCAGCCAGCCAGCGTCCTCCTTTCCTCTTTGGTGCAAAGGGAGCAAGCGCAGCGAGAGCATCAAGCAAAGGCATCTGCTTCATGCAACAAGACCAAGACCAGCCCCAACGGCTGGAATGCGATCATCGTGGAGCCCAAGCAGGCATCATCACCAGAGCCTTTTGACAAAGTAGGACCAACTTTAGTCAGGATAAGTGTACCCGATGTTCCCCTTCGAAAATGGCCAATTGTTGGCGCCCTTCCCGCTCAATAGTTGGTAAGAGGCCCAGGGCCTTCGTCTATATAAGTAGGGCCATCCACCATAGTAGAGGGGGACGATCGGATAGAAAGGGGATCCGGCATTGGGAATCTAGAGAGAGAGGGAGAGAGACCCGATCCTCAAGCTAGAGCGACGGGATACCACTTAGCAGTTCATCACACCCACCAAGAACAGACCCTCGCGAGGCTGTTCTTCCCTGTACTGTTCCTCAATAGCCCCAGAGGCAATCCACCACACCACAAACTAGAGTAGGGTATTACACCACAACGGTGGACCGACCTAGTATAAATCTCGTGTCTCTTGTGCTGTTCTTTCGAGTAGTTTTAGGTCCTTGCGATTCGGCGAGGTACGAGACGGTGGAGGATTGGATCTTCGTGCGCACCCCAAAGTTCGAACCTTAAGGGTCTGCCGGAACCCGAAATCCGACAGCTTCTATGAGTCAGCCGCCTCCGCGGCCTTGGGTTAAAGACCGTATACCTGTCATGGGTGCGTCGAAATACCATATCCCTGGTGATCCGATCCTACCTAAGGCAGTGGTAGAGGCCATATACGGCGATCTCAGGAGACTTCATAACAATGTGCTATAGAGAGAGAAAAGCCTGATCGCCTCGGAAAATACATGATACCTGCTCTACGTGGTTAATATTCCATAGCAAAGGTTGTAGGTCGACACATTCCCCACGAAGAAGTTCTTCCTTCTATGCGATTACATCTTCGACACATTTCACTTGAAAATCTGGATTTATGTTTGTCTGCCTTTTTGCCTTGTACATGAACTACATCATCAAGATTGAGCTGATACTTTATATCTGTGTCGCTGACCGCGTACTTCATACACGAGGGCTTCTTGGCAGTCCGCGAAATGCACCGTGAATACGCGAGTAACTACATCGTCGACATGGTCGGCAATAAGGACAAGGAGACGATTCTCGTGCCTTTGTAAGTGCATCTAGTGCCCCTTAGTGATTTTGGTGTATTGAAGACTTATAGGGTAAGGGACTAATGTGTTTGTGAGTGTACACAGGTCTATAAGTCTATGAGGAGTTTGATATTTACAGAGAAAGTCGAATTTCTAAAATGAAGTTCTTCAATCGAAGACTTTGATATTTTGAAGACTTTCAAGACTTTGAAAGTGAAGAAATTGGTGTGACCTTGAAGACTTGGTATTCATTTGAGGAACATGAAGCGTGAAGACTTTTGTTTTCGTAGTTTCGCTTTTCTCTTTCTTGAGTCATAGGAAACACCGTCTTGTTAAAGGGGGTCGAGGAAATACTAAGGAAAAATTTCCATGTGATGCTCAACTCAAAATCCTACACCTACCAATCCCTTCGAGTGAAGCCTTTGGAAATCTCATACAGCTTCAGTCAATTTCTTCAAAGGATCGAGACGAAGTTCTTCTGGTCGCTGAGGAATTTGTTCTGACCGAGGAGTTAGGAATTTGCCAGTGCGGATTGCCTACACAGTGAGGAACATGATAGCCCTGAGGAATTTGAGAGTCAAATTTCTGACCGTTCTTTGTCTTCTTGGCGCCACTGTCCCAAAATATCTTATCCACCTAACGGTCATATCATTGAAGGGCATTTATGTCTTATCATGTCGGGCTGCTCCCTAGGCTATAAATAGCCGCCCTACAACCACTAGTTGGTTGGCTGCTCGAGAGAACTTGACACTTGTCATTTGAGAGCAACCCATCCTCCGAGGACTTTGAGCGAAAATCATCGGTGAGGAAAAACCCAAAAACCAAAACCCTACAAACCCAAAGTGATTGAGCATCATCAAGAGATTGATCCTGTGGATCCGACGCTTGTTACCTTTGAAGACTGTGCTTCTTCCAGACGGTTAGGCGTCATGGTCTAGAAGCATCCAAGAGGAATTGTGGATCGCCGAGTGACCAAGTCTGTGAAGGTTTGGAAGTCGCTCAAGACTTACCACGAGTGATTGGACGAGGTCTGTGTGACCTTTGTTCAAGGAGAATACGGTGAGGACTTGGTGTCCTGAGCTGCGTGCTTTCGATCGGGTGTCCAGGACTATGTGTCCTCGAGTTTAAATACTCAGCCGCTCGAACCAGACGTACAACTGAGACAACAGTTGGAACTGGTCTACCAAATCATTGTCTTCACCAACCTAACTGGTTCTATTTCCTCAACCCTTTCATTTCCTCATTACTGTGTTGAGTGTTTGTTCATATCTGTGTTTGAAGACTTTGACTGAAGACTTTCTCAATTTCCTCAGTTCAATTTCTTCAGTCAGTTTGTCTTCATCTTGTGTTATCCTGTGATTACGCTTTCTGTACTCTGTGTTTGTCTTCATTTCATCATGATGACCATGCGTGTATTCTGTTATGCTTACTTCTGAGTACTTATTCCACTGCAAGTAGTTCTTCGCTAAGGAATTTCCTCACTGGCAAATTCCTCAGTGAAGAATTCATAAAAATCGCCCTATTCACCCCCCCTCTAGTCGATATAACGCACTTTCAGCCTTATCATCCCATGTAAGTCATCCGTGTAGTTATCCTTCCATGGATTTCAATCATTTCATTTGCACGCGTGGAGGCTAATTTGAGGTGTACTTATTTTTCGCAGGGACGGGCGCGCCGTCCTCATGATCCTTTACCCTCGATTCTCCCATGCTATTTACTTGGACTCGTCCAAGAACATGAAGAAAAAGGATTACACCCACATCAAGTTTGTTCTCGACAGTGCTATCTTTAGCTACGGCCTACGGGGGGAGAGATCGCGCTCAAGAAGACAAGGAACCGCGCGCCCGCCTTCGACCATAAGACCGACTTCTACTGCATCTAGCAACCGAGGGGTATTCTCAGTGATGGATTCTATGTCCTCCACCACATGCTGGAGTACAGACGGGATAAGCAGAACCTTCGCATGTCACCTAGATCCGGCGATGCCCATATTCTGTAATGAGCAAAAAAACCTAGGAGATATCCTGGATCATCGACTCCGAGCTAAGTTCTATCACATCCAGGACGAACTTGCCCAAATCATCATGAAGGAAGTCCTCGAAAAAACAGGGATGTTCTATGAAGAAGGGCAAATGTCGCGGGAAGATGTCCGAACACGCGTAGGCGCTCAGGGTCTCGACCTGAAGCCTTTCACTACACTCGGGGACTATCTCCCTGACTTGGATGGATGGCATGACATGTTGGAGTGATTGACGATATAGGAAAATGTGTCTGTTTAGTCCATACTTTCTCTATGACAAAACTTTGAGTTGTGCACGATGAAACTTTATTTGTGATGTAATTTAACCGTTTTCCTCAACTAGCAAAGATCACTCTAGTTAGGGCATTTTGGGTACGATGAACTTTGTTATTTATTCTTATGATATGTTGCTTCTACTTTTTTCAAGTCTGTCTCTTTCTGTTGCTCAACTATATATATTGCATATCATCGACTCATGTGACGATGCATGTGCATAGATCATCGATGGCGAAGAAGTGCTACGCCAGGAGTATACGACGAGTGGCTGGAGTGTCAGGCCCAGGTGTACCGGTTTTCGAGCGACAGCCAGTAGTTAGTCTAGGTTCATGCTAGTGCAAGAGAGGGATATGAACCCACGCCTCAAGAAGTATTACATTATGTATGATGAGACATGTCATGTAACTTGTATAGCTATATCATGATTATGATGTGACGACATGATTTCTGTTGGATGATATGATGAGACTATTATGTGTATGATATGATGAGCATATTGCATGTTTATGATTAGAATAAAGTAGAAAACCTGTACAAAAACAACACAAATACATAGCAAAAAAAAGATATGAGAAAATATAGTAGTAGCGCTCTTTAGCACTGGACAGGAAAATGCTACTGCTAAAGCACTTAGCAGTAGTGTTGTTACAGAAAGCACTACTGCTAAGTAGGTATAGTAGTAGCGCATGTCAAAACGCGCTACTGCTAAACGTTAGCTATAGCGTTGTATCAGTAGCGTGGGCCCCGAGCTAATGATAGCCCTTAGACCCGTGCTACTGCTAGGCTTTTCCCTAGTAGTGGAATGTCCTCATGACACCACCTGTGAAGAATAGGAACCCCAGATCAAATTCTTCATATAGACCAAAGTCTGCTTATGGATCCAAGTCCTCATATGGATCAAATTCCCCATATGATCATCATCCTGCTAATGCGTCTGTTTCGCAGGGAAAATCTAAGAGCCGTGAATATGTGCATTATTCTTCAAATCATTATGTTCATAAGTCATCAAAGAATTTCTCTGCTTATTCATATGCATACTATAACCCCTTCTCTATGAAACGAAGTGCACTGGCTTCAATGCCACCATTCTCTTATGGAGCTCGTAGAATTATGAACTCTTTGCCACCCCTCCAGATGTGGGTTGTGAAGAATAAGAACTAATCTCTTATGCAGGGTACGGTCTCCAGACGAACTTGAACATCTGAAGAATTTGCTGGAGACCTGAGAGCACTTGAAAGGTTGCAAGCTAATCATGAAGAAATGAATTACTCACTTCTCGCGTCCTTATATTGGTGTATCTATTGAACTACTTGATGTAATCCTACCTGATGAATTTGATGTCATATTCTTCACCATGAAGTATATGAGTTCGTAAGATGCACTAATTCATCTGCAGGATCAATCTCTCAAAGCTACTGAGCCGGTCCTTGATAGAGAATGTTCAAATCACATAACTGGTGACAAGAACTTACTCATGGACTCTGTTGTATCTCCATCGCATCTGAAGCATATCACCTACGCTGATAAAGGAAAAAAGCAAGGTATTGGGTCTAGGTAGGGTTGCAATCTCAAACGATCGACACGTGGACAAAGTCATGCTTGTCGAGTCCCTAATATTCAACCTCATGTCCGTCTCAATGCTTTGTGATCTTGATATGGTTTTCATCTTTGGCAAATATTACTGCATAGTACTAATGGAATCTGAAAAATCCAAAGTCTTTGACGGCTTTAGGAGAGGAGACTTGTATATTGTTGATTTCTCTGCAGGACCACAACCTGCCACATGTTTACTTGCAAAAGCTTCAGAAGCCTGACTACGGTATCGTCGACTCGGTCATACTGGCATGAGGAACTTGCACACGCTTGTGAAGAAAAACCACGTCATTGGCATCGAGGGTGTCAAATTCCTCAAAGATCATCTTTGTGCGGCTTGTGAGGCTGGAAAGATGACCAGATCCAAGCATCCTAATGTCTACTACACAACTTGTTCATCTAGACTTGTGTTGGGCCTCCAAGCGTAGAGTTTTGTAGGACAGTAGAAAATTTCCCTCAAGTGGATGACCTAAGGTTTATCAATCAGTGGAAGGCGTAGGATGAAGATGGCCTCTTTTGAACAACCCTGCAACCAAATAACAAAGAGTCTCTTGTGTCCCCAACACACGAAATACAATGGTAATTTGTATAGGTGCACCAGTTCGGCGAAGAGATGGTGATAGAAGTGTAGTAATGATAGTAGATATTGATTTTTGTAATAAGAACTAAAAAGAATAGCAAGGTAGCAACTGATAAAACGGAGCACGGACGGTATTGCAATGCTTGAAAATGAGGCCTAGGGTCCGTACTTTCGCTACTGCAATCTCTCAACAATGCTAATCTAATTGGATCATATAACCATCCCTCAACATGCGATGAAGAATCACTTCAAAGTTCCTATCTAGAGGAGAACATAAGAAGAAATTGTTTGTAGTTATTCTTTACGATCGATATATCCAAGAGTTCGTACTAAAATAACACCAAGTTATTCTTTCTGATCGATCTATCAAGAGTTCGTACTAAAATAACATGTAGCTATTCTTTCCGATCGATCTATCAAGAGTTTGTACTAAAATAACACCAAAGAAAATTCAGATTATTAATACTCAATCGAACACAAAGAACCTCAAAGAGTGCCCCAAGATTTCTACCGGAGAAAACAAAAGACGAGAACGTGCGTCAACCCCTATGCATAGATTACCCCAATGTCACCCTGGGAATCCGCGAGTTGACTGCCAAAACACATATCAAGTGAATCAATATGATACCCCATTGTGACCATGGGTATTCATAGCAAGACATACATAAAGTGCTCTCAAATCCATAAAAGTATCCAACCTGATAAAATGAAATCTCAAAGGGAAAACTCAATTTATCAAAACAAGACAAAGGGAGGAAAACACCATATGATCCAACTATATTAAAAAATCCCGTGATACATCTAGATCGTGACATCTCAAGAACACGAGAGAGAGAGAGAGAGAGAGAGAGAGAGAGTGATTAAACACATAGCTACTGGTACAAACCCTCAGCCTCGAGGGTGGACTACTCCCTCCTCATCACGGTGGCCGACGCAATGATGAAGATGGCAACCGGTGATGATTTCCCCCTCCGGCAGAGTTTCGGAACGGGGTCTAGATTGGTCTCTCGTGGCTACAGAGGCTTGCAGCGTCGGAACTTCTGATTTAGAGTTCTCCGAGGGTTTTTGGAATATTTGGGAAATTATAGGGCGAAGAGGCGGTGCGGGAGGCCACCAAGGTGGGCACAGCCCACCTGGGCGTGCCTGGGCCCCCAGGCGCGCCCTAGTGGTTTGTGCCCCCCTTGGAGCCCCCTCTGGCACTTGTCTGGTCCACTGGATGTCTTCTGGTCGAAAAAAATCTCCAAAAAGTTTTGCCGTGTTTGGACTCCGCTTGGTATTGATTTTCTGCAATGTAAAAGACAAGCAAAACAATAACTGGCACTGGGCACTATGTCAATAGGTTAGTCCCAAAAAACGATATAAAGTTGCTATAAAATGATTGCAAAACATCCAAGAATGATAATATAGCAGCATGAATACTTCATAAATTATAGATACGTTGGAGACGTATCACATCCCTCGAAGACTATCATGACTACCACTCATCCTTTTGAATTGCTTCACATGGACCTCTTTGGCCCCACTCATGATGCCACACTAACAAATGCAGCATATCTATATGGCTTTGTTATTGTTGAGGATTATTCTTGCTACACCTGGGTGCATATCATTATGTACAAAACTGAAGTGCAGCAAGTCTTCAAACGATTTTCCTCAAGGGCCTCAACAAATTTCGGTGTGAAGATCAAGCACATCAGGAGTGACAATGGGACTGAGTTCAAGAACACTGGTCTTGATGACTATCTTGATTAACTTGGTATTAATCATGAGTTACCTGCCCCATACACTCCTTAGCAAAATGGTGTCGAGGAGCCTAAGAACATGACTCTTGTTGAGATGGCTCGCACTATGCTTGATGAATACAAGACACCTCGTCGCTTCTGGCCTGAGGATATTGATACTGCGTGTCACATCATCAACATGGTATATCTTCACAAATTCTTCAAGAAGACCTCATATGAACTCCTCACTGACAAGAAACCCAATGTGAGTTATTTCAAAGTCTTCGGTGCTAAATGTTGGATTAGAGATCTTCATCACAATTCTAAATTCACACCGAAAGCACATGAGGGTTTTATACTTGGTTATGGAAAGGACTCACACACCATAGAGTCTTCAACACCTATCACAACAAGGTTTTTTAAAATGTAGATGTGTGGTTCGACGAAACTAACGGCTCGCGAAGAGAGCACCTACCTCCTGTGCTAGATGAAATGTCTCCTAAGGATGTCGTACCCACTGAAGAACCCGCTGAATAAGTTATTCCAGATCATGAAGAAAATCATGCTGGTGAACCTGAGGAGAATGTTGCTGAAGAAAATGCTCAACCCAAATCAAAGTCGTCAACCTGCTCATCCTCACGCAAATGAAGTGTAGATTGAGAAAATCATCGACGACATCAATGCACAGGTCCTCTCACATGCTCAAAAGCTTCACATTTGTCTAACATTTGTGGGCACTTCGCTTTTGTCTCTATCATGGAGCCCACCAAAGTTGCTGAGGCATTTCTGGAGTCTGAGTGGATTCAAGCTATGCACAAGAGTAATTACATCAATTAAAGCACAACAATGTGCGGGAACTTGTCAAGCGACCAGATCCTCGCAATCATAATATCATAGGTACCAAGTGGATGTAGCGCGACAAGCAAGAAGAAAATGGCCTAGTGGTGAGGAATAAGGCTCGTCTTGTAGCTCAGGGCTACACACAGGTTGAAGGAATTTATCGGTGAAACTTATGCACCTGTTGCTAGACTTGAAGATATTCGCATATTGCTTGCTTATGCTAACCATCATAATATCATCTTATATCAAATGGATGAAAAGTGCATTCCTCAATGGTAAGCTTGAGGAAGAAGTATATGTTTCTCAACCCCCATGTTTTGAAGATCGTAAGCATCCTGACAAAGTCTTCAGACTCAACAAGGCCCTTTATGGCCTCAAGCAAGTCCCTCAGGCATTGTATGATACACTGAAGGAATTACTCATGAAGAAAGGCTTCAAACCCGGTTCGCTTGACCCAACTCTTTTCACCAAAACCTATGATGATCAATTATTCGCGTGCCAAATCTATGTAGATGATATTATCTTTGGCTGTACTGACGAACATTATAGTGATGAGTTTGGATACATGATGCGTGAGGAATATCAAATGGCTATGATGGGAGAATTGAAATTCTTTTTAGGTCTCCAAATTCGTCAACAACACAATGGCATCTTCATATCTAAACAGAAATACCTCAAGGATGTTCTGAGGAAATTCGGCATGCAAGATTGCAAAGGCGTCAACATCCCTATGCCCACAAATGGCCATCTCTACACCGATGAAAATGGTAAATACTTTGATCAAAATGTATGCTGCTGCATGATTGTCTCTTTATTTTATCTATGTGCATCTAGGTCAGATATTATGCTTAGTGTTTGCATGTGTGCCTGAGGGAGTCCCGGATTAGGGGGTGTCCGGATAGCCAAGCTCTCACCGTTGGCCGCACTCCTGGACTATGAAGATACAAGATTGAAGACTTTGTCCTGTGTCCGGATGGGACTTTCCTTGGCGTGGAAGGCAAGCTTGGTGATACGGATATGTAGATCTCCTACCATTGTAACCGACTCTGTGTAACCATAACCTATTCGGTGTCTATATAAACCGGAGGGTTTTAGTCCGTAGGAAGAACAACAATCATACCATAGGCTAGCTTCTAGGGTTTAGCCTCCTTGATCTCGTGGTAGATCTACTCTTGTACTACCCATATCATCAATATTAATCAAGCAGGAGTAGGGTATTACCTCCATCGAGAGAGCCCGAACCTGGGTAAAACATCGTGTCCCTTGTCTCCTGTTACCATCCGCCTAGACGCACGATTCGGGACCCCCTACCCGAGATCCGCCGGTTTTGACAATCGACATTGGTGCTTTCATTGAGAGTTCCTACGTCGCCGCCATCCGGTAGGATGCCTCATCTCGTCTTTAAAGGCGATACTATCGCCAAAGGAGCCTTGGCCACTGGCGATTCTTGACTAGGTGGTTTTCTTATGACCTTGATCCGCCACCGCCGACGATGACCTCTTGAGTTATCGAAACCAATCTTCATGTCAGTTCGGAACTTGCCGAACAATTAGATCTGATCAAGCTCTCCTCCGTAAACGAGCTCTTGGATCGAATCGCCGCCATACAGGAGTCGCCACAGGACTACGACGGATCGGGCCTAAACCGATCTCGAGAGAGATCAACTCTCCCGGGCTACCCATCATGTTGCTGTGATAGAGGAGCAATGTGGCGATTCTTCTTCTATCTTCAGGACTAGCTACGCCCGGATTCCCGATCCCTACAGGCCGGATTCCCGCGGAGGGATGGATGTCGATCATGCCCTGAAGTTTAAGTCTGGCGGCGGGTCGTACTCATTGGATAGCACTCAAAAATCCAAACTTCCGAGTTCGGAAACTTCTCGGCCCTTGAGTCCCAAGTTGGACGGGGTTCCGGATTTAGTGCCACCCTCCCACCCAAACATTAGCGATCTCTCTCGAATTCGGCAAGAGCCCGCCGAAACAGTACATCATTACTGGGCCAGATTCCTCCTGGTTATGAACAGGATAAAGGACTGCCGAGAGGAGGACGCAATCCCAATCTTCTACAATAATTGCACGGACAAGGGAATCCTAAACACCATAAATCGTCGTGAAATTACACGCTTTGCTGACTTGGCGACCATAGTACAAAAGTACTGTGCGATGGAGAGCGCCTGGAAAACCGAAAGTAAATTTTGGGATAATCCGGCCCCGAATACATCCCTAGTCCGAAACAAAAGGGTGCATAATTATCAAGCACCTGGGTTAAATACCAAAAAACCAAAAACCCCTAAAAGTGCGGAACCGTCTTTGGAGGGTTGGCTAAATGGACCCTGCAAAATTCATAGCATGTAGGGCGCCACTCCAACTCTTAGCCTTCAAGCATGTTCGACATTACTCGGCAGGTGGCCAAAAGTGGCGAAGAGCTTCTAGCTTGAATCCCAGCCCAGCAACACTAGTACGGTGTTAATAGTCTTGAGACTTTCGCATCAAATAACATGCGAAAACGAACACTCCGCAACCTTGCCGAAGTCTACCAAGTAGCAACAATAAATCCATGGAGTGACACGGCTATTACCTTTAATGCCAGTGACGAACATAAATTCCGAACTGCCCGGGCACCAGTCGCATTGGTCCTCAGCCCGATAGTGGACGGCTTTCGCCTTACTAAGGCACTCATGTATGGAGGCAGCGGACTAAACCTCATCTATGAGGAAACCCTCCGAAAAATGGAAATAGACTGGAACCGCATTGAGCGAAGCAGCACAACCTTTAGAGGAATAATCCCCAGCCGGGAAGCATGCTGCACAGGAAAAATCACGCTGGACGTAGTGTTATTTCATCGGACAATTACAGGTCCGAGGAGGTCACATTTCAATTGGCCCCGTTCAACAGTGGATATCATGCTTTATTAGGACGAGAGGCATTCACAATTTTTCAAGCTATACCCCATTATGGGTACATGAAGCTTAAAATGCCCGGACCTAACGGAATCATCACTCTCGCTAGTGATCCAACATAGCACTCACGCCGAAAACAAGACAGCCGCACTAGCCCTCGAGGCACTATCCGAAGCCCTAGCGGCCGAGGAACTCACCGCGATGCGCTCCACGGTGAATAGGGACGATGTGATACTTGATAAAAGATCCAAGTCCACCTCTTTTAAACCAGCGGATGAATAGTCAAATTCCAAGTCCACCCAACGGACCCTGCAAAGACGGCCTCCATTGGGGCACAATTAAACCCTGATGTAGACTCCGCACTACGAGAATTTCCACAAGAAAACTGGGACATCTTTGCACGGCACCCTTCAGACATGCCAGAATCCCACGTCGATTGGCCGAGCACAGCCTAAATATCCTAAAAGGATTCAAGCGATCAAACAGGCTCTTGGTAGCTTTTCCAAACCCAAGAGACAGGCCATGGGAGAGGAGCTAGCCAAACTTTTGGAAGCCGGATTCATCAGAGATATAAAACATCCGGACTGGCTAGCAAACCTGGTGATGGTAACAAAGAAGGATAAATCCTGGCGCCTATGTGTTGATTTCAAGGACCTTAATAAGGCTTGCCCAAAGGATCGCTTCCTCCCTCGAATTGATCAAATCATTGGCGCTACAGCAGGACCACGACTCATTGTGCTTCCTCGACGCTGCATTCTGGCTACCACCAAATCAAGATGGCGGAGCCAGACCAAGCTGCAACAACATTCATCACTCCATACAGCCCGTTCTGCTTCAACACAATGCCCTTTGGGCTCAAAAACGCCGGCGCAACATATCAGCGCATGATCCAGACATATCTGGCAAATCAGATCGGCAAAACAGTGGAAGCATATGTAGATGACGTGGTCGTCAAAACCAAGCACGTCGAAACTCTAGTAGACGACTTGAGGCTCACATTCGACAATCTTCGAAAATATGACATCAAGCTCAATCCGGAAAAATGCGTCTTAGGCGTTCCAAAGGAAAGCTCCTGGGCTTCATTGTGTCCGGTAGAGGAATTGAAGCAAACCCAGCCAAGATCCGAGCTCTGTCACAATTGGATATTCCAAAAGACCTCAAACAAATACAAAAATTGACGGGATGCGTAGCGGCTCTAAGCCGCTTTATTTCCCGATTGGGGGAAAAGGCGTTACCCCTTTACCGCCTCCGCCGCCGCACCGAACACTTCGAGTGGACGGATGCCACGGCCGGACTCGAAGAAATAAAGGCCATTTTGGCAACAAATCCGGTCCTGGCAGCCAACGTGGGCGAACCAATGCTATTATATATCGCCGCAACACATCAAGTTGTCAGCGGTGCTCGTTGTCGAACGAGAAGCGGACGGACACCTGTTCCTGTTCAAAAACCGGTTTATTATGTGTCCACCGTCCAACTCCATGCAAGTCCGGTACCCACACTATCAAAAGATAGCATATCACGGTGTTCATGGCATCCGGAAGCTGCGACACTACTTTCAAGAGTGTTCGATAACGGTAGCCTCCGAAGTACGTCTTAACGACATTATAAACAACCGCGACGCAACGGGCCGGATTGCTAAATGGGCCATAGAGCTCCTTCCATTCGATATAACTTATAAGCCACGACGAGCTATTAAGTCGCAGGTTTTGGCCGACTTCGTGGCCGAATGGACCGAAGCCGAACTCCCTAAAGAGTACGGCGCATACTCCAATTGGATCATGCACTTTGACGGCTCCAAAATGTTGGCGGCACGGGCTGGCGTCTCCGACGTCCCCAACCGGGACACAGTCCAATACGTCCTTCAGATAATGTATACGGACTCCAACAATGCAGCCGGATACGAGGCCCTTCTGCCACGGCCTCCGGATGGCGATCTCCATGGGCATTCAACGCCTAGAGGTGCGGGGATTCGAACCTCGCAATATCTCAAATAAACGGAGACTTTGATGCCAGAGATCCGAAAATGGCAGCATACCGCAATGCGGTCCTAAAAATGTCAGCACGGTTCGAAGGGCTCGAATTTCATCATACAGCCCGGGATAACAACCAGGCGGCGGATATATTGGTACGCATCGGTGCAAAACGCGATGCCGTCCCACCCAATATCTTTCTGGAACGGCTGTTCAAGCCATCCGTACTATGGGAAGGGGAGTCCGGCAATATCAATCCGGACCCAACCGCACTGCCTGACGCCGAACACTCTGACATAACCGGAGGCTCTGCCCTCGAGATAACACCCTCTGCTCACGAAATAATGGCGGTTATCGCCCCGTGGACGGAACCATTCCTAGCCTACCTAACTAGGCAGGAATTCCCCGAAGACCAAAATGAGGCTCGCTGCATAGTACGGCGCTCTAAAGCCTATAAAGTCCATGAGGGAGAGTTTTATAAGAGAAGCACTACCGGAGTCCTTCAAAGGTTTATCTCCGAAGAGGAAGGGCGAAACCTTTTGGCTGAAATTCATGCCGGACTGGGTGGGCACCACGCCGCAGCCCAGGCCCTTGTAGGCAAGGCCTTCCGTACAGGATTTTATTGGCCAACGGCCCGGGCAGAATCTTGCAGGACTTAGTCCAACGATGCATCGGTTGCCAGCTTTTGCTAACCAAAGCCACATGCCACCCACCGCCCTTAAAACTATACCCATCACCGGCTGTTCATGGTCCGGGGCTTGACATGGTTGGACCCCTTAAGGGAGGAACCCACAAGCAAAAATACCTATTGGTCATGGTGGATAAATTCACCAAATGGATAGAGGCCAAGCCTGTTAAAACGGCCAAATCCGGACCGGTGATAGACTTCATATCAGGGGTAGTGCACCGCTACGGTGTCCCCACAAGATTATCATCACTGATAAGGGCACCAACTTCACGGCCGATGAGGTCAAATTATGGTGCAAAAACATGGGCATCAAGCTCGATTACGCCTCAGTCTATCACCCTCAAACCAAAGGCCAAGTCGAACGGGCAAATGGTCTAATCATGAGCGGCATTAAACCCAGACTAGTGCGGTCCCTCAAGGAATCTAACACGCACTGGGTGAGGAGCTCGACTCCGTACTCTGGGGGCTGCGGACCACGCCGAATCGTACTACCAGATTCACACCATTCTTCATGGTGTATGGCGCAGAGGCAGTCTTGCCCTGCGACATAATACATGACTCACCTCGCGTGCGCATGTATGAAGAAAGAGAAGCCGAGCTTGATCGGCAGGACAGTTTGGACGCATTGGAGGAGGAGCGTGACGTGGCAAAAGCTCGTTCCGCATTCTATCAACAACAAGGCTCGAAGATATCAAAGCAGGGAAGTACGGGCCAAAGCTTATAACGTTGGCGAACTAGTTCTACGCCTGCCGGACAAGAAAAAGGACAAACTCAAGCCCAAATGGGAAGGTCCCTTCATCATCGACCAGGTCCTGACCGACGGAGCATACCGTCTGCGAAACGCATCGGATAACCGACTCGAGCCGAACCCATGGAACGCAGCCTGTCTACGAAGATTCTACGCCTAAGTGCCGGACTCCAAGTTCGTCTCCTTCCTCCGTCCACATTTTCTATTTTTGCTGTCTTTTATTTCTCTCCTCCCTCCTTCTTCTTCTTGAAGCCTCTAGAGGCTCGTTTGTGCTTTTTTCGCACTCACTTGACGCGCTGTCCGCGCTCATTATACCTGGGGGCTTCTTTAACAGAAGCATATTTATACGGGCTTCATGCCCAACACATGCATTAAACTTCCGCATGTACCTTTTATTCACCATTATATGCATCGATATGACTTAAGTTTTGGCCAAGCTGGGTTGCCTGGCTCCTGTGCTTACCCCTTTACGCTCCCGATTGTTCGGCTAGGTGGTAAAGGAGCACCTCTGCGATTGTTACTGCCGGGTCAGCGGATGTGTACCTTAGACTGGGTGAAGCCGAAGCTAAGCGTTCTTAAGGGAATATTCGGTCGGTGAACTGAAAGATGATTTTTAACTATGTACCCATCTGCCCCTCAGATGATTTTCTCGCTTTCATAGCAGCTTTGACATGCACTTTAGGGCATGCATCCCAAATAAAGCAACCCTTAACGGAACTATTCTCCCGGAAGATGTTTCTTACTACCCATGTAATATAACATAACTAGTTGGGCACTTGTCTGACATACAGCAACAATGACCCCTACGCCTTGTCTCCATGCATACCCCGGTTCTTATATAACCACGAAGGTATTCAGACACACTCCAGACTATTGGGTCCTGAGGTTGAAGCGAAAAGGTCCGCTACGACAAACGATCTACAATCCGTCTAGAAGACATTTTTTTCATGTCATATTTTTACATAGTCAACTCGACTCATTGTATTCCTCCTCAATGCCATCTAATAGGCTATCTAATTTACAATCATGTTGGGAATACTTGGCGGCAAATTCTACTTGGCCGTACACTAAGCTTACAGGGATCTCCATCCCATCAGGCCCCACAGGTCCGACCTCGGCCATGTGGTTTGGGTCAGCCTTCGTGTACCGCGTCTTTACCATGGCCCAGGCCTCCCTGGCGCCTTGACGGCAGGCCAATATCTTCCATAGTCGGAAGCGCCTCCGTGCTCCATGAAGCCGCTCTGCCAGCTCCCCAATGCCTTCGGGCAGGGAGATAGATGGCCACAAGGCCTGGCCGATGCCTTTCATCACCTGCCGGACTCGTTCGTGCAGCTGACGCAATTCGGGAAGAAGATCACTCGAAGAACTGGGCATCTCCTCCTCAGGACGACCTGTGAGCAAACCTACATACATGTTTATGTTAGTGGCCTTCCTCGCCGAACTCTTTTCAAAGTTCGCTCAAGCACTTACTGAAAATGCCGCGACGAAGCCGCCGATTCTCCTTTATGGAGTCAGACAACTGGGCACGAACATCCTTTAGTTCCTCGCCCAGCTTGGTGTTGGCATCTTGGAGGTTATTTTTCTCCTGCCGCACCCTCGTAAGCACGCTCTCGCCGGCCTTTAGCTGGCGCAAGAGCTGCTGCTTGTCCGGATCTAGTCCGGCGCCATCTGCAATATTTTTGTCAGATTTACAAACCCGCCGCACTTCATAAACTATTTTTTAAATCTTATATTACCAGTGGGGGTCTCCGCGGCTCCCCCTGTAGCGGCTAGTGCGGCCTCAAGTTGGGCCTTGCATTCTTCAAGCTCCTGGGACAGTTGGGTATTCTTTTTTGTAAGATCCTGCATAACAAATGATCCGTAAATCAGTTATTCTAACTATTTTAAGTCTCGGGGGCTACTGGCATATATAACTATCAAATTTCCTTACCCGTATGTCCTTCACATACTGCTCCGTGGCTCTGGCTAGACCATCTTGAGCGGCACGGAGGTGCGCATCTCCCGAATCGAAGGCATTCAAGGCCTCTGGGAGAAACATGCGTCCACGAAGAACTGTCCGATGGCGCCTGTGATTCAAGGCGCTCTCCACCTCGGAGTTGGTGGCGGACAACCTGTCGGCATCCTCTCGCCGAAGGAGCATCCGACGCACATCTCGTGCTCGCATCAGCCTCCGGACCCGGCTTTGAAGCCTGGCCGGTGTAGGTTCGATTGGCAACCACTCCGGACTCAGTCCGGCGAACGCTCTTATTCCTGAAAAGAGCACCAGCGTTAATCGCCTTCCAGAATCAATCACAGGAGTATGGTGATACGCCATACCATTGCGGCGGAGTTTCGATCCGGACTGCACTTCTTTTTAGCCTGCGGGGCCGCAGTGCCCTTTGTTGGCCAGCCGCCACGGGCTCGGCTTCCTGCCTCGAAGGTACCCCCTGCGAAGCACCATTGGTATACGGTGATAAAAAATAAGCATGGATGGGTCGTTATCAGGGTTTTGGGATCTCGGTCTCGATTACTGTGAAATTTGGAAGTATTCCGGTAATCAGCCGTCAGGGCAACCACAGCATTGTCGATGCTAAGCAGGTGGAATACCCCATCGATCAACTCCACCTTTATATCCGGAGCCTCTTCGGAGGTTGGATCGAGGGACCGCTCCGGATCCTCGGGTTGTGGGGCGGGCTGTGTATCTTCTCCATAAATCCGCGCAGCCTCTGACAGAAACCACGAAATGAGATATTTAACCATGGGAACATGGATCGGACAGGTCACAAACATGTTTCCTTACCTAGCTTTGAGGATTACTCGAAGAAAATTCCTTCAGTGGATTGACACGGAGGAAATCCTCCTCCTCCCCTTTGTACATGGCAGACAAGATCTTCACCAGTTCGGTGACCGATCCTGGCCCTTTGCGGCCATGGCGGGTGGCATCGTCCTCCCTGTTGAAGTCCCACATGGGGTGGCCCCTGTATTGGGCGGCTGCACTCCCTCATAATGCAGATTGCCATGACTCCTGTCATGGTCAATCCGGCATGAGCCAAGAACCTTATTCGCTCATCAAATAAAGGACATCCGGTCATCTTCTCTCCGGCTCCGAGGGCGCCAGCTTAGGCGCTTCTTCAGAGGAGCATTGCTGAACTCCGGGAGGCTGATCCGAACAGGATCCGGCAGCGGGGCGTCCTCCATGTAAAACCATTCCGAAGGCCAGTCTTCGGACGCCTTCTTTGGGGTTCCGGATAGGTATCCGGTCCCGGCGATGCGCCATAGCTCGGCTCCGCCCACTTGATATATGGACCCCTCATGAGAACGGGGTACTAGGCAGAATATTCTCTTCCACAGCCCGAAATGAGCCTCGACGCCCAAGAACAGATTGCAAAGGGCCACGAAGCCCGCGATGTGCAGGATGGAGGCAGGAGTAAGGTGGTGTAATTGGAGGCCGTAGAACTCGAAGAGCCCCCGGAGAAACGGATGGATTGGAAATCCGAGTCCTCTTACTAGATAAGAGATGAAGCATACCCGCTCTCCTTTAGAGGGGTCGGGGACGCTCTCCGCTTGCTTTCCGCCTTGTAGGTGGCAAGTCCGGCTCGAACTGAACCATGAAGGCCGGGGGGAGAAATCCCTTGGCTTGGAGTATAACTAGCTCGCTATGCGGGACAGAGCATCTCTCCCAATTTCCTGGCTGAGGGCTGGGAGCGCGAGAGGAGGAGCCGCGTCCACTGTCCATGATGGAATGGGCTTTGGTCAGGGGCGCTCCGATGAAAGCTCGCAAAGGGGGGACGGTGTGACTCAGATCTAGATCATTTCCCCTTTTATAGGCGGCTCATTTGCGCGGCTAGGGGGGTAATTGTAAAAATACCCCGGCTTTTCGCATTCATTCAGACACGTGGAAGAAGGCCATTATTGGGCGTAGAAGCCAAGGAGCACAGCATTTATCAGAAGCCGGACACTATTCGGCAAGTATATGGAATTTGGAGAAGAACCTGCCTCGCAATGCCGAAGACAATCAACGCGCCGGACACATCGTCATTGAAGCCTGGTTAGGGCTCTTGAGGAGTCCCGGATTAGGGGTGTCCGATAGCCGAACTCTCACCGCTGGTCGGACTCTGGACTATGAAGATACAAGATTGAAGACTTCGCCCCGTGGTCCGGATGGGACTTTCCTTGGCGTGGAAGGCAAGCTTGGCGATACGGATATGTAGGTCTCCTACCATTGTAACCAACTACGTGTAACCCTAACCTATCCGGTGTCTATATAAACCGAAGGGTTTTAGTCCCAGAGACTAACAACAACCATACCATAGGCTAGCTTCTAGGGTTTAACCTCCTTGAGCTCGTGGTAGATCTACTCTTGTACTACCCATATCATCAATATTAATCAAGCAGGAGTAGGGTATTACCTCCACCGAGAGGGCCCGAACCTGGGTAAAAACATCGTGTCCCTTGTCTCATGTTACCATCCGCCTAGACGCACAGTTCGGGACCCCCTACCCGAGATTCGCGGGTTTTGACACCGACAGTGCCCGTTTCCAAGCTACAATGAAGGAATCACACCATAAGGTTGTGAAACATATTCTTCGACATCAAGCTCACACTCCAACACTTGGATTATGGTATCCCAAGGGCTCAGCTTTTGATATCATTGGATATTCTGACTCTGACTATGCTGGTGATCAAGTGGATCACAAGTCAACATTAGGCACGTGTCATTTCCTCGGGCGATCCTTAGTTTCTTGGTCCTCAAAGAAGCAGAACTGTGTATCACTGTCTACTACTGAAGCTGAGTATATTGTTGCTGGTTCTTGCTATGCTCAATTGATGTGGATGAAGCAAACCCTCAAGGACAGTGGCATCAATTTGAAGAATGTGACACTCTACTACCACAATGAGAGTGCCATCAAGATTACCCACAGCCTAGTTAAGCACTCGAAGACTAAGCACATCCAGATTCATCATCATTTCCTTCGAGATCATGTGTTGAAGGGCGACATCTCCATCGATCACGTAGAGAATGAAGAACAACTAGCGGGTATCTTCACAAAGCCATTGAATGAAAAGAGATTTTGCAAGTTAAGGTGTCAGCTAAATATCTTAGAATCTTCGAATGTTCTTTGAAAGGACACAGATCCTAACACTTATGAAAAATTGATGACTTAGATGTGCAACACACGAAGTAACGTTTTTCTTCAATCAATGAAGACCAACCTTCTAAGTGTGAAGAAATTAACGAATAATTTGATTCTCAGAGCCCTACGACAATTATATGCGGTGTCTGAATCATCATTCTTATATGGTGGGTCACGCCACCAACCAAAGTTGAAAATCTTAAAATTTGAGTTTTTTCCCGTCATTTTGCAAATTCTTTAAATTTTCAAATTCCTCAACTTTTCGACTGGTGTTCTTCATGGACTATATATATGTATATTTTTTGAGTTTTTTATGTCCTCAACAGCATTTACTTATTGCTAATTCTTCAAGTTGATTTTCTTATAAGTGTATGTGATCGGACCCTTTCCCCCTCTATGCTAAACTCAACCCAGTCCGTTCACAAATTCTTCATGTGCATTCTATTTGAAACCCGTTCAAAGTCTTCACTTTGTCCATGACAGCTGAAGAATTTGCGAACGAAACATTAAAAGTTTCATATCTGAATTTTTGGTAGTTACAGCTCAAACCGCTCCCACTTCCCATGATGTATTAGAATACTCATGCATTATCCCCTAGGATCTCACCTCTCAGTACATGGGTGACACATGTCGATAGGATAGCAAGGGTCAGGGTCATGTTCGTCCAAAAAATTCAGACGAACCGTTTTTCACTGCGGCTATAAATACCCCTTACCCTCCGCTCGACCGCATCTCCCCTCGCTCGAGCCCAGACATAGCGCCACCGCTACACTCCATAGTCGTCGGTGAGGAATAGCTTCACTACCTCGACCTTGTCAACGTTGTACTCGCGCCGGCCATGAAGATCTTCTCACCACCGCCGCCGTAGCTGTCTCCCGCCGCCGAGCTAGGGCGTGGGAGATCTGAACAAACGAACTTCTCCATCTCAACTCCCAGTTCATCGTGTTCTTCTTCAAGGGTAATTAAAATTTGATTTTACTGCCCTACTTTGATTCCTATGATTTTCACAAAATCTTCAAAAGGTGTTTATTCTTCATCTGTTCACTCCGTAAACACCGCAAGGCTTCTTTTCCTTGATTTGTTTCTCTAAGCTATGATTTTCCTCAAGATTCCTCAATTATGTGGATTTTATAATATGTACAACTCTCGAACCCAAGTCAAGAATGCTTAGTGAAATTCCTCAAGACATCTATGGTCAAATTCCTCAACTTGATAATTTTTGAAAAAATTCTGAGAACGCACATGACCATTTCAAATTCTTCGCACCTATACTATGTTCATAGGTACAAAATGTCTGCTGATGAATCTCTAGGTTCTCATCAACTTAACTCATTTGCAACATTCCTTGAAGAAAAATTGCATACTTCCTCGGAATCAATAAAAGTTCAAAATCATCAAGTGAGGAAAATGGCAGATGGGAAGAGACCTCAGCAAGGAGGAAAGAGGCCAGAGACAAACAACGCATTTGATATCCCTGAAGATATCTATGATGAATATTGCACACCAGATGAAGAAACTTGTGGAAAAGAAAACAAGAATCAGTGCAAGGTACGCATTCAGAGGATTGAAAGAAGATCGGCAAAGGAATGGAGGGATATCGCTATGTTACTCCAAAATACATGAAGAAATTCGTTGTAATCCTCCATGCCCAAGACCACAGCTAGCTGCTGGCCAACATGCTGATCCTACCAACATCAAACATGGTGAGGACTTTTCGAAGAAATGGGACAAGTGCCAAGCCAAGCTACAGAAAGTTTCTGCAGAAGCAGTGAGGAAATTGAATGAGGACACTCAAGCTGCTGCTGCTGAGGCCTCTGCCAGTAAAAATGCACCAAAGAAGGCCATCTTGAAAAAATCATCTGTGAAGACATAGTGTTCAAGCTCAATGCCCTCATGTCCAAGTTCCTCAACAACAAAGCCCTTAGGGCAAATTCCTGAAGAAACTTCCTCAAGGACAGCGCCAATCCCCTCAGTTGCTGCAAAATCCTTAGTTGTTGCCACAAAGTCCTCAACACCTGTGCACCTTGCAATGTGTTAGTGGATTGCTGGATTCTCTATTGCCTCAGGGGCATCTGCAACTTCCTCAGCTCAACCATAATCCTCAAGTGGCCCATCTCCGCCAAAGTTCAAGTCCACTGCTGGACGTGGTAAGAAGCGAAGTCCTCACAAGAAGAAATTGGCATTCCATGTTCCATCTAATGATGATGAAGCTCATGATGAATAACTTGCTGAAATCATCAGAGATAGACAACAAAGGGCTGCAAGAGCCAAAGGCAGCTCTGTGCCTCTAATGCTGGATCCGAAGAAGATCCTTGATTTCATTGACTTATGGCACAAGGATCCTAACACTCCTCTCCCTAACCTGAATCTGACTCCTGGTCAAAGTCATATGTTGACTGCCTTCATAGGCAAGGAAAAATGGAAATTTGAGAAAGTCAGGCGAGTCAAGAAGGACCAGTACAAGAAGGAGAGATTTTTGAGGAACAACGTCCTCACTCTGTCTCCTGAAGAACTTGTCACAATTCAGAAGGAAATCAAGGTCCTCAGTGATGAATTTGACCGATACCATGCGGATTGGCTCAGTGCCAAGGTAAGATTTGTCAACTCTCTAGGAACCTCAAGGTAAATGTTGGAGCAGCATTGCAACAACAAATTCCTCAGGCTAAAGCATCTTCTCAGCCTACTAAAGAAACTGCAAGTGCAGCTGAAGAAAGTACTAGGGCTGCTGAAGAAATTCCAGCTCCTGAAGAAACTGACAGGGCAACCATCAATGTTGCGCCTGAAGAACAACCCAGACCACCTAAAGAATTTGCTGCGCCTGAAGAAACTGAGAATGCCAGGGCGACTACATCAGTTGTTCCTAAAGAAAATGCTCCACCTTCATTTGCTCCTCCTGCAACATCTTCAAAGGTGAATAAAACCACACTTCCTTCTGCATCAGAAGTGAAGAAAACGAAGGCCACGGAGAAGGAAGCCGCGAAGAAAAGGAAAGCATCAACCTCTGCAGAGTCCTCGGCTCCCAAGAAAGTGAGGACTTTGACGAGCTCTTTCAGTGAACCAAATGATGTTGTTCCAATCTCAATTGTGCCATCAAAGGAACTAGTTCCGTTTGGTGAAGAACATGTCATTCCTAATGATGACATTGATGAAGAAAATCCTTCTGCTGCTTCCTCAGAGTAGTTTGATGAAAAATTGAAGTGGAAGACTATGTTTCAACTCTACTAGTATCATCGCCTATGCCTCAGTTCATTGCTGAAGAGACGGTTGTTGAAGAAATTGACGAAGATGTGGACATTGGCTCTACAACCCCAGTGCTGAATGATGATTATTGGGAAAATATTCACCCCAATTTGCCAATCGCCACACCTCTCCATTAAACTCCTCAGTCCCTTGTCAAGACTGAAGAAATATAGACAGGGTCTAAAGGACGTCAAACTTCTCTCATTCCTGGAGAAATTCCAGCTGCATCAGCTGAAGAAATGGAGAACCAGGCTGCTGATGAAACTGCTGCTTCAATTCCTTAGTCTGTAATACCAGAAGTTGTGACTCAAGAGGTTGTGAGGCCTACTACTGCAAATCTTCAGCCCAAGCCTCAAAATCCTCAGTCTGGCACAAAGATGCCAAAATTCAAGAATGCCAATTCCTTCGTTAAGCATCATTTCTTCACTGATGAACATCCTTATAACTCAGCAAGACTAAGGTGCAAGAGGTCCTGGACTGCAAGCCAGATGAATTTCTATGCATCTATTCTTTTTGACAAGGACAAGGTCTTCCAGCACCATCAAATTCCTCATGTGGATATGGAGTCCATTCCATGCTTTCAGCCAGTTTTGAATGTTCTTGATGAAGCTAGACTCCTCACTTTCTGTGCTGATATATGTGACTCGATTGAAGAGCTAATTGTTTATTTCTATGCAACCCTGCATCTCACTGGAAATGTCTCAGATGTCAATTCATGGGTGTTAGACTGGATGACTGAAAACACTCACTACAAAGCTCCGGCCTTTGAATTGCTTCATGCCATCCCAGTTAGTCCTCCTGCAGAAGGTGCAAGACTGATCTATGAAGACCTGAACTTCAAAATCATCTCATGCAAGTGTTGATGAAGCATTTGCGGCCATGCCAAGCTCCAAGAACCACTTTCCTCATGAAAGATTTGTTGTATGTGCGAAGGACCATATATCGCATATTGACCAAAACCTCAGTCCAATTAAAGGCCACAATTCTGAAGAAGAAGAAATTGTTGGCATCATGAAGAATCTGCTGTTCAACATCATTCACGGGATTCCCATTAACTATCACGATTTCTTCAGGAGGACTTTGGCTAATGTTGCATTATCGCCGTTTGAATTGAAGCCCTATGCTCCTTGGATTATGAGGTTTATTAGAACCCGATCTTCAATTCCTTACAAGGCAGACTTTCAGAATCACCTCAAGCTTTCTGCCTCCTATTGAAGTCCTCAAAAGGACTATTTCCTCAGTTGATGAAAAGGCAAAGCTGCTATTATTGATGAAGGCACACGTCCATTGGATGGTCAAATTCGTAGAGCTGCATCTTACTCCACCAATGATGACCCTGCAACTCAAGATTCTACTGCTAAAGCCAATGAGCAAAATCCTCAAGCCACTGCCCCACCTGTGATGATTGATCGTGAGCTTCTTCTATGTCTTCACCGGAAAGTGGTCAAGCGTCAATTTGGCTCAATTCTTTAGAACATGGCTGTTACTCAGAAAACTATGAAGAATAATCACTACTATGTGCATGAAATAATCGATCACACTTGGGCTATACTTTCTCATCTTTATAGTGATGAAGACCTCAAGCATATGGACTTTTAGCAAAACTTTGACTGGTCTCATCCTCCATTGAAGGAATATAAGAAGGTCAAAGTTCCTCAGTAGGTTACAAGTTCATATTCTTCATCGCGTGGGATAGATGAAGCCGAGGATCTCAACGACATTGCGACATGCCCTACTCCAACAAACGACCCCGACAACGTTGGCGCTCCTCCATCAACCTCATGATGATATTCTTCAGGGGCGTTAGTCCTCAAGTTTCATCCCTTTTGATCATTTGATGACAAAGGGGGAGTAATTTGAGTTAGTCTTCAAGCGGGTCTCTATATATGGGCCGTTTTTCTCTTTATGTTACAACTCTCGCTCTTCTAAAGTGTTTGTTTGTTGAGTTGTAAACTTAAGTCCGATGGTGGTCTGATACTTTTGTACTGCTTTCTACATGCTTATTTCCTCATGTACCTTAATGCACACATGCTGAATTTCGTCAGACACCATTTTTCCATCATGCATTTCAAATTCTTCATATTAATGTTAAATGCGTGAATGGATTACAAGATATAAGGGGAGATCTCCAAGATTTTATCCTACCATGTGCATTTGCAGTCCAAAGAAAATTCCTCAATATGCACATCTTCAGGGGGAGTTCTTTTATATCTTGTAATCAAATTCCTCAAAATAAGTATATACACATCATATGTTTATCACCAAAAAGGGGGGAGATTATACGTGCATCTAGTGCCCCTTAGTGATTTCGGTGTATTGAAGACTTATAGGTTAAGGGACTAATGTGTTTATGACTATACACAGGTTTTATAAGTCTGAGGAGTTTGATAATTCCAAAGAAAGTCGACCCCTAAAACTAAAGGTCTTCATCTGAAGACTTTGGTTCTCTTGAATACTTTGAAAATGAGGAAACTGGTGTGACCTTGAAGATATTGATATTGATGCGAGGATTATGAAGCGTGAAGACTTTTGTTTTCGTAGTTTCATTTTCCTTTCTTGAGTGATAGGAAACACCGTATTGTTAAAGGGGGTCGAGGTAATACTAAGGAAAAATTTCCAAGTGATGCTCATCTGAAAGCCTACACATACCCAATCCTTCAAGTGAACCCTTTGGAAATCTTATACAGTTCAGTCAATTTCTTCAGTGACAGAGACGAAGATCTTCTGGTCTCTGAGGAATTTGTTCTGACTGAGGAGTTAGGAATTCGCCAGTGCGTATTGCCTACAGTGAGGAACATGATAGCCCTGAGGAATTTGAGAGCTCAAATTTCCGACCGTTGTTGTGCTTCGCGCCAGCTGTCCCAAATATCTTATCCACATACGGTCATATCATTAAGGGCATTTATGTCTTATCATGTGGGTTGCTCCCTGGCTATAAATAGCCGCCCCCTCAACCACTAGGTGGTTGGCTGCTCAAAGAGAAACTGACACTTGTTAGTTAGAGCATCCCATCCTTCGAGGAATTTGAGTGAAAATCATCAGTGAGGAAAAACCCAAAAACCCAACACCTACAACCCAAAGTGATTGATCCTGTGTGGAACCAATGCTTGTTACCTTTGAAGACTGCATCTTCCAGACGGTTAAGGATCAAGGTCTAGAGCATCCAAGAGGAATTGTGGGTCACCGAGTGACCAAGTCTGTGAAGTTTTGGAAGTCACCTGAAGACTTACCACGAGTGATTGAGCTAGGTCTGTGTGACCTTAGCTCAAGGAGAATACGGTAAGGACTGTGTGTCCTGGGACTGTGTGTCCTTTGGTTTAAATACCAAGCCGCTCCAACCATACATACAATTGTCATAGAAGTTGGAACTGGTCTACCAAATCACTGTCTTCACCTTCTATTTCCTCAACCCTTTCATTTCCTCGTTTATGTGTTGATGAAATTGACCATTACTGTTTGAAGACTTTGACTGAAGACTTTCTCAATTTCCTCAATCCTATTTCTTCAGTCATCTTGTCTTCTGCGTGCTTATCATGTTTACATCCTATTTGTGTTGTGTGTATGTTTCATTTCATCATGATGACTATGCTATTGTCTAGTTATGCATGCACCTGAGTACTCTATAAGCTGCCTGTATTCCGTCACTTAGCAAATTCCTCAAGTAGTATTTCCTCAATGACGAATTTGTAAAAATCACCTATTCACCCCCCTCTAGTCCATATAACACACTTTCAACATCATTAATTCTTCCCAAAGGCTCTTTGATAGTAGAATCCGCCAAGTAACTAAGAGAACATTATTATATATTGGTAAGACCAAGCACGTCACATAAACATTTCGAAATTGTGGAAACACTAGCACCCAAATCACATAAAGCAAAACACTCATAACTTTTAATGTTGACTTTGATAGTAGTGTTGGAGTAATGGGCCACGGGTAGCCTAACATGAGTCCCTGAACCTTTCAAGACATCAGGGCTGGCTACGCCCCTCAGGACATCAAGATGAAGCGCCGCCTTCTGATGGCCGGCTAGCCCAAGTGGCGGGCTGCCAGAAGGCGGCTAAGCCCTAGAAGGCGGCACCAAGACGAGCCGACTCCTTGCAGGCGGCTTCCAGAGAGGTCGGCTCCTAGCAGGCGGCCCACGACGCCCTCAGTGTCTGCGCCCCCATTAAGAAGACAAGACAGGGTGAGGCTACAGTGTAGCCCACCACCCCCGTATCCAGGGCCGGGCGTGGCCACAGTGCTCCATAAAGGCGGAGATCTCCGCCCGGTGCGGCACTGTTGCCACTCCACCCCTGACGTCACTCCTGGCAGGCGGAGCCCTGTTCCCATGACGACCTGTCCGTACGGCCCGCAGGTGGTGGGCCCTATCGGGCAGCGAGAGACCGGAGGACGGCGGAGGCCTGACCAGCAGGAGGCCCCTTCCTCCCTTGGGGTCCATGCGCCATTAACCAGATGAGACAGGGAGTGGCTACAGTGATCTCCCACCAGTCGGCGAGATTGTAGCCACGCTTCCCTGACCAAGTACACGTCATTAGCATCACGGCTACAGTAACCAGCAGCCGGTAAGACCCGCAAGCGGCGGGAGCGGCCTGTCGGCTCCGTACCAGACCAGTCGGTGGGGCCCGCCAGGCGGCGGGCCCCAGCAGCGGCGAAGAAGCCGGCGACCAGAGACACTGACAGCCGGGTCCTACACCCAGCCAGATTACTATTGTACCCCTGGGGGGTAGGCCTATATAAACCCCCTAGGGCACCCATGCAAAGGGTTCCCAACCTGTTAGAACTAGACTCTTACCTAGAGGAAGGAGAGAGCGTGCCTGCCTTCTTCTACCTCTAACATACAGCGCGTGGAGCACCATTGTATCCACTAGTGCCTTAGTGATCATGCGGAGACCCCGCAGAGCAGGACTAGGGGTGTTATGTGCTAGGAGAGCCTCGAACCTGGGTAAAGTACGCCGGCGTTTGTGTCTACGCCTGATCCCGCTTCCGGGCACCGGCGACGTTCTACTCGCTCCCACCATGATAAGCCATCCTTTGACATATGTTGCACCCAACCCCCGACATTTGGCGCCCGCCGTGGGGCGAGGTGCACCGTCGTCCAGAGACCTGTTCTGGACGGAAACCTTGTTCCTTCCTGGCGAGCGCAGCCATACCAGCATGCCAAATGGGTTCTACACCGCCGCGCTGCATGGTGCAAAGGTCGTTTGCGCGGTGAGCTGCCTCGCCGATCTTGTTGGCGAGATCTGCCTCTCCGGCGAGCCCGCATCCGATGCGGGCACAGAAGGCCCCGAGAGCCGCCTCGTGATCCTCCTCGATCAGCTCCACGTCGCCAGCGAGCCCGCTGCGAACTTGGAGTAAGTTGGCTCCACCGACCCGATGCTTGTCGACTCTGACACGGCGTCGCTTGACGCGTTCCCCACCAACGTGGTGGTCTATGATGAACCGCTTCCTTGCGCGGACAGCGGCGGCAGCACCGTCACGGAGGTGCTCGTCATCAGCCACGGCGAGCACTCTGGCGGATGTGGCCAGGATCCACTGCAGGCGGCGTTGCAAGACCTGACTGCACCCATTCCTGAAGACGGTGACGGCAAGACACTGGAAGCACGTCGCGTCCAGCTCGTCGAAAGCGCCAACATGGTGGCCAGCATGAGACCCCTTTCGGAGGCCTACCTGTGTGAGATGGATCGTGCCGTCGGCGGCACACTGGCTCCTAGTGGGCCTAGCCGCATTGACATGATCCGGCAGCGGCGCAGCTATTGCCAGCATGTTCAGGGCAGATCGCCCCGTCTACGCCACGCCCGCGGAGAACATACGAGCTGCCCAGGCGGAAGCAAACGAGCTAGACAAGCAGCACGAAGCGACTGCCGCACATGACAGAGCGCGTCCAGCAGCTCCTTGACGCGGCTGTCGAGCAGCACGAAGCCGGCTGCCGCACTAAGGAACCTAATCGGCGAAACGACAACCCCCCTCCCCGGCGAGAGCAAGGCACGACATCTCGGACGCCAACTGGTGGCGTCCGCGATAGAAGAGACAAGGAGCCGGCTGCCAGCCGCAGCCGGACTCACATCACCATCAAGTGCGACCAAGACGGCCGCCCAAGAGCAGTGCAGCGACGAGACGACTGTCCGCCACCCCCTCCCCACAGGGAGATGCGGATTTCCCTGCCGCCTGTTGAACACCCGACACTCGGCGACCGCCTTGGTCGCCGAGGAGGAGTCGGGGAGAACAACGCCCGCCACCGGATCGACCGCCTCAACCGATCCCTGGCACTTGAAGAAGAAGACGAGCTGGGTCCGCCTTGTTTTGGCCCCCGCATCTGAGATGAGCCCTTCCCCAAAGGGTTCACGCTCCCGAGAGATACGCGAAGTACACCGGCTCCGTTAAGCCGGAGGACTGGCTGGACGACTACTCCACAGCCGTCAGCATCGCCAGCAGCAACAAGCGCGTTGCCGTGAAGTATGTTTCGCTCATGCTCCAGGGCACGGCCCATACATGGCTGAACAGCCTGAAGCCCCGCAGCATCAACAGCTGGGTCGATTTCACTGAAGCCTTCATTCGCAACTTCACAAGCACCTACAAGCGGCCGCCCAAGCCTCGCCAGCTCTCCTTGTGCGTCCAAGGCCCCAACGAATCAACTCGCGATTACCTCACGCGTTGGGCCAAGCTGCACAACTCTTGCGAGGGCGCGCACGAGGTGCAAGCCATCGAGTACTTCACCGCAGGGTGCCGATAAGGCACCCTCCTCAAGCACAAGCTTCTCTGCGATGAGCCGACGATCGTCGACGAACTGTTGATCATAGCAGTCAAGTACGCCACGGCCGACTCCTCCATGAAGGTGGAGATCCAAGTTAACGCATCGGGCAAGGTGGCCCCTCAAGCTCCTCGGACCCCGGCTGGTGACACCAGTCGGCGCCAGCAACAGAATTACCATAAGCACAAGGCCACGTAGCCGGCTTCCCAAAGCCGGCAGGTGGTGCAGTTGAAGACCAGCAGCCGAAAGGGCAGCCTCCTCCCAAACGCCAGAAGGGCGGCAAGCCCAACTGGTTGCCCGCCTTCTCATACGAGCAGACTCTAGATGCACCCTGCAAGTTCTACAGCGGCGCGAAGCCCGTCCAACCACACCACTCGGAAATGCCACTGGATTACCAGTATCGCCAAGGGTGACGGACTCCAGCCTCCTCCGCCTGCCGGCCCGCCGCCTCCTCCTCCCCAGCAGCCGGCGGTTCGGCCAGTCGGCGCAATACAACATGAATATCCTGAAGAGCATGGAGCTTATGTCATGTTCACCAGCGTGGCCGACGATAAGCACAGCAGACGGTAGCAGCAACAAGAAGTAAATGCATTGGCATCAGAGACCCCCGAGTTCATGCATTGGTCTGAAAAGCCCATCGGCTGGAGCAGAGCTGACCACCCGGAGGTGATGCCTTCTCCCGGTTCTTATGCTCTGGTGTTGGATGCCACCTTCGCCACGGAGAGGCGGGCTGCTCCCTTCTCCCGAGTTCTGATAGATGGCGGTAGCAGCATCAACATAATGTACAAAGATACTATGGAGAAGTTGGGAATCAAGCAGAGAATGCTCCAGCCCAGTCGGACTATATTCCATGGCATAGTTACTGGCCTTTCCTGCTCACCAGTCGGCAAGACCCAGATAGATGTCCTCTTTGGAGACAAAGATCACTTTCACCGAGAACCAGTATGGTTTGAGGTGGTGGACCTTGAGAGCCCCTATCATCCGCTACTTGGCCGGCCTGCTCTGGCCAAGTTCATGGCTGTCCCCCACTATGCTTACCTCAAGATGAAGATGCCGAGCTCCAAGGGAATCCTGACCATAGCAGGGGACTACAAGAAGTCGTCCGCCTGCGCAGCAGACAGCAGCCGGCTAGCCGAGTCCCTCGTGATCGCGGCTGAGAAGCGGCTCCTTGACCGGGTTGTGGCGATGGCAGGCAAGCAGCCGTAAATGTCACCCAACCCCAAGGAGTCGGAAGCCGAGGGCTCGTTGAAGCCGGCGAAAGAAATGAAGAAGATACCTTTGGACCGGAGCACCCGCAGAGGCACGCTGTCATAGGTGCGAACCTTGACAGCAAATAGGAAAGCGAGCTCATCGATTTCCTCCGTGAGAATCGGGACATCTTTGCATGGTCTCCCAAGGACATGCCGGGTGTTCCAACGGATTTCGCCGAGCACAAGCTACATGTCTGACCTGTTGCCAAGCTAGTCAGGCAGCCCTTGTGCCGCCTGTCAGAAGAGAAGAGAAGAGTTGTTGGAGAATAGATAGCCTGGCTTCTAGCAGCCGGCTTCATCATGGAGGTGTTCTTTTCCAGAAGAAGAATAAGCAGTGGCGTATGTGTATTGATTATACCAGCCTCAACAAAGCTTTCCCCAAAGACCCATTTGCTTTGCCAAAAATCGACCAAGTGATTGACTCCACAACCGAATGCGAGCTGTTAAGGTTTTTGGATGCATACTCAGGGTATCATCAGATCAAGCTGAACCCGGCCGACAGGCTGAAGACCGCCTTCATCACGCCATTGAGCCTTCGCTGCACGACCATGACGTTCGGCTTGAGAAATGTCGGCGCCACGTTTCAGCGTTGCATGCAGAAGTGTCTCCTCAAGCAACTCGGCAGAAACGCCCACGTCTATGTGGACAATGTTTTGGTGAAGACGAAGAAGCGTGGAATGCTGCTAGAAGACCTCAAGGAGACCTTTGACAATTGGCGCCTTTTTCAGATCAAGCTTAACCCGGAGAAATGTGTCTTTGGAGTACCAGCCAGCCAGCTTCGTGGCTTCCTGGTCTCAAAGCACGACATAGAATGCAACCCTGTGAAGATCAAGACCATCGAGAGGATGGAGGTGCCCACCAGACTGTTGGACGTGCAAAAGTTTACCGGCTGCTTGGCATCCATCAGCCGTTTCATCAGTCGGCTGGGCGAGAAGGCTCTTCCCCTGTACCAGCTGATGAAGAAGACCACTTTTTTCTAGTGGAACGACAAGGCGGATGAAGCTTTTCTCCAGCTCAAAAAGATGTTGACCACTCCGCATGTCCAGGCGGCTCCGACTGCTAAAGAGCCCATGCTTCTTTACATCGCCACCACCAGCCGGGTGGTCAGCACAGTCATAGTTGTGGAGCGCAAGGAAGACGACAAGGCACTACCAATCCAGAGGCCGGTGTATTAGCTGAGCGAAGTGTTGTCCGCCTCCAAGCAAAATTACCCCCACTATCAGAACATGTGCTACGGCGTGCACTTCGCTTCCAAGAAGCTGAAGCCATACTTTCAAGAACACCTAATCACCGTGGTCTGCACTGCTCCACTTGCCGAGATCATTGGAAGCCGAGATCCTTCAGGCCTAGTGTCCAAATGGGCCATAGATTTGCCCCCCTACACCATCTACTACCAGCCTCGCACCGCCATCAAGTCACAAGCACTGGCCGACTTCCTCGTTGACTGGGCCGAGACCCAGTACCTGCCGCCAGCACCAGACTCCACTCATTGGCGAATGCACTTTGATGGTTCCAACATGCGCACCGGTTTGGGAGCCGACATCGTCCTCACCTCTCCCAAAGGCGACAAGCTCAGATATGTGCTGCAAATCCACTTTACTGCCTCCAACAACGTTGCTGAATACGAAGCACTCATTCACGGGCTCCGACTTGCCAAGGAACTGTCACACCCTGATTTTCATCCCACAACACTTAAGCTAATAAATCATGATAAAATGTGGTTTGACAAAAACTTTTGAGTGTTTTGTCTTTGCTTTGATTGAATGTTTGGCTGCTGTTTGCAAGTGCTCTAAAAATCAAATAAAATCCTCCAACTCCTATACTTCATCTCCTTGCTCCAAACTCTTGAACCAATGATCATGACGTGTGTATAGGACATAAAAATAATTTCTTACAAAAAATAATTTGGCCAAATAGTATTTTCAAAAATTAGTTTTTCAAAAACACCTGAATTGAGGTTTTGCCTTTGCAAGTACTTAATTAAGGGCAGTAAAAATCTTTCCAAAAATATGTTTGACTCCTATTAAATATAGGATACCCAGAAACCACAAAAATATAATTTTAAAAGTTATTTTCCTATTTTATTTAAATGATTTTCTTAAGTACAGAAATGGTCTTTAATAGGTTAAAATTATTTTAAAGCTTTAAAAATAATTGAGAAAAATTAGGGAGACTCAATGGACATATATTTTCCATATATATGAGTTTCAACATATGTTCATGATCAAAATATTGGACAAAACCTCCCAAAACAATTGCTGCCCGTTTCAAGGATTTAAAATATTTCTACAGGAAATATTTCCATAAAACTCCAAGAAAATTCTAGCATGTCACATATGACATATTTGATGATCTAACAAAGCCTCATGCCTTGAAGATCAAGAAAACATCATCAAACCCCCTCAAAAACCTTTCTGTCCAGCACCAAATTTGAACAACTCTACCTTGCCAAGTGTGTCCTTTTGATCTGAATTTTTGTGGACATGTTCAAATCCTCAAATGATGACACTACACCAAGTGGTGCATCAAGGGGAATATATGTGCATGACTAAATCTTGGTAAAGCCATTTCTACTGATTTCTAGGGTTTACCAAAGTTACATTGGCAACTTTCTTCAAATGGACTCAAACTTGGTGGTAAACCTCAATTATGTGTGACACTTGATCCTGTTAATTCTCATGTCAAGTGGAGTTAATTTGCTTGCCCAGATTTGCATCAAACATCTTCTGTAACTTTTCAAAAATCACCATTTTGACCACTTACACTATTCTCCTTGAGCTCAACTTTTTACCATGGATCCTTCTAGTCCTCTCCTACCTCTAGTAACTCTCCCCTGGCCATTGCTCCTTGATTGAGGGGTAAAATACCCCCATTTACCTCCCTGGACAGCCCCTCTCTCCCTCTTCTTCTACCTCTCTCCTCTCCTACTGGCTCCCCAGGGCATCCAAGGCCACACACCACTTCTTTACTTCCCCCTAGAGCTACCAGACACCTTTGGACGCGCCCACATTGCATAGAAAATGGCCATGCCGGCCATTTGGGCGCTCTGGAGCGCGCTACAGTGCGCTCCCGCACTGTAGCCGCCCCCTGCCAACCGCCTCCGACCACCTCGAGCCTCCCCCTCACGCCATTCGAGGTGCCTCGACGTCCGCACCACTCCACCGTGCTGTCCCCCTCCTTCCCCTCTCTCTCTCACCCCCTGAGGCGCGCGCCAGACGCCGCCCAGCTCGGCCAATGCATGCGCCCACGCCAGGGACCCCCTCGAGCTCGCCCCGCTCCTCCTCTCTCTTCCTGGCGCCCTACTCAACGCCCACGAGGGCCGTAGACAGCCCCGAGCCTCCTCCCGTGGCCACCACAGCCATTTCCTCGGGTGCCCGTAGGCCACGTCCACGGTGAGCCATGGCCTCGCCATTTAAGGGCTCTCGAGGCCTCCCTCTAGATCCCCTTCGCCCTCTCTCACTCCCAGTGAACCCCTGGACCAAGCCAACTCTCTCCCCGTGCCCTCCATCCACCAACATGGTCGGAGCCTTGCCGTCGGCCCCGGCTAAAATTCGCACAACACGAGCCCCTTCTCTCCACCTCGTCGTCTCATAACATCGCCGCCGCCATCATTCATATCTCCCCCGCTCCACTTCTTCCTCTCCGCGGCTGCAGCGCCATGCCCCAATCTCGCCGCCGCCTCCATCCTCCGCAGGTGATGCACCGCCCGCATCCGACCGCCCCAGCAGTCATGGCGCACCTTGGCCGGTGCGTCGCGCTCTCCTGAACCCGGCCGTGTGTCGGGCATCGCCGGAGGTGGCCTGTGCCGCCGAATCCCATGCCCGCAAGCGTTCGGCCCTGCCTCCCCTGCCTCGCCTCTGTTCGAGAGCGGGAGGTGGGGGACGAACCTGACATGTGGGCCCCACGCGTCAGCGGCACAGTGGGGCGGGCCCATGAGTTAAGTGGACACGGTTTCTTTGCGGGCCGTTTCCCTGCAGCGAAAGCGTAAAGCGCGAGGGCGCCTTCGACATGGCCCTTCCCGCGCGCAGCTGTGAAACTGGGCCGGCCCAGTGGCTGTCCCTCGCCCGATGCGTGTTTAAGGTATAAGCCTAAAGATTTTCTTTTTCTTTTGTGTAGACTTGTAAAATCCATAAATAATTCAACAGAGATCCAAATTTGATGATTCAAATTCCTAGGGGTTCCACAAATCATGATCTATCACATGGTGCTGTTTGCACATTTTTCCAGAAACTTTCTCTTCATAAGTATTTATCAAAACCCCATTTTCCATTTCTATGGTGAACTTTAGAAAATCACAGAGAGCTCAAGTTTGATCCAAATGCCATGATTCAAATTCCTAGATGTTTCTAAGTTCATAACTTAGTTTATGAACATTTTTCTTAATACTTTCTGTACCACATAAAACAATGAGCCATTTCATCATATTTGTCAACTTTGCAAATTCATAGGAAATTCATTTGAACTCCAAATCCAGTGAAACCAACTCCCAGATGCTTCTAAAATCTTGATTTGCTAAATGGGTGCCTTTGCTCATTTAAAAAAAATTATGTACACTTCTTGCAAATCCATAAACCCCTTGATTCCATCATATTGAAATGTTCAGAAATATTCACTAATCCAATTCCAATGAAACCACCCTGGTTATTTTTCTATGATCAGGGAAGTCCTAGAAAAGTCAAATCCATATTTTTAGAGCACTTTTATTTTCTGCCTTGTTGTGTTGCTTATTATGATTGTTTCGACGTTAGTTGACGAAGTAGATGGAGTACTTAGAGAAGGACCAGAAGATCTCAAGACTCTGATGAACTAGGCAAGCATTGACCATGTCTATGAAACCCTTTTTATGCATGACATGTAGCACCATATTGTTGTTGCAACCGAATCATGATGAGGTGGAACCACTTTGATGGTTTGCCTCCGTTACTTCCTCGTTGATACTTGCTTTGTGCATGACCCTACCTCCTTATGAGGGTTATGCCGGTGGGAGTAGATAGGATGCTAAAGTAGTTGCTACGCAAAAATGGACGGGAATATGCATGGTGATGGAGACAAAGTATTTTCAAAGGACTTTTCGAAAACCCCGTCGGGTGCCACTTATGCCCTAGGGAGATAATGAGATGGGTAACCGCTTGATGACGAAGTGGTGTACCGAGGCAAGTGTGTGTATTGCTTTAAAAAACGGATTGGGTTTAAGTTGCGACCGTTATTCCAACCTTACATGCGCAACCACTCTACCCTTATATGGGAAAGGGCATTATTGATTACCTTGGCGGATACTAGCTTGGAGCCCGCATTACTAGTGACGGGGGAGAGTTGGTGCTCTCTCTCGGGACGGGCTCGTGCCAGGTAGGGCGGCCGAGAACATTTTTATGGGGCACCGGACACACCGTTGGTACCCCGTGCCAGTGGTATGTGATGAATATGGGAGCGAGATTCCACAATTTTAAGTTGTGAAATGTTGGGCACGGGGGTTACTACCAATCGAGTGGAATCCATGTTAGTGTCTTCTAGGGAAAGATAGTGATCGGTGCTTACCCCAGGTACTTGAGGTACCGCGGGTCGTGGATGACACGGAAGTTCCCCGGATCTTGTGGGTAAAGTGTGCAACCTCTGCAGAGTGTAAAACTATTGAATAGCCGTGTCCACGGTCAAGGACAGTTGGGTAACCGCTCTTGGGCTACGTCCACATATTTACAAACCGATTAATGCGTGTTGGGATAAGTGGGAAGTACTACTTGGGTCAAGTCAAAGGACTTGACATGATTGAGCTGGGTTGGTGCCCACTCTATTTATGTTGATATCTGTAACCTGTCCTCATGGTTAATTGAATTCTCCTGATGCATGTCTTACAAGTTGTTGAACATGGCATTGCACTCAAAACTAGCTTTGTACAAAAATTTACCTATATCATGCATTGTTGTATCTTGAACCAAAACATAGGTTGCTTGCGAGTACATTCAAAGTACTCATTGGCTTGCCACTGGTTATTTTATTGGCCAGGCATGAAAGAACATGATATGATGAAGAATACTTCAGTGACGAACATGCGAGCTAGGGGCGCTTCCCGGTCGAGAATGCACTGTAGGGTTAAGGCGGATGGCATGGGTCCAAGTTATCGGCGAAGATTTCCATTGCGATGTTATACTCAAGACTCGACCATAATGGTCCTACTTGTGTAATACGTTATGTATGGATGTAAGACTCTTGTTATTCAGCTTCTGTGTGTTCAGTGAGCATTGATCTCTGGGATCACTATACACGTGCATTCGTTGATCACGACTTATGAGTTGGGGTCCCCACAGGAACTGGGACGCCAAGGGTGCAAATATGGCGAGCTACCGCTTCCTTGTACAGCAACTCAGTGGACACTTTGAAGGTGCGAGTTCCTCCATGTGCCAAGAAATGACAATGAGCAAGCCGATGCTTTGGCATGGATTGGCTCTACCCGGCAAGCAGTACCAGCCGACGTCACCCTGCAACGCCTCCTCAAGCCGTCTGTCAAGCCGTCGCCAGAATCAGACTCCATCTTCGTGTCGGCTCCTCCTGAAGCAGTCGGATCCGACTTGAGGACCCCAGCAGTTGGCACGGGGAGGTTGTCTGGCGGCTCGGGACTGCAGCTCTGCTCCTGGCCCAGGGACTTCAGAACCCTGCCTGGGGACTGCGGCAGTCGGCCCGGGGACTTCACCGACTCAACAAGCAGCAGCCGACTCCAGCCCGCCGCCTCCCGGCCTAACCGCCCTCGTACAAGTTGCAGTTCTGGCAGTCAAAGAAATAGCAGCACCTTCCTGGGCTCAGCCCATCCTCAACTTTCTGGTGAATAAAGAGCTGCCGACTGATGAGATCTCAGCCCGACAAGTGCAGTTTCGGGCAGTAGCATACACCGTTGTCAACAGAGAACTTGTGAGGCGCAATGTTACTGGTGTGTACCAGCGCTGCGTGGAGCCGGAGCAAGGCCAAGCAATCCTCAAAGATATCCACCAAGGCGAGTGTGGTCACCACGCAGCTTCAAGAGCACTCGTTGCCAAAGCTTTCCGCCATGGTTTTTTCTGGCCGACTACTCTAGAAGACACCAAAGACTTGGTCCAGAAATGCAAAGGGTGCCAGAAGTTCCGCTCCAAGCCACATCAACCGGCTTCTGCACTCAAGACCATCCCCATTGCCTGGCCCTTTGCTGTCTGGGGGCTAGACATGGTGGGACCATTCAAGACAGCACGCAGCGACATGACTCACCTGCTTGTCACGATGGACAAGTTCACCAAGTGGATAGAGGCAAAACCAATTAAGAAGTTGAATGGCCCAACTGTCGTGACTTTCATCTCTGACATCACCATCCGGTATGGCATACCACATAGCATCATCACCGACAACGGCACGAACTTTGCCAAAGGCTCCTTGGCTCGTTTCTGTGCGACCCAGGGCATCCGACTAGACTTAGCGTCCGTTGCCCATCCGTAGTCAAACGGCCAAGTGGAGCGAGCAAACGGCCTCATTTTGTCCGGCATCAAGCCCCGACTGGTCGAGCCTCTGGAGCGTTCGGACGGCTGTTGGCTCGATGAGCTACCAGCCATCCTCTGGAGCCTGCGAACAACTCCGAACATGTCAATCGGCTTCACGCCCTTCTTCCTCGTCTACGGAGCCGAAGCCATCATCCCGACGGACATAGAATTCGACTCCCCTCGAGTCACCATGTACACCAAAGAGGAGGCAAGAGAGGCACGAAAAGACGGCGTCGATCTGCTGGAAGAGGGCCGGCTGTTGGCACTCAGTCGGTCCACCATCTACCAGCAGAGTCTACGCCGATACTACAACCGGAAGGTCAAGCCAAGATCCTTCCAAGAGGGAGACCTTGTGCTCCGGCTGATCCAGCGAACAGCCGGCCAGCACAAGCTCTCGGCACCTTGGGAGGGCCCCTTCATCATCAGCAAGGTGTTGGGCAATGACTCCTACTACCTGATCGATGCTCAGAAGCCTCCGTCACGCAAAAGAGATGACTCCAGCAAGGAGACGGAGCGGCCATGGAATGCAAACCTCCTTCGAAGATTTTACAGTTGATGCAGTATGTACCGCGCTACCTTTTGTATTAAGTACGAAGACTCCGGGTCCCCCGAGAAGAGCTCGGGGACTGCCCTCTTTTATATATATGATAAGTATTATGCCTATGAATGTGTATTTCATTATTCCGCCTGGCACCGGGTTCAACCAGTTGGCCCCGGGGCTCGCCGCCTTGTACTATGTAGTGCTTCCTGCAGCCGGACAAGTAATGTGTTCGCACCTAAGCCCTCTCCTACCAAAGCCGCAGCTCACAGAGCGGCTGTCTGGTAGGCAGGAGTCAAAGGCAGAAAGGGTGTCCACATGAAAAATGGCTAAGGACCCAAAAGCACGTACATAGTTCAAGCCGGCTTCCCGCCTCGCCGACCGGCTGCTGAGCAGCCGGCCGGCCGGCTTCTACTTAATTTGCTAAATGCTCTAGTCGGATAAGTACTTACCCTCCCAAAGCAGCCAAGTACTTGATCCAGCCACAGTCCGCAGAGCGGCTGTTTGGCTGACAAGGCGGCAGCCCAGGGAGGGCGGCAAAGGAAAAAAAAGTCAAGGAGCAGAAATCAAGGAAAGATAGAACTCGGCAAAAATATTTACATATCAAAAGGCCCTTGGCCAGCATTCAACAGAAGTTTGAAATACACCCCACGGGTGGAATTGCACGAAGATTAACAAAGTTTGTCGAGACTGATGAGCAGGCAAACAGAAGATAAATTGGCAGCCTAGGGAGCAGCAAACGGATCCGGTGGAATGATGGAGTCGGTGGTGCCGGTTGGTGGAGCGGCCGGCTGGTCAGTCTCCGTTTGGTCGCCTTCAGCAGCAGTCGGCTCGCTCGTGCGAGGCTCCTTGTTGGAGGCGTGGTCGAGCTGAGGCTGGCCGTCCGCTTCAACCTCTGGCGCTTCCTCTTCACTTTCCTCGTCCTCCTCGCCTTCTCCCTCATCGCTGGAGTCGATCACCTCGGTCGAGTCCTCGTCATCCTCCGAGTTCTCGGCCAGATCGGGAACGAAGATGTTGGTGTTGGTGTACTCGACGATCGCCGCGGCACGCTTGACAAGATCCTGCTCCACCACCACCAACTCCTCATGGGCCTCCTGCCGGAACGTGGCCAACTGGGCTAGGTTTAGCCCAGGGTACCATGCCATAACGAACTCCAAGGCCCGGCGTGCTCCAGCCCGGGCCGAGGAACCCTTCCAAGCCTCAAGATGGACGGCCACCACCTCCAGCCAATCGGTAGTCCGACTGGGAGTGCGCAGAGCTGGCATGTCTGGCCACAGGGCGGAGATCGCCTGGGCGCCGACGTGCTTAAGACGGTGCAGCATCCGATGAGCCGGCCAAAGACGGGCCTGGATGCTGAGAAGTTGTTCGCTAAGGGTCCGAGGGGTGTTGGCAGCAATCTGCGCACCTTCCGCCCTCCTCCCTTCGCGAGCAGCCTCGATGGCCTGATTGGCAGCGCAAGATTGACCAGGGAAGAAGTCTGCTCAAACAGAAAGCAAAGAGCCAAAGTTAGAAGCAAAAAGTCAAAGGTCGGAAGCCGGCCTGATCAGCAGCCCGCAGCTTTAAGAAAGGAAAAAGAAGGAAGCTTACCGTCAGCCATGTCTTCCATTTTACCGAAGCCGGCAGTCAGTAATGCCTCCTTGTCAGTCCAGGCGGAGCGTTCAGTCTTGAACTCGACGAGGAGATTGGACTCTTTTACCTCTACCTCCTTCCGGGACTTCTGTTGAAGCTCCGCCTGCTCCGTCAGCTGCTTGGCCAGCCGGTCACGCTCCTGGGCCAGCTCGTTGCGCTCTGCCTCCTTGGCGCGCAACACCGTGTTGGCTTCGCCAAGCTGCTGCTGCAAAGTAGTGTTGGCCTCTGCAAGAGCAGAGAAATAGAAAGATGTCAGCAACCAACAGAGAAAAAGTACAGTCACCGGGGAGATCCAGCCCGACTGCTCAGCAGTCGGCCCGAATCGGGGACTACAGCCCGCGGGTGCGCCATCGCGCCCCTGTAGAAAAAGAAGTTATCAACATCAGCAAAGAGACAGTACAGTTGCCAGGGAGATCCGGCCCGACTGCTCAGCATTTGGCCCGAATCTCGGGGACTATAGCCCGCGGGTGCGCCAGCGCGCCCCCGCAGAGAAAGAAAACAAGGACTTACTCCGACTTTCTGACATGTCGGCGGTCCGCTGCTCCAGCTCTCGGGCGTTGGAGTTGAAGGTAGCCGCGCGGAGGTTATGATAATCCTACAATGAAGATATCAGACAACGTTAGTACTCGGAGCTTGCCAATTAAAGTTCCGAGCCGCCTGCTCAACAGTCGGCCCGAAACTCGAGGACTACACCCAGTTGGTGCGCTGGCGCGCCCCCACAGAGAAATTCAAGAACCAAAGACGAAGAAGTGAGAAACATGCCCGGATGGCCGCCGGTAATCCAAGAATGCCTTGTTGCAATGCTTGAGAGCGTCGGCCTCAACTCGAAGCCTGGCCTGGACATCTAGGATCGCCTTGTTTAAGGCTCCCGTCCCACCTCCACGCACCCATTCAGCGGTGTAGCACTGGTCGTTTCGGCGTCTGGGATTGACGAGCTCGCGGCGCTGGCTTCCAGCGGTCGTGGCGCTGAGGCTGCCTTCGCAAAGGAGTCGGGCCCGTCACCATCTCGTCTCCGGCTGGAGGAACCGGCGGGTCAGCCGTCCGCTTGTCCCGCGCTCCTTCGGACGGCGGTGGCGGAGGCACGACTACGTCCGGCATGACAACGTCACCGCCTTCCCTCTCCATGATTGGGTGCTCGTTGCCGGCTCCCCCAGTCGGCACCACAAATTTTGGTGGTTGCGGCGCGGAGGTCAGGGGGACGACAAATAGCGCCAACTGACGATGCGCGGCTTCTTCAAGACATTTCTTCATGGCGGTGTCAGCCTCGGCCTCCGCCAGCTTCTTCAGTGCGGCAGCCTCCGCCTTGTCTGCCTCCTCCTTCTCCAGGAGGGCGGCCTCTTGCTCCTCATGTGCTTCACACGCGTTCCATTCTCGCGCCTCTCGGAGGTTGGCCGCGAGATTGATTCGCCGGCTTGTGGTGGAGGCCTCCGCCGACCCAATGATGGAGGCGGCGGCCGACTTCTCAAGAGAGAGCGGAGCCCTAAGTCAAGAAAGACGAAGAAAGTAAGCTCAGACAGAATCGACAAGAAAGAAAAGCACAAGAAAAATATACTTACGCCGACACCATGGGAGGCGCCTTCGGAAGCTTCTGAAATTTGGCCGCCTTCGCGGCGGCCTCCTTCCGCCTAGTCGTGGCGGTCGGGTTCTTGGCCTTCTTCGGCGCACTACCGAACAAGGCGGCGCCCTTTTTACGCTTTCGCGTTCCGCCTCGAGCAGTCGGCTCGGCAGAGGGGCCCACGCCCGCCTTGCCGGCACCTCGTGAAGGGCGCGACTCGTCCTGCTCCTAATCGAGGTCGTCCGGCCACGTCTTGACGTCGCCCCCTTCTTCGGAGCCGCCTGCTCCGTAGATGCCGCCTGTGGTGTCATCTTCCAAGGCGGACGCCCCCAAGTCGGGGTCGTCCACGTTGCTCACAGCTCGGTCCGGTTCGTACGGGCCACCCACCCCCACAATGGCAACCGTCGCGCCCCCACAATGGCGACCGTCGCCTCAGACATATAGATCTGTTTCAAAAAGCAAGAGGCCGACTGTTCGATACAACAAGACATAATCAAGATGAAGTTCTAAAGTGAGAAAAGATTGAAGAACTTATGGCTGGCGGCGGGTCCACGCGGGAGTACAACTGCTTGCCGAACTGCCAGGACCCCTCTGACGGTGTCCTAGACTAGGGGGTACTCACCACGTCGTCTCCCGATCAGTTGGGTTGGGCCGAGGATCCCCATGGACGTATACTCATGGGCCAGTCCGGACAGTTGTCGCATAACAAGGAAGATTCCACAAGACTTGGTGATCAAGACAAGGACTCCTCCCCCACCGGCGTATTCGTCTAGGACTCTTGTTATCCTAGGCCTCTGGTGCATTATATAAACCGAGGCCAGGCTAGTCGATAGACATACAACAATCATACCATAGGCTAGCTTCTATGGTTTAGTCTCTGATCTCGTGGTAGATCTACTCTTGTACTACCCATATCATCAATATTAATCAAGCAGGAGTAGGGTATTACCTCCATCGAGAGGGCCCGAACCTGGGTAAAAACATCGTGTCCCTTGTCTCCTGTTACCATCTGCCTAGACGCACAGTTCAGGACCCCCTACCCGAGATCCGCCGGTTTTGACACCGACATTCGTGCTTTCATTGAGAGCTCCGCTGTGTGTCCGTCAAAAGGTCGATGGCTCGCCTGCAGATCAACTGCGACTTCAGCATCTTCGTCACCAGCTCAACTGGTCACCTTGGTTCGACCAAGGGCTGCACCCTACCTCCGATCGTCATGTTCGGATGAGGGCCTTATCAACATCAACTCCGATTTCTATCAAGATCATGGAGGAATCATCCAGGGAGCCCGAAGGCTCAATGTCAACATTGCCCTTGGGCGACCGTACTGTTTTTCTGGACAGCGGACTCGTGTCCGCCGCCACCGCTTCCTCAAGTGTCGTTTTAATGATTGCTTCGGTGGAATTGTGCGGAATTGAGTCTACAACAACCCTGGAAAATTTCGTCGAGTTCCGATGGAGTAATCTCTGGCAATCTCCGATATACCGGAGCCGCATTGAATCTGGACGAGAATCCGGGCGTGGTGTCCAGCTTGTAGCTCGGACTTCCTTTGGAAGATCCAACCGTTGATCGACTGCGGAATTCCTATATCTACCACCCCTCAAAATTTCAGCTCGATCCGACCGTCCAAACTCCGGGAACCTTCCGATTAGTGCATCACTTTTTGGATCTGTTTTCTGCGCGAAAACGAACCCGACCCGAGTTCGTCTTTTTTTATGAACGCGATTTCAGACATCCTTTTTTAAGGAAGTTTTGTATGGTGTGTTGCGTTTTGTTCCCGATCCACTAACTTTATAATCTTTTGAACATGATCTTCAACATCATGCTGGTGTCAAACCAGACGGGCAATATTGCTCCACGGCTGCCGACCTGCGCTAGACACGTCGTCACTTTGTTGAGCCGAACTCAACTTCTTCAGATCATCATCTCGGCAAGCCGAACAAGAGTCCGGCATCGCGAAGGATAAATCATCACCAACATCGCCGCCCCACAGATTACACGGAGCAGGGATAGCGGCATCGCCGCACGGTCGCTTCATCAAGCCGGCATCGACCACGTCACGACCTGCATCGGCAGGGCCGCACTATTGCTTCTTCAAGCTGGTGTCCATCACGCCGACCTACTTCGACATCTCGGCTGGACCGGGGGCTTCGCCATCTCTTCATCAACCTACTCCGGACACTTCGGCGTCACTACTCAACCAGCTCCGTCACGTTAGCTGGACCGAGGGCTTTGCCTCGGCAAGCCAATCTTTGCCAGCATTGCCATGCCGTCGTTTTATCGCCCATTAGGCAATGGGTACGCGGATCGAGTCCCAATTTTGGGAATCACCTTCCTTCGGATTACTACAACAAATAAACCAGGTGCTATTAATCCTAGTATTTTTTGCTTGTTTGGGTTCATTTTTTCCAAGGAATTATTACTCTGGTTTGTCCATCATATGTACACAGGTCTATCAAGTGGTGGCTGCATTATCGACGGTCGCATGATGGTTCGGTCAGTTTCCGTAGATAGTCCGGTGAACGCCGCATCCGGAGCTCGGACCGACCTGTGAATTCCGGCTTTGCCACGCCTTTACCACATCACGCCGACGCCCTACATCGACATTGACTTCGGCGCCAGGCCATATTTCTTTTATTACCCACTTTGCATAAATTATTTATTATGCAACGATTTTTTTTAATTATCATTATTACTATTATCTCCGGTTTGCACCATTTTTTGTGCACAGGAAAATCCGGGGACTTTGGCGTCACTCTGCCTGTCTGCATTGACCGTGCTATGTCACCACTTCAGCGTGTCGAGCTCTCCGCTCCGCCACTTCGGGACCGGCTTGGGGGATGGAATCTTGTCCCGTATCAAGCTCGGACCGCGTCATCAATACCGAACACATTAACCAGCTAAGTCGCTTTCATGCTCAAAGCTTTAATTTTTAACTTGTGTTCGGCTCGACCAAGTGTTATACTTTTTTTGGAAAAAGTTGCTTGTAAAAATTTTCCTTGTCCAAACTTTGTTTGTGACGCGCAAATTCAAATACCCTGTTTACTTGGGGGCTTCCTTCATGAAGCTTTTTCCTCTTGCACATGATTATACTCGTACGGCTTCGCTCCTTGTTCGTGTATTACGCCACAATATGCACCATATTGACTTAAGTGATTTGCAAGCTGGGTTGCCTTGCTCCTGTGTTTACCCCTCGTTCCCGATTGTTCGGCTAGGGAGTAAAGGGAGCACCTCTGCGATTGTCACGATCGGGTCACCCGAGCGGACCTCGGGCCCAGGTGAAGCCGAAGCTAAGCGCTCTTACTGTTTTCAATAATGGTCGGCACAACGGAACTCATGAGTACAAAAATCTATTGCACAAGTCTCATATTAACAATGAGCACCGAAGAAAGGTATCGGTGGGGGTACTATTTTCTTCAAGATGCTTCTTACACTTTATCGATAATATAGCATAAGTTCCCTGGCGCTTTTATGCATTACAGACCTTATGACCTGATTGCCTGGTTATTGGAAACACCGTCGATATTCTCGACAGATGGAGTACATAACACTTTTCGGTCCTTGACCGAAGAGGGAGAAGCCGACGGTCGGTTAAGACGCGTTTAAAGTTCGGTTGAACATAGATACGATATAAGTACTTCGGTACATAGAATCATTCTTTTACCCAAGTCACTTGGGTGCTCTTATGTTTATTTGAGCCGTTTTATAACAAGTGTTTTTCTTCTTAGTCGTTGCAGAGTTTTTATTATTATTTATCACTCCTTTTCTCGACACGAGTGTGCGGTCACTAGCCGGGGAGCCTAATTTCTCTCTCAAAACCACTAGAGTTTAGTTTTCTAAACTGGCCTAATGAGAAGTACTCCGCCTTGGGATGGGAGGCCCAGCCGTAGGTGGCCCGCAAGTCTTGAGATAGGATGTGTCATGTTAAAGCACGGCAGAAGCACTTTTTTTTCTAAAGTCCAATTTTCGGATTGGCACCGAACACTTGATCTTGTTCGGACGTCATGTTTTTACTGATGTTTTTTGGTTTTCCAAGCTTTTGGCACTTTTTAACTATTTGTGTGTTTTCAGCACAAGTCTCGCAGTGCAACGCCGGACACCTTTAGAGATTCGGCAAAAACATTCTCGAATATTGCTATATATGCATCAGTTTCGAATTGTGTCTTGATCCAATAGTTGGGTTGCCCGGCTCCCGCGCTTGCCTCCTATGTTCTGCTTTGTTCGGCTAGGTGTGCAAAGGGAGAACCACTGCGATTGTGCTTCCTACTCGCATGGTCAAGCACCTCAGTGGAGAAAGCCAAAAACTGACTGTCACAATAGGTGTAAACTGGTCAGCGATCCGATGACTATATTAAATGACGAGCCATTCATAAAATTGGCCGAAGTATTTCCGGCTTGACCTCGACTGTCGCCAAACACTACCGGGGGCTAGTAACTGGCCTCCCAAACTAAATCCTCAAAATTTTGCTCTTAGATTGGAGCTGAGGTTTCATGATCATGCTTAGCATGACAACCCAAAGAAAGGAACCGATAGCAGGACTATTTTCTTTGGAAGACATTTCTTCTGTTAAACAGTAATATAACATATCTCTATGCATACCTTTGTTTATAAAACCGTATGGCCAGATTGCCTTGTTTGTCGTAAATCTTTGCCCTCATAAAGACTTTATAAAGTAGGACAAGCACTCCTCGGCTACTGGCCGAGGAGGTTGAAGCCGATGGTCGGTCAACAAAGTTTTGGACAATGCGAATCCGAGCATTAATGACATAAAGTACTTGGATACATAGAGTCATTACACATAATTTGTGATTTTACTATGGATATCGATCCTTAATTGACCACCGTGCACTGCATTAAGGCTCGGGGCTCTTGGGCTTTGGGCTTATTATTTACAAATATTAAAGGGCACATAAATCCCACGATCTGGTGTTGCCACCCGACCCGGTGTCTCGGGGGCTCTTGCATTGCCTGTTCTATGCAGAAAATTTTAAGTGCAATACTGATTTCCGAGGAGATTTTGATCCTCAGGTTGGTCGGCCGCACCCAACCCGAGTCTCGAGGACTGAGCACGCTGCTTTTTGTGTCCTGAAGTATTCTGCCGAGCTAGGACTTGATCCTTAGGCCGATTTTGCAAATCAAACTGAGTCTCAGCGGCTACTGGGATCAGCGGTCTTACGTCATCCTTCAGGTGTATCTCGGGTTTTAGACCGATACACACCTTGTGGGCTAATGGCTATGTATCTCGGCAGAGAATAAATTGCACCAATCAAAAATATTGACAAAAATCGGCCCACATACGGGGTGGTGCACCACCTCGGAAGCAGTCCGGCATAAAGCTCGGACGCTAGTGGCTGGCTCCATAGAGGGCATTTCCGGCATTAAGTTCGGCTAAACTCCTTCAAACTTCTTTGAACCAAGGTGATTTACGACACCTCGGATACAGTCCGGCATTGGAGCTCGGATACATAGTCCGGCATTGGAGCTCGGATACCGTCCGGCGTTGGAGCTCGGATACATAGTCCGGCGATAGAGCTGGGAAGCAGTCCGGCGTTGGTGCTCGGCTGCAAAAGATACCTCGAATGCAGTCCGGCGTTAGAGCTCGGACGCAAGAGGACATTGCCTCCCGGGAATAACTTCAAACCCGAGGCGTGGCATAAAAATAACAAGGCATTGATAAAGGCCGTAAACTTAAAGGGGCTCCTCGGATACCCAACGTGTAAACTCTTCGTATGCACTTAGGCGATCCTCAAGATCGAAGATGAGAAGATTTGTTGAACCAGTTTTCAGGACCGACGACCAAAGATGAAGAACAGTTCGGAAGAATCGAGGAGTGTCCCCAACTTGAAGACCGGTTCAGGGGGCTACTGACAGTGTCCTGGACTAGAGGGTACTCACCACGTCGTCTCCCGATCAGTTGGGTTGGGCGGAGGATCCCCATGGCCGTATGCTCATGGGCCAGTCCGGACAGTTGCCGCATAACAAGGAAGATTCCACAAGACTTGGCGATCAAGACAAGGACTCCTCCCCCACCGGCGTATTCGTCTAGGACTCTTGTTATCCTAGGCCTCTGGTGCATTATATAAACCGAGGCCAGGCTAGTCGATAGACATGCAACAATCATACCATAGGCTAGCTTCAAGGGTATAGCCTCTCTGATCTCGTGGTAGATCTACTCTTGTACTGCCCATATCATCAATATTAATCAAGCAGGAGTAGGGTATTACCTCCATCGAGAGGGCCCGAACCTGGGTAAAAACATCGTGTCCCTTGTCTCCTGTTACCATCCACCTAGACGCACAGTTCGGGACCCCCTACCCGAGAACCGCCGGTTTTGACACCGACACCCTCCAACTTGAGGTCGGAGATCTCGTTCACCAAGTACGCCACTTCAGCAGCCGGCATCTCCTTGGTGCTCAGTCGGCACGGGTCATGATGCCCGCTCATCCGGCTAATCAAGTGAGGCCGGCCTTGGAGTGGGAGAACCCGGCGTGCGACAAAGGCGACCAGCAAGTCAGACGCCTTGAGGCCTTTGGCTTCGGTCAGCACCCGCAGTCGGTTGATGGAGGCGGCGCCGTCTACTGACACAGGCTTCGGCTTTTAGCCCTAGTTGGCCCGAGGCTGAGCCGGTGGTCCGGCTACATAGGCCGGCAGGTTGATGTAGTCGACGGCCGGGTCAACGTTCTCCACATAGAAGTAAGATTGCTGCCACATCTTGACCGACTGTGGCGGCTTGATGGCGGGGAAGACATTCTTCGGCTACGGCCGGCGCACCGCGATGAAGGCACCACACTGGCCCGCCTTCTCCTTGGCGAAGGTGCCCAGTTTGGTGTAAAAGAACGCTCCCCACAACTCGATGGTGGGGAGGATGCCGAGGTAGCCTTCGCACATCGTGACGAAGGCGGACAGAAGCATCATGGTGTTGGGTGTGATGTGATGCGGTTGGAGATGATAGAACTCGAGGAACGAGCGGAGGAAACCGCTCGCCGGCAGGCCGAAGCCATAGATGAAGTGCGAGCGGAAGACAACCCGCTCGCCCTCCCACGGCGCCGGAAAATCTTCCCCACAGGAGGCACGCACGCCTTCACGAAGCCCGTGCCGAGAAGGCGCCGTGTGTCGCGAAGAAAGGCAATGTGTTCCTCGTTGAAATTCGACCCGTCCCAGTATCCTCCCCGCTCACGCGCCATGAAGAGCTCGACGAGGAAAATGGCGCGGAGGGGAACTGGGGTTCGGAGTAGGGCCAAGAGGGCTCGGAGCGGAAAACTCGACGGAGACAACCGCGACAGTACTCCGACGTGGCTCGGGGGCGCTGCGGCGAGAGGAGGAAGAAGGTGATGAGAAGGAGACGAGAAGGGGATAGGAGGGCACGCGTGCTCCGCCGCTCCCCATCCTCCCCCTACTTATAGCCGGTGGGCTATGAAGCCGAGGGGGCGGGGCGTGGGATCATGGGATTAACTGTGCCCACAACCCCACGTCCCCACATTTATCGCGCGAGTTACTGCACGCAGTAACTCCGCGGAGAAGCTCAACCGACCGCCTCGACCGCAGCGGATCCGCTCGCGTGCCGAGGCCCGGTAGTGGCGGGCCCAGCCTGCTGTCGCGTCCCATCCCGCGTGTGGGCTAGTAGGCTGGCCTGGCTGGCTGGTGCCACATGGCATGCCCACAACGGGCGGTGGGCCGGGAGGCTTAGCTAGCACGCCACCTAGGTCCCGCCGTTGCGTTCGAAGTTTCAGACAAATCCGTCCGGACGTGGCCGACTCCCTCCAGGCGGCATGCCGGGAGTCGGATGAAGCTTTCGTCCAGAGCACCCTGGGAAGGAAACTGTTGAGGCTCCTCGGCTCCTCAGTCGCGGCGCCTCACCAACTTCGGGGACTACTGTCGGAGTAATGGGCCACGGGTAGCCTAACCCGTGTCCCTGAACCTTTCAAGACATCGGGGCCGGCTGTGCCCCTCGGGACATCAAGATGAAGCGCCACCTTCTGATGGACGACTGGCCTAATTCCTGCTCGTGCTCGAGTAGGTAAATGATAAAAACAGAATTTTTGATGTGGAATGCTACTTGGCGTAATTTCAATGTAATTCTTCTTAATTGTGGTATGAATATTCAGATCCAAAAGATTCAAGACAAAAGTTTCATATTTACATAAAAATTATAATACTTCAAGCATACTAACTAAGCAATTATGTCTTCTCAAAATAACATGGCCAAAGAAAGTTATCCCTACAAAATCATATAGTCTGGCTATGCTCTATCTTCATCACACAAAATATTTAAATCATGCATAACCCCGATGACAAGCCAAGCAATTGTTTCATACTTTTGACGTCCTCAAACTTTTTTCAATCTTCACGCAATACATGAGCGTGAGCCATGGACATAGCACTATATGTGGAATAGAATGGTGGTTGTGGAGAAGACAAAAAGGAGAAGATAGTCTCACATCAACTAGGCGTATTAACGGGCTATGGAGATGCCCATCAATAGATATTAATGTGAGTGAGTAGGGATTGCCATGCAACGGATGCACTAGAGCTATAAGTATATGAAAGCTCAACAAAAGAAACTAAGTGGGTGTGCATCCAACTCGCTTGCTCACGAAGAGCTAGGGCATTTTGAGGAAGCCCATCATTGGAATATACAAGCCAAGTTCTATAATGAAAAATTCCCACTAGTATATGAAAGTGATATCATAGGAGACTCTCTATCATGAATATAATGGTGCTACGTTGAAGCACAAGTGTTGTAAAAGGATAGTAACATTGTCCCATCTCTCTTTTTCTCTCATTTTCTTTTTATTTGGGACTTTTGTCTTTTTTTATGGCCTCTTTTTTTTTAATTTCGTCCGGAGTCTCATCCCGACTTGTGGGGGAATCATAGTCTCCATCATCCTTTCCTCAATTTGGACAATGCTCTAAAAAATGATGATCATCACACTTTTATTTACTTGCAACTCAACAATTACAACTCAATACATAGAAAAAAATATGACTCTATGTGAATGCCTCCGGCGGGGTACCGGGATATGCAATGAATCAAGAGTGACATGTATGAAAGAATTATGAACGGTGGCTTTGCCACAAATACAATGTCAACTACATGATCATGCGAAGCAATATGACAATGATGGAGTGTGTCATAGTAAACGGAACGGTGGTAAGTTGCATGGCAATATATCTCGGAATGGCTATGGAAATGCCATAATAGGTATGTATGGTGGCTGTTTTGACGAAGGTATATGGTGGGTGTATGATACCGGCGAAATATGCGCGGTATTAGAGAGGCTAGCAATGGTGGAAGGAGGAAAAGTGCGTATAATCCATGGACTCAACATGAGTCATAAAGAACTAATATACTTACTGCAAAAATCTACAAGTTATCAAAGCAAAGTATTACGCGCATGCTCCTAGGGGGATAGATTGGTAGGAAAATACCATCGTCATTCCCCGACCGCCACTCATAAGGAAGACAATCAATAAATAAATCATGCTCCGACTTCATCACATAACAGTTCACCATACGTGCATGCTACGGGAATCACAAACTTTAACACAAGTATTTCTCAAATTCAAAACTACTCAACTAGCATGACTCTAATATCACCATCTTCATATCTCAAAACAATTATCAAGCATCAAACTTCTCATAGTATTCAACACACTCATAAGAATTTTTATTTTACTAATCTTGTATGCCTATTATTGTAAAGCAAACTACCATGCTGTTTTGTAGGACTATCAAAATAATATAAGTGAAGCATGAAAGAACAATAGTTTCTATAAAACAAATCCACCACCGTTCTCTAAAAGATATAAGTGAAGCACTAGAGCAAAAACTATATAACTCAAAAGATATAAGTGAAGCACATAGAGTATTTTAATAACTTCCGAATCATGTGTGTCTCTCTAAAAAGGTGTGTACAGCAAGGATGATTGTGGTAAACTAAAAATCAAATAATCAAATCATACAAGACGCTCCAAGCAAAACACATATCATGTGGTGAATAAAAATATAGCGCCAAGTAAAGTTACCGATGGAAGTAGACGAAAGAGGGGATGCCTTCTGGGGCATCCCCAAGCTTTGGCTTTTGGGTATCCTTAGATTATCTTGGGGGTGACATGGGCATCCCCAAGCTTAGGCTCTTGCCACTCCTTGTTCCATAATCCATCAAATCTTTTACCCAAAACTTGAAAACTTCACAACACAAAACTGAGCAGAAAATCTCGTGAGCTCCGTTAGCGAAAGAAAACAAAAGACCACTTCAAGGTACTGTAATGAACTCATTATTTATTTATATTTGTGTTAAACCTACTGTATTACAACTTCTCTATGGTTTATAAGCTATTTTACTAGCCATAGATTCATCAAAATAAGCAAACAACACATGAAAAACAGAATCTGTCAAAAACAGAACAGTCTGTAGTAATCTGTAACTAACGCAAACTTCTGGAACTCCAAATATTCAGCCAAAATAGGAAGCCCTAGAACATTTTCTTATTCATCAGAAGAAATTGGAATCAATATTTTATCATGTTCTGGTGATTTTTAACAATTAGTTTTGTGAACAGAAAGTTTCTGGAATTTTCTGCAAGATCAAATAACTATCATCCAAGAAGATCCTATAGGTTTGACTTGGCACAAACACTAATTCAAACATAAAAACACATATAACCAGAGGCTAGATCAAATATTTATTCCTAAACAGAAGCAAAAAGCAAAAAACTAAAAATAAAAATGGGTTGCTTCCCAACAAGCGCTATCGTTTAACGCCCCTAGCTAGGCATAATAGCAACGATAGATCTAGGTATTGCCATCATTGGTAGGCAAATCTTTAATAAGACATCTATCACCCTTGGGAGTTTCTTTATTTTTATTAATTATCAAACTCCTAGGCACAAAATCGAAAAATTCATTTGTAGCGAATGGTTCCTTAATGATAGCAAAAAGATTGGGACGAATACTTATAGATTTGAGATCTGCAATTTCCTGACTAGAGGATTCGCCCTTGTTTTTAGGAACATACATAAGCTTGGCAATTTTAGTTGGACGACTAGTAGTATTCTTTATGGAAGAAAATTCGGTTCCCAAGTTGGTAATGACACCCTCAAGTTTATCGATTCTAGTGGAATCTTGATTTATTCTTTCATTAACTATGGGTTCCTTCTCCTTAATATTTTTCAAAGTGACTCCTACTTTAGATCCGTATTGGGTAATTTGGTTGTGGATATTTTTATCCAAATTTTCAATTAACTCTACGGTAGAAACTTTATTTTCAATAATTTCAAGTCTTTGCATTACATGCTCCAAAGTTAACATAGTTCCATTAACCAAAAGAGGTGGTGAGCCAAACAAATCTATCATAGCATTATAAGAATCAAAAGTATGGCTACCCAAGAAATTCCCTACGGTAATGGTATCAAGGATATATCTGTACCAAGGAGTAGCGCCTACATAAAAATTGCGGAGAAGAATGGAAGTAGATTGCTTCCGGGTAGATCTATTTTGAGCATTGCAAATTCTATACCAAGCGTCTTTTAGATTTTCTCCCTCCCTTTGCTTAAAATTTAGAACTTCATTCTCGGGAGACAAAGGAGAAGATAGAGGACTAGCCATAACGACAAGTAAACAGAAAAGATGCAAACAGAAAAGAAAGGGCGAATAAAAACGGCAAGGGTGAAGTGAGGGAGAGGAAAACGAGAGGCAAATGGCAAATAATTTAATGCGGGAGATAAGGGTTTATGATGGGTACTTGGTATGTTGACTTTTGCGTGGACTCCCCGGCAACGGCGCCAAAAATCCTTCTTGCTACCTCTTGAGCACTGCGTTCGTTTTCCCTTGAAGAGGAAAGGGTGATGCGGCAAAGTAGCGTAAGTATTTCCCTCAGTTTTTTAGAACCAAGGTATCAATCTAGTAGGAGGCCACGCACGAGTCCCTCGCACCTACACACACAAATAAATCCTCACAACCAACACGATAAGGGGTTGTCAGTCCCTACACGGTAACTTACGAGAGTGAGATTTGATAGATATGATAAGATAATATTTTTGGTATTTTTATGATAAAGATGCAAAGTAAAATAAAAAGCAATAAAAATAGCTAAGTATTGGAAGATTAATATGATGGAAAATAGACCCGGGGGCCATAGGTTTCACTAGTGGCTTCTCTAAAGAGCATAAGTATTTACGGTGGGTGAACAAATTACTGTTGAGCAATTGACAGAATTGAGCATAGTTATAAGAATACATAGGTATGATCATGTATATAGGCATCACGTCCGAGACAAGTAGACCGACTCCTGCTTGCATCTACTACTATTACTCCACACATCGACCGCTATCCAGCATGCATCTAGAGTATTAAGTTCATAAGAACAGAGTAACACTTTAAGCAAGATGACATGATGTAGAGGGATACACTCATGCAATATGATATAAACCCCATCTTGTTATCCTTGATGGAAACAATACAATACGTGCCTTGCTGCCCCTACTGTCACTGGGAAAGGACACCGCTAGATTGAACCCAAAGCTAAGCACTTCTCCCATTGCAAGAAAGATCAATCTAGTTGGCAAAACCAAACTGATAATTCGAAGAGACTTGCAAAGATAACCAATCATACATAAAATAATTCAGAGAAGATTCAAATATTGTTCATAGATAAACTTGATCATAAACCCACAATTCATCGGGCCTCAACAAACACACCGCAAAAGAAGATTACATCGAATAGATCTCCACAAGAGAGGGGGAGAACATTGTATTGAGATCCAAAAAGAGAGAAGAAGCCATCTAGATAATAACTATGGACCCGAAGGTCTGAGGTAAACTACTCACACATCATCTGAGAGGCGATGGTGTTGATGTAGAAGCCCTCCGTGATCGATGCCCCCTCCGGTGGAGCTCTGGAACAGGCCCCAAGAAGGGATCTCACGAGTACAGAAGGTTGCGGCGGTGGAATTAGGTTTTTGGCTCCGTGTATGGTAGTTTGGGGGTACGTAGGTATATATAGGAGGAAGGAGTACGTCGGTGGAGCAACACGGGGCCCACGAGGGTGGAGGGCGCGCCCAGGGGGGTAGGCGCGCCCCCATACCTCGTGCCCTCCGAGTTGATGTCTTGACGTAGGGTCCAAGTCCTCTGGATCACGTTCGTTCCGAAAATCACGTTCCCGAAGGTTTCATTCCGTTTGGACTCCGTTTGATATTCTTTTTCTGCGTGAAATAGGCAAAAAACAACAATTCTGGGCTGGGCCTCCGGTTAATAGGTTAGTCCCAAAATAATATAAAAGTGTATAATAAAGCCCAATAATGTCCAAAATAGAATATAATATAGAATGGAACAATCAAAAATTATAGATACGTTGGAGATGTATCATGGCCCAAGCGGCCGGCTGCCAGAAGGCGGCGCCAAGACGGGTCGACTCCTTGTAGGCGGCCTCCAGAGAGACCGGCTCCTAGCAGGCGGCCCACGGCGCCCTTAGAGTCTGCGCCCCCATTAAGTAGACAAGACAGGGTGAGGCTACAGTGTAGCCCATCACCCCCGTATCCAGGGCCGGGCGTGGCCATAGTGCTCCGCACAAGCGGAGATCTCCGCCCGGTGCGCCACTGTTGCCACTCCACCCCTAACGTCACTCCTGGCAGGCGGAGCCCTGTTCCCACGACGACCTGTCAGTACAGCCCATAGGCGGCAGGCCCTACCGGGCAGCGAGAGCCTGGAGGACGGCGGAGGCCTGACCTGTCGGACCCGAGGAAGGCCGGCCTCCAGCAGGCGGCCCCCTCCTCCCTCGGGGTCTGTGCGCCATTAACCAGATGAGACAGGGAGTGGCTACAGTGATCTCCCACCAGTCGGCGAGACTGTAGCCACGCTTCCCTGACCAAGTACACGTCATTAGCATCACGGCTACAGTAACCAGTAGCCGGCAAGACCCGCAAGCGGTGGGAGCGGCCTGTCAGCTCCATACTAGACCAGTCGGCGGGGCACGCCAGGCGGCGGGCCCCAGCAGCCGGCGGAGAAGTCGGCGACCAGAGACACTGACACCTGGGTCCTACACCCGTCCAGATTACGATTGTACCCCTGGGGGTAGGACTATATAAACCCCCCCCCCAGGGCACCCTTGCAAAGGGTTCCCAACCTGTTAGAACTAGACTCATACCTAGAGGAAGGAGAGAGTGTGCCTGCCTTCTTCGACCTCTAACATACAGCTCGAGGAGCACCATTGTATCCACTAGTGCCTTAGTGATCATGCGGAGACCCCGCAGAGCAGGACTAGGGGTGTTATCTCCTAGGAGAGTCCCGAACCTGGTTAAAGTACGCCAGTGTTCGTGTCTATGCCTCATCCCGCTTCCGGGCACCGGCGACGTTGTACTCGCTCCCACCATGATAAGCCATCCTTTGGCAAATGTCGCACCAAACCCCCGACAAGTTGGTTCCCATTCATCATGTAATTTTCTAGGAATTGAGATCTCGAATTCCAACTTTTCTTCTTAAGCTTTCATCATGGCATCTATGATATGTTTAGTAAAAGCTTTATTTTGTTCATAAGCATGGGGTGAATTTATCATGGATTGCAACAAGGAAATACAATCAAGCAAAGAGCAATTATCATAAAGTCTTTGTAATCCAAAAGAGTGGGCACATCACTAGTTAAAGTTTTGACCTGTCCAAACCCACTTTTATCAATTATCTCATCAAGATTTTCACCCTCCGAATTAACGTGATGCCTTGTAGCTAAAGTTGACTCTTCTGCAGTCCCTTTATCATCAATTTTAATTTTACTATACAAGGAATCGATAGAAGAAACGACGATCATTTTAAGATCTTCATCATTATTATCTTCCAAAGAAATTGGTTTAGCAGCCATTTGATTTACTAGGGTAGCTTGTGCATCGGATATTTTGCCTAGCAAATTTTCAGAAAAAGCATACTTAGATTGGAGGTTTCAAACTTCTCTAATAATATCATCAAGTTGTTTTGTTATAGCATCTAACACAGTAGAGTGTTCTTTAAGTTCCTCGGTGAAATACTTATTGTGCTCAAATTGTGTAGTCATATTTTCCTTGGTACTTTTTTCAATCTCAAGCAAAATATTGGGGTAAGGAATATCATAGTACTTCCTTTGAGACATCGTGACTACGCAAACAATATTGCAAACAAAAAGAAATCTGACAATAAAACGGCGACGAAAAGAGGGCGAATAAAATGACAAATTTTTGTGAAGTGGGGGAGATGAAAATGAGAGGAAAATGGCAAATAATGTAAGTTGCAAGGAGATGACATTTGTGATTAGGAACCTGACAGATTTTGATGATGTCTCCCTGGCAACGGCGCCAGAAATTCCTTTAGATGTCGCTTGAAACAACGTCGGTATTCCCACAAAGAGGAAGGGATGATGCAATACAACTACGGTAGGTATTTCCCTCAGATATGAAATCAAGGTATCAATCCAATAGGAGAACAAAGCAACACTATGTTAAATGGTACCTGCACACAAAGAACAAATACTTGCAACCCGACGCATATGAGGGGTTGTCAATCCCTCTTCGGGTAACGGCGCCGGAAATTGTCAAGTTGATGGGATAAAACTTGTGGTAGATTGGATAAATCGATCTCGATAAAATTTGAATTAAAATAAGTAATAAAAAAGTGCAGCATGGTATTTTGGGTTTTGGGAATAATAGATCTGAAAACAAAAGCAAATAAAAATATATCTCAAAGCAAAAATATGATAAAGAATAGACCCGGGGGCCGTAGATTTCACTAGTGGATTCTCTCAAGAAATAGCACACGGTGGGTAAACAAATTACTGTTGGGAAATTGATAGAAGATCGAATAATTATGAAGATATCCAAGGAAATGATCAATATATAGGCATCACATCCAAGATTAGTAGACTGACTCCTGCCTGCATCTACTACTATTACTCCACACATCGACCGCTATCCAGCATGCATCTAGTGTAAGTTCATGGAGAAACGGAGTAATGCAATAAGAACGATGACATGATATAGATGAGATCTATTCATGTAGGAATAGCCCCCATCTTGTTATCCATAATAGCAATGATACATGTCGGGTGGACGAACCCCGGGCAGGCAACAAAACCCAGATCCTTCCAAAAACATCGGGGCCAGCAACGCCCCTCAATTCGACTTGCCCTTGGCCGGGTTCCGCAATCCAGCCAGTCCCAGCAAATCAAAGACTTCCTCAACAAGTAAGTGCCATCATAGTGCGCCCCTCAACCCGTCCACAGGTCAGCTCCCATCCCGTCCAGGGCGTACGATGGAACAAGTTCCCATGAAGAGATGAGCGAGGCAACAGTGGCCCACCTACCCCACTGACCGAGATAAGCGGGGCAACAATGCCCCACCTACCCCGCTGACTAGAGCGGGCATGGCTACAATACATTCCCGTCCCGCTGACGCAAGCTGGCGGCGACCAGGCGACACTTCACTATAGTTGAGTCGACTCAACCACTCTGTGACGCACGATAAGATGGGGAACAATGTCCCCTGGTGCATGGGGCCCACGCCCGGAGAACCCGACGGGCCCTAGCGCCGGCTTCCCAGACGCTGACATCCCGGCCCCACGACCATGTAACTTTACCATTGTAACCCTAGGGGTTTGACCTAGAAGACCCCCGAGGAGGCCTCCATGTAGGGGGAGGACAGTCAATCAGTAGAACACACACAAGGAGAAGGAGCAGCCTATGCCCTGGCCTGTCTTCCTCCCTCCCCAAAACAGCTCTAGGAGCAAGCTTGTATCATCCACATATAAACCACACTCAGCAGGACTAGGGGTGTAATATCTCCGGAGAGCCCCGAACCTGGGTATGTCTTGAGTCCCTTGCTCGCTCATGCCGACCTTGCCTCTGGATCCCACCGGTGCCATCGAGCATGTCCCTCTCTTTAGCCATCCTTTGTCATCTGCCGTTCGCCCACCACGATAATACAACGCAAGATCGAACCCATCACAAAGCATCTCTTCCATGGCAAATTTTTTTGATCTAGTTGGCCTAACCAAACCAAAGATTCGAAGAAGAAATACGAGGCTATAAATAATCATGCATATAAGAGATCAAAGAAGACTCAAATAATATTCATGGATATAGATCTATTCATAAACTCAAAGTTCATCCGATCCCAACAAACACACCGCAAAAATAGTTACATCAAATAAAATCTCCAAGAGACCATTGTATTGAGAATGAAAAGAGAGAGAGGAAGCCATCTATCTACTTCCTACGAACCCGTAGGCACTCATGAGGATGATGAACCCCTCCGTGATGGTGTTTAGATTGGATCTCGTGGTTCTGGAACTTGCAGCGGTGCTACCTCTTGAGCACTGCGTTGGTTTTCCCTTGAAGAGGAAAGGGTGATGCAGCAAAGTAGCGTAAGTATTTCCCTCCATTTTTGAGAACCAAGGTATCAATCCAGTAGGAGGCTACGCGCGAGTCCCTCGCACCTACACAAACAAATAAATCCTCGCAACCAACACGATAAGGGGTTGTCAATCCCTACACGGTCACTTACGAGAGTGAGATCTGATAGATATGATAAGATAATATTTTTGGTATTTTTATGATAAAGATGCAAACTAAAGAAATTAAAACAAAAACGGCACCAGAAATAGCTTGTTGTCGGAAATTAATATGATGGAAAATAGACCCGGGGGTCATAGGTTTCACTAGTGGCTTCTCTCAAGAGCATAAGTATTTACGGTGGGTGAACAAATTACTGTTGAGCAATTGATAGAATTGAACATAGTTATGAGAATATCTAGGTATGATCATGTATATAGGCATCACGTCCGAGACAAGTAGACCGACTCGTGCTTGCATCTACTACTATTACTCCACACATCGACCGCTATCCAGCATGCATCTAGAGTATTAAGTTCATAAGAACAGAGTAACGCTTTAAGCAAGATGACATGATGTAGAGGGATAAATTCATGCAATATGATATAAACCCCATCTTGTTACCCTCGATGGCAACAATACAATACATGCCTTGCTGCCCCTACTGTCACTTGGAAAGGACACCGCAAGATTGAACCCAAAGCTAAGCACTTCTCTCATTGCAAGAAAGATCAATCTAGTAGCCCAAACCAAACTGATAATTCTAAGACACTTGCAAAGATAACCAATCATACATAAAATAATTCAGAAGATTCAAGTATTGTTCATAGATAAACTTGATCATAAACCCACAATTCATCGGTCTCAACAAACACACTGCAAAAGAAGATTACATCGAATAGATCTCCACAAGAAGGGGGAGAACATTATTGGGATCCAAAAAGAGAGAGGAAGCCATCTAGCTAATAACTATGGACCTGAAGGTCTGAGGTAAACTACTCACACATCATCAGAGAGGCTATGGTGTTGATGTAGAAGCCCTCCATTATGGATGCCCCCTCCGGCGGAGCTCCGGAATAGGCCCCAAGATGGGATCTCACAGGTACAGAAGGTTGCGGCGGTGGAATTAGGTTTTTGGCTCCGTATCTGGTAGTATGGGGGTACAAAGGTATATATAGGAGGAAGGAGTGCGTCGGTGGAGCAACGTGGGCCCACGAGGGTGGAGGGCGCGCCCCTTACCTCGTGGCTTCCTGGTAGCTTTCTTGACGTAGGGTCCAAGTCCTTTGGATCATGTTCGTTCCGAAAATCACGTTCCTGAAGGTTTCATTCCGTTTGGACTCCGTTTGATATTCTTTTTCTTCGAAACTCTGAAATTGGCAAAAAACAGCAATTCTGGGCTGGGCCACCGGTTAATAGATTAGTCCCAAAAATAATATAAAAGTGTATAATAAAGCCCAATAATGTCCAAAACAGAATATAGTATAGCATGGAGCAATAAAAAAATCTTAGATACGTTGGAGACGTATCAAGCATCCCCAAGCTTAGTTCCTGCTCGTCCTCGAGTAGGTAAATGATAAAACATAATTTTTGATGTGGAATGCTACTTGGCATAATTTCAATGTAATTCATCTTAATTGTGGTATGAATATTCAGATCCGAAAGATTCAAGATAAAAGTTCAATATTGACATAAAAATAATAATACTTCAAGCATACTAACTAAGCAATTATGTCCTCTTAAAATAACATGCCAAAGAAAGTTCATCCCTACAAAATCATATAGTTTAGTCATGCTCCATTTTTGTCACACAAGAATTCTCTCATCATGCACAACCCCGATGACAAGCCAAGAAATTGTTTCATACTTTAGTAATCTCAAACTTTTTCAACCCTCACGCAATATATGAGCGTGAGCCATGGATATAACACTATGGGTGGAATAGAATATGATGATGGGGGTTATGTGGAGAAGACAAAAAAGAAGAAAGTCTCACATCAATGAGGCTAATCAATGAGCTATGGAGATGCCCATCGATTGATGTTAATGCAAGGAGTAGGGATTGCCATGCAACGGATGCACTAGAGCTATAAATATATGAAAGCTCAACAAAAGAAACTAAGTGGGTGTGCATCCAACTTGCTTGCTCACGAAGACCTAGGGCACTTGAGGAGGCCCATTGTTGGAATATACAAGCCAAGTTCTATAATGAAAAATTCCCACTAGTATATGAAAATGACAAAACAAGAGACTCTCTATCATGAAGATTATGGTGCTACTTTGAAGCACAAGTGTGGTAAAAGGATAGTAACATTAGTCATAAAGAACTCACATACTTATTGCAAAAATCTACAAGTCATCAAAAACCAAGCACTACGCGCATGCTCCTAGGGGGATAGATTGGTAGGAAAAGACCATCGCCGCCCCCCGACCGCCACTCATAAGAAGGACAATCAAAGAACACCTCATGTTTCAAATTTGTTACATAACGTTTATCATACGTGCATGCTACGGGACTTGCAAACTTCAACACAAGTATTTCTCAAATTCACAACTACTCAACTAGCACAACTTTGATATCACTACCTCCATGTCTCAAAACAATCATCAAGCATCAAACTTCTCTTAGTATTCAAAACACTCATAAGAAAGTTTTTACTAATCTTGAATACCTAGAATATTAGGATTATTTAAGAAAATTAACATGCTATTTAAGACTCTCAAAATAATCTAAGTGAAGCATGAGGGATCAATAGTTTCTATAAAACAAATCCACCACCGTGCTCTAAAAGATATAAGTGAAGTACTAGAGCAAAAACAATATATCTCAAAAGATATAAGTGAAGCACATAGAGTATTCTAATAATTTCCGAATCATGTGTGTCTCTCTCAAAAGGTGTGTACAGCAAAGATGATTGTGGTAAACTAAAAAATAAAGACTCAAATAATACAAGACACTCCAAGCAAAACACATATCATGTGGTGAATAAAAATATAACTACAAGTAAAGTTACCGATGGAAGTAGATGAAAGAGGGGATGCCTTCCGGGACATACCCAAGCTTTGGATTTTAGGTTTCCTTAGATTATCATGGGAGTGCCATGGTCATCCCCAAGCTTAGGCTCTTGCCACTCCTTGTTCCATAATCCATCAAATCTTTCACCCAAAACTTGAAAACTTCACAACACAAAACTCAGCAGAAAATCTCGTGAGCTCCGTTAGCGAAAGAAAACAAAAGACCACTTCAAGGTACTGTAATGAACTCATTATTTATTTATATTGGTGTTAAACCTACTGTATTCCAACTTCTCTATGGTTTATAAACTATTTTACTAGCCATAGATTCGTCAAAATAAGCAAACAACACACGAAAAACAGAATCTGTCAAAAACAGAACAGTCTGTAGTAATCTGTAACTAACGCAAACTTATGGAACTCCAAAAAATCAGCCAAAATAGGAAGACCTAGAAAATTTGTTTTTTCATCAGCATCAATTGGAATCAATATTTTATCACGTTCTGGTGATTTTTAATAATTATTTTCGTGAACAGAAAGTTTCTGGAAATTTCTGCAAGATCAAATAACTATCATCCAAGAAGATCGTATAGGTTTAACTTGGCACAAACACTAATTAAAACATAAAAACACATCTAACCAGAGGCTAGAACAAATATTTATTCCTAAACAGAAGCAAAACCAAAAAAACTAAAAATAAAATTGGGTTGCCTCCCAACCAGCGCTATCGTTTAACGCCCCTAGCTAGGCATCTGATAATTTTAATGATGCTCACATGAAAGACAAGAATTGAAGCGCAAAGAGAGAATCATGAAACATGTGACAAACACATATAAGTATAACATACTTACTATGCATAGGCATACTATAAGCAAACAAATTTGCAAGGCAAGCGAAAACTAGCATATGCAAGGAAGAACAAAGTGACGATAGCAATCTCAACATGAAGAGAGGTAATTTAATAACATGAAAATTTATACAACCATTTTTTCTTCTCTCGTAATAATTACATGTAGAATCATAAGCAAATTCAACAATATAGCTATCACAAAACATATGCTTAGCACGATCCACATGTATGCAAAGTTGACACTCTTCCAAAATAGTGGGATTAACATTAGCTAAAGTCATGACCTCTCCAAACCCACTTTTATCAAAAACTTCATAAGATTGAACATTCTCCAAATATGTGGGATCTAAAGTTGACACTCTTCCAAACCCACTTTCAACATTATTGCAAACATTATTATCAATCTCATATTCATCATGTGTCGGTGCGGGGACGACACCTATGGGATCACGAGAATCCCTATTACGGTTGTGGGGCGCGGGGTCGTGAGAAGAGCATATCAAACAGATAGCACACGGGTTCTTTATCCAGGTTCGGGCCGCGAGATGCGTAAAACTCTACTCCTGCTTTGGTGGTTAGTTTATCTGTGTTCTTGAGCTAGCTATGGGGCGTGAGGAGCTCCAAAAAGCCGAATCATCCTCCTGGTCGCCTTGGGCCTCCTTTTATAGGAAAGGGGTTGCCACAGTGGCACACAGGAGGTGGAAAGGGTACAGTCATACGAGTTTATCTCTCGCATTACATGACAAGGCGCCATAAATGCGTCTTGCTTAGGTGTCCTTGCTTTATTGGGGACGGGGAGAGCCCAGTCTCGTCCGTCGCCGCTCCCTTTCGTGTTGACACGCGCCCTGGCCAGCGGTGCCTGTGGTGCCATGTAAGCAGGCAGGCAGCTGAGGTGGCGTAGTAGTGGGTCTCCACGAAGGTTCGCTTGCCGCCACGCAGGTGCCTGCCCAACTGGTTGGGTCGGCAGCTGCATGGTGGAGGCTTGATTGGCGCGGGCCTGATGGTGGCCCTACGGGTGTCCTTGGCAGGGGCCTTGCCGCAGCCCCGGCAAGGGTCTTGCCGGGGCCCCGGCAAGGCTCTTGCCGGGGGCCTTGTGGTCCTCATTGGCCGGGGTCCCGCCAAGGGTCGTCATCTTCTATAGTATGTATCTGATCTTTGAATGTCTTCACAAAGATCTGCATGCCACCACGGGGAGGTCTCCCGAATCCTTTGCCCAATGGGGGTCAGTGGACTCAAAGGTGATCCGCTCTGTGGGCGTGGGGTGAGCCGCCCCGGCAAGGGCCTTGCCGGGTTTGCTAAAACCGCCCCCCGGGAAGGATCTTGTCGGGGGAGTCTGCTTCGTCCCCTTTGCTCTTTGTGGTCTAGGTCTTGGCGTCGTTCTGCTCCTTTCGAGCTTCGGCCTTACCTTGGCTCACCTTCCTTGCCTTGCTTAGTGTGGCGGTGCCTGCGGCTCAGACTGCCCGTGCATAGTTAAAAGGTGTACCCCTCTTTTTCTACACCGACAGGAGCCCCTGGGCCTGGGCCACACATAAGCGCAATCGCGTCGTTGGGCTAGGCCCAAAAATGGTGCGCGGGCAGGCAGGGTGGTTTTTACCGTAGTAAGTCTTTTCGCGCGCTGTGCTTCCCTTGCCTCCCGCGCGTGGCTTGGCGTGGGGAGGCGTGCGCGACGTGGGCGGCATTCGTGGGGCTGAGCTCTGCACGCATGCGTCCCGTCGCAGTAAAAGGGGGCGGTTCGCGCCTTCCCCATAAACGGAGGGAGGCGTGGAGGCGCGGCCCATTTATCAACGGGCCGGGCGTGGTCTTCAAGGCGTCCACTCCCCACGATCACGGGGTGGGGAGAGGTCGCCTCACCCGTCGCCTCGGTCCCGCATGCCTGCCACGTGGCTCTCATGCGCTCGGGGTGGCGAATGGTGGAGGCGGGAAACCGGGTCATCGCGGTTCGGGGCAGCAGGTCGGTCCCAGTTCCCTGCGCCTTCCGCGTCTTGATTGGTCGAGCGGGGCGGTCGTGCCCCCACCCCGTTCTTTTATAAAGAGTGGGGGGGGGGGGGACGGCGTCCCGCACTCTTCCATCTTCTCTTTCCTTCAGCTTCCGCTCCCCCCTCCATCCGCCATGGAGAGAGGGAATCCTGGCTCTTCAACGGTGGCAGCAAGGGTCGCCGCTCGACAACGCGTCCTTCCTTCTCCTTCACCTGCGGTGGCAGAGCCAACCGCGAGGGGAAGGGTAAGGGGGTGAGGCCGCGGGCGAGGCCGTGGACGAGGTCGAGGTGCTCAGGGAAGAGGAGGACGGGGCGGCGCGCTGGTCCCGCCTCCGCCAGCGGTTCCTCCCCCCACAGAGGGCCATGTTGGGGATGACCCTTGCGAGTTCTTCGCCAGGCTGCGCCAGCCGCCTCGCCATCGCCTTCGTCTCCCGACTCCCTTCACGAGCGAGATGGAGCGGGATCCGCCGGAGTCACTGCGGCTGCACATGAGGGGTTGTTGGATCAGCGGTACGCGAGTTCGCGTCGACTTTCCAACCCCTCAAGTGATGTATCTTGGTCGAGGGTGGAAGACGTTCGCCCATATCCACCGCTTGACGGCGGGGCTCACTCTCCATTTTAAGCTGATGGAGGGCGGCCTTCTCTCCGTCAAGGACTTCGGGTGCTTCGGGACTCGGGCAAGGTGTTGCGTGGAGAGCTCTTCTGATAGCGAAGGCTCCTCCTCGAGCGAGAGTGGCGAGGAGGACAGCAGCAGCGATGACGAGGGTAGCAGGCGCCAGGATGACGGGTCCGACTAGGTGTCGGGCGCCGCCCCGTGCGGCATCGGCGATCCCATCATCCGTGTCGCCGGCTTCCTGAACTTCTCGGGGTCGTCTCCTGGGGCGGCTGGCGTTGGGAGGCTGCGGAAGAGGAAGAGGGCGGGCGGCAAGGCCGTCAAATCGAGTACGCTGGCATCGACGCCTTGACGCTGCGTCGACGCCCCTACTGCCTCGTCTTCGAGCTCTGCTTCCGGCGCTGCCATCACCATCCAGCCTTTGGACGGCCACCAGATGTTCTCTTGGTGCCTCCTGCCACCCATAGCTCGCCTAGGCATCCCTTTTTCCCTTTTCGCCTCCTTGACCTACCTCCTGAGAAGAGGGACAAAAGAGGGGTTACGGGCACCTTATCTCTTTTCAGTTTGTAAGCCTTCGGGCCTAGGCTGAATCTTAAAAACTTGTAATCCCATCATTCATGTTTTTCATTCTCTATGGACTATACCTGAGTGGAATGTTTTTAATGAAAAGGGATGTTTGCCGGGTCGTTTGTTTGCGGGTAGAACCCACGACAAGGAAGAAATCCTTGATATCTCTAAGATAAACATTTCCTTGCCCGGCAACAGGCCCTGCCGTCTTCCCACTTCACTCGACCTTCCTCACGCTTTTGGCGGAGGCAGGGATGAGGCGGGTTCAGGCTCCTCGTTTCATCCTTTTGCTGCCGCGACTACGACCAAACCTGGCCCCAGGAATGAGCCCTAGAGCCTAGAGTTTTTAGGGGAGCACGGTAGCTTGGGAAACAACGAAGTTTCACATACCTCAGTCCATAAGGGAATGCATGATAAGGAATGAAGAACTTATCTAAAGCTGCAGCCCCCGGCAACTCTGGATTGACGTGGGTGAATCTTCGTACTTGCAGCCCCCAGCAATACTGGCTTGCCGGGGTTTAGATGCCGATCCGTCCCTCTTTTTCTTCTTTCGTCCTCAAGTGATTCGGCAAGGATATCTGTGAGTCCTGCGAACCAAAGGAGACAAAAGAACGGCAAAGAGACGCACACTCGACTTCTAAGCTAGGGGTTAGTCGCTGCCAAGCACTATCAACCCTAACCAAGGACGAGACTTGACCTAGCATGCATGCTATAACTTAGGGCGCTAGCGCTTCATTTATTTATGCTCAGGGTCTGCGCCTGGCTTTGTACAGAGGGTTACATGCATCATCGGCAATGCTTGTACAAAAGGTGGCTTAAAACTTGCGAAGATGCTCAATGTTCCAGGAGTTACTCACTGGAACGGCATCTTCGGTCTCCAGGCGGACTGCGCCGGGCCTGGTGACTCGTGTTACCCGGTAAGGGCCTTCCCACTTTTGCGTCAACTTGTTGGAATTCTTGGCCGATTGAACGCGTCGAAGGACAAGGTCGCCTTTCTCAAGGCTTCGGGCATGAACCTTGTGGCTATGGTAGCGGCGCAAGGCTTGCTGGTAGCGTGCTGCTCTCACAGCCGCCCGAAGACGATCTTCCTCAAGGAGCACTGCGTCATCTTGCAGCAGTTGCTCTTGCTCAAGCTCGTCATAAGCGAGCACTCGAGGTGACCCGTATATGAGTTCGGTGGGGAGAACTGCTTCTGCCCCGTATATCAGGGAAAAAGGTGTCTGGCCGGTGGCTCGGTTTGGCGTCGTCCTCATCGACCAAAGAACCGTCGGCAACTCATCAATCCAGCGCCTTCCACTCTTGTGCATCCTGTCAAAGGTCTTGGTCCTTAAGCCTCGCAGTACTTCAGCATTTGCCCTCTCAGCTTGACCATTGCTCCGCGGATGAGCAACGGAAGCGAAATAGACTTTGCTGCCGAGGTCCTGGGTATACTGCATGAAGTTGTGGCTTGTGAACTGTGTGCCGTTGTCGGTGATAACCCTGTTGGGCACGCCAAAACGGCACACCAGTCCCTTGAAGAACTTGACGGCTGACTGAGTTGTGACATTCCTCACTGCCTCCACTTCCGGCCACTTTGTGAACTTGTTGATTGCAACGTACAAGTACTCAAAGCCCCGACAGCAGGAAAGGGCCCAAGATGTCGAGCCCCTGCACCGAGAAGGGCCAGGAGAGAGGAATGGTTTGAAGGGCTTGAGCTAGCTGATGAAGCTTCTTTGAATGGAACTGACACGCTCCACACCTGGTGACTAGTGTCATCGCATCCTAGAGGGTGGTGGGCCAGAAGAAGCCTTGCCGGAATGCCTTGCCGGCAAGGGCCCTTGACCGAATGTGGGATCCACATATGCCTCCTTGTATCTCTGCCAACAGCTCCAGTCCTTCCTCTCGAGGGATACACTTCAATTTCACTGCTCGGCCTCTTTACATGCAGGGACGCCATCGATTTAACTGGTACATGGTAGAGCGACGGGCTACTTTTTCCGCTTCTTCCTGCTCCTCGTGAAGTTCCCTGTTGGAGGAATCGGATGGTATGATGTGCCCACGCCAGAGCACAGGGCTCGGCGGCGAGACTAAAGGCATTTCCTCCGCTTCAGAGCGGGCTGTCCCGACGGCAAAGGCTTGATGCTCCGCCGAGCCGATCGTCCGTGGCGGACTCGATATTCCCGCAATATCCTTGCCGCGGCCCTGTGGAGCTCGGCGGGAAAGTACTTGTCGGGCCCTGATTTCCTCCTCTTATTCTGCTCTGTTGATGGATCAACGGATGGCTGAGTTAGCTGAAGCACAAAGGTACCTGGTTCCATAGGTAGCTTGAGGGCAGCGCGTTCTGACAGGTAATCGGCGACAACATTCTCCACTCGGGGAACGTGTTCAGCTTGTATACCGTCGAAACGCTCTTCCAGCTTTCTCACTTCATCGACGTAGGCCTTCATCAACGGGCTCTGGTAATCCTTGTTGACTTGCTTGACGACAAGCTGCGAGTCTCCCCTGACGATGAGTTTCTTGATTCCGAGGTCCGCCGTGATCCTAAGACTGGCAAGCAGCCCCTCGTACTTTGCCGTATTGTTTGTTGACACCTCCCTCGGGAAGTGCATCTAGATTACGTACTTGAGGTGCTCTCCATTCGTCGAGTTTCCCTGTGGTGGGAGGAAAATCGAGGAGCAACTGCGTACGAGCCAGGGCTTCTGCTGGCGTTGGTGGCAGCGAAACCTGCACGGATCGCGACGCGCTTCGACTTCTGACCATGTCAGAAGGAGCTCTATCACGACCCTGTGGTCGCATGCCATCTTCACCAGCGCCTCGGCGAGCGGGCAGGTCTTCTAAATCCCGGAGGTGGTGCTCGGGGCTCTTTCATGGCGGCGCCGGGGTCCTCGGCGTGATTACGCCCGTTTCGTAGCGTCACTTGAGAAGAGCGCGCCGTCGGCGCCGGCGTGGGAGTCTTGGAAGCCCTCGCCGCCGCTGTGGAGCGGGTGGCAGCGATCTTGGAAGGCCCGCGCCACCGCGAGGGCCTGACTCCGTCTTTGGATTTGGCGGCGTGCGGCCCGCTACCAGGCGCACGAACATCGCCGCCTCCAAAACTTTGGCTGCTGGGGCGGTGTTGGTGTTCGCGAACAGCGCCCCGGGTCCTTTCTACGACCGGTCCGCTGCTCGCCCCCGTCGGGACGGGGTGTCCGGCTTCCGACGGGCCAACCGCCACCGCCGTCTTCTTCTTGGGCACCATGACGATGAAGAAGCATCGAACTAACTGCTAGAGCTGATTCTCACAACTGCGGCCCCCTACCTGGCGCGCCAAAGATGTCGGTGCGGGGACGACACCTATGGGATCACGAGAATCCCTACTACAGTTGCGGGGCGCGGGGTCGTGAGAAGAGCAGATCAAACAGATAGCACACGGGTTCTTTATCCAGGTTCGGGACGCGAGATGCGTAAAACCTTACTCCTGCTTTGGTGGTTAGTTTATCTGCGTTCTTGAGCTAGCTATGGGGCGTGAGGAGCTCCAAAAAGACGAATCCTCCTCCTGGTCGCCTTGGACCTCCTTTTATAGGAAAGGGGTTGCCACAGTGGCACACAAGAGGTGGAAAGGGTACAGTCATACGAGTTTATCCTCGCATTACATGCAAGGCGCCATAAATGCGTCTTGCTTAGGTGTCCTTGCTTTATCGGGGATGGGGGAGAGCCCAGTCTCGTCCGTCGCTGCTCACTTTCGTGTTGACACGCGCCCTGGCCAGTGGTGCCTGTGGTGCCATGTAAGCAGGCAGGCAGCTGAGGTGGCGCAGTGGTTGGTCTCCACGAAGGTTCACTTGTCGCCACGCAGGTGCCTGCCCAACTTGTTGGGTCGGCAGCTGCATGGTGGAGGCTTGATTGGCGCGGGCCTGATGGTGGCCCTACGGGTGTCCTTGGCAGGGGCCTTGCCGCAGCCCCGGCAAGGGTCTTGCCGGGGACACGGCAAGGGTCTTTGCGCGGCGCCTGCTGTCATCACCGGCAAGGCTCTTACCGGGGGCCTTGTGGTCCTCCTTGGCCGGGATCCCGCCAAGAGTCGTCATCTTCTATAGTATGTATCTGATCTTTGAATGTCTTCACAAAGATCTGCATGCCACCACGGGGATGTCTCCCGAATCCTTTGCCCTATGGGGGTCAGTGGACTCAAAGGTGATCCGCTCCGTGGGCGTGGGGCGAGCCGCCCCGGCAAGGGCCTTGCTGGTTTGCTAAAACCGCCCAGACAAGGATCTTGCCGGGAGTCTGCTTGCCCCTTGCTCTTTCTGGTCTTGGTCTTGGCGTCGTTCTGCTCCTTTCGAGCTTCGGCCTTACCTTGGCTCACCTTCCTTGCCTTGCTTAGTGTGGCGGTGCCCGCGGCTCAGACTGCCCATGCACAGTTAAAAGGTGTACCCCTCTTTTTGTACACCGACATCATGGGGCTTAAATAATATTTTAAGATCAAAAGAAGAATCACCCCAATCATGATCATTGCAACAAATAGTAGACATATCAAAACTAGCATCCCCAAGCTTAAGGTTTTGCATATTATTAGCACAATTGACATCAAGAGAATTTATAGTAACATCATTGCAATCATGCTTTTCATCAAAGAAACTATCAAATATGGGTGAAATAGCAACGATCTCATGTTTAACATAAGGAACTATAGCAAATTCGTCTTCAAAAATATTGGCATCATGGCCACAAGAATAGCAAGCATCATGTTCATCAAGGGATATTTCAATCAAATTATCGGAATCATCATTATCTATAGATTCATGCGTATCATTATTGTCTTCCAAAGCAACGGCCATTCTCTCAATAAATTCTTTGACATAGACATTATGAGCATAATTTTCATAGCAATATTTAAGTATGTCAAAATATTCAGATTCATAGAGAGTAATACCATACTTTTCAATCAAAGAAGCAACTTCATAAGCACCCTTTGCATAAGAAGATAAGATTTCATTTTCATTAAACTCACAAAGGTAGGGAAGGTGTTTTTTAGGGTTCTTAGAGCAACAAGTAAAATCAAAAATTTCACAAAGATTCCAAGCATAACACAGTAATCTGTTTATTGGATTCCATAAGAGTCTCCCTTTTTCGCATAAACGGTGGCGCTTTAAAATGAGCATGCTCATCTAGAGATTTCCCATCAACTAGGCTAGTTGGGGTTTCAGCATGAGCGCATAAGGATCGAAGATGATCCAAGTAGAACACTTTAAGTGGATCCATATCAACAGATTTTCAGCAAGCGAAGATGCAAGCATATAGAAGGCACATGGCAACATGAGCAAACAAAAGGACAAACGGAAGAGGGGCAAATAAAATGGCGAGGCTGAAGTGGGGGAGAGGAAAACGAGAGGCAAATGGCAAATAATGTAATGCGGGAGATAAGGGTTTGTGATGGGTACTTGGTGTGTTGACTTTTACGTGAACTCCCGACAGCGGCGCCAGAAATCCTTCTTGTTACCTCTTGAGCACTGCGTTGGTTTTCCCTTAAAGAGGAAAGGGTGATGCAGCAAAGTAGCGTAAGTATTTCCCTCAGTTTTTGAGAACCAACGTATCAATCCAGTAGGAGGCCAAGCACGAGTACCTCGCACAACACAAACAAATAAATCCTCGCAACCAACACGATAAGGGGTTGTCAATCCCTACACTGTCACTTACGAGAGTGAGATCTGATAGATATGATAAGATAATATTTTTGGTATTTTTATGATAAAGATGCAAAGTAAAGAAAGTAAAACAAAAATGGCGCCAAAAATAGCTTGCTGCCGGGAGATTAATATGATGGAAAATAGACCCGGGGGCCACAGATTACTGTGGGTAAACAAATTACTGTTGAGCAATTGACAGAATTGAGCATAGTTATGAGAATATCTAGGTATGATCATGTATATAGGCATCACGTCCGAGACGAGTAGACCGACTCCTGCCTGCATCTACTATTATTACTCCACACATCGACCGCAATCCAGCATGCATCTAGAGTATTAAGTTCATAAGAACAGAGTAACGCTTTAAGCAAGATGACATGATGTAGAGGGTTTAATTCATGCAATATGATATAAACCCCATCTTGTTATCCTCGATGGCAATAATACAATATGTGCCTTGCTGCCCCTACTGTCAGTGGGAAAGGACACCACAAGATTGAACCCAAAGCTAAGCACTTCTCCCATTGCAAGAAAGATCAATCTAGTAGGCCAAACCAAACTGATAATTCGAAGAGACTTGCAAAGATAACCAATCATACATAAAAGAATTCATAAGATTCAAATATTGTTCATAGATAAACTTGATCATAAACCCACAATTCAACAGTCTCAACAAACGCACCGCAAAATAAGATTACATCGAATAGATCTCCACCAGAGAGGGCGAGAACATTGTATTGAGATCCAAAAAGAGAGAGGAAGCCATCTAGCTAATAACTATGGACCCGAAGGTCTGAGGTAAACTACTCACACATCATCGGAGAGGCTATGGTGTTGATGTAGAAGCCCTCAGTGATCGATGCCCCCCCTCCGTGAGTTCCTAATGTGCCCCAAGATGGGATCTCACGGCATGTATAAGGTTGTGGCGGTGGAATTAGGTTTTTGGCTCCGTATCTGGTAGTTTGGGGTACGTATGTTTATATAGGAGGAAGGAGTATGTCGGTGGAGCAACGTGTGGCCCACGAGGGTGGAGGGCGCGCCCAGGGGGGTAGGCGCGCCCCCTACCTCTTGGCTTCCTTGTAGCTTTCTTGACATAGGGTCCAAGTCCTCTGGATCATGTTCGTTCCGAAAGTCACTTTCCCGAAGGTTTCATTCCGTTTGGACTCCGTTTGATATTCTTTCTCCGCGAAACTCTGAAAATAGGCAAAAAAACAACAATTCTAGGCTGGGCCTCCGGTTAATAGATTAGTCCCAAAAATAATATAAAAGTGTATATTAAAGCCCAATAATGTCCAAAACAGAAGATAATATAGCATGGAGCAATAAAAAATTATAGATACGTTGGAGACGTATCAGGCGGGTGGAATTGTGTTTCATCGGCCCCCTAGGGTTTTTGGAATATTTGGGAATTTATAGGGCGAAGAGGCGGTGCAGGAGGACACCGAGGGGGCACAACCCCCCCGGGCGCACCTGGGCCTCCTGGCACGCCATGTTGGGTTGTGCCCACCTCGGGACTCCCCTCTAGTATTTAGTTGGCCCATTTGGTGTCTTCTGGTCTAGAAAAATCTCCAAAAAGTTTTGCTGCGTTTGGACTCCGTTTGGTACTGATATTCTGCAAAGTAAAAGACAATAAAAAAACGGCAACTGACACTAGGCACCATGTCAATAGGTTAGTCCCAAAAATGATATAAAGTTGCTATAAAATGATTATAAAATATCCACGAATTATAATATAACAACATGGAACAATAAAAAATTATAGATACGTTGAATACGTATCAGTTTACTAAATGAAATTTCACATCTGTAATGTGAAATTGTAAGACCTGTGAGATTATTTGAATGCTAAATATGAAACCATTTCAAACAATGTGTAATTTGTAGTTTTTAACTAATGTGAAATTAATACTTTTCATAGTTGGTAAAGCTTTGGTATTTGATATAGTTCTATGTCATAGGCGTTGTACAAATAGTTGTGTTCTATGTTAATCTAAATTAGAACTTTTGATGATATACTAGCATTGCAGTTAGTGTGAAAAGTAACATACCATTTTTGGAACATGACATATTACACAGTTCACATACTATTTTTTAAATATGGAATAGTGTAAAATGTAGACATAGTTTTGTATAAAAAATATTACATCTTTCACATACATATTTTGAAATATGAAAAATTGATTAGAACATTGAAGAAATTAGTACATACAAAAAAATGAAATAGTGAATATGATATGAATTTGTAATGTATGACATGTGATTACTTTAAAATGTGTTATACTTATATATGTGATTACTTTAATAAGTGTGAAACTTATTAGTTTCATACCAATGTCGAAGTATTGACTATGAAATTAGTACTTCTGGAAATTTTATTTGATAGAAGAATGTGAAAATTTTAGCTATAATCTATATAATGTGAAAGTATTGAATTATGAACTATAGAAGATGATATTTGATATGTGATGTAAAGATAAAAGATATTTTAAATAATTAACATCATTTACATGACATGCAGATATCATGCAATGGAGGCTGAGATCAGAAGTGAAACAGGGGATCTGGCAGTACTTTCAGATGACATTAAGCAGATCATATTATCTTCAGTAACTTGGCATCCAAATCAAGTCCTTGGCCTTACGACTGTTTGCACAAAATGGAAAAAAAACTGATTACAGATAGGATATTGAAGAAACTACTTTTGGACAGACACAAAATACCACCTCTTCTTGGTATCTAAAATAACTAGAGAACCTTTTCAGATTCATACCTGTTCGAGAATATCCAAATGTAGTTCGTTATCAACACTTTGAACAAGACTTGTAGAGCTCTTTTGATGATGAGTTCTTGAACAACTTAAGGATAATTGATGTTAGGATGGCAAAGTTCTGATGGTTTGTTCAATGGGTTGCATTCCTACAGTTTGGGATCCTATTATATGTAATATAATCTTTACAAATGAACCAGAGGATGAGGTAAATAGCTAGGGCAATGTTATTTGTGTTGCTGATCATGACCACAAAGATGGCTGCCATGGTCTACCTATCAAAATAATATGGATAGAAACTGCAACTACCACAACTAAGCTTTATACCTTTGATTCTGCTACATCAGTATGGTAATGTGCAATGGATGCCCTACCAACTCTTTCGTACATGGATTTTCATGCAGGAACTATAATTGGCGATGCCATATACTGGGTTCTCAAGTTCAAGCATATTTTTGGATACAATATGAAACTCATGCCATGTATTATATTGAGTACCCTGCAGAACTGAACTTTATTTTGAAGGAATTTTCATGTTCTTAAGATAAATCATGATGATGTGGTTATTGCAGCACTTAGCTCTTTCATACTAACTACTTGGAAGATGAAATCAGATTCAGATGACACAGTATCATGGATACCTCATAAGCTGATAGATCTCCTAAATACACTACCATTTACTGCAACACCACATGTATGTTGGAGGCCTGATGGGGTGATAGTTCATATTTATGATGATCGTGAGAAAATACTTATTAGGGCAATCACTGGGATCTATGAACTAGATCTTGCAAATGTTGTAGCACCTAAGGTATTTGGTGCTCAAGTGACAAGAGCAATCTATCCATATACAATTTTCTATGTCCCACGTTCGCAACTTACTAAAATTAATAAATAATCATATTTATTTCTTGTTGGATAAATATCTTTGACTTACTATTTTTTCACACATATAGGTGTCATGGATGGAAACAAGGATGATGAATGAAGTGTTGAAACTACTGAATAAAAGATTGTTAGTGAAAACCTTTTGGTATGCAAAATTATAAATACTAATTACATTTAAGTATAAATCTCTTTCAATATAGCATTTTATTAATAAATTTATTTTTGGTTTTTTTTCTTATTCTATAGGTTGGTGAAGAAACTTTTAAACAGATGACAGATCTTTTAGTTTGTAACATGTGGTTATCATGTGTGATGTATTTGCAGTGTACAAGAACCTAAGTTATTATAATAGATTGTATTTCTGTTTGAAAGTATGTTCTGACTTATTGAGTTTATCAGATGTACTCCTATCAAACTATATAATTAATTATGTTAAGGAATGCTACCTTTTCTTAATATGCTACCTAATTATTGAGTTTATTATATGTGATTCTACCTAATTATTTCATATGTATGTTTTTAAGCATTAAGAGAACATAATACAAGATTCAAATTCACATAACATAAATATTACAAGATAAGAACCTACATATGCAACATCGTAAGTGGAAATGTTACATGTAACACACTGAAACATGTAGTGCTACAAATAACTATTCATCTGAATCATCATTCGAGGATAGAATTATGAAGTTTTCTATTGGCTTCTGAATAACTTGAACAACTTTTTTTTGGCATTATTCCCGTCCTTGCATTTGTCTTCACTTCATCAAAAATCAAGTAAGGCCTTAGTAAATCAATTACCTCTTTAGATAAATGAGAACTTCCATTCTCTATGTTTGAAGAAGATGAGGATGTGATGATCTTCTTCTTCATAAGATCAGTTGGATCTTTAGAGGTCTCATTGAAATGGTTGGAGCTGCTTGAAGCTGTCAACCACCAAGGCATTTTGCACTTGTTTGTTTTTTTGGTGGTGATTCATCAACTATCCTCTTACCTTTTCGAGGAGGCATTGATACTTGAAATGCTTCTTGTTCTCTGCTACTAGTATGCCATATTTATAGAACTTTAAGAAGGCATGTGGGAGCAAAGACACATGCATTGAAATATACCACTTATCATAGCATGTGATACAAAAGTATGTATAAAATAATTAAAAAGACAGAGAATATTTCCGGAATTACTGTAAAGTTGCTGCATCTTTCATATAATATAAAATAATTTTGTTACTTTAAAATTTATGTTGGAAAATAAAATGACTATACAAAATTTGTTAAGTTAGAAAATAATATAAAACATAACCATAGCCAAAAAATTATAAATATTTTTTTTGGATAAGAAATTATATATTTCAAGTACCAAAAGATAGTTAAAAAATAACATATAACTATGTTATTTAAGACATTAATTTCTTAATTTCCAATGCAAGATTTTATGATTCTATATTTCATTATACGTACATAATGATATGTGATTCATAATGGAATTTTTTTAAACAAAATATTAGCCATGTTATAGTTATTAGGAAATAAGGAGAATATTGATTGCATGCCAATCTTCCTGGAGAAGCAATGGGATGAAACAAATCTTACTTGACCTTTTGGAAGTACCAACCGGCAAAAGTAAAAAAATATTTTGAAAGGTTGAAGTATAATTTTACCATTATAGCCCTCTACAAGTGACTGATGTGAGAAAGGCTCATTTAACGGAAATTTAATTTCCTATTTCAGTGACGGGTACATGAGTACTCACGTCGAACTAACAACTTTACTGGTACGGGGCAGTGGAATCTTTACTACTTACTTCTCTTACCTTATGGGTCGTTCGACAGAACCTTTCTCCACCTACTATTCTTCTCCTACCTTTTCTCTATACATTCACATGAAGTATCTCAAGAAGAAAGAACTGTGTGGTTTCTTTCAACAAAAGGAATGGCTTCTTCAGCATACATAGAGCTGTAGTTTATCTAAAAGTTATATTGTGTGCACTACATTCACAAGGTATGCCTTTCTTTCTTATTCTTATGTATATCCTTTTTGAAATCTAGTTATTTGTGGACTTCTTATTGGTTAAATGAGTTCGAAATATCGAGATATGTTAAATGTTCTTTGTGTGTACTACCATTCACTACAAAAAAATACACTTCCGTGATGATACGTGTTTGTCACAGTAGGTCGCGTTTTTTGTCATGCATGTACATCCATGACAAATTTATGACAGAATCAAGATAGTCATACCTGTGCTGTTGTAGAAGTGTTCCATGACATTACCAAAATTATCATCACGGAAGTGTCCACTTCCACGGCGATAAATCGCCCGTCACAGAAGTGCTTTCGTCAAGGGTGACCGACAAGTGGCATCCACCGTAACGGAATACCGTTAAGCTATCGGGTCGGGTTTTGGATCCAATAACCCGTTAACAGCCCCGACCAATGGGGATTTTCCACGTGTAAAATCATCATTGGCTAGAGGAAACACGTGTCGGCTCACTGTTGGGACAGATGTCATTCGTTCATTGGACCGAAGTCGCCTATGATATGGCGACACGTGGCACGGCCCAACAGAGGCCCATTCCTGTGAAAAGGCCGGCCCGTTTGACTTGGTCATAAGGTGGCGGCCCGGCCCACGGTAAGCCTGTTAACGGCCTGTTCCCATATATCCCATTTATAGCCCGCTAACCCAGGGCCCGTTACGCCCTATCTGAATTAGGCCCAGTAGCGTCATCTGGGCCGTCCCATATGATTCAGCCTGTTTTAACTTCCGGCCCATGTGTGGCCCATGACTTCTTTTGGCCCATATGAGGACCTTTGTAACTCTTGGCCCATTAACGGCCCGTGGTGAAATTGGCCCGTAATGAACAGTGTATCACTTTATACCCATTAACGGCCCGTTATTCCATTGGGCCGTTTCCAGCCCAAGTTATCTTTTGGCCTTCTCAGGGCCCATTGATTCTTGGGCTCATTTGCAGCATTCGGTTACATACGACCCCTTACTGTCATTTTCTGCTTGTGGGCCAAATTCAGCCCGTCGTTACAGTCAGCCCATTTGCGGACCGTTAATACGTTGGGCCGTTTTCACGTAAAAAAACCCATTGGGTTGTTTTCATAGAGTTATCAAATACGGCCTATTAACGACCCGTTATGGTCCACGAATAGTACGTCCCATGATTTGCGAAATTGATATGCCCCATAGAAGGCCCATGGATCCTACGGCCCGTATGAGGCCCATGGATAGTACGGCCCGTAGAAGGCCCATGGATCGTACGGCCCGTAGAAGGCCCATGGACACTACGACCTGCAGAAGGCCCATGGACCCTAAGGCCCGTATAGAAGGCCGATGGATCCTACGGCCCGTATAGAAGGCCAATGGACCCTACGGCCGGATGAAGGCCCATGGATCATACGGCCTGCAGGAGGCCCATGGTTACAACAGTGCATGTGTTGCCATGATTATTTTGGCCTAGTTACCAAAAATAGGCTATTGTGGCCACTAGAAAAACACAGAAAAAGAACTGCAGTGACTACAAGCAAACAACTAAAGAAGACAATAAGGAAATAAATAAGCAAGCAATTAATGCTAGCCTATTACTGCTATTACACATATTACATCCACTGGGCATCAAAGTTCGCCACCACTGCAAATATAGGGAACAAAGCAGCATATTACATACGCTGGTCGTCAAAATTGGCCACCAGTGCAAATAAACGCGGCAACAAAACAAGAGCATAATCAAACAACTTCAAGAGCTCAAGAAACGTTATCCTGGGTATCCAAAGATGTCGGGCAATAAGCTTAGCAAGCTGATTAGCTTTGTCCTGCTTTGGCGCTAAAATCCTCCAACGCTTGTCATTGCACCGTAAAGTATGCATCTCAATGCTCCGTGGACTTCAAGTCCTTCCGCTTCTTGTCGCAAAGACAACCGATCGATGTCTTTCATCTTGTAGTTGAGACTCAAGAAACCGAACTGATTCGCATAATGACTTTGAACAGCTTGTGCAAGCGGTAGTGGCCAAGAACTTCGAACACTAAACCAAGACAGACTTTGGGGTTGTCTCATTGTCTTCAAGATAGTCTTCCTTAGTTGTTTTATCAGCTTTGTTGGAGACCAACAAGGATGTGTCACTATCCCGAACCTTATCTCGCATTACTTCCTTTACCATTGCTTAATAAGGCACTCTTCCCCAATATTCTGTCAGCATTCTAAAAGAAGAAACAAGCAGACACATAACAAGTTTTAGCATGTACTAGTATATGAAACTCATTTCGGTGAACCAGTTCATTAGTAAGGTGGACATGATTAAACTACCAGGTCTTCTATAGCCAAGTACTAGAACATAATAAAAGCATCAAACAAACATATATCTATGTCCTATGGTCACTGCATTGTCTTGCCAAATCAAAATAGAGACACGGTTCAAATCATATCAGTTCAAGACAAAGCAACAGTGAAAGAATACAAAGCATGGGAAACTACACGGCACACCAAGATTTCAGATGGTTACCACAGGTCTACATGTACAACAACACACTAATAGTGATGCTAGTAATGTGCATGATATGAAAGTCAACTGTATACACAATTGAAATTGAAATCAAAAGAGCTATTGATAAGAGCAAACCTGTTAAAGAAACATGCGTGAACATACCTGCTATGCCATTGGAGTTTCGATTGGATCTTTCAATTTAAAAATAAGTTTGTATCAGTAAATACAGTGATAAAAAGCAAAGCAATCATAGTTAAAAAAAGGCGCGCCTAAGCGAGCACTCAAGCGCGCCTAGGCTCTAGGCGTTGGCAAAACGCATTACGCATAACTACGCATAATCTGTGCATAACTACGCATAAGCATGCGCTTTGGTCAGTAAAGCGCAAGGCAGTGGCAAAACGCACAATTAACGCCTAGCGCTTTTTTGAACTATGATAGCAATGGAATCTTAAATTAGAACAGTTGTTCTTCAGGTTTAGGCACTTGTTCTACATGAACAGAGTACATTAAGACGCAAGAATAAGATTATTAAAAATAGAAAATGAGCTCATAGACCTTACCACATTCTTTGTTCGGGACCAAGATGTGAACAAAGGCGTTCCCGATCATGGTCCAAGAATGTGTCTCGTGGAGAACGTAAGGGAATTTGATGAGTTTCTTTGCCGGTGAAGTACGCTTTCTTCAGTAATTCGATCTGCCACCAAGCATTCTTAAAGATAGCAGAGGTATTAGCACAGGTTACCTCACCCTAAGTTTCCAAATCGGTCCTTCTCTATAGAGAAAATGGGAAAATTTGCTGTATTATAACCATCATGGAGGTAGGATGTATGGGACGAAGCAAAGTAATTGCCATGAATAACATTACTTACACATAACTCCTTCACAAACACACCTGAATCGGCATTTTCCTTCATGTTCAAGATAATATTTCCAAGATGGGAAGATATGCACATACGATTTAACAACATCAAATGTGATAGATGCTAAACTACGATCGGCTGGTTGTGCTTCCTCCACAGGAATAGGCATACTAACCGTGGAGTTGGGGTTGACCGTGATAATCTTGGCCCTTTGGGAACTGGAGCTGCCTTACTAATCGCTCTTGTTTGGGAGCTCTATGGTGGAGATGGTGCCGTGTCAACATGAACTGAGTTCTTGTCAATTTGGGGTTGGGGTTAGATTGGGTGAAGCTGGTTCTCTGTCCATCGCAGTAGGGGTACAATCTACAAGAGTTTGGGTTATGTGTGGTAGGGCTGGTTCTTGTGCAGGTACAACCAGGGTGCTATCTCCACCAAGAGGTAGCACTATTTTATTTGAAGACCGTGTTTTTATTCCGCTAGATACTGGCATCACCCGCTCCAATTCAAATGGCTGATAAACAGGAAACATAGTTGAATGTACATACATTGTATGAGAGATGATGCAATAGATAGTGTGGAAAAAGAGGGCATGAAATAGTTGACATGTATATTGTTTAACTAAAATGGATAGCATGACATAATTTCACATATATGATGTCTATCTAAACTGGATAGCATAGCATAACATAATTCAAAGATATGATGAATAACTAAACAGGATCGCATGACATAATTCACCTACATGTTATCTAAGTAATCATGATCACATCATTTAATTCACATATATGATTTATATGCTAAACAGAGGGCATTCGATATGATGTCTGAACTAAGAACATGGTGTTGAATATTGTGTATATGATGTCTAAACTATGCAATGCAAGACACCGTATGCATGATATGAGCAGTATAACCGTGCCAAGTTAGAGCATACACGTCAGTAGGGGAATATGACTAGTCATCTGTCTCGAATCCATCTACGAGGAGCTATCGGGACCCAACAAGAGATCTGCCTTGACGGTGTAGCACCGCTCGCCTCAAGGCCTTGTTTTCACTCTAGATTTTTCCATCTCCCACCCAAATGGCTGATTCACGGGAAGAGTAGTTTAATGTACAAACATTGTTGACAAATGGAAATGTAATGAAGAAAAGGATGGGTAAGATATCATTCAAATATATGATGCCTGGTTAAGCGAGGATGGCATTGCACATTTCACATATATTATGGCTGGCTAAAAGACATGAGACTGCATAATTCCCATATATGATATAGAAACTAAAAAGGCGGCATTACAGAACATGTCTAAACTAAGCAGATGACATATATGATGTCAAAAGTAGGCACTGCAAGGCAACATATGCATGATATGACTAACATCATCATGCCAAGGTAGAGCAAACACCTTGGCGGGTAAATAGGAGTGGTCAGCGACGTCTGAATCCGCCTTAGAACAGATATCTTCCTCTGGATTACAATCTGGAGAGGGTGGGGAGGGTTTGTCGGATTTCGGGTTCCGGCAGACCCTCTAGCTTCGAACTCTGGGGTGCACGCGGAGATCGCACCTCCAACCTACCTACGTCTCGTCGCCTCGCAAGGATCTAAACTACACAAAGAACAACACAAGGGACACGAGGTTTATATTGGTTCAGGCCACCATTGTGGTGTAATTCCCTAGTCACGGTTGTGGTGTGGTGGATTGCCTCAGGGCTGATGATGAACAATACAAAAGGGAGAACAGCCTCGCGAGGGGCTGTTCTTGAGCTGGTGCGATGAACTGCTTGGGTGAGTTCGGTCGCCTCGGTCTCTGCTAGGGTTCTATTTGATAGGTCTCTTCCGTATTGATCCCCCTGCCTTGGTGGTGGCTAGTCCTATTTATAGAGCAGGGCCCTGGTCCTCTTCCCAAATATTGAGCGGGAAGGGCGCCAACAACTGGCCATTTTGAAGGGGAACATCTACTACACTTATCCTGACTAAAGGCGGTCCTCGCCTGCCAAAGACTCTGACGGTGACGCCGGCTTGGGCTCCACGATGACCTCCTTCCTGCCGCTCAGCTGGTTTGGTCTCATTGCACCGAAATGGTTGCCTTTGCCTGATGCCTTGGCCTGCGCTTTCTTCCTTTGCACCAAAGGGGAAATGAGGACACTGCACGGGCTGGCGCCCGCCTGGCGCCCTCGGTCGTCATGGCTTGCGTCATGGGCACCTCGTGAGGTACCCCGCCTTGATCTCTCCGCCTCCTCGCGAGCCAGCCTGGCGAGGCCGCGCCTGAGGAAGCTTCCTGTCATCCGCCCCGCGTGGCTTGGCCCCTCGCGAGGGTCTTGACCTTGTGTTGATGAAGATGGGCCGTACTGGCCCACTCCTTGAGCCACGCCGCAGGCCGCAGGCAGGCAAGTCTGGGTACCCGCGTTCCCAGAACACCGACAGTAGCCCCCGGGCCCAAGGCGCGCTGGACTTGGCTTAGCAGAGAAGCCGAAGGGCAAGTCTGAGCGCCATTGCCGGGCGTTTCCGGGAATGGGGTCCCTGCACTTGCCTACCCGCTCATGCGGCGCGTGGCTCAAGGAGGCCCAAAGACGCCCATCTTCATCAACGCAGCTCAAGACCCTCGCGAGGGGCTGGCAAGCCTGGGCAGACGACAAGGAGCTTCTCGTGCACGGCCTCGCCAGCTGGCTCATGAGGAGGCGGAGAGTTCAAGGCGGTACCTCGCGAGGTGTCCATGATGCAAGCCATGACGACCAAGGGCGCCAGCGCCAGCCCGCAGCAGTGTCCTCCTTTCCTCTTTGGTGCAAAGGGAGCAAGCGCAGCGAGCATCAAGCAAAGGCATCCGCTTCGGTGCAACAAGACCAAGACCAGCCCAACGGCTGGAAGGAGTCATCGTGGAGCCCAAGCAGCATCATCACCAGAGCCTTTGGCAGGCGAGGACCAACTTTAGTCAGGATAACTGTACCCGCTGTTCCCCTTCAAAATGGCCAATTGTTGGTGCCCTTCCCGCTCAATATTTGGGAAGCGGCCTAGGGCCTTCGCCTATAAATAGGAGTAGCCACCCACCGGGTAGAGGGGCGAGATCTGGATCCTCATCAAGAAACCAGTAGCCAGAGCGACTGAACCCCACCTAGCAGTTCATCGCACCCGCCAAGAACAGACCCTCGCGAGGCTGTTCTTCCTTGTATTGTTCCTCATCAGCCCAAGAGGCAATCCACCACACCACACACTAGAGTAGGGTATTACACCACAATGGTGGCCCGAACCAAGATAAATCTCGTGTCTCTTGTGCAGTTCCATTTAGTAGTTTAGGTCCCAGCGATTCGGCGAGGTGCGAGACGGTGGAGGTTGGATCTCCGTGGCGCACCCCAAAGTGTTCGAACCTCAAGGGTCTGCCGAACCAGTCCGACATTTGGCGCGCCTGTAGGTGCGCCAGAATCTTCCTTTCGTCGCCTCGTTCTTCCCTCGACCACCGCAACCATGTTCGACGCCTGCCGGGCTCGCGCTGAAGCGCCGAGCCGCTTTCGCCTCCCGTGTCGCCTAGACAGCTCCCCGCCGGGCGCCTCGCCGTTTCCCGTCACCTACCGTCAACGCCGCCATCGCCCGACAGGAACGAGCAGCAAGCATCATCTCGCACCCGTCCATGAGGCGGACGGCCGCACCGCCACGCTTTCGCCACCCCCGCCGATCTTCGCCGCGCGCTTCGCTGCCATGGAGGCCCGAGCTGCACTCATCGCGTAAACGAGCTCTGCGCTACCGCTTCGCCGACGACGTTTACGAAGAATGGCTCGACCGAAGTCGCCAAGCTCGTCCGCTGCTGCAGTGGCGCCCTCGCACCGCCCGTCTGCTGCACCGCACCCGCTTCGCTGGCGATGAAGCTCTCGCTTTGGCCGCCTCCTCAAGAAGGCGCCTGCCTCGAGGCGTCGGCCTGGCGGAACCAGCTCGCCAGCGCCGCGCTGCAAGAGCAGAAGCTTTCAAGAAGTTCTCACCCACGAAGCTGCCCGAAGCGCCTCGCCCAAAGACGTCGAGACCTCAAGCGGTTCCCCAGCCATGCGCAGGAGGCCCGCAAGACCAAGCTCTTCGCCGTCCGAGGCCCCTGCTGCCACGGCGGGCTGCCGCGCTTTCACCTCCGAGGCGTAGCGCTATGCGGGCCCGCCAAGTTCAACCCAGACCTGCCTCCTCGCGACGACGGAGCAGCTGACCCTACGGAGTTCCTCCAGCTCGACGAGCAGGGCATCGACGCTGCCAAAGGGGATGAAAAGGTCATGGAGAACTGGTTTCCCACGGCTCAGGGACGGAGCCCGCACTGGCTCTGAATCGGCCCCTGTGCACGATCTCTTCCTGGGCGAGATGCGCACCGCTTCATCGCCAACTTCCGTGGTACTCGCGTCGCCACCCGTCGTGAGCGACATGCGCCGAATCAAGCAGCAGCCAGGGGAAACCCTGCAAAAGTACATCCAGCGCTTCAACAACGCACGCATCAAGATCCCCAGGGTAATGGAGGAGGCCATCATCTCTGCCTTCTCCGACGGCGTGCATGACGTCAAGATGAAGGAGGAGCTAGCGATGCATGAAGATCTATGCACCTCCTTGGAGCTGTTCAACTTGGCGACCAAGTGCGCCCAGGGGAGGAGGGCGCCTCTCCTCCTCGAGCTGCTTGCCATGGATCCTCAAGAAAAGAAGTCCAAGGCCAAGGACGTGAAGCGCAGGGGGCTGCCGTACTCATGCCGAACCGGACACCAAGCAAGGAAGAGATCAGCCCGAGTCCTCCAAGGGCCGCAGATCGCGTGTACCACGACCTCCACGCCCACAACACTAATGAATGCCAAGAGCTCCGGGCCGTACGCGAAGGAAGGGTCGGCAAACGCCCCGAGCGCAGCGACCGGGGCTACGGCTGAGGAGGAGGAAGAAATGCAGGACGCTGGGAAGACCGCGGCCCACGCCAAGGGTGGCGCGACCAACCTCGCGAGGACCGTTGGCAAGACCCGCCTCGCGAGGGAGGCTGGAGGGATCAGCCTCGCGAGGATCGCCCACAGGGAAACGTAGGCCTCCCTCCGCTGCCGCCGCTGCCAAGGAGAAATGATGACCGTCATCAGGACGAGGGGGCTGGGGGCTTCCAGGAACCGCATGCGATCGCCTGCATCCTGGGCGGAGCTCAAGCTCCAGCCTCTCATCGCATCTTCAAGCAGTTCGCCCGCGAAGTGAATGCAGTCCTCCCCAAGCTCGAGGCCACGCGCCCTCTTAGTTGGTCGGCGTGCGCCATCACGTTCAGCTCAGCGGATCAGCTCAAGTGCGCGGCCACGGCCGGAGTTCTCCCGATGCTTTGTTCCCCAATCATCGCGAACGTGCAGGTCACCAAGACCCTCATCGACGGGCGGGCAGGACTCAAAGTCCCGTCCGTGGAAACATTCAACAATCTTCAAGTGCCTTACGATCGACTTCAGCCAACCAAGCCTTTCTCCGGAGTCACCGACGGCTCCACGGTCCCGATCGGGCAGGTCCGCCTTCCTGTCACCTTCGAGGCTCGCGACAACTACCACCGCACCGAAGCTCATCGACTTCGACGTCGCCCACATTCGCTTTGCAGACAACGCCATCCTCGGGTACCCGGCGCTGGCCAAATTCATGGCCGTGACCCACCACGGCTACAACGTCCTCAAGATGCCAGAAGCGGCGGGTCATCACGGTGCCTGTGAAGAGAGAGACGATGTGCTCCCCGGAGCGAGCCTTTCAGCCGCATCGCTAGAAGACCTGCACCACGGCAGGAGGCCTCCCGAGGCCGCACTCCAAGAAGAAGAAGACATCGACCGGCCCGGCTCCTCAAGAGGCAGGCCCCTCAGGCCCGCGCCGGCCAGGGGAGCCTCCTTCCATCGCATTGAAAGCGCGCCCGCGCCCTCCTCAGCCGGGCTCGGGGCTCTCCCTGGAGGGCCGACCTCGCCAAGGTCACGAGGGAGGCGCTTGGGCACCACGTGGGCGTGCTTCAAGCACGCTTCCGCAAGCGTGAGCAAGGCAAGGAGAGCCGAACCTCGTGAGTTCGTCGGCAAGGCCATTCAGAGCCTGAGGAGTTAACGGTCATGAGGGGCAGCCACCGCCTACCCGCTGTGGCCCCCCATCCAGGCGAGGATGGTGGGCTGCGCGTCTGCATCGACATACCAGGGCTCAACCGAGCCGCGTCTCAAGAGTGCCTCCGGCCCTCGCGAGTAGGACGTTGCGAGGGCCCGCCCCACAGCTACGTGCGCATTCCTCACGGCCTGCCAAACGCAGTTGCTGTGCACCAGCATCTCATGAGGGCCATCCTGGAGGCTCGAGAGGTCCGCACGCCGCAGCCCCTGGCGGAGATGGAGATGGCCCCGAGGAGCCGCTTAGCACCTCCGGATCCTCCCGAGGCCCCGAGCACAGGGGATCGTGAGGATCGGCTCCGCAGCCCATCGACTCGCTACACCAACACCCCTTCGTCCCCAACATCACCAGTGACATCTTTAAGTTTTTTTTCCAAATTGGAGCGCCTTCAGGTCAAGATTATTCCCAGCCGCGTGGGTCCGTCCCTGCGGCATGTATCCCTTTATTTCATGTCATTATCCTATCTGTTGGGGGCACCCCTCGGGCTGCATCATCCCCAAGCCGCTCGGGCCTGTCCCAAATGACATGTATCCTTCTTCGCTTTCCTTATGATTGTGCTCTCGCTCCACCATGCTTGTTATTTGGTGCCTTTTCCTGGGTGACGGAATCTTGCACGTTAAAGGGGGGGTGCCTGAGCATCGCGACTCAGGGCTCCTACCGGCTCTCCGTCCCTCACCCTCTGGTCTTGTCCATGGCATCGCGACCTGGCTTGCCAGCGACGGCTGAGACCAGCCCGAGAGCCGGGACCCGAGGACGTAGAGTTTCGTCATCTAACCCAGCTTGCGCGTTAAAGGGGGGGGGTGCCTGAGCATCGGGACTCAGGGCTCCTACCGGCTCTCCGGCCCTCACCCTCTTGTCTTGTCCATGGAATCGCGACCTAGCTTGCCAGCGATGGCTGAGACCAGCCCGAGAGCCGAGACCCGAAGATGTATAGCACCGGCATCTGGCCAAATTTGCAGGAACACACTCGAAGATAAGGCCCAGAGCTAGGCGCAACCCGCCTTGAGGTAGGGCCCTGTGAGCCCTGCGCTGGCTCACGGGTGCCCCAACACACCTCGCGAGGCCTCTCGCGCTTCTCCCAAACAACTAATGGCAGAACTAACGATCGCCACGGCGAGCTCTTGTTCCTTTTGTGGTGAACCTGCAGGGTCCCTCCAAGGAGCACGAAACGACCTCGCCACGCAATCTCTCGCCGGCCAAGGCACGGACCTAGCGCCGCACCAGGAGGCATTGTCCTGACTCTCGAGATAAGTCACCCTCCGGACACACTAGTTATCGCAACACCATCCCCACACTCAATGCAACCCCGTGTTAGCAACGTCGCTCTCCTTTCTCACCGAATGATGGCTGCTTAAGCGCCAAGGGGGACCTCCTGAGCGTCGCGACTCAGGGGCTCTTACCGGACCTCGGGCCGCTCACCTCCTGGCCTTGACCACGGCATCGCGACCTGGCATACCAGCGGCAGGCTGAAAGCCGCCTTTGGGACTGGGACCTGTCCGTGTGAGCATCATGCCCTCGTGAGGATCGGAAGGAGGAAACTGAGCTAGAACGGAATGAGCATCTCGCATCGCTTCATAAAAAGGATTATATTGATGGATGGAGCTGCAAACATCTTACAAGCCCCCGTGGGGTATATTCTTGGCCCTCACAGAACAAAAGGTGCGCATCCTAAGGAATCCTAACTACAGGGAGCATCGCGGCAGATGCCATCATCAACAGTGGGCCACCCGGTCCGGCGCCAACCCCATCCAGATCAGGGGCGGCGACGACCTGACGAGCCCGCCCTGCTCCGGGAGCGGCGCAGGCTCGGAGGCTCATAGCTGTCGTCGCTCGTCTCCGGCATCGTGAAGAGCTCGGCGGAGTCGCTGGATCCTCCGGTGCCTTCGTCGCCTGAGGAGCGGCCGAGGGGGCGCTCGGCCGGCCTCTGTCTCACCGTAGCAGGATCCCGACAACCTCTCCCGGGGCAGCACTCCAGCCGACGACCCTCCGCATCGAAGACCTTGAAGGACACCACCGAAGCACCATCGTACTCCAGGTGGATCGTGAGGGCGCCCCTTGTCCTGCAGACCCGGGCGACCTCGCCCCAGCCTGGTCGCGAGGGTGCCGCAGCCGGCGTGCTGCAGCCAGAGTCCCAGGGGTTCCCCCTGCCGGACGACGGATGCGAAGAAAGAAGGAAGACGAATCCAAGATTTAGGAGGCGTGGCGACGTGAAGCACGAACTCCCGGCAGAGCCTCGGCCAGGCTCCTGTGGGGGAAGACGCACACCTTCGTGACTCCGCCCGGCGTCGCCGGGCGGCGCCGCTCGTGGCGCCCGGCGTCGCCTCCTACAGAGCCGCCAATGTGCGCGTACAAGGGAAGAGGGAACCCTGGTGGCGGCCGCTCGCACCAGAGGGCAAGCCGCTTCTTTGCGGAGAGCAGGACAGGAATCTCTTGAGGAGCCTTTCCCTTCTCTTTCGTGGAGAACCGGCTGATCGGAGCCATGGCAACCAGACGAAACGAGGAGGAGGAGAAGCAGAAGGATAGACTGGAAGGGCGCGCGCCGTTCCGTACTTATAGCCGGCGAAGGCCAACCGTCGGCCTCCACGATCACCGGTAATCATGACCGACTCTGCATGAAGGGACATGTCGAATCCGGGTGATTACCGAGGCATCATGGGGACGCTGTGTGCACGCGTCAATTCAACCGCCATGCATCGCCCAAGGCCGCAGGCTGTTAGGGCCCACGACGCTTCGCACTTGCCCTCTGCTCGGCCAAGTTCGGGCATGCCGTGGGCCCGGGGGCTACTGTCGGCGTTCTGGGAACGGGGGTCCCCAGACTTGCCTGCCTGCGGCCTGCGGCGTGGCTCGAAGGAGGCCCAAAGACGCCCATCTTCATCAACGCGGCTCAAGACCCTCGCGAGGGGCCCAAGCCTCGCAGGCGGGCGACAAGGAGCTTCCTCGAGCACGACCTCGTCAGTTGGCTCATGAGGAGGCGGAGAGTTCAAGGCGTGGTACCTCGCGAGGTGCCCATGACGCAAGCCATGACGCACTAAGGGCGCAGCTGGCGCCCGGCCAGTTGTCCACCTTTCCTCTCTGGTGCAAAGGGAGCAAGCGCAAGCGAGAGCATCAAGCAAAGGCATCTGTTTCGGTGCAACAAGACCAAGACCAGCCCAACGGCTGGAAGGGAGTCATCGTGGAGCCCAAGAAGGCGTCATCACCAGAGCCTTTGGCAGGCGAGGACCAACTTTAGTCAGGATAAGTGTACCCGCTGTTCCCCTTCAAAATGGCCAATTGTTGGCGCCCTTCCCGCTCAATATTTGGGAAGAGGCCCAGGGCCTTCGCCTATAAATAGGAGTAGCCACCCACCGGGTAGAGGGGCGAGATCCGGATCCACATCAAGAAACCAGTAGCCAGAGCGACTGAACCCCACCTAGCAGTTCATCGCACCCGCCAAGAATAGACCCTCGCGAGGCTGTTCTTCCTTGTATTGTTCCTCATCAGCCCAAGAGGCAATCCACCACACCACACACTGGAGTAGGGTATTACACCACAATGGTGGCCTGAATCAGTATAAATCTCGTGTCTCTTGTGCAGTTCCGTTTAGTAGTTTAGGTCCCAGCGATTCGGCGAGGTGCGAGACGGTGGAGGGTTGGATCTCCGCGTGCACCCCAGTGTTCGAACCTCAAGGGTCTGCCGGAACCCGAAGTCCGATAGCCGCGGGCTCCAACAGCCTGTGGCCTTGGGCGCCGCGTGGCGGTTGATTGGACATGGGCGTCCCTGCTTCCCCACGACGCCTCGGCAACTGCATGAATTGACAAGTCCCTACATACAAAGCGGGTCAAGATTACCTGTGATCGTGGAGGTTGACGGTTGGCCATCCCCGACTATATGTACGGAACGGTGCGAGCCCCTCCAGTCCATCTCTTCTTGCTTCTCCTTATTCTCCATCCTTGCCCTTGCTCCACATTGCGACAATGGCTCTGATCCGTCGGTTCTCCGCGGAAGAGAAAGGAAAGGCCCCCCGAGAGGGTCCCGATTCGCTTCCGCCGAAGAAACGGCTAGCCCTCTGCCGCCGAGATGAGGGCGCCCGGCAGGAGGTGTCGAGGCTCTGCACGAAGCGGCCACCGCAGGGTTCCCGCTGCCCTTGTACGCCCGCATTGAGGGCCTCAAGGAGTTGACGCCGAGCGCCACGGGACGACGCCATTGCCGGGCGCCGGGCGGGTCACGACAAAGGCTGCTGTTCCTCCCGGAGTACATGCCGAGGGCTCCTCCCGAGAGCTTGTGCTCCACGCCGCCATGCCTCCTCAGTCTTGGATTCGCCTTCCTCCCTCCTTCGCCTTCGTGATTCCGCAGAGGGGCTCTCTAGAGCTCTGGTTGCAGCATGCCGGCTGCAGCACCCTTGCGACGGGAGCGGAGGTTGCGGTCGTCGCTTCGGGCAAGGTCTTCATGACCCGAGGCTGGGGCGAGATCGCCCGGGTCTGCCGGACGAGGGGCTCCCTCGTGATCCTCCTGGAGTACGATGGCGCTTCCTTGATGTTCTTCAAGGTCTTCGACACGGAAGGACACCGGCTGGAGTGCTGCACTGAGAGAGGCGGTCGGGGCCCTGCCGTGGCGAGGACTAGGCTCGTCGACCGCTCCTCCAGCAGCTCCTTAGGCAGCGGAGGTGTCGGAGGATCTAGCGACTCCGCCGAGCTCTTCGCGACTCCGTAGACGAGCGACGACAACTACGAGCCTCCGAGATTGCACCGTGCTCGAAGCCGGGCGGGCGCGTCAGGCTTTCCGCACCGGTGATCTGGATGGGGTTGGCGCCGGTGCCTGGCGGCCCACTGTTGATGATGGTGTCTCCTTGCGGAGACGCGCGTAGTTAGCCCTCTTTAGGATCTGCTGTCGGGACCCCAACTCACAAGTCGTGATCACCGAATGCACGTGTACAGTGATCCCAGAGATCAATGCTCACTGAACACACAGAAGCTGAATAACAAGAGTCTTACATCCATATATACCGTCTTACACAAATTATGACCATTATGGTCAAGTCTTACATAGATAAAGCCACAGGGGCCGAATATCCAATAAACTTAAGCAGCGGAAATTCTTCGTCGGTAAGTAGAACCCATGCCATCGGCCTTAACCCTACAGGCATTCTGACTGGGAAGCGTCCTAGCTCGCGTGTTCTTCACTGAAGTATTCTTCATCATATTCCGTTCTTTCATGCCTGGCCAATAAAATAACCAGTGGCAAGACAATGAGTACTTTGAATGTACTCGCAAGCAACCCATGATTTGGTTCACAATAACAATGCAACTGTACAACAAGTAAGCAACCTAGCTTCAAGCTAGTTGAGATGTCCTGTCAACTTGTGAGATATGCATCAATGAACATGGGTAACCTTGCGAACAGGTTACAGATATCAACATAAATAGAATTTGAATCAATGCCATGCCTTCCAACATGTCAAGTCACCACCTTGACACTAATAGTTCCTTTCCACACACACATGCACCGAGGTTGTAAAATTTCTGGACATAGTTTAAGTAGCACCTCCCAACTGTCCATGACCGTGGACACGGCTATTCGAATAGTTTGACACTCTGCAGAGGTTGCGCACTTTACCCACAAGATCCTGGAAGCTCTCGTGTCATCCACGATCCCGCGGTACCTCAAGTACTCGGGGGAAGCACCCAATCACTATCTTTCCCTAGACGACACTAACAAGGAGTCCACTCGTTGATACACGGCTCTCGTGTATAAGAAAAAGAGCGTGGGACGCTGCCCTATTCACATTATTATGCATATACGAAGGGACCAACGGTGTGTCCGGTGCCCTGTGAAAACAGTCATGGCCGTTCTACCTGGCACGACCCCGTCCTGAGAGAGAGCACCAACTCTCCCCCGTCACTAGTAATGCGGGCTCCAAGCTAGTATCGGCCTAGGAAATCAATAATGCCCCGTCCCATAAAGGGGTAGAGTGGTTGCACATGTTTGGTTGGGACGGTAATCACACATAAATCTAATCCATCATTTTACACACAGACACACCAAAAGCTCTCTTTGCTACACCACTTGTTCCTTAAGTGGTGACCTTAGTTAAACATCTCCCAAGGGCATTAGGGGCACCCGATGGGGTTTTCGAAGGAACGTAACCATGAAGAGTTCATGGCACACATGCATCAACTAGTTTTCTGAAAATGCAATCATGAACCAGGTAAGGTCGTGGGTAGGTATGCATCATGGGGTTGTCCACCACAAGTTTTACCATCGTCATATTTCATCATCATGTAGTCGGAAAAAGGGTACCGATGAACAAGAGGGGTGACATGGTCAAAGGGCTGCTTGCCTTGTTTGGCTTGGTCTTCAAGTTCTTCAAATCCTTCTCCTTCTTCTTCTTCAGCAACTTCGTCTAATACGGGATCTAATCGCCGCAAGAAAATAACAAGAAAATAAGGCAATAGTAAAACAGAAAAACCAAAGTGCTCAGAAAAATATCAACTCATTTTCGATAAATTCTAGGGGGAAATCTAATAAGGGGAAAATTACTAGTTATGGATTTGGAGTTGTAGAATAGGAGAAATGGATTTTCAGAGGGGAATATAAATGCTCAAATTTGAATTTAAATTTGAACAATGCAGAAAAGTTTGATGGATATTTATGAAAGTTATACAATTAAATAGGTGGGATTTTTAGAAGAATTTAGGAGTTGGAATTATTGCATTTGGATTATTATTTAATCCCATGGAATTATTTGAAATATAACAGAAAAAAGAAAAGGAAAAATGGCGCTGTGCCACTGGGCCAGAAAGACCACAGTGCAGCACGCCCAGATGGGTTTCAGCCCGCGCGAGGCTGCCACGTCGAAGGCGTAAAGGAAAAATACGCCTTGATGACGCAATGAACCGGTACGCCAAGGCTATGCGTTTTAAACCTGACGGTGGGGCCCACCACAAGATGTGAGGTTGACTGACGGGCCCCACGGCCGTTGTCTTCCACCTCGAGCCGAGAGGGAGGCGAGCTCACTCAAGGCCGGGCTGTGGTCGACGGCGAGGCGATCCGAGGGCACCGGCGTGCTCAGGGCGGAGTCGCCGTTCGGGTGGAGGTGGAGGCGGTCACCGTAGTGCAGGGGTTCGCCGGCGATGAGGAAGCCGGCGGCAGAGCTTCGGGAGGAGCTTGCCCCAGTCGATTCCGGCTGCAATAGAGAGGGGAGACAGAGGGGAAGTGGTAAGAGAGGTGAGGCGGTTCCAGATCGAGAGAGAGAGAGAGAGGGCAAAGGAGGCATGTACCACGAGATCGACGGCGACCCGAAGCGGCGGAGCTCGAGCTCGATTTCGAGCTTGGATGGCTCTGGGGGTGAACGAGAGGCCCAGTGGGGCTATTTGGAGTGGGAGGGGACGAGTGGTGGCGAGAGGAGGGCTCGGGGATGTCCTATATAGGCGAGCAACGGTCCACCGTGGGCTCGTGCGCCGGCGAGCTTGTGCTCATCGCTACGGGCCTCCGGAGGGTGCTGCGCCGAGTCTAGGGCGTTCGTGGGGGTCGACTATGCCCAGGGGGAGAAGAGAGGGAGCGGGCAACGCGGCAGAGCAGGTCCCCATCATGGGCAATGACTGGCGCGCTCGGGCGGCGCTCTGTCCACATGCGAGGAGAGCCGTAGAGGAAGAGAGAGGAGGGGGTCGACATCGTGTCGTGTCCCTGACGTCGAGGCACATCGACTGGCGCATGGGCCAGGCCCAAGGTGGCCAGACGCTGCGGATTGGGGATGGCTATCGTGCGGGTGTGCACTGTAGCACGCTCTGGAGCACGCCAATTGCATGCCAGGGCATGCCTTTGGCTTGTAGGGCGCGGCCACTTGTGTCTAGGTTGTTTAGGGAGGAGTAAACAAAGGGGAGAGGGCCTTGGATGCCCTGGACAACCAGTAGGAGAGGAGAGAGGTTGAGGGAGAGAGGGATATGGACTGTCCAGAGAGAGAAAGTGGGGTTTTACCCCTCAATTAATTGATCTATGGATTTGCCATTGCTACTGCAGGTAGAAGAGGTCTAGGAAGGGCTGTGGTAAAAAGTTGAGGCCATGGAGAAGAGTGGAAGTGGTCAAAACAGGGGATTTAGTAAAATGGCAGAAGGTGTTTGATGCTGGTTTGGGCAAGAAGATGAACTCCTCTTGTCATGAGGCTGGACAGGGCCAATGGAATGAGATAATAATAGGTTCCACCAAGGTTGAGTCCATTTGGGTAAAGTTGCCAATACAACTTTTGTAAACCCTAGAAATTAGCAGAAATGGACTTGTGTAGATCTAGTTGAGCAAATCACTTCTCCTTGATGCACCACTTGGTGTAGTGGCCTCATTTGGTCATGTGAATATGCTCACCAAAGTTGTGGTCAAGGAGAGAAAGTTGGTAGTACAAAGTTGTTCAAATTAGATTCTGGCCAGAGAGGGTTTTGGGGCACTTTGATCAATATAACGTTTTCTCCAACTTGTTCCATTTTGTCTAGATGAATTATTAGACCACTTGAGCATGTTCACAAGATTTGAGAGCATTTGGACATGTTTGGCAATGTAAAGTTGCTCAAACTTCAAAATGGACAGAAATGGTTTTGAGGGGAGTTCATGGGGTTATACTATTCTTCATGACATGATACTTGTCAAGATCATCAAAAATGTCATATGTGACATGCTAGAATTTTCTTGGAATTTTTGAGGAATATTTCCTTTGTAAACATTTCAAAAGCTTGAAATACCCAGAAAAGGCTTTTGAGGGATTTGACCAATGTTTTGAACATGACCATGTGTTGAAACTCTTTTATATGGGAAATATATGCCCACTGAGTTTCCCTGATTTTTGCCAAATATTTTTAAAACAATAAAAATAATTTTTCCCTATTAAAGACCATTTCTGGCCTTAAGAAAAGGCTTTTAAATAAAATAGGAAAATAACTTTTAGAATTATATTTTTGTGGTTTATGGGGATCCTATATCTAATAGGTTTCAAATATACTCTTTGAAATATTTTTCATACCTCAAATCAAGTACTTGCAGTGCAAGCCTCAATTCAGGGGTTTTTGGAGTAACTAATTTTAGCAAATACTTTTTGGCCAAATTATTTTTGTAAGAAAATATTATATTGCTCTATACACATGGCATGATCATTGGGCAGAAGCTTGAGGCAAGGAGATGAAGTACAGAAGGTGGAGTAGTTGACTTTAAAGAGCACTTGAAAATCACAAAGAGAAAGCCAACTAAAAAATAAAAAGCCAAATAAAGCAAAAGTTTTTGTTGGTCCATGATTTATCATCTTAAGTGTTGTGCCATGAAAATCAGGGTGTGACAGACCTACCCCCCCTTACAAGAATCTCGTCCCCGAGATTCCCAAACTAGGCGCGGAAAGGGATACCGAAACTTAGATTTGGGGTAGTCTTCAAGTCCTCATGTTGCTTCTGCTTCCGTGTAGTGCCCCATTGATCCTTGAGGTACTAGATGGCGTGGCTTTGTGTTTAACACTCCTCTTGATCCTGGTTGCTAATGGGTAGCTCGCGGTAGGTTAGATTGGGCTAGGGGTCGATGGCTCGGTGGTCAATGCCCTCGTAGAGATCGGGCAAGTTAGGAAGTTGGAAACACTTCCGGGGTTTTGATGCATGGAAAGCATTGTGCACATCAGGTAACTCAGGTGGCAACTCCACTGGTAATCGCTTTCTCTTTGTCTCAGAGTGATCTCGTGAGGGGTTGTTAAATCTTGGAGTGATCTCGAATGGGGCCGATGAATCTTGGTGTGGGTTTCCTCGTCATGGAAATGCTTGGTTCCTTAGAGAGGAGTGGCTTGCAGATACACATGGTCTTTGACGCGGAAGTATACTTCTTGAAGATGGTGGTTGGTGTAGTTCTTCCTCCTAGACATGACGATCTTCAGATGTTCCTTGACCAGCTCAATGATTCTTCTTCCGTCTTCGGGTAGACAAGTATGTCATCAGAGAAGGATGACAACTAACTTGTCCAAGCACTCCATGAAGTCTGTGGGGTACGTAAAGTTGGCTGAGGCATTGGTGACGGTCACGGTTGAGCATTGGCCAAGGTCTTATCGATCTAGAGCCAAAGCCCAAGGTTAGGATCCGACCATGTTGTGGCTTGGTAGGGCGTAAGGGTTTCAAGGATTCTAGTGTGCGAGTGAACATTTATGATCTTATCCTTGAGCACAATTCATGAGATACCAATTGTGCTATCTAGTCCTTTAAACAAATCACATCATATCACTGATAGTATAATTTTGTATAGGTCAACTCCAATCATCACTCATGTGATTCATATACTCATGACTCTCGAGAGGAGGTCTAACAAAATCATATATGTCTACAATCCCCAAACCCATATGTATGTCTACCCCTAAAAATCCATGGGTAGAACATATAAGCTGCTAAGCTTGAACATGACAATCCAAGTGCTCAGCCTATTCTTCCAAGGTCTAAGATAAAGCACCTCTATCCTAAGGAAACACGTCATATGCCACTCCAAGATCTAGTTTCCTTTCCTATGAATCAACTCCAAAAGCCCATTAGCTACATAATTCATTAATTCTACAAATCCAATGTCTATGGTGCCCCACATGATCTTCTAATGTCCTATAATCACCAAATACTTGAAAGGGCTACCTTGCTATAGTCAGTCCACCAATTTCCATTATCATGGTCATGTAAACTCCAAGGTCAAGCATATATAGATCCCTAAATAAACTCTGACAATTAATCCAATCTCCTAGTTTATGGTCCACCGAGAAACATGGTATCATGATCAAGATCATCTGTCTAAATCCAATTTACTCCGAACCATGTAAAATTACTCTGCATCCATACTCCACTAGGGTAACCTATTTAATCCAAATCTCATGTCCAACGAGGAATCCTACATGTTTCCCTCAAGTTATTTACGTAATATCAACCATCTCCTATCAATATCATCTGATCAAGTCAAATCCTTGCACTTCCAGGAGTTTCAGCTTGTGATCATAATTGTCCTTATAAAATCCAATTTACTCCACGGGTAATGAATGCTATGCTACTCTATTAACATGATCCCACCAAGTTCATCAACTAACATAAAAACCTCATAATCCACCAAGAAGTCTCGGATAATTCCTCAAGGTCTCTGATATAAACTCATCAAGTCATTTGTCCTCTATTCCTGTATCCTCAAATCGGTCTTCCCTATGGCATTGTCAGTTTTGGTGCTATCTTAGGATGATAATGTGCTCGTTCACTATGTCCACTAGTTCCATAATGAACCGAGTGATAAGCAAGGTTACGGAGGCTTAACAGGTTCTCTTGCAATTCTGTCGGTTAAGCACATGGTTAAGGACTCGAGCTGCGGTATCTCGTGAAGTCTCGAGGGGTCTAGGAATGGGTTTCTAGTCTTGAGAGGCAAACATAACTCTACTGGGCTGCTCTTGGTCGAGGAGGCTGCAGCAAAATCTCCAGTGCTAGTTGGTCGCCGAAGTAGAATCCTTGGTGTACCTTGTCTTGCCGGTCTTCAGTTGAGGAGAGAGGGATGAGAGGGAAAAGCATCATAGATGAGGGGGAATGCTTAAAGGGGGTTCTATAGTGCAGGTGCAAACAAACAGGTGCCAAAAGACCACACACAATTTCATTAAGATTAGATAGGTGATATAGTTGCATACATGTTGCCTAAGGCAAAAGTGCAACTTATATCAAAACACGTATGATAAGAACAAGCAACACTCAACATGGTTTCATTTGAACCATCATATGGACTCGATCACAAGATAGGGGGTACACGACTCATCCTACCCTAGGGGTCCTCGGATTCAGTAGTCGTGCTTGCTTCATCACTTTGAGAGAAAGGTGCTCGGTCTTCAGCTTCTAGGTTCTCCTGGGTGCCAATGGACATGCAACAGTCGACTGCTTGTTGGGACACATCCTATTAATATGCCTGAGTTCACCACACCCGTGACATGTGATGGAAGAAAAAGGGTTGCTATTCATTCTTGGGTATTGTCGTCGGGGGCCTGACGGTGATCCTCTATGAGGTGGGTATGGGAATCCATCCATATGCCTTCTGCATGGGGTTTGGTTGCGAGCTTTCTGAAGTTCCTTGATTTGCTGCTCCTGATTAAAAATGTGGGCTTCTAGGGCAGTGATTTGCTGTCCTTGCTCGGCCACCTTCTTCTTCTCGAGGCAGTGGAGGTGCAGAAGTGAAGGGAGGTCTTGGCGAGCCTTAAGGAATGCTTCGGTAAGGTGACGTAGAAGGTAGTCTCCTGCGTTGATGAAGCGGATCTGGTACTTGAGGGTTGGATCCTCATCTTCTGGGGAAATCCTCACTTGTGTCGGAGCCCCAAAGCCACTCTTGCCAGGTAGGTAGCGGGTGGCGTTTTCTTCTTTCATTTCTGGAAGGAGGTCTCGAAGACGGAGGAGCGCTTCATATGCCACTTGCTGAATGGCCAGGTCTCTTGTTGGCATGGGTGGTCCAATGAAGAACCACCCCTGGGGGGAGGTCTTGGCAGGCACAAAAACCTTGGCGTAGAACTCCTTTTTGAGCACATCATTTTCCGGTTAAATGCAGGGGTGTATATGGGCAGCAAGGGATAGTGGCATTGTTGGAGGCGCCTTTAGGAGGGATGGAAACCCTGCCATAAGGAGTCTCAAGGGGGTGACGGCCATCTACAAAAGTTGAATAGGAGAGGTCAATAAGGGAAATATATCTTGGGTGGGGTAAGCTTTAGAAAAGAAGAGAAGTTTAGATGGTCTCAAGCTAACTAACGTCCATGCTAGCTAAGGCTTCCTACAGTCAGGATGGCTCTGATACCAGCTCTGTCGGGACCCCGACTCATAAGTCGTGATCACCGAATGCATGTGTACAGTGATCCCAGATATCAATGCTCACTGAACACACAGAAGCTGAATAACAAGAGTCTTACATCCATACATACCGTCTTACACAAATTATGACCAATATGGTCAAGTCTTACATAGATAAAGCCACAGGGGTTGAATATCCAATAAACTTAAGCAGCGGAAATTCTTCGTCGGTAAGTAGAACCCATGCCATCTGCCTTAACCCTACAGGCATTCTGACTTGGAAGCTTCCTAGCTCGCATGTTCATCACCAAAGTATTCTTCATCATATCCCGTTCTTTCATGCCTGGCCAATAAAATAACCAGTGGCAAGCCAATGAGTACTTTGAATGTACTCGCAGGCAACCCATGATTTGGTTCACAATAACAATGCAATCAGACAACAAGTAAGCAACCTAGCTTCAAGCTAGTTGAGATGTCCTATCAACTTGTGAGATATGCATCAATGAACATGGGTAACCTTGAGAACAGGTTACAGATGTCAACATAAATAGAATTTGAATCAATGCCATGCCTTCCAACATGTCAAGTCACCACCTTGACACTCATAGTTCCTTTCCACACACACATGCACCGAGATTGTAAATTTTTTGGACATAGTTTAAGTAGCACCTCCCAACTGTCCATGACCGTGGACACGGCTATTCGAATAGTTTGTCACTTTGCAGAGGTTGCGCACTTTACCCACAAGATCCGGGAAGTTATCGTGTCATCCACGATCCCGCAGTACCTTGAGTACTCGGGTGAAGCACCCGATCACTATCTTTCCCTAGACGACACTAACAAGGAGTCCACTCGTTGATACACGGCCCTCGTGTATAAGCAAAAGATTGTGGGACTCTGCCCTTTTCACATTATTACGCATACACGAAGGGACCAATGGAGTGTCTGGTGCCCTGTGAAAACAGTCATGGCCATCCTACCTGGCACGACCCCGTCCCAAGAGGGAGCACCAACTCTCCCCCATCACTAGTAATGTGGGCTCCAAGCTAGTATCAGCCTAGGTAATCAATAATGCCCCGTCCCATAAAGGGGTAGAGTGGTTGCACATGTTTGGTTGGGACGGTAATCACACATAAATCTAATCCATCATTTTACACACACACACCAAAAGCTCTCTTTGGTACACCACATCTTCCTCAAGTGGTGACCTTAGTTAAACATCTCCCAAGGGCATTAGGGGCACCCGATGGGGTTTTTGACGAACGTAACCATGAAGAGTTCATGGTACACATGCATCATTATGCATCAACTAGTTTTCTGAAAATGCAATCATCAACAAGGTAAGGTCATGGGTAGGTATGCATCATGGGGTTGTTCACCACAAGTTTTACCACCGTCATATTTCATCATCATGCAGTCGGAAAAAGGGTACCGATGAACAAGAGGGGTGACATGGTCAAAGGGTTGCTTGCCTTGTTTGGCTTCGTCTTCAAGTTCTTGAAATCCTTCTCCTTCTTCTTCTTCAGCAACTTCGTCTAATACGGGATCTAATCGTCGCAAGAAAATAACGAGAAAATAAGGCAATAGTAAAACAGAAAAACCAAAGTGCTCAAAAAAATGTCAACTCATTTTTGATAAATTCTAGGGGGAAATCTAAGAAGGGGAAAATTACTAGTTATGGATTTGGAGTTGTAGAATAGGAGAAATGGATTTTCAGAGGGGAATATAAATGCTCAAATTTGAATTTAAATTTGAACAGTGCAGAAAAGTTTGATGGATATTTATGAAAGTTATACCATTAAATAGGTGGGATTTTTAGAAGAATTTAGGAGTTGGAATTATTGTATTTGGATTATTATTTAATCCTGTGGAATTATTTGAAATATAACATAAAAAAGAAAAGGAAAAATGGCGCTGTGTCACTGAGCCAGAAAGACCACAGTGCAGCAGGCCCAGATGGGTTTCAGCCCATGCGAGGCTGCCAAGTCGAAGGCGTAAAGGAAAAATACGCCTTCAAATTGACGCAATAACCGGACAGCAGCGTGCGTTTTTAAACTGACGGTGGGGCCCACCCCGTCAAGATGTGAGGCTGACTGACGGCCCCACGGGCCGTCTTCCACCTCGAGCCAGAGAGGGAGGCGAGCTCACTGGCGTCGGTGTGGTCAACGGCGACGCGATCTGAGGGCAACGGCGTGCTCAGGGCGGAGTCGCCGTTCGGGTGGAGGTGGAGGCGGTCGCCGGAGTGCAGGGGTTCGCCGATGAAGAGGAAGCCGGCGGCAGAGCTTCGGGAGGAGCTTGCCCCGGTCGATTCCATCTGCAATAGAGAGGGGAGACAGAGGGGAAGTGGTAAGAGAGGTGAGGCGGTTCCAGATCGAGAGAGAGAGAGAGAGAGGGCCAAGGAGGCATGTACCACGAGATCGACGGCGACCCGAAGCGGCGGAGCTCGAGCTTGGGCGGCTCTGTGGGTGAACGGGAGGCCCAGTGGGGCTATTTGGAGTGGGAGGGGACGAGTGGTGGCGAGAGGAGGGCTCGGGGATGCCTTATATAGGCGAGCGGCGGTCCACCGTGGGCTCGTGTGCCGGCGAGCTTGTGCTCGTTGCTACGGGCGTCGATAGGCTGGTGCGCCGAGTCTAGGGCGTTCGTGGGGGTCGACTATGCCCAGGGGGAAGAAGAGAGGGAGCGGGGAACGCGGCAGAGCGGGTCCCCATCGTGGGCAATGACTGGCGCGCTCAGGCGGCGCTCTGTCCACATGCGAGGAGAGTCGGAGAGGGAGAGAGAGGAGGGGGTCGACAGCGTGTCATGTCCCGAACGTCGAGGCACCTCGACTGGCGCAACGGCCAGGCCCGAGGTGGCTGACATCTGGATTAGGGATGGCTACAGTCTTGGTGTGCAATCAGAAGGCAGCTGGAGCACGCCAATTGCATGCCAGGGCATGCCTTTGGCTTGTAGGGCGCGGCCACTTGTGTCTAAGTTGTTTAGGGAGGAGTAAACAAAGGGGAGAGGGCCTTGGATGCCCTGGACAACCAGTAGGAGAGGAGAGAGGTTGAGGGAGAGAGGGAAATGGGTTGTCCAGAGAGAGAAAGTGGGGTTTTACCCCTCCAATAATTGAGCTATGGATTTGCCATTGCTACTGGAGGTTGAAGAGGTCTAGGAAGGGTTGTGGTAAAAAGTTGAGGCCATGGAGAAGAGTGGAAGTGGTCAAAACAGGGGATTTAGTAAAATGGCAGAAGGTGTTTGATGCTGGTTTGGGCAAGAAGATGAACTCCTCTTGTCATGAGGCTTGATAAGGTCAAATGGAATGAGATAATAATAGGTACCACCAAGGTTGAGTCCATTTGGGTAAAGTTGCCAATACAACTTTTGTAAACCCTAGAAATTAGCAGAAATGGACTTGTGTAGATCTAGTTGAGAAAATCACTTCTCCTTGATGCACCACTTGGTGTAGTGGCCTCATTTGGTCATGTGAATATGCTCACCAAAGTTGGGGTCAAGGAGAGAAAGTTGGTAGTACAAAGTTGTTCAAATTAGATTCTGGCCAGAGAGGGTTTTGGGGCACTTTGATCAATATAACATTTTCTCCAACTTGTGCCATTTGGTCTAGACGAATTATTAGACCAGTTGAGCATGTTCACAAGATTTTAGAGCATTTGGACATGTTTGGCAATGTAAAGTTGCTCAAACTTCAAAATGGACAGAAATGGTTTTGAGGGGATTTCATGGGGTTATACTATTCTCTATGACATGATACTTGTCAAGATCATCAAAAATGTCATATGTGACATGCTAGAATTTTTTGGAATTTTTGGGGAATATTTCCTTTGTAAACATTTCAAAATCTTGAAATACCTAGAAAGGGCTTTTGAGGGATTTGACCAATGTTTTGAACATGACCATGTGTTGAAACTCTTTTATATGGGAAATATATGCCCACTGAGTTTCCCTGATTTTTGCCAAATATTTTTAAAACAATAAAAATAATTTTTCCCTATTAAAGACCATTTCCGGCCTTAAGAAAAAGCTTTTAAATAAAATAGGAAAATAACTTTTAGAAGTATATTTTTGTGGTTTATGGGGATCCTATATCTAATAGGTTTCAAATATACTCTTTGAAATATTTTTCATACCTAAAATCAAGTACTTGCAGTGCAAGCCTCAATTCAGGGGTTTTTGGAGTAACTAATCTTAGCAAATACTTTTGGCCAAATTATTTTTGTAAGAAAATATTATATTGCTCTATACACATGGCATGATCATTGGGCAGAAGCTTGAGGCAAGGAGATGAAGTACAGAAGGTGGAGTAGTTGACTTTAAAGAGCACTTGAAAATCACAGAGAGAAAGCCAACTCAAAAATAAAAAGCCAAATAATGCAAAAGTTTTTGTTGGTCCATGATTTATCATCTTAAGTGTTGTGCCATGAAAATCAGGGTGTGACATCTGCTCCTTTTGTTCCCTGCGAGGAATCGAAGAACACACCCCGTGTGGGCTTGTAAGGTGCCTGTGCGGTTCCGTTTGTTAATATGATCCTTGTCGTGAAGTGGTGCGAGATGTTCATCCCATCTTTGCTTAGTTCCTCCTTTGAAACCTCGCGAGGGCTTGACGCTATACGCAGATAGGTCCCAGTCCCAAGGCAAGCTTCAGCTGTCGCTGGTATGCCAGGTCGTGATGCCGTGGTCAAGGCCAGGAGGTGAGCGGCCCGGGGTCCAGTAAGAGCCCCTGAGTCACGATGCTCAGGAGGTCCCCTTTAGCACTCAAGCAGCCATCGTTCGATGAGAAAGGAGCGCGACGTTGCCAACACGGGATTGCATTAGGTGCGAGGTCGGTGCTGCAATAGCTAGAATTTCTGGAGGATGACCTATCTCGGGAGTCAGGAACCGCTTCTTGGTGCGGTGTTAGGTCCGCCCATCGGCAGCTGAGGAGTTGCCCGGCGAGGTCCCCGCATGCCTCTTCCCTCTCGCCTTTAATCCCCTTTCTGCTCTACGTCCTCGGGTCCCGGCCCTCGAGCGAGCTCAGCCGTCGCTGGTATGCCAGGTCGCAATGCCGTGGACAAGGCCAGGAGGTGAGGGCTGGAGAGCCAGTAGGATTACATGAGTCGCGATGCTCAGGTACCCCCCCTTTAACGTGCAAGAGGTTCGCGCGAACGAGAGTGAAGCATATGTCGTGAAGGCCTCGCCTGACACCGCTCCTTGAAGAGATCCTGCAGGCTCATCACAAGGAGAACGAGAGTTCGCCGTGACAATCGACAGTCAGCCGTTGGTTGCTCTGGAGGGGTGACGAGGCACTGAAGGCTTGACGAGGTGGCGCTCGCTGGCTGCCGCGCCGTAGCTCAGCCATTCAGGTTTGTTGACGTTGCAGGGACGGACCCATGCGCAAGCGTCGTGCCGTTAGGGAGCAGCTCCATCGGTTGGTGTCAATTGAGCGGGCGATTAGGTCAAACACGTTAATTACGAAGGAGCAAATCCATTTAGATAGGCGCAGAGAAGGCGAACATCGCTGGGTCGGGCCCGACCGACTTGGAGATGACGCAGCCCGAGGGGTGCCCCCAATAAAGTAAACTAGAAACATGAATCAAAAGGGATACATGCCGCAGGGACGGACCCACGCGGCCTGGAAATGATGCAGCCCTGGGGGGCGCTCCCAGCTGAAAATGAAACTCGAAGGACGTCACCTGGTGATGTTGGAGATGAAGGGATGCTGAAGTAGCGGCCTTCGTGCGCTGCGGAAGCCGATCTTCACGAGCCCCTAGGCCCAGGAGCCTCGGGAGGCTCCGGAGGCGCCGGTGGCTCCTCGTGGACCATCTCCATCTCTGCCAGGACTGCAGAACGACTGGCCACTTGAGCCTCCGGGATGCTCCTCATGAGGCGCTGGCGCGCGGCAGCCGCATTCGGCAAGCCGTAAGGCATGCGAACGAAGCTGTGGGGTGGACCTTCACAGTGTCCCACGCGTGAGGGCCAGAGGCGCTCCTGAGAGGCGGCTCGGTTGAGCCCTGGTATATCGATGCAGACGCGCAGCCCACCATGCTCGCCTGGATGGGGAGCTACGGCGGGTAAGCGGCGGCTGCCACTCATGACTCTTGACTCCTGCAGCTCCTGAATGATCTTGCTGACGAACTCCTGAGGGTTTGGCCCTCCTTGCCTTGCTCCTTCCTGAGGGAAACGTGCTTTGAAACACGCCTCCAAGTGGTGCCCGAGCACCTCCCTCGTGATCTTAGCAAAGTCAGTGGCCCTCCAGGAGAGAGCCCCCGAACCTTGCTCGAGGAGGGGGCCGGGCGCAGCTTCCTATGCGACAGAAGGAGGCGCCCTTGGAATGGGCGCGGACTCTGAGGGGCCTGCCTCCCAAGGGCTATGACCAGGGGATGTCTTCTTCTTCTTAGGGACCACCTCGGGAAGCCCTCTGCTCCTGCGATCTGGATCTTCAATTGACGTGGCTTGAAACGCACGCTCCAGGGAACGGACTATGTCTCTCTCTTCACAAGGCACCGTGATGACTCCACCGCTTCCTGGCATCTTGAGGACATTGTAGCCATGATGAGTCACGGCCATGAATTTGGCCAGAGCTGGGTACCCGAGGATGGCATTGTACGGCAAAGTAATGTGCGCGACGTCGAAGTCAATGAGCTCGGTGCGGTAGTTGTCGCGCGTCCCGAAGGTGACAGGAAGGCGGACCTGCCCTATCGGAACTGTGGAACCATCAGTGACTCCGGAGAAAGGCATGGTTGGCTGAAGCTGATTGTATGGCACTTAGAGATTGTTGAATGTCTCGACGGACAGGACATTGAGCCCTGCTCCACCATCGATGAGTATCCTGGTGACTTGCACATCGCTGATGATTGGGGAACAAAGCATCGGGAGGACTCCGGCTATGGCTGCGCACTTTAGCTGATCCGCTGAGCTGAATGTGATGGCGCACGCTGACCACGTGAGGGGGCGTGTGGCTTCGAGCCTGGGGAGGACTGCGTTCACTTCGCGGGTGAACTGCTTGAAGATGCGCTGAGAGGCTGGGGCTTGAGCTCCGCCCAGGATGCAAGCGATTGCGCGCGGCTCCTGGAAGCCCCCAGCCCCCTAGTCCTGATGATGGTCTTCATTTCTCCTTGGCTGCAGTGGCAGAGGAGGGAGGCCAGCGTTGCCTTGTGGGCGATCCTCGCGAGGCTGATCCCTCCAGCCTCCCTCGCGAGGCGGGTCCCTCCAACCCCCATCGCGAGGCTGATCCTGCCAGCGGTCCTCGCGAGGTCGGTCACGCCACCCTTGGCGAGGGCCACGGTCTTCCCATTGTCCTCCACCTCTTCCTCCTCCTCGGCCATAGCCCCGATCGCTGTGCTCGGGGCGTCGGCCGGCATGCACGTCCCTCACGGCCCTGAGCTCTTGGCATTCGTTGGTGTTGTGGGTGTGGAGGTCATGGTACACGCAGTACCGACTACCCTTGGATGACTCAGGCTGATCCCTTCCTCGCTTGGTGTCCGGCTCTGCCGCAAGCACGGCAGCCCCCTTGCGCTTCACGCCCCTTGACCTTGGGCTTCTTCTCTTCGGGTCGGCGGCAGCTCGACAAGGGAAAGGCGTCCTTCCTCAGCCCCGCGCACTTGGTCGCCAAGTTGAACAGCTCCAGGGATGTGCACATGTCTTCATGGATCGCGAGCTCTTCCTTCATGTTGACGTCACGCACACCGTCGGAGAAGGCTGAGTTGATGGCCTCCTCAGACACCCTGGGGATCTTAAGGAGAGCGTTGTTGAAACGTTGGATGAACTTTTGCAGGGTCTCCCCTGACTGCTCCTTGATGCGGCGCAAGTCACTCATGGCCGGGGGCCGATCGCGGGTGCCTTGGAAGTTGGCGATGAATCGGTGCGCATCTTGTTCCAGGAGGAAATCGTGCTGTGAGCCGTGTTCAGAGCCAAAGTGCGGACACCGTCCTTGAGCGCCATGGGAAACCAGTTCGCCATGACCTTCTCTTCCCCGTTGGCGGCTTTGATGCCTAGCTCATAGAGCTGGAGGAACTCCGCAGTGTCGGTCGTGGCATCGTAGCGTGGGGGCAGGTCTAGCTTGAACTTGCCCGGCCAGGCCATGCTGCGCTGCTCGGCGGTGAAGGCACGATAGCCTGCAGTGGCCACGGGAGGCCTTTGGTGATGGAGGGCTTGATCTTGGAGGTCTCCGTGCGTTGCCGCCAGGAGCAGCGCGGGGTCTTGCCGCGCTGGAGCTGGAGCGCGGTCGTGACGGGCCGGTGCAGGGAGCACTCGGGCAGCTTGTTGGGGACGAGGGACCTCTTGGCAGCTCTTCTCTTGCTGTGCTGGTGCCGGACGGAGTGGGTTCCGCCCAGGGGCCACGCGACTTGGGGCCAAGGCGCCTTCTTGAGGGGGAGGCGGCTGAGGCGCCCCCGGAACTTCATCGCCCGCGCAAGGCGTGGCGCGGTGCAGCGAGAGGGATGGCGCAGGGGAGCCCCCAGCGGCGCTGACAAGCTCGGTGATGCGGGCGAGCCACTCGTCGTAGAGGTCGTCGACGGGACGGTAGTGCAGAAGTTCCCGTGCCAGGAGCAACGCGGCGTGCGCGTCCGCAGGAGCGCGACGAGCGTGGGACGAACAACCGGCTGGAGTCAGCGACGGGGTGGCAGTGCGGCCTTCCCGCCGCACCGGCGATGCAGAGGCGATGCTGCTCGCTCGTTCCTGGGCGGCTGCGGCGTTGACGGCGGGCGACGGGGAACGACGGGGGCGGCCGCTGATGGGGCCCTCTGGGCAACGCGAGTAGCGAGAGCGGCCCAGCGCTCGGCGCGGGCTCGACGAGCGTCTGACGTGGATGCGAGGGGCGGGGAAGAGCAGGGCGGCGGAAGGCGGATTCCGGTGCACCCCTTCCTGGCGCGCCAAATGTCGGATTTCGGGTTCCGGCAGTCCCTCTAGGTTCGAACTCTGGGGTGCACGCGGAGATCACACCTCCAACCTAACTACGTCTCGTCGCCTCGCAAGGATCTAAACTACACAAAGAACAACACAAGGGACATGAGGTTTATACTGGTTCAGGCCACCATTGTGGTGTAATACCCTACTCGATTTGTGGTGTCTTTGGATTGCCCTGTGGGCTAATGATGAACAATACAAAAGGGAGAACAGCCTCGCGAGGGGCTGTTCTTAAGCTGGTGCGATGAACTGCTTGGGTGAGTTCGATCGCCTCGGTCTCTGCTAGGGTTCTATCTGATAGGTCTCTTCCGGATTGATCCCCCCTGCCTTGGTGGTGGCTAGTCCTATTTATAGAGCAGGGCCCTGGTCCTCTTCCCAAATATTGAGCGGGAAGGGCGCCAACAACTAGCCATTTTGAAGGGGAACATCTAGTACACTTATCCTGACTAAAGTCGGTCCTCGCCTGCCAAAGACTCTGACGGTGACGCCGACTTGGGCTCCACGATGACCTCCTTCCTGCCGCTCTGCTGGTCTTGGTCTTGTTGCACCGAAATGGTTGCCTTTGCCTGATGCCTTGGCCTGCGCTTACCTCCTTTGCACCAAAGGTGAAATGAGGACACTGCGCGGGCTGGCGCACGCCTGGCGCCCTCGATCGTCATGGCTTGCGTCATGGGCACCTCGTGAGGTACCCCACCTTGATCTTTCCGCCTCCTCGCGAGCCAGCCTTACAAGGCCGCGCTTGAGGAAGCTTCCTGTCGTCCGCCCCGCGAGGCTTGGCCCCTCGCGAGGGTCTTGAGCTTGTGTTGATGAAGATGGGCCGTACTGGGCCACTCCTTGAGCCACGCCGCAGGCCGCAGGCAGGCAAGTCTGGGTACCCCCGTTCCCAGAACGCCGACAGGGCTTGCCATTGAACCCACTATGGAGCGATGTCTGCATGACATTGTATTTCCGTGCAAAACTCTTCTCGTTTTCACTACATGTTCAGCATGACTGTGTATAATATCTGACATGCATACGAAAAAAATATGGTGAGATTATGTAAGGAGAGCATGCAGAAATTTAGAGTGATGGTAACAACCAGTGGATTGACGTTTTTCCGTTGAACCAAAATAGCCCTAATGGGTCGACGTGAATGTATAGTAATAAGAGATGCAACAAGTGTACAACCTCTTGTCAGAGCCGTGGTCGACCTCAAAGATCATTGGGTTGGTCGCTGAAGCGCTTGAGGTAGAGGTGGATGTCGGAGGTGTGGATGAAGATCTGGGAATCAGAGACGGCGTCCTGTGGCACTCGCTCATTGTGATGGATCATTCTGTCGTTGGAGCAGCTCCGGTGAGCCATAAGACATCAAGGCTCAAGCAAAGACAAGACGTACATCATCAATCTCAAGTGGGATTCTAATAGCATCTCCAATAGATGATGTAAAATGGATGTAAAATTAACATCACCAAAACCACCGACTACAACAGATGAGGTAAAACTGTTGACTGAAATTAATCGTCGAAACTGAAATTTCTTGTGGAATCTGAATGCTACCGTCAAATCGAACGCAATGGTACCAGAGAGGCACTTGACATATAGTTTAGGGAGGCCTGCAGTTCATCTTCAACCTGCACCCCCCAGAGCCGCCACCACCACCGGCCGAACCGCCCGGCCCAGTAGCCGCCTCGCCGCAAACAACTTCGCCACCGCCGCCTCGACCAGCCCTCTAGGCCTCCCGCCCCCACTCAACCCTAAGATAGATAGTGGGGTACCTCTCCGGGAGCCCCCTGCCCCGCCATGGGTGGTTCTTCCTTAACTCCGGTGAGCCCCCCCCCCCCAACCCCTGAAAATCGACTGACCCAAAAGTTGATTCAGTCGACTGAAGTGTGGATTAATCGGAGCAGAGCAGCAGCACGAGCGAGGGGGAGAGCAGCAGCAGAAGTTGGGCGAGCGAGCGATCGAGCGAGAGACGGAGCAGCATCAGCAGCGTGAGCGAGTGAGCGAGAGACGGAGCAGCAGCAGATCCGGCTGGTATGGACGCCGCCGCCGAAGGGGCCTCGCACTGGGGGAGAGCCGCCATGGAGATGTCGCCCGCGGCGCCGGCTTCAAGGTAGTCGCTCCATGGGGGTGCGGGATGGAGCACCGTCGGTGCCGGGAGGTCGAGTTAAGGAGAAGGTGCGATGCGATGAGTGTACAACCTCTTTGGTGGCGCCGAGGCCTCGGCTTCGTCCGAGGAGTCGGTGAGGATATTGCGGTTCCGGTGGAGCAGGTTAAGGCGGCGCTGTGGGGATGGAGCAGCCGCCATAGACGAGGCGATCGTCGGAGCAACTCCTTGGAGGTGGAGGACGGGGCGGCTGAACCGGCGGGACGGCGAGATGGATGACGGATCCTCATCCAGGGAGGTGGACAAGGGACGTCGAGCTATTGCGGTGGACGACGTCCTCGGGGAAGAGGCTCCGACTGGGCAGCGGTGACGTGGCGGACGGAGGAGGGTGGGGTTTCGCGGCTGGAGCGGAGAGGTTATGACGGCTCGATTTTGAATGTCGAAAGGGGGCGATGGGAGGGGGTGAAGCATGACTTAGGGACGCGCTTGTCCAAAATGTAGGGTGTGTTACAAAAGTACCCCCCACCGATTTGAACTAGCGGCCCTTTCGGCTCAGGGTTAGAAGGGGGATTTTACGTGTCGGGATTTGGCAGCTGGAGGGACTTTTCGCGCGCGCTGTAATTTCGGGATAGCAACATGCGGGTTGTGAAGGCGCCAGTTTTGGGAGCACGATATCTGAATTTTCAGGATATAACAAGACGCGGGTTGAATTTTAGGGACAAGCCTAACGTGTAGTAATATTGTACTTGTACGTACCAAATCAATTCGCACTTCCCTCAACCAAAAAGAAAACAAAAAAAATAAAACTATTCACACCACACGAACAGAGAGTCTTGCCCCTTTTACTATACAAATGCTATTCAAAGCTACTCCCTCCTTCCATCTATATAGGGCCTAATGCGTTTTTCAATGCTAACTTTGTCCAAATATTAGAGCAATGATATATGACATGCAACTTACACAAAGCACACCGTTAACTTTGTCTGTGAAAGGTTCTTTCAATGATATAATTTTCACATTGTGCATGTCATGTACTATTAATCTTGTCAATAGTCAAAGGCGATCTTAAAATCTCATTACGCCTATATAGATGGAAGGAGGAGTATGAATCCATGCTATGTCCGATTAAATTTTTTCGCTTGTCAGTATAATGCATGTAACCTACTCATACCAACATTTTAGTGCATTCTAAATGTCTATACTACCTCTGCAATTCGAACTAAATTTGAATTCGTTTCTCTATTTCAATAAGAATCTACAATCATGATTGTTGCCAACTTCAACCATCATAGTTTACTTGCTATCCGCCTGATATAAATCGGACGGCCTATAATGCAGGATGGCAGGCACACCATCATCAACAACTCTGTTTTTATAAGAGTGGAGATAAAATATATTAAATGCAGTATAACATGTTCATAAACACACCATGTGTATCACCGTTATATATATTCACACGTGCGTCGGTTTAAAACACTATGATAAATTCTTCAAATATCCGAATTCGCTTTTTATAATGAAGTATATATGATCTCTATTCGTCTTTTACACCCACACAACCCTCTTATCTTTGTAGCTAGCGCTAACTTTCACTTGTGCATGCACACGCCCGCATCCCTCTCACCCTCCGTCGGCATTCTCTAGCTCCATCACGCAAATTCGTCTTTTCACTTTAGGTCGTTCACCCATGGTGTGTGTAGGCCCCCCAGCTCCTTCTTTACGGCACACATCGATCGATATGCCTCTCTAGCCAGGTGTGCCTAGCACAAACACAAGCTTCCCCTCTTCTCTTGTCACCGTCCATGCCTCACTCCCACCACTCTTTTCATCGATCTCGCATCAAGACACTCCTCCCCGCTCGATATAGTATGCCTCTCGTACCACCTCCTACATGCATCCATCTCTCTCTATCCTTCTCCTCGTGCCTCATTTTCTTCTAACACACACATGCATGTATACCAATCGATCACCCAACATATACCTAGATCGACTTTAACTACCCCCCCATCGATTGATGTACCTCACAAGTTATGTCTCTCCTTTCTCTAACAAAGGGCGATTGATCTTCCTATGTAGTTATGTCTGCTTACCGCAGCCACATTGTCCCCCCTCATCATTCGTGCATGCCTCCTGACCCGTCTCTCACACGCACATGCACAGACAACAAGCAGCCATCTCCTCTCTTATTGATATTGCGGGCGTGCCCTCCATTTGTCTAGCAAGCCTATCCCACCATTTGTTAGAAGAAACTCCACTACCAGCCCCTCCAACACTCTAGCTTTGTCTCTTTCCCAACCTTATTCCTCTCCTGCACATATGCATAGATGCCGATCGATCTCCCTTAATACATGAGGCAGATTGATCTCCTTAATACATGAGGTAGGCCTCTCTCCTCCTCCACACATATACCAGCCATTGTACCTCTATAGTTAATTGGGCCTCCCTCTTCCCCCACCACACACCGATAGTCCAGCGCTGCAGGTAGGTATCCATGCCACAGAGACAAACTGCACATGTCCCCTCTCACGTTCCAGTAGGTCAGCCACTCTATATCTTTGATGTGGGCACACACAAATTCGATGGCACTCTTTATCGATCGCGTGCGCACACACACACACACACACACATGATCCCTCTTTTTGATTCTATGGACACCTCAAGCCGATGATACCTCCACTCTCTTCTCGCGGATCGCCCCCTCTATATATATGTTATATCCAGGACTCTATTTCACACACAGTGCATATGTTACATTTTTGATTGACCCCCCCAAAAAAACTCTCAAGAACCTACACACTATATCTCTCTAGGTTTGTATCTCTCACAGAACCCCACGTAGGTGGTGTACGTATACAAGAAGAGAATAGGTGCACCGTGCACGTACTCACGCCGTGCCCAGCCACACCCGCGGGTACACGGTGGAGCTCATTTCTTTACGAAATGGCAGCCCACGTGCTAATTTGAACGCCTGTAGCGGTTGTTTACCTAGGGAGGTCGTGTACCACGCCTGCACGAAACAAAGCTCGACTTAACGCGTTGCCGCGTTATTTTTAAATAAAGTTATAGCGCTCAATTGCACGTACACAGAATATAAAACGATTTTTATGGAGAAAAAGGTAGTCCGCTCACTATATACAATGGAGCCTTGCGTGCGTGGTTTGTCGCTCTTCAGAGTATCTCACACAAGGCTGCGGTGGCCTCTCTCTCTCACCGTTGGTCATTGATCTGGCCGCATCCCGTCCGCCGGGGGAAAGGGAGTGCGGTGGCCTCTCTCTCTCTCTCTCTCTCTCTCTCTCTCTTACAGTTGGTCACTGATTCGGCCGCATCCCGTCCGCCGGGGGATAGGGAGGAAGTGCATAGTTTCTCCGATCGACGGCGCCAAGGCAGCACGTCCCGATCTGTTGTACATGTCGTTCTCTCTGACCAAGCTCCAGCGCGGCAGTGCCTACGCCACCTGCTCGTAGATTCCGCCCACCGCCGCTCACCTAGTTACATCCCGACGACCTCCAGGTATCCCCTCCGGCCTTGCTCCACTGCCCGTCTTCCCACGTCGCTGCATGTGGGTCTTCCATAGTTCTTTGCCCAAAATGTAGCTCGTCCAGCGTAGTTTCCATATTGCATTCTCGTCCTCACACCGTTTTAGACAAACACAACCGTGTTGTTATCTTCCCTTAGGGCAAGGAATATGCTTCTTTTTTGTTGTCGCATGTGTCATCAACTGTTATTGGCCAGTAATAGTTTCCTTTCTACCTCTTTTTTGCAAACAGGGCTATCCATTTCACCTCGTTGCTATTGCGACCTTTTGGTGAACTACACAAATCACTTTTTTCTTAAGAGTGTTTTGTGCAGTTCTACTAAAATGTCACACGGGCAACGTCTCTACATTTCAGTGCGACTGCACAAAGGGAGATTGGTTTTGCTCTATCCTCCTCATCCAACTCCCAGCCTAATCTTCTCCAACTAGTTAGTCTTAAGAGAGACAACAAAGGTGACCGGCTTCTATTTGTGTGTTTATTGTTTCATCAGCAGTCCTCTATTATCGTAATCACACTTAATATCTTTGGAACAGGGACGCTCAGCTCTATTTTAGTGGAACTGCACAAAATGATCGGAATATTGCATGCTCCAGACAGCTACTTTTTTCCCAACATGCCTTGTTGATTTAGACAGAGCTGGGGGGACGTTGCTGCCAATGAAAGCATGGATCAATTTTAATTTAACACGTTCTCACAACTCTGTCTGCAGTTGTGATGTAATTATTAGCTCTGATCTGCTAATAATTGACATGCATTAGCAAGGAAGTTAGTTTTTTATTGTTTCCGAAAGAGCATCGATGGCAAGACACGCGAAACAAAAGCAGAAAGCTCACACCATTGTACAATTCCATGTCACTGGAAAATTATCTGTATAGTACGTCAATTATGTAAACAAATGATAGAAGCTTGATAGCATTCCAGAAGCCTCTTCATCATTCGGGTCCATGTGCCATGCACAAAATTATACTCCTTCGTTCCTAAATATTTATCTTTTTACAAATTTCAAACGGGCATATTTTAGAGTGTAGATTCACTCATTTTGCTTCGTATGTGTACTCCCTCCGTTCCTAAATATTCTATTCGTCTTTCTAGAGATTTCAACAAGTGACTACATACGGAGCAAAATGAGTGAATCTACACCTAAAATATGTATATATTCATCCGTATGTGCCAGTCCATTTGAAATCTCTAAAAAGACAAATATTTGAGTAGTCACTCATTGAAATATCTAGAAATACAAATATACTCCGGAGTATATTTAAGAACCGAGGGGGTAGTGCACAACCGCATGGGAGACTCAGCCCGGTCGTTGCGCCGCATTAATAGTGAGTAATGAGCAGTCAAATCATAAGCCCCACCTTTCCCACTGTAAGTTTCTCTGAAGAAGCAACCATCACTGTTTATACAGCGCGCTAAAGAAAACAGAAAAAAATCTATGGGACCAAGGCGACTAGCGACCGGCCTGAAAAGTAGCATTGGTAGTTATAGCACGTCGTACACACATGCATGCAGTGCTTCCACCCTGGGTACACACATGCATGCACTTACTCCACTCCGTAGTAGTAGTACAGTACATGGAGAGAAAACTGTGGACTTGATTGCGGTTACCACGCCCTAATTAATTGAGCATTAAACCAAACGCGTCTAAAGTCTCTCTGGTGGTGGAAATGCATTGAGAGAAATGCATCATAATGAAGCGCGCCCTGTAAACTGTGACGGAGGGAGGAGTAGTATGAAGGTGCAAAACCAAGTACGCGTATGGCCAATCGGTCAACGCACCTCCTCTTGGCATATCACTGACATGTGGGACAGGAGTGTGAGCAAACCGATCTCAATTGACGGCAAAGAGCCAACCCGCCGTTCCTTGAGAGAGACGAGGAGCGAGAACACACAGACGGGCTCGCACGTAGGACAAGATATATTCGAGCATGGTTGGTTGATCGATATCATTCATTACATGTTGGGCTGCCGTTTTCCGCCCTTCTCCGGAATAAACGTGTACATTATCAGAGATAAAAAAATAAGAGTATAGACGCTCCACCATGCGGTTCTAGTAGTAGTACTACTCGTACTACTGCGCTTGGCTCTTCGCCTCTTCGTGAAGTCGAACAAGGTACTCCGCATGTTGGGTACTACAATGTATGCCTCTGACAATCTGACACTGAATGGACTGATACATGTCCATCGAGGGTAGGTTGCATTAGTCAAAAGGCGTAAGCGAGCTTCACCTTGTCCTGCAAGCTTCTCCTCGTTCTGCGAGTTGACGGGACGCACCAAAAAGTATTGCTAGTCCATACTCCCTCCTTTCCGGCTAATATGGCTTAATCTTTTTTGCGGGTAAATGAGAGAGCTTTATTCATATATAAGCATTCTTAGGACGATCAGCCAAGACACTGGTCACTAGGAAGCGAGGTACCCCGCAAAAAAAGAAGTAGGAAGCGAGGTGTTTCATCAAGCCAGCTCTCGGCCACATTGAAAGTGCAACAAGCATGGTTCGCACGAAGATGCGCCGCAAGGTTTGCTGACCTGTTTACATGCTGAATAACAAAAAAAGAGGAAATATTACCGAGCACTACTATTTGTAACAGGATATGAGCCGGAATTAAGGGAGAATTGTGGCGAGTGTTCCATGCAATCAACTTCCATTATCACATGCGAGAACCCTCGAAGAGAACCAAATGTGTTGAAGATTGCTTTATCACATTTTAAAATTATAATCAGAGTGCAGACGCTCCTCCATCCGGTTCCTAGTACTTAGAGTAGCATAGTACGTACCTTTATAGACTATAGTAGTAGTACTATTACTAGTAAACTTTGCGCTTGGCTGTTCGCCTATTCGGGAAGTCGAACAATAGTAGCACTAGTAGTATAGTGTATGCTTCTGGCAATCTGACACCGAATTAACTATTGCACATCCACCGCCTGAGCGAGGGAGAGCTTGCATTAGTCAAAAGTTTCTCCTTGTCCTGCGAGCCACGGCGCACAAGCTTCTCCCGTCCTACAACCTTCTCATCGTTCGACAAGTTGACGGGACACAACAAAGTAATGCTAGTCATACTGCCTCCTCTCCGGTTAATATGGCTTAATTTCAAACGAGATAAATACACTATCTGTCACTGTATATTTGTAAAAATACAGTCAGTGGACTTCATAATACGCTCATTGCGCTCAATATATATATATATTCCGGTGTTTATACGGTCACTAGCTCACCCTGATTGAGTATGTGTGTGCATGCACGTGTAGGTTGACCACTTAGCGTGACCGTGTGTGTGTTCGTTGCAGGTGCGCCCATGTGTACGTGCAGGATCGTTGCATACACGTAGGGGAGTACGTAGGGGCCACTAAGGAGCAGTCAAATCACACAATAAGTTAGTCGGAAGAAGCAACCATCAATTCACTCTTGAATGACACGTACGCAATATAAAATGGTTGATATGGAGAGAAAAAGAAAACCACTATATATACACTAGCAGGAGCCTAAGCTACAAGCCTGCTTGCTAAGGTTGCTCTTTTCACAAGCATAGAACGACGGGCCCGATCCCGCAGCTGGGGGAAGGGAACAATGTTCTGCGTAGACGCGGTCGACATCGGCGAGGGAGAAAACCCACAGTTGGTGCGTCCCAATCGGGGGTCACCGCGGTATGGGCCGATGCCGCGTCCCAACCGCCCTTCTAGCTACAACCCAACGTCCCAGGTAGTCCATCTTCCTTTTGGAGCTGGCTTGCTCCAGTGCCGTAGCTCCATCTCCATGTCGATCTTTCTCTACTTCTACCGGCTTCTACTTGTGACGAGTTTATGTCTCATGAACTAGTGAAAGTACTATTATTCTAATCACACTTCTTCAATATCTTTGCCATCAGGGATGCTCAGGTCGATTTTAGTGGAATTGCACAAAAGCATCGTATGATCCGAGGGTGCCAGCCATCTTTCCTTCGATAGGTTCTACCTGGCCAGGGAATTAAATCATGTTTAGGGTTTAGGGTTTAAGTTGTAGTGACCCCATCAGTAGATTTTCTTTCGTACACGCTCTCACAACTTTTTTTCTTTAGTTGTGAAGTAAATATTGGCTATGATCCGGGAATCATTGAGATGCATCAGCATGCGTGTTAGTTTTCCTTTGTATTTGATGGAATGTTGTAACGGGGCAACCTTGGAATAGGAATGAAAATGGAGTGGAAAGTTTCCGCTTTTTCGGAGAAAAAATGGAAGGGAGAGAAACCAACGTTTCGTTTCGTTGGATCGTGCCATCGAGCAAAACCAATGTTTAAATCACGTCTGTCGTGTTTGTGTCTCACCCGCCTCCACGGCTCGACCCCACACGGTCGCTCGGCATGCCACTCACCGCAAATCGAGTATACGATAACTTCCCCGCCTGCTTGTCTGATGGATCGCGCCATGGAGTACTAGCACTACTGGAAGAGATTGACGAGTTTGGGGAGGCCAGCTTAGCTATAGCACGGACTCTCAAGAACTTTTTATATGCATGTTGTAGCCGGTTATTGCGACCTTTGAACGCGGAGCAGCCGCGTGCACCCAGAAGCGGCGCGGGCGACGCTCTCTCAGCCGGCGCGCCGCTTCAATGCCGGTGCCAGTGAGAGGTCGCGTCCGCTCTGGCCGGGCATGAATGCGGCACTGACCGTTTCGGGCGGGAAGTATGTGCAGGTGATGAAGAGGGTTCGGGTTGGTCAGGACCGGCCATGGCAGCGGTCCGGACATGCGCAAACAAGAGATGATGTATGTTAATATTGCTGCGTATATAATTAACAACGTAAATAATGTGCCAGTTGGACAAATATGATTGGAGATGTCGTTGCTAACCCTTTTTTATATTTTTGGAAACAGCAATGCGTGTCTCCATACCCGGGCATGTCTTCCTCAATTTTAGTGGAACTGCACAAAATTGGATGGCCATTGTTGTTCCGTCTCACTATCCTCTGCCACGTGCTTCTTCCTTCCTCGAGCTTGATTACTGAGAAGAAACAGACCACAGTGAGGATTTGTCGAACTTCATAGGTGCCTCACCCAAACTTGATGCCAAATGGATGATGCATCACCATGATGACCTATCGATGCTCATGGTTGCGTCGGCTGGTGAAGCTGATCGATTTTCAATGAAAAACAAGCTTTCTTCCATCAGTGCTCTTTGCTTGTTACGCACAAAGATGATATCCTTCGTCAATTCACCTTGGTTGCGTTGGAGACGCAGTCGTATTTCACGTTGGTGCAATTTTATCACACAATTGGTTATGAATCAAATGTTTCCTCGAAGAAGGATCGACGTTGGTACTGAGAGCATAAGTTTTGTATTGATTTCTAAGCCTTCTCACAACTTTGTCTCCAGCTCCCCTGTAATTTTATTTGTCCAGCTATTAACTTTGATTTAAAAAATGGTGTGGACTAAAACCCGGATGGACGTAGTAGCCCTCCATTTTTATTTACTCCGCATATTAGATTTGACTAAAGTCAAACTTTGTAATACTCTCAGACCTTTCCGATAATTGAAATTAAAATTCTTTATTTGTACACACTCTCACACGTTTCCAATAATTTGGTGCATTTGTGGTTGTTCACTTAAGGGAGGGTAGTGTACCACACGTGAAGGACATGAAGTGCGACCAGGACGCGTGCGCGTGGATCATTAGTTCATCGGAAGTAGTACTAGTTTTCTTCACTGTACATTAAATAAAGAGTTTCATTTCATACTTACACAATTTAAAACGATTGTTATGGAGAGAATAAGAAAACCACTCCACTAGTATATATTAGTCGTATACACGAGAGTACTATATGGACGCGGCTTGACTTAGTGCACCTGCCTTTGGGTTTATGATAGGTGGGCCCAAAATGTGGCTGGCTCACCTGTCATACAGCCAAAAGTAGGTGCAGTGAAGGCACCGGAGCTCAGTTCGCTAGGGTTTGCACTCTCCACACGCTCGCCGCACTACATATATGTTACACGCTGGAGGCTCAGCGTTCATTTTCTAGGGTTTGGTATATTCACAGTCTCTCACCCTCTCTTCACCAGATCTACACAATACTGCATTGGCCTCTTGTCTCTCTCTCCCCCCTCACAGCTGGTGAAGGAGGCGTCCGTATCCCGTCGCACAGGGAAGGGGAGGAGGTGCAGCGTTCAGTCTATCACCTTCGGCGAGGGAGGCAATCCACTGCCGGCTGCGCTGTTCTCTTTCACCCAGCGCCTGTGCGGGAGGGCCAACGACCCCTTCTTCCTCGCCACCGTACGTAGTGTGGGCAGATCTGGCCTCCCGCCGCACGCCTTGCCACATACCGACGACCCTAAGGTATAAGTTTCTTTGAAACTGATAGAGGCAAAGGTGTCCGTCTTTCGATGAGATGGTGGTTATCGTTTAGGATGAAGTCGACTTTGACAATCCGACTATGAACGTGCGAGGACGTCGCGCCTTAGCAATCGCTAAACCAACTCCGAGAGGTTATTGACCACGCCGGAGCACGATCAACCTGACCACGAAGGTCTGTTTCCTGCAGGCAAACAAAGAACAAGCAAGAAACTAAGATTGCAATCTGGATATTGCGAATATAAGAGGAAAGCTTTATTGATCAAGGTGGGGTTCTGTGACGCCTTTGTCTGGTCGTTGAACACAAACGAAGTACGCGAAGTTGCAGCTATGGCGAACTTTTAATCTAAATAAAACCCAAAGTCTAAACGGTGCCCTAAGGGCTGTATATATGGAGGAAGAAGGGGGAATTTCGTGTCCCTTGGGGAAGGGGTCCGAAACCAACCCTATCTCTTGTTTCCCCACACATACAGACTCAAAAACAGCCTATACTTATGTATTTCGAAATTACATGGGCCTGGCCCAATGATAAGGTGACGCAACACCTAGAATAGCCTCTGGACGAAGTTTATGAAGTGGCATCTTGTATATTTCGTCCAAGGCTTCATGCACTCATTATGGTGGCTTCAAAGTCCTGAAATCATCACTTGTAACTCCGTTCTACTTCCCCTTGCGCATGCCATCAACTCCATGCTTGTTCTTTCTCCATTGTTCATCCCTCTTATCAATGCCAGGCCCTTCATTTGTAAGCAAAACAAATGTATCCAATCTAGGCAGCATCATATTCTCATGAACATTAGAATCATTTCCAAGAAACTAAATTACCTGATAATTTAATTGGCGTGCGCGAGATCTAGTAATTGGTCCAGTATATGTAGTAGTAGGGGCTGTGGGTGTAACAATGGTATTGATGTCCTCATCATCCTCCCCTTCTTGAAATGAAGTCGTCCTCGACGGAAGCTCATCTTCCTCACCCAAATAAGGCTTCAAATCTGCAATGTTAAAAGTGGGACTAACCCCAAAATCTGCAGGTAGCTCAAGTTTATATGCATTATCATTTACTTTCTCTAACACCTTAAAAGGACTAGCAGCACGTGGCATTAGCTTTGATTTGCGCAAATTGGGAAATCTATCCTTACGCAAATGTAACCAAACAAGATTTCCAGGTGCAAACACAACATGTTTTCTACCCTTATCTCCCGCAAGTTTATATCTAGCATTCATACGCTCAATGTTTTCCTTAATTAACTCATGCATTTTTAAAATCAATTCAGCATGTTGCTTAGCATCAAAATTAACCTTCTCCGAAGATGGAAGAGGCAACAAATCAATAGGTGCACGAGGTAGGAAACCATACACAATTTCAAAAGGGCACATCTTAGTAGTAGAATGCAATGAACGATTATATGCAAATTCAATATGAGGCAAGCATTCTTCCCACATTTTCTTATTATTCTTCAAAACAGCCCTAAGCATAGTAGACAATGTTCTATTGACTACTTCAGTTTGTCCTTCAGTTTGGGGTGACAAGTAGTACTAAAAGCAGTTTAGTCCCCAACTTAGCCCATAAACATCTCCAAAAGTGGCTAAGAAATTTAGTATCACGATCTGAAACAATAGTATTTGGCACACCATGCAAACGAATAATTTCACGAAAGAACAAATCAACAACATTAACAGCATCATCGCTTTTATGACATGGTATAAAGTTTGCCATTTTCGAGAACCTATCCACGACAACAAATATGCTATCCCTCCCCTTATTTGTTCGAGGTAAACCTAAAACAAAGTCCATAGATATATCCTCCCAAGGAACACTAGGTACAGGCAAAGGCATATATAAACCATGAGGATTGAGTCGTGACTTAGCTTTTTGACATGTAGTGCAGCGAGCAACAAAATGCTCAACATCCCGTCTCATCTTTGGCCAAAAGAAATGTGTAGCAAGTATATCCTCCGTCTTCTTCACGCCAAAGTGTCCCATTATTCCTCCTCCATGCGCCTCCTGCAACAACAAAAGACGAACAGAGCTAGCTGGAATGCATAGCTTGTTAGCACGAAACACAAATCCATCGTTAATGACGAACTTGTTCCATGTTCTACCTTCTTTACAATTCTGCAATACATCTTTAAATTCAGCATCCTGCACATATTGATCTTTGATGGTCTCCAAACCAAATATTTTAAAGTCAAGTTGTGAAAGCATAGTATAATGACGAGACAATGCATCAGCAATAACATTTTCTTTACCCTTCTTGTGTTTAATGACATAAGGGAAAGTCTCAATGAATTCAACCCATTTAGCATGTCTACGGTTAAGTTTTGCTTGACTTTTAATGTGTTTCAAAGATTCATGATCAGAATGTATAACAAATTCTTTGGGCCATAAATAATGTTGCCATGTTTCTAAGGTCTGCAGGAGCATATAATTCTTTATCATAAGTAGAATAGTTCAGACTAGGCCCACTCAATTTTTTTAGAAAAGTATGCAATAGGTTTGCCATCTTGTAATAACACACCTACTAATCCAATTCCACTAGCATCACATTCAAGCTCAAAAGTATTATTAAAATCAGGAAGTTGGAGTAAAGGAGCATGTGTCAACTTATCTTTCAATATCAGGAAGGCTTCTTCCTGTGCGGTACCCCAAACAAAAGGCACATCCTTCTTTGTAAGCTCACTGAGAGGTGCATCAATGGTGCTCAAATCTCTCACAAAACGCCTATAGAAACCGGCGAGTCCAAGAAAACTCCTCACTTGTGTGACCGTTTTGGGCTGCAGCCAACTCTCAATAGCTTCAATCTTGGCTTTATCAACTTCAATTCCCTGTGGAGTAACAACATAGCCAAGAAAAGATACTCGGTCGGTGCAAAAGGTGCACTTCCCAAGGTTACCAAACATACGTGCATCACGTAGAGCAGTAAAAACAACACGTAAATGTTCCAAATGTTCTTCCAAAGATTTTTTATAAATCAGTATATCATCAAAATAGACTACCACAAATCGTCCAATGAAAGCACGTAAAACTTTGTTCATTAGTCTCATGAAAGTACTAGGTGCATTAGTTAACCCAAAAGGCATGACTAACCACTCATATAAACCAAACTTTGTTTTAAACGCTGTTTTCCATTCATCTCCCAATTTCATACGAATTTGATGGTATCCACTACGCAAATCAACTTTGGAGAATATTGTAGAGCCACTCAATTCATCAAGCATATCATCTAGCCTAGGAATAGGATGACGATAACGAATAGTAATATTATTAATGCCTCTACAATCAACACACATACGCGACGTACCATCCTTTTTAGGCACTAGTATAATAGGAAGAACACAAGGACTAAGAGATTCGCGTATATAACCTTTGTCGAGCAGCTCCTGTACTTGACGCATAATCTCCTTCGTCTCCTATGGATTGGTACAATATGGTGCACGGTTGGGTAGCGATGCACCGGGAATTAAGTCAATTTGATGCTCAATCCCTCAAATAGGTGGTAATCCCGATGGCACGTTTTGTGGGAAGACGTCAGCGAACTCCTGGAAAATGTTAGTGACAGCAGGGGGCAAAGAGGAAGGCACGCCCTCAAATGAAAAAAATGCCTCCTAGCACACAAAAGCATAGCTAACAGATTTGCTAGAATCTAGCTCATCAATATCAGATTTGGTGGCAAGTAAACATGCACTTTTCAACTTAATTTCTGAAGCAACACTAGATGGTTTATTATTAGGCTTCATTTGTTACTCAAATTCTTTTGCCACAATCTGATTTTCCTCTTATTTTTCTCTTGTTTTGCTTTATTAGCTCTATTAATACCATCTTTCAAAATGGAATCAGGAGTCATATGAAGCAAAGTAATATTTTTATCCTTATGAACAAGAGTATACTGATTGTTTCTACCATGGTGTACGGAATTTTTATCAAATTGCCATGGTCTACCAAGTAATAAGGAACATGCTTGCATAGGTACCACATCACAATCAACATAATCAGCATATGTAGAGATACTAAAATGCACCCGAACAGTACGTGTTACCTTAACCTTGCCGCTGTTGTTGAACCATTGGATGTAGTAAGGATGTGGATGTGGTCTTGTGGTGAGAGATAGCTTCTCCACCATCGCCATGCTAGCCAAGTTGTTGCAGCTCCCTCCATCTATGATGATGCGAATAGAACGTTCCTTCACAACTCCCTTTGTATGGAACAAATTATGCCTCTGATTTTGCTCAACTTGTGTAACCTGCACACTCAAAACACGTTGAGCAACTAAACATTCATACTTGTCAGCATCTTCAGCAGCCATGTATTGCGTCTCATGATCAGAATCATCTCCACCGTGTTCTTCATGTGTAATAAGAGCCAAAGTCTCCTCATCATAGTCACTAGCGGACTCATACCCACCATCCTCAAGAGCAATCATCACACGCTGAGATTTGCATTCTCTCATAAAATGTCCACTTCCCTTACAACGACGACAAATAATATCACTTGTGTGCCCTGTTGACGCCATGGAAGAAGAAGAGCTCTATGCAGGCCCGACAGGTGTGCTCTTGGCAGATAGTGGTGGTTGTGCCTGCTTTCTTGTATCACGGTTGGAGGTGGCACCTGAAGGAGGTGATGGTGCAGTGGAAGTAGATGATGCACGTGGTGTCCATGATGAAGGTCAACCTGCAGAAAAGTTAGTTCGCGCCAATGCCTGTCGATCCTGCACTTCACGTTCAGCTTTACAAGCAAGATGAAATAAACGAGTGATATTATTATAATCCTTATACTCTAGAATGGTCTGAATCTCTCTATTTAGTCCACCCATAAAACGTGCAAGCATAGCTTCATTCTCCTCAACAATACCACATCTAATCAAGACAGTTTGTAATTCCTGATAATATTCTTCTACATAATTTTTTCCTTGTCTTAAGCGCTGCAATTTTTGAAGTAATTCACGTTGATAATATGGTGGAACCCAACGAGTACGCATAGCAGTTTTCAAAGCAGCCCAAGTAGCTGGAACAGGATATAATCTACAATGTTCAGACCACCAAACACATGCAAAGCTAGTGAAAGCACAAACAGCGTGGGAACACGTCTCTCCTCGGGATATTGTAAACATGTAAATCGTTGTCCAGTTTCTAACTCCCAAGTAAGATATATATCAGGAACATATCTACCCTCAAATGGTGGAATATTCAATTTCAGTTTAGGGAGATGGTCATGATCTCTTACCTGAGGGGGAGCCCTAACATTGCCATTATTTTCATGTGGGCGACCTGGTGGTTGTGGTGCTGGTGGTTGCACGTAGTTCTAATTTTGATCAACTTCATCCTCGTAATCTCCCACATAATCATCCTCCTCCGCATCAGCAGCAGGAGCCACAGAAGTATCAACAGCAACACCAACAGTTTGGCCAACCGCAAGAGGGACACGGCTCGCTCGGCGGAGGGCTATTTCGCGACATGCAGGTAGTCGTCATTGTTGTTGTAGAGGTGCATTAGGTGCAGCCGGTGGTGGTGGTGGAAGACGCGCGAGCAATTCATTAAACTTGTTATCGAGCTTTGTTTCGAACGTCTTCTCCATGCCATCTATCTTCTCCATGGCCTCTTCAAATCTGTTTAGCACATCTTGCACCTGTCCACTCATCATTTGCTGAAATTTATCATGCAACTCCTTATTCGTCATGTTCTCCCGGTCGGTCTAAATCGACTTGATCCTGGCATGGTTAGCAGCAATAGAAACACACAAGAATATGATCCTACAGACTACTAACAAGAGGAGGTGGTGGGTGACACAAATCCACAAGCAAATCTCAAATTCTTACCAGTTCTTACCCAAGAAGAAAGCGGTGATCTAAGAACCGATGTAGTCAAAACTCTCAAAGCTTGGATAGAGTGATTACCAGGGAGATTCAAAATCACAATGTAGATGTATGTGGAGCTGGAAGGCTTATAATATGGTAGCAAAAAGGGTCAGCAATAATCAATTCAGAGATGCAAAGTTGAATAAACGCTCAACGACAGTACTGTGCTGGTCCTAGGCTAGACCGTGCTAGAGACGTGAGCCTAGAACAATAACAAAATCACAGCGCTGCACGTAAACAAGGGGAAAGCACACTCTGGAATTTTTTTCGCTCTGTTTTTTGTGCTCTTTTTTTTGCGCTCCTCTTTTTTTTTGCGAAAAATCACTATAGTGGCGAGTGTCTCAAAACTCTTCCCAGGTCAAACTGACAGGATGGGCACGGAATTTTTTTTGACTTTTTTTTCGGAAATCAGGGCAGCGACGACGTGAAAGTGCGACAAAAAATCACTATGATGGCACGTGGCTCAAAAGACTCAGAAAAGCCTAAAAACAGGATAGGGAAAAAATTCAGCTGCAAAAATTTTGGCCTAAAAACTGCCCGGGGGTCTTCAGACTTTTTTTCCGAGACCTACTCAGGCAAGGAAACACGAATCGGAAAATAAACGGACCTCGAAAACAAACCTAATTTGAAAGTAACTCGGATTGGTGGTGGATATATGGTGGTAGGATATGGCAGCGGTGCTGGTATTTGGATATGGATTGGTGGTGGTATATGGATACGGATTGGTGGTGGTATATGGATACGGATTGGTGATGGTTGTAGATGGCAGGAGCGATGATGATTGTGCGACGGCGGCGTGACAACTTATGACCAGAACTCGAAACTCTAAAAGACCAGACTCTAAGACCAGCAACTAGACACGACGATGCAACCACAAATTCAACAAAGCAAAATACTGAAAAGACTATGCAAAGGCTCAGACTGGTTCGGATATGATGAACTAACCCTAAATTTTTTGTGGCTTTTTCGTGGATTGTAGCTATGAAGGACAGACTCGATCAAAACTACGAAAAACTGGAAAATCACACCGAGGAACCTGGAAATCTGATACCACTTGATAGAGGCAAAGGTGTCCTGTCTTTCGATGAGATGGTGGCTATCGTTTAGGATGAAGTCGACTTTGACGATCCGACTACGAACGTGCGAGGACGTCGCGCCTTAGCAATCGCTAAACCAACTCCGAGAGGTTATTGACCACGCCGGAGCACGACCAACCTGACCATGAAGGTCTGTTTCCTGCAGGCAAACGAAGAACAAGCAAGAAACTAAGATTGCAATCTAGATATTGCGAATATAAGAGGAAAGCTTTATTGATAAAGGTGGGGTTCTGTGACGCCTTTGTCTGGTCGTTGAACACAAATGAAGTACGCGAAGTTGCAGCTATGGCGAACTTTTAATCTAAACAAAACCCAAAGTCTAAACGGTGCCCTAACGGCTGTATATATGGAGGAAGAAGGGGGAATTTTGTGTCCCTTGGGGAAGGGGTCCGAAACCAACCCTATCTCTTGTTTACCCACACATACGGACTCTAAAAACAGCCTATACTTATGTATTTCGAAATTACATGAGCCTGGCCCAATGATAAGGTGATGCGGCACCTAGAATAGCCTCTGGACAAAGTTTATGAAGTGGCATCTTGTATATTTCTTCCAAGGCTTCATGCACTCATTATGGTGGCTTCAAAGTCCTGAAATCATCACTTGTAACTCCGTTCTTGTTCCCCTTGCGCATGCCATCAACTCCATGCTTGTTCTTGCTCCAATTTTTATCCCTCTTATCCATGCCAGGCCCTTCATTTTAAGCAAAACAAATGTATCCAATTTAGGCTGCATCATATTCTCATGAACATTAGAATCATTTCCAAGAAACGAAAGTACCTGATAATTTAATTGGCGTGCTCGAGCTCTAGTTATTGGTCTAGTATATGTAGTAGTAGGGGATGTGGGTGTAACAATGGTATTGATGTCCTCATCAGAAACCGTCGTTGCTCTAGCTGCATGTGGATCTTTTTCGATCTGTAGTCGAATCTAGGTCTTGCTTCAAAGAGGAAAGAAGGGTGCGGTGGGCTGGAGCAAGAATCTTGGACGTGGTTCAATGAGGAAAGGAGGGGCGGAAAGTAGTATAGACTGGATATCCAGCCGCTTTGTAGGTCGAAAAGGAAAAATGGGGGTAATCCAGTACACACATCTGTAAGGAACCGATCTCTTTGTTGAAAAGGGAAAGAAACTGGGGGTCGGGTACTTTGTGCAGGACTAGATTTGCTGCCCTCACTTAGGAAAAAGGTTCAAAGAGAACAAATATGGGACCAACGCATATATGCTGCTTGGCTACATACTCTGCATCACCCATTTATACGTGTGGCAAAACATGGTGCTGGCATGTCCCATACAGCTATTTTGCTGTTGTTAATCTAAGAATGCCGCCGGAAAATTGAAGCAATGCCACTGTTAAAAGTAAATTACATTTTTTAACAAATGTTGTTTGAAGAGAATGTCTCATGTCTGAATCAATGCAACCGTTTTAGAAATGCTACTATCCTACTTTGTTTTCCATCCAAGATAAGTTAGATGCTTCTTTCTGTCACCGTTTGTTTCATCCTCCTTTATCGGCAAGTAATTGTTTCCTTTTTTTCCTCTGTTAAAATAGGGGTATCGATTCAACTTGTTCCTATTGCGACATTTTGCTTCGCTACTCGAAACACTTATGTTTTAAGAGTGTTTTGTGCAGTTCAACTTGAATGTCACACCGGTGACTTTGCTTAATTTTTGTGGAAGTGCACAAAAGGAGATCGAGATTTGTTTCCACTCTTCATGGTGAGTTGTTTCAAATCTTGGTCTCATCCACATGATGTGCAGTGTGCTTTGAGATGTTGTGCTACTTGTTTTGATACTGTTTTAAATAAATGTTGAATTGAAGCTATTGTATTGCTGTCTTTTCCCATTAAGTAGTGAAGAATAATGGGATCAACCCAGACACGATGCTTGTTGCTTTGTTACAACAAATTCAGCATCACCCCCTTTATAAGCCAGTAATTGATGCCACTCTCAGAATTAACTACTGAATCTTATTTCAAAACTGCAACACTTGTTATGGATTGGCAGGATTACCATTTTTGTGGCCGCATGTTTCATCCTCCTTTATTAGCCAGTAATTGATTCCTTTTTTGCCTCTGTTTAAATAGGGATATCTATTCAACTTGTTGCTATTATGACATTTTGCTTTCGCCACGCTAAACACTTTGCTTGATTTCAGTGCAACTACACAAACGAGATTCGATTTCCTATTCGTGTTGGCAGATTCGTATTTTATCCTGGTCTTCTCACGAAAGGCAAGATGTGCCTTCATCCACATGATTGTGTAGTGTGCTTTGAGATGTTGTGCTACTTGTATTGGTACTATTTTAAATAAATGTTGAATTGAAGCTATTGTATTGCTGTCTTTTCCCATTAAGTAGGGAACAAAATGGGACCAACCTGACATGATGCTTGTTGCTTTGTTACAACAAACTCTGCATCACCCCTTTATAAGTAGATGGAAGCACATACTGTTGTTGCGCCCACTCTCCCCTGGAACTGTTTATGCTTTTCGTTAATCTAATGCCGCTGGTAAAATTAAGCAATGCCACTCTCAGAATTAATTAACTACTAAATCTTAGTTCAAAACATCAACACTTGTTAGGAATGGTACTATCCTGCTTTGTAGTTCTTTCTACATGTTTAACCAAGTTATTGTTAAGATAATGTCTCTGTTAAAATGAATCAGTCGCATTGTTTTAGGAATGATACTTTTCTGCTTTTTCGTTCTTTATACATGTTGAAAAAAGGCATTGTTAAGATAATGTCAGGACCCGATTCCAAGTCACATCGACCTAGCCGGTAACACCTCATATCACTTTGTGGCCTCACGCACGGTATTCCCACGGGTGTCGCCTTACCATGGCCCGGGACCGTTTGCGTCTTTTGGGTCACGTATATGATAGTGTCGCTAGCATCCACATGACAAAGAACCCGGGCCGACATGGCTAGTCGTGAACCCAAAGCGGCACTAACCTATGGGGACAGCATACATGAATCACATCGAGCATGTCGGTCATCAACGTATATATTCGGGCTGTAGCACTGGCTAACAGGACTCCGGTATACCGGCTGTAGCGAGCTAGGCAGGACTCGAATACCACCAGCGTGACATTTCCCGAAGGACGAGACATAGGAACGAAGTGAAACACATGCCGCCGATCAAGTGTCCAAGCAGTAGTCTTTGGGCTAGCAGGACTCCGGTGAACCGGGCTGTAGCGGACTACTATCGCTCAGAAGCACGAGACTTACATTTCCCCATATGAGAGGCTGCCAAGGATAAACAACTAGTTTGTCGGATCCCACTCATACCAAGCATTTCAATCATACACGCATAATATGCCCGATATGAGTAAATACAACAAGGCATCACAACAAAACTCTACAACTCGTGTACTTTATTTAAAAGGCTCTGAGGAGCCATACATAACATAATCATACAGGTAGGGGTCACATGACCCAACACTCAAGTCATACAATCATACAAGCACATGCGGAAGCAAACTAGTCTGAGTACAGACTCTAGAAAGAAAGAAAGCTTGTTGGAGCCTTTCTATCTACAATGGCCCTTCACAAGTCTTAGATCGCCACCTGGGTGGCTAACTCACTCGTCGATGTCAAGGTCTACGTAGAACCCATCGGAAGGGGCAGTGTTGTCGTCTGAAAAACATTAATTAAGCAAACATGAGTACGGAGGTACTCAGCAAGTCTTACCACAGAATCCTATCATACATGCACATTCTCAAGAAGGTGGTGGAGTTATTTGCAGCAAGCCAGCTTTGACTCTTGGCTAAACTATCCTACGGGACACCATTTGAAAAGCATTTGTCGCACACGAGTCCACTAATCACCATCACAATACTCCACCGTGGATCCTCTCTCGTCATCCCACGAGAGGACCATCCACGATACTCACACTTATCTTGAGGCTTTTAGTAGTATCCATTTACTTGTCTATGAACTGATATAGGTAACCCAGAAGTCCTTCTCCGTGGACACGGCTATTCGAATAGATCATATTAACCCTGCAGGGTGTACTTCTTCACACACGCTCTCACCACTTACCGCCGTTTACCGACATGTACTCGGCAACCTTCAAGCGGAAGCCCAACGTGGGTGTCGGCCACAGCCTACCTAAACACACAAGTCCCAAGTCCGGGTTTATCGCCTATTCGGTTCCATCCGCAGGGAGTCCGGCGAGGTTTCCCATACGGCCCCGAGCGATGTGTACAGGGTTCCCGAGACACCAAGCAGGCGAATCGGTACACCGGGCCCACGATGCCTACCGCAACACAACCCACCCCTACGGCCAGCGTTGCGTGCGGCCCCAAGATGCTACAAACACGTAAACTACTTGCAACTCCTGGACAGAGAACAAGGGTGGTTAAGAAGCCGAGAGGGTCCATTGGTTTCGGGCCCAATGCGTGGTAGTAACTGTTTCATGGATCACAAACACAGATCTCAGTTCTTAGGATCGGCTTCAATGAAACAACCCACCATGTACTCCTACATGGCCTCTCATCCTTACCTTTACATAAACGTGTTCAACACTTTCACTCTCGAACCAACATAACCTTTCACTCCAGTTCATCATCCCGATGAGCCAGACCTGACACAACTCTAAGCATAGCAAGCATAGCATGGTAGGAAACACAAACATGGCTCAATCAACTCCTACACATACTAGTGGGTTTCATCTGAGTTCTTGTGGCAATGACAGGTCATGCAAAGGAAGTGGGTTCAACTACCGCAGCACACAACAGTTTGAATCGCGTTGTCTTAATGCAAGATGCGAGAGCGAAGCGAGAACATGGGTTTGTATCGGAATGATCAATGAGTTGCTTGCATGATGGAGCAGGGGTAGAGTACTGCCCTTCGAAGGATAGTCGAGGTTATCCTCGAGGCGAACCTATCACGAAAAAGCATATCGAAGTAAACACACATGACAATATGCAACAATATGATGCATGCTATGACATGGCAATATGGATGTGTGTTGGCCTAATGCAAGCTGAAATAATAGGGGATGAACTCATTTGAATCAAAGATTCAAATGATAGCTCATTTGAAATAGCCCTAAAGGTGCATTATCTTATTCTGGTTAAACAGCAAGGTTAACTTGTTTTAACATGCATGAAACCTGTACCAATGGATAGAATGGATTTTTCTGATCATCTTTCATATATAATTCTTTGCATTTGGAGTTACAGATTAAAAGTTATAAGCATTTGAAGTTTGAACTATATTCTGGAATTTACTGTATTAGAATAAATCCAGAAATTAGATTAATGCGTCAGCCGTGCGTCAGCATGACGTCAGGGTCAACAGAGACGTCCAGGTCAAACCTGACAGTGGTCCCCGCGTGTCAGGGTAATTAACTTAACTAATGTTTAATTAAAACTAACCTATTTAGTTAGCGAGGCTGGGCCCCATCTCGATGACTCGTCGGAGTCAACGCAGCCCACGTGGTCAAGGTCCACGTCGGCTGCACCGGCGACTAAGCCGCCATGAGCCCGGACGCCGGAGGAAGTGCTTTTGGTGATTCCGGTGACCAAATGAGTCGCGGAGGGTGGCTACGGATAGTTGGGTGCAAACCGCGGCTGTTGGTGGAGCCGGTTGGGGTCGGGGTGGCCGGAGTTGGCGCCGGCGATGAGCTAGGCGGCCGCCGGGTTGACGAAGATGAACTTGGGCTAGAGGGTCGGTGAGGTGCGGGAGTGTGCGGTTAGATCCCATGGGGTGCGGTGAGTGTGAGGGACACCACGAGGTGGCGGAGAGTGACCGGAGCACGTCGGCTCTGAGCTCCTGCAGCGTGAGTGCGGTGAAGCTTGGTTCGGTTGCTACGCTGCTCGAGAGCGAGAGAGAGGGAAGGGGAGGTAGATGGGCTCACGGGCGACGCGTAGAAGCTCTCGTCGAGGTCGGGGACGAACCGGAGCGTCGGCGACGTTGAAAGGGATCTCCGGCGACGGCGAACTCGGTCGAGGTCGGTGGGGTGGACTCGGGGCGCTAGAGCGAGCGGGGCTCGGTTGGTTCGGGGTAGTGGAGTGCGGCGGAGCTCCAGGACATGATGAGGAGGAGCAGACGGCGGGGAGCACGGTTGCGATGATGGTGCGGGCGGCGTCGTGCTGCCACGGCGGGGGAGCACGATGGAGAGGGACCGGGGAGGAGAGGGGGTGTCCAGGGGGTTCGGGGGAGAGGAGGAGAGCGATCCACGTCGCGGCTGGGCGAGGGGAGCGGCGAGGCGGCGACCAGGTGCGTGGCACCCATGCGGTGCCCGCCGAAAGACTGGTTGCCTGGCCGAGCCAAGCAGCCATGCTGCAGCTGGCTGGGCCACAGTGGCGTCAGTAAGACTTTCTGCTTTTATTTATTTTCTAATATTCTGCAACTTTGTGGGGTTTTCTAAAATACCAAAACAGTTTTAAAATTCACCAAAATGCTCCTGGTCCCTTGTTGGAATATTGCCAACATGAAACATTTTGGTTTGGCAATTTTTGAACATTTAAAATATTTTATATAATTTGAAATGCTCAAGTTCAAAACTTATGAATTAATCCAAGGACCTTTGGATGACCTAGAAAATGATGCACCACTTTCGACATAGGCTCAACCAAAGCAAAGATGATGAGCATTTTGAAGGGCATTTCAGGTTCATTGAAATAATTTTTAGTAAACCCTAGTTGAATTAAGGGGGTTACGGGGTTTCCTGTCTTCCCCATTTCAAATTCAAATGAAATTTAAACATGATGCACACCCTAATGCATGGTCTAAGCGGGATGTGACAACTCACCCCACTCAAAAGAATCTCGTCCGAGATTTAGGATCTGCTATGAAAAAGGTGGGATACTCAAGTCGAAGACGATCCTCCCTTTCCCAAGTTGCTTCTTGCTCGGAATGGTTTGACCATTGAACCTTTAGAAACTTGATATTCGACGTCGAGTGGTACGCTCGGCTTGATCGAGAATACTGAGCAGGATATTCTCGATAGGTGAGGTTATCTTGAAGATCAAGCCTTTCGTGGTCTACTCCACGGATAGGATCCGAAAAGCAACGCCTGAGTTGGGAAACGTGGAAGACATCATGGACTCTGGAAAGATGCGGGGGTAGTTCCAATTGGTAGGCAACTTCTCCTCGTTTGGCAAGAATGCGAAAGGGTCCAATGTAACGAGGAGCCAACTTGCCTTTGATACCGAATCGATGGGTTCCCTTCAAAGGAGTAACCCGAAGGTACGCCTTTGCCGCCAATTTCATAAGTCATAGGCTTATGCTTGCGGTCATATTGGCTCTTTTGACGAGATTGGGCTGTTTTCAATTTCTCACGAACAACGCGAACCTGCTCTTCTGCTTCCTGAATCATGTCCGGGCCAAACAGTTGTCTCTCCCTGGTTTCTGACCAGTTAAGAGGCGTTCGACATTTCCTTCCATAAAGAACTTCGAAAGGGGCTTTGCCCAGGCTGGCTTGATAACTATTGTTATAAGCGAACTCGGCGAATGGAAGGCATTTCTCCCAATTCATGCCGAAAGAGATGTGAAGCTCGAAGCATATCCTCTAGGATTTGATTGACTCGTTCTACTTGACCACTTGATTGAGGATGGAAAGCGGTGCTAAAGGAGAGACGAGTTCCCATGGCATTTTGGAAACTTTCCCAAAATCGAGAGGTGAAGAGACTTCCACGGTCTGAGTTAATCTGTAATGGAACACCATGAAGAGACACTATTCGTGAGATGTACAAATCAGCTAGCTGGCTAGCGGTTATATTCTCACGAACGGGTAGGAAGTGGGCTACTTTGGAAAGACGATCAACGACAACGAAGATAGCGTTATTCCCTCTCTTGGTCCTGGAAACCCGGTAATGAAATCCATACCGATTTTATCCCATTTCCATTCAGGAATTTCCAAAGGTTGAAGGGTACCAGCAGGCCGTTGATGCTCTGCTTTAACTCGACGACGTATCGTCGCGATTAGCAATGTATTGAGCGATTTCTCTCTTCATCCTAGTCCACCAAAACCTTTGGCGTAGGTCTTGATACATTTTAGTACTACCGGGATGAATGGTGAGAGGAGAGTCATGAGCTTCCTTAAGGATCAATCGCCTCAGGTTGCGCACCTTGGGGACCACTAGACGATCTCCAAAGAACCACGACACCTTGTTCATCAATGGAGAAAGCAGTCTGCGACTCCTTTCTTGATGTTTCTCCTGATACGGAGATTCCCAGATCTACCTTACGTGCTTTGATGATCTGATCCGTAAGGGTAGGTTTTGCCACCGGGGTAGAAAGGAATCCTCGAGGAACAATGTGGAGATTAAGCTTACGTAAATTCCTCGTGGAGAAATGGTTGACTTTGTTGTAACATCAGATTGTTACAATAAGATTTCCGACTTAGGGCGTCGGCCATGACATTGGCTTTGCACAGGGTGTAAGATATTCCTAAGTCGTAATCAGATCAACTTCGACCCAATGTCTTTGCCTGAGATTCAAATCCGGTTGGGTGAAGATGTATTTCAGACTTTGGTGATCAGTGTAGATTTTGCAACGATTACCAAGAAGGTAATGTCGCCAAGTTTTGAGTGCATGAACCACTGCTGCAAGCTCTAGATTGTGTGTGGGATAGTTATCCTCATGTGGACGCAACTATCGAGAAGCGTAGGCAATCACATGACGATCTTGCATGAGTATGCAACCTAGTCCTTGTCGCGAAGTGTCGCAATAGATAATAAAGTCCTTAGAAAAATCTGGTGGAACAAGTACGGGAGCAGATGTCGCGTCTTTTTCAGTTCTGAAAGCTGAACTTCGCCGTGGTGTCCATTCGAACTTCTTATCTTTCTTGAGGAGTTCGGTTAGAGGTTTAGCAACTTTAGAGAAATTCTCGGCGAAGCGGCGGCAATAGCTCGCTAAACCGAGAAAACTCGAACTTGCTTAACCGATTCAGGTGGAGTCCAGTGAAGGACGGCTTGAACTTCGCTTCGGGATTGACAGCAATGCCCTTACCGGAGATTACATGGCCTAGGTAGGTCACTTCGGTAACCAGAATTCACACTTAGAGAATTTGGCATAAAGGCGGTGCTCTCAAGTTTCATCAATACTAGCCTTAGATGTTCGGCATGTTCTTCCTCATTCTTGGAGTAGATGAGTATATCATCGAGGTATACCACGGCAATTTATCCAAATACTCCATGAAGATTGAGTTCATTAACCGAGAGAAGGTGGCTGGAGCATTGGTTAATCCGAAGGACATAACGATTGTACTCGTATTGGCCATAACGAGTAACAAAGGCCGTTTAGGAATGTCCCGTTCTTGATTTTGATTTGATGGTAGCCCAACCTCAAATCCATCTTGAAAAGACCGAGGATCCAACGAGCTGATCATACAGGTCGTTGATCCCGGGAGCGGATACTTGTTCTTGATGGTGACCAGATTGACAGGTCGGTAATCCACAACCATCCGATCCGTACCATCCTTCTTCTTGACGAAGAGGACGGGGCAAGCCCATGGAGATGAACTAGGACAGATGAAACCTTTTTGCAAGGACTCATCGAGTTCTTTCTTGAGTTCAGCTAGTTCTAGGGGTGCCATCTTATAAGGTCTTCTAGAGACTGGGACGGTTCCGGGAACAAGATCTATCACGAACTCGACATCCCTGTCAGGTGGAACACCTGGCAGTTCCTCTAGATAGACATCCGGAAAATCACGGACTATCGGAATATCTTCGAGGTCTGGAAGGGGATTGGCGTTTAAGGAGTAAAGCTGGCGCTTAGACACTCGGGTTAGAACATTCCTTTGTCTTGCCGAGGGATGGGTGAGCTGAACAGTTCTAGTAGAGCAATCAATCTTAGCATAATGGGCTGACATCCAGTCCATACCCAAGATGATGTTTATGTCCGAGGACTTGAGAGCTATTAAGGAAGCAAGAAAGACTAGTCTATCGACAAGAATTTCATTCCCATGACTTATTCTAGAGGTTTGCCATCTAGAACCGAGGTCTGAATTTCCATGGAGGTGTGCATGTCACGAGAATGTGGTGTTGTGCAATCGAGCATAGCTCTCGAAATAAATGAATGAGATGCTCCAGTATCAAAAAAACAGCTTGTCGGATGACAATTAACAAGGAGCGTACCGAGGGCGGCGTTGGGATCCTCATAGGTTTCTTCAGCAGAAACATAGTTGACATGGCCACGGCGTTCAAGAATCGGGTTTAGCATAGGGCACCTTTCTGCTAGCTTGCCACGGCCAACAGACTTTCGAACTTGGTAGGGTTGTTCTGGGACACTTTCATGGATGTAGTGGCCCATCTCTCCACATTTGAAGCAAGTTATCATATTGGGACGTGGAGCAGCACTAGCGGCGGGGCCTCCATAAGACTTAGGCGGAACATCTTTGCTGGTTGGGGCGAGGCGCCTCAAAAGATGGCCTCGGGTGAACCTGGGTGGTAGAGCAGTATTTGGAATCAAACCCGGCGCTTACGGGATCCAGAGCCGGATGAAGATCCAGAGTCACGGATGTGCTTGCGTGAAGCCTCAAAATCAGTCTGCCGGATTTGGCCGATAGCCTTGTTGACTAGCTTCGTAAAAGAGGTACACTCATGCAGACGAAGGTCTCGGCGTAGCTCGTAGGCTAAGTCCCTTGCGGAACCTTGCCTTCTTGGCATCGGTAGAAACTTCTTCGGGAGCATAACGTGCTAACCTCCCAAATTCACGGTTTGTAGGCATCCTTTGTCACCTACTCGGGTGAAATCAGTAGAATTCCTCCCTTTTGCGATCCATAAGACCTTACGGGATATGATGCTCACGAAGGCGGCACTGAATTCAGCCCAAGTTGTAACTTGTCCAACCGGACGCATAGCCTCATAATTCTCCCACCAGAGACTAGCGGGGCCTTCAAGATGATAAGCGGCAAAAGTAACCTTATCAGCTTCACCCGTTAGCGTAACGCAGCTTGTGGTGGATGCCGCGAAGCCAATCATCCGCGTCGAGAGGCTCAACGGAATATTTGAACTTCGGTGGATACAGCTTGACGAAGTCATTCGGTGAAACCACATCATTTCTCGGTGGCGTGCGGTGTTTTGCTCAATCCGCTCCAAAGAGGGCGATTGGTCTCACGCTGATTGCGTTACGCTTCCAGCATAACCTCGGCCAAAGATGGTGGTTGAGGCAGATTTGCATTTCCAACGCTGGCTTCTTCCGCTCATTCAAGCGGCAGGATTGTTATGGTGTTGACCATCCTAGGAGACAAAGCAAAGGTTTAAACCAGGATGGCAGAATTTAACAAGGAAGTACGGAAGGTAATGGATAGCATGGAATGCAAAGATGTTCATCCGTATGACATGGTAATATAAAGCTTCCATATATATATACCAACGGTCATACACACCATTCATAGTTTAGTACAAGCCTGACGGGGTACAACTATAGTGAACGGTGTTACATCTCATCGGAAGCATTCCAACTCCTATACATTATTTTTCTACACTTCCGGAATGATACACACTAAGTCATATTCCACAAGTCACGCAGGACGGCGGAAATACAACTATTACAATACTAGGGATACTACTACTACTCGAGACAGCTCCGTAGTAGTCCTCATAGAAGTCACCACCCAAGCACAGCGGTGGAACACGATCATCCGAAATGCAGACAATCCTGTGGAGCACATGGACCATAGGGACTCGGATGTGGCCGTGGTCCAACAAGCAGTGGCAGGCGAGGCCCACGAGGAGGAGTGATGCCTCCTACCTCACGCCACTCCATAAAGTCTGGAAGACCAGTCCGCCTTTGGTACAAGTCCCTCATATCCATGTATCCGGCTTGCCTGGCAGGTGCAAACCTAGTCAAAGTAGCCCAGTGATCAGCACGGGCATTAAAGAGCTCCATACGCAAGGCCCGGTTTTCACGGTCCTTGTCTTCCAGCATCTCCGTGGTGGTGCGAAGAAGTGAGTCCTCATGGGATGCATCGCTGTACAAACTCTGAAGGTAGCCATGCGCCCCAGGGAGGGATCTTTGGCATGTAGCTGAAATCACCGTTGACCCAGCAAAGGCGATTACAGCTCGAATAATAGTCATCATGGAATAGGCTGCATCTTGCACGAGACATCCCAATGGTGATCCCAAGTCCATAAGAACAAAGGAAGCGGTTCGGTAGCTCCGGGATAGGATGGATAAATCGACCGTGCACGAGATATTGGCTTTGGTTGAAATCCCTAAACTGCTCCTCGACGGTATATTCGAGGATACCATCGGTAACGTCTCGACCATCACCCGAACCAACATTGCCGTGTGACCACACACACCAATGCAACGGTCGAGCGAACCACTTGGTTCTGGGGACGGGTGGCCATCTGAAAGCACAGCCACAATGCAAAGGCATTAGAATTTCTAGGGAAAATCGGGCAGCATAACATCTGTAAATGCTCAAAATCAGATTTGAGACATTCAAAAACAGATTGCAAAACCACTCAATAACATCATATCAAAGTTCTGGTTCAACCGATAGCATACTAAAAATTTAGTAGCACCTTTGGCCGAGGATGTAACCAACAATCCTATAAGTTACTACGGATTAGTAACACGTGAACCTGATAGAGAGAAGAGGGCCTAGTCCTATACCCACGTCGAATGAGAAGAGGATGACTCAGATCAGAGGGCATAAGGTAAAGGAGTAAAAAGAGCCTTATGTTCCCTCCCACAATCAATTCCCCTACATATAACTAAAGCATTTCTAGACTCAACATCGACCAATTTGGCTTAGCGAACCTACAGGCAGCCCTGCTCGATGCCAACGCTGTCGGGACCCGATTCCAAGTCACATCGACCTGGCGGTAACACCTCATATCACTTTTGTGGCCTCACGCACGGTATTCCCACGTGTATGTCGCCTTACCATGGCCGGGACCGTTTGCGTCTTTTGGCTCACGTATATGATAGTGTCGCTAGCATCCACATGACAAAGAACCGGGCCGACATGGCTAGTCGTGAACCCAAAGCGGCACTAACCTATGGGGACAGGCATACATGAATCACATCGAGCATGTCGGTCATCAACGTATATATTCGGGCTGTAGCACTTTGGGCTAACAGGACTCGGTATACCGGGCTGTAGCGAGCTAGGCAGGACTCGAATACCACCGCGTGACATTTCCCGAAGGACAGACATAAGGAACGGTGAAACACATGCCGGCCGATCAAGTGTCCAAGCGGTAGTCTTTGGGCTAGCGTGACTCCGGTGAACCGGGCAGAAGCGGACTACTATCGCTCGAAGCCACGAGACTTACATTTCCCCATATGAGAGGCTGCCAAGGATAAACAACTAGTTTGTCGGATCCCACTCATACCAAGCATTTCAATCATACACGCATAATATGCCCGATATGAGTAAATACAACAAGGCATCACAACAAAACTCTACAACTCGGTACTTTATTTAAAAGGCTCGAGGAGCCATACATAACATAATCATACGGTAGGGGTCACATGACCCAACACTCAAGTCATACAATCATACAAGCACATGCGGAAGCAAACTAGTCTCGAGTATGAGACTCTAGAAAGAAAGAAAGCTTGTTGGAGCCTTTCTATCTACAATGGCCCTTCACAAGTCTTAGATCGCCACCGGGTGGCTAATTCACTCGTCGATGTCAAGGTCTCGTAGAACCCCTCGGACGGGGCGGTGTTGTCGTCTGAAAAACATTAATTAAGCAAACCTGAGTACGGAGGTACTCAGCAAGTCTTACCACAGAATCCTATCATACATGCACATTCTCAAGAAGGTGGTGGAGTTATTTGCAGCAAGCCCGCCTTTGACTCTTGGCTAAACTATCCCTACGGGACACCATTTGAAAAGCATTTGTCGCTTTACGAGTCCAGTAATCACCATCACAATACTCCACCGTGGATCCTCTCGTCATCCCACGAGAGGGCCATCTCTGATACTCACACTTATCTTGAGGCTTTTAGTAGTATCCATTTACTTGTCTATGAACTGATATAGGTAACCCGAAGTCCTTCTCCGTGGACACGGCTATTCGAATAGATCATATTAACCTGCAGGGTGTACTTCTTCACACGCTCTCACCACTTACCGCCGTTTACACGACATGTACTCGGCAACCTTCAAGCGGAAGCCCAACGTGGGTGTCGGCCACACCTACCTAAACACACAAGTCCCAAGTCCAGGTTTATCGCCTATTCGGGTTCCATCCGCGAGGAGTCCGCCGAGGTTTCCCATACGGCCCCGAACGATGTGTACGAGGGTTCCCGAGACACCAAGCAGGCGAATCGGTACACAGACACGATGCCTACCGCAACACAACCCACCTCACGGTCAGCGTTGCGTGCCCCAAAGATGCTACAAACACCGAAACTACTTGCAACTCCCGGACCGAGGACAAGAGTGGTTAAGAAGCCGAGAGGGTCCATTGGTTTCGGGCCCAATGCGTGGTAGTAAGCTGTTTCATGGATCACAAACACAGATCTCGGTTCTTAGGATCGGCTTCAATGAAACAACCCACCATGTACTCCTACATGGCCTCTCATCGATACCTTTACCAAAAGCGTGTTCAACACTTTCACTCTCGAACCAACATAACCTTTCACTCCAGTTCATCATCCCGATGAGCCGGACTGACACAACTCTAAGCATAGCAAGCATAGCATGGTAGGAAACACAAACATGGCTCAATCAACTCCTACACATACTAGTGGGTTTCATCTGAGTTCTTGTGGCAATGACAGTCATGCAAAGGAAGTGGGTTCAACTACCGTAGCACACAACAGTTTGAATCGCGTTGTCTTAATGCACGATAAACGAGAGCAGAAGCGAGAACATGGGTTTGTATCGGAATGATCAATGAGTTGCTTGCACGATGGAGCAGGGGTAGAGTCTTGCCCTTGAAGTATAGTCGAGGTTATCCTCGAGGCGAGAACCTATCACGAAAAAGCATATCGAAAGTAAACACACATGACAATATGCAACAATATGATGCATGCTATGACATGGCAATATGGATGTGTGTTGGCCTAATGCAAGCTGAAATAATAGGGGATGAACTCATTTGAATCAAAGATTCAAATGATAGCTCATTGAAATAGCCCTAAAGGTGCATTATCTTATTCTGGTTAAACAGCAAGGTTAACTTGTTTTAACATGCATGAAACCTGTACCAATGGATAGAATGGATTTTTCTGATCATCTTTCATATATAATTCTTTGCATTTTGGAGTTACTGATTAAAAGTTATAAGCATTTGAAGTTTGAACTATATTCTGAATTTCTTGTATTAGAATAAATCCAGAAATTAGATTAATGCGTCGTCGGTCGTCGACATGACGTCAGGGTCAACAGAGACGTCCAGGTCAAACCTGACAGTGGGTCCCGCGTGTCAGGGTAATTAACTTAACTAATGTTTAATTAAAACTAACCTATTTACTTAGCAGGGCTGGGCCCCATCTATCAGTGACTCATCGGAGTCAACGCGGGCCCACGTGGTCAAGGTCCACGTCGGCTGCACCGGCGACTAGCCGCCGGCGAGCCCGACGCAGCGGAGGAAGTGCTTTTGGTGATTCCGGTGACCAAATGAGTCGCGGAGGGTGGCTACGGATAGTTGGGTGCAAACCGCGGCTGTTGGTGGAGCCGGTTGGGGTCGGGGTGGCCGGAGTTGGCGCCGGCGACGAGCTAGGCGGCCGCCGGGGTTCGGCCGAAGATGAACTTGGGCTAGAGGGGTCGGTGAGGTGCGGGGAGTGTGCGGTTATATCCCATGGGGTGCGGTGAGTGTGAGGGACACCACGAGGTGGCCGGAGAGTGACCGGGAGCACGTCGGCGACGAGCTCCACGGCGGAGGGTGCGGTGAGCTTGGTTCGGTTGCTACGCTGCTCGAGAGCGAGAGAGAGAGAGAAGGGGAGGTAGATGGGCTCACGGGCGACGCGTAGAAGCTCTCGTCGAGGTCGGGGACGAACCGGAGCGTCGGCGACGTTGAAAGGGATCTCCGGCGACGGCGAACTCGGTCGAGGTCGGTGGGGTGGACTCGGGCGCTAAAGCGGCGGGGCTCGGTTGGTTCGGGGTAGTGGAGTCTTGGCGGAGCTCCTGGACATGGTGAGGAGGAGCACGGACGGCGGGGAGCACGGTTGCGACGGTGGTGCGGCGGCGGCGGCGTCGGCCAAGGCGGGGAAGCACGATGGAGAGGGACCGGGGAGGAGAGGGGGTGTCCAGGGGGTTCGGGGGAGAGGAGGAGAGTGATCCACGTCAGCGGTGGGCGAGGGGAGCAGCGAGGCGGCGACCAGTGCGTGGCACCCATGCGGTGCCACCACTGCCGAGCACTGGCTACTGCTGGCGAGCCAAGCAGCCAAGCTGGCCAGCTGGCCAGCTGGCTGGGCCCAGTGGTGGCCGGGTAGGTGGCGTCAAGTAAGACTTTTCTGCTTTTATTTATTTTCTAATATTCTGCAACTTTGTGGGGTTTTCTAAAATACCAAAACAGTTTTAAAATTCACCAAAATGCTCCTGGTCCCTTGTTGGAATATTGCCAACATGAAACATTTTGGTTTGGCAATTTTTGAACATTTAAAATATTTTATATAATTTGAAATGCTCAAGTTCAAAACTTATGAATTAATCCAAGGACCTTTGGATGACCTAGAAAATGATGCACCACTTTTGACATAGGCTCTGAACCAAAGCAAAGATGATGAGCATTTTGAAGGGCATTTCAGGTTCATTGAAATAATTTTTAGTAAACCCTAGTTGAATTAAGGGGGTTACGGGGTTCCTGTCTTCCCCATTTCAAATTCAAATGAAATTTAAACATGATGCACACCCTAATGCATGGTCTAACTGGGATGTGACAGATAATGTCTCAGTTAATATGAATGAATCACACTGATTGACAATTGCTACTCTCCTGCTTTGTTTCCCATTAAGATAAGGTGGATCAGTAGATGTTTTTCTTCTGGGAGTACAAGTCATCAACCGTTATTTCTTAGTAATTGTTTCCCTTATACCTTTTGTTGCTTACAGGGATATCACAATTAAAGCTCGGTTTTATTCCGACTTCGATTTTAGTTCAACTGCACAAAAGGAGCCAATGTGTCCAAGGCAAACTGCTGCATTGCTGGGTCCAGTTGGCCGTTCCACTTTGCGTAAAAAAAGCGATCACTTTATTTGCGCTACATTACGAAGGAATGACCGAGAAGCTTTCTGAGTATTAGGCCTTCCACTATGTAGGCCAAAAGAGGTGCCAATTTCACCTTTTCTTAGTTTGGCACCGAATCTCTCCATTGCTTCAGCCAGTGCCATAAATATTAGACACCGGTGACATGACTAGTCTGCAGAGATCATTGGCAATTTAACAACACGTGGAGTGCCCTGGGAAAAAATTGCCCAAACAAGTACCAGAAGTGCCAGGACTCCACGATCATAGGCATTACATATTTTGAATGGGAAATGCTTGTCAAAGTTTAATCATTGATGTTAGCAAGAAGCGACAGGACTCCAGTATCATATGCATTACATGTTTTGAATGGGAAAAGCTTGTCAAAGTTTAATCATTGATGTTAGCAAGAAGACGTTAGTTTAATATATTGAAATTGGAAAACCTTGTCAAAATTTTCTCATTGATGTTAGCCAGAAGACATGCATTTGATATTTTGAGTGGGACCCCTTCTTTGTGAGCAGCATCGAGTGTTTTTTCCTATTCCTGTGTTCAGTTTAGAAGTAAATAGTTACTCTGCTGAGATATTCCTGTGTTAAGAGTTTGTTCTGAATATTGTCTATGTAATGCCAGGTCTTGTGTTCGATTGCAAAGTTGAGCTTGGAATGTTATGGCATGCGGCATCACGAGCTATTCACCGTGCCTCCTGATAATAATGCTTCGTATTGTTTTGCATGTCGATCGAATGCCAGTGATTTGCTTGTTAAGAAGATCATCCTCTTCTGTTGTTTTCGTGCTTAAGAAGTTCATCGTCTGATGTTTCATTCATAGCCTATACGACAAGTCGGGTAGGTTAGACGTGAAACCATATGATCTATCGACCAACTCATGATATTAGGCCGTGATTGGATCGTCGTTTTCCAACCAAAACCGCTTGTAAATTAAAGCAGATGGTCTCGGGCGAAGGCGCTTGGTTGGTCGATTTTGACTAGTAAAATATCGGAAGTAGTTCACACACGATAAAAACACTGAACGACACTCAGACGATTGCTAATCCAGCCGTTAGCTGTTGTTTCAGCCTTGCCCATGGATGGCATGATACACAGGTCGTGCATGTATCGTCTGGTAATGTTGTCCATATAGAAGTGCTCGTAAAATATACACTGGTCTCTCAAATTACACGCGTAACCCGCCGGTTTTACTTACAGACCTCGGGCCCTCGGTTTCATTACACATGTATTTTACGCGTTGTTTCTGATGACAAGTAAATTACACTTGTATGTTAGGTTTGAAATAAACCAAAGCTCCCAAGGGCGGCCTTACCGTTTCATGCCGTCTTAGTTTCTCGAAGGTGCTCAGAGGTGTCCGATGATCCTGGCTTCCTGAATGAGCATTGGGCGCTGTATCAGACCTCTGTAGGGCCCGCGAGGCCCTCTCCATTGTCCTTCGAGTTGTTGTGCTCGCCGTGGCGCCGAGCATTGTTAACATGGTCAACAAACATGAGGATTCAGGAGATGACTTTATTTTGACTGGATGACACTAGGGACCCACTAGGGACATAGCCGTACGTACGCAAGTGCCTCCTTATTATGTACAACTATATTTTTTTTTACTTTCTCCTGCTTTCCTAACATCACGGTCCCACACCATTGTCAACCTATGTAGTGAATATAAACGAGAGAATTGCACAAGGTGCAGCCGACAAATTTGGGATCAAGCATTTCGGCAGTATTTGTATTTTTGAGGCGTGAGCTCTACAGAGTTTTTCTTGGTGATGATTTCGTTGTTGTTCAGATGAGAGCAGGGTATTAACTGGGCGGGCTGTGGCCCGTCTAGCCCAGGCCAGATATCCAGCACATATACTATCTTTTTCAAGATGAAAATGGCTAGCCTAGCTATACGTCTTTTTGAGGAATACCCAGGCATGGTCAACTTGTTATTCCCCGCCCCGCTGGGCTGCAAATCTTTCCTAGGAGGGATGCATTAGGCTTAACAGGAAAATGGGCTTTAAAAATAATAAATGAGATGTAATTATAAAAACTGGGCAGTAACTATAAAAGAATGCACCAAACACGAAATTAGTTTATAAAATATTATTTATGGATTTTGAAAATCTTAAATTTTCATTGTTGCGCGCGCAATGTTTCCTTGGATTTTTACGTAATACAAATTTATATTTAATCTGACTAGAAATTTCGGCATAAAAATATTTCGGATCCCATCAAAATGTGGGAAATTTTATTGAATGCTGTATTCAACGGTTGGTTGAAATTATTAATAGTTGTCCTAGCTACAAAATGGGCTGTACTTTTAAAAAACTGTAAATGGGCTATTATAAATTCCATTAGAATTCAAAAATGGGCTGTACATTCTTACAAAACGCAAATGGGCTATAAGTTCTCTGCCACACACTTGTGGGCCTACTACTAAGTAATAGCGTCCCTAAAAAAATATGTTGTGACGCGTATGCAAGGCTTTGTCAACTTATTATAGTCTACACATGGTTCTAGCGGCGATGGCTGTTGGATGTCTATCCAACGGATGTCGTGCTTCTTCTTCAATCTCGGATATTCTTAGCTTCGGCCGCCCAAAAAATGATTCCTCCCCCTGACATCTGGGGCGCACCGTTTCGGAGGCTGACCTGTGGGCCTACTAAGTTGGAGCATACCAAGGGCTTTTTCAACTTAGTCAATCTAAACGATTCTAGCTTCAGTGACCGTACGTTGTCCATCCAACGGCCGTAGTGCTTCTTCAACCTCTGGTCTTCTTGGTCCAGTGTGACACTCCAAAATTTTTCCTTTGGTTTTCTTCAAAATTTTGTTGGATTTGAAGGAGGTCTCCAAAACCCTTCCAAAAATCTCTCTCAAAATCTTTTTCCCTTGGGCAAATATTTTACTTTTGCATCTGCTTCAACTCTGGTGTTTGGTTTTTAAATTTTTCTTCTGATTGCCCTCTTCTCAAGAATTCAAGAAAAATCTTTGAAGTTTATTTTCTTTCAAAAAGAAACTCTAGGAGTTTTTCATCCTCTCCCATATTTGAAATCATTCATGATTTGGCCATGCACCATATGGTAAAATCTTCCCAAATATATCTCCTTCCACTTTGGGCAGTCCAAACATTCTGTCTCAACTAGTTCAACCCTCTTCTGAATTTTTATTTCATTTAATTCTCTCCCAAATCTTTTCTGTCTATTATTTTGAGCCTAGGTAATTTGCAAAGCAAGTACCTTAATGCATTTGAGTTTTGACCTCAAACCAACTCCCTTGGGTAGTCCTTGGTACGCACAACCTAGATCAATCAAGAACCACTCCTCTTACATTCAAAGATTTCAAATTATAGTCTCTGCAAGTTAGGACCATATTTGCCAAATTTGGTGACATTCATATCTACACAACTTCAAAAATTCCACAAATATACAGGCAGCCATTAGATGCAATGAGAGGCCCCTCAACCAAAAACCAGCTCAAGGAAAAAATCCCTCTGAGGCCTAGATCATTCAGTGAACACCTTGCATGCACTTTGTTTACATTCATCTTGATTAAGTTCGGAGTTTCATTGTCGACCTTCGTCAGAAATTCAGTCACATGCTCACAGTGCGCTTGGCACGTTGCTCACAGCCCTAGCTTGCTTGTCCGAGCCTCACACGCGTGCTTGGGCGTTCACGGCATCGGTGGCACCTGGCCCGCTGCAAGGCGTGTCTGCGATGGCGAACCACCGTGGCGGCCGGCGAGGGGAGCGAGCGGCATAACGCCGTTTGGTGCCTCCCAAACCCCCTGGTGGCTCCGCGTGGCCATTTCCTCGCCAGCGCACACATGCCGCACCGTCGCCGTGTCCTGGCACGCGCAGAGCGTGTTCTCTGCCGCCGACGGGCCGTGCGGCCGTTCCGTCGAGGACAAGCCGTAACCTCGCCCTCCTTGCTGAGTTGGACACGGGGATGGCACCAGTTCGTCGTCTAGTCGGTGCTCAAGCTCCTAAGCCGACCGTGCAACCACAGCGCCGCCGTAATCACCTCGCCGGAGAACCCCGTTCTCGGCAACCGCCTCGGGGCGGCTATATATAGCACCCCGAGCTTGCTCTCGCCCCCGCACACCTCCACAACCTCTCCGAGACCTCGCCAAGTCCCCGGAAGGGCCACGAGGAGCTCTCCTTCCCGACTCGGCCGCCGTTCTGCCTCGGCAACCACCGTGATTCACTCCGGAGAGGTCATCTCTGGCTCCCTAACCTCCTCAGATACCCTCTCAAGCAAACACGAGACTAAACCCTCCTCAATTCCACCTCCATGACTCTCTCCGATGAGGTCCACGACCACCCGAATCGCCATCCGCCGGAGCAAGCGTCGCCGCCGACGTGGTACTCGCCGGCGACCACCACCACCTCCCACAGACGCGGAATGGCGCCCTGAACACGGAGGTACTCTCCGATCTCCCTGCCTCGCCGTGGATCGCCGCCGGCGACCACCGCGGCTCTCGTGCGCCGACGAGCCCCGACTCCCTCGTTTGAATTTTCAAACTGACGGGTGGGACCACCCGCCCGTCGACCACTCTTTATTTTTTGAATCGTTTTCTAAAAGCGTACTTTGGCAAATACGCTTCCACTCTGAACCGTTTTTTTGGATTTTTCTGCAAAGCCCCCTGGAAGTTTTCTGTTTCATTACAGATGGGTCCTTGGGTTAAAACACTTATAACTTTTTAACAGAAAGGAATTTTTGAGTGATTCTTTTTCTGCCCTCTTCAAATTTTTGTCTAGTTTTTTGTCATATTTATTTGAAAAATATTTGGATCAACTTTCTGTACCCCACGGTATTTACGTTAGCGCGTGTATTTTTGTGTACCGTAGATACCGAAGGAGGTGACGGAACCATGAACTTCACGAAGCTAGACCCGACTACTCCGAACCAGGCAAGCAAAGTTCGAACTTTTGATATGATGAGTGTCCGGGCATGTTTGCATTATTTTGTATCATGGCACGTTCATGAGCATTTCGACGATAGTTCATCTCGTGAGCATTGAGGCAAATGAGCTCGGCAAATCCATGAGTTGTTGGAAACTCGTTGCATGGCCATGAGTTGGCATGAGCGTGGGTAAGATGGCAGTGTTGTAGCATGCCAGGCTTATGCCATATCGTTGACCACGTCAACATAAATCATCGATCGATTCCGTCCGTCCTCCCTTCCAGTACTACCACTGTTTCCCGCAAGGGATACGGCTTAATGAAGTTGCAAACCACTTCTGGTACACACCAATTCGAGAGGCCAGGATGAAGGTTCCATGGCCCTGGATTAAAGCCTTTCATCCGGTCAGGGGGCATGGGTGTTTCCGGTTGGGACGAGCGGGGGGCACCCCTTAGAGCGCGCGTAAATAAATTTGATCCCATGCCATTCGAGATTGTGATCTCCCCGTCTCAAAGTTTTTCTTAAACGCTGTCTAGGGTGATTCCTGGCAACGTGAGGTATGATGGGTGTGTATTGGATAGTTGTGTTTCTTCCGAAATACCGTAAACGGAACTAGTCCTTCGTGACTATGGAAATCCGTTGGCTGTGGACAATTTTGGTACAAACTCTGCAGAGTCAAAATTCTTGAATTCATCTTATTCTTATCCAAGTACCGTGTTCATCACAACTTGTCAAGTGTCAGTCTCGGTGACAGAAACTCCTAAGAACCATTTGAGTATCAAATGTGTATTTTCCTGTGAATGGACTAACCCGCTTATTGTCTTGTGATGAATATTTTCCGTGAGCAGTATATCCTTTCAGTTATGAATGATGTATTATAAGCCCTTTCTGCGATGTCGCTCTAACGTCCGACTGCGGCATTGTTGTCATTTATTTTATTATAAGCCCTTTTTGCGATGTCGCTCAGACGTCCGACTGTGGCATTGTTGTCATTTATTTTATTATAAGCCCTTTCTGCGATCGTACCCGCGGACACCTGTGGGGCCGGCGGAGCAGGCCCCTTGTGGTTCGGAGGGGGGCGGAGATCGCACGAAGAGCGGATCGAGGCGATGCACACGAGCAGTTTACCCAGCTTTGGAGCTCTCCGGAGAGATAAAACTCCTACTGCTGCTTGTTTGATCTATTGTGTTCTTGCCACGGAGCAATGCGAGCTACAAAACCTAGCGTGAGTGTCTCTGGCCTCCGGTGGGTCGAATGGACCGAACGAGCCAAACCTTGCGAAGGACGCGAACCCTTTCTACGTTGCACTCGGGCCTCCTTTTATATGCTCAAGGGGTGTCCGACAGGTGGCAAAATAGACGGGGGTACAAATGTAAAAACAGGAGTTGGTACACCTACTTGAGCGATTATGCGATGCAAAATACCTAACTCGGCGGCAAGGGACAAAAGCAATAAATGCCTGTCATTGTCGCCCAAAGCAATGTATATGAGACCGTCAGTGCGCCTCTGCCGCCCACGATGGCGGCGTGTCAACGCCGCTTATCGCTGCTCTCCGCTGGCTGCACAGCTGCTCGACACGCAGCGCATGGAGCGGTCCCGTGGCGACACGTCATTGGGTGAGCTGGAGCGGAGACGGAGAGAAGTTGCATGCCGCGGCAAGCGCCTTGCAGCGGCGAATCCTGTCGCGCCCGGAGACTTGTCGCGCTCGAGCCTTCCGGCAAGCTCCTCTTGCCGGGCCTTGTCTTCTGTGTGCACAGGTGGCCTTCCCGACAAGCTCCTCTTGTCGGGGCCTTGTCTTCTCAATCTAAGACTTTGTTCTTGAATGGCTCCAAGGGAGCCACGGAGGATATTGGCGGTGACGAGGCAAACCTTGCCACGGGGTGTTGCAACTGTCCGTGCACGAGTACGGGATACTAGGGTACCCCTACTCTAGGACACCGACAGGAGCCCCCGGGCCTGGGCTGTACACGGTGCCGAGCGCTTGTCGGGCCAGGCCCAGGCGTACCGCGGACAGCGTGGCCTCGACCACGCTGCAACCCGCCCGGACCCACCACGATCTCCACTAACGGCACGCACGGACGTGGCGTCGTCACGAAGATCGTGGGCGCGGTCGTGGGGGTTCTTTATTAATATAAGCGGGCGTCCGCCCCTCCTCCCTTTATAAGCGGAGGAAGCAGGCGGGCCGACCACCCCTGCCATTGCTGTCTTGTCAAGAAACCACCGCCGCTCCCCTCTTCTTCTCCGGTGCAAAGAGAGCAGCGCCCCGCCCCCCTTTCGCCGCAAGCACACTCACCACCGTCGACCTCCTCCGCCCTCCTCGCCATGGCTCCGAAAGCCGATAAGGAGAAGGGCGTCAAGTCGGCCGAGGCGCAGCGGCTCATGGCGCCTTGCGCAAGAGCGAGCCATCTTCCCCGCAGCTCGGCGCCACGGGAGCTGCGGGGCGTCTTCTACCTTTTACGGTTGGCGGAGACCCGTGCGCATCCAGCTGCGAGGTGCTCCCGCCTCCGCCGCTGATTTGGCCCCAACAGGTACCCTTTCTTCGCCATTTTCTTCTATTGCGGTCTTTGCCGCCGTATTCTGAAGTTCTTTTGCGACATAATGAACACCTTTAGCCTCCGCCTCCTTGATTTCACCCCCAGCGCCATCTTGACCATGGCCGTTTTGCACATTGTCTGCGAAACTTTGTCGAGTCCACCGAATGTGGCACTCTTCCGCCATTTCTTTGTTCCCAGCGTCGAGAGGACAGCCACTTGCGGAGGGATAGCACAGGTCTCTAGGATGCGGCAAGAAAGAGGCCTACCTAGAGGGGGAGTTCGGAACAAGTGGGAGGAGTGGAGAGCCAACTGGTGCTGGAGTGCGTGAGGAGGACCCACAACCTTTCACCGCCGTCATCAAACCCCAATTCTTGCGGCAAGGATTGGAAGTAACTTGGCGTCGGAGGATGCGAAGCTGAAGATAGCTGTGACCAATTCTGCGCCTCGGGCTTGCGGGTTAGTGATGGGAGCAGTTAGGCGCAGACTTCATTCGCCGCCCGCGCTCCCTTGCAGGAAAGGAGGAGGCCTGCTTGGGAGTTCGAATCTGGCCCGGACATCATGAGGCTGCGCCGGGCCTGAATTGGAACTTCACCGTCATGGAGCTGGATTCGGTGCTGCTCGAGCTGTTCAAGAACGACCCCGAACATCCCGAGTGGTTCAGGTTGCCGCTGAAGTCGTCCCATTGTGCAACAACTTCGGCGCTCGACCGCATCCGCGCCATGATGCCACTGTCACGACTCCCACGGGATCGTCCCGACCTGGCAGGAGCCCCTCGGCGAGGTCGTGCAGCAATTCTTGACGACTTGCAAGAGGTGCCGATCCGCTCCGACTAGCGAAGAGGCTCACCGAGACACCACCGGCGAGAGATGGCGCGGATTGCCACCAGGGTGGAGGCGGCGGCAGCTGCCGGCTGGAGCCTTCGGGTTCACCGTGGAGGAGGCAGAGGCGGCGAAGGCGGCAAGCCTTGCCGAGCGAGGGAGGTCGCCCGGCGAGACGAGCTTGTCGGGACCGAGGCCGGGTCGAGGGACCCGCCGAGGGCGCTTCTTCTCCGCCAAGCGACTTGCCGCCAATGAGCCCGGCCGCCGAGGCGGCTCCGCAGGTTGGAGGCAGTCGGGCGGCAGACCGACCCAGAGCAACAACGCCGCTCGGCAGCGCTCCACCGCGGCAAGCGAGGTTGCAGCGAGCGCCCAAACTGCAGCGACAAGCTGGGGCGGAATCTTCTCGAGCCGCCGCCCGGCGCTCCGCCAAGCGGCCAAGAGAGAGCCCTCCCCGCCTCATCGCACGGGCGGGCGTTTGATTTCTCCGCGCTCAGCTCGAGGAGGAAGGCGAAGTAAGCTTCTCGCGATTGTGCTTGTATTTCTTCAATTTTTATTGCTTCATCTTGAATCCGATTTGCGTTGTTCTGGACTCTTTCCTTTTCAGGACGCTGGCCCAGAGAGCGGCGAAGAGGGCCAAGATCCCGACGGTCATCGTTGAGGACGATTCTCCCGTGGCAACGGGGGACGCGCCCGAGACCGCCTTGTCGGACCCGGCAACCCTTCCCCAGAGCAGCCCCCAGCACAGCCCCCATAGTAAGTGTGCAATTTTTCTCCTTACTACTAGGTGTGCAGGGGTGCCCTTTCTTCATTGATTTCTGACTGTTTGTTTGTGTAGGAGCGGAGCAGCCTCATCAGGAGGGCTTGGAAGCCGCCTCCGAGATCCTGCCCGCTGTCACTACGCCGCCAAGGGAGAACTCCCCGGCAAGGGAGCTCCCTCCGACAAGGAGGCCACCCCGACAAGGAGGCCACTCCGGCAAGGGAGGCTACCCCGGCAAGGGACGGCGCCAGCGACCCTCCAGTGGTCGAGGCCATGGCTGCGGATCCCGTTGCAGGTAACTCCCTTACATGGAATTTTCCCTTGGGCTTGCTTTCTTTTGTTTCTCTTTTTTGAATATCTGCTTGACTGCTCTTTCTTCGCTTGACGCAGACCCGATGGAGGTCGAGGCCGCCGGCGAGGAGGAAACGCGCGGCAACACCGACGAGGCCGCCGTCGAAGAAGAAAGAGGTCGTCGTCGTGGAGGAGGAGGCCGTCGCCGTCGAGCCTGTTGGCGAGGAGGCCACCGAGGCTGCCGACGCGGAGGCTGGCGAGGGGTCGGGCGATCGTCTTGGCGGCCACGAGGCGCAGGGGCGGCAAGCGCTACACCGACAGCCGACTCCCCCGCCGCTGCCGCGTAGTCAGGCTCCGAGGAGCCCCAGCCCGGTGCCTACCTGAAGGCCGGCGAAGGCGTCTTCATCAAGCTCCCCTGGGAGCCGAGCTCCAGGGCGCCGGTCGAGGGAGAAACCTTCGACGGCGAGCTACTCGCCTCCGCTGGGCTGACGCTGGTGGACGCGCCAAGCAGCAGCAGCGGCGAGTCCGAGGAGGAGCAGCTACTGAAGAAGCTGCTGTCGCTCTACCGCGCCCGGCAGGCCAAGTTAGAGACCCGGGAAGCCCTTGTCGCGAGGGCAAGAGCGGATATGGAGAAGCGCGCCGAGGAGCTCCGGAGCGCCAACAAAGAAGCCCTCCGCGACGTGGCGGAAGCGCGGGGGCAGCTTGCAGAAGAGCGCACGGCCTTCATCCTTGAGAAGGCCGCAGCTGATGAGGAGCAGTGGCTGGCTGCTAAGAAGCTCGCCGCGCAGGAAAGCGAGCTGGCATAGCGGAAGGTCAACCTGGACAGTCACGAGGAGGACCTTGCCGCGCGCGAGGAGTCGCTTGGCGGGGCGCTTCAGGAGGCGAAGGATGCTGCCGCAGCCGCCGAGGTCGCCAAGGAAGAGCTGAAAGCGAAGGTGGCACAGCTGGAGGCCACCCTCAAGAAGAGCGGCGAAGAGCTTGCCGTGCTCAAGCGTGAGAGCGAGAAGGACGCCTACACCCTTGGCGAGCTCTGAGCCGTCTCGGTACAGGCCAAGGAGCTCGACGCCGCCAAGGATTCCAAGGCGGATCTGGAGCTGAAGCTGACCACTCTGACGCAGATGTTGGATGGCGCCAGAGAGCGGGAGGTGGCCTTGTTGGAGGCGATCAAGAACAAGGAGGAGCTGCTGGCGAATGCTGCCTCCGTCCAGAACACTTTGAGGGAGAGCGTGGAGCACTGGACCGAAGGTCTTGTGGACACCGCCCGCCGACATCCTAGCAGCTGATGGAGCTGGGGATGGCGGACCTCGCATACTCCTCCGACGAGCATCTCCAACCCAGCGCCAAGCTCAGCCTGTTCTTCAAAGGCGTGGTGGCCGGGTCTCCGCGACTCCGGGAAGAGGTCCCGAAGCAGCTGGCCGAGGAATCGCGCCAAGTTTGTGCGGGGGCCCTCGAGAAGGTGTTGATGAAGGTGGTCTTCCGCAACCCGGGCCTCAACCTTAACGGCGTCCTCAGATCCTTGCCGTCCGAAGCCAACGTGGAGGAGCTCAAAGCCCTTGTCGCACCCATTGTGGACAAGGTGAACAAGATCAAGCGGATCGAGGGTGATCGCGTGGACTAGGCCGCCAACCTTATCTTTCCCTTGTCGCTGCTGATCATGTTTAGAAAACTTTGTTAGATCAGCGACAAGTTATTCTGTAATATACTCTATCTTAGGTGAATCGATCAATGCAATGTTATTTCCTCTATTTGATTTCTTCCTTTGTATGCGTTTCTGCCTTACGCATTTAGGGGACTTGTCGGTCTGCGGGCACTTTTGCCTTGTTGAGTCGAACGTCAGAGCCTCTTTGGCGATCTTTGCTTCCGACAAACAACCTTGTCGCGACTAGCCGCATAGCTCACTTAAGTTGTTGAGCGGACTCGAAACAAAGTAAGGCGTGACTAGCCGGCGAGTTGGTTCCTCTGCGCCTGAGTTTTCCATACAAAGTACTATCGTTCGAGGAAGATAACGAAAATTTAAAAATTGATTGCTCAAACTTTGGCAACTTAGCTTTTCTGTCTCTTGCTTCCCGATGAGGTGGAACTTCCTCGAGCGTCCCTGGTCCATAGTATTATCTCCTCCTCCCCCCCTGGTTAACTTGTGCGCGAGGGAGCCTTCTTTCCTTTAAGAAAAGAAAAAGAAGAGGAAATAACATTATGGAGCCTAGCGGCTCGATTCTGCTTACCGGTTGTGGTTGCTGCACAAAGTGTTAGCCAAAGCATGCAATAAATTGATGAAAGCATGAACTTGACAAGTTGTGCGCAACACACGAGCTTTTACTGATGCACGGGGTCTGCACCCGGCTTTGTACAAAGGATTACATGCAAGCTAGCGGCAAGACTTGTACAAAAGGTGGTTGCCGGAGCAGGTTCCGACAACCGCGCCCTATGGGTAAAACTTACGAAGATGCTCAATGTTCCGGGGTTGCTCACGGAATGCCATCTTCGGTCTCAAAGCGGACAGCGCCAGGCCTAGTGACTCGTTTCACCCGATAAGGGCCTTCCCACTTCAAGCGTCAACTTGTTTGAATTCTTGGCGGACTGAGCGGGCGAAGAACAAGGTCCCCTTCCTCGAGACTTACGGCACTAACCTTGCGGCTATGGTAGCAACGCGAGGGCTTGCTGTAGCGGCGGCTCGCCTGATGGCACGAAGGCGATCCTCCTTGAGGAGCAGCGCGTCATCTTGTCGCAGCTGCTCTTGCTCAAACTCATCATAAGCGAGTACTCGAGGCGATCCGTATCTGAGTTCCGTGGGGAGAACTGCCTCTGCTCCATAGACTAGAGCAAAGGGTGCACGGCGATTGGCTCGATTTGGCGTCGTCTGATCGACCAAAGAACCACCGGCAGCTCCTCGATCCGATTTCTTCCGCACTTGTGCAGCTGTCGAAAGTTCTGGTCTTGAGCCCGCGCAGCACTTCAGCATTGCCCTCTCTGCTTGACCGTTGCTTCTCGGGTGAGCATCGAAGCAAAAGCACACCTTGGCGCCAAGGTCTTGGGCGTCTTGCATGAAGGTGCGACTTCGTGAATTGTGTGTGCCGTTAGCCGGTGATGATCCTGTTAGGGATTCGAAGCGGCAAACAATCGACTGAAGAACTTGATCTTGTTGTGATGTCACCTTCCTCACTTTGCTTCCACTTCCGGCCACTTTGTGAACTTGTCGATGGCGGCGTACAAGTACTCAAAGCCCCGACAGCTTCGGGGAAGGGCGAGATGTCGAGCCCCGGACCGAAAATGGCCGGGATAAAGGGATCGTCTGGAGAGCTTGAGCTGGCTGGTGTATCTGTTTGGAATGGGAACTGCACGCTTCACACTTGGTTACTTGTGCGGTTGCATCCTGGAGGGCTGTCGGCGAAGAAACCTTGCGGAAAGCTTTGCGGCAAGTGCTCTTCGCGCCAATGTGGTGACCACATATGCCTCCATGTATCTCTGCCAACAGCTTCATCCATCTTCCCACAGGAATACACTTCAATTTCACACCGTTGAGTCTTCTTCTGTACAGTATGTTGTCGACAAACTGGTACATACTTGATTGCCGGGCTACTCTTTCCGCTTCTTCTTGCTCTTCGGGAAGTTCTCCTGTCTGAAGGAAATGGACAATCCGCTGCGCCCATGCTGGACCTTGCGGCTCGACAACAAGGACTAAAGGCACATCTGCTGCTGCTTGGGAACATCGGCTTCCACGGCAGAGCACTGCGGCCTGCCGAGCTAGATGCTCCCCGACAAGCTTCTTTGGAACAAGACTTGTCGGGGCGTGCTGCTTCAACGGAACAAACCACAGGGTGCATCGGCAGACTGCTCCTCGGCACTCTTGGTGTTGATCTTGGGGACCTTTACAGCAGCGGCCGGGAAGCTCTGTGGGAAAGTAGTCACTAGAGGCCAACTTCCTCTTCTTGCTCTGTCCGATTGGCGGTGTCACGGTTGGCTGAGTCGGCTTGAGCACGAAAATCCACAGTTCCACAGGTAACTTAAGCGCGGCGCGCACTTTGACAGGCCGTCGGCAATATCATTACGAGCTCTTGGAACATGTTCCATTTGCGGCCGTCAAAGTGCTCTTCTAGCTTCCTCACTTCATCAACGTGAAGCTTCCATCAACGGACTCTGGTAATCTTTGTTCACTTGGCGGAGGGCGAGTTGCGAGTCACCCACGACAATAAGCTTCTTGATCCCAAGGTCCACTGCGATCCACGAGACGGCAAGCAAACCTTCATATTCTGCGGTATTGTTTGTCGCTTGCTCCTTGGGAAAGTGCATCTAGGCGACATACTTGAGGTGCTCTCCGGTGGAGTGCGATAAGCAGCACGCCGGCATGGCGCCTTTGCGGCGAAGGCACCATCAAAGTACATCAGCCACTCTTTGCTTGCTTCTTTGGCCAGAATGCTCGTCTCGGAATCTCTTCATCTGGCGTTGGCGTCCATTACGCTATGAATTCTGCCAATGCTACGCTTTGGATAGTTGATGTGCTTTCAAACTTAAGACCAAAGCTCGACAGCTCTAGTGCCCACTCGACAATCCTGCACAGCTTCTGGATTCTGCAGTATCCTCTTCAGAGGAAAGCGAGTGACAACTGTGATCTCATGTGCTTGGAAGTAATGGCGCAGCTTTCTCGAGGCCATGAGGAGGCCGAAAAGCAATTTCTGCACACCAGAATACCTTGACCTAGCCCCTTGCGGGAGGGAGCTGACAAAATAGACTGGGCGCTGCACCATCCTTTTCTGTATCTGTTCACGTGTCTGCGTGGACTCATCCTTGTCGGGACCAGAGCTTGTCGGCGAAGCCCCACCTTGTCATTGGATGTGCTTGCAGCGGTTCTTTGGCTCGTCATCCGCCTCCCTCTCCGCCACTAACGCAGCACTAAACACTTGATTGGTTGCCGCTATATAGCAGCAACTTCTCTTGTGGCCTAGGTGCGACAAGTGTTGGAGTGGAGGACAGGTATCTCTTTAAGTCCTGCAGCGCAGCCTCCGCTTCGAGTCCATTTCTTTGGACCTGCCTTTTTCAAGATCTTGAAAAATGGCGAGGCGCTCAACAAACCTAGAAATAAACCTCTTTGAGAGCAGCCACGCATAACCGGCAAGTCTTCGTACATCCTTGACGCGCTTTGGTGCTTCAATCTGCTCAATGGCCTTGATCTTGTCGGGATTAGCTTCAATCCCCGCTGAGACACGAAGAACCGAGAAGCTTGCGGAAGGGACTCCAAACACGCACTTCTCGGGGTTGAGCTTGAGGTTGATCTTGCGCAGATTTGCAAAGGTCTCGTCCAAATCTTGAACCAAAGTTGCTTTGTCCTTGCTCTTGGCCACTATGTCATCCATGTAGGCTTCTACATTTACGTGCATTTGCGGCTCAAAAGCGTCATGGACTACCCTTGCAAATGTTGAACCAGCATTCTTCAAACCGAAAGGCATCCGTATGAAACATTATGTGCCACATGGTGTGATGAATGCGGTCTTCTCCTCATCTTCTTCAGCCATGAAGATCTGATGGTATCCTAAGTAGGCATCAAGAAACGAAAGCAAATCACATCCAGCCGTGGAGTCAACAATCTGGTCAATGCGGCGGCAAGGGAAATGGATCTTTGGGACAAGCTTTATTAACATCCGTGAAGTCAATACAAAGTCTCCATTTCCCATTTGCCTTCTTGCCGCGACTACAGGATTGGCCAACCACGTAGGATGGAGCACTCCTCGACAAGGCCTGCTGCTTCCGGTTTCTTGATCTCTTGACTATGAATTCTTGGCGCTCCGCGCTTGCTTCTGACTTTTTTGCTTGACGGGCGCGCATGAGTTCAAGCGGCTAGGCGGTGCTCAATCACTTTCACAGGAACACCGGGGATGTCAGACGGTTGCCATGCAAACACGTCGACATTCGCCCGCAGGAAAGCAACGGGCGCGCCTTCCTATTTAGGGTCGAGAGAGGCACTGATGGTAAAGGTACCACCAGCGCCGTCCTCCTTGGCGGGCACCTTCTTGGTCTTCGGCGGAGCCACCATCTTCTTGCACTTGCCGGTGGAGCTCGATGGTGCGTCGTCGACGGTAGCGCAGCACTCCGAAGAGGTGCGCTTGCCGGAGTGAGGATCGGAGCCCTTGCCGGACTTGGACTTGGTCTTCTTCCCCCCGGGAGCTTGGTGGCAAGTGCTTGGCAATCTGTCGCGGCTGCTGCATCCCGGAAGATCTTGTCGGCATAGATAAGGGCATCCTTCTTGTCGCCATGGACAGAGATGACGCTTATCGGGCCTGGCATCTTGAGTAGGTTGTAGGCGTAGTGAGAGGCCGCCATGAACTTGGCGAGTGCTGGACGGCCAAGTATCCCATTGTAAGGCAATGGGAAATCGGCAACGTCAAATTTAACCCTCTCAGTCCTGAAGTACAGCTCGCTGCCAAATGTGACCGGCAACGTAATCTTCCCCTTCAGCTTGCTCCTTCCCGGATTGATTCCCTGGAAGGTACCGGTCTCTTCGAGCTCGCCGTCAGGGATTTGAAGCTTCTGGAGCACCGCAGAGGGGATCAGATTCAAGCCGGCCCCGCCGTCAACTAACATTTTTGTGACCTTGAGGTTGCGGATGGTTGGAGAGACCAACATTGGCAAGCACCCGACCGCAGTTATGCGATCAGGGCGGTCCTCAATATCAAAAACGATAGGCGTGCTGGACCACTTCAGAGGCTTGCGTGACTCTACGGATGGTTCCGCTGCATTGACCTCCCGCTTCCATTGCTTGAGTTGGCGGTGGGAGGTATGCAGGGAAGCACCTTAAATCCTTGAAGAACCTCTGTGGCTTTCTGAAACTCCTGCTCATCGGCATCGTGCGTCCTCCATATCTTAAATGCGTCATCATCATCTTCATCCTTGTCGCGGCGGCGGAGGTCGATCTCCTTACGCTGCTTGACTTTGCCGCGGCGTCCTCCCCGGCCGGGACGTTTCTTGCCTGCTCCCCCAGCACCTTCCTGGGCCTTCTCCTTGTCGCGGCCGCTCGTACTCAGCTCTCTGCTGTTCGACAAGCTGCTCGACTTTCTTGCAGCTCTAGAGGTCGTGGCCCTTGGTGCGGCGGATCTTTGCGATCTTGCTTGCGGAGCTGTCCACCTTGTCGGCGGCCGCCACCGACCGGTGGTTGGCGTCGTGACAACCTCCTTGCCGGAGCCACTAGCCTTGGCGTTCTTGTCGCCACCTCCATTGCGGACTGCTCGAGTGCTAGCACTTCTCGGCCTTCTTCTTCCTGTTGCCTCGCCGCGGCCCTTCTTTCTTAGGCGGTGTCATCCTTGTCGAGATCCTGCTTCGCATTCTCTCACAGGAGTCTCCTCCCTTCCTCGGTAGCGATGCACACTTGTCGGCCAAGGCGTACAGCTCAGCGGCGTCCTTGACTTTGCACATCGCCATCTCCTCCCTCATCCTGCGGTTCTGCACATTACGATGAAATGCGCTGATCACCGCGGTGGTGGACGTCTGGGATGTTGTAGTGCACATGGCTGAACCTCTGAATGAACTTTCGCGAGGACTCTCCTTCCTTACAGGCGAGCAAGTGAAGGTCACTCTCTTGGCCATGAGGTTTGTGGCGACTGTGAAGGCGCCAACAAACTGATATCCTGAATCTGCCCAAGAGGATATGGAGCTGTCCGGCAAGTGCATGAGCCAAGACACTGGCGTTGGGCTTGAAGCACGGCGGGAAGTAGTTGGCGAGGATCTTGTCGTCCCGTCCCCGCAGCCTGCACCGCGATGGTGTAGATGCTTTGAGGAACTCCGGACGGTGCGTCCTGCCATCATACTTCTCCGACACGTCGGCTTGAAGTTCTTCTGGCTGGGCCGCTGGACGTGCCGCAGCTCACGAGTGAGCGCAGGGCAACCTACCGCGTCTGACAAGTCGCTGGCCCCTCCGGCGTGCATGTCAGCAGAAGGCCCAGCGCGGCTTGTCGGATCGACGTCGGCGCTTCTCTTGGCGCTTCGATCACGAGTTCGAGCGTCCTCTTGTTGTCGCTCATGAAGAACTTGGCGCTGATCGCGGCGAGCTCGCGGATCCGACGACGCAGTGGAGTCGCTGTCGAGGTGGATCTGGTGAGTCGGCGATCTTGGCCTTCTTGGCGGAGAGTGCACGGTGGTTGCACCTCCGACAGTCTCGTCGCCACCGGCTCGTGCCTTGTCGTCTCGCCGCGGCAATGATGGCGTTGGTTGCCGCGGAGCGTCACCGTTAACCAAAGCCGATGAGGCTCTGGATAGTGGCCCTCCACTCGTCGACCTTGTCGGCCGTTGGAGAGGTAGTCGAGCAGCTGAGCTCTCGCCCGAGCTTCTGCTGGAGTAGTAGGTGGCATTGGAGAAGCGGTGCGAGGAGCGGGACACGCTCGGACTTCTAACTACGTTAGAAGGAGCAGCGCCCGTCCGCACCGTATCTCACTTGTGCCGGCATGTTGGCGCGCATGCTGGTCTTGAGGGTCTCGATCCAGCGAGCGTATGGCGTTGTGAGCGCCATGGCGTTGTTGGTCCCGCGTCTCTGAGATGGGTGCGGGGATGCGCGGGCCGCCGAGGTTTGCGGTGCCTTGTCCTTGGACTTGGCAAGCGTCGCGAGCACCTTCGTCACGCCCGTTCCTCCGCCAGCGTCTGCCCCACCACCCGTTTGTTGCGGTGAGGGTGGAGTGCAGCAGCGGGCAGCTCTGCTGCCGCGAAGCCTTCTTCTTCGGTGGCATGTTGAGGAAGATGTTGATAGCGCTGCTCGTGTGAGCGCCGGATCAGATTCACCGCGGCCTCGGCGCCCCCTACAGCGCGCCCGAGAGATGTCGGGAGGCTGATCGTACCCGCGGACACTGTGGGGCCGGGCGAGCAGGCCCCTGTGGTTCGGAGGGGCGGAGATCGCACAAAGCGGATCGAGGCGATGCACGAGCAGTTTACCCAGCTTCGGAGCTCTCCGGAGAGATAAAACTCCTACTCCTGCTTGTTTGATCTATTGTGTTCTTGCCAGGGAGCAATGCAAGCTACAAAACCTAGCGTGAGTGTCTGTCGCCTCCGGTGGGTCGAATGGACCGAACGAGCCGAACCTTGCGAAGGACGCGAACCCTTTCCACGTTGCACTCGGGCCTCCTTTTATATGCTCAAGGGGTCTCCGACAGGTGGCAACATAGACGGGGGTACAAATGTAAAAACAGGAGTTGGTACACCTACTTGAGCGATTATGCGATTGCAAAATACCTAACTTTCGATGGCAAGGGACAAAAGCAATAAATGCTTGTCATTGTCGCCCAAACAGTGTAATGAGAGACCGTCAGTGCGCCCCGCTTCGCCACGATGGCGAGCCTGTCGGCCGCCGCTTATCGCTGCTCTCCGCTGGCTGCACATTTGCTCGACACGCAGCGCATGGAGCGGTCCCGTGGCGACACGTCGCTGGGTGAGCTGGAGCGGAGGCGAGAGAAGTTGCATGCCTCGGCAAGCGCCTTGCAGCGGCGAATCCTTGTCGCGCTCCGAGCCTTCCGGCAAGCTCCTCTTGGGGGCCTTGTCTTCTGCGTGCACAGGTGGCCTTCCCGACAAGCTCCTCTTGTCGGGGCCTTGTCTTCTCAATCTAAGACTTTGTTCTTGAATGGCTCCAAAGGGAGCCACGGAGGATATTGGCGGTGACGAGGCAAACCTTGCCGCGGGGTGTTGCAACTGTCCGTGCACGAGTACGGGATACTAGGGTACCCCTACTCTAGTACACCGACACGCTCAGATGCCCGACTGTTGCATGTTTTGCTTATTTGTTCACCCTTCGAGGCGTCGCTCCAGACACCCGATCGGTTTTGAGTTTATCTTCTTTGGGTTCTAGAAGATATGCTGAGAGCATGTGTCCTCACCTATGGGACCAGTTGGGAGGAGAGCTTACCATACACAGAATTCGCATATAACAACAGCTATCAGTCCAGCCTGCAAATGGCACCATTTGAAGCTACATGCAGACGAAGATGTCGTACCCCGCTAAATTGGTCGGAAACCGGAGACAGTCATATCTTCAGCCCAGACCTGCTCAAAGAGGCTGAAGATAAATTCAAGGTAATTAAGGACCGACTCAAGACAGCCCAAAGTCGATAAAAGAGTTATTACGATCAGAAGCATCGTGGAGTCCGTTTTGAACCCGGTGAATTTGTGTACCTACGAGTATGCCCTATGAGAGGCCTGCACCGATTCAAGATTAAAGGGAAGCTAGCACCAAGATTCATTGGACCTTTCTGCATAGTAGCACGAAGAGGCACGGTGGCCTACCAGCTAGACTTACCCGAAGAATTATCCGACATCCACGACGTATTCCACGTCTCCCAATTGAGGAAGTGCGTAAGCAACCCAGAGAAACAAGTACCCATAAAAACATTGACGTGCAACCAGACCTTACGTATCGGGAGCATCCGATAAAAATCTTGGAAGAGTCAGAAAGGAGAACCCAACAGAAAACCATCAAGTTCTTCAAAGTTCAGTGGAGCAACCACACCGAGAGTGAAGCCACTTGGGAAAGAGAGGATTTCCTTCGGGCGGAGCACCCACAATTATTTGAGGATCAACTGGAATCTCGGGGACGAGATTTTTCCTTAGGGGGTAGGTGTTGTGACACTCCAAAATTTTTCCTTTGGTTTTCTTCAAAATTTTGTTGGATTTGAAGGAGGTCTCCAAAACCCTTCCAAAAATCTCTCTCAAAAGCTTTTTCCCTTGGGCAAATATTTTACTTTTGCATCTCCTTCAACTCTGGTGTTTGGTTTTTAAAATTTTCTTCTGATTGCTCTCTTCTCAAGAATTCAAGAAAAATCTTTGAAGTTTATTTTCTTTCAAAAAGAAACTCTAGGAGTTTTTCATCATCTCCCATATTTGAAATCATTCATGATTTGGCCATGCACCATATGGTAAAATCTTCCCAAATATATCTCCTTCCACTTTGGGCAATCCAAACATTCTGTCTCAACTAGTTCAACCCTCTTCTGAATTTTATTTCATTTAATTATCTCCCAAATCTTTCTGTCCATTATTTTGAGCCTAGGTAATTTGCAAAGCAAGTACCTTAATGCATTTGAGTTTTGACCTCAAACCAACTCCCTTGGGTAGTCCTTGGTACCCACAACCTAGATCAATCAAGAACCACTCCTCTTCTATTCAAAGATTTCAAATTATAGTCTCTGCAAGTTTGGACCAGATTTGCCAAATTTAGTGAAATTTATATCTACACTACTCCAAAAATTCCACAAATATTCAGGCAGCCTCTAGATGCAATGAGAGGCCCCTCCACCAAAAACCAGCTCAAGGAAAAATCCCTACAGGCCTAGATCATTCTGTCGAACACCTTGCATGCACTGTTTCTGTTCATCTTCAGTTAAGTTCAGAGTTTCAGTGTCGATCTTCGTCAGAAATTCAGTCACATGCTCACAGTGCACTTGGCACGTTGCTCACGGCCTAGCTTGCTTGTCCGGAGCCTCACACGCGTGCTTGGCGCATTCCTGGCGTCGGTGGCACCCTGGCCCGCCTGCGCCGGCGTGTCTTGCGGTGGCCGAACCACCGTAGCGGCCGACAGGGAGCAGAACGGCGGCATAACGCCGTTCGGCGCCGCCCAAACCCTGAGTGGCTCCGGCGTGGCCATTTCCTCGCTAGCGCACGCATGCAGCACCGTCGCCGTGTCCTGGCACGCGCAGAGCGCGTTCTCTGCCGCCGACGGGCCGTGCGGCCGTTCCGTAGAGGACAAGCGTAACCTCGCCCTCCTTGCCGAGTTGGACACGGGGATGGCACCAGTTAAATGCGTCTAGTCGGTGCTCAAGCTCCTAAGCCGACCGTGCAACCACGGGACGCCGTAATCACCTCGCCCGGAGAACCCCGTTCTCGGCAACCGCCTCAGGCGGCTATATATAACACCCGAGCTTGCTCTCGCCCCCGCACACCTCCACTACCTCTCCAGACCTCGCCAAGTCCCTGGAAGGGCCACGAGGAGCTCTACTTCCCCGACTTCGGCCACTTTGTTCCGCCTCGGCCTCCACCTCAGATACCCTCTCATGCTATCACGAGTCTAACCCCCTCCTTAATTCCACCTCCGCAGCTCTCTCCGACGAGGTCCACGACCACCCGAATCGCCGTCCGCCGCGACCACCACCACCTCCCACAGACGCGGAATGGCGCCCTGAACACGGAGGTACTCTCCGATCTCCCTGCCTCGCCGTGGATCGCCACATGGCTCACCCATGACTCTCGAGGCGTACGAGCCCCAACTCCCTCGTTTGAAATTTCAAACCTGACGGGTAGGACCCGCCCGTCAGCCTCTCTTTTGTTTTTTTGAATCGTTTTCTGAAAGCGTACTTTGGCAAATACGCTTCCACTCTGAACCGTTTTTCTGGATTTTTCTGCAAAGCCCCCTGGAAGTTTTCTGTTTCATTACAGATGGGTCCTTGGGTTAAAACACTTATAACTTTTTAACAGAAAGGAATTTTTGAGTGATTCTTTTTCTGTCCTCTTCAAATTTTTGTCTAGTTTTTTGTCATATTTATGTGAAAAATATTTGGATCAACTTTCTGTACCCCACTGTATTTACGTTAGCGCGTGTATTTTTGTGTACCGTAAATACCGAAGGAGGTGACGGAACCGCGAACTTCGCCGAGCTAGACCCCGACTACTCCGAACCAGGCAAGCAAAGTTTGAACTTTTGATATGATGAGTTTCTGGGCATGTTTGCATTATTTTTTATCATGGCACGTTCATGAGCATTTCGATGATAGTTCATCTCGTGAGCATTGAGGCAAATGAGCTCGGCAAATCCATGAGTTGTTGGAAACTCGTTGCATGGCCATGAGTTGGCATGAGAGTGGGTAAGATGGCAGTGTTGTAGCATGCGAGGCTTATGCCATATCATTGACCCTGTGTCAACATAAATCAGTCAGATTCCCGTCCGTCCTCCCTTTCGTACTACCACTACTACAAAAAGGGCTATAGATGGAATGGCCACTAATGGCGCACCTGTGATGTGGTGCGCCATTACTATATTCTAATGGCGCACCATGTCTCGGTGCGCCATTAGTAATATATTACTAATGGCGCACCTGGTGTGTGGTGCGCCATTAGTAGTTTTGAAAAAAACATAAAAAAATTTGTTACTAATGGCGCACCGTTGCATAGTGCGCCATTACTAATTGACATAGTAATGGCGCACCACATTCGTCGTGCCCCATTAGTAGTTTTGAAAAAAAAGTAAAAAAAATTTTGTTACTAATAGCGCACCATGTCTCGGTGTGCCATTACTAGTTTTAACTAGTAATGGCGCACTTTCCACTGGTGCGCCATTACTAAGTTTTTTTCAAAAAAAAATCAAAAAAAATATCATTTTTTTTCAAAACTAGTAATGGCGCACCATGGGTGTGGTGCGCCATTACTAGTTAAACTAGTAATGGCGCACCGTGGGTGTGGTGCGCCATTACTAACTTGCCCCAACACCGAATGCACCCCCCCCCCCACCGTGGATCGCCTTTTCAGTTTTAAAAAAATAAAAGAAAATGTCAAAAAAATAAAAGAAAATATGTTTCCCATGTGATATGTGCTCTAGTTTTTGGGAAAATTTACAAATATGAATTTCGACTTTATTTGCAAAATCTCTCTTGAAATTTGTAAAATGGGCATAACTTTTGCATACGAACTCGGATGAAAAAGTTTTTTATATGAAAAATCATCTACTCGGAAAGTTACATCAAAATTTAACTGGGGGATCCCCGTTAAACATTTTCAAAATCCCCAAAAACCTAACAGAAAGAAAGTTGCGGGGCTTCCAAGATCTAGCGGCAAAAAAATTCAAAAAATTTCAAACTTACTAGTGGCGCACCGTGGATGTGGTGCGCCACTAGTAACAGAAAAAAAATTGGTTTTGAATTTTTTTTTCAAAAAATGATACGTAATATGACCGGGAAGTTTGAAATATTTTTCAAAATTTCATCAGTCATGAACATGAACAAAGTCCTAGACATCAACAAGGTATACTTGATTGATATGCTAGATATATCAACAAGTGCCTTTGAAGTGAAATTTATTCTTTGGGGTTGGATAGAACTCTGAAGTTAAGCGTGCTTGGGCTGGAGTAGTGTGAGGATGGGTAACCTTTCGGGAAGTTTGACCACGGAGTGCGATTTGACCTGAGATTAAGCATATTGACCCGAGATTAAGCCATAGTGAGCTGAGATTAAGAAAAATTCAAAAAAAAAATTAAATTTTGTTTACTAATGGCGCACTTCTATGTGGTGCGCCATTAGTGTACCAGATACTAATGGCGCACTTTGCTAGTAATGGCGCACCGGTAGTGCGCCATTAGTAGGCAAAACCGGTGCGCCATTAGTAGGCCTTATTCTAGTAGTGTACCACCTATTTCCCGCAAGGGATACGACTTAGTAAGTTGCAAACCACTTCCTGGTACACACCAATTCGAGAGGCCGGGATGAAGGTTCCATGGCCCTGGATTAAAGCCTTTCATCCGGTCAGGGGGCATGGGTGTTTCCGGTAAGGACCGAGAGGGGGGCACCCCTTAGAGCGTAGCGTAAATAAATTTGATCCCATGCTATTCGAGATTGTGATCTCCCGTCTCAAAGTTTTTCTTAAACGCTGTCTAGGGTGATTCCGGCAACGTGAGGTATGATGGGTGTGTCTTGGCTAGTTGTGTTTCTTCCGAAATACCGTAAACGGAACTAGTCCTTAAATGACTACGTAAATCCGTTGGCTGTGGATAATTTTGGTACAAACTCTGCAGAGTCAAAATTCTTGAATTCATCTTATTCATATCCAAGTACCGTGTTCATCACAACTTGTCAAGTGTCAGTCTCGGTGACAGAAACTCCTGAGAACCATTTGAGTATCAAATGTGTATTTTCCTGTGAATGGACTAACCCTCTTATTGTCTTGTGATGAATATTTTCCGTGAGCACTATATCACATCGAGTTATGAATGATGTATTATAAGCCCTTTCTGCGATGTCGCTCTAACGTCCATTGCGGCATTGTTGTCATTTATTTTATTATAAGCCCTTTTCTGCGATGTCGCTCGGACGTCCATTGCGGCATTGTTGTCATTTATTTTATTATAAGCCCTTTCTGCGGCGTCGCTCGGGCGTCCATCATGACATTGCTGTTATTTATTTTCATTATAAGCCCTTTACGTGATGTCACTCCGACGTCCGGTGTGGCGAGCATGTATTTTATTTCAATATAAGCCCTTTATGAGGTGTCGCCGATGCCCGGCCCGTGGCATGTTTTGCTTATTTGTTCACCCTTCGAGGCGTCGCTCCAGACACCCGATCGGTTTTGAGTTTATCTTCTTTGGGTTTTTGAGCGGACTACCGCCGATTCCCTTCTTATTTATTTTGCTATACTGGTTTAATTGAGCATTGTTAAAAATTAATCATGTCGCATTCATGCATTCATTTGTTATATCCTTTGTCCGAACTGTCTTGCGAGTACTTTCATAGTACTCACCTGGCATGTTGATTTGGCGGAATCTTGTGACGAAGGCGATCTCATGGATGAAGAGTTCGATAGCGATTCCGACGCCTAGAGGAATCCTAGTCAGTCTCGTGCGACCCCTGGATTAGTCATTGTGATATATCCGCTTCCGCCACCCAAATAAATTCATCGAGCCTCACCTAGACGCTCGATGAGCCGCCCGATCTTGATGAGACTTATTAACCACCCCACTGTGTTATTCCACCAACCACTCATATCTCGAGTCAGTAGTATTTCCACCCCACACCTTTGTGCCATATCTGCCATCATGTATAATTATTGGCGTGTTGTAAAAATTGGTTGGGCATCTTCAGCCCGAGCCCTGTAATATTATAATGCTACTGGCTTCTTGTATCAAAGTTTTGCCTACCGATACGGAGGATTTTCCTCATATTGGAGTTCATAGGTCGGTTGTTCAATAAATATTTTTATTGAAAAACCGGTCGTGACATCCAGCCGCCCAAAGCAGCGCCGGTCGTGCCGCCCAAATCTGAATTTAACTGAAGATGAACAATAATAGTGCAAGCAAGGTGTTCGACAGAATGATTTAGGCATGTAGGGATTTTTCCTTGAGCTGGTTTTTGGTGGAGGGGCCTCTCATTGCATCTAGAGGCTGCCTGAATTTTTGTGAAATTTTTGGAGAAGTGTAGATATGAATTTCACCAAATTTGGCAAATCTGGTCCAAACTTGCAGAGACTATAATTTGAAATCATTGAACAGAAGAGGAGTGGATCTTGATTATTCTAGGTTGTGGGTACCAAGGACTATCCAGGGGAGTTGGTTTGAGGTCAAAACTCAAATGCATTTAGGTACTTGCTTTGCAAATCACCTAGGCTCAAAATAATGGAGAGAAAAGATTTGAGGGGGAGAAATAAATGAAATAAAACTCAGAAAATGGTTGAGCTTGTTGAGACAGAATGTTTGGATTGCCCAAAGTGGAAGGAGAGATTTTTGGGAAGATTTTACCATGTGGTGCATGGCAAAATCATGAATGGATTTCAACATTGGAGAAGGTGCAAAACTCCTAAATTTTCTTTTTGAAAGAAAAATAAACTCCAAAGATTTTTCTTGAAATTTTGAGAAGAGGGCAATCAGAAGAAAATTTTTAAAAACCAAACACCAGAGTTGAAGGGGATGCAAAAATAAAATATTTGCTAAAGGGAAAAAGCTTTTGAGAGAGATTTTTGGAAGTGTTTAGAAGACCTTCTTCAAATCCAACAAATTTTTTGAAGAAAACCAAAAGAATATTTTTGGAGTGTCACAACACCTACCCCTTAGGAAAAATCTCGTCCACGAGATTCCAAATTGATCCTCGAATAATTGTGGGTGCTCTGTCCGAAGGAAATCCTCTCTTTCCCAAGTGGCTTCACTTTCGGTGTGGTTGCTCCACTGAACCTTGAAGAACTTGATGGTTTTCTGTCGGGTTCTCCTTTCAGACTCTTCCAAGATTTTTATCGGATGATCCCGATATGTAAGGTCTGGCTGCACGTCAATGTTTTTATGGGGTACTTGTTTCTCTGGGTTGCTTACGCACTTCCTCAATTGGGAGACGTGGAATACGTCGTGGATGTCGGATAATTCTTGGGTAAGTCTTGCTTTGGTAGGCCACCGTGCCTCTTCGTGCTACTATGCAGAATGGTCCGATGAATCTTGGTGCTAGTTTCCCTTTTATCTTGAATCGATGCAGGCCTCTCATAGGGGATACTCGTAGGTACACAAATTCACCGGGTTCAAAATTGACTCCTCGATGCTTTTGATCGTAATAACTCTTTTGTCGGCTTTGGGCTGTCTTGAGTCGGTCCTTAATTACATTGACTTTATCTTGACCTCTTTGAGCAGGTGCAGGCCGAAGATATGGTATCTCCGGTTTCCGAGCCAATTTAGCGAAGTACGACATCTTCGTCCGTCTGAGCTTCAAATGGTGCCATTCTTGCTGGGTGATAGCTGTTGTTATATGCGAATTCTGCGTATGGTAAGCTCTCTTCCCAAGCTGGTCCCATAGGTGAGGACACATGCTCTCGGCATATCTTCTAGAATCTGGTTTACTCGCTCATGCGCCCATCACATGCAGGGATGGTATGCGGTACTGAATGTCAGCTGAGTTCCCAGAGCTTGTTCTAAGTGATCCCAAAATCGGGAGACGAATTGAGTGCCTCTGTCCGAGATTATTTTCTTTGGGACTCCATGTAAGCGAACGATACGGGAAAGGTAGAGCCTGGCAAGCTTCTGAGTGGTGTGGGTTGTCTTCACGGAGATGAAGTGTGCTACTTTAGTCAGTCTATCAGTGATGACCCGTATGGCATCATGTCCGTGTCGTGACCGAGGTAGTCCAACAATGAAATCCATTACAATCTCGTCCCATTTCCACTCGGGTATCTTATTTGGTTGCAATAGCCTGGCCGGTTTCTGGTGCTCGGCCTTGATGCGTTGACAAGAGTCACAACATGCAATAAACGTGGCTATGTCTCTTTTTATACCATGCCACCAAAATGTTTCTTGAAGATCTTTGTACATTTTGTTCCTCCGGGATGGATTGAATATGGGCGGTGTGGCCTTCAGCCAGGATTTCTTGTTTAAGGTCATGGATATTTGGTGCATAAAGCCTATTTCCGTACCACAATATTCCTTGCTCATCAATAACGAATTCTGAGGCCTTGCCCAACTTCATCTTCCGTTTTTGCCTTCAATGCTTTGGGGTGTCCACGTTGAGCCTCTTTAACCTTCTCTATCGGGGTAGGCTGTAATTCTAAGTTTGACACACTGCCTTGGTGACCACCATCAGTTGAGCTTTGCGAATTCCTGCTGGAATTCAGGTCTTAAGTTTGGCATCTTTGTCGTTGTCCGGACTGGGGTTCCGACTCGAAGCATCTGCTACAACATTTGCTTTGCACAGGTGGTAGTGGATTCGAACATCATAATCCTTTACTAATTCCAACCAAGCGTCGCTGCCATAAATTCAGTTACGGTTGTGTGAAAATATAATTGAGGCTTTTGTGGTCCGTGTATATTTCTAGCGATTACCAAGTAAAAAGTGTCTACGTTCCTTGAGTGCATGAATAACTGCTTTGCTAATTCCAGGTCATGTGTAGGATAATTTTCCTCATGATTGCGAATTTGTGCGGAAACATATCGACAACCTTGCCTTCTTGCATCGGTATGCACCCGAGGCCCTTCGAGATGCGTCACAAAATACCTCAAAATTTTTGTGTATATCTGGCACAATTAATCTTTGGTCTTTGTCGTCATTTCCTCTTGAGTTCTTGGGAACTTTTCTACAAGCTTCCGTCCATTCAAACTTCCTGTCTTTCTTGAGTAGTTGCGTCATTGGCTTTGCTATGGTGGAGAAACCTTCAATAAATCTTGATAGTATCCTGCCATTCCCAAGAAACTTCAGTACATCCGTCCACTGGCTGGTGGCTTCCGACCAAGTACAATATGACTTTTTCGGGTCTCTGGCGATACCTTCTTGGGTTAATCGTGGCCCGAAAACCTACTTGCTTTAGCCAAAATTCACACTTTCTGAATTTAGCGTACAAGCGATGTTTCTGAGTTCTCCTAGTACAATCCGGAGGTGTTCAGCATGCTCTTACGGTGTTTGGAGTATACCAGAATATCATCGATAAATACCACAACAAACTTATCCATAAACTTCATGAATACTTTGTTCATGAGGTGAACAAAATATCTTGGCGGCGTTTGTTAGTCCGAATGGCATTACGGTGAACTCATACAATCCGTATCACGGAGGTGAAAGCTGTCTTGGGAATATCTTCGGTTCGCACCTTCAGTTGATGGTATCCCGATCTCAAGTCAATCTTTGAGAACACCTTGGCCTTAGCGAGTTGATCGAATAAATCATTTATTCGTGGCATCGGATATTTGTTCTTGATTGTGACCATGTTTAGCGCTCGATAGTCTATGCACAATCTCAGTGTTCCATCCTTCTTTTTGGCAAACAAAATTGGTGAACCCCAAGGTGAGGAACTGGCTCGTATGTACCCTTTTTCCAATAATTCCTTTATTTGCTTCTTCAGTTCTACCAATTCTGATGGTGCCATTCTGTATGGTTTCTTGTATATGGGAGCGGTTCTAGGTGCTAGCTCAATGCTGAATTCTATCTATCGATCTGGTGGCATGCCTGGTAGCTCTTCGGGAAACACCTCTGGAAATTCACACACTACTGGAACCTTGCTCAATTCAGAAATATCCACCTTGTTCAATCTCGGTTGCCCGGATATTTTTCTTTCCTTGGCTGAAACATTTATGGTCTGCCCATGGTGATGGGTGAGAATTATGGTCCTGTTGAAGCAGTCAATAAAACCTTTGTTGGTGGTTAACCAATCCATCCCTAAGATGACATCCAGTCCTTTATTTTCCAACCATATAAGATTTGCGTGAAACTTCAACCCTTCAAATTCCATAACCACACCCTGGCAATAATTCTGGGTAACTTGCTTAATTCCAGGGGACTTGACAATCATAGATTTTTCCAAGGGAAGCATCGAAAAATTATTTTGCAAAGCAAAACTTATCGAAACGAATGAGTGAGAAGCTCCAGAATCAAACAAAACCATGGCAGGTATTGTGTTGACGGGGAAAGCGTGCAGTACGATATCTGGGGCATTTTGTGCTTCCTCTTTGGTCACGTGGTTCAGGTGACCCTTCCTGTGGTTGTTATTTGGGTTGAAATTGTTGCGCTTTGGCGCCGAATTATTGCCTCCGTTGTTCGGCTTTGGGGTCGAGTTCCTTGGCTTGGGGCACTGCTTGGCATAGTGCCCTTCTTCTCCTAAGCGTAACGAGTAACGCCTGGGCGGTATGTGAACTCCTTGTCCCTTGCATGGAAATTCTTGATTGGGCGTGAGGCGCTTGTCATGGGTTTGGGTGTCCAGTTTTTCCGAACATCTGTCTTCTTTGCGGTGGTTGCGGGCGTGATTAGTCTGGTCCCTCTTCCGCTTGCGGAAATCTTCTAAGCTGCATCTCTCATTTTCCAAGGTAATGGCCTTATCCACCAGCGTCTTAAAATCTGGAAAGGTGTGTACGACCAATTGGCATTTAAGCGCGGGTGTCAGACCATCAAGGAATTTCTCCATCTTTTTGTTTTCCGACATACGCTCCTCGTTGGCGTAGCGAGACAGCAGAGTAAACTGGTATTTGTTGTATTTTGACACCGTCATTGTCCTTTGCTTGAGGTCATCAAATTCTCTCTTTTGATCTTCATAAGACTCTTAGGAATATGTGCCCCACGAAAACCTTCTTTAAATTCCTCCCATGTTATATTATTTTCGTTGGGGTGCATGTGTAGGAAACTTTCCCACCACGATGCGGCTGCTCCAGTGAGATAGTGTGGAGCATAAAGCAATTTCTCAAGATCTGAACACTGGGCAATGATTAATTTTCTTTCCATGTCTCGAAGCTAGTCCTCGGCTTCAAGAGGTTTGTCAGTGTGAGAAAATGTTTGGGGACGCGTCTTCTGTAGCTCAGATAACTTTCATTGCTGTTGATACTGTCAACGGTGATTTCCCATATTGATGACGTGGTTCAGTATTTCCTGATGTTGCTGCTGACTTTGTTCATAAAGACGGCACATTTGGGAAAGTGTCGTTTCACTGTCCTGTTGACTTGTCTCGCCTCGTGTGAAATTGTTGCACTGAGGGTGTGCCATAATTTTCCTCTGTTGGAGTTGGCATGGAGCACGTCCAAGGACGAGACATAGTTCACTCTGGGGATATATTTTGAAACACTCATAAGAAAAGAAATTGAGCCGCAAAAATCAATAAATTCAAGAAGATGCAAAAAGTTGCAAATGCTCCAGATTTTTCAAGAAAGTATACGTTTGCGCACGGAGAAGGATTGTCCATTACATATCTTACACGCAAGCAGTAATTATACAATACATCACTCAGGATATGCGTACATAATCCTGACATGTTATTTAGTCTAGTGCACTCCTCCAGATCCTACATGATGCGCAAACAAGCTACTTCTCACAGCCTATTTACATATAAACACATCGTACAAATCGGTACATCGCATGGCGGCTAAGCGTGTAGTCGGAGATGGTAAGGATTTCCCTTGGCCTGCCAAGGGTGAGGCGTAGTGAGGTGGGGACTCAACCTCCTCTTTGGAGATAGGCTCTAGGCGTGAGGTGCTTGCTGAGTTGGTGGAGCAGGTGCCTGTCTTGGGACAACTCGAACATGAGCGGGCACGAGGGGTGGTGCAGAAACGAACGGAGTAGGCGCAATGACATGGTTGAACTCCTCCTCCGTGGTAGGCGGCTGACGAGTAGCAGTGCGGCGGTAGGAGCAAGCGATCTTGATGTGAGGCCGAAAGTCAGTGGCGGTGCGGCACGCAGGAGCTCCCTCCTGTTGGCGGCACAGCCATGGACTGATTCCATGCGGGCAGCTACAAAGTCGTCCACCAGGTTGTCGAAGGCTGCCTCCAAAGCTCGGAGATACTCGATAAGCATCTCAAAAGCTTCATCCCGTTCTCCTCTGGGGCAAGAGAACGCGTAGTGGTAGGTATATGGCACGTGACATGGCAGGTAGCGGTAGCGACGAGTCTTCATCGAAGGAAGTATATCCCTGAGACGAGCTATCGCCTCACGGGCTGCCATCTGAAGTGCATGCTTCTCTGTAGGCATGGCTCTCCCCACGAAGCGGTAATGCTCAACTCGTCCTCTCTTGAATTCCACCGCGTCTTGGTGCATGGTTAGACGGTCATTGACCTTGTGCTGAGAGAGAGAGAAGACTGAGCGCACATCTGGCCCCATCGCAACTTGGACGATGAAGGAGAGAAGCTTGACGAACCCATCGGGCATGTTGGCGAACATCTGCGACTCACGATCGTTGCCGACCATCTACAAAAGTAGGCAAAAATTCTGAGTAGTCAAATCATAAATTTATGCTGACTGTCAGAAATTGACTACATTTGTGAAAATAATAAATAGCTCTATTATGCTAATAACCGATTATCGCACCTAGTGGCTTCCTACAGTCAGCCTGGCTCTGGTACCAAGCTTGTCACGACCGGTTTTTCAATAAAAATATTTATTGAACAACAGACCTATGAAGTCCAATATTAGGAAAATCCTCCATACCGGTAGACAAAACGTTGATACAATAAGCCAGTCGCATTACAATATTACAGGGTTGGACTGAAGATGCCCAACCATTTATTACAAACACGCCGATAATTATACATGATGGCGGACATGACACAATGGTGTGGGGTGGAAATACTACTGACTCGAGATATGAGTGGTTGGTGGAATAACACAGTGGGGTGGTTAATAAGTCTACTGCACTAGCAGCTCATCGAGCGTCGAGGTGAGGCTCGATGAATTTATTTGGGTAGCGGAAGCGGAAATATCACAATGACTGACTGGGGTCCTCTAGGCGTCGGACTCGCTATCGAACTCTTCATCCATGAGATCGCCTTCGTCAGCATCTGGCCAAATCAACAAGCCAGGTGAGTACTTTGAAAGTACTTGCAAGACAGTTCGGACAAAAGATATAACAAATGAATGCATGAATGCGACAAGATTAATTTTAACAATGCTCAATTTAATCAGTTTAACAAAGTTAATAAGCAGGGAGTCGGCGGTAGTCCGCTCGAAAACCCAAAGAAGACAAAACTCAAAACCGATCAGGTGTAATGCAGGCGGCGCCTCTAAGGGTGAACAAATAAGTAAAACATGCCACGATCGAGGCGTTTGAGCGACACCTCATAAAGGGCTTATATTGAAATAAAAATACATGCGTGCCGCAGTCGGACGTCGGAGCGACATCACAGAAAGGGCTTATAGTAAAAGTAAATAATAATAATGCCACAGTCGGACGTCTGAGCGACATCGCAGAAAGGGCTTATAATGAATTTAAATAACAACAATGCATGATCGGACGTCTGAGCGACATCGCGAGAAAAGGGCTTATAATGAAAATAAATAACAACAATGCTGCGATCCGGACGTCTGAGCGACATTGCAGAAAGGGCTTATAATTCATTATTCATAACTGACAAGATATAGTGCTCACGGAAAATATTCATCACAAGACAAATAGCGGGTTAGTCCATTCACAGGAAATAAACATTTAACACTCAAGTAGTTATCGGGAGTCTCGGTCACCGAGACTGATATCTGACAAGATAAGGTGAACACGGTACTCGGACATGAATAAGATGAATTCAAGAATCTTGACTCTGCAGAGTTTGTACCAAAATTTTCCACAGCCAACGGATTTCCGTAGTCACAAAGGACTAGTTCCGTTTACGGTATTTTAGAGGAAACACAACTAGCTAGTACACACCCATCATACCTCACGTTGGCAGGAATCACCCTAGACAGCGTTTAGGAAAAACTTTGAGACGGGGAGATCACAATCTCGAATAGCATGGGATCAAATTTATTCTGGCAGCGCTCTAAGGGGTGCCCCCCTCTCGGTCCCAACCGGAACCACCCATGCCCCCTGACCGGATAAAAGGCTTTAATCCAGGGCCATGGAACCTTCATCCCGGCCTCTCGAATTGGTGTGTACCAGGAAGTGGTTTGCAACTTACTAAGTCGTATCCCTTGCGGGAAACAGGTGGTAGTAGGAAGGGAAGACGGACCGGAATTCTGACTGATTTGTGTTGACACGGGGTCAACGATCTGGCATAAGCCTGGCATGCTACAACACTGCCATCTTACCCATACTCATGCCAACTCATGGCCATGCAACAAGTTTCCAACAACTCATGGATTTACCGAGCTCATTAGCCTCAACTCTTATGAGATAAACTGTCATCGAAATGCTCATGAACGTGCCATGATAAAAGAAATAATGCAAACATGCCCAAACACTCATCATATCAGAAGTTCAAACATTGCTTGCCTAGTTCGGAGTAGTCGGGGTCTAGCTCGGCGAAGTTCGCGGTTCCGTCACCTCCTTCGGTATCTACGGTACACAAAATACACGCGCTAATGTAAATACCGTGGGGTACAGAAAGTTGATCCAAATATTTTTCAAATAAACATGATAAAAAACTAGACAAAAATTAGAAGAGGACAGAAAAAGAATCAATCAAAAACTCCTTTCTGTTAAAAAGTTATAAGGGTTTTGGTCCAAGGACCCATTTGTAATGAAACAGAAAACTTCCAGGGGGCTTTGCAGAAAAGTCCAGAAAAACGGTTCAGAGTGGAAGCGTATTTGCCAAAGTAACCTTTCAGAAAACGATTAAAAAAACAAGAGAGAGACTGATGGGCGGGTCCCACCCGTCAGGTTTGAAATTTCAAGCGAGGCGATCGGCTCGTGGCGCCGAGAGTCATGATGGTCGCCGGCCCGGCGATCCACGGCGAGGGAGATCGGAGGTACCTCCATGTTCGAGGCGCCATTCGCGTCTGTGGGTGGTGGTGGTGGTCGCCGTGAGTACCACGTCGGCGGCAACGCTTGCTCGGCGGATGGCGATTCGGGTGGTCGTGGACCTCGTCGGAGAAAGGCTGTGAAGATAATATTGGAGTGGGGTTAGGCTCTTGGTAGCATGAGAGGGTAGTGGTGCGGGATTTGGGCACCGGGTCGACCTCACCGGAGTGAATCGAGGTGGAGGCGAAGCGGAGCAGAGCGGCCGGAGTCGGGAAGAAGAGCTCCTCGAGGCCCTCGAGGCTTGGCAAGGACTAGAGAGGTGGTGGAGGCGTGCGGGGGTGAGAGCAAGCTCGGGGGGTGCTATTTATAGCCGGCCCGAGTCGGTTGCCGAGAACGTGGTTCTCCGGCGAAGTTTACGGCAGTGTAGGGCGTTGATCGGGGAGGTTTAGAGGTTGAGCGTCGTCGTGGGGGTTCCCTGGTTCCGTTTAGGTGCTAAACGCGCCGGGCTTTTGGTGCTTAGGGGGAGCTCGACGGAACGCGGCAGCGCGGGCCCGTCGGCGGCAGGGAGCATGCTCTGTGCTTGCCGTGCCACGGCGACGGTGCTGCATGCGTGCGCTGGCAAGGAAATGGCCACTCGGGGCTACCAGGAGGTCTGGGCGGCGCCGAACGGCGTTATGCCGCCGTTCTGCTCCGTGTCGGCCGCTACGGTGGTTCAGTCGCCGCAAGACATGCCGGCGCAAGCGGCCAGGGTGCCACCGACGCCAGGAACGCGCCAAGCACGCGTGTGAAGCTCCGGACAAGCAGGCTAGGCTGCGAGCAACGTGCCAAGTGCACTGTGGGCATGTGACTGAAACTCTGACGGAGAACGACACTGAAATCTGAAATTAACTGAAGATGAACAATAATTGTGCATGCAAGGTGTTCGACAGAATGATTTAGGCATGTAGGGATTTTTCCTTGAGCTGGTTTTTGGTGGAGGGGCCTCTCATTGCATCTAGAGGCTGCCTGAATTTTTGTGAAATTTTTGGAGAAGTGTAGATATGAATTTCACCAAATTTGGCAAATCTGGTCCAAACTTGCAGAGACTATAATTTGAAATCTTTGAGCAGAAGAGGTGGATCTTGATTATTCTAGGTTGTGGGTACCAAGGACTATCCAGGGGAGTTGGTTTGAGGTCAAAACTCAAATGCATTTAGGTACTTGCTTTACAAATCACCTAGGCTCAAAATAATGTACAGAAAAGATTTGGGGGGAGAAATAAATGAAATAAAATTCAGAAAATGGTTGAGCTTGTTGAGAGAGAATGTTTGGATTGCCCAAAGTGGAAGGAGAGATTTTTGGGAAGATTTTACCATGTGGTGCATGGCAAAATCATGAATGGATTTCAACATTGGAGAAGGTGCAAAACTCCTAAATTTTCTTTTTGAAAGAAAAATAAACTCCAAAGATTTTTCTTGAAATTTTGAGAAGAGGGCAATCAGAAGAAAAATTTTAAAAACCAAACACCAGAGTTGAAGGGGATGCAAAAATAAAATATTTGCTAAAGGGAAAAAGCTTTTGAGGGAGATTTTTGGAAGTGTTTAGAAGACCTTCTTCAAATCCAACAAATTTTTTGAAGAAAACCAAAAGAATATTTTTGGAGTGTCACAGGATGTTATAGGAAGTGTGTCGGTGCAACAAACACTGGGTCCACTGCCCAAACTGTGCACATGCCTAAGGACAATATTACAAGCGCCAAGATCAGACCAAGCACGAGGGATCAGTTCTTTGAAGGATCAAAGTGCAGATCAAGAAAACCAAGAAGGGCCAAAGAAGCAAGATATCGCTAAGGGAAGAAACTCCCTTACCGGGCAGGCGAGCCTAGTAAGGTTGGGGCTACCCTGGAAGCAAGCCTCCAGATCGTCTCGGCAGGCCTGCCGGGGCTTAGGAAGGCAAACAACTCCACGACACCACCTCACGACGATGCAAGTCATCGATCAGTGCGGTGTCAAGCCCCTAAGTGACTGAGTGGTTGCTTGCGCCACATGGCAACCACTTTCTACATAAAACACCTCCAAATGACACCTGTCATGAGACATGTCAAGCGAGCAGGCGTTAACCTGGCAAGACAGTCCGACAAGGCTTGCCGGGCATTCTGTGATGTGACAGTGAGCGGTGCATTTAATGCGCTCTGTCCACCTACAGAGTTAGGTATGATAGCACTGTTTGCTATCTAATCAATATGAAAAGACTGATTTGCCACTCTAGTAACCCCTTTATCTATAAAAGGAGGCCCATGGCAATCGTAGAAAGGATTCGGGCCCTCACAAATTCATACGCGCATAGTCACTCTCGCCTCGAGGCAACCCTGCCGGGCAAGAGCGCCGCGTTCTCCACCATTTTCCTCATCTATCCACCAAAGCAGGAGTAGGGTTTTACACCTCACGGCGGCCCAAACCTGGGTAAAACTTCCCTGTGATCTCTGTCGTGTTGTGTTACACTTCTCCGCTTTTTGTGCAACGTGGCCATCCCCCCGCCGAACCAAAAGGGGCTCATGGTCCCATAGGTGGCCGTGGTTTCCCATGACATCTTTGGCGCGCCAGGTAAGGGGATCACTTGCGCAAACCCGAGAGCGTAAGAAGTGTGTCATCTTCATTGCCATTTTTACCATGGATGGCTGCATCAACTATGGCGCCCAAGAAGAAGCCCGGTGTCGCAAATCACCCGTCGACCTGGAAGGCCCCGCCGTACCCGATCGCTGACGTCGTTGGGGATGTGGGGACGCGTGAGCATGTGGACGCTACGGGGGACATGGTCGGCGCAGGCGGCGTTGTCACCACCTCCCCCGCGGTCGAAGCAGGAGTGGGAGCCACCGGAGAAGAAAAACACCAACAACATCCTGACGACCATGCTTCGTGAGGTACGGATAGATAGATTATTCCTTCTGTCCGTCCCTGCCTACCCGAGGGACGTAGCCACAGCTATGACGTTCGCCCTGAGGCAAAGGGCAATCCTCCGGCCGACCCCGTCACGAGCGCGGTCGCGGGACATGCACCGCCCCCGGGGCAAACTGGCACAACCAATGCCCCAAACGGGGTCATTGGTCCACACGCGCCACCACCTCGTCACCAAGCCATCTCAGCAACTGGCTCCCAGCGATAGGAGCCCGGCACAGCCACGGCCGACACCGTCAGGAGCCGGGCGATGCAGCGGTCTACATCATCCTCATCTATGCCAAGTACCACTTCGGAGGCCATGGCGCGGGCCCAGCTGCTGCTGAGGTTTCAGCTGACAGCTGATTAGATGGATGAGTGGAGAGCCACCATTCAGTGTCTGGTTGGCTTTGCCGAGGCCGGAGGCTCACAACAAGCTGGTCCACCATGGCCTCCCCGGACGATGACGGCAGCCCACACTGCTGGCCATGCGGAAGGGGCCACCCGCATTGTGCAATCCCCATCGCGGCAACAAGCACGGGGGCTGCGCGACCAAGAGCTTGATGGCGTCTCAATGGCTTCAACAGATCCTCGAGCACATCAAGGCCGACGGTGAATCCTAGAAGACAGGCAGAGGGAAGGCGCGTGCGTCAACATCGACCAGCACCATGACAACCACTTCCAGTCCAATGGGTGCGATGGCAGCAACATCGACGAGCCCGTGCACGGTGAAGGTGGGTACCTTCCCTTCGAGGTTGGGTGCTCTGCCTTCACCCTTGAGCTGCGGCAAGTCCGTTGGCCGTCCACTCGCACATTCAAGCCAGAGATACCGAAGAAGTATGATGGAATACTGAACCCAGTAGAGTTCTTGAGCATTTACACCATCGCTGTTGAAGCTGCTAGGGGAAGAGATGAGAAGGTTTTTGCCAATTACTTCCCTTTGGCGCTCTAGCCAAACATGATGTCTTGGTTGATGCGCCTGCCGGAGAACTCCATCTCTACTTGGGCTGACCTGTGCCAAGAGTTCGTTGGTGCCTTCACGGGTGGCCACCGAGAAGCAAGACGACCCAGCGTTTTGGAGCTTCCCCTGCAGAAGGAAGAAGAGACTCTGCGGAAGTACATGCAGAGGTTCAGGCGAGTCCACATAAATATTCCAGATATCCACCCGGCAGCTGTGATAGCTGCATTCCAGTTCAATGTGCGCAACCATCGGATACGTTCCAAGATGAACATTCGGTTGCCCAAGAACAAGAATCGCAATAAGAGGCGCAAGGATAAGGCAGTAATGACCGTTAAGGGATCAGACACGCCTAGTACCGGCAAGAAGGCTAAGGCCGAAGTGCCTGGCAAGGAAGTTGTCGCGTGCACTGATTGCCGGGAGGCTGCGGCAGCCGAGAAGGCCGGGAAAAGTGAAGGGCCGTACCGCAAGATTCATTAGTCTAAGGGCCACGATCTCCAGGAGTGCCATGAAGTTGAACAACTCGTAAAGAATCAGAGGGCTGAGTATGAGAAGCGTGATAAAGAGAAAAGTTAGAATGGCGCTGGCGGGAAGGGCCGAGGTGGCGAAGCAAGTCGCCCTGGTAAGGCTCCACGGAATCAAGGAAAACCCGCCAGGGGCCGGGAGAAGTAGGATTGCAACGATGAAAGTGATGGAGGGGATGAAGATGAAACCAACGAGAATGAATTCCAGAGAGCCACTGACGCCCTCTGCATTGACGGGGGTGCATCTCTACACTCCTCTCACCGCCAGCTCAAACAGTGGGTGCGTGAGTTCAATGTCGTGGAGCGAACTACAAACTCTCGGAAGCCGCTCAAGTTGTGATGCACGCCCATCATCTTTGACGAAGAGGACCACCCTGACTGCACCACCGCGGTAGGGTGTTTGCCATTGTTGGTCTCACCAAAAATCCGCAACCTCAAGGACACAAAGATGTTGGTTGATGGCGGGGCCAGGTTGAATTTGATTTCCCTAAAGGTCATCAGTAGACTCCAGATAGCAGAGGAAGAGCTCAAGGTCATGGGCATGTTTCAGGGAATCAACCCCGGTAGGAGTCATCCTATGGGAAAGACCACGTTGCCAGTGACATTCGGAGGAGAGTTGAACTTTCGGACTGAGAAGGTTGTGTTTGATGTGGTCGACCTCCCCCAGCCGTACAATGGAATCCTTGGGTGCCCAGCCCTGGCCAAATTCATGGCGGCATCCCACTATGCCTACAACACCTTGAAGATGCTAGTACCGGTGGGCGTCATTTCTGTTCAGTCAGATGAGAAGGACACAATTATTTGCATGGATAAGATGTACCGACGTTGATGTGGCGGAAGGCCAGAAGCCGCTAGCTTCTCGCCAAGGAAAGAAGAGGAAAGAAGAAGGCTAGCAGGAACGCCAGAGAGGAATCCGGGAAGTGTACCTCTTTGGAGTATGCTACGCTTGTTGATGACTTGCCAGAGAGTTCCAATAGCAAGAGATCCAAGGCTGCTGCACCCCATGTGAAAAAGGTCCCGACAGGGCTGGCTGGCGCTGATGGTACTTTCACTATTAGTGCCACCCTTGATTACAAATAGGAAAGCACACTCGTTGCCTTCCTGTGGGCGAATTTGGATGTGTTTGCCTAGCAACCATCTGATATCCCCGGTGTTCCCAAGGAGGTAATGAGCACCACCTTGCTGTCCTCCCACATGCCCGACACGTCAAGCAGAAAGTTCGAAGGCAGGCCTTGGAGCAGCAATAGTTCATTGCCGAGGAGATCAAGAAACTTGAGGCAACTGCTTTGGTCAGAGGAGTACTACATCCAACATGGTTAGCAAACCCAGTGGTCATACGCAAGGCTAACGGAAAATGGAGGCTTTGCATAGATTTCACGGATTTTAACAAGGCGTGCCCGAAGGACCCATTTCCCTTGCCGCGCATCGACCATATTGTGGATTCCACTTCAGGATGTGATTTGCTCTCCTTTGTGGATGCGTACCCTGGATATCATCAGATTTTTATGTCCAAATAAGACAAAGAGAAGACCTCATTCATCACCCCACGTGGCACATACTGCTTCGTGCGCATGAACATTTGTCTTAGGTTGAAGAGTGTCAGATCCACTTTTGCAAGAGCAGTCCAGATTGGTTTTGAATCACAGTTGCACAGGAACATTGAAGCTTATATGGATGATATTGTGGTCAAGACCAAGGACAGATCAACCCTCATCTAGGATTTTGAGGAGACGTTTGCTAATCTATGCAAGATCAAGTTGAAGCTGAACCCGGAGAAGTGTGTGTTCGGCGTTCCCTCCGGCAAGCTACTTGGTTTCTTTGTGTCCCACCACGGGATAGAGGCCAACCCCGAGAAGATCAAGGCTATCAAGCAGATTCACGCACCTAAGACAGTTAAGGATGTGAGGCGTTTGACAGGGTGCATTGCCGCGCTTAGTAGATTCATCTCCAAGTCTGCCGAGCGCGCCTTGCCGTTTCAAGATCTTGAAGAAGGCAGGACCCATGAAGTGGACCTCGGAAGTAGATACAACACTGTAAGACTTGAAGACCTACTTGTCCTATGTGCCCACTTTGGTTGCTCCCAAACCACAAGAGCCGTTGCTGCTATACCTAGCGGCAACTAATCAAGTGGTTATTGCAGCACTAGCGGCACAGTGGGAAGTGGAAGAAGCAGCAACCTAATATAGTGTCCCTTCCAGGGGGTAGTGAGAACAGCCCGCCAAGGGCAGATGTGGATTAGGACAAAGAAGAGCACGTCAGCGGAGGCAACCCCAAGGACGTAGCAAGGAAAAAAGTGGTGCAGCGCCCAGTATACTTTGTCAGCTCCCTATCACACTGGGCTAGATCTAAGGTATGCTGGCGTCCAAAAATTGATTTTTAGCCTAGTCATGGCCTCAAGTAAACAGTGCCACTACTTCCAAGCCCACGAGATCACAGTTGACACCCATTTTCCTTTGCAAAGGATACTACGAGACCCTGAGGCTACCGGCAGAATAGTGGAGTGGGCATTGGATTTATCCAGCTTTGGCCCGAAGTTTGAGAGCACATCAACAATTCAGAGCAGGGCGTTGGTAGAGTTTATTGCAGAATGGATGCCAAGCCCTGATGAAGAAGTGATGGAGACAGTTATCCCTGGCAACACTACAAAAAAAAGACACATCCATGACATTTTGGGCCGAACGAAATTTTTTCTATCATACATATGACATTTCTATGATGATAATTGTGACAAAAACCCGGTATCATCATAGATGCGGTGGGCTCCTACTTCTATGACAAAAAATCATGATGAAAATGGGCTTTTGTCTGGGCCGGCCGGAGACACGGCTGCATGACATTCTTTGGGCCGTCCATGATGGAAAAAACCATGGTAGAAGCGAGGAGAGGAAAATTTCAGGAGTTCCGGTTACGGTGGGAGGTCGGGGGCGAGCGATCGCATTCTCTTGTACACGTCTGGCGTGTGTGTGCGGCGTTGGCTCTAATCGAACCCGAGCGAGGCGTTGGGCTCTAATCGGACCCGGCGATTGCACCTGGGCTAAGCGTTCGAACCCGAGCAATCGATCGATGGCTGTTAATCAACCCGATCGGCGATTCGCTTCGCTCATCGCTAATCAAGCCAATCGATCTTTGCCTCTAGGATGAATAGTGAGCGTTGCGTGGGGGGGGGGGGTTAGATGAATAGTGAGCGGTGGCGTTTGCCTCTGGATGAACAGGACCCCGTGGTGTGGAGGGATGGATGAATAGTAGACGGTGGAGGGGTGCCCGTGGAGGGGTGGTTGAACAGGACCGCATGGTGTGGAGGGCTGGATGAACAGTAGATGGTGGAGGGGTGGTTGAACAGTAGCCGGTGGAGTAGCGTGCGGTGGAGGCTGGATGAACAGGAGCCCGTGGAGGCTGGAGGAGGTCGACGGTGGAGATGAACATTATCTCGTGGAGTTACATTTTGCGATGCACGCCACACCCCTCCCGATGAACAAGACCCCCGTTTCGACCGTAGCGCTCCAACACAAGTCTGTTTCGTCCGTTTTGCGGTACGCCACACCCCTCCCGATCAACAGGACCCCCGTTTCGACCGTAGGAGGTCCGTTTCATCTGTTTTGCGGTACGCCATATCCCTCCCGATCAACAGGACCCCCGTTTTGACCGTAGGAGGTCCGTTTCCTCCGTTTTGCGGTACACCACACCCCTCCCGATCAACAGGACCCCGTTCCGAATGTAGGAGGTCCGTTTCCTCCGTTGTGCAGTACGCCAGGCCTCGTTTCCATCGCCTGTTCCGTCGAAGCTAATGGCGTTCTGGGAACGGGGGTCCCCAGACTTGCCTGCCTGCGGCCTGCGGCGTGGCTCAAGTGGGGGCCCAGCGCGGCCCAGCTTCATCAGCTCAAGCTCAAGACCCTCGCGAGGGGCCAAGCCTCGCGGGGCGGATGACAGGTACCTTCCTCAGGAGCAGCCTCGTCAGGCAGGGGCTCACGAGGAGGCGGAGAGATCAAGGCAGGGTACCTCACGAGGGTGCCCCGTGACGCAAGCCATGACGATCAAGATCAGGTGGGCGCCAGGCGGGCGCAAGCCTACGCAGTGTCCTCGTTTTCCCTTTGGTGCAAAGGAGGCAAGCATAGGCCAAGGCATTAGGCAAAGGTTACCGCTACGGTGCAACAAGACCAAGACCAGCAGAGCGGCAGGACGGAGGTCATCGTGGAGCCCAGGACGACGTCACCGTCAGAGCCTTTGGCAGCCGAAGACCAACTTTAGTCAGGATAAGTGTACTAGATGTTCCCCTTCAAAATGGCCAATTGTTGGAGCCCTTCCCGCTCATTATTTGGGAAGAGGCCCAGGGCCACCCTCTATAAATAGGACTAGCCACCACAGAGAGAGGGGACGGGTCGAACCTACCAGAGAGAGAGAGAAGAGATTGGACTCACCCAAGCAGTCCATCGCACTAGCTCAAGAACAGCCCCTTGCGAGGCTGTTCTTCCTTTGTACTATTCTCCATCAGCCCCAGAGGCAATCCACCACACGACACACTGGAGTAGGGTATTACACCACAATGGTGGCCCGAACCAGTATAAATCTTGTGTCTCTTGTGCAGTTCATCGTTCCTAGTTTAGATCCCTTGCAAACCATTAACGCGTGAGCTGGTAGGGGAAAGATCTCCGTGCGCACCCTAGAGTTCGAACCTCAAGGGTCTGCCGGAACCCGAAATTCGACATTTGGCGCCCCAGGTAGGGGGTGCGCTGGAATCCTTCCTCCGCCGCCTCGCATTTTGTCGCCTCATCGTTCGATGTCAAGCGACCAGGCAGCCAACGCCGACCGCTGGGCGGCGTGGACCGCCCACGCCGTGCCGCCATCCCAGGGCGACCTCAACCTTGCACCTCAGGGAGCTCGCGCTCGCATAAGCGTTCTTGAAGCGCGGCGACGCGACGAACGCCGCCTGCCCTCACGCCGCGGCAGGTGCGGTCAGCGGCCAGAGCCTCAAGCCACGCCCTGGCCATGGCGCCGCACACCCGACGGGAGCAGGCAAACTCCAGGGCCGCGCTCACGGCGACCTGAGAGCTGTTACGGTGCCGGCTTCAAGAGGGCGGCCGCGACGTGTTGTTAGAGCGAGTGCCCGAGCTCCTGGACGCTGCCGCCTCAGGAGCACCTCCTTTCTGCGTCCGGCTGCCGCCCCAGGTCCAGAGCATGCCGTATGGCGGCCCCATACGCGCCCATGCAACCTCAAGCGGGCTCCAGGGCCTACTCAACGCCAACCTGGCCAGCAGCACCAGGCGGCAAGCCGCGCAGACCCCGTGCCGACGAAGGAGCGCACGCCGTGACGTTTGACCTTGGCGGACCACCGCTCCACCACTCTCAAGACAACGCTCCGGGCCGGACTGCGTGGCATGTGGGGCACTACGGCGAGACCTACGGGGCAGCGACCCCAGAAGCTTATGTGTCCCGCATGATGGATCAAGAGTGCACACGGGAAGAAGACCATGGCTCGTTCCTTGGGCCAGGCTAGGGCAAGGAGACACCACAAGCTGAGCTCTTTCAGGAACCCTAGGAGGGCATCGATGACTGTGCCAGCGGCAGCAACTATCTGGTACCATTAATTCCTCAGGAGCAAGCTTATGCTAACCATGTGCCGCAGGAGGTCCAGGTCGCCGTGACAGGTGGCTGCCCCAACACTGCAGCCTCTTACCCCTCAGGAGGAGGGCACCGGGGCTCGGGAGAGGGGCCGAGATCCGGGTCCGTCCCCGCGGCGCTTGGCGCAAGACGTTCTCAGGAGGTAGGCCCTCTGCCGGGGAGGTGCCTCAGGGCCTGCCCCCGGCAGAGGACCCGTGGTCGTCGGGGGAACCACTGGCGACCGCTCTACCCCATTGGCATCGTCCTTTTTCTCCGGCCGCCATCAGTGGAGGTAGAGTGTGGCGCAAGGAGGGGCCCTCATCTAGCGATATGAAGCAAGGCCCAGTACCCGTGACACTCTCATGTAATAATGAGTGGGGCTGTACACGCCCCGGAGTCTCCGGCGAGCCGCCCTCGGGCCTAGGGGGCTCCCGCCCACGCCCAGTGGCAGCACTTAGCTCCGCACTGGTGAGAAGATGTCGATGACTAGACTAGGTGCCGGAGGCGGCCTTTTGCTTTTTTTCCTTTTCCTCTGTTGACAAGTTTCTTCGATTTGAATTTAAGTTGGATTTGAGTCCGAGCCTTGCATGCGTTTGGGGAAGGGGTTTTTATTCTCATTCGAGCAATCTCTCATGTTCTGGTTTCGGATTTGCGTCCAAAGCTAGCGTCAGCTACCTCCCCTCACAAGCCCCTCGCGAGCCGGGCCGGGCCAACCGCGTCCACAGCTCGGACGGCTGTCGCCACGCCCTCTCCGGAGGTTCTTATCGCAGGATCAATGGGTTCACCCAGAAGACACATATGGCGCTATGGCCCCCACAACCCCGCTCGGGGCTCACCAGGGTCAAAAGGTAAATGAGCCAGCTGACCCACCACCAGGTCGGCCGTTAAGCTCACACGCTGCGTTAAGATTAGCAGGGCATTTACCGCAAACCTTTACATGAGGGGCTTCCCCTCCCAAAATGCTCTCACAGTCTTGAGGCCAAGCCCGAACCTCTTTCGTCTTGAGGTAAACAGCGGTGACAAACAATCGATCGGACATATCGCTGCTTGCCTATACAGGTCACCTCCAGAGGCGTCGCCGGCATCATCGCCGCCACCAATACCTTCGCCAGCACCAGGACAGTCCACCACGCCGCCTTCATCGGCGGCCACGATCACGCCGTCATCATCAGACGCGAAGACCCTGACAAGGTCGTCCATGTGATCCTCCACCCATTGCGCCAGGTCGCCCCTGACAGCTATGGGCGCCAGTGCGATGGCGGCATCGAAGTCACGGGAGAAAGCGCGCCCGAGCAAGGCTCGTCTCCTCTCCTCGACGAGCCAACGAGACCTCTCGGAGCGGTTCTCCAGGAGCGTCACCACGTCAGCAAAATACTGGAGGTTGCCAGCATAGTTGGTCTCGTGCGGCTCCTCAGCGGCGGCCTCGCAAATGTTGCCCAGGGCTGCGTTAGCCCGTTCCCTGAGCGTACGGAGCATGGGGGCATGCTCGTGCTCCAGAACCCGCCGCCGACGAACCTCGTCCTCGTTCTGCCGTGCGGTGGCCTTGGCGCCACCAACCCTCTGTCGGAGAAGAAGCAGTTCGGCGCGGGAGGAGGTCAGCTCCGACTGTGCTGCGCAAAGGGCGGCTGCGGAGGAGTTCACACCCCGCGTCACTTCATCTAGTTTGGCCTTGAGGGTCGCGGTCCTGCCCTCAGCTTCGGTCATGACCAACTCCAACCTCAACTCATACTGGCGCTCAAGGCCTGAGCGAGCTTCCGCTACGCAGCGGTCGACCTCTTCTTGGGCTCGGGCTTCGCGCGTGGCGACATCGTCCTCCGCTTGAGCCACCAGGCGCTCCCTCGTCTCCAACCTCTCAAGGTCGAGGTTGCGCTCGGCGGCCTCCAGCATCAGCGCTTCCTCGCTCTTCTGGAGCTCCGCCTGGTCGACGGAAGCCTCCTTCAGCGACACAAGTGCAGCCTGGCGCGGCTCCACCTGCCGCTCCAGAGAGTTGCTCCAGGCTTGGAGCTCCCACGCATGCTCCTCCGCATACCTGCACCGTCGGTCTGCTTCCAGGGCCTCCTCGACGGCTCGAGAGCGAGCCTCTCGCGAGGCCGCCAGTGATGCCTTAGCCTTCGCATTGTCAAGGTCACGCTGGTGACGTGCGAGGGCAATGGCTACCTTCAGCTTGCGCCTCTCCTCAGCAAGGGGCAAACCTTTGGCCTCGAGACACGCAACCTCGCCGGTGAGCTCCGCCCGACCCGGTTCACCGCGTCCGTCGCTACATGGAGAAATTCTTGACGAAGGGCGCGGCATTCGCGAGCACGCCTGAGCACGTCTTCCGCGTCACCCTCTGCTGCTAGTGTATGCAGAGGGCCCGCCTCCTCCCGGTGCAGGGCAGGGGGCTGGCGCCCCAACGATCGCCGGACAGGCCTCGCCAGGAGCAGGGCCTGGCGCCGGTCCGTCCCCAGAAGAAGAGCTCTAAATTGACTTCAGCCAGCCACCGTCCACGATCGGGGAAGAAGGGGCGGGGCAAGCAGCTATGCCCAGGAGAACTTCGTGAAGGGAGGACAGCGGCGCCACAGGCTCGGGGCGCGCCCAGTGAGCAGGCCACCTCTCCGGCCAGCTCGAGGGCGGAGCTTGGGAGATGGCTCCTTGGCCGTCTCCGTGAATTGGCAGGAAAAGGTCCTTGAAAGGCCACGGTCATTGCAAGAACCGAGAAGTAGAGGCGAGAGAGAGAAGAGGACCTACTCGTCTGCATGGCGTACCTCCTGCACTTCAAAGCAGCAAGGGCGATCGTTACACCAAGGCCTCCTTCCTCTTGCGGAGGGCCACGAAGTCTACGAGGAACCGACCTAAGCACTCGGCGCAGGGGTCAGTTTGTGGCATGGAGGAGGCGGTAAGGTGATCAGCGCCAATGGGACCAACCAGGGGGACGCCACCAGGCGCCGCCTCATGAGGGACGACCGAGGCCTCAGGAGCCCCAACCTCGGGAACCGGAGGCCGCAACTCCTCACCTGTCACTATTCCGGAACGAGCTCCGGGAGATGCCGCCCTCAGGGCTCCGCGTGGCATCACCACCTCAACGTCGTCCCCTTCAACTCCTGATGGTTCTCGTCTCCCTGCTCCATCACATGAGACAGAGCCACTTTGGGCGACCGAAAGAGCGACCACGACAACTGGGTTCTCGTGAGGCCCCCTGAGGCCAGCCGGGCGCAGCCCCCACTCGTCGAAGCTGGGCATCTGCTTCACGAAATCGGCCCTGTCCGAACAAAGATACAAGAGGGCACCACCATGTCGAAGGCTGCCTAGGGAAGGATCGCCAACCAGGACCCTGAGCACCGTCTTCAGCACTTCAGGCGCCAGGTCCCCCTCCTGAAGTCGCATGCGGTCTTTGCGTGCCGCAAAGTGCCACATCCGATGAGAGTGGCGCTGGAGAGGAGCAATGCAACACTGGAGGAACTCCTTCACCACCTTGGGCGCCGTCACGTTGAGCGCCGTCAAGCTCTCGAAGCAGCGCTAGACGAATGCAAGCCGGGTGTCCACGAGCGTCTCATGACCCCAACCTGAGTTGGGAACAGCAGGCAAGGTAGGGTGCGAGAGCAGGGGGCTGGGCACCCCACATCCACGTACAACCACCGCTCTCTGAACTTGGCCTCAGGGGGAGGGAGTCCGAAATCGATCCCCGAAGCAGCCGTCTCTGGCACCACAAGGAAGCCCACACACCCCGAGCATTGAGTAGGATCACTCAGGCGCAAAGAGAAGAAGTGACGCAATAGGGCAACGGAAGGAGGGATGCCCACCATTGCCTCACAGACAAAGGCGAAGACAGCCAGGAGGGTGATGGACTTAGGCCCGAGATGCATCATGTGGATCTGATAGTGGGAGAGCACCACATTGAAGAAAGTGGAAAAGGGGGGAACCAGACCCGCCCACAGGGCATCAGCGAAAAACCGGACCTCCGTGAGAACCCTATCGAAGGAGGCATGGGACGCAGGCCATGCCATGGTCCTGCCGCACTTGGCGGCAAGAGAAGAGCAGACCATGCCCAAGGCCTCGGGGTTGAGTATGATAGAACGATCAACGGCGGGGGCCACCGCCGGAGGCGAGCGGGACGAAGGCGCGGGCTTCTTCACCTTTTCCTTCTTCGTTGGCGCCATGGCGATAGGAAGGGTGAGAGTCCGAGTTGGATTAAGGGCGGAAGTTGGAGCCAGAGGAAGAAGGAGGGGCCGGGAGTGCGCGGATGGCGAAAGGGGAATGTCTGTGTGCAACCCCGGGTCCGCTTAGCCGGGCGCGTAATGTGGCATCATGGGGAAGCGGAGATGCCCATGACCAATAAATCCACATGCGGCACCCAAGGCCGCAGGCTGTTGGGGCCCGCGGCTCTTCGCACTTGCCCCTTCGTTCTCTGCTAACCCAAGTCCGGGCGCGCCTTGGGCCCGGGGGCTACTGTCGGCGTTCTGGGAACGGGGGTCCCAAGAATTGCCTGCCTGCGACCTGCGGTGTGGCTCAAGTGGGGGCCCAGCATGGCCTAGCTTCATCAGCTCAAGCTCAAGACCCATGCGAGGGGCCAAGCCTCGCGGGGCGGACGACAGGAACCTTCCTCAGGAGCAGCCTCGTCAGGCAGGCTCACGAGGAGGCGGAGAGATCAAGGCAGGGTACCTCACGAGGGTGCCCCGTGATGCAAGCCATGACGATCAAGATCGGTGAGGCGCCCGACTCATGATGTCCTCGTTTGCCTTTGGTGCAAGCAGAGGCAAGCATGTGCCAAGGCATCGAGGCAAAGGTTACTGCTTGATTGCAACAAGACCAAGACCAGTGAGGCGGCGGGGACGGAGGTCACCGTGGAGCCCAGGACAGCATCACCGTCAGAGCCTTTGGCAGCCGAAGACCAACTTTAGTCAGGATAAGTGTACTAGATGTTCCCCCTTCAAAATGGCCAATTGTTGGCGCCCTTCCCGCTCATTATTTGGGAAGAGGCCCAGGGCCACCCTCTATAAATAGGACTAGCCACCACAGAGAGAGGGGACGGGTCGAACCTACCAAAGAGAGAGAAGCGACTGGACTCACCCAAGCAGTCCGTCGCACCAGCTCAAGAACAGCCCCTCGCGAGGCTGTTCTTCCTTTGTACTGTTCTTCATCAGCCCCGGAGGCAATCTACCACACCACACACTGGAGTAGGGTATTACACCACAACGGTGGGCCGAACCAGTATAAATCTTGTGTCTCTTGTGTTGTTCATCGTTCCTAGTTTAGATCCCTTGCAAACCATTAACGCGTGAGATGGTAGGGGAAAGATCTCCGTGCGCACCCCGGAGTTAGAACCTCAAGGGTCTGCCGGAACGCGAAATCCGACACAATCCCTCCCGATGAACACGACCACGCATTCTGTTCCGACCCAGCCGGTTGGCTCCCACGCATTCCGTTGCCTCCCGATGAACACGACGCATTCCTTTGCCTCCCCATGAACACGACGCACTTGTTGCCTCTCCATTAACATGACGACGATGTTGTTTCTCCGTTCCGATCCAGCCATGTACACGAGCCACTGCGTCAGACGATTGTCTTGTGAGTAGCGCTAGAGACCCCGCCCGTATGTACATATACGTGGCCGTATTTTCTTTCTTGATCCATGGCCGCTGTACGTACGTGTATGTGCTACGTGTGCGCCTCTACTACGACACATGCGCACCTCTACAACGACCAGTATGTACGTACACGTTCGCGACCAGAATGACAACGCTACGTACGCTTCGACCAGGTGGGTCCCGACTGTCAGGCACTTCCTTGCGTGCGAAGATGTAGCTGGTGGGTCCTAGCAGTCAGGGGGCGAATCGTTTTTTTTTTGCCCAGACGCACTTCCTTGCATGCGAAGATGTAGCCGGTGGGTCCGAGCAGTCAAGGGGGTGAATCGTTTTTTTTTGCTCGAACGCACTTCCTTGTGTGCGAAGGTGTAGCTGGTGGGTCCCAGCAGTCAGCGGGCGAATCGTTTTTTTTTGCCCGGAGGCACTTCCTTGCGTGCGAAGATGAAGCTGGTGGGTCCTAGCAGTCAGGAGAAATGTTTTTTCCGTGAAATACAGTGGCCCGTCCGGTGGGTCCCAGCTGTCAGGTGGAGGAATCATTATTTTCCGCGTAATAAGGAGGCACTTCCTTGCTGCGGCCGTGGACCCGGTATCAGCCTCTCCACGTCTGATCCATGTCCAATGGAAGCTATTCCTTGACCACGTTGACCACGCCACGCCGAGAGCACCAGGCGGTGGGCGGCGGCGAGCCTAGGAAGGGGCGACTTCGAGCCGGGGAAGACGCGGCAGTGGATGCCCATGCGTAGAGGAGTATGAGGGTTCACTTGTTCGGCTGCGGTGTTAGGCTGCCGTCGCCGCAGAATAACAGGGGGTGTGGGTGCGTAGAGGGATGGCCTGGCCAGCGGTGGGAGTAGTAGGGGGCGGTGAGGCCTCCACGGCATCAGAGCCGGCCACGGGCCGCAGGAGCAGGTGGCACGACCAGCGCTGCTTTGGGCGGCTGGAGCAAGAAGACTAGAGGTTGAAGAAGCCCTACGGCCGTTGGATGGACATCGTCACGGTCCTTTGGAGCTAGAATCGTTCCTATATTGACTAAAGTTGACAAAGGCATCCGTCCCAGTCAACTTAGTAGCCCCACAAGTCAGCCTCCCACCAACGTGGGTCCCAGCTAGCAGGGGGGTATTGATATGTCTCCGTCGTATCTACTTTTCCAAACACTTTTGCCCTTGTTTTTGACTCTAACTTGTATGATTTGAATGGAACTAACCCAGACTGATGCTGTTTTCAGCAGAATTCCCATGATGTTGTTTTATGTGCAGAAAACAAAAGTTCTCGGAATGACCTGAAACTCCACGGGCGTCTTAGAAAAAATAATAAAAATCCTTGCCAAAGATAAAGACCGGGGGCCCACACCTGTCCCACGAGGTGGGGGCACCCCCCTCAGTGGCGCCCCGTACCTCGTGGGCCCCCTGGAGCTCCTAAGACGCCAACTCCAACTCTATATATTTTCTTTCAGAGAGAAAAAAAATCAGGGAGAAGAAATCATCGCGTTTTACGATACGGGGCCGCCGCCAAGCCATAAAACCTCTCGGGAGGGCTGATCTGGAGTCCGTTCGGTGCTCCGGAGAGGGGAATTCGTCGCCGTCGTCATCATCAACCATCCTCCATCACCAATTTCATGATGCTCACCGCCGTGCATGAGTAATTCCATCATAGGCTTGCTGGACGGTGATGGGTTGGATGAGATCTATCATGTAATCGAGTTAGTTTTGTTAGTGTTTGATCCGTAGTATCCATTATGTTCTGAGATTGATGTTGCTATGACTTTGCTATGCTTAATGCTTGTCACTAGGGCCCGAGTGCCATAATTTCAGATCTGAACCTATTATGTTTTCATGAATATATGTGAGTTCTCGATCCTATCTTGCAAGTCTATAGTCACCTATTATGTGTTATGATCCGACAACCCCGAAGTGACAATAATCGGCATACTTCTCGGTGATAACCATAGTTTGAGGAGTTCATGTATTCCCTAGTTGCTAATGCTTTGTTCCGGTTCTCTATTGAAAGGAGGCCTTAATATCCCTTAGTTTCCATTAGGACCCCGCTGCCATGGGAGGGTAGGACAAAAGATGTCATGCAAGTTCTTTTCCATAAGCACGTATGACTATATTCAGAATACACGCCTATATTGGATCTAGTTCTGTATCACCCTAGGTTATGACTGTTACATGATGAACCACATCCGGCATAATTATCCATCACCGATCCAATTCCTACGAGCTTTCCATATACTGGTTTACGCTTATTTACTTTCCTGTTGCTATTGTTACAATCACTACAAAACACCAAAAATATTACTTTTTCTTTCATTACACTTTTGTTACTGTTACCACTACTATCGTACTACTTTGCTACTAAATACTTTGCTGTAGATATTAAGTTATCCAGGTGTGGCTGAATTGACAACTGAGTTGCTAATACTTGAGAATATTCTTTGGCTCCCCTTGTGTCGAATCAATAAATTTGGGTTGAATACTATACCCTCGAAAGCTGTTGCGATCCCCTACACTTGTGGGTTATCAGGTATTCATGTTTTTGTGCGTAATAAGGAGGCACTTCCAGTGGGTCTGAGCTGACAGCGGGGGGAACATTTTTTTTGCAAAATACGGTGGCCCGTCCTGTGGGTCCCAGCAGTCAGGGGCAAACGTTTTTTTCACGAAATACTAGTGGCCCGTCCGGTGGTTCCTTGCTGTTAGGTGGAGGAATAATTATTTTCCGCATAATAAGGAGGCACTTCCTTGCGGCTGCCATGGACCCAGTTGTCAGTCTCTCCACGTACAGTACTCTTTTGATGGAAGTCAGTCGTTGACCACATTGACCACGCCACGCCGAGAGCACCACGGCGGTGGACGACGGCGAGGTCTAGGAAGGGGACGACGCGGAGCCGGGGAAGACGCGGCAGAGGAAGCTCGCGCGAAGAGGAGTACGAGGGTTCACTGGTTCGGCTGCGATGTGAGGCTGCCGTCGCCGCAGAATAACATGGGGTGTGGGTGAGTAGAGGATGCCACGGCGTAGCGGCCAAAGACATCCGGCCATGGGAGGCGGAGACGCGGTCCCGCCGCCAAGCGCTGCTTTGGCGGCCGGAGCAAGAAGATCAGATATTGAAGAAACACGCCCGGCCGTTGGATTGACATCCAATGGTTACGTCCGCTAGAATCATTTGTTGGCGTATGTAATAACTAAAAATCTTGCATACGCGTCAACTAAACAGGCCCTAAGTCAGACCACTCCCTCTTTTTTTTAATAATTTATATATAGCTCATGGCAACTTCTTATGCAGTTTATCGCAGTCGTTTTTTTGGTTGGCCAGGGCCAATTTCGCATATTTCTGTGGGTTCCAAACTATTTTTAATACCGAAATGTCGAGTCAGATTTAAAGAACTTTGAAGATATATTTAAATTAGTATAATTCCTAGTGAAATAGGAATTTGAAAGTGTGAAAAAAAATTCAGAAATTATAAAGTAATTGCCAATTTGTCATCTGTTTTTATATTAACAACCCATTTCATATTACTTTCAAGATTTGCAAGCGTCTTGAAAGAGTTGCAGCCCATCAGGGCGTAGAAAAATAAGTAGGCCTGGATTTGGTATTCTTCAGAAAAAAATAAACTGGGCTCATTTTCACAAAGAAAATATAGCTGGGCTGGTCACATGGTGAACATAAAATATAGGCCTGGGCTAGACGGGCCATAGCCCATTTCAAACCCTGCCCCGTCTCAACAATACCAAACAAACAAAATACTGCTTGAGTAGCTACGTCCCAGGTGTCAGCCGATCTTGTGCTGTTCTCTTGTCTATTGACTATATACGCTCACAATGTCGTGGGTCCCAGATGTCAGGAAAACACTAGGAGGAAGCATTTTATTTTTCCATACGCTGACGTGGTGGTCCCCTACTGTCATCCTCTCCACGTACTTCTGCCGATTCCTATTGTTTATTGACCATGTTGACAACGTGAGAGGGCGGCGCTGTGGCGAGCGCACCAAAGCGTGCGGAGGACGTCGGCGTTAAGGATTTAGGAGACGGTGGGGCGGCGATGCATGCGCTGAGGCGCAGCCAGCCGTGGGAGGCGGAAGCAGGCGGCCCCACCGGCGCTGGTTTGGTTTTGGTGGCTGGAGGAAGACAGGACTGAAGAAACACGACAGACCATAAAGGCAGCAGGACTACTTAACAACCTTAACTGAAACCAGCAGGGGCACTTAACAACCAAAGCTGAAAGCAGTGTGATTACTTATACAGGTTCAACCGTACAAAGAACGCCTCGAACAGTGCTACTTTGCCTATAGTTAACCAAGGGTGAGGCCTCCAAGCCCCAGGACAAGGCCCAGGCGCCACCCCGCGCATCCACAACCTTCTGAAGGCGGCTTCATCTTGCAACGTGGTCAATAAACAGGATATTCGCTTTAGAGCCATGGAAAAGCATGAACATAATCTTCTGTCCTATTCTCCTAGATGGATGATCCTTCATTATTTGAGACCACCCATGAATAAGTATCTTTTCACCTCAAAGGGGAATTGAGTAGGTCGACATAAACATCATGTTGTGACCAAGCGCAAGTCTGACCCGACCATGGTCAGCATCATGTATAGGAACAATAGAACTCGGCGGTTCTGTTTCAAGAAGATCACTGGCTAAAAACTGTGTATAAGCAATAGTTTATGAACAACATATATAACGAGAAAACAGCTCGTACCATAAGTTTCTCGACACGATTGGACATGTTCAACGAGTGCAGTGATGCACACATATCCCACGTGGCCTTCCACCATTTAAACGCCCCACAAGGACCTCAAGGCGATCAATAAAGTGTAGGAACTTGTGGATGTCGATCCATCAACTTAGGTCATTAGTAACAACCAAGTTATTACAGAGTAACAAAGCGAAGCGGGCGCTTAACTCGAAAAAACCTACACGTGCCACCAATTATAAGAAAATATTAGTTAGAAGTAGCATCTTCGTGAGAGATTCGCTTCTACTTCTAAAGTTAAATTTTGATTAGTTAGGCCAGAATAGGTGGATTAAGAAGTAATCGAGGCAACAAGCAAGAACCAGATACAAAACTAACATGGATGAACAATTGGAATGAAGTCGGGGTGGAAGATCGCAGTGAAGATGAGACCAGGTTCTGCTATTTCCATCAACATTCGTGCGCCAACTTTCAGCCCGTAACACTTGAGAAAGTTTATCCAAGTTCGGCCATAAAAAAAGCACCGATCTTCTTGGTTCATGAACCCAACTCGGAACTTATATCCATGGCTTGTCTTCACTGTGACCATTAAACTAGTGTATTCAGTTATGGCAAGGCCGAGCATCTTGAGTACATGTGTTACGGCGAGAGCAAATAATACACTGCAGGAAAAATAATATGAGAACACAGCATGTTCAAAAAAACCCCACCCTCCCGGATAGAAAATAGGATTCTAGGAACATACTGTGCGCATTTCAAATTGCTGTGTTAGGATGAGAAGGAACAAGTATGGCGTCTTGCCGAGGGCGCAGAAACCTGTAGGGTACTCGCACTTTGGGCACTGCAAATGAAACACACTAGATTCAGTAGGAAGAAAAATGCATCAGCAATGGCGGCTCCCATCCTAGGATTACCCGCGACCAAGGGACTTGGATTTATAGGGGATGGATGAAGAATTCGTACCTGGTTCTCCATGAGAAAACCCTATGCAATCGCCGCGAGGGGGTTTTCTCTGAACAAGCAGACGAGGGAGAAGGGGATTCAGGCCCAGTGAAATATTGCCGCTTCGTCCGTCCAGCTTACTGCTTAAGCTGGAAAGGAGGGGGGTTGTGATTTGATGGCTCATTGGGCATTACTGCGGCGCTAAGACCGGGGTGTGTCTACCGTGAAGTTGTGCACTCTAATTTGTGCATATGGCATGTGGACCCCGTTGCCGGTTGCACCGCATATCAGCGAAAGGAAGTAGAAAGACAGGAGTAACTAGTTACACATAAATATATTTTTTGACAGAGAGATACTCCCTCTGTAAAGAAACATACAAATCTTTTATATCACAGGCTCACCTTGCCGAGAAATATACTCCCTACGCAGCATACGGGCATTATGGGGGTTCACTGAGAATATAATACTCGAGATAGGCTCACAGATTGGACTTGGACGCAGCCGACCACGCATGTTTGGGGGCCCATGTGTTCTACCTCAGCGCTTTTCATATTGCAAGCGATCGGTATGGTGCTGGTTTTGAATCTTTGTCATAAGCGAATACACAAAATTGAATAAAGCACGACAGCTGTTGGAATGAAATCGAACGACAGTTCCTAACCAGCAATCAGAGTTGCAATTCTATCAATGATATACCATGTGATAAATAATACTATCGTACTACTTATACACACAGGACACTTGTTTCACCATGCCAGATTATTACATCAAAATCTCTCAGAGGATAGATCAGTTCGGCAGTTGCGTGGTGCTACTGAAGAATTTCAAAGTTGATTTGGACCAGCTCTCCTTGCCGAGAAAGTTCGATTTTGATATCATCCCCTACCGCAAGATATGATTTAGATTTGAACCTTGACCATCCTTTTGCATCAATCATCATGCGACGATCCTTTGTACTTACGGTATAATCGAAAGGTGTTCATTCACACCAAGGCTGCGCATGGTAAGAGAAACTTGGCCGCAGTTGTCTGGATTGTTGAACGACTCCCTCGTTGCTCTAGGAATTCTCTGTTTGCAAACAAGAAGACATACCCAAACAGTTAGATCAACATAGTGAATCATGTGAAACAACATGGAAAGAAAAAAGAATGAAGCACTTGGGCGTCCAATGCTTACCGGAAGGTGGACATGTCGGTTTTGTAAGGACTTTGGTATATGAAGTCTGACTGCAGCCCAGTCTGTTGCCGGTCCAACTGCACGGGCCGGAGCAGATACAAGTGCAAGTGTTGGTGCAGGTGCCGAAGCCGCTGCTGCTGCCGGAGATGGTGCTCCTTGTAGAGCTGGTGTCGGTGTCGGAGCAAGTGCCGGTGTCGATGCCCGATCCTCCGATGAGATCAGCTGATCCATCGACGCGGTCGGTGCCCAATCCTCGGTGGATCAGATTGAGCTCTTGCTGTCGATTGCTAGAAACAGCGCGGTGATCGATCTGTGTGAGACAATGACGGCGATAAATGTCTGATACTGCTATGATCAGCTTTCTAAATTGACTAGGATCCGTGACTATGATCCAGTTTTTTCTTCATTTCTTTTAAACGCGAGAAGAACTAATTGTGGCATTTTTGTTAAACCAAACTGCAGTTCATCATAGGGATTCAGCTTGTACTCAGACAACAGACTGATCCAATTTTTTCCAGTAATATAAGAGATGGACATTGCCTTCGTTACTGACACGACATAAGAAGTGAAACCTGCAAAAATAGCCATCGTAGAGCAAACCAAATGGTTTATTCTGTGATGAATGTCACATGGCAAAACCTGCATCGTAAAATTGCAGGAAAAGAAAGAAAACATGACATTAAATCAATAAGATTTATACATTTAAATCAATAAGATTTACTTGATGTGACACGGCGAATCCTTGCCAGGAAATCACTATGTTGAAGTACTAAACAGAAGATTGATCGTCCAACTACGCGTGGCATGCAGGGGCCCCGCCTACTCCCACAAGCAGGACAGTCCAAAGGTCGTGACAAATCGTATGGACCGGACATCCATGGGACTTGAAAGTGTGTTATATCGACTAGAGGGGGGTGAATAGGCGATTTTTATGAATTCTTCACCGAGGAATTTGCCGGTGAGGAAATTCCTTAGCGAAGAACTACTTGTAGCGGAATAAGTACTCAGAAGTATGCATAACAGAATACAAGCATGGTCATCATGATGAAATGAAGAAAAGCATAGAGTACAGAAAGCGTAATCACAGGATAACACAAGATGAAGACAAAAAGACTGAAGAAATTGAACTGAGGAAATTGAGAAAGTCTTCAGTCAAAGTCTTTAAACACAGATATGAACAAACACTCAACACAGTTATGAGGAAATGAAAGAGTTGAGGAAATAGAACCAGTAAGGTTGGTGAAGACAATGATTTGGCAGACCCGATTCATTGTGTCTCGATTATGAAGTCTGGTTGGGCGGCTGAGTATTTAAACTCGTGGACACAGTCCGGACACCCGATCGGCCGAAAGCACGCAGCTCAGGACAACAAGTCCTCACCATATTCTCGTTGAACTAAGGTCACACAGACCTCGTCCAATCACTCGTGGTAAGTCTTCGGGCGACTTCCAAACCTTCACAGACTTGGTCACTCGGCGATCCACAATTCCTCTTGGATGCTCTAGACCATGACGCCTAACCGTCTGGAAGAAGCACAATCCTCAAAGGTAACAAGCGTAGGATCCACGCAGGATCAATCTCTTCAGTGATGCTCAATCACTTTGGGTTTGTAGGTGTTGGGTTTGGGGTTTTTCCTCACTCGATGATTTTCGCTCAAAGTCCTCGGAGGATGGGTTGCTGTCAAATGACAAGTGTCAAGTACTCTCGGAGCAGCCAACCAGCTAGTGGTTGTAGAGAGCGGCTATTTATAGCCTAGGAGAAGCCCGACATGATAAGACATAAATGCCCTTCAATGATATGACTGTTAGGTGGATAAGATATTTTGGGACAGGTGGCCTTGACAAAGAACGGTCGGAAATTTGACTCTCAAATTCCTCGGGGCTATCATGTTCCTCACTATGTAGGCAATACGACCGGCAAATTCCTAACTCCTCGGTCGAACAAATTCCTCGTGACCGGAAGAACTTCGTCTCATCCTTTGAAGAAATTGACTGAATCGTATGAGATTTCCAAAGGCTTCACTCAAAGGGATTGGTAGGTGTAGGATTTTGAGTTGAGCATCACATGGAAATTTTTCCTTAGTATTTCCTCGACCCCCTTTAACGAGACGGTGTTTCCTATGACTCAAGAAAGAGAAAACGAAACTACGAAAACAAAAGTCTTCTCGCTTCATGTTCCTCAAATGAATACCAAGTCTTGAAGGTCACACCAATTTCTTCACTTTCAAAGTCTTCAGAAAGTCTTCAGAATATCAAAGTCTTCAGTTGAAGAACTTCATTTTTAGGGATCGACTTTCTTTGTAAATATCAAACTCCTCATAGACTTATAGACCTGTGTACACTTATAAACACATTAGTCCCTTAACCTATAAGTCTTCAATACACCAAAATCACTAAGGGGCACTAGATGCACTTACAATCTCCCCCTTTTTGGTGATTGATGACAATATAGGTTAAGTTTTCAACGGGGATAAATATATGAAGTGTAAATACTGATATTGAGGAATTTGATTTGCAAGATTTAGAAAAACTCCCCCTGAAGATGTGCATAGTGAGGAATTTGCTTTTGAGGCATTGCACATTTGAAGAGTTGAATCATGGAGATCTCCTCCTATATCTTGTAATTCATACACGCATTTGACATATAATATGAAGAATTTGTAATGCATGATGAAATATGGTGACTGATGTAATTTAGCATGCATGTATTACCACATAACGAAGAATAAGCACGCAGAGGAACACATCGAAAGTATCAGAGCACCATCGGATTTAAGATTACAACTCGATCCAATAAAAGTTTCAGAAGAACGAGAGTGGTAACTTAGCAAAAAAAGGCTCATATAGTAGACCCGCTTGAAGACTAACTCAAATTTCTCCCCCTTTGTCATCGAATGACCAAAAGGATCAAAACTGAGGACTAACGCCCCTGAAGAATATCAAGTTGATGGAGGAGCGCCAGCGTTGTCAGAAACTTGTCGTAGCTGGGCCTGCCGCAGTGTCGTCAAGTCTTCATTTTCATCGATTAGTCAGCGATGAGGAATAGGAGCTAGCCACCAAGGAAGGAACCTTGACCTTCTTGAATTTCTTCGGTGGAGGTGCAGACTAGTCAAATTCTTCCTTGAGACCCATGTTGTTCAGATCTTCTGCGCTGTAGAGATGAGATAGAACAGCCAGTGCAGTTGAAGGTTTCATGGAGGTAGTATTGGTTTTTCTTCACTGCATTATGTGTTGAGGTCATGTTGTGAAGAATTGAACCGAACTGACGCTTGACCCATTTATGATTACGATCAACCTTTTGATGAAGACTGAGGAGTAACTCATGATCAGCCATCACCCTGGGTGCTGTGGCTTGAGGATTTTGCTTGGATGAGGTATTGGCGGCAGAGTCATGTGTGGCAGAGTCATCATTGGTGGAGTAGGATGCAGCCTTGCGAAATTGACCATCCAATGGACGAATGCCTTCATCTATCTAACAGTTGCCTTGCCTTTGTCATCAGCTGAGGAAAATGTCCGTTTGAGGACTTCAATTGGAGGCAAGTAGCTGAAGTGGTTTAGAGTATCAGCCTTGTAATTGAGTGAAGACCTTGTCCTGATGAACCTCATAATCCATGGTGCATAAGGCTTCATCTCAAAAGGTGACATAGCAATGTTTGCCAGAGTCCTCATGAAGAAATCATGGAAGTTGACGAGAATGCCATGAATGATATTGAAAAGCATATTCTTCATGGCGCCAACGACTTCTTCATCATTTGAGTCGTGGCCTTTGATAGGACTCATTGTCTTTGTCAGAATGCGATAGACTGTCCGAGGCACATATAGTAATTCCTTGTGAAGAATTTGGTTCGAGGTGCACCTTACGGCTTCAAAGGCTTCATCGGAACTTGCATGTAGTGATTTGTAAGCTCGAGTTATTTGTAGATGCAACGAGCACCATCAAGGAGAGGATCGAGTGGGAGGGCATGAAGCAATTTAGTTGCCCGTGCCTTGTAGTGAGTATTTTACATCATCCATCCAGTACCCATGAGTTCACATCTTGAGAATCTCCGGTGATGTGCAGCGTCGCATAGAATTGAAGAATGAGTTCTTCATTCCAATGATGAGATGTCGGTCTGAAATTCAGCAATCCAAAGATCGTGAAGAATGCTGAGGACTGGCTCGAAGCCTGGCAGAGATTCCATCTCCATGTGAGGAATGTGTGCATGATCGAAGACTTTGTCTTTGTTGAATAGCACAGAGGAATATAAGTTGGCTTGACTAGCAGTCCAAAAACGCCTCTTCCTTATGCGAGCAGAGTCATATGGGTTGTAGTCAGTGAATAATACATGCTCGCCGAAGAAATCTTCAGCCTTGAACTTTTGCTTCGTTGAGAATGGATTCTTTGGCTTTGGAAGTGGAGTGTCAGTGAGTTGCATCACTACCTCAGGAATCGCAATCTCAGGTTCTTCAGGCTGAGGATTTTCTGGTTCCTCTTCATATGCAGTCTGTGTGTTCAAAGGATCGATGGCAGCGGGTTCTTGACACTAGTGGCTGGAATTTCTTCATGCACGGACGAGGTGGGATGAGTTTCTTCAGAGCCTATTTGAACCGTTGGTGCAGGGGACTGAGGAATTTGTTGGATTGGGGTGAAGAGTGGGGAATTTGGATGCAGACTGTCCCAAAAGTCATCGTTCATCACTGGTGTTGTGCTTCCAATATCCACATCTTTGTCTTCAATTTCCTCAACACCAGCCTCTTCAGCTGTGAACTGAGACATAGGCGAGGAAATGATTGGTGTTGAAGGGATTGCATCCACTTCAATTTCTTCATCAATCTGCTCTGACGAAGAAGCATAATGATTTTCTTCATCAGATCCGCTTGGGATCTCATATTCTTCACCAAAAGGAACAAGGTCCTTTGATGGAATGGAGGAAATTGGAACATCATCGATTGGATTTTCAAAGCGAGCTTGTCATAGGCTTCATTTTCTTGAGGTGAAGAATTTGAAGCAGGTGATGCTTTCCTTTTCTTCACTGCAGCTCGCTCTCTGACCTTGGTCTTCTTCACATCGATGCGAGATGGAAGGATAGGAGTTGGTGTAGGCGCAGGAGGAGCCGAGGAATCTGTTTGAATTTCCTCGGTATGGCGATGCAGATTGCCACGACTTCTTCGCTTTCTTGAGCGCACCACTAGTGGATGCCCTGGCAATTTCATCAGCGGCTGGAATGGAATCATCAGCCCTGGAACTAGCATTGTCCTCAGCAGGCTGAAAATCATCAGGGGTGCTGGCATGTTCTTCAGTAGGCTGAGGCTGCAACATGTGTGAACTTCTTTGTCAGATTGACAAATCTGACTTTGGCTCCTTGCCAATCAGCATAATAGGCATCAAAGTCATCACCGAGGGCTTTGATTTGACTGGATCTTGAGGAGTTCCTCGGTTGTCATTCGACAACGTTTTTCCTCGTGAACTTCTCTTTCTGGCCGAGCCTTCTTGATCTGCCTTGCCTTCTCAAATTTCCATTTTCTTCAAAATGAAATGGGTCAAGACATGTGACTTTGTCCAGAGTCAAATGAAAATCAGGCATAGGTGTCTCTGGATCCTTGTGCCATAGATCAATGTATTCAAGGATCGCCCTTGGATCCAAAAGCGATGTACAGTGTGCCTTTGGCTCTAGCGGCCCTAACTTGTCGGTCTCTGATGATTTCTGCAAGTTCATCATCATCAGCTTAATCGTCAAATGGCACTTGGAAGGCAACCTGTTTCTTCTTCGAACTTGGCCGAGGACCTCGTCCAGCAGTGGCCTTTTTCTTCAAAGCAGTGGGGCACGATGAAGAATTTGGTGCAATGAGGAACTTCTTTGAGACACCAGAGGCAATAAAGATGCCTGCAGTCCTTTGGCACGTGGCCAGATGCACAGGTGCTGAGGACTTTGGAGGAGCTTCTGAGGACTTTGGAGGAGGAGCTGACGATTTGGGAGGAGCAGGAGCAGCATGAGGAACTGGCCGTGAGGGCATTGAAGATTCTGGCCGTGAGGGCATTGCTGAGGATTTTGGCCATGAGGGCACTGTTGGTGAAGCACTTGGCTTGTGCGCTGGCTTCTTTGCCATTGATTTTCTGGGCTTGATAGGGGCCTCAGGGGCAGCAGCAGTAGCAGAGTCTTCATTGGATTTCCTCACTGCTTCTTTGGCTTGTCTCACCAACTTGGCTTGGCGCTTGGCCCATTCTTCAGGAAAGTCCTCACCACGCTTGATGCTGGTGGGGTCAGCTACTTGGCCAGGTGCCAATGGAGCTCTTGGGCATGGAGGATTCAGTGCGAATTTCTTCATGTATTTGGAGTAACATACCTGTACTCCCTCCATTCCCTTGCCCATCTCCTTTCAATCCTCTGAATGCGCACCTTGCGCTGATTTTTGTTTTCCTTGCCAAACTTGGCTTCATCAGGTGTGCAATAGTCAGCATAGATGTCCTCAGGTATCTCAAAAGCAGTCATGACCTCAGGCCTCTTTCCTCCTTTCTGGGGCTTCTTTTCGTTACGCCATATTCTTGGTGAGGAATTTGAACAATCGAATTCTCTGAAGAAGTATGCAACTTTTCTTCGAGGAACGCTGCATATGAGTTAAGTTGATGAGAACCTAGTGATTCAAAGCGGACATGAGTACCTGTGAAGCAGTATAGTTGCGAGGAATTTGGAGAGGTCATATGCGTTCTCAGAAGGTTTTTCAAAAGAACTAGTTTGAGGAATTTGACCAGATGAGCCTTGAAGAATTTCACTAAGTGATCTTTGTCTTAGGTTCCAGAGTTGTATAGATCGAGGATCCACACAATTGAGGAATCTTGAAGAAAAATCATTGCTTAGAGAAATGAATCAAGAGCGTATTTCGTTTGAGGTGTTCATATGTGTGAAGATTTGAAGAATAAACACCTTTGAAGATTTTCGTGAAGGTTTGAGAATCAAAGTGAGTAATAAAAGTAACTTTTAATTACTCCGAATCAAGAACACGACGAATTGAGAAGTGTAGATTAGAAGTTAAATCGATTCAGATCTCCCACGCCCTAACTTCGGCGGAGGAAGACAGCTACTGGCGGCATGAGTGAAGATTTCCACGGTCGGCCTTGAAGTATGACGGCGGCAGGTCGAGGCAATGAATCTCTTCCTCACCGGCGACGATGGAGTAGCGGCGGCGCTTAGGGTTTGAGAAGCTCGGCGAGAGAGAGAGAGAGCGGTCGGCGGAGTAAAGGAAGTGAGGAAGGGAGAGTGGGTATATATAGCCACGGTGAAAAATTGTTCGCGAAGATTTTGGACGAGCGTGCCTGACCCTTCTCATTCGCTTGACATGTGTCACCCACGTACTGAAAAGTGGAGATCGTGTTAGATCGTGGGTGAATAGATGAGTCTAACGTACGAAGCGGAACGGTTTGAGCGGCAAAGCCGAAAATTTTGATAAGATAAGTTAAAAGTTCCGTTCGCAATTTCTTCAGCTGACAAGGACGCAGTGAAGATTTTGAACGAGTTTCAAATAGAACGCACGTGAAGAATTTATGAATAGATTGGGTTGAGTATAGCATAGAGGGGGAAGGGTCCGATCACATTCACTTAGCAGAAAAAGCAACTTGAAGAAATAGCCATAAGTGAATGCTGTAGAGGACATAAACCCATATATATAGATATAGCCAATGAAGAAAAACGACGGAAACAGTGAAGATTTTGCAACGTTGAAGAATTTGAAAAACTGAATAATTTCAAAACTGAGGAAAAACTCAAATTGAAGATTTTCAACTTTGGTGGTGGCGTGACCCACCGTATAAGAATGATGATTTCAGACACCGCGTACAATTGTCGTAGGGTTCTGAGAATCAAATTCTTCATTAATTTCTTCACACTTAGAGTGTTATTCTTCATTGATTGAAGAAAATGTTTCTTCATGTGTTGCACATCTAAGTCATCAATTTTGCATAAGTGTCGGGATGTGTGTCCTTTTCAAAGAACATTCAAGATTCTAAGATATTTAGCTCACAAGCAACTTGCTAAATCTCTTCTCATCCAAGGGCTTTGTGAAGATATCGGCTAGCTGTTCTTGATCTTCACATGCTCGATGGAGATGTTGCCCTTCAACACATGATCACGAAGAAAATGATGACGAATCTGAATGTGCTTTGTCTTGAGTGCTGAACTGGGTTGTGAGCAATCTTGATGGCACTCTCATTGTCACGATGAGAGGCACATTCTTCACGTTGATGCCGTAGTCCTTGAGAGTTTGCTTCATCCACAGCAATTGAGCACAGCCAAGAACCAGCAGCAATGTACTCAACCTGCGATTGGGCGGTGATATGCGATTACATTTCTTCGAGGACCAACAGACCAAAGATCGTCCGAGGAAATGACAAGTACCAGATGTTGACTTGTGATCCACACGATCACCAGCATAGTCAGAGTCAGAATATCCAATGAGATCAAAAGTAGAGCCCTTGGGGTACCATAATCCTAGTGTTGGTGTGTGAGCTAGATATCGAAGAATATGCTTCACAACCTTATGGTGTGATTCCGTCGGTGTAGCTTGAAATCGGGCACATATGCAAACACTAAGCATTATATCTGGCCTAGATGCACATAAGTACAATAAATAACCAATCATGGAGCGGTATACCTTGTGATCGAAGTCAATACCATTTTCATCGATTGCATAGATGGCCATTTGTGGGCATAGGAATTTTGACGCCTTTGCAATCTTGCATGCCGAATTTCCTCAGAACATCCTTGAGGTATTTCTCCTGAGATAAGAATATGCCATTGTGTTGTTGAAGAATTTGAAGACCTAAGAAGAATTTCAACTCTCCCATCATAGACATTTGATATTCTTCACTCATCATATAGGGAAGTTCATCACTCAAATGTTGGTCAGTACAGCCAAAGATAATATCATTAACGTATATTTGGCACACAAAAATTTCACCATCATAAGATTTAGTAAAGAGAGTAGGGTCGAGTGAACCGGGTGTGAAGCCATTCTTCACGAAGAATTCCTTCAGAGTATCATACAACGCCCGTGGGGCCTGTTTGAGGCCATAGAGGGCCTTGTTGAGTCTGAAGACTTTGTCGGGATTCTTTGGATCTTCAAAACCTGGGGGTTGAGCAACATATACTTCTTCCTCAAGCTTACCATTGAGGAATGCACTTTTCACATCCATTTGATATAAAGTGATATTATGATGGTTAGCATAAGCAAGTAATATGCGAATAGCCTCAAGTCTAGCAACAGTGCAAAAGTTTCATCGAAATCAATTCCTTCAACCTGTGTGTAGCCTTGAGCTACAAGTCGTGCTTTATTCCTCACCACAAGGCCATTTTCATCTTGCTTGTTGCGGTAGATCCACTTTGTGCCAATGATATTATGCTTGCGAGGATCTGGACGTTTGACCAGTTCCCAGACATTGTTGAGCTCGAACTGATGTAATTCTTCTTGCATGGCCTGAATCCACTCAGGCTCCAGGAATGCTTCATCTACCTTAGTGGGCTCTGTGATAGAGACAAAAGCATAGTGCCCACAAAAGTTAGATAAATGTGAAGCTTTTGAGCGTGTGAGAGGACCTGGTGCTTCAATGTCGTCGATGATCTTGTCAACTTACACTTCTTTTGCAACGCGAGGATGAGCTGGTTGTCGTCGAGGGATTTGATCAGCATTTTCTTCAGCACCATTTTCTTGACATTATCTTGGTGCATCAGCTCGATGTTCTTCGCGTTCGGAATGAATTCTTCAAAGAGATTCTTGAAGAGGAATTACATCCTCGGTTGCCTTGAACTTGATAGATTCCTCGGTCTTTGGTTCATCAATCACGGAAGGTAGGTGCTCTCTTTGCGAGCCATTAGTTTCATCGAACCGCACATCTACAGTTTCAACAATCTTGTAAAGAACATTGTTGAAGACTCATTGGTGTGCGAGTCCTTTCCATAACCAAGCATAAAACCTTCATGTGCTTTCGGTGCAAATTTAGCATTGTGATGAGGAACTCTAATCCAGCATTTAGCACCGAAGACTTTGAAATAACTCACATTGGGTTTCTTGTCAGTGAGTAGTTCATAGGCAGTCTTCTTGAAGAATTTGTGAAGATATACTCCGTTGATGATGTGGCACGCGGTATCAATTGCATCAATCCAAAAACGACAAGGCGTTTTGTATTCATCAAGCATAGTGCGAGCCATCTCAACAAGAGTTACATTCTTGTGCTCCACGACGCCATTTCTTTGAGGAGTGTAGGGAGCAGATAACTCATGAGTAATACCAAGTTCATCAAGATAGTCATCAAGGCCAGAGTTCTTGAACTCAGTTCCATTGTCACTCCTGATGTGCCTGGTCTTCACACCAAAGTTGGTTGAAGCCCTCGAGGAAAATCGTTTGATGACTTTCTTCACTTCATGTTTGTAAGTGACAATGTGTACCCATGTGTAACGAGAGTAATCATCAACAATAACAAAGCCATATAGAGATGCATCATAAGTGACTGTTGAGTAATGATTAGGACCAAAGAGGTCCATGTGAAGCAATTCGAATGGACGAGTAGTGGTCATGATAGTCTTCGCTGGATGCTTGGCCTTGGTCATTTTTCCAGTTTCACAGGCTCCACACAAGTGATCCTTGAGGAATTTGACATTCTCAATGCCAATGACATGCTTCTTCTTCGCAAGTCTGTGCAAATTCCTTATGCCTGCGTGAACAAGTCATCGATGCCATAGCCAGCCTTCTGAAGCTTTTGCAAGTAGGCACACGGCTGGTTGTGGTCCTGTAGAGAAATCAACAATATACAAGTCTCCTCTCCTAAAGCCTTCGAAGACTTTGGAATTGTCAGCTTCCATAATCACACCACCACGATACTTGCCAAAGACAACAACCATCTCAAGATCGCAAAGCATTGAGACGGACATGAGGTTGTATCCTAAGGACTCACCAAGCATGACTTTGTCCATGTGTATGTCCTTAGAGATCGCAACCTTACCAAGACCCAATACACGACTTTTGCCTTTGTCGGAAAGATGATATGCTTCAGATGTGACGGTGATAAGGGAGCATCCATCAATAGGTTCTTGTCACCAGTCATGTGATTTGTACATCCACTATCGAGGACCCACTCATTGGCTTTGGGTTGATCATCCTGCAGATGAATTAGTGCAACTAACGATCTCATATACTTCATTTGTGAAGAATATGATATCAATTTCATCAGATGAATTTCATCAAGCAGTAAAACAGATATAGGAGTATGAGGACGTGTAAAATGAAAGTTCATTTCTTCATGATTAGCCTGCGTCCTTTCAGGCAATGTTGTCAAGTCCCCAGCAAATTCTTCAGACGTTAGAGCACGTCTGGAGACCTGACCCTGCAGAGGAAATTAGTTCTTTTTCTTCACCACCCACATCTGAAGGGGTGGCAAAGAGTTCATTACTCTGCGAGCTCCATATGAGAATGGTGGCATAGAGGCCAATCCATTTCGTTTCACATAAGAGGGGTTAGGGTAAGCATATGAATAAGCAGAGAAATTATTCGAGGACTTATGAACATATTGGTTTGAAGAATAATGCACATATTCATAGCCCTTAGCTCTACCCTGTGAAACAGAGTTGTTAGCACAATGATAATCATATGAGGACTTTGATCCTTTTGAGGAATTTGATCCACGTGAGGACTTTGGTCCTTATGAGGAATTGGATCCATATGAAGAATTTGGTCCATATGAATAGTTTGACCCGGGGTTCCTATTCTTCACAGGTGGTGTCATGAGGACATTCACCTGAAGACTTTCAAGGCACTTCTTGGGAACCCAGATTTTCTTCATTGGAGAACCGTTCCTGCAGTTAGTGCCAACATATCTAGCAAATACTTCACCATTCTGATTTTTAAATAGTTTATAGTTGGAGTCAAATGACTCATCGGAAGAATGAGGAGATTCACATGTAAAGCTAGATAAGTTAGATGGATCAACTGGAGGACCCTTTGAAGCAACCCATGAGGTTTTGGGGTACTGCTCAGGCTTCCAATATGTTCCATCAGCATTGATTTTCCTCCCAAAGGCAATACCCTCTTTCCTAGGGTTTCTGTTGAGGATCTTCTTTTTAAGCACATCACAAAGAGTCTGATGCCCTTTGAGGCTTTTGTACATGCCTGTCATGTACAATTCCTTCGGCCCTGCATCGTCAGTGATACTAGCAATGTCCTCATATGAGGAATTAGTGAAAGCAGGGGCAGATGAAGAATTTGTAACAGTTGAAGCATTTGAACATTCAGGTGAAGAATTAGCAGATTCACGTTCAATGCACTTTAAGCATGAAGGAACAAATTCTTCCTGAGAAGTGCTGATTTGTTGAGCAAGTAATGAATCACGCTCCTTCTGAAGATCTTCATAACTCACTCTTAGCTTCTCAAGATTTTGCTTTCTTTGAAGAAATTCAAAAGAAAGCTTCTCATGATCTGACAAGAGAGTGTTATGATGACCTTGAAGGTTGTCAAACCTAGACTAAAGTCTCTGAAGATTTTCAGTCAGGGCTTTAGTGCGATCCATTTCTTCACCCAACATATCATCACTTTTATCTAGCATGTTTTGAACCTTTTCAAAAGCCCTTTGTTGTTTTACAGCAATCTTAGCAAGTTTAGAGTAGCTGGGCTTGAGATCTTCATCAGATTCATTTTCACTAGATTCAGAGGAGGTATATTTGAGTACCTTGGCACCCTTTGCCATGAAGCAATAGGTGGGAGTGTAGTCATCACTATCTTCATCAGCTTTGTCGGTGAGGTCATTTTCTTCAGAGTTGAAGATGGACTTGCTGACGAATGCAGTAGCGAGAGCCAGACTCGCCACACCAGACTCGGACTCCTCTGATGCCTCCTCTTCCTCATGTTCCTCAGATTCAGCTTCAGAGTCCATTTCCTTGCCAATGAATGCCCGAGCCTTCTTGGAGCTGCTCTTCTTGTGAGATGAAGACTTTGAGGATTTTGATGAAGAAGATTTTGACGATTTCTTCTTCTTCTTAGCGTCATCAGAACTGTAATCCTTGTATTTCTTCTTCTTTAATTCCTTTTCCCACTGAGGACAATCTTGAATATAGTGACCAGGTTTCTTGCATTTGTGGCAAAGTCTTCTCTTATAGTCACTGGATGAGGAATCACTGCTCCCTGAGGATTTTCCAAAGCGACCACGTCTTGAGAACTTCTGGAATATATTCACGAGCAGTGCTAGCTCCTGGCTCAATTCTTCAGGATCACCAAGGCTACTACCAGAGTCTTCACAATCAGATTCAGATACAGCCTTGGCACATGATTTTCCATAGCTAGAACCATAGTGATCTCTCTTTTCAGCAAGCTGGAACTCATGAGTATTTAGCCTCTTGAGGATATCAGCTGGATCAAGTGACTTGTAGTCAGCATGTTCTTGTATCATCAGTGCCAGAGTATCAAATGAGGAATCAAGCGATCTCAACAATTTCTTCACCACCTCATGGTCGGTGATGTCAGTGGCACCAAGCGCTTGAAGCTCATTTGAGATGTCAGTGAGGCGATCTAAGGTTTTTTAAAAAAATTCATTGTCGAGTGTAACACCCCGGATGTAACTTTCCATATTTGTAACTCCAACTCTTGCCATTTCGGCATTGTGATATGATATTCCCTCCGTGGTTGGGTTTTTCTTCATTTTGCATTTTGTCCATGTCATGCATTTTATCATGTCATCATGTGCATCGCATTTGCTTACGTGTTCGCCTCATGATTCCGAGCATTTTCCCGTTGTCCGCTTTTGCAATCCGACACTCCTATCTCCCCGGCGGTCCCTTTTACGCTTTTTCCGTGTACGGGTACTAAACCTTCTCGGAATGGACCGAGGTTTGTCTAGTGGCCTTGGTATACCACCGTAGACCACCGGTCAAGTTTCGGTCATTTGGAGCTCGTTTGGTACTCCAACGGTTAACCGCACTCTCGCAAGGCCTCTTTTAAGTTGCAGCCCAACACCCCTTCAAAACAGCCCAATAACCCATCTAAGTCACTTCCATGCTCTCCGTCGTTCGATCACGATCGTGTGGGCGAAAACTACACCTCATTTGAACTCTCCTAGCTCCCTCTATGCCTATTTAAGCAAACCCCCATTCCAATCCGGGTCTTCTTCCCCCGAAACCCTAAAATTCATCCCGCGCCCGTACGGACACGTCCGCCGCCGCCGGACACTTCGCCGCCGCCGCCCGCAGCCAGTGGGAGGCCGCCACGTGGCCTGCGCCTCCGTGCGCCGCTTGAGCCCATGAGCCTGGGCCCAGCCCCGGCCGGAGTCGCCGCCGCCCTCCATGGGCGCCCGAGGCCCCGCCGCCGCCTCGTCTCCTCCACCGGCCGGCTCCCCGCCGCCTCGCCGCCCGGCCGCGCCGGCCTCGCCGCCGCGCGGCCGCTCCGGCCACCCGCCACCGCCATCCGCCCGCGCCCGCGCCAGCGCCCGGCCCCGCTCCGCCACCCTCCGGCGCCGCCGCTCCTCCGCGCCAGGCTCAGCGAGCCAGCGCCCGCCCGCCGCCGTCGCCCGGATCGGGCGGGTCCCGATCGGATCTGAGCGAGCTCCCGTTGACCTCTCTCCCCCTCACGTTTTCTACTAAGTTTTTTTTATATCATTGATATTTTGTGTTATTTTCTTGATGCTATAACTTTGCATCTGTAGGTCCATTTTGCGCGTGTAATATATCGAAATGTTCGCCTCGAAGAGTAGATCATTCCATATCATTGCGTAATTTTCATTTGAGCTCATCTTGACGCCCGAAATTCTGTTGGAAGAGGGCTATGTGATGTTAGTTTCTGTTTCTTAACAGAACTTGCACTTTTGTTATTTTTTCCATGATTATTGTGTGCACCCTATGAATTGGAGTCCTACATGTGTTTTGTAATATGCCATGCCATCTTTCCAGGGGTGTATGACATGTATTTTTGTGATCTATGTGGTGAATAGAACAAGCATGCAAAGTAGGTGTCCTGATGTTGCTGTTTTCAGCTCTGTTTTGCTGATATTTTGATGCCATGTTAACTTGATGCTACCGAGAGATCCATGCATATTTTGAGATACTTCAGTAAGGATGTTTTGTTAAACATGTCTTGATCTATCCATCCATGTCCTTGTTTGCAATTATGGAGTACCATAGCTTGAGTCAATCGAGCTCTACTTTTAATATAAAATGTTTCCTGGCAGATTGTTTACATGTTATTCAATTTTGCCAAGGTTGTTGTGGTTGATCCATGTATGCTATGTTATTGTTCTTGCCATGTAGGTCTTCTATGCCATGTCTTTTTGATGTATGTATGATTAGTTTATCATATAAGGCTCTGTAGTGAGTGCATTGAGCTTGTAAACATGCCTACTTGTTATCAGTTTTTGACATGCCATGTTGTTGAATCTGTTAACGAAACTTTCAGTATTGACATGGGTGTTACTATATTTTCTGATCCTTTTTGGCTTATGGTCAGTAAGGGACTTTTGTTCTATGCTTTGAGTAGATTCATGCCATGCCTTGTTTTGCTATTTTAAGTTCCTGTAGCATGTAGTTTTCTTGCTCTGAACATTGCAACCTGATGCTGTTTTTGCCATGTCCAGCCTGATATTTTGTGCACTTGCCATGCTTGTTTGAACCTGTTATGATGTGATTTAGCCGAAGCTCAGTGCTCATCTTTTGTCAAGCATCTTGTGTAGATCATTTCCATATACTTTGTTGGTACGTTTGGGTGCAGTAGCTTAATTTATTGTTGCTTGCTAAGTGGCATCATGCTGTTAATGGCAGATTTGTGCCATTCTTGTGTTGCTTGTCATTTCCAAGCAAAGGCATCCGATTCCGGTGATCTTTATATCGATTTCAACCGAAATCATCTCATCTTTCCAGTGGCATACTTGGTTTGTCAAGTTGATGCCTGGTTCATCATTTTCCTTCCGGAGCGCGCATACGCATTGCATATCACATCCCGCATATAATGCCATGTTTTGCATCATGTTGATTGTGCATTGCACCGTGATTTATAGTGGTTCCTTTGTTTGTGTTGTTGCTTTGGGTAGAGCCGGGAGACGAGTACGTGAACGAGGAACCTATTGAGAACGCCTTACGAGGATCAAGCTTTCGACAACTCGAGAACATTGCGTGCAAGATGACCATACCCTCGAAATCACTTCTATCTTTGCTATGCTAGTTGCTCGCTCTTTTGCTATGCCTATGCTACGATGCCTATCACTTGCTATATCATGCCACCCATATTGCCATGTCAGCCCTAACCATCCTTTTCCTAGCAAACCGTTGATTGGCTATGTTACCGCTTTGCTCGGCCCCTCTTATAAGCGTTGCTAGTTGCGGTGAAGATGAAGTTTGTTCCTTGTTGGAACATGGAGATGTTGTTCCTTTTGGAACATGTTTACTTGTTGGGGATATCACAATATATATCTGCTATAATTAATACATCTATATACTTGGTAAAGGGTGGAAGGCTCGGCCTTATGCCTGGTGTTTTGTTCCACTCTTGCCACCCTAGTTTCCGTCATACCGGTGTTATGTTCCTTGATTTCGCGTTCCTTACACCGGTGATTTATGGGACCCCCTTGACAGTTCGCTTTGAATAATACTCGTCCAGCAAGGCCCAACTTTGGTCTTACCAGTTGCCACCTAAGCCTTTTTCCCCCGGGTTTTCGCGAGCCCGAGGGTCATCTTTATTTTAACCCCGGACCGGTGCTCCTTCGAGTGCCGCCCGAATCGAGCTGATCAAGGGGCCACCATGGGGAAACTTCGAGGCTTGGTTTTACTCGTAGCTAGTCTCATCCGGATGTGCCACGAACGAGATATGTGCAGCTCCTATCGGGATTTGTCGGCACAATCGGGCGGCTTTCTTTGGTCTTGTTTTATTGCTTTGTCGAAATGTCTTGTAGTCCGGATTCCGAGATTGATCGGGTCTTCGGTAGAAGGAATATCCTTCGTTGGACCGTGAGAGCTTATAATGGGCTAAGTTGGGACACCTGCAGGTAATATCTTTCAAAGCCGTGCCCGCGGTTATGAGGCGAGATGGGAATTTGTTAATGTCCGCTTGTAGAAAACCCAAAGTTGACCTCAAATAAAATACACATCAACCGCGGGTGTAACCGTGATGGTCTCTTCTCGGAGTCCGGAGGTGAACACGGTGTTGGAGTTATGTCCGGCGTAAGTAGTTCAGGATCACTTCTTGATCGCTATTAGTTTCACGACCGTGCTTTGCTCCTCTTCTCGCTCTCTTTTTGCGAGTAGCCACCATATATGCTAGTCGCTTGCTGCAGCTCCACTTTGCTACTCAGTCCTTCCTATAAGCTTAAATAGTCTTGATCTCGCGGGTGTGAGATTGCTGAGTCCCGTGACTCACGGATACTTCCAAAACAGTTGCAGGTTCCGGCGATGCGGTCAGGTGACTCAACCGAGCTCAAGTGGGAGTTCGACGAGGAACGTGGTCGTTACTATGTGTCTTTTCCCGATGATCAGTAGTGGTGCCCAGTTGGGACGATCGGGGATCTGTGTAGCATTTGGGGTATCTTCTTTATTTTGGTTCCGTAGTCGGACCTTGAGTGTACTCTGAATGATGGATGTTTATTTATGTATTGTGTGAAGTGGCATTGTAAGCCAACTATGTATCTCTTTCCCTTATGTATTACATGGGTTGTGTGAAGATTACCTCACTTGCGACATTGCTTTCAATGCGGTTATGCCTCTAAGTCGTGCCTCGACACGTGGGAGATATAGCCGCATCGAGGGCGTTACAAGTTGGTAATCGAGCCTTCCCGACTTAGGAGCCCCCTACTTGATTGTTTCTTTGGCGTTGTTGAGTCTAGAATGGAAATATGTTTTGAGTCTTAGGATTATATATATCGGAGAGTAGGATTCATTTTACTTCCCAGTCCTTCGCGCTCTGTGAGGTATCCCGACGTAGTGTTTTGACTCTTCTCTCCTCAAATTTCACTAAATTTTTTTTAGGATCACGTGGGTATCTTGGAATCGTTACGATGGTTTTGTGGCGAGAACACTGTTCTTGGTGCCTCGACATTTAGGAGTTGTGGCAGTGTCCCGGGAGTTGAGCTCCGAGGTGTTGTCGTCACAATTTTATCGTTGCAGATTCTGGAATACCTGAGTTTTGCCGACATCGAAATCTCTTTTGTGCAGTTGTTGGTGAGATAACCCGATAGCCCAAAGATCGAGGCGAAAAGTGGAGTATTGCCATAACTTGTATAACGGATGTTTTCGAAGGTCGAGGTACACGATTTCCGAGGATTTCTTGGTTATGTGTTGACGGATGGATACAATGGATCTAGGTATTGTTAGTTTGGGTGATATATTTTGTGTCCCCTGTATCCCCAACACCAGATTGCATAACCAGAAAGTTTCGGGAGTCTATAGGTGGGAATTCTAGTAGCTTACAGGATATCTTTCCGACGGATGTATGATTTGAGATTGGGGTTCAAAGTTTAGTGGTCCGCCCATTCACGGTCGATTTACAGTGGCCGCGAGACGTCTTAAAGAATCCTTGGCTATGCTGATTCGGGGACGTCTTGTTTGTCATTCGTGATGGCCGCTATACTTCGTGCCGTGCAGGGCCCCACCACGAACACTTTGGGCGTAAATCTCTATCATGTGTTTGTTCCGGCTCATTCTAGAAGCCAATCTTTGTTTTCAGTTGTGATATTCGATTTGTTTCTAAGGCAGATGTTGTTTCCATACGTTTATCTAAGTGGCTTCTCACCTTAATGGACGTGTGATGATTAACTTTGGAATTCATTCGTTCGTTCTTGTTCGAATGTTTATTGTGAAGACTATATGTTGCAATTTCTATCCGTTGATTCTACTTATCTTTTGTCTATCAAAGGACTAACGGATGTCACCCTCTTCAGGATGGCTCCGCCTACGCGACTGAATCCGGATCGTAGTGATGGGGATCGGTCAGAACCCTCCACCTCCACCTCCGCCTCCGGAGGCCCGGCAAGCTATCATGGCAGCCACCAATGCCAATGCTCGAGATGATTTTGTAGCTCTTGCAAGAAGCGTACTCAAGGGAAAGGCAATCAAGGCAATCAAGGTCAAGGCAACAATCAGCCGCATTTTGCTACTCTCGATCGGTTCCTCGCTAATCGGCCGAAGTCTTTCGGTTTACGTATCGAGGCCACGACTGACGATTGGCTTGTGGACATCTGCAAGCATTTTGATTGTAGCAATGTCGCACTGTGGACTTTGTCAAGTTTGCATCGTTTCAACTCAAGGATCAAGCTGCGGAGTGGTACCAGAATACAAAGATTCCAGAGGAGGTCGTGTCATTACAGGATGAGTTCCACGAGATTTCAGAGCTCACCACATTCCGAAAAGTGTTGTTGAGAGCAAGCATGAGGAGTTCCGCAATCTCAAGCAGGGCAACATGTCTGTCTATCAATACAATATCCAGTTCCAGAAGCTCGCTCGTTTTGCTAAGCAAGACGTTCCTGATGAAAAGAGTATGATCTATCAATTCAGAGGTGGTCTGAGAGAAGATCTGCAATTAGCCCTTGTGCTTTTTGAGCCAGATAAGTATGATGATTTCTACAACATGGCACTGAAGCAAGAAGCTGCCCAGCTCAAATGTGAGGCTTCTAAGAAGAGAATCAGGGATGCAGTTCAGTCTTCTTCTTCCTCTCAAGTGGCAGCTAAGCGTGAAGTTTTACCTTCCTCCTCCTCCGTTCAATTTTATCGCCAGAAGAACTCAGTGGCCGTGGATCTTCCCACCCACCCAACCCAAGCTATCGTAACAAGTCTAATTCTCAAGCTCCAAGGTCAAGTGCTCCTTACCACCGTCCGCTCTCGAGGTGACTTGCAACAAATGTCGGCCAGAAGGTCACTATGCGAACAAGTGCTTCAACCAGAGGCGCCTTCCGCCTCCTCCTCCTGTGAAATCTTCCAGCAATGCAGTGGTCAAGCATAATCCCAAGTCTGCAAAGGTCAATATGATGAATGCAGCTCAAGCAGAGGAATCTTCTGATGTGATCATGGGTAATCTTCCAGTTAATGATATTCCTGCAAAAGTCTTATTTGATACTGGTGCATCGCATTCTTTCATGTCATATCCTTTTGCATCGAAGCACAATTTTGAGACAGAGGCATTACCTAAAGCTATGCAAGTTATTTCTCCGGCTAAGCGTTTGAGCTCTAGCATGATGGTTTCGAATGTCGGTATCAAGATGGGCGATTATAGATTTCTGGCTAAACCAATTGTTCTTGGTGACTCGGATATTGATCTTATTCTCGGGATGGATCGGCTTTCTCGGCACAAAGCTCGGCTTGATTGTGCTGCCGTGGAAATTCAATTGACTCACTCTTCTAATGATGTGATCATCTATGCCGCTCGTGATGAAACCATTCGGTTGTTTTCTCTCAATGAGAAGGGAGAATTGGATGCTATCTCTCGATTCCAAATAAGCTTGTGAGTACCAAGATGTCTTTCCGTAAGAGCTTCCGGTATGCCTCCTCATCGGCCGATTGAGTTCGTTATTGATCTTGGGCACCTTTGAACCCGTTTGCAAGCGTCCATACAAGCTTGGACCTAATGAGCTAAAGGAATTGAAGAAGCAGCTCGATGAACAAGAGCGTGCAGGTTTGATCGGGCACGAGTTCATCTCCTTGGGGTTGTGGTGTTCTTTTTGTTCAGAAGAAGGATGGCACGGACCGACTTTGCGTCGATTACCGTCCATTGAATAAGAAGACAATCAAGAACAAGTATCCACTTCCCAACATCAATGAGCTTTTCGAGCAACTCAAAGGTGCTAAAGTGTTCTCCAAGCTTGACCTTCGTATGGGGTATCATCAGATTCGCATTCGTGAACAAGATATTCCCAAGACAGATTCTGAACAAGCTTTGGTTCTTATGAATATCTTTGTCATGTCTTTCGGCCTCGTCAATGCTCCTCCAACATTCTCTCGGATGATGAACTTCATATTCAACCCCTACACCAATGAATTCGTCTTGGTCTATCTTGATGATATTTTGGTCTTCTCCAAGAATAAGAAGGATCATGCCAAACATTTGTGATTGGTGCTAGACAAGCTCGTAGAGTATCAATTCTATGCTAAGTTCTCCAAATGTGAATTTTGGCTCGATGAAGTGCTTTATCTTGGTCATATCATCTCCGCCAAGGGCATCGCTGTTAATCCCGAGAAGGTGTCCGCAATTGTGAATTGGGAACCTCCTCAGAATGTCAAGCAGCTCATGAGCTTTCTTGGTCTTGCAAGCTATTGCCGAAGATTCGTTGAGAATTTCTCCAAGATTGCCAAGCCTCTTTCCAACCTCCTTCAGAAGCATGTGAAGTATGTCTGGTCTCCTGAGTGTGACGTTGCTTTCAATACCCTCAAAGAGAAACTCGTCACAGCTCCTGTCTTGACTCCTCGTGATGAATCCAAGCCATTCGAAGTTTTACGTGATGCTTCTCTTCAAGGTCTCATTTTGTGTTAATGCAAGAGAAGAGAGTTGTGGCTTATACTTCTCGCCATTGAAGCCCAACGAAAAGAACTACCCCACTCACGATCTTGAGTTGGCGGCGGTTGTCCATGCATTGATTACATGGAGACATCTCTTGTTGGGAGCGAAAGTGGACATTTTCACCGATCACAAGAGTCTCAAGTACATTTTCACTCAGCCCAACCTCAACCTCGTGCAGACTCGATGGGTCGAAATGATTCAAGAGTACAACCCAAGTATTGAATATACTCCGGCAAGGCCAATGTCATTGCGAGATGCTTTGAGCAGGAAGGCTTACTTTGCAGCAGTCTAATCCTCAAGCCCTTTCACGGATCTCTGTGAAGCTTTCCATAAGCTGAATCTTCAAGTTGTTCCTCAAGGCTTTCTTGCCAACCTCATAGTCTCTCCTACTTTGGAAGATCAGATTCGTGAGGCTCAACTTCTGGATACCATGGTGAAACGTGGTATCGACAAGGGCATTTCCAAGTACAAGTGCTTCCACGTCGATGACAAAGACACTCTTTTCTTTGAGGACCGGATTGTGGTTCCTAAGGGTGATCTACTGAAAAGTCATTATGAACGAGGCTCACAATTCGCTTCTATCCATTCATCCCGGAAGTACGAAGATGTACCAGGACCTCAAGCAGTCATATTGGTGGACTCGAATGAAGCGAGAAATTGCTCAATTCGTGAATGAATGTGATGTCTGCAGAAGAGTGAAAGCAGAACACCAAAGACCAGCTGGTCTCCTCCAACCTCTTGCTATTCCAAAATGGAAGTTTGATCATATTGAAATGGACTTCGTGACTGGTTTTCCAAAGTCCAAGCGTGGAAATGATGCTATCTTCGTTGTCATTGACAAGCTTACTAAAGTGGCTCATTTTCTTCCTATCAAAGAATCCATCACAGCAGCTCGGTTGGCGTAGCTATACACCTCAGGATTGTCTCCTTGCACGGCATTCCACAAGTTATCTCTTCGCACCGTGGCAGCATCTTTACCTCCAAGTTTTGGGATTCTTTTCAGTAGGCCATGGGCACCAACATTCGTTTCAGCACAGCTTTCCACCCTCAAACAAGTGGCCAAGTCGAGCGAGTTAATCAAATCCTTGAAGATATGCTCAGGGCTTGTGTCATTTCTTTCGGTATGAAGTGGGAAGATTGTCTTCCATATGCCGAAGTTCTCCTACAACAACAGCTTCCAAGTGAGTTCGGGCAAGGCCCCATTCGAAATTCTCTATGGCGAGAAAGTGCCGTACTCCTCTCAATTGGTGCGAGACAGTGAACGCCAACTTCTTGGCAATGACTTGATCACGTAAGCGAAGAAATGTGCCAAGTCATTCGTGAGAATCTCAAAGCCGCGCAATCGCACCGGAAGAGCTATTATGATGATAAGCACCGTGATGTGACTTTTGAAATCGGAGACCATGTCTACCTCGCGTCTCTCCAATGAAAGGCACTTTCGTCAACCCGGTATCAAAGGGAAGCTTGCCCCTAGATACGTGGGTCCTTTCAAGATAATTGGCAAAAGAGGCGATCTCGCCTATCAACTTGAGCTTCCATCCAACTTTGCAAATGTGCACGATGTGTTCCACGTGTCACAGCCTTCGCAGGTGCTTCAAGACTCTGAACGCACTATCAACTTCAAGAGATTGACCTTCAAGAAGATCTCTCTTATCATGAGCACCCGTTGCTATTCTTGAAGAAACCGGCGCAAGACTCGCAACAAGTCAATCAAATTCCTGAAAGTGAAGTGGTCACACCATTCCGACCGAGAAGCTACCGGGAGCGCGAGGATCACCTCCGTTCGAATATCCGGAGTTCTTTCAGTCCTAGATCTCGGACGAGATCCTCTTGTAGTGGTGGAGTGTTGTAACACCCGGATGTAACTTTCCATATTTGTAACTCCAACTCTTGCCATTTCGGCATTGTGATATGATATTCCCTCCGTGGTTGGGTTTTTCTTCATTTTGCATTTTTCCATGTCATGCATTTTATCATGTCATCATGTGCATCGCATTTGCTTACGTGTTCGTCTCATGATTCCGAGCATTTTCCCCGTTGTCCGTTTTGCAATCCGACACTCCTATCTCCCCCGGCGGTCCCTTTTACGTTTTTCCGTGTGCGGGTACTAAACCTTCTCGAAATGGACCGAGGTTTGTCTAGTGGCCTTGGTATACCACCCGTAGACCACCGGTCAAGTTTCGGGTCATTTCGAGCTCGTTTGGTACTCCAACGGTTAACCGCACTCTCGCAAGGCCTCTTTTAAGTTGCAGCCCAACACCCCTTCAAAACAGCCCAATAACCCATCTAAGTCACTTCCATGCTCTCCGTCATTCGATCACGATCGTGTGGTAGAAAACTACACCTCATTTGGACTCTCCTAGCTCCCTCTATGCCTATTTAAGCAAACCCCATTCCAATCGGGTCTTCTTCCCGAAACCCTAAAATTCATCCAGCGCCCGTCTGGACACGTCCGCCGCCGCCGCCCGCAGCTGCTGGGAGGCCGCATAGCGTAACCTCTGCGCCTCACATAGCCCGCCCTTGAGCCCTGCCCGCCCGCCCGGCCATGCGCCGTCCCTCCCATGGCGCCGAGGCCCGCCGCCGCCTCGTCTCCTCCACCGGCCGGCTCCCGGCGCCTCGCCGCCCGGCCGCCACCTCGCCACCGCCCGGCCGCTCCGGCCACCCAGCGCCCGCCGCCGATCCGCCCGGCGCCCGCCCCCGCTTGCCCGCGCCCTTGCCAGCATGCCGCGCGGCCCAGCTCCGCCACCCTCCGGCGCCGCCCGCTCCTCCGTGCCAGGCTCCGGCGAGCCAGCAGCGCCGCCCCGCCGCCGTCAGCCCGATCGGGCGGGTCCCGATCGGATCTGAGCGAGCTCCGTTGACCTCTCTCCCCCTCACGTTTTCTACTAAGTTTTTTTTATATCATTGATATTTTGTGTTATTTTCTTCATGCTATAACTTTGCATCTGTAGGTCCATTTTGCGCGTGTAATATATATAAAGGTTCGCCTCAAAGAGTAGATCATCCCATATCATTGCATAATTTTCATTTGAGCTCATCTTGACGCCCGAAATTCTGTTGGAAGAGGGCTATGTGATGTTAGTTTCTGTTTCTTAACAGAACTTGCACTTTTGTTATTTTTGCCATGATTATTGTGTGCACCCTATGAATTGGAGTCCTACATGTGTTTTGTAATATGCCATGCCATATTTCCAGGGGTGTATGCCATGTATTTTTGTGATCTATGTGGTGACTAGAACAAGCATGCAAAGTAGGTGTCCTGATGTTGCTGTTTTCAGCTCTGTTTTGCTGATATTTTGATGCCATGTAAACTTGATGCTACCGAAAGATCCATGCATATTTTGAGATACTTCAGTAAGGATGTTTTGTTAAACATGTCTTGCTATATCCATCCATGTCCTTGTTTGCAATTATGGAGTACATAGCTTGAGTCAATCGAGCTCTACTTTTGCAATAAAATGTTTCCTGGCAGATTGTTTACATGTTATTCAATTTTGCCAAGGTTGTTGTGGTTGATCCATGTATGCTATGTTATTGTTCTTGCCATGTATGTCTTCTATGCCATGTCTTACTGATGTATGTATGCTTAGTTTATCATATAAGGCTCTGTAGTGAGTGCATTGAGCTTGTAAACATGCCTACTTGTTATCAGTTTTTGACATGCCATGTTGCTGAATCTGTTAACGAAACTTTCAATATTGACATGGGTGTTACTATATTTTCTGATCCTTTTTGGCTTATGGTCAGTAAGGGACTTTTGTTCTATGCTTTGAGTAGATTCATGCCATGCCTTGTTTTGCTATTTTAAGTTCCTGTAGCATGTAGTTTTCTTGCTCTGAACATTGCAACCTGATGCTGTTTTTGCCATGTCCAGCCTGATATTTTGTGCACTTTTGCCATGCTTGTTTGAACCTGTTATGATGTGATTTAGCCGAAGCTCAGTGCTCATCTTTTGTCAAGCATCTTGTGTAGATCATTTCCATATACTTTGTTGGTATGTTTGGGTGCAGTAGCTTAATTTATTGTTGCTTACTAAGTGGCATCATGCTGTTAATGGCAGATTTGTGCCATTCTTGTGTTGCTTGTAATTTCCAAACCGTGCATCCGATTCCGGTGATCTTTATATCGATTTCAACCGAAATCATCTCATCTTTCCAGTGGCATACTTGGTTTGTCAAGTTGATGCCTGGTTCATCATTTTCCTTCCGGAGCGCCAGATACGCATTGCATATCACATCCCGCATATCATGCCATGTTTTGCATCATGTTGATTGTGCATTGCACCGTGATTTATTGTGGTTCTTTGTTTGTGTTGTTGCTTTGGGTAGAGCCGGGAGGCGAGTACGTGAACGAGGAACCTGTTGAGAACGCTTACGAGGATCAAGCTTTCGACAACTCCGAGAACATTGCAGGCAAGATGACCATACCCTCGAAATCACTTCTATCTTTGCTATGCTAGTTGCTCGCTCTTTTGCTATGCCTATGCTATGATGCCTATCACTTGCTATATCATGCCACCCATATTGCCATGTCATCCCCTAACCATCCTTTCCTAGCAAACCGTTGATTGGCTATGTTACCGCTTTGCTCAGCCCTCTTATAGCGTTGCTAGTTGCGGTGAAGATGAAGTTTGTTCCTTGTTGGAACATGGAGATGTTGTTCCTTTTGGAACATGTTTACTTGTTGGGGATATCACAATATATATCTGCTATAATTAATACATCTATATACTTGGTAAAGGGTGGAAGGCTCGGCCTTATGCACAGTGTTTTGTTCCACTCTTGCCACCCTAGTTTCCGTCATACCGGTGTTATCTTCATTGATTTCGCGTTCCTTACACGGTTGGGTGATTTATGGGACCCCCTTGACAGTTCGCTTTGAATAAGACTCGTCCAGCAAGGCCTAACTTTGGTCTTACCAGTTGCCACCTAAGCCTTTTTCCCCCGGGTTTTCGCGAGCCCGAGGGTCATCTTTATTTTAACCCCGGACGGTGCTCCTTGAGTGCTGGCCCGAATCGAGCTGACTGCGGGGGCCACCACGGGAAACTCGAGGCTTGGTTTTACTCGTAGCTAGTCTCATTCGGATGTGCCCTGAGAACGAGATATGTGCAGCTCCTATCGGGATTTGTCGGCACAATCGGGCGGCTTTGCTGGTCATGTTTTATTGCTGTCGAAATGTCTTGTAGTCCGGGATTCCGAGATTGATCGGGTCTTCCCGGTAGAAGGAATATCCTTCGTTGATCGTGAGAGCTTATAATGGGCTAAGTTGGGACACCCTGAGGGTAATATCTTTCGAAAGCCGTGCCCATGATTTATGAGGCGGATGGGAATTTGTTAATGTCCGGTTGTAGAAAACCCAAAGTTGACCTCAAATAAAATACACATCAACCGCAGGTGTAACCCGTGATGGTCTCTTCTCGGAGTCCGGGAGGTGAACACGGTGTTGGAGTTATGTCCGACGTAAGTAGTTCAGGATCACTTCTTGATCGCTATTAGTTTCACGACCGTGCTTTGCTCCTCTTCTCGCTCTCTTTATGAAGTAGCCACCATATATGCTAGTCGCTTGCTGCAGCTCCACTTTGCTACTCAGTCCTTCCTATAAGCTTAAATAGTCTTGATCTCGCTGGTGTGAGATTGCTGAGTCCCGTGACTCACGAGATACTTCAAAACAGTTGCGAGTTCCGGCGATGCGGTCTGGTGACTCAACCGAGCTCAAGTGGGAGTTCGACGAGGAACGTGGTCGTTACTATGTGTCTTTTCACGATGATCAGTAGTGGTGCCCAGTTGGGACGATCGGGGATCTGTGTAGCATTTGGGGTATCTTCTTTATTTTGGTTCCATAGTCGGACCTTGAGTGTACTCTGAATGATGGATGTTTATTTATGTATTGTGTGAAGTGGCGATTTGTAAGCCAACTATGTATCTCTTTCCCTTATGTATTACATGGGTTGTGTGAAGATTACCTCACTTGCGACATTGCTTTCAATGCGGTTATGCCTCTAAGTCGTGCCTCGACACGTGGGAGATATAGCCGCATCGAGGGCGTTACATCGAGTCTTTTGAAGCGGTTGAAGAGATTGTGAAGAACATCAACTCGAGAGTCACGCTGAGTTGAGACTCCTTCATTTACTTTGGACAACTTATCCCAGATGAGCTTAGCAGTTTCCAAAGCACTCATTCTTCCATACTGTCCTTTGCTTAGATGGCCACATATGATATTCTTCGCTTGAGAATCGAGTTGCTTGAATCTCTTCACATCGGTAGCGTTCAGTGAGGGTGAGACAGAGGGAACACCATTTTCCACAACATACCAGAGATCATTGTCAATTGCCTCAAGATGCATTCGCATCTTGTTCTTCCAAAGAGGGGTAGTCCGTTCCATCAAAGGTAAGACACCCAGCCGAGACCTTGATCATACTGCGATCGACATAACTAAAACTCCGGTGGTTAAACCAAAATCACACGAACAAGGGAGTACCTTGCTCTGATAGCAATTGAAAGTGCATTATATCGACTAGAGGGGGGGTGAATAGGCGATTTTTATGAATTCTTCACTGAGGAATTTGCCGGTGAGGAAATTCCTTAGCGAAGAACTACTTGCAACGGAATAAGTACTCATAAGTATGCATAACAGAATACAAGCATGGTCATCATGATGAAATGAAGACAAGCACAGAGTACAGAAAGCGTAATCACAGGATAACACAAGATGAAGACAAACAGACTAAAGAAATTGAACTGAGGAAATTGAGAAAGTCTTCAGTCAAAGTCTTCAAACACAGATATGAACAAACACTCAACATAGTTATGAGGAAATGAAAGAGTTGAGGAAATAGAACCGGTAAGGTTGGTGAAGACAATGATTTGGTAGACCAGTTCCAACTACTGTCTCAGTTGTACCTCTGGTTGGAGCGGCTGAGTATTTAAACTCGAGGACACACAGTCCGGACACCCAAATCGGCGAGCACGCAGCTCAGGACACCAAGTCCTCACCGTATTCTCCTTTAACTAAGGTCACATAGACCTCGTCCAATCACTCGTGGTAAGTCTTTAGGCGACTTCCAAACCTTCACAGACTTGGTCACTCGGTGATCCACAATTCCCCTTGGATGCTCTAGACCATGACGCCTAACCGTCTGGAAGAAGCACAGTCTTCAAAGGTAACAAGCGTCAAATCCATACATGATCAATCTCTTCAGTGATGCTCAATCACTTTGGGTTTGTAGGTGTTGGGTTTGGGGTTTTTCCTGACTCGATGATTTTCGCTGAAAGTCCTCGGAGGATGGGTTGCTCTCAAATGACAAGTGTCAAGTTCTCTCAGAGCAGCCAACCAGCTAGTGGTTGTAGAAGCGGCTATTTATAGCCTAGGAGCAGCCCGACATGATAAGACATAAATGCCCTTCAATGATATGACCGTTAGGTGGATAAGATATTTTGGGACAGTCAGCGCAAGAACACAAGAACGGTCGGAAATTTGACTCTCAAATTCCTCAGGGCTATCATGTTCCTCACTATGTAGGCAATCCGCACTGGCGAATTCCTAAATCCTTAGTCAGAAGAAATTCCACAGCGACCAGAAGAACTTCGTCTCTGTCACTGAAGAAATTGACTGAACTGTATGAGATTTCCGAAGGCTTCACTCGAAGGGATTGGTAGGTGTAGGATTTTGAGTTGAGCATCACATGGAAATTTTTCCTTAGTATTTCCTCGACCCCCTTTAACAGTACGGTGTTTCCTATGATTCAAGAAGAGAAAATTAAAATACGAAAACAAAAGTCTTCTCGCTTCATGTTCCTCAAATGATTACCAAGTCTTCAAGGTCACACCAATTTCGTCACTTCCAAAGTCTTCAGAAAGTCTTCAGAATATCAAAGTCTTCAGTTGAAGAACTTCATTTTTTGGGGTCGACTTTCTCTGTAAATATCAAACTCCTCATAGACTTATAGACCTGTGTACACTCATAAACACATTAGTCCCTTAACCTATAAGTCTTCAATACACCAAAATCACTAAGGGGCACTAGATGCACTTACAGGACTAGAAATCCTGGTGGGTGCGATAAACCCTGCAATGCATACAGATATTGGAGTGTAACCATAATTGATAAACCGTCCTCACAAAAAATATGATCTGGATACTTCAAAATATACAAACTGAATTGAGTGGATGACATTAACATAGACCGTTCTCAGGATCGACAACACACCAAAAGCGGCAGTACTAATAAACAATGCAGGGTTCACAAACACAAATCAAGTACTGAACAATAGTACTTACTACAGACAAGCAAAGTTGCACTAACTAAACTCTGCAGACTATTTCTCTTCACCGACCTATGGGATGAAACCCGCATAACTGACTAGGCCATGGACTTCGTGTGAGATGTCTACGTGAACCATCACCATATTGTCAACCTTGGAGAACCTAACAGAGTGTTCTTTCCACTCATAAACATGATGATGAAGATAGGCCGCATCAGATTTGTTGGGAAGCTTTACAAGAACCACACCCTTCATAATTGAAGGCACATCCAGGAAATTCTTTTGGTCAAGTAGAGCCTCGAGAACATGCCTGACAAAAATGCTACAGGAAAACACTAGTTCAGGACTCGTGGCGACAAGGACACATCAGCTGGATAGTTCAGCAGTAGAACTCATCATCAGGTCTTCCAGTTCACACGGCATGACTTTGAGAATTTCATCTCCACTGCGGACCTGGTTCTAATTCAAACAGAAACCATATTTTATTACTACCTCCGTTCAGAAATATAAGATGATTTTTGATATTAAAAGGTAGCATTGATGTTCATAAAGTACTCCCTCCGTCCCAAAATTCTTGTCTTAGATTTGTCTAGATACGGATGTATCAAGTCACATTTTAGTATTAGATACATCCGTATCTAGACAAATCTAAGACAAGAAATTTGAGACAGAGGGAGTAGTTGAAAGTAATCTATAAGAAATCAGTGTCAACCTCTCACATATTTTGGTCAAAAGAGGAATTTAGAACCATCATTTGGCACATTAAAATCACATGCAAGATCACCCAGAAAGTTGTACTACTAGTACTAGTAATGCGTGTTACATGAAAAAACATGATCAAGATCGAGAAAAAGATCGGCAACAAGAGACATTACCTGGACTTGCTTAATGGGGGATCCAGGAGAGGGGGGCTTGGACAGGGCTATGGCTTTGAGCTTGTCTGCGGTAGTCTCGGCGGGGTGCTTGTGCTTCTTCGTACCATGAGCCTCGATGGTTTTGGCCTGAGCCATAGACATCACGTTGGCCGGTGCTCCGGCGTCCATCCAAGAGAGGAAGCTGAGAGAGAAGAGTGAAAGGAGAAACGAGATGAGGGAGAAGCGAAGCGAGTGGGGGTTTTCTTCAAGACAGGAAGTTGACAGAGAAGAGTGAAATGATGGTTGCTTCATCCGTCCAACTTACTGCTGGAAAGGAGGGGGTTTTGTGATTTGACGGCTCATTTGGCATTATTGCGGCGGTTCGATCGGGGTAGTCTACCGTCACTCTACTACGGAGTAATTTAGTGCAAGGCTGGTGGACCCAGGTAATGGCTGTCCCACACGCCGAAAAGTGAGTAATTTAGTGCGTGGCTAGAGGAGGATCCGCACGGTAGAGCGTGTCCACTGTTTTTCATTCTGAAGAAAAAAATGATTACAGCAAGCGTTTCCACTCTTACGACGGAGGAGTGCGAAACACGGCAGCCACTTGAACTACTAGGCATGTGCAGTGGTTCATATGTCAGTACTACACAATCTTGTTGCTAGTGTAGTAACATATGAAGATAACAAATGATGTTGTGCGCATGTCAACTACTCCTATATGTAACATAGTACCACTTTTTTGACTGTTCGTCGAGAATGAGCGGTGAGATCAATGTTAATGTAACTAGGTACACGATTACGGAGAGTACGGTGCTACAATACTCCATGAAACATGAACCATATGAAGCACGAATAGTGCTAGGCGAGGTGTATGAAGGGTGCACGGATGGGAGCAAAGTTCCCTTCTCGACCCACTTTTGGGTGTTTGGCAGAGTGCATGAAGGGTGCAGGAGTCCACACTAGTAGGTTGACAAAAATACACGAAGAGGAAACAACTGTATTGAGATGAGAATGCAACCAAACACACCCACACGCTTTGTGCTACAGTGACTGATCTGCATCATCTGAGTTTGATCCAACGGTCATGTTGCGCCGAGACATGGACATGCCCATGCAGAGGGCGCCTAAACATCACCGAAGTCCCTCTGCTTCTCGAGACGCACGATGTTGGTGATGCAGGGTGCCACCACCAGCAGAGCCCGCTCCCGGTCGACGGGAGACAACTCGTCAAAGACGGCGTCCAATCGCACGAATGGATTCCGGTGACGGAGCCCTGAAAGGATTCGCCCGGCAACGGCGACGGCAGCCAGCAACCCCTCCTTGTCTAGCTCATCCCCCACCATCGCGCGGAGACGGCTCATCTCCTCGGAGATATAGGTGAAGAAGGAGACCAGGTCAGGAAGCCGCAGCTCATTGAAGTCGACCGGGTGGTCGAACGGGTTTAGCCTGACGGCCGACATCGTCGCGCTGGCACGACGGTAGGCATCACGCAGCTGCAACACGTGCGTGGCAACTTGGTTCACCAAGTGGCCGAGGCGATCCTGGACCTCAGCACGATCGGCTCGCTCGCACTCCAGCCGGCTCCCCTGATGGCCTATCGTATCTCCCGCTTTCTGCAGCAACGCCGCTGACGCCTCGAGCATCTTTGTAGTGGACGCCTCCTGTCGTGGTTCTAAGTCATCGAGAGAATGGGGGTAGGAATGGAGAGGCAAGATCCTAGCTATGGACTAGTTGTATACGCAAGATGTTTACGAGTTCAGGCCCTTCTCGGAGGAAGTAACATCCCTACGTCTCGGAGCCCGGAGGTGGTCGACTGTATTATGTGCGTATGAGTTACAAGGGTGCGAACCCTTTACACTGAGGAGGGGGGTGACTTATATAGAGTTCACCAGACCCCTCCAGCCCTTAGTTATGTAGGGATTAAGGTACATTAAGATAGGGAGTTACTGGTAACGTCCAACATAAAGTGCTATGATGACCATAAAGCCACTTAATGACCGACCGTTTCGTGCAGACCGATCAGAGATCTCCTGGTGGTCGAGTGGTTGGCTTCATGGTGGAGTGTCTTCAGGTCCATCGAGTGGAATCCTTCCAGGTCGACTGAAAGGTGGTTTCTTCAAGAGATGTCCTTGGGGAGGGTATCTTGGAAAGGTCCATGACCCTACCCTAGGTACATGGCTTCATCAGTTGCCCCCGAATGGATCGAGGTTTTAGTGGGGAAGGAGTTGAGAACTCTTCCGACACACTTTTCGTGCGATGAGCACGTCTTGTTCTGGATAAACGAGCTTAAGTGACGGCTTCAACTTCTTTTTCAGTCGCCTTGATCCATTCTTTGCATCCGTCGAGTGTATTTTTCGTACTTGGAGAACTCCGAATGACAGGACGGAGGAAATCTTCTTTCTGACGATTTACTCTGTGGCGCGCGGATTTAGCGGGATTCGAATTTCGGGAAGTGAGCGGGGCGGAGGAAGCCGTAGTAATCGGATGGGATAAGGCAGGGACGCCTCGATCTCCGCACCACCTCTTTCTCCACGTATCACACATCAACTGTTGCGAGATTTGACAGGATCGCCCGGGCCCACCAGTCAGTCACTCGGAAGCAACCTCATATAGGGCCCCGGATGGTGGTTTTGGAACAGTGCGCTCCCCTTTCCTCCTCCCTTCCCCAGATTCATCCGCCGCGTGCGGTTCCACCTCAGCGTTGCTGCTCTATGCGTGTTTCACCGGCGACAATGGTGAAAGAGAAGACGACGGCTTTGGAGCAGGCGAAGAAGGTGACGGCAAAGGCGAAGGGAAGGGCGACCAGTCGGGGCGGATCTTCGTCGAGGGCCGGCTTGCCGCAGGGCTGGATCTAGGACGACTGGATCCGCTCGACGATCCGTCAGAAGGATCTCGACGATATGGCCAATGAGGGACAGATCCCCCATGGATCAGCAACCTCAGGTGGGTGAGTGTGTTCTCTTGGCCAACCATGTCGACCGCGGGTTTTCTCTGCCACCTCACCCTTTCTTTCGGGGATTTCTAAACTTGTTTGGGGCACAACTTCACCACTTCATCCCAACTCCATCGTGTATCTCGCTGCTTTCGTGTCTTTGTGCGAGGATTTCTTGGGTTGCCGGCCTCATTGGGGTCTTTTCAAGCACATTTTCACTTGTCGTTCCCTGCATCGATGAAAAAGGCCAATCCGAGTGACGCAGTAACTCAAGTGATTCAGATGTGTGGGGGTCTTGGGGTTCAAATGAGAGGAAAAATTCTTTTCCGGCCATGATCTTACCCGAAGTTAGTCCGTGGGACGGCAGTCGACTTGGTTCTACTGCAAGGACCAGCCAACGCCAGGGCAGTCGACTGGACTCCCTCGTTTTTTCATGGACCGAGTGAGGAAGCCATCTTCTTTGAAGGTGATCCCGGAAGAGAAGGTACAGGTGAAGGTGTTGGTCGAACGTGCTGTCCAGCTCATCCGAGACGGGGTGATTGTCATGGATCTCTTGGAGGTCTTCCTTCGACGACGCATCCAGCCGCTTCAAGCCCGAGACCATCCGATGTGGTTGTACTTTGGCACTGAGGACACCACTCGGATCCACCAGGAGGAGGTCGAGGATGCCATGTTGGAAAGGTGTCTTGCGGGCATCACAGGAAACAAGGACAACCCTCGAGGAGCCAGGAGGGTCCCTCCACTCGACCAGTCATACGAAGTAGACAAGGTCCATTCCTGCATCTTTGACTGTGATCCCGCTTTCTCCATCTTGTTTGCTTAAAATCGGTCGATTGACTTTTGTCTTGTTTGTTGTCTTCCAGGCCACTACTCAGATGTACTCAATGCCCAACGGGGCGCAAGAACCAGTCGAGGAGAAGGAAGGGAACGGAGGTGAAAGCCAGGAGGAATGGCAATCTGATGGTGAGGAGGACGAAGACGACAACAGCTCCGGCGAAGAGGAGGAGGAGGAAGAGGAGGAAGAAGTCGACCCTCCTCGCATGGAAAGGCGATCCAAGGTCACCCATGACCCCGCGGTCGAGCGTGGCAAGGCTATCACGCCTGTCGGGTAGTCGACGAAACGCCCTCGGACGACCTCTCCGGCGCCGACTGAAAAAGCGCCGAAGCAACCCCGAGCGATGCCATCAAAGCCGACGAAGGCTTTTCCCAAGATGAGGATGGCCATTCCAGCCATTTTCGGGTACAACAAAACTTGTGTTTTCTTGTTTAGCATGGACATACTTTTGGTCGACTTGTTGACTGATCAACTGATTTCTGAAATCTGCAGCGCTGCTACCTCCGAGACCTCAGCCAGGAACGAAGACCAGGAAATGGAAGATGCTGCTACCTCTAACCTTGGTATGATCGCTGTAGTTTCGCTTTTGGTCGATTGGATTTCCGTTTTTAACTTTGAATATTTCTTGTAGTCCCTCCTCATGTCATTGATCTCCCTGATGATGACAATGAGGCGCTCACGAGGCGGAGGAGGAATAAAAGGCGCCCTGGGCAAGACTGCTCGAGTTGTATCGATTCGAGACGCTGGTTCATGAGGGTGGCAACATCACTCGGACTTCTGTGTCTTTTGCTGTGCCGCTGACGAGTATCCGGCCTTCATCGTCGACTGCTGATCCGCCTTCCCTTTTCGCCACACACCACGTCCCAGAGGACCAAGTGGATGCTGCTAAGGAAGCAATACGCCAGGCGGGGATCATGATGGAGCAAGTGAAGGTGGTCCGGGAGGCCAGCCAGGCGACCTATGATGCCAGCTCAGCTCTTCAGAGCAACGTCCAGGTTAGTTGGTCACCACTTGTTCTGTTAGGATATGATCCCTTTGCACGAAAGAGGAAAGGAGGACACTGCACGGGCTGGTGCCCGCCTGGCGCTCTTGGTCGTCATGGCTTGCGTCATGGGCGCCTCGTGAGGTACCCCGCCTTGATCTCTCCGCCTCCTCGCGAGCCAACTGATGAGGCCGTGCACGAGGAAGCTCCCCGTAAATGCCTCTGCGTGAGGCTTGACCCCTCGCGAGGGTCTTGTGCTTGTGTTGATGAAGCTGGGCCGTGATGGGCCCCCCTTTGAGCCACGCCGCAGGCCGCAGGCAGGCAAGTCTGGGGACCCCCGTTCCCAAAACGCCGACAGTAGCCCCCGGGCCCAAGGCGCGCCCGGACTTGGCTGAGCAGAGAAGCGAAAGGGCAAGTGCGAAGCGCCGCGGGCCCTAACAGCCTGCGGCCTTGGGCGCCGCGTGGCGGTTGATTGGACGTGGGCGTCTCCACTTCCCCACGACGCCTCGCAACTGCACGAATTGAGAAGTGCCTGCATTTAAAGCGAGTCATGATTACCTGCGATTGTGGAGGCCGGCGGTTGGCCTCCTCTTGCTTTAAGTACGGAACGGCGCGTGCCCTTCCAGTCTGTCCCCTCTTGCTTCTCCTCCTTCTTCATGGCTCCGCCGAGGAAGTTCTCGGCCGCAGAGAAGGGGAAGGCCCGCCAGGTTGAACCTGCCTCTCCCCTGCCCAAGCGTGGTCGAGGCCGCCCTCGCAAACATCCTGTGGCTCCCACGGCGCGACTCCCGTGGCCGCCAGTGATCTCCAGCGTGGTGATGGACGGCGGCTGGCGCGACCAAGGTGCGCTACGACCGCTGACCCCCTAGGCCACGCTTCCAGCTGGAGGTGTTGCCGGAGTTTGTTGTGTGGTCGGCGGAGCCGACTTGCGCCCGGCTTCAGCTTCCTCGCTTCCTCCTAGGTGAGCTCCCGGCTGGCGCCCCGGGCGGCCTCTGGCTCCAGGCAGACGGCTGCTGCAGTCGGGCCTCCTGGGCTTCGTTGGAGGTCTCCGCGGCTGGGAGCCTGGCCCTGACTCGCGGCTGGCAGACGTTTGCCCGCACGCGTGGCCTGAGCCGTCGGTGCACCCTGCACTTCAGGTTCGACGGTGATGCCACCCTTTACGTGAGGGTGTTCGGGGAGGATGGTCGCCACGCTGGGTGCTGCCTTGAGGACGACGACCGCGGCCGGGGGCCCAGCCCCGGCGATGACGGAGAAGACAGCGCCGCAGCGTGGTCGGCGGGCGCTCGTGGCTCCTCGAGCTTCATCGATTCTTCTTCGGGCAACAGCGGCTCCTCCGGCCAGCGGCCACGATCAGCCCCCACGCCGTCGTGCCTGCTTGGAGGGTGGTAGCGGGTCCGCCCACCGTCGCGCCTCGGTGAAGCGCGAGAGGGAGTCCGCCTGAGCCCCGGAGGTGGCTCGAGTCTTCCCTGCGGGCTGGTGTCGGGCGAGAGGCTCCTGATTTGTTCTTCCTTTTTCTTTTTCCTGCGTAGAAAGACAGTAGTGTGGGGCCCTGTGGAGGTGTGTTTGGACTTTCGCCGTTAATCATCGTATTGTTTCTGCTATTTCGGTATCGTGCCTTCGGGCCGCACGCCTGCGCGTAGGTAGTTCCCAGCCTCAGCCGTGACGGGCGACCGACCCAGGTCCTGTGTTCGTGTCACGGTTCCCATGAGGCACGGACTGGAGGGGTGCTCCTGTGGTGGACCCAGGTTGGGAAACCTTGAACGATAAGTGCAGAAAACACTCGCGAGGGCGCTCAGGCTGCCCCCTCGCGAGACCTTGCGCGAGAGAAATCGAGGTAGGAGGGCGAAAGGTCGAATAGCCACAAATCAAAACGACAACAGCTTCGATAAAACTTCAAATGAGAATAACAAGCCAACTGCAGAAAGCAAATGAAATAGCCGTGTCCGGCACCTAATCTAGTCTTCGACGTCTTCTCACCCAACATGAGCTAAGTGCTGCCATCAGGCGTGGGAGGCAGCCCTAGGGCCCGAGGGTCGGCGCTCACGAGACTCCGGGCGTGTACATCCCCAACTCATTATTACGTGAGAGTGTCACGGCGGCGAAGCTTCACAGCGTTGGCCTTCTTCACGAGCCTGCCTTTCTTAGGGGAAGCAAGCTTCACGGGCATTTGCCGTCTTCACAGGCTCTGGGCCTTTTCCAAAATGCGACAGCTTCACAGGCATTTGCCTTCTTCACAGGCTCCAGGCCTTTTCCAAAAAGATAAGCTTCACAAGCATTCGCCTTCTTCACATGCTCTGGGCCTTTTCCAAATCGTGACAGCTTCACAGGCATTTGCCTTCTTCACAGGCTCCGGGCCTTTTCCAAAAAGATAAGCTTCACAGGCCTTCACCTTCTTCACAGGCTATGGGCCTTTTCCAAAACGCGACAGCTTCACAGGAATTTGCCTTCTTCACAGGCTCTGGGCCTTTTCCAAAAAGATAAGCTTCACAGGCATTCGCCTTCTTCACAGGCTCTGGGCCTTTTTAGGGGTAAAACCTCCGGAGGTGCTGGATGTTCCATGCGTTCTGGACTGGTACCCCCTCCTCAATCTCCAAGCGCGCGGAGCCAGGCCTGGAAACATGAACAACCTTGAATGGGTCCTCCCACATGGGAGAGAGCTTATGCAGTCCCTCCCAGGAGAGAACCCGTGTGAGCACGAGGTCCCCTACCTCAAGAGTTCTGGGGCGGATGTTGCGGTAGTGGTATCGTCGCGGTGCTTGTTGGTACCTCGCCACTCGCAACGCAGCTTCTCGACGATGCTCCTCCCCCAGCACAAGGTCCGTCCCCCGCATGGCGTCCTGCTGCGCCTCGTCGAACGCCAGGACCCGTGCGGAACGACGTCTGACCTCGTGAGGGAGGACCGGTTCAGCTCCATAGACCAGGAAGAACGGGGTCTCTCCAGTTGGCTTGGTCATGGTCATGCGGATGGACCACAGCACGGACTAAAGCTCGTCAGACCAACCTTCCGCCGAGGCCTCCAGTTTCTTCTTGAATGTTCTGGTTTTCAGGCCCCTCAGACCTCTGCGTTGGCCCGCTTCGGCCTGGCCGTTGCTTGGGTGCGCCACCGGCGTAGCATATCTGCGTTCCTGTGTTAGCACAAGATGTTTTGAAGAGGTTATCGTGAATGCGAACCGTTGTCGGTGATGATGCGGTTCGGCACCCCGAACCGGCTCACGATGCCCTAGACGAACTTGACTGCAGAACCTGCGGGGATGGTGCGGACGGCTTCCACTTCAGCCCACTTGGTGAACTTGTCCACGGTGACGTAGAGGTAGCGATAGCCCCCTGGCGCCCGAGGAAACGGGCCCAGGATATCCAGCCCCCAGACTGCGAATGGCCACGAGAGGGGTATAGTTTGCAGACCTCCTGCTGGCTGATGGATCTGCTTGGCATGTGTCGGTGTCAAAACCGGCGGATCTCGGGTAGGGGGTCCCGAACTGTGCGTCTAGGCAGATGGTAACAGGAGACAAGGGACACGATGTTTTTACCCAGGTTCGGGCCCTCTCGATGGAGGTAATACCCTACTCCTGCTTGATTAATATTGATGATATGGGTAGTACAAGAGTAGATCTACCACGAGATCAAGGAGGCTAAACCCTAGAAGCTAGCCTATGGTATGATTGTTGTTCGTCCTACGGACTAAACCCTCCAGTTTATGTAACACCCCAAAAATTTTGCCAAGTTTTCAATATTAAAAAAAAATTGCCAAGGGTTTTAAAAATCTTTATTTATGTTGATTTCAGAACTCTTCTTTTATTGTTAAGGAGTTTTGTATTTTCCCAAGTGGAGCTTTCCAAAATACATTGGACTTCTTTGCCATCTCATCAAAACAATTTCTAAATCAGTAGAATTGTTTATTAAATTATTTCACCCTGAGCTTTATTCATTAAAATGAACTGGATTAAAATTTTGGAGCTCTGTTTGTACTACAACCATTTCATAAAATCACTTAAAATTTCAACCAAAATTTGGAGATTTCATGAGATTTCACTAAATCAATTATGTGCATTAATAAAATTATTTCATTGCTTATTTTGGGTTTTTCACCCATTATTCTTCTCTGGTCAAGTGGGCAACTATGCAATACAACAATTACAAATATTTGATTCCAGATCCCACCAAAATTTTGGGATGTCGAGTAGCATGCCATTCAACTTTATGCAAAAACATAGTGATGTTCTTTGGTAAATTTGAGTGCAACAACCTCTTTTTCATTCTGGACCAGACTTGTGTTTTCTACTACAACTCTATTATTTCTTGCTCTAATGACCTTGTGTTTTCTCATGCTTGTATTCAACCTTGCAAAACCCCTAAGTCCAGGAGCATGCTCTATTTGGAACACTTTTGGTCCATGAAATGATGCCACTCACCCCTGCCCAGAATTGAGGTTTTGCAAAACTTGCACTAGCAAGTTTCTCCTTTTTGCAAACTGGCTTCACCACCCTCTCTTATATCCATAGAGACACTGTTCTGGAAGATTTGGCCCCTCCAAGAATAGCCTAAGTGTCTGCGGCATTTTGTCAAACACCTGGAGTGCATGATCAGATTTGACATAACTTGTTGGCATTGTGAACTTGGTCTCCTGACCAAACCACCTTGTCCCCTGAGCTTCACTCTATCAACAACCTAGCCTGGTTCCTTGCCAGCCTCACCCAAGCCCTATAGCAGGCCATGGCATTTCATCGAGCACCTTTCGTGCATGCTCTGGGTGGGCCCACAGCGTGCGTTTGGCACCCTCCTGCACCCGAGTCAGCTGGCCCCACCTCAAGACTCAAATCCCGCCCCAGCCAGCCTGGCTGTGTCCCCCTGCACCGACACACCACCCCGACCAACCTGGCGCCCCACAAGGCTACCGCCAGAGGGCTGGCGGCTAGTCGGCCGCTAAGCAGGCCCGGACCGTGGTCGGCGCCGCCTAAGCCACCCCAGCTTGCCACCTACCCTTGTGAGCAAGTGAAGCTCATCCGCAACCTCGTCTGCTAGCGCTTCGCGCCATCGCGTCGCCCAAACTACGAGGAGGCGGTTCGCCGTCGTCTTATCGCCGGCCGCCCCTGAACCAACCTCCACCGCGTATATAAGGGCACCGGAGCTCAACCAAGTCCTCGAGCAACCTCATTTGATCCTCCTAGTGTTGCCTTGGCCAGTAGTCGAGCAAGGGAAGGCCTTCTTCCCCGAGTCCGGCCGGTTCGGTCGCCGCCAAGCCCTGGCCGATTCCATCGCCACCAGTGCCTCTCCCTCTCCATGCTCCCCACCAAGAACTCCCCCTTCCTCTCGCGAGCACAACCCCTCGCTCAATTTTGGCCGGAGACCACCGCAGCCCCAAACTCACTATCCACCTGAATGCCCCCTCCGACGCGGAGCTTGCCGCCGGCGACTCCCTCCACCCCCGGCTACCCTACGACCACCGGAAGAAGCGCCTAGGAGTGGCGGATCCATCCCTGCACTCGGATGCCCTCGAGGAGCCGCCTAACGCCGGCGAAGATCGCCGGAGTTCCCGCCTGCTCGCCAGAGGAAAGAGAGGGAAGGAGACTGGTCAAACCCTGACCAAGGGGCCCCCTTGACCCATCGGGCAGTGACTCAAAGCGCCGCCCACGCTGGATAAGTGGAAGCGCATTTTCAAAATGCGCCTTCGACTTGTACGTATAATCGAAACGTTTTTCTGTTTTTCTGTTTTATTTTAAAATCAGATTTTGACCAAAACTTTGACTATCGATAACTTTTTAAATACAACTCCAAATGAATTGATTCTTTTTGCTACCTCTCTCAAATATTGTCTAGTTTATTTTAATATTTATTTGAAAAAATTTCAAAACAACTTTTGTGCTGTTTTTATTTTGTGTGTTAATTCTAATATATTACTTTAAATAGGGTTTTTGAAGATTTCATGATGATTTGGATGCACCCTTCCTTCCCATGACCTGAAGGCAAGCATTCTAAACCCTGGTGAATTTTTGTGTGTGTTGCATAGCACCGTGGCAACACCACCCCGACACATACATGCATCATTTTATGTTAGGATGTGATCCTATTAATGGGTGCATATTAATAAGTTTATGCTAATGAAGTTGACATGATTTGGGATGGAAATCACCGTCATACATCTTTCATGCATACCGGAAGGAAAGACGGGAAGGCCTCTGTCTTGGGTAGACACGGGCTTGCCCCTAGTTCTCCGTCGAGACGGTCATGTCCGGTATGACATGAGGGAATGTCGCGTGATGTTTTCATCTGTTGTTTGAGATATATGCATTGTTGTGCTAATCATGCAGTAAATATTACAACCTCCTGAGTCGATCGTAGATCGAGTCTTGTGCCAGTAACCCCCATACTTGCTTCGTACTACCACTGCCTCTACACCAAGTAGGGTACGGTTCAAGAAGTTGTCAACCCTTTCCTAGCACACACCGCATGTAGAGGCCGTGGTGGGAGATACTGAGGCATCCGGTAGTCATACCACCAGGTCCGGAGCATGGGTGTTTCGGTTGTAGCCGAAAGGGGTAGCTCCCCGCTTATGCGGCGGTATAAATTTTGTGATCCCATGTTACGTCGAGGTTGTAGCCTCCCACTTAGAGTTTTGCTTAACAGTGTTGTGGGTGATTCTGCATACATGTGAGTTAAGCCGGTGTGTGCAAGTTAGGTGTGTTTTCAAGAAAGATCAGAGACGGAATTAGTCCCGATGGACTAAAGAAATCCGTTACTCGTGGGTAAAGAGTACACCCTATGCAGAGATTAAACCTATTCGAATAGCCGTGTCCATGGTTAAGGATTACAGTTTGGGATGGGTCAAGTGTCGGTCTTAGTGTCGGTCTTCGGAGGTGAAACGATTAAACCTGGAAGTACGATTGTGACCTATGATAATTTATAGTTACTATTTTGGATGTGGACTAACCCGTGATATTTTTCTGGTATTCTTGAATATCCCTGGGATGGTTCTACCTCCTGGATATTCACTATGGCATTTCTTTTAAAGCCCTTTATGTGGTGTCGCTCAGACGCACGACTATGGCATTTCTTTTAAAGCCCTTTATGTGGTGTTGCTCAGATGCCCGACTGTGGCATTTCTTTTAAAGCCCTGTATGTGGTGTCGCTCAGACGCCCGACTGTGGCATTTCTTTTAAAGCCCTTTATGTGATGTCGCTCAGACGCCCGACTGTGGCATTTCTTTTAAAGCCCCGTATGTGGTGTCGCCAGACGCCCGATCGTGGCATTTCTTTTAAATCCCTTTATGTGGTGTCGCCAGACGCCCGATCGTGGCATTTCTTTTAAAGCCCTTTATGTGGTGTCGCCGACGCCCGATCGTGGCATTTCTTTTAAAGCCCTGTATGTGGTGTCGCCAGACGCCCGACCGTGGCTTTTCTTTTAAAGCCCTTTATGTGGTGTCGCCAGACGCCTGACCGTGGCATTTCTTTTAAAGCCCTTTATGTGTTGTCGCCGACGCCCGATTGTGGCATTTCTTTTAAAGCCCTTTTTGCGGTGTCGCTCAGACGCCCGATTGCGGCATTGTTCTTGTTTCTTTATAAGCCCTCTATGCGGTGTCGCTCAGACGCCCGATGGTCGCATTTTTTTGTGTTATTTACTTCATGATTACTATACTACCATATTAGTATATATCCATAAAAAAATAACATGCTTGGACGCATCAGAGCTTTACTTACCTCATGTGACTAACGTCTTAAGCATCATATATTTTCAATACCTCATTGTTAAATCATGCCTATGTTCATTGTGTTTGTGAGTACATTCAAAGTACTCACTGGCTTGTCCCTGGCTATTGTCTTGGCCAGATTTCATGTTTGGAGAGGAGCGTTGCGGTGACTGTCCCAGAACCTAAGCATCGGTGATAGCCGCCACGTGAAGATAGGAGTTAACCTGGTCAGCTGTTCCCGTGGGAAATGGAGTCCCATAGACGAGGATATTTCATAAACCGCTTCCGCCATCAACCTTCAGAAACCATTTGTTGTACTCACAGCCGTAATGGTCTTGTACTACACATATTGTATTTTCCGCTTGGAATTTCAGATTGTTGGTGCCTCATCGCCTAACAGCTTATCCCGGGGCCGATGAGCACAAGGGCCATTTTCTCGAATACCCGAGAATCGGTCGCCACAGACTTGGTATCGAGCCAGTCGACCATTGGCTAATCCTATCTTAGCCAGGTCAATAAACTTAGGCTAATGACCCACCGAGCCATAACCAAGACCTCAGCCAAGCTTCTCGCACAAGATAGCCACACAGTGACCCGACGCTTTCTGCAGTCGGTGCCCAACGTAGCAACTAGCCCGTCTATCACCCACCAGTGACCAGCACCAAAGGCGTCTCATTTGCAAGCGTGCGAAGGAAGACTCCGTCCCCTTTTCTATAAAAAGGGACGCGCTCGCCTCAACCCAACCCAGCTCAGCCGCTATCCCAAAACCAAGCCACAATGCCTGGTCCCGTAGTACACCATGAGACTACAACAACCAACCTTGGAGGTTTTGTGACCATACTCGCAAACCTCACCCGTCAGGCTCACGCATTAGAAGAGCCACCCGAATATGTTGTGTACCAAGGACCCATTAGTGGTGAGAGCCGTCAATTCTGGGCCATCAGACATATCTACGGTAGGGGTCTCACACCCGAGCGCCTTTACAGTGTTCACCGGAAGAACTACTTCCTTTCACCGCAAGCCATCCAACTAGCTGCTCGAGAGGCTATAGTTCATCTCGTGCACTGTCGCCTGTGAGTTAATCGTCAGCTCATTCCACTACTACCCCAAAGCGTGAAGGGTATGGTAGACCACCTCAAGTTGCCAACGGAGACCACGAGATGCACTCAGCATTCGCATCTAGTGCGCTATGTAAGTGCACTGGAGGACCTATTCGATCAGATCACTATTGATCTGGTCGCAGCTCATGGAGAGCTGGTTCGTCGAGCCCCAGTGAGAGAGGAGATCGAGCCCAACGCCGACAATCCTGTCGTGCTATTTGGACAACCAATCGAGACCCTCAGGCCAGCCCCAGCCGTCAGCCAAGGTGCTTTGATGACCCCGGAAGTGCTTCGTCGCCTCCTGGAAGCACACTCCAACGGGGTTGTGGTCAACAATCCCCGTGACGGTCATCATCACTACCCCGAGCCTGCAGCCCCTCAGCCCTCTCCAGCAAATTCTGACGGTGAGAACCGTAGGGAAGCCTCGACGTCCACAAGGGACGCCCGCTTGGATGTAAACGAAGTAGACTGAGACACTCGAGTAGTACCGAGTCCCAGTGTATCCTCGCTTTGTAATTCTGTGATTCCTGAAATTAGCGCAGCCTGGCATCGTGCATTTGTTCTATATAGTAGTTTTGCATGGATGTATTAGCATGCAGTGTGATTTCTCTATCCTTGGCGCAGCTACCCAGAACCCGCCCCGACAACATCCACAGTGATAGGTCACTTTAGTAGGATGTGTGTACCTGTGGTTGACCCTGAGCTGAGCCGGCCGATTCTTTACCTTTTACCACGGTAAATGACCCAGCCCCGGTGCTATAAAAGGGCCACCGAGTGACCTTGCCAAGCACCTTCACATTGTGCACCATCCCCACAACCATTTCCTGCCATGCCGAGCCCTAGTATTTATCTGAGGACTCCAGATGCTACCCCAGGTAGTTTTGTCAAGATATTGTGGGATTTTACCCGCAGCACCATGGGCTTAACCCAGCCACCCCAAAGACGAGCTGTTCAAATCGAGGATCACCCCTTCCACCTCGAGATATTGGGCAGCCGTGCACATCCCGCCCAGAACCTGAAAACCAAGACCCCACGTAAGTCTCTTTCGTGGGGAAATCTATGCCAACCCAGCATGGTCAGAGAAGCTGCTGCATATGAAGCGCTTGCTCGCTTCGATTTGCGGTACCCTACGCCAAATAATGAGGGTATTATTATTTTCCGAGCCATGCAGACCCGGAGGAGTAACATCCTTTCTGTGTGGACGTATTGAGAGAGACCCAGTCTTGGCCAACCTCGTCCAATATGTCATCGCTAAGAACGCTTTGACCCAAGATGTGATGGGTTATCTGCAGAGCCTCATGGATTTAAATCCTCGAGATCGCCATCGGCAGATCACCGAGGCCCGCCCAGAGAGACGATACATCGATCGGGTCAATCCACTCCTCCGATAGAAGAAGAGTGTATCCTAGTACCGGAAACGTTTTCTCAAGACCCCGTCCAATTACCATTTTCAATCTAGATGCACCGCTGTATTTATTGTCGCATTTTTGTAACTTATGCTTAGTACCCCGAGTTTCGCAGCGAGTGAATCATTAATATAATCAGCTCTGTCGCATTTGGACTTTATTGTATAACTGTTTCCCTCTCGAGAAATCCTGGAGCGTGATTTCTTTTTCCTGAGTTGCCGCATCGTATGTTTTCTCACGACATAGATCATTTATTTCACACAGCCCCAAGGCAGCAGACTCACCCCCACAATTACACGAACACATACACTGCTTGCAAAATTTTGCAACTGTGTTGCGTCTAACTAAGCACCTCCGGACAACAGTTATCACCCGGCGCACCCCACCTACTCGTCATGGCCATCAAGCGATCATGGAGAGCCAGCAATGAAAGAAGCGGCATCACGACGATCGCCGAGGATCATCGCGCACAGAGCACCGAGAGCCCCAAAGACCACCGCCAGCCCTCTCCGCAGCAGGACCACGCATCTGCCCCGTCGCCGCCTCCGCCATTAGCGCCTCGTCTCGAGCTCCGGCAATCGGAAACAGAGGAGAAGAAGAGAGAAGGAGGAGCGAGGCCAGGTGCGAGGAAGAAGAGGAGGACGCCGCGGTCATTTTATAGATCGAGCTCGGTGTACGATGGGCGAGGTCCACCCGCGCCACTCATCGCCCGACCGCCAGTGTTCGGAGGCGAATCCGCGAGTTTGCCGACAGCACACTGGCCTGTGAGGTGAGTGCACGCTGCACCGGCAGCTAGCGCGCCACGCACTACCACGGTACGGCCTTGGTACCCTACGCGCTAGGCGTCATCGGTGGAGAAAGCGCGGGAGAACACGCGGGAGGGAGGAAGAAGAAAGAGCCGGAGGAAGGAGAAGAGGTTGACCATGGGCCCGGGTCCACCAGTCAGCCAGAGAGAGCAATGTGCTCTCGGGTGCGACCAGCGTATTTTAAGATTTAGGATTTGTTCTAGATTTTGACCAGTGTAGAAATCGCTAGTTTTCCGCAAGACCGTGGATTTTTTTTCCACACACCGCGCCAGTAACCCACACTGTACTTTTGCACCACCTATCATCCTCTCACTGTAGCCATTTCTGTTTTAATGCATATTTATTTAAAATTTAACTCTTAGCAAATCTCGAGGATGAGATTTTTCTTAAGGGGGGTAGTAGTTGTAACACCCCAAAAATTTTGCCAACTTTTCAATATTAAAAAAAAATTGCCAGGGGTTTTAAAAATCTTTATTTCTGTTGATTTCAGAACTCTTCTTTTATTGTTAAGGAGTTTTGTATTTTTCCCAAGTGGAGCTTTCCAAAATACATTGGACTTCTTTGCCATCTCATCAAAACAATTTCTAAATCGGTAGAATTGTTTATTAAATTATTTCACCCTGAGCTTTATTCATTAAAATGAACTGGATTAAAATTTTGGAGCTCTGCTTGTACTACAACCATTTGATAAAATCACTTAAAATTTCAACCAAAATTTGGAGATGTCATGAGATTTCACTAAATCAATTATGTGCATTAATAAAATTATTTCATTGCTTATTTTGGGTTTTTCACCCATTTTTCTTCTCTCGTCCAAAGGCAACTTTGCACTACAACCCTTTCAAATATTTGTTTCTAGCTCCCACCAAAATTTTGGGATGGCAGAGTAGCATGCCATTCAACTTTATGCAAAAACATAGTGATGTTCTTTGGAAAATTTGAGTGCAACAACCTCTTTTTCATTCTCGACCAGACTTGTGTTTTCTACTACAACTCTATTATTTCTTGCTCTAATGACCTTGTGTTTTCTCATGCTTGTATTCAACCTTGCAAAACCCCTAAGTCCAGGAGCATGCTCTATTTGGAACACTTTTGGTCCATGAAATGATGCCAATCACTCCCTGCCCAGAATTGAGGTTATGCAAAACTTGCACTAGAAAGTTTCTCCTTTTTGCAAACTGACTTCACCACCCTCTCTTATATCCATAGAGACACTGTTCTGGAAGATTTGGCCCCTCCAAGAATAGCCTAAGTGCCTGTGGCATTTTGTCAAACAACTGGAGTGCATGATCAGATTTGACATAAGTTGTTGTCGGCATTGTGAACTTGGTCTCCTGACCAAACCACCTTGTCCCCTGAGCTTCACTCTATCAACAACCTAGCCTGGTTCCTTGCCAGCCTCACCCAAGCCCCAGAGCAGGCCATGGCATTTCATTGAGCACCTTTCAGGCGTGCTGGCGCGCCTTACGCTGCGCGCTTGGCACCCGCACCCGAAGTTGCCGCTGCTCCACCTCAAGACTCAAAACCCGCCCCAGCCAAATTGTCAGGTCCCCTGCACCGACACACCACCCGACCAACCTGGCGCCCCACAGGCGCCACCGCCAGGATGGCCGTGGCGGCTAGCTGCCGGCCGCTAGCAGGCCCGACCATGGTCGGCGCCGCCCACGCCACCCCAGCTTGCCACCTACCCTTGTGAGCAGTGCGAGCTCATCCGCAGCCTCGTCCGCTAGCGCTGTCAGCCGCCACGCCGCCTGTTGTGGAGGCGGTTCGCCGTCGTCCTTATCGCCGGCCGCCCCTGAACCAACCTCCAACACGTATATAAGGGCCCCGGAGCTCAACCAAGTCCTCGAGCAACCTCATTTGATCCTCCTAGTGTTGCCTTGGCCAGCAGTCGAGCAAGGGAAGGCCTTCTTCCCCGAGTCCGGCGGGTTCGGTCGCCGCCAAGCCCTGGCCGATTCCATCGCCACTAGTGCCTCTCCCTCTCCGCGCTCTCCACCAAGAACTCTCCCTTCCTCTCGCAAGCACAACCCCTCGCTCAATTTTGGCCGGAGACCACCGCAGCCCCAAACTCACTATCCACCCGAATGCCCCCTCCGCCGCGGAGCTCGCCGCCCGCGATTCCCTCCACCCCCGGCTACCTACGACCACCGGAAGAATCGCCTAGGAGTGGCGGATCCATCCCTGCACTCGGATGCCCTCGAGGAGCCGCCTAACGCCGGCGAAGATCGCCGGAGTTCCCGGCTCTGTTCGGCCAGAGGAAAGAGAGGGAAGGAGACTGGTCAAACCTGACCAGTGGGGCCCCTTGACCCACTGGCAGTGACTCAGGCGCCGTCCACGCTGGATAAGTGGAAGCGCATTTTCAAAATGCACCTTCGACGTGTACGTATAGTCGAAACGTTTTTCTGTTTTTCTGTTTTATTTTAAAATCAGATTTTGACCAAAACTTTGACTATCGATAACTTTTTAAATACAACTCCAAATGAATTGATTCTTTTTGCTACCTTTCTCAAATATTGTCTAGTTTATTTTAAGATTTATTTGAAAAAAATTCAAAACAAGTTTTGTGCTGTTTTTCTTTTGTGTGTTAATTCAAATATATTACTTTAAATAGGGTTTTTGAAGGTTTCATGATGATTTGGATGCACCCTTCCTTCTCATGACCTGAAGGCAAGCATTCTGAACCCTGGTGAATTTTTGTGTGTGTTGCATAGCACCGTGGCAACACCACCCCGACACATACATGCGTCATTTTATGTGAGGATGTGATCCTATTCATGGGTGCATATTAATAAGTTTATGCTAATGAAGTTGACATGATTTGGGATGGAAATCACCGTCATACGTCTTTCATGCACACAGGAAGGAAAGACGGGAAGGCCTCTGTCTTGGGTAGACACGGGCTTGGCCCTAGTCCTCCGCGTCGAGGCGGTCGTGTCCGTATGACATGAGGGGATGTCGCGTGATGTTTTCATCTCTTGTTTGAGATATATACATTGTTTTGCTAATCATGCAGGAAATATTACAACCTCCCGAGTCGATCAGTAGATCGAGTCTTGTGCCAAGAATCCCCATACTTGCTTCAGACTACCACTGCCTCTACACCAAGTAGGGTACGGTTCAAGAAGTTGTCAATCCTTTCCTAGCACACACCGCATGTAGATGCCGTGGTGGGAGATATCGAGGCATCCGTAGTCATACCACCGGTCCGGAGCATGGATGTTTCGTTGTAGCCGAAAGGAGTAGCTCCTCAGCTTATGCTGCTGTATAAATTTTGTGATCCCATGTTACGCCGAGGTTATAGCCTCCCCACTTAGAGTTTTGCTTAACAGTGTGTTGTGGGTGATTCCGCATACATGTGAGTTAAGCCGGTGTGTGCAAGTTAGGTGTGTTTTCAACAAAAAGATCAGACGGAATTAGTCCCGATGGACTAAAGAAATCCGTTACTCGTGGGTAAAGAGTACACCCTCTGCAGAGATTAAACCTATTTGAATAGCCGTGTCCATGGTTAAGGATTACAGTTTGGGATGGGTCAAGTGTCGGTCTTAGTGTCGGTCTTCGCAGGTGAAACGATTAAACCTGGAAGTACGATTGTGACTTGTGATAATTTATAGTTACTATTTTGGATGTGGACTAACCCGTGATATTTTTCTGGTATTCTTGAATATCCCTGGGATGGTTCTACCTCCTGGATATTCACTATGGCATTTCTTTTAAAGCCCTTTATGTGGTGTCGCTCAGACGCCCGACTGTGGCATTTCTTTTAAAGCCCTTTATGTGGTGTCGCCAGACGCCTCGACCGTGGCATTTCTTTTAAAGCCCTCAGTATGTGGTGTCGCCAGACGCCTGATCGTGGCATTTCTTTTAAAGCCCTTTATGTGGTGTCGCCAGACGCCTGACCGTGGCATTTCTTTAAAGCCCTGTATGTGGTGTCGCCAGACGCCCGATCGTGGCATTTCTTTTAAAGCCTCAGATGTGGTGTCGCCAGACGCCCGACTGTGGCTTTTCTTTTAAAGCCCTTTATGTGGTGTCGCTCAGACGCCCGACTGTGGCATTTCTTTTAAAGCCCTTTATGTGTTGTCGCTCAGACGCCCGATTGTGGCATTTCTTTTAAAGCCCTTTTTGCGGTGTCGCTCAGACGCCCGATTGCGGCATTGTTCTTGTTTCTTTATAAGCCCTCTATGCGGTGTCGCTCAGACGCCCGATGGTGGCATTTTTTTATGTTATTTACTTCATGATTACTATACTACCATATTATTATATATCCATAAAAAAATAACATGCTTGGACGCATCGTAGCTTTACTTACCTCATGTGACTAACGCCTTAAGCATGATATATTTTCAATACCTCATTGTTAAATCATGCCTGTTCATTGTGTTTTGCGATTACATTCAAAGTACTCACCGGCTTGTCCCCTGCTATTGTCTTGGCCAGATTTCATGTTTGGAGAGGAGCGCTATGGTGACTGTCCCGTAACCTAAGCATCGGTGATAGCCGCCACGCCAAGATAGGAGTTAACCCGGTCACTGTTCCCGTGGGAAATGGAGTCCCATAGACGAGGATATTTCATAAACCGCTTCCTCCATCAACCTTCGTAAACCATTTGTTGTACTCACAGCCGTAATGGTCTTGTACTACACATATTGTATTTTCCGCTTGGAATTTCTGTATCAAGTTGGTGCCTCATCAGCAAACAGTTATCCTGGGGCCGATGAGCACAAGGGCCATTTTCTGGGAATTATTACCCGGAGAATCGGTCGCCACAGTTTATATAGACACCGGATAGGTTAGGGTTACATAGAGTCGGTTACAATGGTAGGAGATCTACATATCCGTATCGCCAAGCTTGCCTTCCATGCCAAGGAAAGTCCCATCCGGACACGGGACGAAGTCTTCAATCTTGTATCTTCATAGTCTTGGAGTCCGCCGTGATGATAGTCCGCTATCCGGACACCCCTAGTCCGGGACTCCTCAAGAGCTCTCGAACCAGGCTTCAATGACGACGAGTCCGGGCGCATATTGTCTTCGGCATTGCAAGGCGGGTTCCTCCTCCGAATACTTCATAGAAGGTTTTGAACACCAGATAGTGTCCGCTCGCAAAACAAGTTACACATACCACCGTAGAGAGAATAACTTTTGCATAGATCTGCCGACGTATTCCGCGGCGTGACATCACACCACCGCCAGCCTTTATATGAACCGTCTTTACTGCTCCACCTCGGTGCTTAGCGAGGGCGGTTTCCTTGGCACGCCTTATCAAAGCATAGATCGTGCCCCTTATTCCGGGATTCTCATCAATACGGACGTAGAACCCATCCGCGCCATTGATTACGGGCGCTTGGGAGATAAGCGAAGTTTTACCAGTCTGGTGGGGGACGCTTAGCTTTGTCCGTCCATATAAGGGATAAGGATCCACCTTTTCACCCACGCCTTCTTCCTCCTTTGCTTATCCATTTCCGCCAAGACTCGAGCTCCAAATACTAAGTCCGCACATCCCACCTCAACCTTTCTCCAACCATGTCAGGAGCGGGAGGCAGGTGGATGGCCTCCTCCGTCATGGAGGGGCACATCACAAGACTGCGGGAGGCCGGATACTTGTCCGACGACGTCGCGCACAGGCTGCCCGATGCAGGGCAGCTTATTCCAACCACCGGGCCCCATGAGAGGGTGGTGTTTCTCCCCCACTTCCTCCGCGGACTAGGTTTTCCACTTCACCCATTTGTCCGGGGGCTCATGTTCTACTACGGCCTGGACTTCCACGACCTGGCCCCGAATTTCATCCTCAACATCTCGGCGCTTATCGTCAGGTGCGAGGCCTTCCTCTGAATCCAGCCCCACTTCGGCTTATGGCTGAAGATCTTCAACGTCTGGCCGAAGGTAGTGGGCGGCCGTCAAGCGGAGTGCGGAGGCGCCATGGTTGGCAAGACGGCCAAAGTCCTATGGCTCGAGGGCGCCTTTGTGGAGACAATAAAGGGGTGGTAATCGGGGTGGTTCTATATCACCGAGCCACGCGACCCCGAATGGGTGGCGGCCCCCGAATTCAGATCTAGCTTCCCCACACAACTCTCGTCATGGAAAGAGACGGTCCTGACGTGGGGGAATTCGGAAGAGCTATCCGGACTCCAAACATGCGTCCGAAACCTGGTGGACAAGAATCTCAAGCTTGTCGACGTAATCCAGCTGATGCTCATCCGCCGGATTCTCCCATGCCAACAACGGGCCTATAATTTGTGGGAGTTCGATCCGCACAAGATGTATTTGAGCCGGCTCTTCGACACTACGCACGAAGATGCCCGGAAGGTGCCGTTCATACGCCGAAGCCCCCGCATCCGCTAACAAAGATCGCGGATACAGCTCGCGGCGTCAAGCCGGCGAGGTAAGTTATTTACCCTTTACGGGACTCTTTTTTTCATAGATTGACTCTATATGGGATCTAAAACTCCCTAATCTTTGACAGGATTGGCTGAAGACGTCCGGACAGATTAACTATCCGGCTCCTTTGCCGGAAGACCCAGCGGACGCCCGATTGACGTGGCTGGCTCCCAGACCCCATGTGGTGCCGGAGAAGAAGGCCAAGAAGGAGGCTACAGGAACTCGAAAGAGTTCCCGACGCCAGGTACTGTCAGAATCTGAAGCAGAATCATCTCCTGAGGACGAGGAGGAAGAAGAAGAAGCTCGGGGGAGGAGAGGAAAAGGAAGGCCGCCCCAACTGGGGAGGCCGGAGGATCCAAGAAGGGAAGAACCCTTCCCCCGTACTTCTCCACCAATGTCGACAGCGACGAGGAGGATTTGCCAACAAGGGCCAAGCCCCTGGCGAGATCGTAAGTGTCCGGATACCCATGACTTTTTAATTATTGCATAGTGTTCTCTAATGTCGAACAATCATGCAGCCCGCCCAAGAGCGAGCTAGCTGCTTCGACGAGCGGGTCCCTGGGTTCGTCGGAAATGGAGAGTACTTGCCTCGACCGCCTCCTCACCCCACGCTGCGGACGATGCCGAGGTGGCGCCCCAAGGGGGGCCTGGTCAAGAGGAGGTGGCGCAGGAGGAGCCACAAGGCAACCTCCTGGACTCCAGGCGCATAGGGGGCAAGACCCCCAGCGGCTCTAAGCCCGACCCTTGTCCGGACTCCATGCCGGAGCCTTCAGCGGTTCCGAAGTCCGGCAAGCGGTCCCTTCATAAGAAGGGTAAGACGCCGGTGTCCTCCGTCCAACCGGAGGCACCGGATAGCTTACTGGAGGCGCTTAACGACGCTTCCATTGAGGAGGAGCACCACACCGTTATGAGTGTGGTGATTCAGACAGTTCACTCCGCCAAGAGCGGACTGGCCGAAGCATGTACCAGCCTTCTAACAGGCTTTGAGGTAAGTTTAGAATATGTAAAAATATTACCGCATAGACAATAGCCCCTGATGCTTGGTTCGGTGTTCGGAAAGAAAAGCCGGACTAAGGATCTAAAAAGATATACGCAGGAGTCTAACATAAGTGTCGGGGATATACCCCGCGGTGTAAACCGGCCGGAAGTTAACCCGTCCGGTCTGGACGGCTCACTGGTAACCCGCCCGGAGCTTGGCGGTTCACGGGCTACCCGCCCGGTCTTGGCGGTTCATTAGTAACCCGGCCGGGCGGATCAAGGCCGGTTCAACTATTGTGGGCCGGTTTAAGAGGAAAGGCATGAGGAATATTTTATAAGGAGTTAAGACCAGACTTGTATCCGGTTTGTATTAGAGATAGACTAGTCCTAATCCTAATAGGACTCCACATGTAAACCGCCCTTCAACATATATAAGGAGGGGCAGGGCTCCCCAAAAGGGAGACAAGTTCCACAAGTTGGACAAGTTAGGTTTAGACAATAGCTCTCGAAAGTTAGAGCACTTTCGTAACCGTGATCATCATCATCAATATCAATGAAGCAGGACGTAGGCTTTTACCTCCACCGAGAGGGGCCGAACCTGGTTAAACCTCGCGTCTCTCGTCCCGCTCAACCCCTCTCAAGCTACCACATAGATGCGTTGGCCTCGCGACTAAGTCCTAACACTAAGGACATCTGCCGTGACAATTCCACGACAGTTGGCGCCCACCGTGGGGCCCGCGCACAGGTGGTGATGAGTTCTTGGAGGGATATCTCTAGGGATCGAGGAGTTTGCAATTTTTTATATGAAGATTTTACAATCAGCGTAGATTGAAGTCAAAGAAGAAAGATAGGGTTGCACCTATACGCCGCCGCCGACAACTCTCCGTACGATTCGAGGAAATCTGATCAAGAGAAGTTTTGAGCGTGAACCGCAGCAATCCATCAAGTCGTCAAATCACCGAGACCGCCAACTTCGTTGAAATCTGATTAGGCGTGGCTGCTGTTGTTATCTCCTTCGGTATACAACGATCTAAACTCAGATCGAGGTTGGAAAGTACCGCCGCGAGAGGCCGAGATCGACAGGAGTTCTAAACGCGTGCAAGTCACCGAGTTCCACCGCTCCAAACGACCCATACACGCTTACGTTGTCAATGCATTGACCAAGTCCAAGTGCTAGTCACGTAAGAAAAAGTGGAGGAGAAAGATTCCATCGAGGCGCCCACAACGCCTGCTCACATGGGCTGCTAACCCTGCTTTTGGCCTTGCCTTCGTTGCAAGTGGCTGCTCAGGGCTCGTGTGTCGAGCCGCAATCAGCGCCCGCACCCTCGCTTCGAGGCGCCTGCTTCGCCGTTGCTCACCCCAAGCCGGGCGACCATCGAAGCATCGCTTCCACTTCCATCTGCAGAGAACCGCCACGACCTCGGCCCTACACCGCGGCATCGCCCGCAAGTCGCCACCGTCGACTCGCTGCCACCGAGACGCCGCTGCCGCCATCGGTGCCTCGCAGCCGCTGCCGCCTTTGACGCTTCCGCCAGTGTTACTCCACCGGAGAGCCGCCACGCGCTGGCCTGGCTGCCGCCGAGCCGCCGCCAGAGCTCCCCTACCGCTGAAGTCGCCGCCACGGATCAAGCTTCGCCCGATCCACTCCAGCTCGCATCGCTGCGTGACTCGCCTCGGCTGCGAAGGCCGCCGGCTCTTCTCTCTCGCCGAGGTGCCCGCTTTGAGCTGGCTGTGCTGCCCAAGAGCTGCATAGCGGGCTCCATGGACCGTGCCGCCTCAAGGCGAAGATGGGCTGGTCAGCAGAAGTCCGGTGATTCAATACAGCCCCGCTGGTTCTCCTCTCGCCACCGGTGTCAACCGCCGTTGTGGCCACGTTTTGACCATGAACCGCCCTTTGTCAGATCCACGGGGCACATTGAACCGCCTACTGATTTTTTTCGACGCCAGCCGCTGACGAGCCTCTACAATCGCAGAGGGTGTTTTGAAGCATCAGATGACATGGTTGCGTGCAAGGCCTTTCAGTTTTGCAAGCGATGTAAATCCATCAAGTTACGTAGGTGGTATGATCGTAAAAGGTGCAGCTTGTGTATGGTCAACCTTCTCAAACTCTCCTTTGACTCCAAGTGTGAGAACAGAGAAGAGGTTTCAAGACTTTCGATCGCACCTTCGCACTCGCTTATCAAATTACAATGATCAAAATTCTCAAAGGATATCTCCGACGCTACTTATGGATCATCGGTCGTATGGATAGATCAGGATAGTTATTTATGACAAAGGTATTGTTATACCATGGACATGGAGCGCGTACAAAGATAATTTTGTACTAGAGTTCCTCCGCCATGCTGCTCGACGGATACATGTGCAAATTGCCGCCCGCTGTTCGGTTTACATCCGCCCACGCATGCGGCCGACTCATCGCTCCACGCCGGTTTACAAATATCACGGCCGATTCACCCATCCGCACCGGCTTACCACATCGCAACCGGTTCACCCGTGATTGATTTTAGCTGCACTGCAGTGATCATCAACTCCACAGCGGATTATTTCCGGCTTAGCACATCAGGTGATATCCATCTAAAATATATTTTATTAGTGCATGTTGTTTTTTGTCAAAAAACAAGTTTATCTTTGCCTTGGTCTACAATATTGTTTATGCAGGGCAAATATTTATGACAAAAAGTGATATTATACCGCGGAGGTAGAGGCGCGCCAACATCTTTTGGCACAGGTGGTCCTCGTTACTTAACGGACTCCCGCACCGGTTTACAATGCCGTGGCTGCCTCTCGCGACCGCCCGGTTTACAATGCCGTGGCCGTCTCTCGCGACCGCCCGGTTTACAATGCCGTGGCTCTCGCCGACCATGCCGGCTTACAATGAGGAGGACAACTTGCCCGCTCGACACCGGGCTTACAACGCCACGGCCGGTTCATCTGTCTATGCCGCCTCTGATGTTACGGTCGTCTTTACCGTCCGTCTCTCGCGGCCTGGTCTACATGAACACACCGGGGCGCGCCTGTCTGCATGAGCTGTTCATTGAGTATGAGCAAGTCACTACTTGGGAAGCCCGGTTTCTCTTCCAACAAATTGGAGGCAATTTGTCATATATTACCAGCCGCCGTCTGCACTAGATGGTTCAATGGGCAGGCGCACAAGTCGCCGCCACCACAATTTGGTTAACTTCAGATCGCCAGTTGGAAGGAACCATTGGCCGAGTTGCTGACATGGCTCATACGGGATCATTTATAACCCGCCGTAGTCACCTCAACCTTCTGTGGATTCACATTGTGCTATCAACACCAATGATATACAAGTTATGCCGGTTTATATCACGGTTAAATATGGAGAGTTTCAAGTTAACTCCTCGAGTCACCTTGAGACTCGGGGCTACGATGACATGACTCAAAGAATATTGCCGCCAAAGAAATTTAAAGAACCCCGTAACGATGGAGGGAAGGATAACCCGGTCCCGGAGGCTACCGTTATATTGATGAAAGTTTAAAGGCCGTCAAAATTTCCGGTTTAGAAAGTGTATGATAAGTTACAAAATCCCGCTCAATGAAGAAGATCCGGTCATCGAAAGGATTCCGGTTTAAAATCCGGCTAAAGGAAAGTCAGTATCACTGAAGCTTTCAAATATCCGGTTTACAATCCGGTTCAAGGGAAATCTGTTCTCTCACAAAGCTCTTTAGCTCTCAAATCTGGTTTAACAATGTCCGGTTCAAAAAGGAATTAACTTCTCGCAAGTTCGAGTCTAAAGGCCGTCAGAAAATTTCTGGCTGAAAATGAAGATTCCGGTTTAACATCCGGTTCAAGGAAAGATGTCTCCCACAAAGCTTTGAAGCTCTCAATATCCGGTTCAAAATCCCGGTTCAAGAAGGATTTATCTCTTGCAAAAGTTAAAGGATGCCAAAGAGGACCTGCTGCCATGATGCGCGGTTCAAACATGGGTATCATGCCTTGTTGGCTTATCATATTATTGATCACTTGGGGCTTGGTCATGTCTCGAACCATAGTCACACCTCTTGATCGGGCGCAATGCCACAAGATCACTTGGGGCCTTGGTCGTGTCCGAACCATAGCAACGCCCATTTGGTAGGCGAAAAGCCACAAGCATCACTTGGGGACTTGTGGTCACGTCAACCATAGTCACGCCTCTTGATCGCCTAGTGCCACGGCATCACTTGGGGGCTTTGGTCGAACCCGAACCATCGCTACACCTCTTGATCGGTGTAATGCCAATGCATCATTTGGGGACCTGGCTGACTCGAACCATAGCTACGCCTTTTTGGGGGCTTGGTCGTGTCCGACCATGGTAATGCCTCTTGATCGCTCAAAGCCTCATTTGCAATGGTTTTATACTTGCCTTTGCTTGAATTTTGTTCTCTTTAAATTATTTCTTTTGTTGTGTTTTCAAACCGACATTATTAATCCGTTCAAACTGTCAATTACAAATTGGCGGAACACGGTCAAATCCTAATCCGGAGACTATTTGCCCGGTTTGATGTTACCATCTTATTATGGAGTAAACCGTGTTCATTAACCCGGCTTGACTTTCAATTACAAGTTGTCAAGACATGATCAACTCATAATCCGGAGACTATCAGCCCGTCTGGTTTGACTACGAAGTCGCCAAGATTGTATATGGTTAAACCGGTGTTTATCACAACCCGCACGGTTTATCATCAATCGACACAATATGAAAGGATTTATTATTACTCAAGATTGGGGTTATCACTCTTACTACAAAAAGTTGGTAAAACCAGCAATGTGATTCAATATCACAGGTATGATATATTTCATATTTGATTATTCTTAAGTGCAACCTTGGTTATAAACCCAGGTTATATGTTGGGCATTAGATTCATTCCGCGGTAAACCGCCGTGACACTTTAAACTTGTTGTATGCGTAAACAGGTTGAATAAAGCATGATTGTAAATCACCGACGTTTATTAAACCGGCCTGGCTTTCGACTATGTGTCGCCAAAGATGATGATAAATTATCCGGTGTTTGTTAAACCGGCCCGGCTTTGGACTATAAGTCGCCAAGACATATTTGGATTGCGCCATTGGAATCACGCGCTTATGAATCATTGGGTATATTATTCAAATAGCCAACATGGCTGGATTTCTATTATGGTTATCAATAACCAGTATTGTGATTACGGTTTTCAAAATTGCTTTGGAGCAATGGCTATCATATTATCAATGGATATAATTTTTATTCTACAATTGAAGGAATAGTCCCGAGTTGCCGCAGCTTACAACCCGCACTTGGGGGCTACATTATTTAAGTTGAGATTACATCCAATATGCAAGTCCATGTCGCTGCAAGCATGCACCATGACACTTGGGGGCTAATGCAAAGTCATTCTTTGTTTATCTTATTGAAGACCCGACTCATCACATTATAATGAGCCGCCCTTGGGGGCTACCAATTGCTCTGTCAAACAATTCAAGGTACAAAGCTTTTATTCATTACATTGAAGGGTCCATCGCTTGTTGGTAGAACACAAGGCTCTTAACCTTGTGGACGTGGATTCAAGTCCCATGATGGGGTTACATCATATGATGTTATTTTCATTGAAATATATATCAAGTCCCTCGCTTATTAGTGCATAATGACCCGCCCTTGGGGGCTACACTGTTGAAGTTTTTATGAGCATCAGACAATTACAAGTCCTGTGTTGTTGCAAGCATGACAACCCGACACTTGGGGGCTACATATGTGGAATACTCAATTCGACTAGTGATTGAGATGAACAACCTGGATTTCTTCAAGATTGTGATATTTAAGCAAGTCTCAAGCTGTTGCTATGCTACCTTCTTAAGACTTGGAGGCTACAAGTGATAGGCATATAAGAGGTATATTTTCAAGCTGGATGTTAACTACAAGTATGACCCGTGTCATTAATATTTATAAACCGTGATCTTAGCAAGGATAAACCGCAAGTTCTACGCCCTTAAACCGCTGAAGATCGGATGAGTATTTCAAGGACCAATATTGTTTTTAAGCATTGGGAGCGGAATCAAAGGAATTATTCTTCACAATATATTTCCTATGAGAAACCAACATCAGCAAATCGGTTATGAAGCTGGTTATTGACCCGGATTTTCTAGAAGAAGGAAATGACAAGGACGATCAAAGCCGGGTCTACAAGAATTCTTAACCCGGAGTACAACCTGCCAAATTTGTTCGTGTTTATTTTGCAGTAAGTTTACTATGGATAAATCCAAGCTAAACTTGGGGGCTAATGTCGGGATATACCTCAGGTGTAAACCGGCCGGAAGTTAACCCGGCCGTCCGGACGGGTTTCACTGTAACCCGCCTGAGCTTGGCGGTTCACGGGCTACCCGCCCGGTCTTGGCGGTTCATTAGTAACCCGGCCATGGATCGTAAGGCCGGTTCAACTATTGTGGGCCGTTTAAGAGGAAAGGCATGAGGAATATTTTAAAATGAGATAAGACCAGGACTTGTATCCGGTTTGTATTAGAGATAGACTAGTCATAATCCTAATAGGACTCCACATGTAAACCGCCCCTTCAACATATATAAGGAGGGGCAGGGCTCCCCAAAGGGGGACAAGTTCCACAAGTTGGACAAGTTAGGTTTAGACAATAGCTCTCGAGTTAGAGCACTCGTGTAACCGTGATCATCATCATCAATATCAATGAAGCAGGACGTAGGCTTTTACCTCCACCGAGAGGGGCCGAACTCGGTAAAACCTCGCGTCTCTCGTCCCGCTCAACCCCTCTCAAGCTACCACATAGATGCGTTGGCCTCGCGACTAAGTCCTAACACTAAGGACATCTGCCGTGACAATTCCACGACAATAAGTATGTCAATATGGGAATGCAGGCTGCAATGCTGACCTCTCAAGACCGATCATGGAGGTCAATGCATCAAGGTAACCTCGAGCGTTCCGAGAACGAGCTCGGACAAGCCAAGAAGCAGCTCGAGGACAATGAAGTTAAGTATTACCTTATAAAAGAAATACCTTATGGTAATGGTTTTGGTTGAAAAAAATAACCGCAATAACATGGGTACTGCAGGGGCCACGAACGAGGTGGCGACCCTGAAGGAAGCGGTGTCCGTGGCCAAAAACAAAGCGGCTGCGGAACGCACCGAGCGAGAGAAGGGGGAGGCGCAGCTGGCCAAGGTACGGCACGAGCTCCACCCAGTTGCATGTAACCCCTTGTACAAGACCAGGCGCAGAACCTGAGCAATAGAGAAATAAATGAAGCGCCGGGGTCCCCCCGACAAGTTGCATGCATGCGTAAGAATATCATGAGCATCGCATGTTCATGTAGATAAGATCGCATCTGGCATCATTTTCATCTGCATAAACTACATGCTCTTGCCATGGACTTGGTCCCCAAGAGGAGATGAGAAGATGAGCCTACACTGCGATCTCCGGCAAGCCAAACAGATAAGTTCTTTCTCTGGTCCATACAGGTTCTCTAAGTAAGGACTTGTGCATGAGAAAATCCGGCGACCCTTTGAAATTTAGGTGCTCCCATCCTTCGACTCGAATGTTGTCATGGATTAGTCACGGCAGATGTACTAGTGTGAGGACTTGTTGTGAGGCCAACGCATCTACGTAGTAGCTTGAGACGGGTTTGTCGGAACCGAGAGACGCTAGGCGGGTTAACACAAAAGACAAGGGTTTAGACAGCTTCGGGCCCCGGGAAACATCATCCGGTAATAGCCCTACATGTTGCTTGTGGCTAGGTCTCAATATGCTTATGAGGGAGTCGCCACATAAACTGGCTCTCCTCTAGTTGTGTCTAGCCTTCAAGATTACTTCTCCTCCATTCTTGGGGTGCTCTGCCCCTCCTTATATAAGTTGGAGGGGCGGGTTACCTGTGGAGTCCTACTAGGATTAGGACTGGTTTATCTTCTAATACAAACCGGATACAAGTCTGGGTCTTGATTCCTGGTAAGGTAAATATTCCTCACGCCTTTCCTCTTAGGTCGGCCCTCCATCGGATGAACCAGCCTACTCGGCCTTGGGCCTTGTCGTCCGTCCAACCCACCCGCCGGGTCACCAGTGAGTTGCAATGTTTAGGCGGGTTGCCCGTAAACCGCCAAGTTAGGGCGGGTTATCAGTGAGTCGCCAAGCTCTAGCCAGATCAAACATCCGGCGGGCTACACCGCGGGATATATCCCCGACATTAGCCCCTAGTTTACCTTGGATTTATCCATGGTAAACTTATGCTGCAAAATAAAAACAAGAACAAATTTGACAGGTTGTGCTCCGGGTTAAATGTTTTTCTGAACCGACACCTGATCATCCTTAAGTCCTTGTCATTTCCTTCTTCTGGAAAGTCCGGGTCAACAGGAGAGCCTCACAATCAATTTGCTGACATTGGTTTCTCATAGAAAAATATTGTGAAGAATAATTCGCTTGAATTGGCCTTCAATGTTGTAACTTCAAAAAAATACCGGTCTTGAAATATTCAACTGATATTCAGCCGGCTTGAAGATGTAGTCCATGCCGGTTTATCATTGCAAAAATTGCTGGTTTGTCAATATTGATGCCACCGGATCATAATTGTTGCTAACATCAAGCTTGAAAGTGTACCTCCCTTATATGCATATCACTTGTAGCCCCCAAGTCTTAAGAAGGGAGCGTAGTAACAGCTTAAGACTTGCTTCAATATAAATGTTGCAACCTTGAAGAAATCCAGATGTTCATCTCAATCACTAGTCAAAACTGAATACTCCACAAGTGCCCGGTTGTCATGCTTGCAGCTACCTGGGACTTGTAATTGCCTTATGCTCATAAAAACTTCAACTAGTGTAGCCCCCAAGGGCCGGATCATTGTGCAATAATGAGCAGGGACTTTGTAGATATGATCATGTAGACTTGAACAACAATGTGTTGCCCCCAAAGGCTAGCTCAGCAAGACAATACTGAGCTGGGAATTTATATACACTTCATTGAAAATACCATGATATGATGTAGCCCCCATCATAGGGCTCGAACGCACGACCATAAGGTTAAGAGCCTTGTGCTTTACCAACTTAGTAGTGGATCCTTCAAGATAATGGATTAAGGCTTGTGTACTTGGAATTTTTGACAGGAGCTATTAGTAGCCTCCAAGGGCCGGCTCATCACTATGTGATGGGTCGGGTCTTCAATAAGGCGAGTTAAGAATGACCTTGCATTAGCCCCCCAAGTGCCATGGTGCATGCTGGCAGTGACATGGGACTTGCTTATTTGATGTAATCTCGATCTAAATAATGTAGCCCCCAAGTGCCGGGTCGTAAGCCTGCAGTGACTCGGGACTATTCCTTCCATTGCAAAATAAATCATATCCACTAATAAAGAAATAATAGCCATTGCGCTAAAGCGACTTTGAAAACCTCAATCATAATACTGGCTATTGATACCCATAATAAAATTCTAGCTGTGTTGGGTATTCAAGATTTGAATAATATAATCCGGTATGAAAACCTCAATCATTTAATATCATCATGAAAATGCAGTCAATTTTGGCTATTAAAGATTTAAATACCTTATCGGTTGTAAGTAAATCCGGAGTTTAAATACCCGGCGGTTCTTGGCCGATGGCGACTTAATACGCATCCATTATAATTCGGGATTTTTGTAACCCGGCGTCTAATGAAACATTTATGTAAGCCATAACTCTGCATGTCTTGCACAAAGTTTAAACAATATATACCATGGCGACTTAACGTCAAAAGCCAGGGCGGGTAACAACTATCGGCATTCTGGGAACGGGGGTCCCCAGACTTGCCTCCCTGCGGCCCACGACGGGGCTCCTCTAGCGGCCTGGTACGGCCCATCTTCACCAGCAAACACTCAAGACCCTCGCGAGGGGCCGAGCCTCGCGAGGCGGACGACACAGGACCACCTCAGGGGTGGCCTCACTAGGCTGGATCGCGTGGAGCGGAGAGATCCAAGCGAGGGGCACCTCGTGAGGTTCCCGTGACATGAGCCGTGACGACCATGGCCAGGCGGGCGCCAACGGGCGCAGAGTACCCATTGCCTCTTTGGTGCTAAAGGGGCAAGCGCAGGTGAGGTGTCCCGAGGCATTAGGCAAAGGTTTCCATATCGGTGCAACGAGACCAAGACCAGCAGGACGGCAGGACAGAGGTCATCGCGGAGCCCACGACGGTGTCACCACCAGAGCCTTTGGAAGGCGAAGACCACCTTTTGTCAGGATAGCTTGTACTAGCTGTCCCCCTTCAAATTGGCCGTTGTGGGATCCCTTCCTGGCTAACATTTGGGGAGAGGACCCGGGCCTCTATAAATAGGACTAGCCACCACCTTAGCAACCACACAAGCTCATCCTCAACCACACAAGCTCACCGAGCTCGAGAACACCTCTTCTCAGGAGGTTGTTCTTGCTTTATACTTGTTCATCCTCGGCCTACAAGGCAATCCACAACACCACACTGGTGTAGGGTATTACACCACATCGGTGTAGGGTATTACACCACATCGGTGGCCCGAACTAGTATAAACTCTTGTGTCCCTTGTTCTTCGAGTTTGACGTGCTGAGCTTTGAGATCATGGTGAGTGAGCGATCTAGGGGGAGGGAGAGATCTTCGTGCGCACCCCAGAGTTCGAACCTTAAGAGTTTCGCCGCAACACGAAATGCGGCATTTGGTGCGCCAAGTAGGGGTGTGCTAAAGCTTTCCTTTCATCGATCCACGCTCCACCGCTCCACCACGTCCATGGCAGACGCGCGCCGAGCGCCGGGTCGCCCTGGCCTGCCGCGTCACTCAGACGTCCCCTGTCGGTGGGCATCCCCGTAATTCTCCATCACCCGCCGCCAACGCCGCTACCGGCCCAGTGAGAAACGAGCAGCAAGCATCTTCGTTGCACCCCTCGGTGCGGTGGGACGGCTGCACCGCTACCCCATTGTTGACTCTGGCTGGCTCATCGTCCCAAGCTCGCCGCGCGCCCACGGACGCGCAGGCCGCGCTGCTCATGGCACGCAAGCTCCTGCACTACCACCCGGTCGACGACCTCTATGAGGACTGGCTGGATCGCATCGCCGAGCTCGTTGGCACCGCTGGGGGCTCACAAGTCCCGTCTCTCTCGCTACCTCGCCCTCCTCCAGCCGCGGGCGATGTAACCCATGGAGCGCCTCCGCCACGTCCGCACCAAGACGGTGCCCTGGCGCCAAGACACGCAGCCCCTCGGCGTGACCCAACGCGCCGGGCGCCCGCCCATGAAGAGGGAAGCTGCCAAGAAGTTCCCCGGCCACAACAAAACGCTCCTAAGCTCCCGGTGCCACCATGACAAGACCACGTGCCTCCTGCGGTGGCGGTGCGCAGGCGTCAAGAGGGCCTCTACAAAGGGCCCCGGTGGCCACAGCAGGCTGCGCGCCTTCACTCCGAAGTTGCGTAGCATCGTTTGGCCAGGCAAGTTCAAGCCAGACCTGTGTCCTTGCTACGAGGGCACCCCCGACCCTGCAGAGTTCTTGCAGCTCTACGAGCTGAGCATTGAGGCGGCCAACGGCGACGAGAAAGTCATGGTGAACTGGTTCCCCATGGCTCTCAAGGATGGTGCTCGCTCGTGGCTCCCGAACTTGCCCTGGGTGCCGATTTCTTCCTGGGGTGAGATGCGCGACCGCTTCGCCGCCAACTTCCAGGGCACTCACGACCGCCCTCCGGCCGCGGGTGACCTACGCTGCATCAAGGAGCAGTCAGGAGAGACCTTGCAGAAGTACATCCATCGCTTCAACATTGTTCGCCTCAAGATCCCCAAGGTGACGGGCAAGGCCATCATTCCAGCGTTTTCTGAATACGTCCGCGACGTCAAGATGAAGGAGGAGCTACGCACGGCTCTAGAGATGTTCAACATGGCGACCAAGTGTGCAAGAGCTGAGGAAGGGCGCCTTTCCCTCCTCGAGCTCCCTGCTGCCGACCCGGAGGAGAAGAAGGCCAAGGCCAAGGACGTGAAGCGCAAGGGGGTGGCCGTGCTCGCGGCGGAGCTAGACACGACGGTGGGTGATAAGTGGATGCAATTCTATGATTAACATCATACTTAGCAAATATTTTTCGGAAAGCACCATTAATAAAATGTGAACCACATCAGTCATTAAATATCTACGGACTCCAAACCTCAGAAAAATAACTTCTTTAAGAATTTTAATAGATGTGTTATGATCAGCACTACTAGTTGGAATAGCTTCTACCCACTTAGTAACGTAATCTACAGCAACTAAAATATATGTGTATCCATTAGAGGCAGGAAAAGGTCCCATATAATCAAAGCCCCAAACATCAAATGGTTCAATAACAAGTGAATAATTCATAGGCATTTCTTGATGTCTATTAATATTACCAATTATTTGACATTCATCACAAGATAAGGCAAACTTACGGGCATCCTTGAAGAGAGTAGGCCAATAAAAACCGGATTGCAATACCTTATGTGCAGTTCTATCTCCAGCGTGGTGTCCTCCATAAGCCTCGGAGTGACACTTGCGTAGGATCTGTTCCTGTTCATGCTCAGGTACACAACGTCTAATAACACCATCTACTCCTTCTTTATAAAGATGTGGGTCATCCCAAAAGTAATGTCTCAAGTCATAGAAAAACTTTTTCTTTTGCTGGTATGTGAAACTAGGGGGTATAAATTTAGCAACAATGTAATTAGCATAATCAGCATATCATTGAGCAGTACGAGAAGCATTTATAACATTTAATTGCTCATCGGGAAAGCTATCATCAATAGGTAGTGGGTCATCAAGAACACTTTCTAACCTGGACAAGTTGTCTGCAACGGGGTTCTCAGCTCCCTTTCTATCAATAATATGCAAATCAAATTCTGGTAGCAAGAGAACCCATCTAATAAGTCTAGGTTTAGCATCTTTCTTTTCCATAAGATATTTAATAGCAGCATGATCCGTGTGAATAGTTACTTTAGAATCAACAATATAAGGTCTGAACTTATCACAAGCAAATACAACTGCTTAGAATTCTTTTTCAGTAGTAGCATAATTTCTCTGAGCATTATCTATAGTTTTACTAGCATATTAAATGACATTTAATTTCCTATCAACTCTTTGCCCTAGAACAACACCTACAGCATAATCATTGGCATCACACATAAATTCAAAAGGTAAATTCCAATCAGGTGGCTGAACAATAGGTGCAGAGATCAATGCTTTCTTAAGTATTTCAAATGCTTCTACACAATCATCATCAAAGACAAATGGTATATCCTTTTGTAACAAATTAGTCAGAGGCCGAGAAATTTTTGAGAAGTCCTTAATGAACCTCCTATAAAAACCGGCATGACCAAGGAAACTTCTTATACCTTTGATGTCCTTGGTACATGGCATCTTTTCAATAGCATCAACCTTGGCTTTATCAACTTCGATACCTCTTTCACAAACTTTCTGCCCCAAGACAATACCTTCATTAAACATAAAGTGGCACTTTTCCAGTTCAAGACAAGATTAGTTTCTTCACATCTCTGCAAAACTCGATCAAGGTTGCTCAAGCAATCATCAAAAGAGGATCCATAAACGGAGAAATCGTCCATGAAAACCTCACAAATCTTTTCACAAAAGTCAGAATATATAGCCATCATGCATCTTTGAAAGGTAGCAGGTGCATTACATAAACCAAAAGGCATACGTCTATAAGCAAAAGTACTGAAAGGGCAAGTAAAAGTGGTCTTTTATTGATCATTGGCTGAAACAGGTATTTGAGAGAAACCGGAATAACCATCTAGAAAGCAAAAATGTGTATGTTTGGATAATCTTTCTAGCATTTGATCAATAAAAGTTAAGGGGTAATGATCCTTTTTAGTAGCCTTGTTTAATTTGCGGAAATCAATTACCATCCTATAACCTGTAATAATTTTGTTGCAGAATCAATTAATCTTTATCATTAGGAACGATAGTAATACCTCCTTTCTTAGGGACACAATGGACATGACTTACCCACTGACTATCAGCAATGGGATAAATTATACCTGCCTCAAGGAGATTTAGTATTTCCTTTCTTACCACTTCATTCATCTAAGGATTCAGCCGTCGTTGGTGATCACAAACTGGTTTGGAATCTTTCTCCAAATTTATTTTATGTTGACATAGAGTAGGACTAATGCCCTTAAAATCATCAAGAGTATATCCAATAGCAGTGCAGTGCTTCTTCAGAGTTTTCAATAATCTCTCTTCTTCATGCTCTGAAAGGTTAGCACTAATAATAACAGGATATATCTTCTTTTCATCAAGATAAGCATATTTAAGAGTAGCAGGTAACGGTTTAAGCTCAAACACGGGATCACCCTTGGGTGGAGGAGGATCCCCTAGGATTTCAACAGGAAAATTGTGTTTGAGGATGGGTTCCTGTTTAAACTTCATCTAATTCCCTTCTTTCATTCGTAAACATATCATTTTCATGGTGTAGCAAATATTGTTCTAAAGGATCACTAGGAGGTACGACAATAGAAGCAAGACCAATAATTTCATCCTTACTAGGCAATTCTTCTTCACGTGTTGTCTACTAAATTTAGAGAAATTAAACTCATGAGACATATCACCCAAGCCAATAGTAACGACATCCTTTTCAAGCGGTCTATCCTAGCATTAATCGTGTTCAAGAAGGGTCTACCAAAAATAATGGGACAAAAGCTATCTTGTGGGGAACCAAGAACAAGAAAATCAGCAGGATATTTAGTTTTCCCACACAAGACTTCAACATCTCTAACAATTCCCATTGGTGAAATAGTATCTCTATTGGCAAGTTTAATTGTGACATTAATATATTCTAACTCAGTTGGTTCAATATCATGCATAATTTATTTGTATAAGTCAATAGGTATTGCACTAGCACTCGCACCCATATCACATAAGCCATGATAACAATGATCTCCTATTTTAATAGAAATAACAGGCATGCTTACCACAGGTCTATGTTTATCTTTAGCACAAGGTTTGGCAATTCTAGCAGTTTCATCACGGAAATGAATAACATGCCAATCAATATTATCAGACAAGAGATCTTTAACAATAGCAATATTAGGTTCAACTTTAACTTGCTCAGGAGGTGTATAAGTTCTAATATTGCTTTTAAGAACCACAGTTGAAGCTTTAGCGTGATCCTTTATCCTAACAGAAAAGGTGGTTTCTCAACATAAGCGAGGGAACAATAGGATCATTATAAGTGATAGTCTTTTCTTCAACTTTAATAGGTGCAACTACTTTTACTTCTACGGGAGGATGATATTTAAACCACTTCTCCTTAGGGAGATCAACGTGAGCAGCAAAAGATTCACAGAAAGAAGCTACTATCTGAGAGTCAAGTCCATATTTAGTGCTAAATTTACGGAAAACATTAGTATCCATAAATGATTTAACACAATCAAACTTAGGTGTCATACCTTACTCCTTACCTTCGTCGAGATCACAATCTTCAGAGTTGCGTTTACTTCTATCCAGTAAATCCCATTTGAATTCAATAGTCTTCATCATAAAAGATCCAGCACAAGAAGTATCGAGCATGGTGTGATTGTTATCAGAAAGCCGAGCATAAAAACTTTGAATAATTATTTCTCTTGGGAGCTCATGATTGGGGCATGAATATAATATTGATTTAAGCCTCCCCCAACCTTGAGCGATGCTTTCCCCTTCACGAGGCCAGAAATTATATATATAATTGCGATCACGATGAACAAGATGCATAGGATAAAACTTCTGATGAAATTCCAATTTCAATTGTTTGTAGTTCCATGACCCCCTATCATCACATAGCCTATACCATGTCAATGCATCTCCCTTCAAAGATAAAGGCAAGACCTTCTTCTTAATAACATCATCGGGTATACCTGCAAGCTTAAATAATCCAAAAACTTCATCCACATAGATTAGGTGCTCATCAGGATGCATTGTTCCATCTCCTGCAAAAGGATTAGCTAGCAATTTTTCTAACATACCCGAAGGAATTTCAAAGTAGACATTTTCATTTTCAGTAGGTTCAGTAGGTTGAGGAGAAACTCTTTCCTCTACTGGTCGGGGTGAAGATACCCCAAACAAGCCCCTCAGAGGATTACTTTCCATAGTAACAAGTGACAGTAAATTTCAGAACACTATATAAATTTTTCCTTACCAAATTCCACCTACCAAAGGCGCTTCACTCCCCGGCAACGGCACCAGAAAAGAGTCTTGATGACCCACAAGTATAGGGGATCTATCGTAGTCCTTTCGATAAGTAAGAGTGTCGAACCCAACGAGGAGTATAAGGAAATGATAAGCGGTTTTCAGCAAGGTATACTCTGCAAGCACTGAAATTAAAGGTAACAGATAGTTTTGTGATAAGATAATTGGTAATGAGCAACAAGTAACAAAAGTAAATAAAGTGCAGCAAGGTGGCCCAATCCTTTTTGTAGAAAAGTACAAGCCTGGGCAAGCTCTTATATAGAGAAAAGCGCTCCCAAGGACACATGGGAATTATCGTCAAGCTAGTTTTCATCACGTTCATATGATTCGCGTTCGGTAATTTGATAATTTGATATGTGGGTGGACCGGTGCTTGGTGCTGTCCTTACTTGGGAAAGAATCCCACTTATGATTAACCCCTATTGCAAGCATCCGCAACAACAAAAGAAGTATTAAGGTAAACCTAACCATAGCTTGAAACATGTGGATCCAAATCAGCCCCTTACGAAGCAACACATAAACTAGGGTTTAAGCTTCTGTCACTCTAGCAACCCATCATCTACTTATTACTTCCCAATGCCTTCCTATAGGCCCAAATAATGGTGAAGTGTCATGTAGTCGACGTTCACATAACACCACTAGAGGATAGACAACATACATCTCATCAAAATATCGAACGAATACCAAATTCACATGACTACTAATAGCAAGATTTCTCCCATGCTCTACCAACTAGCATACTCTACAAGGAGTAATCAACACTACTAGCAACCTACAGGTACCAATCCCAGGCTTGGAGACAAGAATTGGATACACGAGATGAACTAGGGTTTGAGAGGAGATGGTGCTGGTGAAGATGTTGATGGAGATTTCCCTCTCCTGATAAGAGGAGCATTGGTGATGACGATGGCGATGATTTCCCCCTCCCAGAGGGAAGTGTACCCGACAGAACAGCTCTGCCGGAGCCTTAGATTGGTTCTGCCAAGGTTCCGCCTCGTGGCGGCGGAGTCTCATCCCGAAAGCTTGCTTATGATTTTTCTTTGGACGAAAGACTTCATATAGCAGAAGATGGTGAAAGTGCAACTATCCCTAGGTGGTTTTGGTAATTCATAACAACATATAGCTCATTGAGCTAATGCTATTCCAAGACAAATATTTCAGGAAAGCTCAATGAATGGCATGGCATGGATGATGAATGGCATGGCATGGATCCCTCAAAATATTAAGGACTGAGGATTGGCTCAAGCTCAAAAGCTCAAGACTCTACATTTTACATTTTAGTGATCCAAGATCACATTGAGTCTATAGGAAAAGCCAATACTATCAAGGAGGGATGAGGTGTTGCTTAATGAGCCTGTTGCTTCATGTGCTTAGTGATATGCTCCAAAACCCTCCACTACTTTCTCACATCCACATATGACCTAAACCTAAAGTCAAACTCGGCCCTACCGATTCTTTCTATCCGGCGCCATCGAGTTCAATTGTCATAGAAAATGCCACAAACCCTAGGCAAATCGGCCTCACCGATAGGGCTCTCAGTCTCACCAAGATGGGATTGTAATCTCTCTGTTTCCCTTCATAACATTTCGGTCTAACCGAAGTGAGTGATCGGTCCCACCGAGATTGCAATGTAAACTCTTTGTTTCCCTTTCGTAACTTTTCGGTCTCACCGAAAGAGCGAATCGGTCCCATCGAGATTACGTTATGCCCTACCCCTAACCATATCGGTCCTACCGAGTTGCATGTCAGTCCCACCGAAAATCCTAACGGTCACTAGGTTTACTAAATCAGTCCGACCGAGTTTGTGATTCAGTCCCACCGAGTTTGGTAAATTGTGTGTAACGGTTAGATTTTGTGTGGAGGCTATATATACCCCTCCACCTCCTCTTCATTCGTGGAGAGAGCCATCAGAACAAACCTACACTTCCAACTTACCAGTTCTGAGAGAGAACCATCTACTCATGTGTTGAGGTCAAGATATTCCATTCCAACCATATGAATCTTGATCTCTAGCCTTCCCCAAGTTTCTTTCCACTCAAATCCTCTTTCCACCAAATCCAAATCCTGTGAGAGACAGTTGAGTGGTTGCGAGACTATCATTTGAAGCACAAGAGCAAGGAGTTCATCATCAACACACCATTTGTTACTTCTTGGAGAGTGGTGTCTCCTAGATTGGCTAGATGTCACTTGGGAGCCTCCGACAAGATTGTGGAGTTGAAGCAAGGAGTTTGTAAGGGCAAGGAGATCGCCTACTTCGTGAAGATCTACCGCTAGTGAGGCAAGTCCTTCGTGGGCGACGGCCATGGTGGGATAGACAAGGTTGCTTCTTTGTGGATCCTTCGCGGGTGGAGCCCTCCGTAGACTCACAAGAACTGCTACCCTTCGTGGGTTGAAGTCTCCATCAACGTGGATGTACGATAGCACCACCTATCGGAACCACGACAAAAACATCTGTGTCTCCAATTGCATTTGAATCCTCCAAACCCTTCCATTTACATTCTTGCAAGTTGCATGCTTTAATTTCCGCTGCCTATATACTCTTTACATGCTTTCTTGAATTGTGTGAAGATTGCTTGACTTGTTTAAAGATAGCTAAAATCTGCCAAAGTCTAAAATTGGGAAAAGGTTAACTTTTTAATTGGTCAAGTAGTCTAATCACCCCACCTCTAGACATACTTCAAGGTCCTACAAGTGGTATCAGAGCTTTGGTCTCCATTTGCTTTGATTTCCATAGCTTTTGGTGGTCATAGCCTTGGTTTCACAACCTAGGAGAGTATGGCGTCTAGAGAGGGAAATTATCACTGTAGAGGTACTTACTTTGATGGCACTAATTTTGCTAGTTGGAAGCATAAGATGAAAATGCATATTCTCGGACATAACCCCGCCATTTGGGCTATTGTGTGTATTGGTTTGCAAGGTGAATTCTTTGATGGGAGAGAACGGAACCGTGAAGCTAGCGCGGAAGAGTTGAAGATGCTGCAATACAACGCTCAAGCTTGTGATATCCTCTTCAACGGCTTGTGCCCCGAAGAATTCAACAAAATCAGCCGTCTTGAGAATGCAAAGGAAATTTGGGATACTTTGATTGATATGCATGAAGGTACCGAATCCGTCAAGGAATCCAAGTTGGATGTGCTCCAAAGTCAGCTTGACAAGTTCAAAATGAAGGATGGTGAAGGTGTCGCTGAAATGTACTCTAGGCTTGCTCTTATCACAAATGAGATTGCCATCTTAGGAAGTGAAGAGATGACTGACAGATTAATCATCAAGAAGATCCTAAGAGCATTGTATGGAAAATATGATATCGTGTGCACATTGATCCAAATGATGCCAAATTACAAAGATCTCAAGCCAACGGAAGTCATTGGAAGAATTGTTGCTCATGAGATGTCACTCAAGGATAAGGAGGAACTTCACAACAAGTCAAGTGGTGCTTACAAAGCCTCATGTGAAGCCCCCACATCATCAAGTGAGAAACAAACCTTCAATGAAGAATTGAGCCTAATGGTGAAGAACTTCAACAAATTCTACAAGAGTAGAAGCAAAGAAAGAAGCTCTAAGTCAAGGTCCTACAATGACAAAAGATCTTCTAGTCGAGAGCGAAATTGCTACAATTGTGGGAGACCAGGACACTATTCCAATGAGTGTACGGCACCCTACAAAAGAAGAGAAGATTCTCCCAAGAGAAGAAGTAGAAGAGAAGAATCACCACCAAGAGAGAGAAGGAGTAGAGATGATCATTATGAACGTAGACCCTCACGAAGAAGCAAGGATTCGGATAGGAAGGGCAAGTCATCAAAGAGCTACACAAAACGAAGACATCAAGCTCACGTTAGTGAATGGGTATCCGGCTCCGACTCCGACAATCACTCCGAGAGAAGCTATCACTCCCACTCCGAATATACTCAAGATGAAGGTGTTGCCGGTCTAGCACTTGTGTCAACCAACTCCTACAACATATTTGAATCACCAAATGAAGGAATTGGTAGATGCTTCATGGCCAAAGGTCCTAAGGTAACACACCCCGAGTATGTTGATTTTAATAGTGATGAAGATGACTTGCTAGGTGATGATGATCTACTTGTTGACAACTCTAGTGATGAATACTATGATGAAACGTCAATTAATCATGCTAATCAAGATGAAACAAATGACAATGATAAGGAGAAGATTGAGCTTCTAACTAAAGAACTAAACACTCTTAAGTTAGCTCATGAAACTATCTTCGAAGATCATCGAGAACTTTTAAGGGCTCATGAGAAGTTACGCTTTGAAAAGCTCAATCTTGAGAAAGAGCATGAGTTCCTAAAAGCGATCAATGATGATCTCCGTAAGAAAAGTTCCTCTTACATTGCCAAGCGTTTACTCTTATCTACTTACATGCCTCAAGTCAAGTCTAGTAACAAGAACAAGAAAGATTCTTCCTCTAGTAGTAACAATAACAATGCTAAATCCAATATTGTTGCTTCTAGTAGTTCTCTTGATTCCACTAATGATCCTCTTAGCCAAGTTACACTTGAGCAAGAAAACAGCTTATTGAAGGGAATTATAGAGATAGGTGTATACAAGAGCCTTGCCGGGAGTAAGCAATTTGAGGAAATTGTATGCAAGCAAGGAAGGCACCGGAAGAATCAAGGTGTTGGTTTTGAACGAAAGTTCAATGCCAATGGAGTAGAGTGGGAAGAAGATCAATACCCCAAGATGAAGTTTGTTCCTCAACAAGAGAAGTATGATCCTACTTCCTTCAAGGTAACACAAGCACAAGATGATCTTCCACCACAAGACCACAAGAACAAAGGCAAGGACAAGCTTCAAGAGGAGATTGATGCATTTGAAGAAGCACCTAAGGCCTTCACAAGTGGGTTCCCAAGACTACGTCAAGTTCTACTTCATCAAGTACAACTACTACACCAAGGATTCCGATCAAGATGATGTGGATCCCGAAGAAGAAGAACTAGAGAGTTCTTGAGGGTGACTCCGCCAACATTCTTCACTCATATCATTATGGCAAGGACAAGTGCCATCATCTTCCATATCTTGCAGTAGTTCAAGGAGTCACAAACCCTCATGTTGGTAAGGCAAGGGACAAGGTAACCTAATGTTTTCATGGACATCATTTTGTGTGTGCATCACACTATGTCTATGGATATTCTTGTTTGTTCCTTGTGGGACTAACCCATGTAGGTATTGAAAGTGCAACTCACTCGAAAGGTTTGCTCCAAAAAGGATCTACATCAACATTGAGCATCCACATCTTCAACACCTACATGAAGTCATCATAGACAAAACCCAAGGTTAGTTCATCCCTCTAAGGGGGGATCTCACATCTAGGGGGAGATTAACTCTAAGAATTGAGTCAAAGCAACTCTATTGATGTGAACACATAAATGCTTTATGTAAAAGTGGTAACCCCACTTGAGCTTAAACGATGAGTATGACCTATGATCAAAGGTTCTCATTTGACTCCAAGTCAATATACTCATATATAGATGACCTAGTCATCGCCAATTGTTTGATTGATGCTAGAATTGGTTGTGCATGCTTTGTCACATGTTTCATTTGTCATTTTATTGTGTGATCATGTTGGTTGCATATTTTACTCATTCGAGGACATCCACTTGTTGTTTTGCTTGATTGGCTTCTTTCTCTTTGGCCAAGTGGATGGACAAGAATGCCTAAGAACCTTCTCTAGCTATCTATGCTTTTCTCGTCTCAAACTCTATTCATGCTACATCACAAAATTTGATCAAGTCAGATTCGAACCACTCTGTGTGAGGAGCACTGAGAGTCCCCGATTCTTCATAGACTTAAACTTCCAAAACTTCTTTGTGATTTTCGGTCTGACCGATTCATCCATTTCGGTGATACCAAGATTACTAAGTCGATCTAGGTTTCCATCTCGGTGCAACCGATTTGAACTTTTCGGTCACACCGAGTTGTCAGAATCAAGTATCAGTTATGCATCTCGGTGCCACCGAGTTGTTCCACTCGGTCACACCGACAGTGTCGGGCTATATATTCTCATGGGCAAATTTTGGAAAACTTTCTCTGAAACTCTTCGCCCGCACATAGCTCGCTCTGCCTACCAGGTCTCCGGATCGTCGACTTCATCGCCAGCCGCCTCCTGTCGCTGGTCTCCGCCGCCATCAACGGATTTCTTCTCCGCCATTGCCGCTATAGCGAGTTCACCGCCGAACTAGGGTATGAACTCGATCACAGTGCTATCCTCGTATGATTCTCAGCACATTGTGTTTATAATGCATCTTTCCGTTGAAACACTTCTATCCAGTCAAAACAATCCTTAGAATAGGTGTGAATCGAAAATTTAGGGTTAGGTTCCCGCCGAAACCATCTCGGACCCACCGAGTTGAAAAACTCGGTCCCACCGATTTGGCTAACGCAATTGCACTAGTAACTCTCGGTCCGAAGAAGAATTGCTAATCGGTGTGACCAATTTTAAAACTTTGTGAAACCCTAGCAGTCTCGGTTACTCAAACCGTGACTCACCGACTGAGTTCACTAGTTTAGGTTCCAAAACTGCTTAGGTATCACCGAGTTTGAAAATTGGTAGATCCGAAATGCTTTCTGTGGAAAACTAAAACTAAGTTTTTTCAATCATTCTTTTGCAAAAATCTCTGCATTTTGTGATGTTCATCCACTCTACCTCATCTATAACTATTCACAGGGTCAATAACAAGCAGTGTGCAAGATGTCGCACCAAAGTGACAGCCAGAACAAGTCAGCAGAGCATATTCACATGAGTGAGGGCACTAGTCCCTCTAGCAGCTCAGATGAGGGAAGCAGAAGCACTCCCAGCAATTTGCCCAAGGCTGCCATAAGGACAAGGAAGAAGAAGACCTCATAGTCTGAGGATGAGGATTATGTGGCAGTTGAGGATGAGGCAAGTTCAAATAAGAAAGTGCCCAAGAAGGAGTACAACTCAACTGCAGTAAAGCCAGGAATGAAGATCAAAAGGCCTGCAGGAAGACAACCAATGTCCAAAGCCAGAGTCTCCACTCAAGCTTCTTTGGAATCCCAACCCAAAGAGCCTGTTGCTGCTGAAGGAAAGAAAAGGAAGGAAAGGGTCAAGAAGACCATGGCCAGAGTAATAGGAAATCCTTCCATGATGGAAGAAGAGGAAGAAGAAGAGGTTGCTAAACCAGCACCCAAGGCACAAAAGCTGATGGGTGATGCTGTCAAGTCAGGGATTGCAACTTCAAAGCCCAAAGTAGCACCCAAAGCTGCCCCCAAGCCCAAGAGTGCACCTAAGAGAAATACCAGGAGTATACCAGCTGCTGAAAAGAACAAGGCCCCAATGCCAGATGTTGTCACGAGGAAGATGATGAAGGGCAAGTCTTAAGGAAGCTCAAACCCAAGATTCCAGACCACAATGATGCTCATCATGTGGCTGAGAACATGAAGATCAGGAGAGATTTAGGGTTGAGGCTATGGAGAGAGTCAGATCCATATGCCACCAGGAGAAGGACTGCTGTAGATTACATGTTCCACACCAAGGAGCAGCAAGACTTCTATGACACCATCTTATTGGATAAGAAGCCCATAGTATGTGATATGAGGTGGTCGAATGGACCTACATTCAGGAGAATCCAGCACACTATCCTGGAGTGTATGACAGCTTCAGTGCGTGTGGAGTTGCAGATTTTGTTGGGCAGAAGCTCACAAACTGGAATGATGAGCTCATTATGCAATTCTACTCCACAACACATTTCTATCCAGATGGCACGATAGTTTGGATGTCCGAAGGAACGAGATACCAATCAACCATAGAGGAATGGGAAAGTCTGATCAACGCCCCAAAGGAAAGTGAAGATGACTTGGACATTTATGCCAAGATGAAGATGGATCACAACTCAATGTCACAGATGTACAAGGAGATCGCAGATGATGCACTTGAGACTTTCAAGTTTTGATCAGTTCATTTTCTTCTGTCAGGGCTGCCAACGATCAAATGGATCCTAAGGCACTCTATTTCCCAAATCAGGTGACCACAACATGATCAGAGGGCATGCAATTAACTTGCTTCACATTTTTTATGTGCCCCAGAAATTCAAGGTCATGAGCCTCATAGTTGAAACTATCAAGAGGACAGCAGCAGACCAAAACAGGAGCTGCGGATATGCCCCTCAAATCTAGGAGTTGATTAACTCAAAGATGGGCACAGGGAAGTATCTGTTGGATAAAGAACACTTAGTTCTCTATCCTGACTTTGAGGACAATCAAGTTGTCATGACTAAGAATGAACCATCATCCGTACAAGCTCAAGAGAAGAAGGAGAAGGCAAGGAAAGACAAGACTGCCAAGATGCCAACTCTAGCAGAGGCATCTGAGTACTTTTTTGAAGAACAAGCAGGAGCAGCTTGGTTACTTGATAGCATCAACTCTGCGGATTGAGAATGGGTTGGCCACCCTAACTCAAAACAAGGAGAGCCTGGAAAGAATCATGGAACAAAAATTCTATGATCCTGATGTCAAAGTAACTGAGATTCAGTCAGTTGTGGAGCAGCTACAGGATGACATGCAGGAGAGGAAGGGCAGGACAGCAACTGATGCATTTGCCAGAGTGCCTCGAGCTCAGAGATCAGCTGCAGAGCCAAGACTACCACCGTAGTCACTTCATCTGCTCCAGCTACAGCTCCAGCGCAACCAGCTCCAGTGCAACCAGCTCCAGCACCAACTCCTTCAGCTCCTTCCACATCTACTGAAGTCTTCGTCTAAGGAGCCATATCTACGCCACCAGCAGAAGACCAAGCCTGAGAGACGCTATAGTCCTATGCATTTTCTAGGAACTTTTTGGTAACTTGTTGCCAACGGGGGAGAAAAATGTATAGATCATAGGCTTCGAGAGAGAGAGAGAGATTTGCTGCTTTTTGTTCTCTCTTGTCTTCTTGGTTGAACTTTGTTTGCTTTTGATTGCTTGAGATACTATGCTATTACCTGTGAGACATTGATGATCATGTGTTTGATCATAAGCTACACTTATGCTTGTTATATGTTATTATCTCTCTTATCCTTATATGATCATTCACTGTGCTTGGTGATGAGTGCATGTATTCAATCTTTATTATTTTGAGCGCTCCACCAAGATGTATGTGACATGGAAGAGTAACCCATGAGCCTAATTCCTTGTGCATTTGTAGTCCAAAGCAAATCTTAAAATATGCAAAAATTTAGGGGGAGCTCTTGCTTATCACATACTTCTCAAAGCTTATTTATGTTTTTCAATCTTATTATCATTTGTCGAAGCTTTGATCTATATGTTGTCATCAATTACCAAAAAGGGGAGATTGAAAGTGCAACTATCCCTAGGTGGTTTTCGTAATTCATAACAACATATAGCTCATTGAGCTGATGCTATTCCAAGACAAATATTTCAGGAAAGCTCAATGAATGGCATGGCATGGATGATGGAAGTGGATCCCTCAAAATATTAAGGACTAAGGATTGGCTCAAGCTCAAAAGCTCAAGACTCTATGAGGGAGTCCTGGATTAGGGGGTGTCCGGATGGCCGGACTATGACCTTTGGCCGGACTCCTGGACTATGAAGATACAAGATTGAAGACTTCGTCCCGTGTCCGGATGGGACTTTCCTTGGCGTGGAAGGCAAGCTTGGCGATACGGATATGTAGATCTTCTCCCATTTGTAACCGACTCTATGTAACCCTAACCCTCTCTGGTGTCTATATAAACAGGAGGGTTTTGTTGGAAATATGCCCTAGAGGCAATAATAAAAGGATTATTATTATATTTCCTTGTTCATGATAATTGTCTTTTATTCTTGCTATAATTGTATTATCCGGAAATCGTAACACACGTGTAAATAAATAGACCACAATATGTCCCTAGTGAGCCTATAGTTGACTAGCTCGTTTGATCAATAGATAGTCATGGTTTCCTGACTATGGATATTGGATGTCAATGATAACGGGATCACATCATTAGGAGAATGATGTGATGGACAAGACCCAATCCTAAGCATAGCACAAGATCGTGTAGTTCGTTTTGCTAGAGCTTTTCCAATGTCAAGTATCTCTTCCTTAGACCATGAGATCGTGTAACTCCCGTATACCGTAGGAGTGCTTTGGGTGTACCAAACGTCACAACGTAACTGGGTGACTATAAAGGTGCACTACAGGTATCTCCGAAGGTGTCTGTTGGGTTGACACGGATCGAGACTGGGATTTGACACTCCGTGTTATGGAGAGGTATCACTGGGCCCACTCGGTAGTGCATCATCATAATGAGCTCAAAGTGACCAAGTGTCTGGGCACGGGATCATGCATTACGGTACGAGTAAAGTGACTTGCCGGTAACGAGATTGAACGAGGTATCGGGATACCGACGATCGAATCTCGGGCAAGTAACATACCGATTGACAAAGGGAATTGTATACGGGATTGTTTGAATCCTCGACATTGTGGTTCATCCGATTAGATCATCGAGGAGCATGTGGGAGCCAACATGGGTATCTAGATCCCGCTGTTGGTTATTGCCCGAGAGCCGTCTCGGTCATGTCTACGTGTCTCCCGAACCCGTAGGGTCTACACACTTAAGGTTCGGTGACGCTAGGGTTGTATGAATATGAGTATGCAGTATACCGAATGTTGTTCGGAGTCCCGGATGAGATCCCGGACGTCACGAGGAGTTTCGGAATGGTCCGAGGTAAAGAATTGGATATAGGAAGTGGTATTTCGGCCATCGGGAAAGTTTCGGGGTCACCCGGTATTGTACCGACCACCGGAAGGGTCCCGGGGTCCACCAGCTGGGGCCACCCATCCGGAGGGCCCCATGGGCTGAAGTGGGAGGGAACCAGGCCATAGTGGGCTGGTGCGCCCCTTGGCCCACCCCTGCGCCTAGGGTTGAAACCCTAGGGTGGGGCGCCCACTGCCTTGGGGGCACTCCACCCCTTGGCCGCCCCCTTGGGAGATGGGATCCCCAGGCCGGGCGCCTTGGGGCCTATATAAAGGGAGGGGAGGGCAGCCGCACTGAAACTCTAGCGCCTCCCTCCCCTGCTACACCTCTTCCTCCTCCGTCACGTGCTTGGCGAAGCCTGCCGAGTGCTTTGCTCCACCACCACCACGTCGTTGTGCTGCTGCTGGAGCCATCATCATCAACCTCTCCTTCCCCCTTGCTGGATCAAGAAGGAGGAGACGTCTCCCGTCCCGTATGTGTGTTGAACGCGGAGGTGTCGTCTGTTCGGCACTCGGTCATCGGTGATTTGGATCAGGCGAGTACGACTCCATCATCCACGTTCTAGTGAACGCTTCCGCACGCGATCTACGAGTGGTATGTAGATGCAATCTCTCTCCCATGACTCATTGCTTAGATGAACTCATAGATGGATCTTGGTGAAACCGTAGGAAATTTTTAATTTTCTCGCAACGCTCCCACAAAGTGGCATCATGAGCTAGGTCTATGCGTAGTTCTCTATTGCACGAGTAGAACACAATTTTGTTGTGGGCGAAGATCTTGTCAACTTGCTTGCCGTTACTAGTCTTATCTTGATTCAGCGGTATAGTGTGATGAAGAGGCCCGGACAAACCTTACACGTACGCTTACGTGAGACCGGTTCCACCGATCGACATGCACTAGTTGCATAAGGTGGTCATGGTGTGTGTCTCTCCCACTTTAGTTGGAGCGGATTCGATGAAAAGGGTCCTTATGAAGGGTAAATAGAAGTTGACAAAATCACGTTGTGGTTATTCTTAGGTAAGGAAACGTTCTTGCTAGAACCCAATTGCAGCCACGTAAAAGATGCAACAACAATTAGAGGACGTCTAACTTGTTTTTGCAGCAATTGTCATGTGATGTGATATGGCCAGAAGTTGTGATGAATGATGAATGACATATTGTGATGTATGAGATCATGTTCTTGTAATAGGAATCACGACTTGCATGTCGATGAGTATGACAACCGGCAGGAGCCATAGGAGTTGTCTTTATTTTTGTATGACCTGCGTGTCATTGAAGAACGCCATGTAAATTACTTTACTTTATTGCTAAACGCGTTAGCCATAGAAGTAGAAGTAGTCGTTGGCGTGACAACTTCATGAAGACACGATGATGGAGATCATGGTGTCATGCCGGTGATAAGATGATCATGGAGCCCCGAAGATGAAGATCAAGGAGCTATATGATATTGGCCATATCATGTCACTACTATATAATTGCATGTGATGTTTATTATGTTTATGCATCTTGTTTACTTAGAACGACGGTAGTAAATAAGATGATCCCTTACAACAATTTCAAGAAGTGTTCTCCCTAATCGTGCACCGTTGCTAAAGTTCGTCGTTTCGAAGCACCACGTGATGATCGGGTGTGATAGATCCTTACGTTCACATACAACGGGTGTAAGACAGTTTTACACATGCAAAAACACTTAGGGTTAACTTGACGAGCCTAGCCTGTACAAACATGGCCTCGGAACACGAAGACCGAAAGGTCGAACACGAGTCGTATGGAAGATACGATCAACATGAGAATGTTCACCGATGATGACTAGTCCGTCTCACGTGATGATCGGACACGGCCTAGTCGACTCGGATCGTGTAACACTTAGATGACTAGAGGATGTCTAATCTGAGTAGGAGTTCATTAAAATAATTTGATTAGATGAACTTAATTATCATGAACTTAGTCTAAAACCTTTGCAAATATGTCTTGTAGATCAAATGGCCAACGCTCATGTCAACATGAACTTCAACGCTGCTCCTAGAGAAAACCAAGCTAAAAGATGATGGCAGCAACTATACGGACTGGGTCCTAACCCGAGGATCATCCTCATAGCTGCCAGGAAACAATATGTCCTAGAAGGACCGCTAGGTGATGCACCGTCCCGGAGAACCAAGACATTATGAATGCTTGGCAGTCTCGTCTTGATGATTACTCCCTCGTTCAAGGCGGCATGCTTTACAGCTTAGAACCGGGCTTCAAAAACGTTTTGAGCAACACGGAGCATATGAGATGTTCGAGGAGCTGAAACTAGTTTTCCAAGCTCATGCCCGGTCGAGAGATATGAAGTCTCCGACAAATTCTATAGTTGTAAGATGGAGGAGAACAGTTCTGGCGGTGAGCACATACTCAAAATGTCAGGTTGCACAACCGCCTGTCCAGTGGACATAAACCTCCGGACGAGGCGGTCATTGACCGAATCCTTGATCGCGCCCACCAAGCTACAAGTGCTTTGTGATGAACTACAATATGCAGGGGATGGTGATGACCATTCCCGAAGTATTCTCAATGCTGAAGTCAGCAGAGGTTGAAATCAAGAAAGAACATCAAGTGTTGATGGTCAATAAAACCACTAAGTTCAAGAAGGGCAAGGGTAAGAAGAACTTCAAGAAGGACGGCAAGGATGTTGCCGTGCCCGGTAAGCAAGTTGCCGGGAAGAAGTCAAAGAATGGACCCAAGCCTGAGACAGAGTGCTTTTATTGCAAAGGGAAGGGCCACTGGAAGCGGAACTGCCCCAAATACTTAGCGGACAAGAAGGCCGGAAACACTAAAGGTATATTTGATATACATGTAATTGATGTGTACCTTACCAGTACTCATAGTAACTCCTGGGTATTTGATACCGGTGCCGTTGCTCATATTTGTAACTCACAGCAGGAGCTGCGGAATAAGCGGAGACTGGCGAAGGACGAGGTGACGATGGGCGTCGGGAATGGTTCCAAGGTCGATGTGATCGCCGTCGTCACGCTACCTCTACATTTACCTACGGGATTAGTTATAAACCTTAATAATTGTTATTTGGTGCCAAGTTTGAGCATGAACATTGTATCTGGATCTCGTTTGATATGAGATGGCTACTCATTTAAATCCGAGAATAATGGTTGTTCTATTTATATGAGAGATATATTTTATGGTCATGCGCCTATGGTCAATGGTTTATTCTTAATGAATCTCGAGCGTAATGTTACACATATCCATAGCGTGAATACCAAAAAATGTAAAGTTGATAACGATAGTCCCACATACTTGTGCACCGCCGCCTTGGTCACATTGGTGTCAAGATCATGAAGAAGCTCCATGCTGATGGAATTTTAGAATCTCTCGATGATGAATCATTTGACACATGCGAACCATGCCTTAAGGGAAAATTGACCAAGACTCGCTTCTCCTAACAATGGAGCGAGCAACCAACTTATAGGAAATCATACATACCGATGTGTGCGGTCCAATGAGCGTTGAGGCTCGTGTAGGATATCGTTATGTTCTCACTCTCTGCATTTACGACTTAAGTAGATATGGGTATGTCTACTTGATGAAACACAAGTCACGAGACCTTTGAAAAGTTCAAGGAATTTCAGAATGAGGTAGAGAATCAACGTGACCGAAAAATAAAGTTCTTACAATCAGATCGTGGAGGAGAATATTTAAGTCACGAATTTGGTACACACTTAAGGAAATGTGGAATCGTTTCACAACTCACGCCGCTGGAACACCTCAACAGTAATGGTGTGTCCGAACGTCGTAATCGCACTCTATTGGATATGGTGCGATCTATGATGTCTCTTACCGATTTACCGCTATCATTTTGGGGATACGCTCTAGAGACAGCTACATTCACTTTAAATAGGGCACCGTCTAAATCCGTTGAGACGACACCGTATGAATTATGGTTTGGGAAGAAACCTAAGCTGTCGTTTCTAAAAGTTTGGGGGCGCGATGCTTATGTCAAGAAACTTCAACCTGAAAAGCTCGAACCCAAATCGAAAAAATGCGTCTTCATAGAATACCCTAAGGAAACCATTGGGTATACCTTCTACCTTAGATCCGAAGGCAAGATCTTTGTTGCCAAGAACGGATCCTTTCTGGAAAAAGAGTTTCTCTCGAAAGGAGTAAGTGGGAGGAAAGTAGAACTCGATGAAGTACTACCTCTTGAACCGGAAAGTAGTGCAGCTCAGAAAATGTTCCTGTGGTGCCTACACCAACCGGAGAGGAAATTAATGATGATGATCAAGGTACTTCGGATCAAGTTGCTACCGAACTTAGAGGGTCCACTAGGGGCACGCCCGCACTGCAGTGGTACGTCAACCCTGTCCTAGAAATCATGTTGTTAGACAACGGTGAACCTTCGAACTATGAAGAAGCGATGGCGGGCCCAGATTCCAACAAATGGCTTGAAGCCATGCAATCCGAGATAGGATCCATGTATGAAAACAAAGTATGGACTTTGACAGACTTGTCCGATGATCGGCGAGCGATAGAAAATAAATGGTTCTTTAAGAAGAAGACGGACGCGGATGGTAATGTCACCATCTATAAAGCTCGACTTGTCGCTAAGGGTTATCGGCAAGTTCAAGGGATTGACTACGATGAGACTTTCTCTCCCGTAGAGAAGCTTAAGTCCGTCCGAATCATGTTAGCAATTGCCGCATACTATGATTATGAGATATGGCAGATGGACGCCAAAACAGCGTTCCTTAACGGTTATCTTAAGGAAGAGCTGTATATGATGCAGCCGGAAGGTTTTGTCGACCCTAAGAATGCTAACAAGGTATGCAAGCTCCAGCGATCCATTTATGGGCTGGTGCAAGCATCTCGGAGTTGGAACATTCGCTTTGATGAGATGATCAAAGCGTTTGGGTTTATGCAGACTTATGGAGAAGCATGCGTTTACAAGAAAGTGAGTGGGAGCTCAGAGCATTTCTCATATTATATGTAGATGACATACTTTTGATGGGAAATGATATAGAACTCTTGGACATCATTAAGGCCTACTTGAATAAAAGTTTTTCAATGAAGGACCTTGGAGAAGATGCTTATATATTAGGCATCAAGATCTATAGAGATAGATCGAGACGCCTCATAGGTCTTTCACAAAGCACATACCTTGATAAGATTTTGAAGAAGTTCAAAATGGATCAGTCCAAGAAAGGGTTCTTGCCTCAGATCGCAAGGTGTGAGATTGAGCTCGGCTCAATGTCCCACCACGGCAAAAGATAAAGAAGAGATGAGCGTCATCCCCTATGCCTCGGCCATAGGATCTATTATGTATGCCATGCTGTGTACCAGACTGATGTAAACCTTGCCGTAAGTTTGGTAGCAAGGTACCAAAGTAATCCCGCAAGGAACACTGGACAGCGGTCAAGAATATCCTGAAGTACCTGAAAAGGACAAAGGACATGTTTCTCGTTTATGGAGGTGACGAAGAGCTCGTTGTAGAAGGGTTACGTCGACGCTTAGCTTCGACACGCATCTGGATGACTCTAAGTCACAAACCGGATACGTGTATATGTTGAATGGTGGAGCGATGGTAGTGCATTTGCAAGCGAAAGCGTCGTGGCGGGATCTACATGTGAAGCGGATTACATGGCAGCCTCGGAGGCAGCACATGAAGCAATATGGGTGAAGGAGTTCATCACCGACCTAGGAGTCATAACCAATGCGTCGGGGCCGATCAAACTCTTCTGTGACAACATCGAGCTATTGCACTTGCCAAGGAGCCCAGGTTTCACAAGAAGACCAGGCACATCAAGCGTCGATTCAACTCCATCCGTGAAAATGTTCAAGATGGAGACATAGAAATTTGCAAAGTGCATACGAATCTGAATGTCGCAGATCCGTTGAATAAACCTCTTCCGCGAGCAAAACATGATCAACACCAGAACTCTATGGGTGTTCGATTCATCACAATGTAACTAGATTATTGACTCTAGTGCAAGTGGGAGACTGTTGGAAATATGCCCTAGAGGCAATAATAAAAGGATTATTATTATATTTCCTTGTTCATGATAATTGTCTTTTATTCATGCTATAATTGTATTATCCGGAAATCGTAACACACGTGTGAATAAATAGACCACAATATGTCCCTAGTGAGCCTCTAGTTGACTAGCTCGTTTGATCAATAGATAGTCATGGTTTCCTGACTATGGACATTGGATGTCAATGATAACGGGATCACATCATTAGGAGAATGATGTGATGGACAAGACCCAATCCTAAGCATAGCACAAGATCGTGTAGTTCGCTTTTGCTAGAGCTTTTCCAATGTCAAGTATCTCTTCCTTAGACCATGAGATCGTGTAACTCCCGGATACCGTAGGAGTTCTTTGGGTGTACCAAACGTCACAACGTGAATCGGGTGACTATAAAGGTGCACTACGGTATCTCCGAAAGTGTCTGTTGGGTTGACACGGATCGAGACTGGATTTGACACTCCGTGTTACGGAGAGGTATCACTGGGCCCACTCGGTAGTGCATCATCATAATGAGCTCAAAGTGACCAAGTGTCTGGTCACGGGATCATGCATTACGGTATGAGTAAAGTGACTTGCCGGTAACGAGATTTAACGAGGTATCGGGATACCGACGATCGAATCTCGGGCAAGTAACATACCGATTGACAAAGGGAATTGTATACGGGATTGTTTGAATCCTCGACATTGTGGTTCATTCGATGAGATCATCGAGGAGCATGTGGGAGCCAACATGAGTATCCAGATCCCGCTGTTGGTTATTGCCCGAGAGCCGTCTCGGTCATGTCTACGTGTCTCCCGAACCCGTAGGGTCTACACACTTAAGGTTCGGTGGCGCTAGGGTTGTATGAATATGAGTATGCAGTATACCGAATGTTGTTCGGAGTCCCGGATGAGATCCCGGACGTCACGAGGAGTTTCGGAATGGTCCGGAGGTAAAGAATTATATATAGGAAGTGGTATTTCGGCCATCGGGAAAGTTTCGGGGTCACCCGGTATTGTACCGGGACCACCGGAAGGGTCCCGGGGGTCCACCGGCTGGGGCCACCCATCCCGGAGGGCCCCATGGGCTGAATTGGGGAGGGAAACCAGCCCATAGTGGGCTGGTTCGCCCCCCCTTGGCCCACCCCTGCGCCTAGGGTTGAAACCCTAGGGTGGGGGGGGGCGCCCACTTGCCTTGGGGGGCACTCCACCCCTTGGCCGCCGCCCCCCTTGGGAGATGGGATCCCCAAGGGCCGGCGCCTTTGGGGGCCTATATAAAGGGAGGGGGAGGGGCAGCCGCACTGAAACTCCGCGCCTCCCTCCCCTGCTACACCTCTTCCTCCTCCGTCACGTGCTTGACGAAGCCTGCCGGAGTGCTGCTGCTCCACCACCACCACCACGCCAGCTGCTGCTGGAGCCATCATCATCAACCTCTCCTTCCCCCTTGCTGGATCAAGAAGGAGGAGACGCCTCCCGTCCCGTACGTGTGTCGAACGCGGAGGTGCCGTCCGTTCGGCACTCGGTCATCGGTGATTTGGATCACGGCGAGTACGACTCCATCATCCACGTTCTAATGAACGCTTCCGCACGCGATCTACAAGTGGTATGTAGATGCAATCTCTCTCCCATGACTCGTTGCTTAGATGAGCTCATAGATGGATCTTGGTGAAACCGTAGGTAAAATTTTAATTTTCTGCAACGTTCCCCAACAGGTTTTAGTCTGTAGCACGAACAACAATCATACCATAGGCTAGCTTCTAGGGTTTAGCCTCTCTGATCTCGTGGTCGATCTACTCTTGTACTACCCATATCATCAATATTAATCAAGCAGGAGTAGGGTTTTACCTCCATCGAGAGGGCCCGAACCTGGGTAAAAACATCGTGTCCCTTGTCTCCTGTTACCATCCGCCTAGACGCACAGTTCGGGACCCCCTACCCGAGATCCGCCGGTTTTGACACCGACACTCTACATTTTACATTTTAGTGATCCAAGATCACATTGAGTCTATAGGAAAAGCCAATACTATCAAGGAGGGATGAGGTGTTGCTTAATGAGCCTCTTGCTTCATGTGCTTAATTATATGCTGCAAAACCCTCCAATACATTCTCACATCCACATATGACCTAAACCTAAAGTCAAACTCGGCCCTACCGATTCTTTCTATCCGGCGCCACCGAGTTCAATTGTCATAGCCACGGCCACAAACCCTAGGCGAATCGGTCTCACCGATAGGGATCTCGGTATCACTGAGATGGGATTCTGATCTCTCTGTTTCCCTTCGTAATGTTTCGGTCTAACCGAAGTGAGCGATCGGTCCCACCGAGATTGCAATGTAAACTCTCTAGTTCCCTTTCGTAACTTTTCGGTCTCACCGAAAGAGCGAATCGGTCCCACCGAGTTTACCTGACCAACTCTCTGGTTAGCTAATTACCAAAATCGGTCTCACCGAGTTTGTGTAATCGGTCTCACCGAGATTACGTTATGCCCTAACCCTAACCATATCGGTCCTCTTGAGTTGCATGTCAGTCCAAGAAAATCCTAACGGTCACTAGGTTTACTAAATCGGTCCGACCGAGTTTGTGATTCAGTCCCACCGAGTTTGGTAAATTGTGTGTAACAGTTAGATTTTGTGTGGAGGCTATATATACCCTCCACCTCCTCTTCATTCGTGGAGAGAGCCATCGAACAAACCTACACTTCCAACTTACCCGTTAGAGAGAGAACCACCTACTCATGTGTTGAGGTCAAGATATTCCATTCCAACCATATGAATCTTGATCTCTAGCCTTCCCAAGTTGCTATCCACTCAAATCTTCTTTCCACCAAATCCATATCCTGTGAGAGAGAGTAGAGTGTTTGGGAGACTAACATATGAAGCACAAGAGAAAGGAGTTCATCATCAACATACCATTTGTTACTTCTTGGAGAGTGGTGTCTCCTAGATTGGCTAGGTGTCACTTGGGAGCCTCCGACAAGATTGTGGAGTTGAACCAAGGAGTTTGTAAGGGCAAGGAGATGGCCTACTTCATGAAGATCTACCGCTAGTGAGGCAAGTCCTTCGTGGGCGACGGCCATGGTGCGATAGACAAGGTTGCTTCTTCGTGGACCCTTCGTGGGTGGAGCCCTCCGTGGACTCGCGCAACCGTTACCCTTCGTGGGTTGAAGTATCCATCAACGTGGATGTACGATAGCACCCCTTATCGGAACCACGACAAAAACATCCGTGTCTCCAATTGCGTTTGAATCCTCCAAACCATTCCCTTTACATTCTTGCAAGCTGCATGCTTTAATTTCCGCTGCCTATATACTCTTTGCATGCTTGCTTGAATTGTGTGAAGATTGCTTGACTTGTTCAAAGATAGCTAAAATCTGCAAAAGTCTAAAATTGGGAAAAGGTTAAGTTTTTAATTGGTCAAGTAGTCTAATCACCCCCCTCTAGACATACTTCAAGGTCCTACAGATGGGCACCGGAGGGCCAATAGGGGGCCCACGAGGCAGGGGGCCGCGCCCAGGGGGGTAGGGCGCGCCCCCACCCTCGTGGATAGGTGGAGGCCCCCCTGACGTAGATTCTTCTTCCTGTATTTTTTATTATTTCAAAAAATAACTTTCGTGGAGTTTCGTGGACTTTTGGAGTTGTGCGTAATAGGTCTCTAATATTTGCTCCTTTTCCAAATTCCAGTCCGGCATTCTCCCTCCTTATGTAAACCTTGTAAAATAAGAGAGAATAGGCATAAGTATTGTGAAATAATGTGTAATAACAGCCCATAATGCAAATAAATATCGATATAAAAGCATGATGCAAAATGGACGTATCAGGCACCACAGCACGCGGAGGGGGTTGTCCTAGTCATGGCAGTCTAGTTGACGAGGGGAGGTGTGCTATGGTGGCGCGGCCTCCCCGTCCGTGCTTCCATTCAGCGGAGGTGTCGCCGGAGTTCGTCGTCTGGTCGGAGAACCGAGCCACCAACTGGCTCCAGCTTCCGCGCTTCTTCGTCGACAAACTGCCCGCCCCTAGTCCAGGTGGACTCTGGTTGCAGGCGGATGGTTGCTGCAGCAAGGCCTCTTGGGTCGTGGTCGAGACTTCTACCGCGGGCGACATAGCCCTGGGCCGCGGTTGGCCGACATTCGCCCGCGTGCGTGGCCTGGGTACGTGGTGCACCCTCCACTTCAAGTACGATGGTGGATCGACCCTCTATGTGAGAGTGTTTGGGGAAGATGGTCACCGCGCCGGGTTCGCCCCCGAGACGAACGACAGTGAGGAGGTGCTCGGCCTTGGTGACGGTCACGACGAGGATGAGGGCGAGACTGCCCTCGGCGGCGACCGTGTCTCTTCCAATACGGCGGCTCTTCCTCCGGCGACAGCTCCAGCAGTGGTGGATACGACCAGCTGCCGCGCCCGCTTCGAAGGCGGCAGCGGGTCATCTCGTCGTCGCGCCTCCGTGAAGTGCGAGGAAGGTTCTGGCTAGGCTCGGGGCGTCTCTAGGGGCCTGCCTCCGCGGATCGCTGCAACGCCGCTTTGTTTTGCTCTTTTTTCCTGCATCAAAAATGAAACTAGTATGGGCCCAGAGGGGCGTGTATGGAACTGTGGTTCCTTGGTTATTGCACTGTGCGTGTTATTCCCGTGCATGTTGTTATTTTGCGCAAAGATAACATAACCTGGTGCTTATTTCCTCGTGTCCATCTTGCCTTGGTGGCCTGCATTCGCTCAGGAAATGCAAAAACTCATTAGGAAGTGCGTTAAAAGATTTGCCGTCCACCCTAGCCCTGTCCTGGCGCTTTGTATTGCGGTACCCGAGGGGCACGGACTAGGAGAGGTGCGCCAGCATTTGGGCTCGAACGAGGGAGCCTCGCGAGAAGGCGGAGAGGAGAAAAATGCTCACGAGGGCACCTGCCTAGCCCCCTCGTGAGGTATGCGAGAGAGAGAACACGAGCAAACCAGAGCCGGAGAATGCGGTAAGAGGCGAGGGAAACAAATCAGCAAGGAACACCAAAAGCCAACTTTGATTAGGAAAAGCGAGCCAACTACGGAAAGCAAATGAAAAGCCGCGTCCGGCACCTAATCTAGTCTTCAAGTCTTCTGACCAGCGCGGAGCTAAGTGCTGCCACTAGGCTTGGGCGGGAGCCCCAGGGCCTGAGGCCAGCGCTCCTGAGACTCCGTGGCGTGTACAACCCCAACTCATTATTACGTGAGAGTGTCACGGGTGGCGATTCCTCACGGGCACCAGGCCTTCTTCACCGGCTCTGGGCCTTTCTTCACAGGCTCCGGGCCTTACTTCATGGGTAGAACTTCCGGAGGTGCTGGATGTTCCAGGAGTTTTGCATAGGTACCCCGTCTTGTGTCTCCAGGCGCACGGCGCCAGGCCTGGAGATGTGGACGACCTTGAACGGGCCCTCCCACATTGGTGAAATCTTATGCAGCCCTTCCCTGGAGAGGACCCACCTCAGGACGAGGTCGCCCACCTCGTGCGTCCTGGAGCTGACGTTGCGGCAATGGTATCGCCGCAGCAATTGTTGGTACCTTGCCGCCCTTAATGCAGCTTCGCGACGACATTCCTCCCGCAGCACAAGATCCATCCCCCGCGTGGCGTCCTGCTGCATTTCATTGAAGGCCAGGACCCGTGCAGAGCGATGCCTGACCTCGTGAGGGAGGATTGCTTCAGCTCCGTAGACGAGGAAGAATGGAGTCTCACCCGTTGGCTTGGTGGCGGTGGTGCGGATGGTACATAGCACGGGCTGGAGCTCATCAGGGCAGCCCCTGCCACAGTCCTCGAGCTTCTTCTTGAAGGTCCTGGTCTTGAGGCCCCTCAGGACCTCCGCGTTGGCGCGCTCGGCCTGGCCATTCCTCCTGGGGTGTGCTACTGAAGCATAGCAGATCTGCGTTCCAAGGTTAGCACATTAGGTTTTGAAAAGGTTACTTGTAAACTACGAGCCATTATCTGTGATGATGCGGTTGGGGACCCCAAAGCAGCTCACGAGGCCCTTGATGAACTTGACAGCAGAGCTGGCTGGGATGGTACGGACAGCTTCCACTTTCGCCCACTTGGTGAACTTGTCGATGGTGACGTAGAGATAGAGGTAGCCCCCTGGCGCCCGAGGGAACGGGCCTAGGATGTCCAGCCCCCAGACCGCGAATGGCCATGTGAGCAGGATTGTTTGGAGGCCCTGAGCAGGCTGATGGATTTGCTTGGCGTGGAATTGGCAAGCTTCGCAGGACTTCACCAGCTCGGCTGCGTCGTCGAGTGTTGTAGGCTAGTAGAATCCACTGCGGAACACCTTGCCAACGAGGGTTCGTGACGACGAGTGGTGTCCGCAGTCCCCGCCGTGTATGTCAATCAGCAACTCCCTTCCTTGAATGCTAGAGATGCAGCGCAGTGTGACATCGTTCGGTCGTTTCCTGTATAACTCGCTGTCTTGGATACAGTATGTCGTGGCTTGCCGGGACACGCGTTCTGCGTCCTATTCCTTCTACGGAAGTGTCCCGTGCGTCAGGTACTCCTTGAATTCCTTGGTTCAGCATTCCTCCTGGGGCTCGAGCGCCAAGAGCAGCCGAGCTCCTGAGGTCGGGCCACAGGCTGGGGCTCCCGTGGCCGGAGGCTGTGGGAGCTCCTCCCGAGGCTGAGTCATGCTTTAAAGAGGTGGCGTAGCTGATGGCTTGAAGAGCCGCTCCTCAAAGACACCGGGCTCCTGCGGCTGCCGCTTGGATGCTCTCCTGGCGATGTCGTCGGCTTCCTTGTTGGTGCCCCAGGGCACGTGCTGCAGCTCCAGGCCCGAGAACTGCTTCTCCATCTTGCGCACCTTCGTGAGGTAGGCCTCCATATGCTCGTCCTTCGGCTCGTACACCTTGTTGGAGAAGTTGACGAGGAGTTGCGAGTCGCCTCTGACGTGAGGCGCTTCACCCCTAGAGCCGCCGCAGCCTTCAGGCCAGCTATGAGGCCCTCGTATTCTGCGATATTGTTGGAGACCTTCTCTCCATGCTGAAAGCAGAGCTGCACGGCATAGTAGAGCTTGTCCTGAGTGGGCAAGATGAGCACTGCTCCAGCCCCCGCTCCCTAGTGCGCGAAGGCGCCATCGAAATACATGACCCAGCCGTCTGGAGCCTAGCTTCCTGGGGAGGTGTACCGGTCTTATCCTTCCTCAAGTGTCGGGGCATCCATCCATTCTGCCACGAAGTCAGCGAGCGCGGCCCCCTGGATGACCCTGGTAGTGCTGAACTCCAACTGGAACGCTTGCAACTCGATGTTCCACTCAGCGACCCTTCCGGCTGAGTTAGGGCTCCTGAGTACCCTCTCCAATGTGTAGGCTGAGACGACCTTGATGGGGTGGCCCTGGAAGTAGTGTCTCAGCTTGCGTGAGGCCACCAGGAGTGCGAGCAGGAGTTTCTGGGGGATGGGGTAGCGTGCCCTCGCGTCCCGAAGTACGTGTCACAGCCCTAGAGCTTGCTTGTAACCTAGTGGCATTGCATCCATGCATCATGTCTAATTTTCATGAAATTTGAAATGGGGATTGCCTAAACCCTAGCATTAAAGGAATTCAAATATGCTCAACCAAAAATATTTTTCAGTGATTTCAAATGGCTTTAGAAAATGTTCATCATCTCTGGAAAAATGCTTTAAACAAGAACCGTAGGTGCTGCACATTTTCATGACATATTTGGTCACTGGATTAATTCATTAAGTATTTGCATTTGGGCATTTAAATGCTATAAAATATTTTAAATGCTCAAATAATCATAAACTTAAATGTTTGCTGTTGGATATTTTCAAAACAGTAGGCCTGAGCAAGTTTCATGATTTTTGGGGTAGCATTAGTATTTTTAATAAAGCCCTGAAAGTTACAGAAATTTAGAAAACTAAAACAATTAAAAAAGGAGAGGAGAGAGAATCTTACCTGGATTATCTGGCGCCCACCAACCGGCCCAGCCCCAGTGGCCCAGCCCACCATCGCCTGGCTCCCTGTCGCCTTCCTCCTCGCGCCAGTCGGCAGGCGCGTGCCGTGGCGTGGCCACACGCCGGCCACCTCCTCCCTGCCTGGCTGCCTCCTCCTCCCCCTGGACGCTTCCCCGAGCGCCACGCACCCCCCCTGATCCCTCTCTCCCTCGCCCGTGGCCTCTCCCCTCCTCTGGCTCCCTCCCTCTCCCACCGAGCGGAGCTCGTCGCCGCCGCTCGCCACCACCCATGACCCACAGGCCTCCCTCGCTCCCCGACTAGCCCTAGCTCCGCCACTCCATCCCTCGCCCTCCCCGCCGTCCACCGGCCAAGGCTCCCACGGCGCCCGCCCGCTTTTCCCCTCCTCGGACCCTTGATGCGCCGTCGCCCCGTTAAATCGGCTCCGGTGCCTCCCAGGCTTCGCCCGATGCCATCGCTGCACCGCCGTGAGCTCCTCTGTCGTTTCCCCTCTCCCCTGACTCGCTTTCCTCCTCTAGCCACTGTTCCCCACCATGGCCGAGCTGCCCGCCGCCGTGCCTCGTCGCGTGGCTAGAGCCACAATGGCTCAAGCCAACCCCACCTCTGTGCTCGATGCAGCACCGAGAGCCCGAGCACCCCTCCGCACCTCCTGCCGTGCCTCCTAGCGACGTGCCCAGGCTCGCCCGAACTCCGGCCGCCAAACATGTCGCCGGCCGCCGATTCCGCCACCCGACCCAGCTAACTCCACCAAGAGCTTGGCTCCTCCCGGCTCCTCCTAGATGCCCTCCATGGGCCATTTGGTCGCCGGAATGGCAAAATTCACTTGCGCCACCAGCGTCGGGCTCGCCATGGCTAAACGCCCGGCAGCCGACGTGGACTTTGACCACGGGTGGGCCTGGTTGACTCTCTGAGTCAATGGCAGTGGGGCCCAGCCTCGTTAACTAAATAGGTTCAGTTTTAATTAAAATTTAGTTAAGCTAATTACTCGACACGCGGGACCTTTGTCGGGTTTGACCGGACCATGTCTCGTTGACCACTCACGTCGGTGGCCTTGATGATACTCTTTTACGGATTTAATTTAATTCAGGATATTTGAAAATACCCCAAACTTCAAATATTCATAACTTTTAATCCGTAACTCCAAATTAAATAATTTATATATGAAAATGATCAGAAAAATATGAAGAATCTGTTTATGGCACTTTCATGCATGATTAAACAAATTAACCTCACTGAATAGGATGAATCATGATTAGGGCAATTTATGAAATAACATTTGGAGTTGGAATTTGTTCTTGTTTGAATTCCACTTCAATTAACTTGGCTAGATTTTGCATTAGGTGAATTCAGTACCTTAACATGACATGTCATTCATGTGAATGTGCATTGCATTGATTGTGTTCTCTCTTGTTTGCCGGTATTTGTCCCCTCTCAGTAGACGACGTTCCGACGATTGTTCGATGACACCGATGAAGAACTATATTATCTTCAGAAGTGCCAGGCAAGCAAAACCCCTTGTCCATTCCGATATAATCCCACTCTCTCGCCTGCTCTATTTTTTACTGCTTTATGACAACAACGACTCATGTGTTACTTGCTGCGGTAGTTGAACCCCTTTATCCTCTGCATGACCTGTCATTCCACAGTAATTAGATGAAACCCACTAGCATGAGTAGGAGTTGCTTGAGCCATGTTGTGCCTACTCATTCATGCTTATTGTCGTGCTGCCTTCGCTTAGAGTTGAGTCGGTCCGATTCATCGGGAATGAATTGGAATGGTGTGTGAACATGTCCTCTGTGTGTGTGAGCTAAGTGTGTGAACACGATTTGGTAAAAGGTAGCGGTGAGAGGCCATGTAGGAGTACATGGTGGGTTGTCTCATTGCGGCCGTCCTCGTGAACTGAGTTACGTGTTTGTGATCCATGAAACAGTTACTACCACGCATTGGGATCCTTAATTGACCCTCTCGGCTTCTTAACCACCCTTGTTCCCGGTCAGGAGTTGCAAGTAGTTTAAGTGTTTGTAGTATCTTTGGGGCCGCGCATAGCGCTGACCATAGGGGTGGGTTGTGTTGCGGTAGGCACCGTGGTCTTGATGTACCGATTCGCCTGTTTGGTGTCTCGGGAACCTGTACAGATCGTTCGGGGGCTGTATGGGAAACCTCGGCGGACTCCTGCGGATGGAACCCGAATAGGCGATAAACACGGACTTGGGACTTGTGTGTTTAGGTAGGCTGTGGCCGACACCCACGTTGGGCTTCCGCTTGAAGGTTGCCGAGTACATGTCGTGTAAACGGCGGTAAGTGGTGAGCGTGTGTGAAGAAGTACACCCCTGCAGGGTTAACATGATCTATTCGAATAGCCGTGTCCACGGAGAAGGACTTCTGGGTTGCCTATATCAGTTCATAGACAAGTGAAAGTGGATACCCTAAAATGTGCAAGATAAGCGTGAGTGCTATGGATGGCGTTCTCGTAGGTAGTCGGGAGAGGGTCCATAGTGGTGTATTGATATGGTGAATATGTGGACTCGTGTGCCACCTTAAAAGAGTTACTTGCGATCGTAGTTCAGGATAGCCACCGAGTCAAAGCTGGCTTGCTGCAGCTTAAACTCCACCACCCCTTTTAATAATGATGCATATGTAGCTAGTTACGATGTAAGTCTTCTTTGAGTACGTTTGTACTCACGTTTGCTTATTTTATGTTTTGCGTAGAGACTTCGTTCTCGCTAGTAGTTCCGCTTGGACTTGACGTTTAGCTTGTTACCTCAGCTACAATCTTGTGCCCTCGGCGGAGATCTGGTAGATAGTCGGGTTTCTCGGCCTTTTTCATTTATAGTTATGCAGTACTCGGACATGTTTAGCTTCCGCTTGTGTTTTGACTTGTATGCTCACGAGTGTTGGGTCATGAGACCCATGTTTGTAATATCTCGCTCCTCGGAGCCTAATGAATAAATATTTGAGTCGTAGAGTTATGTTGTGATGCCATGTTGTATCTACACATATTGAGCATATTGTGTGTATGTTTGAAATGCTTGGTATGTGTGGGATCCGACAAACTAGTTGTTTATCCTTGTCAGCCTCTCATATGGGGAAATGTAGTCTCGTGCTTCTGAGCGATAGTAGTCCGCTATGACCCGGTTCACCGAGTCCTGCTAGCCCAATACTACTGCTTGGACACTTGATCGGCCGGCATGTGTTTCACTTCGTTCCTATGTCCGTCCTTCGGGAAATGTCGCGGTGTTATTCGGAGTCCTGCCTAGCTCGCTACAGCCCGGTTCACCGGAGTCCTGTTAGCCCAAAGTGCTACAGCCCGAATCTATACGTTGATGACCGACATGCTCGATGTGATTCATGTATGCCTGTCCCCATAGGTTAGCGCCGCTTTGGGTTCACGACTAGCCATGTCGGCCGGGTTCTTTGTCATATGGATGCTAGCAGCACTATCATATACGTGAGCCAAAAGCAGCATAAACGGTCCCGGGCCATGGTAAGGCGACACCCGTGGAAATACCGTCGTGAGGTCGCAAAGTGATATGATGTGTTACATGCTAGATCGGTGTGACTTAGGATCGGGGTCTGACAGCGTTGGTATCGAGCACTTTGCTGTAGGATTACCAAGCCAAACTGGTCGGTTGTGTCTAGAAATGCTTCAGCTATGTAAGGGAATTGATTGTGGAGCGGAACGTAAGGCTCTTTTTACTCCTTATACCTCATGGCCTTCTCGATCTGAGTCATCCTCTTCTCTTCTACGGGTTTAAGAACTAGGCTTCTCATCTATCTATCGGGATGACGTGTTACTAATCCGTAGACTTTTAAGATTGTTGGTTTTAAGCCCCGATTCAGTTCTCGCTATTTCGCTTGATAATTGTTGATCTCGGAACCTTGATATGATGTTGTTAAGTGGCTATGCCACCATTTTGCAAGATGTCTCAAATCATTTTGAGCATTTACAGCCGTTATGCTGTCCGAGTCATCCCAGGTCTCTAAATAGTCTGATGCATTTGCAAATCCTTTCCTTCCATTTCCGATGTCCTTTTGGTCAGAATAAGCACACTAACCGGTGCGTTGAGGTACTTTGTTGCCTCTGCATAGATGTTGGAGCTATTATTATGAACCTAGTTGTTTAGGAAGTCACCTAGCAATTTAGCAATGCTTTTGTATCCCAAGTGTGATGATTCTGGCCATCATTCTTGAAAGCATCCCGTGATGTTATTAGTTAGTAGGCATTCTACTCCTGGGTTTGTTGAACCGAGATTCACCCTACTTGTCTAATGTTGATAGTGTTGCTCGTACCTTTAGGATATTAGTAACCTTGCGATAGTCCTCGAGGTCCGTGGTATTTCCTTCTTCCAAATACTATGAACCGCTTATGGCAGAAGTTCCTTGTTGAACCAAAACATCACAATAAGAGTGCTCTTTGGGAGTTCTCCATTCATAATTATGAATCTGCCAATTCTACTTTTCTGCATGGGTTATCCGGGAGAAATGTTGAGCCTTGCTCGATATACTAATCCATGCCTCCACAACTCGAAAAATTATATGTTCCTTTGAGTTGCTCTCTTTAGTTGTATCCCGCAGATCAAAATGCCAATTCAGCTTTTGATGCTGTTCCACCTGGAGTGTTACCATCTTTATGTCAAGAATGTCATGAGAATTGCACCTTCTCTTATGAATTCTTGATGCGTTGATACTTCTCGCCATCATTATTCATTCCTCGGTTCCGAGTTGTTGAAACCGAATGCCGGTAGTGAATTGTGATGTGTGAAATCAATACTCCGAGCAACTCGTTGCTTGGCAGCTAGTGGACAATATCCTCACTCTTAGGGTGTTGGTTATTAAATCATCATCCTAAGATTGATCGTGCTACCTAGTCCTTATTTCGTGCACACTTGATTGATGAGTTAGGATTATATCAAGTCCTCACTCATTTGATCATATCGTCTTGCCCTCAAAAGCAAGGTTGTTCTCGAGCTTAGTAACATATCGGTGGTTTGTGATTTTCCGAATATCTTCTCGGAAGTATTACCGAGTTGTCCCCATTTGTTATGTTGAGCTCGTGATCAAGTTGGTTTCTTGTGAACCACCCTTTCTCCAAGAATCTGTGTTGGATACCCCTGAGCTAGTTGGTTAAGCCAAACAACAACTTGGAGAGTTGGAGGATAAAAGCTTGCCTGACTTAGTTCGTTCCAAAGGGATATTCTTGTGTAGTGTGTGTTGAAGAAAGATGATATCTTCATCGATTGGTCTCTGTGATCAGTTGCTGCACCTATTGTCTTATCAATCCTTTGACTTGAGTATGGGCTATTACTAAGTCAAATCAGAACCAACGATGTTCGTAATGTTGTCTTACTCGTGGTTGATCCCTCGAGCATACCCCATTACATCTTTTGGTCTGACCAATGCTATCACCGTGTTCACATGATGGTGGAAGTCCGGTGATATGGAAATTCCGATGAGTTGCTGTTGAGCCCATCAGTAGCATTTTGTCTCCCCCATGAGTCATGTTGAACATCAACCTAGTGTTGGAAACTTTGTAAGCAATGCTTTCGTGTGCCGTTCATGAAGCTTATGCTTGGATGGAAGAAGTGACTTCCTCTAATTCACGTGCATTAGGTGCAATTTGCCGCCATGAATTTGAGAAAGGGTTGTTTTGGTTCCCTTGGAATCATCCCAAGTCAGTCATGCATATGTGCGAAGTATTACGTAGTCCAAGACTTGCAACCTTCATTCTATATGTATTCCTAGCATACCAAGCCACTGATTGATTTGTTCAAGGAGAAGAAGTTCCTTCTTAAGACCGCGGCTTCTACAAGGACTTCGTTATCCTCGATGATGGTTCCCCATCTGAACTCGGTAGTGCTTGATGATAAGACGACTACGTGGTCATACTTGTCTTGGACGTCCTGCTCACATGTATGTAGCAGAATCAGCTCATGTTTTGGAGCTTGCTATCGTAGTTCATTCCCGAGAATCTCGCAACAGCCTCTCGTCGATTTGTGTTGCAAACTTTCATTTTTCTTCTAGACTCGATGAGTCCGAATATCCTAACACCAACCAGATCTGAATCTCGTGCAGATATGATGGTTGGAACATTCCAACATTTGCATTTTGTTCCCGGCTTGCATCCCATCATGCCAATTTTCCATGGGCTGCCTTCTCGTGATTGTTGTCCGGATCATCTTCAAAGTGGACTTACCATGGGTCCCATCCATCTCCGGTGATAAGCAAAATTCATCCATTGCGTTGTCTTCAACAAGGTAGTCCACATCATCCATTCCGATGCAGGTATGCCATTCCTTGCACTCCACCGCATTTATCTTTTGTGAATTCCCTTAGGCGGGTATGAAGAGTTTCAATGATCTCTGATTCAAAAGTAATTCTTTTTGCCACTTAAGGGCATAGTTCCTCGCGTCACCTCCCCTGGGGTGCCCCGTTATTGAGTCGTGGCAATTTTTTTCCTCGCCACCTTGACACCATCTACCATCTTTCTAAGCATGGAATTGTTGCCCACTAACCACACACCGTTGTTTGTTCTTCCATCCCTCTCGATGTATTTTGTGTCTCAACTCGAGATGTTTTTAAATCTCATTCCGTGGGTCGATCATGTTTACTTGGTCTTCGTGAAGATCGAATCATGTAGGACCTCCCTCTCTTTCCATTGTCGTGTCGGTGAAGATCTCGAAAGCAAGACGTCAAGACCAAGATGATGGAATGAATCAACATCTTCGAGAAGGGCAAATGGATCATGAAGATTGTGATAGTTTTGTGACTCCCCATTTCCTCTTACTTCACGTCTTGAATCTCGGGGAGAGATTCTTGTTTAGTGGGGGTGAGTTGTCACAGCCCTAGAGCTTGCTTGTAACCTAGTGGCATTGCATCCATGCATCATGTTTAATTTTCATGAAATTTGAAATGGGGATTGCCTAAACCCTAGCATTAAAGGAATTCAAATATGCTCAACCAAAAATATTTTTCAGTGATTTCAAATGGCTTTAGAAAATGTTCATCATCTCTGGAAAAATGCTTTAAACAAGAACCAGAGGTGCTGCACATTTTTCATGACATATTTGGTCACTGGATTAATTCATTAAGTATTTGCATTTGGGCATTTAAATGCTATAAAATATTTTAAATGCTCAAATAATCATAAACTTAAATGTTTGCTGTTGGATATTTTCCAAACAGTAGGCCTGAGCAAGTTTCATGATTTTTGGGGTAGCATTAGTATTTTTAATAAAGCCCTGAAAGTTAAAGAAAATTAGAAAACTAAAACAAATAAAAAAGGAGAGGAGAGAGAATCTTACCTGGATTATCTGGCGCCCACCAACCGGCCCAGCCCCAGCGGCCCAGCCCACCACCGCCTGGCTCCCTGTCGCCTTCCTCCTCGCGCCAGTAGGCAGGGGCGCGTGCCCGACGCGCGTGGCCACACGCCGGCCACCTCCTCCGCCTGGCTGCCTCCTCCTCCCCTGGGCGCTTCCCAGGCGCCACGCACCCTCCCTCTCTCTCGCCCGTGGCCTCTCCTCCTCTCCCCCTCCCTCTCCCACCGGCCGGAGCTACGTCGCCGCCGCTTCGCCACCACCATGACCCACAGGCCTCCCTCGCTCCCGACTAGCCCACAAGCTCCGCCACTCCATCCTCGCCCTCCCCGCCGTCACACGCTTGTGAGAAGCTCCCAGGCGCCGCCCGCCGCTTTTCCCCTCCTCGGACCCGCCGTCGCTGCCGTCCGATTCGTCGGCTCGGTGCCTCCCAGGCTCGCCCGATGCCATCGCTGCACCCGCCGTGAGCTCCTTTGTAGTTTCCCCTCTCCTCGACTCGCTTTCCTCCTCTAGCCACCGTTCCCACATGGCCGGCTTCGCCGCCTCCGTGCCTCGTCGCCCGGCGTGGCTAGAGCCACAATGGCTCAGCCAACCCCACCTCTGTGCTCGGGCTGCAGCACCAGAGCCCAGCACCCCTCCGCACCTCCTGCCGTGCCTCCTAGCGACGTGCAGGCTCGCTCGAGCTCCGGCCGCCGCCAAACACGTCGCCGGCGCCGATTCCGGCCACCCCGACCCCGGCTAACTCCACCAAGAGCTTTGGCTCCTCCCCAGCTCCTCCTAGATGCCCTTCGCGGGCCATTTGGTCGCCGGAATGGCAAAATTCACTTGCGCCGCCGCGTCGGGCTCGCCGGCGGCTAAACGCCGGCAGCCGACGTGGACTTTGACCACGGGTGGGCCCTGGTTGACTCTCCTGAGTCAATGACTGGTGGGGCCCAGCCACATTAACTAAATAGGTTCAGTTTTAATTAAAATTTAGTTAAGCTAATTACTCGACATCGCGGGACCTTGTCGAGGTTTGACCCGGACCATGTCTCGTTGACCATCGACGTCACATCGACGTCAGCCGACGCATAATACTCTTTTCTCGATTTAATTTAATTCAGGATATTTCGTAAAATACCCCAAACTTCAAATATTCATAACTTTTAATCCAGAACTCCAAATTAAATAATTTATATATGGAAAATGATCAGAAAAATATGAAGAATCTGTTTATGGCACTTTCATGCATGATTAAACAAGTTAACCTCACTGAATAGGATGAATCATGATTAGGGCAATTTATGAAATAACATTTGGAGTTGGAATTTGTTCTTGTTTGAATTCCACTTCAATTAACTTGGCTAGATATTGCATTAGGTGAATTCAGTACCTTAACATGACATGTCATTCATGTGAATGTGCATTGCATTGATTGTGTTCTCTCTTGTTTGGCGGTATTTGTCCCCTCTCAGTAGACGACGTTCAGACGATTGTTCGATGACACTGATGAAGAACTATATTATCTTCAGAAGTGCCAGGCAAGCAAAACCCCCTTGTCCATTCCGATATAATCCCACTCTCTCGCCCCTCCTCTATTTTACTGCATTAGGACAACAACGACTCATGTGCTACTTGCTGCGGTAGTTGAACCCCTTTATCCTCTGCATGACCTATCATTCCACAGTAATTAGATGAAACCCACTAGCATGAGTAGGAGTTGTTTGAGCCATGTTGTCCCTACTCATTCATGCTTGTTGTCGTGCTCTCTTTGCTTAGAGTTGAGTCAGGTCTGATTCATCGGGAATGAATTGGAATGGTGTGTGAACATGTCCTATTGTGTGTGTGAGCAAAGTGTGTGAACACGATTTGGTAAAGGTAGCGGTGAGAGGCCATGTAGGAGTACATGGTGGGTTGTCTCATTGCACTGGCCCTCGTGAACTGAAGTTCTGTGTTTGTGATCCATGAAACAGTTACTACCATGCATTGGGATCCTTAATTGACCCTCTCGGCTTCTTAACCACCCTTGTTCCCGGTCCGGGAGTTGCAAGTAGTTTCGGTGTTTGTAGTATCTTTGGGGGCCGCATAACGCCGACCATAGGGGTGGGTTGTGTTGCGGTAGGCACCGTGGCCCGGTGTACCGATTCGCCCGCTTGGTGTCTCGGGAACCCTGTACACATCGTTCGGGGCTGTATGGGAAACCTCGGCGGACTCTCTGGATGGAACCCGAATAGGCGATAAACCTGGACTTGGGACTTGTGTGTTTAGGTAGGCTGTGGCCGACACCCACGTTGGGCTTCCGCTGAAGGTTGCCGAGTACATGTCGTGTAAACGGCGGTAAGTGGTGAGAGCGTGTGTGAAGAAGTACACCCTGCAGGGTTAACATGATCTATTGAATAGCCGTGTCCACGGAGAAGGACTTCGGGTTGCATATATCAGTTCATAGACAAGTGAAAGTGGATACTCTAAAATGCGCAAGATAAGCGTGAGTGCTATGGATGGCGTTCTCATAGGGAGACGGGAGCGGGTCCATAGTGGTGTATTGATATGGTGAATATGTGGACTCGTGTGCGCCACCTTAAAAGAGTTACTTGCAACAGTAGTTCGTGATAGCCACCGAAGTCAAAGCTGGCTTGCTGCGGTTAAACTCCACCACCCCTTTTTAATAATGATGCATATGTAGCTAGTTCGATGTAAGTCTTGCTGAATGCGTTTGTACTCACGTTTGCTTATTTTATGTTTTGCGTAGAGACTTCGTTCTCGCTAGTAGTTCCGCTTGGACTTGACGTTTAGCTTGTTACCTCAGCTACGATCTTGTGCCCTCGGCAGATCTCGTAGATAGTCGTGTTTCTCAGCCTTTTTCATTTATAGTTGTCTGTACTCGGACATGTTTAGCTTCCGCTTGTGTTTTGACTTGTATGCTCTGAGTGTTGGGTCATGAGACCCATGTTTGTAATATCTCGCTCCTCGGAGCCTAATGAATAAATATTTGAGTCGTAGAGTTATGTTGTGATGCCATGTTGTATCTACACATATTGAGCATATTGTGTGTATGTTTGGAATGCTTGGTATGTGTGGGATCCGACAAACTAGTTGTTTATCCTTGGCAGCCTCTCATATGGGGAAATGTAGTCTCGTGCTTCTGAGCGATAGTAGTCCGCCATGGCCGGTTCACCGGAGTCCTGCTAGCCCAAAGACTACCGCTTGGACACTTGATCGGCCGGCATGTGTTTCACTTCGTTCTATGTCCGTTCTTCGGGAAATGTCGCGGTGTTATTTGGAGTCCCGCTTAGCCTGCTACAGCCGGTTCACCGGAGTCCTGTTAGCCAGTGCTACAGCCCGAATCTATACGTTGATGACCGACATGCTCGATGTGATTCATGTATGCCTGTCCCCATAGGTTAGCGCCCGCTTTGGGTTCACGACTAGCCATGTCGGCCCGGGTTCTTTGTCATATGGATGCTAGCGGCACTATCATATACGTGAGCCAAAAGGCTTAAACGGTCCCGGGCCATGGTAAGGCGACACCGTGGAAATACCGTGCGTGAGGTCGCAAAGTGATATGATGTGTTACATGCTAGATCGGTGTGACTTAGGATCGGGTCTTGACAAGATGCAGTCTTGGCGAAGTACACCGGTGCTCGGCGAGGGCCGCACTGTCGAGGCTCGTGTCCTGTGAAGATCAGGGTATATCCTGAGGTGGAGGTGTTCCTGAGACCTGACTGTCCTCAGGAGCTTCTGCGATGTTGCCCTGCTGAGCTTGGTCTTCCACCACTGATGCCCTTGCTGCGCCTTCCTGACCCTGCGCCACTTCAGCTCCTCCTCGGTGCAGCACGCCCTTGGTTTGGCGCTCCTCCCGAACCGCCACCAGCGTAGCGCTGGCGGAGTACGGGGTGGCGGCAAGGTAGAGTACCAGAGGCTCGAGAGGCCATGGTGCCACCATCACCGGGGGGCTGGTGAGGTATTTCTTGAGGTCTTGGAAGGCCTGGTCGGCCTCCGGGGTCCACTCGAACGGGCCCTTCTTCTTCATGAGCTTGAAGAAGGGCAAGGTGCGCTCTTCCAATTTGGAGATGAAATGCCCTAACGCGGTCACCCGCCCTGCTAGCTTATGCATCTCTTTGAGGGTCTGTGGTGGGCTCATGTCCTTGGTGGCCTTGATCTTCTCTGGGTTCGCCACGATCCCTCTATGGGATACGAGGAAACCCAGATGCTTGCCGGAGGGGACGTCGAACATGCACTTCTCCGGGTTAAGCCTCAAGTTCACTTGGCGCAGGCTCTCGAAGGTCTCCTCCAAGTCTTGAATCAATGTCCTCGCCTCGCGAGACTTTACCACTATGTCATCGACGTAGGCCTCTATGTTTCTACCGAGCTGCCGCCCCAGGGCGATGTGCATCAACCGCTGAAAGGTCACGCCCGCGTTGCGCAGCCCGAAGTGCATGCAGGTGTAGCAGTACACCCCACATGGTGTCAGGAAGGATGTCTTCTCCACATATTCCACAAACATCTTCATCTGATGATACCCTGAGAACACGTCGAGGAAGCACAGCAGGTCACACTCGGCGGTGGAGTCGACAATCTGGTCAATGCGCGGGAGTGGGAATGGATCTTGGGGGTAGGTTTTGTTGAGGTTGGTGAACTCGATGCACATCCGTCCCTTACCGCCTTTCTCACTACGACGGGGTTCACCAGCCATTCGGGATATCGAACTTCTCGGATGGCACCCGCCGCCTCCAGCTTGTGAGTCTCTTGGATGATGAAGGCTTGCTTCTCAGTGGACTGTCGTCTTGCTTGCTGCTTCACGGGGCGTATATTGGGGCACACCCTTAGATGATGCTGGATCACCTCCCTCGGGACCCCTACCAGCTGATTAGGCTCCCACGCGAATATCTCCTTGTTCATGTGCAAGAACCTCACCTAGGCTTCTTCTTGTCCCGGGTCGAGGCCGACTCCTATGGTAAAGGTGGCTCCTGAAGACCCGTCCTTGTTGACCGGCACCTGCTTGGTTTACGCCTTGCCTTGGGTGAACAACTGCTTCTTCTTGGTAGCCGCGACCTCCTTTGCCTCGCGGGTACTGGCGCCGGTGGCCGTGCTGCTGCCACGGTCTTGAAGGCGAGCCTGAGCACCATCAAGGCCTCCTTAGTGTCCCCCTTGATGGTGAGGACGCCCTTGCTTCATGGCATCTTAATGAGGTTGTCGGCCGGGTGAGTCGCTGCCATGAACTGAGCGAGAGCCGGGTACCCGAGGATGGCGTTGTACGGGAGACCGATGCGGGCGATGTCGAAGTCCACCAGCTCAGTGCGGTAGTTGTCGCGTGTGCCGAAGGTGACAGGGAGACGGATCAGCCCTAGAGAGTGAGCAGCTCCACCACCCACACCTGAGAAGGGCTTGCTGAGGCCAAGCCGCTCAAGCGGCACATGAAAAAGGCTGAAAGCTTCTACGGAGAGCAAGTTGAGGCCAGCACCGCCGTCGATGAGGGTCTTTGTAACGGCCACGTTGGAGATGGTGGGTGTGCAGAGCATCGGGAGCATTCCGGAGCCGGCGGTGGAGTCGGGGTGGTCTTCTGACCCGAAGATGAGGTCGGCCTCTGGCGCGGCCCAACCAGACGGAGCCCCCGGGCGCTTGGATGTGGCCCCGATCTGACGGAGGAACAACTTGACGTGGCGGTCTGAAGGTGGTGCTTGAGAGCCGCCCAGCAGGGCCGCGACTGTGTGGCGCGCCGACACCGCATAGCGAGCGGTGAAGAGGTCGCAGAGTTCCCCCCAGGAGGCCACCGTGGATCCCAGGAGGTTGAGCAGCCAGGCGCGCGGCTCGCTGGCGAGGGCCATGGGGAACCAGTTGGCCATGATCTTGTTGCCGCCTCCGGCTTCGAGGATAGCCTCCTCGTACGCCAGCAGGAATTGGCGTCGGTCTGCCGCGTCGTCATAACGCGGCGGCATCTCTGGTGTGAACTTGGTCGGCCACTGCACTCGTCGTAGGGCGGGGGCTAGGGCTCGGTACCCAGGCGGCCCACTATTGGTGTCGGCCGCAGAGGTGGATGGCGGGGCACCTGCCATGGGGGCGAAGTGCGGCGGCGCGGGGCGCAGGTTGGTGCAGAGGAGCTCCGACGCACCCCTACCTGGCGCGCCAACTGTTGGATGTGGGGTTCCGGCAAACCCTTAAGGTTCGAACACTGGGGTGCGCGCAAAGTCTTTCCCTCCTACCGATCTACTCCCTAGCTCGCTAAGATCTCGCGGACGAACTCGACGAACTCACAACACAAAGGGACACGAGATTTATACTGGTTCGGGCCACCGTTCTGGTGTAATACCCTACTCCAGTGTGGTGGTGGTGGATTGCCTCTTGGTCTGATGATGAACAGTACATTGGGAAGAACAGCCTCCTGAGGTTGAGGTGTTCTTGTGCTTGGTTACCCAGCGGGTGAGAGCCGGGTGAACTGCTCGATCCCCCACTGTGGTGGCTAGCTCTACTTATATAGGCCCTGGTCCTCTTCCCAAATATTGAGCGGGAAGGGAGCCAACAACGGCGGGCAAATTTGAAGGGGGACAGCTAGTACAAGCTATCCTGACAAAAGTGGTCTTCGCCTACAAAAGGCTCTGGTGGTGACGCCGTCTTGGGCTCCACGATGACCTCCGTCTTGCCATCCTCCTGGTCATGGTCTCGTTGCACCGATATAGCAATCTTTGCCTGATGCCTTGGTACTCCTCGCCTGCACCTGCATCCTTAGCACCAAAGAGGAAACAAGGACGCTGCGCGCGCTGGCGCCCGCCTGGTGTCGATCGTGATGGCTCACGTCACGAGAACCTCGTGAGGTTTGCCCCGCCTTGATATCTCCACTCCTCGTGAGCCTGCCTGACTAGGACACTCCTGAGGGGGTCTTGTGTCATCCGCCTCGCGAGGCTTGGCCCCTCGCGAGGGTCTTGGATGCCTTGTTGATGAAGTTGGGCCGTACGCCCTGCTGGCTTAGCCACACCGTGGGCCGCAGGCAGGCAAGTCTGTGGAGCCCCGTTCCCAGAACGCCAGCAGCGGTGCATCAAGGACATAATTCTTCTGTGCAGCAATGGGGATAATCCTCAGATCAAAGACCTAGTCCGTATCAGTGCTACTATCATCTTTCAAATTAGTTTTTCTCTAGGAACATATAAAAATAAAACAGGGGAGCTATACGCGAGCTATTGATCTACAACATAGATATGCAAATACTATCAGTACTATGTTCATGATAAATAATTACTTAAGAACTCCCACTTAGATAGGCATCCCTCAGGTCATCTAAATGATACGCGATCCAAATCAACTAAACCATGTCCGATCATCACGTGAGATGGAGTAGTCTTCAATGGTGAACATCTCTATGTTCATCATAACTACTATATGATTCACATTCGACCTTTCGGTCTCTCCAGTGTTCCGAGGCCATGTCTGTACATGGTAGGCTCATCAAGTTTAACACGTGTATTCCGCATGTGCAAAACTATCTTGCATGCGTTGTATGTGAACGTGGAACTTATCACACCCGATCATCACGTGGTGTCTCAGCACGACGAACTGTCGCACTGGTGCATACTCAGGAAGAACACTTATACCTTGAAATTTTAGTAAGGGATCATCTTATAATGCTACCGCCGTACTAAGCAAAATAAGATGCATAAAAGATAAACATCACATGCAATCTAAATATGTGACAGGATATGGCCATCATCATCTTGTGCGTTTGATCTCCATCTCCAAAGCACCGTCATGATCGCCGGTGTCACCGGCTTGACACCTTGATCTCCATCGTATTCGTGGTCGTCTCGCCAACTATTGCTTCTACAACTATCGCTAACTCATAGTGATAAAGTAAAGAAATTACATGGCGCTTGCATTTCATACAATAAAGCGACAACCATAAGGCTCCAGCCAGTTGCCCATAACTTTTACAAAACATGATCATCTCATACAATAACGTATATCACATCATGTCTTGACCATGTCGCATCACAACATGCCATGCAAAAACAAGTTAGCCGTCCTCTACTTTGTTGTTGCATGTTTTACGTGGCTTCTATGGGTTTCTAGAAAGAACCGTTCTTACCTACGCATCAAAACCACAATGGTGATTTATCAAGTTTGTTATTTTAACCTTCAACAAGGACCCACCACACTCAAATTCGATTCAACTAAATTTGGAGAAATAGACACCCACTTGCCACCTTTATGCAAAACTAGTTGCATGTTTGTCGGTGGAACCTGTCACATGAACATGGTCATGTAAGGTTGGTCCGGGCTGCTTCATCCAACAATACCGCCGAATCAAAGTAAGACATTGGTATTAAGCAGTATGACTATCACCGCCCACAACTCTTTGTGTTCTACTCGTACATATCATCTACGCATAGACCTGGCTCGGATGCCACTGTTGGGGAACCTAGCATGAATTTCAAAACTTTTCCTACGATCACGCAAGATCTATCTAGGAGATGCATAGCAATGATAGGGGCAGAGTGTGTCCACGTACCCTCATAGATCGAAAGCGGAAGCGTTTGACAAGGTGGTTGATTTAGTAAAACTTCTTCTGTTCAGACTGATCAAGCACCGAACATACGGCACCTCCGAGTTCTGCACACGTTCTGCTCGATGACATCCCTCGATCTCTTGATCCAGCAAAGTGTTGAGGGAGAGTTTCATCAGCACGACGGCGTGGTGACTGAGATGGTGAAGTGATCCGCGCAGGGCTTCGCCTAAGCACTACGTGAATATGACCGGAGGCGTAAACTGTGGAGGGGGGCGCCGCACCCGGCTAACAACTATTGATGTGCGTTCTAGTGGTGCCCCCCCATATATATATAGGTTGGAGGGGACGAGAGGCAGCCAAGAGGGCGCCCCAAGTAGGAGGAATCCTACTTGCGCGCCTTCCAATTCGGCCTCCCCCCTTCCATATTCATCCGGAGAGAGAATGAAGGGGCAGGCCGAATTGCTCCCGTTCCTTTCTCTCTTTCCCTCTTTCATTCCCCCTTATTTTGGCCTACATGGGGCGCACTAGCCCTCTAGGGGCTGGTTTGTCCCCTTCTTGGCCCATTAGCCCGATGTAGTTGCCAGGGGGATGCCCGGAACCCCTTCCGGTGACCCGATATGTACTCGGTACCCCGAGAACACTTCCGGTGTCCAAATATCATCGTCCTATATATGCATATTTACCTCTCGACCATTTCGAGACTCCTTGTCACGTCTGTGATCTCATCCAGGACTCTGACCAACATTCGGTCACCAAATCACATAACTCATATAATACAAAATCGTCATCGAATGTTAAGCATGCGGACACTACGGGTTCGAGAACTATGTAGCCATGACCGAGACACCTCTCCGGTCAATAACCAATAGCGGAACCTGGATGCTCATATTGGTTCCCTTATATTCTAAGAAGATCTTTATCAGTTGTTCGGTAATGACAACATACGTTATTTCTTTTTGTCATTGATATGTTACTTGCCCGAGATTCGATCATCGGTATCTTCATACCTAGTTCAATCTCGTTACCGGCAAGTCTCTTTACTCATTCCATAATACATCATCCCATAACTAACTCATTAGTCACATTGCTTGCACGGCTTATTATGATGTGCATTACCGGGAAGGCCCAGAGATACCTCTTCGATACTCGGAGTGACAAATCCTAATCTCGGTCTATGCCAACCCAACAAACACCTTCGGAGATACCTGTAGAGGATGTTTATAATCACCCAATTATGTTGTGACATTTGATAGCACACAAGGTATTCCTCCGGTATCCGGGAGTTATATAATCTCATAGTCAAAGGAATATGTCTTTGACATGAAGAAAGCAATAGCCATAAAACCGAATGATCAATATTCTATGCTAACGGATGGTTCATGTCGGGGATTTACCCCGCGGTATGACCCGACCGGAGATATGACCCGGCTGGGACTTGGTATTTCATTGGTTAGCCGACAGATGTTTAAGATGTTAAGCCGACAGATGTTAAGTTGACAGATGTTAAGCCAGATGGTAAGCCGGCAGATTTTAAGCCAGATGGTAAGTTCGATTGTAAGCCAGATCGTAAGCCAGATCGTAAGCTAGATCGTAAGCCAGATTGTAAGCCGGATTGTAAGAAGCACAAGACATTAAGAAGCCCATGGATTGAAGCCCGTGATGAGAAGTCAGAATAGTTTAAGTATTAATCCGAGTTGGACTCTACATGTAACCCGCCCCTTCAACTTATATAAGGAGGGGCAGGGCACCCCAAGAGGGACAAATTGAATAATCATTAAGTCTAGACACAACTAGGAGAGCCGGAGATACGGCGACTCCCTCACGAGCATAATGAGACCTCCCGGGGCCCGAAGCTATCTAAACCCTTGTCTTGTGTTGCGTCTCTTGATTCCAATAAACCGCTCTCAAGCTACCACATAGACGCGTTGTCCTCACGACTAAGTCCTTTCACTAGGACATCTGCCATGACAAATCCACAACAGTTGGCGTCCACCGTGGGGCTAGCGCACGGTGGTGTTGAGTTCTTGGTGGGAATTCCTCAGGAGTCAAGAGGTTCGCAATTCATCAGAAGGAAATGAGCCGGCATAGAATATTCTGCATAAACTCTGGTTTCATCAGATTGCTATTGAAAAAAGTTTTAATATCACATCAAAGTTAGATGGCACACACGCCCGTCCTTTGTGCAAGCGAGCAAAGGATCGCCCAAATGTCAAACAGGGACAGTTACGATGGAAAATTTGAGGTGACACACATGATGAAAACAAGATCCACAATGCCCTGGGACTCACGCTTACTTTTCTTGTGTTGTGGCATGATGAGTATTATGAGTCGCCAGGACTCTTCAAAAGTTCTGACGTCGACTGGTCGGGTAATTCTATTGAGTACGAGTCTAAGTCAGATTGAGCCTGGCTTACAACAAAGTTCACGCAAGGTGCTGAAAAAAGAAAAGAAAAATAATAACACGGACTCGCTGGACCACACACGAGTCGGAAGCATATTCTCCACAGGTTCAGACTCCTCTGTTGACCCGCTCCGTTGACCCGCCAAGCTGTACCCCGAGTAGCAGCGACGGAGCCTCCCCTACCGCGCTCATCGGTTGTGCCCCGCCTGCCTCCGCTCGAATGCTCCGCCTTGAGCCGCCTGGTTTGCGGCCCCAAACGGTCTCACTAGCCTCAGCTTGTAGCATTGGGTGTCTCAAGATGTTTGACTATGGATGGGTGTACAACATTGCAGAGTCTGAATCAGAAAAGGCCTTGACTAGTTAATACGACTCAAAGCTCAAGTTCTTGGTCGAGCTGCTCTACTGGAACCACGGCACCCACCGCGTCGTCGCCACTCAATCCGCTGACGTCGAGCCACCTCCGAGGCACCTCCCTCCTACAGCCGCTTCTGAGATGTCACTCCGCCTCTCCTTCTACAGCCTTTGGGTCGTCAATCCGTCTCCACCGTCGTACCGTCGAGTCACGGATTTGAGCCGTTTGCCTCCGCTTCAAGATTGCACCTCACCGGCTTTACCGTGACTCGCCGCCACGGGCCGCTCGCGCCTGGCTAGTCTCACTTCCACCTTGAGTCACCCATGCCTTGCCGGCTCTCCCCGACGGCCACACCTTCAGACCTCGAGTCACCTCATGGCCGCGGCAAATCGCCGGTGCCTAACTCCATAGCCACAGCCATAGCTCTCCTTGCCGGCACGCCTCTGCTTCCGTCCCGGCCTCCGCCTCTGCCACAACCCGCTGGTATCCGCCTCTGTCACAATGAGCCGGCCTCCGCCGGGTCACCATCGCTGCTGCACCAGACCGTCACCGAACCTCATTAGCTCGCCACCACTGCCGGGTCTGCATGGGTCGGCCACCGCCGGGTCTGCTCCGCTCCGATGCTCACCTGCGGGCTCCGACCCGCCACCGGTCGCTGCGCCCATGTGTCCGGACCCTTCTGAGCTTGACCAGGTATCACAACCCTAGAATTTCTTGTAATTAGTTGCATCTATAAGCATCCATGCATCATGTTTAAATTCAAAAGAATTTGTATTGTGGATGTTCAAACCCTGGCACCAAAGGAATTCAACTAGGTTCAAATAAAAATATTTTCAAGGAACCCAAAATGCCCTGCAGAAAAGTTCATCATTTTTGAATTGGCTAAAAACCTCTTCCAAAAATGGTGCACATATTTCAAGGAAATTCTGGATTTTTGAATTTATCCATATTATATTTGAATTTGGCATTTAAATTCTATAAAAAGTTTACATGTTCTAATAATGGTGAAACTAGTTGAGGGATGTTGGAAATAATTTCAAAAGTGCCCACAAATATTTTCAGGATTTTACGAATGGTTTGGTATTTTATTACTAAACCAAAACAGAGAAAAGAGTAGAAAAACATAAATAAAATTAGAAAAGAGAGGACACTCACCTAGCCTCACCCACCTGGCTTACCTGGCGGCCCACTGGCCGCCCCAGCCCACCATCGCCGTCGTCTTCCTAGCGCCAGTCGGCCAGGCAATTGGCCGACGCGTACGCACGGGCAGAGCGCCACGCCACCAACATGCATGCCTACCTCCCTTTCCAGCGCGACGTCGCGTTGCTTCTCCTCGGTGCCACCCTGACCCCTCTGGCCTATCCACTCCTCCTCTCCCCTCCTCTGCTCCCTCCCTGCAACGCACTCGAGCACACTCGTCGATGCCGCTCGCTGCTGCCACGGCCACCGTCACCGCCTTGCCTCACCATCGTGTCCCAGAGCTCCGTCGTCGTCTGCTTCATCAAGAAGACCCAGCCCCGAGCGCTCGCACGCTCTGCACTGCCGTCGCCGGAGATACACATGCTTGTTGTCATCAGGAACAAGCATGTTGTCATTCCTGCTACTGCTTAGAGTTGAGTCAGGTCCGATTCATCGGGGATGAATTGGAATGTGGTGAACATGTATTACTGTTGAGAGCTAAGTGTGTGAACACGATTTGGTAAAGGTGGCAGTGAGAGGCCATCTAGGAGTACATGGTGGGTTGTCTCATTGAAGCCATCCTCAGGAACTGAGTTCTGTGTTTGTGATCCATGAACAACTACTACCACTCATTGGGATCCTTAATTGACCCTCTCGACTTATTAACCGCCCCTATCCTCTGTCCGGGAGTTGCAAGTAGTTTCTGGTGTTTGTAGTATGTTGGAGGCCGTGCGCAAGCTGACCCGAGGGATGGGCTTTGATGCGGTAGGCATGTGGCTCGGTGTACCAAGTCGCCCGTTTGGTGACCCGGGAACCCTGCACACATAGTTCGGGGCCGTATGTGGAAACCTCGGCCGGACTCCCTGCGGATGGAACCTGAATAGGCAATAAACCTGGACTAGGGACTTGTGTGGTTAGTCCGGTCATGGCCGACACCCTCGCCAGGCTTCCGCTTGAATGTTGCTGAGATACATGACGTGTACAAGGCGGTAAGTGGCGAGAGCGTGTGTGAACAAGTACACCCCTCCAGGGTTAACATCATCTATTCGAATAGCCGCATCTGCGGTAAGGACTTCTCGGTTGCCTATATAGTTCATAGACAAGTTAAAGTGGATACTCTAAAATGCGCAAGATAAGCGTGAGTGCTATGGATGGCATTCTCGTAGGGAGACGGGAGCGGATCCATAGTGATGTATCAACGTTTAGCTTGATACCTCAGCTACAATCTTGTGCCCTCGACGAGGTCTTGTAGATAGTCAGGCTTCTCAGCTATTTTCATTTGTAGTTGTCTGTACTTAGACATGTTTATGCTTCTGCTTGTTGCTTGTATGCTCTGTATATTGGGTCATGAGACCCATGTTTGTAATACTTAGCTCCTCGGAGCCTAATGAATAAATACTTTGAGTTGTAGAGTCTCGTTGTGATGCCATGTTGTATTTGCACATATTGAGCATATTGTGTATATGTTTTGAAATGCTTGGTATGTGTGGGATCCGTCAACCTAGTTGTTTATCCTTGGTAGTCTCTCTTACCGAGAAATGTCTCCTAGTGGTTGCACTGAGCCATGGTAGCTTGCTACTGCTCCAGAACACTTAGGCTGGCCGGCATGTGTCCTTCTTCGTTCCTGTGTCTGTCCCTTCGGGGAAATGTCATGCCGTGTGTACTGGAGTCTTGTTAGCCTGCTACAGCCCGGATTCTCTGGAGTCCTGTTAGCCCAGCTGCTACAGCCCGGATTCACTCACTGATGACCGACATGTTCGTTGGTTGGTCATGTATGCATGTCCCTATAAGTTAGTGCCACTTTGGGTTTACGACTAGTCATGTCGGCCTGGGTTCTCTGTCATATGGATGCTAGCTACACGATCGTATACGTGAGCCAAAAGGAGCAAATGGTCTGGGCCAGGTAAGGTGGTACCCGTGGGGATACCGTGCGTGAGGCCGCAAAGTGATATGATGTGTTACATGCATGATTGGTGTGACTTAGGATCGGGGTCCTGACAGCTTTAGTATCAGAGCCTGACTACCTGTAGGATTACCAAGCCAAAATGGTCTTTGATAGTGTTTACTTCATGTTGATATTACTCCTTATACCTCATGTCCTCATGTCCTCATGTTTACTTGTAGGATTACCAAGCCAAACAAGCACTAATAGAAAAAGGGCTATAGATGGGATTGACACTAATGGCGCACCAGAGAGTGGGTGCGCCATTAGTATATACTAATGGTGCACCACCTGCTGATACGCCATTAGAGTTGAAACTACTAATGGCGCGCACTGTGCCCGTGAGTGCGCCATTAGTATCAATTTTTGAACTAGTGCTTTGTCCAAACATACTAATGGCGCATCCAGGCAAAGTGCGCCATTACTAGTTGTAAATACTAATGGCGCACCCGTCCGCAAGTGCGTCACTAATGTTGTTTTTTTTATTATATTTTTTATTCCTTTTTTTGCAATACTACTAATGGCGCACTGATCAACCGTGCGCCATTACTAGTAATAATAATGGCGCCTGATTGATCGGTCGCCATTAGTATTTTTATTTTTTTGCAAAACTACTAATGGCGCACCTCCGAAGGTGCGCCATTAGTAACTGGATTACTAATGGCGCATTTATCTCTGTGCGCCATTAGTAAGTGGGCAACAACTAGATATTTTGGACAGCCTCTCCTACCCACACTCACTTTCTCCCCACTTCATTCTCTCCACCTCCTCCTTGTCTCGGGTGCCTCCTCTATTTCACCTCATTTCCACCATAGATTCATTCAAATTAAGTGGTTAAATTACCTTGTTTTAATAGGTAAGTAAGGGGGAAGCTATATTTATGTTGTTCTCCCTACAACAATGTGCACATGCACTTTGTATGGCCTAGCTAGATCTATGTATGTTCGTGGTGTTGCATATGTTTGTGGTGTTGCATATGTGTTTGTGTTTGGAGGTGTACCGGTATTTGAAATGCGATAGTTGCCAATATTTTGCGGAATGTTGATTCATTTCCGTTTTCGAGAATTTTGGCATTAAGCATTCTTTTGGTCCTATTTTTAGGGAAAGTCATGCCAAATTTTTTCTTGGTTCTAAAATACCGCTTTTGCTCTACCCATGCGACCATGGTCCGCATACGATGACCGAAGGCATCGTGAATAGGTTTTTGAGGTCCGCGAAGGCCAAGATGCTTCAAAAGAACGAGGCGGAGATAAGATGTCCGTGTCGAAGATGCAAGTCAAGAGCCTTATTGCGGACCCGGATTCGGCAGGTGCGGGACCACCTGCTCTTGCGTGGTTTCATGGATGGCTATTGGTGGCAAGGTGATGAAGATGACTACGAAGTCGTCCATGGGGGCGGGCAAGAAATGAGGAAGGGCAGCAAGACAACCACCGCGGCTCGGTGGCGAGAAGACGAAGAATCCCGGAGATGATCACGACGGTCATCATGTAGAAGATGCAGGACATGATGATGAGGAAGATGCCGGAGCAGGGCAGCGGGCATGATCATGAAGATGATGATGATGCGGCGGAGCGACGCTGGACCATCGATGGGCTGGGTGCAGACCCTCATATTCAAGAGCTGCTTCTCAAGCGAGACGGATAACGCAAGAGCTGCCGCCCGAGAGAAAGCCAAGATGGATCAACTTGAGTTAGACGCGGTTACTCCATTGTATGAAGGATGCAGGCCGAGGATACCCGCTGAAAGTAACGCTCATGGCTCGAGATGAAGGTAAAACACAAAATGACCGACGCATGCTTCGACGAGAACATGTCATTACAGCACGAACGTCTTCCCAAGGGGAACAAGTGCCCGACCAGTTTGGAGGAGGCGAAGAAAATCGTGTGTCCTCTCGATTTACCGCCGCGTGAAATACCATGTGTGCATGAACAATTGCATCATTTATCGAGACGAGCACGCTGGAGTCTACCATATGTCCGTGTCTTGGCGTCACTCGATACAAGAAGAGGAAGAAAGCTCCTCGAAAAGTGGTGTGGTACTTTCCGATCACTCCTCGTCTGCAGCGGTATTTCGCGGACCCTAAGGTAGCAAAGCTCCTGCGTTGGCACGCGGATAGGGAGGAGAAGAAGCGAAGATGACGGAAATGATCCGGAGATAGATAAAAAGACAATATGCTGAGTCACCCTAAGGATGCGAGCCGCTGGCAAGCTGAACTTCAAGACTCGTAATTTGGGAACGATCCAAGGAACATCATGTCATGCGCGAGCACCGATGGAGTCAATCCGTTTGGCAGCCAGAGAAGCACACATAGCACCTGGCCTATGTTTGTGTGGATGTACAACCTTCCCCCTGGTTGTGCATGAAGAGGAAGTACATTCACAGGAGTATGCTAATTGAAGGGCCGAAGCAACCAGGGAACGACATCAATCTGTATCTAGGGCTGCTGAAATAGGAGCTTGACACTCTGTGGAAAACGCCAGCCAATACGTGGGACGCCGCAGAGAAAAAATATTTCCCTATGAGAGCCGCACTGCTCACGACGGTGCACGACTATCTCGTTTACGGATATCTCGCGGGGCAGGTAGTCCACGGATTTTCTGGATGCGTAAGGTGCATGGATGACACAACGACGCCAGCTAGATAGAGATCCGGGTCTTCAAAACCGTGGTTCATGGGACATCGAAGCTGGCTTTGCGATGATGACCCGTGGAGGAAACGTAAGGATCTGTTCGATGGTGAAACCGAACCCCAAAACGCCTGTCACGAGGAGCGGCGAGGAAATAGACAAGCTGTTGAAAAATTGGAAAGACTGCCCACCGCCGAAAGAAGCAAAAGGCGCCAGAGCCGGAAAGAAGCGAAAGGCGCCAGAGCTGCTGAAGGTATGGAAAACAAGGTCTGTTTTACGGGACTTGCCGTCTTTGGAAGATCCACCGTATGCCTCACAGCCTTGATGTCATGCATATCCACGAAGAACGTGTCGAGAGTCTGCTTGGTACCGCTCAACATGCCGTAGAGGACCAAAGATGGGCGAAAGCAAGGGCAGACTTGAAATCAATGGGCATCGTGCGGGAGCTTCACGCTAATGATGATGATGATGATGATGATGATGAGGCGAAGCGGGACACGATGAAGTCGTCAGAAAGGCAAAAAGGCCAAGAAGACCGGAAATGACTACCCTCCGCGTGCTTCACTCTAAGTCGAGGAGATCGAGCAGTTTTTCACCGCCTCCTAGGAGTAAAACTTCCTTCTGATTCTGTGGGGAAGATAAGCGAGATACCTAGACCCAATGGGCGAAGTTCAGCGGGATGAAGTCTCCACGGTATCACGTCTTGATGACGCAGATATTTCCAGTTGCAATCCATTGGGATCATGGACGCGCACGTCTGCGTGAAACGCTATTTGGCCTATGCAACTTTTTCGACGTCATCTCTCGGAAGTCGATTGGCGTGAGGCAACTCAGAAGGCTATAGGAAGAGATCATGGTGATACTATGCGAGCTTGAGATGTACTTCCCGCTCGCATTCTTCGACGTTATGGTGCATCTGCTGGTCCATATCGTGGAGGATATCATCCAACTCGGGCCGACGTTCCTGCATAGCATGATGCCGTTCGAAAGGATGAATGGTGTCATCAAAGGATATATTCGGAACATGTCACATCCAGAGGGAAGTATAGCCAGGGGCTTTCTGACCGAAGAGTGCATCTCCTATGCACGAATTATCTAGGCATCGAGAACCCCGTTGGTCTGCCCGTCAACAGGCACCTCGGCAGGCTCGCTGGATGGGGTCACCATGAGGGTCGCCGCGAAATGCATGTCGACTTCGAGGGTCTACTCGCCGACTTTGAAAGAGCAAACCTAGTCGCGCTACAACACATAGACGTGGTCGATCCTTGGGTGGTAGACCACAAAACCTTTGTTGAGAAGACGTACAATGACCGAGGCCAACAGAGGACGGACGGAGAGATACTCAAAGAGCACAACTCATGTTTCACGCGTTGGTTCAAGCAGAAGCTTCTGTCGTACCCTTTACATGAAGATTCTTCCGCGGAAGAACAACTCATATTCACCTTGTCATAGGGCGCCGAGCACAACCTGATGACCTATGAGGCGTACAATATCAACGGCTACACATTCTACATCGAGGACAAGGACATGAAGAGCGATGGTTATCAGAACTCCGGGGTAACGATGGAATCCTACACCGGTAAGGACAAGGACAGATACTACGGAAGGATCGAGGAGATCTGGGAGTTGAGCTACCGAGAGAAGGTGCCGATGTTCCATGTCGGATGGGCCAAGAGCGTCCTAAAAGAAGACCGATATTTCACCACCATGGTTATACCCGGGCCAAATCCAAGATCATGGGCGCAAACGTCACCGCTAAAATGAGCCATGGGTACCGGGCTTCCCAAGTGGACCAATGCTTCTTCATTACCGAATTCGCCAAAGCCCGGTCGTGTTGTCGTGAGGAGAGGCAAAAGGAAGATCATCGAATGGATGGAGTAGCCAATGAGCAAGACTTCGACAAGTACGGGCGACCGAGGATCGAACATGACGACGATGATGAAGTAGCAGCATACACCACAAGAAGAAGTAGGACCACCCTACCTAAAGGACGTCTGCTCCACGTAAGAACTCCATTTGCGAAAAGAAGGGCAAGAAGATTGTGAACAGATAGCTAGCTAAGATCGATTGTATTTAAATCGTAGCCTTCATTTCTCGATTGTATTTCATGGGCACTTTTTGAACTATCATGAATATTTTTAAATTTCATGGACACTCGATCTCGATCCACCTCCATCTCGATCGCTATCCCACCTCGCCAGATCCGGTCCCCCTCGCCACCGAGCACCCCCCGGTCCACCGGCCGCCGCCGCCGCCGACCCCCCGCACCCTCGATTCCCCTACTCAACCACCGCCGCTGACCCCCGCACCCCTCCCTACTCAACCGCCGACCCCCGCACCTCACAAGACCTCCCCCGCTCCACCGGCATTACTGTTTGATGATATTTAAAAAATTATTACTGTCTTATAAAAAATATTACTGTTATGATTTAAACAAGTTTGAACATATCTAAACACAAATAAGTATCAAACAGCATTTTAAATGCATAAAAAAATTTGGAGCCTGGGAATCGAACCCAGGACCTCCTGGTGTGAGAACTGGCTGCTGACCAGTCGAGCTAGTAGAGGGAACTTGGTGTGGATCAGGAAAGGTGGGAGATAACCTGTTGGCTCGAGCAGAAATCAAAAAGAAAATACTAATGGCGCACCTGGGTGAGGTGCGCCATTAGTGTGGATGTACTTATGGCGCACAAAGGGGTGGTGCGTCATTAGTATTGTGCCCCCATCCATATTTCCTCCCCGGCCCTCGATCCCCTTCTCGCCCTCGCCCTCGATACCCTTCCCCTCTCCTCTCCTCTCCCGACGCCGCTGCCCCGCCGCCTCGACGCCGCCCCGATGCCGCGACGCCGCCTCTGTCCTCGCCTCCGCCTGATGCCCCGACGCCGCTCGCCGCCCTCTCCTCTCCTCCGACGCCGCTTGCCCGCCGCTTTCCCATGGAGAAGGAGGAGGAAGAGTGGCGCTTCGCTGCTGACCTCGCCCGGCCGACTCCGGTATCCCGGCCGACTTCGCCATCGCCTGCCGCTAAATGCCGCTGGCCTGACGCCGCCCCATCCACCACCAGCCGAGCACCACACCACCACCCGGACCTCGCCGCCCCACCTCATCGCCTGGCCCACACCACCGCCCCGTGAGCTCCCCCTCCTCCTCTCCCCCTCACTCTACAAACATTCAATGGATCGTCGAGCTTTCGGTCAGGACTGCGTGCGTCGTTGGGTGTTGCCATAGGCCCAATTAGCATCGCTGCGTGCATCATCAATCAAATAGGTTAATTTTGGTAGCATGGTATTGTGGAGATCAATCAGGAACCATCTTCGTTGATTTTTCCATGGGGGTTGCCTTTCTGTACTTGCTGGTGCCGGGTCTGGGACGTGCGCATCAATTGAACACTTGAACAAGCATGTTACTGTTACAGAAGCATCATTCCTATTGACAAGCTAAGCATGTTAGCATATTTGGGCAAGGAAATTAACATAGCAACCTCTAGGAAGAAACCAAGACAATAGAAAACTACGCTTATGGGACCATGAACAGTAGCTAGCCACATCAGGTCATGTCATTAATCCACACATGGAGCACGACCTCCCAGTCACCGAATCAATCCATAATGGACCACACGCTAATCTGCTGGCTTCTCATTTATCAAGTAAATGTAGCTCCTATTTCACTCTCTTTGTTTTTACTTGTATTTTACTTTCCTACTTGACCCTGTTTTTCTCTCGCTGTGAACATAAGCAGCTAGTGTCTACAAACTATCCTAGAGCAGCGGAAGCAGTGATAACTTGGCATAATGCTAATGAATAAGGTCACCGCCAATGCCAAGTAGGCATTGACAATTCTCTTGGGAAAATAAAGTTCCACATATTCCAGCAACAGGACAAGCACTACTCCATTTCGTAAAAACAAGGATAAATTGTAGTTACTAGCTTACGGTTTGATGTTTTAAATAAATAGGGGATGGTAGAGCTGAACGAACTTCAGAAATAGGAACATCCTTCATTACCATAGAGCGCAAATCGATCCTTCGTAGATGATCCCCCTCCTTAAGACATCTATGTTCTTTCTTCTGAATTAGTTCTATGTTGGAAGAGAAGAAGCAAACTTGTTGCTTGGAGAATGCTTCTGTTTTTTTCCTTTGATTTTGTAATGTTGATTCCTGGCTGGCAATTTTGATGTATACTTTATATGATGATGAAGTGCTACCGAGTTGTGTGCAAATTTCGTTAAATCAGTGATGTGTATGTGTGCTGTCAGTTATGTGTATGTGCTTATTTTAATCCAAAGGAAAAGAGTAGTCAACCAACAACCAAGAAATCGTAGAGCCCAAACCTCCATTAATTTGAACCAAGGTGACATATCAAGCAAAGTTATTTATGAAAATGATGATGATATACAAAAAATTGGAAGTTCTCATACTGTTACGCAAGTAGATTACTCAGGTTTTGAACGATGTTAGGTAGAAAGTGTACTTACAAAGGTCCAACCAAACCTCGTGAAACTATTACAAGTTCATCTTCTAATTATTATCTAGTTCATCTCTCTGAAACTGATGTTTTCAGTCTCATATATACAATGTAGTAACCCGTGAACTTGCCGAATGTCGGTGTTCCTTATAATCTCCATTTGCAAAACGTCATATATTTGAGGTTCCTATAATCCGCTCGAAAATATGATAACATAATACTAGCTCTAGCCAAGAGCTGCCAATTTGTTTCTTATGTTGTGCGATTGATTTGCTTCCACGTTTGTGTTCTTGCTAGGGACTGTTTAAAATGCCGGGATCAGTTTTGGAGACCGACCGACAATTTAGTACTTGGTGCATTTCCTTTTAGTCTTAGATCATAAAATACTCTTTGCGTAACATAAATAGATGATCTCAAATCACCATAGTACTGTGGAAATGGTTTAATGCTACTTCGGGCGTTCTTACTTCAAAGATCTCAGATGCCCATGCAATGATTTGCTTTGTTGTGATGGAGGCTTTTTTGCCTTGTCCACCGAGAGGCCCTCGAGTTTGCTGGAATGTCGATTAATTCCTGCTCCAAAGAATTGGTACTCCATATGTCCTATTTTCAGCAAAGGTCATGCTGAAATTTTCCGTGAATTTTAGCATGACTTTGCTAAAAATAGGACATATGGGGTACTTGTGACTAATGATGAAAGCTTAGGATTTTAGGGTGCCTCGGCGTCGAAAAACCCTCAATGATAAAAGCTTAGCTTTTAGGATGCCTCGGTGTCGACAAACCCTAAATGATGAGACCATGATCTTGTTCCTTGACAATAACCAACTTTTTGACCAAACTTTGTTCCTATTTAGAGAGAAACATGGACAACAATGATGAGGCCGGGGGTTCGGGCGGCAAGGCATTCTGGGAGCTGTCCCAGAGATGGAGGAACAACCTCACTTGTATGAGGACGCCGCCTTCCCCACCGATCCCGAGACCACCGATGGTACCGCCGAGTATGACCCCACCGATGCCACCACCGATGGTGCCGCCGAGGATGCCACCATCGACGATGGCGGCGCATTTACGCCTGAATGGCAGCCAATGTAAGAGGCAACGGAAGGATCGGCGCCCGGCGTGCTCCACACCCTCAAGGAGGAAGTTATCAAGTGGACTCCGACGGAATCCAACAAATACCGAACGAATAGTCAAGGGGTACTCGCTTCAGCTCGGGTGCATTCTCCGAGCACCGTCTCGATCAACACCGAGAACCCGAGGCATCCCGACCGAGGGAATTTGCGCAACCTCCTCTTCACGGCTGCACGAACAATACAAGTTCCCCGCTGAATTTGAAAACACAAGCCTCAAAGGTAATAAAGTGAACAATGCTGCCCTCACGAAGATGAGCAAGGCCCTGTCTACTTGGAAAAGCAATGTGAAGAGAATGATCGAGAAAGGTGAGAGTTATGAGAAGATCAAGGAGAAAAATCCTTCGATCACCGAAGATGACTACAACGACTTCAAGATCAATTGCTCGAGCACCGCAAACTCCGAATCAAGTCATGGGGGAAAGAAATGCGGGACCTGAACTTAGGGGAACACACACTCGGTCCCAGCGGTTACAGAGTGGCGGAGCCTATATGGGACAACGAGGACGCGGAGCGTGCCGAGCAAGGCCTACCACCCCTCTTCGATAAATACGGTGACAAGCAGACCAGGAACTTTGTCAGGGCCCGGTACAAGAAGGACCCGAAAACAAAGGAGCTTACCACGGATCCGAAGACCAGGGCGCTTGAGGTTGTTCTGGTAAGGAATACCACCCCCGGGGTAATTAGCTCCATATGTGTTGCATTCCAATTAATGAAGCCAAATTTCTAATTGGTTCACATTCCTTCCGCAGGCGACTGAAAGCAGTAGCGCGGGGTCGACTAAGAGCAACCCTTGGGACACCACTCTAAATAGGGCGTTGAATGTAATGAAGAACAAGGATAAGCTCAAGATGACGTCAGCTGGTCGTGTGGCCGGCAAAGGCTTGTCCACAAAATGGGGGTCATACTATACCGCTGGTGTGCGGAAGGAGAAAGAGACCAGCTCGGAAAGCCAGGCGCGTGAGGTTCAAGAACTCAAGGCACAGGTGGCGCGGATTCCGGAGATTGTCCAAGAGCAAGTGCAACAACAACTCGGAGCGACGATCACCGCCATTGTGCCTACCTTGATCCAGGGGTTGAGTGCGTGGATTGCGGGCGGCCAACAGGCCGCCCGATTCCTAGCTTCACGGCCGGCAACTTCGCAGCATGCGATGGCGGGGCCATTGGTGTCTCCGGTGGAGGCGGCATTGGTGTCTCCGACGCCGCACGGAGCTTAATGCACCCGGTGTACGCCAGCCGCACCTCTGCAGAAGCGGCCCCTCCGTCAATCGTGACGCCATTGCTGGCGGTGCCTCGACATTAGCCGAGCTCGACGCCATCATCACGGTAACTAATTAAGCCTCTCGGTCGAGGACTTCATCTCCTTGCCTTTGATCGGGCATCCTCGACGCCCTACATGTTTTCGCAGGGCGCCGCCGACGTTAGTGCACTCTCCCGCACTTCGTGAACAACGAGTTGGTCGATGTCGCCAAGGGCAAAATCGCTCAACCGGCAACCCCTTGTTCCACGGTACCCATATGCCACCCAACTTGTTTAGGGTTGAACTGGTTCGGTGCTGCCAGGCTGCGACGAGTTGTTACCTCCGATTCGACCCGTCGGGCCGACGATGATGACGTGATGACCCTCGCCGCCTCGAGCTGGCCCCTGCTTTGGCCGAAGAGCCAGAATCGTTTGGGGGCGGGGACACCACCCCAAAGACAACACCGCCAACCGTGTTGCCGCTAAGTCGGCCCCATGGCAAGACCGCCACAACGGTGCCGCATCCCTATGCCATCGGATCCAAACATGCATATGGCACATGATCGTAACGACGACGACGATGATACATTTGCCAACGCCGATCAAGATTTTGCCGATCACGGTACGGTGGCGACTTCATGGGGCCTCCTTCTCAAGAACCCAACCCAACAAAAGACGTGCACGATCTAGCTGGTACCACGGAGAAGCCAAGTTGCAACAGCGCCGTCGCTGCTCAGCTCTCGTGAGACGCCTCCACTGCCGACTTCACCGAGCCTCGGATAGGCGAGGTGCGAAATATTATCAGCCCCAACACACTCAAGAAGGCGGTCTGTGAGCAGAACTCGGTCCCATTACAGGAGAAGAAGAAGGCACACAAAGAAAGACTAACAAGGGTGCGGGCCAGCCAAGACCGAGTAACGATCCGTGCTCAGACGGGCCACCCTCACCGAGGATATCTCGAGGAGGGTGCATGTGGCGGTAGGGCGATGCTACCGACAAATATGCTCAATGCTGCAACCGTGCTATCGCGGAGTTTGCATGATGTTGTTCTTTCTTTGGAGAAGCGGCGCCTCGTAGAGAAGGATGTGGCATACCCGGTTTTCGTGGGCCAAGGTGCCAGAGGGCAAGGGCTTTGTGGATAAATCCATCGAAGCGTCGATCGTCCCTGCGGTTTGATGACATCCACGCTTATGTTGAACTCTTCATCCGCTGCACTACACCTTCGCTCGCTATTTTCACTGAGTATGGAGATGCGGATCATTCGCGACAAGACCCCGGACATCATGATAGTCGACCCCTTCTACATGCGTGCCAAGATCTTGGGCAGCGCCGGGACCGCAAGTCACGAAGTTCTTACCTCGAAGGCGCCATTCGCAAACCAAGATAAGGATAACTTCCTCGTGCCTTACTTTCCCGAGTAAGTCCTCCCTCAACCGGCCCGTAACATATGAATTCTTAGATTTCGATCGTTTTTCTTTTAACATTCCGTGTTTTCTGCAGTGACACACATTGCACGCTCATCCTCCTAAGCCCCAAATATTCCATGGCCACGTATTTCAACCCGGACCGTCAGTCGAACGTAGACTACACAAATGTCAAGAAGGTTCTTGATGATGTTCTCCCTGCCACGCCTAACTGGAGGCACCTTCACCAGGCCTATTCGTAAGCACGGCAAGCACATGTTCTCCCACAATACGTAATTCTTTCTCATCCAATGGAGTTTGCGGAAATCATCCATCAAGATGTCCTTCGCATTATCGGGGCAGTTCTACCTCGTAAATCAACCGTCCAACAAAGTGACATCGACACAATGCTACAAATGCAGTCGACAACGCCCGTTCTTTCATGACTCCCACGATAGACGGCGGCTTCATCCATGCTCCGGTCCCTTGAGTCGAGTCGAAAGCGGTGATGTCGTGTCTAGTTCTCAAACATCGATTGGCTCATGTTGTAATTAAACTTTAATGAACTTGTAGTATGTCTCTTTGGTTTCGAGAGTCGTTCAACTTAGATGTAATCGATGCTATTAATGTCTTGCTTTTCTCTTCCGATCGCTCTGCTGCATACTTATATATTGCTTATGTATTGTCTCGTGAATTGGTACTAACGCTTCGCTTGGCTAGTGCATAGCGATGCCGACGTATGTCGTGTACAAGGGTAAGGTTCCGGAGTCTACGACGATCGGGAGGAGTGTCGGAGACAGGTTCACCGATTCAACGGTAACAGTTACAAAGGGTACACCACTAGGGCCGAGGCCGAATCTAGATACGCCCGCTATCTAGCGGGAGAGGGAGGGAGCGTTGGAGGAACCGGATGAAGACGAAGTTTCATCGTGATGATGCTCATCGTGATGACCGCAGCTCTCTTCTATGTGATGGTAGTTTAGATGATCGATATCGACTTGTAATGTGAAGACAAACTCGCTACTCGCGGTCTCAAGACTTGTAATATAATGTTCTATCTTTGTTCGGTCTTTTCAATTCGGAGACTAATATGATGAATTGTATTCGTAGACTAATATGATGAATTGTATTCAGAGACTAATCTTCTATTGTATTCGATGAATCTGTTGTTGATGTGTGCTGTCTATATTTTGTCCAATTATACATTTTGTAACCTATGCAAAAAACAGAAAATAAAAAAATAAAAAACCTAATATTCATACTAATGGCGATCACATCACGGGCGCCATTAGTATGCCAAAGGATACTAATGGCGCATCATTAAACAAAGGCACCATTAGTATGCCGGGTTACTAATGGCGCATCATGCCGTTTAGCGCCATTACTATGCCAAAGCACTGGTATACATGGCCTCGGGAGGCATACTAATGGCGCATCGTTGTATATACTAATGGCGCATCCAAAGGTGCGCCATTAGTATATCAGATACTAATGGCGCATTAGCAGCGCCATTAGTAAAATATACTAATGGCGTGGCACTAATGGTGCACCACTAATGCGCCATTAATGGCCAAATTAGGTGCGCCATTAGTAGGCCTTTTCCTAGTAGTGAAGTCTAGAAATTCTTTAGTTATATAAGGGAATTGATTGTGGAGGGAACGTAAGGCTCTTTTTACTCCTTATACCTCATGTCTTTCTGATCTGAGTCACCCTCTTCTTTTCTACGGGGTTAAGAAACTAGGCTTTCTCTTCTTTCTATTAGGATCACGTGTTACTAATCCGTAGTCTTATAGGATTGATGGTTTTAAGACTCAGTTCAGTTCCTACTACTTCCTTGTGATGAAAGTTAGTCTTAGAACCTTGATATTATGATGTTGAGTGGTTATGCCACCATTTTGCAGGATGTCTCAAATCTCTTTGAACATTTACAGCCGTTATGCTGTCTGAGTCATCCCAGGTTTCTAAATAGTCTGAAGCATTTGCAAATTCCTTTTTTCCATTCCCGATGTTCCTTTGGGCCAGAATAACCACACTAACTAGTGTGTTGAGGTACTCTATTACCTCGACATATATGTTGGAGATATTATTATGACCCTAGGTGTCTTAGAGAACCACCTAGTAATCTAGCCATGATAAGTGTTCCAATGTAATGATTCTGGCCACCATTCTCGAAAGCATCCCGTGATGCCACTTAGTTAGTAGGCATTCTATTCCTAGGTTCTTGAACCCAAGATTCACTCTACTTACATCATGTTGATATTGTTTGATAGTATTTACTTAATGTTGATATTATTAACCTTTGTGATAGTCTTCGAGGTCCGTGGTGTATCATTCTTCCAATACCATGAACCATTATGGCAGAAGTTCTTTTGAATCAAAGTTCACAATCAGAGTGCTCTTGATGAGTTCTCCATCATGGTTGTGACTCTACTAGTCCTACCTCTCTGCATGGATTATCTGGAAGAAACCTGTTGAACTTGGTTCGACATACTAATCTATGCATCCACAACCCAGAAAGTTATATGTTCCTTTGAGTTGTCTCTCTCTTTAGTTGTAGCCTGATCTCCGTCTACCATTTGATAGTCAAGAGCATGTCATGCATTCATGCTCATCGATACCTCATATTCTTGTGGTCTGTCAAGCCATTCTATTCTGGAAAGACTAGGAGAAACAAACTCCAGTACCTTGTCCACTTCGAGGAATGTGTCAAGTAGTTGTATTCCGTGGATCAAAATGCCAATCCAGCTTTTGCTCTGTTCTACCTTGGACTGTTACCATCTTTATGTCAAGAATGTCATGAGAATTGCACCACCTCTTATGAATTCTTGATGCAGTGATACTTCTCGCCATCATTATTCATTCGTCGGTCCCATGTTGTTGTAACCAGAATGCCGACAAGTGAACTATGATGTGTGAAATCAATACTCCTAGCAATCTCGTTGCTTGGTAGTTAATGGACAATGCTCTCACTCTTACCGTGCTGGTTATTGAATCATCAACCTAAGATTGATGGTGCTACCTAGTCCTTATTTCTGATGCACTCTTGGCTAAATGAGTTAGAATTGAGTTAATCCCTCATTCTTTTGATCATTTCGTCTTGCCCTGAAAAGCAAGGTTGTTCTCGAGCTTAATAACATATCGGTGGTTCATGATTTTCCAAATATCTTCTCCGAAGTATTACCAGGTTGTTCCCTGACCGCTATGTTGAGTTCGTATTCATGTTGGTTTTTCTCTAAACCAGCCATTCTCCAAGAATCCTTGTTGGATACCCCTGAGATAGTTGGTTAAGCTAAACAACAACTTGGAGAGTTGGAAGATAAACGCTTGCCTAACTTGGTTCGTTCTATGGGATACCCTTGTGTGTGTGTTGAAGAGAGATGATATCTTCATCGATTGTTCCTCGTGATCGGTTGTTGAATCTATCGTCTTGTCCAAACCTTGATTTGAGTGTGGGCTATAGTCAAATCAGGTTAGAACCAACGATATTCGTAATGTTGTCTTACTCGTGGTTGTTCCTCGAGCATACACCATTACATCTTTTGGTCTGACCAATACTATCACATTGTTCACATAATGGTGGAATTCTAGTGATATGGAAAGTTCCAATGAGTTGTTGTTGAGCCCATCAGCAGCATTTTGTCTCCTCCATGATTCATGTTGAACATCAGCCTAGTGTTGGAAACTTTGTAAGCCATGCCTTCGTGTTCCGTTCATGAAGCTTATGCTTGGATGGAAGCAGTGACTTCCTGGAATTCATGTTCATTTGGTGCAAGTTGCCGCTGTGAGTTCGAGAAAGATTGTTTTTGTTTCCCCCGGTACCATCCCAAGTCAGTTATGCATGTGCGAACATATTCTATGGTTTGGTAGATTAATTACCTCCACACCATATGTATTCCCTAGCACACCAAGCCACTGATTGACTTGTTCAAGGAAAAGAAGTCTAGCGCGTGCAAAGGCTTCAAAATCCTTGATGATGGATCCTAACCTGAACTCGATAGTGTTTTATTATAAGACTACTATGTGGTCATTCTTGTCTTGGACAACATGCTCACATGTATGTAGCAGAACGAGCTCGAGTTTTGGAGCTTGCTATCGTAGTTCATTCCCGAGAATCTCGCAACGTCATCTCGTCGATTTGTGTTGCAAACTTTCTTTTTTAGACATGCTGTCTGAAATATTCTGTTACCAACCAGATCTGAATCTCAGGCAGATATGATGGTTGGAGCTTTTCCAAGATCTATGATGTAGGTCCCGACAAGTATGATGTTGGCCAACACACCTAGCCAGAAGATCTATTATTGTGGCTTGTTGGTTAAGCAATTTGACCATCTTCTCCATGAGGATTAGGTTTGACCTATTCCACAAGTTGTTCCTTATGGAGTTTTTTGCTCCCGAAGTCCGACCTACACTTGATGGCCATGTTAATACTTTAAGTATGATTGTGGTATCTAGTACATCAAGGAGAACATTAGAAGCGGAGTGCTAAATGTCTCTTGGTTGATCATTCAGGTATTATTCCTTGGCATCGCTAAGGACAAAACTGAGGAAGTGTTGTCTTCCTTTGCATCTGCATCACCCTTCACTATTCATCATGGTAGTATGATGTGTTGCCAGGATCCTAGGCACGGATGTTGGTAATACCTTGATGATTATGGAAATGCTCATGTTCTTGAAAGCACACTTAGACACTAGGTTATATCCTCGGTATCAATTAGAATGTGCCTCCCGTATGTCGAGCTGTTCTATAACCGTAGTTTCCTTTCTGAACTGAGTATGCCATTTCTTTGAACTCCGTCAAATGATCAATTATGAGTTTCCTTAGGCTAGTATGAAGAGTTCCAATGATGTATGTATCCAAAGTAATTCTTTTTGCCACCTATGGAATAATTCTATGGGTCGCCTTCCCCCAAGGTGTCCCGTTATGGAGTCATGGCAATTATTCCTCGCTACTTTGAAACCATGCACCATCTTCTAAGCATGGAACTGTTGCCTACTAATCTGAACCTTCGTCACCTACTTCTTTCCATCACTCCTCATATGTGTTTTGTCCCTCAGCTCAAGAGATGTTTCTATGTCTTGTTCCGTGAGTTGATCCTGTGATCATTAAGATGATCCATCCGTGTAGAGTTATCTCGCTCTTTTGTCCTCGTGTTGGGTGAAGATCTCAAAAGCAAGGATCTCAAGTTCAAGATGATGCAATAAATCAATATCTTTGATGAGGACAGTTGGATCATGATGTTTCTGATAGTTCGAGTCCCCTCTTCCTTTTTACCCTGTGCTTGAATCTCGCGACAAGATTCTTGTTTAGTGGGGGTGAGTTGTCACAACCCTAGAATTGCTTGTAATTAGTTGCATCTGTGAGCATCCATGCATCATGTTTAAATTCTAAAGAATTTGAATTGCGATGTTCAAACCCTAGCACCAAATGAATTTAACTAGGTTCAAACAAAAATATTTTCAATGAACCCAAAATGCCCTGTAGAAAAGTTCATCATTTTTTAATTCTTTAAAAACCTCTTCCAAAAATGGTGCAATATTTATAGGACATACTAGATTTTTGAATTAATCCATATTGTATTTGAATTGGGGCATTTAAATACAATAAATAGTTTAAATGTTCTAATAATGGTGAAACTAGTTGAGGGCTATTGGAAATAATTTCAAAAGTGCCCACAAATATTTTCAGCATTTTACAATTTTATTACTAAATCAAAAAAGAGAAAAGAATAGAAAAACAGAAACAAAATTAGAAAAGAGAGGAAACTCACCTGGCCTCACCCACCTAGCTTACCTGGCTGCCCACTGGCCTGCCCAGCCCACCACCACCGTTGTCCTCCTAGCGCCAGTCGGCCAGGCGTGTGGCCGACGCGCGCGCACGGGCAGAGCGCCACGCCACCAGCTCTCCTGCCTGCCTCCCTTGCCAGCGTGACGCCACGTTTTTCTCCTCGGCGCCACCCGGACCCCTTTGGCCTATCCACTCCTCCTCTCCCCTCCTCTGCTCCACCCCCGCAGCGCACCCGAGCACGCTCGTCGTTGCCGCTCGTTGCTGCCACGGCCACCGTCATCGCCTCGCCTCACCATTGTGTCCCAGAGCTCCGCTGTCGTCTGCTTCATCGAAAAGACCCAGCCCCGAGCGCTCGCACGCTCTGCACTGCCTTCACCGAGCTCCTCCCCGACCACCGTCACCGTATATCCACTTCACTGCCCCGCTCGCTCCAACTCATCCCCGACCCCGCTGTGTAGCTCGCCGTGACTGATGTGAGCTTCTGTCTCTCCTCCCCCTCTCCACTCTCGCTGCCGCGCACCATAGCAACCGCACTGAGCACACCTGCACGCGCCACCGCCTGAGCTCGTCGCTAACGTGCCTCCGGCCACGCAATGGCCTCGCCGTCCTGCCCACTGACCTCCCCGCACCGCGTAGAGCTTGTAGGAGTTAACCCCGAGCCTCCACACTCATCGTAGCAACGGCTTCAAGTTCGCTCGAGCTCCAGCAGCCGCCAAGCTCATCGCCGGCGTCTTTTTCTGTGACCCCGAGCTCAACCAACATCACCACTCGACGCGGCTCACTCCCAGCTACACGTAAATGCCCTCCGCCGCCCGTTTGGTCGCTAGAGTGTGAAACTCGCACCCTCCGCCACGTGTGGTCATCGCCGGCGGCTAAACGTCTGTGATTTGACCCAACTGACCAGGGATTTGACCCCCCTGGGTCACTGACATGTGGGCCCCGCCCCTGGTCAAACCTAGTTTAGTAATTAAACTAACCTCAATTAGTTAGTTAACTAATTGTGACGCTGACCAGTGGGTCCCATTGGTCAGGTTTGACCTAGACCGCACAGTTGACCTGCTGACGTAGTGCTGACGCAATGTAGTAATGCCTTTTCTGGATTTATTCTTATTCAGGAAATTCCAGAAAATGACTTAAACTTCAAAAATTCACAGAAAATAAACTATAAATCAGAATGGAATAAATTATATATGAAAAATTATCAGAAAAATTCAATCTATCAATATGTACATTCTTCATGCATGAGAAACCAACATATACCTACTGTATAAGTAAAAACATGATAATGGCATCTTAAGTGCTTAATGTGGAGCTTCCATATGGACTTCATCTAAATCGTTGCTAGGTGCATTAGGCTAAATCACAACATATTGCCATGTCATGATCATGCATCATATTGTGCATTGCATTGATTGTGTTCTTTCTCTGTTGCCGGTGTTTGTCCCCTCTCAGTAGACGTGGTTCCGACGATGAGATCGATGACACCGATGAAGAGCTATTACTATCTTCAGAAGTGCCAGGCAAGCAGAACCCCCTTGTTCATTCCGATACAATCCCACTCTCTCGCTCCTGCTCTCTTTTACTGCATTAGGACAACCGCGATTCAACTGTTACATGCTGCGGTAGTTGAACCCCTTTCCTTTGCATGACTTGTCATTGCCACAGTAAATAGATGAAACCCACTAGCATGAGTAGGAGTTGTTTGAGCCCTGATGTGCCTACTCATTCATGCTTGTTGTCATGCCTGCTACTGCTTAGAGTTGAGTCAGGTTCGATTCACCGGGGATGAATTGGAATGTGGTGAACATGTCTTACTGTTGAGAGCTAAGTGTGTGAACATGATTTGGTAAAGGTAGCGGTGAGAGGCCATGTAGGAGTACATGGTGGGTTGTCTCATTTAAGCCATCCTCAGGAACTGAGTTCTTTGTTGTGATCCATGAACAGCTACTACCACTCATTGGCATCCTTAATTGACCCTCTCGACTTATTAACCGCCCCTGTCCTCCGTCCGGGAGTTGCAAGTAGTTTCTAATGTTTGTAGTATGCTGGAGGCCGTGCGCAGGTTGACCCGAGGGGTGGGCTATGATGCGGTAGGCATGTGGCCCTGTTTACCGAGTCGCCCGTTTGTTGACCCGGGAACTCTGCACACATCATTCGGGGCCGTATGTGGAAACCTCGGCCGGACTCCATGTGGATGGAACCTGAATATGCGATAAACCTGGACTAGGGACTTGTGTGGTTAGTCAGGTCGTGGCCAACACCATCGCCAGGCTTCCGCATGAAGGTTGTCGAGATGCATGACGTGTACATGGCGGTAAGTGGCGAGAGCGTGTGTGAAGAAGTACACCCCTGCAGGGTTAACATCATCTATTCGAATACCCGCGTCTGCGGTAAAGTACTTGCGGGTTGCCTATATAGTTCATAGACAAGTGAAAGTGGATACTCTAAAATGCGCAAGATAAGCGTGATTGCTATGGATGGCGTTCTCATAGGGATACAGGAGCAGATCCATAGTGGTGTATCGATGTTTAGCTTGATACCTCAGCTAGGATCTTGTGCCCTCGGCAGGGTCTTGTAGATAGTCAGGATTCTCAGCCTTTTTCATTTGTAGTTGTCTGTACTCAGACATGTTTATGCTTCTGCTTGTTGCTTGTATGATCTGTATATTGGCTCATGAGACCCATGTCTGTAATACTTGGCTCCTCGGAGCCTAATGAATAAATACTTTGAGTTGTAGAGTTTCGTTGTGATGCCATGTTGTATTTGCACATATCGAGCATATTGTGTGTATGTTTTCAAATGCTTGGTATGTGTGGGATCCGACAACCTGGTTGTTTATCCTTGGTAGCCTCTCTTAACGGGAAATGTCTCCTAGTGCTTGAACTGAGCCATGGTAGCTTGCTACTGCTCCGGAACAATTAGGCTGGCCGGCATGTGTCCTTCTTTGTTCCTGTGTCTGTCCCTTCGGGGAAATGTCACGCGGTGTCTACCGGAGTCTTGTTAGCCTGCTACAGCCCGGATTCTCCGGAGTCCTGTTAGCCTAGCTGCTACAGCCCGGATTCACTCGCTGATGACCGACACGTTCGTTGCTGGGTCATGTATGCCTGTCCCTGTAAGTTAGTGCCACTTTGGGTTTACGACTAGTCATGTCGGCCCGGGTTCTCTTTCATATGGATGCTAGCGACACTATCATATACGTGAGCCAAAAGGCGCAAACGGTCCCGGGACAGGTAAGGTGGCACCCGTGGGGATACCGTGCGTGAGGCCGCAAAGTGATATGATGTGTTACGTGCTAGATCGATGTGACTTACGATCGGGGTCCTGACAGCAGGACCTTGTCCATCGATGTACTCCGTTGCGGGAGAACCGTCCCGCCTTGGAGCTGCTCCGTTGAGCCGATGCGCCTCCATTGCCGCCAATACCCGCCTCTGCTGTCGCGGATTACTCTTCGAAAACCGCCAGCACTGCAGCGAGCTGCTGTTCCCGCCGCCTTGCTTCTGCCGTGAGCTGCCGGCATAACTCCTACTCATGCGCATGTCTCACTTGTGCCGCCACCGTCTCTCGTACTGACGAAACACCTCATGCTGCTCCAGTCTACCAAAGCTAGCATGGTCTGCCAAATACTCCGGTCTGTCGCGGCCACCGGGTCAAACAACCGTTCCGGACCGAACTGACCTCCATACTGAGCGCCGCCTTTTCCACTGCAGCGCACCTCCATCGCCCTCTCCTCTGGCAAGATCGCGCGCCAACTGCCTCCATGGCCGAGACCCGCCCACGGTCTTCAAGTCGCTAGCTTGAGCCATTGCGCTAACCCGCCGAGGTTTCTTCTCGCCGTTACTGGGTCTCTCATTACTTCGCGCTGACCTTGAGCTGTAGCAACCGCGGCCAGGTCCGGCTCTGCGCCATCTCCCGCGACGCACCGCTCTAGTTTTCTGTGACTCGCGCGCCCGCCCCTGAGCTGCTAACGCCGGCTCACCTGCGACCCAAGACATCACCTACAAAATACAGCTACGAGCCGGACTCGTTGCCTAAAGCTTCCTCGCCGTGAACCTCCTCAGACCGGAGTCGCCGCCGTGGGCCTGCCTTGACCCTCCGTCATCGCGCGGTCCAGTCTCCTCCGTCGCCGCGCATCAAACGGCCCTCGCCCCCGTGCGAGTACGTCACTCTGCATCCAAATCGCCACCACGGCTTTGAAGACACCTCCGCCGAATCGCCACGCCATCCTGACTCGACCTCGGGCCGCCATCTGTGAGCCGCCCTCGTCGGCGTGGCACTGAGCCGCCGCCTCCACGGTTTTCGCCTCCGTCGGCCTCGCCTCCGTTGCGTGGCTGTGACCTCATTGAGCTACCTTTGCCAGCCTTGCTTTTGTCGTTGTCACTGCCTATAGCAAGGACGGCTCATCCTTGTTCTATCAAGTGGTGGACGATTCGCCTCTCCCAATACATGTTTATTTCGTAAGAAGGGACTTTGTGGCATTTTGCAAGTGATGGTTGAATCGGTTGATGCATCAGATCCGTCAGTTTATGTCATCTGCATGTTTCCTGTTCAAATGCCGTTGTGGATGTTTATTAGCCATTGTTGTGGCCTACCTGAATAGTTTCTGCGACCTATCCTTGCCGAGTCACCGGAGCCTACTTAGCTGTAGTAGTGCCAAGTCACCACGGTCTAGCCTTGGATGAGCACCCACCTAAAGGCATTGGTGAATATTGGGTGTTTTATGGATCATATGTGGGGCTTTATCAAAAGAGATGAATTTGAATGGATCAGTGCCCCGCTACTAGAATGTGTGAAAGGGCTATTGGAGAAGGCCTTGGCAAAAGCTCACTTGACAATAGAACGAGCCTCGGAGAACTATGAATACAAGAGAATGTAGTGCCCGGGGCTGTGCTCTTTGTGTGCTTTTATCCCACGTTCAAAGTGTGGGAGTTCCAGCAAGGTACTCCAACAAGTAATACATCAGCCAGAAAACCGTATGGAGTACTACCAATACTACGTGTGTACATTCTATGTATAGATCATCTATCATTCAAAGACATTAGGTGATATCCGTCTAAATTCTATTTTACTAGAACATATTGCTTTTGTCAAAGGACAGTTATTTTGGTCCGTGTGTTTTTATATGCATGATAGTTATCCGCAACAAATGGGGTCATATGTCCTTGCCGTGCCGCTCAATAGAAGCGCCTAATTTGCCGTTCTTGCGGACCAATCTATATCAGCACATCAGGGTCACACCCGCTCATGGAAGTTGTCCAATGGACATGTGCAAACCACTTCCATGTGGTCCTGTCTACATTATCAGCCGTCGTCTACACCATCTGCATGAGTTGTGTATTGAGTGTAAGCTCACTACTCAGGTAGCCTGGTTTTTCTTCCAACAACTTGAAGGCCAATTATCATATATTATCAGCCACCGTCTGCACTGGATGGCTCGATAAGCAGGCGCACAAGTCACCGCCATAGTTTGGTTAACTTCAAAACAACCAGTTGGGAGGACCATTGGCCGAGTTGCTGACACAGCTCATACGAGATCATTTATAACCCGCCGCAGTCATCTCAACCTTCTATGGATTCACATCGAGTTATCAACACCAATAATAAACCTCTTATGCTATGGTCAAAATATGAAGATCTCAAGCCAACTCTTTGAGTCGTCTTAAGACTCGGGGGCTATGTTGACATGACTCAGCAAATGTTGCCAAATGTTGCCAACTTCAGCAAAATTCTAGAACTCCGGGTCGTTGGAAGGGAAAGATAACCTAATTCTGATGCTACTACCATATTAATTGATAAAAAATTGAAGGTCGTCAGAGAATTTCCAGCTCAAAATGACGAATGCCGGTTGAAAATCCGGCTCAAGGGAGATCTGTCTCCCACAAAGCACTGAATCTCTCAATATCCGGTTTGAAATTCGGCCCAAGGGACCAAAGAGAGTTTATTGCACAACACAACTCAAACGTAGGCACCCGGCGAGCATAGCTCAGAAATATATCACTTGGGGGCTTCCGGCTTATTGAGCAAATCTATGATTACCCTTTTATCCGGTATATATGCCATGCTTACAAAAACACTTGGCGGCTTACTACCCTGGTTAAAGGGACCAAAGGAAGTCTGTTATAAAGCACAACTCAAACATAGGTACCCGCTGAGCATAGCTCAGAAATATTACTTGGGGGCTCTTTGTTCAATGGACAAGAGTTTTTATGACCCTTGTAATAGGCTTAAAAGCCAGGCTTGGAAGCTAGGTGTATTCACCTAAAAACCCGGGTTATCCTACCTTTTTAAGTCTGCCACTCCGCCCAGGTAATCCTGGAATGACCCGTTGTACGTTTGACAAGTCAATCTTACACAGATCCTGAACTTGTCAAAGTTAAAGCGACGATTGGTTATGTTAGGTCCGGCTTATAAGGTTTGTATGAAGGTTCAACTAAGTGGTTGTGCGGCCCTTGAAAGCACTTGATTTTAGGCCTGGCAGCCTATGAAAAGCCTTGTTTTTCTCTTTTGATTTATATTTGAAAGTCTTTTGAGGTTCATCTTTTGTGACATGTTAAATATATGGCTGAAAACAATGAGTCTTATAATGCATTATGGTTCACCGGTGTTTATTAACCCGGCCTGACTTTGGACTATAAGTCGCCAGGGTATGATGAGAAATTATCCGGTGTTTATTAACCCGGCCTGGCTGTGGATTATAAATCGCCAGTGTATGATGATCTTATATACTTGGAAGAGTTGTGCTCTAAGTTTTGGGATATTACCCCTTGCTGCATATGGCCTGATAAGACGGCGGCGTGACCAAAGTGGACAGGGCGTTGTGCTCTATATCTTAAGGGTTATTACCCTTACTGGCATGATAAGCCGACAATGTTCATAAGTATCACAGGGCATATGTTGTTTAAACTTTGTGTAGGATTTGCAAAATTATGACATATAAATTCAAGCTCATCATCAAAATTGATGGTTCAAAAGGGGTTATCCATTCTGGATTTTTTCAAAGGCTATAAGCTGCCGAGTTATAAAAATTCCGGCTTACAATGAATGCGCATTAAGTTGCCATCGACCAAGAGCAGCCGAGTATTTATACTCAGGATTTACTTATCAACCAATAAGGTATTCACATCTTTCATAACCAAAATTGGCTGGATTTTCATAATGATATTGAATGATTGAGGTTTTCATACCGGATTATATTATGCAAATCTTGAATAGCCGGCATGGCTGGATTTTCATGGTTATTAATAACCAGTGTTATGATTGAGGTTTTCAAAGTCACTTCAGCGCAATGGCTATTATTTTATCAATGGATATAATTTATTCTACAATGGAAGGAATAGTCCCGAGTCGCTGCAGGCTTACGACCCGGCACTTGGGGGCTACATTATTCACATTGAGACTACATCAAATATGCAAGTCCCATGTTACTGCCAGCATGCACCATGGCACTTGGGGGCTAATGCAAAGTCATTTTTTGTTCACCTTATTGAAGACCCGACTCATCACATTGTAATGAGCCGGCCCTTGGGGGCTACCAATTGCTCCTGTCAAAAGTTCAAGGTACACAAGTCTTAATCCATTATATTGAAAGGTCCACTACTCAGTTGGTAAAGTACAAAGCTCTTAACCTTGTGGACATGGTTTCGAGCCCCATGGTGTGGATTACATCATATGATATTATTTTCAATGAGGTATATATATAAAGTTCCAGCTTCGTATTATCTTACTAAGCCGGCCCTTAGGGGCTACACGTTGCTGCTTAAATCTACACGATCATACATACAATGTCCCTACTCATTATTGCATAATAACCCGGCCCTTGGGGGCTACACTGGTTGAAGTTTTAATGAGTATAAGGCAATTACAAGTCCTAGGTTGCTGCAAGCATAACAACCTGACACTTGGGGGCTACATATGTGGAATATTCAGTTTTGACTAGTGGCTGAGATGAACAATCTGAATTTCTTCAAGGTTGCAACATTTATATTGTAACAAGTCTTAAGCTATCACTATGTTCTCCTCTTAAGACTTGGGGGCTACAGGTAATATGCATATAAAGGAGGAACATCTTCAAATTCTTAGTTTTCGGCAAATCAACAAGATTAATTGTGTGACCTGGCGTTGGCAACAATCATGACCTGGTGTCTATAACAGTCATAACCCGGATCATCAGTTTTATAACCCGGCAATTTTGGTAATCATAAATTGGCAAGATCTACATTTTCAAGCCGGCTGAAGATTAGATGAGTATTTCAAGACCAATATTTTAAAGCATTGGGAGTTGAGTCAAATGAATTAGTCTTCACGGTCTTTCTCTGTGGGAAACCAACGTCAGCAAATTGATTATGAAGTTGGCTTATTGACCCGGATTTTCTAGAAGAAGGAAATAACAAGGAGTTAAGGATGATCAGGTGCCGGCTTACAAGAATATTTAACCCAGAGCATAACCTGTTAAAATTTTTCCTGTGTTTTGTTTACATGATTAGTTTAACATGGATAAATCCAAATTAAACTGGGGGTAATGTCAGGAATATACCCCACGGTATGATCCGGCTGGGACTTGGTATTTCATTGGTAACCCGGCAGATGTTTAAGATGTTAAGCCGACAGATGTTAAGACGGCAGATGTTAAGCCAGATGGTAAGCCGACAGATGTTAAGCCAGATGGTAAGCCAGATGGTAAGTTAGATTGTAAGCCAGACCGTAAGCTAGATCGTAAGCCAGACCGGAAGCCAGATTGTAAGCCGAATTGTAAGAAGCCCAAGACATTAAGAAGCCCATGGAAAGAAGCCCGTGATGAGAAGTCAGAATAGTTTAAGTCTTAGTCCGAGTTGGACTCTACATGTAACCCACCCCTTCAACTTATATAAGGAGGGGCAGGGCACCCCAAGAGGGACAAGTTGAATAATCATTAAGTCTAGACACAACTAGGAGATTCGGAGATACGGCGACTCCCTCATGAGAATAATGGGACCTAGCCACAAACAGCATGTAGGTTTGTTACCGGATGATGTTTCCCGGGGCCCAAAGCTATCTAAACCCTTGTCTTGTGTTACGTCTCTCGATTCCGATCAACCCCTCTCAAGCTACCACATAGACACATTGGCCTCATGACTAAGTCCTTTCACTAGGACATCTGCCGTGACAAATCCACGACAGGTCTTGTCCATCACATCATTCTGCTAATGATCTGACCCCGTTCATCAAATGACAACACATGCCTATGGGTAGGAAACTTAACCATCTTTGATTAATGAGTTAGTCTAGTAGAGGCTTACTAGGGACACCGTGTTATGTCTATGTATCCACACATGTATTAAGTTTGTGGTTAATACAATTCTAGAATGAATAATAAACATTTATCATGATATAAGTAAATAGAAAATAACAACTTTATTATTGCCTCTAGGGCATATTTCCTTCAAAGATGAGGATCCTCGTGACCGCTATCGTAGATTGACAAGTCTTGCGGTCGCTCTTCAAGATCATGGGATCATGATAGCTTTAATTTAATAAAAAGATAGATGATGATTGCTTTACTATTTGTTTCCCATCCAAGATGAACAACATAGACATACCCTAGGTGAACCAGATAATAGATAGAGATACTATTTATTGTTTCGTTGATATGTGCCCCGCAAGTAATTTTAAAATTAAAGTTTGAACATTAATTTGGACCGGACTTGGAGTCTAAGAGGTGAACTTTACGATAAAGTAGCATATAATATTAAGCACTACATTACATAAGCATAAACAAAAGAGTGTGACCTCTCTTTTGGACCCGTGTACTCCTCGAGTTCATCTGCGTAGTAGATGATGGTGATGAAGTTGCATGGGTGCCGGCGGCAGGGAAGGAGATCTAATGCGGCGAAAGACGGTCAGGAGTCATGATGTCTGGTACGGTGAATGCTTCTATCGATGGAGCAGCTCATGTGAGGTGGACGACATCGCGACAGGAGCAAGACAAACCACACAAAGTTTTCTTCAACAACTATCTCTAACTGAAGTAATTCTGTAAGGGCTCATTTGGCTTGCAGCATTTTAAAAACGCATGGATAGGAAAAACACCGGAGTAGGATAGGAGTGCATGTGGGAAACAGAGCATTTGTAAACACATGATTTTTGTCAACTTGGCTGTTTGGTTCACATGAATTGGAAGAGCAGAGGAATGCAAAGAAACTTGGCCAAATTAAAGTGAAACCATATGAAAGTGTGTACAGTTAGAATGTTATTTTGCCAATAATGCACTTAGTCTTTTTTTCATGCATAGTATTTTGAAAAGTAGGTCCAGGTGGATGTTTTTCTCCATTCCTTTCAACGAAATGCACGAATAATTGAATAGTAGAGTGCCATGGGAAAATTTCATATTGCTATGTTTTTCCTTCACTTTTTCCTTTGAACCAAAATAGCCCTAATGGATTGACATGAATGTAGAGTAATAAGTGATGCGACAAGTGTACAACCTCTTTGGCATAGACGTGTCGACCTTAGCATCACTGGGTTGGTCGCTGAAGAAGTTGCGGCAGAGGTGGCTGTCCGAGGTGTGGAGGAAGATCTAAGGCGTCTGTAGACGGTGTACAGTGCACTGCGCTATTATGGTGGATGGTTCCGTTGTTGGAGCAGCTCCGGCGAGCCATAAGACGTCGAGGCTGAAGCAGTACAAGACATGCATCGATAATCTCAAGTGGGATTCTAATAGCATCTCCAATACATGACGTAAAATACATTACCAAAACGTGATAGATGTAAAATTTACATCACCAAAAAACACTTGAGTACAATAGATGAGGTAAAAATTGTTGACTCTGAACTTAAGTGTTGAAACTAAAATTTACTATGAAATCTGAATGTTACTATCAAAACTGAACGCACTAGTAGCAGAGAGGCACTTCACATGTAGTTTAGGCCGCTTCAGCACTAGTAGTAGAGAAACAATGATCTAAATCAGTAGGCGATTGACGGGGAACACAATAGCAGATAGCAGACGGAGCAGCAGCGCCTGGAGCAGCAGCTCGAACTAGAGCCAAAGCAGCAACTCGTGTAGCTACAGCCCGTGTACCAGCATCAGCTGCATGAGCCAGAGCAAGAGTAGAGTAGCAGCACGAGCAAGGGGGAGAGCAGTAGCAACAACAACACGAGCGAGCGAGAGCTGGAGCAGCAGCATGAGCGAGCAAGAGCTGGAGCAGCAATATACCCGACTGGTATGGACGCCACCACGGAATGAGCCTCGCACTTGGGGAGAGCCACCATGGAGATGTCACCCGCGGCGTCGGCATCGAGGTAGCCGTGCCATGGGGTGCGGTATCGAGCACCATCGAAGCCGGGAGGTCGAGTTAAGGAGAAGGTGCGATGCAATGAGTGTACAACCTCATTGGTGGCGCCATGTAGGCCTCGGCTTCGTCTGAGTAGTCGGTGAGGATGATGCGGTTCCGGTGGATCAGGTTAAGGCAATGCTGTGGGGACGGATCAGCCGCGATAGGCGAGGCGATCGTCGGAGCAGCTCCTTGGAGGTGGAGGACGGAGCGGATGAACCGGCGGGACGACGAGATCAGTGATGGATCCTCATCCAGGGAGGTGGATGAGGGACGTCGAGTTGTTGCGGTGGACGGCGTCGTCGGGGAAGAGGCTCCAGCTGGGCAGCCGTGGGGTGGTGGACTAAGGAGGGTGGGGTTTCACGGCTGGAGCAGAGAGGTTATGGCATCCTGGGATTTCGAATGGCGAAAGGGAGGTGATGGGAGGTGGGGGAACTATGACTTAGGGACGCACTTGTCCAAAATGTAGGGTGTGTTACAAAAGTACCCCCACCAACTAGTAGCCCTTTCGGCTCAGGGTTAGAAGGGGGATTTCACGTGTCGGGATTTGGCAGCTGGAGGGAGATTTCACGCACGCTGTAATTTCGGGATAGCAAGGCGCGAGTTTTGGGAGCACGATATCTGAATTTTTTGGATAACAAGGCGCGAGTTGAATTTTGGCGGCAAGCCTATTGTGTAATGATGTACGTACCAAATCAATTCGCACTTCCCTCAATGACAGAAATGAAAAAATAACACTATTCGTACCACACAAAGAGAGAGTCTTGTCCCGTTTTACTGTACAAATGCTATTCAAAGCAACGAATCCATGTTATGTCCAATTAATTTTTTTCGCTGGTTGTATAATCCATGTAACCTACTCATACAAACATTTTAGTGCATTCCAAATGTCTATACTACTGCGGCAATTCGAACTAAATTTGAATTCGTTTCTCTATTTGAATAAGAAGCTACAATCATGATTGTTGCCAAGTTAAACCATCATTCGTATATTATCTTAATAACACACCACAGGATTATTATAGAGATAGATATGAACTATGTGTACTATACGCACTCGAATTCAAATTTCTGAATACACTTGATGTTGATTCCAAATAATAGTACATTTGATGTACTAACTAGATCTTCATAATCTAAACCATGTTTCATACGTACATTGTGTTTATCACACAAAGTATTGTGCCCTGTCCCCTACATTATGACAAGTATTTAGCCCTGTGCTGCAAAAGCCACACATTATCAGAAATACAAATAAATGTTATATATATTAGATGTAGTATAACATGTTCATAACCACACCATGTGTATCACCATTATATATATTCATGCATGCGTCGGTTTAAAACATTGTGATCTCTTGTTCAAATATATGAATCCACTTTCTATAATGAATTATGGTCTCCGTTCGTATTTTACACCCACACAATCCTCTTCTCTTTGTAACTAGCGCTAACTGTCTCATGTGCATGCACACGCCCGCCCCCCTCTCACCCCACTCAGCGCCCCTCCATCACAAGACATTCGTTATTTCTCTTTAGGTCGTTCACCCATGGTGTGTGTAGCCTCCCCCCCCCCCCCGACTCCTTCTTTTCGGCACACACTGGTCAATATACCTCTCTATCCAAGTGTTCCTACCACAAACACACGCTTTCCCTCTTCTATTATCACTGTCCATGCCCCCCTATGTCCAATATGGTTCCACGCACATGCACACTCCCGCCCCTCTTTTCATCGATCTCATACTCGCACACTCCTCCCCCTTTATATAGTAGGCCTCTCGCACCACCTCCTAGCCGCGTCCCTCTCTGTCTGTCTGTCTCTCCAGACTTTATTTGGTTCCAACACATGCATGCATATATACCTACCGATCTCCCTACATATAGCTAGGTCGACTATAAGTATTTTTCCCCATGCACCGGTCGACGTACCTCACTAGTTACGTCTCTCCCTTTCTCTGACACACGATGATTGATCTTCCTATGTAGTTATGTCTGCTTACCACAACCATATCACCCTCCCTCATCATCCTTGCATACCTCTCGACCCTTCTCTCACACGCATGTGCACAGACAGGCATACATCCCCTCTCTTATTGATATTGCAGTCGTACCCTCTGTTTGTCTAGCAGGCCTCTCCCACCATTTGTGGGAAGCAAATCCACCACCAACCCTCCAATACTCTACCTTTGTCACTCTCCCAACCTTATTCCTCTGCCACACATATGCATCCATGGATGCCAATCGATCTCCCTCAATACATAACTAGACCTCTCTCCTTCTCCGCACATATACCAGTCGATCTACCTCTCTATAGTTAGGTGTCTGCCCCTCCCCACACACACATCGATAGTCGAACGCTGTAGGTAGATATTATGCCACTGACACAAACTGCACCTCTGCCCTCTCACATTCCAGTAGGCTAGCCGCCCTGTATTTTTGACATGGGCAAACACAAATTTGATGGCACTCTTTATCGATCGCGCACCCATACACTTCATCCCTGTTTTCGATTCTAAAAATATCTCATGGCGATGATCCCTCCACTCTCTTCTCATGGATCGCTCCCTCTATATATGATATATCCAGGTCTCTGTTTCACACACATTCGATATGTTACAATTTTTTTGAGATACCATCGACACATTTGCCTCTGTTTTGCACAAACCATCTCTCTCACACACACCCACGTACGTACCTTCACACAAAGAAGAGGTGCACACACAGCGCATGTACTCACGTCACATTCTCGGCCACACCTGCGCGGGTACATGGTGGAGCTCATTTCTATACGAAAAGGCTGCCCACGTGATAATTTGACGTGTGTAGCGGTTGCTTACTTGAAGGAGGTTCGCCTACCATGCGTACACAGAACAAAGTTTGACTTGACACGTTAGTACTAAATAAAGTTATATTCCTCAATGGCACGTCCAAAATATAAAAAAATTGTCATCGAGAAAAAAGAAATCCCCTGCACTACATACAATGGAGCCTGCCTGCCGTGGTTTGTCTCTCGTCACACTATCCCACACAAGGCGGTGGTGGCCTCTCTCTCTCTCACCGTTGGTCACTGATCCAGTCGCATCCTGTCCGCCGGCTGAAAGGGAGGATGTGCATCATTTCTCCGTTCGACGTCATCGAGGCAGCACGTCCTGATCTGCGGTACCTATCGTTCTCTCTGACCAAGCTCAAGCACGGCAGGCCCTTCGTAACTTGCTTGCTGCCGCCGTATGGGCTGATCCCGCCCGCCGCCGCCCTCCTAGTTACATCTCGACGACCCCCAAGTGCAGCTTCCTCCCCTCCTGCTTTGCTCCATTGCCCATCTTCCCACATCGCTGAATGTTGAAAATCTTGCATGCGTTTCTTCTTCCCTAGTTCTTTGCCCAAAAAATAGCTCATCCGGCATACTTTCCATACTGCAATCTCATCCTCACACCATTTTAGATAAACAACTATGATGTTATCTTCCCTTAGGACAAGGAATATGCTTTTTTTTGTCCTCGTTTGTGTCATCAACTATTATTGGCCAGTAATTGTTTCCTTTCTACCTCTTTTTTTGCAAACAGGGCTATCCATTTCACCTCGTTGCTATTGCGACCTTTTGGTGAATTGCACAATCACTTTTTTCTTAAGAATGTTTTGTGCAGTTCTACTAAAATGCCACACGAGCAACATCTCTACATTTCAGTGCGACTACACAAAGGGAGATTGGTTTTGCTCTATCCTCCTCATCTAACTCCGAGCCTAATCTTCTCCAACTATTTGCTTAATCTTCTCCAACTAGTTTGTCTTAAGAGAGACTGAAAAGGTGACCAGCTTCTATTTGTGTGTTTATTATTTCATCAACAGTCTTCTATTATTGTAATCACACTTAATATCTTTGGAACAGGGATGCTCAGCTCTATTTTAGTGGAACTGCACAACGTGATCGGAATGTTGCATGCTCCTGACAGCTACTTTTTTTCCAACATGCCTTGTTGATTTAGACAGAGCTGGGGGGAAGTTGCTGCCAATGAAAACATGGATCAATTTTAATTTAACACCTTCTCACAACTTTATCTTCAGTTGTGATGTAAATATTAGCTCTGATATGCTAATCATTGAGATGCATTAGCAAGGAGAAGTTAGTTTTTTATTTTTTCTGAAAGAGCATGGATGTTAGTTTCCTTTCTACTATGTCGACTGATGTTGTAATGAGACAGCCTGCCAGCTGGCAGGACATACGAAACAAAAGCTGAAAGCTTCAGAGCATTGTACAATTTCATGTCGCTGGAAAATTATTTGTATACGTCAATTATGTAAACAAATGATGGAAGCTTAATAGCATTGCCAGAAGCCATTCAACATCCGTGTCAATGTGCCATGCACCAAATTATAGTGCACAATCGCATGGGAGACTTAGGCCAGTCGTTGCGCCACACTAATAGTGAGTAATGAGTAGTCAAATCATAAGCCCCACCTTTCCAACTGTAAGTTGGTCGGAAGAAGCAACCATCAATACGCTCTTCTTTGAATCCGCTCATACTATTCCCCTCTTAGTTTATAGAGCGCACTTCAACAATCGCTGGGACCAAGGTGACTAGCGGTCCGCCTGAAAAATAGCATTGGTAATTATAGCATGACATCTATTAGTAGAGGAAATAATGTGTACGCACATGCATGCAGTGCTTCCACCCCAGGTACACACATGCATGCACTTACTGCACTCTGCGTACACACCTACATCGAGAGAAAATTGTGGTCTTGATTGCGGTTACCACACCCTAATTAATTGAGCACTAAACAAAACACATCTAAAATCTCTCTAGTGGTGGAAATGCATGAGAATTGAAGTGCGCCCTGTAAACTGTGACAGAGGGAGTAGTATGAAGGAGCAAAACCAAGTCCGCGTATGGCCTATCAGTCAACGCGCTTCCTCTTGGCATATTACTGACATGAGGGACCGGAGTGCGATCAAACCGATCTCAATTGATGGCAAAATGGCCAACCCGCCGCTCCTTGAGAGAGACGAGGAGCGAGAGCACACAGACGGGCTCGCACGGAGGCCAAGATATACTCGAGCACTGTTGATCGATATCATCGTTACATGTTCTATGTTTTTTAATAGTACTATTGGGCTGCCATTTTCCACACTTCTCCCAAATAAATGTGTACTTTATCAGAGATTAAAATAAAATAAGAGTACAAACGCTCCACCATGCGGTTGCTAGTACCTGTATACTAGTAGTACTACTAAACCTTGCGCTTGGCTCTTCGCCTCTTCGGGAAGTCAAATAATGATGGTACTACAGTGTATGCCTCTCGCAATCTGACACCGAATGAACTGCTGCACGTCCACCACTTCGGCGAGGGTAGGTTGCATTAATGAGAAGCTTCTCCTCGCCCTGCGAGCCACCGCACTTGAGGTAGACAAAGAGGGCGCAAGCAAGCTTCTCCTCATTCTACGAGTTGGCGGGACACACCAAAGTAGTGCTAGTCCATAGTCCCTCCTTTCTGGTTAATATGGCTTAATATTTTTTGCGGGTAAATGAGAGAGCTTTATTCATATATAAGAATTCTTAGGACAATCAGCCAAGAGACTAGCCACTAGGAAGCGAGGTACCCCACAAAAAAGGAAGCGAGGTGTTACATCAAGCCAGCTCTCGGTTACATTCAAAGTGCAGCAAGCACGGTTCACAAAAAGATGCGCCGCAAGGTTTGCTGGCCTGTTTACATGCTTAATAACAAAAAAGAGAATATTACTGAGTGCTCCTATTTCTAACAGGATAGGAGCAAGAATTAAGCGAGAATTGTGGTGAGTGTTCCATGCAATCAACTTCCATTATCACATGCGAGGACCCTCGGAGAGAAGCAAATGTGTTGAAGATTACTTTATCACAGAGTAAAATAAAGTAAGGCCTCCTTTGATTCATAGGGTAGGGATGTGTCATGACCGGTTTTTCAATAAAAATATTTATTGAACAACCGACCTATGAAGTGCAATATGAGGAAAATCCTCCATACCGGTAGACAAAACTTTGATACAATAAGCCAGTAGCATTACAATATTACGAAATTACTGAAGATGCCCAACCAATTATTACAAACACGCCGATAATTATACATGATGGCGGACATGACACAATGGTGTGGGGGTGGAAATACTACTGACTCGAGATATGAGTGGTTGGTGGAATAACAAAGTGGGGTGGTTAATAAGTCTACTGCACTAGCGGCTCATCGAGCGTCGAGGTGAGGCTCGATGAATTTATTTGGGTAGCGGAAGCGGAAATATCAGAATGACTAATCCAGGGGTCGCACGAGACTGACTGGGATTCCTCTAGGTGTCGGACTCGCTATCGAACTCTTCATCCATGAGATCGCCTTCGTCAGCATCTGGCCAAATCAACAAGCCAGGTGAGTACTTTGAAAGTACTCGCAAGACAGTTCGGACAAAAGATATAACAAATGAATGCATGAATGCAACAAGATTAATTTTAACAATGCTCAATTTAATCAGTTTAGCAAAGTAAATAAGAAGGGAGTCGGCGGTAGTCCGCTCGAAAATCCAAAGAAGACAAAACTCAAAACCGATCGGGTGTCTGAAGCGAAGCCTCGAAGGGTGAACAAATAATTAAAACATGCCACAGTCGGGCGTCTGAGCGACACCTCATAAAGGGCTTATATTGAAATAAAAATACATGCGTGCCGCAGTCGGACATCGGAGCGACATCACAGAAAGGGCTTATAATAAAAGTAAATAATAACAATGCCGCAGTCGGACGTCTGAGCGACATCGCAGAAAGGGCTTATAATGAATTTAAATAACAACAATGCCGCAGTCGGACGTCTGAGCGAGATCGCGAAAAGGGCTTATAATGAAAATAAATAACAACAATGCCCCGATCGGACGTCTGAGGGACATCGCGAAAAGGGCTTATAATTCATTATTCATAACTGACAAGATATAGTGCTCACGGAAAATATTCATCACAAGACAAATAGCGGGTTAGTCCATTCACAGGAAATAAACATTTAACACTCAAGTACTTATCGGGAGTCTCTGTCGCCGAGACTGATATCTGACAAAATAAGGTGAACACGGTACTTGGACATGAATAAGATGAATTCAAGAATTTTGACTCTGCAGAGTTTGTACCAAAATTGTCCACAGCCAACGGATTTCCGTAGTCACGAAGGACTAGTTCCGTTTACGGTATTTCAGAGAAAACACAACTAGCTAGTACACACCCATCATACCTCACGTTGCCAGGAATCACCCTAGACAACGTTTAAGAAAAACTTTGAGACGGGAGATCACAATCTCGAATAGCATGGGATCAAATTTATTCTGGCAGCTCTAAGGGGTGCCCCCCTCTCGGTCCCAACCGGAAACACCCATGCCCCCTGACCGGATGAAAGGCTTTAATCCAGGGCCATGGAACCTTCATCCCGGCCTCTTGAATTGGTGTGTACCAGGAAGTGGTTTGCTACTTACTAAGCCGTATCCCTTGCGGGAAACAGGTGGTAGTACGGAAGGGAAGACGGACCGGAATCCTGACTGATTTGTGTTGACACGGGGTCAACGATCTGGCATAATCCTGGCATGCTACAACACTGACATCTTACCCATACTCATGCCAACTCATGGCCATGCAACAAGTTTCCAACAACTCATGGATTTACCGAGCTCATTAGCCTCAACTCTTATGAGATAAACTATCATCGAAATTCTCATGAACGTGCCATGGTAAAAGAAATAATGTAAACATGCCCAAACACTCATCATATCAGAAGTTCAAACATTGCTTGCCTGGTTCGGAGTAGTCGGGGTCTAGCTCGGCGAAGTTCGTGGTTCCGTCACCTCCTTCGGTATCTACGGTACACAAAATACACGCGCTAACGTAAATACAGTGGGGTACAAAAAATTGATCCAAATATTTTTCAAATAAATATGATAAAAAACTAGACAAAAATTTGATGAGGACAGAAAACGAATCACTCAAAAATTCATTTATGTTAAAAAGTTATAAGGGTTTTGGTCAAAGGACCCATCTGTAATGAAACAGAAAACTTCCAGGTGGCTTTGCAGAAAAGTCCAGAAAAACGGTTCATAGTGGAAGCGTATTTGCCAAAGGACGCTTTCAGAAAATGATTCAAAAAAACAAGAGAGAGGCTGATGGGCGGGTCCCACCCGTCAGGTTTGAAATTTCAAACGAGAGCGACGGGGCTCGTCGGCGCCCGAGAGCCGCGGTGGTCGCTGGCGGCGATCCACAGCGAGGCAGGGAGATCGGAGGGTACCTCCGTGTTCAGGGCGCCATTCCGCGTCTGTGGGTGGTGGTGGTGGTCGCTGGCGAGTACCACGTCGACGGCGACGCTTGCTCCGGCGGACGGCGATTCGGGTGGTCGTGGACCTCGTCGGAGAGAGCTGTGAAGATCAAATTGGAGTGGGGTTAGACTCTTGGTAGCATGAGAGGGTAGCTGACGGGATTTGGGCGCCGGGGTCGACCTCACCGGAGTGAATCGAGGTGGAGGCCGAGGCGGAGCAGGCGGCGGAGTTGGGGAAGAAGAGCTCCTCGAGGCCCTCCGAGGCTTGGCGAGGACTAGAGAGGTGGTGGAGGCGTGCAGGCGTAGAGAAAGCTCGGGGTGCTATTTATAGCCGGCCGAAGTCGGTTGACGAAGCAGGTTCTCCGGCCAAGTTTACAGCGGCGTAGGGCGTTGATCGGGGAGATTCAGAGGTTGAGCGTCGTCGTGGGGGTTCCCTGGTTCCGTTTAGGTGCTAAACGCGTCGGGGTTTGGTTGCTTAGGGGGAGCTCGACGGATCGGGGCGGCGAGGGCCCGTCGGCAGCAGGGAGCACGCTCTGTGCTTGCCGTGCCACGGCGACGGTGCTGCATGCGTGCGCTGGCAAGGAAATGGCCACGCGGGGCTACCAGGAGGTTTGGGCGGCGAGACGGCGTTATGCCGCCGTTCTGCTTCCCCTGTCGGCCACGGTGGTTCTGCCGTCAGAAGACACGCCGGGCGCAGCGGCCGTGAGTGCCATCGATGCCAGGAACGCGCCAAGCACGCGTGTGAAGCTCCGGACAAGCAGGCTAGGCTGCGAGCAACGTGCCAAGTGCACTGTGGGCATGTGACTGAAACTCTGACGGAGAACGACACTGAAATCTGAATTTAACTGAATATGAACAATAATAGTGCATGCAATGTGTTCGACAGAATGATTTAGGCATGTAGGGATTTTTCCTTGAGCTGGTTTTTGGTGGAGGGGCCTCTCATTGCATCTAGAGGCTGCCTGAATTTTTGTGAAATTTTTGGAGAAGTGTAGATATGAATTTCAACAAATTTGGGAAATCTCGTCCAAACTTGCAGAGACTATAATTTGAAATCTTTGAACAGAAGAGGAGTGGATCTTGATTGTTCTAGGTTGTGGGTACCAAGGACTATCCAGGGGAGTTGGTTTGAGGTCAAAACTCAAATGCATTTAGGTACTTGCTTTGCAAATCACCTAGGCTCAAAATAATGGACAGAAAAGATTTGGGGGAGAAATAAATGAAATATAATTCAGAAAATGGTTGAGCTTGTTGAGACAGAATGTTTGGATTGCCCAAAGTGGAAGGAGAGATTTTTGGGAAGATTTTACCATGTGGTGCATGGCAAAATCATTTATGGATTTCAACATTGGAGAAGGTGCAAAACTCCTAAAGTTTCTTTTTGAAAGAAAAATAAACTCCAAAGATTTTTCTTGAAATTTTGAGAAGAGGGCTATCAGAAGAAAAATTTTAAAAACCAAACACCAGAGTTGAAGGGATGCAAAATAAAATATTTGCTAAAGGGAAAAAGCATTTGAGAGAGATTTTGGAAGTGTTTAGAAGACCTTCTTCAAATCCAACAATTTTTTTTTGAAGAAAACCAAAAGAATATTTTTGGAGTGTCACAACACCTACCCCCTTAGGAAAAATCTCGTCCCCGAGATTCCAGCTGATCCTCAAATAATTGTGGGTGCTCTGTCCGAAGGAAATCCTCTCTTTCCCAAGTGGCTTCACTTTCGGTGTGGTTTCTCCACTGAACCTTGAAGAACTTGATGGTTTTCTGTCGGGTTCTCCTTTCAGACTCTTCCAAGATTTTTATCGGATGCTCCCGATATGTAAAGTCTGGCTGCACGTCAATGTTTTTATGGGGTACTTGTTTCTGGTTGCTTACGCACTTCCTCAATTGGGAGACGTGGAATACGTCGTGGATGTCGAATAATTCTTCGGTAAGTCTAGCTGGTAGGCCACCGTGCCTCTTCGTGCTACTATGCGTAATGGTCCGATGAATCTTAGTGCTAGCTTCCCTTTTATCTTGAATCGATGCAGGCCTCTCATAGGGGATACTCGTAGGTACACAAATTCACCGGGTTCAAAATTGACTCCTCGATGCTTTTGATCGTAATAACTCTTTGGTCGGCTTTGGGTTGTCTTGAGTCGGTCCTTAATTACCTTGACTTTATCTTCAGCCTCTTTGAGCAGGTCTGGGCCGAAGATATGACTGTCTCCGGTTTCCGACCAATTTAGCGGGGTACGACATCTTCGTCGATACAGAGCTTCAAATGGTGCCATTTGCAGGCTGGATTGATAGCTATTGTTATATGCGAATTCTGCGTATGGTAAGCTCTCTTCCCAACTGGTCCCATAGGTGAGGACACATGCTCTCAGCATATCTTCTAGAATCTGGTTTACTCGCTCAATCTTCCCATCCGTGCTGGGATGGTATGTGGTCTTGAATGCCGGCTGAGTTCCCGAGCTTGTTCTAAGTGATCCCAAAATCGGGAGGCGAATTGAGTGCCTCTGTTCGAGATTATTTTCTTTGGGACTCCATGTAAGCAAACGATACGGGAAAGGTAGAGCACGGCAAGCTTCGAGTGGTGTGGGTTGTCTTCACGGGGATGAAGTGTGCCACTTTAGTCAGTCTATCAGTGATGACCCATATGGCATCATGTCCGTGTCGTGACCGAGGTAGTCCAACAATGAAATCCATTCCGATCTCGTCCCATTTACACTCGGGTATCTTATTTGGTTGCAATAGCCCGGCCGGTTTCTGGTGCTCGGCCTTGATGCGTTGACAAGAGTCACAACATGCAATAAACGTGGCTATGTCTCTTTTTATACCATGCCACCAAAATGTTTCTTGAAGATCTTTGTACATTTTTGTTCCTCCGGGATGGATTGAATAAGGAGCGGTGTGGCTTTCAGCCAGGATTTGCTGTTTAAGGTCATGAATATTTGATGCATAAAGCCTATTTCCGTACCACAATATTCCTTGCTCATCAATAACGAATTACGAGGCCTTGCCCAACTTCATCTTCCGCTTTATGCCTTCAATGTGGGGTGTCCATGTTGAGCCTCTTTAACCTTCTCTATCAGGGTAGGCTGTAATTCTAAGTTTGACACACTGCCTTCGGTGACCACCATCAGATTGAGCTTTGCGAATTCCTGCTGGAATTCAGGTCTTAAGTTTGGCATGTTGTCGTTGTCCGGACTGGGGTTCCGACTCAGAGCATCTGCTACAACATTTGCTTTGCCAGGGTGGTAGTGGATTCGAACATCATAATCCTTTACTAATTCCAACCAGCGTCGCTGCCATAAATTCAGTTCTGGTTGTGTGAAAATATAATTGAGGCTTTTGTGGTCCGTGTATATTTCACAACGATTACCAAGTAAAAAGTGTCTCCATTCCTTGAGTGCATGAATAATCAGCTAATTCCGTGTCATGTGTAGGATAATTTTCCTCATGATTACGTAGTTGTCGTGAAACATATGCGACAACCTTGCCTTCTTGCATCAAGACGCACTCGAGGCCCTTTCGAGATGCGTCACAAAATACCTCAAAATTTTTGTGTATATCTGGCACAATTAATCTTTGGTCTGTCGTCAGTTTCCTCTTCAGTTCTTGGAAACTTTTCTCGCAAGCTTCCGTCCATTCAAACTTCTTGTCTTTCTTGAGTAGTTGCGTCATTGGCTTTGCTATGGTGGAGAAACCTTCAATAAATCTTCGGTAGTATCCTGCCATTCCCAAGAAACTTCGTACATCCATCACGCTGGCTGGTGGCTTCCGATAAATGGCCTTGACTTTTTCGGGTCTCTGGCGATACCTTCTTGGGTTAGTACGTGGCCCGTAAAACCTACTTGCTTTAGCCAAAATTCACATTTGCTGAATTTAGCGTACAACCGATGTTTCTGAGTTCTCCTAGTACAATCCGGAGGTGTTCAAGATGCTCTTCGGTGTTTTGGAGTATACCGAATATCATCGATAAATACCACAACAAACTTATCCATAAACTTCATGAATACTTTGTTCACGAGGTGAACAAAATATGCGTAAGCGTTTGTTAGTCCGAATGGCATTACGGTGAACTCATACAATCCGTATCCGGAGGTGAAAGCTGTCTTGGGAATATCTTCGGTTCGCACCTTCAGTTGATGGTATCCCGATCTCAAGTCAATCTTTGAGAACACCTTGGCCTTAGCGAGTTGATCGAATAAATCATTTATTCGTGGCATCGGATATTTCTTCTTGATTGTGACCATGTTTAGCGCTCGATAGTCTATGCACAATCTCAGTGTTCCATCCTTCTTTTTGGCAAACAAAATTGGTGAACCCCAAGGTGAGGAACTGGCTCGTATGTACCCATTTTCCAATAATTCTTATTTGCTTCTTCAGTTCTACCAATTCTGATGGTGCCATTCTGTATGGTTTCTTGTATATGGGAGCGGTTCCGGGTGCTAGCTCAATGTTGAATTCTATCTATCGATCTGGTGGCATGCCTGGTAGCTCTTCGGGAAACACCTGCTGAAATTCACACCATCTGGAACCTTGCTCAATTCAGAAATATCCACCTTGTTCAATCTCGGTTGCCCGGATATTTTTCTTTCCTTGGCTGAAACATTTATGGTCTGCCCATGGTGATGGGTGAGAATTATGGTCCTGTTGAAGCAGTCAATAAAACCTTTGTTGGTGGTTAACCAATCCATCCCTAAGATGACATCCAGTCCTTTATTTTCCAACACGATAAGATTTGCGTGAAACTTCAACCCTTCAAACTCCATAACCACACCCTGGCAATAATTCTGGGTAACTTGCTTAATTCGTGGGACTTGACGATCATAGATTTTTCCAAGGGAAGCATCGAAAAATTATTTTGCAAAGCAAAACTTTTCAAAACGAATGAGTGAGAAGCTCCGTAATCAAACAAAACCATGGCAGGTATTGTGTTGATGAGGAAACGCGTGCGATGCGATATCCGGGCATTTTGTGCTTCCTCTTTGGTCACGTGGTTCGATGACCCTTCCTGTGGTTGTTATTTGGGTTGAAATTGTTGCACTTTGGCGCTGAATTATTGCCTCCGTTGTTCGGCTTTGGGGTCGAGTTCCTTGGCTTGGGGCACTGCTTGGCATAGTGCCCTTCTTCTCCACAAGCCTAACAGTAACGCTCGGGCGGTATGTGAACTCCTTGTCCCTTGCATGGAAATTCTTGATTGGGCGTGAGACGCTTGTCATGGGTTTGGGTGTCCAGTTTTTACGAACATCTGTCTTGCTGCGGTGGTTGCGGCGTGATTAGTCTGGTCCCTCTTCCGCTTATGGAAATCTTCTAAGCTGCGTCTCTCATTTTCCAAGGTAATGGCCTTATCCACCAGCGTCTTAAAATCTGGAAAGGTGTGTACGACCAATTGGCATTTAAGCGCGGGTGTCAGACCATCAAGGAATTTCTCCATCTTTTTGTTTTCCGACATATGCTCCTCGTTGGCGTAGCGAGACAGGAGAGTAAACTGACTGTTGTATTCTGACACCATCATTGTCCTTTGCTTGAGGTCATCAAATTCTCTCTTTTTGATCTTCATAAGACTCTTAGGAATATGTGCCCCACGAAAACCTTCTTTAAATTCCTCCCATGTTATATTATTTTCGTTGGGGTGCATGTGTAGGAAATTTTCCCACCACGATGCGGCTGCTCCAATGAGATAGTGCGGAGCATAAAGCACTTTCTCAAGATCTGAACACTGGGCAATGATTAATTTTCTTTCCATGTCTCCAAGCCAGTCCTCGGCTTCAAGAGGTTTGTCAGTGTGAGAAAATGTTTGGGGACGCGTCTTCTGTAGCTTAGATAACTTTCATTGCTGCTGATACTGTCCACGGTGATTTCCCATATTGATGACTTGGTTTAGTATTTCCTGATGTTGCTGCTGACTTTGTTCATAAAGACGGCACATTTGGGAAAGTGTCGTTCACTGTCCTGTTGACTTGTCTGCCCCTGTGTGAAATTGTTGCCTGGGGGTGTGCCATAATTTTCCTCTGTCGGAGTTGACATGGAGCACGTCCAAGGACGAGACATAGTTCACTCTGGGGATATATTTTGAAACACTCATAAGAAAAGAAATTGAGCCGCAAAAATCAATAAATTCAAGAAGATGCAAAAAGTTGCAAATGCTCCAAGATTTTTAAAGAGAATACACGCTATGCACGGAGAACGACTGGTCCATTACATATCTTACACGCATAGCAGTAATTATACAATACATCACTCGGGATATGCGTACATAATCTCGACATGTTATTTAGTCTAGTGCACTCCTCCGGATCCTACATGATGCATAAAACAAGCTACTTCTCACAGCCTATTTACATATAAACACATCGCATAAATCGGTACATCGCATGGCGCTAAGCGTGCATTTAGTCGGAGATGGTAAGGATTTCCCTTGGCCTGCCAAGGGTGAGGCGTAGTGAGGCTGGGGACTCAACCTCCTCTTCAGAGATAGGCTCCAGACGTGAGGTGCTGCGCTGAGTTGGTGGAGAAGGTGCCCTGTGCGGGACAACTCGAACATGAGCGGGCACGAGGGGTGGTGTAGAACGAACCGGAGTAGGCGCAATGACATGGTTGAACTCCTCCGTGGTAGGCAGGCGACGAGTAGCGGTGCGAGCAGTAGGAGCAAACGATGCTGATGACGAGACGAAAGTCGCTGGACGGTGCGGCACGCACGAAGCTCCCTCCTGTTGGCGCACAGCCCATGGACTGAGTCCATGCGGGCAGCTACAAAGTCGTCCACCAGGTTGTCGAAGGCTGCCTCCAAAGCTCAGAGATACTCGATGAGCATCTCAAAAGCTTCGTCCCGTTCTCCTCTGGGGCAAGAGAACGCGTAGTGGTAGGTATATGGCACGTGACATGGCAGGTAGCGGTAGCGACGAGTCTTCATCGAAGGAAGTATATCCCTGAGACGAGCTATCGCCTCACGGGCTGCCATCTGAAGTGCATGCTTCTCCGTAGGCATGGCTCTCCCCACGAACCGGTAACGCTCAACTCGTCCTCTCTTGAATTCCACCGCGGCTTGGTGCATGGTTAGACGGTCATTGACCTTGTGCTGAGAGAGAGAGAAGACTGGGCACACATCTGGCCCCATCGCAACTTGGACGATGAAGGAGAGAAGCTTGACGAACCCATCGGGCATGTTGGCGAACATCTGCGACTCATGATCGTTGCCGACCATCTACAAAAGTAGGCAAAAATTTGAGTAGTCAAATCATAAATTTATGCCGATCGCCGAAATTGACTACATTTGTGAAAATAATAAATAGCTCTATTATGCTAATAACCGATTACCGATCACACCTAGTGGCTTCCTACAGTCAGCCTGGCTCTGGTACCAAGCTTGTCATGACCTATGTACCCCACAACCATTTAAAAACTCAAGTTTCAGCATAAGTTTGGACCTGAGTCAGAGTCTAATAGGTGAACACGATGATAAAGTAGCATGCCATCATATTAAGCGATGCATAACGTAAGCAGACACGAAAGAGTGCGACCTCTCTTGCGGACCCGTGTAGTCCTCAAGGTCATCTCGCTCGATTGATGATGGTAATGCAGTTGTCATGGCTGCTTGCAGCGAGGAAGAAGATCTCGAGGCGACAAAAGATGATGCGGAGAGCGGATCCTCATTGTGGTGAACCCTTCCGTCGTTGGAGCAACCGAGCTGGGGTGGAACACAAGATCATGAGGAGCAGGACAAACCACACAAGGTTTTCTTTAACACATATCTGTAACAGAAGTAATTGTGTAAGGGCTTGTTTGAATTTGAGGATTCTAACAATGTAGGGATAGGAAATAGATAGGAATAGGATAGGAATGCACGTGCAAAACAGAGAATTTAAAAATACAGGATTTCTGCCAATCTGGGTGTTTGGTTCACAAGAATTGGAAGATCACAGGATGCAAAGAAGTACGGTGAGATTAAGTAAAACCACAAGAAGTGTACAACCTCTTTGGCGAAGCCATGTCGATCTCAGCTTGATTGGGTTGGCCGGTGAGGATGCTCCGGCTGACTTGGCTGACGGAGGAGGGGAAAAAGATCTTAGGCATCTGGAGATGGAGCCCGAGGTACTGCTCCACTGTGATGGAGGGTTTCGTCGTTGGAGCAGCTCCGATGAGTTGTACGACGGTGAGGCTGAAGCAGGACAAGAGAGACAATGTTAACCTGAGTGGAATTCTAATAGCATCTCCAATAGATGACGTAAAGTACATAACCACAAAGTGCTAGATGTATACATCAGCCGCTCATCCCTGAACTTAACTGTCGAAACTGAACTTAACTGTCAAAACTGAATTTTGCTGTTGAAACTGAATTTTACTGTCAAAACTGAACGCACTAGAGGTGAGGCTACACGTCAGTCGACTGACTTTTTCATCTCTGGCCAGTCGATTTTGCAGCTGTTGGATACAAAATCAAGGGCCTGCAGTTCATCTTCAACCTCCACCCCCCTGAGCCGCCAGCCATCACCGGCCAAATAGCCGCCCCGCCCGCCCCAAAAACACTCCTCAACGCTGGTCTGCCGCCGCCCCGGCCATCCCTCCAGGCCCCCCGTGTTGAGATTTTCTCCGGCGATCCCCACGACACCGCGCCACCACCGCCCCCACCGTGAACCCTAAGATAGATAGTGGGGTACTTCTCCGGCGAGCCCCCTCCCCACTGCGGCTGGTTCTTCCTTAACTCCGGCGAGCCCCCCACCCCCTGAAAATCAACTGACCCAAAAGTCGATTCCGAAAACTGAAGTGTAGCTAAATCGGAGCAGCATCGCAAGCAAGAGCAAGAGCAAGAGCAGCAGCAAGAGCAAGAGAAATAGCAAGAGCAGACCAGGCAGGGGACCGAGAGCAAGAGCAGAGCAGCAGCGCGAGCGAGAGCTAAAGCAGCAGCAGCTCCTACTGATGTGGACGTCGCCGCCGATGGAGCGACGCCGTGGAGGAAGTGTCCGGCGATGCCGCGGTGGATGGAGCCGCGCCGTGTCGGCTCTGGACCAAGCGCCGACAGCACCGTGAGATCGAATCAAGAAGAAAATGCAGCGATTAGTGTACAACCTCTTTGGTGGCACCGATTAGGCCACAGCTTCATCCGAGGAAACGGTGATGCTGATGCTCTTCCGGTGGTGTAGGTGAAGATGGCGTTGTGGGAATGGAGGTGGCGCGAAAGACAAGGGGAACATTGGGGCAGCTCCTTGGAGGTGGAGCACGGGGTGGCTGAACCGGCAGGACGACCAGATCGTTGATGGATCCTCATCCGGTAAGGTGGATGAGGGACGTCGAGGTGTTGCTGTGGACAACGTCGTCGGGGAAGAGGCTCCGGCTGGGTGCCGGACGAAGGGGGTTGTGAGGCTTCACGGGTTTTCCCACGGTCGGTGTACGAATGGATGGGCGATGGGATGGATGTGGGGAACCATGGCTTAGGGACGCGCTTGTCCGAAATGTGGGGTAAGTTACGTAAGTACCCCCACCGATTTGAGGCGGTTCTTTTGGTTCATGGGTATCACGGGCATTTCGCATGTCGGGATTTCACAGGAGGTGGGAGTTTTCGCGCGCGTTGTAGTTTTGGAATAGCAAGGCGCGGGTTGAGATGGAGGGAGTTGTCGGAGCACAACGTGACAAAGATATATCTTAAATATTTCGGGCTAACAAGGCGCGGGTTGAAATTTCTGGACAAGCCTAACGTGTACTGTACCAAATCAATTTGCACTAGAAATGTCATTCAAAACTTTGAATTCATGTTATGTTCAATTAAAATATTTTTCTACGTGTATAATGCATGCAACCTAGCACTGAAATGAACGTTTTAGTGCATTCCAAACGTATATACTACTGCGTCAATATGAACTAAATTTGAATTCGTTTCTCTATTTGAATAAGATCAACAATAATGATTGTTGTGAAGCCAAAGCGTTTGAATTCGTTTATCTGTTTTAATAAGATCTACAATCGTCATTATTGTCAAGTTAAACCATCGTTTGTGTATTATCTTCACAGCACACCACATGATTAGTCTCGAGTTACATATGAACTATGTGTACTATATGAACCCGAACTCGATTTTTTGAATCCACTTTATGTTGATTTCAAATCATAGTACATTTCAAGCTCTAGCTAGATCTTCACAAACTAAACCATGTCTCATATGTATAATGTGTTTATCACATTATGTATGGTGCCCCACCCCTACGCCTACAAGTATTTAGATGTGAGTTGCAAACACCACACATTACCCCAAATTCAAATAAAATGTGAGAATGTTCGATATATAGTATTGTTTAGATTGTTCAATATTTAGTTGTAAGATGCAAACGCCACACATTATCACAAATTCAAATAAAATATGAGATTGTTCATGTATAGTATGGTTTAGATTGTTCGACATTTAGTTGTGAGTTGCAAACGCCATGCATTATCACATTATGGTATAACATGTGCAAAACCACAACACGCGTATCACCGTTATATTCATGCATGCATATGTTTAAAACACTATGATCTCCTATTCAAATATATGAATCCACTTTCATATCAAATTATGATCTTTGTTAGTCTCTTACACCCACACAATCCTCTAACCTTTGTAGCTACCACTAACTTTCTCTCGTGCATGCACACGCCTCCTCGCCTCCACCTCCCTCAAAGATTCTATCCATCACAAGACATTCATTTTTCTTCTTGTTTAGGTCGTTCTCCCATAGTATCCACAACTCCTTTCCAACACACACCGATCGATAAACCTCTCCAGCGATGTCTGCCTACAACATACACACGCACCTTCAATCTCCTCCTTTATGTGTCCTTGCCTCGTGTCTCTCATACGGTCCCACTCACGTGTAAACTCTCGCACCTCTTTTCATCTACCACACAACCGCACACTCCTCACCCTCTCTAGCTAGAAGCTGGGCCACTCGCACCACCTCCTAGCTCCATTCTCTCTGTCTATCCGTCTCGCCGGGCCTTATTTGCCTCTAACAAATGGACGTACACCGACCGATCTCCCGCTATACATATATCTAGCTTGGTCCTTATAACTCATTTTCCCCCACGCGTCGATCGATCTACCTCATTAGTTATGTCTCTCCGTTCCTCCAACAAACAACAATTGATCTACCGATCTAGTTAGGTTTGCTTACCAAACACATGGTTCCCCTACATCATCCATGGATGTGTCCCGACAGATCTATCACGCATGTGCACACACAGAAACACATCCCCACTCTTATTGATAATATTGCAGTTCCACCCTCAGTTTGTCTAGTAGGCCTCTCCCACCATCTTCGAGAAGCAACTCCATCACCCATCCATCACTTTACCCCTCTCCCTCCCTCTCTCTCTCCTCTCTCTTTGTCCCATCCTATTTCCCGTCCTTCAGTTATGTATGGATGTCAACCGATCTCCCTCAAGACATAGCTGGGTCTCTCCTTCTCAACACATATACAAGTCATTCTACCTCTATAGTTAGGCCTCTGCCTACCCCTCCCCCACCCCGTCGCACACACACACACACACCAATACATCGAGCGCTCTAGTCATGTCTCCCTGGCACACACAAACTTGACTTGTGCCCTCTGACGTTCGGTAGCTAGGTCAGTCGCCCTATATCTTTGACTTGCACACACACACAATTTCGATGGCTCTCTTCATCGATCTTGCACCCACCCACTTGATCCTCTCTTCGACTCTATTGATATCTATGACCCCTCCCTCTCTTCTCATGGATGGCCCGACCCTCTATATATGATATGTATAGGACTCCATTTCACACACATTGCATGCAAAAATTTGTTTGAGATGTCATCGACACATATTCCCACAAATACATTCACGAAATCAACCCCCCCCCCCAAAAACAAAAAACACTTACGAACGCACAAGACATTTGTCTAGGTTTGTATCTCTTACACACACCCACGTAGGTGGGGGACATGCAAGAAGAGAAGAGGTGCACGCACGGCTCACGTACTCCCGTCTCTTTCCCAACCACACCTGCGCGGGTACACGGTGGAGCTCATTTCCGTACGAAAAGGCAGCCCACGTGGTAACTTGACACGTGTACTGGTTGTCCACTAGATGGAGGGTGGATCGTCTACCACGGGTGAACGAACAAATTGTGACTTGACGCGTTATGTTAAAAAAGAGGCAAACCATGTGGGGCCTACCTTAGAGGCAAGGCTCTATACACTGGAGTACTTTTGATGTGTCCCGTCAACTCGCAGAACAAGGAGAAGCTTGCTTAGTACACCGTCTCCCCCGCCCACGGGTGCGGTGGCTCGCAGGATGAGGTGAAGCTTGCTTACTACACCTTACGCCCACTAACTCGCCCACGCGCGCGGTGGCTCGCAGGACGAGGAGAAAATTTTACTAGTACTCCCTCTGTTTACTCCTCGTCCCTACTACCTTGTTAGAGAGATTATCATATTGTTTGGAATATATGTGGTTTAGTAGATTTCAATATGAACTACTAGTACATACTCCAAACTCTGATGTATATAGACGTATTTTAGAGTGTAGATTCACTCATTTTTCTCCATATGTAGTCCATGTTGAAACGGACATAATAGTACGCACTCTCCCTTGCCCCTCGACCCTCGCCATGTGGTGGACGTGCAGCAATTCATTCGGTCTCATATAGCTAGAACGATATATACTGCAGTGATATATACTGCAGTACCATTATTGCTCGACTTCCCAAAAAGGCGAAGAGCCAATCGCAAGGTTAATAGTTTGGAGATGCCAAGTGCAAGGTTTATAGGAGAACGAGTAGTAGGTGCCGCGTCATTTATAAATAAAGTTTTTTTCTTCAGTGGCACTTACGCAATATAAATAGGTTCATATGGAGAGAAAATAAAACCACTCCACTATATACATAGGCAGGACAAGCCTACACGGTTGCTTGCTGGGGTTGCTCTCTTCAGTTTTCACACTCTCTCGCACAAAACCTCTGTGGCCACATCTCTAACATCCCGACGGATCACATCCGCCGGGGGAAGGGGTGGATGCTTAGTGTAGATGCGGCCGCCACACCGACGGGCAAAGCCACTGCTGTCATCGTCCCTATCAGGGGTCCCCGCTATTCTCTCTCGCAAAGCCGGTGAGGTTGCCTTTGTCCATTGCTCACTGCCATGACATGGGTAGTTGCCTCCTCCTACCACCCTCCTCTAGGTTGAGCTACGTCCCGACATCCCTTAGGTACAACTCCCTTTACAGCCGGCTTGCACCACTGCTCCAGCTGCCCACATCACTCCATGTGGATTTTTCTCTACTTCTTTGCCCCGCACATACCTCTACTGGCTTCTACGTACTGTATTTGTGATGATTTTATGTCTCATCAATTAGTCCTAGTAATCTATTCTAATCACGCTTCTTCAATTTTTTTGCCACAGGGATGCTCATCTCGATTTTGGTGAAACTGCACAAAATGATCCGATGGTCAAAGGGTTGCAAATTCATTTCTTAGGAAGCGCCGACGTTGCCAGCAAATTAAATCTTGGTTAGGGTTTATGGTTCAAGGGCTAGGGACTGCATGGATTGTATTTTTCTTTAGTTGTCTCTATTTCAATGGCTAGGGACTGCATGAGTAGTAGTAGTACTGTATGCCTTACGCCCGCTCCCTCGCCCACGCGCGCGGTGGCTCGCAGGACGAGGAGAAAATTTTACTAGTAATCCCTCCGTTTACTCCTCGTCCCTACTACCTTGGTTAGAGAGATCATCATATTGTTTGGAATATATATGTCCTTTAGTAGATTTCAATATGAACTACTATTAAATACTCGAAACACTGATGTATATAGATGTATTTTAGAGTGTAGATTCACTTATTTTGCTCCGCATGTAGCATAAAGTCGAGACACTTATTTTGGAACGGAGGGAGTGCATATTTTCTATGATCTGTCAATCATTGAGATGCAATAGGATGCATGTTAGTCTCCTTTGTATTTGATGAAATGTTGCAACAGGCAACCTTGGAAGCAAGATACATGTAACACAAGCTGGAAGCTTCATAGCATTGTACTATCTTGCTGATAAATTACAGTACGTACTATACAAGTAGTACTATGTAAAGAGTTAGGTGTCGCACGGTGTCTAGAAAATATGGTGATAGTGTGAGGTGGGCCATGTAATCACTGAGACTGTATGTTTTCACTGCTCTTGCATTCCTCTGCCGTAAGAATGGAGAAAATTGTAATCTAGTAGTACCTCCTTTTGCCGAAAGCATGGGACATCCAGCAGTCCTACCACCTCAGTAATAATGACCAATGAGCCGTCAAATCACATAGACCCATCAGTAAGTTGGACGGACGAAGCAACCATCACTCTTGAATCCGCTTCTCCCCTCAACGCAGGCGCCGGTGAGAGGTCGCGTCCGCTCTGCCCGGGCATGAATGTGGCACCGATTCTTTGGAGCGGCGCTGACCGTTTCGGGCGGGAAGCGCCATGGCGATGGTGGGGCTTTGGGTGGGCCAGCTGGTCGAGCGGGCGTGGCAAATGTCCGTCTGTCTCACCGGACGCTTTAACGACAGGATGCACCGACTCTCGCGGCTAAAATCATACACTACACACCATCTCTCTGTAGGAGTAGGTCGATATGTCGCTCTCTCTAACACACACATGCTATTAAATACACACACGCACACGCACACGCACACGCACACACAGGTTCATAGAATAGGAAAATAGTGCGAGTGCGAAGCCACAGGATGTGAGATACAAATGGAGTACGTACAAGAAGAGAAGAGGCATCTCTTAGTTGTTTGGATCAATTGTTGCGTTTAGAGACAAAAATCAGGGCTTTGATTGGAGGAACGACCGGTCAAGTTTCTCCTTCTCCCCCAATCTGCTTGCACCTTGGTCCCGCTGCACATTCTAACATGACTTGTTACACCTAGACGGAGGGAGTCGTACGAGATACGGCGGCACACTGACTTAGGTCGAATACAAGTTCCCAAAATTGTGTGCATGTTATAATAAGGATTCACTTAAAATAGTACGTGAGCGAACAGAGGTAGTGAGATGTGTGAGGTAAGATATACTGCAGGCGCTTTTAATTTTTCTTATTAATTTGTTTTGATTCACCCTCTGACTGGTGGGACCCAATGTACTACGTGGAGAGAGGTAAGGTGACTAAGGCTGCATTATTTCTGCACCACTGTGGATGGTCTTACCACCAAAGCCACATGACACGATTATGATTTAAATCTCAATGACTCCCACACACAAAAAAAACAAGGCATGCTTGGTACACGAATGCAGGAATATATGAAAGGTTATTTTCCTCTCATTGAACATAACAGGAGGGTTGTGTAGCTGGTTAGCCTGTTCGCTCATCAAACTTGAGGTCTCGGGTTTGATAACTACACTTGACCATAATTCGTGCCAGGAGGATTCTTTGACTGGTCAAAATGGATGGATACGGAGCTATACGATCTTGTAGTGACCGTATAATAACCTCATCACGTATAAGCTGCAGCCTCGGCGCTTGTTTTCAAGGGTTTGCACTCTTCACACTCTCTCCAGTATATATATACACGCTGGAGCCTCGGCGCTTGTAGTTGCTCTCTTCACACTCTCTCACCCTCTCCAGATCTAAACAAGACTTCGTTGGCCTCTCTCTCCCCTCACTGCTGGTCTGCTTGTAGTTGCTCTCTTCACACTCACTCACCCTCTCCAGATATAAACAAGACTTCGCTGGCCTCTCTCTCTCTCTCTCTCTCTCTCTCTCTCTCCCCCCTCACTGCTGGTCAAAGAGCCGTCCGTCGGGAAGGGAAGGAGGCTTAACACTGTCGCCGTCGGCGAGGGAGGGAATCCACTACTGGCGCAGCTGTTCACTTTCACCCAGCAGCGGCGCGGGAGGGCCTCCGACCCCTTCTTCTTTGCCGTCGTACATAGTGTGGGTCGAACGGCCTCCGGTCGCCCACCGAACCATACCCCAAGAACCTTAAGGTATAATTTACTTATTCCGCATGCATTGCTCTAGCTGCATGTGGGCTTTTTCTGCTTCTGCACTCGAATCTAGGTGTTGGATCAAACAGGAAAGTAGTGGGGAAAGTTGTATACCATGAATCTAGGATGTGGTTCAAAGAGGAAAGGATTGGGGGAAAGTACTGGGAAAAGTTGTATAGCATGAATCTAGGACGTGGTTCAAAAAGGAAAGGAAGGGGGGAAGTAGTGGGGAAAGTTGTATCGCATGAATCTAAGACGTGGTACAAAGAGGACACGAATGGGGGAAAGTAGTGGGGAAATTTTATAGCATAAATCTAGGACGTGGTTCACAGAGGAAAGGAAGTGGGGAAAGTACTAGTACAGACTAGCTATCCAGCACCTACGTTGGTCGAAAAGGGAAAACAATGACAAACGCAGTATGCACATCTATAACAAACTGTTCTTTTGTTTTGGGGGACAAGGTTGTAGAATTTGAGATGGACTAGATTTGCTGCGCTCACATAGGGAAAGGTGTCTAAAGATAACAAAACTGGGACCAACACAAATATGCTCCTTGGTTGTTTGTTCTTTGTTGCAACAGATTGTGCATCACCCGAGTACATGAGTAGATGCACATGGTGCTGGTGCGTCCATTGTCCCGTGCAACTCTTTAGCTGTTGTTAATCTAAGGCCCTGTTTGGTTGAAAACTCCCAAGTCCCTACCTGCTTGGTTCCAGGGACTAAACATGGACTAAAGGTTATTCAATGACATGCTAAAAGACCATGTTACCCCTAGTAGTGAACTAATAGAGACAATGTGCGATGCGTGGCAGGGGAAACTGTTGGAAAAAGTCCCACAAAGACTCCATCGGGGTCTTCTTTCTTTACTCCCAAATGCCCACTTTTAGTCCCTAAAAGTCCCTCATATTTGGTTTAGATGGGACTGACACGGAGTTTTTTTAGTCCCTCCACCAAAATGTCCCTATAAACAAACACCCTCTAATAATGCCGCTGGAAAATTCATGCAATGCCACAGTTAAAAGCAAATTACATGTTTAACAAATTTTATTGTTAATATAATCTCTCTGTTAATATTAATCAATGCCACCGTTTGAGAAATGCTATTGTCTTACTTTCTTTCCCATTTAGATAAGGTAGATGCTTCTTTTTGTTGGCTTCTTTGTCATCCACCGTTATTGACCACTAGTTGTTTCCTTTGCACCTCTCACGTAAATGTGGCTATCCACTTCACCTCGTTGCCATTGTGACCTTTTGTTGCACTGCACAAAACACTTTTGTTTTAAGAGTGTTTTGTGCAGTTCAACCAAAATGTCACACCGACAACGTTGCTTGATTGCTTGATCTTAGTGGAACTGCACAAGAGGAGATCTTACTTCCTATCTGTGTTGGCAAATTTGGTTCAGATCTTCTTCTTGTGAGTTGTTTGAATTCCGCGTCATGAGAGGTCAGTACTAGCCTTCTTTCACATGATTCTGCAGTGTGCTTTCATATGTTGTGCTACTTGTACGGTAATGTTGCTTGATTTTAGTGAATTGCACAAATGGAGACAAGACTTCCTCTCTGTATGTGCACCGTAATATCCCATTGAGGTAAGATAAGGGTATTTCACAACCGTTGGCTTGTATTTTGCCACTTTCATCAGAAAATTAATGTCATTGTTTAGTGCTATACTTGTGCAATCTAATTGACATGCCAAATCTTACATTGAAGGCGAAGCTTGTCTGTTATTGAACCAAGTGATGAAGGGGAAGAACAAGCGGAAGAAAAACAAAATCAACTCTGGTGCTGTAATGAAGCATCAGAATCGTGATGACACAAGCAATGATATAGTTTTGCATCTTAATTTATTGCTATGGCTGGAACGAGCAATTGTTTTGCCACTGATTTGATGCCACTCTTAATGTAATACGTAATCATCTCTACTTGTGCAAACAGGGATCTTCTTTGAAGATACCATATATTAGAGTGGAACTGCACAAGAAGATGTTGGAAACATTAATCTAATTGAGGAGTATATAGTAAGCATGGCCACCACACTAGATAGCAACATATGGTTCCAGAGAAGTGCTTCATCTGTATGCTCTACACAATAAGCCTCCTGACAAAGGTTGGTACTTGCCCACTGATTTCATCCATATGATTGAGCTTTGTCATCTCTATTGGTGTTGTGCTACTGTTTAGATGCTGTCATCAAAAAGTGGTATTGTCCTTGAGAAGTGCTTCATGTGTGTTGTTTTAAATATTTCCTTTCCTTTTTTTCGAGCAAATAGGGATGCCAGCTTTTAGTTATCCTATTGTCTTTGCACAACAGGATCATCCTCCTATGAAGAAGAATATGGAGTACGTGAAGTGACTAGTTCCGATTATGCCAGGATGAAGAAGCCCTGTCTATCTTCTCATCAGAAGGAGCAGTTGAAGGATGGTTACGTTACCCCCCACAAGACCAAACTAACTTCAGCTCAGAAGGACTGAAAAATCTCCATTTTCTTGCTGTGATGCGCGAGTACAATGTTATTCTAGGATTCTTTCCGGTGAGTTCCATTTTTGCAGAAGTGTGCTCTACATGGACCATGTAGGTGCCTGTTTAAACTGTCAATTCATAGTACAGTTTGCTGTATACTAATCACTTTTTTGTATTTGTGCAAACATGGGTGCTCAGCTTGATTTCAATGGGAACTGCACAAAATGTTCATGAATACATCGAATCATTCAATTCCACCAGAAGAAAGGAGGTGCCAATAAGTTCCAGGCGTTGCAACATATAAGGGCGAAATCATACAAGCTACGCACAAATTTGGTTGATTTTGGTGGAACTGCACAAAAAGAACAGCTGGTTTATTTAGCACGAGGTGCCTTGACAATGTCCGAACTAATGGCAAACCCTGCCCATCCCACAGTCGTAGGCATTTGATATTTTGGAACGGGAAAACCTTGTCAAATTTTGCTCATTGATTTTAGCAAGAAGACATGCATTTGATATTTTCGAATGGGACGACCTTTGCTGTCAGCAACGTCGATCCATTTTTTCTTTATTCTTTAGTTGTGAAGTAAATATTGGCTCTGACATGTGAATCGCTGAGATGCATAATCATCGATTGTTTTGAATGTTCTGTATGACATGTGAATCACTGTGATTGCAATGTACAGGAACGCTAAAAAGCTGCTCAAACTCTTTGTACTCCTTCTGTTCCTTTTTACTTTGCACATTGTCCGGTAGCATACAACTGAAGTGCTCAAGTTCTCTAGCAAATGACTGTATCTCATGACCTTGCTCAATCACGGAGCGCTCTTCAATCAGCCTGTAATCATAGAATTGCTCCGTGATGTATAGCTCAGTGCCAGCAACCGGAGGGTAGCAGCGGTGGCCTTACTTGGACCCGAGCGGCGGCGACCTACCGTGTTCTACTCTTCCTCATTTTCTGTGTTGCGCGGCCTCGTTGGCAGCGGGGCAGGGCCTCGGCAGAGCCGGCGATGTTCTCTGTCTCGTTGCCGGCGGCGGTGCCTCGGCGGAGTGGGGGAAAATCCTCCCCCTCGTTGCCGCCGGGGTGGGGCCTCGGCGGAGCCAGCGGTGTCCTCTGCCTCGTTGTTGGCGCCGCGGGGCCTCGGTGGAGCAGGGCCTCATCGATGCCAGCAGAGCGGCGACTCGTCGGAGCCGGCATTGTCCTCTGCCTCGTCCTTGATCTCACCAAACAGCGCCTCGGCCTCTTCATCGACCTCTTTGTAGGCAGCCGCAGCCTCCGCCACCCGCATGCGGTACCGCCGGCGCTCGAGGCGGCCCTCGCAGGAGGAGCGGTACGAGTCGAGCAGCGCCTCCTGCTCTGCCCGCTCCGCGGTGATTTGCTCCTTCGCCTGCACGTGCTCCTGGAGGAGATGGTGGTTGTAGGCAGCGTTGGCCTGCGCCTCCCGGAACCGCTCCTCACGCTTCTGCCTCACCGTGTCCATATATTGGGCACGGGCCTCGCCAATGGTCATGGTGCAATGCACCGGCGAGGATGGCGCAGAGGAGGGGGTTGGCGCCGGATAGTCGACTACCATGTTCTCCATTGGGACGTCGTCGTCCTTCGGCTGCCTGTCGGCCAGCCAGTCGGCAGCAATGGCTGCCATCTCCTTGTGGTTCGTCGTCCGTCCGTTCCGAAGAGCGCTGGAGCGCGAGGAAGCCAAGGTGGGCAGTAGTGGTGTGGACAGGAGAATAGGAACAGATGCGGATAACTGTGGCTATGGCCGGCGCATCAGTTTATATATCAATGGTGGGCGGCGGAGGGACGGACATGTAGCGCCGGAGTAGCCGCCTCGACAACCGCGTATCGTTAATGTGGGCGGCAGAAGGACTGACAGATGACACTTGTGTCGTTTGAAGGCGGAGCAATCGCATGCACCGGGAAGCGGGGCGGGCGGCGCTAACCGTTTAGGGCGGAAAGCGCGCGCGGGCGAGGGAGGCGGTCTGGGTGGGCCAGGGCAGTCAGACTCGTGCTTGGCAGCGGGTCGGTCCAGCAGCCGAACATGCTGGCTCGCCAGCTACCTCGCCGAGCTGAGCGACGACAATCAGACGATGGAAGTAGCTTCCGACCAGGAGCCATCGCCACTGTCCAAGCCGGTTCATGTCGTGTTCACCATAGAGCAGGTGCGGCCGCATTTCGACGCCCTAATGGCAGAAGAGCTACCAGCGTAGGAGGACCTGTGCTGCAACCTCCGTCTCCTCAACGAGCACCGGTGAACAAGCAAAGGACAATGCCGTCGTGGACATGTGGCCCTATGATCCTAGCTTCCCGAATTTGCAGCGGGCGCTGTATCAGACCATCCGTAGGGCCCGCGAGACCCTCTCCGTGGTTCTTCGAGTTGTTGCGCTCAGCGTGGCGCCGCCATCTCGCGTTGTGAACATGGTCAACAGACATGAGGATGAGGAGATCGCTTTACTTGGAGAGGATGACAGCAAGTGCCTCCTTATTAGTATATAAAACTATAAATTTTTTTTGCTTCCTCCTGGTTTCCTGACATCACGGCCCCACACCATTGTGAACCTATGTAGTCAATAAACAAGAGAATTGCACAAGAAGCAGCTGACGGCTGGGACCAAGCAGCTCGAGCAGTATTTATGTTTTTTAGGTGTGAGCACTGCAGAGTTTTTCTTGAGCGATGTGTAGCCCAGATATTAATTTTTCTCCTCTGAACAACAACGAAAACATCGCTGCAGCTATTAACTGGGCGGGCTGTGGCCCATCTAGCCCAGGCCAGATATCCAGCCCAGATATTACTTTTTTTCAAGATGAAAATGGCTAGCCCAACTATACTTTTTTTTAGGAATACCCAGGCAAGGTCAAGTTTTTATTCTCCGCCCGCTGGACTGCAAATCTTTCCTAGGAAGGATGCATTAGGCTTAACAATAAAATGGGCTTTACGAAATAATAAATGGGATGTAATTATAAAAACTGGGCAGTAACTATAAAAAATGCACCAAACACGTAATTACTTTATAAACTATTATTTTTGGATATTGAAAATTTTAATTTCATTAATTGTTGCGTGCGCAATGTTTCGTTGGATTTTTACGTAATATAAATTTATATTGAAACTGTATTTAATCTGACTAGAAATTTCGGGATAAAAATATTTCGGATCCCATCAAAATGTGGGAAATTTTATTGAATTCTATTTGGAACGGTTGGTTGAAATGGGATGTACTTTTAACAAACTGTAAATGTGCTGTAGTAAATTCCATTAGAATTCAAAAATTGGCTGCACATTCTCACAAAACACAAATGGGCTATAAGTTCTCTACCACACACTTGTGGCCTTACTAAGTTGATGCGTCCCCCAATAAAAAGAGTTGACGAGTATGCAAGGCTTTGTCAACTTATAGTCAACACACGGTTCTAGCGGCAGTATCCAACGGATGCCGTGATTCTTCTTCAATCTCGGATATTCTAGCTTCACCCGCACAAAAAATGATTCCTCCCCCTGACATCTAGGGCGCACCATTTCGGAAGCTGACCTATGGGCCTACTAAGTTGACAGGGATGGAGTGCTTTGTCAACTTAGTCAATATGAACGATTCTAGCTCCAGTGACCGTATGCTGTCCATCCAATGGCCGTAGTGCTTCTTCAACCTCTGGTCTTCTTGCTCCAGCCGTCCAAAGCAGCGCCGGTCGTGCCGCATGCTCCTGCCTCCTGTGGCCGGCTGTGATGCCGCGGAGGCCTCATCGCCCCCACTACTCCCATCGCTGGCCAGGCCATCCCTCTACTCACCCACACCCCCTGTTATTCCACGGCGACGGCAGCCTCACACCATAGCCGAACCAGTTAACCCTCGTACACCTCTCCGCGCGGGCTTCCACTGCCGCGTCTTCCCCGGCTCCGCGTCGTCCCCTTCCTAGGCCTCGCCGTCATCCACCGCCCTGGTGCTCTCGACGCGGCGTGGTCAACGTGGTCAAGGAACGGCTTCCATCGGACGTGGACTGTACGTGGAGAGGCTGACAGCTGGGTCCATGACGGCAGCAAGGAAGTGCCTCCTTATTATGCGGAAAATAATGATTCCTCCACCTGACAGCAGGGACCCACCAGACGGGCCACCGTATTTCACGAAAAAAAACGTTTCCCACCTGACTGCGGGGACCCACCGGATGGGCCACCGTATTGCGCGAAAAAACGTTCCCCACGGTGTCAGCTCAGACCCACCGGAAGTGCCTCCTTATTACGCACAAAAAAATGAATACTCCCCCTGCTGGTTGGGACCCACCTTGGTGGGAGGCTGACTTGTGGGCCTACTAAGTTGACGGGGACGGAGTGCTTCGTCAACTTAGTCATTATGAACGATTCTAGCTCCAGTGACCATACGATGTCCATCCAACGGCCGTAGTGCTTCTTCAACCTCTGGTCTTGTTGCTCCAGTCGCCCAAAGCAGCGCTGGTTGTGCCGCATGCTCCTGCCTCTCGTGGCGGGTCAGGCTGCTGGAGGCCTCACCACCCCCTACTATTCCCACCGCTGGCCAGGCCCTGCGGCGACGGCAGCCTCACACCGCAGCCGAACCAGTGAACCCTCATACTCCTCTCTCCGCGGGCTTCCACTGCTGCGTCTTCCCCGGCTCCGCGTCGTCCCCTTCCTAGGCCTCGCCGTCGTCCACTGCCCTAGTGCTCTCAGCACGGCATGGTCAACATGGTCAAGGAACGGCTTCCATCGGACGTGGACTGTACGTGGAGAGGCTGACAGCTGGGTCCACGGCGGCAGCAAGGAAGTGCCTCCTTATTACGCGCAAAATAATTATTCCTCCACCTGACAGCGGGGCCCCACCGGACGGGCCACCATATTTGTGAAAAAACGTTTCCCCCTGACTGCGGGGACCCACCAGCTACATCTTCGCACACAAGGAAGTGCGTCCGAGCAAAAAAACGATTCGCCCCCCTGACTGCTGGGACCCACCAGCTACATCTTCGCAGGCAAGGAAGTGCCTGACAGTCGGGACCCACCTGTTCGAAGCATACATAGCGTTGTCACTCGAGTCGTGAACGTGTACGTACATATTGATCGATGTAGAGGCGCACACGTGTCGTAGTAGAGGCGCGCACGTAGCATGTACACGTACGTACAGCGGCCAGTGTACAAGAAAGAAAATACGGCCACGTACGTACATACATGCAGGGTCTCGAACGCCTACTCGCGCATAGGTACGGAGAAACAACGTCATCGTCGTGTTCATGGGGAGCCAACCGGCTGGGTTGGAACGGAATGCCTCTTCGTGTTCATCGGGAGGGCTTGGACGGAATAGCCGATGGAAACGAGGCCTGGCGTACCACAGAACGGAGGAAACGGCCTTGTGTTCGACGGCCACGTTCGAAACGGGATCCTGTTCATTGGGAGGGGTCTAGCGTACCGCAAAACCGAGGAAGCGGACTTCCTACGGTCGAAACGGTGGTCCTGTTGATTGGGAGGGGTGTGGCGTACTGCAAAACGGAGGAAACGGACTTGTGTTGGAGCGCTACGGTCGAAACGGGGTCCTGTTCATCGGGAGGGGTGTGGCGTACCGCAAAACGGGACTCCACGGGATACTGTTCATCTCCACCGTCGACCCCCTCCAGCCTCCATGGGATACTGTTCATCCACCGCCGACCTCCTCCAGCCTCCACCTGCGACTGCTCATCCACGGGCTCCTGTTCATCCAGCCTCCAATGCGCGCTACTCCATCGGCTACTGTTCAACCAGCCCTCTCCATGGGCTCCTGTTCAACCACCCCTCCACGGGCTACTTTTCATCCTGCCCTCCACCATCTACTGTTCATCCTGCCCTCCATGGGGTGGTCCTGTTCATCCTGCCCTCCATGGGGTCCTGTTCATCCAGCCCCAACCGGCTCGATTGATCGGGGTACTGTTCATCCAGAGGCAACACCACCGGGTCCTGTTCATCCACCCCCACCGGGAACTGTTCATCCAACCCCCCTCCCCCCCGCAACACTCACTGTTCATCCAGAGGGAGCATTGATCGGCTTCAGTTAGCAGCAGTAGCGAAGGAATCGCACGATCGGGTTCAGTTAACAGCCGTCGATCGATCGCTCAGGTTCAGTAACGCGTAGCCTGGAGTGCAATCGTCGGGTTCAGTTAGAGCCCAACGCCTCGCACACACATGCGCACATACGAGAGAAACGCGCATCGCTCGGCCCCCGACCACCCACCGTAACTAGGGACTCCCCGATATTTTCCGCGCCCTCGCTTCTACCACGGTTTTTCCGTCATGGACGGCCCAAAGAATGTCATGCAACTGCGTCTCTAGCCCACCCAGGACGAAAAGCCCATTTTCTGTCATGACTTTTTGTCATAGAAGTAGGACCCCACCACATCTATGTTGTTACCGGGTTTTGTCACAACTATCGTCATAGAAGTGTCATAAGTATGACAGAAAAGATTTTCGTTCGGCCCAAAATGTCACGGATGTGTCTTTTTTTGTAGTGGGACTTAGAGGATTTTAATACTGCTTGCAAACTTCCACAATGGGGTAGCACTAGTGAGCTTCGCAAATCTGAGTTTAGAGATTTTCTTGCTAGTATAACAGTGGGGGAGTCTAGAGATATAACACAAGCTACCATAGGGAGCATTCATTTTCCCGCTATACATTATTTTGCTCTCTTCATAGGTAGGTGCATAAATGGTAAGGATGAAGCATGCCACATGTGTGTCCCTGACCTCAGTGTTCTCAGGGGTGATGTATTAGGAGATAAACATTATAATTTGGGAGCCATTGTTGCACGTTGGTTGCATAATAATAGAATTAATGGATATTTCTTTGGTGGAATTTATGCAACCCGTTTAGCTAATTTTCTTGATATACCCATACGTGAGTATGATATTGAGTTGCCTACTGTTTATTTAGATTATGAGGCTATGGCTCGTCATCAGTTTGTTGAGAGGAACGATCAGTTCCTCTAGTATCGACTAATCATTGACAGACGGCACACCTATCACGTCGCTCTCCCCTGCTCGTACTTTCTTTGACTTTCAGTCAAAAGGGAGACATGTTATAACCAGGGAGGAGGCGAACGAGTACGAGAGGAGGACTGAGACAGCTCGCCTTCAAGCGGCAGCCCATCATGCAATAGCCGCTGCATCTCACTACGACCCCAAATACAACTTTGGATATCCTCTACACCACCCGTGGCAATAGACTAACTTAGGCCAAAAGCCTAAGCTTGGGGGAGTATGTATTTCTCACCGACATTACATTCATGTTCACACACTCATGCTAGTTGTCGGTGCTCATACTTTTTCATTGTACTATCCATGCTAGTTTATTGTCCTTTTTCTCGCTTTCTTCTTGTGTGTTTGAAAAATCTTAAGAAAAACAAAGAAAATAAGTTGTAGCTTTTAGCTAGATTACTTTCTGTCGTGGAATTGTCACGACAGATGTCCTCGTGAAAGTACCTAGTCGTGGAGCCATCGCAACTAGGAAGCTTAAAGGGGTTAAAGTGGGACAAAGGACACGAGGGTTTATACTGGTTCGGCCCCTTACGGTGAAGGGTAAAGCCTAATCCAGTTGAGGTGGAATTGCTAGGGTTTTGAATACCAGGGAGCAAATCTCCTATGTCCGGTTCTCGATTTGATGTTACTTGCCCTAAGCCGCCGGCGGGTTGTCCCCTTATATACACGGGTTGGCCTTGTGACCTCTACAAAGTGTCGGCCGGCTCATAAACAGTGTCCGGCTCGGTGACTAGTTAATCTTGCCTTACAACACAAGTCATGCCATTACGGCGGTTTATCACTATGGGCCTTAAGTCTCCTGCGGGCTTTAGGCCCTTTATTGAACCTCCATCTTCAAGCTTGATATTGGGCTTCATATGATGAATTGCCATAGCGTAAGCCGGCCCCTCCTGGGCGGGTTACACTAGTAATTATATCCCCAACATTAGGCCCTAGATTGATTTGAACCGGTTCATGTCAATCTTCAATACCTTAAGAAAAAGCCTTCTGTCTTTTGTCTGTGCAAAAGTTATAACCCGTCATGACGTCATCTTCTGGATTCATGATAACCCGCCATGATGGCATCTTCTGGATTCATGACAACCCGCCATGACGTCATCTTAAATTAAATTCATATTTTATTCTGTCATGTCCCAACTGATCCTTTTCTTAATGACCATCCCGAAAATTGAGGCGTCGGAGTAGCTGGATAACCACGTCTGGCCTCCTCGTTTCTCGCGCCCTCTCTGTCAATCTTTTCCTTATAAACAAGCACGACCTTTAGGTCCTTCTTCATTCTCCCCCTTTCTGTCGTCTTCTTCCTCTTGCGACTCCGCTGCTGCTCGAGCTCCGCCGCCGCCGCCGCAGCAAAGCACCTCATCTTCGTCAACCTTGGCCGCTGCATCAACCTGAATCGCCCAGAGAACGGTGGCGATCCTCCGCAGTAGATCTACAGCTGTAAGTCTTCACCTTCCCGCACTTCAGATCTGCATTTAGTGTTTTCAAGTTCTTCCGTGTTCTTCGTGGTGCTTCATCGTTTCTTCGCGGTTCCTCCACCGCAGCTTCTTTCGATCCAAAAAGAACATATAACTTGTGCGGTAACCGTTTCTCATCAATTTCAGATGCTAGTAGATTCCTTTCTCTAGTTCAGAGGCCTCATTAGAACTCTCAAACTCATCTATACCAGTTTTTAGGTCTAGAATATTTTCTTTTCTGAACGACCGTTTGATCCAAAATAACAGCTGCAACCTACGAAACTTGTTTGTGCGACACTTAGGCAAAAAACTGTATCTGTTAGCCATGGCGAATCTTATCGCCGGCTTAAAAAGGCAATGCTCAATCAATAATCCTGACCACTCACAGTGGTTTTAAATAACTTAACTGCTTATGATGCCCATGGCGGCTTGATTAATCTGACACAATTAGCCATATGTCATTAGGCCCCTTCTTAAGCCGCCATCTTGAATATCAATTAAAATATTTTCTACGGTTTGAATTTGAGGCGGAAATTTTTACTTTGTCATAGACTTCCATCTTCATAATGCGGCCCAAGGCTCCCAAAGCACCCGTCACATGCAACTGGGTTAGATCCATCGTCACCGATAACACCTTGAACAAGTTTGTGAAGACTGGTTATCTGCCGAAGAAGGAGGTCATGTCCTATCGTGCTCCTGATCCGACAAAAGAAAAACCTCAACCCAAGGACGGGGAACTTGTCGTTTTTACTGATCACATGAACCGGGGCTTTGCTCCACCCGGTTCAAAAAATTTCAGAGACGTCTTGCACTTTTTTGACCTGCGACCTCAAGACATCAGACCCAATTCCATGTCAAAAATCTGCAATTTCAAGTGTTCTGTGAGGTGTATCTTGGAGAAGAACCCAACTTGCTACTCTTTAGAGAGTTATTTTATGTGAACCATCAAAATGAACGTGCCAATGGGCCCAGCTTGGAGCTTGGAGGAATCTCAATCCAGCGACGGAGAGACTATCTCTTCCCGTATGCCGAACCGCCAAGTCACCCTAAAGATTGGAACCAGACATGGTTCTATTGTCAAGACACTTCTCCGGCTAATGAGAACCCTCTGTCCGGCTTTCGCGCCCTGCGCCTGGAGTCAACTCACCCCTTGCCACATAAACTGTCTCCGGATGAGCATCAAACACATGCCCCCACCATAAGCAAGGTCAAAGCTCTTCTAGGGAATGGCCTAAACAACATTGATCTGGTCCGGGTTTGGCTTGCCTGGCGGGTTATTCCTTTGAGCCATCGCCCCGGCTTGATCTGCAATTACACAGGCCAAAAGAATGATCCTCTGCAGCACAGCCCTAATGACTTACCTGAGGACGTTGTTGATGATATGACTAAGTCTCTTCTGAATGAGAGCCTGGCAGATTGTGGGAAAGTAGGCTTAAGTCCCTTCTGCAAAGCTAACCCGGCTCCAGCGGTAAGCTATTGACTTGAGCATTTTTACCTTCAACTTTAGCAATTTCGTCTTTACTCAAAAACCTTTGTTATAATTCACAGGCTGACGACGAATTTTGGAAGGTCAAGTATGACCATGAGGCTGCCAAGAAAGCCAAAAAAACTAAGAAAGTTGCTAGGAAAGCTGTTGCCCGAAAGAAGGGGAACAAACCTAGCGCCTCAGATATGCTTCATCTGGAGGATACTTCCAAGTCAGAAGTAGGTCTTGACTCTTTAGGCTCCTTTTTTAACCATCTTATTGACACTGATTATCATCAGGAGGATAGAGGAGCGAGTCATGTAGCGATTGAAGAGGTAACTATAATTTCCTCCGACTCTGAGCCTTTGCCGAGACAGAAAGTCTGAAGAGTAACCCAGAAAGTAATATTTTCACATCCTTTAGCTTACCAAGATCCTCAATTTCTTTTGAAGCGACAGATTCACGAGAGCCGGAGGCAGACCCGGACCAGTAAAGATGTGGAACTCTCCTCCGGCTTACCCGATGTAACAAGAAAACGCCGGACTGAAGTTATCTCCGATTTACATTCTTTGTATCCTTTGGCGGGTTTCACTCGTCAACCACTCAATTCTTCTGACTCAAACTACCAGGGAACTTCACCTTCCTATGGCGAATCAATGCAGTCTAATATGCCGGCTTTCAAAACCGCTCCAGGGTAATGATAATCTGTTTATCTTGTGCTTATCTTACTCATGTTTTTGTACTAACCTTTTGATTTTCACACAGTGTACAAGTAAAGCCTAGAAAGAGGGCGAAGAAGAATAAGCCGGCCGAAGAGCCGATCTTGACTGAACCAGAGCTCAGAACGGCTGCTCCCGATACCTCCGCTCATGAGCTGCCGCCTGAACCAGCCCATGATATTCCAACGCCTACCACTGATCCGCCTGTCGAGCAAGCCATTGACGGTTCTAAGAACCCGGATATCCCTAGCCTGGCCAAGGCGGATGACCCAGACGTCGAAATCATCAAGACTGACTTTGTTGAACCGGGGAGACCCACCGTGCTGGCTAAGTGCTCCGCCAAGGAAGAACTTCTGGAACGCCGCAAAACCAAGCTGGATGTCACTGATTATACTCATCTGAGTATTGGAGAAATCATCTCTGGTTATATAAATCAAGTGCACAACAGCCGTGACCTGGAAATTGACATGGTGAAACAGATACACCAAAAATCTGAGGTATAACTCTTGTTGCTATACCTTATTTATCCTTACTATACCAGCCCCCAAGTCTATTGCTTATGATGAAATATGTTGTAGACTTAATACCAGCTTAGTAATACATGCAAGAAACCCGGCTTATCCTGTAGCGCCCAAGGGTCAGCTTAGACAACATGTTTGAACCGGTCCTTACCATGTTTTAATCAAGTACTTGAACAGCAATATGCATCAGCCCCCAAGTGCCAAGTACCTTTGCCTGCAAAGTGCTTGGGACTTATTCCCATGAACCGCCACTGTAAATAGAGTTCTCCAGCATACATTATCCCCCAAGTGCCAAGTATCATTGCTTGCAAATTGCTTGGGACTTAATGTTGCATTATGATGATCCTGACTGTAACCCGACATTTATACAGGCCACCATTAATCAATTTGAATCGGAGATCTCTGACTTGAAGAATCGCCTGGAAGCTCAGGCGAGTGAGACCCAAAAGGCCAGCTCCAAGTTTGAATTCAGTGTATGTGAACAAGAGAAACTGAAAAAGAACTTTGAAGCAGAGAAGAAGGCCTAGGCTGATGAAAAGATTGCTTTGATCAGCCGGGCTGAACAAGCGGACGCGACTTTTGCAGAAACAACCGCCGAGTTACCCGGTTTAAAACGCCATGTACCTCAGATGGTCTCAGCAATCTTTGGTAAGTTACTCTGCAAGTGTTAGATATTTTAAATCTTTTTCAACATTATCTCAATTGTCATCAACTGACCTGACTTTGTAATGCAGGCCCAAGGAGTTCCAATCTTAACCAAAGCATGCCGATAAAGCTGAAGGCGGTTTATACATTGGTGGAACAACTCTACACCGGGTCACACCGTGCTTTAGCCGTCGTGGCTTTGTCGAATGAAGTGCCCACTCTCCTGGCGGATGTACTAAAACGGCTTGCCGTGCTACCTCAGCGGTTCCAGGAATTAAGACGAGCTTCTGCAAGAGCCGGAGCCATAGCCGCATTAAGCCGGGCCAAGGCGTGGCTACCGGAGCTAGACCCGGCCGACATCGCCCTTGGGTATCCAAGCCTGAAGGAGGACGGCACCCCATTTGACCAGAAGAATTTCACCACTTGCATGAAGGAAATACGCCCTGTGGCCACTCTGATCGGTAACGACACAGACCTTACCAAGTACCAACCGGGTTATGACGCTGAGAATCAGAGAATCCCAACAACACATTACGAAGCAATCAGCCTGATCCCTCCAATTCGTAAGCATACATTCGCCCCTGAAGTTGATCCGGCCGGGTTAATTGATGATGAAGCAGAATTTGAAGCTTTAGTGGCATTGACTGGTCATCATCAACCTTCCAGGACAGGGAAACAGACGGAGGAGCGGAAAGGGATGAACCAGAAGCTTCAGGCCAACAACACATTTAATCCATCAGGTGGCCCATATTTATGCCTTGCTGAAAAACAATGCTTCATTATTTGGACTCGGGGAGTCATGTAATAGGGTAGAAAACACTTAATTCTATCGTGCCACCGCGCACGTGTGTGGCGCTCAACACTGTTTAAGCTACCACTCAGGCCATGAAAACCGCCTCCGCCTGAGCCGCCACCAGACCCATGGTTGCCATCGAACATGTTGGAATTCTTGAAAGCCTTCATGATCACGCAATCCTTCCACAGGTGAGTGGCTGGCCTTTCCCGAGTGTCGTGTCTTGGACAGGGTTCGTTGAGTAGTTGCTCAAGAGTAGGACCTGACCCGCCGGACCGAGGGGGCAGCCTCCCCTTGTGTCGTTGATTGCTACCCTATGAATTGGTGTTAGCCACAAACTCTGCGTTACTGTCGGCCTTACTCTTACTGCCTCCTTGATTCGTAGGGTTATGCTGCTGACCCTTTCCGTTGCCGTTCTTCTTTCCCTTCCCTGTATTCTCTTCATTAGACGCGGGATCCTTGGTACTATCAGAATCGTCGTATTTGACTAGAGCCGCCATTAGCTGGCCCATGTCGTTACAATCACGCTTGAGGCGCCCCAGCTTCTGTTTCAGAGGTTCAAATCGGCTTTTTTTTCTCCAACATTAAAACTGCAGAGCCGACATCCATCTTGTCAGAAGAATGTATTATCTCCTTGACCCGGCGCACCCAATGAGTGGTAGACTCACCTTCCTCTTGCTTGCAATTAGTCAAGTCCACAATTCACATGGGATCTTGCAGGTGTCTTTGAAGTTCTGGATAAACTAGGCTTTTAACTCTGCCCATGAACCAATTGAATTAGGCGGCAGCCCCTTTAACAAAGTGCGGGCCGTTCCATCCAACATCATGGTGAAGTACTTGGCCATCGCCACATCACTGACCTCCAACAGCTCCATGCCCATCTCATAACTTTCAATCCACGCCCCAGGCTGTAAATCTGCCATATAATTTGGCACCTTTTGGGGTCCCTTGAAATCTTTGAGCAGACGCTCATTACGCAAAGCCGACACCAAACAAGGAACGCCGCCCGTTCTGGTGGCCACTCTTGCCTCAACAGAAGTCATTGGATAATCCGGGAAGGTTTGGTGAGCAGCCCGTTGAGCCGCCCGCTGATCCTCTCGACGTTTCCTGTCCTGTACCGAATTTTATCCACCGGGCTGGTTACGGCGCTGGGTGTTGCTTGACAAGGCCTCCGAATCCATATGTCTGCTGTAATTTGGGCTCCAGCTTGGGCGAGGAGTCGAATGAATCCTGTCTCGACAATAGGAATAAGCCTCCTGCTGAGCCAGAGCCGTCTGAAGAAGTTCTCTGACCCTTCGCATCTCAACGGCTGTTGGAGAGTCCCCATCCACCGGGAGAGCCGCCAAACGTTCCGATGCAGCGATCAGGTTCTCCAAGGGGTTGGAAAAATGACCCGGTGGTGTTGGTACGTAGCGAGGCAGGGCCGTATTCATGTAAGGAGGTTACATCACCCGGGGCTGAACCGGTGCCCCTGCTCCGGATGTTACAAACTGATTTGCCTCCGGCGGGTTACTAGGGCCGGCTCCGGGCATACAGAAGAGATTCCGAGGATCATAAACCGGAGGCAAACGGGATTGAGCCTTCTGGTTCCTCCTCCTCATCATCTTGTTAGACGCGTTCAGGCTCATCGTAAGCTGGAAAGCCTCTGACTGAATCTGTTGAGCCCGAGCATCCTAAGCCGCCTGCTCCGCGGCCAATCTGGTGTCCTCAGCTCCTAGGGCTTCTTTGGCCCGGGCTATCTCCTCACGTACCTGTGCCACCTCTGCATCATGCTCAGCTTGACTCGCCGGGATAACTGTGACGGTTAACAGGGCCGTCAATTTGTCCATGAGATCAATCAGCACCTGAGCCGGCGGGTGCACAGGGCCTCCTGCCCCGGCCGCTCTTGACCCGGACGGTATTGCTGCTGCAGCCGTAGAGTTTTGGCCGGGTTGAGTGCCAGCCATGAAGATCCCTACTCTGCTCGGCGGCTCAAAGGGGTCCGGAATACTGCTGCCATCCGAACAGCCCCCAAGCCCGCCGTCCTGCAACTGGTATAACGAATCTCACCAGTGGAAGACTCACCGTCAGAGTAGACGACTGTCTCACCGCTGTCCATGGATCCTTCAGAAAGTTCTCCTCCGTGGATGCAACTAACGAAGGCACGCTTCATAGCGGGCTAAGCCCGAGCGGGTCCAGCACGCTGAGCGGGCTCGATGATGGTGGTGCAGATGTCTGGCTCAGGGCCTGGCTCGCCAATCCGGCTGATGAAGACGTGGATTCTGCCAAAGGGGACCCCAGCCGGCGTCGTCGATGTAGAGCTTGCCGCGACGACTCTTGGTCATCCGGCCTATAGCGTATCCCTTGAGCCCTTCGAAGTTGCCCTTCAAGAACTCAAATCCACCGTGCGCTGGCCCCATGGTGGGCGCCAACTGTCGTGGAATTGTCACGGCAGATGTCCTCGTGAAAGGACTTAGTCGTGGAGCCATCGCAACTAGGAAGCTTAAAGGGGTTAAAGTGGGACAAAGGACACGAGGTTTTATACTGGTTCGTCCCCTTACGGTGAAGGGTAAAGCCTAATCCAGTTGAGGTGGAATTGCTAGGGTTTCGATTACCAGGGAGCAAATCTGCTATGCCCGGTTCTCGATTTGATGTTACTTGCCCTAAGCCGCCGGCGGGTCGTCCCCTTATATACACGGGTTGACGCCCCGCGGCCTACAGAGTCCCGGCCGGCTCATAAACAATGTCCCGCTCGGTGACTAGTTAATCTTGCCTTACAACACAAGTCATGCCATTACGGCGGTTTATCACTATGGGCCTTAAGTCGCCTGCGGGCTTTAGGCCCTTTATTGAACTGCCATCTTCAAGCTTGATATTGGGCTTCATATGATGAATTGCCATAGCGTGACCCGGCCCCTCCTGGGTGGGTTACACTAGTAATTATATCCCCAACACTTTCCATGGTGTAGTAGTAATAATTAAAAGAAAACCCAAAAAGATTTCTCGTTCTTCTTATGCTTGTTGGGAGCTTTCTCGTGTAAATAGTTTTCTTTCTTTTCTTTTCTTTGGGGGTCGAGAGGAGAAGACCATAATGAAAATGTTGAAGTGGCTCTTATATGCATTATTGTTGATTTAACCAAGAGCCCATATTACCTTGTCTTCTCCTTTGTATTGAATGCCTGTAGATTCCAGCTTAGTCCAATGCACGTGCACTATTATTATTATTCACATCATTCGGTCGTGCAAGTGAAAGGCAATTATGACGATATATGATGGACTGATTGAGATGAGAGAAGCTGGTATGAACTCGACCTCTCTTGTTTTTGTAAATATGATTAGTTCATCATTCCTAATTCAGCCTATTATGAATAAACATGTTTGCAATGACAATTAGAGATTATAGTTGCTTATGCCATGCTTAATTAGCTAGGAGTTTATAATGGTTTACCTTGCATGCCAACATGTTATTAAAATGGTTGGGATGTGGTATAATAGGGTGGTATCCTCGTTTGAATGATTCGAGTGGCTTGACTTGGCACATGTTCACGCATGTAGTTGAAACAAAATCAACATAGCCTTCACGATATTTATGTTCATGGTGGATTATATCCTACTCATGCTTGCACTCAATGTTTATTAATTTTAATGCATGTTCATGACTGTTGTCGCTCTCTAGTTGGTCGCTTCCCAGTCTTTTTCTAGCCTTCACTTGTACTAAGCGGGAATACTGCTTGTGCATCCACTTCTATAAACCCCAAAGTTATTCCATATGAGTCCACTATACCTCCCTATACATGCGGTATCTACCTGCCATTCCAAGTAAATTTGTATGTGCCAAACTCTAAACCTTCAAATGAAATTTTGTTTTGTATGCTCGAATAGCTCATGTATCAAACTAGGGTTGTCTATATCTTCCATGCTAGGCAGGTTATTCTCAAGAGGAGTGGACTCCGCTCTTCACTCACGAGAAAATGGCTGTCACCGGGATGCCCAGTCCCATGCTTTATGTAAATAAAATCAAAATAATTACAAACAAAACTCCCCCTGGACTCTTGTTAGTTGGAGGCACTCGTTGTTTCGAGTGAGCCATGGATTGATGCTTATTGGTGGAGGGGGAGTATAAACTTTACCATTCTGTTTGGGAACCGCCTATTATGTGAGTAGCATGGAAGATATCGATATCTCTCGGTTGTTATGTTGACAATGAAAGTATGCCGCTCAAAATTTTATTTATCTCTGCTTTAAAATCGAGCTCTGGCACCTCTACAAATCCCTGCTTCCCTCTACGAAGGGCCTATCTATTTACTTTTATGTTGAGTCATCGTCCTCTTATTAAAAAGCACCAGCTGGAGAGCACCGCTGTCATTTGCATCCATTACTATTAATTTATATTGGTTATGACTGGATCTCTTTTACCATGAATTACAATGTTTAGTCAGTCGTTGATCTTTAAAGGTGCTCTGCATTTATGTTTTGCGGTCTCAGAAAGGGCTAGCGAGATACCATCTTGTTATATCATATCATGATTGTTTTGAGAAAGTGTTGTCATCCGAGATTTATTATTATTGCTTGCCAGTTGATTATGTCATTGACATGAGAAAACATGAGACCTAAGTGTTATTGTGAATATGGTTAGTTCATAATCTTTGCTGAAAACTTTAATGCTGGTTTACATATTTACAACAACAAGAGAAAACAGAGTTTGTAAAAGTGTTTCTTTATCACTATCAGTTTACTTACTGAATTGCTTGAGGACAAGCAAATGTTTAAGCTTGGGGGAGTTGATACGTCTACGTCGTATCTACTTTTCCAAACACTTTTGCCCTTGTTTTGGACTCTGACTTGCATGATTTGAATGGAACTAACCCGGACTAACGCTGTTTTCAGCAGAATTGCCATGGTGTTATTTTTGTGTAGAAATAAAAGTTCTCGGAATGACCTAAAAATCAACAGAGAATTATTTTGCAATATAAAAAAATACTGGCGAAAGAATCAAGGCAAGGGGGCCCACACCCTGTCCACGAGGGTAGGGGCGCGCCCCTGCCTCGTGGGCCCCCTGTAGCTCCAACGACCTCAACTCCAACTCTATAAATTCGTGTTTGGGGAGAAAAAAATCAGAGAGAAGGATTCATCATGTTTTACGATACGGAGCCGCCGCCAAGCCCTAATCTGTCTCGGGAGGGCTGATCTGGAGTCCGTTCGGGGCTCCGGAGAGGGGAAGCCGTCGCCATTTTCATCATCAACCATCCTCCATCACCAATTTCATGATGCTCACCGCCGTGCGTGAGTAATTCCATCATAGTCTTGCTGGACAGTGATGGGTTGGATGAGATTTATCATGTAATCGAGTTAGTTTTGTTAGGGTTTGATCCCTAGTATCCACTATGTTCTGAGATTGATGTTGCTATGACTTTGCTATGCTTAATGCTTGTCAATAGGGCCTGAGTGCCATGATTTCAGATCTGATCCTATTATGTTTTCATGAATATATGTGAGTTCTTGATCCTATCTTGCAGGTCTATAGTCACCTACTATGTGTTATGATCCGGCAACCCCGAAGTGACAATAATCGGGACCACTCCCGGTGATGACCGTAGTTTGAGGAGTTCATGTATTCACTATGTGTTAATGATTTGGTCCGGTACTCTATTAAAAGGAGGCCTTAATATCCCTTAGTTTCCAATAGGACCCTGCTGCCACGGGAGGGTAGGACAAAAGATGACATGCAAGTTCTTTTCCATAAGCACGTATGACTATATTCGGAATACATGCCTACATTAAATTGATGAATTGGAGCTAGTTCTGTGTCACCATATGTTATAACTGTTGCATGAATAATCGCATCTGGCATAATTCTCCATCACCGATCCAATGCCTACGAGCATTTCACATATTGTTCTTCGCTTATTTACTTTTTCGTTGCTGCTATTACAATCACTACAAAACTATTACTGTTACTTTTGCCACCGTTACCGTTACTTCCATACTACTTTGCTACTAAATACTTTGTTGCAGATATTAAGTAATCCAGGTGTGGTTGAATTGACAACTCAACTGCTAATACTTGAGAATATTCTTTGGCTCCCCTTGTGTCGAATCAATAAATTTGGGTTGAATACTCTACCCTTGAAAACTGTTGCGATCCCCTATACTTGTGGGTTATCACTCGACCACTGCATCATAACATAATTAGGAGGGGAACCGAACGTATTAATCATGAGTTATTGCCATATTACCTGGCCTAGATTTATTGGAAAGAAACAATGGGGTTGCCTTGCTGTTTTCAGAGTTTGTCTTCTTATCTTCAAATTACCGCACCAAATTAACACACTAGCATTGCTATCATTGGCCAGGTCAGATAATATGAAAGCAATATTGACACAACGAATGTTTGGGCAACCACACCACACCAGCCTACACCAAATTAACACAATAGGGCACAACTATCATTAGCCAGGTAAGATAATACGAAAGCAACATTGGCACAATGAATGAATGAATGGGCAACCAGAGCAGCACTACCATTCAGTAATGTGCATGATATGAGATAGTAAACTCATGCAGCTCAGTATGCAAAACTACTAGGCAGTTTTCCTTACAAAAATCAACATTGTCGCCTTTAATTATACATTTTGCTACAACTAAATTTAGATCAGATAAAGGTTGGATTCATGCCGATTAACAAAATACATGCTGATGTAAAAATATAGTGATATTCAACAGGTACTTACATCAGCATTGGAGCACAGAGAATTCCCGCAAGATAGTTTCCTCGAATACGATCCCAGTGCAGAAAGTCTTCTATCATTTAGGCTTATTTTCTAAAAGAGAGATGGGTAAGAAACATGTAGAAAATATGATCAGAATGCTATAAAATTTCATGATGCGAGGATACGCACACGCTTCTTAGAATGGAGTTGACATATTTTTGCTGAACTGGCCGGACTAGTTCTTTGGCCACTAGAATCTGCTTATTATCAGTGGGAGTTGCGTTTCTCTATCCTGGAGCAGTATCTATGAAAACTGGAGTTTGTTATTATCTCCTGGCGTTTGGATCTTTTGCAAAGACCTGGTTTGTAACCCTTCAGATTCTAACATAGACGTCTTCCCCTTGCATGCCTTATATAGAAGAATGGTGCTTCAATTATAAAACATGCTACAACAGAGATGGAATAGGTACTGAAGAATAGAAAGTCATGACATATTGACATGTATTCCCTCCATCCAGAAATAAATGGATGGGTCTAGGCGTATTTTAGTTCTAGATACATCCAGTTTTATCCATTTCCGCGACATGTAATCCGGACGGAGGGAGTATGATGTAAGAGCTAGGGATATGACAAGACAACAATGTAAAATAACACTACTTGAATGTAAAACTTTATGCTAGCGGAATACATACAGAAGAACACTAAGGCAACATATGCATGTATGATTGAGAAACTAAGATGGCATTGCAAGAGACCACTAGAACAACACTTCAATGTAAAAAAAACATGGTATGGTAGACAGATGAAGTATATACTGATGAATAATATTGCATAAGATATTGAGAAGCATGATGTCCAAACAAAGCATATGGCATTGCGATTGAGTAGAATGACAGTACTTGAATTTGAAAACATGTTATCATGAATGGAATAGGTACTGAAAAACATGAAGGCATGCCATATTTACATGCATGATCAACAGGCTAAGCACAAGGCATTGCAATAGATTAGATGCACTCCAGGATATTATATGCATGATGTACCCATATCAAGGGCCAAGTTAGAGCATGGACCTTATGGGGTAAATTGGATTCATCATCTTTCTGCAAGTCTTGTGAAGAACTGCCTTTACATGTTCCATCATATTTGGTATCATTGACGTCAAGTTTGTTGGCCGTTACATTGCTTCGTTAGGTTCTTATGGATAAATCGGTGTGTGCAATTATATCTGATATGCATGGAAGACAACTAGTAGTTAGATTTATGTAATGAGTGCCTGTAGGAGACGACATAAATAGTAGGACTGGGGTTAACTAGTAGCAACAGGTCTCAAAAACTAAAGGGAGAACACAGATGAAAGATACAGAATATGTATCGTTTGTACTCGAGATTAACTAGATGGCACACAAAAGTATTAAGGAACAACATAGGTTATACTAGAAGTGGTATAATACTATAATCACCAGCCTGTGGGATAGCATTGGCTGATGGATGATAACTATGGAACAACGTTACCTAAAGAACAAGTCTCTTAGTTGAACTATGGAACAACGTTAACTCCTGAACAACACCCGTAAGAGATCAACATGAATATACAGTGAAATGTGATAATCAATTTTCAATGCTTAGATGAATAACAAAGCCATAAATGTTGCATACAAGTAAGATGAGGGTACAACCTATCTGGCCGCCGTCCATAGGAGTGAGCATCATGTGCTGACTTGTCGATGGCCCTCAGCTTGTTGTGGCTGTCCATGTCGGGCACGCGCATTCGATGCGAGGAAGCTGTTGAGTGGGGACTATAGCTCCTTCCGTGCAGGCTTCCCTTGTTGGAGCAGCTGCGGTGAGTCGGAAGACGGTGTGGCTGAAGCTGCAGAAAACGCATAATGTTAAGAACGACACATCTCTCTGATCTGAAGAAATACCCTAAGAGATCAACAACTAGGTACGAGAGTGGTCACACGTCTATTGACTGAAGACTAAATTGGGGTCACATGATTTTATTTTATTTTGGTACTGTCCGATCTACGCCGAATGGCTTGATGATCGTCTTGTGCCTCCTGGCTGACACTGTTCTGAATCTTCCCCGAAGAGCCAGCGATCACCGGCAGAGCAGCCTGCCTCCGCTGTCCGTGGCCCCGACCAAAACCCTGCTCCCCACCCCACCGCACTGCCGTGGTTGCGCCGCCCCAGGGCCAATCCACAAAGACTCGTTGTCGTGGTTCTAAGTCTGACAGTAGAATGGGGGGTAGGAATGGAGAGGCAAGATCCTAGCTATGGAGTAGTTGTATACACAAGATGTTTACGAGTTCAGGCCCTTCTCGAAGGAAGTAACAACCCTACGTCTCGGAGCCCAGAGGCGGTCGACTGTATTATGTGCGTATGAGTTACAGGGGTGCGAACCCTTTACACTGAGGAGGGGGGTGGCTTATATAGAGTTCACGCACCCCTCCATTCTTAGTTATGCAGGGATTAAGGTACATTAAGATAGGGAGTTACTGGTAACGTCCCACATAAAGTGCTATGATGACCATAAAGCCACTTAATGACCGGCCGTTTTTTTGCAGACTGACTGTAGATCTCCTGGCGGTCGAGTGGTTGGCTTCATGGTCGAGTGTCTTTAGGTCCGTCGAGTGGAATCCTTCCAGGTCGACTGAAAGGTGGTTTCTTCAAGAGATGTCCTTGGGGAGGGTATCTTGGACAGGTCCATGACCCTACCCTAGGTACATGGCTTCATCAGTAGCCCCCGAATGGATCGAGGTTTGAGTGCGGAAGGAGTTGAGAACTCTTCCAACCCACTTTTCGTGCGATGAGCACGTCTTGTTCTGGATCAACGAGCTTAAGTCACGGCTTCAACTTCTTTTTCAGTCGCCTTGATCCATTCTTTGCATCCGTCGAGTGTATTTTTGTACTTGGAGAACTCCGAATGACAGGACGGAGGAAATCTTTTGTCTAACGATTTGCTCTGTGGCGCGCGGATTTAGCGAGATTCGAATTTCGGGAAGTGAGCGGGGCGGAGGAAGCCGCAGTAATCGGATGGGATAAGGCAGGGACGCCTCGATCTCCGTGCTACCTTTTTCGCCAAGTATCACGCGGGCGATCGCTATGAGATTTGACAGATCGCCTGTGCCCACCAAATACCACTTAAGCAACCTCATATAAGGCCCCGGATGGTGGTTTTTGAACAGTGCGCTCCCATTTCCTCCTCCCTTCCCCAGATTCATCCGCCGCGTGCGGTTCCACCTCAGCGCTGCTGCTCCGTGTGCGTTTCGCCGGAGACAATGGTGAAAGAGAAGACGGCAGCTTTGGAGCGGGCGAAGAAGGTGACGACGAAGGCGAAGGGAAGGGCGACCAGTTGGGGCGGATCTTCGTCAAGGGCCGACTTGCCGTAGGGCTGGATCCAGGGCGACTGGATCCGCTCGACGATCCGTCAGAAGGATCTCGACGACATGGCCAATGAGGGACGGATCCCCCAAGGATCAGCGCGGCTCCCGGGGAAGGAGTCGGAGCCGTAACCTCAGGAGGGTGAGTGTGTTCTCTTGGCCACCCATGTCGACCGCGGGTTTTCTCTGCCGCCTCACCCTTTCTTTCGAGGATTTCTGAACTTCTTTGGGACACAACTTCAGCACTTCACTCCCAACTCCATCGCGTACTCGCTGCTTTCGTGTCTTGGTGCGAGAATTTCTTGGATTGCCGGCCTCATTGGGGTATTTTCAAACACATTTTCACTTGTCACTCCCAGACGGTGAAAAAGGCCAATCCGAGTGATGAGAGAACTCAAGTGATTCAGATGTGTGGGGGTCTTGGGGTTCAAATGAGAGGAAAAAGTTCTTTTCCGGCCATGATCTTACCCGAGCAAGTCCGTGGATGGCAGTCGACTTGGTTCTACTGCAAGGACCAGCCAACGGCAGGGCAGTCGACTGGACTCCCTCGTTTTTCCATGGACCGAGTGAGCAAGCCATCTTCTTTGAAGGTGATCCCGGAAGATAAGGCGCAGGTGAAGGTGTTGGTCGAACGTGTTGTCCAGCTCATCCGAGACGGGTGGTAGCATGGATCTCTTGGAGGTCTTCCTTCGACGACGCATCCAGCCGCTTCAAGCCCGAAACCATCCGATGTGGTTGTACTCTGGCACTGAGGACACCACTCAGATCCACCCGGAGGAGGTCGAGGATGCCATGCTGGAAAGGTGTCTTGTGGGCATCACAGGAAACAAGGACAACCCTCGAGGAGCCAGGAGGATCCCTCCACTCGACCAGTCATACGAAGTAGACAAGGTCCATTCATGCATGTTTGACTGTGATCCCTCTTTCTCCATCTTGTTTGCTTAAAATCAGTCGATTGCCTTTTGTATTGTTTGTTGTCTTCCAGGCCACTATTGAGATGTACTCAATGCCCAACGGGGCGCAAGAACCAGTCGAGGAGGAGGAAGGGAGCGGAGGTGAAAGCCAGGAGGAATGGCAATCTTATGGTGAGGAGGACAAAGACGACGACAACTCCGGTGAAGAGGAGGAGGAGGAAGAGGAGGAAGAAGTCGACCCTCCTCGCATGGAAAGGCAATCCAAGCTCACCCATGACCCAACGGTTGAGCGTGGCAAGGCTATCGCACCTGTCGGGCAGTCGACGAAACGCCCTCGGACGACCTCTCCGGCGCCCGGCGAAAAAGCGCCAAGCAACCCGGCGACGCCATCAAAGCCGACGAAGGCTTTGCCCAAGATGAGGATGGCCATTTCCACCATTTCCGGGTACAGCAGAACTTGTGTTTTCTTGTTTAGCATGTACATACTTTTGGTCGACTTGTTGACTGATCAACTGATTTCTGAAATCTGCAGCGCCGCTACCTCCGAGACCTCTGCCAGGAATGAAGACCAGGAAATGGAAGATGCTGCTACCTCTAACCTTGGTATGATCGCTGTAGTTTCGCTTTTGGTCGATTGGATTTCTGTTTTTAACTTTCAATCTTTCTTGTAGTCCCTCCTCATGTCATTGATCTCCCTCATGATGATGATGAGGCACCATTGAGGCGGAGGAGGAATAAAAAGGCGCCTGCTGGCAAGACTGCTCAGGTTGTATCAGTGCCTGAGATGCTGGTTCATGAGGGTGGCAACATCACTCGGACTTCTGTGTCTTCATTTGTGCCGACGAGTATCCGGCCTTCATCGTCGATCGCTGATCCGCCTTCCCTTTTCGCCACGCACCACGTCCCGAGAGGACCAAGTGGGTGCTGCTAAGGAAGCTATACGCCAAAGGGATCATGATGGAGCAAGTGAAGATGGTCCGGAGGCCAGCCAGCGGCCTATGATGCCAGCTCAGCTCTTGAGCAACGTCCGAGATAGTTGGTCACCACTTGTTACATTACGATATGCTACCCGAAAACTCTTCTTTACGAAGATCTTCGTATTTGTACACCCACTGGGTGTGTCGATTGAATTTTTGGATTGGTGGGGGCACGCTGAGTGCACCCACTGGGTGTAGTCCCCGAGACTATGGTGGACTGCTGGCAGTCGGCCCTAGTCTTCATATTTTGAATTTCTTTGCTAACTTCTTCACTCGGTCTGGTCGGACCATGTCGAATGGAATCTTGAAACCGGTGGGGGCACGCTGAGTGCACCCACTGGGTGTAGTCCCCGAGACTATGGTGGACTGCTGGCAGTCGACCGTAGTCTGAAGAACTCCTTTTTTTAGATCATGATGATACCGAGGCTGACTGCTGACAGTTAGCTATGGTTTAGGATCATAACCTTTTTGTCTCTTTCGGTTGACTGGTCGAACCGAGTCGGTAGAACCAGTGGGGGCACGCTGAGTGCACCCACTGGGTGTAGTCCCCGAGACTACCGTCGAATATTTTGATTCGCCTGTAGTCTTAGAAACGCAACGATTTTTCTTAGTAACTTGGAAGCAACCTATCTTTGATGTCTGTCGATTGACTCTTTGCAAAAATCCTGCGAGCTTGTGGCTCGCTATACTGAATTGGAAAACAAACATATCCAGCTCAACCTTGACTTGAAGCTTGCTCAGGAGAACTTGCAGAAGGCGAGAGACGAAGCAAAAGGTATGGCTGGTGAGAACTTGACGACTGTCTTTGTCTTTCCGCCCATTCCTAATTCTGATCTCATTGTCATTTTGCAGATAAAATGGAGGAGGCTCTGAAGAAAAAGGACCATGACCTTGCCGAGGCGCAGAAAGCAGCTTTGGACAAAACAAAGCTCGCGGAAGAAAAGTTGTCTTTAGTCCGTAAACTTGAAGAAGAGAACGCCAATTTGAAAGCTGCTCTCGACGCGGCCAACAAGAAGGTTAGCCGACTGAAGAATGACAAGATAGCTTTGAGTGAAAAGGCCGGCGAACTGGCGGGGAAGAGGAACGATCTGGAGGCTTATCTGGGAGGGCTCGCCAAGAAGTTATTCCTCATGCTTGAAGGTAATCCCTCCTAACCAACTGACTTGTTATCCCTGACTCATATAGAACCATCAGCTTGAACTCGAGTTGCCTTTACAAAATTCTGTCAGAACTTCGAGGAAGAGACTGGTCGAGTGGTGACAAGCCTGGACCCCATTAACTCTCCTGTGAAGGATGAAGCCGCTTTGAACGTGCTCCGACTGGAGTCTCGTGTTGCTGGTGTGGTGGACTACCTCGCTCAACTGAAGGTTGCGGTGTCGCGAATAGACTCGACACTCTGGCCAGGCGAGACGCTTCAAAATGATCTCGAGACTTTAATGACTCGACTGAATGACGTTCCAAGTCGAGTGCAGGAATGGAGAAAGTCTTCTGCCAGGTGTGGTGCCGGTGTTGCTCTGTCCCTGGTCCGTGTTCACTGCAAGGAGGCGCGAGAGGAAAAGCTGGCGTCCATCAAAGTTGAAAATACCAAGAAGTACGACTTCCAATCTTTCATGGAGACTTTCATAGCTGCTGCCACCCGGATCACTGACGGGATCGACCTGGACCATTTTTTCGCGCCTTCCAGTCCTCCACATGAGGAGTAAAAAACTTCTATGCTTCGTCTTAAATTTGCCTCGGAATGCCGAGTGGTCTTGTAACCGATAAACTTTAACAGGCTTGACGCCTGAGTACTTCTGAATCCGTAGGATGTTATCTGAACTTGTCCTATCATCGAATATGCTTTCATTTGCCTTCGAGCGAACTTTGTTCTTCACTCGGAATATACTTCAGTGCTTGAGATGCAGCTCTGAGGTGAAAAATCCAGTCGACCTGCACTTCATTGTTCTTGTAGGTAGGGATGGAGCACAGATTGTACTTGTGGCGCAACTTTGAAGGAGAAGGTAACAGTCGACCTGCGCCTCGTCGTCCTTGCGGATCGGAATGGAGCGCATGTTGTACTTGCGTTGCAGCTCCGAGGGAGAAGGTAGCAGTCGACCTGCACCTCATCGTCCTTGCGGATCGGAATGGAGTGCACGTGGTACTTGTGGCGCAGCTCTGAAGGAGAAGGTAGCAGTCGACCTGCACCTCGTCGTCCTTGTGGATCGGAATGGAACGCACGTTGTACTTGTGGCGCAGCTCCGAAGGAGAAGGTAACAGTCGACCTGCACCTCGTCATCCTTGCGGATTGGAATGGATTTCATACTTAGGCGAGTACTGGACTGCAGCTAAGCCTCCGAATGGGAGGGTTGCTCTCCACTCGGTAGGATTTTCAGATACTTAGGCGAGTACTGGACTGCAACTAAGCCCCCGAGTGGGAGGTTCGCTCTCCACTCGGTATGATTTTCAGATACTTAGGCGAGTACTGGACTGCAGCTAAGCCCCCGAGTGGGAGGTTCGCTCTCCACTCGGTAGGATTTTCAGATACTTAGGCGAGTACTCGAGTGCAGCTAAGCCCCGAGTGGGAGGTTCGCTCTCCACTCGGTAGGATTTTCAGATTCTTAGGCGAGTGCTGGACTGCTACTAAGCCCCCAAGTGGGAGGTTTGCTCTCCACTCGGTAGTATTTTCAGATTCTTAGGCGAGTGCTGGGCTGCTGCTAAGCCCTCGAGTGGGAGGTTTGCTCTCCACTCGGTAGGATTTTTCAAACTTAGGCAAATGCTGGACTGCTGCTAAGCCCCCGAGTGGGAGGTTTGCTCTCCACTCGGTAGGATTTTTTGTGTCGTAGCTCTGAAGGGGAAGGCAACAGTCGACCTGTACCTCGTCGTCCTTGCAAAGCGCACATTGTATTAAATACTTAGGCGAGTACTTGGACTACAGCTAAGCCCCCGAGTGGGATGCTGGCTAAACACTCGTTAGGATTTTAAACACTTAGGCGAGTACTTGGACTGCAGCTAAGCCCCGAGTGGGAGGATGGCTCACCACTCAGTAGGATTTTAAACACTTAGGCGAGTACTGGACTGCAGCTAAGCCCCCGAGTGGGAGGTTCGCTCTCTAGTCGGTAGGATTTTCAGATACTTAGGCGAGTACTAGACTGTAGCTAAGCCCCCGAGTGGGAGGCTGGCTCACCAATCGGTAGGATTTTTAAGTACTTAAGCGAAACGGATTCGCAGCTAAGCCCCCGAGTGGGAGGCTGGCTCACCACTCGGCAGGGATTTTTTTACAAACTTAGGCGAAACGGGTTCGCAGCTAAGCCACCCACTGGGGGGGGGGTTTCTCATGTAAACAAAAAGTAATAACAATCACTGGGAAAATTATAACATTCTTGTCTTCGATAAACAAACTACAGAGGTACTTTTATTACATCTCATCTGAGTGAGTACTTAAGTATAAAAGGGGCGGAGCAGCTCCGCATTCCAAGCTCGAGGCTCATCAATCTGATGATCGACGTTGTAAAGATGGTATGCTCCATTGTGGAGAACTCTGGTGACGATGAAGGGACCTTCCCAAGTGGGAGCGAGCTTGTGTGGTTTCTGTTGATCAACTCGGAGGACCAAGTCTCCTTCTTGGAAGGTTCGGCTCTTCACATTCCTTGCATGGAATCGACGCAAGTCCTGCTGATATATGGTCGAGCGGATCAGAGCCATCTCTCTCTCCTCTTCTAGGAGGTCGACTGTATCTTGCCGGGCTTGTTCCGCTTCATCTTCAGAGTAGAGTTCGACTCGAGGTGCATTGTGAAGTAGGTCACTCGGCAGAACTGCTTCAGTTCCATAGACCAGAAAGAATGGAGTTCTCCCAGTCGACCGATTAGGAGTGGTCCTCAATCCCCAAAGAACTGACGGAAGTTCGCCGACCCATGCTCCTGCTGCATGCTTGAGATCACGCATCAGCCGTGGTTTCAATCCTTTGAGAATTAGACCGTTTGCACGTTCTGCTTGTCCATTCGACTGGGGGTGAGCAACCGAAGCATAGTCGACTCGCGTGCCTTGAGAGGCGCAAAAGGCTTTGAATTTGTCGCAATCGAAGTTTGACCCATTGTCAGTGATGATGCTATGCGGAACTCCATATCTGAATATCAACTCTCTGATGAAACTGATAGCGATTACCGCACGACGAGATTCTTGATAGGCTTAGCTTTGATCCACTTAGTAAACTTGTCGACCGCCACTAGCAAGTGAGTGAAGCCGCTCCTGCCAGTCCTCAGTGGTCCAATCATATCCAATCCCCAAACAGCGAAGAGCCAGACGAGTGGAATGGTCTTCAAGGCTGAGGCGGGTTTGTGTGATATATTGGAATAGAACTGACATCCTTCACATTTGTCGACTATTTCCTTCGCCATTTCATTTGCCTTTGGCCAGTAAAATCCCGCTCGGTATGCTTTAGCCACAATGGTCCGAGAGGACGCATGATGACCACCGGTCCCCGAGTGGATATCATCAAGAATTATCTGACCTTCTTCTGGTGTTATGCATTTCGGCCGACTCGATCGGCGCTTTCTCACATAACTGTCCCTTGATCACAGTAAAGGCCTTGGATCGGCAGACGATCTATCGAGCCTCTTCTTCGTTCTCCGGGAGCTCTTTCCTTAGGATATACGCGATGTACGACACTGTCCAGTCGGGAGTGATGACCACGACTTCCATGATCAGGTCGACCATAGCTGGGACCTCAACTTCAATCGGATCAGTGGCACTTTTTGGCTCCGGGGCTTCTTCGGTGAAAGGTTCCTCTTGAACTGACGGTGTGTGGATGTGCTCCAAAAACACATCACTGGGAATGGCTTCCCTCTTGGACCCTATTTTCGCCAGATCATCAGCAGCTTGATTTTTCAATCGGGGTACATGATGAAGCTCTAACACCTCGAACTTCTTCTCTAGCTTCCTCACTGCATTGCAATAACCAGTCATGGCTGGACTTCTGACGTCCCACTCCTTCATCACTTGATTAACCACTAGATCCGAGTCGCCATAGACCATGAGGCAACGGACGCCGAGTGAAATGGCCATACACAACCCATACAACAGTGCTTCGTATTCTGCTTCATTGTTGGAAGAATCAAAGTGAATCTGGAGCACATATCTGACCTTATCTCCTAGGGGGGAAACCAACACTACCCCAGCACCGGAACCATTCAGCATCTTGGAACCATCAAAGAACATGGTCCAATGCTCCGAGTGAACTTGAGTCGGCAGTTGTTGTTCAATCCACTCGACAATGAAATCTGCTACTGCTTGGGACTTGATGGCTTTCTTTGCCTCAAACTTGATATCAAGGGGAAGGAGTTCAATCGCCCATTTCGCCACTCGACCAATTGCATCTCTGTTGTGCAGAATCTCTGACAATGGGGCGTCGCTGACGACTATAATGGAATGGTCAGAGAAGTAATGAGCAACCTTCTTCGTGCTCATATAAATCCCATAAACAAGTTTCTGATAATGAGGGTATCTTTGCTTTGATGGGGTCAATAATTCAGAAAGATAATATACTGGGCGCTGAACTTTGAAGGCTTTTGCTTCTTCTTCCCGCTCAACCGTAAGTACTGTACTAACGACTTGTCCTGTGGCTGCAATGTAAAACAACAAAGGCTCTTTGCTGATTGGGGCAGCAAGCACCGGATGGGTGGAGAGCAGAGCTTTTAGCTCTGCAAACGCTGCATCAGCTTCGGGAGTCCACTCGAACTTGTCTGACTTCTTCAACAGTCAGTAAAGAGCCAATGCCTTTTCACCGAGACGAGAGATAAATTGACTTAAAGCGGCCAAGCATCCAGTAAGCTTCTGGAAGGGCGTTTCATTCGTAGTATAGTGCCAACTTTTTCTGGGTTGGCGTCAATTCCTCGTTCGGAAACGAGAAAACCGAGTAACTTTCCGCCAGGAACTCCGAATGTGCACTTTGATGGATTAAGCTTGATATCATACCTCCTGAGATTGGCAAATGTTTCAGCAAGGTCAGTCAACAGGTCGGAACCTTTCCGTGACTTGACCACAATATCATCCATGTATGCTTCCACATTCCGACTGATTTGAGTGAGCAAACACTTCTGAATCATCCTCATGAATGTGGCTCCGGCATTCTTGAGGCCGAATGGCATGGTGACATAACAGAAGCACCCGAATGGAGTGATGAAATCTGTTTTGATCTCGTCGGGTCCATACAGACGGATCTGATGGTAACCGGAATAGGCGTCTAAGAAAGACAACCGCTCACATCACGCAGTCGAGTCGACTATTTGGTCGATGCGGGGGAGAGGAAAATGATCTTTTGGGCAGGCCCGATTGATATGTTTGAAGTCGATGCACATGCAAAGTGATTTGTCCTTCTTAGGGACCATGGCAACATTGGCGAGCCACTCGGAGTGGTAAATCTCTCGGATAAACTCTGCTGCTACGAGCTGAGCCACCTCCTCGCCAATGGCCTTTGTCTTCTGGACGGCGGACCATCAAAGATGCTCCTTGACAGGTTTAACTTTTGAGTCGACTCGTAGACGATGCTCAGCCAGCCCCCTGGGAACACCCGGCATGTCAGCAGGCTTCCATGCGAAGATGTCCCAGTTCTCACGGAGGAACTGGATGAGCGCTTCTTCCTATTTGGAGTCGAGTGTTGTTGAGATATGGGTCGGAGCAGCATTGGGATCGGTCGAGTGAATATGAATCGGTTTCGTCTCACGGACGGCGAAATCTTGACTCCGTGGCGGGCTTCTTGGCTCGCAACAAATCACTCGGTCTGCAGTTTTACGGTATTCTTGCAGCTCTACAACTGCCATCTCGAGCATCGCCGATCTTAGAGCCTTTCTGAAAACACTCTTCGCTTTCTTCCGATTGCCGATGTGACAGTGATCACACCTTTGGGGCCTGGCATCTTCGGTTTGAGGTATACATAACATGGTCGATCCATGAAAGCGTGCATCGCCCGGCCTTCCCGGAATAAGCGTGATAACCGCTCTGGAAATCCACGACCTCAAAGGTCAACTTTTCTTCTGAAAATTCTTGGAATCACCAAAAACCACGGTGAGAGCAATTTGGCGAGTGACTCAGCCTTCTTTCCGTGAATGACTCCATGGAAGCTCATGTTCTTTGGTCTTTGAGTCTGGACATCGGAATACCCATCCCTTTCAACGTCTCTGCATACAGTATGTTTAGGCCACTGCCACCATCCATCAAAACTTTAGTTAGTCGAGTGCCTTCGACGACTGGGTCGACCACCAAAGCTTGCCTCCCAGGGGTGGCTATGTGTGTCGGGTGATCAGACTGGTCGAACGAGATGGCGGTCTGCGACCATTTCAGATAAGCGGGTGTCATGGGCGACCATATTCACTTCTCGGTTGATAACTTTCAATCGACTTTTTGCTTTCAACGTCGTAAAAATCATCAGGGTGGAATTGACCTGGGGGTATCCACCGTCACTATCTTCCTTGTCCTCAACTTTGTCCGACTCCTTCTCTTTATCCTTGGGCTGCTTCCCCTGGAACTGCTGAATCAAGAGCCGACACTTCGAGTGGTATACTTTGGGTAAATGAGTTTACCCTCTTCATCTTTCTTCGTGTGAATGTGACATGGCAAGTCCAATACATCATTTCCATCTTGGTCTTTCACCTTCTTGGGGTTCCAAGGTCCCTTGGATTTCCCTTGAACTTTCCTGGAGTCACGGCCAAAGGCTTCTCCGGAGCAGCTGGCTCGACTTCATACGCTTCCATTTGAGTTCCCTCCCCGGTTTCATTAGCGGCTGACTTGTACTTGCCACTCTGGGCCGATCCTCTTCTTCACCATTAGGCGTGCTTGGTGGCAATCTCCATCATTCGACTCAGGGTCATGTCTGCGGTCCGACCGAATTTCAAACTTAACTCTCTATTCTTAACGCCTTCCTTGAAGGCACAGACTGCCTGATGATCAGATACATTCTCTACCGTGTGATGCAATGTGATCCATCTCTGGATGTAATCCCTCAGAGTTTCATTCGACTTCTGCACACACGACTGCAACTCTGTCAACCCTGCTGGCCGCTTGCAAGTTCCTTCAAATGTCCTGACAAACACTCGGGCAAGATCTTCCCAAGTGTAAATGTTGTTGGGTGCTAACTGATTCAACCATGCTCTGGCTGAGCCCTCCAACATAAGAGGCAGGTGTTTCATGGCCACTTCATCGTTGCCGCCGCCAATCTGAACAGCCACTCGGTAGTCCTCAAGCCAAGTATCCGGCTTGGACTCACCAGTGAACTTACTGACTCCAGTCGCCAACCTGAAGTTGGGAGGAATCACTGCGGCCCTGATGGATCTGCTAAAACACTCTGGTCCTGAGACGTGTACTCTGCTGCTGGTGGGCACATCTCTGTCATGGCCTTCTCGGTGAGCTCTGTTCCTGTCGACCAAACCTTGAACGATAAGGGATCTCGCATGAAAGCCTGGTTCTCTGGGGTCAACTGGAATCCTTCGCCCAACACTGTGATGGCATCTGCCATCCTGCTGTCGAGGCGCGTATGACCCATCCCTTGGGGGAGGAGTGGGCACTCGACGTCGATCATCACGATCGAATCGGTCCTCATACTAATCACGCCGGCCTCCATGTCCCTCACGCCTCAGGGGTGATCTCGGGCTATGAGCCGACTGGACTATATTCGCAGCGACGGATCTGCTGTGGATCCTATTCCGCGACTGCGATACAGCTGAATTTTGATCTCCTGCTGCCCGGAGTAAATCTCTGATCTGTAGCAAGCCTCTGCCAGCCTCTAACTGGGAAGGCTGAATGGACTCTGCTATACGGGCTGCAGCTGCTAGATTCTGAATTGGAGTTCGGTATACCTGAGTCGGTTGTTGAAAGAGGTGACATCGACTGGACGATGGGACCCGTTGTCGCGCTTCGTTAAATCGAGCACTTTCATTTGGAGATTTTCGATCGAGTCGCCCATAAGATTGGCCAAATGCGCGTCTTCTAAGGCACGGGCCTCGGGGGTTTCTCCAACGATAGGAGTGTGAAGTGCATCCATGTTCCGGCGGCGAAGCTCCTCCCTCTGCAGCGAAGTGAGTGGCTCGGGCAAGTACTCTTCATGGGCTTCTGACGGATCGCCCTTACTTGCCGTTGCCACCGTCGGGCGGGAAAGCCGGGCGGACTGCGTGGCCCATCGACCATCGGGACTTCCGCCGCTGGATCATCTTTGTCGCTTTTCGGATGCAGTCTCTGTGGAGCCAGTCGACAGATCAAACAGACGTAGAGTGATTCGTCGGGCTCGATTGCCGCGACTTGGGGGGTGGCCGGCTGGCGGGTCACCACATGCCTCACCCACCGCTGAAGCCTCGACCAACCTGAGCGCTTGCGCCGGCGAGAGACTGGGAGGGAGGACGGCATAGGAGCCGACCGATACTGAGTCGACGGTTGCCGCAGGAGGATGCCGCGGACGCACGCGCGAAAGTGCGTTGCCCCGCGGACGAGGAGTGCGTCGACGTTGAGTAGAGCCTCCTGCAGCCAAGCGGAGTCGTCGGCGATGAACGTGAGCGCGCTGAGACGGATCTCGCGGCCCTCAACCAAAACTCCACCTGAAACCATGATGAAGGAGATCAGAAAAACTGCAAGTTCTTCAACAAGTCGCTAAGACACCTGCCCCACGGTGGGCGCCAACTATCGTGGTTCTAAGTCTCACAGTAGAATGGGGGGTAGGAATGGAGAGGCAAGATCCTAGCTATGGAGTAGTTGTATACGCAAGATGTTTACGAGTTCAGGCCCTTCTCAGAGGAAATAACAGCCCTACGTCTCGGAGCCCGGAGGCGGTCGACTGTATTATGTGCGTATGAGTCACAAGGGTGCGAACCCTTTACACTGAGGAGGGGGGTGGCTTATATAGAGTTCGCCAGACCCCTCCAGCCCTTAGTTATGCAGGGATTAAGGTACATTAAGATAGGGATTTACTGGTAACGTCCCACATAAAGTGCTATGATGACCATAAAGCCACTTAATGACCGACCGTTTTCGTGCAGACTGACTGTAGATCTCCTGGTGGTCGAGTGGTTGGCTTCATGGTCGAGTGTCTTCAGGTCCGTCGAGTGGAATCCTTCCAGGTCGACTGAAAGGTGGTTTCTTCAAGAGATGTCCTTGGGGAGGGTATCTTGGACAGGTCCATGACCCTACCCTAGGTACATGGCTTCATCACTCGCTGTCATCCAGATCCGGCGGCGGCAGTACCTTCAACCCAAGCAACTCTAAGATAGCCATCTAAGCACTGCTTCCGCGGCGAACTTGCGCCCTTGCACCCTTATGTTAGACACAAGCCAACCGGCAGCCTAGGAGCTCCGCCGGCTCGAGGGGTGCTGCTTCCCATTGGGAATTGATTGGCCCAGAATAAAAATTCAGACAACTGATGCCTAAATAAAGTGATTTGAGATGAGGGTGCGACCTATCTGGCAGCCCGGTGAAGTAGGCAGCTCCAGCTGCCTAGTCGGTGAGGCCGACGTGGTTGCGGTGGCTACCGGCGGCAGGGAAGTAGAGATGTCGCGATGGTCGATGGCTACGGGGAAGCAGCGCCGGGGCTCTGGACGAGACCAAAGTTGGAGCCGCTTCAGCGCCGTGAACAACGGCGGGGGTGAGTCTGCTCCAGTACGGTTGACGCGGCCGTCGTCGAGGCAGCTCCGACAGCATGGAGTAGGAGGCACACGGCCCACTGCACGATGGCAAATGGACAGCATCTCCGGGATTAGAGAGGAGGGCTGCTGTGAATTTGGTGCGGTGGGGGCGCCATGAAGGAGGGGCTGAGGTTTCGTGGCTCGGGAGAAGGGAGCTTCCGGGGAGAAGGTGATTTGGCGCCCACGAGGTATGAATGGGGAATTGGGAGGGGGGAACCATTTATTATGGATGCATTTGTCTGAAATGTGGGGGAGTTACAGTTCTACCCCTGCCTTTTGCTTCTCGGTTTGTGTACTGAAGGTCTGGGATAGTAGACTAACTTTGCTTCTCCCAAATAGTGGGCGCGAGCGATTTCGGGCGAGGAGGGCGTGTTTTGAAATATAGTGGGCGTGAGCGATTTCAGGTGAGGAGGGCGTGTTTTGAAATATAGTGGGCGCCAGCGATTTCGGGCGAGGAGAGCATGTTTTGAAATAATGGGCGTGAGCTATTTCGGGCGAGGAGAGGGTGTTTTGCTGACCATGGTTTATGAATTATTCGGCACAAGTCATTTCGGCCAAGGCGAAGGCACACTTGGATGAGGTTACGAACCTACCCTTGATGTACAATGGGCCAATTGATGCGTGTCCCACATATGCCGGTAATTTCGTGTCTCCCATGTATTTTCTCGGGTGAATTCCACCGAGCAGAGGGTGTTTAACGGTTCATTCAAATTTTGGGAAAACGAGCATCCACGTCTACCTTACCAAGTCGATTCGAATCAAATTTTGAAATATTAGCTTGCCACTTCTTTTTTATATAGAGAGATGATGCTTGGGAGTAATGTGTTTTTACATGCTCGTTGCTAGTAATATGACAAATAGTTGACCCACTCAAAAATGGGAATCAAACCCAAAATGAAATATCTCGATTCAATGAAATAGCTCGTTCACCAGGTCAAAATAGTGAACTAAATCCAAAATTAAACACCTCAATCAAGTAGCATGTTGTACAGTATTATAGTACTCCATGAACATGTTGAGAGTCAAATTAATGAACTTGTTCGATATACGCATATCTCCGTTCATGTGTGGATTGAAGACAACATCTTCTCAAATTTAAATATTTGAATGCAAGTTTATATCGAAACATGGTTTATATCAGTCTTTGATGTGTAAAATGCGACCTCCCCCTCTCCCGGACTCCTGCTCTCTCTCTCTCTCTCTCTCTCTCTCTCTCTCTCTCTCTCTCTCTCTCTTTCTCTCTCTCTCTCGCCGACAATCTTCAATTTTGTCGCATGCATCCAACACACAAACCTTATTGGTCTCTCTCCCTCTCTCTCTGTCTCTCTCCGTCTCTCTCTCTCTCTCTCTCTCTCTCTCTTTTTGTGTGTGTGGGAGGGTCTTTCTAGTTCGCATGCATATATTGTCACACCCTGATTTTCATGCCACTACACTTAAGCTAACAATCATGATAAAATGTGGTTTGACAAAAACTTTTGAGTGTTTTGGACCTTGCCTTTTGAGTGTTTTGGATTTTGTTTGTTGTTTGCAAGTGCTCTAAAAATAAAATAAATCCTCCAACTCTTATACTCCTTCTCCTTGATCCAAGAACCTTACCCAATGATCATGCCATGTGTATAGGACATAAAAATAATTTCTTGCAAAAATAATTTGGCCAAATAGTATTTTCAAAAATTAGTTTTTCAAAAACCCCTGATTTGAGGTTTGCACTGCAAGTACTTAAATAAGGGCAGTAAAAATCTTTCCAAAAATATATTTGACTCCTATTAGATATAGGACTTCCATAAACCACAAAAAATATAATTTTAAAAGTTATTTTCCTATTTTATTTAAAAGCTTTTTCTTCAGGCCAGAAACGGTCTTTAATACTGAAAAATTATTTTATTGTTTTAAAAATATTTGACAAAACCTAGGTAAACTCAGTGGGCATATATTTCCCATATATAAGAGTTTAAACACATGGTCATGTTCAAAATATTGGTTAAATCCCTCAAAACCCTTTCTGGATATTTCAAGCTTTTGAAATATTTATAAAGGAAATATTCTCCAAAAATTCCAAGAAAAGTCTAGCATGTCACATATGACATGTTTGATGATCTTGACAAGTACCATGTCATGGCGAATAGTATAACCCCATGCAATCCCCTCAAAACCATTTCTGTCCATTTTGAAGTTTGAGCAACTTTACATTGCCAAACATGTCCAAATGTTCTCAAACCTTGTGAACATGCTCAAATGGTCTAATCATTCATCTAGACCAAATGGCACAAGTTGGAGAAAATGTTATATTGATCAAAGTGCCCCAAAACCCTTCCTGTCCAGAACCAAATTTGAACAACTCTACATTTCCAAGTGTGTCCTTTTGATCTGAATTTTTGTGGACATGTTCAAATCCCCAAATTATGACACTACACCAAGTGGTGCATCAAGGAGAATGGTTTTGCATGACTAGATCTTGGAAAACCCATTTCTGTTGATTTCTAGGTTTTACAAAAGTTGCACTGTCAACTTTGCCCAAATGAGCTTAAATTTGGTAGAACACGCTATTTCTAAGTGCCATTCCATCCTGTTAATTCTCATGGAAAGTGGAATTAATTTTCTTGCCCAAACCAACAACAAACACCTTCTGCCATTTTTCCAAAATCATTATTTTGACCTCTTCCACTAATCTCCATGAGCCCAAGTTCTTACCACAGCTGAACCTGATCACCAAAGAACCTCCAAGTAGCTCCCCTCTTCCAAAGCTCCATGATTGATGGGGTAAAACCCCATTTTCCCCCCTCTGGACAGCCACCTGTTCACCTCTCTCTCCACCTCCCCTCTCATCTAGTGGCTCTCTAGGGCATCCAATGCCACTCCTACCTTGATTACTCTCCCCCAAAACCCCCAGACACTATAAGACATGCCCATGGCACTATTAAAATGCCATGGCATGCCATGGACGTGCTCTGGAGCATGCTACAGTGCACCCCCGCACTCGCCTCGACGTCCACGTCACGCGTAGCTGTCGGGCCCCTCCTCTCTCGCTCTCCTCTTCCCCCTGTCGAGCCCACCCGAGCGCCGCTCGAGCTCACCAGTCGCTGCAGTCGTGCGGGGCCTCCTCGAGCTCGCTTTGCTCCTCCTCTACCTTCCCAGAACCCTGGGCTACGCCCACGAGTACCGCAGAGGGCTCTATCACCCCTCCCTCGACTGCCACGGCAATTCCCGCGGGCACCAGTGAGCTTCGCTCACGGTGCGCCACGGCCCCGCCATACAAGGCCACCCCCCGGCCTCTCCAGCGTCACCTACCACACCACGCGCCTCCCCTAGACCCCCCTGACTAACTCACTTCCTATCCTGCGCCCTCCATGCGTCCCCCCTAGCCGGAGCTTTCCCGCCGACCACCACGCGAATTCGAGCGCGTCGACCCCTCTATCTTCCCCCCTAGCTACTCCAGAACCCTCTCACAACCACCGCCGACCCACCCCGGGCTCCATTTCCTCCCATATCTCGCCGTCCTGTCGTGCCCATCCTCGCCGTCTCCGGTCTCTGCCATGGCCGACGCTCCGCCCGACTCTGGCGCTCCCCGCATCCAGCGCGACCACCTCTGGGCGCAGCGTGGAACGGGGCATCCGCCCAGACCACCGGCCTTGCCCCGGGTGCAGTGGAGCGGCCGGAATCGCCGCCGGCACGTGCGCCGTCTGTCCCCTGCCTCTACCCGTTGGGAGGAAGAAGGGGGAGGCGGGAGGATAGAGAGAGTTGGCGTGGGACCCACACGTCAGCGGGCCCCGGGCCCGCCCGGTTTAAGTGGAGACGGCATCAAGGATACCGCGTCCCGGCACTGGAAGCGTAACAGGCTAATACGCCTTCGACGTCTCCTGGTTCGCCCCGCAGCCGAGCCGCTGGGCCGGCCTAGTGCGCTCCGGTGCTAAACTGCGCTCTGTGCATGGTTTAGGTATAACCCAAATATTCTTATTTTTCTTTTCCAGTGAACTTAGAAAATCCATAAACTATTCAAATATTGTCCAAATTTGATGATTCAAATTTCCAGAGACTCCATAAATCATGTTCTATTTAATGGGCCACAGTGGACATTTTTGTTGTTCTTGGTTTTCACTGGACCTTTTAAAAAGGTCATTTATCCACATAAGTCCACTTCAAAAATCCATATTATATTCATTTCAATTCCAAATCCAGTGAAACCAATATCTAAATGTTTCTAAAATCATGCCTGATTTAATGGGTACTTTTACTCATTTTTATAAAAAGGCATTCTGTAGACAACTTGCAGATCCATTAAATCCTTTGTTTCCATCATATTGAAATGTTCAGAAATAACCACTGATCCAATTCCAATGTAACCACTCTGGTTATTTTCCATATAACCAGAGGAGTCCTAGAAAAGTAAACTTCATATTTTTAGAGCACTTTTATTTTCTGCCTTTTTGTGTTGCTTATTATGGTTTCTTTCGACAATAGTTGATGAAGTAGAGGAAATGCTCTCACTTGGACCAGAAGCTTGAAGACTCTGATGAACCAGGCAAGCAACCCTTTGACCATGTCTATGAAACCCTTTTTATGCATGTCATATAACACCATATTGTTGTTGCAACGGAATCATGATGAGGTGGTAACCATTTTGATGGTTTGCCACCGTACTTCCTCGTTGATACTTGCATTGTGCATGACCCTACCTTCTTATGAGGGTTATGCCGGTGGGAGTAGATAGGATGCTAAAGTAGTTGCTTTCATAAAAGTGGGTGTGGATTATGCATGGAAAGAAACAAGTGTGGTTTGACATACTTGCAAACAGCCCCAGAGGGTGCCACTGATGCCTCTGGGAGATGATGATGAACTAGGTCACTACTTGGTGGAGAAGTAGTGTACCGAGGCTTGATAAAAGTGTTGTTTACAGAGACGGATTAGATTTAAGATTTGTCGACCGTCCCAACAAAACATGTGCAACCACTCTACCCTTATATGGGAAAGGGCATTATTGATTACCGAGGACGATACTAGCTTGGAGCCCGCATTACTAGTGACGGGGGAGAGTTGGTGCTCTCTCTCGGGACGGGGCCGTGCTAGGTAGGGCGACCATGACTGTCTTCACAGGGGCACCGAACACACCATTAGTACCCCGTTCTTGTTGTATGTGATGAATATGGGAGCGAGGCTCCACAATTTTAAGATGTGAAATGTTGGGCACGGGGGTTACTACCAATCGAGTGGACTCTATGTTAGTGTCTTCTAGGGAAAGATAGTGATCGGGTGCTTATCCCGGGTACTTGAGGTACCGCGGGTCGTGGATGACATGGAAGTTCCCCGGATCTTGTGGGTAAAGTGTGCAACCTCTGCAGAGTGTAAAACTATTCGAATAGCCGTGTCCATGGTCAAGGACAGTTGGGTGGTGCTGCTTAGACTATGTCCATATGTTTCTGACAAACAACATTGTTTGGTAAATCTATCGACATGATTCGTGAGGAAGTCACGATGAGCTTGAGCATGAGTTGTTCATAACTCTCTCTCTCTCTCGATGATGATGATGATGATGATGATGATGTCTGTAACCTCCTGATACTTGTTGCAGACGCATTCATATCCTTGACAAATTATGATCATATTTGCATGAGAAAAACTAGCTTTCCGAAAAAATGTCAAATTAGCAGTAGAGCCTTGCATAATTATTCTGTTATCACTCTTGGGTTGCTTGCGAGTACATTCAAAGTACTCATTGGCTTGCCACTGGTTATTTTATTGGCCAGGCATGAAAGAACAGGTGTAAGATGAGGATTTCTTTGGTGACGAGCATGCGAGCTAGGACGCTTTCGGTCGAGAATGCACAGTAGGGTTAAGGCAGATGGCATGGGTCCAAGTTATGGACGAAGATTTCCGCTGCGACGATACACTCAAGACTTGACCATAATGGTCCTACTTGTGTAAAAAGGTATGTATGGATGTAAGACTCTTGTTATTCAGCTTCTATGTGTTCAGTGAGCATTGATCTCTAGGATCACTGTACACGTACATTCGGTGATCTCGACTTATGAGTCGGGGTCCCCACAGAGCTGGTATCAGAGCCATCCTGACTGAAGGAAGCCTTGGTTAGCATGGTCGTTAGTTAGGGTAAAACTATTTCCAGAACTACTACTAGTTTTCAAAACTATCTATACTTCTCTTCCTTTCTCAGTTTTTCGAAAACTAAGGTATACTTTCCTTATTGATCTCTTCCCCTTCAAAACCTTTGGTCGCTAGAACCCTTATGCCCCTGACCACTGGATTCCTTGTAATCCTCGTGGATAATCTAGAAGGAAGATGCCTTGCCAGACATTCACCCACATCTCCTAAACACAAGATTGGCGACATCACAACAAGATGATAAAAACAGAAGATACATCCTCGAGGAATGAGGACACGAAGACCCGTGAGATGGTGACACCCTTGACCGTCCCAAGATGATGCAACCCTAGCCTACGATGATCAGGGCATAGGATATCAAGATCATGATATACATCACTAATAGAGTAACCCTGTCACTACCATTGTTGTATCGGCAACCACAGATGGATGAGAACCTAGCCATTTGGTCCGCCTCACCATAGTGTGCAGGAAAACGGTTCTCCTCATCCCCCGCTCTTGGTGTCGATGTTGTCATCAACGTAACCGACATGATGGACCTCTATTATGCCTTGATAATGCCATTGCATAAAGGATTACCTACCTGGTACCATCGATGGCTTAGAAGACAAAAAGGGATAAATGCGTGATTAAGAAGACAATAAAAGACCAAGTCAATGCCAGTTACAAGGAGCCACCTTCACCCCATCACTTCAACAGGCGGGAAGTTGTTGAAGAATCTTCAGGCTCAACCCGGATTGTTTCAACGAACAACTACGAGAGACGTAGCAACACCTGAGGAAAACCCAGAAGACTGCACGAGGCACGAAGTAAAGCACGACTACTTAGTCCGAGAACCCCTAGGGTAGGATGAGTCGTGTACTCCCTATCTTGTGATCGAGTCCGTATGATGGTTCGAATAGAACCATGACTGTGTGTTGCTTGTTTTTATTTGTTTGTGTTTTGATATAAGTCACACTTTTACCCTAGGCAACAAGTACTCGACTATATCACCTTCCTTGTTTTCCTTTGTATGGCCCCTTTTGGCACCCGTTTGTTTGCACCTGCACTATAGAACCCCCTTTAGGCATTCCCCATCTATGCCACTTTTCTCTCTCATCTCTCTCATCAACTGAAGATCGGAAAGACAAGATACACCAGGGATTCTACCTCGGCGACCAACAAGCACTGAAGACTTTTACTACAGCCTCCTCGACCAAGTGGAACCCCGTAGAGCGGTGTTTACACCTCAAGACTAGAACCCTATCCCTATTCCCTACAAGACTTCACGAGATTCCCCAGCCCGAAATCTTAACCCTGAGCTTAACCTACGGAATCACAAGAGAACCAGTTAAGCCTCTGTAACCTTGCACAAGACTAGGTTCATTATGGAACTAGTGGACGTAGTGAGCGAGCACATTGTCATCCTAAGGTAGCACCAGGCGGCGATGCCATAGGAAAGACCAATTTGGGGATATATGAGCAGAGGATAAATGACTTGATGAGTTTATATCATTGTCTTTGAGGATTTGTCTGAGACTATTTGATAGATTATAAGGCTACCATGTTGGTAGATGAACTTGGTGGGATCAGTTAATAGATTAGCATAGCTTTCATTACCCCTGAGTAATTGGATTTAGTAGGATAATTGCATTCGCAAGATGAAATTCTTGGAGGTGTAAGGATTTGACATGATTAGATGATATCACTAGGAGATTGTTGACATTACGACAATGACTTGGGGGAAACATGTAGGAATTCTCGTGGAACATGAGATTTGGATTAAATAGGTGATCCTGAGTGGAGACTAGATGTTGAGTAAGTCTACATGGTTCGGAGTAAATTGGATTTAGACTAATGATCTCGATTATGATACCATGTTTCTCGGTGGACGATAAACTAGGAGATTGGCATTGATTTAAGGATATATATAAGCTGGGGGTTGGAATTTACTTGACCCCGATAATGGGAATTGGTGGACTGACTATAGTAAAGATAACCCTTTTCAAGTATTTGAGGATTATAGGACATTAGAAGATCATGTGGAACACCATAAACGTTGGATTTGTAGAATTAAATGGATTATGTAGTGATTGATGGAAGTTAATGGGCTGTTGGAGTTGATTCAAAGGAAGGAAACAAGATCTTGGAGTGGCTTACGACGTGTTTCCTTAGGATAGAGGTGCTTTATCTTAGACCTTGGAAGAATAGGCTGAGCACTTGGATTGTCACGTTCAAGCTTAGTAGCTTATATGTTCTACCCATGGATTTTTAGGGGTAGACATACATGTGAGTTTGGGGATTGTAGACATATATGATTTTGTTAGACCTCCTCTCGAGAGCCATGAGCATATGAATAACATGAGTGATGTTTGTAGTTGACCTATACGAGATGATTCTTTTGGTAATATGATGTGAAGTCTAGGTAGAACTATTGGCATCTCAGAAACCGTGCTTAAAGATAAGATGATAAATGTTCACTCGCACACTAGAATCCTTGAAACCCTTAAGCCCTACCAAGCCACAACATGGTCGGATCCTGACCTTGGGGTTTGGCTCTAGATCGATAAGACCTTGGCCAATACTCAACCGTGACCATCACCAATGCCTCAGCCCACTTTACATACCCCATAGACTTCATCGAGTGCTTGGACAAGTTAGTTGTCATCTTTCTTTGATGACATACTTGTCTACCTGAAGACGGAAGAAGAGCCATTCAGCTATTAAAGGAACATTTGAAGACCGCCATGCCAAGGAGGAAGAACTACACCCACCATCATCGTCAATAAGTGAACTTTCTCGTCGAAGACCAGGTGTATCTGCGAGCCACTTCTCTCAAAGGAACCAAGCATTTCCATGTCAACGGGAAGCTTACACCAAGATTTAACAACCCCCTCTGAGATCACTAGAGATGAAGAGAAGACAGTTACCAGCTAGAGTTGCCACCTGAGTTACCTGATGTGCACAACGCTTTCCATGCATCACAACCCCGGAAGTGTTTCCAACTTCCTAACTTGCCCGATCTCTACGAGGGCATTAACCACCAAGCCATCGACCCCTAGCCCAATCTAACCTACCGCGAGCTACCCATTACCAACCTGGATCAAGAGGAGTGACATACACGAAGCCACACCATCAAGTACTTCAAGCTCAATGGAGCACTACACGGAAGCAGAAGCAACATGAGGACTTGAAGACTACCCCAGATCCAAGTTTCTGTATCCCTTTCCGCGCCTAGTTTGGGAATCTCGGGGACGAGATTCTTGTAAGGGGGTAGGTCTGTCACACCCTGATTTTCATGCCACTACACTTAAGCTAACAATCATGATAAAATGTGGTTTGACAAAAACTTTTGAGTGTTTTGGACCTTGCCTTGATTGGTTTTTTATGCATTTGTTTGCAAGTGCTCTAAAAATAAAATAAATCCTCCAACTCTTATACTCCTTCTCCTTGATCCAAAAACCTTTCCCAATGATCATGCCATGTGTATAGGACATAAAAATAATTTCTTACAAAAATAATTTGTCAAAATAGTATTTTCAAAAATTAGTTTTTCAAAAACCCCTGAATTGAGGTTTGCACTGCAAGTACTTAATTAAGGGCAGTAAAAATCTTTCCAAAAATATATTTGACTCCTATTAGATATAGGACTTTCATAAACCACAAAAATATAATTTTAAAAGTTATTTTTCTATTTTATTTAAAAGCTTTTTCTTAAGGCCAGAAACGGTCTTTAATACTGAAAAATTATTTTACTGTTTTAAAAATATTTGACAAAACCTAGCTAAACTCAGTGGGCATATATTTCCCATATATAAGAGTTTAAACACATGGTCATGTTAAAAATATTGGTTAAATCCCTCAAAAACCCTTTCTGGATATTTCAAGCTTTTGAAATATTTACAAAGGAAATATTCTTCAAAAATTCCAAGAAAAGTCTAGCATGTCTTATATGACATGTTTCATGATCTTGACAAGTACCATGTCATGGAGAATAGTATAACCCCATGCAATGCCCTCAAAACCATTTCTGTCCATTTTGAAGTTTGAGCAACTTTACATTGGCAAACATATTGAAATGTTCTCAAACCTTGTGAACATGCTCAAATGGTCTAATCATTCATCTAGACCAAATGGCACAAGTTGGAGAATATGTTATATTGATCAAAGTGTCCCAAAACCCTTCCTGTCCAGAACCAAATTTGAACAACTCTACATTGCCAAGTGTGTCCTTTTGATCTGAATTTTTGTGGACATGTTCAAATCCCCAAATTATGACACTACACCAAGTAATTCATCAAGGAGAATGGTTTTGCATGACTAGATCTCGGAAAACCCATTTTTGTTGCTTTCTAGGCTTTACAAAAGTTGCACTGTCAACTTTGCCCAAATAAGCTTAAATTTGGTAGAACACACTATTTGTAAGTGCCATTCCATCCTGTTAATTCTCATGGCCAGTGGAATTAATTTTCTTGCCCAAACCAACAACAAACACCTTGTGCCATTTTTCCAAAATCATCATTTTGACCTCTTCCACTAATCTCCATGAGCCCAAGTTCTTACCACAGCTGAACCTGATCACCAGCAACCTCCAATAGCTCCCCCTCTTCCAAAGCTCCATGATTGATGGGGTAAAACCCCATTTTCCCCCTCTGGACAGCCACTGTCCACCTCTCTCTCCACCTCCCCTCTCATCTAGTGGCTCTCTAGGGCATCCAATGCCACTCCTACCTTGTTTACTCTCCCCCAAAACCCCCAGACACTAGAAGACATGCCCATGGCACTATTAAAATGCCATGGCATTCCATGGACGCGCTCTGGAGCACGCTACAGTGCACTCCCGCACTGTAGCTTGCCCATTCCGAGGCTTGATGACCTTGGGAGCCGGGTCTGTGTCTCCCGAGGTCGCCTCGACGTCCACGTCACACGTAGCTGTCGGGCCCCTCCTCTCTCGCTCTCCTCTTCCCCCTGTCGAGCCCACCCGAGCGCCGCTCAAGCTCACGAGTCGTTGCACTCATGCGGGGCCTCCTCGAGCTCGCTCTGCTCCTCCTCTACCTTCCCAGAACCCTGGGCTACGCCCATGAGCACCGCAGACGGCTCTATCACCCCTCCCTCGATTGCCACGGCAATTCCCGCGGGCACCATTGAGCTTCGCACGGTGCGCCACGGCCCCGCCATAAAAGGCCACCCCCTGGCCTCTCCTGCGTCACCTACCACACCACGCGCCTCCCCTAGACCCCCCTGACTAACTCACTTCCTCTCTTGCGCCCTCCATGTGTCCCGCCTGGCCGGAGCTTTCCCGCCGACCACCGCTCGAATTCGAGCGCGTCGACCCCTCTATCTTCCCCCTAGCTACTCCAGAACCCTCTCACAACCACCGCCGACCCACCCCGGGCTCCATTTCCTCCCATATCTCGCCGTAATGTCGTGCCCATCCTCGCCGTCTCCAGTCTCTGCCATGGCCGACGCTCCGACCGACTCTGGCGCTCCCCGCATCCAGCGCGACCACCTCTGGGCGCAGCGTGGAACGGGGCATCCGCCCAGACCACCGGCCTAGCCCCGGGCGCAGTGGAGCGGTTGGAATCGCCGCCGGCGCGTGCGCCGTTTGTCCCCTGTCTCTACCCGTCGGGAGGAAGAAGGGGGAGGCGGGAGGAGAGAGACAGTTGGCGTGGGACCCACACGTCAGCGGGCCCCGGGCCCGCCTGGTTTAAGTGGAGATGGCATCAAGGATACCGCATCCCGGCACTGAAAACGTAACAGGCTAATACGCCTTCGACGTTGCCTGGTTCGCCCCGCAAAGCCGCTAGGCTGCCCGATCTTGATGCTAAATCGCTACTGCAGCACTCGCTTAGGTATAACCCAAATATTCTTATTTTTCTTTTCCAATGAACTTAGAAAATTCATAAACTATTCAAATATTGTCCAAATTTGATGATTCAAATTTCCAGAGACTCCATAAATCATGTTCTCTTTGATGGGCCATAGTGGACATTTTTGTTGTTCTTGGTTTTCACTGGACCTTTTAAAAAGGTCATTTATCCACATAAGTCCACTTCAAAAATCCATATTATATTCATTTCAATTCCAAATCCAGTGAAACCAATTTCTAAATGTTTCTAAAATCATGCCTGATTTAATGGTTACTTTTACTCATTTTTATAAAAAGGCATTCTATAGACAACTTGCAGATCCATTAAAGCCCTTGTTTCCATCATATTGAAATATTCAGAAATAACCACTGATCCAATTCCAATGAAACCACTCTGGTTATTTTCCATATAACCAGAGGAGTCCTAGAAAAGTAAACTTCATATTTTTAGAGCACTTTTATTTTCTGCCTTTTACATTTGCTTATTATGGTTGGTTTTGACGATAGTTGTCAAGTAGAGGAAATGCTCGGAGTTGGACGTAAGACTTGAAGACTCTGATGAACCAGGCAAGCAGCCCTTTGACCATGTCTATGAAACCCTTTTTATGCATGTCATATAGCACCATATTGTTGTTGCAACGGAATAGTGATGAGGTGGTAACCACTTTGATGGTTTGCCACCGTACTTCCTCGTTGATACTTGCATTGTGCATGACCCTACCTTCTTATGAGGGTTATGCCAGTGGGAGTAGATAGGATGCTAAAGTAGTTGCTACGTAAAGTGGGTCTGGATTATGCATGGAAAGAAACAAGTGTGGTTTGACATACTTGCAAACAGCCCCAGAGGGTGCCACTGATGCCTCTGGGAGATGATGATGAACTAGGTCACTACTTGGTGGAGAAGTAGTGTACCGAGGCTTGATAAAAGTGTTGTTTACAGAGACGGATTAGATTTAAGATTTGTCGACCGTCCCCACAAAACATGTGCAACCACTCTACCCTTATATGGGAAAGGGCATTATTGATTACCTAGGCCGATACTAGCTTGGAGCCCGCATTACTAGTGACGGGGGAGAGTTGGTGCTCTCTCTCGGGGCGGGTCGCGTGCCCGGTAGGGCGACCATGACTGTCTTCACAGGGCACCGGACACACCGTTGGTACCCCGTGCTTGTGGTATGTGATGAATATGGGAGCGAGGCTCCACATTTTTAAGATGTGAAATGTTTGGCACGGGGGTTACTACCAATCGAGTGGACTCTATGTTAGTGTCTTCTAGGAAAGATCATGATCGGGTGCTTATCCCGGGTACTTGAGGTACCGCGGGTCATGGATGACACGGAAGTTCCCCGGATCTTGTGGGTAAAGTGTGCAACCTCTGCAGAGTGTAAAACTATTCGAATAGCCGTGTCCACGGTCAAGGACAGTTCAGTGGTGCTGCTTAGACTATGTCCATATATATGTTTCTGACAAACAACACGGTTTGGTAAATCTATCGACATGATTCGTGAGGAAGTAACGATGATCTTGAGCATGTGTTGTTCATAACTCTCTCTCTCGATGATGATGATGATGATGTCTGTAACCTCCTGATACTTGTTGCAGACGCATTCATATCCTTGACAAATTATGATCATATTTGCATGAGAAAAACTAGCTTTCCACAAAAATGCCAAATTAGCAGTAGAGCCTTGCATAATTATTCTGTTATCACTCTTGGGTTGCTTGCGAGTACATTCAAAGTACTCATTGGCTTGCCACTGGTTATTTTATTGGCCAGGCATGAAAGAACAGGTGTATGATGAGGATTTCTTTGGTGACGAGCATGCGATCTAGGACGCTTCCCAGTCAGAATGCCTGTAGGGTTAAGGCAGATGGCATGGGTCCAAGTTATGGACGAAGATTTCCGCTGCGATGATACACTCAAGACTTGACCATAATGTTCCTACTTGTGTAAAACGATATGTATGGATGTAAGAATCTTGTTATTCAGCTTCTATGTGTTCAGTGAGGATTGATCTCTGGGATCACTGTACACGTACATTTGGTGATCTCGACTTATGAGTCGGGGTCCCCACATATATACTCCATCTATATGTCTCTCTCGCACACTATGTATGATTCTCTAGTCGAAGCTAAATATCTTGGGTGCACTCATTGTACACACACAAATTCCTTGGCTCGTTGCCCTTAACTCTCTCACGCGCCACTCTGTCATCTCGGAGCTCTTACCTCTCTTTCTCAAACTCTCCATATACTTGGGTCACACATACACATGCATATCTCACTCGCACTCGATAGACCCATCTAAAACTTTATCTCTCTCCCTCGTTCTCTCTCCATCTCACATGCACAAACACACAATCTCATGCCTAGCCAAGTATGATGGTCTCTCACTCAAATGTAGGCACACACAGTCCCCCCTATACGTATATGACTAGCTAATCTTAGTCTCCATCACAAGCATGTGCATGGTCTATCTCGATTTCTCTCGAGGCATCTTTCTATCTCGCACGCACCTCCCTCGATCTCCCACCCATATAAGTGCCCTCACGATCTCGAGGGGATCTCTCTATCACAAACACACCCTCTCTCCCTCCCCATGCGTCCATGTTCTCCATGTGTCCCTCTCGACCTTTGTTCCTTGTTGTCTAGACCTCTATTGGACATGTGCTATAGGGGTGTCTCTCTCCATTGCAAACAATCACGCACTAGCTATCTTCGTGTATCTCCTCACCTCGCTTTTCTATCTCGGAGATGCATGCGTGATATGTTTCATAAGAAACGAAAAAACACACTCTCTCTCTTATTTATCATTTGTTGTCCCTTTCTCTTTCACACACATACTCTTTTTGCACACTCACTCATTCTCCTTCACACACACTTGATATCCCTTGACTTAGGCACTCTCTTCGGTCCATAGTATATAGATTTATCGAAAAGTCAAACATCACAAAGTTTGAACATGTACGTGGATAAAAACATTTACATCTAGAACGACAAACATATACCAGTAGATTCATCATGAGATGTAGTTTCATATGATGTATCTTTGTGTCATAGCCCAAGAATTTGTTTGTAGTTAGTTGCATCAGAACCCACGCATCATGTCTAAAATTTATTTGAAAGTTGAAATGGGGACTGGTAAACCCTAGCAGCAAATGAAATTCAACTAGGTTCAACTTAAAACTTTTCAATGAACCCAAAATGCCCTTTAGAAATGTTCATCATTTTTAATTTCGTCTAGCACCTCTGACAAAAATGGTGCACATTTTTCTAGCTCAATTTCGATTTTTGAATGAACTCATTAAGTATTTGAATTTGGGCATTTAATTGCTATAAATAATTAAAATGCCCAAATAATTCTGGAAGTGGTTGAGGGCTGTTGGAAATATTTCCAAATGTGCCCACAAGTCATTTCAGGAATTTTGGAAATGAATTAGTATTTTTATTAATTCAAAACAGAGGAATAGAATAGAAAAACAGAAACAAAATTAGAAAAGGAACCTACCTGGCCTTACCTGCCTGGCAGCCCAGCTGGCGGCCCAGCTCCTCCAGCCGGCCCAGCCCACTGGAACTGCCAGTCGTCTCCCACCTCTGCCAGAAGGCAGAGGCGTGTCGCCCGCGCGCGCACCGGACGCCACCTCCTGCTTGCCACCGAGGCACCCCCGACGCGTCTGAAGACGCCACGCAGCCCCCTCTGTCTCTCCCCTCGCTCTCTGCTCTCTCCCTCGACCTCTAGCCCCTCTCCCGAGCAGACCCGAAACCGCTCGTCGCCACCGACGTCGTTCACAATAGCCAGCGGTGCCCCTCTGGGCCTCTCATCTTGCCCCAGAGCTCCGCCTCGCCGCCTGCTACGTCCTCAACGAGCCAGGCGACCCGGGAAGCTCTGCATCAACGCCATCTCCATCTTCTTCATCGTCGGCCACCGAAGCTCGCCGGCGTGGATTCGCGAGCTCCAGACCCTCCCCGGCCTCGCCGTTGACCTTGCTGGATTCGCCGTGATCCCCTGCCCTTTTCCCCTCTCTCCCCGCGCTCGTCCCTGTCCTCTAACCACCGTGGCCATCGAAGCCGATTGCTCCTCGCCGTCGGTCATGTTACCGCCGCCGATACGACTTTGCAAGCACGCGTCTGAGCTTACCACTGAGCTCACTGCACCCCCACGAGTCCAACGCGCCTACCCGCGGCTCCTTACATGCCCTGCACCGTCGATTCGTTCGACGCCCGAACGCCGGTCGTCGCACTTGCCATCACCGCCGTCGTTCTGGGCCATCTCCGGCGAAGCTGAGAGCACCACTGGATGCGTGCAAGCGCTAGCAACCCGTAGCCGCAAACCGCTCGTCGATCCGTGCCCTATAGCGCGAACCCGAAGCCCTCCGCCGTGCTGCGAGCTCGCCGGCGACCAACCCCGGCGGCAGCCGACGTGGCACCGTCATTAGTACTAATGACGGGGCCAACTAACCTCCTCTGTAACTAACAAATGGGCCCCACGCCCTTAATTAATCACAGGTTTATTCCCCTGCTTAGATTAAGTTAATGCCCGTGGCCCACTCACCAGTTTGACTTGCCACCTTAGCATTGACCTGGCCCCACTGGTCAGCCTCTGTTGCTGACCCTGTTACAATGACAAGCGGGTCCCGCCTGTTAGGTTTGACCTAGACCGGCCCTCTTGACCAGATGATGTCAACATGACCTAGTGCTGACGCAGTAAATATTTTCTAGGATTTTAAATAAATCAAAGATGATTTATTTATTCCAGAAAATGCCCAAAACTTCTAAAATTCATAGAAAATTATCTATAACTCCAAATAAGATAAATTATATATGAAAAATTATCATAAAAATCCAATCTATCCATCTGTACTGGTTTCATCCAGGTTAGAGCAACCTAACCTTGTTGTTTAGATGAAGCAAGATAATGCATTTATAGGAGTTCATATTTTGGGTTTGCATTTGAATCTTTGATTCAAATGAACTCAAACCACCATGTTCAAAGCTGCATTAGCCAAAACACACTCATTTTGCCATGTCATTGTATGCATCATATTGTTGCATATTGCCATGTAATGATTGTGTTACCGGTGCGATCTTCGTGGTACGTTCTGACTCCGAGGATATTCACGAGTATCCAACTGAAGGGCAGTACCCCTCTACCACTCTGTCAGGCAAGCAAAACCCCCTTGTTCATTCTGATACAATCCCACACTCTCGCTCCTGCTCTCTTTTACTGCATTAGGACAACAATGTTTCAACTGTTACATGCTGCGGTAGTTGAACCCCTTTCCTCTGCATGACCTGTCATTGCCACAATAAGTAGATGAAACCCAGTAGCATGAGTAGGAGTTGTTTGAGGCCTGATGTGCCTACTCATTCATGCTTGTTTTTCATGCATGCTACTGCTTAGAGTTGAGTCAGGTCTGATTCATCGGGGATGAATTGGAATGTGGTGAACATGTCCTACTGTTGAGAGCTAAGTGTGTGAACATGATTTGGTAAAGGTAGCGGTGAGAGCCCATGTAGGAGTACATGCTAGGTGGTCTCATTGCAGCCGTCCTCAGGAACTGAGTTCTGTGTTTGTGATCCATGAACAGTTACTACCACGCATTGGAATGGTTAAGTGCCCCTCTCAACTTATTAATCAACTTGATCTCTGTCCAAGAGTTGCAACTAGTTTCTGCTGTTTGTAGGTAGTTTAGTAGTCTACCAAGTGGCACCCGGTACAAGTGGGCTTGGGACAGACTAGGCACAGTGCCACGGTGTACCAATTGGCACCCGGATGATGGGCCTAGGAACCCTGCTCACATCGTTTGGGGCCGTGAGCGACACCCCGGCCGGATCTCCTTGCGGATGGAACTCGAATAGGCGATAAACCTAGATGAGGGACTTGTGTGGTTAGTCAGGTCGTGGCCGACTCCCTCGCCAGGCTTCCGCTTGAAGGTTGCCCAGATACATGATGTGTACATGGTGGTAAGTGGCGAGAGCATGTGTGAGGAAGTACACCCCTGCAGGTTTAACATCATCTATTCGGATAGCCGTGTCCGCGGTAAAGGACTTCTGGGTTGCCTGTACAGTTCATAGATAACTTGAAATGGATACTCTAAAACTCGCAAGATAAGCGTGAGTGCTATGGATGGCCTTCTCATAGGGAGACGGGAGCGGATCCATAGTGGTGTATTGATATGGTGAATATGTGAACTCGTGTGCGCCACCTCAAAAGAGTTACTTGCAGTCGTAGTTCAGGATAGCCACCGTGTCAAAGCTGGCTTGCTACAGTTAAACTCCACCACTCCCTTTTGTTGATACCGATGCATATGTAGTTAGTTCTGATGTAAGTCTTGCTGGGTACATTTGTACTCACGTTTGCTTAATTTGTGTTTTGCAGAGAGACTTCAGTCTCGGTAGTAGTTCCGCGTGGACTTCCAACGTTTAGCTTGTTACCTCACCTACGATCTTGTACCCTTGGGAGGATCTTGTAGATAGTCAGGCTTCTCAGCCTTCTTCATTTGTAGTTGTCTGTACTCAGACATGTTTATGCTTCCGCTTGTTGCTTGTATGCTCTGTATGTTGGGTCATCAGACCCATGTTTGTAATACTTGGCTCCTTGGAGCCTAATGAATAAATACTTTGAGTCGTAGAGTTTTGTTGTGATGCCATGTTGTATTTACACATATCGAGCATATTGTGTGTATGATTGAAATGCTTGGTATATGTGGGATCCAACAACCTAGTTGTTTATCCTTGGTAGCCTCTCTTATGGGGAAATGTAGTCTTGTGCTTCCATGAGCCATAGTAGTCCGCTATAGACCGGTTCACCGGAGTCCTGCTAGCCCAACACTACTGCTCCGGAACACTTGACTGGCCGGCAAGTGATTCATTTCGTTCCTGTGTCTGTCCCTTCGGGGAAATGTCACGCGGTGACATCCGGAGTCCTGCCTAGCCTGCTACAGCCCGGTTCACTGGAGTCCTGTTAGCCCAGTGCAACAGCCGGGATTCACACGCTGCTGACCGACATGCTCGATGTTGGTTCATGTATGTCTCTCCCCGTAAGTTAGCACCACTTTGGGTTCACGACTAGTCATGTCGGCCCGGGTTCTCTGTCATATGGATGCTAGCGACACTACCATATACGTGAGCCAAAAGGCGCAAACAGTCCCAGGCCATGGTAAGGTGACACTCGTGGGACTACCGTTCGTGAGGCCGCAAAGTGATATGAGGTGTTACCGGCTAGATCGATGTGACTTGGAATCGGGTTCCTGACAGCTTTGGTATCAGAGCCTGACTGCCTGTAGGATTACCAAGCCAAACTGGTCGAAGTTGAGTCTAGAAATGCTTTAGTTATATAAGGGAATTGATTGTGGAAGGGAACGTAAGGCTCTTTTTACTCCTTTACCTTATGCCCTTCTGATCTGAGTCAACCTCTTCTTTTCTGCGGGGATTAAGAACTAGGCTTCTCATCTTTCTATCAGGATCACGTGTTACAAATCCGTAGACTTATAGGATTGATGGTTTCAAGCCCGAGTTCAGTTCCTACTACTTCCTTGTGTTGCTAGTTAATCTCAGAACCTTGATATTATGATGTTGAGAGGTTATGCCATCATTTTGTCGGATGTCTCAAATCTTTTTGAGCATTTACAACCGTTATGCTGTCCGAGTCGTCCCAGGTTTCTAACTAGTCTGATGCATTTGCAAATCCCTTCTTTCCGTTCCTGATGTTTCTTTGGGCCAGTTTAACCACACTAATCGGTGAGTTGAGGTACTTTGTTGCCTCGACATATATGTTGGAGCTATTATTATGACCCTAAGTGTCTTAGAGAACCACCTAGTAATCCATCCATGTTTCGTGTTCCTAGTGTGATGATTCTGGCCCCCATTCTCAAAAGCATCCCGTGATGCCATTTAGTTAGTAGGCCTTCTATTTCTGGGTTCATAAGCCCAAGATTCACTCTACTTACCTCGTGTTGATAGTGTTTGCTAGTTCCTTTAGGATATTAGTAACCTTTGCGATAGTCCTCGAGGTCCGTGGTATATCGTTCTTCCAACACCATGAATCGTTAAGGCAGAAGTTCTTTGAACCAAAAGATCACAATCAGAGTACTCTTGAGGAGATCTCCATTCATAATTGTGACTCTGCCAGTTCTACCTTCTCTGCATGGGTTATCCGGAAGAAACCCGTTGAACTTGGTTCAACATAATAATCCATGCATCCACAACTCAGAAAGTCATATGCTCCTTTGAGTTGTCCCTCTTCAGTTGTATTCTGACCCTCGTCTATCAATTGATAGTCAAGAGTATATGTGCATTCATTCATCGATACCTATTACTCTTGTGGTCCATCAAGCCATTCTATTTCAGAATGACTAGGAGAAACAAACTCCAGCACCTCATCCATTTCTAGGATTGGGTCAAAGTAGTTGTATTTCACAGATCAAAATGCCAATCCAGTTGTTGGTCTGTTCTACCCTGGAGTATTACCCTCGTTATGTCGAATATCATAGGAATTGCATCAACTCTTATGAATTCTTGATGTAGTGATACTTCTCACCATCATCATTCATTCCTCGGTCCCCGTGTTGTTGTAACCGGAATGCCAACAAGTAAATTGTGATGTGTGAAATCAATACTTCGAGCAACTCGTTGCTTGGTAGTAAATGGACAATATTCTCATTCTTAGCGTCTTGGTTATTGAATCATCATTCAAAGATGGATTGTGCTACCTAGTCCATATTTCCTGGTGCACTCTTCGATCAGTGAGTTAGGATTGTGTCAATCCCTCACTCTTTTGATCATATTGTCTTGGCCTGAAAAGAAAGATTGATCTCGAGCTTAATAACATATCGGTGGATCGTGATTTTCCGGTTATCCTCTCGGAAGTATTTCCAGGTTGTCCCCTGACCGCTATGTTGAGCTCGTGTTCAAGTTGGTTTCTTGTAACCAACCCTTCTCCAAGAATCTGTGTTGCATACCGTTGAGCTAGTTGGTTAAGCTAAACAACAACTGGGAGAGTTGGAAGATAAAAACTTGTCTGACCTATGTCATCCCTAAGGGATATGTTGTATCTGTGCTGAAAAAAGATGGTATTTTCATCGATTGGTCCTCGTGATCAGTTGTTGGACCTATTGTCTTACCCAAAACTTTGACTTGAGTATGGGCTATTGTCAAGTCAATTCAGAACTAACGATGTTCGTAATGTTGTTTTACTCGTGGTTGACCCCTCGAGCATACACCATTACATCTTTTGGTCTGACCAATGCTATCACTGTGTTCACTTAAGTTGTGGAATTCCACTTATATGGAAGCCTGGATGAATTGTTGTTGAGCCGATCAGCAACATTTTTATCTCCTCCATGATTCGTGTTGAACATCCAGCTAGTGTTGGAAACTTGTGTAAGCATTTTCTTCATGCCCCGCTCATGAAGTATATGTTTGGATGAAAGAAGTGACTTCCTCTCATTCATGTGCATTCGATGCAAGTTGCCACCGTGAATTTGAGAAAGTTAGTTTTACTTCCTTTGGAATTGTCCCAAGTCAGTCATGCATGTGCAAAGTATACTATGGTTTGGTAGATTAATTACCTCCACTCCATATGAATTCCGTAGCACACCAAGCCACTGATTGACTTGTTCTAGGTAAAGAAGTCTAATTTAAGTGCACAAGACTTCGATATCCTCGATGATGGTTCCCCACCTGAACTCGGTAGTATTTTATTATAAGACTACTATGTGGTCATGCTTGTCTGGGACAACGTGTTCACATGCGAGTAGCAGAAACCGCTCATGTTTTGGAGCTTGCTATCGTAGTTCATCTCCCAATAATCTGGTAACGTCATCTCGTCGATTTGTGTTGCAACCTTCTCTTCAGGCATGCTGGGTCAGAAGTATCTTGTCACCAATCGGATCTGAATCTCAGGCAGATATGATGGTTGGAACATTCCCAACATTGCATTTTGTCCCCAGCTTACACCGCCATTGTGCCATCTTACCATGGGTTGCCCTCTCAGTAATTACTGCTCAGGATTTTTTTCAAAGTGGGCTTCCCACGGATTCCACCCATTTCCGATGATAAGCAAAATCATCCACTGCGTTCTCTTCAACAAGGTAGTCCACATCATCCATTCTAGTCTAAGTATGCCATTCTTTGACTTCGTTCAAACGATCAATTGTGAATTTCCTCAGGCTGGAATGAAGAGTTTCAATGATCTTTGTATAAAAAGTAATTCTTTTTGCCACTTAAGGGAACAAATCTACGAGTCACCTTCCCTAAGGTGCCCCGTTGTGGAATCATGGCAGTTGACTCGTCGCTACGTCGTGATCGAGCGTGGAATTGTTTCCTACCAAATCGAGCCATCGCCATCTATCTCCTTTCAGCCCAGATGTGTGTCTTGTGTCTTAGCTCAAGAGGCATTCTTTCATATCATTCCATGAGTTGGCCATGACACGCTCAATCTTTATGAAGATCAAATCCGCTAGAGTCTTCCTCTCTTCCGTCGACGTAGCTGGATGAACATCTCGAAAGCAAAGACATAAAGATCAATATGATGGAACGAATCAACATCCTCGAGAAGGGCAATTGGATCATGAAGATCGTGTTAGCTTCATGTACCCTCTGTCTTCTTACCTCACGTCTTGAATCTCGGGACGAGATTCTTGTTTAGTGGGGGTGAGTTGTCATAGCCCTAGAATTTGTTTGTAATTAGTTGCATCAGCACCGATGCATCATGTCAAAAATTTATTTGAAAGTTGAAATGGGGACTGGTAAACCCTAGCAGCAAATGAAATTCAACTAGGTTCAACTTAAATCTTTTCAATGAACCCAAAATGCCCTTTAGAAATGTTCATCATTTTTAATTTGGTCTAGCACCTCTGACAAAAATGGTGCACATTTTTCTAGCTCAATTTGGATTTTTGAATGAACTCATTAAGTATTTGAATTTGGCATTTAATTGCTATAAATAATTAAAATGCCCAAATAATTCTGGAAGTGGTTGAGGACTGTTGGAAATATTTCCAAATGTGCCCACAAGTCATTTCAGGAATTTTGGAAATGAATTAGCTACTCCGTGACTGGGTAGTTACAAAGGTAGGTTTCAGGTTTGTCCAGTCCCATGCTGCGAGACATGGTCGAGCAAGATGGAATTTGCCCCTCCGATCAGGAGAGATATACTCTGGGCCCCTCATGTGATCCAACCAGGATAAGCATGGCCATGCGACAAGGAGTATGAGATAATCCAGATTGTGGTCGGAATCACTGGAATGAGAAAGAGGTTGGGCTAGCACAAGGATGACAGTCTTGCCTTGAGCCCGACAACATTTATCGTGCGGCAAAGGGAACAGAAGTGTGACACGTTGTACAGGTTCGCCTAACCAGCTTCATAGTCTGCTTGGTGGTCGGCACGCCTTGCTAGAGGCCGCTTCTGAACCGTGCAGGTCGAGGTGATCCGAACTGTGACCAAGCCGACTTGAACCTAAGGGGTCGCACGCTTAAGGGAAGGAACCTACGAGGTCGGTTCATAGGACACTGGTCGGATGTGATCCGGACTGGACTAGGAACGTGACCGAGTAGACTTTGGGCTTTAGGGTCCGTGCAAGGCCCAAGTGTTGAGCCCGCTACGGACGCCTATATAAAGTGGAGGTGCGGCACACTCAGGCGGTTGATCGCTTCGGCGCTGCGACTAGGGTTTGCATGTGTTGCGAATAGCCACCTCCACTCGCCGCCGACTGTGTGATCGGACCTAGCAGTCCACCGCACGGTGTTCCTCCTGCACGCGTGGATACCGTTAGAGGCGGTGCACTTGCGCCGCTCCGGCGAACTCGTACGTCGGATCGGACGACCGGCTGTTCGAGGGAGATCGGACGAGGATGAGACGATCCACGCGAACGCGTTGCCCCAACTCTTCTTCCGCTGCACGGCACTGCGCGTCTAGTGGTAACGAACTGTGATCCATCTCCCATAGCATGTTCCTGGATGTTCTGCGCATAGGAAAAATTTAATTTGCAGTCTACGCACCCTACCGTAGAACCCAACATGAGCTGCTCCCCCAGCTGGTCACGGCGCTCGAGGACGTTGTCCTTGGGGTCGGCCCCATGGTGGAAGGAGAGGCCCGCGCGCTCTCCGCCTCGGCCAGGACCCGCGTCTTCATCCACCTCCATCTTCGCGACCCCAACTTCGACTTTGGAGTCTTACTTGAGCCAGTGGACCTGGAGCGCTGCACTGCTGCTGCCGAAGCCGTGAAGGACCAGGTGGAGGCCCTACTACGAAAGTCCCTCACCATTGACCCCGCGCCTACGGCCGATGGCGCCACCGAACCTGCGGCCATGGCTGACAGCACAGGCGCGACGTTGTCGACAACGGGGCGCCCCTGGCGGGCGATGGCAGCGTCCAAGGCTGAAGAAGAAGATCGCTGGTGACGCTCCCCTTCATTTCATTCCCGCAACATGTATCGTGCCTCGTGGAGGCGTAAGAAATTATGCGCTTGGCACCTTTAGACAATATGTATTGTAATAATTTGATATGATTTTGCGATTTTCTTCCCATTTGCTCTGACGTTCGGTGTCGGCAAGGCCCGGCCCTGCGCATAACTTGGCCGCCATTGGGTCGTCCAGATCACCAGGACGAGACCAAGAGGCGAGGGGCTACGTGACCAGTTAGGCTACTGAGTCATGATGCTCAGGAGTTCCCCTTGACGTGCGAACAACCCTCGAGAAGGAGATGCGAGTGTTGTTGGAAATATGCCCTAGAGGCAATAATAAATTAGTTATTATTATTATATTTCCTTGTTCATGATAATCGTTTATTATCCATGCTATAATTGTATTGATAGGAAACTCAGATACACGTGTGGATACATAGACAACACCTTGTCCCTAGTAAACCTCTATTGACTAGCTCGTTGATCAATAGATGGTTACGGTTTCCTGACCATGGACATTGGATGTCGTTCATAACGGGATCACATCATTAGGAGAATGGTGTGATGGACAAGACCCAATCCTAAGCCTAGCACAAAGATCGTGTAGTTCGTATGCTAAAGCTTTTCTAATGTCAAGTATCATTTCCTGAGACCATGAGATTGTGCAACTCCCGGATACCGTAGGAATGCTTTGGGTGTACCAAAGCGTCACAACGTAACTAGGTGGCTATAAAGGTGCACTACGGGTATCTCGAAAGTGTTTGTTGGGTTTGCGCGAATCGAGACTGGATTTGTCACTCCGTAAACGGAGAGGTATCTCTGGGCCCACTCGGTAGGACATCATCATAATGTGCACAATGTGACCAAGGGGTTGATCACGGGATGATGTGTTACGGAACGAGTAAAGAGACTTGCCTGTAACGAGATTGAACAAGGTATCGGCATACCGACGATCGAATCTCGGGCAAGTACTATACCTCTAGACAAAGGGAATTGTATACGGGATTGATTGAATCCTCGACATCGTGGAACGTGTGGGAGCTAACATGGGTATCCAGATCCCGCTGTTGGTTATTGACCAGAGAACGTCTTGGTCATGTCTGCATGGTTCCCGAACCCGTAGGGTCTACACACTTAAGGTTCGATGATGCTAGGGTTATAAAGGAAGTTTGTATGTGGTTACCGAATGTTGTTCGGAGTCCCAGATGAGATCCCGGACGTCACTAGGAGTTCCGAAATGGTCCGAAGGTAAAGATTTATATATGGGAAGTCTTGTTTTGGTCACCGGAAAAGTTTTGGGTTTTATCGGCAACATACCGGGACCACCGGGAGGGTCCCGGGGGTCCACCAAGTGGGGCCACCATCCCCGGAGGGCTGCATGGGCCAAGTGTGGGAGGGGACCAGCCCCAAGTGGGATGGTGCGCCCCCCCACAAGGGCCCAAGGTGCCTAGGGTTTGGGGAAGGGGGCGCACCCACCTAACTTGGGGGGCAAGTTTCCCCTCTTCCCCCCCTTGGCCGCACCCTAGATGGGTTTTGGGGGCAGCCGCACCCCTTGGGGTGGGAACCCTAGGGGAGGCGCAGCCCCCTCCCTCTCCCCTATATATAGTTGAGTTATTTGGGGCTGCATAGATAAGAGTTTCACCTCTCCCTGGCGTAGCCCTACCTCTCTCCCTCCTCTCCCGTAGTGCTTGGCGAAGCCCTGCAGGATTGCCACACTCCTCCACCACCACCACGCCGTTGTGCCGCTGCTGGACGAAGTCTTCCTCAACCTCTCCCTCTCTCCTTGCTGGATCAAGGCATGGGAGACGTCACCGGGCTGCACGTGTGTTGAACGCGGAGGTGCCGTCCGTTCGGCACTAGGATCTCCGGTGATTTGGATCACGACGAGTACGTCTCCTTCAACCCCGTTCTCTTGAACGCTTCCGCTTAGAGATGTACAAGGGTATGTAGATGCTCTCCCCTTCCCCTCGCTGCTGGTTTCTCCATAGATAGATCTTGGTGACACGTAGGAAAATTTTGAATTTCTGCTACCTTCCCCAACAGTGGTATCATGAGCTAGGTCTATTGTGTAGATTCTTTGCACGAGTAGAACACAAAGTAGTTGTGGGCGTTGATTTTGTTCAATATGCTTACCGTTACTAGTCCAATCTTGATTCGGCGGCACTGTGGGATGAAGCGGCCCGGACCAACCTTACACGTACACTTACGTGAGATAGGTTTCACCGATGGACATGCACTTGTTGCATAAGGTGGCTAGCGGGTGCCAGTCTCTCCCACTTTAGTCGGATCGGTTTTGATGAAAAGGGTCCTTATGAAGGGTAAATAGCAATTGGCATATCACGTTGTGGTTTTTTGCGTAGGTAAGAAATGTTCTTGCTAGAAACCCATAGCAGCCACGTAAAACATGCAAACAACAATTAGAGGACGTCTAACTTGTTTTTGCAGGGTATGCTATGTGATGTGATATGGCCAAGAAGAATGTGATGCATGATATGTGATGTATGAGATTCATCATGTTCTTGTAATAGGAATCACGACTTGCATGTCGATGAGTATGACAACCGGCAGGAGCCATAGGAGTTGTCTTAATTTATTGTATGACCTGCGTGTCATTGAACAACGCCATGTAATTACTTTACTTTATTGCTAACCGGTAGCCATAGTAGTAGAAGTAATAAGTTGGCGAGACAACTTCATGGAGACACGATGATGGAGATCATGATGATGGAGATCATGGTGTCATGCGGTGACGATGATGATCATGGAGCCCGAAGATGGAGATCAAAGGAGCAAAATGATATTGGCCATATCATGTCACTTTTTGATTGCATGTGATGTTTATCATGTTTATGCATCTTATTTGCTTAGAACGACGGTAGTAAATAAGATGATCCCTCATTAAAATTTCAAGAAAGTGTTCCCCTAATCGTGACCGTTGCGAAAGTTAAATGCGTTCAAGCACCACGTGATGATCGGGTGTGATAGATTCTAACGTTCACATACAACGGGTGTAAGCCAGATTTACACACGCAAAACACTTAGGTTGACTTGACGAGCCTAGCATGTACAGACATGGCCTCGGAACACATAAGACCGAAAGGTCGAGCATGAGTCGTATAGTAGATACGATCAACATGAAGATGTTCACCGATGATGACTAGTCCGTCTCACGTGATGATCGGACACGGCCAAGTTGACTTGGATCATGTAATCACTTAGATGACTAGAGGGATGTCTATCTGAGTGGGAGTTCATTAGATGAACTTAATTATCCTGAACATAGTCGAAAGCCCTTTGCAAATTATGTCATAGCTCGCGCTTTAGTTCTACTGTTTTAGATATGTTCCTAGAGAAAATATAGTTGAAAGTTGACAGTAGCAATTATGCGGACATTAGAAGGCTTATGTCCTTAATGCACCACTCGGTGTGCTGGACCTCGAACGTTGTCTGTGGATGTTACGAACATCTGACATACACGTTTTGATAACTACATGATAGTTCAGTTAAACGCTTTAGAGTTGAGGCACCAAAGACATTTTTGAAATATCGCCGAACATATGAGATGTTTCGAGGGCTGAAATTGGGATTTCAGGCCCGTGTCCACGTCAAGAGGTACAAGACCTCCGACGAGTTTTCTAGCCTACAAACTAAGGGAGAAGATCTCAACCGTTGAGCTTGTACTCACATTGTCTGGATACAACAATCACTTGAATCGAGTGGGAGTTAATCTTCCAGATGAGATAGTGATGTTTCTCCAAAGACATTGCCACCAAGCTACTAGAGCTTCGTGATGAACTATAACATATCAGGGATAGATATGATGATCCTTGAAATATTTGCGATGTTTGACACCGCGAATGTAGAAATCAAGAAGGAGCATCAATTGTTGATGGTTAGTGAAACCACTAGTTTCAAGAAGGGCAAGGGCAATAAAAGGGTACTTCATGAAACGGCAAATCGATTGTTGCTCGATGAAGAAACCCGTGGTTGAACCCAAACCCGAGACTAAGTGCTTCAGAATGAGGAACGGACCTTTGAAGCAGTACTACCCTAGATACTTGGTAGATGAGAAGGCTGGCAAGGTCGATAGAAGTATATTGGATATACATTATGTTAATGTGTACTTTACTAGTACTCCTAGTCGCACCAGGGTATTAGATACCGGTTCGGTTGCTAAGTGTTAGTAACTCGAAATAAAGGCTACGGAATAAACGGAGACTAGCTAAAGTTGAGTTGACGATATGTGTTGGAAGTGTTTCCAAGGTTGATGCGATCAAGCATCGCACGCTCCCTCTACCATCGAGATTGGTGTTAAACCTGAATAATGTTATTTGGTGTTTGCGTTGAGCATAGACATGATTGGATTATGTCTATCGCAATACGGTTATTCATGTAAGGAGAATAATGGTTACTCTATTTATTTGAATAATACCTTCAATGGTCTTACACCTAAAAGAATGGTTTATTGAATCTCGATCGTAGTGATACACATTTTCATGCCAAAAGATATAAGATAGTAATGATAGTACCACTTACCTGTGGCACTGCCATGTAAGTCATATTGGTATAAAACGCATGAAGAAGCTCCATGTTGATGGAGCTTTGGACTCACTCGTTTTTGAAAAATGTGAGACATGCGAACCATGTCTATTGGTGTATACGCATGAAGAAACTCATGCAGATGGATCGTTTGGAATCACTTGATTTTGAATCACTTGAGATATGCAAATCATACCACATGGGAAAGATGACTGAAAAGCCTCGTTTTCAGTAAGATGGAACAAGAAAACAACTTGTTCGAAGTAATACATTTGATGTGTGCAGTCCAATGAGTGCTGAGGCACGCAGTGGATATCGTTATGTTCTTACTTCACAGATGATTTGAGTAGATGTTTAGTATATTTACTTGATGAAACACAAGTCTAAATTATTGAAAGGTTCAAGTAATTTCAGAGTGAAGTTGAAGATCTTCGTGACAAGAGGATAAAATGTCTATGATATGATCATAGAGATGAATATCTGAGTTACGAGCTTTGGCACGTAATTAAGACATTGTGGACATTGTTTCACAATTAATACCGCCTGGAACACCATAGTGTGATGGTGTGTCCGAACATCATAGTTGCACCCTATTGGATATGGTGCGTAACATGATGTCTCTTATCGAATTACCACTATCATTCATGGGTTAGGCATTAGAGGCAACCGCACTCACTTTAATAGGGCACCACGTAATTCCGTTGAGACGACACCGTTTGAACTATGGTTTGAAGAAACCTAAGTTGTCGTTTCTTAAAAGTTTGGGGCTGCGACGCTTATGTGAAAAAGTTTCAGGTTGATGAGCTCGAACCCAAAGAGGATAAAACTGCATCTTCATAGGACACCCAAAACAGTTGGGTATACCTCCTATCTCAGATCCGGAAGCAAAAGATTAAGAACGGGTCCTTTCTCGAGGAAAAGTTTCTCTCGAAAGAATTGAGTGGGAGGATGGTGAAGACTTGATGAGGTTATTGAACCATCACTTCAACCAGTGTGTAGTAGGGCACAGGAAGTGGTTCATGTAGCACCTACACCAATTGAAGTGGAAGCTGATGATAGTGATCATGATGCTTCAGATCAAGTCACTACCGGACCTCGTAGGTCGACAAGGACGCGTACTACTTCAGAGTGGTATGCAATCCTGTCTTAGAAGTCATGTTGCTAGACAACAATGAACCTACGAGCTATGGAGAAGCGATGGTGGGCCCGAATTCCGACGAATGGCTCGAGGCCATAAAGTCCGAGAGAGGATCTATGTATGAGAACAAATCATGGACTTTGGTGGTCTTGCCCGATGATCGGCAAGCCATTGAGATAAATGGGTCTTTAAGAAGAAAACAGACGTGGACAGTAATTTCACCGTCTATGAAGCTCGACTTGTGGCGAAGAGTTTTTTCACAAGTTCAAGGAGTTGACTACGATGATATTTTCTCATCTGTAGCGATGCTTAAGTCCGTTGGAATCATGTTAGCATAAGCTGCATTTATGAAATCTGGCAGATGGATGTCAAAACAAGTTTCCTTACCAGTTTTTCGTGAGGAAAGGTTGTATGTGATACAACCAGAAGGTTTTGACAATCCTGAAGAACGCTAACAAATATGCAAAGCTCCAGCAATCCTTCTAAGGACTGGAGTAAGCATCTCGGAGTTGGAATGTACGCTTTGATGTGATGATCAAAGATTCTGGGTTTATACAAAGTTTATGAGAAACTTGTATTTCCAAAGAACTAAGTGGGAGCACTATAGAATTTCTGATGAGTATATGTTGTTGATCAGAAATGATGTAGAATTTCCAGAAAGCATATAGGGTTATTTGAAAAGTGTTTTTCAATGGAAAACCTGGATTAGGTTACTTGAACAATAAGCATCAAGATCTATAAGATAGATCAAAATGCTTAATAATACTTTCAAATGAGCACATACCTTGACATGATCTTGAAGGTGTTCAAGATGGATCAGTCAAAGAAGGAGTTCTTGCCTGAGTTGTAAGTTATGAAGTTAAGAGTTAAAGCTCGACCACGGCAGAAGAGAGAGAAAGGACGAAGGTAGTCCCCTATGCTTCAGACATAGGCTCTATAGTTTGCTATGTTGTGTACCGCACCGGAAGTGTGCCTTGCCATGAGTCAGTCAAGGGGTACAAGAATGATCCAGGAATGGATCATTGGACAGCGGTCAAAATTGTCCTTGGAGTAAATAAAGTACATGTTTCTCGATTATGGAGGTGATAAAGAGTTCGGCGTAACGGGTTATGTCGATGCAAGCTTTAACACCTATCCGAATGACTCTGAGTAGCAAACCGGATACGTATAGTGGAGCAACCATTTTGGAATAGCTCCAAGTGGAGCGTGGAAGCAGCATTTACAGTATGACATAGAGAATTGCAAAATACATACGGATCTGAATGTTGCAGACCCGTTGACTAAAACCTCTCTCACAAGCAAAACATGATCAAACCCCATAACTCATTGAGTCTTAATCACATGGTGATGTGAACTAGTTTAGTGACACTAGTAAACTCTTTGGATGTTGGTCACATGGTGATGTGACCTGTCAGTGTTAATCACATGGCGATGTGAACTAGATTATTGACTCTAGTGCAAGTGGAAGATTGTTGGAAATATGCCCTAGAGGCAATAATAAATTAGTTATTATTATTATATTTCCTTGTTCATGATACTCGTTTATTATCCATGCTATAATTGTATTGATAGGAAACTCTGATACATGTGTGGATACATAGACAAAACCATGTCCTTAGTAAGCCTCTATTGACTAGCTCGTTGATCAATAGATGGTTACGGTTTCCTGACCATGGACATTGGATGTCGTTGATAACGGGATCACATCATTAGGAGAATGGTGTGATGGACAAGACCCAATCCTAAGGCTAGCACAAAGATCGTGTAGTTCGTATGCTAAATCTTTTCTAATATCAAGTATCATTTCCTTAGACCATGAGATTGTGCAACTCCCGGATACCGTAGGAATTCTTTGGGTGTACCAAACATCACAACGTAACTAGGTGGCTATAAAGGTGCACTACGGGTATCTCCGAAAGTGTCTGTTGGGTTGGCACGAATCGAGACTGGGATTTGTCACTCCATGTAAACGGAGAGGTATCTCTGGGCCCACTCGGTAGGAAATCATCATAATGTGCACAATGTGACCAAGGGGTTGATCACGGGATGATGTGTTACGGAACGAGTAAAGAGACTTGCCGGTAACGAGATTGAACAAGGTATAGGCATACTGACGATCGAATCTCGGGCAAGTACTATACCGCTAGACAAAGGGAATTGTATATGGGATTGATTGAATCCTCGACATCATGGTTCATCCGATGAGATCATCGTGGAACATGTGGGAGCCAACATGGGTATCCAGATCCGGATGTTGGTTATTGACCGGAGAACGTCTCGGTCATGTCTGCATGGTTCCCGAACCCGTAGGGTCTACACACTTAAGGTTCGATGACGCTAGGATTATAAAGGAAGTTTTTATAGGGTTACCGAATGTTGTTCGGAGTCCCGGATGAGATCCCGGATGTTACTAGGAGTTCCGGAATGGTTCGGAGGTAAAGATTTATATATGGTAAGTCCTGTTTTGGTCACCGGAAAAGTTTTGGGTTTTATCGGTAACGTACCGGGACCACCGGGAGGGTCCCGGGGGTCCACCAAGTGGGGCCACCATCCCCGGAGGGCTGCATGGGCCAAGTGTGGGAGGGGACCAGCCCCAAGTGGGCTGGTACGCCCCCCACAAAGGCCCAAGGCGCCTAGGGTTTGGGGAAGGGGGCGCACCCACCTAACTTGGGGGGCAAGTTTCCCCTCTTCCCCCCCCCTTGGCCGCACCCTAGATGGGTTTTGGCGGCAGCCGCACCCCTTGGGGTGGGAACCCTAGGGGAGGCGCAGCCCCCTCCCTCTCCCCTATATATAGTTGAGGTATTTGGGGCTGCATAGATAAGACTTTCACCTCTCCCTGGCGCAGCCCTACCTCTCTCCCTCCTCCTCTCCCGCGGTGCTTGGCGAAGCCCTGCAGGATTGCCACACTGCTCCACCACCACCACGCCATTGTGCCGCTGCTGGAAGGAGTCTTCCTCAATCTCTCCCTCTCTCCTTGCTGGATCAAGGCATGGCAGACGTCACCGGGCTGCACGTGTGTTGAACGCGGAGGTGCCGTCCGTTCGGCACTAGGATCTCCGGTGATTTGGATCACGACGAGTACGACTCCTTCAACCCCGTTCTCTTGAACGATTCCGCTTAGCGATCTACAACGGTATGTAGATGCACTCTCCTTCCCCTCGTTGCTGGTTTCTCCATAGATAGATCTTGGTGACACGTAGGAAAATTTTGAATTTCTGCTACGTTCCCCAACAAGTGTAAGTCTTAGCGTTCTGCGTCCGCTGGGCCCGGCCCCGCGCATACCTCAGCCACTGTTGGGTCGTTCGGATCACCGGGACGAGACCAAGGAGTGATGGTCTACGTGACCAGTTAGGCTCCTGAGTCGCGATGCTCAAGAGTCCTCCTTGACGTACGAACAGACCTTCATACCTTTCCTCACCGAGGTCCCGCTCGGGATGGGCACGTGACGACCAGGTCGTATGGACCTTGCAGGGTGGTGCATGCTAGGCGTGACCTGAGCGTAACCCCCATGCCCATCCCCCTCGCGTGACTCTCTCGAGGGGAAAGTGTTGCGATGAGGCTGAACACTGAGCCTGGAGGCTCCCTAAGGTTGATGCGGCCAAGGGGCCGCCCCAGTTGTTTATCACCTACGCGGAGCATGGCGCTTCCGCACTTGCACGGGCATAGCCGCTCCTCGACCATGTAGACTGCCAGCACAGAGCATAGTGCTTCCCCTGGTGCGTGGATGGGGGCTCCCTCTGAGTGGAACCCACGGGGCATGTACAGTCCCGCCCTGACATGTGGCTTGCACGATAGGGCTAGATGTCTGTCTGGGCACTCGTGAGCCAGCGCGAGACTCACGAGGCCCTACCTCAAGGCGGGTTGCGCCTGGATTTGATTTCGAACACTTGTGACGACCCTGTGAGATGGTTAGTCAACATGTGCTGAATGAATCTCCTGAGGCTATCACATGCACTACAAAAAAATACACTTCTGTGATGATACCTGTTTGTCACAGTACGTCACGTTTTCTGTCATGCATGTATATCCATGACAAATTTATGACAAAATCAAGATAGCCATACCGGTGCTGTCATAGAAGTGTTCCATGACATTACCAAAATTATCATCACGGAAGTGTCCACGTCCATGACGATAAATCGCGCGTCACAGAAGTGCTTTCGTCAAGGGTGACCGACACGTGGCATCCATCATAACGGAACGCTATTAAGCTATCGGGTCCGGTTAACAGCCCCGGCCAATGGGGATTTTCCACGTGTAAAATCATCATTGGCTGGAGGAAACACGTATCGGCTTAGTGTTGGGACATATGTCATCCACTCATTGGACCCAAAGTGCCTATGATACGCCGACACGTGCCACGGCCCAACAGAGGCCCATTCTTGTGAAAAGGCCGGCCCATTTGACTTGGTAAAAAGGTGGCGGGCTGGCCCACAGCAAGCCTGTTAATGGCATGTTCGCATATAGCCCATTTACAACCCGCTAACCCAGGGCCCGTTTACAGCCTATCTGAATTAGGCCCAGTAGCGTCATCTGGGCCGTTCAATATAATTCCAGCCCATTTTAACTTATGGCCCATGTATGGCCCATGATGTCTTTTGGCCCATAATGTGGTCTGTTATTGGCCCATGTTTGGCCAACCGATCATACGGCCCATAGAAGGCCCATTGATGATACATCCCGTAGAAGGCCCATTGATGATACATCCCGTAGAAGGCCCATTGTGTCTACGCCCCGTAGAAGGCCCATTGTGTCTACGCCCCGTAGAAGGCCCATTGTGTCTACGACCCTTAGAAGGCCCATTGTTTCTACGGCCCGTAGGAGGCCTACAGTAAATATGTAGCCCATTGTTAATGTGGCCTAGTTTAAAAAATAGTTTATTCCGGCCACTAGCAAACCGCGGAAAAAGAACTACACTGACTACAAGAAAACAAATAAACAAGATAACGGAAATAAATAAGGAAGTAACTTACGCTAGGCTATCACAGCTATTACACATATTACATCCACTGGGCATCAAAGTTCGCCACCAGTGCAAATATAGGGAAGAAAGCAGCATATAAACGCCGCAACAAAACAAGTCCAGAACTGAAACCACTTCAAAAGAGATCAAGAAACAATATCCCTGGGTACCCATAATGCTGGCAAGATGCTTAGCAAGCTTATTAACTTTCTCTTGTTTGGCGCTTAAATCCTCCAGCACTTGCTGTTGCACCAGAAAGTATGCATCTGAATTCTGCAGGGACTTCCTCAGTCCTTCGGCTTCCTATCGCATAACATCTGATCGATGTCTTTCAACTTGAAGTTGAGTGTCGGAGTAAATGACCACGGGTAGCCTAGCCGGCTCCCCTGGGACTTTTGAAAAAAATTATGAGCCAATCAAGCCCTCCAACATCCAAGGCGCGGGGCCTCCTTCCCACGGCAAGCTGACTCTCAGGCCGGCTACCGGGAGGCGGCCCGGCCCTAAAACCTACAGGAAGAAGGCCATAGGAGGGCCGACTCCCAATGAGCCGGCCACGAGAGGGCCGACTCCGTGAAGCCGGCCACGAGAAGGCCGACTCCAAGAAGCCGGCCCCCCAGCAGGAGGCCAAGGCCGCACCCTCAGAATCTGCACCCACATAACAGTGATGAGATGGGGCGTGGCTACAGTGAAGCCTACCACCCCCGCATCCCGGAGCGCGCATGGCCACAGTGCGCCGTACGGGGCGGCCATCACCCGTTCGGTGCGGCACTGTTGCCATGCTGACCATGATGTCACCCACGACAGGCTGTCAGTACGACCCGCAGGCGGCGGGCCCCTCCGATCAGAGATATGCCCGAAGGCGGCTCGGCCTCCCCTAGTCGGCCTGAGATATGGCTGGCTTCTCGTAGCCGGCTAGCTCCCTCCCTCGAAGGAGGCCCCTCATTAAGGAGACAAGACGAGGTAAGGCTACAGTGATCGCCGCCAAGGCGGTGGCACTGTAGCCACGCTTACCCCGACAAAGCCCTCGTCATCGGGATTGAGGCAACAGTAACCAGCCCCCGACAAGGCCCTCAGCGGTGGGGCCAGCTTATCGACCAAGAGGCCGGCAGCTGGCGGGACCCACTAGTCGGCGGGCCCCAGCGGCCAGCGGAGAAGCTAGCGAGTGTAGACACTGACGGCTTGGGCCCACGCCCAGCCGGATTACCATTGTACCCCCGGCGGGTAGGCCTATATAAACCCCCCAGGGCACCCATGCAAAGGGTTGATCTCTTAGATTTTTAGACACCACATAGAGAGAAGAGGAGAGCTAGCCGTGCCCTTCTTCTTCCTCTCACCGAACAGCTCAAGGAGCCTCTTGTAGCCACTTGTTCATCTAGTGATCATGCGGAGACCCCTTGAGCAGCGATGGGGTGTTATCTCCACGGAGAGCCTCAAGCCGGGTAAGATTCACGGCGTGCATGTTTTTGCCTCATCCCGTTTCCAGGCACCGGCGACGTCTTATTGGCTCCCACAATGATAGGCCACCCGTTGGCATATGTCGCACCTACCACCCGACATTTGGCGCCCACCATTGGGCCAGGTGCACCATCGTCTGGAGACCTGTTGCAGACAGAACCTGTTCCTCCCAATGGCGTAGCCAGCCCGGCACGCCGATGGCACTTTCCTCGACGCTGCAAGGCGTCATTTGGCTCTTGTGGCGAGCTGCCTCGCCGATCTTCTTGGCGAGGCTCGCATCTCCGACGAGCCCGCCTCCGAGGCGGGCACAGGCTGCCTCAAGAGCCACCTCGTCAGCCTCCTTGACCAACTCCACGTCTCCAGCGAGCCTGCTATGGATTTGGAGTCGGTTGGCTCCACCGACCCGATGCTTGTCGACTCCGACACGGCATCGCTCGACCCTTTCCCCACCAACGTTGTGATCTACAATGACCCACTCCCCCGAGCCGACAGCTGTGGCAGTGCCATCACCGAGGTGCTGGTCATCAGCCACGGCGGCGCCTCTGGTGAGAACGCCCATGACGCCCTGCAAGCAGCAGTCCACGACCTGTCCGTCCCCCTCCCGGCCGACGCTGACGCCGAAACGCTGGAGGCACGCCGCCTCGCTCTCATTGCGGAGGGTCGGAAGTTAGCCTCCATGAGGCGCCTCACTGAGGCTCACCAGCGCAAAGTCGACTGTGCCGCCTCCGGCACGCCGCCTCCTGACGGGCCGAGCCGAATCGGTGCCATCAAGCAGCGTGGCGCAGCCATCGCCGACATGCTAGGAGTTGACCGCCCAGTCTACGCTACGCCCCTCGAGATCCTGCGCGCCGCCCAGGCGGCCGTAGACGAGCTGAATGGACTGGGGGCCGAAGAGCTCCCCCACATGACCAGACGCATCCAGCAGCTTATCGATGCAGCTGCGCCGCGGCACAAAGCCGGCGTCCGCGCAGAGAGTCCTCCCCCGCATCGAGAGCACGACGTAACGTCACGGACGCCGACTGCGGGGAAAACCCTCACGAGGCAAGAGAAAGAGCCGGCTGCCAGCCGCAGCCGAACCCGGATCTCCATCGAGCGTGACTGATAACCCACAAATATAGGGGATCGCAACAGTTTTCGAGGGTAGAGTATTCAACCCAAATTTATTGATTCGACACAAGGGGAGCCAAAGAATATTCTCAACTATTAGCAGCTGAGTTGTCAATTCAATCACACCTGGAAACTTAGTATCTGCAGCAAAGTGTTTAGTAGCAAAGTAATATGATAGTGGTGGTAACGGTAACGAAAGTAAAGACAACAAACGTAATGTTTTTGGTATTTTTGTAGTGATTGTAACAGTAGCAACGGAAAAGTAAATAAGCGTAAACCAGTATATGGAAAACTCGTAGGCACCGGATTAGTGATGGATAATTATGCCGGATGCGGTTCGTCGTGTAACAGTCATAACATAGGGTGACACGGAACTAGCTCCAGTTCATCAATGTAATGTAGGCATGTATTCCGTATATAGTCATACGCGCTTATGGAAAAGAACTTGCATGACATCTTTTGTCCTACCCTCCCGTGGCAGCGGGGTCCTATTGGAAACTAAGGGATATTAAGGCCTCCTTTTAATAGAGATCCGGAACAAAGCATTAGCACATAGTGAATACATGAACTCCTCAAACTATGGTCATCACCGGAGTGGTCCCGATTATTGTCACTGAGGTTGCGGATCATAACACATAGTAGGTGACTATAGACTTGCAAGATAGGATCAAGAACACACATATATTCATGAAAACATAATAGGTTCAGATCTGAAATCATGGCACTCGGGCCCTAGTGACAAGCATTAAGCATAGCAAAGTCATAGCAACATCAATCTCAGAACATAATGGATACTAGGGATCAAACCCTAACAAAACTAACTCGATTACATGATAAATCTCATCCAAACCATCACCGTCCAGCAAGCCTACGATGCAATTACTCACGCACGACAGTGAGCATCATGAAATTGGTGATGGAGGATGGTTGATGATGACGATGTCGAGGAATCCCCCTCTCCGGAGCCCCGAACGGACTCCAGATCAGCCCTCCCGAGAGAGATTAGGGCTTGGCGGCGGCTTCGTATCGTAAAACGCGATGATTTCTTCTCTCTGATATTTTTCTCCCCGAAAGCCAATATATGGAGTTGGAGTTGGCGTCGGAGGGCCACCGGGGCCACGAGGTGAGGCGCCCCTGGCGCGCCCCACCCTCGTGGACAGTGTGGGCCCCTGGTCCTCATCTTTGGCGAGGATTTTTATTATTTATTCTAACATATTCCGTGGAGTTTCAGGTCATTCCGAGAACTTTTGTTTTCTCGACATAAAACAACACCATGGCAATTCTCTGAAAACAGCGTCGGTCAAGTTAGTTCCATCCAAATCATACAAGTTAGAGTCCAAAACAAGGGCAAAAGTGTTTCGAAAAGTAGATACGACGGAGACGTATCAACTCCCCCAAGCTTAAACCCTTGCTTGTCCTCAAGCAATTCAGTTGACAAACTGAATGAGAAAAAGAAAAACTTTTACAAACTCGGTTTGCTCTTGTTGTTGTAAACATGAAAAGCCAGCATTCAAGTTTCAGCAAATATTATGAACTAACCATACTCACAATAACACGTAGGTCTCACAATTACTCATATCAATAATATAATCAGCTAGCAAGCCATAATAATAAAACTCGGATGACAACACTTTCTCAAAATAATCATAACATGATATAACAAAATGGTATCTCGCTAGCCCTTTCTGAGACCGCAAAACATAAATGCAGAGCACCTTTAAAGATCAAGGACTGACTAAACATTGTAATTCATGGTAAAAGAGATCCAGTCAAGTCATACCCAATATAAACCAATTATAATGAATGCAAACGACGATTGTGCTCTCCAAATGGGTGCTTTTAATAAGAAGGGTGATGACTCAACATAAAACTAAATGGATAGGCCCTTCGCAGAGGGAAGCGAGGATTTGTATAGGTGCGAGCTCGATTTTGAAATAGAGATAAATTATATTTTGAGCGGCATACTTTCACTATCAACGCAACAACTATGAGATGGTTGTATCTTCCATACTACATGCATTATAGTCAGTTCCCAAACAGAATGGTAAAGGTTTACACTCCCCCTCCTCCACAAGCATCAATCCATGGCTTGCTCGAAACAACGAGTGCCTCCAACATTCAACGGGTCCTGTGGGGAGTTTTATTTAATTATTTTGATTTGCTTTGATCTTTTGGATCATGGGACTGGGCATCCTGCCATCGCCCTTTCTCGTGAATGAGGAGCGGAGTCCACTCCTCTTGAGAATAACCCACCTAGCATGGAAGATATAGGCAGCCCTAGTTGCACATGAGCTGCTCGAGCATACGAAACAGAATTTTTATTTGAAGGTTTAGAGTTTCGCACATCCAAATTTACTTGGAACGGCAGGTAGATACCGCATATAGGAAGGTATAGTGGACTCATATGGAACAACTTTGGGTTTAAGGAGTTTGGATGCACAAGCAGTATTCCCGCTTAGTACAGTGAAGGCTAGCAAAAGACCGAAGGGACCAACTGAGAGAGCGACAACAGTCATAAACATGCATTAAAATTAATTTACACCGAATACAAGCATGAGTAGGATATAATCTACCATGAACATAAATATCATGAAGGCTATGTTGATTTGATTCAACTACATGCGTGAACATGTGCCAAGTCGAGTCACTCAATTCATTCAAAGGAGGATACCATCATATCATACCACATCATAATCATTCTAATAGCATGTTGGCATGCAAGGTAAACCATTATAACTCATAGCTAATCAAGCATGGCACAAGCAACTATAATCTCTAGATGTCATTGCAAATATGTTTACTTCATAATAGCTGAATCAGGAACGATGAATCATCATATTTACAAAAACAAGAGAGGTCGAGTTCATACCAGCTTTTCTCATCCCAATAAGTCCATCATATATCATCATTATTGCCTTTCACTTGCACGACCAAATGGTGTGCATACTAATAAGAGTGCACGTGCATTGGACTAAGCTGGAATCTGCAAGCATTCAACTCAAGAGAGAAGACAAGTAATATGGGCTCTAAGTTAAATAAACGATCATGCATGTGAGAGCCACTAAGCATTTCCAATATAGTCTTCTCGACCCCCAAAGAAAGGAAAAGAAATAAAAACTATTTACACGGGAAAGCTCCCAACAAGCAAAAGAAGAACAGGAAATATTTTTGGGTTTTCTTTTTAATTATTACTACTACGGCAGGAAAAAATAAACTACTACTAATTTTTGTTTTGTTTTTCTAAGGTTTATTAAACACACAAGAAGAAAGTAGGAAAAAGGAAAATAAACTAGCATGGAGATTACAGTGAAAGAGTATGAGCACCGACATCTAGCAATGAGTGTGTGTGAGCATAAATGTAATGTCGGCGAGAAATACGTACTCCCCCAAGCTTAGGCTTTTGGCCTAAGTTGGTCTATTGCCAGGGATAGCCTGGATGTTACCCGTAGGTGAAGCTGGGGTCGTAATGTGATGCAGCGGCTATCGGCTCCTGAGCTGCAGCGTGGCGTCGAGCTGCCTCCGCTCTCCTCAAGAAGTCATCGGAAGGCCATTCACACGGCCGGACCTCCGCGGTACGAGGAAAATTAAATTTTGGCTTCTGCTCTTCTTCCTTTTGTTTTTCCCTCGAGCTTCGGCTCGACGAGCCCCTCAAAAGTCTCTTCATTATTTTGAAATAATCTGAAATTTTTAGTAACTTCAAACAAAAGTGAACCAACTTCAATAAAATTGATAGCAACTACTCATACAAGTGCCTAGAGCATATATCAAGCATTAGAACTACTTGGAACCATATAAATTTGACATGCAAGCTCAAGAACATGGTCACCTATGCAACACAATTGCGAGAGGTGCTTTGAGCAAGGAGATCAAAAATCACAGCAAAAGTGGCTGGAACACGAGCTTGAGTTGGTTTTTCGGGTTTGTGTGAGACAGAGGAAGAAGATGGGTGCAGGGATAAGTGGAGGAGGGCCACCGTGGGCCCACGAGGCAGGGGGCGCGCCCAGCGGGGTAGGGCGCGCCCTCCACCCTCGTGGACAGGTGGCAGCTCCCTCCACGGTAATTTTTGCACTAAATTCCTCAAATATTCCTGAAAAAATCATATTAAATTGGCATGGCATTCTGAGAACTTTTATTTTCGGGATATTTTTATATTGCACGGATAAGTCAGGAAACAGACAAAAAAATACTATTTTACTTTATTTCTACTAAGTAACAGAAAATATGAAGAGGGTACAGAAGGTTGTGCTTCTAGTTTCATCCATCTCATGCTCATAAAAAAGAATCCACTAACAAGGTTGATCAAGTCTTGTTAACAAACTCATTCCGATAATCATGGAACTGGAGAAATTTCGAATAACACTATGTTACCTCAACGGGGATATGGACATCCCAATAATAAGTATATCATATTTCTTCTTAACAGTAGGGAGAGGAAATTCAAAACCTCCAAATATAATCGATGGAATTTTTCCAATAGAGTTGATACTATGAACTTGAGGTTGTTTCCTCGGAAAGTGTACCGTATGCTCATTACCATTAACATGAAAAGTGACATTGCCTTTGTTGCAATCAATAACAGCCCCTGCAGTATTAAGGAAAGGTCTTCCAAGAATAATAGACATACTATCTTCCTCGGGAATATCAATAATAACAAAGTCCGCTAAAATAGTAACGTTTGCAACCACAATAGGCACATCCTCACAAATACCGACAGGTATAGCAGTTGATTTATCAGCCATTTGTAAAGATATTTCAGTAGGTGTCCACTTATTCAAGTCAAGTCTACGATATAAAGAGAGAGGCATAACACTAACACCGGCTCCAAGATCACATAAAGCAGTTTTAACATAATTTCTTTTAATGGAGCATGGTATAGTAGGTACTCCTGGATCTCCAAGTTTCTTTGGTATTCCACCCTTAAAAGTGTAATTAGCAAGCATGGTGGAAATTTCAGCTTCCGGTATCTTTCTTTTTTTTGTAACAATATCTTTCATATATTTAGCATAAGAATTTATTTTGAGCATATCACCAATCGACACGCATAAAAGATGGGCCTAATCATTTCAAAGAAAGCGCTCGAAATCCTCATCATCCTTTTTCTTGGATGGTTTCGGAGGAAAAGGCATGGGTTTCTGAACCCATGGTTCCCTTTCTTTACCATGTTTCCTAGCAACGAAGTCTCTCTTATCATAACGTTGATTCTTTGAGTGTGGGTTATCAAGATCAACAACAGGTTCAACTTCTACTTCATTATCATTACCAGGTTGAGCATCATCATGAACATCATCATTAACATTTCCACTAGGTTCATGTTCATTACCAGATTTTGTTTCAAAGATCGCACATAGAGATATCATTTGGATTCTCAGGTGGTTCAACAATAGGTTCACTAGAAGTTTGCAAAGTCCTATCATTTTTCTTTTTCTTTCTCTTAGAAGAACTAGGTACATCAATATTATTTCTTTGAGAATCTTGCTTGATTATCTTAGGGTGGCCTTCAGGATACAAAGGTTCCTGAGTCATTCTACCAGTTCTAGTAGCCACTCTAATAGAATAATCATTTTTCTTACTATTCATTTCATCAAGCACTTCTTTCTGAGCCTTAAGTACTTGTTCTACTTGAGTGGTAACCATAGAAGCATGTTTGCTAACAAGTTTAAGTTACCTCTAATATTAGCCATATAATCACTCAAGCGTTTAATCATAAAGGTATTCTGTTTTAATTGTCTACCAAAATAAGCATTAAGGTCATCTTGCTTAAACATAAAGTTATCAAACTCATCCAAGCACTGACTAGCAATTTTAGTAGGAGGGACTTCAGCTTTATCATACCTATAGAGAGAATTTACCTTTACTACCTGTGTCGGGATATCGGGAGGTTCTTCGGTAAATAAGTAATTGAGATCATATACTTCTTCAACATGCGGTAAATTAAGACCATGTATTTTCAATAGGAGGTAAATTCTTAACATCTTCAGCTTTAATACCTTTTTCTTTCATAGATTTCTTTGCTTGTTGCATATCTTCGGGACTGAGAAATAGAACACCTCTCTTCTTCGGAGTTGGTTTAGAAATAGGCTCGATGGTGGCTCTAGGACTGGCTCAGAGTTGGCTCGGAGGTGCCCAATTATTTTCATTTGTCAACATATTATTCAATAGAATTTCAGCTTCATCCGTGTTCTTTCCCTGAAAAGAGAACCAGCACAACTATCCAGGTAATCTCTGGAAGCATCGTTTAGTCCATTATAAAAGATATCAAGTATTTCAGGTTTCTTAAGAGGATGATCAGGAAAAGCATTAAGTAATTTGAGAAGCCTCCCCCAAGCTTGTGTGAGACTCTCTTCTTCAATTTGCACAAAGTTATATATATCCCTCAAAGCAGCTTGTTTCTTATGAGCAGGGAAATATTTAGCAGAGAAGTAATAAATCATATCCTGGGGACTTTGCACACAACCAGGATCAAGAGAATTAAACCATTTCTTAGCATCACCCTTTAATGAGAACGGAAATATTTTGAGTAAATAAAGGTAGCGCGATCTCTCATTATTAGTAAATAGGGCAGCTATATCATTTAACTTAGTAAGATGTGCCACAACAGTTTCAGATTCATAGCCACAAAAAGGATCAGATTCAACCAAAGTTATTATATCTGGATCAACAGAAAATCATAATAATCCTGATCAGGAACACAGATAGGTGAAGTAGCAAAAGCAGGGTCGGGTCTCATCCTATCTCTAAAAGATTCTTTACTCCATTTAACTAGCAACCTCTTAAGTTCAAGTCTATCCTGGCAAGCAAGAATAGCTGCAGTTGATTCAGCATTAAAAAGATAACCCTCAGGAATTGCAGGCATATTATCATCATTACTAACATCATCGTATTCAGTTTCAATAATTTCTCTTTCTCTAGACCTAGAAATTTGTTCATCTAGAAATTCACCAAGGGGCACAGTAGTATCAAGCATAGAAGTAGTTTCATCATAAGTATCATGCATAGCAGAAGTGCCATAAATGCGATAACATGCGACATATCGGAACGAATAGCAGAAGCAGGTTTAGGTGTCGCTAGCTTACTCATAACAGAAGGTGAATCAAGTGCAGAGCTAGATGGCAGTTCCTTACCTCCCCTCGTAGTTGAGGGATACATAGTTGTCTTAGCGTCTTTTAAGTTCTTCATAGTGTCCAGCAGATATAAATCCCAAGTGACTCAAAGAATAGATCTATGCTCCCCGGCAACGGCGCCAGAAAAAGGTCTTGATAACCCACAAGTATAGGGGATCGCAACAGTTTTCGAGGGTAGAGTATTCAACCCAAATTTATTGATTCGACACAAGGGGAGCCAAAGAATATTCTCAAGTATTAGCAGCTGAGTTGTCAATTCAACCACACCTGGAAACTTAGTATCTGCAGCAAAGTGTCTAGTAGCAAAGTAATATGATAGTGGTGGTAACGGTAACGAAAGTAAAGACAGCAAAAGTAATGTCTTTGGTATTTTTGTAGTGATTGTAACAAGAGTAACTAGCGGAAAAGTAAATAAGCGTAAACCAAGATATGGAAATCTCGTAGGCACCGGATCAGTGATGGATAATTATGCCGGATGCGGTTTGTCATGTAAGAGTCATAACATAGGGTGACACAGAACTAGCTCCAGTTCATCAATGTAATGTAGGCATGTATTCCGTATATAGTCATACGTGCTTATGGAAAAGAACTTGCATGACATATTTTGTCCTACCCTCCCGTGGCAGTAGGGTCCTATTGGAAACTAAGGGATATTAAGGCCTCCTTTTAATAGAGAACAGTACAAAAGCAATAGCACTTAGTTAATACATGAACTCCTCAAACTATGGTCATCACCGAGTGGTCCCGATTATTGTCACTTGGGGTTGCGGATCATAACACATAGTAGGTGACTATAGACTTGCAAGATAGGATCAAGAACACACATATATTCATGAAAACATAATAGGTTCAGATCTGAAATCATGGCACTCGGGCCCTAGTGACAAGCATTCAGCATAGCAAAGTCATAGCAACATCAATCTCAGAACATAATGGATACTAGGGATCAAACCCTAACAAAACTAACTCAATTACATGATAAATCTCATCCAATCTGTCAGGACCCCGATTCCAAGTCACATCGATCTAGCCGGTAACACCTCATATCACTTTGTGGCCTCACGCACGGTATTCCCACGGGTGTCGCCTTACCATGGCCCGGGGCCGTTTGCGCCTTTTGGCTCACGTATATGATAGTGTCGCTAGCATCCATATGACAGAGAACCCGGGCCGACATGGCTAGTCGTGAACCCAAAGCGGCACTAACCCATGGGGACAAGCATACATGAATCAACTTCGAGCATGTCGGTCAGCGACGTGTGAATCCGGGCTGTAGCACTGGGCTAACAGGACTCCGGGAACCCGGGCTGTAGCAGGCTAGGCAGGACTCCGGATGTCACCGCGTGACATTTCCCAAGGGATGTATACACAGAACACAATCAAGCGTCTGAAAGCAGTAGTCTTTGGGCTAGCAGCACTCCGGTGAACCGGGCTGTAGCGGACTACTATGGCTCAAGGAAGCACTAGACTACATTTCCCCATAAGAGAGGCTGCCAAGGATAAACAACTAGATTGTCGGACCCCACACATACCAAGCATTTCAAACATACGCACAATATGCTCGATATGTGTAAATACAACATGGCATCACAACATAACTCTACGACTCAAGTATTATTCATTAGGCTCCGAGGAGCGAGATATTACAAACATGGGTCTCATGACCCAACATTCAGAGCATACAAAACAAAGCACACGCGGAAGCTTAACATGTCTGAGTACATACATCTACAAATGAAAAACACTGAGAAGCCTGACTATCTACCAGATCCTGCCGAGGGCACAAGATCGTAGCCGAGGTATCAAGCTAAACATCGAAGTCCACGCGGAACTACTAGTGAGACTGAAGTCTCTCTGCAAAACATAAAATAGGCAAACGTGAGTACAAATGTACCCAGCAAGACTTACATCAGAACTATCTACATATGCATCGGTATCAATAAAGGGGTGGTGGAGTTTAACTGCAGCAAGCCAGCTTTGACTCGGTGGCTATCCTGAACTACGACTGCAAGTAACTCTTTTGAGGTGGCGCACACGAGTCCACATATTCACCATATCAATATACCACTATGGATCCGCTCCCGTCTCCCTACTAGAACACCAACCATAGCACTCACACTTATCTTGCGCATTTTAGAGTATCCAGTTTCACTTGTCTATGAACTGTTATAGGCAACCCAGAAGTCCTTTACCACGGACACGGCTATTCGAATAGATCATATTAACCCTGCAGGGGTGTACTTCTTCACACACGCTCTCGGCACTTACCAGCATGTACACGACGTGTATCTCGGCAACCTTCAAGCGGAAGCCTGGCGAGGGAGTCGGCCATGACCTGACTAACCACACAAGTCTCTCGTCCAGGTTTATCGCCTATTCGGGTTCCATCCGCAAGGAGATCCGGCCAGGGTGTCGCTCACGGCCCCAAACGATGTGAGCAGGGTTCCCAAGCCCACCTCGACGGGTGGTTCTACGCTTGGTACACCTTGCCATGGTGCCTAATCTGTCCCAAGCCCACCTGCATCGGGTGCCACTTGGTAGACTACTAACACTACATACAAACACCGTAAACTAGTTGCAACTCCCCGGACAGAGATCAAGTTGATTAATAAGCCGAGAGGGGCCGAGTTATCGGAACCCAATGTGTGGTAGTAATTGTTCATGGATCACAAACACAGAACTCAGTTCCTGAGGACGGCTTCAATGAGACAACCCACCATGTACTCCTACATGGCCTCTCACCGCTACCTTTACCAAATCGTGTTCACACATTTAGACCACACACAGTAGGACATGTTCACACACCTCCAATTCATCCCTGATGAATCATACCTGACACAACTCTAAGCAATAGCAGGCATGACAAACAAGCATGAATGAGTAGGCACATCAGGGCTCAAACAACTCCTACTCATTCTAGTGGGTTTCATCTATTTACTGTGGCAATGACAGGTCATGCAGAGGATAAAGGGGTTCAACTACCGCGGCAAGTAACAGATGAATCGTTGTTGTCCTAATGCAGTAAAAGAGAGCAGGAGCGAGAGAGTGGGATTGTATCAGAATGAACAAGGGGGTTTTGCTTGCCTAGCACTTCTGTAGATAATATAGTTCTTCATCGGTGTCATCGAACTCATCATCGGAGGCACGTCTATCGAGAGGGGACAAATACCGGCAACAGAGAAGGAGAACACAATCAATGCAGTGCACAACATGATGCATGATCATGACATGTCAATATGCTGTGTTTTGAGCTAATGCAACTAGCAACAGATTAAATGAAGTTGGTTTGAATACAAGATTCAAATTCAAACTCCATATGTGATTATTCAAATGCCATTTAGTTGATTTGACCTAAAAAGTGAACAAAAGTTGTTCTAACATGCATGAAAAAGGTACAGATGGATAGATTGGATTTTTCTGATCATTTTTCATATATAATTTATTTCATTTGGAGTTACGGTTGAATTTATATGAATTTCTTTTGATGCTAGGGTTTGAACATCCCCATTTCAAGTTTCCATGAAAGTTAAACATGATGCAAGCAAGATGCAAACACTAGGCAGCACCAGAAGCTAGGGATGTGACAACTCGCCCCCACTAAACAAGAATCTCGTCCCGAGATTCAAGCGTAGGGTAGGATGAAGGGGAACGCGAACTAAGATAATCTTCACGATCCAGGTGGCACTTCATAAGAACGTTGAATGGATCACCATCTTTGTCTTGATTTGTTGCTCTGAGAACTCCAACCCACATGACAACGAGGGGAAAGTAAAAACTCTAGAAGGGTCGATCTTCTCGGAGATCGAATCAACTCAGGATCAACTCTCGGAGGGAGACATGGAAACATCTCTGGAGCTGTGAGACAAACATGCATCGGGAAGGACGGAGGGAACAGTTTGACAAGGGTTTTCAACTAGCGAGGGGAAATTGCCATGATCCCATAACGGGGCACCTTGGGAGAGGCGCCTCGTAGACTTATCCTTGAAGTGGAAAAAAGAATTACTTTGATACAAAGATCATTGAAACTCTTTATACCAACCCATGGCAAATCACAATCGATCATTTGGCGGGGGACAAAAAGATGGCATACCCGGACTAGAATGGATGATGTGGACTACCTTGTTGAAGACAACGCAATGGATGACTTTTGCTTATCACCAGAAACAGATGGGAATCATGACAAGTCCACTATTAAAGATGATCTTGGACAGCAACTGCTGAGAAGGGCAGCCCATGGGAAATTGGCACAATGGCGGTGCAAGCTGGGAACAAGCGGGCTCCCAAGCCCAGACAGCTCTCCTTGTGCGTACAAGGACCCACTGAATCAACTCGTGACTACCTCACGCGCTGGGCCGAGCTCCGCAATTCCTGCGAGGGGGTGCACGAGGTTCAAGCCATAGAGTACTTCACCGCGGGGTGCCGGGAAGGCACCCTCCTCAAGCACAAGCTCCTCTGCGACGAGCCGACTACCCTCGACGGGCTGCTAGTAATAGCGGACAAGTACGCCACCGCCGACTCCTCGATGAAAACCGAGCTCCGGGTGGACGCCTCCGAGAAAGTCCTCAACCCGGCTTCCAAGACGCCAGCTGGCGACTCCAACCGACGCCCGTACCAAAACGACAACAAGCGCAAGGCCCCATGCCTCCTTAAACCAGTTCGCAGGTGGCCACAGTCGAAGACGAACAGCCCGAGGGGCGGCCCGCGCCCAAGAAGCAGAAGGGCGGCAGGCCGGCTTGGCAGCCGGCCTTCTCCTACGAGCAGGCCCTTGACGCCCCATGCAAGTTCCACAGCGGCGCGAAGCCGTCCAACCACACGACCTGTAAATGCCATTGGCTCACGCGAATCTCCAAGGGCGAAGGGCTAGTGCCGCCTCCGCCTGCTGGTCAGCCGCTTCTAGCTCCTCAACAGCCGGCTGCTCGACCAATAGTCGGAGCCGTTCAAGATGAGTTCCCTGACGAGCATGCCGCCTACGTCGTCTTTACAAGCCAGCCCGAAGACCGGCGCAGCAGGCGCCGACAGCACCAAGAAGTCAACGCGGTCGCCTCCAACACCCCCGAGTACATGCACTGGTCAGAAAGGCCTATCAGCTGGAGCCGGGCCGACCACCCAGAGGTGATGCCGTCTCCCGGCTCTTATGCATTGGTTTTGGACGCCACCCTCGCAACAGACAGGCGTGCTGCCTGTTTCTCCCGCGTGCTGATAGACGGCGGGATCGGCATCAACATCCTGTACTGTGACACCATGGAGAAGCTGAACATCAAGACGATGCAGCTCATGCCCAGTCGGACCGTGTTCCATGGCATTGTACCCGGCCTGTCCTGCTCACCAATCGGCAAGATCAAGATAGATGTTCGGCCGAGAAGCGATCTGGTTTGATGTGGTGGAACTTGAGAGCCCTTATCATGCACTGCTTGGCCGACCTGCTCTGGCCAAGTTCATGGCTGTGCCCCACTACGCCTACCTCAAGATGAAGATGCCGAGTACCAAGGGCATCATCACCATAACCGGCGATTACAAGAAATCCTCCGAGTGTGCAGCAGCCAAGAGTCGGCCTGGCCGAGTCTCTTGTGATCGCTGAAGAAAAGAAGATGTTGGACCGAGTCGTGGCCATGGCTGGCAAGCAGCCAGCCCTGTCCCCCGACCCCAAGGAGTGTGATGCCCAAGGTTCTTTCTAGCCGGCCAAGGAAACGAAGAAGATACCGCTGGACCCGGAGCACTCAGAAAGGTTTGCCGTCATTGGGGCAAACCTGGACAACAAATAGGAAGGCGAGCTCGTCGATTTCCTCCGTGAGAATCGGGACATCTTTGCATGGTCCCCCAAGGACATACCGGGTGTTCCGAAGGAATTCGCCAAGCACAAGCTACACGTCCGAGCAGATGCAAAACCAGTCAAGCAGCCCCTCCGCCGACTGTCGGAAGAGAAGAGAAGGATTGTAGGAGAAGAGATAGCCCGACTACTGGCAGCCAGTTTCATAATGGAGGTGTTCTTTCCGGAATGGCTCGCCAACCCGGTCCTCGTGCTGAAGAAGAATAACAAGTGGCGCATGTGCATAGGCTACACGAGCCTCAACAAAGCCTGCCCCAAAGATCCTTTCGCCCTTCCAAGGATTGATCAAGTGATAGACTCCACAGCCGGATGCGAGTTGTGGAGTTTCTTGGATGCTTACTCAGGATACCACCAGATAAAATTGGACCCAGCTCACCGCCTGAAGTCCGCCTTCATCACGCCACTCGGAGCTTTCTACTACCTGACTATGACATTCGGCTTGACAAATGCCAGTGCCACTTTTCAGCGTTGCATGCAGAAATGCCTCCTCAAGAAACTCGGCAGAAATGCTCACGTCTATGTAGACGATATCATGGTGAAGACGGAGAAGCGCGGCACGTTGCTAGAAGACCTCAAGGAGACGTTTGAGAACCTGCGCCAGTTTCAGATCAAGCTCAACCCCGAGAAATGCGTGTTTGGAGTACCAGCCGGCCAGCTTCTAGGCTTCCTGGTCTCCGAACGCGGCATCGAATGCAACCCAGTGAAGATCAAGGCCATTGAGAGAATGGAGATTCCCACCAAGCTGTGAGACGTCCAGAAGTTTACCGGGTGTCTGGCCTCCCTGAACCACTTTATCAGCCGGCTTGGAGAGAAAGCTCTCCCTCTCTACCGACTCATGAAGAAGACCACCCATTTCGAGTGGAACGACCAAGCCGACCAAGCTTTCCACGAGCTGAAGAAGATGCTGGCCACGCCGACTATCTTGGCGGCGCCGACTGAGAAAGAGCCCATGCTCCTTTACATTGCCGCTACCAGCCGGGTGGTCAGCACCGTCATCGTGGTCCAGCACCCGGAAGAAGGCCGAGCTCAGCCAGTCCAGAGGCCAGTGTATTATTTAAGTGAAGTATTGTCCACCTCGAAGCAGAACTACCCGCACTACCAGAAGATGTGCTATGGTGTGTACTTCGCCGCCAAGAAGCTAAAGCCTTACTTTCAAGAGCACCCCATCACGGTCGTGTACCTTTGCCCTTCGGCCACGAGATCATAGGCAGCCGGGATGCATCTGGTCGGGTGGCAAAATGGGCCATTGAGCTGGCCCCTTACACGATCTTCTACCAGCCTTGCACCGCCATCAAGTCCCAAGCATTGGCCGACTTCCTCGTCGACTGGGCCGAGATCCAGTACCTGCCACCTACTCCCGACTCCACTCATTGGCGGATGCACTTCGATGGGTCCAAGATGCGCACCGGCTTGGGAGCCGGCATCATCCTCACCTCTCCCAAAGGCGACAAGCTCAGATACTCATTGCAAATTCATTTTGCCGCCTCCAACAATGTGGCCGAGTACGAGGCGCTCATACACGGGCTCCGGCTAGCCAAAGAGCTCGGCATCCGCCGGATCCTGTGCTATGGCGACTCAGATTTGGTAATCCAGCAATCATCTGGCGACTGGGACGCCAAGGATGCAAACATGGCAAGCTACCGCTTCCTCGTTCAGCAAATCAGCGGGTACTTTGAAGGATGCGAGTTCCTCCACGTGCCACGGGTCGGCAACGAGAAAGCAGATGCCCTGGCACGAATAGGCTCCACTCGACAAGCTATACCAACCGGCATCTCTCTCCAACGCCTCCTCAAGCCGTCTATCAAGCTGTCTCCAGAATCCGATTCCATCTTCGTGCCGCCTACACCTGACGCAGCCGAATCCGGCTTGGGGAACCAAGCAGGTGGCCCGGGGACTTCGATAGGCGGCTCGGGGACTACCATAGTCGCACCCGGCCCGGGGACTTCAGAACCTGGCCCGGGGACTACGGTAGTCGGCCCGGGGACTGCATCGACACAGCAGGCGGTGGCCGACTCCAGCTCTTCACCACCCAGCCCACCCGCCCTGGTTGCAGTAGCCGTGTTGGCTATAGAAGAAGTCACAGCTCCATCATGGGCCCAGCCCATCCTCAACTTCCTGGTAAACAGAGAACTTTCGGCTGACGAGATCGCGGCAAGGCAAGTCCAACGCCGAGCCGGAGCATACACAATTGTTAACAGAGAGCTCGTCAGGTGCAGTGTCACTGGAATCTTCCAGCGATGCGTCGAACCGGAAAAGGGTATAGCAATCCTCAAGGACATTCACCAAGGCGAATGCGGCCACCACGCGGCCTCAAAATCACTTGTTGCCAAAGCTTTCCGCCATGGATTCTTTTGGCGGACTGCTTTGGACGACGCCAAGGAGTTGGTCAAACATTGCCTAGGATGCCAAGTCTTCAGCTCCAAGCAACACCTACCGGCTTCAGCACTCAAGACCATTCCCCTCACCTGGCCTTTTTCCGTCTGGAGACTGGACATGGTGGGCTCGTTCAAGACGGCGCGCGGCGGCATGACACATCTGCTCGTCGCCGTGGATAAATTTACCAAGTGGATTGAAGCGAAGCCAATCAAGAAGCTGAATGGGCCGACTGTCGTGACATTCATCACAGATATTACAACTCGGTACGGCGTGCCACACAGCATCATCACCGACAACGGCACGAATTTTGCCGAGGGAGCATTGGCACGTTTCTGCGCGACGCAGGGCATCCGACTGGACCTAGCATCCGTTGCCCACCGCAGTCAAACGGCCAACTCGAGCGAGCCAACGGCCTCATCCTTTCTGGCATCAAGCCCCGACTGGTCGTGCCATTGGAGTGTTCGGCCGGCTATTGGCTCGACGAGCTGCCGGCCGTCCTCTGGAGTCTGCGCACTACCCCGAACAAGTCAACCGGCTTCACCCCTTTCTTCCTTGTATATGGTGCCGAGGCTGTCATCCCAACTGACATCAAGTTCGACTCGCCTCGGGTGACCATGTACACGGAAGCAGAGGCCAAGGAAGCACGAGAAGACGGGGTCGACCTGCTGAAAGAAAGCCGGCTGTTAGCCCACAGCCGGTCCGCCATCTACCAGCAGGGTTTGCGCCGCTACCACCGCCGGAAGGTCAAGCCAAAATCCTTCCAAGAGGGTGACCTTGTGCTCCGGCTGATCTAGCGAACAACCGGTCAGCACAAGCTCTCGGCCCCTTGGGAAGGCCCCTTCGTTAACAGCAGATCATTGGGAAATGACTCCTACTATCTGATCGACGCACAGAAGCCGAAGGCACGAAAGAGAGATGATTCCGACAAGGAGTTGGAATGACCATGGAACGCCAACCTCCTACGAAGATTTTATAGTTAAAATGCAGTATGTATCACGCTACCTTTTGTATTAAGTATGAGACAATAGGACCCCCGAGGAGCACTCGGGGACTGCCATCTTTTATCTATGAATGAGGAGTATCATGCTTATGATTAGGTCACTACATTCATTATTCTCGTCCGGCACCGAGTTCGACCAGTCGGCCCGGGGACTTGCCGCCTTAAGTTATATTCAAGTTCCACCTGCAGTCAGACAAGTAGTGTGTCGGCACCCAAGCCTTCTCTTGTCGAAAGTCGCAGCTCGAAGAATCGACTGTCCGACTGGCAAGAGTCAAAGGCAGGAAAGGATGCCCACACGAAAAACAGCTAAGGACTAATGAACTTATATAACAAAAGGCGTCTTCCTCCCATCGTCGGCCGACTACCAGAGTAGCCGGCCGGCCGGCTTCCCATTCACCTTGCCACAATCTAAGAAAGCTCAAGTACTTGTCTTCCCAAAAATGGCCAAGTTCCTCCCCAGCCACAGACTGCAGAGCAGTCCTGGGAAAGGCGGCGACCAAGGGAAGGCGGCAAAGGAAACGACCTAAGGATAAAAAACAAATACGAATGGAAGCCAAACACATGCATGATTATATTTACACAGAAAGCCTCCGAAAGGCCGGCATTCAACATAATTTGAATACACCCCCAGTGGGTGGAACTGCGCAAAACTAATAAATAGTTGTTCAAAGAGTAACAAGCAGGAAAGCAAGAACAGTAGGTCAGGCCAAGGGAGCGATGGGCGAGTCAGGCAGGTCGGTGGAGGCGGCAGTGCCGGCCGGTGGAGTGGCCGGCTGGCGGGTCTCGGCTTGATCATCACCTCTGGCAGACGGTGCGCTCGCGCGCGCCTCGTTGCTGGAGGCACGATTAGGCAGAAGTTGGCTGGTCGCTTCGCCGTCAGGCACGACGTCTTCGCCACCCTCCCCTTCCTCATCTTCGCCTTCGTCACTGGAAATGATCTCCTCCGCCGAGTACTCACCCTCCGTCTGGTTCAGCCCGAACCACTCCTCCGGCTGGGCGACGCCGTTGTCATCCACCTCAGGAGCGAAGGTGCTGGTGTCGGTATAGTCGGCGATTGCCGAGGCGCGCTGGATGATAGCCGGCCGCACCGCCACCAGCTCCTCGTCGGCCTCCTACCGCCAGGTGCTCAGCTGGGCTAAGCTCAGCCCAGGATACCAGGCTCGGACGAATTCCAGCGCCCACCTGGCGTCGGACCGAGCGGCGGAAGCCTTCCAGGCCTCGAATTTGCCGACTGCAACCTCCAGCCAGTCGGCAGTCCGACTGGGGGTGCGGGGTATCGCCTCGCCGGGCCAGAGGGCGGTCAGCACTTGGACCCCGGCACGCTGAAGGCAGCGAAGCATGCGGTGAGCCGGTTGCAGTCGGGCCTGGATCGCCAAAAGCTGCTCCTCAAGCATCCGGCTGGCATCTAGCATGATCTCGACCCCTGCCTGCCGGCGTGCCTTGCGGTGGGCCTCGATGGTTTGGCTGGCGGCGACAAAGTAGCCGGGAAAGTAATATGCGCGAAGAACAAAGAAGAAGCACAGAATCAGAAGATAAACAAGAGGGCAAGGGGCAAGCAAAGGGGCGAGGAGGAAGGCGGCTTAGCGTTGATCAGATCCTCAACCCGGCCATAGCCCTCACTCAGCGCTTGCTTCGCCTCGGCCCAGCCCGCCGCCTCAGTCTCAAACTCGACTTTGAGGGCGGCCTCGCTGTCCTGCGCCTTCTTCAAGGCCGCCTTATGGCTCTCCTCCTGGTCGGCGAGTTTCTTGGCTAGGCGGTCGCGTTCCTGGGCCAAGGCGCTGTACTTAGCCTCCTTGGCACGAAGGGCGGTCTGGGCCCCGCCTAGCTGCTCCCTCGAATCGGCGTTGGCCTCTTCAAGCATGAAGAAAAAGAAAAAAGCAGTAAGGAAGAAGTCGCCAGGAAAGATCCGACCCGACTGCTCAGCAGTCGGCCCGAATCTCGGGGAATACACCTAGTGGGTGCGCTGACGCGCCCCCACATGAGATAAAAGAAACGAAGCACTCACTCCGGCAATTAGTCAGGTCGGCGGCCATCTGGCTCAGCTCACTGGCACAGGAGTTGAAGGCAGCCATGGAGATTATGATATTCCTGGAAATCAGACGGGTGCGAATAAGAATAAGATAGTCGTCAAGGCCTACTGAAAGTTCCAAGCCGCCTGCTCAGCAGCCAACTCGGAACTCGGGGACTACACCCAGTGGGTGCGGTGACGCGGCCCCACGGAAGAAATCAAGAAAGCAACCGACCAAGGCTAGAAGACTCACCCGGATGACCGCGCGCGTCGTGAGAAACTCCTGGGTGTACCATTGAAGCAAGGCGGCCTAGGTTTGAAGCCGGCGCCGAACCTCCTGTGCCGCCATGTTCAGCTTCGGGCCGTTTCCACTGGCGTCCACTCGACGTCTTGGCGCTGCCGCCGCCTCAGATCCTGCGCCCGTCGAGCTGGTGCTCATGGCTCTCTGCGGGCTCGGCGCTGAGGGCGCCTCCCAGCCGACGGCAGGCGGTGACTGCACCACAAGATCCGCCCCCGCCGCCCACTCGCCCCTAGACGGCTGCTCAGGCACCGCAGCAGATCGGTCGCCTGGGCCCGTTCCAGTCGGCGCTGACAGTGGCGCCTCCTCCAGCCGGCCGGTCGCGGTCGGCTTCCCTCCTCTCCATCACCGGCCGGTCGCGGTCGGCTTCCTCCGACGGGGGCATGGGGATGTTGGGAGCCACAGCGCGGAGGGGAATGACGAGCTGCGGAGGCTGATTATGAGCATCCGCCTCCTCTCCATGGCCGCTGACCTCCGCCTGAGCCTTGGCCGCAGCGTTGGCTTGCGCCTCGGCCGACTTCTCCTTCGCCTCCTGGGCGGCCCTCCGCTCCTATGACATCCTAGCTAGACCATGCATTAGAGTGTTGCATCATGTTTACCTTTCATCAGAAACTTGAATTGGGGAAGACAGAACCCCCAGAACCCCTCTAAATCCAACCAAGGTTTACTAAAAATATTTTCAATGAACCTGAATTGCCCTTCTAAAAAGTTCATCCTCTTTGTCTTGGGTTAGAACCTCTGGCAAAATTGGTGCACAATTTTCTAGGTCAACAGAAGGTCATTGAACTAAATCATATGTAAATCGCATTTGGGCATTTAAATGCTAGTAAATATTTTGAATGCTCAAATAATTCTGAAAATAAGTGTGGGATGTTGGAGTTTTTCTAAACAGAGCCTCTGATTATTTTCAGGATTTCTAGAAGTGCCTAACTATTTTTAATAAGTCCACAAACTTACAGAATAATAGAAAAAGGAAAAAAAAACAGAAAGCAGAGGCTTACCTGGCGCCCCTGCATCAACCCCATGGAGCTTCACCGCACGCGCCACCGCCGAGCTCGTCGTAGACGTGTCTCCGGCCAACCACCGGCCACCCCACGGTGTCTAACACACTCACCGCATCACGAGGAGTCTAACGCACTACTCCACGCGCCTCGCCGTGCCCCGTAGCCATGAGTCCATCTTCACCCGACTCCGGCGACCGCCACGGTTGTCGCCGGTGACGTTTCCGGCCACCCCGAGCTCAACCACCGCCACCAAACGCCACGGCTTGTTCCCGGCTACACGTAGATGGCCTCCGCCGCCCTTTTGGTTGGCGGAATGCACAAATGCACTCTCACCGCCGCGTCTGGCATTGCCGGCGGCTAAATGCCGGCGTGTTGACCTTGACTTTGACTAGGGTGGGCCCAGGTTGACTCCCCTGAGTCTATGACAAGTGGGGCCCCCCTCTGCTAATTATCCAGATTAGTTTTAACTAAATTTAACTAGTTTAATTAATTGCTAACATGCGGGACCCACTGGTCAGGTTGACATGGACGTCCCCTTTGACCACTGACGTCACCCTAACGCACTGCTGACGCAATAACTAATTTCTGGATTTATTTTTATATGGGAAATTCCAGAAATTGTTGCAAACTTCAAAAATTCATAGAAATTAATCTGTAACTCCAAATGCAAAGATTTATATATGAATTTTGATCAGAAAAATTCAATCTATCCATTGGTAATTGTTTCATGCATGACAGAACAAGTTAACCTTGCTGTTTAAGCAGAATAAGATAATGCACTAATATGGCTATGTTAAATGAGCTAACATTTGAATCTTTGATTCAAATGAGTTCATCCAATTCTGTTCTAGCTTGTATTAGGCCAAGACACATTCATATTGCCATGTCATAGCATGCATCATGTTGTTGCATATCGTCATGTGTTGATTATGTTCGGTGTGTCTTTTGTGGTAGGTTCTGTCTCCGAGGATAACCCCGAATATCCATCTGAAGGGCAGTACCCTACTACCAATACATCAGGGAAGCAACCCATTGATCATTCTGATACAAACCCACGATCTCGCTTCTGCTCTTGTTTACTGCATTAAGACAACGCGTTTCAAACTGCTGTGTGTTGCGGTAGTTGAACCCACTTCCTCTGCATGACCTGTCATTGCCACAGTAACTAGATGAAACCCACTAGTATGTGTAGGAGTTGATTGAGCCATATTTGTGTTTCCTACCATGCTATGCTTGCTATGCTTAGAGTTGTGTCAGTCCGGCTCATCGGGATGATGAACTAGAGTGAAAGGTTGTGTCGGTAACAAGAGTGAAGTGTTGAACACGATTTGGTAAAGGTATCGATGAGAGGCCATGTAGGAGTACATGGTGGGTTGTTTCATTGAAGCCGTCCTTAAGAACTGAGATCTGTGTGTGTGATTTAAGACTCAGCTACTACCACACATTGGGATCCTTAATTGACCCTCTCAACTTATTAACCACTCTTGTCCTCTGTCCGGGAATTGCAAAGTAGTTTCTTGTCCTCTTGTCCTCTGTGTGTGATTTAATTCGCCCGTTTGGTGTCTCGGGAACCCTGCACACATCGTTCTGGGCCGTTAGTGGAAACCTCGGACGGACTCCCTGCGGATGGAACCTGAATAGGCGATAAACCTGGACTAGGGACTCGTGTGTTCAGTCAGGTCGTGGCCGACACCCTCGCTGGGCTTCCGCTTGAAGGTTGCCTAGTACATGTCGTGTAGCGGCGATAAGTGGTGAGAGCGTGTGTGAAGAAGTACACCCCTGCAGGGTATGAAACTATTCGAATAGCCGTCATGATAAAGGACTACTTGGTCACCTATACAGTTCATAGACAAGTAAATGGATACTACTAAAAGCCTCAAGATAAGTGTGAGTACTGGTGGATGGCCCTCTCGTAGGTTGACGAGAGAGGATCCATGGTGGAGTATTGTGATGGTGATTAGTGGACCTGCAGCGACAAATGCTTTCCAAGTGATGTCACGTAGGATAGCTTAGCCAAGAGTCAAAGCTAGCTTGCTGCAATAACTCCACTACCTTCTTGAGAATGTGCATGTATAGTAGGATTCTGTTGTAACTTGCTGAGCACCTCCGTACTCATGTTTGCTTAATTAATGTTTTTAGACGACAACACCGCCCCCTCCGATGGGTTCTATGTAGACCTTAACGTCGACGAGTGACTAGCCACCCAGGTGGTGATCCAAGGCTTGTGAAGGGCCAATGTAGATAGAGGGGCTTCGTCAAGCATTTTTCTTTTTAGTGTCTGTACTCAGACTAGTTTGCTTCCGCATGTGCTTGTTTGTTTGTATGACTTGAGTGTTGGGTCATGTGACCCCTATCTGTATGAACATGTTATGTATGGCTCCTCGGAGCCTCTTAAATAAAGTACTTTGATTTGTAGAGTTTTGTTGTGATGCCATGTTGTATGTACTCATATCGGGCATATTGTGTGTATGATTGAAATGCTTGGTATGAGTGGGATCCGACAATCTAGTTGTTTATCCTTAGCAGCCTCTCATATGGGGAAATGTAGTCTAGTGCTTCCCGAGCGATAGTAGTCCGCTTCTGACCCGGTTCACCGGAGTCCTGCTAGCCCAGCACTACTGCTCTGGACACTTGACTGGCCGGCATGTGTTTCACTTCGTTCATATGTCTGTCCCTTCGGGGAAATGTCACTCGGTGACATCCGGAGTCCTGCCTAGCCTGCTACAACCCGGGTTACCGGAGTCTTGTTAGCCCAGTGCTACAGCCCGGATTCATACATTGATGACCGACATGCTCGATGTGATTCATGTATGCCTGTCCCCATGGGTTAGTGCCACTTTGGGTTCACAACTAGCCATGTCGGCCCGGGTTCTCTGTCATGTGGATGCTAGCGACACTATCATATACGTGAGCCAAAAGGCACAAACGGTCCCGGGCCATGGTAAGGCTACACCCGTGGGAATACCATGCATGAGGCCGCAAAGTGATATGAGGTGTTACCGGCTAGGTCGATGTGACTTGGAATCGGGGTCCTGACAGCGTTGGCATCAGAGCCGGACTGCCTGTAGGTTCGCTAAGCCAAACTGGTCGATGCCGAGTCTAGAAATGCTTTAGTTATATGTAGGGGAATTGATTGTGGGAGGGACGTAAGGTTGTTCTACTTCTTTACCTTATGCCCTCTGATCTGTGTCATTCTCTTCTCATTCTACATGGGTTAAGGACTAGGCTCTGTTCTCTCTATCAGGTTCACGCGTTACTAATCGGTAGTAACTTATAGGATTGTTGGTTACCAGCCTCAGTTCAGTTTCTACTACTTTTAGTATGTTAGCAGTTGAACCAAAACCTTGATATGATGTTGTTGAGTGGTTTGCAATCTGATTATGAATGTCTCAAATCTGTTCCTGAGCATTTACAGCTGTTATGTTGTCCGATTTTTTCCTAGAAATTCTAATGTCTTTGCATTGTGGTTGTGCTTTCAGATGGCCACTCGTGCTCAAAACCAAGTGGTTCGCCTGACCAGGTGCCTCTATGTGCCCGGTCATATGGCTATGTTAGTCCGGGTAATGATTGAAGCGGGTTACCGTTGGTATCCCGAATACACTGTCGAAGAGCAATTCCGATACTTTAATCAAAGCCAATACCTCTCCACTATCAGGTTATTTCCTTCTTATCCTGGATCGACTGAGCCCCTTCACTGTTCCTATGGACTCGGGGTTACTATCGAGATGGCTGTGGAGGATGCTGCATACTCTATGATGACCATCATGCGAGTCAGGACTGGCCTGCTTCGGAACACCAACTTCCGTTATATGCCAGCTTCACTCCCGGGGGCGCAAGGGTATCTCCAGGCTATCTATGCTGATTCCACTCAGGAGGACTCACTAACCCGCACCACCGCCGAGATGCTCGAGGATAAGGACCGAGAGAATCGGGCCTTGAGACTGGAGCTTTTCAACACCCGTGCCGATCATTGGGCCACTTTGACTCGGTTTGCACCGATCGCGTAAGCTGGATGTATGGATCTGAGGGATCTCAGATCTCGTGAGATCTGCTCTACCAGACATGGTGGATTGGCGAGATGTGGGAGGCATCACCCCACCCCGTGTGCCCCGCAGGCCACCGTTTGTTGGTCCAAGACCTCATCCTAGCCCCTATGGTCCACAAGCTCCTTAGGACCGTCTGTTTCCGGATAATCACGTTGAGCTTCCAGGCTATGGAGGTGACTTCTATGAGGACTACTACGGAGCTGTCTGAGTTAGTAGTAGTATCACTAGTATTGTAATAGTTGTATTTCCACCGTCCTGTGAGACCTGTGGAATATGACTTAGTGTGTATCAATTCCGGAAGTGTAGAAAAATAATGTATAGGAGCTTGGAATGCTTCCGATGAGATGTAATGTCTTTCACCGTAGTTGTACTCTAACCGGGCTTGTACTAAACTATGAATGGTGTGTATGACCGTTGGTATATATATGGCAGTTTCTATATTACCATGTCATACGGATGAACATCTCTACATTCCGTGTTATCCATTACATTCCGCACTTCCTTGCCAAATTTTTCCATCCTTATCTAAACCATTGTCTTGTTTCCTAGGATGGTCAACACCCACAACAACCCTGCTGCTCCGGAGCAGGGTGAAGCCATCGCAGCTAGGAATGTTAACCTGCCTCAACCGCCTTATCTGGCCGAAGTTATGATGGAGGCAGAACGAAACAAGCGTCAGACCAATCGCTTGCTGGAGCGGATTGAGCAGAATATTGCACGCCAGCCGAGGAATGACCTGGTGTCAATCAATGACTTTGTCAAGTTGTATCCACCGAAGTTTAAACACTCCGTCGAGCCTCTCGATGCGGATTACTGGCTTCGCAGCTTCACCCACAAGCTACGTTCTGCCAACGTAGCCGATGCTGATAAGGTTACCTTTGCTGCCTATCACCTCGAAGGCCCTGCTAGCCTTTGGTGGGAAAATTTTGAGGCTATGCGCCCGGTCGGCCAAATCACTACCGGGCTGAGTTCGGTCTGGCTTTCCGTGAGCATCACATTCGGAAGGTCTCATGGATCGTAAGAGGGAAGAGTTCTGCAATTTCACCTGTGGTAGACTGCCTGTGGATGCATACAGTCGTGAGTTTGGAAATCTAGCCCGTTATGCTCCTGAAGAAGTATCCACCGACGCCAAGAAGCAGGCAAGGTTCCGCAAGGGACTTAGCCCCGAGCTTCGCCGTGATCTTCGTCTGCATGAGTGCACCTCCTTCCAGAAGTTAGTCAACAAGGCCATCAGTGCTGAGACAGGGCAGGCTGACTTTGAAGCTTCACGCAAGCACTCCCGTGACTTTGGTTCTTCATCCGGATCTGGATCTCAGAAGCGCCGGGTGTGGATTCCAAGCACCGCTCTGCCACCCAGATTCACTCCGAGGCCATCCTTTGAGGCTCCTCGGCCCAACCAGCAGTATGCACCCCCCAAGGCCTATGGTGGCCCTGCTGCTAATGCTGCTCCACGCCCCAATGTGATAACTTGTTTCAAGTGTGGGGAGACGGGTCACTACATCCGTGAGTGTCCCCAGAACAACCCCAACCAGATTGGAAAGTCTGTTGGCCGTGGTAAGCCAGCAGGAAAGGTGCTCCATGCCAAATCAGCCACCACTACTCGTGGCCATGTCAACTACGTCTCAGCTGAGGAGACCCATGAGGATCCCAACGTTGCTCTCAGTACGCTCCTTGTTAATTGTCATCCGGCAACTGTTCTCTTTGATACTGGAGCATCTCATTCATTTATTTCTGGGAGCTATGCTCGATTGCAGAACACCACATTTTGTGACATGCACACCTCCATGGAAATTCAGACTCCTGGTTCTAGATGGCAAACCTCTAGAATAAGTCATGGGAATGAAATCCTTGTCGATAGATTAGTCTTCCTTGCATCACTAATAGCTCTCAAGTCCTCGGACATAAACATCATCTTGGGTATGGACTGGATGTCAGCCCATCATGCTAAGATTGATTGCTCTACTAGAACTGTTCAACTCACCCACCCTTCGGGCAAGACAGTCAATGTTTTGACCCGAGTGTCTAAGCGTCAGCTTTACTCCTTAAATGCCAACCCCCTTCCAGACCTTGAAGATATTCCGGTAGTCCATGACTTCCCGGATGTCTTTCCAGAGGAACTGCCAGGTGTTCCACCTGACAAAGATGTCGAGTTCGTGATAGACCTTGTTCCAGGAACCGTCCCAATCTCTAGAAGACCTTATAAGATGGCACCCCTAGAACTAGCCGAGCTTAAGAAACAACTCGATGAGTCCTTGCAAAAGGGTTTGATCCATCCTAGTTCTTATCCATGGGCTTGTCCCGTCCTCTTCGTCAAGAAGAAGGATGGAACGGATGGGATGGTTGTAGATTACCGACCTGTCAATTTGGTCACTATCAAGAACAAGTATCCGCTCCCCAGGATCAACGACATGTATGATCAGCTCGCTGGATCCTCAGTGTTTTCCAAGATGGATTTGAGGTTGGGCTACCATCAAATAAAAATCAAGAATGGGGACATTCCTAAAACGGCCTTTGTTACTCGTTACGGCCAATACGAGTACACCGTCATGTCCTTTGGGTTAACCAATGCTCCAGCCACCTTCTCTCGGTTAATGAACTCGATCTTCACAGAGTATTTAGATAAATTCGGCGTGGTTTACCTCGATGATATACTCATCTACTCCAAGAATGAGGAAGAACATGTCGAACATCTAAGGCTAGTATTGATGAATCTTCGAGAGCATCGCCTTTATGCCAAATTCTCTAAGTGTGAGTTTTGGTGCCGTAAGTAACCTATCTAGGCCATGTAATCTCTGGTAAGGGCATTGTTGTCAATCCCGAGCGAGCTCAAGCCGCCCTTGACCGGACTCCACCAGATCGGTCAAGCAAGTTCGGAGTTTCCTCGGTTTAGCGAGCTATTGCTGCCGCTTCGTCGAGAATTTCTCCAAGGTTGCTAAGCCTCTAACTGAACTCCTCAATAAAGATAAAAAGTTCAAGTGGACCCCACAGTGCGAGTTCAGCTTTCAGGAACTGAAAAGACGCCTGACATCTGCTCCCGTACTCGTTCCACCAGATTTTTCTAAGGACTTTATTATCTATTGCGACGCCTCGCAACAAGGACTAGGTTGCATACTCATGCAAGATCATCATGTGATTGCCTACGCTTCTCGACAGTTGCGTCCACATGAGGATAACTATCCCATACATGATCTAGAGCTTGCAGCAGTGGTCCACGCACTCAAAACATGGCGACATTACCTTCTTGGTAATCGCTATGAGATTTACACCGATCACCAAAGTCTGAAATACATCTTCACCCAACCCGATTTGAATCTCGTGCAAAGACGTTGGGTCGAGTTGATTACGGATTACGACTTAGGAATATCTTACACCCCAGGCAAAGCCAATGTCATGGCTGATGCACTAAGTCGTAAATCTTATTGTAACAACCTGATGTTACAACAAAGTCAACCACTTCTCCACGAGGAATTACGTAAGCTTAACCTTCACATTGTTCCTCGAGGATTTCTTTCCACCCTGGTGGCGAAACACAACCTTACGGATCAAATCATAACCGCCCAATGTATGATAGAGGAATATCTCGGATCAAGGAGAACATTGCTAGCGGAGCTGCTAAGTGTTTCTCCATAGATGAGCGAGGTGTTGTCTTCTTTGAGAACCGCTTGGTGGTTCCCAAGAGACAACAACTACGGCAATTGATCCTTAAGGATTCTCATGAATCCCCTCTCACCATTCATCCCGGTAGTACTAAAATGTATCAAGACCTACGCCAAAGTTTTTGGTGGACTAGGATGAAGAGAGAAATCACTCAATACATTTATAATTGCGACGTCTGTCGTCGAGTTAAAGCAGAGAATCAACGGCCTGCTGGCACCCTTCAACCTTTGGAAATTCCTGAATGGAAATGGGATAAATCGGTATGGATTTCATTACCGGGTTTCCCAGGACCAAGAGAGGGAATAATGCTATCTTCGTTGTTGTCGATCGTCTTTCCAAAGTAGCCCACTTCCTACCCGTTCGTGAGAGTATAGCCGCTAGCCAGCTAGCTGATTTGTACATCTCTCGAATAGTGTCCCTTCATGGTGTTCTATTAGAGATTAACTCAGACCGTGGAAGTCTCTTCACCTCTCGATTTTGGGAAAGTTTCCAAAATGCTATGGGAACTCGTCTCTCTTTTAGCACCGCCTTTCATCCTCAATCAAGTGGTCAAGTAGAACGAGTCAATCAAATTCTGGAGGATATGCTTCGATCTTCTGTCATCTCTTTCGGCATGAATTGGGAGAAATGCCTTCCATTCGCTGAGTTCGCTTATAACAATAGTTATCAATCTAGCTTGGGCAAAGCTCCTTTCGAAGTTCTCTATGGACGGAAATGTCAAACGCCTCTTAACTGGTAAGAAACCGGGGAAAGACAACTCTTTGGCCCGGATATGATCTGGGAAGCAGAAGAGCAGGTTCGCGTTATTCGTGAGAAATTGAAAACGGCCCAATCTCGTCAAAAGAGCCACTATGACCGCAAGCATAAGCCTGTGTCTTATGAAGTTGGCGAGAAGGCTTACCTTTGGGTTACTCCTTTAAAGGGAACCCATCGATTCGGTATCAAAGGCAAATTGGCTCCTCGTTACATTGGACCCTTTCGCATTCTTGCCAAACAAGGAGAAGTTGCCTACCAATTGGAACTACCTCCGCATCTTTCCAGAGTTCATGATGTCTTCCACGTTTCTCAACTCAGGCGTTGCTTCTCGGATCCTATCCGTGGAGTGGACCACGAAACGCTTGATCTCCAAGATAATCTTACCTATCGAGAATATCCCGTTCGGATCCTTGATCAAGCCGAGCGTACCACTCGACGCCAGAATATCAAGTTTCTCAAGGTTCAATGGTCAAACCATTCCGAGCAAGAAGGTACTTGGGAAAGGGAGGATCGTCTTCGACTTGAGTACCCCACCTTCTTTCCGACGGGTCCAAAATCTCGGGACGAGATTCTTTTGAGTGGGGGTGAGTTGTCACATCCTAGCTAGACCATGCATTAGAGTGTTGCATCATGTTTACCTTTCATCAGAAACTTGAATTGGGGAAGACAGAACCCCCAGAATCCCTCTGAATCCAACCATGGTTTACTAAAAATATTTTAAATGAACCTGAATTGCCCTTCTAAAAAGTTCATCCTCTTTGTCTTGGGTTAGAACCTCTGGCAAAATTGGTGCACAATTTTCTAGGTCAACAGAAGGTCATTGAATTGAATCATATATAAATTGCATTTGGGCATTTAAATGCTAGTAAATATTTTGAATGCTCAAATAATTCTGAAAATAAGTGTGGGCTGTTGGAGTTTTTCTAAACAGAACCTCTGATTATTTTCAGGATTTTTAGAAGTGCCTAACTATTTTTAATAAGTCCACAAACTTACAGAATAATAGAAAAAGGAAAAAACCAGAAAGCAGAGGCTTACCTGGCGCCCCTGGCAAGCCCACCTGCCGGCCCAGCCCAGCCACCGCTCCAGCGAGCTGCTTGGCTTGGCCAGGCAGGCAGCCAGGTGCTCGACGGCGGCACCAGCGCGCGCCATGCAGCTGCTCGCCGCCCTGCCTCCTCCCCGCACCGTTCTGCCGCCCCGGCTCGGTCGTCCACTCCTCCCCCGAGCTCGTAGACACCCTCTCTCCTCCCCAGCTCCTCTCCCTCGCTCGCCCGCACCATGGCCGACGATGTCGCGCCCGCGCCCCTGTGAAAACCGCGCTCTCCGTCGTCCTTGCGCCGCGCCACCGTGTCCAGACGCTTCGCCGCCCTCCTCTCCTTCGAGCAAGCCGAGCCCCGAGCGCTTGCTTTCCTCGGAGCCGATGCACCAACCTCGCCCGACACCGCCACCGCCGGAGATCCCTTTCACCGTCGCCGCCGCACCAGCTCGTCCCCGACCGCGTCGACTACACCATCGTGACCGCCGTGAGCTCAGCTACCTCCTCCCCCTTCTTGTTTTTGTTCGCGAGCCCTGCATCAACCCCATGGAGCTTCACCGTACGCGCCACCGCCAAGCTCGTCGCCGACGTGTCTCCGGCCAACCACCGGCCACCCCACGGTGTCTAACACACTCACCGCATCGCGAGGAGTCTAACGCACTACTCCACGCGCCTCGCCGTGCCCCGTAGGCATGAGTCCATCTTCACCCGACTCCGGCGACCTCCACGGTTGTCGCCGGTGACGTTTCCGGCCACCTCGAGCTGAACCACCGCCACCAAACGCCGCGGCTTGTTCCCGGCTACACGTAGATGGCCTCCGCCGCCCATTTGGTCGCCGGAACGCACAAATGCACTCTCACCGCCGCGTCTGGCCTTGCCGGCGGCTAAATGCCGGCGTGTTGACCTTGACTTTGACTAGGGTGGGCCCAGGTTGACTCCCCTGAGTCTATGACAAGTGGGGGCCCCCTCTGCTAATTATCCAGATTAGTTTTAACTAAATTTAACTAGTTTAATTAATTGCTAACATGCGGGACCCACTGGTCAGGTTGACCTGGACGTCCCCTTTGACCACTGATGTCACCCTGACGCTCACGACGCAATAACTAATTTCTGGATTTATTTTTATATGGGAAATTCCAGAAATTGTTGCAAACTTCAAAAATTCATAGAAATTAATCTGTAACTCCAAATGAAAAGATTTATATATGAATTTTGATCAGAAAAATTCAAGCTATCCATTGGTAATGGTTTCATGCATGACAGAACAAGTTAACCTTGCTGTTTAAGTAGAATAAGATAATGCACTAATATGGCTATGTTAAATGAGCTAACATTTGAATCTTTGATTCAAATGAGTTCATCCCATTCTGTTCTAGCTTGCATTAGGCCAAGACACATTCATATTGCCATGTCATAGCATGCATCATATTGTTGCATATCGTCATGTGTTGATTATGTTCGGTATGTCTTTTGTGGTAGGTTCTGTCTCCGAGGATAACACCGAATATCCATCTGAAGGGCAGTACCCTACTACCACTACATCAGGGAAGCAACCCATTGATCATTCTGATACAAACCCATGATCTCGCTTCTGCTCTTGTTTACTGCATTAAGACAACGCGATTCAAACTGCTGTGTTGCGGTAGTTGAAACCACTTCCTTTGCATGACCTGTCATTGCCACAATAACTAGATGAAACCCACTAGTATGTGTAGGAGTTGATTGAGCCATATTGTGTTTCCTACCATGCTATGCTTGCTATGCTTAGAGTTGTGTCGTGTCCGGCTCATCGGGATGATGAACTAGAGTGAAAGGTTGTGTCGGTAACAAGAGTGAAGTGTTGAACACGATTTGGTAAAGGTATCGATGAGAGGCCATGTAGGAGTACATGGTGGGTTGTTTCATTGAAGCCATCCTTAAGAACTGAGATCTGTGTGTGTGATTTAAGACTCAGCTACTACCACACATTGGGATCCTTAATTGACCCTCTCAACTTATTAACCACTCTTCTCCTCTGTCCGGGAGTTGCAAAGTAGTTTCTGGTGTTTGTAGCATCTTTGGAGGCCGCTGCAATGACCTTAGGGGTGGGCTGTGTTGCGGTAGGCACATTGATGTACCGATTACCCGTTTGGTGTCTCGGGAACCCTGCACACATCGTTCGGGGCCGTTAGTGGAAACCTCGGCCGGACTCCCTGCGGATGGAACCCGAATAGGCGATAAACCCGACTAAGGACTCGTGTGTTTAGTCAGGTCGTGGCCGACACCCTCATTGAGCTTCCGCTTGAAGGTTGCCTAGTACATGTCGTGTAGCGGCGATAAGTGGTGAGAGCGTGTGAAGAAGTACACCTGCAGGGTATGAAACTATTCGAATAGCAGCGTCCATGATAAGGACTACTTGGTCACCTATACAGTTCATAGACAAGTAAATGGATACTACTAAAAGCCTCAAGATAAGTGTGAGTACCGCGGATGGCCCTCTCGTAGGTTGACGAGAGAGGATCCACGGTGGAGTACTGTGATGGTGATTAGTGGACTCGTATGCGACAAATGCTTTCCAAGTGATGTCACGTAGGATAGCTTAGCCAAGAGTCAAAGCTGGCTTGCTGCAATAACTCCACTACCGTCTTGAGAATGTGCATGTATAGTAGGATTCTGTTGTAAGACTTGTTGAGTACCTCCGTACTCATGTTTGCTTAATTAATGTTTTCAGTCGAAACACTGCCCCCTCCGATGGGTTCTATGTAGACCTTGACGTCAACGAGTGACTAGCCACCCAGGCGGTGATCCAAGGCTTGTGAAGGGCCAATGTAGATAGAAGGGCTTCGTCAAGCCTTCTTTCTTTTTAGTGTCTCAGATTACTCGAGACTAGTTTGCTTCCGCATGTGCTTGTATGTTTGTATGACTTCAAAGGTCGGGTCATGTGACCCCTATCTGTATGAACATGTTATGTATGGCTCCTCGGAGCCTCTTAAATAAAGTACTTTGAGTTGTAGAGTTTTGTTGTGATGCCATGTTGTATGTACTCATATCGGGCATATTGTGTGTATGATTGAAATGCTTGGTATGAGTGGGATCCGACAATCTAGTTGTTTATCCTTGGCAGCCTCTCATATGGGGAAATGTAGTCTAGTGCTTCCTGAGCGATAGTAGTCCGCTACAGCCCGGTTCACCGGAGTCCTGCTAGCCCAGCACTACTGCTCTGGACACTTGACTGGCCGACATGTGTTTCATTTCCTTCTTGTGTCTGTCCCTTCGGGGAAATGTCACACGGTGACATCCGGAGTCCTGCCTAGCCTGCTACAACACGGGTTACCGGAGTCCTGTTAGCCCAGTGCTACAGCCCAGATTCATACGTTGATGACCGACATGCTCGATGTGATTCATGTATGCCTGTCCCCATGGGTTAGTGCCGCTTTGGGTTCACAACTAGCCATGTCGGCCTGGGTTCTCTGTCATGTGGATGCTAGCGACACTATCATATACGTGAGCCAAAAGGCGCAAACAGTCCCGGGCCATGGTAAGGCGACACCCGTGGGAATACCGTGCGTGAGGCCGCAAAGTGATATGAGGTGTTACTGGCTAGGTCGATGTGACATGGAATCGGGGTCCAGACAGCCCCTCCGCTTCCCGCTCCTCCCGCGCCTCCCGCGTGTTCTGCTCCATTGCCTCCATGAGGTCGGCGCGGGGATCCACGCGGCGGGAGCTCGAAGACCCTCCTGTCGGTCCGAATATGGAGGCGGCAGGAACCCGTTCGAGGGAGAGCAGCGCCCTAATCAGCAAATCAAGAACAAGGCTCAGAAGAGCCTCAGCCAAAAAAGACAATAAGAAAGCACGAGACATTCACACTTATGCCGAGACCGCCTGTGGCTGCTTCACCACCTTGCGGAAGCGGGCCGCCTTCACGGCCGCCTCATCCCGCTTGGTCGCCGCCGTGGAACCCTTGGGTTTTTTCGGCCGGCTGCCGAAGAGACTCGGCCCGGCCCGACGTTTTTGCGCGCCACCCCGAGGAGCTGGCGCGGCATAAGGTCCCGTGCCTTGGCGATCGGCCGCCGGTTGGCGACGCGGGATGGCCTCGGCTTCATCATCGTCCGGCCAGTCCCCTAAGCCGGCCGCGAGCTCGGGGCCGCCTGCCTCTCCGCCGGCTCCGACTATGGCGTCGTCCATGGCGGCCGCCCCCAGATCTGGGTCGTCGGGGTGCGTCCCACCGTGCGGTCGGCCATGAATCGGCGCTCGGCCTGCGGCCCCTAGCCGCCGGTCGAAGTAGGGGGTTCTGCTCAAAGACAAGCCGGCTAGTCAAAAGTCGGCCGTCACGAGCCCGACAACAAGAGAAGAAGAAAAGAAAGAAAACTCACCACAGGCAGGGGATCAGCCCGAGAATACGGCGCCTTGCCATACTGCCACTCCTCAGTGAGCTTGCAGTTGGAGATGTAGTTCACCATGTAAGAGACCTTGTCACGAGGCATCTCCTTGGTGCTCAGCCGGCATGGGTCGAAGTGGCCTCTCATCTGGCATATCATGTGCGTCCGGCCTTGGAGCGAGAGCACCCGGCGCTCCATGAAGGCGGCGACCAGGTCGGCCCCGACCAAGCCCTCCGATTGGACCATCACCCGGAGCCGAGAGACGGCCGCGTTCCCAGCCAGGGAAAGCGACCTGGCTCGTTAGGACCAAGACGGCTGCCTCCCAGCTGGCGGGCCGGCTACGTAAGCCGGCAGATTGACGAAGTCGCCTTGCGGGGCGACGTTCTTCACGTAGAAGTACGATTGCTGCCAGAGCTTCATCAACTGGATCAGCGGGATAGGCGGAAAAGGGTTGTTGTCGGCTGACCTCCGCATGGCGATGAAGGCGCCACAGGGGCGGGCACACCCGCGGAGACGGTGCCGAGCTTGCACTGGAAGAACTCCCCAAAGAGCTCAAGGGTTAGGAGGACGCCAAGAAAACCCTCGCACAGGGTGACGAAGGCCGACAGCAGCATCACCGTGTTGGGGGTGAGATGATGCGGCTGGAGGCGGTAGAACTCGAGGAAGGAGCGGAAGAACCCGCTCGCCGGCAGGCCGAGGCCGCGCAGGCAGTGCGAGCGGAAGATGACCCGCTCGCCCTCCTCCGGCGCCGGCAAAACCTCCGCCTCCGGTGCGAGGCGGGTCTTCACGTAGCCTTCGCCCGGCAGCCGTCGTGTCTTGCGAAGCCAATCGATGTGGTCCTCGTGGACGTTGGAGCCATCCCACGAGCTAGACAGCGCCATGGGAGCGAGGAGGAAGCGAGAGAGGCGCTGGCGCGAGAGCGCAGAACCACGCTGCAGCCGAGCTGCAGCGAACCAAGAAGGTCGACGCGAAGCGTAGCGGTGGTGGAAATGCAGCGTGGAAGAAAGGAGGAGGTAGAAGGAAGGATGGAGCGAGGGCGAGCGTGCGAGCGTGTGCCACTCCCCCTCCTCCCCCTACTTATAGGCTCGTGCGACGGAGCCGAGGAGGCGAGGTGTGGGGGATCGTGGGATTAACTGCGCCCACTCCCCCAACGTCCCGCGATTATTGCGCCCTAAAGGCGTGCTGAAACCGCCGCGGGAAGGCGAGCGGTCCGTTCGGGCCGCAGAGGATCCACACATGGGCCGGGGCCCAGGTATGGCGGGCCCCGGCCTGCGGCGACGTCCCGTCGCGCGCGTGGGTTGGCAGGCCTTTTTGGCCGCGTGGCGCGCGGAATGGCATGCGGTCAACGCGTGATTCGGCTCGCGTTCTCTCCTTCAAGCCGCAAAGATTCCCGAAGACGGCGCACCCACTCAAAGCCGGCTCCTAGCTGCCGGCCTCTCAGGATAGGAAGCTGATCGAGCTTCTCGTCCTCCTTTCAGCCTCGAAGCTCCACCAGCTTCGGGGACTACTGTCAGAGTAAATGACCACGGGTAGCCTAGCCGGCTCCCCCTGGGACTTCTGAAAAAATTATGAGCCAATCAAGCCCTCCAACATCCAAGGCGCGGGGCCGCCTTCCCCCGGCCGGCTACCGGGAGGCGGCCCAGCCCTAAAACTACAGGAAGAAGGCCATAGGAGGGCCGACTCCCAAGGAGCCGGCCACCAGAGGGCCGACTCCGCGAAGTCGGCCACGAGAAGGCCGACTCCAAGAAGCCGGCCCCCCAGCAGGCGGCCAAGGCCGCACCCACAGAATCAGCACCCACAAAATGGTGATGAGGCAGGCGTGGCTACGGTGAAGCCTGCCACCCCTGCATCCCGGGCCAGATAGCCACAAGGTCACGGCGTCTGAGGCGGCCATCACCCGTCCGGTGCGGCACTGTTGCCATCCTGACCATGACGTCACCCACGACAAGCTGTCATTACGACCCGCAGGCGGCGGGCCCCTCCGGTCAGAGAGATGCCCGAAGGCGGCTCGGCCTCCCCCAGTCGGCCTAAGATATGGCCAGCTTCCCGTAGCCGGCTAGCTCCCTCCCTCGGAGGAGGCGCCTCATTTAGGAGACAAGACGAGGTAAGGCTACAGTGATCACCGCCAAGGCGGCGGCACTGTAGCCGCGCTTACCCCGACAAAGGCCTCGTCATCAGGATTGAGGCAACAGTAACCAGCCCCCGACAAGGCCCTCAGCGGTGGGGCCAGCTTTTCGACCAAGAAGCCGGCGGGACCCACCAGTCGGCGGGCCCCTGCGGCCAGCGGAGAAGCCGGCGAGCGTAGACACTGATGGCTAGGGCCCACGCCCAGCTGGATTACCATTGTACCCCCGGGGGGTAGGCCTATATAAACCCCCCAGGGCACCCATGCAAAGGGTTGATCTCTTAGAGTTTTAGACACCACATAGAGACAAGAGGAGACCTAGCCATGCCCTTCTTCTTCCTCGCACCGAACAGCTCAAGGAGCCTCTTGTAGCCACTCGTTCATCTAGTGATCATGCGGAGACTCCGCAGAGCAGCAGTAGGGGTGTTATCTCCACGGAGAGCCCCGAAGCTGGGTAAGATTCGCCGGCGTGCTTGTCTTCGCCTCATCCCGTTTCCAGGCACCGGCGACGTCTTATTGGCTCCCACAATGATAAGCTACCCGTTGGCATATGTCGCACCTACCACCCGACACTGAGACTCAAGAAGTCGAACTGATTCAGGCAGCGAGTACAAAGAGATGGTGCCAACAGTAGTAGCCAGTAACTCGAACACTACATCAAGACAGGACTTTGGGGTTGTCTCAGTGTCTTCAATATAGTTTTTATCAGCTTTCTTGGGGAACAATAGGGATGTCTCACTATCTTGATCCTGATCTGCATTACTTCCTTCACCATTGCATAACGGGGTACTCTTCTCCAATATTTTATCCGCGTTCTAAAGGAGAAACAAACAAACACATCACAGGTTTACAATGTAGTATATGAAACTCGTTTTGGTAAACCAGTTCAGTAGTAAGGTGGACAGGATAACAGCATGAAACAAACATATACCTATGTAGTATGGTCCTTTGTATGGTCTATATCATTCTAGTTTATGTTGCCAAATCAAGATAGATATAGTTCGAATCATATCTATTTAAGACAAAGCAGCATAGACAGAATATAAGTGTGGGAAACTACACAGCAATAACAACACTTGTAATGTATAGCATGAGAACTTAACTGTTTATTCAATTGAAACTGAAATCAACATAGAGCAAGTTACAACAGCAAACACGTTAAAGAAACAGGTTTAAAACATACTTGTTGCGGCATTGGAGTTTCAATTGCATCCTTCAAATTTTAAATTAGTTGGTGTGAGTAAATACAGTGATGCATATGCAAAGTAGTATGAACCATAGCTACGGAACCTGACCTGAGAACAATTCTTCTTCTGCTTTAAGCGTTGACTTGGGGTTCGGAGTGGTAGTCCTCGTGCTTTGGGCACTGCAGTTGCCTTAATAACTGCTCGTTTTTGGGTGCTCTGTGGTGGAGACGGTGTTGTGTCAACGGGAACTGGGTTACTATCTGCTGGGGTTCAGGTTAGAAGGATTGTATCTGGTTCTCTATCCAACTGGGTAAGGGTACAATCTACGTGAGTCTGAGTTATGTGTGTTGGGGCTGGTTCTTGGGAAAGTACAACCGTGGTTCTATCTCCATCGACAGGTAGCACGATCTTTTCTGAAGACCGTGTTTTACTCCCACATATACTGCCATCACCCCCTCTGAGGGAGTCCTGGACTAGGGGGTGTCTAGATAGCCGAACTATCATCACGGCCGGACTCCAAGACTATGAAGATACAAGATTGAAGACTTCGTCCCGTGTCCGAATGAGACTTTCCTTGGCGTGGAAGGCAAGCTTGGCGATACGAATATGTAGATCTCCTAGCATTGTAACTGACTCTGTGTAACCCTAACCTATCCGGTGTCTATATAAACCGGAGGGTTTTAGTCCATAGGACGAACAACAATCATACCATAGGCTAGCTTCTAGGGTTTAGCCTCCTTGATCTCGTGGTAGATCTACTCTTGTACTACCCATATCATCAATATTAATCAAGAAGGAGTAGGGTATTACCTCCATCGAGAGGGCATGAACCTGGGTAAAAACATCGTGTCCCTTGTCTCCTGTTACCATCCGCCTAGACGCACACCGGGACCCCTACGCGAGATCCGCGGTTTTGACACCGACATTGGTGCTTTCATTGAGAGTTCCTCCGTGTCGTCACCGATAGGCCCGATGGCTCCTTCGATCATCAACAACGACGCGTCCGGTGAGACTTTTCTCCCGTAAAGATCTTCGTATTCGGCGGCTTTGCCTGCGGGCCAATTAAGCAGCGGTGGAGAAGATCGAAAGTCACGCCCCTGGCCGTCAGGTCAGATTTGGAAGCTTGAATTATACGGCCAACATCCGCGGAGACTTGATCTTCGACGGATCGGAGCCACAGCCAAGGGCGCCGCACTGTCTCGATGGGCATGATCTAACTCGTCAGCGAGCGGTGTCACGGAGGCCGCACTAGTGTCCGCCCGAACATTGATTCGGAGCCGATCTCGCCGATCGAGGTTGGTTGGTTGGACACCACCTCGGGGGCTGAAATCTCTACGGCGATTAAGCCGAACACAATCGCTGTCCTTTGCGAAGACCATGACTCCCAGGTGCCGGACTCCTCTCCGGACTCCGAACCCTCCGCGCCCCAGCCAATCGACTCCGATCGGGCGCCGGTCATGGAGTTCACTGCCACGACATCTTTCTGCACTCGCCCTTCGGCGACATCCTGAATTCACTAAAGTCTCTCTCTTTATCCGGAGATCCATGGCCGGACTACGGTCAGGAAGGTTGGGATGCGTACATCGAAGAAATTCAATGCCCACCCACCACCCACTTCGTAGCCACTGTCGAAAGCTTACACGACGTGCTCGATTTCGACTCCGAAGACATCGACGGTATGGACGACGATGTAGGAGACAACCATGAACCAGCGCCTATAGGTTGCTGGACAACCACCTCATCCCATGATGTATACATGGTGGATACACCTAAAGGAAATGAAGACGAGGAACAACGGGACGCTACGAAGGATAAATTCTTCGAAAAGCAGTCAAAACGGCAACGTAAACGCCGAACCAAGTCCCGCCTCAACAGAGACCCAGCCATAGAGCAGGGCGAACCGATGGACGACGAACATGCTATCAAGCAATCGTCCGAACAAGACAACTTGGATAAACAACCCGTCCCCAGCGAAGACAACAGTCCGGACGATCTCACGCCGGACAAATTGTTGGAGCAAAATAACCTCCAGAAAAGGCTCGTCGCCAGTGCGCGTAGCCTGAAAAAGCAGAAGCGGAAGCTCAAAACAGCGAAAGATGCACTCCGGATCAGATGGAGCAAAGTATTCAACACCGCAGACAAATACGGCGGCGATCAACGAACAAAGAGCTACCCAAAAAGAAAGCTACTGCCCGAATTTGACGAGGAGGCCTTAGAGCCCCCACAATCAAAAAGCAAGAAGACCACCCGGTCGGATGGACGACCCCACGACAAAAATAGAGCGGCAAATGGCGCCGCACACAAGCCGATATGCGATCCGCATAAGGATTCACATGAAAAGGATGGCCCAGTTAGGTCCATCTATGGGCCAAGAAAGCAAGCTCTTCACAGCAATGCAACACGCCAAAAATCCGAACATCACGGCAGACCCAAATATAGGGCGCCGACACCCCTATGTTTCACCGATGAGGTGCTGGATCATGAATTCCTGCCGATTCAAACCCGTAAACATAGAGGCATACGACGGAACAACAGACCACGAGTCTCGGATTGAGGATTAGATCCTCCACATACACATGGCTAGAGGAGATGATCTCCACGCTATAAAATACTTACCCCTCAAACTCAAAGGGCCAGCTCGGCATTGGCTTAAAAGCCTCCCTGAAAATACCATTGGAAGTTGGGAAGAGCTTGAGGATACTTTTCGGGCAAACTTTCAAGGGACTTATGTCCGTCCTCCGGATGCAGACGATTTAAGTCATATAACTCAACAACCCGGAGAGTCAGCCCGCAAATTCTGGAACAGGTTCCTCACCAAAAAGAACCAAATAGTCGACGGTCCGGACGCCGAAGCCTTAGCAGCTTTCAAACACAACGTCCGAGACGAATGGCTCGCCAGACACCTCGGCCAAGAGAAGCCGAGAACCATGGCCGCATTAACAAGCCTCATGACCCGCTTTTGCGCGGGAGAGGATAGCTGGCTAGAAAGATGCAGCACCAGCGACCCAAGTACATCCGAAGTCAGGGATGGAAATGGGAAACCACCAGTATAACAAGGACCAGCGCCGGATCAAAGGGAACGGTCCAAAGAGCGCGGCAGTCAACGTCGGATTCAAAAGCTCACGGCAGAAAAATAAAAAACTGCCCCTTAAGGACAATAGCGATGAGCTATCCAACTTAAACAAAATCTTGGACAAGATATGTCAAATCCACAGTACTACCGGGAGGCCTGCAAACCATACCCACAGAAATTGCTGGGTCTTCAAACAGTCCGGCAGACTCAACGCCGAACACAAGGGGCTCGACACACCAAGTGAAGATGAGGACGAGCACCACAAGCAGAGCCCTGGAAAACAAAAGAATTTCCCACAAGAGGTCAAAACAGTAAACTCACTTCACGTGATCAAAGGGAAAAATAGAGCGGCGCCCGCTAAAATGTGCGCCGCACAAACTACCCTAGCAGAGTACCAACACTGGTTGTCAAAACCAATCACCTTCGACCATCAGGACTATTCCGAAAGTATTCGGAACGCAGGATGGACTGCCTTGATATTGGATCCTATAATCGACGGATTCCAATTTAGACAAGTCCTCATGGATGGCGGCAGTGACATAAACCTGATATATCATGACACAATCCGCAGGATGGGGATAGACCCAACCAAAATTCGCCATAGCAACACCTCCTTTAAAGGGGTAATGCCAGGCCCATATGCCCATTGTACGGGATCCCTACTGCTAGAAGTTGAGTTCGGTTCATCCGACAACTTTCGTCGTGAAAAGTTAGTCTTCCATGTCGCCCCATTTAAAAGTAGCCATCAAGCACTATTGGGACGCGATGCTTTCTCCCGCTTTAACACAATACGGCATTATGCATCTCTAACACTTAAAATGCCCGGTCCACGCGGCATCATCTCATTAAAAGGAAGCAGTAAGTGTTACTCGAGCATGGAAGAATGTGAGACTGCCTTGACAGCCCCACACCTATCCGGCTCCGCCAGTCAGAGAACCTGAATAGGTCACTCAAACCCCGGACACGGCTAGACGAGTCCGGCGCCTACCAGCGACATACCCCCATACAAGGGGCTGCATGCATGTATAACAAGAGACAATAAAGCTCAATTTTATTCACTTCTTGAATCGTACTCTGTTTATTTAATATAAAGTACATCTTCATACGATCCTTTTTCTTTTAAACTAAGTTCCTCTCTTTACAGATGAACAATGTTCTACACCCGTCCGTGATACTGACAACAGAGACACGGTAGCAGACGTGCAGTAGGGACCCGTTGCAAGGATTCTTTTCAGATTAAGACCTGCGTAAACCTTTTTTACTCTCTCTTGTTGATATACATCCCCCGGTTTCTTACTATAACTGAGGAGGAGGCTGGCCTTTTGGCATTGGCCGCACAAGAATTTTTGCGCGTACCTGGACACCTTAGGGAGTGTTCGGCATCTCGAGTTAGGCCTTATATGCATCAGCTCTGAATCATGTCTTTTGTCAAATGTTGGGTTTGCCCGGCTCCTATGTTTTGCTGCCTTACGTTCCGTTTTATCGGCTAACGCGGCACCAGGAGAACTACTGTGATTATGCCCCGGTTCGGTCGGGCGAGCATCTCAGTAGAGAAAGCCGAAAACTGACTGTCATGATATGGCGAGAGACTGGTCAACCACTCGATGACTCACCGGAATGTTTAGAATTCCTCCGCATTAACGAAGGACCGGTTTTAGGTCACGCACATACGCACCCCGAATTCAGGAGAGTGCGGTGCCCCCAGGGGCTATATAGTAGCCCCACCCTCGAACTCCTATGGCTAAGTGAAAGTGATAAAGCATTATAGTCTTGTTGCCTAGTTCGCTACGCTACCACCTCCTTAACAGGACCAAGACGTTGGATTAAGTGTGAAAAAGCGCCTTCTTTGCGAACACCCCCGCACTATGTGCATGGGGGCTAAAGCCAAGGACTGTCATCTTTCAGGTTATATATACATATACATCAACGGCCGCACAGGGAGTAGTTTCCTACTTGAACGCACAAGTATAAAAAGCTCTTATATTATATTGAAACATTGTTTTCACAAATCATACATGTCATTTAAACATAATATCGTTCGAGCACTGCGTCTCTATTAAACGAGCACCCTACAGGACTTCCTCAAAGTAGTGCTCGGCAGGTACTCGGCTTCCGTCCGAATCTTGGGATGCAACGTCGGTGGCCTTCATCTCTGCCCAGTATGTCTTGACACGGGCCAGACCCATCCGCGCTCCCTCAATACATGCCGACCGCTTCATTGCGTCGATACGCGGTACCGCACCAAGGAACTGCTGCACTAAGCCAAAATAACTCTTCGGCTGGGGTCCGCCCGGCCACAAATGAGTCATGACATGCTTCATGGCAAGTACGGATAATCGATTCAGCTCGGCCCATTCGGCCAACCGATCGGTCAACGGAAGAGGACGCTCCGGACTATGGAATTGCGACCAATATAGCTCTTCCCTTCTGTGCCCCTTCTGGCCTCGGAAGTGCTCAATCGCGTCCGCAGCGCTCGCCGCTAAGTCCAGATAAGCATCCTTTGAACTCCACAACTTGTCCAACTGAGCATACTTCGGATTCGTATATTTCCTCCGCAGCAGAAACGGTTTTCCAGCTGCAATAGACCCGGCCTGACTCAGCTCCTCCTTGGCCGCTCTCAAAGCAGACCGGGCATCCTTGGATTCGGCGGTGGCCTTTTTCAGGCCCTCTTGCCCCGCTTGACATTCTTTTTCAAGCACCTCGCAGCGGTCGGTAGTATCCTTCAATTTTCTGGCCATATCGGCCATTTCCTCTTTGCTTTGGCAGTGAGTAGCCCGTTCGGCTTCTAGCTCTTCGACCGCCCTTAAAGCGGCCGCATTACTATTTCTGGCTTGCTCTTTCGCTCGGGCGAGTTCCGCCCGCAGCTCCTCCACAGCAGCGGCACCATCTGCATTAAGCATACAAGTAGTAAGGCATGGGCGTCAAGCCCCCTTACCAGGTGTCCGCGAAGAAGTCGCATATCTTGTGACTCGTCAAACCATTTATTGACCAGCGCGATGTCCGCATCCGCCTCGTCAAGTTTCCGCATTAGTTCGGCATATTCATCAGTCCGGCTAGCCACCGGACGCCCCGCACCTATTTAGGAGCGGCGATATGTTATAACTGAGATTATGATCCTCGGCACGCTATCAATTTTGACAACATACCGAGTCTCAGGGGCTACTATCTATACAGGGCGCATTCTATATGCATAACTGTCAGAAGGTACATTATTTTTGTGTACCTCAAACCCCGTCAGTAAGCTTCTGACGGCTTCATGTAATTCGCTCTCTGCGGATGCAATTCTTTCAATCACCGTGCCCATTAGAGCACGGTGATCTTTTGAGATAGCCGCTCGCCCGAGCAGATCCTTCAGCTCCTCCGACCGCACGCCAGTGGGCGCCGGACCTTCCGGCCCCGCCGGACTTGGGGAAACCCTCCGCGACGACACCTCAGGGTCGTCTGCCTCGCACGAGGGTGCGACAGGTGGAGGCGTTTCGCTCTCCATCATCTCCGGAAGAAGATCCCCCGAAGACGAGCTCTGCTGAGAAGGGCTGAGATCCGAACTACAAGGTACAATTTTGGTTATCTTTAGAAATAAATACAGGGATGTTCCTTATTTACAAGACCCCTTCTTTTTACTTACGGCTCGCTGGAGGGCTGATCCCCTTGGGGAAATAGTGCGGCTGGGTTACTTCCCAGTGCCGGACTCTCTGACGAAGATTCCTTTCCCCTCTTTGAGGCCTTGACCTCCGGATCTTCCGAAGCGGTCCTCTTCTCTCCTCGAAAGATGGGACTTTTAATCCCTCATTCCTTGATAGCCTCCTTCATAGAGGCAGTTGCTTCCCTGCTCCCCCCTTCGCCTTCTTTAAAAGGCGCGGCCTTCAACATCTTGGTCAGCATGGGATCCGGCGTGGTTTCTGGGAGGGGAGCCGGACACCTTATTAACTTTGCCTTGGCTATCCACTCCTATTCAAGAAACGGCTCCTTTAAAGGGCATATATATATGATAAATGAATGAACAGCTTGTCCGGTTACAGGACTACTTACTTGAGTATCTGGGAGATTGCAGCTTAGTCCTGCATCCCCAGTCAGGTCCGGACACTTCTCTTGTGATCCGAAGAACAGTTTATACATCTTCACGGGCGTCGTGCCCATAAAATTTTGGAGAGCTCGTGGTCCCTCCGGATTAAATTCCCACAGGCGGAGGGGGCGACGTTTGCAGGCGTATAGGCGCCAGAGCAACATAACCTGCGCCACTGCAACCAGATTGATCTCTCTTTCTTGGAGGTCTCGAATACGGCCCTGCAGCAAAGGAACGTCCTTGGACGGCCCCCAGTCGAGCCCCTTGTTGACCCATGACGCCAGCCGCTGTGGTGGACCTGAGCAGAAGGCGGGGAGCGCCACCCATTTGGTGCCCCTGGGAGCGGTGATATAAAACCACTCCCGTTGCCACAAACCAAGCTCCTCTTGAAAAGAGCCCTCGGGCCACGGAGCATCAGCACATTTGCTTACGACTGCCCCTCTGCACTCTGCTTGTTGCCCCCCCGATCATCTTTGGCTCCACCTTGAAGGTCTTGAGCCACAATCCAAAGTGAGGGGTAATACGGAGGAAGGCCTCACATACAACAATGAATGACGAGATATGGAGGATGGACTCCGGATTCAAGTCATAGAAATCCAGCCCATAATAAAACATGAGCCCTCAAGACAAAGGGATCCGTCGGGAAGCCTAAACCCGAAGGAAGTGAGACACGAATACCACGTTCGCCGGGCTCGGGAGTGGGAATGAACTGCCCTGGAGCAGGCAGCCTATGCTAGAACTCGCAGTTTAGATACCTGGCATCTCGCAGCATAAGCACATCTACTTCTGTGACAGAGGAAGACATCCATCGGCCGAGCTGGTCGGAGCCGGACATCGTCGGAGGTCCGGGCGCCTAAATCTGAAGCTTTGGGTGTTAGAACTCGGCGCGAGGCGAACTTCGATGGAGGGTGTAAAAAGAAGAGGGCCTTGTTCTCATTATAAAGAGGTTGAATACCAAGAGCCCACCCGTGGTCGATTAAGACTCGCCTTTGATAGAGGAGCGTGCGGCCGACGGGCACGGTTGGGTTACCCACGTCCATATTGATGGGAATCCCGGAATAAGGGGCACGATCTATGCTTTGATAAGACGTGCCAAGGAAACCGCCTCGCTAAACGCGCTGAGGTGGAACAGTAAAAAACAATTCATATAAAGACCTGGCCGCGGTGTGATGTCACGCCGCGGAATACGTCAGCAGATCTGTGCAAAAGTTATTCTCTACGGTGGTATGTGGAACTTGTTTTGCAGATCCGGACACTATCCTTGTGTTCAAAACCTTCTATGAAGTATTCGGAAGAGGACCCCGCCTTGCAATGCCGAAGACAATATGCGCGCCAGACTCGTCGTCATTGAAGCCTGGTTCAGGGGCTACCGAGGGAGTCCTGGACTAGGGGTGTCGGGATAGCCGAACTATCATCACGGCGGACTCCGGGACTATGAAGATACAAGATTGAAGACTTCGTCCGTGTCCGGATGGGACTTTCCTTGGCGTGGAAGGCAAGCTTGGCGATATGAATATGTAGATCTCCTACCATTGTAACCGACTCTGTGTAACCCTAACCTATCCGGTGTCTATATAAACCGGAGGGTTTTAGTCCATAGGACGAACAACAATCATACCATAGGCTAGCTTCTAGGGTTTAGCCTCCTTGATCTCGTGGTAGATCTACTCTTGTACTACCCATATCATCAATATTAATCAAGCAGGAGTAGGGTATTACCTCCATCGAGAGGGCCCAAACCTGGGTAAAAACATCGTGTCCCTTGTCTCCTGTTACCATCCGCCTAGACGCACACTTCGGGAACTCCTACCCGAGATCTGCCGGTTTTGACACCGACACCCTCCAATTGAAATGGCTAATAAACAAGAAAAGTAATTGAATGTACAGACATTGTAAGATAGACAGGTGCAATGGATAGTAGGGAAGAAAACAGGGCATGAAATAATTCACATTTATGTTGTCTAACCAAACAGAATAGCAAGACATAATTTCAAATATATGATGGCTAATTAAACAGGATAGCATAACACAATTTCACATGTATGATGGCTAACTAAACAAGATAAAATGACATATTTCAAAATATGATGACTATGTAAACAGGATGACATGATATAACTATACGATATGTCTATTAAAGTGGTTGGCATGCCATAAATCACAAACATGCCGTCGATGGAAACATGATGGCATGATATAATTCACGGATAGAATGACATAATTCAAAATATGATGACTTTGTGAACAGGATGAGATGACATAACTGTATCATATCTTTAGAAAATGGGTTGGCATGCCATAATTCAGATACATGCTGTGTATGTAAACATCATGGCATGATATAATTCAAATATATGATTTATATACTAAGGAAGTGAGCAGAGGGCAATCGCATATATGATGTGTCAACTAAGGAGATGGCATTCAACATCATGTATATGATGTAAAAACTAAACATTGCAATACAATGTATGCATGATATGAGTAATATAACCCTGCCAAGTTTGTGCATACACCTCAGGGGGATAATAGGACTGGTCATCTGCCTCTGAATCCTCCTCTGAAGAGCTATCTGTAACCAGCAACATATCTGCTTCACCAGGTAGCATTCTCTGCTCTGAATACCTTGTTTTCACTCCAGATTTCTCCATCACCAATTCAAATGGTTGGTGCACAGGAAGAGCAGTTGAATATACAAACTTGACAAAAGCAATGAGAAATACAAAAAAAAGACGTCATGATATAATTCACATATATGACGCCTGGCTAAACAGCATGGCATTGCATAATTCACATATATAATGCCTTGCAACAAGATAGCATTGCATAATTCACATATATAATGTCTTGCAAAAAGATGGCATTGCATAGTTCACATATATGGTAATTAGACACTAAACAGGTGGCATTCACACAAATCATGTCTAAACTAAGCAAATGGCATAGCAATGCAAGATACCATATGCACGATATGAGCAACATAACCCTGCCAAGTTAGAGCATGCACCTCGTGGGGGGGGGGAATAGGACTGGTCATCTGTCTCTGAATCCTCCTCTGAGGAGCTATCTGTAACCAGCGAGATATGCGCTTCGTCAGATAGCATAGTCTGCTCTGGAGACCTTGTTTTCACTCCAGAATTTTCCATCACCGTGTCAAATGGCTGATGCACACGAAGAGTAGTTGAATGTACTAACATTGTAGACAAATGTAATATGTACCGAAAAAAAATGATGGCCTGGTATAATTCACATATAAGATGACTGGCTAAGCAGGACGGCATTGCAAAATTCACATATATGATGCCTGGCTAAACAAGATGGCATTGCATAATTCACATAAACGATGAATAAACTAAATAGATGGCATTCACACAAAGCATGTCTAAACTAAGCAGTTGACATATTTGATGTATAAAGTAAGCAATGCAGGGCACCATATGCATGATATAACCAACATCAGCATGCCAAGTTAGAGCAAAGACCTCATGGGGTAAATAGGAGTGGTCTTCTACTTCTGAATCCCCCTCAGAACAGTTATCTTCCTCTTGATTATGATCTGAAATGGGTGGAGGGGGGCTGCCTTTGCGCCCACCATGGAGCGACGTCTGCATGAAATTTTATTGCCACGCAAGGCTCGTCTCTTTTTCTCTACATGTTCAGTTCCATTATGTACAAGAACTGACATGCATAGGAATTAAACATAGTGAAATTATGTAAGGAGTGCATGCACAAATCCAGAGTGATGGTAGCAAATTGTGGATAGACCCAGAACCAATGATAGCAGGCAGATAATAGCTTTTGTTAAAATATACAGATAATGGCTCATTTAATGTTTGTTTGCACCCAACATGAAACTCATAGTAGACACCCGAGATTAACCAGATAGTAGACATATAGTATTGATTGCTGTCCCAATATGTACCCCACAACGATTTAAAAACTCAAGTTTCAGCATAAGTTTCAACCTGAGTCGGAGTCTAATAGGTGAACACGACGATAAAGTAGCATGTCATCATATTAAGCGACGCATAACGTAAGCAGACACGGAAGAGTATGACCTCTCTTGCGGACCCATGTAGTCCTCAAGGTCATCTGCTCAGTTGATGATGGTAATGCAGTTGTCGTGGCTGCCGGTGGCGGGGAAGAAGATCTAAGGCGGTGAAAGACAGTCTGGAGAGCGGATCCCTACTGTGGTGAACCCTTCCATCGTTGGAGCAGCTGAGCTGGGGTGGAACACAAAGACCAGGAGCAGGACAAACCACACAAGGTTTTCTTTGACACATATCTGTAACAGAAGTAATTGTGTAAGGGCTTGTTTGAATTTGAGGATTCTAACCATGCAGGGATAGGAAATAGACAGGAATAGGATAGTAATGCACATGCAAAACAGAGAATTTAAAAACACAAGATTTCTGCCAATCTGGGTGTTTGGTTCACAAGAATTGGAAGATCACAGGATACAAAGAAGTATGGTGAGATTAAGTCAAACCACAAGAAGTGTACAACCTCTTTGGCGAAGCCATGTCAATCTCAGCGTGATTGGGTTGGCCGGTGAGGATGCTCCGGCTGACTTGGCTATCGGAGGAGGGGAAGAAGATCTTAGGCGTCTGGAAATGGAGCCCAAGGTACTGCTCCGCTGTGTTGGAGGGTTTCGTCGTTGGAGCAGCTCCGGTGAGTTGTACGACGCCAAGGCTGAAGCAGGACAAGAGAGACAACGTTAACCTGAGTGGAATTCTTATAGCATCTCCAATAGATGACGTAAAATACATAACCACAAAGTGCTAGATGTATACATCAGCCGCTCATCTCTGAACTTAACTGCCGAAACTGAATTTAACTATCAAAACTGAACTTAACTGTCGAAACTGAATTTTTTTGTCGAAACTGAATTTTACTGTCGAAACTGAACGCACTAGAGGTGAGGCTACACGTCAGTCGACTATCTTTTTCATCTCTGGTCAGTCGATTTTGCAGCTGTTGGATACGAAAACAAGGGCCTCCAGTTCATCTTCAACCTCCACCCCCCAGAGCCGCCAGCCACCACCGGCCAAACAGCCGCCCCGCCCGCCCTGAAAACACTCCCCACCGTCGGTCCGCCACCGCCCCGGCCATCCCTCTCGCCCCCCCCTGTGCCGAGCTTTTTCTCCGGCGATACCCATGCCACCGCCCCCACCCTGAACCCTAAGATAGATAGTGGGGTACTTCTCCGGTGAGCCCCCCTCCCTGTTGCGGGTGGTTCTTCTGTAAATCCGGCGAGTCCCCCCACCCCCAGAAAATCGACTGACCCAAAACCGATTTGAGGCGGTTCTTTCGGTTCAGGGGTATCACGGACATTTTGCGTGTCGGGATTTCACAGGAGGTGGGAGTTTTCGCGCGCGTAGTAATTTTGGAATAGCAGGGCACGGGTTGAGATGGAGGGAGTTGTCGGAGCACAACGAGACAAAGATATATCTTAAATATTTCGGGCTAACAAGGCGCTGGTTGAAAATTCTGGACAAGCCTAACGTGTACTATACCAGATCAATTACGACTACAAATTTCATTCAAAACTTTGAATTCATGTTATGTTCAATTAAAATATTTCGCTACGTGTATAATGCATGCAACCTAGTACTCAAATGAACGTTTTAGTGCATTCAAACGTATATACTACCGCGTCAATATGAACTCAATTTGAATTCGTTTCTCTATTTGAATAAGATCTACAATAATGGTTGTTGTGAAGTCAAAGCGTTTGAATTCGTTTCTCTGTTTTAATAAGATCTACAATTGTCATTATTGTCAATTAAACCATCATTTGTGTATTATCTTCACATCACACCACATGATTAGTCTCGAGTTACATATGAACTATGTGTACTATATGAACTCGAACTCGATTTTGAATCCACTTTATGTTGATTTCTAATCATAGTACATTTCAAGCTCTAGCTAGATCTTCACAAACTAAACCATGTCTCATATGTATAATGTGTTTATCACATTATGTATGGTGCCCCCCCTCGTCTACAAGTATTTAGATGTGAGTTGCAAACACCACACATTACCACAAATTCAAATAAAATGTGAGAATGTTTGATATATAGTATTGTTTAGATTGTTCGATATTTAGTTGTAAGCTGAAATGCCACACATTATCACAAATTCAAATAAAATGTGAGATTGTTCATGTATAGTATGGTTTATATTGTTCGATATTTAGGCATGAGTTGCAAACGCCATGCATTATCACATTATGGTATAACATGTGCAAAACCACAACGCTGCATTCACCGCTATATTCATGCATGCATATGTTTAAAACACTATGATCTCCTATTCAAATATATGAATCCACTTTCATATCAAATTATGATCTTTGTTAGTCTCTTACACCCACACAATCCTCTAACCTTTGTAGCTACCACTAACTTTCTCTCGTGCATGCACACGCCCTCCTCGCCCTCCCCCTCCCTTAGCATTCTATCCGTCGCGCACATTCATTTTTTTCTTCTTTAGGTCGTTCTCCCACAGTCTCCACAACTCCTTTCCGACACACACCGATCGATAAACCTCTCCAGCGATGTCTACCTACAACATACACACGCACCTTCAATCTCCTCCTTTATGTGTCCTTGCCTCGTGTCTCTCATACGGTCCCACTCACGTGTAAACTCTCGCCCCTCTTTTCATTGATCTCACAACCGCACACTCCTCCCCCTATCTAGCTAGTAGCTGGGCCTCTCGCACCACCTCCTAGCTCCATTCTCTCTGTCTATCTATCTCGTCGGGCCTTATTTGCCTCTAACAAATGGACGTACACCGACCGATCTCTGGCTATACATATAGCTAGCTAGGTCCTTATAACTTGTTTTTTCCCACGCATCGATCGATCTACCTCATCAGTTATGTCTCACCCTTCCTCCGACAAACAACAATTGATCTACCGATCTAATTAGGTTTGCTTACCAAACACATGGTTCCCCTTCATCATCCATGGATGTGTCCCGACAGATCTATCATGCACAGGCACACACAGAAACACATCCCCACTCTTATTGATAATATTGCAGTTCCACCCTGAGTTTTTCTAGTAGGCCTCTCCCACCATCTTCGAGAAGCAACTCCATCACCCATCCAACACTCTACCCCTCTACCTCCCTCTCTCTCATCTCTCTCTCTGTCACATCCTATTTCCCGTCCTTGAGATATGTATGGATGTCGACCGATCTCCCTCAAGACATAGTTGGGTCTCTCCTTCTCAACACATATACTGAGTCATTCTACCTCTATAGTTAGGCCTCCGCCTACCCCTCACACCTTGCCTTGCACGCACGCACACACACACACCGATATATCGAGCACTCTATTCATGTCCTGTGCCCTTTGACGTTCCGGTAGCTAGGTCAGTCGCCCTATATCTTTGACTTGCACACACACACACACACACACACACAATTTCGATGGCTCTCTTCATCGATCTCGCACCCACCAACTTGATCCTCTGTTCGACTCTATCCATATCTATGGCCCCTCCCTCTCTTCTCGTTGATCGCCCGACCCTCTATATATGATATGGATAGGCCTCCATTTCACACACATTGCATGCAAAATTTTGTTTGAGATGTCATCGACAAATATTCCCACAAATACATTCACGAAATCAACCTCCCCCCCCCCAAACCAAAAAACACTCACGAACACACAAGCCATTTGTCTAGGTTTGTATCTCACACACACCCACGTAGGTGGGGGACGTGCACGAAGAGAAGAGGTGCACGCACGGCGCACGTACTCCCGTCTCTTTCCCAACCACACCCGCGCAGGTACACGGTGGAGCTCATTTCTGTACGAAAAGGCAGCCCACGTGGTAACTTGACACGTGTACTGGTTGTCCACTAGATGGAGGGAGGATCGTCTACCACGGGTGAACAAACAAATTGCGAATTGACGTTATGTCAAAAAAGGCAAACCATGTGGGGCCTACCTTAGAGGCAAGGCTCTATACACAGGAATACTTTTGATGTGTCCCGTCAAGTCGCAGAACGAGGAGAAGCTTGCTTAGCATGCCGTCTCCCCCGCCCACTGGCGCGGTGGCTCGCAGGATGAGGTGAAGCTTGCTTACTACGCCTTATGCCCACTCCCGCCCACGCCTTGCAAAGTGGCTCGCAGGACGAGGAGAAAATTTTACTAGTACTCCCTCCGCTTACTCCTCGTCCCTACTACCTTGGTTAGATATATTATCATATTGTTTTGAATATATGTCCTTTAGTAGATTTCAATATGAACTACTAGTACATACTCCAAACACTGATGTATATAGACGTATTTTAGAGTGTAGATTCACTCATTTTGCTCTGTATGTAGTCCATATTGAAACGGACATAATAGTACGCACTCTCCCTCGCCCCTCGACCCTCGCCACGTGGTGGACATGCAACAATTCATTCGGTCTCATATAGCCAGAACGATATATACTACAGTACCATTATTGCTCGACTTCCCGAAGAGGCGAAGAGCCAATCGTAAGGTTAATAGTTTGGGGATGCCAATCGCAAGGTTTATAGAAGAACGAGTAGTAGGTGCTGCGTCACTTGTAAATAAAGATTTTTTAAGTGGTACGCATGCAATATAAATATGTTCATATGGAGAGAAAAGGAAACCGCTCGACTATATACATAGGCAGGACGAGCCTACACGGTTGCTTGCTGGGGTTACTCTCTTCAGTTTTCACACTCTCTCGCACAAAACCACTGTGGGCACATCTCTAACATGCCGGCGGATCACGTCGGCCGGGGGAAGGGGTGGATGCTTAGTGTAGATGCGGTCGCCGTCGCCGACGGTGAAAACCCACTGTCGGTACATCCCGATCAGGGGTCCCCGCCATTCTCTCTCACAAAGCCGGTGAGGTTGCCTTCGTCCATTGCTCACTGCCGCGACGTGGGTAGTTGCCTCCTCCCGCCGCCCTCCTGTAGGTTGAGCTACGTCCCGACATCCCTCAGGTACAACTCCCTTTACAGCCGGCTTGCACCATCGCTTCCAAATTGCCCACATCAATCCATGTGGATATTTCTCTACTTCTTTGCCCCGCACATACCTCTACTGGCTTCTGTGTACTGTATTTGTGATGAGTTTATGTCTCATCAACTAGTCCCAGTAATCTTATTCTAATCACGCTTCTTCAATTTCTTTGCCACAGGGATGCTCATCTCGATTTTGGTGAAACTGCACAAAATGATCCGATGGTCAAAGGGTTGCAAACTTCATTTCTTAGGAAGCGTCGATGTTGCCAGCAAATTAAAGCCTAGTTAGGGTTTACGGTTCAAGGGCTAGGGACTGCATGGATGGTTTTTTTATTTAGCTGTCTCTGTTTCAATGGCTAGGGACTGCATGAGTAGTAGTAGTATTGTACGCCTTACACCCGCTCCCTCGCCCACGCGCACGGTGGCTCGCAGGACTAGGAGAAAATTTTACTAGTACTCCCTCCGTTTACTCCTCGTCCCTACTACCTTGGTTAGAGAGATTATCATATTGTTTGGAATATATATGTCCTTTAGTAGATTTCAATATGAACTACTAGTACATACTCCAAACACTGATGTATATAGACGTATTTTAGAGTGTAGATTCACTCATTTTGCTATGTATGTAGCATAAAGTTGAGACACTTATTTTAGAATGGAGGGAGTACATATTTGCTATGATCTGTCAATCATTGAGATGCAATAGCATGCATGTTAGTCTCCTTTGTATTTGATGAAATGTTGCAACGGGCAACCTTGGACGCAAGATACATGTAATAGAAATTTGGAAGCTTCATGCCATTATACAATCTTGTCGATAAATTACAAGACGTACTATACAAGTAGTACTATGTAAAGAGTTAGGTGTCGCACGGTGTCCAGAAAATATGGTGATAGAGTGAGGTAGGCCATGTAATCACTGAGCCTGCGTGTTTTCACTGCTCTTGCCCTCCTCCACCGTAAGAATGGAGAAAATTGTAATCTAGTAGTACCTCCTTTCGCCGAAAGCGTGGGACATCCAGCAGTCCTACCACCTCAGTAATAATGAACAATGAGTCGTCGAATCACATAGACCCAACAGTAAGTTGGACGGACGAAGCAATCATCACTCTTGAATTCGCTTCTCCCTTCAACGCAGGCGCCAGTGAGAGGTCGCGTCCGCTCTGCCCGGGTATGAATGCGGCACCGATTCTTGGCAGCGGCACTGACCGTTTCGGGCGGGAAGCACGCGCAGGCGGTGGAGGGGCTTTGGGTGGGCCAGGTTGGTCGAGGCGGGCATGGCAGCTGTCCGCCTGTCCCAACCGGACGCCCGAAAACGAGAGGATGCACCGACTCTCGCGGCTAAAATCGTACACTACACACCATCTCTCTGTAGGAGTAGGTCGATTTGTCGCTCTCTCTAACACACACATGCTGTTAAACACACACACGCACACGCACACACAGGTTCATATAACTAGATAATACCCCGAGCGTTGCTGCGACATTCATAGTGTGAGAAATTTGGATTGAATATTAACAAATATAATTCGAACATAATATCAATAATAGATGTACATCAATAACAGATGTACATGTATATGTATATTCGCTTATCATATAAGTTCACAATTATTGGAAAAGGTTAGGGATAGAAATGTTCTTATTCAAAAAAAAGAACAATCACACTATGTTTACAATCTGTCCACCGGAAGCATGCAAAAAATACATATCATTGCAAGATTTCAGTAACTTTTTTATCCTGGGGTTTCAGTGAATCCAGTGCCATTTTGTGGGTGTATACATCAAGATCTCTAACAAAACTATATTGGAAGAGATAGAGGTTACTTACAGATGGTGCCGTAGCAGGGCACATCAAGTTAAAAATCATTGGGATTCTTGTGTGTTCCTTGTTAGTCCGAGATGGAATAACTATGTATATATGCACAATGTTATCAGGATCTGCAGAATATTATGGTGGTAAAGCAGCAAGACATTAGTTGTGGGAATCTAGACTAACCTGATACATGGGATAATGTAAATAGGCACCAGTGAACGCAGAGTGCTCCAGATTAATCCCTTCCAGCTTCATTTTGCTATCAGCTCTATGATATTGGATGACCTTCCAGCAATGTTGACTTCATAGGGTGGCACTTACAAATCAAAAACTAAGCACACGTTGGAGATAGGTGCATGTCGTAGAGAAGGTTGAGAAGACGAAAGGGATGGCTCACACATGGCGGTTGAGATTTAGATCGGGAGCACAAGATGGCTAACCAGCTACAGTGGAGACAATGAACATGGAGTAGCTCTGCTGATTAATGGCCAGAGCCGCTCGCCTGACGCCTCCGTTGTTCCCTGGAGAATAGAAAAGGCAGAAGTAAGTCAACTAATCCTTTAGTCACCGTACTCCAAAGTTCACCGTGCTACTTGCAAACTCATACTCGAAAGAAAGCAGTACCTTGGTCGGCTTCCCTCCCTAGCTGCAAGGAACTGAGCTTGAAAAAAAAGGACTACCATTGCTGCAGTAATCAGCTGAGGCGACACATCTTTGAACGCCGGTGGATGAAACGATCCTCCAAACTGACGATGTCAATGGAGACCCTGCCCGGCCCTTCCGGCCGAAAATAAACCCAGCTCCGGACTCCCATCTCCCTAGCGGCTAGTTCGGTTCTGGTTGAGAGCGGAACCAACTTCCCCAATGGCGACGCCCGCTACCTTGGCCGTAAAAGACGCCGAGATGGAGGGGACGACCGAGGCACCGCGACCACCGTCTCGACGAACAGAGCACACGCCAGCGACGTGAACATAGCCCGGTAGAATATCAGAGAGCCGCACAGGCCTGCCGGATCATCAGTCATGCCGGAGGAGCGGCCTGATGCAGAGATCAGCACCCATCCGCGCGGCGCCCTGATGCTGTAGACAGGGGAATATATTGGGGTTTGAGGAAGCGAGAGATCATCGTTTTTTTAGGGATAATAAAGTCCGTCGTTTACGGGAAACTGGTGAGGGTGCATTCATTTCGTTGTAGTTGAGTTCGTGATTTACGGCTGGAAACAGATGAGCACTGGTAACGGAAGATAGTGCCTTTTTTAATCGAGGGAAACGGAAGATAGTGCTCCGGTTTGTTCTGTACGCCGTTTTTTGTTTGTTTGAGGGTTGTTCTGTACGCGGTTAACAAAACGATCATTGTAGCATCATGCACCTTAGGAATTGCTGATGTGGCAAGTTGCTGACTTGGATAGGCTGTATGTTGAGATAATTATCTATAGTGGGGATCAATCTCTTAGGTATATAGGATAAAAAAATCGTGCGAGTGCGAAGCCACATGAAGTGAGATACAAATGGAGTACATACAAGAATAGAAGAGGCATCTCTTAGTTGTTTGGATTAATTGTTGCGTTTAGAGACATAAATAAGGGCTTTGATTGGAGGAATGACCGGTCAAGTTTCTCCTTCTCCTCCAATCTGCTTGCACCTTGGTCCCGCTACACCTTCTAACGTGACTTATTACACCTAGATGGAGGGAGTCGTACGAGATATGGTGGCACACTGACTTAGGTCGAATACAAGTGCCCAAAATTGTGTGCATGTTATAATAAGGATTCACTTAAAATAGTACGTGAGCGAACAGAGGGATCAATTGGACAAGTGTTCTAGAAGTAGCGAGATGTGTGAGGTAAGATACATCATTGGCGCTTTTAATTTTTCTTATTAATTTGTTTGTTTCACCCTCATTTGGTGGGTCCCAACATACTACGTGGAGAGAGGTAAGGTGACTAAGGCTGTATTATTTATGCAACACTGTGAATAGTCATACCACCAAGGCCACATGACACGATTATGATTTAAATCCCAATGACTCACACACACAAAAAAACACGGCGTGCTACATTCATGAATGCAGGAATGTATAAAAGGTTATTTTCCTCTCATTGAACATAACGGGAGGGTTGTGTAGCTGGTTAGCCTGTTCGCTCATCAAACATGAGGTCTCGGGTTCGATAACTACACTTGAGCATAATTCATGCCAGGAGAATTCTTTGACTAGTCAAAATGGATGGATACGGAGCTATATGATCTATTAGTGACCGTATAATCACCTCATCACGTATAAGCTGCAACCTCGGCGCTTGTTTTCTAGGGTTTGCACTCTTCACACTCTCTCAAGTATATATATACACGCTGGAGCCTCAGCGCCTGTAGTAGCTCTCTTCACACTCTCTCACCCTCTCCAGATCTAAACAAGACTTCGTTGGCCTCTCTCTCTCCCCTCACTGTTGGTCTGCTTGTAGTTGCTCTCTTCACACTCTCTCACCCTCTCGAGATCTAAACAAGATTTCGCTGGCCTCTCTCTCTCTCCCCTCACTGCTGGTCAAAGAGCCGTCCGTCGGGAAGGGAAGGAGGCTTAACGCTGTCGCCGTCGTGAGGGAGAATCGATACCGGCTGTTCACTTTCACCCGGCCGGCGCGGGAGGGCCTCAGACCCCTTCTTCTTCGCCGTCAGACATAGTGTGGGTCGAACGGCCTCTGGTCGCCCATCGAACCACACCCCAAGAACCTTAAAGTATAATTTACTTATTCCACATGCATTGCTCTAGCTGCATGTGGGTTTTTCTGCTTCTGCACACGAATCTAGGTGTTGGATCAAACAGGAAAGTAGTGGGGAAAGTTGTATACCATGAATCTAGGACGTTGTTCAAAGAGGAAAGGAATGGGGGAAAGTAGTGGGAAAAGTTGTATAGCATGAATCTAGGACGTGGTTCAAAAAGGAAAGGAAGGGGGAAAGTTGTGGGGTAAGTTGTATCGCATGAATCTAAGACGTGGTTCAAAGAGGACAGGAATGGGGGAAAGTTGTATAGCATAAATCTAGGACGTGGTTCACAGAGGAAAGGAAGTGGGGAAAGTACTAGTACAGACTGTCTATCCAGCAGCTACGTTGGTCGCAAAGGGAAAACAATGACAAACACAGTACACACATCTGTAACGAACTGATCTTTTGTTTTGGGGGACAAGACTGTAGAGTTTGAGCAGGACTAGATTTGTTGCGCTCACATAAGGAAAGGTGTCTGAAGATAAAAAAACTGGGACCAACACAAATATGCTCCTTGGTTGTTTGTTCTTTGTTGCAACAGACTGTGCATCACCCCAGTACATCGGTAGATGCACATGGTGCTGGAAAGGCCCACCGTCCCCGTGCAACTCTTTAGTTGTTGTTAATCTAAGGCCATGTTTGGTTAAAACTCCCTAGTCCCTACCTGCTTGGTTCCAGGGACTAAACATGGACTAGAGGTTATTAAATTACATTCTAAAAGACCATGTTACCCCTAGTAGTGAACTAATACACTACAAAAAAAGACACATCCGTGACATTTTGGGCCGAACGAATTTTTTTCCTGTCATACATATTACACTTCTATGACGATAATTGTGACAAAACCCGGTATCATCATAGATGTGGTGGGATCCTACTTCTATGACAAAAAATCATGACATAAAATGGGCTTTTCATCCTGGGCGGGCCCGAGATGCAGCTGCATGACATTCTTTGGGCCGTCCATGACGAAAAAACCGTGTTAGAAGCGAGGGGGAGGAAAATTTCGGGGAGTTGCCGGTTACGGTGGGAGGTCGGGGGCCGAGCAATGCGCGTTTCTCGTGATGCAGCTGCGTGTGTGCGAGGCGTTGGCTCTAATCGAACCCGAAGCGAGGCGGTGGGCTCTAATCGAACCCGGCGATTGCTGCGAGCTACGCGTTCTTGAACCCGAGGGATCGATCGATGGCTGTTAATCGAACCCGATGGAGCGATTCTTCGCTCTGCTGCTAATCAAGTTGATTGATTGGATGAATAGTGAGTGTTGCGGGGGGTTGGATGAACAGTGAGCGGTGGCGTTGCCTCTGGATGAACAGGACCCGTGGTGTGGAGGGCTGGATGAACATTAAACGATGGAGGGGTGCCCGTGGAGGGGTGGTTGAACAGTAGCCGGTGGAGTAGCGCACGGTGGAGGCTGGATGAACAGGAGCCCGTGGAGGCTGGAGGAGGTCGATGGTGGAGATGAACAGTATCCCGTGGAGTCCCGTTTTGCGGTACGCCACACCCCTCCTGATGAACAGGACCCCCGTTTCGACCGTAGCGCTCCAACACAAGTCCGTTTTCGTCTGCTGGCGGCACGCCACACCTCCCGATCAACAGGACCCCGTTTGACCGTAGGAGGTCCATTTCCTCCGCTTTTGCGGTCGCCACACCCTCCCGATCAACGGGACCCTCGTTTCACCGTAGGAGGTCCGTTTCCTTCGTTTTGCGGTACGCCACACCCCTCCCGATTAACAGGACCCCGTTTCGATCGTAGGAGGTCCGTTTCCTCCTTTTGCGGTACGCCACACCCCTCCCGATCAACAGGACCCCGTTCCGAACGTAGGAGGTCCGTTTCCTCCGTTGTGTGGTACGCCAGGCCTCGTTTCCATCGCCTGTTCCGGCAAAGCCCTCCCGATGAACACGACCACGCATTCCGTTCCGACCCAGCCGGTTGGCTCCCCATGAACACGACGACAACGTTGTTTCTCCGTTCCGACCCAGCCATGTACGTATGCTCGAGTAGGCGTTCGAGACCCTGCCCGTATGTACGTACGTGGGTCAGATTTTCTTTCTTGCACCCTGGCGCGGTATGTACGTGTACATGCTACGTGCGCGCCTCTACTACGACACGTGCGCGCCTCTACTACGACACGTGCGCGCCTCTACAACGACCAGTATGTACATACACGTTCGCGACCAGAATGACAACGCTACATACGCTTCGACCAGGTGGGTCCCGACTGTCAGGCACTTCCTTGCCTGCGAACATGTAGCTGGTGGGTCCAGCAGTCAGGGGGGTGAATCGTTTTTTTTGCCCGGACGCACTTCCTTGCATGCGAAGATGTAGCTGGTGTGTCCCAGCAGTCAGGGGGAATCATTTTTTCACGAAATACAGTGGCCTGTCCGATGGGTCCCAGCTGTCAGGTGGAGGAATCATTATTTTCCGCGTAATAAGGAGGCACTTCCTTGCTGCGGCCATGGACCCAAATCACCTCTCTCCACGTCTGATCCACGTCCGATAGAAGTCGTTCCTTGACCACGTTGACCACGCCGCGCCGAGAGCACCAGGGCAGTGGACGACGGCGAGGCCTAGGAAGGGGATGACGGCGAGCCGGGGAAGACGCGACAGTGGAAGCCCGCGCGGAGAGGAGTATGAGAGTTCACTGGTTCGGCTGCGGTGTGAGGTTGCCGTCGCCACAGGGCCTGGCCAGCGGTGGGAATAGTAGGGGGCGGCGAGGCCTCCGTGGTAGCACAGCCGGCCATGGGAGGCAGGAGCATGCGGCACGACCGGCGCTGCTTTGGGCGGCTGGAGCAAGAAGACCAGAGGTTGAAGAGGCACTACGGCCGTTGGATGGACATCGTACGGTCACTGGAGCTAGAATCGTTCATATTGACTAAAGTTGACAAAGGCCCCGTCCCAGTCAACTTAGTAGGCCCACAAGTCAGCCTCCCACCATGGTGGGTCCCAGCTAGCAAGAGGAGTATTCATTTTTTTGTGCGTAATAAGGAGGCTCTTCCGGTGGGTCCGAGCTGACAGCGCGGGGAACGTTTTTTGCAAAATACGCTGGCCCATCCGATGGGTCCCAGCAGTCAGGGGGAAACATTTTTTTCACGAAATAAGGTGGCCCGTCCGGTGGGTCCCTGCTGTCAGGTGGAGGAATAATTATTTTGCGCGTAACAAGGAAGCACCTCCTTGCGGCCGCTGGACCCAGTATCGGCCTCTCCACGTCTGAGTACTCTTCCGATGGAAGTCGGTCGTTGACCACGTTGACCACACCGCACCGAGAGCACCAGGGCGGTGGTCTGGACGACGGCGAGGCCTAGGAAGGGGACGACACGGAGCCGGGGAATACGCAACAGTGGTAGCCCCAGCGGAGAGAATCTGAGGTTCACTGGTTGACTCGGCGTGAGGCTGCCGTCGCCGCAGAATAACAGGGGGTGTGGGTGAGTAGAGGGATACCCTGGGCCAGCGGTGGTAGTAGTAGGGGGCGGTGAGGCCTCCGCGGCATCACAGCCAGCCACGAGAGGCAGGAGCACGCGACACGGCCGGCGCTGCTTTGGGCGGCTAGAGCAAGAAGATTAGTGGAGCTAGAATCGTTCATATTGACTAAGTTGACAAAGCCCTCCATCCCCGTCAACTTAGTTGGCCCACAAGTCATCCTCCGACTATGGTGGGTCCCATCTAGCAGGGTGGGTATTCATTTTTTTATGCGTAATAAGGAGGCACTTCCTTGCGTGCGAAGATATAGCTGGTGGGTCCGACATGTCAGCGGGGGGAACGTTTTTTTCGCGAAATACAGAAGCCCTTCCGGTGGATCCCAGCTGTCAGGTGGAGGAATCATTATTTTGCGCGTACAGTCCACGGCCAATGGATGTTCTTCGTTGACCAGGTTGACCAGGCCGCACCGAGAGCACCATAGCGGTGGACGATGGCGAGGCCTAGGAAGGGAATGACACGGAGCCGGGGAAGACTCGGCAATGGTTGCCCACACAGTGGGGAGTACGAGGGTTTACTGGTCCGGCTGCCGTCGCCGGAAAATAACAGGAGGTGTGGGTGAGTAGAGGAATGGCCTGGCTAGCAATGAAGTAGGGTGGGCGGCCAGCGGCTGTCTGGCAAAGACAGCCAGCCACGGGAGGCGGGAGCAGGCAGTCCCACCGGAGCTGGTTTGGCGGCTGGAGCAAGAAGATCAGATATTGAAGAAGCAGCACGGCCGTTGGATTAACATCCAACGGTCACTGCTGCTAGAACCGTTTGTGTACTAAATTTGAATCGTTTGTGGACTAAGTTGACAAAGCCAAAGTACACGTCAACCTAGTAGACCCACAAGTCAGCCTCCAAATCTATCCCAAACAGCATACAACCCGAAATTTCTAGCCAGATTCAAATTAATTTTAAATCTAAATATACCTTAATTTAAATTCAATGAAATTTTACCCACACAAAAACAATGAAATTTAAAATATCAAAATCCGAAAGAAAACAGTATTTGGGAACTAATTGCCTGTTTGTTGCATTATTTTCATTTTACAGCCCATTTATTATTACTTATAGCCCATTTCTTATTACTTATACCCATTTATTATTACTTATAGCCCATTTCATATTACTTATAGCCCATTTTCAAGGCAAAATGCATCCCTCCTCGTCTTGAAAGATTTCCGGCCCAGCAGGGCGTAGAAAAGCAAGTAGGCCTATGTTGGTTATTCTGCAAAAAACAGAATAGCTGGCTAGCCATTTTTTCAGAAAGGAAAAAAACAAACTGGGCCGGTCATGTGCTAAACATATGAAATAAAAGCCTGGGCTAGACGGGCCACGGGTCCCGCACAACCCAGTTGATACCCTTCTCTGTCCCGAAAAAACAAAATTACTGCCCGCGCTGCTGGGTTCCTACTGTCATCCTCACCATGTACAATCATCTCCTTATTCCTCTCGATTGTTGACCATGTTGACAACACCGGAGGGCGGCGCCACGGTGAGCGAACCAAGGCAGAGGACGATGGTGAGGCCTCGGACGGGAACGAACAGGAGCCGGGGAAGATCACAGATAGCCGTGGGAGGCGGGAGCAGGCGGTCCCGTCGGCGCTGGTTTGGCTTTGGCGGCTCGAGGAAGAAGAGACTGAAGAAACGCGACAGACGTTGAATGTCAATCGAACGGTAAAGGTTGGCATAATCGTTTTTTGACTAAGTGGACACCAAGTAGCATACTTTTTTATATATAGGAAGAAAACTGCGAGGAAAATGCGTTCGTCTGCCATCCTCCTCACAGGGAACGTCCGCCACGTAAGTGACTAGCACCCTTGGTTTTCAACCAAGAGCTCTTGGGTTCGAGTCTGAAGAACTCTCAATTTTGTCCTCCTTCCTTCCTTGCAAAAACGGGAAAGAAAATCAAAGACTTGGGAAGGCGTACAGAACAAGCTAGTGTACCAGTAAAGAGACGTTGCCGAGTTTTAGAAAAATGAAAGATGTGCTCCTGTAGCTGGTTCAAATCCAAACCTAGACTATGACTATATATGGTGCTATGCTACTCTGCAAGTAATGAAACTGACATATCTAGCGTTCGCTTCTCCTCTTCTCTACTTACTCTACCTAGCATTAGAAGCTCTGGCCGCAGCAACCATGTCCGCTGGCTGCTTATCCACCTACTCTTCAGCAGGCAACAACCAGATATGCGCCAAGTCGCCACCCGTACCATCGCCTGTGGGTCTCATCACACCCCCGCCGGCACGCGCACCGCAGCCGATTGCTCATCGCAACCCGCTGTCGTTGGTGTGGTGCCACTGCTGCAAATCACGCAGAGTCATCCGTCGCATCTCAACCACAATCCGCAACCCTGGCCGAGTCTTCTACAAATGCCCGAATCATGGGGTAATAATATGTTTAAGTGTTGTTCTGCTGCTTTCAGTTGCTGATTTTTTAATAGTTTGGTTGATGATCTTCCAATTTGATTCGTGCAGAAAAGGGAAGATTCGTGTGATTTGTATTTTTGGGAAGTTGCTGATGTGGGGAATGCAACTACGCTGATTATTTGGTTAGCCGAGGAATCCTAATACCAGCAGGTTGGGGTGTTGGACAAGTAATCAAGGAATGGCGTAAGAGGAAGATGCACGAGCGTAAGGTTAAAGATGCGCTTCTTCCGATCATGGCCAAGCAACAGCTGCTAAACGGCCTTGACAAAGAATGAGGAGATGAAAGAGCTTGTGAAGATAATGGGAAAAATCGATGTGCTCTGTAGGATGATTGTCTCTTTATTTGCAGTGTATGTAGCACTCGTGATGTATTCAGTGGCTACGACATGAGCACTTTGCTGAAACTAGTAATGAATGAAACAGTAGTAGGTTGGGCGTAGTGTTGTGAACATCTAATGATTTCTATTAACTGAAATCAGGGGGTATCCCCTTTTGCTCATATAAATAAATAAATAGAAGAGGCCCTGTCGGGTCAGCTTTGTTCTCATTCGAAGACGTCGAGCAAATTGCAGTCCAACAGCAAACTATGTCATCAAATTCAAGTTTCATAGCCAAATATGAGTACAACTAAACAACAATGTCATCATGTTTTAGTTGTCATTCAATCACCAAACACAAATCAGCATACATAACAAGTGATGTTCTCACAGCAAAATACTAAACAACATATTCATCAGGTTTCAGTTGTCATAGCAAACACAATTTAACATAGTAGATAAAAAAAACGTCTTCCGACAGGCAAATACGACAAAAGCAATCTAATCATCATCCGCAGCAGCAGCGTCAACATCTTCGCCATGTGTATCAGGCTGAATCGTAATTCCCCACGGTGTCATCTTCTTCTTCGTCCTCAACGTCCTCGAGCGTTGGCTTCTTCTTGATCAACTCTTGTATGTCCACAAAGACGGCTGTAATCTTTTTCGCCGGCGTCATTGGCGTGATGGTTCTCAAAAATATTAGGAACATCATCTTATCTTGTACATCAGAGCAAGTAAGCATCATCTTGTTGTGCAACTTCATTAAACGAATTCCTCTGCTCAAACCTTTGCAATACTCTCCAGTCATCGCTACGTGCAAATGTGTCTTCCAAGAAAAATATCTATGTTGCTTGATTTGCCAAAATAAAAGGCTCGTTGGTCTGGTACGCCGCCTTGACATTGATGGATTTGAAATAATCAACAGCTCTGGTTTTGCGATCCTCGAAAACAGGTTATACCAACGACAAAGACAATAGAACCACACACCAATGATCCTCAAATCGGAGATATATCGCAATCGAACAATGTCTGTTATGTTAGCATACATTTCAGTTGTCTCTTTGTCATATGTATCCGTGCTCATGATGGCACTGTTTTGTGTCTTCCTGCCTTCGTCTCGTGCAAGGGTGTTGTAGCGCACATCTCCAACAACGCAATATTCATAATGTCTTACCCGAGTATCAGGACCCATTGCTAGTGAGTAAAGGGCATCATCAACTGCCTGCCCATCCTCCCGCATCTTCTTAACCTATGGTTAGAAAATATACAAGCTGATCATCTTATGTACTCAATATATTAAAAAAACTGACAGTGCACTTCAAAAGCTTACATGGTTCTTGAACCATTTCGCAAATCCTGCCATAACCAGTTTGTCAATGTTTCTTTGATTTTGCGGCAGTAACTCCTCTTTGTAGATGCTGTAGAACATAGTGATCGTGTCAAACATCTAAATATATAAGAATGTGCTGCAAGTTAGTAGATTACGATGTATAAGCTGCAGTACTGCACTTACTTGATATAAGGTAGTATCTCAGGACAGTCATTCAACACATACCAAACCATTTTGTCGAAATCTTTAGGTTTGTCCTCTTGTCGACTCTTGCCTATAACTTGAATAGAATAATCGAAAACATTGAGCCCGGGATTGTCTTCACCCACCTCTTTGCTAAGCTGATCAGCTGTTTCAATGTATTTTGAGCAGAATGTCAACCCTTCTGTAGCAATGTAGGCCTCTGCAATGGAACCCTCGGGTCTAGCTCTGTTCCTAACATAGCCCTCGAAAGTGCCTAGCCGCCTTTCAATACGGTACATCCAGCCATACTTTACTGGACCTCTAAGTAGTGCCTCATCAGGTAGATGAACAGCCAAATGCACCATCACATCAAAGAAGGCTGGAGGATATATCTTCTCAAGGTCGCATAGGATAGTTGGTATCTTGTCTCTAAGACACTCCAAAGCATTTATCCTAATATTTTAACTTCAGAGTTCCCTAAAGAATTGTCCCAACTCTGCAACTGCTTTGTATAAGTCAGGGCGGCCCAATCTTCTAAGGATAACAGGTAAAACCCTTTGAAGTAGGACGTGGCAGTCATGAGTTTTCAACCCTTGTACCTTGTTTCCATCTGCAATGTCTCTCCTTTCAGGGTTGGAAGCAAATCCATGTGGGAATCTCACACGTGATGTGACCTCGCAGAATTCTTTTCTTTTTACCATGTCCAAGACGCATTACAACCGGTGCCATATCCCGTGGTTTACCTTCATCTTGCACCTGCAAATCCTTTCTCGATACCAGTGTGTCAAATCAATCCTAGATTTTAAGGTATCTTTCGTCTTGCCTTCAATGTTAAGAAGTGTGCCGATAATGCTGTCACATATATTTTTCTCGATGTGCATCACATCAAGATTATGCCGCAGATCCTAATCTTTCCAATACTCCAAGTCCCACAAAGTGGACCTGCGGGTAAACAATAATCTCTCTTCTATCATGCCACGCTTCCTTTTCCCGCTACCATTACCAGGATGGTTTCCTGGTGTAATATGCCTGACCTTCTCTAATTCCACTTGCAACTCATCGGCGGTGAGCCTCTTTGGCGCATCACCGTTTTCATGCTTTGCATTGAATACATGTCTACGGTATTTTCTAGGATCCGGCTTGTCCTTGGCAAGGAAATGGCGGTGTCCAATGTAACAGATCTTGCTAAGTATTGCATATGATAGCGGATTCCTCTCACAGCGAACACATGCATTGTAACCATGTGTCGTTCGCCCTGACATAGTGCGCAAAGCCGGATAATCATGGATGCACCAAATTACAACAAAGACGCAGAAAGAAATCAGCTAGTGGGCTGCTATATAGGTCTCGGTGAGAACACCCTTCCATAGTTGTTGAAGTTCCTCCACAAGAGGCTCCATGAACAAATCAAAATCCTTTCCAGGACTTTTGGGACCTAGGATGAGCAAGGCCATCATGTAGTTTGATTCTTTCTTTGCAGACATTTGGAGGCATGTTGTAAGGATAACAAGCACTGGCCACATGCTATATGTGGCGCCTGGTGGCCAAATGGGTTAAATCCATCTGAAGCTAAGCCAAGTCTAATGTTTCTCGAATTCGTGACAAACTCTTTGTGTTTATCATTGAAGCTTTTCCACTCACTACCATGAGACGGATGGCTCATTACATTCTGATCTATGTACTCCTGGTTCCTAGAATGCCACAGTACATCCTCTCTTGTTTCAGCATCATGAAACAACCTCTGCAATCTTGGTGTAATTGGAAAATGTCTCAGAACATTATGAGGAACCCTCTTCACAGCATCGCCATCTTTCCATCTCGATGATTTGCATTTCGCGCATTCACTTAAGTTGGCATAATCCTTCCGGAACAGAACACAATTATTCTTACAAACATGGATCATAGCATATCCAATTCCAACTGCACGAAGGAAATTCTTCATTTCTTTGTAGGTGTGTGGCAGCTCGACCTTGTCTGGGAAAGATTTGCGGAAAGCAGCCAACATCGCATCGAATGATTTGTTGGTCATCCGCTCAGATGTCTTCACCTGAAGAAAGGTGACCATAGTTGAGAATACTGACAGCTTATTTCCTGGGGTGACAACAACGTTGCATTGTTCCAACATGCGGGCCCACCGTTTTTCTTCTGCAGGTGAAAGTTCACGGAATGCACGAGCATTTCGTAGCATTGTTTCAATGTTGGTCAAACTCACTGGCTCCGCCACCACCACCTCCTCCTCCCCTTCCACCTGAGCATCAGTGCGGATCAAGATGGTGATCTGCTGCTTCCACGTAGTCAATAACATTGTCGTTCACAGCTTCACCATGATGAACCCACCTAGTATATGTGACCGACATCCCATACAAGTGTAGATGATTTTGCACAGTTGATTGGGGTCTTGTAACTGAATTCATACAACTGCTACACGGGCAGAGCACATCTGATTTCGGACCACCGTACTCAGCTCTGATAAAGTTCATGAAGTTTTCAACCCCCTCGACATATGCAGCGGAGAATCTTCGAGCAGAAGTTATCCAAGTCATGTCCATCTATTAGACATACAAATTAGTTCTTCTACTAGATATTATAGGAAAAACATATATGCTTTTTTATGAAGTCCAAAAAAATACCTAGGTCAATGTCTAAAGCTATGGCAAGATATTTGGATGAGCAGATCTAAGTAACGAAATATATGTAAAGCTAATTCAACAAACAGATTTGAGTGCTAAATTATGGCAGGCTGTTTCAGCAGTCAATGAGGCCGAGCACACAACCATCGAACTATCGAAGGCCATCGCAACAAAAAAGATCGAGTATAAAACGGTGTAGAGCTATTTCACCTAACAGATTGGCTACTAGACCATGGCAATCTACGTCACAATAAATATATGGCAGGATATTTTAGCAACTAAACGGCCTTGGCATGCCATCTCAGCTAAGCAGATTGAGTGCAGAACAGGGCAAGGAAGCTTCTTAAGCGAGCATATTGACAAGAAACTACTTTGGCAAACATTGAGATTAACGGCGTCTATCGGCTAACATTCGATTGCTACACCGACATGAACGGGCCTCGCTCTAGAATGCGCGTACCGTGGGAGAAGCTGACCGCCGTATGCCTCCACACCTAACATCGCCCGGTGATGGCAGCTGACTGCCGTGCGCCTCCACAAGAACGTAGCCAGAGGTGGCGGCGCGTGTCACAGCCCTAGAGCTTGCTTGTAACCTAGTGGCATTGCATCCATGCATCATGTTTAATTTTCATGAAATTTGAAATGGAGATTGCATAAACCCTAGCATTAAAGGAATTCAAATAGGCTCAACCAAAAATATTTTTCAGTGATTTCAAATGGCTTTAGAAAATGTTCATCATCTCTGGAAAAATGCTTTAAACCAGAACCAGAGGTGCTGCACATTTTTCATGACATATTTGGTCATGGATTAATTCATTAAGTATTTGCATTTGGGCATTTAAATGCTATAAAATATTTTAAATGCTCAAATAATCATAAACTTAAATGTTTGCTGTTGGATATTTTCCAAACAGTAGGCCTGAGCAAGTTTCTTGATTTTTGGGGTAGCATTAGTATTTTTAATAAAGCCCTGAAAGTTACAGAAAATTAGAAAACTAAAACAAATAAAAAAAGAGAAGAGAGAGAATCTTACCTGGATTATCTGGCGCCCACCAACCGGCCCAGCCCCAGCGGCCCAGCCCACCACCGCCTGGCTCCCTGTCGCCTTCCTCCTCGCGCCAGTAGGCAGGGGCGCGTGCCCGGCGCGCGTGGCCACACGCCGGCCACCTCCTCCCTACCTGGCTGCCACCTCCTCCCCCTGGACGCTTCCCGAGCGCCCACGCACCCCAGTCCCTCTGTCCCTCGCCTGTGGCCTCTCCCCTCCTCTAGCTCCCTCCCTCTCCCACCGAGCGGAGCTCGTCGCCGCCGCTCGCCACCACCGCGGCCACAGGGCCTCCCTCGCTCCCCCGACTAGCCCACAAGCTCCGCCACTCCATCCTCGCCCTCCCCGCCACACACGCGATCGAGAAGCCCGAGGCGCCCGCCGCTTTTCCCCTCCTCGACCCGCCGTCGCTGCCGCCCGATCGCCGGCTCCGGTGCCTCCCCGAGCTTCGCCCGATGCCATCGCTGCACCCGCCGTGAGCTCCTTTGTCGCTTCCCCTCTCCCCGACTCGCTTTCCTCCTCTAGCCACCATTCCCACTGGCAAGCTCGCCGCCGCCGCCTCGTCGCCGGCGTGGCTAGAGCCACAATGGCTCGGCCAACCCCACCTCTCGTGCTCAAGCAGCACTGTGAGCCCGCAGACCCCTCCGCACCTCCTCCCGTGCCTCCTAGCGACGCGTGCAGCTCGCCTGAAGCTCCGCCGCCGCCAAACACATCGCCGGCCGATTCCGCCACCCCGACCTCGCTAACTCCACCAAGAGCTTCGGCTCCTCCCTCTCCTCCTAGATGCCCTCCATGGGCCATTTGGTCGCCAGAATGGCAAAATTCACTTGCGCCGCTGGCTGGTTTCGCCGGCTAAACGCCGGCAGGTGACGTGGACTTTGACCACGGGTGGGCCCCTGGTTGACTCTCCCGTCAATGATGAGTGGGGCCCACTGTTAACTAAATAGGTTTAGTTTTAATTAAAATTTAGTTAAGCTAATTACTCGACACGCTGGACCCACTGCCGGGTTTGACCGGACCATGTCTCGTTGACCATCGACGCCACATCGACGTCAGTCGACGCAGTAATACTCTTTTCTGGATTTAATTTAATTCAGGAAATTTCGTAAAATAATACCCCAAACTTCAAATATTCATAACTTTTAATCCGTAACTCCAAATTAAATAATTTATATATGAAAATGATCAGAAAATATGAAGAATCTGTTTATGGCACTTTCATGCATGATTAAACAAGTTAACCTCACTGAATAGGATGAATCATGATTAGGGCAATTTATGAAATAACATTTGGAGTTGGAATTTGTTCTTGTTTGAATTCCACTTCAATTAACTTGGCTAGATTTTGCATTAGGTGAATTCAGTACCTTAACATGACATGTCATTCATGTGAATGTGCATTGCCTTGATTGTGTTCTCTCTTGTTTTGCGGTATTTGTCCCCTCTCAGTAGACGACGTTCCGACGATTGTTCGATGACACCGATGAAGAACTATATTATCTTCAGAAGTGCCAGGCAAGCAAAACCCCTTGTCCATTCCGATATAATCCCACTCTCTCGCTCCTGCTCTATTTTTTGCATTAGGACAACAACGACTCATGTGTTACTTGCTGCGGTAGTTGAACCCCTTTATCCTCTGCATGACCCGTCATTCCACGGTAATTAGATGAAACCCACTAGCATGAGTAGGAGTTGTTTGAGCCATGTTGTGCCTACTCATTCATGCTTGTTGTCGTGCACTGCCATCGCTTAGAGTTGAGTCAGGTCTGATTCATCGGGAATGAATTGGAATGGTGTGTGAACATGTCCTACTGTGTGTGTGAGCTAAGTGTGTGAACACGATTTGGTAAAGGTAGCGGTGAGAGGCCGTGTAGGAGTACATGGTGGGTTGTCTCATTGCAGCCGTCCTCAGGAACTGAGTTCTGTGTTTGTGATCCATGAAACAGTTACTACCACGCATTGGGATCCTCAATTGACCCTCTCGGCTTCTTAACCACCCTTGTTCCCAGTCCGGGAGTTGCAAGTAGTTTCGTGTTTGTAGTATCTTTGGGGGCCGCCTGCAACGCTGACCATAGGGGTGGGTTGTGTTGCGGTAGGCACCGTGGCCAGTGTACCGATTCGCCTGCTTGGTGTCTCGGAACCCTGTACACATCGTTCGGGCTGTATGGGAAACCTCGGCCGGACTCCTGCGGATGGAACCCGAATAGGCGATAAACCTGGACTTGGGACTTGTGTGTTTAGGTAGGCTGTGGCCGACACCCACGTTGGGCTTCCGCTGAAGGTTGCCGAGTACATGTCGTATGGCGACGGTAAGTGGTGAGAGCTTGTGTGAAGAAGTACACCCATGAAGTGTTAAGATGATCTATTCTAAGAGCCGTGTCCGCGGAAAAGTACTTCTGGGTTGCATATATCATTTCATAGACAAGTTAAAGTGGATACTCTAAAATGCGCAAGATAAGCGTGAGTGCTATGGATGGCGTTCTCGTGAGGGAGGCGGGAGCGGGTCCATAGTGGTGTATTGATATGGTGAATATGTGGACTCGTAGCGCCACCTTAAAAGAGTTACTTGCAAATGTAGTTCGTGATAGCCACCGAAGTCAAAGCTGGCTTGCTGCAGTTAAACTCCAACACCCCCTTTTGATAATGATGCATATGTAGCTAGTTCTGATGTAAGTCTTGCTGAGTACGTTTGTACTCACGTTTGCTTATTTTATGTTTTGCAGAGAGACTTTGTTCTCGCTAGTAGTTCCGCTTGGACTGCGACGTTTAGCTTGTTACCTCAGCTACGATCTTGTGCCCTCGGCAGGACCTGGTAGTTAGTCAGGTTTCTCAGCCTTTTTCATTTATAGTTGTCTGTACTCAGACATGTTTAGCTTCCGCTTGTGTTTTGACTTGTATGCTCTGAGTGTTGGGTCATGAGACCCATGTTTGTAATATCTCGCCTCCCCGAGCCTAATGAATAAATATTTGAGTCGTAGAGTTATGTTGTGATGCCATGTTGTATCTACACATATTGAGCATATTGTGTGTATGTTTGAAATGCTTGGTATGTGTGGGATCCGACGAACTAGTTGTTTATCCTTGGCAGCCTCTCATATGGGGAAATGTAGTCTCGTGCTTCTGAGTCATAGTAGTCCGCTACAGCCCGGTTCACCGGAGTCCTGCTAGCCCAAAGACTACCGCTTGGACACCGGATCTGGCCGGGCATGTGTTTCACTTCGTTCCTTATGTCCTGTTCTTCGGGAAATGTCGCGCCGGTGTTATTCGAGTCCTGCCTAGCTCGCTACAGCCCGGTTCACCGGAGTCCTGTTAGCCAGTGCTACAGCCCGAATCTATACGTTGATGACCGACATGCTCGATGTGATTCATGTATGCTGTCCCCATAGGTTAGCGCCGCTTTGGGTTCACGACTAGCCATGTCGGCCCGGTTCTTTGTCATATGGATGCTAGCAGCACTATCATATACGTGAGCCAAAACGCGCAAACGGTCCCGGGCCATGGTAAGGCGACACCCGTGGAAATACCGTGCGTGAGGCCGCAAAGTGATATGATGTGTTACATGCTAGATCGGTGTGACTTAGGATCGGGGTCCTGACAGCGCGGCTAGAGGACGGCAGTCTACGAGAGCGTACTGTTGGAGCGAGAGGATCACCGTGCGTCCCCTCGACGAACCGCGGCGCCGACATATCGGCGCGGCGGGGAGGGCGGCTTTGGCAGAGCGAATGGAGTGGAGGGGGGCGGGGAGGGGGTTTGGGGAATATTTGGCGAAGGGCGCTTGAATCAATTTGGGGGAATTTTGTGTGTGTGTGGGGGGTGGCGGGGAGAGGATTTTCACGCGGTGGGCGGGGGGAGTTTGGCGCATGGTCGGTTTCTCCAAGTGCAGTCCCACGTGTCAGTGAAGAGGCAAGCTGAAGCGCGTTCCGTTTGCGGGAGCCATGTGCATGACCGAACGTGTGTGGGGTGCAATGCGACCGCGACAGGAGTGTTTTGAGTGTACCGCCTTTTTTCCTTTTAAACTAGGTGCTTCGCCCCCTCAAAAAAAATATTGCTTCACGCGATCCATCGATACTACTACTAGTAATCCGGTAATCCCGACTAAAACGGCGTGGCCGGGTCTTTTCCCGCGCGATATGCTGGGAGGTTTTTTTATATTTGCCTCAGTTCAATAAAAAGTAGAGTTGGTGATGATGGTGTGCCTGTCATCCTGCAATATAGGTTGTCCGATCTATATCTAATGGATAGGAAGGAAACTATGACAATTTACCCGCACTCCTCTCCACATTTGCAGATAAGGCTTTCCCTCGTTCATCCTTTTCTCCCACAAGATCTTGATCTTCCGTGCAACGCACGGGCATCTTGCTAGTACTCCTACAATATGTATATTACTGTGAAACTTCATATACACAGGCCGAGATTAATGCAAACATGGCAGATTTTCATTACATTTCGAACTTTTATAGGACTGAAAAATAAAAGAAACCCGACCCTAAACCTATTCTACGGCGGCGACCGACGGCCATGTACGGGGGCGGGGTTCAAGACCCGTGAAGTGAAGGTGCGGTCTCCGGCGAGGAAGAGTAGAACACGGGATACGGACCGGCCAATTGGCACACCATGCACTGCCGCCTCCCATGCCCTACTCATCCTCGGAGGAGTCCCCGACCTCGGCGGTGCCGGATGTTGGACGGAGGCAAGTAGGACGCGTGGCTAACGGTGCTCCCGTCGTAGGCCGCCAGCATGGCCACCGCTTGTGTGGTCGTGTCCGTGTCCGGCTACGCCGCTATTGCGTCGCGAGAGGCAACTTGAGCGAGGGCAGCGACCTCGAGCTTCATCCCCGAAGACAAGCTCTCCCGCAGAGCGTTTGCACTTGCGGTCATGGCAGATGTGGTGCCAGGTTGGAGGACGATGCACTATGGTGTGTAGGTTAGCTGGGCGTTGCCGCTTTAAGTAGCGCATTCCGGTGAGGCCAAGCGTCCGGGTGCGTCATTAAGTCATCGGAGTTGGTTCCTCGGGCACCGAGCCTCTTAACGACGACATACGAACGGACGGCATGAATGCGGGCAGTGGCGCCGGCTTGAACGCACCGCGCGACGGCGCGAGGGATGAGGGCTTCGGTGTACCAGGGTAGTCAACTGCGGTCATGGCAACGTTGGAGATGCCCTTTGCTCAAATGCGATCCCCGCATGTCATTGAAAAAGCAAAACGACCCGGCATGGTCTCAGGTCCAGAGGATGCAGTTGGCCGCGCTACACCCCTCCGCGGACGCATCACGGTGCCCCGTGCATCCTCGACGAGCCGGGTGTTGGGCTGTGTTTGAATTGTGGCCAAAGTGCAACTTACCAAAATTTTGGTCATGACCCAAATATTGGTCTTTGTTTGGATGGTTGCCATTTCTTTGGCATGCCAATGAACTCTAGCCAACTCTAGTTCATTTTTCTTGCCAATGTCGGCCAACTCATGGGCAACCAATACCTCAACCAAAATTTCGGCTACCCAATGCTTTGATGGGGCAACCTTGGGCACAAACCAAACATACCGTTGGTCGTGCCACAACACTAATGCCACCCTCGCCACACTGAAACCGACCGTGTCTATCGACGATATGAGCGTGTCGCTCACCGTGGTCGCCGTGTCCAGAGGCGGTGTTGGAGCTGCGCCCTGTTGTTGGCCCCAACGACCCACATGAACGGTTTTTGGTGGCGAGGAGGTCGTGGGCCAGCTCCTCCATTGGACTAGTCTGCGCTATGTCAGTTTCCCTGTTTTCCCGGCCATATTCGAAAGGCCGATTGTCCGTGTTGCGCATTAGGCCTTTCACTATGTAGGCCAAGCGAGACAACTTATTGTTTATTTGAGCCGAGTGTAATCATGCGGCGTTTGCTTATTTCTCATTCCTCTCCAACCCTCTTCTCCATCGATCGTGTCGCCCTCCAGTCGAGTCCATCCTCCCGCATGCCTCATTTGAACATTTCGCCGAGTATCATTCGCATGTACCCACCCTAGTCCTTTTCAATAGATCTCCGGACACCGAGATGAAATCGAGAGGGAACGAGTGGGGGCACGTGATACCTAAGGCGGATTCAAAATTTTGAACCGGTGATCATAGCATCCGCAAATCATATATAAAGGGTATTCAATGTTTGTTTCGTTTTTGAACATACAATATACACCCTCCTATCCTTTCTACTTTACATACTATGATAGGAGTATATGTTTTATGTGTAGTCAAAGTATCTCTACTATGATAAAAAAAGGTATCAACATTCAGCAACGCCCAACCAATATTGTTAGATTCGTACATACTCCTAGATTTGTACTCGAGATGGTTTCCAATTTGACTATTGACAAGATTAATAGTACTCCTTTTCACATAGGTGAGTAAGTCATCTTAGGCTGTGCAGCATGACCAAGGAGGAGGGGAAAACGAGAGACATTAATGTTTATTTGCTAATTAATAGTATTGCATGCAATGAACTAACCACTACATTTCATGTTTGATAGTCTCAGGTCATTAAAAACATGCACACCCTCATCTCTTATTGGTTCATATGTCAAGAAACTAGAAACGAGGTAGAAGTTAATGCACCACGCCTACGTGTTTTGGGATTATTTGGTTTTCGTAAGATGACTTACACACCTAGACGGAGGGAGTACATGAGATGTATAATGTGAAAATTATATCATTGGAAACTCCTTTCACATACGAAATTTACCATATGCTTTGTGTAAGTTGCATGTCATATATTATTACTCTAACATTTGGTCAAAGTTAGCCTCGAAAACGCATTAGACCTGTATGCTTTGTGTAAGTTGCATATCATATATTATTACTCTAACATTTGTGTAAGTTGCATGTCATATATTATTACTCTAACATTTGGTCAAAGTAGTATAGTGGAAGTGGATCCTCTGACGTAGGTATCCCTGCCTTACCCTCCCTTTCGGTCACTTACTGGCGGACCCCATGCTTGCTAGGCCCCGCATGTCAATTACTCAATTGATTCGGCCACGTCAGGGGATCCTCATCCATAGTATACTCCCTCTATTTTTATTTACTCCGCATAAAACGGAGGGAGTGGTGGTATAATAAATGGCGCGGGTGGGGGAGGGGGAGTGTCGGTGTCAAAACCGGCGGATCTCTGGTAGGGGGTCCCGAACTGTGCGTCTAGGCGGATGGTAACAGGAGACAAGGGACAGGATGTTTTTACCCAGGTTCGGGCCCTCTCGATGGAGGTAAAACCCTACTCCTGCTTGATTAATATTGATGATATGGGTAGTACAAGAGTAGATCTACCACGAGATCAGAGATGCTAAACCCTATAAGCTAGCCTATGATATGATTGTTGTTCGTCCTACGGACTAAAACCCTCCGGTTTATATAGACACCGGAGAGGGTTAGGGTTACACAGAGTCGGTTACAATGGAAGGAGATCTACATATCCGCATCCCAAGCTTGCCTTCCACGCCAAGGAAAGTCCCATCCAGACACGACACGAAGTCTTCAATCTTGTATCTTCATAGTCCAGGAGTCCGGCCAAAGGTTATAGTTCGGCTATCCGGACACCCCCTAATCCGGGACTCCCTCAGGGAGGGACGTCGGTTTGCTCTCAACTGCGGTCCCACAAGCGAGCGAAAACGCAAGACGAAGCGCGTTCCATTCGGTGAGCGACTTGGAGGGTCCAGCGTGCCGGGCTGCAACGCGAACGCGACAAGAGCGATGTACAGTCAAAACCGATTGACCGGTCGTCACCAGAACAACTATTCACTCCAGAACCTTCGCTGCTCGGCCTACGCCAGCCACTGCCCTAAAACCACACCAAATCTCCAGCCCATTCCCCCACCTTTCGATCCCCTAGCCCGCATCAAGCATCCCCTAGTTCGCCGGAAAGCCATGGTGCGCCGCAAGATCACTTACTACAAGATGCTGACGCCGGAGCGCCGCGCAGAAATTGCGGCGGCGGTCGGCGCCACAGACCTCATTTCCCAAGCCCGCTTTGCGGCGGGCCAATCCCCGAGTTCTCTGGAGCCAAGCTACGAGGAGGAGGAAGTCGATCCAATGTTCACTGCAGAGGTCGCGGCGCAGAAGGCCCCCGATGGGTATGAGACGATGGACGTCGACTTCGTGCCGGCGTCCGAGTCCCCCATGGTGCAGGCAGACCAACGGTTGAACGTGGCGATACTAAAGGAGGACCGGGAGGCAGAGGCTCAACTCAACGCGGAGCGCGCGCATGCCGCTGCCATCGAGGCTCTCCTGCAGGCGGAACCGGATGACGTGGATGTGAACCGGGCGGCGGAGGCTCAACTTGAGGCGGAGCGCGCGGATGCTGCTGCCATCGAGGCCCTCCTGCAGGCGGAACTGGACGTCCTGTACATGAACTGGGCGGCATAGGCTCGACTCAACACAGAGCGCGCGGATGCCCCTCTCATCGACGCCCTCCTGTAGGCGGAACGACGGTGCGGAGACACACGTCGGCTGGTTCGCACCGGTAACCAAAGACGATGAGGCCGTCTCTTTCCGCGAGCTGTGATAGTTTTTCTTTATGTTGTTGTTTTTATGGATCTTTTGCTGTCTAAAAACATACTATTTGTTATGCAAGTCGCCTGACTTGGGTCAGTCTACCATTTCAAGCGGTTGGATGAATATCCTACATCTCATAACCCTTCTTTCCTTCTTCCTCACCTCTTCTTCTTCCCCAACAGACCACCGCACGGGCCATACGGATACTCTCCAACATGCGGTTGGATAAACATACTCTATGAACGAAAATTATGTGTCAGGGATAGGATGGCTGAGTTTGGTTTGTTGACATGCGACAGCACGTGTCAGTGAGGGTGCGTTCCCTTGGTTGCGTTTGCGGCGTGCAAGAGCGACTGTGTGAGGGTGCGGTCCGACCGCGGTGTGCAGGAGCGACCGTGTGAGGGTGCGGTGCGACCGCGACAGCCGTGCGCAAGTGTACCTCCTTCTCATTTTGAAAACTTTAGGCAAGCTTGGCAAAAATGTGTGGCGAAGTTTGGCAATGCAAGGCCTAGACCCAAACAGGATAAGTATGTACGTACTAGGAGTACTAGTGTTAAAAAAGAAAGGCGGAGTTTTCCTTCGTGGGATTTAATCGATACAAATCCTCGTTTCACATGTCAATTAATGCATATTTTTTCTCGAAAGACCAAAGAGCTAACCATCTCACTCCTCATCGCTTGATTAATGCAGCGCCATGCAAACGAACCTTCTCACTTCCGCATGCATGCATGGGATATTAATGTCCTTGGTTGCTAACCCCATCAATTTTGCCTCGATTAGTGTTAGTGGCCCTTTGCAAATTGTAATTTTGATATACTGGCCTTGTGTACAAAAAAAATGGAGGTAGTAACTATATTTGAATTCCTTGCCCATTGCGGTGACGTCGACGACTTTTTTTTGTGGTTTGGCGAAGTGCGTTCGACGGAGAACGCCATTGAGGGAGACCACGGTAAGTCGTTCGCAAGTGCCGCCTGCAAGCCGAGACAACCGCCTTATTCGCATCCAGGAAGTCCTTTACTAGTACTACTACTAGGAGTACTAGTGCGGTGAGATAGTTTCTTGAAGAAGACGATGGAGAAGCGGAGTCAGCAAAGAGTGAAATGATAGTTGCTTCATCCGTGCTTTGTGATTTGACGCCTCACTGCTTTGTGATTTGTGATAGAAGGGACAGGGGAGTAGACTCTGTGCTCTATACTGTACTACATGCGTCCAAGCATGGGAGAAAGAGGAGAGACGTTGCATTTTTCTATTCCTTCAGTCAATCAATCAGGGAGCTTCGGTTCCATGTTTTTGGCTTTGGCAACACCGTCCACAATGGTTCCCACGATGCCAAAAGCCATTTTCACATTTAGCTACACATTATGGATGCCCTTAACCGTACCACTTGGTTTTGCTCCTGTGTGCTATCTATACAAATCTCAATTATATTGATCTAAAAAATTATAGAACCAAAGATTAGTAAAAAGGACGTGATTTTGCCGCGCGGATGGCGGGGGAGGTTTCTTATTTTCGGAGGACGTTGTCCTGGCGATTTGCTGACATGCGGTCACACGTGTCAGTGCTTTACCAAGCTGATCCGCGTCCCACATGAGGCAGAACAATGGCAGAAGCAACACGTGGTTAAGTTGAAGAAGATGAGGGAGAACCGGATTTAGCAACGAGTGAAATGATGGTTGCTTCGTCCCTCCAACTTCTTTTTTAGCATTATTACTTCATCCCTCCAACTTACCTGCGGGAAAGGTGCAGCTTTGTGATTTGACACCTCATTGCTCATTACTACGCCGACGCCATGACTGGGGTGCTTCACCCCGGCAGCTCTTCACTGTATTCCGGTATGGCACGTGGACCCGGTAGCTTGATGTCCCACATGTCGGCGAACGGGACTAGAAGATTTATGAAAGCGAGCGCTCCACTCTTACGACGGAGGAGTAGACGACACGATGGCCCAGTGAACTGTCACTTGTAATGTATAGTACTATAGTTTTGCTCTTTCGCACGATCCATCGATACAAACCCGATTAAACAGAAAGGGCGGATTTTTCCCGCGCGGTAGATGATACTGGCCATACATTTCAAAGGCAATTTTAATGTATGCAAACTAAACAATTATAAGTAACAATATGATATCTAGTAAAACTAAAAACACATATGATTTAATTGTGTTAGAGTGTAGTAGCAGTGCTGTATTGCATAGTTGTTAGATGTAACATGCGAGAACGTGTAGAGATGTAGTTTTGGAGGGCCTACAGAGAGAAAAGTGTAATACGGTCACCGAACTTCAGAATAAGCTGATTACGGTCACTATATACGTTTTGCGGTGATTATCCGGTCACTTGCTCATAGTTCAGCATCGGATTGCACTCTGTTGACCGGCCAAATAGTCTGCGTGGTGCAATGTTTACTAATTAAATTGACCACGTTCCTTGTGGGTCCCACCTGTCAGTTCGCATAGGGAAAAGGTCAGATAAACACAAATTTATGCAGGCACGACAAGGCTCCAACCCGTGCGCGGGAATCACCTGGTTGTGTATGTGTCTGTCAGGGCCTGATGTGTGTGCATGCACCTGTAGGTTGAGCACTTGAGCGTGAGTGTGTGTGTTGGTCGTGTAGTATACTGGTGTGGCATGCATGCGTGCATGTGTGCGTGTGAGTGTTGCGTGCGTGAGTGGCTGTGTGTGTACATGTGAGTGTTGCGTGCGTGCGTGGGTGCATGTGTTTGTGTGAGTGTTGCATGGATGGAGTTCGTGTGCATGCGTGCGTGTGTGTATAATCACCACACCAGCTCATGTGTGTTAAAAACAGACGGCTCAGCATTCCAATACAAGGCCACCTTGTCCGCTGTGCCCTTGATATGACTTGAACCACCGTCAAAATATTTTTTGTCGTTTGTTTTCATTCTTACAAGCAAGATGCCCGTATGCTGGACGTAACATCAAGATGCATTTGTATGACTTGTTTATCTTGTGAGAGAAAATGATGAACGAGGGAAGGCCTTATTTGCAAATGTGGAGAGGTGTGTGGGTACCTTTTTGCAAAATTGCCATACTTTCTTTCCTAACCGCCGATATAAATCGGACGGCCTATATTCTTGAGGATGGCAGGCACACCATCATCACCAACTCTGTTTTTATAAGAGTGTATTTTATGTATTTTATAATAGTGTAGATGTAGAGTAGATACAAGTCGACAGGTGGGCATGATGTTAGTGAGATAATGTGATGCAACACTAGAGGTGCCACGTCGAGCGTTTAACTGGCAACTAATCATGTCATGAGCAAATATAAAGTTGTACGGTAAGCCCGTGACTATATAATAACCACTAAACGTAAACGGTGACCGTAATGAGTGGATTATGAAGTCCAATGTATGTATCGTGCTCTCGCTTCAAATACAATGATCGTCATTGCATATATCACGAGAGAAAGACGAAACACGCGTGAATTTTCTGGGGGCTTACTTTTAGAGGACCTGGAGATAGTTTTGTGTGCATACGTGAAAGGAGCGTATAGGGGGTTGGGTATGCGATGGAGAGAGAGATGCTCTTCTTTTCTCTTTATTATGACTAACTTTGTATATAGTATAAAAATATACAAATTCACAGTGCGGAATAAATATCATTGTGGGCACCATGCAATGCAAATTAGCGTCCGTACTCCTCCATATAACTTTGTAATGTTGTATATATGTAGAAACTCTAAAATAATTTTTTGGCCACACTTTATTCAAAAGGAATGTTGTATGCGAAATAAACGTGAAGAGAGGGCTTTTTAGATCAATGGGGTATGTGATGTAACATGTGTGAATGTGTAGTTGATGCATTTGGCGGGGCTTAGAGAGGTATGTGTGTGTATTATGTATTCGAGAAAGGCATGGATAGAGGGGCCGATGTGGGGGCGGGAGAGCTAGCCCGCGAAATGAGAGTGGTCTAGAGAGAGAGAGACACGAATATGACGTCACGACAAGAGATTCCATTCCCTTGAGTGTGTATATGCAAGGGGGGAGGGAATAGAGGCGCCAGGAGAAATTTTCTGTGTGTGTGGTGTTTGTGTTGGTATGTGTGGCTGTGAGAAGATAATGAGACATGGGGGCAGAGGGTGTGTCACCACGTGAGGTACGGTGGGTCGAGGTGAGGCCCTTCGTTCGCACCGGCCCCGCGCCACATTGGTCGGCCCATGACACATTTAGGAAGACCCATGGATGACTAGTCGTACAAGACAAAGATAGCAGAATTGTGAAGGACTCTGTGTCCATCGACAAAGCCTGCTAGGATTTGTAACCCTAGGTTCTTGGACTAAGGTAACCCCTTTATCTCTGATATTACTATTCATCCAACCTAACTTTAAGGGGCATCCTACAAAATGCTCTGCTAGAATCATACTCGTCGATTAGGAAGAGAGGTGTGAGATAATGCATGAGAGACATGCGTAAAGATAATGTGCGTACATGAGACACGTAGGCAGGTCCATGTATATAGAAAGGGTCGATGAGGATTGTGCGTGTGTATGTTTGCGAGAGGAAGAGTGCTTGTGATAAAGGTTAGTGAAAATAGTTGTAAATGGTTACGAGAGGGAGGGAGGGTTATATCTAGAGCATGTGTGCGAGAAAGACACCTCGGGAGAGAGTGTGTGAGCCTGTGTGAGAGACCACCGATGGAGAGTGTAACTACACGTAAAAGACTGCTCTACACATTGATTAAAGATATAAATTGTATCCAAATATTAGGATGGGATCATGATATTTGCAATTCGCGTAAGGAGCGATCATTGATCCATCAGACATCTAGATTCTATCGAATTTGAGCATGTCTATATTATTATTCGACACAATTGATCCACATAGTTAGTATTTTGAACTCCAGACAATGCATCGCTTTAGCAATCGAATATAAATGTGAGTATAGTTCATGTTGTGTATGTAAAGCACATTATACAGACAAAAGTTACACAATGGACATTTATAAATAGCTACCTATGAACTAGCATACATTTGAATTCAATCTAAGGTGGTTTAAAAAATTGAATTCAACATGAAGTCCATTCAATTATTTGAATTTCATATTATGGCATTTATAAACCATACCTAAACTATGGGGGTACCAATCTTTGCTCTGATTTTGTACATAATAGCATATGTAGTCGTGTACAAAATAGATTCAAATTTAGCTCCTCCATTCCAAAATAATCGTAGTTATAGGATTTTTCAAGTGTCAAAATTTCGAAAGGAAGCGGATAATTTAATGAGGTTTTCAAACATACAAGGTCAAATATAACGTTGTCTATTTAGGTCAATCCTCGTAGTTCAAGAGAACCTTAAACGTGAATGCTTGTGTTTCAAAATTTTGAACGAAGCGCCAAAAGAGCCTCTACTCGCCCGAAACCGCGTGAGACCAATGTTTGGTAGTACAAGGAAATTACTTTTCTAATAACTCCAACCTGTGAAACCTACCGGCCCGATGTCCAAAGGTCTAAACCGGGGTAGGTTTTTAGCTTCATCTAGACACCACACAACCGCCTCCGAAAAACATTCATACACAATGGCCGCCTAAGCACACATGCGTGCGGCCGAAATCGCTCTCGCCCGCTATTTCGTACACCTGATATTACCATCCTACCCCCGACCCGCAGTAGGTCCGAAATTTAAGAGGGGGCAAAGTTTGTACTTTCCCCAAATTTCAAACAAGCGCGTACCATCTTCTGTTCAAAAAAGCCAAAAACAAGCGCGTCCCTGCATCAAACATGGTTCCCCCACCCATCCGATTCCACATTCGTACTGTAGGCGCCCAAACTACCTCCCCCACCAGCTGAAACCCCGGCGTCCTCCGTCCGCCACCCCATCCCACCCATCAACCGCCGCCTCCTCCATCACGCCGAGCCGATACCCGACGCCGTCCACCGCAACCTCAACCGCAACGCCCTCCACGGCTAGTAGTTGAAGCCGAGGCCGAGCCGTTCGTACCCGAGCCAGTTCAACCACGCCGTCCTGCGCCTCACCGCTGCCGCTCCAACATCGCCACCCTCCACCGCACCGTAGCTGTTCCTGCTACGCCATCCTTCGCCGCCTCGGATCTGCTTCCCCTCCGCTGACATACGGCCACGGAAACACAATCAACAATTTGGCCATGGGTTCGTCCAAGCCTGCACCCTCCAGAACATCGGTTTCCCCGATAAAAAGAAGAAGATCGCCGCGACATGTGGAGGTGACCACACCGGCAACCGAAGAAGGTACTCCTCTTCCCTTATTCGTGTAAATCTTACGTCTCTGCTTGCGCGGTATTCATCCCACAGAAGACATTAGTTAACCGCTTTTTCTTGATAATAGATGTTCCTAGTAACTCGCGATGCACAAGGTTTCTCCTCATATACTATTTCACCTTAGCTAGAGGTCCGTCGCCCCCCTGAATTTCAATTTCTGGCCAGTTGATTCCCAATTAATAGAAGCATTCCCCGGCATAACAGGCGCTAGTACGACTATTACACCGGGGAAGCAGCGCCTTGGTGTTTATCTTAGGGCGTCTCGCGCCTAGGAGTTACCGGGCGCCCGATCTGGAGGTTGGCCGGGATTAAAGGGATGGCTTGGGGGCGCTGCCAAGCACGGCGGTGTTGTGAGGTCGATGGGAGGGCGGGGTGGCGGAGGCACGGGTCTGGGCCGGTGGTCGCTGGCGGTTCGAGAAAGATCGTCAACAAAGGATCGGCGGGAGGTAGACGAAGGCCATCTGCCCGTTCCTTATAGATCGGACGGTTCATTAAAAAAATCGACTGACCTATTTATTTTTAGTCGACTGTTATCTTAGATATGACCACATGTGGTGGTGCTGGAGGAGTACCTGCATTTCTTGTGCTCATATATTACAAAATCATACGGAGTAGAATCTAATTTTGTTTGCCATGCAATGTTGTAGAGCTATCATATGTCTCCTGTCATTTATTTTTCAGCCACCTGCTATCTGCTACTTTTACAGTGCACTAGTTCTACACAACCTTCACCCTTACTCTCACTATTGTGTTTTTATGCAAGGGTATTTTAGACTATGATGCCATGAGAGAAGCCAAAAAGAAAAGAGAGAAGTCGCTCCAGCTTCGTATGCTGGTAGGCAAGACACGTTACAACGCTATAAAGGGTGCAAAGGTCGCAGATGGAGACGGTAAACATAGCTCTGGAGTTGATGACCTCGCTCGCAATGAACCACCATCCCAGGTGCTTGCTTTAACTTTGCGGTGTCATATGTGGTTGCATGTTGCATATGGTGTCTAGCTTGTATTAGAAAGGCCAAAGTCGATCTTTATCAAGATAAGGAAAGATATTTTTTACATGAACCACCATCTCGTGAGCACCAGAAGACAAATAGCTAGTCAGGGCATTGGCCGAGCCAGTGACAAGCCCAGCAAAGACATGCATCACCTGGAAGCCAACTAAAAAGCCGCGATGGTGGCGAAGCAGCCCACCTCCCACCGTGCTCTCGTGTCCTAGATGATCATGTTCACCACTCCACCGGATGTCTAGCTTGTATTGCTTCCAATTTGGTTAAATTGCATCTGCTTAGCTTACACATTATACCTTTGAATATGACATGCCTTTCTGTTTTTGGTACATACTAGTACATCTGTGTATTAACAATGTTCTTACATCAAACTAATGTTCTTGTGTATCCCTCATCAATCACTTATGACGAGGCAGGAAGGCAAGAGGACTACTCCTCATTTAAAGAATGCAGCGTTAGCCTCCCGACATGATTCTCAAGAAACAGAAATGCTAGATGAAGATAGTGAACGTAGCTCTGTAGTTGATTACAGCATTTCCCCTACACTAGCATCGCAGGTGCTTTCTCTAACTTGGCAGCGTGATATGTGGTTGCATGTTGCATATGGTGTCTAGATTGTAATTCTTCCAATCTGGTTAAACTACATGTGCGAGTCTGCTTAGCTTATACTCCTGTAAATGTGACATTATACCTGTTAATGTGACATGCCTTCCTATATTTAGTACATAGTACATCTGTCTACTAAGCATGTCCCTACATAAAACTATTGTTTTTTTGTATCCCGCATCAATCAATATGACGAGACACCTTTAGTATATGCATTACGGTATTAGTTGCATCTTTCATATGATTTATAGCATGAGCTGCTTCTAATTTCTTGAAATTCCATTTATGATGGGACGCTTTTAACTTGGCAGACTCATATTGGTTGCATCTTTCATGTGGTGTCTAGCTTGCATTGCTTCTTATTTGCTGGAATGGTTTCTGCTTAGTTTACACAAACAGTTGTGAACATGCCATGCCGTCCTGTTTTTCGTACATATTCCATCCTGGTGTCATGAGTTCTGAAGAGAGAATTTTATTGATTTTTCTTGTCGGTTTTACTTGACAATTCAAAATCAATAAAGCAGAAGGAAGTTAGCAAGGCAGCGGATAAAGGTGCTCCTTCCAAACGGAGGGCCTCTACAGTTTCTACTCCTCCACACCCCCAAGATGATTTCCAAGACAACACATGCATAGACACTCAACAAAGATGTGTTTATGATGAGCACGTCTCCCCTAGTGCCGCATCACTGGTGCTACCTCTAACTTGGCACTGTTATATGTGGTTGCATGTTATGTGTGATATCTAGCTTGTATTGCTTCTAATTTTGTTGAATTCCATCTGCTTACTTTACACATTATACTTGAATAAGACACGTGTTCCTATTTCTAGAGCATACAATATCCTGCTTCATCACACCATGATCTAACATCAAATTACTACTGTTGTGTAACCTGCAACAATCACTTATCATAAGACACGTTTGAATTCGGAGTGTGATATAGGTTACATCTCACATTCTTTTCTAGCTTGTACTACTAATTTGTTGAAATGGCACTTATGACGAGAAAGTTTTAACTTGGTATAGTGATATTCGTTACATCTTTCATATGGTGTCTAGCTTTCATTGCTTTTAATTTGTTGAAATGCCTTCTCCTTAGTTTACACATCATAAGCTGTGAATATGCAATGCTGTGAATATGCAATGACACTAATGACGAGAGACCTCTAACATGGTAGTGTGATGTTGTTTGCATCTTGCATATGATTTATTTCTTGTACTGCTTCACATTTGTTTAAACGCCATTTATGCTGAGACACTATTAACTTGGCAGAGCGATATTTGTAGCATCTTTCATATGGTGTCTACCTTCCATTGCATTGCTTCTAATTTGGTGAAATGTCTTCTTCTTAGTTTACACATCATAGTTCTGGTTATCTCTTCCGTCCTGTTTTAAATACATATTGCATCCTCCTATCATGTGGTTGTCTAGCATCAAAGCTCAGTTCGTCTGCATCACGCATCAATTTGTTCTGAAGAACTAAATTGTTATTCGTTTTTCTTGTTGGATTGACTTAACATGGCACAGAGAAAGAGGAAGAAACACAGAATGGTAGGGAATGAGAAGCTGATGAATCATGCAGATTCTCCTGGTACTGATGGTGCAATAGAAGGTGAAAGTCCAGCGGAAAATTCTACAAACACGGCATCCCATGCTACACGAGCTGCAAAAAAAGCCAAACAGAAACGAATAGCTGCCACCAAACAAGCAGAGACAGCCCTAGTTCTTGCAACACCTACCACAAGATTACCAATGCACGACATACTGCAAGGCCAACCGAGCTAGCAAAGCACGTTCCCAAGCTCCCTTGCCACCTGACACTACTTCCCAAGCACTCTTGACACAAGACGACTTGGCAATATCATATGAACATTGTGAGCTTCAGCAGCAAGAAGGTAGTTGCTAGAGTCAAGTTACAGTTGCATGCTTCTTTATATGTAGTCTCACAGTTTGATGTACACTAACACTTCCTATGTTCGTTGTTGGACTAGCACCTAGGCGCAATAGGAAACAAACATCAGGGATAATGCTCGATAGGTTAACTAAATATAGAGGAGGAAGAATGGAGATCCATTTTGAGGCAGGTTTAAAAAGGCCACGTGATGCTATAGAGTCAGCCAAGTTAGTATCAGAGGCAGCGGTTGCCGTTAGGTGTCATGTACGTATCCTCCCAACATGGATTCAAAGACAGGAATGACAAAGAAGAAACCCAGTTCAACACCTTCCTCGACCATTTATCTGTGAGTATGGTTATGTATGGAAACTAGTAATATCGTCTTGCTCTGTCCCATACTTTCTAGGTTACTGATAATGAGACTCCCATAATTTTCAACGATGAGGTTCAAGTTGGATAGCCAAGATGATGCAACTGACAAGCTTGCGCCCATGTTTTCAAGTCTGCCTGCAGGACAATATCGGTATAACTTGAGGAAAACTCACTTTGAAGGCAAGGCTAATAAAGGAACTTTCCCAAACATCTCCAGTGGAAAATATATCGGATGAAGACTGGAGGGGCCTTGTTAAACACTTGTCTGATCCGAAGTATCAGGTACATTATATATATGTGATCAGATAACATGTTGAAGTCCTATTGACGCATGTGCCACACAAATCTATGTTCTTGTTGGTAAACTGTTCAAAGAACAAGGCCAACCATACGAAAGTGAAATTCCAACAGACGACAGGATCTCGTAGCTATATTGCACACTACGAGGCTCTTGTAATTAGCTGCTGTTTCACTCTTTTCGCTGTACCATATTATCAGATCTATATTGACTTGTTCGAAATGCAGAGGAAAGCCTGCAAGGACCAAAAAGTACCTGAACCAAATGTTGTGGAAATCTTCAAGGACTATCACACGAGCAAGAAGAAGGGCATGCCTACACCAGTCAAAGCCGTTGTTGTAAGTCCTTAATCCTCATGCCTTTTAACTACTACTTACTCTGATGTGTGCCTTGAACTGCATGGTTTGCAGCCAATGTCTACTCTTTTCAATTTTATACACAATTGTCTTAGCGTATCATTGCACCTTACAAGGTTTAAAAGGGAGGAGTGATGTTCCTTTGATCTTGACCCGTAATCTAGTTTCGTGCTGGACTTGCCCACACAACGTTACAATTGCTTGTTTGTCTGTTCTCAGTTGTTTTGTGATATGAATGATGTCATACTATGCTTACCGTATTATAAACTTCGTCTCTTTATCCTTAGCCCTCAATACAATGTGAAGAAATAGACAATACATTAGCGATGGTACATGGTCATATGTTTGGAACCTGGTTTTATTATGTACTTTGCAATAAAATACAACTAATATTTTACATGGGTTCACCAGAATAAGTTCTGCATATAGAGCAAAGCTATTTTGTTTGGTTTTGCTGCCTCCTTAATATCTTCTATTCTGGTACTACTAATGTAAAACCTCAACTATTCAGCGAGCTATGGAAAAAATGGTGGAACCGCCACCTTCTGAAGGTGGTGAGGCAACTATAACCGCAATGTCGCCTTCTTGCTTCAAGGGTCAAGACTGTCCACTAAAAGTGCCAAAAGCACGTTCCTGCGTAATACTGGGTTGGTTGTTAAGGCAATCACGTCCAAACTGCCTCATGATCAAGATATGCAAGCTCAAAGCAATGTTGTATCTGTGCTCCAGACACAAGTCCATTCCCTAACAGAGGCCCTTTGTGAAACAAGGAGAAGCATTGCTCCATGTCGTCAAGATATGCATGGTTTTGAAACCAGACTATCAGACATTTGATATGTTGTTCAGGAGCCTAGGGGAAATGAAGGCGAGGGTTATGGTGCTCCATCGGACAATACAAAGATGAAAACGTAACGGTCAGTCAAATGAACCGAGCTTCAACTTCGGTGGTGCATTTATCTCGCTAGGACTGTTAAGTTTTATGCCAACCTTCCTTTTGTTATATAGTTGTAATTTGTTTTGGTGCGATACAAAATTTATTCTTAACGTGCAGCCACCGTCAAGAAAACAAAGAAGCCATTTTTGTATAGTGTAGGGTGTTCCCTATATTTGCACCGGTGGCGATCTTTGATGCCGAGTTGATGTAATCGTGCAATTGCCTTAATAGCCTAGCTGTTAGTTTCGCCTTATTTATTTCCTAGTCTTCTTTTCCCTAGTTTGCTAGTGGTCGCAACTACCGATGGGCCATATATGGGCCGTGGGATCCATGGGTCTCTCTACGGCCGTCGATAAATGGGCCTCAGAATCGGTGGGCCTCGGGCCATTGATAAATGCGCTTAATCGGTGGGCCTCGGCCGTCGGATAAATGGGTCTACATGGGCCGTAACCGGGCGTAATTGGTATCGGCCCAACACGGTAACGGGCCATTAACAGGCCGTAGGACTGCAAAAGCTTAATTCTGTCACAGGCATAACGGGTCGTTAATGGGCCAGAATATAGGACGGGCTGGCCAGAAACGGGCCGACTCTTGCCATGGGCCGAATTTGGCCCATTAGGGTAACAGGCCAGTAACGGGCCGACTCTCGCCATGGGCCAAATTTGGCCCATTTGGGGAATATGCCAGTAACGGGCCGACTCTTGCCATGGCCCGAATTTGGCCCATTAGGGGAACAGGCCAGTAACGGGCCGGAAGTAATCGAGGGCCGAAAAGGAGCCCAAGAACGTATGGGCCGTCAATAGGCCGAAAGCTAACACGGGCTAGAAACAGCCCATGTAAATCACGGGCCGTTAACGGGTACAAAGAAAATTACTGTTCATTATGGGCTAGAGTCACCTTGGGCCTGTAAAGGGCCGAAAGATACGAAGGCCTCATATGGGCCGAAAGACGTCGTGGGCCATACATGGGCCGGAGTGAAATGGGTCAGTGTTATATTCGACGCCCACATGATGTTGTTGGGCCGATTTCCTTTAGTGCCTAACGGGCCGTGAGTTAACAGCCGTAAAATGGGCTATTTGCGAAGAGATCATAATGTGCTTTTCATGGGCCAACTGTTAACTTTGACCAAGTCAAACGGGCCGTCTTTGTAAGCTAAATGGGCGATCGTGGGCCGTGGCACGGTGTCGACATATCATAGGCGCCTATCTCGACCCAATCGATGAGTCGACATCGTGTTTCGTCCAGCCAATAAGAATTTTACACGTGGAAATTTCCCATTGGTCGGGCTGTTAATGGGTTATCGGATCCAAAACCCGACCCGATAGCTTAACGGCGTTAATTTACGGTGGATGCCACGTGTCACCACCCTTGACGTAAAGCACTTCGTGACGCCGCAATTTATCGTCATGGAAGTGGACACTTCCGTGATGATAATTTTGGAAATGTCATGGGACACTTCTATGACAAAGACAGTATGACTATCTTGATTCTGTCATAAATTTGTCATGGATGTACATGCATGACAAAAACGTGACCTAATGTGACAAACACGTATCATCACTAAGTGTATATTTTTTGTAGTGATAGATACAAGGTGCGATGCGTGGCAGGGGCAACTGTTGGAAAAAGTCCCAAAAGACTCCCTCGGGTTCTTCTTTCTTTAGTCCCAAATGCCCACTTTTAGTCCCTAAAAGTCCCTCTTGTTTGGTTTAGATGGGACTGACACAGAGTTTTTTTAGTCCCTCCACCAAAATGTCCCTGTAGAAAAAACAGCCTCTAATAATGCCGCTGGAAAATTGATGCAGTGCCATAGTTAAAAGCAAATTACATGTTTAACAAATTTTATTCTTAATATAATCTCTCTGTTAATATTAATCAACGCCACCGTTTGAGAAATGCTACTGTCTTGCTTTCTTTCCCATTTAGACAAGGTAGATGCTTCTTTTTGTTGGCTTCTGTGTCATCCACCATTATTGACCACTAGTTGTTTCCTTTGCACCTCTATGTAAACAGGGTTATCTACTTCACCTTGTTGCCATTGTGACCTTTTGTTGCACTGCACAAAACACTTTTTTTAAGAGTGTTTTGTGCAGTTCAACCAAAATGTCACACCGACAACGTTGCTTGATTGCTTGATCTTAGTGGAACTGCACAAGAGGAGATCTTACTTGCTATCCATGTTGGCAAATTTGGTTCAGAACTTCTTCTTGTGAGTTGTTTGAATTCCGCGTCATGAGAGGTCAGTACTAGCCTTCTTTCACATAATTCTGCAGTGTGCGTTCATATGTTGTGCTACTTGTACGTTATTGTTGCTTGATTTTAGTGAACTGCACAAATGGAGACAAGACTTCCAATCTGTATGTGCACCGTAATATCCCATTGAGGTAAGTGTCGGGGAGGCTGATCGGACCCACGAACACCTATGGGACCGGCGGGCCGAGTCCCTTTTGGTTCGGAGGGGGGGGGGGGCGGAGATCGCACGAAGAGCGGATCGAGGCGAAGCACACGAGCAGTTTACCCAGCTTCGGAGCTCTCCGGAGAGATAACACTCCTACTGCTGCTTGTCTGATTGTATTGTGTTCTTGCTAGGGAGCGAAGAGAGCTACAAGACCTAGCGTGAGTGTTCTCTGGTTACGCTGGAATCGAACGGACCGAACCCCCTCTACGTTGCGCATGGGCCTCCTTTTATATGCTCAAGGGGTCTCCGACAGGTGGCAACGTAGATGAGGGTACAAGTGGAAAAACAGTAGTTGGTACACCTACTTGAACAGTGTACAGTGTACTCTACCTAACCCTGATGGAAAGGGACAAAAGCATTAAATGCCCGCCCCTCGCCGCCTAAACAAAGGCAACAGGATCGTCAGAGCGCCACCGCCGCCACGATGGCAAGCTTGTCGCCGCCGCTTATCGCCGCTTCCTCCCGGCTGCACAGCCTTCTGACACGCTACATGGAATGGTCCCATGGCGACATCGTTAGTGGATGAGCTGGAGCAGAGATGAAGAGAGGTTACTGCCGCGGCAAGTGCCTTGCCGCGGCTGAATCTTGTCGCGTCCGGAGGCTTGTCGCTTCGAACCTTCCCGGCAAGCTCCTCTTGCCGGGTATTGTCTTCGCGTGCCTTGAGGGCCTCCCGGCAAGCTCCTCTTGCCGGGCCTTGTCTTGGTTAAATACTTTGTTCTTGAATGGCTCCAAAGGAACCACGGAGGATCTTGGCGGTGACCAGGCAAGCCTTGCCGCGGGGTGCTGCAACTGCCCGTGCACGAGTTCGGGATACTAGGGTACCCCTATTCTAGTACACCGACAGGAGCCCCCGGGCCTGGGCCACACACGATGCCGAGCGCTGTTGGGCCAGGCCCAAAATAGTGCACGGTCACACGCGGCCTTGATCACGCCGTAACTCACCCCGGACCCACCACGTCCCTCACGAACGGCACGCACCGAACGTGGCGTCGTGTGAGAGATTGTGGGCGAGGCCGTGGGGGTTTCTTTATTAGGAAAAGCGGAAGGTCTGCCCCCTCTCCCTCCTTATAAACAGGGGAAACAGGGGCAGGTCGCCCACCTTGCCATTGTTGTCCCATCTCGAAAACCACCGCCGCTCCCCCCTTCTTCTCTAGTGCGAAGAGAGCAGCGCTCCGCCCCCTTTCGCCACGGCACCATCAACGCCGTCGGTCTCCTCCACCGCCTCCGCCATGGCTCCAAAAGCCGACAAGGGGAAGGGCATGAAGTCAGCTGAAGCGCAGCGGCTCGCGGCGCTGCGAAAGGAGCGAGCCATCTTCTCCCCCCAGCTCGACGCAAAGGAGCTGAGGGAGGGATTCTACCTCTTCTGGTCGACGGAGACGCGTGCGCATCCGCGCATGAAGGTACTCCCCGCCACCGCTTCGGAACTAGCCCCAACCGGGTATCGCTTTCTTTGCGCTTTTTCTTCTATTGCTCTCTGCCCACCCTTGTCCGAATTCTAGTGCGACATTATGAACACCTCCGGGTTCCGCCTCCTGGATTTCACCCCCAACGCCGTCTTGACCATGGCAGTTTTCGCACACCTTTGCGAAAACTTTGTCGGGATCCACCCAAACATAGCCCTCTTCCGCCACTTCTTCATGCCCCGCGTTGAGAGAGGGGAGCCGCTTGCCGGAGGGATTGCTTGGGTCTCCAGGGTCGGCAAGAAAGAGGCCTATCTGGATGGAGAGTTCCGTAGCAAGTGGTAGGAGTGGAGAGCCAATTGGTGTTGGATCGTTGAGGAGAACCCGCAGCCCTTCGATCGCCTCGCGCCAAACCCCAATAGTGCGCGGCAACGATTGGAGCAACTTGGCGCCGGAGGATGCTAGGTTGAAGATAGTCAGTGACCGGATTTTGCGCCTCGGGCTTGCCGGACTCACCGTAGGCGCGGTTGGCGAGATTTCTTCGCCACGCATCGATCCCTTGCAGGAGAGGAGGAGACCTGCTTGGGAGTTCCAAAATGCGGTGGACATCATGAGGCTGCGTCCGGCCTCAACTGAATTTCACCGCCTTGGAGTTGGATGCGATCTTGCTAGAGCTGTTCAAGAATGACCCCGATCACCCCGAGTGGTTTAGGTTGCCGAGGGGGTCGCCCCTTGTGCAACAACTCTTAGCTCGACCGCATCCGCGCCATGATGCCGTTGTCAGCGATTCTCATGGGATCGCTCCAACCTGGCAAGAGCCTTCCGACGACATCGCGGCGGCAGTTCTTCGACAGCTTGGAAGAAGTGCCGATCCGCCCGACGAAAGCGTAAGAAGCTCACCCGCGACACCACCGACGAAGAGATGGTGCGCATTGCCACAAGGTTGGAGGAGGCGGCAAGATTGGCCGCTACCGGGCGCCTTTCGGCACAATTGCCGTGGAGGAGACAGATGCAGCAGAGGTGGCAAGCCTTGCCGAGTGAAGGGAGTTCACGGTGAGGAAGAGCTTGCGAACCCGAGGCCGAAGTCGAGCGAACCAGCCGAGGGCGCTTTCTTCCCCACCATCCAAATAAGCTTGCCACAAACGGAGCCGCCGGTTCGCCAAAGAGGCGCCTTCGCAAGGCCGAGACGAGGACGGGCGGCAGACGGGTTAACAGCCGCAGCTGGCCACAAGGACTGACGCTCCCATCAAGGGTAAGCAATGTTACGCTGGAGCACCCCACACGGCTGCGACAACCGGGCGGATCTTCCTGTGCCACCGCCGACACCTCCGCCAAGCGGCCAAGAGAGCCCACTCCTCCGCCTCGTCACGCGGAGGCGAAGCTGGAGTTTGATTTCTCCGCGCCAGCTCCGAGGAGGAAGAAGAAGAGTAAGCTTCAATATTGTGCTTGTATTTCTTCAATTTTGTTGCTTCATCTTGAATCTGATTTGCTTCGTCTGAACTCTTTCCTTTTCGTGACGCTGGCCCAGAGCGTCGAAGAGAGCCAAGACCCCGGTGGTCGCTGCTGAGGACGCATCCACCCGCGTGGCAACAGGAGGCGCTGCTCTCGAGACCCCTTGCCGGACCGCAACCCTTCTCAGAGCAGCCCCCAAAGACAGCCCCCTGCAGTAAGTATGCGATTTTCTCTCATCGTTAGGTGTGCATGGGTGCTCCTTCTTCATTGATATCTGATCGTTGGTTTGTGTAGGAGCGCAGCAGCCTCATCAGAGGGCCCTGAGGCCGCCTCAAATTCTATCTCGCCGACTACGCCGCCAAGGGAGGATTCTCCCGCAAGGAGCGTCCTCCGCAAGGGAGACTACTCCGGCAAGGGACAGCACCAAGTGATCCTCCAGTGGTCGAGACCATGGCTGCAGATCCCATTGCGTAATCCTCTTGCGCGAAAAATTTCCCTTGGGCTTGTTTTCTTCTGTTTTTCTTTTTGAACATTTGCTTGACTGTTCTTTCTTTGTCCGTCACAGAGCCGATGGAGACCGAGGTCGCCGGCGAGGAGGACGCGCGCGGCAACACTGACGAAGCCGTCGTCGTGGAAGAAGAGGTCGGCGCTGACGAGCCTGCCGCGAAGAGGCCACCGAGGCCGCTGCAGAGCCGGGCGAGGGGTCTGGCGATCGTGACCGACGGCCCGAGGTCGCAGGAGCGCCAGCGCCATCTCCGACCGCCGACTCCGCTGCTGCCGCAGCGCCAGTTCAAGAGCCCCAGCCCGCGCCTACTTGAAGGCCGGGCGACGGCGTCTTCATCAAGCTCCCATGGGAGTCGAGCTCAGGCGCCGGGTCGAAGGAGAGACCTTCGACGGAGAGCTGCTCGCCTCCGCTGGGCTGACGCTGGTGGACACGCCAAGAAGCAGCAGCGGCGAGTCTGAAGAGAAGCAGCTGCTGAAGAAGCTGTTGTCGCTCTACCGCGCCCGACAAGCCAAGTTGGAGTCCCGGGAAGCACTTGTCGCGAAGGCGGGAGCAGACATGGAGAAGCTGCTGGAGGAGCTCCGGGCCGCAACCAGGAAGCTCTCCGTCCTTGGTGGAGGAGCGGAGCAACTTCACGAGGAGCGCACGGCCTTCATCTCGAGAAGGCCGCACTGAGGAGGAGCAGCGGCTGCTTGCCGAGAAGCTGTCCGCAAGAGGGAAAGCGAAAGCCGCGCAGCGGAAGGTCAACCTGGACAGCCACGAGGAAGAGCTTGTTGCGCGCGAGGAGTGACTTGGCGGGGCTCTTAAGGAAGCGAAGGATGCTGCCGCAGCAGCCGAGGCCGCCAAGAAAGAGTTGGAGGCGAAGGTGGCGCAGCCGAGGCCGCCTCGTAAGAGCGGCGAGGAGCTTGCTGCGCCAAGCACGAGCGCCGAGAAGGATGCCTATACTCTTGGCGAAGCTGCAGGGCCGCCTCGCCGACAGAGCAAGGAGCTCGACGCCGCCAAGGATTCCAAAGCGGATCTTCACCAAGCTGACCACTCGACACAGACCGGACGGCACCAAGGAGCCGGAGGTGGGCCTGTTGGAGAAGATCAAGGCCAACGAGGAGTCAGCCGGGCGAATGCTGCCGCCACCTGTGAGCGCCTTGAGGGAGAGTGTGGAGCATCGATCAAGGTCTTGTGGATACTGCCGCTGCCATCCACAACGAAATGATGGAGCCGGGATGGTGGATCTCGGATACTCCTCCGACGAGCACCTCCAACCCAGCGCCAAGCTTAGCTTATTCTTCAAAGGCGCAGGACGGGCCTCCAGCCGACTTCGGAAGAGGTCCCAAAGCAGCTGGCCGAGGAATCGCGCCAGATCCGCAAGTGTGAGCCCTCCATAAGGTGTTGATGAAGGTGGCCTTCGCAATCCAGGCCTCAACCTCAACGGCGCCCTCGTGATCCTTGCCGCCAGATGCCGATGTGGAGGCGCTCAAAGCCCTTGTCACACCCATTGTGGACAAGGTGAACAAGATCAAGCGGGTTGATGGCGACCGCGTAGACTAGGCCGCCAATTTTATCTTTCCCTTGTCGCTGCTGATCATGTATAGAACAATTTATTAGATCTGCGACAAGCTATTTTGTAATATAACTCTATTTTAGGTGATGATTGCAATGTTATTTCCTTTACTTGATTCCTTCCTTTGTAATGCTTTTTGCCCTACGCTTTTAGGGGAACTTGTCGGTGCAGTGCACCTTTGTCATGAGCTACCGAGTGTGGAACGTCACAGCCTGCTGGCGGTGCCGCCTCCGACAAGCAACCTTGTCGCGACTAGCTGCAGCTCACTTAAGTTGTTGAGCGGACTCAAACAAAGTAAAGTGGCGCGACTAGTCATGAAGTTGGTTCCTCCGCACAGGTTTTCCATACAAAGTACTATCGCTCGAGGAAGATAACTTAAAAATTTAAGAACTGATTGCTCAAACTTTGGCAACTTAGCTTTTCTCTCGTCGCTTGCTTCCCGATATAGGCGAAACTTCCTCGAGCAACGCTTGGTCCATAGTATTATCTTCTCCTTACCCCCTGGTTAACTTGTGCGCGAGGGAGCCTTCCTTTCTTTGAGAAAAGAGAAAGAAGAGAAAATAAAGTTACGGAGCCCAGCGGCTCGATATTGCTTACCGGGTGTGGGTGCTGCACAAAGTGTTAGCTAAAACATGCAATAAAATGATGAAAGCATGAATTTGACAAGTTGTGCGCAACACATGAGCTTTTATCGATGCACGGGTCTGCGCCCGCTTTGTACAAAGGATTACATGCAACAGCGGCAAGACTTGTACAAAAGGTGGTTGCCGGAACAGTTCCGCAGAACTGCGCTTCACGGGTAAAACTTACGAAGATGATCAATGTTCCAGGAGTTGCTCACCGAATGCCATCTTCTATCTCAAGGGGGACAGACTGTGCCTAGTGACTCGCTTTCACCCGATAAGGGCCTTCCCACTTCAAGCGCCAACTTGTTTGAATTCTTGGTGGACTGAACGCTAGAAGAACAAGGTCGCTTAATCGAGGCTTCCGGCACTAACCTTGCGGCTATGGTAGCGACACAAAGCTTGCTGGTAACAAGCAGCTCGTGCATACGTTCAAGACGATCTTCCTCAAGGAGCAGCGCGTCATCTTGTCGCAGCTGCTCTTGCTCAAGCTCATCATAAGTGAGCACTCGAGGCGATCCGTGATAACGAAGTTCCGTGGGGAGAACTGCCTCTCGCCCATAGACTAGAGCAAAGGTGTCCGCCGCTGGCTCGCTTTACGCCGTCCCGACGACCAAAGAACCACCGCAGCTCCTCAATCCAGCTTTCTTCCACACTTGTGCAGCCCGTCGAAAGTTCCGGGTCTTGAGCCCGCAAAGCACTTCAACATTTGCCCTTCTCCGCTGACCGCTGCTTCTCGGATGAGCAATGTAAGCTTAAGGCATTTTGGCGCCAAGGTCTTGGACGCATCGCATGAAGGTGCGATTTGTAAATTGGGTGCCGTTGTCGGTGATGATCCCGTTAGGGACTCGAAAGGGCAAACAATCGACCAAGAACTTGATCACGATCGTGATGTCACCTTCCTCATCGCTTCCACTTCCTACCACTTTGTGAACTTGTCGATGGCAACGCATAAGTACTCAAAGCCCCGACAGCTCGGGGAAGGGGCCGAGGATGTCGAGCCCTGCATCAAAATGGCCAGGATAAAGGGATCGCCCTGAGAGCTTGAGCTGGCCGGGTGTATCTGCTTGGAATGGAACCGCATGCTTCACACTTGGTTACTTGTGCGCTTGCATCCTCGAGGGCTGTCGGCCAAAGAAACCTTGCCGGAAGCTTTGCTTGCAAGTGCTCGGGCGCCAATGTGGTGACCACATATGCCTCCATGTATTTCGCCAACAGCTTTTGTCCGTCTTCCCGTGAATACACTTCAATTTCACACCGCTGAGTCTTCTTTCTCAGACAAAGGTGATATCGACAGACCGTACATACTTGACCGCCGGGCTACTCTTTTCCGCTTCTTCTTGCTCTTCGGGAAGTTCTCCGTCTTCAAGGAAATGGACAATCTGCTGCCCATGCCGGAGCTTATGCTCGACAACAAGGACTAAAGGCACATTCTGCTGCTGCAGAACATCAGCCTTCTACGGCAAGAACCTGCGGCTCGGCTCACCGGAGCTTGACGCTCCCCGCAAGCTTGCCGGAGCAAAACTTGTCGGGAGCTGCCCGCTTCAACGGCAAACCTCGGGGCTTGTCGAGCAGACTGCCCTCAGCTCTGTTAATGTCGATCTTGGGGACCTTCTTGGCGGCGGCTTCGTGAAGCTCTGCCGGAAAGTAGCCACCGAGATCAACTTCCTTCTTGTTCCTTCGGGTTGATGGTGTTACGGTTGGTTGAGTTAGCTTGAGCACAAAAATCCCTGGTTCCATTGTGCAACTTAAGTGCAGCGCACTTTGACAGCCATCAAGAATATCATTCTCGAGCTCTTGGAACATGTTCCATTTGCAGGCCGTCAAAGTGTTCTTCTAGCTTTCTCACTTCATCAACGAGGCTTCCATCAATGAACTCGATAATCTTTGTTCACTTGGCGGATGACAAGTTGTGAGTCACCCCGATAATGAGCTTCTTGATCCCAAGGTCCATCATGATCTCGAGACCGCAAGCAAACCTTCATACTATGATGTGTTGTTTGTTGCTTGCTCCTTGGGAAAGTGCATTCGGACTATGTACTTGAGGTGCTCTCCGTGGGTGCTATAAGCAAGACGCCAAAGACCGGGCGCCTTTGCAGCGAGAAGGCACCATCAAAGTACATCAACCACTCTTTGCTTGCTTCCTTGACGGGAATGCTTGTCTCGAATTTCTTCATCTTATGCTAGTCCATTCCGCTATGAACTCGCCAATGCTGTGCTTTGATAGTTGATGTGCTTTCAAACTTGAGGCCAAAGCTTGACAGTTCCAAAGGCTCACTCGACAATCCTGCCTGTTGCTTCTGGATTTTGCGTTGTCCTCTTCAAATGAAAGCGAGTGACGCATCAAGTTATCTCATGTGCCTCGAAAGTAATGGCGCAACTTTCTCGAGGCCATGAGGAGGCCGAAGCAATTTCTCGCACACCGTAGTACCTTGATCTAGCCCCGCACAAGGAAACCGACAAAGTAAACCGAGCTGCACCATCCTTTTCTCGTGATTCCGCTCATGCGCTCACAGAGATTCGCCCTTGTCGGGACCAGAGCTTGCCGGGCGAAGCCCCCGCTTGTCGCCGGATGTGTCTGCCGTGGTTGCCGGGCTCATCGTCCGCCTCCTCTCCGGGCCACTAACGCAACACTAACCACTTGATTGGTTGCCGCTATATATAGCAGCAACTTCTCTTGTGGCTTAGGTGCTACAAGTGTTGGAGTGGAGGACAGTATCTCTTTAAGTCCTCGCAGTCAAGCAGCCTCCGCTTCGAGTCCATTTTCATTGGACCTGCCTTTTTCAAAATCTTGAAAATGGCAGGGCGCCGCCAGCAGACTCTAGAGATAAACATGCCGAGAGCAGCCACGCGAACCGCAAGTCTTCGTGACATCCTTGACGTGCTTTTGGTGCTTCAATGTTGCTCGGATTGGCTTCAATTCCCCGCTGAGACACGAAGAACCCGAGAAGCTTGCCGGAAGGGACTCCGAACACGCACTTCTCGGGGTTGAGCTTGAGGTTGATCTTGCGCAGATTTGCAAAGGTCTCATCGAAATCTTGAACGAGAGTTGCTTTGTCCTTGCTCTTGACCACTATGTCATCCATGTAGGCTTCTACATTTCTGTGCATTTGCGGCTCAAAAGCCGCCATGGACTACCTTGCAAACGTTGAACCAAAGCATTCTTAACCCAAGGGCATCCAGACAAAACAAGATGTGCCACATGGGGTGATGAATGCGGTCTTCCTCATCCTCTTCTCGCCATGAATATCTCGATGATATCTCGAATATGCATCAAGAAACAAAAGCAAATCACATCCAGCCGTGGAGTCAACAATCTGGTCGATGCGCCGCAAGGAAATGGATCTTTGGGACAAGCTTTATTGACATCCGTAAAGTCGATACAAAGCCTCCATTTCCCGTTAGCCTTGGCGCACAACTACAGGATTGGCCAACCACGAGGGATGGAGCACTCCTCCGACAAGGCCTCGCCGCTTCCAGCTTGATCTCTTCGCGATGAACTCTTGGCGCCCACTACTTGCTTCCTCGACTTTCGCTGACGGGCCGCGCATGAGGACAAACGGCCAAGCGGTGCTCAATTACTTTCCGAACACCGGGATGTCGACGGTTGCCATGCAAACATCGCCGACGTTTCGCCCGCAGGAAAGCAACGAAGCGTGCCTTCCTATTTAGGGAGTCGAGAGAGGCACCGATGGTGAAGGTACCACCAGTGCCGCCCTCCTTGGCGGACACCTTCTTGGTCTTTGGCGGAGCCGCCATCGCCTTTCTTGCACTTGCCGGTGGAGCTCGATGGTGCGGCCTCGACAAGAGCGCAGCCCTCCGAAGAGGTGCGCTTGCCGGAGTGGGCATCGAGCTCTTGCCGGACTTGGTCTTCTTCTTCCTCCGGAGCTTCAGCCGCAAGTGGCTTGCAACCGTCAGCCGCTGCCGCATCCCGGTAGATCTTGTCGGCACAGATAAGAGCATCCTTCTTGTCGCCATGGACAGAGATGATGCTTATCGGGCCTGGCATCTTGAGTAAGTTGTAGGCATAGTGAGAGGCTGCCATGAACTTGGCGAGTGCTGGACGACCGAGTATCCCATTGTAAGGTAATGGGAAATCATCAACGCCGAATGTGACCCTCTCGGCCCTAAAGTTCAGCTCACGCTAAATGTTACCGCAACATGATCTTCCCTTTCGGCTTGCTCCTTCCCGGATTGATTCCTTGAATGTGCCAGCCTTCGAGCTCACCGTCAGGATCCAAGCTTCCGGAGCACCGCGGAGGAGATCAGGTTTGCCGGCCCCGCCACAACTAGCATCTTGGTGACCTTGAGGTTATGGATAGTTGGTGAGACCAACATCGGCAAGCACCCGACCGCAGCTTATGCGATCGTGGTGGTCCTCAATATCAAAGGATCTCCGCCAACGCAGAGGATCTCCGCGGGCTTTCTCAAACTCCCTGCCGCCGGTCTTGTCGCCTTCCATATCTTCATCGTTGCCATCATCTTCGGCCCTTGTCGCGCCGCGGGGAGGTCTGCCTCTTGCCGCGCGCCCTCCCCCGCCGGACGCTTTCATCGGATCCTCCAGCACCTTCCCTGGCCTTCTCCTTGTCACGCCGCATTTCAGACTCAGCCTTCTCGGTTGCTCAACAAGCTGCTCGACTTTCTTACAGCTCGAGGTAATGGCCCTTGGTGCGATGGATCTTGCAAGATCGCTTGTCGAGCCGCCCCGCTTGTCGCCGCCGCCACAGCACTAGTGGTTGGCGCTGGCCGCAACCTCCTTGCCGAGCCACCCGCCTTGGCGTTTGTCGCCACCTCCGCTGCCGGACCGCTCAACAGCTAGCACTTCTCTGTCTTTCTTCTTCCCCGCGTTGCGCTGCCGGGCTCTTCTTTGCCGGAGCGGTTTCTCACCGCCGATCCCGCTTCGCATTCTCTCCCGAGTCTCTTCCTTCCTCAAAGACGCGCACACTTGTCGGCCAAGGCATACAGCTCACCGACGCCCTGACTTTGCACATCGCCATCTCCTCCTCATCTCATGGTTCCGCGCACGCTCGATGAAACGCGGCCGATCACCGCGGCAGGGTGGACATCCGATGTTGTAGTGCACACGGCTGAATCTCTGAATGAACTTGCGCAGGGACTCTCCTTCCTTCTGGGAGAGCAAATGAAGGTCACTTTCCTGGCCATGAGGCTTGTGGCCGCCTGTGAAGGCGCCAACAAACTGATGGCATAGATCTGCCCAAGAAGATATGGAGTTGTCCGGCAAGTGCATGAGCCAGACTCGACGTTGGGCTTGAGTACCGCCGGAAGTAGTTGGCAAGGATCTTGTCGTCTCGCCCCCGCAGCTTGCACCGCTGATGGTGTAGATGCCGAGGAACTCCGACGGATGCGCCCCGCCATCGCATTTCTCCGCACGCCCGCTTGAAGTTTTTCTTGCCGGGCCACCGGATTCTGCCGGAGCTCACGGTGAACGCAGGGCAACCTACCGCTGCACGGCAAGTCGCCTGGTTCTTCCGGGCGCTGCATGTCAACAGAGGGCCCAACGCGCTTGTCGGATTGACGCCGCGCTTCTCTTCGGGCGCTGATGCGAAGTTCGAGCGCCTTCTTGTTGTCGCCCATGAAGAATCTTGGCGCTGATCGCGGGCGTAGCCTCGTGGATCCGGCGACGCAGTGGAGTCGCCGCCGAGGTGGATCCGGCGAGTCGGGCGATCTTTGGCCTTCGGGTGGAGAGTGCATGGTGGTTGCACCTCCACAAGTTCGCCGCCACCGCTCGTGTTTTGTCGCCTTGCCGCCGCAACGGCGTAGTTGATTGTCATGAGCGCCGCTGCTGGCAAAGCCGGCGAGACTCGATGGTGGCCTTCCATTCGCCGACCTTGTCGGCCGTTGAGGGTAATCGAGGAGCGCTGAGCTCTCGCCAGAAGCTTCGCCGGAGTAGTGGTGGCAGCAGAACGGCGCGAGGAGCGGATATGCTCGGACTTCTATCTATGTTAGAAGCAGCAGATCCCATCCGAGGCGATCGTGTTTCGCCAAGGCCAAAGATGTTGGCGCGCGATGCTGGTCTTGAACGCCCCGAGAGCCTCCAGCTGCTTCTCGGTCCAACGAGCGATGGCATTGTGAATGCCATGATAGCCACGGTCCCGCTGCCTCCCCGAGACGGGCGCTGACATGTACGGACGCCGAGGTTTGCGTGGCCTTGTCCTTGTACTTGGCAGCATCACGAACTCCTTCACCGGCGCCCATTCTTCCGCCAGCTTCTGCTCCACCACCCATTTGCGCCGGTGATGGTGGGTTCGACGCGGACGGCTCCGCTGCCGCCGAAGCCTTCTTCTTCGGTGGCATGTAGATGAAGATGTCAAGATGATGAAGAAAATGCTCGTGGTGAACACCGGATCAGGTTCACACAGCCTCGACGCCTTTACCGGGCGCGCCAAAGATGTCGGGAGGTTGATCGGACTCCACGAACACCTATGGGACCGGGCGGCCGAGTCCCTTTGGTTCGGAGGGGGAGGAGATCGCACGAAGAGCGGATCGAGGCGGCACACGGCAGCTTTACCCAGCTTCGAGCTCTCCGGAGAGATAACACTCCTACCGCCGCTTGTCCGATTGTATTGTGTTCTTGCTAGGGAGCCAAGAGAGCTACAAGACATAGCATGAGTATTCTTTTGGTTACGCTTGAATCGAACGGACTGAACCCCCACGCTATGCATGGGCCTCCTTTTATATGCTCAAGGGTCTCCGGCTGTGTGGCAACGAGATGAGGGTACAAGTGGAAAAACAGTAGTTGGTACACCTACTTGAACAAAGGTACAGGTACTCTACCTAACCTCGACGGCAAGGGACAAAAGCATTAAATGCCTCGGCCCCTCGCCGCCAAACAAAGGCAACAGGACCGTCAGAGCGCCACCGCCGCCACGATGGCAAGCTTGTCGGCGCCGCTTATCGCTGCTCCTCGCTGGCTGCATAGTTTTTGACACGCTGCTGCATGGAATGGTCCCATGGCGACACGTTAGTGGATGAGCTGGAGCGGAGATGAAGAGAGAGAACACGCGGCAAGTGCCTTGCCGCTGCCGAATCTCTTGTCGCGTCCGGAGGCTTGTCGCCTCGAATCTTCCCCGCAAGCTCCTCTTGCCGGGTCTTGTCTTCAGCGTTTTGAGGATTCTCCCGGCAAGCTCCTCTTGCCGGGCCTTGTCTTGGTTAAATACTTTGTTCTTGAATGGCTCCAAAGGAACCATGGAGGATCTTGGCGGTGACCAGCAAGCCTTGCCGTTAGTAGGTGCCAGAATCGCTCGCGGCATGAGTTCGGGATACTAGGGTACCCCTACTCTAGTACAATCGGCTAAAGAAGATAAGGGTATTTCACAACTGCTGGCCTGTATTTTGCCACTTTCATTAGAAAATTAATGTCATTGTTTAGTGCTATACTTATGCAACCTAATTGACATGCCAAATCATACATTGAAGGCGAAGCTTGTCTCTTATTGAACAAAGTGATGAAGGGGAAGAACAAGCGGAAGAAAAACAAAAATCAACTCCTGGTGCTGTAATGAAGTTAATCGGAACTGCGGATGATGTAAGTAATGATATAGTTTTGCATCTTAATTTATTGCTATGGCTGGAACGTAACAATTGTTTCGCCACTGATTTGATTCCACTCTTAATTTAATACGTAATTATCTCTACTTGTGGAAACATGGATCTTCTTTGAAGATACCATATATTTTAGTGGAACTGCACAAGAAGATGTTGGAAACATTAATCTAATCGAGGAGTATATAGTAAGCATGGCCACCATAGTAGATAGCAAAAGATGGTTCCGAAGAAGTGCTTCATCTCAGATGCTCTACACAATAAGCCTCCTGACAAAGGTTGGTACTCGCCCACTGATTTCATCTATATGATTGAGCTTTGTCATGTCTATTGGTGTTGTGCTACTGTTTAGATGCTGTCATCAAAAAGTGGTATTGTCCTTGAGAAGTGCTTCATCGGTGTTGTTCTAAATATTTCGCTCTTTTTTCGAGCAAACAGGATGCTAGCATTTGGTTATCCTCTTGTCCTTGCACAACAGGATCATCCTCCTCTGAAGAAGAATATGGAGTACGTGAAGTGACTAGTTCCGATTATGCCAGGATGAAGAAGCACTGTCTATCTTCTCATCAGAAGGAACAGTTGAAGGGTGGTTACTGTTGGATTTCGGGTTCCAGCAGACCCTTGAGGTTCGAACTCTGGGGTGCGCATGGAGATCTTTCCCCTACCAGCTCACGCGTGAATGGTTTGCAAAGGATCTAAGCTAGGAACGATGAACATCACAAGAGACGCGAGATTTATACTAGTTCGGGGCACCGTTGTGGTGTAATACCCTACTCCAGTGAGTGGTGTAGTGGATTGCCTCAGGGGCTGATGAAGAACAGTACAAAGGAAGAACAGCCTCGCGAGGGGCTGTTCTTGAGCTGGAGCGATGGACTGCTTGGGTGAGTCCAGCCGCTTCTCTCTCTCTCTCTCTGGTAGGTTCGACCTGTGTCTCGTCGATGCCCTTACCTATGTGGTGGCTAGTCCTATTTATAGAGGGAGGCCCAGGGCCTCTTCCCAAATAATGAGCGGGAAGGACGCCAACAATTGGCCATTTTGAAGGGGAATATCTAGTACACTTATCCTGACTAAAGTTGGTCTTCGGCTGCCAAAGGCTCTGATGGTGATGTCGTCTTGGGCTCCACGATGACCTCCGCCCCGCCACTCACTGGTATTGGTATTGTTGCAATCAAGCTGCAACCTTTGCTCGATGCCTTGGCATGTGCTTGCCTCCTTTGCACCAAAGGGGAACGAGGACATCACAGAGTCGGGCGCCTCACCGATGCCGATCATCATGGCTTGCGCCACGGGCACCCTCGTGAGGTACCCCGCCTTGATCTTCTCCGCCTCGTGAGCCTCGCCTGACGAGGCTGCTCCCCGAGGAGGGTTCCCTGTCAGTCCGTCTCCATGAGGCTTGGCTCCCTCGCGAGGGTCTTGAGCTTGAGCTGATGAAGGCTGGGCTGCGCTGGCCCTCACTTTGAGCCACGCTATGTGTGCTGCAGCAGCAAGTCTGGGACCCCTGCCTCTGTAACGCCAACAGAGCCCCGGCCCAAAGCGTGTTCGGACTTGTCTTTAGTAGAGAAACGGCGGGCAGGCGGTTACTGGCCCCAACAGCTCAAGGGCGTCCTTGGGTGCCGCGTGGCGATCGATTGGTTGTGGGGCGCCTCCGCTTCTATGATGCCTCATTACACGCCAAAGTTAAGCGGACCTGGGTTGCACACATCCATTCCCTTTCGCCATCCGCCAAGACTCCCAGCCTTCTTTTCTTCCTTTTGGCTCCAACTTCCGCCTTAGTCCAACTCGACTTCACCCAACTTGTCGCCATGGCGCCCAATGAAGAAGGAAAAGGTGAAGAAGCCCGCTGTTTTCGTCTCCGGCCGTCATGGGGCGGTGGCTCCCGCCGCTGATCGATCTATCATACTCAACCCCGAGGCCTTGGGCAAGGTCCGCTCGCTCTTATCACCATCTTCAACGAAGTGTTGCAGACCACGGCATGGCTCAGTCCCCATGCCTCCTTCGACAGATTGTCACGGAGGTCCAGCTTTTTCACGATGCTTTGTGGGCGGATCTGTTCCCCCTTCTCGCTTTCTTCAATGCGGTGCTTTCCCACTATCGATCCACATGATGCATCTCGGCCTGATTCCATTACCCTCCCGGCTGTCTTCGCCTTTGTCTATGAGGCAATGGTGGGCATCCCTCCTTCCGCTGCCCTGCTAAGGCCACTTCTTCTTTGCGCTTGAGTGATCCTACTCAATGCTCCGTGTGTGAGCTTCATTGGCGGTGCCGTAGACGGCTGCTTCGGGATCGATTGACTCCTCCCTCCGAGGCCAAGTTCGTGAGAGCGGTGGTTGTATGTGGATGTTAAAGTGCCCAAATTTCTCGCTCAAGACTCCTACCTCGCCTGTTGTTCCCAACTCAGGCTGGGGTCATGAGATGCTCGCGGACACCCGGCTTGCATTCGTCTGGCGCCGCTTCGAGAGCTTGAGAGCGCTCAACGTGACGGCACCCAAGGTGGTGACGGAGTTCCTCCAGTGTCGCATTGCTCCTCTCCAGCGCCACTCTCATTGGATGTGGGACTTCGCGGGGCACACAGACCGCATGCGACTTCAGGAGGGGGACCTGGCGCCTGAAGCGCTGAGGACGGTGCTTAGGGCCCTGGTTGGCGATCCTTCCCCAGGAAGCCTTCGACATGGTGGTACCCTCTTGTATCTTTGTTCGGGCAGGGCCGATTTAGTGAAGCAGATGCCCAGCTTTGATGGTGGGGCTGCGCCTGGGACTCCTCAGGGGCCTCATGAGAACCCAGCTGTGCGTGGTCGCTTCTTCCGCCGCCCAAAGTGGCTCTGTCTCAGGTGATGGAGTAGGGAGACGAGAACCGTCATGAGTTGAGGGGGACGACGTTGAGGTGGTGACGCCGCCCGGAGCACTGAGGGTGGCATCTCCCGAGCCTGCTCCAAATAGTGACAAAGTAGGAGTTGCGGCCTCCGCTCCCCGAGGTTGGGGCTCCCCGAGGTTCCGGCCGTCTCCTCATGGGAGGAGGCCTGGTGGCGCCCCCAGTGCTGGTCCCATTGGCGGTGATCACCTTACCGCCTCTTCATGCCACAAACCGACCCCTGCACCGAGCGCTTAGGGCCGGTTCCACAGAGACTTCGTGGGTCTCACGCGAAGAGGAAGGAGGCCTGGCGGTGACGACGCCTCTTGCCGCTTGTCAAGTGCAGGAGGTACTTCGCCATGCATTTAGTAAGTCCTCTTCTTTCTCTGCTCCTCTACTTCTTGGTTCTTGCAGCTGACCGTGACCCTTCAGGGCCCTTCCTGCCAAATTCACAGAGACGGCCAAGGATCCATCTCCCCAAGCTCCGTCCTCATCGTTGATCCTTGCGCCAGTTCGAGTGGCGCCTTATCAATCAGCCGGTCGGAGAGGTGGCCTGCTCAGCTGGGCGCCCCGAGCCCGTGGCGCCATCGTCCGCCCCTTCATGAAGTTCTCCTGGGGCGTAGCCAGCTTGCCTCACGCCCCTTCCTCGATCGTGGACGGTAGCTGGCTGAAGTCAATCTTGAGCTCTTCTTCTGGGGATGGACCGACGCCAGGCCCTGCTCCTGGCGAGGCCCGTCCGGCGATCATTGGGGAGCCAGCCTCGCCTCGCATCGAGGAAGCGCCTGCTCGGGCCTCCGCATACACCAAAGCAGCAGAGGGTGACGCGAAGACGTGCTCAGCGCAGCCGCTAACGCCGCGCTTCTTCATCAAGAATTTCTCTCCGGGCGACAGACGCGTGAACTGCTCGGGCGGAGCTCGCTGTGAGGACGCTGCTGCCTTGAGGCGTATAGGTTTGCGCTGCCCGAGGAGAGGCCCAAGCTGAAGGTAGCTGCGCATTTTCGTGCGTCACCAGCGTGACCTTGACAATGCGAAGGCTGAGGCATCGCTGGCGGCCTCTGAAGGAAATATGCCCTAGAGGCAATAATAAAGTTATTATTTATTTCCTTATTTCATGATAAATGTTTATTATTCATGCTAGAATTGTATTAACCGGAAACATAATACATGTGTGAATACATAGACAAACATAGTGTCACTAGTGTGCCTCTACTTGACTAGCTCGTTGAATCAAAGATGGTTAAGTTTCCTAGCCATAGACATGAGTTGTCATTTGATTAACGGGATCACATCATTAGGGGAATGATGTGATTGACATGACCCATTCCGTTAGCTTAGCACATGATCGCTTAGTATGTTGCTATTGCTTTCTTCATGACTTATACATGTTCCCGTAACTATGAGATTATGCAACTCCTGCTTATCGGAGGAACACTTTGGTGCTACCAAACGTCACAACGAATCGGGTGATTATAAAGGAGTACTACAGGTGTCTCCAAAGGTACATGTTGGGTTGGCGATTTTCGAGATTAGGGTTTTGTCACCCGATTGCTCTGGAGAGGTATCTCTGGCCCTCTCGGTAATGCACATCACTATAAGCTTTGTAAGCATTGCAACTAATAAGTTAGTTGCAAGATGATGTATTACGAATCGAGTAAAGAGACTTTGCCGGTAACGAGATTGAACTAGGTATTGGATACCGACGATCGAATCTCTGCAAGTAACATACCGATGACAAAAGGAATAACGATGTTGTTATGCGGTTTGACCGATAAAGATCTTCAGAGAATATGTAGGAACCAATATGGGCATCCAGGTTCCGCTTATTGGTTATTGACCGAGAATGGTTCTAGGTCATGTCTACATAGTTCTCGAACCCGTAGGGTCCGCACGCTTAAGGTTTCGGCGATGCTTATATTATGAGTTTATGAGTTTTGATGTACCGAAGGAGTTCGGAGTCCCGGATGAGATCGGGACATGACGAGGAGTCTCGAAATGTTCGAGACGTTAATATCTATTTATTGGAAGACTATATTCGGAGTTCGGATAGGTTCCGCATGATTCGGTTATTTTTCGGAGTACCGTGTAGTTACGGGAGAAGCAATGTGCCTTGATGGGCTTTAGTGGGAAGAGGAGAAAGGGCCATAGGGTTGCTGCGCCCCTCCCTCTAGTCCGAATTGACTAGGGAAAAGGGGGCCGCCACCTCTCCTTCTCCTCCACTTCCTTCTCCTTCCTCCCTCTTGGTGGACTCCTACTAGGACTTGGAATCCTAGTAGGACTCCACATCTTGGTGCGCGCCTCCCTTGGCCGGCCACCTCCTCCTTGCTCCTTTATATACGGGGCAAGGGGGCACCCCATGACACACAAGTTGATTCACGGATCTTTCCTTAGCTGCAGGCGGTGCTCCCCTTCCACCATATTCCACTTCGTCATATCATCGTAGAGCTTAGGGCGAAGCCTCGCTACCGGAGAAGTCATATCGTCAGCGAGCTTAGGGCGAAGCCCCGCGCTGGTGGAGCATCAACATCGCCACCACGCTGCCGTCAGGCCGACGGAACTCATCCCCGACACTTTGCTGGATCGGAGTCCGGGATCGCCATCGAGCTGAACGCAGCGTAACTCGGAGGTGCCGTGACGCTCGGTGCTTTGGATCGGTCGGATCGTGAAGACGACGACCACATCAACCGCTGTTATAACGCCCGCTTTCGGGTTCACGAGGGTACGTGGACGGACACTCTCCCTCTCGCTGCTATGCCATCACCATGGTCTTGGCGTGATCGTGAGGGAAATTTTTGAAATTATCATGCGTTCCCCAACAGCCTCGTGAGAGGCTCTCTCTCGAGCCGCCGAGGAGGCCCCGGAAGCAGACCGACACACAGGACCCGTGAGGAGCTGCGTGTGGGAGCTCCAAGCCTGGAGCAACCTCGAGCAGCAGGTGGATTTGGCGCTTAGGCTGCACTTGTGTCGCCGAAGGAGGCTCCGCCGACCAGGCCGAGACTCCTCCGCAGCCTACTCCTTTTGCACAAATACAGCGGAGTCGACCTCCTCCCGCTACCGAACTACTTCTTCTCCGGCTGCAGGGTTGATGGCGCCAAGGCCACCGCAAGACGGCGTAACGAGGACGAGATTCGTCGGGCAAGTAGCTTTTTAATAAGAGGGTGATGACTCAACATAAAAGTAAATAGATAGGCCCTTCATGAGGGAAGCAGGATTTGTAGAGGTGCTAGAACTCGATTTTAAAGCGTAGATAAATAATATTTTGAGCGGCATACTTTCATTGTCAACATAACAACCGAGAGATGGCTTATATCTTCCATGCTACACACATTATAGGCGGTTCCTAAGCAGAATCGGTAAAGTTTATACTCCCCACCACCAACAAGCATCAATCAATGGCTTGCTCGAAACAACGTGTGCCTCCAACGAACAACAGCCCTGGGGGAGCTTTGATTGCAATTATTTCAATTTGGTTTGCATAAAGCATGGAACTGGGCATCCCGGTGACCAGCCATTTTCTCGTGAGTGAGGAGCAGAGTCCACTCCTCTTGAGAATAACCCGCCTAGCATGGAATATACATATAGCCCTAGTTGATACATGAGCTATTCGAGCATACAAAACAGAATTTCATTTGAAGGTTTAGAGTTTGGCACATACAAATTTACTTGGAACGACATTGTAGATACCGTGACATATAGGAAGGTATAGTGGACTCATATGGAATAACTTTTGGGTTTATGGGATTGGATGCACAAGCAGTATTCGTGGCTTAGTACAAGTGAAGGCTAGCAAAAGATCGGGAAGCGGCCAACTTGAGAGCTTACAACAAATATGAACATGCATTAAAATTAATCAACATTGAGTGCAAGCATGAGTAGGATATAATCCACCATGAACATAAATATCGTGAAGGCTATGTTGATTTGTTTCAACTACATGTGTGAACATGTGTGTCGGTGTACTAAAGTAGGGGTACCTTAGTACCCCAAACTTGTGCACGGGCAGTTGCAGCGTCCCCGCGACAAGCCTTGCCGGGCGTCCGCCAAGAGCCTCCGCAGCCATTCTGAAGGCAAGACCCCGACAAGAGGAGCTTGTCGGGAAGGCCTCCATAGGGGCAGACAAGGCCCCGACAAGAGGAGCTTGTCGGGACAGCCACCTGTGCACATATGTAAGATAAGGCCCCGGCAAGAGGAGCTTGCCGGAAGGCTCGAGCGCCGGCTAAGCCTCCCGGCGCGACAGATTCGCCGCTGCAAGGCGCTTGTCATGCATGCAACTTCCTCTCCGCTCCGCCCAGCTCACCCAGCGACGTGTCGCCATGGGGACCGCTCCATGGGCGTGCGGCAGTCGGCCGCAGTTAGCTGGAGAGCAAATGACACGCTGGCCGACAGCTCGCCATCGTGGCGAAGCGGAGGCGCTACCGACGGTCTCTGCTACACTCGCTTTGGGCGACAACGACGGGCATTTATTGGTTTTGTCCCTTGCCGCCGAGTTAGGTATTTTGCACTGTACACTCGCTCAAGTAGGTGTACCAACTCCTGTTTTACATTCGTACTTCGCCTATGTTGCCACCGTCGGAGACCCCTTGAGCGTATAAAAGGAGGCCCGAGGCAACGTAGAGGGGTTCGGAAAAGTTCGGTTGGGAAGGTCGGTTCGCATCTTCCGCAAGGTTCGACTCCACGCTTAGGTTTTGTAGCTCGCATTGCTCCCTAGCAAGAACAGTAATAGACCAAACAAGCAGCAAGAGGAGTTTTATCTCCGGAGAGCTCCGGTTGGGTAAAACCGCCGTGTGCATCGCCGATCCGCTTTTCGTGCGACTCTCCGCCCCCTCCGAACCACAAAGGGGCTCGCCCGCCGGGCCCCATAGGTGTCCGTGGGTACGATCAAGATCCTCGGCATCTCCGGGCGCGCTGTAGGGGGTGCGCCGAGGCCGTGTGAATCCGATCCGGCGCTCACGCGAGCGGGCGCCACCAACATCTTCCTCAACATGCCACCGAAGAAGAAGGCTTCAGCCAGCAGAGCCGCCCGCTGCGTCGTACTCCACCCTCACCGCAGCAAACGGGTGGTGGTGCAGACGCCGGGCGGAGGAACGGGCACCGACGGTGCTCGCGATGTTGCCAAGTCCAAGGACAAGGCACCGCAAACCTCGGCGTCACAGCATCCCCCCGCTACCATCTCAGAGACGCGACCAACAACGCCATGGCGCTCACAACGCCATACGCTCGCTGGATCAAGACCCCTAAGACCAGCATGCGCGCCAACATGCCGGGCGCGAGTGGGATACGGTAGTCCGGACGGGTGTTGCTCCTTCTAACGTGGTTAGAAGTCCGAAAGCGTGTCCCGCTTCCTCGCACCGCTTCTCCAATGCCGCCTACTACTCAGCAGAAGCTCGCCGAGCTCAATCGCCTCGACTACTCTCCAACGGCCGACAAGGTCGACGAGTGGAGGGCCACTATCCGTAGCCTCATCGGCTTTGCTAACGGCGACGCTCATGGCAACTCAACGCCATCATGCAGCCGCTGGGCGCGACGACAAGGCACGAGCCGGAGGCGACGAGACCGTCCGAGGTGCAACCACTGCGCACTTCTCCGCCAAGAAGGCAAAGATCGCCGACTCACCGGATCCACCTCGACAGCGACTCCACCGCGTCGTCGGATCCGCGGACTCGCCGAAGAGAAGCGCGACGTCAGTCCGACAAGGGCGCTGGGCCTTCTGTTGACATGCACGCGCCGGAGGGGCCAGCGACTTGCCGTGACGCGGTAGGTTGCCCCGCTCACTCTCACCGCGGTAAGTCCAGTGGCCCAGCCAGAAGAACTTCAAACCAGACGTGCCGGAGAAGTATGATGGCAGGACGCATCCGTCGGAGTTCCTCAGCATATACACCATCGCGGTGCAGGCTGCGGGGGGCCGGGACGACAAGATCCTCGCCAACTACTTCCCGCTCGTGCTCAAGCCCAACGTCAGATCTTGGCTCATGCGCTTGCCGGACAGCTCCATATCCTCTTGGCGGATCTGTGCCATCGCTTGTTGGCGCTTTCACAGTGGCCACAAACCTCATGGCTAAGAGAGCGACCTTCACTTGCTCGCCTGTAAGGAAGGAGAGTCCCTACGCAAGTTCATTCAGAGATTCACTGCGTGTACCACTACAACATCCCGTGCACGCCCACCCCGCTGCGGTAATCAGCGCATTTCATCGTAATGTGCGGAACCGCAGGATGAGGGAGGAGATGGCGATGTGCAAAGTCAAGGACGCCGCTGAGCTGTACGCCTTTGGCTACAAATGTGCGCTGCTGAGGAAGGAGGAGACTCCTGTGAGAGAATGCAAAAGCAGGATCTCGACAAGTTGATGACACCGCCCGGCAAAGAAGGGCCGCGGCGAGGCAACAAGAAGAAGAAAAGCAGAGAAGTGCTACCGTCGGCCGAAAGCAGTCCGCAACGGAAGCGGGCGACAAGAACGCCAAGGCTGGTGGCTCCGGCAAGGAGGTTGCCGCTGATGCCAACCACTGGGCCGGTGGCGGTGGCCACGACAAGGTGACAGCTCCGGCAAGCAAGATAGAAGATCCACCGCACTAAGGGCCACGATCTCCGTGAGCTGCAAGAAGGTCGAGCAGCTCGTCGTAATGCCAGAGAGCTGAGTACGAGCGGCAAGACAAGGAGAAGGCCCGTGAAGGTGCAAAGTGAGCAAGCAAGAAACGCCCCGGCCGGGTGGACGCCATGGCAAAGTCAAGCAAAGGACAAGGAGATCGACAACCCCAAGCGCCGCGACAAGGATGAAGATGATGATGACGACGAAGATTTGGAGGACGACGACGCCGATGAGCAGGAGTTTCGTAAAGCCACGTAGATTCTCTCAAGTTGACGGAGGTGCTTCCTCGCATACCTCCCACCGCCAACTCAAGCAATGGATGCGGAGGTCAATGCCGCCGGAACCATCCGTAGAGTCGCCAAGCAAGCCTCAAGTGGTCCAAAGACGCCTATCATTTTTGATATTGAGGATCACCGACCGCATAATCGCGGTCGGGTGCTTGCCGATGTTGGTCTTCCAACCATCCGCAACCTCAAGGTCACGAAAATGTTAGTTGACGGTGGGGGCCGGCTTGAACCTGATCTCCTCCGCGGTGCTCCGTGAAGCTTCAAATCCTCGACAGCGAAGCTCAAGAGACCGGAACTTTCCAAGGAATCAATCCGGAAGGAGCAAGTCAAGGGGAAGATTACGCTGCCGGTCACATTTGGCAAATGAAGCTGAACTTCGTGGATCGAGAGGGTTACATTTGACGTTGCCGATTTCCCATTGCCTTACAATGGGATACTTGGCCGCCCAAAGACTCGCCAAGTTCATGGCAGCCTCTCACCACGCCTACAACCTACTCAAGATGCCGGGCCCGATAAGCGTCATCTCTGTCCAAGGCGACAAGAAGGATGCCCTTATCTGTGCCGACAAGATCTTCCGGGATGCAGCAGCCGCGACAGACTGCCCAACACTTGCCGTTGAAGCTCCCGGGGGGAAGAAGACCAAGTCCAAGTCCGGCAGGGGCTCTGGCGAGAGCTCAACTGCTCCTCGACTACCCTCCAACGGCCGACAAGGTCGACGAGTGGAGGGCCACTATCCAGAGCCTCATCGCTTTGTTAACGGCGACGCCTCAAGGGCAACTAACGCTTATCATCAAGCCGCGGGCGCGACGACAAGGCACGAGCCGGAGGCGACGACCGTCGGAGGTGCATCCACCGTGCACTCTCCGCCAAGAAGGCAAAGATCGCCGACTCACCGGATCCACCTCGACAGCGACTCCACCGCGTCGTCGGATCCGCGGACTCGCCGAAGAGAAGCGCGACGTCAGTCCGACAAGGGCGCTGGGCCTTCTGTTGACATGCACGCGCCGGAGGGGCCAGGCGACTTGCCGTACGCGGTAGGTTGCCCTGCGTTCACTCCTCACCAAGCGGCAGAAGTCCAAAGGGCTCAGCCAGAAGAACTTCAAACCAGACGTGTCGAGAAGTATGATGGCAGGACGATCCGTCGGAGTTCCTCAGCATATACACCATCGCGGTGCAGGCTGCGGGGGCCGACGACAAGATCCTCGCCAACTACTTCCCGCCGTGCTCAAGCCCAACGCCGATCTTGGCTCATGCGCTTGCCGGACAGCTCCATATCCTTCTTAGGCGGATCTGCGCCATCAGCTTGTTGGCGCTTTCACAGTGGCCACAAACCTCATGGCCAAGAGAGCGACCTTCACTTGCTCGCCTGTATGAAGGAAGGAGAGTCCCTACGCAAGTTCATTCAGAGATTCAGCCAGGTACTACAACATCCCGTGACGCCCACCGCCAAGCGTAATCAGCGCATTTCATCGTAATGTGCGGAACCGCAGGATGAGGGAGGAGATGGCGATGTGCAAAGTCAAGGACGCCGCTGAGCTGTACGCCTTGGCCGACAAATGTGCGCTACCGAGGAAGGGAGGAGACTCGTGAGAGAATGCAAAAGCAGGATCTCGACAAGGATGACACCGCCCCAAGAAAGAAGGGCCGCGGCAGGCAACAAGAAGAAGAAAAGCGAGAGAAGTGCCACCGTCGAAAGCAGTCCCCGAACGGAAGCGGGCGACAAGAACGCCAAGGCTGGTGGCTCCGGCAAGGAGGTTGCCATGATGCCAACCACCGGCCGGTGGCGGCCGCCGACAAGCAAGACAGCTCCGGCAAGCAGTATTGCAAGATCCACCGCACCAAGGGCCACGATCTCCAGAGCTGCAAGAAGGTCGAGCAGCTCGTCGAACAGCAGAGAGCTGAGTACGAGCGGCAAGACAAGGAGAAGGCCCAGGAAGGTGTAGGCGGAGCAAGCAAGAAACGCCCCGGCCGGGTGGACGCCGCTGCAAAGTCAAGCAAAGGACAAGGAGATCGACAAACCCGCGGCCGCGACAAGGATGAAGTTGATGATGACGACGAAGATTTGGAGGTCGTCGACGCCGATGAGCAGGAGTTTCAGTAAGCCACAGAGATTCTCTGCGTTGACGGAGGTGCTTCGCATACCTCCCACCGCCAACTCAAGCAATGGATGCGGAGGTCAATGCCGCGGAACCATCCGTGAGAGTCGCCAAGCCTCAAGTGGTCCAGACGCCTATCATTTTTGATATTGAGGATCACCCTGACCGCATAATCAGCGGTCGGGTGCTTGCCGATGTTGGTCTTCCAACCATCCGCAACCTCAAGGTCACGAAAATGTTAGTTGACGGTGGGGCCGCTTGAATTGATCTCCTCCGCGGTGCTCCGTAAGCTTCAAATCCTCGACAATGAAGCTCAAGAGACCGGAACTTTCCAAGGAATCAATCCGGAAGGAGCAAGCCAAGGGGAAGATTACGCTGCCGGGTCACATTTGGCAGCGAGCTGAACTTCAGGATCGAGAGGGTTACATTTGACGCTGTTGATTTCCCATTGCCTTACAATGGGATACTTGGCCGCCCAAAGACTCTCGCCAAGTTCATGGCAGCCTCTCACCACGCCTACAACCTACTCAAGATGCCGGGCCCGATAAGCGCCATCTCCGTCCAAGGCGACAAGAAGGATGCCCTTATTCAGGCCGACAAGATCTTCCTCGGATGCAAAGAGCCGCTGCCAGACTGCCCAACACTTGCCGCTGAAGCTCCCGGGGAAGAAGACCAAGTCCAAGTCCGCAGGGATCTGGCGAGCTCAATCGCTCTCGACTACTTCCTCCAACGGCCGACAAGGTCGACGAGTGGAGGGCCACTATCCAGAGCCTCATCGGCTTTGCCAACGGCGACGCTCCGCGGCAACCAACGCCATCGCTGCCGCGGCGCGACGACAAGGCACGAGCCGGAGGCGACGAGACCGTCGGAGGTGCATCCACCGTGCACTCTCCGCCAAGAAGGCAAAGATCGCCGACTCACCGGATCCACCTCGACAGCGACTCCACCGCGTCGTCGGATCCGCGGACTCGCCGAAGAGAAGCGCGACGTCAGTCCGACAAGGGCGCTGGGCCTTCGCTGACATGCACGCCGCCGGAGGGGCCAGCGACTTGTCAGACGCTGTAGGTTGCCCCATGCTCACTCCTCACCGCGGCAAGTCCAAAGCGGCCCAGCCGTAAGAACTTCAAACCAGACGTGTCGGAGAAGTATGATGGCAGGACGCATCCGCCGGAGTTCCTCAAAGATATACACCATCGCGGTGCAAAGGCGGGGGCCGGACGACAAGATCCTCGCCAACTACTTCCCCGCCGTGCTCAAGCTTCCAACGCCGATCTTGGCTCATGCGCTTTGTCGGACAGCTCCATATCCTCTTATGGATTCGTGCCATCAGTTTGTTGGCGCTTTCACTGTGGCCACAAACCTCATGGCTAAGAGAGCGACCTTCACTTGCTCGCCTGTAAGGAAGGAGAGTCCCTACGCAAGTTCATTCGTAGATTCAGCCGTAGGCACTACAACATCCTGCACGCTCCACCCCGCCGCGGTAATCAGCGCATTTCATCGTAATGTGCGGAACCGCAGGATGAGGGAGGAGATGGCGATGTGCAAAAGTCAAGGACGCTGCTGAGCTGTACGCCTTGGCCGACAAATGTGCGCTGGCTACCGAGGAAGGGAGGAGACTCCTGAGAGAGAATGCAAAAGCAGGATCTCGACAAGGATGACACCGCCCCAAGAAAGAAGGGCCGCGGCGAAGGCAACAAGAAGAAGAAAAGCAGAGAAGTGCCACCGCCGAAAGCAGTCCGCAACGGAAGCGCGACAAGAACGCCAAGGCTGGTGGTTCCGCAAGGAGGTTGTCACGATGCCAACCACTACCGGTGGCGGCCGCCGACAAGGTGACAGCTCCGCAAGCAAGATTGCAAGATCCACCGCACTAAGGGCCACGATCTCCGTAGCTGCAAGAAGGTCGAGCAGCTCGTCAATGTACAGAGCTGAGTACGAGCGGCAAGACAAGGAGAAGGCCCAGGAAGGTGTAGGCGGAGCAAGCAAGAAACGTCCCGGCCGGGGTGGACGCCGCGGCAAAGTCAAGCAGTGACAAGGAGATCGACAACCCCGCGGCCGCGACAAGGATGAAGATGATGATGACGCATTTAAGATTTGGAGGACGCACGCCGATGAGCAGGAGTTTCGAAAGCCACGTGCAGAGATTCTTCTGCGTTGACGGAGGTAAGCTTCCTCGCATACCTCCCACCGCCAACTCAAGCAATGGATGCGGAGGTCAATGCCGCGAACCATCCGTAGAGTCGCCGCAAGCCTCCGGCGGTCCAAGACGCCTATCATTTTTGATATTGAGGATCACCCGACCGCATAATCGCGGTCGGGTGCTTGCCGATGTTGGTCTTCTCCAACCATCCGCAACCTCAAGGTCACGAAATGTTAGTTGACGGTGGGCCGCTTGAATCGATCTCCTCCGCGGTGCTCCGTGAAGCTTCAAATCCTCGACAACGAAGCTCAAGAGACCGGAACTTTCCAAGGAATCAATCCGGGAAGGAGCAAGTCAAGGGGAAGATTACGCTGTCGGGTCACATTTGGCAGCGAGCTGAACTTCGTGGATCGAGAGGGTTACATTTGACGTTGCCGATTTCCCATTGCCTTACAATGGGATACTTGGCCGCCCAAAGACTCGCCAAGTTCATGGCAGCCTCTCACCACGCCTCTACAACCTACTCAAGATGCCGGGCCCGATAAGCGCCATCTCTGTCCAAGGCGACAAGAAGGATGCCCTTATCTGTGCCGACAAGATCTTCCGGGATGCAGAGCCATGTATGCATCGCTCAACACATGCCGCTGAAGCTCCCGGTGGGAAGAAGACCAAGTCCAAGTCCGGCAGGGGCTCTGATGCTCACTCCGGCAAGCGCACCTCTTCGGAGTGCTGCGCTACCGTTGAGGACACACCATCGAGCTCCACAGGCAAGTGCAAGAAGATGGTGGCTCCATGAAGACCAAGAAGGTACCCGCCGAGGAGGACGGCGTTGGTGGTACCTTCACCATCGCTGCCTCTCGACCCCAAATAGGAAGGCGCGCTGCTGTTTTTCCCTCATGGCGAATGTCGACGTGTTTGCGTGGCAACCGTCTGATATCACCGGTGTTCCTGTGAAAGTGATTGAGCACCGCCCGCCGCTTTGTCCTCATGCGCGCCCGTCAAGCAAAAAGTCGTAAAGCAAGCAGTGGAGCGCCATGAATTCATAGTCAAGAGATCAAGAAACCGGAAGCAACAGGCCTTGTCGAGGAGTGCTCCATCCTACGTGGTTGGCCAATCCTGTAGTCGCGCAAGAAGGCAACTGGGAAATGGAGGCTTTGTATTGACTTCACGGATGTTAATAAAGCTTGTCCCAAAGATCCATTTCCCTTGCCGTGCATTGACCAGATTGTTGACTCCACGGCCGGATGTGATTTGCTTTCGTTTCTCGATGCATACTCAGGATACCATCAGATCTTCATGGCTGAAGAAGATGAAGAGAAGACCGCATTCATCACACCATGTGGCACATATCGCTTCATACGGATGCCTTTCGGTTTGAAGAATGCTGGTTCAACATTTGCAAGGGTAGTCCATGACGCTTTTGAGCCGCAAATGCAATGTAAATGTAGAAGCCTACATGGATGACATAGTGGTCAAGAGCAAGGACAAAGCAACTTTGGTTCAAGATTTGGACGAGACCTTTGCAAATCTGCGCAAGATCAACCTCAAGCTCAACCCCGAGAAGTGCGTGTTTGGAGTCCCTTCCGGAAAGCTTCTCGGGTTCTTCGTGTCTCAGCAGGTGATTGAAGCTAATCCCGACAAGATCAAGGCCATTGAGCGGATTGAAGCACCGAAGCGCGTCAAGGATGTACGAAGGCTTGCCGGTTGCGTGGCCGCTCTCAAAGAGTTTATTTCTAGGTTCTGTTGAGCGTGCTCGCCATTTTTCAAGATTTTGAAAAGGCAGGTCCAAAGAAATGGACTCCTGGCGGAGGCTGCGCTGCAGACTTGAAGAGATACCGTCCTCCACTCCAACACTTGTCGCGCCTAAGCCACAAGAGAAGTTGCTGCTGTATATAGCGGCGACTCAATCAAGTGGTTAGTGCTGCGTTAGTGGCGGAGAGGAGGCGGATGACGAGCCAAAGAACCACGACAAACACATCCAAATGACAAGGTGGGGCTTCGCCGACAAGCTCGGTCCCGACAAGGACGAGTCCGCTAAGACGCATGAGCAGATGCGTAAAAGGATGGTGCAGCGCCTACCACTTTTGTCGGCCTCCTTCGCAGGGGCTAGGTCAAGGTACTCGGTGTGCAAAAATTGCTTTTCGCCTCCTCATGGCCTCGAGAAAGCTGCGCCATTACTTCCAAGCACATGAGATCACAGCTTGTCACTCTCTTTCCTCAAGAGGATAATCGCAGAATCCGTGGCTTACAGTGCCGGATTGTCGAAAGTGGGCACCGGAGCTGCCAAGGTTTGGTCTTAAGTTTGAAAGCACATCAACTATCCAAAGCAGAGCCTTGGCAGAATTCATAGCGTAATGGACGCCAACGCCAGATGAAGAGATTCCGGAGACGAGCATTCCCGCCAAAGAAGCAAGCAAAGAGTGGTCGATGTACTTTGATGGTGCCTTCACGCAAGGCGCCGGTGTGCGCGTCGCTTATCGCACCCACCGGAGAGCACCTCAAGCATCGCCGTCAGTATGCACTTTCCCAAGGAGCAAGCGACAAACAATACCGCAGAGTATGAAGGTTTGCTTGCCGGTCTCGTGGATCGCAGCGGACCTTGGGATCAAGAAGCTTATTGTCGTGGTGACTCGCAACTCGTCAGTCCGGCTAAGTGAACAAAGATTACCAGAGTCCGCTGATGGAAGCCTACGCCGATGAAGTGGGGAAGCTGGAAGAGCACTTTGACGGCTCGCGAATGGAACATGTTCCAAGAGCTCAGAATGATATTGCTGATGGTCTCTCAAAGTGCGCCGCGCTCAAGCTACCTGTGGAACCAGGGATCTTTGTGCTCAAGCTGACTCAACCGACCGTAACACCATCGATTGGACAGAGCAAGAAGAGGAAGTTGGCCTCTAGTGACTACTTTCCGGCTGTAGCTTCCCCAAGCCGCTGCTGCAAAGGTCCCCAAGATCAACACCAACAGTGCCGAGGAGCAGTCTGCTCCGGCTGCACCCTGTGGTTTGTTCCGTTGAAGAACGCCCCGACAAGTCTTGCTCCCAAGAGCTTGTCGGGAGCATCTAGCTCCGGCAGAGCCACGTGTTCTTGCCGTAGAAGCCGATGTTCCCAAAGCAGCAGATGTGCCTTTAGTCCTTGTTGTCGAGCCACAAGCTCCAACATGGGCGCAGAGATTGTCCATTTCCTTCGCACAGGAGAACTTCCCAAGAGCAAGAAGAAGCGGAAAGAGTAGCCCGACAGTCAAGTATGTACCAGTTTGTCGATAGCATACTGCATGTAAGAAGACTCAACGGTGTGAAATTGAAGTGTATTGCCCTGAAGATGGGCGTAAGCTGTTGGCGGAGATACATGGAGGCATATGTGGTCACCACATTGGCGCAAGAGCACTTGCCAAAGAAAGCTTCGCAAGGTTTCTTCCGCCGAGAGCCCTCCAGATGCAGCTGCACAAGTAACCAAGTGTGAAGCGTGCAAGGCCCATTCCAACAGATACACCTGCCACCTCAAGCTCTCCTGGACGATCCCTTTATCCCGCCATTTTCGGTATGGGGCTCGACATCCTCGGCCCTTTCCCCGAGCTGTCGGGGCATTGAGTACTTGTACGCCGCCATCGACATGTTCACAAAGTGGCCGGAAGTGGAAGCAAAGGAGGAAGGTGACAACATACAAGCCAATCAAGTTCTTTCAAAGTCGATCGTTTGCCGCTTCGGAATCCCTAACAGGATCATCACCGACAACGGCACACAATTTACGAGCCGCACCTTCATGCAAGACGCCCAAGACCTTGGCGCCAAGGTTCTGCCGCTTCCGCTGCTCACCCGAGAAGCAACGGTCAAGCGTAGAGGGCAATGTCAAGTGTTATGCGGGCTCAAGACAAGAACTTTCGACAGGCTGCACAAGTGCGGAAGAAATCGGATCGAGGAGCTGCCGGTGGTTCTTTGGTCGATCGTAACGACGCCAAATCGGAGCCACCGCCAGGCACCCTTTGCTCTAGTCTATGGAGCAGCAGGCAGTTCTCCCCACGGAACTCAGATAATGGGTCGCCGAGTGCTCGCTATGATGAGTTTGAGCAAGAGCAGCTACGACAAGATGACGCTACCGCCCTTGAGGAGGATCGTCTTCAGTCAGCCGGCGAAGCCGCCTTTCGCTACCAGCAAGCTCCTCAAGCCGCTACCATGGCCAGTGGTTAATGCCGTATATCAAGGAAGGCGACCTTGTTCTTCGACGACTCAGTCCGCCAAGAATTCAAACAAGTTGATGCCAAAGTGGGAAGGCCCTTATCGTGAAACGAGTCACTAGGCTCGGCGCCGTCCGCTTTGAGACCGAAGATGGCATTCCGTGAGCAACTCCTGGAACATTGAGCATCTTCGTAAGTTTTACCCATAAGGCGCAGCTTGTCGGAATCCGCTCCGGCAACCACCTTTTGTACAAGTCTTGCCGTTGCATGTAATCCTTTTCAGACAAAGCCAGCGCAGACCCGTGCATCGATAAAGCCCATGTGTGTTGCGCACAGCTTGTCAAGTTCATGCTTTCATCAATTTATTGCATGCTTTGGCTAACACTTTGTGCAAAGCAACCACACCCGGTAAGCGTAATCGAGCCGCTTAGGCTCCGTGAACGTTATTTCCTCTTCTTTTTCTTCTCTCAAAGAAAGGAAGGCTCCCTCGCGCACAAGTTAACCAGGGGGGAGAAGAAGGAGATAATACTATGGACCAGGCACCGCTCGAGGAAGTTTCACCTCATCGGGAAGCAAGAAACAGAAAAGCTAAGTTGCCAAAGTTTGAGCAATCGATTTTTTTAAATTTTCGTTATCTTCCTCGAACGATAGTACTTTGTATGGAAAACCTGTGCGCAGAGGAACCGAATCGTGACTGGTCACGCCCTTACTTTGTTTCGAGTCCGCTCAACAACTTAAGTGAGCTGCGGCTAGTTCGCGACGAGGTTGCTTGTCGGTAGCGAGCCCGCCAGCAGGCTGCTGAAGTTCCGCACTCGGCGCCCGTTGCAAGGGTGCCTGCACCGGCAAGTTTCCCTGAAAAGCGTAGGGCAATAACATACAAAGCCAGAAATCAAGTAGAGGAAATAACGTTGCATCGATCGATTCAGATCAGTAATAAATTTGTAAAGTTATCTTCCTTAAACGACCGCGCTTTGTATGAAAAAACCGCGCTGGAGGAACCAAATCGCGATCGGTCGCGCCCTTACTTTGTTTCGAGTCCGCTCAACAACTTAAGTGAGTTGCAACTAGTCCGCGACAAGGTTGCTTATCGGTAGCGACTTCGCCAAAGAAGCTGTCAAGTTCCGCACTCAGCGCCATGCGGCAAGGGTGCCCGCACCGCAAGTTTCCCTGAAAAGCGTGGGGCAATAACATACAAAGCCAAGAGTCGAGTAAAGGAAGTAACGTAGCGTATGTTGCCCAGCATAAAGTTATGTTACAAAATAACTTATCGCGACATCGGCTGAATCGCCTCGAACTGAAATAACAAATAAGAGAAGAAGGCGGCAGACCCAAGCCCCGGCAAGTCGAGTTGCCGGGGCTGCGGCAAGCCGAGTTGCCGGGCTGTGGGTAAGCCGTAGTTGTTGGCTGCGGTAAGCCAGAGTTGCCGGGGTCAGCAAGCCAGAGTTTCCGGGCTGCGGCAAAGCCGTGAGTTGCCGGGGCTGAGATATCGATAAGCCCTTCGTCCCTTTTTCAAACATCCTTTTTCATTAAAAACATTCTACTCGGATACAATCCGTGGGGAATGAAAAACGTGAAAGAGGGGATTACAAGCTCTAAATGCGGATAAGGCCCAAGGCTTACAAATTAAAAAGATAAGATGCCCGTAATCCCTTTCCTGTCCCTCTTTTCAGGAGGTAGGTCAAGGAGGCGGGAAGGGCAAAAGAAACGCCTAGACGAGCTATGGGTGCCAGAAGGCACCAAGAGAACATCCCGGGAGCTCTCCGAGGGCTGGACGGAGATGGCAGCGCTGGAAGCGGGGCTCGAAGACGGGGCGGCAGGACGTCAGCACGCTGTCGAGGGCACCACGCCCTCGTACTCCGACTTGACGGACTTGTCGCCATCCCTCTTCCCCTTCCGCAGCCTCCCACGCCACGCCCAAGGAGACGACCCGGAGTTCAGTGGAGCCGGGCGACACGGATGATGGGGTCGCCGGTGACGCACGGCGGGCGCCCGACAACTAGTCGGGCCCGCCAACCTCGTTGTCGCTGTCGCTCTCCTCCTCTCGTCACTCTCGCCGAGGGGAATCTTATTTGTTGGAGGAGCTGTCCACGCAGCACTTCGCCTGAAAGTGCCAAGATCCCGAAGACCTTGACGGAGAGGAGATCACCTCCATTAGCTTAAAATGGAGGGTAAACCCGCCCTCAAGCCGTGGATGCGGGTGAACATCTTCCACCCACGATCGAGATACATCACATTAGGGGCTGGGAATACAACACGGACTCGCATGCCGCTGATTCCACACCCCTCATGTGCAATCTCGAGGTCTCGGCGGATCCGACTCCATCGCGCCAGAACGGAGCCGAAGTTGAGGCGGCGACGAGGCGCCTGACGCAGCCCGACGAAGAACTTCGCAGGGTCGTCCCAGATGGACCGCCCGCAGGAGGGAACCGCCCGGCGTGAGGCGGAGACGGCGCGCCGCCCCGTCCGCCTCTTCCCCGAGCGCCTCGACCTTGTCCACGACCTCGCCCCTCCCTCTCCCTCTTGGGGCTGGCTCTTCCGCCCCGGGCGTGGGGTTGGGAGGGGAGCGCTGCCTAGCAGCGACCCTCGCCGCCACCGATGAAGAACCAAGACTCTTTTTCTCCATGGCGAATGAGGAAAGGAGGAGGTGGGACAGTGCGGCCTTCTGCGCTCCCCTTCCGCTCTTTTAAGGAAGCAAGGTGGGCTCAACCGCCCCTCGCCGATTTAATCAGGCGTAGGAAGAAGCGAGGAATCGGGGCCGACCTGCTGCCTCTGCCGTGATGGCCCGCTTCCCACTTCCACCGTCCGTGACCCCAAGATCATGGGAACCACGTGGCGGGGATGCAGAACGGAGGCGACGGGTGGAGCGACCCCGCACGCCGCCCACTTCCCCCACGACGCCGCAATCGACGCGTGCCGTTACGGGGAGACGCGATGGATACGGAGTGAGTTTAGTTTGGACCCAGGCCGCGCGTGCCCGTGCCCTGTTTTGGGCCTGGCCCAACAACGCTCGGCACCGTGTATGGCCCAGACCCGGGGGCTCCTGTCGGTGTACTAAAGTAGGGGTACCTTAGTACCCCGAACTTGTGCACGGGCGATTCACGGCGTCAGCAGCAAGCCTTGCGAGCGTCCGCCAAGACCCTCGCAGCCTATTCTGAAGGCAAGACCCGACAAGAGGAGCTTGTCGGGAAGGCCTCCTAGGCACAGATAAGGCCCCGACAAGAGGAGCTTGTCGGAAGGCCACTCTAGGCACACACGAAGACAAGGCCCGCAAGAGGAGCTTGCGGGAAGGCTCAGGCGCGACAAGCCTCGGTGGCGCGACAAGGATTCGCCGCTGCAAGGCGCTTGCCGGCATGCAACTCCTCTCCGTCTCCGCTCCAGCTCACCCAGCGACGTGTCGCCATGGGACCGCTCCATGGGCGCGTGTCGGGCGGCTGTGCAGCGCCAGCGGAGAGCAGCGACACGCTGGCGCCGACAGCTCGCCATCGTGGCGGCGGAGGCGCGCCTGACGGTCTCTGTTACACTGTTTGGGCGACAACGACGGGCATTTATTGCTTTTGTCCCTTGCCGTCAGAGTTAGGTATTTTGCACTGTACACTGTTCAAGTAGGTGTACCAACTCCTGTTTTTACATTCGTACCCCCGCCTATGTTGCCACCTGTCGGAGACCCCTTGAGCGTATAAAAGGAGGCCCGAGTGCAACGTAGAGGGGGTTCGGAAAAGTTCGGTTGGGAAGGTCGGTTCGCATCTTCCGCAAGGTTCGACCCACGCTTGGTTTTGTAGCTCGCATTGCTCCCTAGCAAGAACAAAATAGACCAAACAAGCAGCAGTAGGAGTTTTATCTCTCCGGAGAGCTCGGAAGCTGGGTAAAAACCGCTCGTGTGCATCGCCTCGATCGGCTCTTCGTGCGACCTCCGCCCCCCTCCGAACCACAAAGGGGCCTGCTCCGCCGGGCCCCATAGGTGTCCGTGGGTACGATCAGCATCCCCGACAATGTGCCAAGTCAAGTAACTTGAATCATTCAAAGGAGGATACCACCCTATCATACCAGATCACAACCATTTTAATAGCATGTTGGCACGCAAGGTAAACCATTATAAACTCCTAGCTAATTAAGCATGGAATAAGTAACTATAATCTCTAATTGTCATTGCAAACATGTTTATCCATAACAAGCTGAATCAGGAACGATGAACTAATCATTTACAAAAACAAGAGAGGTCGAGTTCATACTAGCTTCTATCATCTCAATCAGTTCATCATATATCGTCATTATTTCCTTTCACTTGCATGACCGAACGATGTGAATAATAATAATAGTGCACGTGCATTGGACTAAGCTGGAATCTGCAGGCATTCAATACAAAGGAGAAGACAAGGTAATATGGGCTCTTGGGTAAATCAACAATAATGCATATAAGAGCCACTTTCACATTTTCATTATGGTCTTCTCCTCTCGACCCCCAAAGAAAAGAAAAGAAATAAAACTATTTACACGGAAAGCTTCCAACAAGCAAAAGAAGAACAGGAAATCTTTTTGGGTTTTCTTTTAAATTTTACTACTAGCGAGGAAAATAAACTAGCTAAAGCTACAACTACTTTTTTGTTTTTCTTAAGGTTTTTAAAACATGTAAGAAGAAAGCATAAAAAGGAAAATAAACTAGCATGGATAGTACAATGAAAAAGTATGAGCACCGACAACTAGCATGAGTGTGTGAATATGAATGTAATGTCGGTGATAAATACGTAACCCCCAAGCTTAGGATTTTGGCCTAAGTTGGTCTATTGCCATGGCTGGCCTGGCGGATATCCGAAGTTGTAGTTGGGGTCGTACTGAGATGAAGCCTCAGGTTGCCACTGGCTGGCCATCTCCTCCGGACCCCACTGATAAACAGACTGGCGTGAAGGAACAAATTGTGGTTACAGATCTGGCTCTGTAGCTGAGGTGGGGTTCTGGTAGGCGTGAATGGCCTCCAGCAGAACAAGGTACTTGCCTGCAGATAAGTCAAACAAGGAAGGAGCAGGCAAAGTAATAGTCTCAGGGTGATTTTTATCAAATAACAGTCTATAGTTAAGCTCCTTTTTCTTGTTCTTAACAATGAAATCATGTGCAACCATACACTTGTAGTCTAGAAAAAGAGGAGGCAACAACTTTTCTTCTTTCTCATAATGCCTAATAGGTATGTTAAAGTACGCAGCAAGGCACGATGCGAAGATGCCTCCCAAGATGGGTCCCTTAGTACGCTTAAGATTTAACCGCTTTGCAGCAATAGCGCCCATACTAAATGTGTCATCACGAAACAGGGCATGGCACAAAAGAACAATATCAGGGGCACTAAGGTTGCCACAGTTTCCACAACCAATTAAGCATCTACTAGCAAAAATTGCAAAGTAACATAAAACAGGAAAATGTATTCTAGTAATTCTTGCATCAGAAACCTTCCTAGTTTCCCCTATAGCAATTGTATCAATAAACTCCTCCACGTCGTCACGATGTGGTTCCTCTATGCTACCCAAAGAGGGCAATTTGCAAACCTCACAAAATTCAGAGAGGGGCATCTCCTTATACTCATCATATAAATAAAAATCCACCGAAGGTGGTGACCTCCTAGCATGGAAATAAAAATACACCGAAGGTGGTGACCTCCTAGTATGATCTTCCTTTACCTAGAAGGCGTTCTAAGAATTCGGAGTTTTTAGATCTTGATGATGAAATTGATAAAAGTGGGATTGAAAGAAATAAAAATCTAGATGTTGCTAAACCCACTATATTGGATATCAAGGAATTTAATTATGAAAATTGCTCTTTAATTGATTGTATTTCCTTGTTGGAATCCGTGCTAAATTCTCCTCATGCTTATAGTCAAAATAAGGCCTTTACCGAACACATTGTTGATGCCTTGATGCAATCTTATGAAGAAAAACTTGAGTTGAAAGTTTCTATCCCTAGAAAGCTCTATGATGAGTGGTAACCTACTATTAAAATTAAAATTAAAGATCATGAGTTTCATGCTTTGTGTGATTTGGGTGCTAGTGTCTCCACTATCCCCAAAACTTTGTGTGATTTGCTAGATTTCCGTGACTTTGATGATTGCTCTCTAAACTTGCATCTTGTGGATTCCACTATTAAAAAGCCTATGGGAAGAATTAATGATGTTCTTATTGTTTCAAATAGGAATTATGTGCCTGTAGATTTTATCGTTCTTGATATAGATTGCAATCCTTCATGTCCTATTATTATTGGTAGACCTTTCCTTAGAACGATTGGTGCAATTATCAATATGAAGGAAGGAAATATTAGATTCCAATTTCCCTTAAAGAAAGGCATGGAACACTTCCCTAGAAAGAAAATAAAATTACCATATGAACCTATTATGAGAGCCACTTATGGATTGCCTACCAAAGATGGCAATACCTAGATCTATCCTCGCTTTTATGCCTAGCTAGGGGCGTTAAACGATAGCGCTTGTTGGGAGGCAACCCAATTTTATTTTTACTTTTTTGTTTTTGCTTCTGTTTAGGAATAAATAATCCATCTAGACTATGTTTAGATGTGGTTTTATCTTTTAATTAGTGTTTGTTCCAAGTTATACCTATTGGATCTTCTTGGATGATAGTTATTTGATCTTGTTGTAATTTCCAGAAACTTTGCGCTCAGTGCCCGAATTTTAAAAATCACCAGAACATGATAAAATACTGATTTAAATTGCTGCTGATCAATAAACAAATTGTCCAGGTCTACTAATTTTGGTAGAATTGTTTGAGTTCCAGAAGTTTGCGTTAGTTACAGATTACTACAGACTGTTTTGTTTTTGACAGATTCTGTTTTGCGAGTGTTGTTTGCTTATTTTGATGAATGTATGGCTAGTAAAATAGTTTATGATCCATAGAGAATTTGGAACACAGTAGGTTTAACACCAATATAAATAAAGAATGAGTTCATTACAGTACCTTAAAGTAGTCTTTTGTTTTCTTTCTCTAACGGAGCTCACGAGATTTCTATTGAGTTTTGTGTTGTGAAGTTTTCAAGTTTTGGGTGAATTCCTTTGATGGATTACGGGACAAGGAGTGGCAAGAGCCTAAGCTTGGGGATGCCCATGGAACCCCAAGATAATCCAAGGACACCAAAAGTCAAATCTTGGGGATGCCCCGGAAGGCATCCCCTCTTCATCCACTTCCATCGGTAATTTACTTGGAGCTATATTTTTATTCCCCACATGATATGTGTTTTGCTTGGAGCGTCTTGTATTATTTGTGTCTTTGCTTGTTAGTTTACCACAATCATCCTTGCTGTACACACATTTTGAGAGAGCCATACATGAATTGGAATTTGATAGAATACTCTATGTGCTTCACTTATATCTTTTGAGCTTGATAGTTTTGCTCATAGTGCTTCACTTATATCTTTTGAGCATGATAATTTTTGCTCTAGTGCTTCACTTAGATCTTTTAGAGCACGGTGGTGGGTTTGTTTTAAATAAACTTGATCTCTCATGCTTCCCTTATATTATTTTTAGAGTCGTTAATAGCATGGTAATTTGCTTAATGTTAATATACTTGGTATTCGAGATATGTGAAACTTTCTTTTGATTGCGTTGAATACTAAGATAAGTTTGATGCTTGATAATTGTTTTGGGATATGAAGATGGTGATGTTAGAGTCATGCTAGTTGAGTAGTTGTGAATTTAAAGAATACTTCTGTTGAAGTTTGTGTTTCCCGTAGCATGCACGTATGGTGAACCGTTATGTGATGAACTCGGAGCATGATTTATTTATTGATTGTCTTCCTTATGAGTGGCGGTCGGGGACGAGCGATGGTCTTTTTCTACCAATCTATCCCCCTAGGAGCATGCGCGTAATACTTTGCTTTGATAACTTCTAGATTTTTGCAATAAGTATATGAGTTCTTTATGACTAATGTTGAGTCCATGGATTATACGCACTTTTTCCCATCCTTCCAACGTTTCTAGCCTCTCTAGTACCGTGCACCTTTCGCCGGTATCACACACCCACCATATACCTTCCTCAAAACAGCCACCATACCTACCTATCATGGCATTTCCATAGCCATTCCGAGATATATTGCCATGCAACTTTCCACTGTTCGCTTATTATGACACGCTCCATCATTGTCATATTGCTAGCATGATCATGTAGTTGACATCGTATTTGTGCCAAAGCCACCGCTCATAATTCTTTCATACATGTCACTCATGAATCATTGCATATCCTTGCATACATCACGGAGGCATTCATATAGAGTCATATTTTGTTCTAAGTATGGAGTTGTAATTGTTGAGTTGTAAGAAAAATAAAAGTGTGATGATCTTCATTATTAGAGCATTGTCCCAGTGAGGAAAGGATGATGGAGACTATGATTCCCCACAAGTCGGGATGAGACTCCAGACGAAAAAAAGAGACCATAAAAAAAGAGAAAGGCCCAAATAAAAAGATGAGAGAAAAAGAGAGAAGCCACAATGTTACTGTCCTTTTACCACACTTGTGCTTCAAAGTAGCACCATGATCTTCATGATAGAGAGTCTCTCATTTTGTCACTTTCATATACTAGTGGGAATTTTTCATTATAGAACTTGGCTTGTATATTCCAATGATGGGCTTCCTCAAATGCCCTAGGTCTTCGTGAGCAAGCGAGTTGGATGCACACCCACTTAATTTCTTTTGTTGAACTTTCATATACTTATAGCTCTAGTGCATCCGTTGCATGGCAATACCTACTCACTCACATTGATATCTATTGATGGGCATCTCCATAGCCCGTTGATATGCCTAGTTGATGTGAGACTATCTTCTCCCTTTTTGTCTTCTCCACAACTGCCATTCTATTCCACCTATAGTGTTATATCCATGGCTCACGCTCATGTATTGCGTGAAGATTGAAAAGGTTTTGAAAATGTTAAAGTATGAAACAATTGCTTGGCTTGTCATCGGGGTTGTGCATGATTTAAATATTTTGTGTGGGGAAGATGGAGCATAGCCAGACTATATGATTTTGTAGGGATAACTTTCTTTGGCCATGTTATTTTGAGAAGACATAATTGCTTAGTTAGTATGCTTGAAGTATTATTATTTTTATGTCAATATGAACTTTTGTCTTGAATCTTTCGGATCTGAATATTCATACCATGATTAAGAAGATTTACATTGAAATTATGCCAAAGTATCACTCCGCATCAAAAATTATCTTTTTATCATTTACCTACTCGAGGACGGCAGGAATTAAGCTTGGGATGCCTCGATACGTCTCCAACGTATCTATAATTTTTTATTGCTCCATGCTACTTTATCTATTGTTTTGGACTATAATGGGCTTTATTTTCCATTTTTATATTATTTTTGGGACTAACCTATTAACCGGAGGCCCAGCCCAGAATTGTTGTTTTTTGCCTATTTCAGTGTTTCGAAGAAAAAAAATATCAAACGGAGTCCAAACGGAATGAAACCTTCGGAAACGCGATTTTCTCACCGAACGTGATCCAGGGGACTTGGACCCTACTCCAAGGAATGAAAGAGGCGGTAACTTGGGTGGGGGCGCCCCCCCAGGGTGCGCCCTCATGCCTCGTGGGCCCCCTGTTGCTCCACCGACGTACTCCTTCCTCCTATATATACCTACGCACTTCAACCGATCGTAAGAGGAGCCAAAAACCTAATTCCACCGCCGCAACTTCTCGTATCCACGAGATCCCATCTTGAGGCCTGTTAGGAGCTCACGAGGAGGGCATCCACCATGGAGGGCTTCTACATCAACACCATAGCCTCTCCAATGAAGTGTGAGTAGTTTACTTCAGACCTTTGGGTCCATAGCTAGTAGCTAGATGGCTTCTTCTCTCTTTTGGATCTCAATACAATGTTCTCCCCTCTCTCGTGGAGATCTATTCGATGTAATCTTGTTTTTGCGGTGTGTTTGTTGAGACCGATGAATTGTGGGTTTATGATCCAGCTTATCTATGAATAATATTTGAATCTTCTCTGAATTCTTTTATGTATGATTGAGTTATCTTTGCAAGTCTCTTCGAATTATACGTTTGGTTTGGCCAACTAGATTGGTAGTTCTTGCAATGGGAGAAGTGCATGGCTTTGGGTTCAATCTTGCGGTGTCCTTACCCAAAGGATGTAAAGGGTTGCAAGGCACGTATTGTATTGTTGCCATCGAGGATAACAAGACGGGGTATTTATCATATTGCATGAATTTATTCCTCTACATCATGTCATCTTGCTTAAGGCGTTACTGCTGTTTTAACTTAATACTCTAGATGCATGCTTTGGATAGCGGTCGATGAGTGGAGTAATAGTAGTAGATGCGTAATTGTTTCGGTCTACTTGTCACGGACGTGATACCTATATACATGATCATACCTAGATATACTCATAACTATGCTCAATTACATCAATTGCTCAACAGTAATTTGTTCACCCACCGTAGAATACTTATGCTCTTGAGAGAAGCCACTAGTGAAACCTATGGCCCCCGGGTCTAATCTCATCATATCAATCTCCATCACTTTAATACTTGCTTTGTTTTTACTTTTCCTTTTACTTTTCACTTTGCATCTCTATACCAAAAATACCAAAAATATTATCTCTATCAGATCTCACTCTCGTAAGTGACCGTGAAGGGATTGACAACCCCTAATCGCGTTGGTTGCGAGTAGCTATCGTTTTGTGCATGTACGATGGACTTGTGCGTGGCCTCCTACAGGATTGATACCTTGGTTCTCAAAAACTGAGGGAAATACTTACGCTACTGTGCTGCATCATCCTCTCCTCTTCGGGGAAAACCAAGGTAAGCTCAAGACGTAGCACTTATCCTTCGAGCTTCGGCTCGAAGAGCCCCTCAAATATCTCTTCATCATTTTCTGAAATTTTTAGTAACTTCAAATAAAAGTGAACCAAACTCAGCAAAATTGATAGCAACTACTCCCACAAGTGCCTAGAGACTATATCATGCATTAGAACTACTTGGAACCATATAAATTTGACATGCAAGCTCAAGAACATGGTCACCTAGGCAGCAAAAATTTGCAATGAATAAAGCACTAGAACAAAAACTAATTGAACCATTGGAGGAGTCACATACCAAGGAACAATCCCCCAAAGCAGTTTTGTGAGAGGGGCTTTGAGAAAGGAGATCGAAAATGGCAGCAAAATGAGCAAGAACTCGTACTTGAGCTGGTTGGTGATTTTTTTTGGAGGAAGAAGGAGTGTGTGGTTGCTGGAATAAGTGGAGGGGAGCCACCATGGGCCCACAAGGCAGGGGGCGCGCCCAGGGGGGTGGGCGCGCCCTGGACCCTCGGCAGTGCTTGCTCCCCTGTTGTGTTCTCGGTGCGAGATATTCTCAAATATTCCAAAAAATCATATTTCAATTTCGAGGCATTTGGAGAACTTTTATTTTGAGGTACTTTTTTATTGCACGGATAAATCGTAAAATGCATGTAAAATACTATTTTTGCTTTATTTATTCTAAATAACAGAAGGTAAAAGGAGGGTACAGAGAGTTGTTCTTTCTAACTTCATCCATCCATGCTCAATAGAAGGAATCCACTAACAAGGTTGATCAAGTGTTGTTAACAAACTCATTCCGAATAACATGAAACCGGAGAAATTTCGAATAACACTATGTTACCTCATGTCACAGCCCTAGAGTTTGCTTGTAACTTGTGGCATTGCATCCATGCGTCATCTTTAAATTCTTTTCAAACTTGAAGTGGGGATGACTAAGCCCTAGCACCAAAGCAATTCAAATAGGTTCAACTAAAAATATTTTTCAATGAACCCAAATGGCCTTCAAAAATGTTCACGATTTTTGGAAAATCTTTGAAGCTTGATAACGAGAGATGTTGCACATTTTTCCATGACATTTGGATTATTGAATTAACTCATATTGTATTTGAATTGGAGCATTTAAATCCTATAAATATTTTTAAATGCTCTAATAATTCTGAAACTAGTTGAGGGTTGTTGGGAATATTCCAAACAGAGCCCACAAATATTTTCATGATTTTTGGAAACGTTTTGGTATTTTATTAAAAGCCCTAAAGTTGCAGAAGAATTAGAAAACAGAAATAAAAGAGAGAAAGCAGAAACTTACGGCCTTACAGTAGCCCACCAAAGAGCCCACCACCAGAGCTGGCCCAGCCCAACCTAGCGAGGGGCAGGTTTCTCTTCAACCCCTCGCCAGGAGGACAAGTCGTGGCAGAGCGCGCATCGCCGGTCGCCACCCCCTACTTCGACGTGTCCCAGCCGCCCCCGACCCCTCCAGTGCACCGTTGGAACGCCCCGTGTCCCCTCGCTCCTCTCCCTCACTCGCTGCACCCTCTCCCCCTCCCCTGACTCTCTTTCCCGAGCTCACCCACGTGCTCGCCGTGCCGTTTAGGTGCCGTGAGAGCCAAGCACGCAACTCCACTGCCACCATAGCCTCGTCCCCGAGCTCGGCCGAACTCCGGCCGCCGCTGCCGTTGCCACCGCCGTCGTCTTGGACCACCCTGGCCCAAGCTAACCCCACCAGTCCATGCGCATGAGCCCTAGCTCCTCATAGATGGGCTCAGCCATCGATTTGGTCGCCAGAAGTCAAATCCCGAGCCCCTCCACCGTCTCTGGCCTCGCCAGCGACGAGCCCCGGGTCAACTCCGGCGAGTTTGACCCGGTTGACCCAGTTGACCTCCCCTGGGTCCGGGCTAGTGGGCCCAGAGCCCTGCTACTTTAGTTTAGATGCTAATTAAATTTTAGCTAACCCACCCACTCGGCCGACTGTGGGCCCCAAGACTTCTAATTACTTTAGTTAGATTTAACTAAACCCCGTTAGTACTTGAGTCAATGACAATTGGGCCACACCATTAGGTTTGACCTGACGGTCCTGTTGACCAGTGACGCCAAAGATGACTTAATGTCGACGGAGTAAAGTTTTCTGGAATTAAAATAAATCAGAAATGATTTATAAATTTCAGAAAATACCCCAAACTTCTAAAATTCATAGAAATTCAATCGTAACTCCAAATCAAATAATTTATATGAAAAATGATCAGAAAAATCCAATCTATCCATCTGTACCACTTTCATGCATGTTAGATCAACTTATACCGCCGATCGTGTCAAATCAATTAAATGGCATTTGAATTTCACATATGGAGTTTGAATTTGAACCCTTGGTTCAAACCAACTTCATTTAATATGGTTGCTAGTTGCATTAGCTCAATCAACAAAGATATTGCCATGTCATGATCATGCATCATATTGTCGCATTGCATTGATCGTGTTCTTTCTCTGTTGCGGTATTTGTCCCTCTCAAGAGACGACGTTCGACGATGAGTTCGATGACACCGATGAAGAACTATATTATCTTCGTAAGTGCCGTGCAAGCAAAACCCCTTGTTCATTCTCGATATAATCCCACTCTCTCGCTCCTGCTCTCTTTTACTGCATTAGGACAACAACAATTCATACATTTTACTTGCTGTAGCTGAACCCTTTATCCTCCTCTGCATGACCTGTCATTCCATAGTAAATAGATGAAACCCACTAGCATGAGTAGGAGTTGTTTGAGCCCTCATGTGCCTACTCATTCATGCTTGTTTGTCATGCCTGCTACTGGTTAGAGTCGAGTCAGGTCTGATTCATCGGGATGAATCAGAGGTGTGAGAACATGTCCTACTGTTGAGAGCTAAGTGTGTGAACACGATTTGGTAAAGGTAGTGGTGAGAGGCCATGTAGGAGTACATGGTGGGTTGTCTCACGAAGCCGCCCTCGTGAACTGAGTTCTGTGTTTGTGATCCATGAAACAGTTACTACCATGCATTGGGCCCGAAACCAATGGACCCTCTCAGCTTCTTAACCACCCTTGTTCTCTGTCCAGGAGTTGCAACTATTTCTTGTGTTTGTAGCATATGTGTTGGAGGCCGTGCGTAGCGCTGACCCTAGGGGTGGGCTATGATGCGGTAGATACACCGTGGCATAGTGTACCGAATGCCCGTTTGGTATCTCGGGAACCCTGCACACATCGTTCGGGGCCGTATGTGGAAACCTCGGCCGGACTCCCTGCGGATGGAACCTGAATATGCGATAAACCTGGACTAGAGACTTGAGTGTTTAGGTAGGCTGTGGCCGATACCCACGTTGGGCTTCCGCTTGAAGGTTGTCGAGTACATGTCGTGTAAACGGAGGTAAGTGGTGAGAGCGTGTGTGAAGAAGTACACCCCTGCAGGGTTAACATCATATTTCGAATAGCCGTGTCCGCGGTAAAGGACTTCTGGGTTGCCTGTCCAGTTCATAGACAAGTGAAAGTGGATACTCTAAAATGCACAAGATAAGCGTGAGTGCTATGGATGGCGTTCTCGTAGGGAGACGGGAGTGGATCCATAGTGGTGTATTGATATGGTGAATATGTGGACTCGTGTGCGCCACCTCAAAAGAGTTACTTGCAGTTGTAGTATAGGATAGCCACCGAGTCAAAGCTGGCTTGCTGCAGTCATACTCCACCACCCCCTTTGTTGATAATGATGCATATGTAGTTAGTTCTGATGTAAGTCTTGCTGAGTACATTTGTACTCATGTTTGCTTATTTTATGTTTTGTAGAGAGACGTCAGTCTCGCTAGTAGTTCCGCGTGGACTTCGACATTTAGCTTGTTACCTCAGCTACGATCTTGTGCGCTCGGCAGGATCTGGTAGATAGTCAGGCGTCTTAGCCTTTTTCATTTATAGGTGTCTGTACTCAGACATGTTAAGCTTCCGCATGTGTTTGACTTGTATGCTCTGAATGCTGGGTCGAGAGACCCATGTTTGTAATATCTCGCTCTTCGGAGCCTAATGAATAAATATTTGAGTCGTAGAGTTATGTTGTGATGCCATGTTGTATTTACACATATTGAGCATATTGTGTGTATGTTTGAAATGCTTGGTATGTGTGCGATCCGACAATCTAGTTGTTTATCCTTGGCAGCCTTTCATATGGGGAAATGTAGTCTAGTGCTTCCTGGGCGATAGTAGTCCGCTTCTGCCGGTTCACCGGAGTCCTGCTAGCCCAAAGACTACTCGCTCTGGACACTTGATCGGCCGCATGTGTTTCACTTTGTTCTCGTGGTTCATCCCTTCGGGGAAATGTCACGCGGTGACATCCGGAGTCCTGCCTAGCCTGCTATAGCCCGGGTTCCCGGAGTCCTGTTAGCCCAGTGCTACAGCCCGGATTCACACGCTGCTGACCGACATGCTCGATGTGATTCATGTATGCCTGTCCCCATGGGTTAGCGCCGCTTTGGGTTCACGACTAGCCATGTCGACCCGGGTTCTCTGTCATATGGATGCTAGCGACACTATCATATACGTGAGCCAAAAGGCGCAAACGGTCCCGGGCCCTAGTAAGGCGACACCCGTGGGAATACCGTGCATGAGGCCGCAAAGTGATATGAGGTGTTACCGGCTAGATCGATGTGACTTGGAATCGGGGTCCTGACACCTCAACGGGGATATGCACAACCCTAACAATAAGAATATCATATTTCTTCTTGACGGTAGGAAGAGGAAATTCAAAACCTCCAAAAATAATCGATGGAATTTTTCTAATAGAATTGATACTGTGGACTTGAGGTTGTTTCCTCGGAAAGTGTACCGTATGCTCATTTCCATTAACATGAAAAGTGACATTGCCTTTATTGCAATCAAAAACAGCCCCTTTAGTATTCAAAAAGGATTTTCCAAGAATAATAGACATACTATCATCCTCGGGAATATCAAGAATAACAAAGTCTGTTAAAATAGTAACATTTGCAACCACAACAGGCACATCCTCACAAATACCGACAGGTATAGCAGTAGATTTATTAGCCATTTGCAAACATATTTCAGTAGGAGCCAACTTATTCAAATCAAGTCTATGATATAAAGAGAGAGGCATAACACTAACACCGGCTCCAAGATCACATAAAGCAGTTCTAACATAGTTTCTTTTAATGGAGCATGGTATAGTGGGTACTCCTGGATCTCCTAACTTCTTAGGTATTCTACCCTTAAAAGTATAATTAGCAAGCATGGTGGAAATTTCAGCTTCCGATATCTTTCTTTTATTTGTAACAATTTCTTTCATATACTTAGCATAAGGATTCATTTTGAGCATATCAGTCAAACGCATACGCAAAAAGATAGGTCTAATAATTTCGGCAAAGCGCTCAAAATCCTCATCATCCTTTTTCTTGGATGGTTTGGTAGGAAAAGGCATGGGTTTTTGAACCCATGATTCTCTTTCTTTACCATGCTTCCTAGCAACAAAGTCTCTCTTAACATAACGTTGATTCTTTTATTGTGGGTTATCAAGATCAATAGCCGGTTCAATTTCTACCGCATTATTATTGCTAGGTTGAGCATCAACATGAACATCATCATTAACATTATCACTAGGTTCATGTTCATTTCCAGATTGTGTTTCAGCATCAGAAATAGAAATATCATTGGGATTCTCAGGTGTGTCAACAGCAGGTTCACTAGAAGCATGCAAAGTCCTATCATTTTTCTTTTTCTTCTTTTTACAAGGACTAGGTGCATCTACATTAGTTCTCTGAGAATCCTGCTCAATTCTCTTAGGGTGACCCTCATGATACAAGGTTCCTGAGTCACTTTACCTCCTCTAGTTGCAACTCTAACAGCAAAGTCATTATTCTTACTATTCAATTCATTGAGCAAATCATTCTGAGCTTTAAGTACTTGTTCTACTTGAGTGGTAACCATAAAAGCATGTTTACTAATGAGTTTAAGTTCACCTTTAACTCTAGACATATAATCACCCAAGTTTTCAATCATATAAGCATTGCGTTTTAATTCCCTACCAAAATAAGGATTGAAGTTTTCTTGTTTAACAATAAAATTGTCAAACTCATCTAAGCATTGGCTAGCAAATTTTTTAGGCAGGATTTCAGATTTATCATATCTATAGAGAGAATTTACCTTTACTACCTGTGTCGGGTTATCAAGACCATGTGTTTCTTCAATACGTGATGGATTAAAACCATGTATTTCTTCAACAGGCGGTAAATTAAGACCATGTATTTCTTCAATAGGGGGTAAATTCTTAACATCTTCATGTTTTATACCTTTTTCTTTCATAGATTTCTCTGCCTCTTGCATATCTTCAGGACTGAGAAATAGAACACCCCTTTTCTTCGGAGTTGGCTTAGGAGTTGGTTCAGGAAGTGACCAATTATTTTCATTAGTCAACATATTATTCAATAGCAATTCAGCTTGATCAACTGTTCTTTGCCTGAAAACACAACCAGCACAACTATCCAGGTGGTCTATGGAAGCATCGGTTAGTCCATTATAAAAGATATCAAGTATTTCATTTTTCTTGAGGGGATGATTAGGCAAAGCATTAAGTAACTGGAGAAGCCTCCCCCAAGCTTGTGGGAGACTCGCTTCTTCAATTTGCACAAAATTATATATTTCCCTTAAAGCAGCTCGTTTCTTATGAGCAGGGAAATATTCAGCAGAGAAGTCATAAATCATATCCTGGGGACTATGCACACAACCAGGATCAAGAGAATTAAACCATATCTTAGCATCACCCTTTAATGAGAACGGAAATATTTCAAGTATGTAATAGTAGCAAGTTTTCTCATCATTAGTGAACAGGGTGGCTATATCATTTAATTTAGTAAGATATGCCACAATAGTTTCAGATTCATAGCCATAAAAAGGATCAGATTCAACCAAAGTAATTATATCAGGATCAACAGAGAATTCATAATCCTTATCAGTAACAAAGATAGGTGAAGTAGCATAAGCAGGATCATATTTCATTCTAGCATTCAGAGTTTTTTTTCTTTCAGCTTAGCTAATAATTTCTTAAGATCACTTCTATCATTGCAAGCAAGAAAGTCTCTAGCAGTTTCTTCATCCATAAGATAACCCTCAGGAACAACAGGCAATTCATATCTAGGTGGAGAATCTTCATCATCAATTTCATCAATATTATCAGTTTCAATAATTTCATTCTCTCTAGCCCTAGCAAGTTGTTCATCAAGAAATTCACCAAGTGGAACAGTAGTATCAAGCATAGAAGTAGTTTCATCATAAGTATCATGCATAGCGTATGGCATCATCAATAACATGCGCCATATCATAATTAATAGCGTAAGCGGGTTTAGGTGTCGCAAGCTTACTCAAAATAGAAGGTGAATCAAGTGCAGAGCTAGATGGCGGTTCCTTACCTCCCTCGTAGTTGAGGGATAAATTTTGGTTTCTCGTCTTTCAAATTCCTCATAGTGACGAAAGCAGATATAAATCCCAAGTGACTCAAAGAATAGAGCTATGCTCCTCGGCAACGGGCGCCGTAAAGTCTTGATAACCCACAAGTATAGGGATCGCCACACAGTTTTCAAGGGTAGAGTATTCAACCCAAATTTATTGATTCGACACAAGGGGAGCCAAATAATATTCTCAAGTATTAGCAGTTGAGTTGTCAATTCAACCACACCTGGATAACTTAGTATCTGCAGCAAAGTATTTAGTAGCAAAGTAATATGGAAGTAACAGTAATGGTGGCAAAAGTAATAGTGATAGTTTTGTAGTGATTGTAACAGTGGTAACAGTAAAGTAAATAAGCAAAGAAAAATATGTGAAAAGCTCTTAGGCTTTGGATCGGTGATGGAGAATTATGCCGGATGCGATTATTCATGCAACAGTTATAACATAGGGTGACACAGAACTAGCTCCAATTCATCAATGTAATGTATTCATGTATTCCGAATATAGTCATACATGCTTATGGAAAAGAACTTGCATGACATCTTTTGTCCTACCCTCCCGTGGCAGCGGCGTCCTAATGGAAACTAAGGGATATTAAGGCCTCCTTTTAATAGAGTACCGGACCAAAGCATTAACACATAGTGAATACATGAACTCCTCAAACTACGGTCATCATCGGGAGTGGTCCCGATTATTGTCACTTCGGGGTTGCCGGATCATAACACATAGTAGGTGACTATAGACTTACAAGATAGGATCAAGAACTCACATATATTCACGAAAACATAATAGGTTCAGATATGAAATCATGGCACTCGGGCCCTAGTGAGAAGCATTAAGCATAGCAAAGTCATAGCAACATCAATCTCAAAACATAGTGGATACTAGGGATCAAACCCTAACAGAACTAACTCGATTACATGATAAATCTGATCCAACCCGTCACTGTCCAGCAAGCCTATGATGGAATTACTCACGCACGGTGGTGAGCATCATGAAATTGGTGATGGAGGATGGTTGATGATGACGATGGCGACCGATTCCCCTCTTCGGAGCCCCGAACGGACTCCAGATCAGCCCTCCAGAGAGAGATTAGGGCTTGGCGGCGGCTCCGTATCGTAAAACATGATGAATCCTTCTCTCTGATTTTTTTCTCCCCGAACACGAATATATAGAGTTGGAGTTGAGGTCGGTGGAGCACCAGCTGGCCCACGAGGCAGGGGGCGCGCCCAGGGGGCAGGCGCGCCCCCACCCTCATGGACAAGGTGTGGGCCCCCTGGCCTTGATTCTTTCGCTAGTTTTTTTTATTATTTCCAAAAATAATCTCCGTGAAGTTTCAGGTCATTCCGAGAACTTTTGTTTCTGCACGAAAATAACACCATGGCAATTCTACTGAAAACAGCGTCAGTCCGGGTTAGTTCCATTCAAATCATGCAAGTTAGAGTCCAAAACAAGGGAAAATGTGTTTGGAGAAGTAGATACGTTCGAGACGTATCAGACTCTGCTCTACTACAAGCGTGGAGCGACTATGAACCGCCATTGGTGCTAACGCCAATTCGCTGGGAGACATGGCAGTTGCAAATGCACACAATGTAATTATAGTACATGTGTAAGGGTAGCAGTTTTGTCAAATACTATGGCTTGAAAAATGGCCACCGTCGTATGGAAATCTGACGGTTATGTGCACATTCGCCAGGATTGGGCTCGTGGCGAACAATCGCAAGATATCATTACTAAAAAAGGTTAAAACACCCAGGGCTAGAACATGCATCGGCTGATCACTAACAATGATACTGATATAGTTGTAAAATGGTGAGAGAACGTGTCTACGTGGTGCTTGGAATTATAGGAAAACTAGTAAAAAGAAACGGAGGGAGTACTAGTAAGTACACCATCTACCGCTTTGTGTGCTACTCTTGGGCTCCATGCGGCGGGCTCAAGGTCTCCTATAGCCACTCCCATTTCATGGACGACCTGGTCTATCGGCGTTCTAGGAACGGGGGTCCCTAGACTTGCCTGCCTGCGGCCCATGGCGTGGCTGTGCTAGCAGGCCTGTACGGGCCATCTTCATCAACAAGGCATTCAAGACCCTCGCCTGGGGCCAAGCCTAGCGAGGCGGACGATGCAAGACTTCCTCGGGAGCGGCCTCGCCAGACAGGCTCGCGAGGGGCGGAGAGATCAAGGCAAGGCAAACCTCGCGACGTTCCCGTGACGTGAGCCATGACGATCGAGACCAGGCAGGCGCCGGGCGGGCGCCAGCGTGTGTAGCATCCTTGTTTCCTCTTTGGTGCTAATGAGGCAAGCGTAGGCGCGGAGTACCGAGGCATTAGGCAAAGGATTCCATATCAGTGCAACGAGACCAAGACCAACAGGACAGAAAGATGGAGGCCACCTTGGAGCCCAAGGCGGCGTCACCACCAGAGCCTTTCACAGGCGAAGACCGCTTTTGTCAGGATAAGCTGTACTAGCTGTCCCCTTTCAAATTGGCCGTTGTTGGCTCCCTTCCCGCTCAATATTTGGGGAGAGGACCAGGGCCTCTATAAATAGGACTAGCCACCATAGTAGAAGTCAATCAAGCCTGAGCTGATCGAATCCTCACACACACAAGTTCGCCAAGCACAAGAACACCTCAACCTCAGGAGGTTGTTCTTCCCCTTGTACTGTTCATCACCAGCCCAAGAGGCAATCCACCACCACCACACTAAAGTAGGGTATTACACCACAACGGTGGCCCGAACCAGTCTAAATCTTCTGTCGCTTGTGTTATGAGTTCGTCGAGTTACTCTGTGAGATCTTAGCAAAACAAGGAAGTGGATCGGTAGGGGGGAAATCATCATGCGCACCCAAGTGTTCGAACCTTTAGGGTTTTGTCGGAACCCGTGATTCGACATTTGGCGTGCCAGGTAGGGGTGCGTCGGAGTCTCCCTTCCACCGAAGATTCGTTGACACCCCGTGGTCCCTATGTCCAGCGGCCAGAGGACGACGCCGACCGCTGGGCATCTTGGCCAGCCCGGGCGGCGCTGCCTTCCCAAGAAGACCTCAACCCCGCGCCACAGGCAGCTCGCGCACTTCCTAAGGCTGCGGGGCACGGGCGGCACGGCCATGCGGCGACCGCCCTTACTCCACGACAAGCACGAGCGGTCGCAAGGGCCTCAAGCCACACCGCGGCCACGGCACCACACACCCGGTGGGAGCAAGCAAACGTGAGGGCCGCACTCACAGTGGCGCGAGAGCTGCTGCGATGCCGACTGGTGGAGCGCGGCAGAGACGCGCTGCTGGAACGCATCGCCGAGCTACTAGACGCCGCGGTCACCGGGGAACCACCTTCGCTTCCATGCTTCGCCCCGCGGCCGGTCGCCTGGCGGCCACGCACGCCCATGCCCCCCCCCCCGGTGCACCAGGAGGATTCACCGACATAGGCTCCACCAGCGGCGCGGGGCGCTCAATCGCACCCGCACCACCTACGACGAACATGGATATGAGCGTCACTCATGGCCGCGGCGGAGCGCCTCCCTATCATCCCCAGTATGGCGCGCGTGGGGCACTTCGGCGAGGTTTTCGGGGTGGCGACCTCGAAAGCCTACGTGCCCCGCACGATGGACCAGGAGTACACCCCGGAGGACGACGCCAGTTCGTTCTTTGAGCCAGGCTGGGAGGAGGAGGCGCTAGAAACTGAGGACGTCCAGGAGCCGCCTACCGTCCACGCTGTCCACGCCAACGGCTCTAGGGTATCACTAATCCCATAGGAGCAAGCTTACACTAACCATGAGTCGCAAGGGGATCAGGTCACCACAGCGGTTGGTGGCCCCAGCTCAACGGCATCCCTTCCGCCGGGGGAGCGCACAAGGGGCTACAGGAGAGGGGTCGGGAGCCAGATCCCACCCCACGTCGCACGGAGCAAGGCGTTCCCCGGAGGTAGGCCCTTTGCTGGGGAGGTGCTGAAAAGCCTACCCCCAAAAGAGGACCCGTGGTCGCCGAGGGAGCCGCTGGCGTCCCCTTTGCCCCTTTTGGTGTCGTCCTGGTTTCCGGTCGCCCCCAATGGTGGTCGAGGGGGGGCGCAAGGCGGGGCCCTCGTCTGGTGATATGAAGTAAGGCTCACGCCTGTGAAGATCGCCGCCCGTGACACTCTCATGTAATGACGAGTGGGTCTGTACACGCTCCGGAGTCTCAGGAGTGCCGCCCTCGGGCCTCGGGGGCTCCCTCCCACATCCTAGTGGCAGCACTTAGCTCCGCGCTGGTGAGAAGACTTGAAGACAAGAAGACTAGACTAGGTGCCGGAAGCGGCCATTTGCTTTGAATCCTTTTTTGTAGCCTTTCTTTCTGGATTTGGATTTAAGTTGAAGTTGAATTTTCATTGATGCGCGCGGGGGTGCCTTTTCTCGTTCGAGCAATTTCTTGCCATCCGGTTCTCGCTTTATTTGGGGCTCACGCCAGTTGCCTCCCCTCAAGAGCCCATCGCGAGCGGGACTGGGCGAGGCGCATGCATGCCGTGCATGCGCCAGCGCCACGACAGATGCTTACCCCTCACGAGGTCCCCTCGGATGGATCAGCAGGCCCCTCATGAGCCTCGGAAACGCACGACCCCATGACCCAGCTCGGGACATACGCTGGCTAAGGTAAGCCACACCGAAGACTCTCCATCAGACTCACGGTCACGCAAAGACGCATACACAGGTTGACATAGAAGAGTAAAACCAGCAGTTTATTTACATGAGGGGCTCCCCCTCTCAAAATGCTCTTACAGTCTTTAGGGGCCGCGCCCAAGTTTTTGCAGGGTAAAAAGCAGGGAAACATGGTGATCAGCCGGATATGTCGCTCGTCGCGTCTCCCATGTCATCTTCACACGCACCGCTGGCATCGCTGGCGCCGTCGTTAGTGTCGCCTCCACCTTCGCCGGCGCCGGCATCGCCGTTGCCAACCACATCGCCTTCATCTACCGCAACCACCACCGCGTCGTCCTCGAAAGTAAAAGCCCTGACCAACGCATCCACGTTGTCCTCCACCCACCGTGCCAGGTCGCCCCTGACGGCCGCGGCTACGGGGGCGATGGCAGCGTCGAAGTCAAAGTTGGGGTCGGAGTTCCAAAGATGGCTGAAGACACGGGAGAACGCGCGCCCGAGCAGGCCCTGACTCCACTCCTCCACGAGATGACGAGCTCTATCAGGCCGAGCTTCCAGGCGCGTCACCACGTCAGTGAAGAAGCGTTGATGACTGGCTTAGTCATTCGAGTGCGTATGCGGAGCATTCTCGTCACAGACGTGGCCCAACGCCGCGTTGGCCCTAACCCTGAGGTCCTGGAGCATGGGGGCGTGCTCACGCTCCAGCGTCCTCCGCTGAAGCACTTCCTCCCTATTCTGTCGCGCAACGGACTCGGCGTCAGCAACCCGCTTCTGAAGAGAGAGCAGCTCGGCAAGGGCATAGGCCAATTCCGCCTGCGCTGTGACCAGGGCGGCTGCCGTAGCCTCCTCGCACCTCTCCACTTCAACCAGCTTGGGCCTAAGGGCAGCGGCCCTACCCGCAGCCTCTGTCCCCCGCAAGCTCCAACCTCAAGTCATACCTACCCTCAAGATCCGCGCGAGCCTCGACCACCCAGCGATCGACCTCCTCCTGAGCCCTGGCCTCGCGCGCATCAATGGCATCCTCCGCTTGGACGTCCTGGCGCTCCCTCATCTCCAACCGCTCTAGCTCGAGGCTGCGCTCCACAGCTTCCAACGCCATCACCTCCTCAAGCTTCCGGATCTCTTCCTCCTCGGCGGGTGCCCCCCTCATTGATGCAAGGGCGGCTTTGCTCGCCACCACCTGCTACTCTAGGGACGCGCTCCAGGCCTGGATCTCCCACGCGCGCTTCTCTACGGCATCGCTACGGCGGTCAGCCTCGCGAGCCTCCTCCAAAGCTCGGGAGCAAGCTTCACGAGAAACCTTGAGGAACGCCTCGGCCTTAGCGTTGTCAACATCAAGCTCGTAGCGGCCAATGTTGATAGCCACCTTCATCTTAAGTCATTCCTCCGCCAGCCGAAGACCCTCAGCCTTGAGGCGCGCGTCGACGTCCGCAAGTTCACCACCAAGTCGGTCCATCGTGCCCATCGCCTCCTGGAAGATCTCGTGGCGAACGACGCTTCGTCCGTGCTCGAACTCAAGCGTGCGATCCACCTCGTCCTCGACCACGGGGGCCGCGGGCGGGCCGTGAGGCGGTGCGGGCTGGGCCTCACGAGGGGCCCCAACTAGTCGGGGCCCGCTACTTGAAGAGGAGCCGAAGACCGGAGCCAACCAGCTACTATCCATTACCAGAGGAGGAGTCCTGGGCACACCCGTCAAGCTCCAAGTCAGGCCGTGGAGGAGGGACGATGGTGCCGCAGATTCGAAGCGCCATGAAGGCAAGCGCGCCTCTCCCACCGCCCCTACTCCAGGGACGGTATGCGGGCTCGTGGCGCTCAAGGTCAGCGGGGGAGTCGAGGAAAGAGAGGGTTGCTTCTTGGGGGACATAGCGGCCTTGACGGAAGGGGCCTTGAAGAGCCAACGTCAGGGAGGAAAGCAGCAATCAAGAAATCACTATGTATAGTACTTACTCGTGGACGGCGATGTACTTCCGTTGCTTCAACGGCCCGAAGATACCACTGCTACTCGGGGATCCTTTCCTCTTGCGGAGCTCCTCGAAGTCCACGCAAAGCTGACCGAAGCGCTGGACGTGGCGGCCGACACGGGGTGCAACCGGAGAAGTGCTCGAAAGGACAACCTCAGGGGTGTCGGGCTGCGGAGGGCAGTCGGGCCACGTCTCAACGCCACCTCCCGAGGCCTCCAGAGCTTCAGCCTCGGGGGCTGCATGCTGCATCGTCTCAGCAACTGACACACCAGAGGAAGAAACATGAGTTCCTAAGGACGACGCCCGAGGAACCCCAGACGACACCTGCACCCCACCACTCTGGCCGCCAGCCTCCGGAGGTGCTCGCCCCCTGCATCCACATTCGGGACAAGCTCGATGCCGGCGAAGAAGAAGGGAACAACGTTGATGGAGTTCTCGCGAGGCCCCACTATGCTGACCGGGCGCAGCCCCCACTCATCAAAGGAAGGCATGTGCTCCACAAACTCAGCCTTGTTTCTGCAGTGGTACAGCAGACAGCTCCTCCCGGGCATGTCGTCCAGCAATGCGACACCCGTTCGGACCTCAAGCACAGTTTTCCGCATCTCAAGAGGAAGCTCGGACTCCAGAAGTCTCATATGGTCCTGACTATTGAGCAAGGCCCACATTGGGAGAGAATGGCGCTAAAGCGGAGCGACTCGATGCCTGATGAACTCCTTCACCACCATGGGCGCGGTCACGCCGCTGTCCTTCAGCCTCTTCAGCGTGAGCCAGACAGGGGCAAGACAGGGGCTCGCAAGCCTATCATGGCCCCAACCAGGGTTGGGAACGGCAGGCGCCAATGAAGAATGGAGCAGAGGGTTGAGCACTCTGGAATTGACAAACACCCACCATGTCCGAAACTCGCTAGTGGACGGAGGAAGCTCGAAGTCAATCCCCGCACTCGCCGTCGCAGCCACAGCCTGGAAGCTCGCGCATCCCGAGCTCTGCCGGGGATCCATCAGGTGCAATGAGAAGAAGTGACGGAGAAGGGCCACGGAAGGGGCAATGCCCACCATGGCCTCGCAAACAAAGGCGAAGACGGCGAGAAGAGTCACGGATTGGGGGTCGAGATGCAGCATGTGGATCTGGTAATGCTCGAGCACTATGTTGAAGAAGGCGGAGAAAGGGGGGACCAAGCCAGCCCAAAGAGCATCAGTGAAGATTGGGACATTGATGGCTGCCCGGTCTATACGAGCACGAGATGCAGGCCAAGCAGCCGTATTTCCCCACTCATTGAAACTGGAGGCGAGCATGGGGCGCTCCTTGCCCATGGCCTCATCGTTGAGCACCAGTGATCGGCTAACCACGGGCTCGATGGCCGAAGGCGTGCCGGCAGAAGGCAGAGGCTTCTTCCCCTTATCCGCTTGTTTCGGCGCCATGGAGATGGAGCGGGCAGAGCCCAGGCCAGGATGGGAGGAGGAGCAGAGTCTCGGGGAAGCAGAGGAATCAGGGAAGTATGGCGCGGACAATGGAAGAATAACTGTGTAGGTTGCGGGGGCCGCATAGCTAGGCGGATTCCAAGGCAGCGTGGGGTAGCGGAGACGCCCACGTCCAATCAACCGCCACGAGTCGACCAAGGCCGCAGGCTATTAGGGCATGTGGTGCTCTGCACTTGACCTTTGGCTTTGCCTCGAAGCCAAGCCCGAGCGCGCCTTGGGCCTGGGGGCTACTATCGGTGTTCTGGGAACGGGGGTCCCCAGACTTACCTACCTGCGGCCCACAGCGTGGCTGTGCTAGCAGGCCTGTACGGCCCATCTTTATCAACAAGGCATTCAAGACCCTTGCGAGGGGCCAAGCCTCTTGAGGCGGACAATGCAAGACCTCCTCAGGAGCGGCCTTGCCAGGCAGGCTCGCGAGGGGCGGAGATATCAAGGCATGGCAAACCTCGCGAGGTTCCCGTGACGTGAGCCATGACGATCAAGACCTGGCGGGTGCCAGCGCGCGCAGTGTCCTTGTTTCCTCTTTGGTGCTAAGGAGGCGAGCGCATGCGCGTAGTACCGAGGCATCAGGCAAAGGTTTCCATATCGGTGCAACAATACCAAGACCAGTAGGACAGCAAGACGGAGGTCACTATGGAGCCCCAGGCGGCGTCACCACCAGAGCCTTTCACAGCGAAGACCGCTTTTGTCAGGACAAGATGTACTAGCTGTCCCCTTTCAAACTGGTCGTTGTTGGCTCCCTTCCCGCTCAATATTTGGGGAGAGGACCAGGGCCTCTATAAATAGGATTAGCCACCATAGTAGAAGGCCACCAAGCCTGAGCTGATCGAATCCTCACACACACAAGTTTGCCAAGCACAAGAACACCTCAACCTCAGGAGGCTGTTCTTCCACTTGTACTGTTCATCATCAGCCCAAGAGGCAATCCACCACCACCACACTGGAGTAGGGTATTACACCACAATGGTGGCCCGAACCTGTATAAATCTTGTGTCGCTTGTGTTATGAGTTCGTCGAGTTATATCGTGAGATCTTAGCAAAACTAGGACGTGGATCGGTAGGGGGGAAATCTTCGTGCGCACCCCAGTGTTCGAACCTTGAGGGTTTTGCCGATACCCATGATCGGACATGGTCGATGCCCGCAAGGTGCCCTGCGTCTACAAGAGTTTCGACTGTGAGAGGTACGTCGACCAACACTCGGTGGCGGAGCATAGGGATGTGTGCATGCGCCATTCTACTACTATGAGTGCACGCCGCCATTTGAGGGCTCGCCGGTGAGCCTCGTGCATCACCTCACGACACCGTCTGGTAATCACTCCTGGCCCATGGTGAACATCAAGTAAGAGACGCGCTACCAATTCTCCGTGCCAGAGTCGCTAGAGGATCACGGCCGCCTGCTAGTCATGAAGGAGGACGGCAGCGTCTTTCTCTTGGCCGTGGGCACCGACAAGGCCCGCGTAGGCCACCAAGGGATCTCTGTCGTGTGCGTCAGGGGCAACGTCGCTGATGCTGACACGAGGCCGATGTATAGGAGCGTGCTCACTGTTGCTGCCCCTCCATCGTACAAGGATGACCTCGGCGCCTCCCTCGCGCTGAATGAGATTGTGGTGAGCTTCTCCGTTCCCGGCGATGTGGACGTGGAAGAGGGCTAGTTTCATATGATTGTTAACCCCAAGATGATGCACGGGGACTCAAAGGAGGTTCACCTGGGCATATGCATTACCAAGTTAACTGTTCATCATTAGTCTTCACTCAATGTAAGTCATTGTCTAAGCATGTGGACACTTCCTGTTTATTATAGAACCTTCCATGCATGATCTTGCTCTATCATAGAATCGTGCTTGAATTAAAGTGCATCCATTTATGGTTTAGTCTAGAATCTTCCATGTATGTTTTTGCTCCATTAGAGTTCTCGTGTTCCATTTATGAGATTAATTGTGAATTTTTACTCTTTTTTGAAAAGGAGGATATCCCCCGGCCTCTGCATCAATCGGTAAGTTTTGGATGCAGGTTCAACAGTTGAACTCTTTTGTTTGCAAAAGATGTTTTTAATCTATTTATCCTACATTTACTATTTACCCGGATGCTTGTGAGCTCTAGAGAAGAAATAATATCCGAAGAAACCTATCGATATTTGTTACACAAGAGATGACCCCGACATACTTTGTCAAAGTATAATTTATTTCCCTGTTCCGTGCAACGCATGGGCGTGTTACTATATATAGTTCTACCTCCGTCCTGGTTTATTGGTCCCTGTTGTAATCTGTGCCAAATTTTGACCTTAAATTTAACAAATAAAATGCTCATGCAAGTCACCAAAAATTATATCATTAAAAACTATGTTCAAATACGAATCCAACGATTTTTTTGTTTACACGCACTAACATTTTGCGAGTTAAATCTTCAGACAAATTACATGGGGGACTAATAAACCATGACGGAGGTTTTCCTAGTGTAGAGGGCGCTGCTACACGGGAGTCTTGCCCTGCTCGTGGCGCGGCAGTAAAGCCATTGTATCACAAAACCTGTTGGTGTACAAAAGTAGGGGTGCTCCTTTTTACCCCTTTACTTGTGCACGGACAGTCGGAGCCGCGCCCACGGCCACACAAAGCAGGGCTGGGGAGGGAAGCCGGAGAGAAGCCAAAGGCACAAGACGACCAGAGGCAACACAAAGACCAGAAAACACAAAGAGTAAAGGGGGCAAGGCGGACTCCCCCCGGCAAGATCCTTGCCGGGGCGGCCTCCGCGGCCCCGGTAAGAGACTTGCCGGGGCAACTTGCCCAACACCAATAGAGCGAGCCATCCTTGGGCCCACGGGTTCCAACCCAACCAAATACATAGGGACCAGGGCTCGGGAGGCACCTCTGTGGTGGCCTGCAGACCTTTGTCAAGATCATAAACACACAAGATCAGATGAGGATTAGAAGACGACGACCCTCGGCGAGATCCTCACCTAGGAAACCCACAAGACCCCCAGCAAGCGTCTTGCCGGGGACGACTGCGACACCACGGCAAGGCCCTTGCCGAGGGTGTCAGCGGGGCCACTGCCAGGCCCGCACCAACCAAGACTCCGCCGCCGTTCGCATGCAGCTGCCAGCCCAACCAGCTGGGCAGGCACCTGCGTGGTGGCACACAGATCTTCATGAAGGCCCTACCACCGCGCACCTCAGCTGCCTGCCTGCCTACATGGCGCTGCATGCATCGCCGGCCTGGGCGCGTGTCGAAGCGAGGCAGAGCAGCGACGGACGGGACGGGCCTCATTCCCGTCCCCAATAAAGCTAATGGACACCTAAGTAGCGCATTTAATGCAGTTTGTCCCGTAATGCCGTGCAATAAGCTCGCGCACTGTAGGACTTTCCACCTCATGTGTGTCGCTGTGGCAACCCCTTTTCCCTACAAAAGGAGGCCCGAGGCGACCAAGAGAGGTATTCGGCTTTTTGGAACTATGCAGCCACCATAGCTAGTTTGAAAGCTCAGGAACACTCAATACATCCACCAAAGCAGGACTAGGGTTTTACGCATCCTCACGGCCCAAACCTGGTTAAACGATCCGTGTGCTTGCTCCTAAACCTGCTCTTCTCATGACCCCGCGCCCGCCGACCATAGAAGGGGATCCCAGTGATCCCATTGGTGTCGTTCCCACCGACATCTTTGGCGCGCCAGGTAGGGGGCGCACTTGTGAGAATCTGGTCTAGCAGTTAGTCTAGTAGCTCTTCGTCGCCATGGATCCCAAGAAGAAGAAGGCCATGGTGGTCAGTCCGTCGGGAGCCAGACGGCCCGTACCGGTGGGGGCGAGTAGCGGGCCGGTCGCGGACAGGACCCGAGGTGCGGCCCGCGAGCACCAATAGCGCTCTGGCAGTCAGAGCCTGGCGAGCGGCGTCATTCATGCGCAAGACGGCAGGCTGCACGCCACAAAATCCAGAAATAGAGTTGGGCCCTCGGCAGGCGGCGCGGGGCCCTCCCGGGTCGCTGCCGTGCCACCCACGGGCGGCGCGACGACCTCCGGGACGCCCACCCCGGCGCCCACAGTGTGCTCTTCCCATGATGTGCTTGCGACGAAAGCAGCGTCACTGCGCCGGTGACCACAGGCGCCCGCCCGTGGGAAGAAACATGCATCATCTGCCGGGGCGAAGGAGGAGGCGGCATGGCCGCGAAGTCTTTGGCAACAATGGCACACAGCCGCTGGTCCATGATAGAGCTCCTTCTAACGTGGTTAGAAGTCGAAGCGCGCCACGGTCCATGCAGCTTTCGCCACCACCCACGCCAGCAGAGCGCAGCTGCTCCTCGACTTCCCTCCTACTGCGGAGAAGCTCGACGAGTGGAGAGCCACCATTCGGAGACTCTTCACCGTCGCCAACAAAGACGAGCCATGGCCGGCAGGGCCCTCAGGCCGGTGCTCCGTTGAGCCACCACACGCCAGCGGGGGGAGGACTGGGGGAGCTGCAACTACAGTGCACTCTCCTCCCCCGCGCCAGTTGTCGCCGGTGCCAGTCCATCGCGATGACGCATGTGATAGCATTTCCAAAGCGTCGTCCAACCCACGGACCCACCGCGACCAGCATCATGTTCTTCAAGAACGAGCTCATGAAGACGCTCGAACCACTTTCGAGCGCCGGCGCGATACACGCCACCAATTGGATAAGCGAGCGGGACCCGCTATGGACCACCAAGCACCAGGGGGCTCCGGCGGCCTACCTTATGAGGTGGGTTGCCCAGCCTTTACCCGTGAGCTGTGAAAGTTCCAGTGGCCGTCCCACCGCACGTTCATGCCCGACATCAGCGAGAAGTACAACGACAAGACCTGTCCGTCAGAGTTCCTCAGCATCTACAAAATCGCGATGCAAGCTGCTGGAGCTCGCGACGACAAGGTGCTTGCCAATTACTTCCCGTTGGCACTGAAGCACAATGTCATGTCTTGGTAGATGCACTTGCCGGCGGATTCCAGTTCTTCGTGGTCGGATCTGTGCCATGAGTTCGTTGGTGCCTTCACTGGAGGCCACCAAACTCATGGCAAGGCCAGTGATTTGCATATCATTCCCCATAAGGAAGGGGAAAACCTGCGCAAGTACATCCAGAGATTCAGCCAGGTGCAGTACAACATCCCCGATGTTCATCCCGCCGCCGTGATTAGCGCATTCCATCAGAACATGCGCAACCGCAAGATGTGCGAAGAGCTGGCGATGAACAAGGTTAAGGATGTGGCCAAACTTTATGTTCTGGCCAATAGGTGCTCCCGGGCTGAAGAGGAAGGAAGTACCCCAGCGAGGGCGCCGACGTGGAAACCGATTCTATTGATGAAGACACCGCTGCCCCAACAAAGAAGGGCCAGCGTTGCAATAGGAAACGCAAGGGCAAGACCGTGCTTGCCGTCGAGGATCCGACGACACCAGCCCCACCAAGAAGGCCAAGGAGATGGCCGGGTGCGCCGCTTGTCAGGCCTTGGCGGCCGCTGACAAGCCAGGAGGCTCCGACAAGCAGTATTGCAAGATCCACCACACCAAGGGTCACGATCTCCAGAACTGCCGACAGTTTGAGCTGCTTGTCGAAAAGCAAAAGGCCGAGTATGAGAGGCGGGACAAGGAGAAGGGTCAAGATGGTGCCGAAGGATCCGACAAGAAGCGTGGCGGGCAAGGAGGCCGCCGCAGCAAGGGTAACCAGCAAGAGAGGCCCGCTCGGGGCCGCGACAAGAAGTAGGAAGACGATGATCATGACGAGGACGACCAGTCCGGCGAGCAAGAGTTTCAGAAGGCTACGGAGGCCATGTGCGTCGATGGTGGCGCCTCGCTGCACACTTCTCACCGCCAGCTCAAGCAGTGGGCGCGTGAGATTACAGCAGCAAAGCCATCGTTCGACGCTCAGAGGCCACTGAAGTGGTCCTGCACGCCCCTCGTCTTTGAAGCCGAGGACCACCCTGTCGGATTTCGGGTTCCGGCAGACCCTCTAGGTTCGAACTCTGGGGTGCACGCGGAGATCTCACCCCCTACCTACCTCCACCTCGTCGCCTCGCAAGGATCTAAACTACACAAAGAGCAACACAAGGGACACAAGGTTTATACTGGTTCGGGCCACCATTGTGGTGTAATACCCTACTCCAGTGTGTAGTGTGGTGGACTGCCTCAGGGGCTGATGATGAACAATACAAGGAAGAACAGCCTCGCGAGATGCATTTCTTGGCAGTCTTGTGAACTGCTAGGGGGAGTTCGGTCACTCTCTCTCTCTCTCTCTAGATTGCTTGACCTCTAGCTCATTGCGGATTAGGATCCCTCTACCCTGTGGGAGGCTTGTCCTATTTATAGGCAGAGGCCCTGGGCCTCTTCCCAAATATTGAGCGGGAAGGGCGCCAACAATTGGCCATTCTGAAGGGGAACATCTAGTACACTTATCCTGACTAAAGTTCGTCCTCGCCTATAAAAGGCTCTAACGGTGACGCCGGCTTGGGATCCACGATGACCTCCTTCCTGCCGTTGTGTTGGTCTTGGTCTTGTTGCACCGAAATGGCTGCCTTTGCTTGATGTTCTCGCCTGCGCTTTCCTCCTTTGCACCAAAGAGGAAGTGAGGACCTTCTTGTGGGCTAAGCGCCCGCTGGCGCCCTTAGTGCGTCATGGCTTGCTTCATGGGCACCTTGTGAGGTACCCCGCCTTGATCTCTCCGCCTCCTCGCGAGCCAGCCTGACGAGGCCGTGCTTGAGGAGGCTTCCTGTCGTCCGCCCCGCGAGGCTTGGCCCCTCGCGAGGGTCTTGTTCTTGTGCTGATGAAGACGAGCCGTGCTGGGCCACCCCTTGAGCCACTCCGCAGGCCGCAGGCAGGCAAGTCTGGGTACCCCCGTTCCAAGAACGCCGACACACCCTGACAGCACAACTATAGTCGGGTGTTTTCCGTTGTTGGTCTTGCCAACGATACGCAACCTCAACATGAACAAGATGCTAGTTGACGGCGGGGCCGGCCTAAACCTGATCTCGCCCATCATGATCAAAAGGCTGCAAATTCCTGATGGAGACCTCGAGGAAATGGGTACGTTTCAAGGGGTCAATCCGAGAAGGAGCCAGCCGAAGGGGAAGGTCACATTGCCCGTGACGTTTGGAGGTGAGTTGAACTACAGGACGGAGAGGATCGTCTTCGATGTGGCCGAGATACCCTTGACCTACAACGGGATCCTCGGTCGCCCGGCACTAGCCAAGTTCATGGCGGCATCGCTCTACGCCTACAACACGCTGATGTCGGGACCGATGACCATCATCACCGTCCCCTCCGACAAGAAGGACGCGCTGATTTACGCTGACCAACTCTATCGAGAAGCAGTTGCAGCAGCTGCCGCCAAGGCACTTGCTCCTGCCGTTGAAGCCCCAGGAGGGAATAAGAGGACCGGCAAGACCTCTCGCACCCACTCCGACAAGCGCACCTCTTTGGAGTGTTGTGCTACCGTTGAGGACATGCCCGAGAGCTCTACCGGCAAGAGCAAGAAATCCAGAGCTGCACCACCAGAGACCAAGAGGGTGTCCGTCAAGGAGGATGGCCTTTGGAGGGCTTTCACCATAAGCTCCACCCTCGACGGCAAATAGGAAAGCGCGCTCGTCACTTTCCTTCGGGCGAATGTCGATGTGTTTGCGTGGCAAGCATCCGACATCCCCGGCGTTCCCAGGGAAGTGATTGAGCACCACCTTGCTGTCTGTCCCCATGCGTGACCCGTCAAGCAGAAGGTCTGGAAGCAAGCTTTGGAAGAACAAAAGTTCATCACAGAGGAGATCAGGAAATTGGAAGCGGTAGTTTTGGTGAGAGGAGTGCTCCATCCGACTTGGTTGGCCAATCTGGTGGTGGCGCGCAAGGTAAATGGGAAGTGGAAGTTGTGCATTGACTACACAGATATCAATAAGGCTTGTCCTAAGGACCCCTTCCCGTTGCTGCGCATCGACTAGATTGTTGACTCCACAGCAGGGTGTGATCTGTTGTCATTCCTCGATGCCTACTCGGGCTACCACCTGATCTTCATGGCAAGAGAAGATGAAGAGAAGACAACATTTATCACCCCGTGTGGTATGTATTGCTTTTTACGGATGCCTTTCGGGTTGAAGAGTGTTGGCTCGACATTCACGAGGGCGGTCTAGATTGGTTTTGAGCCCCAGCTACATAGAAATATGGAAGCTTATATGGATGACATAGTGTTTAAAACAAAGTACAAGGCGACCCTTGTACAAGACTTAGAAGAGACGTTTGCCAACCTACGCAAGATCAACCTCAAGCTCAACCCTGAGAAGTGTGTCTTTGGCGTTCCGTCAGGAAAACTTCTCGAGTTCTTTGTGTCGCAGCGTGGGATCGAGGCAAACCCAGATAAGATCAAGGCTATTGAGCAGATTGAGGCACCCAAGTGGATCAAGGATGTGCGCCGGCTCACTGGCTGTGTTGCCGCCATGAGCAGATTCATCTCCAAGTCTGTTGAGCGTGCCCTTCCTGTTTTAAAAATCTTGAAGAAGGCAGGCCCAATGGAGTGGACCCCAGAGGCCGAGGCGGCATTGCAGGATCTGAAGAAATACCTTTCCTTTATGCCAATACTGGTTGCGCCCAAACCACAAGAGTCGTTGCTGCTGTATCTGGCGGCAACGAATCAAGTGGTCAGCGAGGCACTAGTGGCGTAGAGGGAGGTCGACAAAGAGGCACTAGCAACGGCAGGACCGGCGGATAGCGAGTCAGAGATTCCCCTAGCGAGGCCTGGTGACGGCGAGGCAAGGCCCCCGACAGAGTCTGACGCCATCGAGGCAGGGCCAGCGTAGCCAAGTGAAGTGGCGCAGAAGAAGAAGATGATGATGCAGCACCCGGTTTACTTTGTCAGCTCCCTCCTGCAGGGGGCTAGGTCAAGGTACTCTGTTGTACAGAAATTGCTCTTCGGACTTCTTATGGCCTCGAGGAAGTTGCGTCATTACTTCCAAGCCCACGAGATCACTGTCGTCACCCGCCTCCCGTTGCAACAGATACTGCACAACCCACATCCAACCAGAAGGATTGTGGAGTGGGCCTTGGAGTTGTCAAGCTTTGGGTTGAAGTTTGAAAGTACTTCAACAATCCAGAGAAGAGTCTTGGCGGAGTTCATTGCGGAATGGACCTCAACGCCCGACGAAGAAATCCAGGAGACCGCTCTCCCCGACAAGGAAGCAAGTCGTGACTGGACCATGTACTTCGATGGGGCTTTCTCGCTGCAAGGCGCCGGTGCCGGTGTGCTGCTTGTCGCACCCACCGGAGAGCACCTCAAGTATGTGATCCAGATGCACTTTCCCAGGGAGATGTCCACAAACAACACTGCTGAGTACGAGGGGCTGCTTGCCGGTCTCAGGATCGCAGCAGACCTCGGGGTGATAAAGCTCATCGTCAGGGGTGATTCGCAGCTTGTCGTCAGACTAGTCAACAAAGATTACCAGAGTCCGTTGATGGAGGCCTACGTAGATGAGGTGAGGAAGCTGGAGGAGCGCTTCGACGGTATACAAGCGGAGCATGTTCCCCGAGCAGAGAACGACATCGCTGACTACCTATCAAAGCGTGCTACATTCAAGCTACCTGTGGAACCGGGTACCTTTTTGCTTCGGTTAACTCAACCGTCCGTCGAACCATCAATGGAGCAGAACAAGTGGAGGAAATCAATCCCCGTCGAGTACTTTCCCACCAAGCGTCCAGGGGCCGCCGGCAAGGGTGTTTCCACTGATTCCGAGCCTGCCAAGGGGCGCCTGGCTCCGGCAGGGCGCCAAGCCCTAGCCATAGAGATGGCTGCCCCCATGGCAGAAGAGATGCCTTTGGTCCTGGCCGCCGAGCCCCAGGCTCCGGCATGGGCACATCATACCCTCTGTTTCCTCCAGACAGGGGAACTTCCTGAGGAGCAGGAAGAAGACGAAAAAGTAGCCCGTCAGTCTACCTTGTACCAGTTCATCGATGACGTCCTGTACAGAAAAAGACCGAACGGTGTGAAATTGAAGTGCATACCCCGGGAGGAAGGACTTGAGCTGTAGGCAGAGATACATGGACTCCCACATAGGATCGAGGGCCCTTGCCGGCAAGGCATTCTGGCAAGGCTTCTTCTGGCCCACCGCCCTCCAGGATGCGATGGCACTAGTAACCAGGTGTGAAGCATGTCAGTTCCATTCGAAGAAGCTTCATCAACCAGCTCAAGCCCTTCAAACAATCCCTCTCTCCTGGCCGTTTTCGGTTTGGGGGCTCGACATACTGGGCCCTTTCCCTCATGCTGTCAGGGACTTTGATTAATTGTACATTGCAATCGACAAGTTCACAAAGTGGTCAGAGGTGGAGGCAGTGAGGAAGGTTACATCACAGTCAGCCGTGAAGTTCTTCAAGGGGCTAGTCTGCCGTTTGGTGTACCAAACAGAATCATCACCGACAATGGTACGCAGTTTAAAAGCCACACCTTCATGCAATACTTCCAAGACCTCGGCAGCATGGTCTGTTTTGCTTCCGTGGCACACCCCTAGAGCAACGGCCAGGCGGAGAGGGCAAAGGCTGAAGTGTTGTGAGGCCTGTGAAGAAGACTTTTGACAGACTGCACAAGAGCGGAAGGCGCTGGATTGATGAGTTGCCGGCGGTTCTTTGGTCAATTAGGACGACGCCAAATCGAGCCACCGGCCAAACAACTTTTGCCCTAGTAGATGGGGCAGAAGCAGTTCTCCCCATGGAACTCATATACGGGTCACCTCGAGTGCTCACTTATGACGAGCTTGAGCAAGAGCAGTTGCGGCAAGATGACGCAACGCTCCTTGAGGAAGATCGTCTTCCGGTGGCTGTGAGAGCAGCACGCTACTAGCAAGCCTTGTGCCGCTACTATTGCCGCAAGGTTCATGCCCGAAGCTTTGAGGAAGGCGACCATGTTCTTCACTGTGTTCAGTCGGCTAAGAATTCCAACAAGTTGACACCAAAGTGGGAAGGCTCTTATCGGGTAATACGAGTCACCAGTCCCGGCGCAGTCCGCCTGGAGACCGAAGATGCTGTCCCAGTGAGCAATTCCTGGAACATCGAACATCTTCGCAAGTTTTACCCATAAGGTGCGGTAGCCGGGCCTCCCGGCAAACCTCCTTTTGTACAAGCCTTGCCGGCAAGCCATGTAACCCTTTGTACAAAGCCAGGCGCAGACCCTGAGCATAAATAAACAAAGCGCTGGCGCCCTAAGTTATAGCATGCATGCTAGGTTAAGTCTCTCCCTCGGTTAGGGTTGATAGTGCTTAGCGGTGACTAACCCCTAGCCTAGAGGTCGAGTGTGCGTCTTTCTGTTCTCTTTGGTTCACAGGGCACGCGAACACTTCTGCTAAGCCGCTTGGGAAAAGGAGAATGAACCGGCGCTCCGGCCCTGGTAGGCCAAGACTGCCGGGGGCTGAAGATACAAGGATCCAACCACGGCAAGCCAAGGTTGCCAGGGGCTACGGATTCAGATAAGTCTTTCATCCCCCTATTATGCGTTTCCGTATAGAACTGGGATATGTGAAACCTCATTTATGTTCTTAAAACCACCGTGCTCCCCCTTTCCTGTACCCAAGAGCTACCTCATGGGTCAGAATTTGGTAGTAGTCGCGGTGGCGAGGAGATGAACGATGGTCCTAACTCTACTTCACCCCTGCCTCCGCCGAGAGCGCGAGAATGGTCGACTGAAGTGGGGAAACGGCAAGGCCTCTTGCCGGGCGACCATGTTTATTTTAAAAATAACAATGATTCATCCTTGGCATGGGCCTCGCTCACGCTCAAAGAACCCGACAAGCACCCTTTTTCATTAAAAACATCCCATACATGTACAGTTCATATGGAATTCAAAACATAAGCAAGGGGATTACAAGTCTTAAAATTAACAAGTGCCTGCAGGCTTACAAACTAATAAGAGATAAGGTGCCCGTAATCCCTTTCTTGTCCCTCTCCACAGAAGGTTGGACAAGGCAGTAGGAGGGCAAAAAGAGCACCTAGGAAAGATACAAGGAGCAGAAGGCACCAAGAGAACATCTTGGTGCCGGGAAAAGAGCTGGAAGATGAGGCAGGGGGCCGGCAATACGCGATGAAGGTGTCGGTGCCCGTCTACTCCGATTTCATGGCCGCCACCCACCTTCTTCGCCTTCTCTGGCCCTCCTATGCTAGCCGCCCAAGGAGACGACGAGGAGCACCCTGATGGAGAGCTTGGGAAGGATGGCCCTCGGCAGGGCGCGTGGCCGAGAGAGGGGCGGCACGGTCAGTCGAAATCGGAGTCGGCATCTGCCGCTCGACTCCCTCGTCGTCGTTGTCGCTGTCCTCCTCGACACTCCCACTTGAGGAGGAATCTTCATCGTTGGAGGAGCTCTCCACGCAGCACTTTAGGCGAGTTTCAATATCTCCGAAGACCTTGACGGAGAGCAGGCTGCCCTCCATTAACTTGAAGTAGAGGACGAGCCCCACCGTCAGGCTATGGATGTGAGCAAATGTCTTCCATCCACGACGAAGATACATAACATGAGGAGCGGGGAAGTCAACGTCGACCCGTGTGCCGCCGGTCCCGCAGCCCCTCATGTGCAATCTGAGGGTCTGGGGCGGATCGAGCTCCATCTCCTGAGCGAAGGGGGTGGGAAGACGGAGATGACGACGCGGTGGCCGGCGCAGCCCGATGAAGAACTCGCGGGGCTGGTCCCCGAAGTGACCCTCCGTCGCGGGAGGCGCCGCTGGTGGAGGCACGGCCATCGCGTCGCCTCGTCCCCCTCTCCCCCGACCGCCGCGGCGACCTCGGCCACGCCCCCTCCCCCTTCCTGTTGTGGTCGGCTTCGCCGCCGCGGGCTTGTGGGAAAGAGGGACGCGCTGATGAGAAGCAACCCTCACCGCCACCGTCGAAGGCCCACCAGCACCTCCTCTCGCCATGGCAGGTGGAAGAAAGGAGCGAAGGTGGAGGAGGATGGATAATGAAGGAATGTGGGATGACGCCCCCCTCCCCCTAATTATATAGGTGAAGGGTCGAGGCTCGGCCGCCCCACTCAGCCAATCCAGGGAATCAGGACCGACCCGCTGCCCCAATCAGTGACGGCCGGTTTCCCGCCTGCCACTTGCATGGAGGACGCGTCGCGAGCGAGGAGGATCGAAAGGACAAGTGAGGCGACCGTTCCCTGCCCCGTGATCATGGGGCGTGGGTGCCTTGAAGACTGCGACCCGAGTCCACACAGTAAATGAGCCGCGCCTCCATGCCTCCCTCTTTTTATGGGGAAGGCATGAGCCGCCTCTTTACCATGATGTGAAGCGTGCATGCGGAAACCACCCCAAGCATGACCCCCACATCACGCATGACCCTCCACGTCACGCGCAGGTCGTGGGGAAGCGCGGCGGACGAAAAATTACTGCGGTGAAATCCCGCCCCGGCTGCTCGCGCACTGTTTTGGGCCTGGCCCAACAACGTGTTGCGCTTATGTGGGGCCCAAGCCCAGGGGCTTCTGTCAGTGTACAAAAGTAGGGGCGCTCCTTTTTACCCCTTTAGTTGTGCACGGACAGTCGGAGCCGCGCCCACGGCCACACTAAGCAGGGTAGGGGAGGGAAGCCGAAGATAAGCCAAAGGCAAAAGACGATCAGAGGCAAAGCCAATACCAGAAAACACAAAGAGTAAAGGGGCAAGGTGGACTCCCCCCGGCAAGACCCTTGTTGGGGCAGCCTTCGCGGCCCCGGCAAGAGCCTTGCCGGGGCAACTTTCCCAACACCAACGGAGCGAGCCACCCTTGAGCCCACGGGTTCCAACCCAACCAACTACATTGGGACCAGGGCTCGGGAGGCGCCTCCGTGGTGGCCTGTAGACCTTTGTCAAGATCATAAACACACAAGATCAGATGAGGATCAGAAGACGATGACCCTCGGCGAGATCCTCGCCAAGGAAACTCACAAGACCCCCGGCAAACATCTTGCCGCGGATGACTGCGACACCACGGCAAGGCCCTTGCCCCCCCCCACCCCCCGGCAAGGCACTTGCCGAGGGCATCAGCGCGGCCACTGCCAGGCCCGCACCAACCAAAACTCTGCCGCCGTTCACATGCACCTGCCAGCCCAACCAGCTGGGCAGGCACCTGCGTGGCAACATGCAGCTTCTAGGCCAAATCAACAAGCACCTACGTGGTGGCATGCTGATCTTCGTGAAGGCCCTACCACCGCGCCACCTCAGCTGCATGCCTGCCTACATGGCGCTGCATGCATCATTGGCCTGGGCGCGTGTCGAAGCAAGGCAGAGCGGCGGCGGACAAGACGGGGCTCGTTCCCGTCCCCGATAAAGCTAATGGACACCTAAGTAGAGCATTTAATGCACTTTGTCCCATACTACCGTGCGATAAGCTCGTGCACTGTAGGCCTTTCCACCTCCTGTGTGCCACTGTGGCAACCCCTTTTCCCTATAAAAGGAGTCCCGAGGCGACCAGGAGAGGGATTCGTCTTTTTGGAACTACGCAGCCACCATAGCTAGTTTGAAAGCTCAAGAACACTCAATGCATCCACCAAAGCAGGACTAGGGTTTTATGCATCCTCGCGGCTCGAACCTGGGTAAACGATCCGTGTGCTTGCTCCTAAACCTGATCTTCTCACGACCCCGCGCCCGCCGACCGTAGAAGGGATCCCTGTGATCCCATAGGTGTCGTTCCCACCGACAAAACCCCACCAATCCCGATAATAAGTGGCCTGGTAAAATAAACAGACAAGCAACCATCATATCCCTCTGGCTTTTTTGCATTTCATCTCTTTGCATTCATCTCGCACACTTGATCCCTAGCTACTACTACTCCTACTCCTAGTAGTAGTACTCAAGTTAGAATTCCAATTGCACGGCACCACTTCTTAGGCAAAACATTTGAAAAAGGGTGTACGAAGCGGTTTGGGAATTTGCATGCCTTACTGTCGGATGTGGGGTTCCGGCAAACCCTTGAGGTTCGAACACTGGGGTGCGCGCGAAGTCTTTCCCTCCTACCGATCTACGCCCTAGCTGCATAAAGATCTCATGGACGAACTCGACTAACTTCATAACCTGAGAGACCACGAGGTTTATACTGGTTCGGTCCACCGTTACGGTGTAATACCCTACTCCGGTGTGGTGGTGGTGGATTGCCTGTTGGGCTGATGATGAACAGTACAAGGGAAGAACAGCTGCCTGAGGTTGAGGTGTTGTTGTGGCCAGGCTCTCGATCAGGTTGGATCAAGCTAAGATGAGATGCCTCTACTATGGTTGATAGCTCTACTTAGCCCTGGTCCTCTTCCCAAATATCGAGCGGGAAGGGAGCCAACAACGGCGGGCAAATTTAAAGGGGGGCAGCTAGTACAAGCTATCCTGACAAAAGCGATCTTCGCCTGCGTAAAGCTCTGGTGGTGACGCCGTCTTGGGCTCCATGATGACCTCTGTCTTGCCATCCTCCTGGTCTTGGTCTCGTTGCACCAATATAGCAACCTTTGCCTGATGCCTCAGTACTCTTCGCCTGCGCTGGCCACCTTAGCACCAAAGAGGAAATAAGGACGCTGCGCACGCTGGCGCCCGCCTGGTGCCGTTCGTCATGGCTCACGTCACGAGAGCCTCGTGAGGCTTTGCCCCTCCTTGATATCTCCGCTCCTCGCGAGCCTGCCTGTTGAGGCTGCTCTAGAGGAGGTCTTGCATCATCCGCCTCGCGAGGGTCTTGGATGCCTTGTGGATGAAGATGGGTCGTACGGCCTGCTGGCTTAGCCACGCTGTGGGCCATGACGAGCAAGTCTGGGGACCCCCGTTCCCAGAACACCGACAGTAGCCCCCGGGCCCAAGGTGCGCTCGGGCTAGGCTTCGCGGTGAAGCCAAGGGTCAAGTTCAGAGCACCGCGGGCCCCCAAAAGCCTGCGGCCTCTGTTGACGCATGGCGGTTGATTGGACGTGGGCGTCTTCGCTTCCCCACGCTGCCTCGGCGACTGTACGACTTGACAAGTCCCTGCGACATGCAAGGAAAACCATCATTACCTGCAATCGTGGCAGACGCTGTTTGGCCTTCTCTTGCTATAAATGGGGAGTGGGGCGTAGCCCCCGCTGCTCATCTCTTCGTCGCTTGCTTGCTTCTTCGTTTCTTCATTGCTCGTAGTGCCTTTGATGGCGCCACGAAGGAAGTTCTCTGCCGCCGAGAAGGGGAAGGCCCCTCGCGAGGGCCCCGGTTCCCCGGCGCCCAAGCACGGTCGCGGCTATCCGCACAAGCACGCCGCGACCCCCGCCGTGGCCCACCGTCGAGGCGGCGCCGCGGCACACGGAGGGGATCGTCCCAACCATGGCGGTCAAGTTTATGAGGGGAGGCGTGTTATGGTGGCGCGGCCTCCTCATCTGCGCTTCCACACGGCGGAGGTGTCGCCGGAGTTTGTCGTCTGGTTGGAGAACCCGACCGACAACTGGCTCCAACTTCCGCGCTTCGTTGCCGGTGAACTGCCGGCCTCTGGTCCAGGCGGACTCTGGCTGCAGGTGGATGGCTGCTGCAGCAAGGCCTCTTGGGTTGCGGTCGAGACTTCCGCCGCGGGCAACATATACAGCCCACGGTGGCGAGCGTTCCCCAGCAGCGGCAACTGGGCGGCGGTGCAGCTCCACTTCAATTATGACGGTGGATCGACCCTCTATGTGAGGTGTTCGGGAAAAGATAGTGGTCGCGCGGTGCTGCCCGAGACGAGCAGCGGTGAGGAGATGCTCGGCCTTGGTGATGGTCGTGACGAGGATGAAGGCGAGCCTGCCCTCGGCGGCGACCGCGTCTCCTCCAGCTACGGTGGCTCTTCCTTCGGTGACAGCTCCAGCAGCGGTGGCTACGACCAGCCACCGTGCCGCCGCGCCCGCTTCAAAGGACGCAGCGTGTCATCTCGTCGTCGCGCCTCCGTGAAGCGTGAGGAGGGGTCTGGCCAGGCTCGGGGCGTCGCTGAGGGCCTGCCTCCGTGGATTGCTGCAACGCCGCTTTGTTTAGCTTTTTCTTTTTCCCTGCATCAGAAAACGAAACCAGTATGGGCCCAGAGGGGCGTGTATCGAGCTATGGTTCTTTGGTTAATGCACTGTGCGAGTTATTCCCATGTCGTGTTGTTATTTTACGCAAATATAACTTAACCTGGCGCGTTTGGGACACCCATTCCCTCACGAGGTGTCTGCGTTGCTCAGAAGCTGCAAAAAATTCATTAGGGGGGTGCACTAAAGGAACTGCCGTCCACCCAAGCCTTGATTTAGCGCTTTGTATCATGGTACCCGAGGGGCACGGATTAGGAGAGATGTGCCAGCTTTCAGGCTCGAACGAGGGTGGATCGCGAGAAGGCAGAGAGAAGAAAAATGCTCGCGCGAGAAGACAGAGAGAAGAAAAATGCTCGTGAGGGCACCTGCCTAGCCCCCTCGCGAGGCATGCGAGAGAGAGAACATGAGCAAACTAGAGCCAAAAAATTCGGTAAAAGGCTAGGGAATCAAATCAGCAATGAACACCAAGAGCAACTTCGATTAAGGAAAAGCAAGCCAACTATGGAAAGCAAATGAAAAGCCGCGTCCGGCACCTAATCTAGTCTTCAAGTCTTCTCACCAGCGCGGAGCTAAGTGCTGTCCACTAGGCGTGGGAGGGAGCCCCAGGGCCTAAGACCCGCGCTCCTGAGACTCCGGGGCGTGTACAGCCCCAACTCATTATTACGTGAGAGTGTCACCGGCGGAGATTCTTCACCGGCACCGGGCCTTCTTCACAGGCTCTGGGCCTTTCTTCCCAAGCTCTCGGCCTTTCTTCATAGGCTCTTGGCCTTGCTTCATGGGTAGAACTTCCTGAGGTGCTGGATGTTCCAGGCGTTTTAGATAGGTGTCCCTTCTTGCATCTCCAGCGCCTGGCGCCAGCCACAGAAGATGTGGACGACCCTGAACGGGCCCTCCCACATGGGCGAAAGCTTGTGCAGCCCTTCCCTGGAGAGGACCCGCCTCAGGACCAGGTCACCTGTCTCGAGCGTCCTGGAGCGAATGTTGCGACAGTGGTAACGCCGCAGCGCTTGCTGGTACCTTGCCGCCCTTAATGGAGCTTTGCAACGACGTTCCTCCCCCATCATGAGATCCATCCCCCACATGGCGTCCTGCTACGTTTCGTCGAATGCTAGAACTAGCGCGGAGTGATGCTTGACTTCATGAGGGAGGACTGCTTGGGCTCCGTAGACGAGGAAGAACAGAATATCGCCCGTTGGCTTGGTAGCTGTGGTGTGGATGGACCCACGGCCGCAATTTGGAGCTTCGTCGTGCCGGCCCACGCATGAGCCTCCAGCTTCTTCTTGAAGGTTCTGGTCTTGAGGCACCTCAGGGCCTCAGCGTTGGTGTGTTCACCCTGACCATTGCTCCTGGGGTGGGCCACCGAAGCGTAGCTGATCTGCGTTCCAAGATTAGCACAGTAGGTTTTGAAGAGGTTACTAGTAAACTGCGAGCCGTTATCTCTGATGATGCGGTTGGGGATCCCGAAGCGTCTCACGAGGCCCTTGATGAACTTGACAGCAAAGCTGGCTGGAATGATACGGACGGCTTCCACTTCCGCCCACTTGGTGAACTTGTCGATGGCGACATAGAGATAGCGGTAGCCCCCTTGCGCTCGGGGGAACGGGCCTAGGATGTCCAGCCCCGGACGTGAAGCGGCCATGTGGCCGGAATGGTTTTGGCGCCACAAGCGGTGATGGATTTGCTTGGCATGGAATTAGCAAGCTTCGCAGGACTTCACCAGCTCGGTTGCATCGTTGAGTGCTGTAGGCCAGTAGAATCCGCTGCATAACACCTTGCCGACGAGGGTCTATGATGATGAGTGGTGTCCACAGTCCCCGTCGTGTATGTCAATCAGCAACTCCCTTCCTTGATCACTGGATATGCAACGCAGCGTGACATCGTTTGGCCGTTTCCCGGATAACTCGTCCTCTTTGATACAGTATGCCGTGGCTTGCCGTGCAACGCGCTCCATGTCCTCTTCCTTCTCTGGCAGCGTCTCGTGCGTCAGGTACTCCTTGAACTCCTTGGTCCATCATTCCTCCTGGGGCTCGAGCACCAAGAGCAGCCGAGCTCCTGAGGTCGGGCCACGGGCCGGGGCTCTTGTGGCCGGAGGCTGTGGGAGCTCCTCCTGAGGCTGAGTCGTGCTAGAAAGAGGTGGCGTAGCTGATGGCTTGAAGAGCCGCTCCCCGAAGACACTGGCCTCTTGTGATTGCCGCTTGGACGCTCTCTTGGCGATGTCGCGTTGTAGCTCAAGGCCCAAGAACTGTTTTTCCATCTTGCGCACCTCCATGAGGTAGGCCTCCATATGCTCGTCCTTCGTCTCGTACACCTTGTTGGAGAAGTTGACGAGGAGTTGCGAGTTGCCTTTGATGGTTAAGCGCTTCACACGCAGAGCCGCCGCAGCCTTCAGGCCAGCTATGAGGCCTTCGTATTCTGCGATATTGTTGGAGACCTTCTCGCAGTGCTGAGAACAGAGTTGCACGGCGTAGTAGAGCTTGTCCTGAGTGGGCGAGATGAGCACTGTTCCATCCCCCGCGCATTGGTGCGCGAAGGTGCCATTGAAATACATGACCCAGCCGTCTGGTGCCTCGCTTCCTGGGGATGTGGACCGGTCTCTTACTTCCTCAAGAGACGGGGCATCTGTCCATTCTGCCACAAAATCAGCGAGCACGGCTCCCTTGATGACCCTGGTAGTGCTGAACTCCAACTGGAATGCTTGCAACTCGATGTTCCACTCAGCAACCCTTCCGGCTGAGTTAGGGCTCCTGAGTACCCTCTGCAATGGGTAGGCTGAGACAACCTTGATGGGGTGGCCCTGGAAGTAGTGTCGCAGCTTGCGCGAGGCCACCAAGAGTGCAAGCAGGAGCTTTTGCGGCATGGGGTAGAGCGCCCTCGCATCCTGCAGTACGGTGCTGACGAAGTACACCAGGTGCTCGACGAGGGCTGGCACACTGTCGAGGCTCGAGTCCTGCGGAGATTGTGGCATATCCTGAGGTGGTGGGTTTCCTGAGACTTGACCGTCCTCAGGAGCTTCTGCGATGTTGTCGTGCTGAGCTTGGTCGTCCACCGCTGATGGCCTTGCTGAGCCTTCCTGACCCCACGCTGCATCACCTCTGGCTTGGCGTGGCACATCCTTGTCTTGGCGCTCCTCCCGAAACGCCACCAGCACCGTGCTGGCAAGGTAGAGCACCAGAGGATCGAGAGGCCGCGGTGCCACCATCATCGAAGGGCTGGTCGGGTATTTCTTGAGGTCTTGGAAGGCTCGGTCAGCCCTCGGGGTCCACTCGAACATGCCCTTCTTCTTCATGAGCTTAAAGAAGGGTAAGGCGCGCTCCCCTAGCTTGGAGATGAAACGACCTAACGCGGTCACCCGCCCCGCTAGCTTCTGCATCTCCTTGAGGGTCTGTGGTGGGCTCATGTCTGCGATGGCCTTGATCTTCTCGGGTTAGCCTCGATCCCTCTACGTGGGATCTGAGGAACCCCAGATAACTTGCGGAGGGGACGCCAAACACGCACTTCTCCGGGTTAAGCCTCAAGTTCACTTGGCGCAATATCTCAAAGGTCTCCTCCAAGTCTTGAATCAATGTCCTCGCCTCGCGAGATTTGACCACTATGTCATCAACGTAGGCCTCTGTGTTTCTACCGAGCTGCCACCCCAAGGCGATGTGCATCAACTGTTGAAAGGTTGCGCCCGCGTTGTGCAGCTCGAAGGGCATGCAGGTGTAGCAATACACCCCGCATGGTGTCAGGAAGGCTGTCCTCTCCACATCCTCCACCGCCATCTTGATGTGGTGGTATCCTGAGAATGCATCCAGGAAACATAGCGAGTCGCACTCGGCGGTGGAGTCGACAATTTGATCGATGCGTGGAAGCGGAAACGGTTCTTGGGGGCAAACTTTGTTAAGGTTGGTGAAGTCGACGCACATCCTTTCCTTCCCGCCTTTCTTCGGTACCACGACGGGGTTCGCCAGCCATTCGGGGTATCGAAGTTCTCGGATGGTACCTGCCACCTCCAGCTTGCATGTCTCTTGGATGATGAAGGCCTGCTTCTCAGTGGACTACTGTCTTGCTCGCTGCTTCACGGGGCGTACGTTGGGGCACACCCTTAGATGATGCTGGATCACCTCTTTCAGGAGCCCTACTAGCCGATTGGGCTCCCACGCGAATATCTCCTTGTTCGCGCGCAAAAACCTCACCAAAGCTTCTTCTTGTCCCGGGTCAAGGCCGGTTCCTATGGTGAAGGTGGCTCTTGAAGATCCGTCCTCGTTGACCGGTACCTGCTTGGTCTCCGCCTTGTCTTGAGTGAACAGCTGCTTCTTGGCGGGCACGGTTGAGGGAGTTCCGGACTAGGGGGTGTCCGGATAGCCGAACTATCATCATCGGCCGGACTCCAAGACTATGAAGATACAAGATTGAAGACTTCGTCCCGTGTCCGGATGGGACTTTCCTTGGCGTGGAAGGCAAGCTTGGCGTCTGGATATGTAGATCTCCTACCATTGTAACCCGACTACTGTGTAACCCTAACCCTATCCGATGTCTATATAAACCGGAGGTTTTAGTCCGTGGGGCGAACAACAATCATACCATAGGATAGCTTCTAGGGTTTAGCCTCGTTGATCTCGTGGTAGATCTACTCTTGTAACACACATCATCAATATTAATCTAGCAGGGCGTGAGGTTTTACCTCCATCGAGAGGGCCGAACACTGGGTAAAACATCGTGTCCCTTGTCTCCTGTTACCATCTGCCTAGATGCACGATTAAGGACCCCCTACCCGAGATCCGCGGTTTTGACACCGACATTGGTGCTTTCATTGAGAGTTCCTACAATAAATCGCTGATAGGCCCGATGGGCGCCTTGGATCATCAACAACGACATGGTCCGGTGAGACTTTTCTCCCGGACAGATCTTACGTGTTCGGCGGCTTTGCCTTTGCGGGCCAATTAAGCAGCCATCTGGAGGCGAGATCAAAGATTCGCCCCTGGCGTCGAGTCAGATTTGGAAGCCTAAACTATCTGGCCGATATCCGCGGAGACTTGATCTTGATGGATTTGAGCCCGACCAAAGCGCGCCGCCTTTGTCTCGATGGACATGATCTAGCTCTGCAACCAAGCGATTGCCACGGAGGCCGCACGAATCTGCTCCGACCCTTAATCAAGGCGGATTCCCGATCGAGGACGAGTGGTTGGACACCGCCTCGGGGGCTTTAATCTCTACGGCGATCGAGCCGAACTCCATCCCTGTCCTTTGCGGAGACCTCGACTCCAGGGTGCCGGACTCCTATCCGGACTCCGAACCCTCCGCGCCCTTCCCGGTCGAATCTGATAGGGCGCCCGTTATGGAGTTCACGGCCGCAGACATCTTTAAGCACTCGCCTTTTGGCGACATCCTGAATTCACTAAAGTCTCTCTCTTTATCCGGAGAGCCCTGGCCGGACTACGGTCAGGAAGGTTGGGACTCTGATCGACGAAGAAATTCGACGCCCACCCACCACCGGCTTGGTAGCGGCTGTCGTCGACCTAACCGACATGCTAGACTATGACTCCGAAGACATCGACGGTATGGGCGGCGATGCGGAGGCGACCAAGACCCAAGCGCCCTACGAGGCCTTTGGAAGGCCACCTAAATCATCGACATATACATGGTGGAGATCCCAAAAGATGGGAACGGCGATGGAACAACAGAGGATGACCCCTCCAAGAAGCAGCACAAGCGTCGGCGTCAGCGGCGCCGCTCTAAATCCCGCCACAGCAAGAATGAAGATTCCGGCACCGGAGATAACAATACAACGGACAACGCCGAAGACAATCCACTCCAGCAAGATTCATCGCAGGAGGATGAAGACCCCAACCCTCAAGAGAGAGCGGCAGAAGAAGAGGTAGAGGATTATATGCCTCCCTCCAAAGACGAAGCAAGCCTCGACGACAATGAATTCGTCATGCCTGAGAATCCCGTCGAACAAGAGAGTTTTAGACGCAGGCTTATGGCCACGACAAACAGCCTAAAGAAAAAGCAGCAACAGCTTAGAGCTGATCAGGATCTGCTAGCCAGACGGATGGACCCGAAGTCCTCGCGGCGAAGAGCATGAGCTCGAGCGCCCCTCAAAAGCTACCCTAAGCATAAGCTGCTCCCCGATTAGAGGAGGAGGCTTACGAACCCGCATCACCCGAGGAGACAATACGGTGACCCGACCACCCGTGGCAGCGGCGAGAGAGGCCTCTAGGCCCTCCACTAGAACCATACCCCGGCATCGCTCAAAAAGCACTTGGCCAAAGGGGAATGCTCCGGACCTGCGAGATATATTGGAGGACAAGGCAAGATAATCAAGATCGATCTATGGATCGCGTGGGCGCCCCACGGTACGTGACAACAACCGTCGCGCCGGACATAGTAAGTCCGGCCAGGCCGAACAAAACAGACCAAGCTCTTTTGAGCTCCGTCGTGATATCGCCCGATGCTGGCGCCGCACACCCACTATGCTTCACGAGGCGAAGTAATGGATCATCGGATCCCGAAGGGTTTAAACCCGTCAATATTGAATCCTATGATGGCACAAGCAGACCCGGTTTGGATCAAAGACTATCTCCTTCACATCCACATGGCCCCGGTGGCGATCTTCACGCCACCAAATACCTCCCCCTCAAGCTTAAAGGACCAGCCCGACATTGGCTCAACAGCTTGCCAGCAGAGTCAATTGGGAGCTGGGAGGACATGGAAGCCGCATTCCTCGATAACTTCCAGGGCACTTATGTGCGACCACCAGATGCTGATGACCTAAGCCACATAATTCAGTAGCCAGACGAATCGGCCAGACAATACTGGACATGGTTCTTAACCAAGAAAAACCAAATCGTCATTTGTCCGGGATCACGGAGGCCCTCGCGACCTTCAAGCATAACATCCATGACGAGTGGCTTGCCCGACACCTAGGGCAGGAAAAGCCGAAATCCATGGCAGCCCTCACATCACTCATGACCCGCTTCTGGCGGGTGAGGACAGTTAGCTAGCATGCGGCAACAACCTCGGCAAAAATTACAGCGATCCGGACTTCAAGGACCAAAAGCGGCAGGCAGCGTCGTAACAAAACAAAGCGCCGCACTAACGGCGACAATATTGAGGATCTGACGGTCAATGCACCTGATTCAAAGGCTCTAAACCCGATCAGCGGAAAAAGCCATTCAAGCGTACTACTCCGGGTCCGTCCGGTTTGGACCGAATACTCGACCGCTTGTGCGGATACACGGCACCCCGAAAAGCCGACTAACCACACCAGCAGGGACTGTTGGGTATTCAAACAGGCGAGCAAGTTAATTGCGAAAACAATGACAAGGGGCTGCATAGCGATGGCGAGGGCGAGACCCAACCGTCGAACAATAGAGGACGAAGGGTTTCCCCCACAGGTGTGGACGGTGAACATGATATCGCAACCCACATACCCAAAAGGGGGCGGAAGCGTGCACTCGAGGATGTCTGGCGATGGAGCCAGTTGCCCGAAGTTCAATCCATGGTCCTCCTATCCGATCACTTTTGACCGAAGGGACCACCCCACCAGCATCCGCCACGGTGGATTCGCCGCACTGGTCCTAGACCCAATCGTCGATGGATTTCACCTAACCAGAGTCACGATGGGCCGGCGGCGGCAACTGAACCTGCTTTACCGGGATACGATGTGCAAAATGGGCATAGGCCCTCAAGGATTAAACCTACCAAAAGCGACCTTTAAAGGCGTCATACCAGGTGTAAAGCCAATTATGCAGGCTCAATTACACTTTGGGCGTGGTCTTCGGATCCCGGATAACTTCGGCGAGGAGTTAATCTTCGACATAGTCCCGTTCATGGCGGCTATCATGCCTTGCTCGGACGTGCAGCGTTTGCAAAGTTCAGCGTGGTGCCGCTTTTCGCATACCTCAAGCTCAAGATGCGAGACCCTCGAGGTCATTACGGTCCAGCGGAAACACGAGCGTTCCCTCCATGCGGAGGAACATACAGCGGCTCTCGCGGCGAAGTGCAATGCAGCCTCTTAAGGCAGTGCTCGAATCCGGCCGTTAAGCGGCGGACAGCCAAGCGGCGCCGGAGTAACTTACAACAAGACCACAGCACGTTAGAAACGCAGCGTGGCGATGCCGCTAACCCAGCTCTGCGAAACATCAAAGCAGGTCGCCAGCATTACACCATTACGCTCACGAAGATACCATGGGCATGGGGAGAGCACGACCACAATACACCAGGCTGCGGCTCCAACCACACAAGGGGCTCTCAAGTGTGTCGTTCCTTTTCTTTTCTTTTTACCTTTTACCTTTTAAACCACAGGACTCCGTTTGTCGGAAGCCACTGTCCGGCAGACCTGCCCGAACTCACGATGCAACAACCGAGGGAAGGATAAAGGCTACAACGAATATCTGAGGACTCCGTTTGTCGGAAGCCTGTCCGGCAGCGAGACTGCCGAACTCACGATGCAACAACCGAGGGAAGGATAAAGGCTACATGAATATACTGGTGGTCTCCATTACGAGCATTTTCATACACCAATCTGCAGCCTACCCACTGGAAGAGACATATTTAACAGTCTCCTACCTTGCTTATCACACTATTTGTAACATTCTGCATTAAATAGCAGCACTTATTGAGTAAAACAATGCAGCACCTTTTGCTTATAATTGCATTTATTTTTCATACATATGTTCATTCACGACATGTTGCATCCATTACACTTTAGTGCGGCTAATATACACCGAGGGCTTATGTTTCCAGCGTTATGGTGTGATGAGTCCGAACACTTTCACAAGTGCGGCACCCGAACTTATAGTACTATATGCATCGGCTCGAAATCATGTCTTGGGTCAATAGTTGGGTTTGCGGCTCCGTGTTTTGGTACCTTACGTTCCGTTATATCGGCTAAGGTAGCACCGGGAGAACCAACTGCGATTCCGCCCGATTCGGTGAGTTAACGCCTCGATGGAAAGCTAAAACGGCCGTCATGATGAGGCGAGAGACGATAAGCTGTTCGAGAGGTTTTATGCGAGTCCTTAAAGACTTATGCCGCTTAGGCGAGGAGCGGATCTTGTCGGCCAAAGGCATGGATAGCGTCCCAAATTGACCTTCCGAAGACTAGGGGCTTCGCCCGAAATTTAAAATTATAAATTCTATGGCTAAGTGAGAGTGTTCAAGCATTATAAGTCCGGTTGCCTTGTTTGTTGTGTTGGCGCCTCCTAGATGGACCCATAAATGGGAACAAGAGCGCTCAAGTTTATCCCGAACACCCGACACTTCGTGGCATGGGGGCTGAAGCCGACGACTTGCCGACTCTCAGATTTGATAAACAGCCGCATAGAAGGTAATATTTTAAATTAACAAGCGTTGCTTAGCGCATATGAACTAAGTTTTCAAGCGCGCAGGATAACAAAATGCGAGTCTATTCAAATATTACATCTTTGGAGCACTCACCATAATAGTCACGGGTGCCCTTGACTTACACTCTTATAATACATCTCGGGCGTGCGATGCTCCTTGCCCTCTGGTGGCGGGTCCGTCCACGAGCTTACAGGCATTCATCTTGCCCCGATGCACCTTCTTGCGGGCAAGGGCCCGACAGGCACCCTCGATACAAAGCGGAATGCTTGATAACTTCAACCCACGGGCACGCATCCACCGGCCGCCGCGCAGGGCGAAGTAGCTCCCAGGCATGGCCTCCTTAGGCCATAGCCGTACTATAAGGCCCTTCATGGCCTGTTCGGCCGCCTTGTGGAGCTCGACCAGCTGCTTCAGCTGGTCGCTAAGGGGCACCGGATGTCCGGCCTCAGCATACTGATACCAGAAGACCTTTTCCGTTGAACTCCCGTCCTCGACCCGGTAGAATGCGGCAACATCGGACACGCTGCGAGGAAGCTCTGCGAACGCCCCTGGAGAGCTCCGAATTCGGGTAAGCAACAGGTAATTAACACTCACATGCTTACTCTGCATGAAAAATGCCTTACCTGCGCTATTTTCTTCACCGCTTCCAATCTCACAGAGGGCCTTGTAAGCTTGACGCTTTGCGGTTTTGGCACTCTCAAGAGCCATTGCAAGCTCAGACTCTCGAGTCTTCGAGTCACGCTCCAACTTCTCATGTTTTTTCACGAGATCCTGGAGCTCTTGTTGTACCTCTGCCACCCGCACCTCCTGCTTCTCTCGCTCGGTGCGTTCCGCGGCCGCATTACGCTCCGCCGTGGCCACCACCTCCTTCAGGGTCGCCACCTCGTTAGCGGCCCCTACAATACCCACGTTATCCTTGTCATTTTTCTTGCAACCAAATCCTTTTACGAAGGTACAATTTTCATAAGGTATTACTCACCTTCTTTTCCTCGAGCTGCTTCTTGGCATGGCGAGCTTCGTTCTCGGACCGCTCGAGGTTTTCTTCAAAGTATTGACCTCCATGATCGGTCTTGCGGCGGAGGTCAGCGGCAACCTGCATTACCATATTGACATATTTTTATGACTCCTGAGTTTATCTTTCTAAAGATCCTCGGTCCGACTTTTCTTTCCGAACACCGAACCGAGCATCAGGGGCTACTGTCTATGCGGTACCATTTTACATATGTTGAAATTCTTACCTCAAAACCTGTTAGAAGGCTATTGCGAGCTTGGTCAGCCCGCTCTTAGCGGTGAACCTTCTGAATCACCTTGATCCATAACGGTGCGGTGTTCCTCTTCAATGGAGGCGCCATTGAGCGCCTCCAGCAAATTATCCGGCACCTCCGGTTGGACGGAGGCAGCCGGCGTCTCGGTCTTGCCCTTCTTACGAAGGGGCCGTCCGCCGGACTCCAGAGCCACTACGGCCTCCGGGGCTGAGTCCGGTGCACAGTCTGGGAGGGTGTCCTGCGGCACCTCCGGAGCCTCCCCCTCCTGGTGGGTCCTTTTCTGGGATCCCGCCTCGGCGTCGTCCGCGGCACGGGGGGTGGAGGCAGTCGGAAGGGAATCCATATCCGACGCACCCAAGGACCGGCTCGACGAAACGGGAAGAACATCCTTGGGCGGACTGCAGGGTTGTATGCGGCATTAGAAAGACGTTATGTGGTGAAAGCAAAAACCTTGAGGTTATTCGGGTATACGGACACTTACGATCTCGCCAGGGGCTTGGCCCTCGTGGGCGATCCCCTCGTCATCATCGGCGTTGGTGGAGAAGTCCGGAGGAAGGGTTCTTCCCTTCTTGGACCCTCCGGCCTCCCGGTTGGGGTGGCCTTCCTTTTCCTCTCCTCCCCGGCTGGAGAAGCTTCTTATTCTTCCTCCTGCGTCTTGGGAGAAGATTACGCTTGAAATCCGGCGGCACTGGCGTTGGGTGCTCCTTCGAGTTCCGTAGCCTCCTTCTTGGCCTTCTTCTCCGGCACCACATGGGGTGCGGGCAATCTTCCAAATAAATCGGGCGTCGGCTGGGTCTTCACAGCAAAAGTCGGACAGTTAATCTGTCCGGACACCTTCAGCCAGACCTGTCGAAGAATAGGGAGTTTTCAGAACCCACGTAGAGTCAATCTATGGAAAAGAAGCCCCACAAAGGGTCAAATAACTTACCTCGCTGGCTTGACGCTGCGAGCTGTATCCGCGATCTTTGTTAGCGGATGCGGGGGCTTCGGCACCCTTGAAGCGGCACCTTCCGGGCATCTTCGTGCGTGGTATCGAAGAGCGGCTCAAATTCGATTGCTGCGCCGGATCGAACTCCCACAAATTGAAGTCCCGTTGTTGGCATGGGAGAATCCGGCGGATCAGCATCACCTGGATCATGTCGACAAGCCTACGATTCTTGTCCACCAGGTTCCGGACCTGTGTTTGGAGTCCGGATAGCTCGTCCGAATCCCCCCTTCAGGCCCGTCCCTTTCCATGACGAGAGCCGTGTGGGGAATCCAGATCTGAATTCGGGGGCCGCCACCCATTTAGGGTCACGTGGCTCGGTGATGTAGAACCACCCGGTGCCACCCCTTTATTGTCTCCACAAAGGAGCCCTCAAGCCATAGGACTTTGGCCATCTTGCCGACCATGGCGCCTCCGCACTCAGCTTGGCTGCCCTTCACAACCTTGACTTGACCTTTGAAGGTCTTGAGCCACAAGCCGAAGTGGGGCTGGATGCAGAGGAAAGCCTCGCACACGACGATAAACGCCGAGATGTTGAGGACGAAATTCGGGGTCAGGTCATGGAAGTCCAGGTCGTAGTAGAACATGAGCCCCCGGACAAATGGGTGAAGTGGAAAACCTAGTCCGCGGAGGAAGTGGGGGAGAAATACCACCCTCTCATGGGGAATGGGGGTTGGAATAAGCTGCCCCGCGTCAGGCAGCCTTGTCTGTGATATCGCCCGGACAAGTATCCGGCCTCCCCTTGATCTTGTGATGTGCCCCTCCGTGACGGAGGAGGCCATCCATCTGCCTCCCGCTCTCGACATGGTTGGAGAAGGTTGAGGAGGAAAGTGCGGACTCGGGCGCTAGAGCTCGAGTGCAGGAATGGATGAGCAAAGGAGGAAGAAGGCGTGGGTGAAAGGGTGGATCCTTATCCCTTATATGGGCGGACAAAACATGTGTCCCCAGCGGCACAGTAAAACTCGCTTATCTCCCAAGCGCCACAATCAATGGCGCTGTTGGGTTACCACGTCCGTATTGATGGGAATCCGGCATAAGGGGAACACGATCTCTGCCTCGACAAAGGCGTGCCAAGGAAACCGCTTCGCTAAACGCTACCGAGGTGGAGCAGTAAAAACAATTTGAATAAAAGGCTTGGTAGTGGTGCGGCGTCCATACAAAATATGTCGTGATTGATCTTGTGTAACATTATTCTCTCTACGGTGGTACGTGGAATTTATTTTTGTAGAGTCGGACACTATCCTGGTGTTCACAATCTTCTATAAATTATTCGGAGGAAGAACCCGCCTTGCAATGACGAAGACAATATACGCGCCGGACTCATCGTCATTGAAGCCTGGTTCAGAGACTCTTGAGGAGTTCGGACTAGGGGTGTCTGGATAGCGAACTATCATCATCGGCCGGACTCCAAGACTATGAAGATACAAGATTGAAGACTTCGTCCCGTGTCCGGATGGGACTTTCCTTGGCATGGAAGGCAAGCTTGGCGATACGGATATGTAGATCTCCTACCATTGTAACCGATTCTGTTAAACCCTAACCCTATCCGGTGTCTATATAAACCGGAGGGTTTTAGTCCGTAGGGAGAACAACAATCATACCATAGGCTAGCTTCTAGGGTTTAGCCTCGTTGATCTCGTGGTAGATCTACTCTTGTAACACACATCATCAATATTAATCTAGCAGGACATAGGGTTTTACCTCCATCGAGAGGGCCCGAACCTGGGTAAAACATCATGTCCCTTGTCTCCTATTACCATCGGCCTAGACGCACAATTCGGGACCCCCTACCCGAGATCCGCCGGTTTTGACACCGACAACGGTTTCCTTGGCCTCGGGCGTACCAGCGCCGGCTGGCTGTGCTGCTGCCACAGTCTTGAAGGCGGAGCCTGAGCACCGTCACGGCCTCCTTAGTGTCCCCCTTGATGGTGAGGACGCCCTTGCTCCCTGGCATCTTCGTGAGATTGTAGGCCGGGTGAGTCGCCGCCATGAACTGAGCGAGAGCCGGGTACCCGAGGATGGCGTTGTATGGGAGACCGATGCAGGCGATGTCGAAGTCCACCAGCTCAGTGCGGTAGTTGTCGCGTGTGCCGAAGGTGACAGGGAGGCGGATCTGCCCCAGAGGGTGGGGAGCTCCACCACCCACTCCTGAAAAGGGCTTGCTAAGGTTGAGCCGCTCGGGCGGCACGTGGAGAAGGCTGAAGGCTTCTACGGAGAGCAAGTTGAGGCTGGCACCGCCGTCAATGAGGGTTTTGGTGACGGCCACGTTGCAGATGGTGGGCGTGCAGAGCATCGGGAGCATGCCGGAGCCGGTGGTGGAGCCGGGGTGGTCTTCTGAGCCGAAGGTGAGGTCGGCCTCTGGGGCAGCCCAACCTGGCGGAGCCCCTGAGCGCTTGTAGACGGCCCAGATATGACAGAGTTACGGTTTGACATGGCGATCTGAAGGCGGTGCTTGGGAGCCACTCAGTAGTGCCGCGACTGCGTGGTGCGCCGGCATCGTGTAGCACACAGTGAAGAGGTTGCGGAGTTCCCCCCAGGATGCCACCGTGGTTCCCGGAAGGTTGAGCACCCAGGCGCGCGGCTCTCCGGCGAGGGCCATGGGCAGCCAGTTGGCCATGATCTTGTCGTCGCCTACGGCTTCAAGGACGGCCTCCTCGTATGCCAGCAGGAACGGCGTCGGGTCTGCCGCGCCGTCATAACGCGACAGCATCTCCGGCTTGAACTTGGTCGGCCACGGCACTCGCCGCAGGGCGGGGGCCATTGCTCGGTACCCAGACTCCCTGCTGCTGGTGTCGGCCGCAGAGGCGGGCGGCGGGGCACCTGCCATGGGAGTGTAGTGCGGCGGTACGAAGCGCAGGTTGGTGGAGAGGAGCTCCAGCGCACCCCTACTTGGCGCGCCAAATGTTGGATGTGGGGTTCCGGCAAGCCCTTGAGGTTCGAACACTGGGGTGCACGCGAAGTCTTTCCCTCCTACTGATCTATGCCCTAGCTCGCAAAGATCTCGTGGACGAACTCGACGAACTCGCAACTAAGAGAGACACAAGGTTTATATTGGTTCGGGCCACCGTTGTGGTGTAATACCCTACTCCAGTGTGGTGGTGGTGGATTGCCTCTTGGGCGGATGATGAACAGTACAAGGGAAGAACAGCCTCCTGAGGTTGAGGTGTTCTTGTGGCTAGGCTCTCGACCGGGTTGGATCAAGCTAAGATGAGATGCCTCTACTATGGTGGCTAGCTCTACTTATATAAGCCCCGGTCCTCTTCCCAAATATCGAGCGGGAAGGGAGCCAACAACGGCGGGCAAATTTAAAGGGGGACAAGTAGTACAAGCTATCCTGACAAAAGCGGTCTTTGCCTGCGTAAAGCTCTGGTGGTGACGCCGTCTTGGGCTCCATGATGACCTCTATCTTGCCGTCCTCCTGGTCTTGGTCTCATTGCACCAATATAGCAACCTTTGCCTGATGCCTCAGTACTCTTCGCCTGCACTGGCCTCCTTAGAACCAAAGAGGAAATAAGGACGCTGAGCGCGCTGGCGCCCGCCTGGTGCCATTTGTCATGGCTGACGTCACGAGAGCCTCGTGAGGCTTTGCCCCTCCTTGATATCTCCGCTCCTCGCGAGCCTGCCTGGTTAGGCTACTCCAGAGGAGGTCATGCATCGTCCGCCTCGCGAGGCTTGGACCCTCGCGAGGGTCTTTGATGCCTTGTGGATGAAGATGGGCGTGCGGACTCTTTGGCTTAGCCATGCTCTGGGCATGACGAGCATGTTTGGCGACCCCCGTTCCCAGAACGCCGACACTTCACGACTAGTGAGATACTCCATACAAAGTACGATAGAGAAAAACCAGAGAGGGAAGGAAACTAAAGTAAACAATCAAATAAGCATTTTTGCATTTCTTTTGCATTGAATCATTTCACAAGATTGACTAGTGTTGTTTTTCTACTTTTACCAAAACCGCATAGTAATGTTAAAATGTGCATTTGCGCGTGTGTATACATAATAGCTGTAGTACAATCTACAAGCATATATAGAGAGAGACGTGTACCGCGATATATAGTTAAATTTGTGCTATATACACATACTTACAAATGCGTACGTATACAAAAGGTTTCCTAACTTTTCCTTTTACATACTTAATTAAGGACGCTACTAATTCCCGAGCTTTCGAGATTTATCACTTCTGTCCCAAAAACTAATGAGATCGCCTTACAACACTAAATTATTCCTAATAAAAGCCACGACGCTCGCATCAGCGCTGGCGGCATGCCACGAGTGCCCTGGTGCGCGACCGTTTCCCAATGCGGCGACACAACGCCTCTTCCTCGGCCTCGCAACTCGCGAGGCTGATTGGTAGCTTGCCGGCGGGCGAGGGCGATCTCACCGGTGAGGTGATTCGGCGCCAACAGGTACTCCTCCCTGGAAGCGTGCACTCGGTCCATGTATCGCCAAGCGTAGATGAGGCGTTTGGGCCCGGCTGCACTCAGGGCTTTGGCACGGGCGTCCTCCACTACCCACATGGCCCTCGCACGAACCTTATGCTAAAGACCCAATCACCTGACTCTCTCGGACATGACATAGGCCTGCCAGGCAGCATGCCTCGCGGCGCGCTTCTCTTCCTCGGCCTTCTTCTCCGCCTCTCTTTTGACGCGCTCTGCAGGTGGAAAAACCTCCCACAAGGCAACCTCCGTTTCTTTCCAAAGCTCCTCCAAGCTGGGGGGGGGGGGGCTCGGCGGGCGGTGCGATGTTCTCCTTGTAGTAGGGAGCCAACGGGTCCTCCGATGCGCGTGGAAGAGAGACTGGGAACACCGATGCATCCACCTCGATGCGTTGCGGTGAGGAGCGAAACGCCAACGCGTCATCCTCCAGTGGTGGCAGCGAGGAACGGAACGCCGACGTGTCCTCCCCGACTAGTGGCGGCGAGGAACGAAACAACGACGCGTGACCCTTCGCGCGGGGCAGCGAGGGACGCCTAGGGCTTGGCAGGGATGATGCCATGGTGGTCGACGGGTCCTTCATTGAGAGGGAGGGAGAGGAGATGAAGGCGATGAAGATGAGCATTCTTCCGAAAGTCGTGGGAGGCGCAGTATTTATAACAAGCAATGCCATGCCTACATAAGATTTGTTGCGTGATTAATGTAACTGATAGGTGGGCATAATTTTGTCGGAGTAAATTATGAGGGATGGGATGGGCGGAAATATTGCTTCTTAGAACGGATTGGATGACTGTGGGGGAGGAGAGTCATGCATGCAGATTATTTTCACACGGGAAGGTGTGGTGGGACTGCCGGACGGAGAAGGAGAGTAAAGCATGCATATTGGTTTTCACACATGGAGAGGAAAATATTTTGAGACGAACGGGCTTCCTGCAGGTATGGGGAATGGTGCATAAAGTCATCTTACATGCAATGAACTGACCATTACATGCCGGGCTAGGTAGTCTCAAGTCATTAAAAACATACACGCCCCACACATGTTCAGATTTCAAGGTGCATTAAATTATTGCATGCAAGGATTAAGAGAATATTGACTATCGCATGTAAAAAAATTGTGTGTCATCTATTGTTCATGCATCGATGCATGCGTGCAATGCAATAATGCATTGGTAAACACAATCTTTGTGAAGTACGAGAGCATTAGTTGAGTACTTTTGCAGACTACAAAAACTATTCCACCGCCTCTATATTGGTAAGAGTAGGTGATATTTTTTAATAGAGCCCTTTAAACTTGAAGGGAGGCAGTAGTACTCTTATAGCTAACCTTTTTGTGATGACTATATATGACATGGCAATATCACAACGCACTTGGACGGAGGAACTTCTGAATGGTGCATATAAGTTTTGTATGAAGTCAAAGTACCTCTACTTTGACCTAATTTATATAAAATGTATCAACATTCACAACGTCAAATCAATATTTTTATATTCATTATGAAATGTTGTTTCATAATATATATATATATATATATATATATGGTATTGTAGATATTGATGTTTCTAATATAAATTTGATCAAACTTTGCAAACGTTGGGCTCACACAAATCTTAGGCGGAGTAAAAGGGCGAGAAGGAGTATCATGCATGCGGAGTAGGCAAAAAAAGTTGCTCATTTATAGCCATCTGAAGTCCGTAAGGGCGCGACTGCGTGAGGGAGGCAAAGGTCATGGGAGGCGCGACAGTTGAAGGCATGGCGTGCGAACACGCATAAGCTATACCATCAGGCCTACGATGTGGGTCTAGTAGACATGACATCTAGTGGGCACCGCATAGTACTCGAGAACTCTTTGGAGGCATGCAGCCGTTTATCCACCGGGCAAGCCACCACCCCACGCCGTTCGCACGCCCTACTCGTCCCCGTCTTCTACCTTACAACAGTTCGCTCCCAGTCGTCCAGTCCTTTCACATTATACCAGCTCCACTTCTCCTAGCATGCCTCCAAAATCCATGGCCTCCCAAATCTCCATGATCGACAGTGAGTACAAGGTTAGAACCATCACCGGCGATGAGTTCATCATCATCTACACCCGTAGATCCGCGACGGTGGAAGCATGCCTTGGTCGCTTCCTACACATGTTTGAAAGTTCAAAGGATGAGTGGGTCGCTAGGCTAGATGTTGAGTACATCTTAGTCCTGGAAAAGGAGAAGCTTCTAAAGGAGGCAGAGATGAAGAAGCCCGCCGTGATCCAGGTATGCGTACATAATGTGTGCTTGGTCTACCACATATGCCATGCCGACATTAGGTGCCAGGATTTCGAAGCCTTCCTGAAGGACAAAAGAGCAAAATTCGTTACTCTAGACTTTACAAACGACAGGAGAGTCCTGGGTCGGATAGTCCTTGTTGTAGGCCAACCCTTCGGTCTCCAGAAGTAAAACCTGGTGTCCTCCTCTTAGCCTTCAATGCTGACCCTGGCAGCAGCCATGATTGATCCTTCATGAGATGAACTGAAGAAACCTCACCCCATGTTTCATCATGCATGGGAATCGAAGACACTATATGAATATCACATCGTGTATGTAGTAACTGATGCCTACATTTGTTTAAATATCTACAAGGATTGGATTAAGAAGCAGGGCCCAGTGTCCGGTTCAAGCAAAGAAGTGTCGGCAAAGAGGAAGATGAAGAGGGATGAGGACGAAGTCGAGGACGTGGATGAGGACTCCGAGTAAGGTGGCAGTGTTGTTGCTCATGCTGGTTCTACAGCAGTGTCAAGCAAACTAGTTACTTAGTTTTATTTCAGGGGTGTGTTGTGTTGAGCCCCCGGCAGAACTATGTTATGTTCTTTCTCGTTATTTGTACTCTTTAGTAGTACGTACTAGTATGTCTTACTACTATTCTTCTTGTAGTTGGCACTACTACTCATTTCTTCGCGTTCCTACTGTACTTAATACGTACTAGTACACTACTGCAGGATGCTGCTAACGCGACACTACGATCAGAGACCCTTCGAGAAACTGTGTGCAATGCAATAATTGCAAATGGTGCTGTATGAAAACAGTCAGAAATGATGCAAAACGTTTGCGATGAATGATACATCAAACACGGTTCAGATTATAGTCGCGTGTGCGATGAGGGGCATACGGTTGATCTGTACAAACTGTTTGCGATGAGACAGAACAACAGAAATGGGCAGCTAGATCAAGGTGTGTGTGATATACGGCATACAGTTCACTCTGATGAACCGTTTGCGATGAGTGAGGTGAACACAAACAATTCGGTGTAACAAGATGTGTGTGATACGCGGCAAACACGCCGATAATCAGAATTGTGTGCGATGATTATAGACAGCCCATATGGTCTTTTTTTGTGAATTGTGTGCGCATCAGGGCACACAGTTCAACAAACCAACCTGTTGGCGATAATGTAGAAGATCTCTGTCGAATACATATTACTAACCGGCTGCGATGAGATTGACAGGATAAAAAGAGATATATACAATCTGCTTAATTTAGTCCTTCTTCTTCTTGTTGTTCTTGTTGGATGGCCCCGCGACATCGTCTTGGCGAGGATGCTTCTTGCTGCCGACCGTTGGATTTTCATCACCGCCGTTCTCGTCATCGTCGTTGCTGTCGTCTTCCTCCTCCTCCTCGTTTGACCATTCCTCCTCCTCATCGTCATCGTCCTCTTCTTCGTCCTCCAACGGCTCCTCGTCCACCTGGTTGTTGTCTAATGACTCTGGAGGCGGCGTCCATTCAATGAACCAGATATAATCGAGGTCTGGGCTCGCCTCCGGACTCATGGAAGACGAGCGGGATGATTCCGATGTTGACCTATCATCGGGCGCCAGACTGCTGGCCAAACTGTCGTCCTTGCTATTGCTCGACATGGCTGCAGAGTGTATGCTAGTGTGTAGCACAGCCTGCCGGACGATGAAGATGGTGGACACTTAAGCGGGGTATGCAGAGAAGAGGAACTGCCAATTGAAGCGGGGATTGAAGCGGGGGTTGACGTATTATCTAACTGCTGATATAATCAACCGTAATTATTTGTACCCAATCGCTCCAAATTCCCGGGGTTACGCAGGACTCCTATTGGCTATCTGGCTGGTTACCTTTTTCAGGACAAAAACAAGTAACGAGTTTTGGGATTATGCACCGGTACCGGTACGAACGGAGTAGGACAGTTGGCAAACAATACATTGAGCTCTTCTTATTGATAAAGCCAGTAATAATCAAACTAGAAAGGAAAAGAAAAAAGACAAAGAAAAATATCTGCACGAATTTTCGTGTAACATCAATGGCATATATAGGACCTAGACGTGCATTACTTAGAGCACATCTAAGTGTTCTTTAGCTATACTGTCAAACAAAACCCCTAATCATGATTGCAAATAGCGCATAGAACATGGCTAATGCGACAATCACAACTACACATGCTAGTTGCTTCTTGTCTCTTTCTTTCATCTGTTGCATGTGATTGATTCTTTCTTGCTTCATCGTACTGATTGTACATTCCAGGTCAGCCAGTTTCTTCTTCAACTATACATTATCTTCTGCGAGCTTGGTGATAACACTCCGAGCCCTGCCATGCCATTCTTCATCCAGCCAGTTAACAAAGGCACAAGCCTCATATCCCTTCCAATGTTAAATAGTATTCTGGATGAGCGGTGGCATTAACTCAAATAAAATGATGAACTTAATTAGCACTAACATATAAGGGGCAACTGAGAAACCACATGCCAATGTGGAATCCCTCCGTGCATACACGTCGAGCGGGAGTGTGCCCGTGCACACAACTCAGCTTTTGGTACTTCTCGGTGGCGCAAAACTCAGAGTCGAACTCGTTTTGTAGGAGTCTGGAGTCAAGCTCCGGATCCGGCGACAGATCGCTTTCCTGGGGGGGTCATTCAGGATGGATTCAGCAAGGAGCCATACTTTGGACATGCTAAAAAGATCGGGATAGATTGGAACCTCACAGGACGATTTGGATCTGTAGTACACCTGCCTTCTGATGAGCTTAGGCAAGTGCTCAGCGGCGACAGCCGTCGTGGCGGCGATACGAGCAGGAGCAGCCACACCGAAACCATCAGCACCACTCGTCTGCATTCCCCCAATGTCAGCGCCACGCGAGGGAATTTGGAGGGTATGTAGGGATTCGGGGGAAATGAGGAAACTATGGAGATAAGCTAACGGACGGGAACTACTAATGTCACTATATATATGTTGTATACGGCACACTGTTTGTACATGTCGTTTTTGTTAGGTATTACAACATCACACACGATTTCCGCACCAAACCGTGTGAGAAGACAACGTAGGTTAGACATGGTTGCCATTACATAACCGTATGTGATGTACTACCCTGTCCATATAATTAAGTTACGGTGAGATACCGTGTAAACAGCCACTCCGCGGATGTCCATAAAAAAAACAGCCACTCTGCATATAGAGATGGCGGCGGCGGCCTAGGCAGCGGCTACCGGAGAAGAGGTCAATCCTCGGTCGATGGGTGGTGGCGGCGACATAGGAGGTCAATCCTTGTTCTGCGCCGGGAGATAGGAGGAGATCAACCATCGAGGTCGGCGGGGGCGTGATTCGAGCACATCCATCGCGGTCGATGGCAGGATAGTGGAGCTCGAACTTCAGGCGGCAGCCGCACTAAGCTTTGCTCCTCGACCCTGCTGTGTCGGGGTGCCGCCGCATCGCGCTTGTCTGTTTGCTGGGTGGAGGACGCCGCGTGGCTAATTAATTAAGGTATTCTTTTCGTGTGTGGCTAAATTTAGGTATTCAATTCCTAAGTGTAGTGTTGTACTAGTACTCTGTGTGTAAATTGACTGGCCATTAATTTTTGTAATAGCACGTCTGATAACAACATGGAGCACCCTCAATAATTATTAAAATAAAACCTTGTGACTTATGCACGCTGTCGGATTTCGGGTTCCGGCAGACGCTTGAGGTTCGAACTCTCGGGTGCGCACGGAGATCTTTCCCCTACCAGCTCACGCGATAATGGTTTGCAAGGGATCTAAACTAGGAACGATGAACAGCACAAGAGACACAGGGTTTATACTGGTTCGGGCCACCATTGTGGTGTAATACCCTACTCCAGTGTGTGGTGTGGTGGATTGCCTCCTGGGCTGATTAAGAAACGATAAAGGAAGAACAGCCTCGCGAGGGGCTGTTCTTGAGCTGGTGCGATGGACTGCTTGGGTGAGTCCAGTCGCTTCTCTCTATCTCTAGTGGGTTCGACCTTCTCCCGTCGGTCCTGACCTCTCCGTGGTGGCTAGTCCTATTTATAGAGGGAGGCCCTGGGCCTCTTCCCAAATAATGAGCGGGAAGGGCGCCAACAATTGGCCATTTTGAAGGGGAACATATAGTACACTTATCCTGACTAAAGTTGGTCTTCGGCTGCCAAAGGCTCCGACGGGTGCACGCCGTCACAGGCTCCACGATGACCTCCATCCTGCCGCTCTGCTGGTCTTGGTCTTATTGCACCGAAGCGGTAACCTTTGCCTGATGCCTTGGCCTGTGCTTGCCTCCTTTGCACCAAAGGTGAAACGAGGACACTGCGCAGGCTGGCGCCCGCCTGATCTCGATCATCATGGCTTGCGTCACGGGGTACCCTCGTGAGGTACCCTACCTTGATCTCTCCGCCTCCTCATGAGCCTACCTGGCGAGGCTGCTCCTGAGGAAGGTTCCTGTCGTCCGCCCCGCGAGGCTTGGCCCCTCGCGAGGGTCTTGAGCTCGAGCTGATGAAGCTGGGCCACGCTGGGCCCCCACTTGAGCCACGCCGCAGGCAGGCACGTCTGGGGACCCTCGTTCCCAGAACACCGACAGTAGCCCCCGGGCCCAAGGCACGCCCGAACTTGACTTAGCAGAGAAGCGAAGGGGCAAGTGCAAAGCGCCGCGGGCCCAACAGCCTGCGGCCTTGGGCGCCGCGTGGCGATTGATTGGACTTGGGCGTCTCCTCTTCCCGACGACGCCTCGACAACCGTCCTTCTGACAAAAAGGAGGCCCGGGCCAGACTTGGTGCTCATTCTTGCTCATCTTACTCCAGATCCCCTTTCTCGCCCTTCTCCTCCTTGCTTCCGAAATCCTCCAGATCTATCTCAATCATTCCCATCTTGCAAGCCATGGCGCCTCGCAATACCCCGTCTGAGGCCTGGTACCTCCCGGCTCTGGATCCTCCGACTGTGTCGGAGAAGAATCTCATCCTTGTGCGCCGGAGGACGGTGGCGCAGGGCAACGAGGGAGCGGCTGTGCTCAAGGCCGGCTCCCATCAGCCTGAAGGCAAGGGGAGCACTTTCTACCCGTTCTTTGTGAGCGCCATCATCGCCGGTCTGGTCCGTCCTTTTTCCAAGTTCTTCCTTGTTGTTCTCCGCCAATACAACTTGCAAGCTCTGCATCTCCACCCCAACTCTGTTCTTCTCCTGGCGATTTTTGCCTACTATTGTGAGGCTCACGTTGGGATAAAGCCCTCGGTGGCTTTGCTGCGCCATTACTTTTACCTCCAGGGTCTCCCGTGGCCCTATTACTGCATGCGCGAGCTTTATCAAGATATTCCAGCTCCAACTCCATCTCCAAGCCCGGGAAAAGGATCGAAGGCTTCAGGAGCAAGTGGGTCCAGGTGGATGTCGGGCGCATCCACCCCCGACTGGCGCTGCCGTCGGGGCAGCCCAAGACCGTTGATACGTGGTCTCGCGCAGAGCTCATCGACCCTCATGCGAAGATGGTGCTGAAGAGGATAGACGCGGACCTGAGGCCAGGCAGCTTGGGGGCGGCGAGTTCTGAGGGAGTTCCTGAGGGAGTTCCTGGAACACCGGGTGGCTCCGCTCCAGGAGCATTCGCTCCCGTTGTGGAGGCTTGAGGAGGCAGGTGACGCCCTTCGCCTGAGCTCCGAGGCCCTCTCTGACAAAGATCTGGTCGCTCTCCACTCCTTGGTCGGGGAGATGTGGCGAGGCAGGGCGCCCCCTGGCCCCCTGTTCCTTCGCGACGACTGGGAGCAAGTGGTGAACGCCATGCCCACCTTCAATGGTGAGGGGCTGGTGCCCGCCGGGGCTCCCGAGGATCTGACGATGTTGGCGACGGCGAACGTTTCCTCCTGGAACTCCAGCAGGAGTGAGGAGGAATAAGAGGAGGTGGAGGAAGAAGGGTCTGACTTCAAGGCGACTAGCGAGGAGTCGGGGAATTCCTTCCCTCGGCGCAGGTCCCACGCCCTTCGCTCCATGCCGGACGATGACGAGGCCGATGCCAGGCGAGGAGGGGAGGATTCTCCCCTGGTTCCGAGGAAGGGCAGGTCTGGGCTGGTTCTCCGAGGGTCCGTTCCGGCTTCTGAGGCCAGCTCCGGCCTTCCCGACGCGCCTACTGCTTCTGGCCTCCCAAGGCTGACCCTAGCTGCAGGCTTTCAGGCTTCAAGTTCGGCCGGAGGCTGCTTGAGTCCATGGACGACGACCAGTAAGTGTTCAATCAGTGTTTTGCTTTGCTTCTGCCGCCGAGGCTTGACGTCTGTATTCTCTTGGCCAGGTCGGCACGTACGACAAAAAGGCCGAAGGGGGTTTCTGCGGCCCTGCTTGAGGCGAGTTCGCCTGCCGGGGCTGCGGCTCTGTCTGTGGGGAAAGGAGGCAGCGAAGCTCGCGCCTCCCCTGCCCGGTCATCCTTGCGAGCCCAGCAGGGGCACTCTGGCGGTGAGTCAGCCCCCGTGGCCCCGGCCGACTGGAGGTGCTCGCGCTTGACGTTGTCGCTAAGGTGCCCAAGGCCCGGGGCTCCTCCGTCCCAAGCCGCGATCACGCTGCCGTCTTCTACACTGCTTCCACTGCTCCAGCCCCTTCTCGATCCTCGGCCATCTCTGACCAGGCTGCTACCAATCGAGCTGCCATGAGAGGATCTCCGGAATGCTGACCCCCGTCTGATGGTCGGGCGCCTGGAGCTAGCTTCTGGCTGGGCCCGCTCTACCGCCTCCGTCCGAGCGGAGCTGAACCAATGGGGAGAAACAAGCCGCCTGCCAGGCCAGGGCTGCTCGCGATGCTGCCCAGGGCGACGCCGCGGATGCCCGGGACCACTGCAAGGAGCTGGAGGTCGAGCTAAAAGGCTTACGCGACGAGCTCGCCAAGGAGGTCCGCGGCCGCCAGGAGAAGGAGAAGGAGATGGAGGCTCAGGAGGCCACCGTCAGGGACTGGGACGCCGAGCTTGATGACTGCCGTGGCCGGTTGGAGACGCTGGAACAGTCGCTGAAAGCAGAGAGGATCGAGCTAGACAGGAAGGAAAATATCCTGGCTGAGGATCGGGTGGCCTTCGCCGGCTTGGAGGAGAAGGCTCGCGCCGCATTGAAGACGCTCTACGAGGGTGGCCTAGAGAAGCCGTTGGCTGGTGCAGAGGACGGCCCCGCCGAGCTGCTTCCTTTCTTGGTCCATGCACTTGAATATGTCGCGGACGGCCTTGGCCCCACGGCCGAGGCCGAGGCGCATGCCCTGTCTTCTGCAGCACTAACACGTGTCCTCAGCCACGTCTACCTTCGCGACCCCAGCGTCGACCTTGATGGCCTGCTGGAGCCTGTGAGCGGCGACCTTCCCACTGCTGCTGCTGAGGCCGTGAAAGGCCGAGCCGAGGCTTTGCTGGGGAGGTTCCGCGCCTTCAGCACCTTGCCTGGGTGTGGTGCCGCCAGCTCCGCGGCATCGGGAGGTGGAGGCGCCACAGGAAAGTGATCCCTTCGCAGCTTCCGCTCTGTTTTATTTCCTGCAACATGCACCATGCCTCGTGGAGGCGTTTAAACTTGTGTTTGGCGTTGTGAAATGACTTATGGCTTGTAATAGTTGCTTTGAATTCACATTCTTCCCTCCTACTTGCGTGTATTCTACATCGGCAGGGCCCGACCCCGCGCATACCTCAGCCGCCGTTAGGCCCGACCAGAAACCTGGACGGGACCAAGGAGTGATGGGCTACATGGCAAGTTAGGCTTCTGAGTCGCGATGCTCAAGAGTCCCCCTTGACGCGCGAACAACAAGTAGGGACGGGGGCCATAGGAGTGGATTGGTCATTCTACGTCGGCAGGGCCCGGTCCCGCGCATACCTCAGCCGCCGTTAGCCCCGACCGGAGACCAAGACGGGACTAAGGGGTGAGGGGCTACTTGACCAGTTAGGCTCCTGAGTCGCGATGCTCAAGAGTCCCCCTTGTCGTCCAAACGAATTTTCATACCGTGGCTCCGCTCGGGGAGGCGCGTGACGACCAGGTCCGAGGGACCTGGCTGGGTGGCGTTCGTTCGAGCGTGGCTCGGGCGTGGCCCCTGTGTCCAGCCCCCTCGCGCGGCACTCTCGAGGGGAGGCGTTGCGATGGCGCCAGACACTGAGCTCTGGGCTCCCTAAGGTTGATACTGTTGTGAGCCGCCCTCAGTTGTTTATCACTAGCGCGGAGCATAGCGCTTCCATATGTGTACGGGCATAGCCGCTCCTTGGCAGTGTCGTCAGCCTCTGCGGAGCATGGTGCTTCCACTAGTACGTGGGAGGGGGCACCCCTCCGGGAGGAGCCCTCGGGGCGTGTACAGCCCCATACGACACGTGGACTGCATGGTAGGGCTAGGAGAGGTGTATCTGGGCATCCGTGAGCCAGCGCAGGACTCACGAGGCCCTACCTCGAGGCGGGTTGCGCCTGGCTCTGGGCCTTTATCAATGGTGTGTTCCTGTAGGGTGGTTAGAATGCAAATGCTCTACGTCCTCGGGTCCCGGCCCTTGTGCGAGCTCAGCCGCCGCTGGTATGACAGGTCGCGATGCCGTGGGTCAAGGCCAGGGGGTGAGGGCTGGAGAGCCAGTAAGAGCCCATGAGTCGCGATGCTCAGGTACCCCCCTTTTAACGTGCAAGCGCTTTGCATTGGGGCAGAGAGGTCTGCGACAGGTAGTAGGAAATACTTACGTGAATCAGGTTATGCGCGGAGGAGAAAATCCATCTAGATAGGTTCGGGGAAAGCACACGCGACTGGGTCTGGCCCGAGCAGCTTGGGGATAATGCACCCCGAGGGGCGCCCCCAACAAGGTAAGTAAAAAACATAAGCAAAACGGATACATGCCGCAGGGACGGACCCACGCGGCCTGGGAATGATGCAGCCCGAGGGGCGCTCCCAGCTGAAAACGGAACTTGGAAAGGTGTCACCTGATATGGTCGGGGATGGCGGGATGTTGAGGTAGCGGATGACGCGTGATGAGGAAGCCTGCCCTCACGAGTCCTCCGGACCTAGAGCCTCGGGAGGCTCCGGGGGCACGGGGGGCTCCTCGAGTGCCATCTACATCTCTGCCAGGACCGTGCACTGCTTGACCTCTAGAGCCTCCAGAGTGCACCTTAGCAGGCGCTGATGGGCGGCGACCGTGTTCGGCAGGCCGAATGGCATGCGAACGTAGCTGTGAGGTGGACCCTCACAACGCCCCACGCGTGAGGGCCATAGGCGCCCCTGAGACGCGGCCTGGTTGAGCCCTGGTATGTCGATGCAGACTCGCAGCCCAGCATCCTCGCCTAGATGTGGGGCCACGGCGGGCAAGCGGCGACATCCGCGCATGACTCTTGACTCCTGTAGCTCCTGGGTGTTCCTCGTGATGAACTCCTGAGGGTTTGGCCCTCGTTGCCTCATACCTTCCTGAGGGAAACGTGCCTTGAAGCACGCCTCCAAGTGGTGCCCGAGCGCCTCCTCATGACCACAGCTGGGTCGGTGGCTCGCCATGAAAGAGCCCCGAGCCCCACTTTGAGGAGGGCGCCGGGCGCGCCTTCCTATGTGAAAGAGGGTGGCGCCCCTTGAACGGGCGCGGGTCCTGTTGCCACGCCTCCGGAGGTGCCTTCCCCACGAGGGCTTGGACCAGGCGAAGCCTTCTTCTTCTTAGGGATCGCCTCTGGATGTCTCCCGCTCCTGTGATCTGGGTCTTCGATTGCTGCGGCTTGGAAGGCACGCTCAAGAGAGCACACTGCATCCCTTTCCTCACAAGGCAATCGTGATGACTCCCCGCTTCCTGGCATCTTGAGGACATTATAGCCATGGTGAGCCACGGCCATGAACTTGGCCAAAGCTGGGTACCCGAGGATGGCATTGTATGGCGGTGAATGTGGGGCGTGTCGAAGTTGATGAGCTTCGGTGCGGTAGTTGCTGCGCTGTCCGAAGGTGACAGGAAGGTGAACTTGCCCTATCGGGACGGTGGAGCCATCGGTGACTCCTGAGAAAGGCTTGGTCGGCTGAAGTTGATCGTATGGCACTTGGAGATCGTTGAATGTCTCGACAGATAGGACGTTGGGTCCTGCTCCGCCGTCGATGAGGGTCCTGGTGACTTGCACGTTGCTGATGACTGGTGAGCAAAGCATGGGGAGGACACCGGCCATTGCCGCGCACTTGAGCTGATCCGCTGAGCTGAACGTGATAGCGCACGACGACCACTTGAGAGGGCGTGTGGCCTCAGGCTTGGGGAGGACTGCATTCACCTCGCGAGCAAACTGCTTGAAGATGCGCTGAGAGGCTGGTGCCTGAGCGCCACCCAGGATGCAAGCGATCGCCATGGCGGCTCTGAAGCCCCCAGCCCCCTCGTCCTGATGATGGTCTTCGTACCTCCTTGGCGGCTGCAGCTGAGGTGGGAGCCCTGTGTTGCCTTGAGGGCGGTCCTCACGAGGCTGGTCCCTCCAACCTCCCTCGCGAGGCTGGTCCTGCCAGTGGTCCTCGCGAGGTCTGTCACGCCATCCTTGGCGAGGGCCACGGTCTTCCTGTCAGGACCGGTTTTCCAATAAAATCTTTATTGAGAAACCGGCCCTTTTAACAGACCAGTATAAAAGAATCCTCCTTACTGGTAGGAAAATCTTTGATACAGAAATCCAGAAGTACTAAATATTATACAAGGTTGAGCTGGGGCTGCTCAACAATTTATTACAAGCATGCCGATATAATACATAAAGGCAGATATCACACAAGGAGTATGGTGGCATAACTACTGACTCATATTAAATGTGGTGGTGGATATCTCACAGTGGAATGGGTGACATGACTCCTAAATCTTACAGCTCATCGAGCGCCGGAGTGGGGCTCGATGATTTTATTCGGGTAGCGGGAGCGTATGTGAGACAAGTGACCAATTCTAGGATCGCGACGAGACTCGACTCCTCTAGGCGTCGGACTCGCTATCGTATTTCTTCATCCATAAGATCGCCTTCGTCAACATCTGGCCAAATCAACAAGCCAGGTGAGTACTTTGAATGTACTCGCAAGACAATGTGGACATAAGATATAACAAATGTAAACATGATGCACATGAGCAGATTTGTAATGCACACTCAGATAATTAAATTTTGCACGGCATGTTAAATAAAAAGGAAGTCAGGCGGTGGTCCTCTCGAAATCCCAATAAAATATCTGAAGACCGATCGGGTGTCTGAAGCGACGCCTCGAAAGGTAAAATAAATTAACATGCCGCAGTCGGACGTCAGGGCGACACCACATAAAGGGCTCATATTGAAAAGTAAATGACAGTACGTGCCACAGTCGGACGTCTAAGTGACATCTCGAAAAGGGCTTATAATGAAAGTAAATAACACGGATGCCACAGTCGGACGTTTGAGCGACATCACATGAAGGGCTTATATCAAAAGTAAACAACAAGAGTGCCACAGTCGGACGTCTGAGCGAAATCAAATAAAGGGCTTATATCAAAAATAAACAACAAGAATGCCACAGTTGGACGTCTGAGCAACATCACATAAAAGGGCTTATATTCGAAAGTAAATAGCAAGAATGCCACAGTCGGACGTCTGAGCGACATCACATAAAGGGCTTATATTTCATCATTCGAATTCAAGTAACTCATGAAGGTAAATCACCCAAGGAATTACTCAGTACATAATAATAAACTGGTTAGACCATCCACATGAATAATATTCAGCCAAGTTTTCCACTCTCAGTATCCTGTTTATACTCCGGAGACTGCCACTGAGGTTGACACTGAGATTTGGCACTGAGACTGACACTGACACTGAGATGTTGGTCAAGTCCTTGATCACGGACATGGATACTCGAATGGTTTTGACTCTGCAGAGTTCGTACTCTTTAACCACAGCCAACGGATTTCAGTAGTCACAAAGGACTAGTTCCTTTTACGGTATTTTAGAAGAAACACATCTAACCAGTACACACCCATTCCACATTCCGCTGCCGGGGAATCACCCTAGGCAACGTTCAAGAAAAACTCTAAGACGGGGAGGTCACAACCTCGAGTAGCATGGGATCAAATTTATATCGTGCGCTCTAAGGGGTGCCCCCCTCTCGGTCCCAACCGGAAACACCCATGCCCCCTAACCGGATGACGGGCTTTAATCCAGGGCCATGGAACCCTCATCACGGCCTCTCTATTTGGTGTGTACGAGGAGAGAGGTTAGCAACTAACTAGACCGCATTCTTTGCAGAAGAGATGTGGCAGTACGGAAAGGGGACGGACGGTAACATGACTTGATCCACGTTAACACTGGAGTTAAACGGTTGACATAAGACTGGCATGCTTCAACAATACCATCTTACCACCTTTCAAGTCACTACGTGACCATGTTATGTCCCACCAAATGAACACATCAAATTTCGAAGCTCACACGTAGTTGCATGCAATATAACACTCACTGATGCTTATATAAACATGCCATGAAATAACTACTCAAGGAAATATTCAAAACACTCATCATATCAAAGGTTCAAACATGCTTGCCTGGTTTGGAGTAGTCAGAGTCTAGCTCGGCGAAGTTTGCGGTTCCGTCACCTCCTCCGGTATCTACGGTATAAAGAAATCGCATAATAACGTAAATACCGTGTGTGCATAAAAATTGTTCCAAATATTTTTCAAATAAATATGATAAAAAACTAGACAGAAAATTAAAGATGACAGAAAAAGGATCAATTCAAAATCGTCTTTTGTTAAAAAGTTATAAAGTTTTTAGTCCAGGGACTCATTTGTAATGAAACAGAAAGTTTCCAGGGGTTAGTTTATAAAAATAGAAAACGTTTCGGTTAGGAATACGCCAACCCGAAGGGAAAACGTATTTTGCCCAAGGGCGTTTCCTTCAGAAAACGATTCGAATAAAAAGAGAGAGGCTGACGAGGGGGTCCCACATGTCAGGTTTGAATTTCAAAACAGAGTCCACCGGCGCCCAAGGCGAGGTAGGGGAAAATAAGGTTACCTATGGGTTCACGGAGCTCTTCCGCACCTGTGGGTGGTGGAGTTGGTCGTCGGCGAGCACCACGTCGACGGCGGCCTCTACTCCAGCGGACGGTCGTTCGGGTGGTGATGGATCTCGCCGAGGAGGGCTGCAACCATTAAATTGGGGCTCGGGTTAGAAGAGTGGGTGCACGAGGAGGCTCCTTGCAAGGTTTGGGAGGTGGGGATGGCCTCACCAGAGAGGATCTTGCCGGAGCCCGAAGCGGACCGGGGCGGACGGAGTCGGGGAAGAAGGCCTCCTCGAGGTCCTCCTAGTGGCTGGGTGCAGTTTTGGTGGGGTGGAGGGGTGGTGCTCGGTCGAAGGCAAGCTCGAGGCCACCTTTTATAGCCGGTCCGAGGCGGTTGCCGAGAATGGGGTATCTCCGGTGAGCAATTACGGTGAGGCAGTGGTCGGGCAGGTGGTTTAGGTGGCTAGGCGGCTGCAGATTGGTCCACTGGTTCTATCCCGGGGTTAATCTTGGCAAAACTTGGGCGATACTCCAGTCTTCGACGGAACGGCCTCACGGGCTCGCTGGCGGCAGAGAGTGTGCTCTGCGCCTCTCAGGCCACGGCGACGGTGCTGCAGCATGCACAGGGGAGGGGATGGCCACGCGGAGGCTTCTGGTGGCGTGGGTGGTGCTGCACGGCGCCGAAAGGCAGGGCTGTCCCCTGTTGCCCGCCACGGGTGGTTCTGCCACCGCGGCAGACACCGGCGTTGGCGAGACACGTCGCAACCGACGCTTGCACCCGTCCAAACAGGGAGCAAGAGACCAAAGCGAGCACTGGCGAGATTGACGCCGCCACTCTGAAGAAAATGACAGTGTCGACTGATCTGAAACTCTGAATTTTCTGAACTTGTACAGAAACAGTGCACACCAACTGTTCGACGAAATGATTTGGGCATGTAAATTTTTTTTGGAGCTGATCCTTGGTGAGGTGACCTCTTGATGCATCTAGAGGCTGCCTGATTTATCTCAGATTTTTAGGAGAAGAAAAAGAATGAAATTCACCAAAAATGACAAATCTGGTTCAAACTTGCAGCAAGCATATTTTGAAAAATTTGAACTATGGACCAGTGGATCTTGATGGATCTTGGTTGAGGGTACTAAGGACTAGCTAGGGTAATTTGCTTGGGTCCAGAAACATAAAGGATCTGGTACTTCCTTTGTAAATCCCAAGAGTCCAAAGTAAAAGACAGAAAAAGATTTGAAGATAATATAAATAGAAAGAAAATCTAAAAGGGGTTGAAACTTGCTGGAATTGGGTGATTGACTTGTTCCAAAGTAGGGAGGTGGGTTTGGGAGAAAGATATCAACATATGTCAGGGCAAAAGAGAAATTTTTAAATGGGAAAAGAATAAATCCATAATCCATAGGATTTCTTTCTAATAGAAAGAATTGTAAAACCCTCCAATATTATTTGTGTTGAGTCAACACTAGATGAAAAGCCCTCAAGGCCAAAAATAAAGGTTGAGAAGAACACATAAAATATTTGTCATAAAGGATTTTAGAAGGAGAGGCTTTTAAGAAAAAATTAAATCACCTCCTTCTCAATAATTTAAGAATTTGATGAAAACCAAATTTTTTTTTGGAGTGTTACACTTCCCAGCGTCGTGCGCCTCTTCCTCCTCGTTGGCCGTAGCCCCGATCATTGCGCTAGGGGCGTCGGCCGATACGCCCTTCTCACACGGCCCTGAGCACCTGGCATTCGTTGGTGTTGTGGGTGTGGAGGTCGTGGTATACGCAGTACCGGCTGCCTTTGGATGACTCGGGCTGATCCCGGCCTCGCTTGGTGTCTGGTTCTGCTGCGATCACGGTAGCCCCCTTGCACTTCATGTCCTTGACCTTGGGCTTATTCTCTTCTGGATCGGCAGCCGGAAGCTCGAGGAGGGAGAGGCGCCCTTCCTCAGCCCTGGCGCATTTGGTCGCCAAGTTCAACAGCTTCAAGTATGTGCATAGGTCTTCATGCATTGCTAGCTCCTCCTTCATCTTGACGTCACACACGCCATCTGAGAAGGCTGAGATGATGGCTTCCTCTGTCACCTTGGGGATCTTGAGGCAGGCGTTGTTGAAGCGTTGGATGTACTTCTGCAGGGTCTCTCCTGGCTGCTTGATGCGGCGCATATCGCTCACGGCCGGAGGCCGATCGCGAGTGCCTTGGAAGTTGGCGATGAAGCGGGTGCGCATCTCGTCCCAGGAGGAGATCGTCTTGGGAGCCAGGATTCAGGAGGCGAGTTAAGACTCCGATCGCCTTGAAATGCCATGGGGAACCAATTCGCCATGACCTTTTCATCCCCGTTGGCGGCTTCCATGCCCAGCTCGTAGAGCTGAAGGAACTCCGCGGGGTCGGCAGTGCCGTCATAGCGAGGAGGCAGGTCTGGCTTGAACTTGTTGGGCCATGCGACGCTACGTAGCTCGGCGGTGAAGGTGCGGCAGCCTGCAGTGGCCACCGGGGCTTTCTACTGATGTAGAGCTTGCTCTTGTGGATTCCCGCGCACCGCTGCCTGGAGCAGCGCGGGGTCTTGACACGGTGGCGCTGGAGCGCAATCGCGGCGCTCCGGTGCTGGGAGCACGCGAGCACCTTATTAGGGACGAGGGATATCCTGCCAGCTCCTTTCTTGTTGCGCGGGCACCAGACGTGGAGGATCTCGGCCCGGGGCCACGCGCCTTGGAGCCAGGGCGCCTTCTTGGGGAGGAGGTGGCGGGGGCACCTCCGGCTCCCTGCCTCCCGCACGGGGTGAAGGGCGAGGCAACGAGAGGGACGACACGGGGGAGCCCCCTGCGGCGCGAACGAGCTCGACGACGCGGTCGAGCCACTCCTCGTAGACGTCGTCGACAGGGCGGTAGCACACGAGCTCGTTCGCCGCAATGAGCGCGGCTCGAGCCTCCATGGGAGCGCGGGACGAAGAACCAACAGGGACGAGCGAAGGAGTAGCGGGGCGGCCTTCTCGCCTCACTGATGGATGCAGGGACGAGGCCTGCTGCTCGTTCCCCACCGGGCCGGTGGCAGCGTTGGCGGCAGGCGACGGGGAACGACGGAGGTGTCCGCCGACGGGAGCCGTCTGGGCGACTCGAGCAGCGCGAGCAGCCCGACGCTCGGCGCGGGCTCGGCGAGCGTCAGCCATGGACACGACGGAAGATCACACGCGACCAGCGGAAGAAAGATTCCGGTGCACCCCTACCTGGCGCGCCAAATGTCGGATTTTGGGTTCCGGCAGACCCTTGAGGTTCGAACTCTGGGGTGCGCACGGAGATCTTTCCCCTACCAGCTCACGCGTTAATGGTTTGCAAGGGATCTAAACTAGGAACGATGAACAGCACAAGAGACACAGGGTTGATACTGGTTCGGGCCACCATTGTGGTGTAATACCCTACTCTAGTGTGTGGTGTGGTGGATTGCATCCGGGGCTGATGAAGAACAGTACAAAGGAAGAATAGCCTCGCGAGGGTGTCACATCCATAGTTCTGGTATGCTCGAGGCTAGCTAGTCATGTGTGCATCATGTTTAAATTCCATTTAAACTTTGAAATGGGGATTTGTGAAACCCTCAAAATCATTTCTGGAAATGACCTAGATAAAAATTGCTCCAAAAAGGTCCAAGAAAATGCTCATGTTGCTCTCTGAAAATATTATACAGATATAAAAAATCAAACCAATATTTTTAGGAGCTCATAAGTATTTATTTTGGGCATTTGGTATTAATGCATAATTATTTGCATTGGATATATATATGTTATATATATAATATATGTCCAAAAATTATGCCATTTGTTCAGGAGCTCTGCAATAATACAACTAGCTCCTGCAAAAATTGGCATAAGAAAAAAAATGATTTAGTATTTTTATTAAATCCAAAAAATGTCAGAAAAATAGAAAGCAGAAACAAAAGTGAAAAAAATGCTTACCTGCACCTACCTCCATGTGCAGCCCGTCACACAGTCTGCCTGGCTTTGGCCCCAGTATGGCCCGGCCAGTAGGCAGCGCCAGTCGTCGTCCTCCTGGCGCCAGGAGGACGAGAGGCACGCGCTCGCCGCCCGCGTGCATGGGCGCCACGCAACCTGCCTGCCTGGTCTCTCCCCCGGACGCTCTGGCCGTCCCGGACGACGCCACGCACCGCCCCGCACCTCTCTCCCTCTCCCTCGCTCTCCCTCCTCCCCTGGTTCTCTCCCGCGCGACCGCCCGAGCACCACCGTCGCCGCCGCACGCCGTTGCCGTAGCCACCGCCTGCCCATCGCCTCTTTGACATGCGCAGGAGCTCCGCCACCTCACCCTGAAGCTCTCCGCCGGGCCACGCAAGCCGGAGCGCCCCGTGGAGCCGTCGCCATCATCATCTTCATCTCCGGTCGTCGGAGATCTTCTTCACCGACCCGCCGTCTTCAGGGCGTCCCCGAGCTCGCCGAAAAGCCCGTCGCGTCCGCTCTGAGCTTCTGCTCCGTCCCCCTCTCTCCATTTCTCCGTTCTCGCGTCGTAGCTCCCTTCCCCCGCCATGGCCGTAGCTCCTCGCCGCTGTCCATGTCGCCGCCATCGCGCTAGCTGCCGTAGCTCACGCCCGCGCACGTCAACATGCTCAGCTGCCTCCCAGCAAGCCAACGCCACTGCCCGTAGCCCTGCCGTGCACCGTAGCCCCTTCTCCCCTCCTCGCCGAACTCCGGCCGCCGCCGCGAGCTCTGCTCAGGTGAGCTCTGGCCTCCCCGGCTCCTCCCCCCTGCCCCAGTGGATGCGCGCGAGCACCAGCTCCTCGGAGATGGTCTCTGCTGCCCGGATGGACGCCGTAGGGCAGATCCCGAGCCCTCCGCCGTGTTCGGCCTCGCCGGCGGCTAAACGCCGGCGGGTTTGACCGCCTTGACCCCACCGGCCTGACAAGTGGGCCCACGCCCCTGCTAATTGTAGTTAAATGTTAATTAAACTTAATTAGCCTACTGATACTGACATGTGGGCCCCAGCCCACTAACTAAACTAGATTAGTGTTAGATTAATGCTAACTAAATTAGATTAGTTAGGTTAGACACTGACATATGGGTCCCACTTTGGTCGTTTGACTGGACCGACCCGTTGACATCTTGTACGAGCATGACGTAAAGGCGGCCTTGATAATTTATTAACTGGAATTATTCTATACAGGAAATTCCAGAAAATAGCCGAAACTTCTAAAAATCAACCGTAGCTCAGAATGAAATAATTTATATATGAAAAATGATCAGAAAAATCCAATCTCTCCATCTGTACTGTTTTCATGCATGTTAGAACAACTTATAGCTGATGTTTAGCACAAATCATATAAATGGCATTTAAATATCCACATATGGAGTTTGAATTTGAATCTTGGATTCAAACCAACTTCATTTAATCTTGTTGCTAGTTGCATTAGCTCAAACCAGAGCATATTGCCATGTCACACTCATGCATCATATTATTGTGCATTGCATTGATTGTGTTCTTCCTTGTTTCCCGGTGTTTGTCCCCTCTTAGTAGACGACGTACCGACGATGAGTCCGATGACATTGATGAAGAGCTATACTATCTTCAGAAGTGCCAGGCAAGCAAAACCCCCTTGTTCATTCCGATATAATCCAACTCTCTCGCTCCTACTCTCTTTTACTGCATTAGGACAACAACGATTCATCTGTTACTTGTGATCCATGAACAGTTACTACCACAGTAAATAGATGAAACCCACTAGCATGAGTAGGAGTTGTTTGAGCCCTGTTCTGCCTACTCATTCATGCTTGTTTGTCATGCCTGCTACTGCTTAGAGTTGAGTCAGGTCTGATTCATCGGGGATGAATCGGAGGTGTGTGAACATGTTCTACTGTGCGTGAGCTAAGTGTGTGAACTCGATTTGGTAAAGGTAACGGTGAGAGGCCATGTAGGAGTACATGGTGGGTTGTCTCATTGAAGTCGTCCTCAGGAATTGAGTTCTGTGTTTGTGATCCATGAACAGTTACTACCACACATTGGGCTCCGGGCGCTCCAAGCTCTCTCGACTTATTAATCAACCTGATCTCTTTCCAGGAGTTGCAACTAGTTTCTGGTGTTTGTAGGTAGTGTTAGTAGTCTACGGTGGCACCCGATACATGTGGGCTTGGGACAGACTAGGCACCGTGGCACGGTGTACCAGCGTGAGACCCACCCGTCGAGGTGGGCTTGGGAACCCTGCTCACATCGTTTGGGGCCGTGAGCGACACCCCGGCCGGATCTCCTTGCGGATGGAACCCGAATAGGCAATAAACCTGGACGATAGACTTGTGTGGTTAGTCAGGTCGTGGCCGACTCCCTCTGGGTTGCCGAGAGCGTGTACATGGCGGTAAGTGGCGAGAGCGTGTGTGAAGAAGTACACCCCTACAGGGTTAATATGATCTATTCGAATAGCCGTGTCCGCGGTAAAGGACTTCTGGGTTGCCTGTACAGTTCATAGTCAAGTGAAAGTGGATACTCTAAAATACGCAAGATAAGGGTGAGTGCTATGGATGGCGTTCTCGTAGGGAGACGGGAGAAGATCCATAGTGGTGTATTGATATGGTGAATATGTGGACTCGTGTGCGCACCTCAAAAGAGTTACTTGCAGTCGTAGTTCAAGATAGCCATTGAGTCAAAGCTGGCTTGCTGCAGTCAAACCCCACCACCCCTTTATTGATACCGATGCATATGTAGATAGTTATGATGTAAGTCTTGCTGGGTACATTTGTACTCACGTTTGCTTAATTTATGTTTTTGCAGAGAGACTTCCGTCTCGCTGGTAGTTCCGCGTGGACATCGACGTTTAGCTTGTTACCTCAGCTACGATCTTGTGCCCTCGGCAAGATCTGGTAGATAGTCAGGCTTCTTAGCCTTTTTCATTTGTAGATGTCTGTACTCAGACATGTTAAGCTTCCGCATGTGCTTGTTGCTTGTATGCTCTGTATGTTGGGTCATGAGACCCATGTTTGTAATATCTCGCTCCTCGGAGCCTAATGAATAAATACTTGAGTCGTAGAGTTATGTTGTGATGCCATGTTGTATTTACAGATATCGAGCATAATGCGTGTATGTTTGAAATGCTTGGTATGTGTGGGATCCGACAATCTAGTTGTTTATCCTTGGCAGCCTCTCATATGGGGAAATGTAGTCTAGTGCTTCCTTGAGCCATAGTAGTCCGCTATAGCCCGGTTCACCGGAGTCCTGCTAGCCCAAAGACTACTGCTCGGGGCGCTTGACCGGCGGCATGTGTTTCACCTCGTTCTCGTGGTCATCCCCTTCGGGAAAATGTCACGCGGTGACATCCGGAGTCCTGCCTAGCCCAGTGCTACAGCCCGGGTTCCGGAGTCCTGTTAGCCCAGTGCTACAGCCCGGATTCACAAGCTGCTTGCCAACATGCTCGAAGTTGATTCATGTATGCCTGTCCCCATGGGTTAGTGGCGCTTTGGGTTCACGACTAGCCATGTCGGCCCGGGTTCTCTGTCATATGGATGCTAGCGACACTATCATATACGTGAGCCAAATGGCGCAAACGGTCCCGGGCCATGGTAAGGCGACACCCGTGGGAATACCGTGCGTGAGGCCGCAAAGTGATATGAGGTGTTACCGGCTAGATCGATGTGACTTGGAATCGGGGTCCCGACAGCTTTGGTGTCGAGCCTGTTGCTGTGGGATTACCTAGCCAAACCGTCAAGTTGAGTCTTGAAATGCTTTAGTTATATAAGGAATTGATTGTGGAAGGAACGTAAGGCTCTTTTTACTCCTTTACCTTATGCCCTTCTGATCTGAGTCAACCTCTTCTTTTCTACGGGGATTAAGAACTAGGCCTTCTAATCTATCCATCAGGATGACGTGTTACTAATCCATAGACCTATAGAATTGATAGTTTCAAATCTCAGTTCAGTTTTTATTACTTCCGTATGTTCATAGCTGGTCTCAGAACCTTGATATTGTGATGTTGAGTGGTTATGCCACCATTTTTGCAGGATGTCTCGAATCATTTTGAGCATTTGCAGCCGTTATGCTGTCCGAGTCATCCCAGGTTTCTAATTAGTCTGATGCATTTGCAAATCCCTTCTTTCCACCCCGTTGTTCCTTTGGGTCAGGATAAGCTCACTAATCGGTAGGTTGAGGTACTTTGTTGCCTCGGCATATATGTTGGAGCCATTATTATGACCCTAGGTGTTTTAGGAAGTCACCTAGTAATTTAGCAATGCTTTTGTATCCCCAGTGTGATGATTCTGGCCATTATTCTTGAAAGCATCCCGTGATGTTATTAGTTAGTAGGCATTCTATTCCTGGGTTCTTGAACCCGAGATTCACCCTACTTCATGTTGTTAGTATTTGCTAGTTCCTTTAGGATATTATTAACCTTGCGACAGTCCTCGAGGTTCGTGGTATCTCATTCTTCCCAATACCATGAACCATCCTTGGCAGGAGTTCCTTTGAACCAAAAGGTCACAACAAGAGTACTCTCGATGAGTTCCCCATTCTATATTGTGACTCTACCAGTTCTACCTTCTCCGCATGGGTTATCCGGAAGAAATGTTGAACTTTGCTCGACATACTAATCCATGCCTCCACAACTCGAAAAGTTATATGTTCCTCGAGTTGTTCCTCCTTAGTTGTATTCTCACCCCCGTCTGTCAATTGATAGTCAGGAGTAGTCTTGCATTCGTCATCGATGCCTATTATTCTTGTAGTCTGTCAAGCCATTCTATTCTGGAATGACTCGGAGAAACAAACTCCAGTACCTCATCCATATCCAGGATTCGGTCAAAGCAGTTGTAATCCGCAGATCAAATGCAATCAAGCTGATTCTGTTCTATCCTGAAGTATTACCCACTTTATGTCAGGAACGTCATGAGAATTGCACCTTCTCCTATGAATTCTTGATGCAGTGATACTCTCGCCATCATCGTTCATTCCTCGGTCCCGTGTTGTTGCAACCGGAATGCCGACAAGTGAACCATGACGTGTAAAATTTATACTCCTAGCAACCGTGTTGCTTGGTAGTTCATGGACAATATTCTCATTCTTAGCATGTTGATTATTGAATCATCACCCTAAGGTTGATCGTGCCACCTAGTCCTTATTTCCGGTGCACTCTTCGATCAATGAGTTAGGATTGTGCCAATCCCTCGCTCTTTTGATCATATCGTCTTGCCCTAAAAAGCAAGAATGTTCTTGAGCATAGTAACATATTGGTGGTTCGTGATTTTCCGAACATCTTCTCAGAAGTATCACCAGGTCCTCACCTGACCGCTATGTTGATTTCGTAATCATGTAGGTTTCCTTGTAAACCATCCTTTCTCCAAGAATCTGTGTAGGATACTCCTGAGCTAGTTGGTTAAGCTAAACAACAACTTGGAGAGTTGGAAGATAAAAGCTTTCCTAACTTAGTTCGTTCCAAAGGGATATTCTTGTGTAGTGTGTGTTGAAGAAAGATGATATCTTCATCGATTGGTCCCTCTGATCAGTTGTTGGACCTATTGTCTTATCAATCCTTTGATTTGAGTGTGAGCTATCGTCAAATCAAATCAGTACCAACGATGTTCGTAATGTTGTCTTACTCGTGGTTGATCCCTTGAGCATACACCATTACATCTTTTGGTCTGACCAATACCAACACATTGTTCACATAATGGTGGGAGTCCAAAGGATATGGAAATTCCGATGAGTTGTTGTTGAGCCCAACAGCAGCATCTTGTCTCCTCCATGATTCATGTTAAACATTGCGCTAGTGTTGGAAACTTGTGTAAGCATTTTCTTCATGCCCCGTTCATGAAGTATATGTTTGGTGAAAGAAGTGGCTTTCTCCAAGTTCACGTGCATTAGGTGTAAGTTGTCGCCATGAATTTGAGAAAGGTTTGTTTTGTTTCCTCTGGAATCATCCCAAATCAGTCATGCATACGTGCGAAGTATTCTATGGTTTGGTAGATTAATTACCTCCACTCCATACGTATTCCCTAGCACATCAAGCCACTGATTGATTTGTTCAAGGAGAAGAAGTTCCTTCTTAAGAGCTAATCATGATTTATGCAAGGACTTCGTTATCCACAATGATGGTTCCTCACCTGAACTTTGGTAGTGTTTTATTGTAAGACTACTCTGTGGTCCTGCTTGTCTTGGACAACATATTCACATGTGTGTAGCAGAACCAGCTCATGTTTTGGAGCTAGCTATCATAGTTCATCTCGAGATTCTCGCAACGTTATCTCGTCGACTTGTGTTGCAACCTTTTCTTTTCTGGACATGTTGTCTGAAAAATCCTGTTACCAGCCAGATCTGAATCTCAGGCAGATATGATGGCTGGAACATTTCCAAGATCTATGATGTAGGTCCCGACGAGGTTGATGTTCTGGCCGACACACCTAGCCGGAAGATCTATTATTGTAGTATCTTGAACAAGCAATTCAACCCTTCTCCATGAGGATTTGGTATGACTTATTCCACAAGTTGTTCCTTATGTATTTTTGTGCTCCCGAAGTCCAACCTTTGCTTGATGTCCATGTCGATGCTTTTAAGCATGATCGTGGTAGCTAGAACATCAGGGAGAACATTGGAAGCGGAATGCTAAATGTCTCTCGGTCGATCATCCAGATTTCGTTCTCTTGGCCTCGCTAAGGGGAAGTCTGAGAAGGTGTTATCTTCCTTTGTATCCGCATCATCCATCACTATTCATCATGGTAGTAAGCTGTGTTGCCAGGATCCTCGGCACGGATGTTGGTAAAACCTTGATGACTATGGAAATGCTCAAGTTCTTGAGAGCACACTCAGTCACTAGGTTATATCCTCGGTATCAATTGGAATGTGCCTTCCGTTTGCCGAGTTGTTCTATAACCATAGTTTCCTTTCCGAACTGAGTATGCCATTTCCCCGAACCCCTTTAACGATCGTTGTGAATTGCTTTAGCCTGGTATGGAGAGTTTCAATGATCCTTTCTGATAGAGTTTCGTTCTAACGTCATCGAGTTGGATGAAGATCTAGAAAGCAAAGACGTGTAGATCAATATGAAGTTCAACATCTTGAGAAGGACAGTTGGATCGTGAAGATCGTGTTAGCTTGTGACCCCTCTGACTTCTTACCTCATGACTTGAATCTCGGGACGAGATTCTTGTTTAGTAGGGGTGAGCTGTCACATCCATAGTTCTGGTATGCTCGAGGCTAGCTAGTCATGTGTGCATCATGTTTAAATTCCATTTAAACTTTGAAATGGGGATTTGTGAAACCCTCAAAATTATTTCTGGAAATGACCTAGATAAAAATTGCTCCAAAAAGGTCAAAGAAAATGCTCATGTTGCTCTCTAAAAATATTGGACAGATATAAAAAATCAAACCAATATTTTTAGGAGCTCATAAGTATTTATTTTGGGCATTTGGAATTAATGCATAATTATTTGCATTGGATATATATATATATATGTTATATATATAATATATGTCCAAAAATTATGCCATTTGTTGAGGAGCTCTGCAATAATACCACTAGCTCCTACAAAAATTTGCATAAGAAAATAAAATGATTTAGTATTTTTATTAAATCAAAACAAATGTCAGAAAAATAGAAAACAGAAACAAAAGTGGAAAAAACGCTTACCTGCACCTACCTCCCTGTGCAGCCCGTCACTGTGCAGCCTGGCCTGGCCCAGTGGCCCAACAGGCCGGCCCAGCCGACTGGCAGCACTAGTCGTCGTCCTCCTGGCGCCAGGAGGATGAGAGGCACGCGCTCGCCGCCCGCGTGCATGGGCGCCACACAACCTGCCTGCCTGGTCTCTCCCCCGGACGCTCCGGCCGTCCCGGACGACACCACGCACCGCCCCGCATCTCTCTCCCTCTCCCTCGCTCTCCCTCCTCCCCTGGTTCTCTCCTGCGCGACCGCCCGAGCACCACCGTCGCCGCTGCACGCCGTTGCCGTAGCCACCGCCTCCCCATCGACTCTCTGACACGCGCAGGAGCTCCGCCTCCTCACCCTGAAGCTCTCCGCCTAGCCACGCAAGCCGGAGCGCCCCGTGGAGCCGTCGCCGTCATCATCTTCATCTCCGCTCGCCAGAGATCGTCTTCACCGCCCTGCCGTCTTCAGCACGTCCCCGAGCTCGCTGACAAGCCCGTCGCGTCCGCTGTGAGCTTCTGCTCCGTCCCCCTCTCTCCATTTCTCTGTTCTCGCATCGTAGCTCTCTTCCACCGCCATGGCCGTAGCTCCTCGCCTCCGTCCACGTCGCCGCCGTCGCGCTAGCTGCCGTAGCTCACGCCCGCACACGTCAACATGCTCAGCTGCCTCCCAGCAAGCCAATGCCACTGCCCGTAGCCCTGCCGTGCACCGTAGCCCCTTCTCCCCTCCTTGCCGAACTCCGGCCGCCGCCGCGAGCTCTGCTACGGCGAGCTCTAGCCTCCCAGGCTCCTCCCCCCTGCCTAGTGGATGCGCGGGAGCACCAACTCTTCGGAGATGGTCTCCGCTGCCCGGATGGACGCCGGAGGGCAGATCCCGAGCCCTCCGCGGCGTTCGGCCTCACCGGCAGCTAAACGCCGGCGGGTTTGACCGCCTTGACCCCGCCGGCCTGACAAGTGGGCCCAGGCCCCTGCTAATTGTAGTTAAATGTTAATTAAACTTAATTAGCCTACTGATACTGACATGTGGGCCCCAGCCCATTAACTAAACTAGATTAGTGTTAGATTAACGCTAACTAAATTAGGTTTGACCTGGACCGACCCGTTGACCTGCTGACGCAGGCATGACGTAATGCTGACATAGTAATTTATTAACTAGAATTATTCTTTTCAGGAAATTCCAGAAAATAGCCAAAACTTCTAAAAATCATATAAAATCAACCGTAGCTCAGAATGAAATAATTTATATATGAAAAATTATCAGAAAAATCCAATCTATCCATCTGTACTGTTTTCTTGCATGTTAGAACAACTCATAGCTCCTGTTTAGCACAAATCATATAAATGGCATTTAAATATCCACATATGGAGTTTGAATTTGAATCTTGGATTCAAACCAACTTCATTTAATCTGGTTGCTAGTTGCATTAGCTCAAACCACAGCATATTGCCATGTCACACTCATGCATCATATTATTGTGCATTGCATTGATTGTGTTCTTCCTTTTTTGCCGGTGTTTGTCCCCTCTCAGTAGACGACGTACCGACGATGAGTTCGATGACACTGATGAAGAGCTATACTATCTTCAGAAGTGTCAGGCAAGCAAAACCCCCTTGTTCATTCCGATAAAATCCCACTCTCTCGCTCCTGCTCTCTTTTACTGCATTAGGACAACAACAATTCATCTGTTACTTGCTGCGGTAGCTGAACCCCTTTATCCTCTGCATGACCTGTCATTCCACAGTAAATAGATGAAACCCACTAGCATGAGTAGGAGTTGTTTAAGCCATGTTGTGCCTACTCATTCATGCTTGTTTGTCATGCCTGCTACTGCTTAGAGTTGAGTCAGGTCTGATTCATTGGGGATGAATCGGAGGTGTGTGAACATGTTCTACTGTGTGTGAGCTACGTGTGTGAACTTGATTTGGTAAAGGTAATGGTGAGAGGCCATGTAGGAGTACATGGTGGGTTGTCTCATTGCAGCCGTCCTCAGGAACTGAGTTCTGTGTTTATGATCCATGAACAGTTACTACCACACATTGGGCTCCGGGCGCTCCAAGCTCTCTCGACTTATTAATCAACCTGATCTCTGTCCGGGAGTTGCAACTAGTTTACGGTGTTTGTAGGTAGTGTTAGTAGTCTACCAAGTGGCACCAGTGCATGTGGGCTTGGGACAGACTAGGCACCATGGCACGGTGTACTAGCGTAGAACCACCCGTCGAGGTGGGCTTGGGAACCCTGCTCACATCGTTTGGGGCCGTGAGCGACACCCCGGCTGGATCTCCTTGCGGATGGAACCCGAATAGGTGATAAACCTGGACGAGAGACTTGTGTGGTTAGTTAGGTCGTGGCCGACTCCCTCGCTAGGCTTCCGCTTGAAGGTTGCCGAGATACACGTCGTGTACATGGCGGTAAGTGGCGAGAGCGTGTGTGAAGATGTACACCCCTGCAGGGTTAATATGATCTATTAGAATAGCCGTGTCCACGGTAAAGGACTTCTGGGTTGCCTATACAGTTCATAGACAAGTGAAAGTGGATACTCTAAAATACGCAAGATAAGGGTGAGTGCTATGGATGGCGTTCTCGTAGGGAGACGGGAGCGGATCCATAGTGGTGTATTGATATGGTGAATATGTGGACTCATGTGCGCCACCTCAAAAGAGTTACTTGCGTCGTAGTTCAGGATAGCCACCGAGTCAAAGCTGGCTTGCTCGGTCAAACCCCACCACCCCTTTATTGATCTTGATGCATATGTAGATAGTTACGATGTAAGTCTTCTTGCTGGGTACATTTGTACTCACGTTTGCTTAATTTATGTTTTTGCAGAGAGACTTCCATCTCGCTAGTAGTTCCGCGTGGACTTCGACGTTTAGCTTGTTACCTCAGCTACGATCTTGTGCCCTCGGCAAGATCTGGTAGATAGTCAGGCTTCTCAGCCTTTTTCATTTGTACATGTCTGTACTCAGACATGTTAAGCTTCCGCATGTGCGTGTTGCTTGTATGCTCTGTATGTTGGGTCATGAGACCCATGTTTGTAATATCTCGCTCCTCGGAGCCTAATGAATAAATACTTGAGTCGTAGAGTTATGTTGTGATGCCATGTTGTATTTACACATATCGAGCATAATGCGTGTATGTTTGAAATGCTTGGTATGTGTGGGATCTGACAATCTAGTTGTTTATCCTTGGCAGCCTCTCTTATGGGGAAATGTAGTCTAGTGCTTCCTTGAGCCATAGTAGTCCGCTATAGCCCGGTTCACCGGAGTCCTGCTAGCCCAAGACTACTCTTTCGGGGACGCTTGGTAGGCCGGCATGTGTTTCACCTCGTTCTGTGTCTGTCCCTTCGGGAAAATGTCACCTTGGTGACATCCGGAGTCCTGCCTAGCCTGCTACAGCCGGGTTCCCTGAGTCCTGTTAGCCAGTGCTACAGCCCGGATTCACACGCTGCTGACCGACATGCTCGAAGTTGATTCATGTATGCCTGTCCCCATGGGTTAGTGCCGCTTTGGGTTCACGACTAGCCATGTCGGCCCGGGTTCTCTGTCATATGGATGCTAGCGACACTGTCATATACGTGAGCCAAAAGGTGCAAACAGTCCCGGGCCACGGTAAGGCGACACCCGTGGGAATACCGTGCGTGAGGCCGCAAAGTGATATGAGGTATTACCAGCTAGATCGATGTGACCTGGAATCAGGGTCCTGACAGAGGGGCTGTTCTTGAGCTGGTGCGATGGACTGCTTGGGTGAGTCCAGTCGCTTCTCTCTCTCTCTAGTGGGTTCGACCTTCTCCCGTCGGTCTTGACCTCTCCGCGGTGGCTAGTCCTATTTATAGATGGAGGCCCTGGGCCTCTTCCCAAATAATGAGCAGGAAGGGCGCCAACAATTGGCCATTTTGAAGGGGAACATCTAGTACACTTATCCTGACTAAAGTTGGTCTTCGGCTCCCAAAGGCTCTGACGGTGGCGCCGTCCTGGGCTCCACGATGACCTCCGTCCTGCCGCTCTGCTGGTCTTGGTCTTGTTGCACTGAAGCGGTAACCTTTGCCTGATGCCTTGGCATGTGCTTGCCTCCTTTGCACCAAAGGGAAGCGAGGACCTTCTTGGCAGTGGCGCCCGCCTGATCTCGATCGTCATGGCTTGTGTCACGGGGAACCCTCGTGAGGTACCCTGCCTTGAGCCTTCCTGGCGAGGCTGCTCCTGAGGAAGGTTCATGTCGTCCGCCCCGCGAGGCTTGGCCCCTCGCGAGGGTCTTGAGCTCGAGCTGATGAAGCTGGGCCGCGCTGGACCCCACTTGAGCCACGCCGCAGGCCGCAGGCAGGCAAGTCTGGGGACCCCCTTTCCCAGAACGCCCACACGCATCTTAGGACAGCAGTTAATCCGTGTAATAATGTTGTTGTTTTGTTTTTAATTACCATTCGTGTGTGGCAGATGGAACATTCTCGATGGATGAAGAATCAGAAAACCGCAGATTTTATCAGTGGCGTGACAGATTTCATGAATTTGGCTGAAAGTACAAAGAGGAGAATTGGTGATGTGGATTACATCATCTGTCCATGTACTGATTGTGCCAATACAGAGTCACATGAAATTGCAGATGTACAAATGAACTTAGTCTCTAGGGGATTCATGGATGGATATACACGTTGGACCAGACACGGTGAAGAGGAGGTCATGGATTAAGATACCCAGGGCAGCGAGATGCCAAACCCCGATATGTGTCACATGGATGTTGAATCTAACATCGAGGCACAGGCGTCAAGCTACCAACGGAACACCGGAAAGCCGAAACGCCCACTGGAAAACCAAGACGTCGATGCAGATGACGACGATCTTGATATGCCAGATTTTGCTGCTATGATTGCATATTTCAAGGGCCGAGATAAGCATATGATTGGGTACAAGGATCTACCAACCATTGATGCGGACTCCAAGAAAGAATTGTATCCAAGTTGCAAAAAGAAATATTCCAGGTTGAGTGCCACCCTGGCGCTTCTCAGATTTAAAAGCAGCAAATGGTCTATCAAACAAGGGCTTCACAGAGATGTTAGGTCTTTTGAAAGAAATTCTTCCGAAAGATAATGTGCTCCCCGGAAGCACGAATGAAGCGAAGAAAATTGTTTTCCCATTGGAACTTGAAGTACAGAAGATACATGCTTATGTGAATGATTGTATATTGTATCGTGGTGCTTTCGTGCATGTCCCACATGCAAGAATGCACGATACAAGCGCAGGAGAGCAAAGGACAAGTACAAATTGGACGACGAGATCAAGACAGGAGTCTCGTTCAAGGTTGTTTGGTAAACGCCTTTAATTCCAAGGTTTAGGCGTTTGTTTGCAAATCCTAGAGAGGCAAAGAGGTTGCGGTGGCATCATGATCATCAAGTTGCGGATAGGTATATGAGGCACCCGAAAGGTGGGGCTCAATGGGAATTAGTCGACAAAAAGTTTGAAAATTTTGCCAAGGATTCTAGAAGTATAAGGCTCGGGGAGTGTACTGACGGTATGAATCATTTTGGCGATATGAGCACCAATAACAGCACATGGCCGGTGCTTCTGTGCATATATAACCTAGCTCCTTGGTTGTGTATGAAGAAAAATACATTATGATGTCAATGATTATCCAAGGCCCGAAACAACCTGGAAATGACATCGACATTTACTTTCAGCTACTGGTAGAAGACTGCTGACAGTTTGGATAGATGTGCCTGCTATAAAATGTTATGATGCTTAGAGAAAGGAGATTTTCGATCTACATGCAATGCTAGTGCACACCATTCAAGATATGCTGGCATTAGGCAACACATCGGGGCAGAAAACAAGGGGAGAAGTAGGGTATGTCACATGCATGGATAGGACAGCTAGCAGAAGACTTCCCAACTCACACAAAATAGTGTATTTGCGTCATTGTAGGTTCTTATGGAAAAATCACCCATACCGAAAGATGAAAGCTGAATTTGATGGTACGGCACAGGTAGCTGCAGCCCCAAGACCCTATGAAGGGGAGGTGGTCCACAAAATGGCTAAAAAAATTAATGTTGTGCTTGGCAAGAACCACCCTTTGATGGTGAAACTAACACCCAAGGGTCAAGTGTTTAAGAAGAAATCGGTGTTCTGGAAATTACCTTACTAGGAGATTCTACGTGTACATCACCGCATCGATGTCATGCACATAGAGAAGAATGTACGTGAAAGCATCCTTGGTACTCTGCTCAAGATTAAAGGTAAAAGAAAGGATGGTGACGGTTCACAGCTCGATATGCTTGCTGATCAATCACAACGGAAGAGTGAAGCAGAAGATGATGACAAATTCATCAAAGCTCGCCAAAGTTACAATTTCAGTACAAAAGAAGCAACACATTTCTTCACCTATTTGTTGTCAGTTAAGACACGCTCTTCCCTACTTGAAACATCGAAGTCTCGTGGATGTGAGCTCGGTAATGAAGTTGGGACACATGAAGTCACATGATTTCCACGTAATGTTGACACAAATCCTCTGGTGGCCATCGAGAATCGATGGACAAAGATATAAGAAACACACTCATTGACCTCTGTGATTTCTTCAACCAACTATGGTAGAAAGTTGTAGAACCTGAAGAGTTGGATCATATGCAAGATGATATTGCAAGATTATTGTCCAACCTAGAGGTGTTTTTACCACCGTCATTCTTTGATATCATGGTCCATCTCACTGTGCACCTTATCGACGAGATAAAGTATTGTGGTCCTGTGTTTCTTCGCAACATGTATCCCTTCGAGCGATTCATGGGAATCCTGAAGCACTTTTGTTGGAACCAAAACCATCCTGAGGCAAGCATCCTACAAGGTTATACCGCGGAGGAGGTGGTTGAGTTTTGCACCGAATACATGAAACAAAGACCTATAGGTTTTCCCCTCTCTCGCCACGAGGGAAGGCTAAAAGGTAAGCTAGTCCTTGCTGGCATGCAAATGGCTACACCCGGAGAATTGGCAGAGAAAGCCCATTTGACGATACTGCTTAATAGCCCTGTTCTCATTGCTTATGCCGAAGAACACTTGGCGGAGATACGCCAAAGATTCTTACCAATGGTGCCTTCATCAGATGTGAAGATGAAGGAGCACACTAAGAACTATGCCGAATGGCTGAAGAATCATTTGGCACAGGATCCATCGATGACATTGCTACGTGGTTGGCACAAAAGCCATCACATACGGTGCTGACGTACCAAGCATATGACTTAAATGGATACACGCTCTACACTGAGGAACGTGATAAGAAGACCTCGTATCAGAACAACTCTGTTCGAATAGAATGCATGACTGTAAATGAAGATGATAAAAGTGTATACTATGGAACCATCAAAGAGATTTGGGAGCTTGACTATGTGAAAGTTAAGGTGGCATTATTCAGGTGCGCATGGATCCCTCTTGGTCAGGTAAGGATTGATGAGTACAGGAAGACATGTGTTAACAGGACAACGATGGCATATCATGCAGACCCGTTCATTCTTGCCAGCGATGCTACCCGGATTTTCTTTGGGGAAGACCCCTTGCATAAGAACGGCCATTTAACGATGCATGGGAAGAGAAGGGTACTGGGTGTCGACGATGTTGCCGATCAAGACAAGTATGATGAATTTTATGAGTTGCTAGCCAAGGGATCACGCACCAGTGCAACAGAGAACAAGCGTAAAATCATAAAAAACCCCAAGTTCATTCGGGGTCAACTTAATGATCCCAATTCCCCCATGTACATGGGAATTAAGCTGTAAGACTAGTCTTTATGCCTACCCTGCAACTTAATTCGTTCAATTTAGAACTATCATGTGTACTGAATTTGTGAGTTATGCCCGGTTTTCTGTTGATGTAAGAACCGTTAATATGTTGACCTTGATATGCAGTCAGCTTATGCAATGAATATCAACTTATTATTATTATTATTATTATTATTATTATTATTATTATTATTATTATTATATCGTAGAGGTAGCACACTCAATCGATCTCACTACAGTATGTGTGAACAAAAATATGCAATATGGTATGCGAATAGCACACGGTTCGTTGATGAAAGCCGTGTGCCGACCAAACCCCGCCACCCCGCCCATGATATGAGTCGTGCTTTCTGATTGGCCAGAAACCAAACCCCACGGATCGTACGTCTGCACCGTTGGATACTCCCAGATCGAACGGCGACCCTCATCCCTTCCGGTTGTAATTTTATTTTTATGAACAAAATGCACGTTAATCTCAAAAATGTCTTAAATATAGTTTACGATACCTGAAATGCGCCAGAAAATCAAACCCGTGGTATAATGGTGATTGCGTACCGTGGAAAATTTTATGAGGCCAAACGATGAAGTCACCAGCCACAGGAGTTTGAATTGACACGTCTCCTTTTGGAAAACTGTGGTCCTTCATGTGAGATGCTCCGGTTTGGAAGGAGCGGTCATCAAAACTTGTGCCAAACTTTACCAAATTTTTTTCCACTGGGTCGTGAGAGCACGCCACAGGCACACATCGATTTTGATGATGTCCGAAGTCCATCTGAATTTTCTATAATTAAAATACCAACTAGGCCTACGCCAGTGGCCGCACCTCGCGGCCGAAATATTTGAAACTTCTCCCCGCTTCTCGAACAAACGGATGAAAACTCACAAAGTGACGCGCAAATGATTTGTACACCTTTGCTAGGCTGAGAGTAAGGGGGTATCATAGCTAGTATCATGCATGTCAACTAGGCAATTTTGATGAGCTGTCATAGAATTAATTAAATGAAGAAAGAGAGGGTTAAGTATCATATCATGAAACCATATCATAATAAATGTTATGCTACTATGTGTCATGCATGACAATATAAGTAAAGTGCTACATATGATACTAGCTACTCTATGATACTATGCATTATTAGAGAAAGTAAGTACACAATAGAGTGACATAAGACTAGCCACAATGGGTAGTAACATAGAATGTTACTAGTCTATGTTACTACCTCTATAGTGGGGAGTAACATATGTGTAGTAACATGCAACACTTCATTTATTAGGCTATAGACCCATCTTGCCTTGAGATATGTGATGTTACTCGGACTAGCCACAATGGGTAGTAACATAGACTAGTAACATGCCCATGTGTTACTAGTCTATGTTACTACCTCTATAGTGGGGAGTAACATATATGTGTGGTAACATGCAACACTTCATTTATTAGGCTATAGACACATCTTGCCTTGATATGTACATGTGATGTTACTCATACTACTAGTAACTAGCTATGTTACTACTTTCCTCTCTTTCTTCATTTATTGCTTGCCACATCATCTATTTTATCTAGATATGTGTGATGTTACTACCTATGTTACTCCCACTGTGGGTAGTCTGGCTATAAGGAATAGAATAATATATATGTGCTTATTAGTTGGAGGAAAGAGAAAAGAAGCGGGCTCTTGGTTAGTAGAGCCAGCTGCAACAGGAGACCCAAGACACTTTGTGAGGATGTAAGGTGGGCCAACTATTGATAAACTAGTATGTATATAAAACTTATTATTGTACATACCCTCTAAGAGGTTGTCTTATATGACATGGTCAGCCGGGATTACGGGAAGCAGGGGTACCCAGACTTGCTCACTGCTGACTTGGCGTGGCTCAAGGGGTAGCCCAGCACAACCCATCTTCATGAGCGCTAGCTCAAGACCCTCGCGTGGGGCCAAGCCTCGCGGGGCGGATGACCAGAAGCCTCCTCAGGCACGGCCTCGTCAGGCTGGCTCGCGAGGAGGCGGAGAGATCAAGGCGGGGTACCTCACGAGGTGCCCATGACGCAAGCCATGACGACCAAGGGCGCCAGGCGGGCGCCAGCCCGTGCAGTGTCCTCATTTCCTCTTTGGTGCAAAGGAGGCAAGCGCAGGCGAGAGCATCAAGCAAAGGCAGCCATTTCGGTGCAACAAGACCAAGACCAACACAACGGCAGGAAGGAGGTCATCGTGGAGCCCAAGCCGGCGTCACCGTCAGAGCCTTTGACAGGCGAGGACCAACTTTAGTCAAGATAAGTGTACTAGATGTTCCCCTTTGAAATGGCCAATTGTTGGCGCCCTTCCCGCTCAATATTTGGTAAGAGGCCCAGGGCCTCTGCCTATAAATAGGACTAGCCTCCCACCGAGTAGAGGGATCCGGAATCCAGAACAGAGCTAGAGGTCAAGCAATCTAGAGAGAGAGAGAGAGAGACCGACCGAACTCCCGCTAGCAGTTCGTCACGCCGGCCAAGAACAGACCCTCACGAGGCTGTTCTTCCTTGTATTGTTCATCATCAGCCCCTGAGGTAATCCACCACACCACACACTGGAGTAGGGTATTACACCACAATGGTGGCCCGAACCAGTATAAACCTCGTGTCCCTTGTGTTGCTCTTTGTGTAGTTTAGATCCTTGCGAGGCGACGAGGTGCAGGTAGGTAGGGGGTGAGATCTCTGCGTGCACCCCAGAGTTCGAACCTAGAGGGTCTGCCGTAACCCGAAATCCGACATTTGGCACGCCATGTAGGGGTGCGCCGGAATCCGTAGGTGCAAAATAATTTTTCGATGCTTCCCTTGGGAAAATCTATGATCGTCAAGTCCCCTGGAATTAAGCAAGTTACCCGGAATTATTGCCAGGGTGTGGTTATCGAGTTTGAAGGGTTGAAGTTTCACGCAAATCTTATCGTGTTGGAAAATAAAGGACTGGATGTCATCTTAGGGATGGATTGGTTAACTACCAACAAAGGTTTTATTGACTGCTTCAACAGGACCATAATTCTCACCCATCAAAACGGGAAGACCATAAAGGTTTCAGCCAAGGAAAGAAAAATATCCCGACAACCGAGATTGAATAAGGTGGATATTTCTGAATTGAGCAAGGTTCCAGTAGTGCGTGAATTCCCAGATGTGTTTCCCGAAGAACTACCAGGCATGCCACCAGATCTAGAGATTGAATTCAGCATTGAGCTAGCACCCGGAACCGCTCCCATATACAAGAAACCGTACAGAATGGCACCATCCGAATTGGTAGAACTGAAGAAGCAAATAAAGGAATTATTGGAAAAAGGGTACATACGAGCCAGTTCCTCGCCTTGGGGTTCACCAATTTTGTTTGCCAAAAAGAAGGATGGAACACTGAGATTGTGCATAGACTATCGAGCGCTAAACATGGTCACAATCAAGAACAAATATCCGATGCCACGAATAAATGATTTATTCGATCAACTCGCTAAGGCCAAGGTGTTCTCAAAGATTGACTTGAGATCGGGATACCATCAACTGAAAGTGCGAATCGAAGATATTCCCAAGATCGCTTTCACCTCCAGATACGGATTGTATGAGTTCACAGTAATGCCATTCGGACTAACAAACGCCCCCACATATTTTGTTCACCTCATGAACAAAGTATTCATGAAGTTTATGGATAAGTTTGTTGTGGTATTTATCGATGATATTCTGGTATACTCCAAAACACCAGAAGAGCACGATGAACATCTCCGGATTGTACTAGGAGAACTCGTGGAACATCGGTTGTACGCTAAATTCAGCAAGTGTGAATTTTGGCTAAAGCAAGTAGGTTTTCCGGGCCACGCATCTTGACTCAAGAAGGTATCGCCGTGACCCGGATAAGGTCAAGGCCGTGCTTGGCTGGAAGCCACCAGCCATCGTGGACGGATGTCTGAAGTTTCTTGGGAATGGCAGGATACTACCGGAGATTTATTGAAGGATTCTCCACCATAGCAAAGCCAATGACACAACTACTCAAGAAAGACAGGAAGTTTGAATGGGCGGAAGCCTGCGAGAAAAGTTTCCAAGAACTAAAGAGGAAACCGGCAAAGCACCGATTACTAATTATGCCAGATATACACAAAAATTTTGAGGTATTTTGTGGCGCATCTCGAAAAGGGCCTCGGGTGCGTATTAATGCAAGAAGGCAAGGTTTTCACATATGTTTCGAGACAACCGCAAGCATGAGGAAAATTATCCTACCCATGACACAGAATTAGCGGCGATTATTCATGCACTCAAGGAATGGAGACACTTTTACTTGGTAATCGTTGTGAAATATACACGGACCACAAAAGCCTCAAGTATATTTTCACACAACCGTAACTAAATTCTGGCAGCGACGCTGGTTGGAATTAGTAAAGGATTATGATGTTGGGATCCACTACCACCGGGCAAGGCAAATGTTGTAGCAGATGCTCGAAGTCGAACCCCAGCCGGACAGCGATGGCATGCCGGACTTAAGACCTGAATTCCAGCAGGAATTACAAAGCTCAACCCGATGGTGGTCACCGAAGGCGGTGTGTCAAACTTAGAAGTACAGCCTACCCTAATAGAGAAGGTTAAAGAGGCTCAACGAGGACACCCCAAAGCATTGAAGGCATAAAGCGGAAGATAAAGTTGGGCAAGGCCTTGGAATTCATTATTGATGAGCAAGGAATATTGTGGTACGGAATAGGCTTTATGCGTACCAAATATCCATGACCTTAAACAGCAAATCCTGGTGAAGGCCACACCGCTTCATATTCAATCCATCCTGGAGGAACAAAAATGTACAAAGATCTTCAGGAAACATTTTGGTGGCATGGTATAAAAAGAGACATAGCCACGTTTATCGCATGTTGTGACTCTTGTCAACGCATCAAGGCCGAGCACCAGAAATTGGCCGGGCTATTGCAACCGAATAAGATTCCCGAGTGGAAATGGGACGAGATTGGAATGGATTTTATTGGTGGACTACCTCGGTCGCAACACGGACATGATGCCATATGGGTAATCACAGATAGACTGACTAAAGTAGCTCACTTCATCCCCCTGAAGATAACACACACCACTCAGAAGCTTGCTAGGCTCTACCTCTCCCGTATCGCTTGCCTACATGGAGTCCCAAAGAAAATAATCTCGTACAGAGGCACTCAATTCTTCTCCCGGTTTTGGGATCACTTACAACAAGCTCACGGGAACTCAGTGGCATTCAAGACCGCATACCATCCCAGACGGATGGCGATCGAGCGAGTAAACCAGATTCTAGAAGATATCTTTGAGAGCATGTGTCCTCACCTATGGGACCAGTTGGGAAGAGAGCCTACCATACGCAGAATTCGCATATAACAACAGCTATCGATCCAGCCTGCAAATGGCACCATTTGAAGCTCAGACAGACGAAGATGTCGTGCCCCGCTAAATTGGTCGGAAACCGGAGACAGTCATATCTTCAGCCCAGACCTGCTCAAAGAGGCTGAAGATAAAGTCAAGGTAATTAAGGACCGACTCAAGACAGCCCAAAGTCGACAAAAGAGTTATTACGATCAGAAGCATCGTGGTGTCCATTTTGAACCCGGTGAATTTGTGTACCAACGAGTATCACCCATGAGAGGCCTGCACCGATTCAAGATTAAAGGGAAGCTAGCACCAAGATTCATCGGAACATTCTGCATAGTAGCGCGAAGAGGCACAGTGGCCTACCAATAGACTTACCGAAGAATTATCCGACATCCACGGCGTATTTCACGTCTCCCAATTGAGGAAGTGCGTAAGCAACCCGGAGAAACAAGTACCCCATAAAAACATTGACGTGCAACCAGACCTTACATATCGGGAGCATCGGATAAAAATCTTGGAAGACTCAGAAAGGAGAACCCGACAGAAAACCACCAAGTTCTTCAAAGTTCGATTGGAGCAACCACACGAAAGTGAAGCCACTTGGGAAAGAGAGGATTTCCTTGAGCAGAGCACCCACAATTATTTGAGGATCAAGCTGGAATCTCGGGGCCAGATTTTTCCTAAGGGGTAGGTGTTGTGACACTCCAAAAATTTTCCTTTGGTTTTCTTCAAAATTTTGTTGGATTTGAAGGAGGTCTCCAAAAACCTTCCAAAAATCTCTCTCAAAGCTTTTTCCCTTTAGCAAATATTTTATTTTTTGCATCTCCTTCAACTCTAGTGTTTGGTTTTAAATTTTCTTCTGATTGCTCTCTTCTCAAAATTTCAAGAAAAATCTTTGGAGTTTATTTTCTTTCAAAAGGAAACTCTAGGAGTTTTTCATCCTCTCCCATATTTGAAACCATTCATGATTCTTCCATGCACCACATGGTAAAAACTTCCCAAAAATCTCTCCTTCCACTTTGGTACAACTCAAACATTCTGTCCAAACTAATAAAATCCAATTTTGTATTTTATTCCAATTATTTCTCCTCCCAAAATAATTATGTCTTTTCTTTTGAGCCTAGGTGATTTGCAAAGCAAGTACCCTAATGCTTTTGATTTTTGACCTCAACTCCACACCTGGATAGTCCTTGGTATCCACAACCCAGAACCATCTTGATCCACTCTTCTTCTTTTCAAATATTTCAAATTTCGCTCCTTTGCAAGTTTGGACCAGATTTGCCAAATTTGGTGAAATTCATATCTACACTTCTCCAAAAATTCCACCAAAATTCAGGCAACCTCTAGTTGCAATGAGAGACCACTCCACCAAAGATCAGCTCAAGGAAAAATCTCTGGATACCAGAATCATTTTGTCGAACACTTGGCATGCACTGTTCTGTTCACTTTCAGAAAGTTCAGAAGTTTAGTGTCGATCTTCGTCGGTAACTTCAGTCACGAGTCCACAGTGCCCTTGGCACGTTGCAGCCCGGCCTGTCCGAAGCTCCACACGCACGCTTGGCGCTGCGTTCTGGCGTCGGTGGCACCACTGGCCGCCTGCCGTGTGCTTTGCGACGGCTGCACCACCGTAACGGCGACAGGAGGCAAAACTGCGGCGCAACGCCGTTCGGCGCCGCCCAAACACCCTGGTGGCTCCGCGTGCCACCTCCTTGCCAGCGCATGCATGCGGCACCGTCGCTGTGGCTTGGCATGCACAGAGCGCGCTCTCTTCCGCCGACGGGCCGTGCGGCCGTTCCGTCGAGGGCAGACCGTAACCAGCCCTCCCGTGCTGAGTTGGACGCGGGAACGGCTCCAATACTCCTCCTAGGCGATGCTCAAGCCCCTAAGCCGACCGTCCAGCCACAGCGTCTCCATAATCAACTCGCCGGACTTATCCGTTCACGCCAACCGACTCGGGCCGGCTATATATAGCACCCCCGAGCCTGCTCTTGCCCCCGCATGACTCCACCACCTCACCAGACCCCGCCCAGCCACTGGACGGGCCTCGAGGGTCCTTTCTTCCTCGACTCCGGCCACCTCTGTCCGCCTCGAGCTTCGGCATCGTTCTCTCCGGTGAGAACTCCTCCGCGGCCCTACTTTCGCCCGTAGCCTCGTACCACCTCTAGTTGGATAAACCCCACCTCAATTTTGGCCCCGCAGCTCTCTCCGGCGAGATCCACGACCGTCCGAACCGCCGTCCGCCGAAGCAAGCGTCACCGTCATCGTGGTACTCGTCGGCGACCACTTCCACCTTCCACAGACGCGGAAGGACGTGCTGATCACAAAGGTACCGTCTGATCACTCTGCCTCGCCTTGGATCGCCGCCGGCGACCACCGCACCTCTAGGGCGCCGTCGCGCCCTGTTTCCCTCTTTTAAATTTTTAAACCCAACAGGTGGAGCCCGCCTGTCGGCCTCTCAGTCATTTCTTTTAAACGAAACATTATCTGGACTTTTCCGCAGAACTCCCTGGAAGTTTTCTGTTTCATTACAGATGAGTCCTTGGGCTAAAATCCTTATAACTTATTAACAGAAAGGAATTTTTGATTGATTCTTTTTCTGTCCTCTTTAAAATTTTGTCTAGTTTTTTATCAGATTTATTGGAAAAAATATTTGGAGTAATTTTTTTGCACCTCACGGTATTTACGTTAGCACGTGTATTTTGTGTACCGTAGATACCGAAGGAGGTGGCGGGACCGCGAACTTCGCCGAGCTAGACCCCGACTACTCCGAAACAGGCAAGCAAAGTTTGAACTTTTGATATGATCAGTGTCTGGGCATGTTTGCATTATTTTTGTATCATGGCACGTTCATGAGCATTTTTTTTTATGATAGGTTATCTCGTGAGCATTGAGGCAAATGAACTCGGTAAATCCGTGAGTCGCTGGGAACTTGTTGCATGGCCATGAGTTGGCATGAGTATTGGTAAGATGGCAGTGTTGTAGCATGCCAGGCTTATGCCATATCGTTGACCGAGTGTCAACATAAATCGGTCGGTTTCCCGTCCGTCTTCCTTTCCGTACTACCACCTGTTTCCCGCAAGGGATATGGCCTAGTAGGTTGCAAACCACTTCCTGGTACACACCAAATTAAGAGGCCGGGATGAAGGTTCCATGGCCCTGGATTAAAGCCTTTCATCCGGTCAGGGGCATGGGTGCTTCCGGTTGGGACCGAGATGGGGGCACCCCTTAGAGCGCGCGTATATAAATTTGATCCCATGCTATTCGAGATTGTGATCTCCCCGTCTCAAAGTTTTTCTTAAACGCTGTCTAGGGTGATTCCTGGCAACGTGAGGTATGATGGGTGTGTACTGGCTAGTTGTGTTTCCTCTGAAATACCGTAAACGGAACTAGTCCTTCGTGACTACGGAAATCCGTTGGCTATGGACAATTTGGGTAAAAAACTCTGCAGAATCAAAATTCTAGGACTCATCTTATTCATGTCCAAGTACTGTGATCATCTCATCTTGTCAAGTGTCAGTCTCAAAGGATGTAAACTCCGAGAACCATTTGAGTATTAAATGTTTACTTTCACGTGAACGGACTAACCCGCTTATTGTCTTGTGATGAATATTTTCCGTGAGCTCTATATCTTGTCAGTTATGAATAATGAATTATAAGCCCCTTCTGCGATGTCTCTCAGACGTCCGACTGCGGCATTGTTGTTATTTATTTTCATTATAAGCCCTTTCTGCGATGTCGCTCAGACGTCCGACTGCTGCATTGTTGTTATTTATTTTCATTATAAGCCCTTTCTGCGATGTCGCTCAGACGTCCGATCATGACATTGTTGTTATTTATTTCCATTATAAACCCATTTCTGTGATGTCGCTCAGAAGTCCGACTGCGGCATCGTTATTATTTACCTTTATTATAAGCCCTTTTTGTGATGTCGCTCCGACGTCCGACTGCGGCACGCATGTATTTTTATTTCAATATAAGCCCTTCATGAGGTGTCGCCCAGACGCCCGACTGTGGCATGTTTTACTTATTTTCACCCTTCGAGGCGTCCCTTTAGACACTCGATCGGTTTTGAGTTTATCTTTCTTTGGGTTTTCGAGCGGACTACCGCCGATTCCCTTCTTATTTTATTTTTGCTATACTGAATTATTTGAGCATTGTTAAAAATTAATCATGACTCATTCATGCATTCATTTGTTATATCTTTTGTCCGAACTGTCTTGCGAGTACTTTCAAAGTACTCACCTGGCTTGTTGATTTGGCCAGATGCTGACGAAGGCGATCTCATGGATGAAGAATTTGATAGCAAGTCCGATGCCTAGAGGAATCCCAGTCAGTCTCGTGCGACCCCTGGATTAGTCAATGTGATATATCCGCTTCCGCTACCCAAATAAATTCATCGAGCCTCACCTCGATGCTCGATGAGCCGCCAGTGCAGTAGAATTATTAGCCACCCCGCTGTGTTATTCCATCAACCACTCATATCTCGATTCAGTAGTATCTCCACCCTACACCTTTGAGTCATATCCGCCACTATGTATAATTATCGGCGTGTTTGTAATAATTGGTTGGGCATCTTCAGTCCGATCCTTGCAATATTGTAATGCTACTGGCTTATTGTATCAAAGTTTTGTCTACCGGTATGAAGGATTTTTTTTCCTCATATTGGTCTTCATAGGTCGGTTGTTCAATAAATATTTTTATTGAAAAACCGGTCGTGACAGCCGCCAACACCCCCCCCCCACCGTTCGCCCGCGTTTCACTCAACTAGTCCATCCAATCTCCTTCGCCAGCTCCCCCCTCCCCCAGATCCACAGCAGAACCCTCTCCGGCACCGCCGTGCTCACCCCAGCCGTGTGCCCGCTCTTCGGCGTGAATCCTACCTCCACTTTCGTTCCTAACACAGGGCAGCCCGCGCCTCGCCATCTTAGTTTGCTCGCCAGCCACCCTCGAGCATATCGATGCAGTAACCCTCGCCTCTCCTGTGGTCCGGCCGGGTTTGCATTAAGAAGCATGTTAGTTACTACTCTCCATCATGGTGAGGCATATTTTCTCGCAATCCCTCTTCCAATTTCTTTCCGTATGTTCCCAAATTGGCTATAAAATAACGGAGAGCCTATATATGTTCATTATCTACCTTCCTTACTATATATAAGTTGTATTTGTTCCAATAAGTTACTTCCTATTTACAGATCGCAGGCGCCCGAGTCGCACGAACTTAACAAATTAGCCGTACATTTTCTAAATTATTGCATGGCATGTTTAGAAAGCTTGATACCAAGTTGTTAGTTTTATGCTTATCCTCCTTTCCTGAGTTTTGCATGTGTTCTCTGTAGATGCCGAGTAGGACCGACATCACTCATTCAGGCCATGTATCTTCATCTGATTCGGACAACCCTAGGTCTTCAGCAGATTGTGAGGGATCAAGTAGTCTTGAACAGGATAGAGCTGTAGCAATTACCCTTCCGGCCAGGACACAGAGGAACGCTCCTAGGAAGCCCACACAATAGCCTAAAGGTGTATATGAAGTAACCGAGATTGATTTGAAGTCCTGGGCTCCAACTAAACCAAATAAAGCACGCATGAGGTTCAAAGTGTGTGTGGATTTGTTGGCAGGGCAAGGCTCAACATTAATCTGCCGGGGTTTCGGAAGGCTCACACAGAAACACGGCGAAGGATAGTCTGGGATGCTTGGAGAATGCAGGTGGAGAATGCAAGTGGAACACGCTGCACTGAAGAAGGCTAGGGATGCTTGGAGAAACTAGAAGCACGTGTTGTACAAGAAGTACTTGAGTGAAGGCAAGGACCCAATCCCCGCATACCCCCAAATTACAAAAGGCGGTGGGCGAGAATTCAAAAGGGTCAGGGCAACTCCAGAGTTTGCTGCAAAGAGTTTCAAGCAATCGGAACTTCAGAAGAAGAACATACACCCCCACCGTATGGGTGTGGCAGGATACTACGACATGAAACTGATATGGGAACAGGAGGACAAAGAAGCAGTAGCGGCGGGTGGGAATCCGGCCTTTAGAGAAATCAACGGCGAATGCGCCAGAGACTACTTGCCGACATGTGCAAAGAGGCGTGATGATGGAACTTATTACTTTGAAAACGCACGTGACGCCAAACTGTATAAAGTGATGGTAGAGGCTTCCAAGATCCCTGGAAGGTTCTACAGGAACTCAGGGCCATGTGACATTTTGTCCATTGCTCTAGAAACAAAAGAGCCCCCTGGCCGTGCAAGGGGTATAGGTGTTAATGTCCTGCACAAGAGGGCTTTCACACTCAGCAAAGAAGAGAGGCTCAACATGAAAAAAGCGAGGAGTGAAATGAAGCAGAATGCATTGTTTGAAAGTTGAAGAAGGAGATTTATCCGGCCGTTCGAAAGGATGTTGAGGAGTCAATGATGATGATGCAGAAGACTCTAACACTGACAGATAGCCAGCAGATGGGAGGGGAGGCGGGCATGGATGATGCTGCTTATTGCGCGACAACACTGCACAAGAGTAGCTGTGCATCAGCTGACCTCAGCGACACTGAGACTACAACTGCTCGTGATGATGCTATATCTGATCTATCTGGAATGAAAGACAGACTAAAGGGCGTGCTTACACATTATGAAGGTACATTAAAATGTGCAACAGCCTGGGTTTTCCCACCCTTCTTGGAAGATGGCCTCTTCTTGGACAATGTGCCATTGAAGCCAGGCTGGGTGAAGTGCTATGTGACTGAAGTAAAGCCTGGATTCAATGAATTTGCCCTGAAGAATGTCCTAGGAGACTTCAATGAGCAAAGGACCTTGGGAGAAACATTGTTACATCACATCCAGTGGCCACAAAAGGTAATAGAGTTCATCGATGAGATAACTGAAGCCTCGCCAAGAGCAACCACTTTTGCCCTCAACCAGTGACGCTCTCCTTGCCAGAGCAGCTCTCGCGGGCTGATGCATCAACCTGTGATCAGCCGGACCGACTATGTGGCGTACAGGCCATGTCATCCTCCAGCCCAAAGCATCCAGTGGCAAGGCCTATAACTGCTGATGACGCACCACCAGTTAAGATGCCGGTCGTTGAAGCAGCGGGGGGAGACCCAGCTGCAGCACGTGCTCAGCAGACCAACCTGGTGGAACAGACTGCTAAGCAGGCTGATGCTTCGGAACCGCCTGCTAAGTAGTCTGTAGGTCCAGAACTGACTGCTCATCAGTCCGTTGGTCGGTAGGCGCATGATCAGCATACCAATGCGTCAGCACTTCCTGCTCAGCAAACCAATGCGTTGGCATGGCCTCCTCAGCACACCGACAAGTTGGCACCACCTACGCAGAAACCCGACATAGCTTCAACGCATGGTCAGCAGTCCAATGCCTCTGCTCCTACAGCCCACCAGTCCGTCACTACAGCACCGCCAGCTCAGCGGTCCGGCATAGATAAACAGTCTGCTAAGAAGTCCGTCCAAGCTTCACCGTCTGCTTGGCAGTCTACCGTGCAGGCAACCAGATGTTCTGCCAGAAATGCTTCAAGTACCAAGAAGGAAGTGGCCAAAAAGGATACACCCATGACCATGAGGAAGTGCAGCGGGAAAGTGAAGAAGAAAGAGAATGATTGCCTCTTACTTAAAGAAATAATCGCCTAGAACCAAATTAACAGCAGCTTGTTCGAATCGGGGAGTAATATTATTTCTGACGCCATGGAAGATGAACAAGTAGAATTGTTGCTTGCTTAAAGAAAAGCAGACGTACTTGAAGCACGCAATTACGTCCATTGCCAGCCGTTTCTTGTTGGCGAATACTTTCATGAGTGCAGCTCCAGTTGCCGCGAGTTACATGAATATTGCAAGGATCAAATGTCAGAAGGTCATCACCATTTGCTAGTCCACTACAACAGAGATCATTTCCGACACGATGTTGGTTCCATCATTGTGAGTTTTGAGGACTTACATCTCCTCTTCAACTTCAACGTGCTTGATGCCACTCTTGTTAGATGCGTGATTTTGTAAGTACTTAACAAACTCTGATCAACTTCTCCATACAAGGTTGTAATTGATAAACAGCTAACTGCATTTTATTCCTCTCAGGAGAATGAACGTGCAGAGAAGACAAAGTGAGAGTGTGTATTTCATAGATCCTGCATTAGCAAATGGCACAACATTACATGAAAAGGACCGATGGGACTGGGCCGTTAACAAGGTCGTCTATATCTTCAAAAACACGTCCCATGCAGAATCATTTCTCTGGCCATATCATGCAGGGTAAGTCAAGTAAACAACCATGCATACACTGATTGTCTTTCAGATTTTGACATCATTCGTAAGTTCATGGCTTTCTTAATATGTAGCAATCACTAGATATTGGTATTCATTGTTCCAAATAAGAACACAGTTTACTACATCGAGTCTCTAAGAGAGTGAACAAGTGCTCATGATCTGATGCACATTCAGCAATTCTTGGATAGGTATTGAATTCTATGATGTTGAAATTAATATGCATTCATATCTGGTTCAATAATTGATGTTGTCAAAATCCATCATCATTTGCAGTGTGCTCGCATTGTGGGAAACTAAAGCAGGGAACCTATTCAAGAGGAAACTACCTCTGCAGCACGAGATCGTTTCTCCGGTAACACACCGAAATACATTATTTTCAGAAAATTTATCCAATAGTCTGCAAATAACTTTCCTTACGCTAGTCAAATGTTCAAGCTTCTAAATAAACCTCTTTCTATTTTGTCCAAAGAAAAAACTTACATCTAACACTGGTTAGGTTGTTCCTAACAGGACAAATACATGACTAATTTTGTACAAAAAATTTCAGTGTCCTCAGCAAGAAGCAGGGACCAACCTTTGTGGATACTATGTTTGCAGACACATGATCTCCATCTGCCTGATAGTTATGACGATCCTCGTGAATTAGTACCAGTAAGTCTATCTTAATTAATATCTTCTACTCCACTCATATGGCACATTCTGAACTTAAAAATACTGCAGCTCATCTTAAAACTGAGAACCCCTGAACCACTCCCGGCTGGTGAATTGCTGATGGTTCGCAGATTTATCATCGACTTCTTCCTGGATCACTACATCAATTCCACTGGTGATAATGAAGATTTCAGCATGCGTTCTCCTGAAACATTGAGTAAGATTTAGCCGCTAAACATATAACGCATGGATCCATTGTTTTCCATCTGATGAGGTCTTCGTATTTCATACACTATGATTAATTATGTAATGCATATATGTGTGGACAAATCATTGGAATTTAGCTACATATGTTCAATTGCAATTGTTGCGAAATCCGATGAATGTTCTTCCTGTGGACACTATTTGTTCAATTGAATATTGTGGCGAATTTGCTTTTTGCGTGCCGATTCAAAATGGGAAATTTTTGTTTATTTGTTCAATTGAATATTGTGGCGAATTATTTTTTGCGTGCCGATTCAAAATGGGATATTTTTGTTTTAACCTAGCAATTGCTACGCACACGGTTCAGCTAAATGAGTGTGTGCGATCCACATCGGAAAGCATATGTCAATCGTATTGGTGGAACCGTCGGTGATACACAGCAGATCGCAAATGATTCACAACGCAAAATACAATACGTCTGCGTAGGTTCTCCGGAACTGTTTGCGATATCGCGTTAGCGCACAAGAAAACTGGGAATAAACCGTGTCCAATGCAAAATACAATCCCAGTCATATTTTTTCAGGAAACGTGTGGGGTCCCAAACGAAAAGCACACGTCACTCTTGCGGCAAACGTCGGTGATACCTAACAAATCACAAACGGTCTGCTGCACTTGTATGTGTGCGAAGGGGCTCCTGAACCATTTGTGATAGAATATTATCGCAGACGGTAATTGTTGGAAAACGTGTGCGATGGAGTCTAGCATGGCAGAGGGGTTACGTAGAAAATTCGTGTGCGATAGGGCAAAAATCACACACAGTTCATATGTTGGCCCATATGCCTTACATACTGTTTCCCAAACGGTTCGTTACGATAGACCGTATGGTTTCACTGCGTCATTAGAAACGCTTAATCACCGATACCATACGTGCGAAAGAATTTAGTGTGTGCTGCATCGCACACGATTACATTTTGGAAGGCCTCTGGATCACTATTCCATATCCTCGACGGTTTCTGGGTCGTGTGGGAAGGACCCCCTATCGCACACACTCACTTGGCGACGGTTCCGAAGGCCGTCGCGGAAAGGGGTTAAAACCGTTTGTTTAGGACCGACGCGCACCAGTGATAGTATAATTTGGGTCAGTAGATTTGTGAAAGAAGAAGTCCGCTGGGGGGAAGGAAGAAGACGGCAGAGAACCTACCCCAGTATCTATATTAGGGTGGCAGGGTTCCCATGATCTGTCTTATGAGTGTTGGGTGTTGAATGCAGTTCGCTAGAAAAAATAGATCGTGCCTGGGGTTAAACAGATGGCAGGGGTGGGGGATCATGGCGATGGTAGGCGGTTCAAGGGAGGGTGGGGTAGTGGCGGCAGGTGGTTAGGCCTGTGGAGGCCTGGTGGCTCAACAGTTGAGAGAGAAGATGAACAATGCATCATTTTCGGAGGTTGAAGAAGCCCTTCTAGCCGTCCATGTTGCATCCAATGGCTCACGAGAGTTGACTGACCCAAATTGTTCCTTTAGATTGCATGATCACGTGGCATTCAAGGTCTCGACGGTAGATTCCACGTCACACCCGGTTAGTCGGCTCGGCGCGGGCGCGATCGGCTTCTGCTGCGACAGCCACCATGCAAGCCTCCTCCGGGCGGGCGGAGACGATAATGACACGCTAGATCCTCCTTGCCGGCGTGCTGGAGCACGCGCTCGACCTCCTCCTCTTTTTTGCTGTGGGCATAGACGCGGCTCGACCTGCTCTCGTACTTGGCAGCGCGTCGTCATCGCAAGGAGGAACTGCAGACGACGTGAGCGGGAGAGGGGTTGAGATCCTATGCAGTACCGTACGGTGTTGTAGTGCGGATGACATGTGGGGCCAGGACCCACATGGCAGCGATAGTACTACACCGCACAATACTGCAGTGACTGTACACTTGCACAACGGTGGTGGTGGCATACTGATGAGTGCACTTATGGGAGCTTGGTTATAGGGTTGGTCAAACTTGAAAGAACACCATACTAAGTACACGTAATCCTATGCAAGAACGAGCATCGCGGCCGCGCTTATACACCACAGTAGTTAGCATAGCGTCGATACGGAATCCTGTGCAAGTGTGTGCATCGCGGCCGCATGGTTGATCGAAATGTGCGTAACGGTGTCGCGCTGGAAGGACATCGGCAGAACCTTTTTGTGTGTGTGAAAACAATCCCCGAATATTACTCTACTTTTTTTGTTGGAGAAGTTCCTCATGCTACAATATTTCCATAAATTTGTATTTACCTTCAGTTCATGATTATTTGGATTTGGACATTTTAGGTGCCCCCTACAAAAAAATTTAATAGAGATTCTGTGTCTGTAAAGGAGAGAGGACGCGTGTATGTGTCTACATGTGTGTTGTGGCGGAAGGGCAGTGTGGAGACGGTGTGTGTGTGTGTGTGTGTGTGTGTGTGTGTGTGTGATAGTCATGGAGAGGTGTGAATGTGCAAATGATCATGTATGTGTGAGACATAGAGATATACCGAGATGTTGTGTATACATGAGAGAACAGTCTTATATTTGTGTTTTCTGTGTGTGCGTGTGTGTGAGAGAGAGGAACATCCGTAACATACCAACCATCTCGCTCGATTCGACCATCCCTCACACAATCGCATGTAACAGATGCATCAACACACACATTTTGACACCGTCACCCAGCACCTACCCACCTCAAGGCCTCTACATCGCTCTCTATCTCGCACACACAATCTCTTCATGAAAACCCTATTTGGCATGCATGTACCTGTCTATCACATACAAACATGTACCACGCACACACATTTATCTCTCGCTGTGTCTCCTTGCCTAGCAAACACACTCCCCATAGTCCTATCTTTGTATTCCGCACATGATATCTCTATATTGCTTAAACATTGACGCACAAGATGTATCTGTCACACACCATTAGCCTCTCTCTCATGCTCACTATGCACGCACATTCTCTCCATAGGTTTGATTTCTCTCAATATTTCACACCCCCCCCCACCACCACCACCACACTATCCATCCCCTTCCAAGGTTATATAGCGACCATTGTCGCCTGTGCTTATCTGCACCCCCACAGAGGAAGGGATGATGCAGCACAGCCGCGGTAGGTATTTCCCTCATATATGAAACCAAGGTTATCGAACCAGTAGGAGAACCAAGCAACACAACGTAAACAGCCCCTAGACACAAATAACAAATCCTTACAACCTGACGTGTTAAAGGGGTTGTCAATCCCTTCTGGGGTATGGCGCCTCAAGTGGGCAAACGGACGTGAGATAAATTTGTAGTACATTGATAGATCGAACGCCAAATAAAATAAATAAGAATAAATTGCAGCACAGTATTTTTGTATTTTTGGTTTAATAGATCTGAAAATAAATGCAAGGAAAAAGTTGATCGCAAAGGAAAATATATGAGGAAGAGACCCGGTGGCTGTAGGTTTCACTAGTGGCTTTTCTTGAGAAAAATAGCAAATGGTGGGTGAAAAAATTACTGTTGGGCAATTGACAAAACTTCAAATACTCATGACGATATCCAGGCAATGATCATTATATAGGCATCACGTCCAAGATTAGTAGACCTACTCCTGCCTGCATATACTACTATTACTCCACACATCGACCGCTATCCAACATGCATCTAGTGTATTAAGTTCATGGAGAAATGGAGTAATGCAATAAGAACGATGACATGACGTAGATAGGATCTACCTATGTGGAGATAGACCCCATCGTTTTATCCTTAGTAGCAATGATACATACGTGTCAGTTCCCTTTCTGTCACTAGGATCAAGCACCGTAAGATCAAACCCACTACAAAGCACCTCTTCCCATTACAAGATATATAGATAAAGTTGGCCAAATAAGACCCAAATATCGGAGAAGAAATACGAGGCTATAAGAGATCATGCATAAAAGAGATCAAACAAACTCAAATACTTTCATGGATATAAAAAGATATATCTGATCATAAACTCAAAGTTCATCGATCCCAACAAACACACGGCAAAAGAGTTACATCATATGGATCTCCAAGAGACCATTGTATTGAGAATTCCGAGAGAGTGATGAAGCCATCTAGATACTAACTATAGACCCGAAGGTCTACAAAGAACTACTCACGCATCATCGGAGAGGCACCAATGGAGGTGGTGAACCCCATCCGAGATGGTGTCTAGATTGGATCTGGTGGTTCTGGACTCTGCGGCAGCTGGATGAATATTCCGTCGATGCCCTTAGTGTTTCTGGAATATTGGGGTATTTATAGAGCAAAGAGGTGGTCCGGGGGCACCTAAGGAGGGCACAGCCCACCAGGGCGCGCCTGGGCCCCCTGGCACGCCCTGGTGGGTTGTGCCTCCCTTGGGGCACCCCCTAGGCGCAGATAAGGCCTATTTTGTTCCTTCTGGCCCACAAAAATTCTCCGTAAAGTTTCATGGCATTTGGACTCCGTTTGATATTGATTTTCTGCGATGTAAAAAACATGGAAAAAATAGTAACTGGCACTTGGCACTATGTCAATAGGTTAGTACCAAAAAATGATATAAAATGATTATGAAACATCCAAGATTGATAATATAACAGCATGGAACAAGCAAAAGTTATAGATACGTTGGAGACGTATCAACGACGACCAGACCGCACTAGAGACCGCGGGGCCATTTGGAAGCAGGATGACATGGCTATGGCGGAGTAACTCCTCCCCCCCCCTCTCTCCCTCTCCCTCCCCCCGCACAAAATTATCAATCCCTCAGCCCACAAGATTCCCCTCTATTCCATGTTCTTTTGAGCTCTCTCATCAAACCTTTTGTCTCTTCTCCTTCCACATGTACAAAATCTCGATGCACACGCATCTCACTCCTTATATATTACAGCTCTATCTTACTCACGGACCTAACTTCTTCCTTTGTATACATCCCTCTCTTGCACACTTCCTCTCTCTCTCTCTCTCTCTCTCTCTCTCTCTCTCTCTCTCTCTCTCTCTTTCTCGGTTTCTCTCCTACTCCCTCGCCCACATATATACAATATTTCCCGTCCTCTGTCTCTTTCTTCCACTGGGTGTATATCTTGTGTGTTGAGCGCACGCATCTCTCTCCCGCCATTGCTCCATCTCCACAAACTCTCTACGTTTCATTCACACATTGGGATGTGTTCAGAAAATTGCTTTAGACAGGATCATTTTGAGTTGTGGTTTGTTTTGTTGCATCCAACAAATTAATAACTATGAAATGCATTTAGATTTTCATTGGAGTTGGATTATGTGAGTTTAAGCATATTGTGAAGTACTATAGACTTGGTATTCATCTTGGAATTCAACAACGATTCTAAATATTGAATTGTACAAACCCTTACATTCAATGTCAATAGCTTAGTATATTTATTTCACTATTACAACAAATAACTAATGCCACGACAAAATAAGAAAACATATGTCTACTCCCTCCATTTTTATTTAAGTCCACATATTAGCATTGATCAAAGTCAAGTTTTGTAAACTCTGACAAAGCTTATAAACAAAAATATTAACATGTACAATAACAAATCAATACCATTAGATTCATTATTGAATGCTCGTCCACATCATACATATTTGTTATGGTAAATGCTTATATTTTTTCTCTAAACTTGGTCAAAACTTTATGAACTATGACTTCAATCAAACCTAATGTGCAGAGTAAATAAAATTAGAGCGAGTACTAGTAGTGCTCCTAGCTGCTCAACCATATCACCCAACACGCCAGACGGGGAGTAGGGAGTAGTACTGTGTTACAAATTTTTAGGTCAGCGGTAAAATCTCCCGCTTCCATCGAGATCTCCCGCAACTCAGATTCAACCAATGCAAAGTTACCATCATACGCTTGGTCAAACAGGCCGACGGATGCTGGTTGGTCGGGGGATGTTTTGGTAACTTCACATTCACCCCACCCATCCAACCCCACCCCGGCACCCAGAGTACTCCTCATTACTCCCCATTTTCTATCCCCACCGCAAAATAGACTTCTCCACGGCACCGCAGCACCTTCGTGCCCCTCCCCTTCTTCATTGGCGCACTCGTCCACCGCAGCGCATCTGTATCATCGACGATGTCGTACGCCACACTGGAGCCGGTTCGCCGTCACCTCGTACATGGAGCCGCTTCCCCAGAGCCATCTTCCACGGACTCGGATCTGCTTCCCAGAAGCCGACGCCAAGCACAGCAGCACAACCGTCGTCGACAATGAACTGACTCCCATTGCCGATCATGATGCACAGACGCCGCGATGACCTTCGTACTCCTCCTCGATTGGTAATGTGTATATTGATTCTCTAAGCAGTACATGTGCAGTTCCGATTATGTTCAAACCTACTCTTTAAATTTCCTGGCTGCTATTGTTCTGGTAAAGGTAATTGATTATAGCTTGCATTGCCCAACAGAGTATCATCTTGTAATTGTGTGTCGCTCCTCTATTGCGTTGTGCTTGGGTAGGTTCCTCGTCTGTAACCAGTAGTGTCGCAAATGATGGAAAGTTTTTTAGAATAGCAGGGAGGTGACCCCCCCCCCCCTATTCTATTCAATTAAAATGAAACAAGAACGTAGTTCTAGCAAAGTCTAAGAGCCACATAGTAGGATATTAAAAATCACTCGTGCTAACAAGGCAGATGAGTGCTTTAATGTTGCCCACAAGATGCGTGAGTATTACTATATTTTTCTTGCCATGTTGAGATTTTAAAACTAGGAATGCGAGCATGTAGAGGAGCAATGAAGACCAAATATGGGATGTTGGGGACATCTTCAAGGAACGTCACAAGTTAAAGGGGAGTTGCACCGAACTTGTAAAAAGAGCTTTGGTAAGTAACAACCTTTAAATTACTTTGACATTGAGAACCTGACTAGCAGTGGTGGATGTTTTGTGTCTCCTTGATGGTTTAGTTAATGAAATCGGAGGCCCCCCCTCTTTTTACCATTTTTTACTTTTCCATGGTGTGTATCTGGTAGCAGTAGTGAACACAGGACCAGACCAGGCCCTGGGCAAACCCCAATCCGAAAACAACATCAAACCACGTTGCCTGCTTGGCTAGGGTTCTTGCCATGTAATCCAGCAGTGTGGCAGATTATTAAACAATAATAGGCGAGAGAAACAATTTCATGTACACTTGATTAGGCTCTCAATCATTTGTAAGATCTCAATTTACTCAGTGGACCCACCATGCCGTAGGACGAATCTTTTGTAATTTAGTGTTGAAGCTAGTCAATCAAACGCGCCTACAAACGGCATGGAGATCATCTGGTTGCCGGTTGTTTTGCTGCAGCAACCCTTGGCCTAGTGGACCCCTCTGCTGGTTTTTCTATTTCTCTTAGCCTTCTGTTCTTCGATGTATATGTCGTGGTTTCTATAAGCTGGCTCTGTTTGATATGTAATGAGCACCTTGAAGTCTATTTTTATATTTCTCCTTTTGAATTCACTTCTCTTAGTCCTGTTTATCGGGCTTCTACTTAATGGATCCAGGGAGCTGTGACTATTGATCTAAAAAGAAGTAACTTCTTCATGTCAAGAAGCAGTTCCTGCAAGGAGGGAAGTATGGTCAACCTCGAGATCATGTTTCCAAAAAGAGGCTGGATTACACACAAGGTTCCATTTCCCTAATGATGCCAGATTAGACACAAGGTGCAAATTCTAGATGATGTTGGATTACTCACAAGCCAGGTGGAGTCGTCAAAGTATTCGTGTCCTCGTTGCTCTAGTAAAGGCTGAAAAAAAGCGTGCAACAGCCCTTGAGAATGTAGCTAAGTTCCTGAAGAGCGAAAAGAGCAATCAGATGCTCTCTTCACCCAAGCCAAAGAAGAGATGGAAGAAGCCAGAAAGAAGCTAGTAGAGGCAGAGCGGGCTAGGCATCTCCTGCTATCCAAAACTGTTGTCAATACAAATTTTCATTCATAATAGCGAGTTTCAAATGTTTATCCAATCAGCATGCCTGTTGTGATGTCCGTGCATATACTGAGATGTATTTAATTCTGTGATGCCTAGATGTGGCACAAAATATATATTTTTCGGGTCATGTAATAACAACCATTACTTTCCGAACAATAACACACGAACCACTGGACATGGTATAGTTCACACGCAAGCGCAACATTCCAAGTTCAACTTCCACATGAAACTCATGTTCATAGATATTTGTACGTTCATAGATAATGTCCACAACCATGATTCACTTCAAAGCCTGTCGGTGCAACAAACCCTGGGTCCGTTGCCCGTACTATGCACACGCACAAGAACAAGATTGAAGCACCATCTTAAGTCAGAGATTGAAGGACCAAGAGATTTGAAGAACCAACATGCAGTTTAGAGGGACCAAGATCAAGCCAGAGGAGCAAGATATCGGCAAGAGAAGGGCCTCCCTTGCCGGGCAGGCGAGCCCGGAAAGGGGCGAGGCCACCATCGGAAGCAGGCGGCCAAGGTACCCCCGCATGGTCTGCCGGGGCTCACGGGGGCAGAACCACCCCACCAACCACTCAAGCATGACCCCCGTCGTCAATCATTGCGGTGTCAAGCCGCAGGGTGATTAAGTGCCAGCCATTCGCCACATGGCAGCCATTTCCTACAGAAAAAACAATTAGATGACACCCGTACTACGACGTGTCAAGGTAACATGCGCGAAGCTGGCGAGATAGCCCGGCAAGACTTGCCGAGCAACCAGTGATGTGACACTAAGCGGTACATTTAATGCACTCTGTCAGCCTGTAGAGTTAGGTATGATAGCATTGTTTGCTCTCATATCGGTGGATAATGACTACTTTTCCATTGTGGTGACCCCTTAATCTATAAAAGGAGGCCCATGGCACCCGTAGGAAGGGTTGGAAAGTTGACGAACCCACACCCACATACGCGCGTAGTCATTGTGGCCCTACGGCCACCCCTGCCGGGCAAGTGTACTACATTTCACCATCCCCATTCCACCATCAATCCACTAAAGCAGGAGTTGGGTCTTACGCCTCGTGGCTGCCCGAACCTGGGTAAATTGCTTGTGTGCTCTCTGTCATGGTGTCGTGCGCTGGTCTGCTCTTTGTGCAACGCGATGTCCCCCTGCCGAACCAGCAAGGGGCCTCCTGGTCCCATGGGTGGCCGTGGATATCCTGTGAAATCTTTAGCGCGCCAGGTAGGGGGATCGCTTGCGCGAACCTGAAAGCGTGCGCAGCGCGTCATCTTCATCACCATCTTTGTCTTCGACGCCGCCATCGACCATGGCACCTAAGAAGAAGAAGTCCGGCCCTTCGGCCCATCTGTCCACCTCAAAAGCTCCGCCGCTCGCGGCCTGTAGTGCCTCGGAGGATGCGGAGGCGAGCGAGGACCTGAACGTTGCTAGGGGCGTGGTTGGAGCAGGTAGCGCCATCGCCACTCCCCCCGCGGCCGACACGGGTGCTGGAGATGTCAGAGGAGAACATCATCAGCAACGCCTTGGTGGTCATGCTCCAAAAGGTGCGGGTGAGGGGGTCACTCCGTCTGCACCCTGTCCTCCCACTCACGGGAACAGCCGCAGTAACGGCTCACGGTCCAGGGTGAACCATCGCTCTCCGGCTGCCCCCACCACGGGAGCGACCGCGGCCCATGTGCCTCCTCCCGGATGAGTCGACCAGACCGCTGTGCTCGATGGAGCCGTTGACCCTCAAGCACCACCGCTGTGTGACCCCGCCGCTGGCACCAATAGGAGCCAGGTGATGGTGCGGTCGACGTCATCAACATCTATGCCAAGCACAACCACAGAGGCTATGGGGCGAGCTCGGTTGCTACTGAGGTTTCCGCCAGCGGCCGAGCAGATGGATGAATGGCATGCCACCATCCAGAGCCTGCTCGGTTTCACCAAAGCTGGGGGCTCATGACGAGCTGGCCTCCCCAAGCGACAGCAACCGCCCGTACTGCTGGCTGAATGAAGGAGGCCGTCCCCACGGTACAGTCCCCACCATGGCAGCCGACGTGGGCGTAGCTGAATCAAGACCCCGACAACATCTCGATGGCTTCTTCTGACCCTCGAGCACGTCCAGGCTAACGTCTAGCCCCGGAGGATAGGCGGGGAGATGCGCACGTCGTCATAGATCGGCGGCATGACGACCTCCGCCAGACCAACGGGTGTCGTGGCCTCGGCGTCCACGAGCCTGCGCTTAGTGTTGGCGGGTGCCTACCTTTCGAGGTCGGCTGCCCTGCCTTTACACGAGAGCTGCGGCAAGTCCATTGGCCATCCTTGCGCATGTTCAAGCCAGAGATACCTAAGAAGTACGACGGAAGGCTCAACCCGGCAGAGTTCCTGAGCATCTACACCATCACTGTTCAAGCTGTCGCGGGAAGATATGAGAAGGTGTTTGCCAACTACTTCCCTTTGGTCCTCAAGCCCAATGTGAGGACTTGGCTGATGCACCTGTCGGAGAACTCCATTTCATCATGGGCAGACATGTGCCACGAGTTTATCGGTGCCTTCACCAAGAGTTCTGCAGCCCAAATGACCAAAGAACTTCTCCAGCAGAAGGAAGGAGAAACTCTCCATAAGTATTTACAAAGATTAAGTAAAGTTCATAGGAATATTCCAAATATCCATCCGGCAGCCGTTATAGCAGCCTTCCAGTCCAATGTGCGCAACCGTCGCATTCGTTCTAAGATGAATGTCTGATTGCCCAAGACTGTGAAGGAGCTATACACACTTGTGGATAAGTGTGCTCGGGCGGAGGAAGGAAGGAAGTTGCCCGAAGAGGAGGATTGCATCAATGTTGACTCAGAGGATGAAAATGAATCAACCAATCAGAGAAAGGGCAAGAAGCGCAGTCAGAAGCCAAGAAATAAGGCAGTGATGACTGTAGAAGGTTCGGGCACACCTAGTATCGGCAAGAAGGCCAAGGCTGAGGCCCCCGACAAGGAAGTTGCCGCTTGCACAGCCTGCCGGGAAGCCGCTGCTGCCGAGAATGCTGGGAAAGGCAATGGCCCATACTGCAAGATCCACCGGACCAATGGCCATGACCTTCAGGGGTGTTACTAGGTTGAGCAGCTTGAAAAGAAACAGAGGGCGGAATATGATAAGTGTGACAAGGAAAAAGGTCATAGTGCCACTGGCGGAAAGGGCTGAGGCGGTGAAGCAAATCACCCCAGCAAACCCTTTCGGAACCAAGGAAAACCTGCTAATGGTCAGGAGAAGGAAGTTTTTGATGATGTGAGTGATAAAGGCAATGAAGAAGAAACCAGTGAGCAGGAATTTCAGAAGGCCACTGATGCCCTATGCATTGATGGGGGTGCATCTTTGCACACCTCTGTAACGCCCCGGATTCGATGCGCCAGGTGTCGGCCAGTTATTCGCCGTCTTTGCCATGTCATTTGCCTGCGTGTTGCATTTTATCATGTCATCATGTGCATTTCATTTTGCATGCGAGTTCGTCTCATGCATCCGAGCATTTTCCCCGTTGTTCGTTTTGCAATCCGGCACTCCTATGCCCTCCGGCGTTCCCCTTTTGTCTCTCGTTGTGAGCGGGTGTTAAACTTTCTCGGAATGGCCCGACGTTTGCCAAGCGTCCTTGGTATAGCACCGGTAGACCGCCTGTCAAGTTTCGTGCCATTTGGAGGTCGTTTGATACTCCAACGGTTAACCGGGTAACCGCAAAAGCCCTCTTTGTGTTGCAGCCCAACACCCTTCCAAAGTGGCCCAAAACCCATCCAAACCCCCTCCATGCTCTCGGTCGTTCGATCACGATCGTGTGGGCGAAAACCGCTCCCCATTTGGATTCTCCTAGCTCCCAGAATCTATATATATGCCCCTCCCCCGAAATTCCCGCAGTCCAAACCCTAGCCAAACTCCTCCCCGCCGCCGGACATGTCCGCCTCCGCGCCGGACGTGTCCACCGCCGCTGCCACGTCGCTCCGATGAATCGGAGGCCGCCACCTCAACTGCGCCGCCGCCTCGCCCATTCCCACCGCGCCACCTGTCCCCCGCCGGTCCTCTCTCTCTCCCGCCGCCTTGCAGACATGAGCCGTCCGGGCCCTTGGGCAGCCGCGCCCGCCGCCAACCGCCGCGCCCAGCGGCCGAGACCACCCGTCTGCTCCCGTTCGCCGAACCGCCCGCCCCTTGTGACCATGGCGCCTCGTCCGCCGCCTTCGCCTTGTAGGCCAGCGCCGCCCGTCCATGGCCTGAGCCCTTCAAGCTCCTCCGGCCGGGCGCCTCGCTAGCCACCGCCGCCCGTCGTCTCGCCTCTCCACCGTGGCGCCCGCCCTCGGCCTCCTCCCTCGGCCGATCCGGCCTCCCCGCCACCGTGCCTCGCCATGGCCTCGCCTCCCGAAGCCCCCTCCTCCGCCAGCGCCTCTCAGCTCTGGTGAAGCTCGGGATCCTTGCCCCGGATCTGGATCTGGAAATATGAGGTTGCCCCCGAAAAACGCTCAAGTCCCGTATATTTTGACATTATCATGCCATGTTCATCGCATCATATCTCTGCATTAGTAGCTCCATTTTGTGCGTGTAATATGTCAAATTGTTCACCTCAACTAGTACTCCATTTCATTACATTGCATCATGTTCATTTGAGTTCATCTTGATGCCCGAATCATCGTTGCAAGAGTGCTATATAATGTTGTTAACAGAACTTGCTCATTTGTCATTTTTGCCATGATTTATGTGTGCATCCTATGAGGTTGATGTCTACATGTGTTTTGATCTACATCATGCCATATTTATAGGGGTGCCATCCATGTATTTTTGTGAGTTGTGTAGTGAGTGCATGAAGTTTGTCAAGTATTGAACTTGCTAGCTGATTCTGTTATATTTTGTTGCCATGTAAACCTGCTGCTACAAGTCATTCTATGCATAATCTGGAGATGTTCACTAAGGATGTTATGTTATACATGTCTTGCGCTATCCATCCATGCCCCTGTTTGAATTTATAGCTTGATGTAGCTTGTTCATATCTTGCTCCAAATTTGCTAAATAATGTTGCTGTCAGCCTGTTAACATTATGTTCAGTTGTTGCCATGTGTTTTGCTAGTGATCCTTGCACCCTATGAACTTTCTATTGCCATTATTAGCTTCATATATATGTCTTCTTACTGTTGGTTGCCCTGCATGCCATGTATTGCTCTGTGGTGAGTGGTACAAGCTCACCAACATGCCTACTTATTGTTGTTCCTGCCATGTTTGAATCTGTCATATCATTTGCCATGTTTACATGGGTGCCATCATATTTTCTGTGACCATTTGGCTCATGGTCAGTAAGGGACTTTTGTTCTATGCAATTAGTAGGTTCATGCCATGCCTTTTTTGGCCATGATAAGTTCCTGTAGCATGTTGTTTGATAGCTCTAAACATTGCAACCTAATGTTATTTTCTGCAAAGTCTGAACTGATATTATTTGCAATCTTGCCATGTGTGTTTGAGCATGTTCTAGTGATGTATGGAGATAGATCAGTGTTCATGTTTTGTAATTCTATCCCTGTAAATCATGTCCATGCCTTTTGTTTTCATATTGAGCTGATGTAGCATGTTGTTTTGATGCTTGTAATATGCCTAGTTGCTGTTTTGGACAGCTTGTCCTTAAAACTTGTATAGCGTGTATGTGTTGTATTGTTGCTCCGTTTTGAGTGTGCTCTATATGAAACTTGCTTGATTTTGCATGTAGCTTCATATTATCATGTTGAATCCATGTTTTGAGAGTGTTTGCTTGATGTTTGGGTGCATTTTGCATCAATGCCATGTTTTTCTTGTTTTGCTCATATCTTCTAGGCCGTAGCCCCGAATTAAATGAACTCTATATGTATCTTGACTAGAATCTCGTGTAGATCATCTTGGTGCATCTTAAATTGCTGTTTAACAACTTGAACATAAGGTTTATTCAGATCAGGACCAATTTCGAAAGTTGCATATGAGGACTTACCAGATTTGTTATATGTTGTTCCCGGCCTCATTTAAACTTGCCTTGATGTGTTGTTCTTGTTTGCATCATCTCTGGCCATGTGTAGCCTCATCTAGATTTGTCATGCATCATGCTTGTTGTGCATCATGTCATGTTCATGTGTGGTGTGTTTACCTTGTTGTGTGCTTCTTCTCGATAGTTCCCGTTTTGTTGCGATCGTGAGGATTCGTTCGTCTACGCTTGGTTCGTCTTCATGGCTTCATCTTATGCAAGGACTCGTTCTTCTTCCTTGCGGGATTTCAGGCAAGATGACCGTCACCTTGGATCTCATTACTATCATTGCTATGCTAGTTGCTTCCTTCTATCGCTATGCTGCGTTACCTACCACTTGCTTATCAAGCCTCCCAAATTGCCATGAACCTCTAACCTTTGCCACCCTTCCTAGCAAACCGTTGTTTGGCTATGTTACCGCTTTTGCTTAGCCCCTCTTATAGCGTTGCTAGTTGCAGGTGAAGATGAAGATTGCTCCATGTTGGATTATGTTTATGTTGGGATATCACAATATCTCTTATATTATTAATGCATCTATATACCTAGTAAAGGGTGGAAGGCTCGGCCTTATGCCTGGTGTTTTGTTCCACTCTTGCCGCCCTAGTTTCCGTCATATCGGTATTATGTTCCCGGATTTTGCGTCCCTAACGCGGTTGGGTGATTTATGGGACCCCCTTGACAGTTCGCTTTGAATAAAACTCCTCCAGCAAGGCCCAACCTTGGTTTTACATTTGCCTAACCTAGCATTTTTCCCTTGGGAGTCGCGGTCTCAAGGGTCATCTTTATTTACCCCGGGCGATTGCTCGTCGTGAGTCTTTGGTCCAAACCGTCGACCGCCGGTGTACCGAGGCAACTCTGGGTTCGCCTATCGGAAGTTTGGACAATCCGGTGTGCCACGAGACCGAGATATGTGCAGCTCCTATCAGGATTTGTCGGCACATCCGGCGGCTTTCTTTGGTCTTGTTTTATTCTTTGTCGAAATGTCTTGTAGCCGGGATTCCGAGACTGGTCGGGTCTTCCCGGGGAGAAGGAATATCCTTCGTTGATCGTGAGAGCTTATCATGGGCTAATTTGGGACACCCCTGCAGGGTTTGAACTTTCGAAAGCCGTGCCCGTGAGTGAACTTGAAGTAAACTCTTCTAAAATACACCAACCGTGTGCGTAACCATGAGTGTCTCTTTTCGGGGTTGATCGAGAGGAGAACACAGTTTCTGGGTTATGTCTGACGTAAGTAGGAGTTCAGGATCACTTCTTGATCAATACTAGTTGACGACCGTTCCTTTGGTTCTCTTCTCGCTCTCATTTGCATATGTTAGCCACCATATATGCTTAGTCGCTGCTGCAATCTCACGACTTTACCCCTTCCTTTCCCATTTAGCTTTGCTAGTCTTGATACCCATGGTAATGGGATTGCTGAGTCCTCGTGGCTCACAGATTACTACAACAACAGTTGCAGGTACAGGTTTTGCGATGGTCATGACGCGAGAGCGATGTTACTTGTTTTGGAGTTCTTCTTCTGCTTCTTCTTCGATCAGGGATAGGCTCCAGGTCGGCAGCCTGGGCTAGCAGGGTGGATGTCATTTGTGTTTCTGTTTGTGTTTCATCCGTAGTCGGATGGTGCTCTATGTAAGATGATGTTGTATTCATATGACATTGTATGCCTCTTGTATGTATCCCCATCTATTATGTAATGTTGATGTAATGATATCCACCTTGCAAAAGCGTTTCAATATGCGGTTCTATCCTTGGTGGGACCTTCGAGTCTCTTTAGGATAGTATCGCATATTGGGCGTGACAAGTTGGTATCAGAGCCTCGACCGACCCTAGGAGCCCCCTTGATTGATCGTGTAGTTTGGCCGTTGTTGAGTCTAGAAGAAAACTTTTTTCGGAGTCTAGTTATATCGGAGAGTAGGATTTCTTTTTACTCCTCAGCCCCATCGTCGCTCTGGTCAGGAATCTTGACGTAGGTGTTTTGAGCTACTCCTCTTCCCCTTCAAATTTTTTCTTTAGGATCACGCAGTTGGTTTTCCGATCGTTGGTTCTCATCTCTTTTCATCCGGTGCATTTTCTCGTCAAGTCGATTCAACCTCTTTGTTCTCGCAAGATCAATCCTCATTTGTTTTCTTTTCCCACCTGCCCACCCTTCTTCTTCTCGAAACCGAAGTCCGTAATCGAGCATCGATCCTACTCGTGCGAAGTCTTTGCTTTCTATCCTCATTGTTCTCAACCGATGTTTTCTCTTCATGATATTCATCGTTTTTCCCCTTCCAAGTTACCCTTGTTTTCCCGCCCTCCCACCCTCTTCGTCCTGGAGTTTGAGTCTCTTTCGACCATCTATTTCATTCGTACGGAGCCTCTTCAGTCTTCTCTCATTTATTTCAACCAGTGAATTATCGTCTCGTTTGACACTCTTCATCTCTTTTCTTTTCCGGTGGACTCAATTCAAGTTTTTCGGGTTAATCATATTCTTTTCCTTCGAAGTGTTCTCTTTGCTCGTTCGCCTCTCGCCAGTTTATCATTCCGGAGTTCGGAAGACATATCAGGAGATTAAATACGTGTTCTAATTAATTCGAGGTTGTCACCTCTTTCAAATATTTCAATTGTTCTGGTGCATCATCTATCTATTCAACATCCTTTTTCAACGGTGTTATCTCTTCAGTGGGCCCTAACCCACAGGTTTTTTTCCCAGGAACTTACCTGACTCTTCTAATTCCCCGGAGTTATTCCAAATTCTTTTCGGAGTTTGACGTAAGTATGAATTTCATCAGTCAGATGCCATCTCCAAGATCGCTTTAAAATTATTTTCATCTTGGGTTCTACCTTTCCTCTTTTTCATTATTCCGGAGTTTCTCAACAATTTCGGTGGAGTTTCTCGTCGTCTTTCTCAGCTTTGAAGATCGAAGAAGAGTCTTTCCTCTAAATCTTGTCCGTTCTCTCGAAGATTCGTGGTTCTAGCTTCATATTATCCTCTCAAACTATTCCATTTGTCAGATATTCCTTTTCTCAACCATCCGGAGTTTGTCAGGAGTTGTTTTCACATTTCTTTTCACCGGAGACCATCTTTCCAGAAGAATTCTTCGTCCTCAGATTTCAGCTACCGTTATCCAATTATCCCGGTGCTTCATTCAAGTGTTCTTTAATCAGCTCATGATATCTTTATTGTTTTGCATCTAAATCCCCTCTAGCATATTGGTTCTTCTAATTCTTCCCGGTGATTCATTCTCCTTCATCAGTCATTTTCGAATTCTTACGGTGGTTCATTCAGATTCAATTTCCTTTGTTATCTTGTCAATCCATTCCTTCTTACAAGACTAACGGTGGTTCATGAAGACCTTCTCAAGTTTTGCGACATGTCACTTCTCAATCCTTTTCAAGAAGAATAAGTGGTATGCAAAATCCATTGTTGGTCATCAATTTAATTTGATGAAAGATAAGCATACAATAAATCTTATTCTTATTTCATCCTAGTGATTAATCCCTTCCTTCAGAGATTGTTCGTGAGGAATAAATTCTAGTTCCAAGTGTTTTCATCTTTTCTTCTCCGGAGTTCAATTTCCTCAGCCATTTCGTCGGAACCTCCATCCAAATCATCGCAATGCTCATCTTAGTCTTTCATCCTTCAACTTTATCTCATCATCCTTTTGTCACCGGAGTTCTTCATGGTGGTTCTTCATGATTTAATCTTTTCTTCAAGAGTTCATCAAGATTTTGTTGCAGGAGTTCCAGTATCTTTTCTTCTCCCGTCTTGAAGAGCAAATAATTCTTCATTTTCTTGGAAAGTGGAGTTTGCATTCCTTCGTTCTTCTCAGCTATTCAATCATTTCCGTTTGTGGCTGGTTATCACCTCATAATTTCTGAGATGTTATCCATAAGTCCATGACAAGCTTATTCTTTTCATTGTTGAATTTTCTCAACAACTCCATTCAATCTTTTCTTCTAAGGTTGCTTTCTATTTCATTCGTGACACAAGTTGTCATTTTCTTCTCCGTTCTTTTCATTCAACTCTTTTAATTCTTTCCGGAGGTTTTGTTTCATGTCTTCATCAAGTATCATTCCATCCTCTCAAGTTCATGTTCTATTCTTTCCTTGTTCAACCGGAGTGCTGCCTAAATCCTTTCAATCTTATTCGTTTCTTATCTTGTTCTAACTGGAGTGCTTTCAGAGTCTATCTTGATTCCGTGAGCTTTCGATTCTCATCATTCTCATCGTTCCTCTCTTCTTCTCGAGTGCTCTCGATTATTTGCCTCTTCTCTCTTGCATTTCTTGTTTCACCTCATCCCTTTTCCCTTCCTTCTCGGTCCTAAGATCTCGGGACGAGATCTCTTCTTAGTGGAGGAGTGTTGTAACGCCCCGGATTCGATGCGCTAGGTGTCCGCCAGTTATTCGCCGTCTTTGCCATGTCATTTGCTTGCGTGTTGCATTTTATCATGTCATCATGTGCATCTCATTTTGCATGCTTGTTCGTCTCATGCATCCGAGGATTTTCCCTCTTGTCCGTTTTGCAATCCGGCACTCCTATGCCCTCCGGCGTTCCCCTTTTGTCTCTCATTGTGAGCGGGTGTTAAACTTTCTCGGAATGGCCCGATGTTTGCCAAGCGGCCTTGATATAGCACCGGTAGACCGCCTGTGAAGTTTCGTGCCATTTGGAGGTCGTTTGATACTCCAACGGTTAACCGGGTAACCGCAAAAGCCCTCTTTGTGTTGCAGCCCAACACCCTTCCAAAGTGGCCCAAAACCCATCCAAACCCCCTCCAGGATCTCGGTCGTTCGATCACGATCGTGTGGGCGAAAACTGCTCCCCATTTGGACTCTCCTAGCTCCCAGAATCTATATATATGCCCCTCCCCCGAAATTCCCGCAGTCCAAACCCTAGCCAAACTCCTCCCCGCCGCCGGACATGTCCACCTCCGCGCCGGACGTGTCCACCACCGCCGCCACGTCGCTCCGACGAATCGGAGGCCGCCACCTCAGCTGTGCCGCCTGTCGTGGAATTGTCACGGCAGATGTCCTCATGAAAGGACTTAGTCGCGGGGCCATCGTACGGGTTAACTTAGAGGGGTTAAAGCGGACGCAAAGACACGAGAGTTTATACTAGTTCGGCCCCTTCGATGAAGGTAAAAGCCTACGTCTATTTTGTGATGGGATTGATGTGATCTCGACAATTAGGGAGCAAATAGCTTCGCCTAAGCCTCGAGTTGTTGTCGTCTCCCCTGAACCGCCGCCGGGTCGTCCCCTTATATACAGGTTGGCCTTGGCCGGTCTCTGAGTCCCGAGGCCGGCTCATACAAGTGTCCGGCTCGGTCTCTCCTTCTCCTATCTTAAACCACAAGTTACATGGCTATGGCGGTTTTATCATTATGGGCCCTAATCTGCCTCTGGGCCCCGGGCCCCTAAGCTCTATAATGGATCGCCATCTTCAGGGTCGTCGTGGGCTCCAATATGGTGAGGTGAACCGGCCTCTCTGGGCGGTTTATATTCAGCAATTACATCCCCAACATTAGGCCCCAGATTGATTTGAACCCGTTCATGTCAATCTTCAACACCTTAGAAAAACTCTGAATATCTTCCTTCATGTTTCGTAAACCGCCATCTGTTAAACCGCCATGACGTCATCCTCTGAACGCAGCAATAGATCATCTTCACGTCATCTTTAAAAAGAAAGCAACAAGATTCCCTTCATTTAATATTATCCCAGAAATCGAGGCGACCGCTGCGCCAGCCGCTTTCAACTCCTTGATTCTCGCGCCTGTCAATTACTTTCTGCCTCCTTATAAATAGACCGGAAGGTCCTTTCTCTTCTTCCCCTTCCGCTCTTCTTCTTCCTCGCGACGCCCCAGCTCTAAAGCTCCGTCGCCACCTTCGACCTTCAAACGCTGCACCAACACAAGGCCGCTGCATCAACCTGGTTGTACCAGAGATTCTTGGTGTTCCTCCGTGATCATGTGCATCCGGTAAGGCTCTTCCTGATACCCTAGATCTGCATCTTAGGGCTCCTGCTCTTATTGCCGTTCATAGGTGTTCATCCCTAGTTTCTTCGTCTCCGCACTGCCATGGCTTCTTGATTCAACCGTAGTATATATCTTGTGCGGTAGCTGCTCCGCATTCAGTTTAGCACTTTAGCAGATCTTCCTTTTTGTTCAGAATCTCTTGATAGAACGCACGAACTTCCCTGCTCTTTATATAAAGCTTTTATGGATCGCAGAAATTTTTCCTTACTGAATCTTTGATAGATCCAAATTAATTCCGTCCATGTGTGAAACTTGTTTCTGTCAATACTTAGCAGATTTTCCCGCTCTGTCCCTTCCTTCTAAGGGCGGTTTAATTTTTGATAGCTAATCCGCCATACCCCATTAGTCCTCGCTAAACCGGAAATTGAACTGAATGTCAATCTGCCGGTTTAGCACTGAATAATATGCCTGACCCGTCACGGTAAACCGGTCTTTACTTTTCCTTTTGCGGTTTTTTCTTCCGGAATGGCCAAACAATTCTCTTCCTGCAATTGGGTTCGGTCCAAGATCACTGAGACACAAATCAATGGATATGTCACCACTGGCGCTTTAGCCTCCAAAAATGTCCTTCATTGGCGTGTTCCGGATTCTGAATGCCCTCCTGAACCTCAAGAGGGAGAAGTAATTGTATTTATGCAACACTTAGACCGGGGATTCAGCCCGCCCGGATCAAAATTCTTCCGGGATGTCCTCGCAAGTTTCCAACTCCATCCACAAGATATTGGTCCGAACTCTGTGTCCAATATATGCAATTTTCAAGTTTTCTGTGAAGTCTACCTTCAAGAAGAACCATCTGTGGAGTTATTCCGGGATTTCTTTCATTTGAACCGCCGTACGGAGTTTTCGGATGGTCCTAACACGGAACTTGGTGGCGTTTCAATCCAGAAAAGGAAGGAAGTAGACTTTCCTCACGCCAAACACCATAGCCATCCGAAAGATTGGAACCAAACCTGGTTCTATTGCCGGAATACTGCTCCTAACGGAGAAAACCCCTTGACGGGTTATCGCCCTCACCGGCTTAGCAACCATCACCCATTGCCTTCATGCTTGACCGCCGCAGAACGGAAGAATTTCGTGCCCCAAATTATCAAGCTCTGGGCTCTGATGGCCAATGGATTAACTGGTATTGACCTTGTCCGATGTTGGGTCTCTTGGGGCATCTTGCCATTAAGCCGCCGCCCCGGATTGATGCATGAATACACTGGTAACGTCAAAGACCCTCAACAACGTCACGAGCTACCAATAACTGAGCTTGAAGTTACCGAGACAGTGAAGAGGATGCTCGATGAACCGATCTCCGTATGCAGCCAAACCGGGTTGGCCCCGTTCTGTGTTTCCAACAAACCACCTGCGGTAAGGCTCCACTCACCGCTCTACTGGTTTTAATGCCTTATTGATATATATTAATCCTTGTTAACTCTCAGGCTAACAGCTCCTTTTGGAAACGAACCAAACCGGCCCGGGTTCCTCGTGTAAAGTCCAAGACCACCAAAAAGCTGGTAAGAGGAAAACCGCCGAGTCTTCGAATCACGGAAGATGAAGATTCAGATCTTTGAGGTAAAGCTTGATTTACTTTGTCCCTTTTTATCATTCATCCTATTGACAGTTACAATTCCCAGGATGATGCTGAGGCCAGCCATGCCGATCCTGTTGAGGTAATCCTTCTTTCTTCCGATTCTGATCTTGTATCGGTTAAAAGAATTCGCCGCCTGATCCGGAAAGTGAAAAAATCTCACTCCGTGCTCATTTGAATCCAAATCTTTCTTTGAAGACACAGCAAGTCGAAGAACGCCGTCACGACCCGACATAGCGGTCGCCAAATTACGTCGTCCGGTTTACCTCGACACCCCAACCCGAAACGTCGTCGGAGGTGATTTGTTCTCCTGAAAAGCGTTATCCTTTGAAAGGTTTCTTCCGATGTCCTCTCAATCCGTCTGATCCGAATTATCGGGCCTCTTCCAACTCATCTGGCGGTTCATCAACCACTCAACTGCCTCCTGTTAAAGTTGCTGCTGGGTAAGCATTTCACTCTATTTCTTTTTTGCATTTGTCGGTTTATCATATTCTAACTCTGAATGTTGTAGCACCAAGGCTCGCCTAAGTAAAAAGGCGAAGACCCTTGATCCTCATGTGGATGTTGATCCGGAGAAGACTCCAGAGCATCATGGCGAAAATCCCGAAGTTGCTAAAACAGCTCTGCCGGGTTTAACCAAGACCACAGTGCTAATCCGCCGGAGGTTGAACCGGCTGTCCAAGTGGAAACATCACATCCTGCTCCACTGAGTCCTGCAGCAGAACAGGTTTCAGTTGCTGATCCGCCGAGCCCGGGTATGAAAGCACCAAGCCCAGGAAAGAATGCCAATCCGGCCAGCCCGACCAAAGATGATGATGTCGTAGTGACGGGCACCGCATATACCGCCCCTGGCAATCCGGTCGCTCTATCAAAACACAGCGCCAAGGAAGAGTTTACTGCCATGAGTAAAGAGAAGGGAAAAACTGATCATCGACTTATGACAATTTCTCTGCCCAAGAACTTCACTCCGGCTTCTGAATCGGCTCTATACAAGTCGTGACCTCGAAGCCGGCTGGTGAATCTTATGAAGGAGCGCTATGAGGTAAGGAGTTATGCCTCTCGTACCTTTGTTTGTGTAGTAGCCCCCAAGGGCGGTTTAACTTAGCTTAGTTAAACCGGGACTTAATATATAACTCAAACGTCTCAAACTTCATTGATGTAGCCCCCAAGGGCCGGTTCAACTTAGCATAGTTAAACCGGGACTGTAACTTGTATCACCGTAGCAAAACATGTTTGAGCAATTAGCCATTAGCCCCCAAGTGCCAAGTTGAATACCTGTATTGAGCTTGGGACTTCATGATGAAACAACTAACATGATCCCCTTTTTTTATCAGTGAGATACGCCAACAAACCGTACAACTCAATGACCTTCATGCCAATCAAGACTCAACAAGCAGAAGCCTCCAAGGCCAAGGATGAGTTGAAAACCGCCTTGACCACTATGGAGCAGCTCAAGGAGTGGTTTAAATCTGAGCAGCCCAACTGGGACACTGAGAAGGCTGGGTTGCTAAAACGGGCGGAAGATCTTTGAGCGGCTCTTAAACCGATGTGGAAGAGCTCACCGGACTAAAGCGCCAAATTAACGCCATGACCTCTGCGATATTTGGTAAGAAATGCATCACCAAGGTTTGATTGCTATTCCATTTTAACATTTCCGCTGGTTTAACCTGATGTTGTCTTAAACCGGTATAGGTAAGCGTATTGCTCATCTGGGCTCTGACATGCGGAAGAAACTCAAGGCCGCGTATACGCTGATTGAGCAACTGTATACCGGCACCCAGCGAGTCATATGTGCTACTTCGTATGATAACACAGCTCCGTCTTTGATCAAGGATACGCTGGACCGTCTATCCATGATACCGGCACAGCTCGAAGAGTTGAAATGATCCGCTGCCCGGGCTGGCACCTTATTGGCTCTTACTCGCGCCAAAGCTTGGATAGCTGACCTTGACCCGGCTGACATAGCCAAAGGCTTCCCCAACGCTCAAGAAAATGGCGAAGCCTTTGACAATGATGGTCTCAGACGGATAACAAGGGAGATGCGTCCTCTGGCGAGTCAAGCGGCGAGAGGCCAACTCGACGGTTCACCGCTCTTTCTCTGATGCAAACAACAGGCGGGTTGAAGTTGTTATTCGGAAGTGCGAACCTTGTTCCCCAACCCATAAGCACACTTACGCCTCGACGTTGATCCAAAGAGCTTATAAGTGAAGAGGCTGTCTTTCAGTCTGTAACCGGATTGATCGTCCACCAATGACTTCCGGCCATTGGGTGGTGAGGAGGAAGAAGAAGAACCGATGCAGACGACCCATCTTCTTCACATCAACCCGGCGATGAAGCTTAATCCGTCAAGCGGTTGATGCATTATAAGCTGCTTGTCATGACGCCATTCCAAAATTTGGGCCTCTGAATGCCTTGTAATAGAATAGCCATCACTTTTGTTTTTAATATGCCTGTGTGCCCTGGTGCGGACTCCTTTGATTGAATGATCGAAACCTTCAATTTAAATTGCCTGCAGTCACAAATTCTTAAACTGCCATGGCGGTTTGTACCGCCAAATTGACTTGTGACGTTCATATATATATGCAAGAAAATATTGAGGCACATGATCAAATTTTGTGATACAAAATGCATGCCATCGTTGGGCATGAAGTTGGCTTAGCCAATCTTGAAGCGGAGGTTGTATAAACCATTACCGTCAAAGGAGAAAACAACTCATGTGTTTATAATGCCGGTTTACCATGTAAACCGTGCCGGGTCAAGACAAGCCCCCTGTTACTCCATAACGGGATGTTAACAGAAAAAATCAAACCGGAATAATTATCTTCGGATTAAAAATGGACCGACTTCCGTCAATTGACAGGTTGAACCGGTTTAAAAATGTTAACGGTTTTGAAAATGCAACAAACATCAAATAACAGTTATGTAAAAATATGGAGGCAAAGGCAATGATAAAACCGTTTGCAAAAAGAGGCTTTACAGAGCCGATCAGATGGTGTTACCATGGTCGGACACGACCAAGCTCCCAATAAGGTGTAGCTACGGTTCAAGTTAGCCAGGTCCCCAACTGAAACCGTGGCATTATGCCGATCAAGTGGCGTGGCAATGGTTCGGGGTCGACCAAGCCCCCAGGTGACTCTATGGCCTTAGGCCGATCAACAAAGCGTGATCTGGTTCAGACTTGACCATGTCCCCAAGTGATCCGTGGCTTTCGCCTATCAAAAGGTGTTGCATTGGTTCGGACACGACCAAGCCCCCAAGTGATATCACAAAGCTTTTTGAAAAGCAAGCTCAAGGGGTAAACCGAGGCCGTTTTAAGACAACCACTCCATGTAACCACGCAGGATGTAACAAAACGGATACCCCGCTTTGGCCGAGGCTCCGGTTTATTGCTTTATTTATAATATAGACATTGTCATAATATGTACATAAGTAGAGCCGATGGCTCAGGTATAATAAGGCCGAAGATGAGCTACGTTCCATGGCCTGTTGGTCTCCTCTTCGGCGTCGTGAGTCTTTATGCTCTCGAACATCAATCGAGATAGTATGACCCGTTGTGCGATTCTTGCTGACCACAAAAGGTCCCTCCCAAGGTGGGGATAGCTTGTGCATATTAAATGCGGTCTTGAATGAGCGAAGCACCAAATCTCCTTCTTGAAAGGTTACGGTTACGACCGGCGATCGTGATACCGACGAAGATCCTGTGGTAAATCGCCGAGCGAGCAGCTGCCATATCTCGTTCTTCATCCAGCCGATCCAAAGCGTCTGTCGTCTTTGTCTCGTTATCTGCCTCAACATAGGCTGCCACACGAGGTGAGTCATGACGGACATCGCTGGGAGGACCGCCTCGCTCCATAGACCATAAAGAACGGGCGTATATCCAGTGGATCTGTTAGGCGTAGTATTTATACTCCATAACACAGACGGTAGCTCCTCTACCCAACAACCCGGCATCCTCTGCAAAGGGACCATAAGCGGGGCTTGATACCTCTCAGGATCTCTTGATTAGCTCGTTACCTTGACCATTGGACTGTGGGTGAGCTCTTGAAGAAACCTCAAGCGGATGTGCTCACGTTCACAAAATTCCTTCATGGCACCTTTGGACAAATTGGTACCATTATCTGTAATGATACTGTGTGGAAAACCAAACTGGAAGATCACCTTTTTTATGAATTGAACCGCCGTGGCTGCATCACACTTGCTAACAGGTTCTGCCTCTACCCACTTTGTAAATTTGTCGACTGCCACCAACAGGTGTGTTTTCTTGTCCTTGGACCTCTTAAAAGGTCCAACCATGTCCAGCCCCAAATGCATAAGCGGCCAAGTAATTGGAATCATCCTCAATTCTTGGGCCGGTATATGAGCACGTATGGAAAACTTTTGGCAACCATCACATCGTCTGACCAGATCTTCAGCATCAGCATGGGCAGTCAACCAATAGAAACCATGGCGGAACGCTTTAGCCACCAAGCATTTTGAACCGGCGTGGTGACCACAATCTCCTTCGTGGATCTCACGCAATATTTCACAGCCTTCCTCAGGGGACACACAACGTTGAAACGCCCCTGACACGCTGCAATGATGCAATTCGTCATTAACAATGGTCATAGACTTGGATCGTCGGACTATTTGGCGGGCCAACGTCTCATCTTCTGGTAACTCGCCCCGGTTCATGTACGCAAGATAAGGAAGCGTCCAATCCGGAGTGACGTGAAGGGTTGCCACCAATTGGGCCTCCGGATCAGGAATAGCCAAATCCGCTTCACCAGGGAGTTTGACCGACGGGTTGTGCAGCACGTCCAGAAAAACATTGGGAGGGACCGGTTTGCGTTGAGAGCCCAACCGGCTTAAAGCGTCCGCCGCTTCATTATTCCGACGGTCCACGTGGTCCACCTGATAGCCCTTGAAATGACCTGCGACAATATCCACCTCACGATGATATGCATCCATGAGTGGGTCCTTTCAATCCCAAGTGCCAGACACCTGTTGAGCCACTAGGTCCGAGTCACTGAAGCACTTAACCCGGCTTAGATTCATCTCCTTAGCCATCCGGAGACCATGGAGCAAGGCTTCATACTCAGCTGCATTGTTAGTACGAGGGAACATTAAGCGGAGAACGTAACAAAACTTGTCACCTCGTGGGGAAGTTAGTACGACTCCAGCCCCCGAGCCCTCCAATTGCCTGGATCCGTCAAAATGGATGGTCCAATATGTATGATCCGGCTTTTCTTCAGGTGCTTGCAACTCCGTCCAATCGTTAATGAAATCCACAAGTGCTTGAGACTTCACCGCCGTCCGAGGCGCGTACTTCAGACCGTCACGCCCAAGCTCTATAGCCCACTTAGCAATCCGGCCGATTGCCTCCCGGTTACAGATGATATCACCTAAGGGAGCTGAATCGACCACCGTGATGGGATGCCCTTGAAAATACTGCTTCAGCTTCCGCTTGCCATAAAAACTCCATACACCAGCTTACGCCAATGCAGATATCTCGCTTAGACTCAATAAGCACCTCGCTGATATAATAGACCGGACGTTGAACCGGATGCTCCCTCCTGCCTCCTTCCGCTCTACCACAATGGCCACGCTTAACTGCCTGGCGTTAGCGACAACATATAGCGTAAGCGGCTCCTTGTCAATAGGGCGGCGAAATGCAGGCGGGTTGGCCAATTGCCGCTTTAAGTCCTCCAATGCTTCATCGGTAATTTGGACTCGGACAAACCGATCTGTCTTTTTCGATCTCGATACAAAGGATGGCCTTCTCTCCGAGGCGGTGATAAACCGGCTCAGCGGCGGCAATCCGCCCGCCACACGCTGGACATCATTAATACACTTTGGCTTAGCCAGGAGGTGATAGCCGTAATCTTCTCGGATTAGCTTCAATTCCTCTGTTGGACACAAGGAAACCCAATAACTTGCTGCCGGAACACCGAAGACACATTTGGCCGGGTTAAGCATCATCTTGTACACCCGCAAGTTGTCAAAGGTTTCTTTCAAATCATCAATTAGTGTTTCCTTCTTCCTTCACTTAACCACAATATCATCCACATAAGCATGCACATTACGGCCGATCTGTTTATGCAAGCAAGCAATTACATGCATAGCGCCGATAAGTTGCTTGGGTGCTCTTGAGCCCAAAGGGCATAGACACATAGCAGAAGGCTCCAAAGGGAGTGATAAATGCTGTCTTCTCCTGGTCCTTAACCGCCATTTTGATCTGATGATATCCAGAATATGCGTCCAAAAAGCTCAAACGCTCACAACCCGCAGTGGCATCAATGATCTGGTCAATGCGGGGGAGGGCAAAAGGATCTGCTGGACAAGCCTTGTTAAGATCTGTGTAATCCACACACATGCGCCAAGTGCCGTTTTTCTTAAGGACCAGCACCGGATTAGCAAGCCACTCTGGATGGAAAACTTCAACGATAAAACCTGCTGCTAATGGACTTACGCCTTTCCTCGTCTCCAATGGACTTACGCCTTTCCTCGTTAAACCGGCGAAGAAACTGCTTTACCGGTTTGTACTTGGGATCAACATTAAGAGTGTGCTCAGCGAGTTCCCTCGGTACACCTGGCATGTCAGAAGGCTTCCATGCAAAAATGTCCCAATTCTCACGGATGAACTCGATGAGCGCGCTTTCCTATTTAGGATCCAAGTTGGCACTGATGATGAACTGTTTGGACGAATCACCAAGTACAAAGTCAACAAGTTTAGTCTCAGCCGCCGATTTAAACTTCAGGGCCGGATCGTGCTCTATAGTTGGCTTCTTCAACGGGGTCATATCCATCGGATCAACATTATCTTTATAGTACTTCAGCTCTTCGGTGGCACAAACCGACTCTGCGTAAGCCGCATCACCTTCTTCACACTCTAAAGCAATCTTGCGACTCCCATGAACCGTTATCGTTCCCTTGTGACCCGGCATTTTGAGCTGCAAATAGATATAACAAGGTCGTGCCATGAAATTAGCATAAGCCGGCCGCCCAAACAGGGCGTGATAAGGACTTTGAATTTTCACCACTTCAAACGTCAATGTTTCTGATCTGGAGTCATGTTCATCCCCAAAGGCCACCTCGAGCTATTTTACCTACGGATAAGCTGACTTGCCGGGCACCACACCATGGAACATCGTATTGGACGGTTTGAGATGTTTATCATCAACCCCATACGACGGAAGGTCTCATAGTACAGGATGTTTATGCTGCTCCCTCCGTCCATAAGCACCTTGGTGAACTTGTATCCTCCCACCTGAGGTGCCACCACTAGGGCTAGCTGACCCGGATTGTCAACCCGGGAAGGATAATCCTCTCTACTCCACACAATAGGCTGCTCTGACCAGCGTAGGTAATGAGGCACGGCCGGTTCAACAATGTTGACCGCCCGCTTCTGAAGCTTCCGGTCTCGCCTGTCCAAACTAGTGGTGAAGACGTGATACTGTCCACCATTCAACTGTTTTGGGTTGCTCTGATAACCCGACTGCTGCTGTTGCTGGTGATTGTAACCACCTTGATTACTCTGATTGTTCTGATTGTTATGTCCGCCCAGATAACCATTGAACCCTGGACCGGAATTTCCTCCACCGTAACCCGGGCCGGACCCTGAACCGCCGCCGGAGCCTTGATCATACCGGAAAGCATTGGAACTTTTGAACTCCTACATAATGTAACAATCCTTCCAGAGGTGGTTTCTTTGGCGCCTCCTTCGTCCCATGCTTGGGCGGGGTTGGTTCAACAGATAGTTCAACCGGTCCGGATTGTGATTAGGCGCACCACCTCGGTTCGGCTGTTTACCCTTGCGCCGTCGGCCCTTGTCCTGCGCGTTGGTGTTGGCTATGAAGCCCATGTTACCATTCGCCTTACGCTTGTTTCCACCATTACCTGCCGAGTGATGCTGCTGGCCTCTGGAGTTGCTGTTCTGCTTTCCCTTCCCTGTTTCATCATCGTCCTCAGACTCGGGATCCTTGGTACTATTAGGATCAGCATACTTCACTAAAACGCCCATGAGAGTGCCCATGTCATTGCAAAACCGCTTCATGCGACCCAGCTTCAACTTTAAAGGCTTAAACCGGCAGTTACCCTCTGGGGTTAAGATCGCAGAATTAGCGTTGATCCGGTCCGAAGAATGTAAGACCTCCGAAACGCGGTGTACCCAATGGGTTGTGGATTCCCCCTCAGCCTCGACACAAGCCGCCAAGTCCACCACAGACTTGGGCTGCTTACAGGTATCTTTGAAATTCTGAATGAACCGGGTCCGCAACTGGGCCCACGAACTGATGGAATTGGGTGGCAAGTTTTTCAACTAAGTACGGGCCGTACCTTCAAGCATCATGGTGAAGTACTTTGCACACGCAGCTTCATCCACATCCAGCATCTCCATGGCCATCTCATAACTCTCTATCCATGCTTCTGGAGCCAGATCGGCGGTGTAATTTGGCACCTTGCGTGGCCCCTTGAAATCCTTGGGCAAGCATACATTGCCTAGAGCGGGGACAAGGCAAGGCACCCCCAGAGAGCTAGAGGTAACCCCAGGCTCAAAGATGGTCAGACGAACCGGCGTAAGCTGATAATCTTGATCTTTGTCTTTGCTAACCCGGCCTCCCGCCGTTCTGGCCGGTCCACCACCTCCTGGCGTTGTCGAGACCGCCCGCCCGGGTTGTTGCCACGCAGGCGCGCACGCCAGCGCATTACTTGACACAGCCGGTTCATCCACGCGCCTGCTATAGCTCCGGCTCAGCCGGGGGGTAGAGTGGATCCGATCGCGGCTGTATGAATATGCTTCTTGTTGGACCAGAGCCGTCCTAAGGAGCTCCTTGACCCGACGCGTCTCTACCGCCTGCGGTGAATCGCCTTCGATTGGAATCGCCTCCAACCGCGCCGCAGCCGCAACAAGGTTATCCATCGGGTTGGAGTAATGACCTAGGGGTGTTTGCACAGCCTGAGGTGAGCCGGTATGATGGCGAGGTAGATCTATCACACGGGGCTGAACCGGCGCGCCCGTCCCAGGTGCTTCCGCCCGGTTCACCACTGGCGGATTACTGGTCCCCGCTCCTGGGGTGTTGAAGAGATCTCTTCCCTCGAACACTGAGGGCAAACGGGATCTGTATTTCCTCTTCATGACTTCATGCGACGCGTTACGATCCGGCATGAGCCTATAAGCTTGCGCATCCAGCGGCCGCTCTGCCACCATCCTAGCGTCTGCAGCTGCCAGATCCGCTTTAGCCTGATCGATTTGTTCCTTCACCTTTGCGATCTCCACATTATGAACGTCTTGGTCCGCCGGGTTAGCCTCTGCCATGAGCACAGCCAATGCATCAAATAGTTCTGATAAAACTTGAGCCGGCGGGCGCACAGGGCCTCCTGCCCTAGCGGCCATCACCGCTGTTGAACCGCCGACCATTGGTGCAGCGGTCGAGGAGTGAAGCATCGCTTGTGTACCGGCCATGAATATTCCAACCCGGTTGGGCAGATCAAAGGGATCCGGAATACTGTCACCGTCGGAACAGCCCCGATCCGCCATCTTCCGGTGGTACAGACTCGGTTTCTCCGATTGACGACTTCGTCGCCGAGTAGACAACGGTTTTCGCCACCGGATGCTGATCCGTCCTCATAGTATCCTCCATGGATGACTCCCACGAAAGCACGCTTGACGGCGGTTTAGCGGCAGGTTTCGCCCCGAGCCGTCTCGGCGAGGTCGGTGCGGATGTCCGGCTCGAGCCCTGGCTCACCGATCTTGCCGATGAACACGTGTATGCCACCAAAGGGACCTGGTACCCGTACTCAATCGAGCCGGCCTCGGGGCCCCAGCTGCATCGTCGATGTAGAGCTTGCCGCGACGACTCTTGGTCATCCGTCCCACGATAGCCTTGAGTCCTTCGAGCTTGCCCTCTAAGATCATCAAACCATCGTCGATAGCCCCACGGTGGGCGCCAACTGTCGTGGAATTGTCATGGCAGATGTCCTCATGAAAAGGACTTAGTCGCGGGGCCATCGTGCGGGTTAACTTAGAGGGTTAAAGCGGACGCAAAGACACGAGTTTATACTAGTTCGCCCCTTTGATGAAGGTAAAACCTACGTCTAGTTTGTGATGGGATTGATGTGATCTCGACGATTAGGGAACAAATAGCTTCGCCTAAGCCTCGAGTTGTTGTCGTCTCCCTGAACCGCCACTGGTCGTCCCCTTATATACACGGGTTGGCCTTGCGGCCGGTCTCTGAGTCCGAGGCCTGCTGATACATGTGTCCTGCTCGGTATATCATTCTCCTATCTTACAACACAAGTTACTTGTCTATGTCGGTTTTATGATTATGGGCTCTAATCTGCCTCTGGGCCCCGGGCCCTAAGCTCTATAATGGATCGCCATCTTCAGGGTCGTCGTGGGCTCCAATATGGCTGAGGGTGAACCGGCCTCTCCTGGGCGGTTTATATTCAGCAGTTACATCCCCAACACCGCCGCCTCGCCCAATCCCACCGCGCCACCTGTCCCCCGCCGGTCCTCTCTCTCTCTCCCTTGTGGCTCATGGCTGTCAAGGCCCGCCCGCCCAGGCCGCCCGCCGCGTGGCCCAGCGCCCTGCAGCCGCCGGACCCGCCGTCTGCTCCCGTTCGCAGAGCCGCCGCCCGCCGCCCGGCGCCCGCTGACCATGGCGCCTCGTCTGCCGCCTTACGGCTGCCTTGTACCCACCGCCCGTCCATGGCCTGAGCCCTTCCAAGCTCCTCCGGCCAGCGCGCCTCGCCACCGCCGCCCGTCGTCTCGCCTCTCCTTGGCCGGCGCCACGCCTCGGCCTCCCTCCGCGGATCCGGCCTCCCACGCCGTGCCTCGCCATGGCCTCGCCTCCCGAAGCCCCCTGCTCCGCCGGCGCCGCTCAGCTCCGGTGAAGCTCGGGACCCGTGCCCCGGATCTGGATCTGGAAATAATTAGATTGCCCCCGAAAAACGCCCGTCCCGTATATTTTAACATTATCATGCCATGTTCATCGCATCATATCTCTGAATCTGTAGCTCCGTTTTGTGCGTGTAATATGTAAAATTGTTCGCCTCAACGTGTACTTCATTTCATTCCATTGCATCATGTTCATTTGATTTCATCTTGATGCCTAAATCATCGTTGCAAGAGTGCTATATAATGTTGTCTGCTGTCTGTTAACAGAACTTGCTCATTTGTCATTTTTGCCATGATTGATGTGTGCATCCTATGAGATTGATGTCTACATATGTTTTGATCTACATCATGCCATCTTTACAGGGGTGCCATCCATGTATTTTGTGAGTTGTGTAGTGAGTGCATCCAGTTTGCTAAGTATGGTACTTGCTGTTACTGTTTTGCTAGGCTGATTCTGTTATATTTTGTTGCCATGTAAACCTGCTGCTACAAGTCATTCTATGCATAATCTGGAGATGTTAACTAATGATGTTATGTTATACATGTCTTGCTATATCCACCCATGCCCCTGGTTGCATTTATAGCTTGCTGTAGCTTGTTCATATCTTGCTCCAAAGTTGCTAAATAATGTTGTTGTCAGCCTGTTAACATTAAGTTCAGTTGTTGCCATGTGTTTTGCTAGTGATCCATGCACCCTATGAACTTTCCATTGCCATGCTTAGCTTCATAAATATGTCTTCTTACTGTTGGTTTCCCTGCATGCCATGTATTGCTCTGTGGTGAGTGGTACAAGCTCACCAACATGCCTACTTATTATTGTTCCTGCCATGTTTGAATCTGTCTTATCATTTGCCATGTTTACATGGGTGCCATCATATTTTCTGTGCCCTTTTGGCTCATGGTCAGTAAGTGACTTTTGTCCAATGCAATTAGTAGGTTCATGAAATGTCTTTGTTGGCCATAATAAGTTCCTTTAGCATGTTTTTTGATAGCTCTAAACATTGCAACCTGATGTTATTTTCTGCAAAGTCTGAACTGATATTATTTGCAATCTTGCCATGTGTGTTTGAGCATGTTCTATTGATTTATGGAGATAGCTCAGTGTTCAAGTTTTGTAATGCTATCCCTTTACATCATGTCCATTCCTTTTGTTTTGATGCTTGTAATATGCCTAGTTGCTGTTTTGGACAGCTTGTCCTTTAAACTTGTATAGCGTGTATGTGTTGAACCGTTGCTCCGTTTTGAGTGTGCTCTATATGAAACTTGCTTGATTTTGCATGTAGCTTCATATTATCATGTTGCATCCATGTTTTGAGAGTGTTTTATTGATGTTTGGGTGCATTTTGCATCAATGCCATGTTTTTCTTGTTTTGCTGATATATGCTAGGCCGTAGCTCCGAATTAAATGAACTCTATATGTATCTTGACTAGAATCTCGTGTAGATCATCTTGGTGCATCTTAACTTGCTGTTTAACAACTTGAACATAAGGTTTATTCAGATCTGGACCAATTTCTAAAGTTGCATATGAGGACTTACCGGATTTGTTATATGTTGTTCCCGGCCTCATTTAAACTTGCCTTGATGTGTTGTTCTTGTTTGCATCATCTCTTGCCATGAGTAGCCTCATCTAGATTTGTCATGCATCATGCTTGTTGTGCATCATGTCATGTTCATGTGTTGTGTGTTTACCTTGTTGTGTGCTTCTTCTCGATAGTTCCCGTTTCGTTGCGATCGTGAGGATTCGTTCGTCTACGTTTGGTTCGTCTTCATGGCTTCATCTTATGCAAGGACTCGTCTTCTTCCTTGCGGGATTTCAGGCAAGATGACCGTCACCTTGGATCTCATTACTATCATTGCTATGCTAGTTGCTTCGAACTATCGCTATGTTGCGTTGCCTACCACTTGCTTATCAAGCCTCCCAAATTGTCATGAACCTCTAACCTTTGCCACCCTTCCTAGCAAACCGTTGTTTGGCTATGTTACCGCTTTTGCTCAGCCCCTCTTATAGCGTTGCTAGTTGCAGGTGAAGATGAAGATTGCTCCATGTTGGATTATGTTTATGTTCGGATATCACAATATCTCTTATATTATTAATACATCTATATACCGGTAAAGGGTGGAAGGCTCGGCCTTATGCAGTGTTTTGTTCCACTCTTGCCGCCCTAGTTTCCGTCATATCGGTATTATGTTCCTGGATTTTGCATCCCTAACGCGGTTGGGTGATTTATGGGACCCCCTTGACAGTTCGCTTTGAATAAAACTCCTCCAGCAAGGCCCAACCTTGGTTTTACATTTGCCTCACCTAGCCCATTTTCCCTTGGGAGTCGCACTCTCAAGGGTCATCTTTATTTTAACCCCCGGGCCCGTGCTCGTCGTGAGTCTTTGGTCCAAACCGTCGACCGCCGGTGTACCAGAGCAACTCTGGGTTCGCCTATCGGAAGTTTGGACAATCCGGTGTGCCCTGAGACCGAGATATGTGCAGCTCCTATCAGGATTTGTCGGCACATCCGGGCGGCTTTGCTGGTCTTGTTTATTACTGTCGAAATGTCTTGTAGCCAGGATTCCGAGACTGGTCGGGTCTTCCCGGGGAGAAGGAATATCCTTCGTTGATCGCGAGAGCTTATCATGGGCTAAGTTGGGACATCCCTGCAGGGTTTGAACTTTCAAAAGCCGTGCCCGCGGTTATGTGGTAGATGGGAATTTGTTAATATCCGGTTGTAGTAAACTTGAAGTAAACTCTTCTAAAATACACCAACCATGTGCGTAACCGTGAGTGTCTCTTTTCGGGGTTGATCGAGAGGAGAACACGGTTTTACGGGTTATGTCGGCGTAATCACGAGTTCAGAATCACTTCTTGATCATTACTAGTTGACGACCGTTCCTTTGGTTCTCTTCTCGCTCTCATTTGCGTATGTTAGCCACCATATATGCTTAGTCACTGCTGCAACCTCACGACTTTACCCCTTCCTTTCCCATTTAGCTTTGCTAGTCTTGATACCCATGGTAATGGGATTGCTGAGTCCTCGTGGCTCACAGATTACTACAACAACAGTTGCAGGTGCAGGTTTTGCGATGGTCATGACGCGAGAGCGATGTTACTTGTTTTGGAGTTCTTCTTCTACTTCTTCTTCGATCAGGGATAGGTTCCAGGTCGGCAGCCTGGGCTAGCAGGGTGGATGTCATTTGTGTTTCTGTTTGTGTTTCATCCGTAGTCGGATGGTGCTCTATGTAAGATGATGTTGTATTCATATGACATTGTATGCCTCTTGTATGTATCCCCATCTATTATGTAATGTTGATGTAATGATATCCACCTTGCAAAAGTGTTTCAATATGCGGTTCTATCCTTGGTGGGACCTTCGAGTCTCTTTAGGATAGTATCGCATATTGGGCGTGACAGCCTCCCACCGCCAACTCAAGCGTTGGGCACAAGAGATCAATTATGTGGAACTAGCGCAGAGGCCCAGAAACCGCTCAAATGGTCCCGCACGCCAATCATGTTTGATGAATAGGATCACCCTGGACGCACCACCGCGGTAGGATGCTTGCCATTGTTGGTCTCCCCGAAAATTCGCAACCTCAAGGTCACAAAGATGTTAGTGGATGGTGGGGCTGGGTTGAATCTGATTTCCCCGGCAATCATCAGCAAGCTTCAGATAGGAGAAGAATATCTAGATGTTACCGACACGTTTCAAGGAGTTAACCTCGGCAAGAGCCATCCTAAAGGGAAGATTACGCTGTCGGTGACGTTTGGGGGAGAACTGAACTACCAGACAGAGAAGGTTGTGTTTTATGTGGTTGATCTCCCCCTGTTGTACAATGGGGTTCTTGGATGCCCGGCCCTGTCCAAGTTCATCGCAGCATCTCACTATGCTTATAACACTCTAAAGATGTATGGGCCATTGGGAGTCATCACTATCCCATCAGATGAGAAGGATGCAATTGTCTGTGTGGACAAGATGTACCAGGATGCGATCCTGACGCCTTGACATGACAAAGAACAACTCCCGCCAAGGAAAGCAAAGGAAAGAAGAGGGATCGTAGGACCTGTGGCAAGGAGTCTAGGAAGTGTGCCCCCTCATAGTGCACAACACCCGTTGATGATGTGCCGGAGTGTTCCAACAGCAAGAGATCCAAGGTTGCTGCGCTCGAAGTGAAGAAGCTTCGCCAGGGCTGCCTGGCGTTGACGGCACTTTCACCATCAGCGCCACCCTTGATTACAAATAGGAAAGCGCATTCGTTGCCTTCCTGCGGACGAATATCAATGCGTTTTCCCGGCAACCATATGATATCCCCGGTGTTCCCAGGGAGGTAATCGAGCACGACTTTGCTGTCTGCCCACATGCCCAACATGTCAAGCAGAAAGTCCAGAAGCAGGCCTTGGAAAGGCAGCAGTTCATTGCCAAGGAAATCAAGAAACTGGAGGCAGCTGGTTTGGTCAAAGGAGTAATGCATCATACATGGTTAGCAAATCCAGTGGTAGTCCGGAAGGCTAATGGTAAATGGAGGCTTTGCATTGATTTCACAGATCTCAACAAGGCTTGCCCGAAGGACCCCTTTCCCTTGCCGCATATCAATCAGATTGTCGATTCCACCTCAGGGTGTGATTTGCTCTCCTTTCTGGACGCGTATTCCGGATATCACCAGATCTTCATGTCCAAAGAAGATGAAGGGAAGACATCGTTCATCACTCCATGTGGTACGTACTGCTTCGTCCACATGCTGTTCGGACTAAAGAGTGCCAGGTCCACTTTTGCAAGGGCAGTTCAGATTAATTTTGAGCCATAGTTACACAGAAACATAGAAGCTTATATGGATGATGTTGTGGTCAAACCCAAGGTAAGACTACTCTTACCCAGGATTCTGAGGAGACATTTGCTAATCTGCGAAAGATCAACTTGAAGCTTAATCCGGAGAAGTGTGTGTTTGGTGTCCCCTCTAGCAAGCTGCTTGGTTTCTTCATGTCATCGAGCAGATTCAAGCACCAAGGATAGTTAAGGATGTGAGGTTCTTGACAGGATGCGTCGTCGTGCTGAGTAGGTTCATTTCCAAGTCTGACGAGCGTGCCCTGTTGTTCTTGAAGATTTTGAAGAAGGCAGGACCTATGAAGTGGACCCCGGAAGCAGATGCAGCTCTGCAGGAGTTGTAGGCCTACCTATCATCTGTGCCTACATTGGTTGCACCCAAACCCCAAGATCCGTCGTTTCTATTCTTGGCGGAAACCAACCAAGTGGTCAGTGCGGTCTTGGTAGCACAGCGAGAAGTGGATGAGGCAGAAAGTGGGCAAATAACGGCATAGTTTGAAAAGGATTATAGCAGCAATGAGCACGGCAAGGAGAGCAACCCCAAGTACGCGACAAGGAAGAAAGTGGTGCAATGCCCAGTGTATTTCATCAGCTCCTTGTTACAAGGTGCTAGATCGAGGTACTCTGGCGTGTAAAAATTGATCTTTCATCTCATTATGGCCTCAAGGAAACTGCGCCACTACTTCCAAGCCCATGAGATCACGGTTGTCACTCATTTTCCGACACAAAGGATCACTACTGCTAACTGAAGCCGATCGATGCTTCCTCTAGATGAACAGTGAGCGTTGCTGGGGGGGGGGGGGTTCGATGAACAGTTCCCGGTGGGGGTGGATGAACAGGACCCCATGGTGTTGCCTCTGGATGAATAGGACCCCGATCGATCGAGCAAGTTGGGGCTGGATGAACAGGACCCCGTGGAGGGCAGGATGAACAGTACCACCCCGTGGAGGGCGGGATGAACAGTAGACGGTGGAGCGCTGGATGAAGAGTAGCCCGTGGAGGGGTGGTTGAACAGGAGCCCGTGGAGAGGACTGGTTGAATAGTAGCTGGTGGAGTAGCGCGCGGTGGAGGCTGGATGACCAGGAGCCCGTGGATGAACAGTCGAGGTGGAGGCTGGAGGAGGTTGACGGTGGATGAGCGATGGCCCGTGGAGGCTGGAGGGGGTCGACGGTGGAGATGAACAGTATCCCGTGGAGTCCCGTTTTGCGGTATGCCACAACCCTCCCGATGAACAGGACCCCCGTTTCGACCGTAGCACTCCAACACAAGTCTGTTTCCTCCGTTTTGCGGTACGCCACACCCCTCCCGATGAATAGGGCCGTCATTTCGACCGTAGGGGGTCCGTTTCCTCCGTTTTGCGGTACGCCAGACCCCTCCCGATGAACAGGATCTCGTTTTAAACGTGGCCGGTCGAACACAAGGCCGTTTCCTCCGTTCTGCAGTACGCCAGGCCTTGTTTCCATCGAATGTTCCGTCCAAGCCCTCCCGATGAACATGACGACGCATTCCGTTCCGACCCAGCCGGTTGGCTCCCCATGAACACGACGACGACGTTGTTTCTCTGTTCCGACCCAGCCATGTACACGAGCCCTGGCCGTACGTATGCGCGAGTAGGCGTTCGAGACCCTGCCCGTATGTACGTACGTGGCCGTATTTTCTTTCTTGCACATCGGCGTATGCGTGCCTTGTACATGCTACGTTCGCACCTCTACTACGACACGTGCGCGCCTCTACATCGACCAATATGTACATACACGTTCGCGACCAGAATGACAATGCTACGTACGCTTCGACCAGGTGGGTCCCAACTGTCAGGCACTTCCTTGCCTGCGAAGATTTAGCTGGTGGGTCCCAGCAGTCAGGGGGGCGAATCATTTTTTTTGCCCGAAGGCACTTCCTTGCGTGTGAAGATGTAGCTGGTGGGTCCCAACAGTCAGGGGGAACCGTTTTTTCGCGAAATATGGTGGCCCTTCTAGTGGGTCCCCGCTGTCAGGTGGAGGAATAATTATTTTGCGCGTAATAAGGAGGCACTTCCTTGCTGCGGCCATGGACCCAGCTGCCAGCCTCTCCACGTACAGTCCACGCCCGATGGAAGGCGTTCCTTGACCACGTTGACCAAGCCGCGCCAAGAGCACCAGGGCGATGGACGACGGCGAGGCCTAGGACGGGGACGATGCGGAGCCGGGGAAGACGCGATAGTGGATGCCCACGCGTAGAGGAGTATGAGGGTTCACTGGTTCGCTGCGGTGTGAGGCTGCCGTCGCCACAAAATAACAGTGGGTGTGGGTGAGTAGAGGGATGGCGTGGCCAGCGGTGTGAGTAGTAGGCGGCGGTGAGGCCTCCGCCGCATCGCAGCCGGCCACGGGAGGCAAGAGCACGAGGCACGACCGGTGCTGGTTTGGGCGGCTGGAGCAAGAAGACTAGAGGTTGAAGAAGCACTACGACCGTTGGATGGAAATTGTATGGTCACTGGAGCTAGAATCGTGCATATTGACTAAGTTGACAATGCCCTCCGTCCCACAAGTCAGCCTGCAACTATAATGGGTCCAAGCTAGCAGGGGGAGTATTCATTTTTTTTGTGCGTAATAAGGAGGCACTTCTTTGCGTGCGAAGATATAGCTGGTGGGTCCAAGCTGTCAGTGGCGGTAACGTTTTTTTTGCGAAATACAGAGGACCTTTTAGTGGGTCCCAGATGTCAGGTGGAGGAACCATTATTTTGCGCGTAATATGAGGGCATTTCCTTGCGTGCGGCCGTGGACCCAGCTATCAGCCTCTCCACGTACAGTCCACTTCAGATGCATGTCGGTCGTTGACCACATTGACCAGGCCGCACCGAGAGCACCACAGTGGTGGACGAAGGCAAGGCCTAGGAAGGGAATGACACAGAGGCAGGGAAGACTCGGCCGTTGTTTCCCCCAGCGGAGGAGTACAACTATCTGAGGGTTTCTTGGTTAAATGCTGCCGTCGCCGGAGAATAACAACAGTGTGGGTGAGTAGAGGGTTGGCTAGGCCAGCGATGGGAGAATGCGATGGGGCGGTGAGGCTGTCGCGGTATACAGCCGCCACCTGAGGAGAAGAGAAGCGAGCAGTCCCTTGGCGCTTGTTTGAGCGGCCGGAGCGGGAAGAGCGAGAGATTGAAGAAGCACGGCAGTGTTGGATGGACATCCAACGATCCTTTGCTATCGTCAACCTTTTTAAGAAAGCCTCAAATCTGTGGAAAACATCATACAGCCCATCTGCCATTATTTCTAATAATTTACAGCCCATTTGCTAATTCTTAAGGTCTTTTTCTGAGCCCATATTCTTTTTGTTAGCATTACAGCCCATATTGTGGCCACTGTTAAAAAATTATACGAAATTTTGCATATTTCGGTGCGGTCCGAACTATTTTCAATCCCGAAATTTCGAGTCACTTTCAAACTGATTTTAAAAATAAATGTATATCAATACAAAATCCAACAAATTGTGCACGCTTAAAAATCAATGCAATTTAAAATCTCGAAATGAAAAAAAGAAATTTGAAACTAATTGCCGGTTTGATCTGTTTTAAAAATGCACAGCCCATTTCTCATTACTGATAGGCCATTTTCTCGGCCAGCCGAATGAAGCTCTCCTCTTCTTGAAAGATTTGCAGCCCAACAGGCCTGACAAAGCGACTTACTTGAAAAATCACAAAAAAAACTGGGATGTGGCCGTGGACCCAGCTGTCAGCCTCTCCACGTACAGTACTCTACCGATGGAAGTCGGTTGTTGACCACATTGACCACGCCGTGCCGAGAGCACCAAGGCGATGTACGACAGCGAGGCCTAGGAAGGGGACGACGTGGAGCCGGGGAAGACGCGGCAGTGGATGTCCACGCGGAGAGGAGTACGAGGGTTCACTGGTTCGGCTGCGGTGTGAGGCTGCCATCGCCGTAGAATAACAGGGGGTGTGGGTGAGTGGGGGGATGGCCTGGCCAGCGGTGGGAGTAGTATGGGGGCGGTGAGGCCTCTGCGGTAGCACAGCCGGCCACAGGAGGTAGGAGCAAGCGGCACGACCGGCGCTGCTTTGGGCGGCTGGAGCAAGAAGACCAGAGGTTGAAGAAGTGTAACATCCCAAATTTTCAATTTGGCATGTTATACATAGGCCATTCTTGCATATCATATTTTATTTGCATTCTCGTTTGCCATCCTCGAAAATCCTAAGCAACTCAAGGACCCTAGGCGAGAGTTGGGGATTTTTCAATTTTCGTATTTGAATTTTATCAAATAATGAAAGACGAGGATATTGGATTTTAATTATTTTCTCTCTGGAAAACTATTTCAAAACAAATAAATGAGGGGAGATAATATGACTTCTCCAAATTAATTGAAATAACGGAGGAAAAATGTTAAAATCATTTTTGGGATTTTATTTGATTTTATTTGGAAGTTTATTTGCCCTAGAAAAATTTGCACGCTTTAAACAAAATTGCATTTTAGGGGCCAAGAAAAGTTCCTCTAGTTCTAAATATTTTATTTAGATGGAGAAAAACTTGTTTTGGAATTTTTAGATTTTTATTTATTTTTCTAGGAATTTTTCTTTTGGCGGAATGTTTTAAAAAAAACGAAACGGACCCGCGCCCGACTGGGCCAAAGGCCCAGCCGAGCCGACCACCTGGCGCCGCCGCCTCCCTCCCAGCACTTGTTGTCGTGTGGCGCGCCGAGGAGTCCGAGCCGGACTCCACCCGGCGCCGCCTTCCCAAGCCACCGCCCGCCCGCCCCTTTAAATGCCGCCCCGCCGCCACCCCGCCACCACCACCGCCCCGCCCGAGCCCGGCCGCCGAGCCGCCGGAACCCCGATCCGCCGTCGCCGCCGCCCCGCGTCGCCGCCCCCTCCCCGCGCCGTCGCCGCCGCCTTTTCGCCGTCGCCGCCGCCGCTCGCCGGACCCGTCGGAGCCGCCCGCTCGCCAGACGCGCCTCGCCGGAGGTACCCGACCTCGCCGCCGGTTTATTTTGTTTTTTTTTAAGAAAACCCTTTGTTTTTTTAAAAAACCATAGATCATTTTTTTTATAGATCGGTTTATTTTCGTCGGTTTATTTATTTAAAGAACGTCCATTCATCCGTTCTTTTTATCAGGACGTTCGTTCGTTTAGCAGTTCGTCGCTTTTCTTTTATCAGATTTATTCCGCGGTTATTCTGATCGTGATTTCTGATCCAATTTTCAAACATGTTTATCTTTTCGCTCGTTTATCGGAATCAGGCGATTCAAGCGCCTGGAGTTTCGTATCGAAACCCTCTTTCCGAATAATCAACTCAACCAAGTTTTTATCTTTATAAAATTTGACTCTAGATCAGATTAGTAAACGGACCTTGTTTTTCTCGCCGTTTGAGTTTTGTTGTTCCGTTTGGTTTGATTGTTTTTGTGAACCGGAGTTCTTAAGTTGAACTCTCCGGTCAACCTCTTTCAGTTGAAGTTTCATTTGTGCATCTTTGCTTGTTTACTTATGTATGCGTTGTTTGCTTGCGATAGAATTCCCGGAGTCTGAGCGTGTTACTCTGAGTCTCTAGGATTCACGGATCGTCAGCAAGGCAAGTAACACTTGATCATATCTTTTCCTACCCAGTTTTTATGCAGTAGTTTCAACCCTCAAACATTGCATGATTAGGATGTCACTAATTTGTGGGTTGGGAAGTAGATGATGAGGTAGGAACCTATTGCCCTGTTACTATCAAACCCTTGGGAGTTACTTCTACGTGTTGCTTATATTGCCATGCTATGCTCGTAGACGTGGTTTGGGTTTGAGAGATATTCACGACAGATGTGAGATTATTAATTAATGGTTTACTATAAGGTGGCAACTTAAATACACATCTGGGTGGATTGAGGCACCTGGGGAACCCAGTGTTGTCTGTTTTCTTGGAAATCCCGAGGTACCCGTGTGATGTTCCTATGGACCTCCACCCAGGCTCAAAGGGAACTAAGATTATTCATGCTAGGAACTTCCGTGTGCAGCCACAAGCTATTATGGGCTCTAGCATAGTTGAGTAAGTTACGTGAAGCTCTCGAAGAGGTAGATCAGCAGGTAGTGGGTTTTATAGGTTTGGTATGATCTATCCGGAGTAGAGAGTTAATGTTTCTGAAAGACTGTGTCTCGGTCATCCGTCTCTCAAACACCATGCAGTGCGAGAATCCAACGGAGGCGATCGAGTCTCGTGGGGAAAAGTACGCAAACCCCTGCAGAGTGTACAAACTAATCATGGTTAGCCGTGTCCCCGGTTATGGACGTTTCTGAGTATCTAGTACTTGAGTATTGACAAGTATCCCATCACTCTTAACTAATTTTGCTGGGTTGTTAATTACCTTAATTGGGATCATCTGAGTTGGGGGTACCTTCTCAATGATGTTTCAACCACCATGATAGTTAAATTAAATTTATTCCTTTGATGTAGGGAAAAATTGGCTTTTCGCAAAACTGTAACCATAGAGCTTTCCACCAGCCATATATGCATGTAGTATAGCTTATTCTTTCATTACTCTATGTGTTACATTGCCAGCATATTCCATGTGCTGACCCGTTCTCGGGCTGCAACGTATTATGTTGCAGACTTTTCAGACGAGGAGTAAGGATTGTAGGTCGTTGTCGTGCAGCTCAGTTATGCCGTTGTAGTTTATGGACTCACTTTATCTTCCAAGCCTTCCGCTGTTATCGCATTAGATGGCCTTCAGCCATATTATTGTATTAAGTTCTCTTTTGAGACATTCGATGTAATAAGTGTGTGATTGCTACTCTGTTATAAATCCTACGAGTACTGTGTGTGTCAGCATTACCGATCTAGGGATGACACGGAAGCACAGAGACTTGACAATCTGAGGTCGGGTCGCTACAAGAAGCACTAAGGCCGTTGGATGGACATCATACGGTCACTAGAGCTAGAATCATTCATATTAACTAAGTTGACAAAGCCCTCCGTCCCCGTCAACTTAGTAGGCCCACAAGTCAGCCTCCCACTGTGGTGGGTCCCAAGTGGCAGGGGGTATTCATTTTTGTGCGCGATAAGGAGGCACTTCCTTGTGTGCAAAGATATAGTTGGTGGGTCCGACCTGTGAGCGGAGGGAATGTTTTTTCACGAAATACAGAGGCCCTTCTAGTGGGTCCCAGATGTCAGGTGGCGGAATCATTATTTTGCGCGTAATAAGGAGGCATTTCCTTGTGTGCGGCCGTGGACCCAGCTGTCAGCCTCTCCACGTACAGTCCACTTCCGATGGATCTCGTTCGTTGACCACATTGACCACGCCGCGCCGAGAGCACCAGGGCGGTGCACGACAGCGAGGCCTACGAAGGGAATGACACGGAGCCGAGTAAGACACGGCAGTGGCTGCCCACGCTTGATGGAGAGTACGAGGTTGATCGTCTGGTCTTTGTCGCCGGAAAATAACAGGAGGTGTGGGTGAGTAGAGGGATAGACAGGCCGGGGATGCGAGTATATGATGGGGCCGTGAGGCCTTCCGGCAAGACAATGACCACGGGAGCCGGGAGCGGTAGTTCCGACCGCCTTTGGTTTGGGCGGGGGTAGGAAGATCGGAGGCCCGAAGAAGCACGATTGCCATTAGATTGACATCTAGCGGTCTGACGCTGGTAGAGTCGATTGCTGACTAAGTTTCTTTTTTGATAAACCTTGTGTACGCATGAACTTAGTAGGCCCACAAGTCAGCCTCCAAATCTGTGGCACACAACATAGAGTCCATTTGCTATTTTTTATTAATTTGCAGCCCATTTGCTAATTCTTAAGTAATTTATTACAACCCATTTTCTGCCCAGGATCACAGTCAAAAAGTTCAACCTTATTTTGCATATTTTGGTGGAGTCTGAACTTTTGTAATCCCGAAATGATAAACATTCTTTAAGAACTTATTGATTTGCCAAAAAAATCGTTTTGTTTTTGTAAACAAATAAGACGTGGGAATAGAGTTGGTTTAAGGAAAAACCAATGGTAAAAATTCAGCGCCGGGAGGGAAAAAAACAACAAAAATAAGGATGTAAATATGAAAAGTGAATTTTATGTATTTTCAATATAATGATACGTGTATATGAACTAATAAAACTATAGGTAGAGATTAGAAAAAGGATGTAGGACATGCCTTTCAAGAGGAAAAAAGAACTGAGTTGTGTGTTTGATTTAGTAAAAAAAAGTGCATGCGGACGTTGTAGGACAAAATATAACTAACGCTGGCGGGCCAAAGGCCAGTAGATACCTGCTGGATCTTTGTGCCCCGTTGTCGTCATGGGCTGGGCTTGTTAGAAACAAAACCAAGCCTGGGCAGTCTACAGCCCAGTTGAAACTTGCTCGACCTGAAAAAACAATATACGTGCTCAATAAACGAGAGAATTCTGCAAGTATAGACTGATAACTGGGTTGTAGCAGGGATATTGTTTTTTCATCGTGATAATAAGGGCATGCACTTGTTTCGAAAAATTTGGAGAACTGGGAATTCGAACGGCAGGTGCTTATGCTACCCATCAAATAAAAATCAGGTGCCTGAAAATTCGTTTCGAAACAAATGATTCAGCTTTATATCCACGTCGACCCTCGGCATGATGGTTGGAAGCAAATGTGAAGTTCATACCAAAAGATCGTTAACGGCAATACCAACTTGCGGACGACAAGGTAGTACAAGTACCAATACCAAACTAACTTATAGTCTTTTTACTCCTGGCCCTACTGTTTTTCTGGTAGAAAATCTTGCAGAGGACCAGCTCCCGCTCCTTCTCTTGCTCCAGGTCCCCGAGGTGGTACTGGTGCATCACCCAGTTGGTCCTCTGCTGGTCGAAGTTCTTGTTGGTGTGCAGCACCAGAACCTTTTTGCTGCCTATCTGTCGGCCGTTGACCATCACCGGCAAGGTATTGCCGGTGTTGTGCCACATCGCGTGCATGCCGCACTCCGACTGTATCTTGCGGCGATCTCGTGCCCTTTTGAACGCCTGAATTGCGGCTGGAAGAAATGCTTCCTTAGGACACTCAGTGTGATACCTGCAGTATTGTCGAATACAGGTTTAAGTGTACGTAGTTGGCATTTTCATAACATCTTTGGCATGTTGCAGTCACTTGTTTCACTTTTTATTAACTGTCAAATTGTAATTGCTTCACCAGGTCTGCGTCTAAAAAGAAAAATAGAGCTACAATCAAAGGAATATGTTTGTGCAAGTAGACGGCTGATCGGTGTCTTACCTGGAAGTTTCTCAGGATGGGTTTAGCATATGCCGTGCTCGCTGTCGATGGTTGGTATGAACAAATCGATGAGAGGGTGAGATCTCGCACTGCCAGCACTCACTTTGGCCTCAAGGTGCTCGATCATCTCCTGATCAGTGGGATCGAACTTGATGCCAGCCGGCAGCACCGGCCAATCCTTCTTCGACTTGCATGGGTTAATTCCAGTTATATGGTACTCAATGTATGATCAATCGATGGTTTTAAGTCAATGATGAAAGATTTTGATGAGATAAGTGGTACTCCAAATCTGAAGTCCAGAATACCCGAACACGCCGCCGGGATTCTTGTGTCACCTCACGCGCAGCGTGTTGTCACGTCAATTCAATGTCTGGACATGATGAATAATTTGACCGACGTATACTAGTAATGCTACTGTACTACTTACTAGTCGTATTTAGTGTCACATTTTAACCATATGTTTAACTAACAAGTACACATTTGAAGCCTAAGTGATATATATATATATATATATATATATATATATATATATATATATATATATATATATATACTGCACAACATCTCCATCATCATTATCAGTACATCCTGCGTAGGTGAGGTAGGAAGCACTTGATCCCAGAAAGGTATCTATCCTTCAAACCAAAGGAGTGGTGCACACTAACAACAGTACATAATATCCAACAAAAGAGGGTCGTGCTACAGCATCCGAATACATGGCTCAGTCTACATATCAGTACGAATCAAGTTGTGCATATTTGTTGTCGGCGTGAACCACATCGCCGCATGTCGGGTTTGCAAAAGCCATCCATCGCATGGAAGCTTGATGCCTTTCACACAGTGAAGATTATCTCGCAACAAGCTGTGTCGACGAATCTCTGGATATGGTGATTCATGAAACCCATGGTATAATGTGTAAACACAGTCCCCCTGGCGAATGGAAGTTGCATAGCATGGTAATCCTCGTCGGTGATATGATCGATGATTGGTTGGATGATCGGATAATTGAGCCCGAGGAACATGGAGTGGTTGCCAAGGCTGTAAACCCGCCTCCAGTTGAATACGCCTGGCCCAACGGAGCTGGGATATTTCTCGAACACGAAGCAGCCATGGCCATCAATGTCACGAACACCCGGGCATTGTAATCGCATGTGGTTTGATGAAATGGTTTGGTCAATTTGGTACGTGCAAATGAGCATCAAATGACCACCGTCAGCTGAACGAGCGATAAACCACCACCAATCGGTTGATATGATTCCAGGTCCTGGAATCATGAAGGCCAGCGCATTTGCGTCTGCTGCAACAATTCAAATTGGAGACCAAAAGGACAAAAATAAACAATCATGTTCAGAGTATGTGTGGAATTAAGATTATTATAACAGTGACACATATCATAGACAGAGAATTGCAATGCCGAGGTCATAACCATACCCCAAGTTAAAAAAATAAGCCAATGGCTTTCATATTATAGCAATATATCATGGTTCAAACATCATGTAACAATGAGAGGAAAACAGATATGACAGGGCCTACTCATATTCTACCATAGCACTTACTACAGTTATCATATCAACTCTAAGAAATAACATGCGTTGTTATAAAAAACCTGGAAATGAGAGTAACATATAGCAATCATTAGGTTATACTCATAATATCTATTCAACAATCATTAGATACCTAACAATAACATGTGCGGTCATAAAAATCTAGGAAATGAGAGGAACATATAGCAATGATGTGGTTATAGACATACTATATATTCTAAATTTGTAACAATGGACAGGCAGTCGTATTCTTAAGGTAAAGATGAGATGAAATAGAACAATTACACGATGATAGATTCCACCAATATAGGTAGCCAATCTGTGCATCGACAGCATAAACGATGCCATCGTGCACTATAGCATCAGACAGAAGTGTTGGGTGAAGAGGATCGACGATGAGCCATAACCATGTATGGCGACCGGATTCCAGATAGACTAATCCCATGTTGACCACGTCAATGAGATTGTAATCCATGTAGTCTTCGATGGTGTGGGCACTTCATGATTACAACCTTCAGCAAACAGAGGTCGAGCCAAAAGCTCGACGCGTCTCGTGCGTAGTAGGAAGGAGTGTCCGGCGGGCCGCGAGGCTCGATGGTGGCGGTATCCAAAGATGGAAGGGTGATCTCTCGCTGGGTGTAGATTGATAACCCACAAGTTTAGGGGATCAACTGTAGCCTCTTTCGATAAGTAAGAGTGTCGAATCCAATGAGGAGCTAAAGGTAGAACAAATATTCCCTCAAGTTCTATCGACCACCGATACAACTCTACGCACACTTCACGTTCGCTTTACCGGAAACAAGTATGAAACTAGAAGTACTTTGTAGGTGTTCTTGGATAGGTTTGCAAGAAAGTAAAGAGCGAGTAAATAAAAGCTGTCCCTAGGCAATCGATAACTAGACCGGTAATCATTATTGCAATTTTATTTGAGGGAGAGGCATAAGCTAACATACTTTCTCTACTTGGATCATATGCACTTATGATTGGAACTCTAGCAAGCATCCGCAACTACTAAAGATCATTAAGGTAAAACCCAACCATAGTGTTAAGGCATCAAGTCCTCTTTATCCCATACGCAAACAACCTACTTACTCGGTTACGTGCTTCACATCACTCACGCCACCCACCATAAGCAAATCATGAACATATTGCAAACCCTACAGCGGGAATCCCTCACGCTTGCGCGACACGAAGAGCACCATAGGACAGCACCAATAATAAAACATGCAACTCAAACCAATCTTGATCATCAAATAACCCATAGGACAAAACAGATCTACTCCAACATCATAGGATAGCCATACATCATTGGGAAATAATATATAGCGTTGAGCACCATGTTTAAGTAGAGATTACGGCGGGTAAGAGAGAGGTTACACCGCTCCATAGAAGGGTGAAGAGTTGGTGATGATGGTGGTGAAGTTGTTGGTGAAGATTGTTCTGGAGCCACCGGAAGACAAGGGGAGAGGGGCCCCTTCGTCTTCTTCTTCCTTGACCTCCTCCCTAGATGGGAGAAGGGTTCCCCCTCTGGTCCTTGGCCTCCATGGAGTGGGAGGGGCGAGAGGCGCGCCCTGGGGGTGCAGGTAAATGATAAAAATATAATTTTTGATGTGGAATGCTACCTAGCATAATCTTGATCATGTATCTAATCATGGCATGAATATTAAGACCCGAGTGATTCAAAGCAATAGTCTATCATTTGACATAAAAGCAATAATACTTCAAGCCTACTAATAAAGAAATCATGTCTTTTCAAAATAACATGGCCAAAGAAAGTTATACCTACAAAATCATATAGTCTGGCTATGCTCCATCTTCACCACACAAAATATTCAAATCATGCACAACCCCGATGACAAGCCAAGAAATTGTTTCATACTTTTGACATTCTCAAACCTTTTCAACTTTCACGCAATACATGAGCGTGAGCCATGGACATAGCACTATAGGTGGAATATAATGGTGGTTGTGGAGAAGATAAAAAGGAGAAGATAGTCTCACATCAACTAGGTGTATCAACGGGCTATGGAGATGCCCATCAATAGATATCAATGTGAGTGAGTAGGGATTGCCATGCAACGGATGCACTAAGAGTTATAAGTGTATGAAAGCTCAGACAGAAAACTAAGTGGGTGTGCATCCAACTTGCTTGCTCATGAAGACCTCGGGCGTTTGAGTAAGCCCATCATCGGAATATACAAGCCAAGTTCTATAATGAAAATTCCCACTAGTATATGAAAGTGATAACTCAAGAGACTCTCTATATGAAGAACATGGTGCTACTCTGAAGCACAAGTGTGGTAAAAGGATAGTAACACTGCCCCTTCTCTCTTTTTCTCTCATTTTTTTATTTTCTCTTTTTTTGGTGGCCTTCTTTGGCCTCTTTTTTATTTATTTGGGCTTCTTTGGCCTCTTTATTTTTTCGTATAGTCCGGAGTCTCATCCCGACTTGTGGGGGAATCATAGTCTCCATCATCCTTTCCTCACTGGGGCAATGCTCTAATAATGATGATCATCACACTTTTATTTACTTACAACTCAATATTACAAATCGATACTAGAACAAAGATATGACTCTATATGAATGCCTCCGTGATGTACCGGATGTGCAATGATCTAAGCGTAGCAATGCCATCAAAAAACGGACAAGCCATGAAAACATCATGCTAGCTATCTTACGATCATGCAAAGCAATATGATAATGAATGCTCGAGTCATGTATATGATGATGATGGAAGTTGCATGGCAATATATCTCGGAATGGCTATGGAAATGCCATGATATGTAGGTATGGTGGCTGTTTTAAGGAAGGTATATGGTGGGTTTATGGTACCGGCGAAAGTTGCGCGGTACTAGAGAGGCTAGCAATGGTGGAAGGGTGAGAGTGCGTATAATCCATGGACTCAACATTAGTCATAAAGAACTCACATACTTATTGCAAAAATCTATTAGTCATCGAAACAAAGTACTACGCGCATGCTCCTAGAGGGATAGATTGGTAGGAAAAGACCATCGCTCATCCCGACCGCCACTCATAAGGAAGACAATCAATAAATAAATCATGCTCCGACTTCATCACATAACGGTTCACCATACGTGCATGCTACGGGAATCACAAACTTCAACACAAGTATTTCTACAATACACAACTACCCACTAGCATGACTCTAATATCACCATCTTTATATCGCAAAACTATTGCAAGGAATCAAACATATCATATTCAGTGATCTACAAGTTTTATGTAGGATTTTATGACTAACCATGTGAATGACCAGTTCCTGTCATCTCTCTAAATAGATATAAGTGAAACACGAGAGTTTAATTCTTTCTAAAAAAGATATGCCCATGCTCTAACAAATATAAGTGAAGCAAAAGAGCATTCTACAAATGGTGGTTGTCTAAGTGAAGAGAAACAGGTAATCCAAACTTCAAATGATATAAGTGAAGCACATGAAGCATTCTATAAAGCCATACTCAAAATATATAAGTGAAGTGAAAAGAGCATTATATAAATCAACCAAGGACCATCTCATACCAGAATGGTGCATAAAATAAAAATGAAAACTAAATGCAAAAGACGCTCCAAGATTTGCTCATATCGCATGAACTAAACGAATCCGAAAACATACCATATTTGTTGAAGAAAGAGGGGATGCCTTCTGGGGCATCCCCAAGCTTAGACGCTTGAGTCTCCTTGCATATTTACTTGGGGTGCCTTGGGAATCCCCAAGCTTGAGCTCTTGCCTCTCTTCCTTCTTCTCACATCGAGACCTTCTCGATCTTCGAACACTTCATCCACACAAAACTTCAGCAGAAAACTCGGTAAGATCCGTTAGTATAATAAAGCAAATCACTACTCTAAGGACTGTTGAAAACCAATTCATATTTTGTTTTTGAATTGTTTCTACTGTAATATAGCTTTTTCATGGCTTAATCCACTGATATAAATTGATAGTTTCATCAAAACAAGCAAACTATGCATCAAAAAAAGAATCTGTCTAAAACAGAACAGTCTGTAATAATCTGAACATTCACCATACTTCTGATACTTGAAAAATTCTGCAAAAATTAGGAAAAATAAAAACAAATTATAGAAATACAGTGAAAAACGAACCAGAACTATTTGATGTTCCAGTAAGAAATAAAAAATCGCGCACTACAGAAAAAGGTTCTGTCCTACACCGCACACACCAACTAGCATTGTAACCATCCTAAAGGCAAACCTTGGCACATTATTTTTATAATACAATGGAATTGTACAAGGGGATAATTATTTTTGTTGAAAAGTTTCTGTAATCAAGATTCACAAAGTTTCCGTGAGCATGAACAAAGTTCAAGGAGCTCTCCCACTTCAAAAATGCTTGTATGTCTCACTTTCACTTTCCTTTTTGAAAAAGTTTTGGGTTCCCCTCTTGTTTTTAAACTTTATAAAAGCACTCAACAGAAAAAAATGACTCTCTAAAACTTCCGGGTTGTCTCCCTGGCAGCGCTTTCTTTAAAGCCATTAAGCTAGGCATGTAGTGCTCAAGTAGTGAATCCACCCGGATCCCAAGGTATACCAAAGCCAATTTTAATTAGCAATGATTTGGCATTTAGTAGTGAGCACAAAGCAACATATGTCAAGCAATGACGAAGTCTAACTCTCTTCCTATGCATCTGCATGTCATAAAAGAACAATTCATGCACACCTTGTAAAGGCCAATGCATAGTATAACCAGTTTCTTGCAATTTTGTCATGTGGGAAACATAGAGAGGTGGAGATATAGTTCCTCTCTCATAATAATTGCAAGTAGGAGCAGCAAGCACATGCATATTATATCTATCAAAATCATCATGTGCAACGGTAAAAGGCAGCCCATCAATATAATCCTTAATAAGGGCAAACTTCTCCGATATAGTATATTCGGGAGAATTCAAAAAGATAATAGGACTATCATGCGTGGGTGCAATAGCAACAATTTCATGTTTAACATCAGGAACTATAGCAAGTTCATCTCCATAAGCATAATTCATATTGACATCTTGGCCACAAGCATAGCAAGCATCATCAAAAAGGGATATTTCAAGAGAATCAATGGGATCATAGCAATCATCCTTCGGTAAGCACGAAGGGAAATTAAACAATGTATGAGTTGGAGGGCTGCTCTCAATAGAAGGTGGGCACGGGTAGCTAATCCGCTCTTCCTCCTTTTGTTCTTCGCTCTCCTCATCATCTTTTTCATCCAATGAGCTCACAGTTTCATCAATTTCTTCTTCCATAGATTCCTGCAAAATATTAATCTCTTCTTGGACCGCGGAGACTTTCTTAATAAGTGCATTAATATAGGAATTATATTCATAATTATCATAGCAATAGTTTAGGATAGCTAAATTTTCAGGCCTATAAAAATCATCATCAAAAGCTTCATACTTTTCAAACATAGATTCAATTTCATAAGCACCCTTAAAAGCAACAAATTCTTCTATTTGTTCCACATCATAGTAATCATATATACCATTAGCATAAGAAGGTAAGGTTTTATTATCATTAAATTTGCATGAAAAGGGAAGGTGTGGATCCTTCATCCTAGAGCAACAAGTATAAAAATAATTCAAGCATACTTGCCGAGCATACCACTTCAATATATAAATTTGATCCCATAATAGTTTCCCTTTTTGTGTCAAGCGATAATCCCTAAAGTATTCATGTTGATCCAACGTTACTCCCATTACCAAATTGAATGGGTTTCTCTGGGTTATCAAAGTAGTACATAATATCTATCACATAAGGAGCATCGAGGGTTTTAGGAGGTTCCTCATCTCCATGAGTAGCAAGTACACCGAATTTTTTGGGTATTTTGTGTTCCATATCCATAACTAAAGATAGAGAACAACTAAGAACAACAAATAAAAATTACTTAGTGATAAAGCAAACAAGCACACATGAGAATATTCACCCCACGCTATTGCTCCCCGGCAACGGCGCCAGAAAAAGGTCTTGATAACCCACAAGTATAGGGGATCAATTGTAGCCTCTTTTGATAAGTAAGAGTGTCGAACCCAACGAGGAGCTAAAGGTAGAACAAATATTCCCTCAAGTTCTATCGACCACCGATACAACTCTACGCACACTTGACGTTCGCTTTACCGGAAACAAGTATAAAACTAGAAGTACTTTGTAGGTGTTTTTGGATAGGTTTGCAAGAAAGTAAAGAGCGAGTAAATAAAAGCTAGGGGCTGTTTAGATGAAGACACAACTAAGTTAGTTTTAGTAAACAGCTTTTTGTCACGAGAAAGTTATTTGTCCCTAGGCAATCGATAATCAGACCGGTACCTATTATTGCAATTTTATTTGAGGGAGAGGCATAAGCTAACATATTTTCTCTACTTGGATCATATGCACTTATGATTGGAACTCTAGCAAGCATCCGCAACTACTAAAGATCATTAAGGTAAAACCCAACCATAGCGTTAAAGCATCAAGTCCTCTTTATCCTATACGCAAACAACCTACTTACTCGGATTTGTGCTTCTATCACTCACGCCACCCACCATAAGCAAATCATGAACATATTGCAAACCCTACAACGGGAATCCCTCACGCTTACACTACACGAAGAGCACCATACGACAGCACCAATAATAAAACATGCAACTCAAACCAATCTTGATAATCAAATAACCCATAGGACAAAACAGATCTACTCAAACATCATAGGATAGCCATACATCATTGGGAAATAATATATAGCGTTGAGCACCATGTTTAAGTAGAGATTACAGCGGGTAAGAGAGAGGTTACACCGCCGCATAGAGGGGGAAATAGTTGGTGATGATGGCGGTGAAGTTGTTGGTGAAGATTGCGGTGATGATGATGGGCACGGCAACGTTCCGGAGCCACTGGAAGAGAAGGAGAGAGGGGGCCCCTTCGTCTTCTTCTTCCTTGACCTCCTCCCTAGATGGGAGAAGGGTTTCCCCTCTGGTCCTTGGCCTCCATGGCGTGGGAGGGGCGAGAGCCCCTCCGAGATTGGATCTGTCTCTCTGTCTCTCTCTGTTTCTGCGTTCTCATCTGGTCCCCTTTCACCGTTTCGTATATATATGGAGATCTGTAACTCCGATTGGACTGAAACCTTCGCCGTGATTTTTTACCAAAAATTAGCTTTCTTGCGGCCGAAGAAGGGCATCAACCGCTTACGGGTGGCCCACGAGGGTCGGCATACAGGGGTGCAGGGGCGCCCCCTACCTCGTGGCCACCTCAGGCACCGTCTCGCGTGGATTTTTCTTCCGGAATTTTCCAAATATTCCAGAAATAAGCTCCGTTCGTTTTTATCCTATTTGGATTCCGTTTGATATGGATATTCTACGAAACATAAAACATGCAACAAACAGGAACTGGCACTGGGCAATGGATCAATATTTTAGTCCCAAAAATAGTATAAAAATTTACCAAAAAGTATATGAAAGTTGAATAATATTGGCATGGAACAATCAAACATTATAGATACGACGGAGACGTATCATAGATATCCACGAGACGCCATGGACTACCGGATTGGTGGATGAGGATGATCCAGTTGGCCTTCATGCCCGCCCAGTAGTGGCCGCGCATGAAGGGCAGGTGGACAGGTAGTGGTAGCATGTCGAGGGGAACCACGGCAACCTCCGTAGGATCGTCAAATTAGTGTCTGGGCCACCTGCGAGGATCAGGCATCAGCAAGAAGTGTGTCTTGAAAAGAGCCGGCCGGTTGCAGACGAGTAGACGGTACAAATACACCGAGCATGCGGGCAGGCGGACGGTGCTGAGGTCCATACGATTACAGATCTGCTCCAAGAGAACATCGGGGAGGGAATTCCAATCGCGGCTATGCGTGTCAATCGGTTCTGCCATTGGGGTTTTCGGTGCTTGCGAGCCAGCGAGGAAGTGGATTCGGGCGAAGCGAAGAAGCTTCTCCTCGTGTGGCCGAAAGCAAAGGAGCGGGGGATATGGTATGTGTGAGTTACCAAGGAAGATAGCGCGCGGGCGGCAGAGGGGGGAAATGGTGTGCGGCCGACGATGGGGAAGAGAGGAGGAAGAAGAGTGGAAGACGGGGAAGAAAGTGCATTAAATCTGAATTCTACTACTACTACTACCAGGATATACCGTCCTTCGGAGTGTAAATAGTTACACCAATGACATGTGGGTCTACCACAAGAGGGCCCATATGTCAGTTAATGGAGGACAGAAGTGTGCTCTACAGGCAAACATGATGGCAGTACTGGTAAGGCTGATTTAGTAACACCAACACACTGGTTCAGCTTATTAATTAAGTGTCCCATCTGCCGCAGCGTGTATTGTCACTTCACTGTGAAGACTAGTTGAATAGTTCTCTCTAACCGAGATGGGGAATAATGGATTGCGAAGACTTCCTTTCTACATTATCCCTATGCCTCTACGCTCACTTCACTCATTTTGCTCTGTACGTAGTCACTTGTTGAAATCTCTAGAAAGACAAATACTCCGTATTTGGGAACAGAGGGAGGATTTTACTCCGTATTTGGGAACAGAGGGAGGATTTTACTCCGTATTTGGGAACAAAGGGAGTATCACCATGTGGAGGGAACATAGGAATCTTGAAATATGGACATGTCAACGGGAGGAAGTAAGCCCCATGCATGCATGCAACATGCAACACTCACACGTACACATGGATGCACGCAACACTCACGCACCCATGCGGCACACAGCACATGACGCAACACACACGCTCATGCTCAAGTGCTCAACCTACTCCCTACGTCCGTGAAAGACTGTACATTTAGAGATTTACACATTGACCAAGGCATAATTAACACCCAAAAAGTTATGCGTGCATGCGACCATTGAGAGAAGAAGATTAAATGAAGGTCGTTGCATGCTGTAATTAAGGATAGACATGTAGCCTATACCTAGAGCACAAGTTGGTGCATTAGTCAATCAATATCGATTTAGATTAAAGGCTAAATGCATTGGAAGTGTAGATGTACTACACTCTTTGTTTTTAGCTGATTTCTTTGCTCGCTAACCCAGTGTGGGACCCAGAAACCAGGTGACAATTTAACCAGTCAACAAAGTGCCATGTCGACTATGTGGCCGGTCAGTAGGGTGCAATACGATGCTCTACGATGAGCTAGTGATCGTATAATCACCACAAAACTATATTCGTAAAGAGCGTATTGTTACACACGTTGACCGCCAGTGTATTTTCTTGTTTCAAATTAAGCCATATTAACCGGAAAGGACGCAGTATAGACTAGTACTAGTACTGCTTTGATCTGTCCCATCAACTCGCTGAACGAGGAGAATCTTGCTTACTATGCCTCTACCTCGCCCACGCGCGCGATGGTTCGCAGGACGAGGAGAGGGTTTTGACTACAGCGTGCCCTCTCCCTCTCCCTCTCCCTCGCCCTCGCCCTCGCGGTGGACGTGCAGCAGTTCAGTCGGTGTCAGATTGCCAGAACCATAATGTGTACTGTAGTATCATCATTGTTGGACCTTCCGAAGAGGCGAAGAGCCAAGTGCAAGGTTCACACGAGTACGAACTGTTGAACCTCACGAAGAGGCAAAGATCCAAGCGCAAGGTTTTATAGGAGTTGTCGTCCTAGTAGGCGCGTACTACACTATAGCAAACAATGCTACTGTATGATGCCGCCACGTCACGTATATCCAAACCTGTGCCACCTTTTTTCTCAAAGAGCGTGTTGGAGCCCGTGCAACAACCACCCAAGTTGCACGTACACATAACACATTTACTAGTAATAAATTCTAAAGGACAAATGTCAGTATGTCACACAAGTTCATCTCCAATTCATGTGATAAATTTGTGCACGACTAGTCTACATATATTCACAATGCTACCGTTCACAATTTACCGTACTCCACTTACACGTTATAGATGGGCTACATGTCCTCCTCCAGGTTCCAGTCCTAGGTGTTCTTCATGGATGGCACGATCCATAGCGGTGGGCAACGGGAATCATTGCCGTGGCTTTCTAGTCCGGTTCCACACGATGGAGACTCATCCAAGCTGAAGCAGCATAAATCAGGGATAGCGTGTCCCAGCATGTCGTTCATCCGGCGGTGCGCACGGAAGACACAACCATGCTTCATGAACGGCAGGCCTTCCATATCGTGCACGGAAGGTGGCATCCGCTTCACAATGGGGTAGCTGTCCCCAATGAAAAGTGAGTACTCTCCAAGAGTGTTCCTCGGCACCCACGTAGCATCACGGGGGTCAAACTCGGTGCCGTTCATCTGGTACACGCAGCATCTCAGATATGGACACATGGTGACATACATAGTCAAGGTCCATGCATAATAATGTTGTGTTCAAATATGGCGGTCAGTAATACTGTGTAGCAAATAGTACTACTCCAGTATAGAGGAAGTAAAATAACCGGCTTATTATATATAGCCACTCTTGGCTACATGGATGAGATAGTAAGACATGGAAAAACAAAAATGGTGGCAGCTAGTGGGTTCAAGTTTTCAAGGGCCTAGCTAGCTATACGCGTCCTCCAAGGTAAAAAGTACTCCTACTACTACCTCCGTCCTAGTTTATTAGCCCCCTCTGTAATTTGTGCCAAATTTTGACTAAATATTTAACTTAAAAAATGTTAGTGCATGTCAACAAAAATTATATCACTGGATTCGTTTTTGAACATTGTTTTCAATGATATAATTTTCAATAACATGCATAAACTTTTTATTAATTAAATTTATGGTCAAAGTTTGGCACAAATTACAATGGAGACCAATAAACCAGGACGGAGGTAGTAGTACGTAAGTAGAGTACTAGCACAACAATGAAAGAGAAGGCGAGAGGGTTAAAAAATGGAATACCTGGGGAGATGGTGACGGGTCGATCGTGGTAGATTGTGTAACCATGTTGCACATCAGTTGTACCATGGGTAACGATTGCTAAGATAGTTGATCCCAATATGCCAAAGTCAGCTACAAGGTTCCAGGTTAGACCGAATCGCGGATGCAAATGCACATCCAGGATAGGCGATCTTATTTTGATCGCGGGATGACTGGTCCCTACAAAATAATGGAGTACCGTTAGGGATGCAAATGATGGTTTGTGCATTCCGTTTGTAATCTCCCGTACCGTAGGATGGCAACCAGATGAAACAAGTCCCCTGGCTTGTCACCGTGAAGATGCGGCCTAGATGGCGCATGGTGTCTTCGAACGTGTAGGGGTACAAATCTGCCACCGCCAACATGCGCCAGTCTCTGCCATTACTGCCTCTTTGCATTGATGGCAATCCTTATGTCGAACACCGCGATGAGATAGTAATCATCATAGCCGCGTCGCTTTGTCGGCGGGTCCGCAATTGCTATCTTCTTCAATCTCATGTAGGCATCATCATACGTATTCAAGCCCAGCCAGTCCGGAAGGCCGATCCCAATGGTGGAGAAGGGGTCTACGGAACGGCCGCCTTCTTTAATGGATATCGTTCAAACTGATGGTGGTATCCGGCCGGAGGTATGCAAGCCAATCTTCATTGGCACCGACCCAGACCTATATATAAGACGGTGGGCACCAAAGAAATTACGGGATGGAAATGGAATAACTAAGTACTACATGATCAAACTCCATTACTGACCTGCTCATCGGACAAAATCCGACTACCTCTCAACGTCGGCAACTCTAGCGGAGTCAACATGCAACCATGGCCAGGGAGCGGTGGACTGTTCGAAGGATTGTCCCATAGAAGAACCTTCTCCTCGAGGACGCATGGAAGACCAACAAGCATGGCCTTTTCCCAAGCCATTTTAAGCACCGTCTTAAAATAGTTGGTGCAGGAAGCACCGAGTCTTGCGGCGGTGAGGACGTCGGAGCGGCGTGTGATTTCTCCCAGAGGATCATCGTCCAAGGTCTCCCAGCCCCGACGAGGAGGAGAACCGCCTGGCGAATCCATGGGAGCAACGACAAACTGCCTTCTTCGGGGAGGGAACTCATGAGGAGGAGATAAGGCGTAATGTAAGAAGGGCCTCGTCCCTTCCAACTGTAGATCGTTCCTTCCAACTATAGCGAAGGGGTGAGGCTATTATTTACTACTTTTACTAGCATTATGGGACATTAGGGGATTGCACTATACTATAAGTAATAGCACTAGTAAGAAATTTTTGGCACTAGCTAGTAGTTTTTGGCGTGGATTAAGAAATTTTGGGTATGTTTTTGCTATTTTTTGTACACGCCAACTAGTGTCAAAAAACGTCTTACAATATGTGACGGAGGAGTACGTACTCGTACTATAGCAGTACTAGTACTAATTTCTCAACTAGTAGTGCGAGGGTACTACTAGTGCTATGTACTGTACTTCTAGTATAGTGCACCAGTTCTGAACTCTTGAATCTCAGGGCCAAGGAGCTACAGTTGGAAGTGGAGGGTACTACTGTTCTCTAGAACCATCGTAGTACTATCAATGCAGGGAAAGTACACCTGCATAGTGTCCTAGTGGGTACTCTCGGTGCTCTATTCAGCCGCTCCTCTCACGTAGCTGGCCTACTTAGCCGCTCCTCTCACACACACACTAGCATCCTTTTTATCAGCGATGGTTACTGCGGTGGCAGAACATTTGAGTTATTTGATACAGTGAGACTAGGATTTTTGCTTCCATTTGTGGAGGTGTAATGGATCTCGTCGAACTTTGTTAGTAGTTCCTTCTTTATGAATGAGATGAAGCAAAGCTTTTGCCTCCGTTTCAAAAAAACATGTCAAGAGGAATTTCTTTTATAGTAGAGCCGATAATGGAGTGAAGTCCATGCGTGCAATGCCACAAGCTACAGAGTAGTAGTAGAGCACTTTACGTACAGAGCCATATTGCATAGTTCCCAATGCCCCGCCAGGCTTTTCCGGCTCCTCGGGCTTAATTGGGAGGCGCTAGTTTAAATATGCTACTAGCTGATGAGGAAGCTGCAAGCGAGGTGAAGCTAGGGCGAGCACGCGAGCCAGAGATGCTGGGAAGGAAAACCCATTCATGTGGCTAGGCTATCCAGTGCACCTAGATTGTGGTGCCGCGCGTCCGTTTGACTTCAAAACTCAAACTACCCGTGTAAAATATTGGCTCGCAGCGAAGTTACTATTTAAAAAGGCACGTTATGCTCGCCAGGATCGAACCCACAAAATGAGGTATACACTCATGACCACTAGTAGTACTCGTTGGAGTACAACGCAACCTAGAATTGCCTTTTGTCGCTAGTAGTACATTGTTCCTTAGAAGAAACCCCTAATAATGCAAGAAACCACTAATATTGCCAAGAAACTACTACCACTTGCATACGTGGCAGACTTAAGATAAGACTACCTTATCAACCATTGTACATGCTCTTACCAACCAGCCCTACCAAGAAACGACTACTCTACAAAGTGTCGTTATAGGCACGTTTCAACCCATGGCCCTATTTGGATACATTTGTTGTCAATCTAACCCTGCCATCCAAACACCACTTTGGTTAGAGTTAGTTCAGGGTTAGAATCTAACCTCTGACTTAGAGTATCCAAACAGGCCCATATCGCCCATTAAGTCAACACCTTCTATTCTACCGGGTGTTATGACTTGTGGGACCTACATGTCAGTCTGCACAAAAATCCCCGAGTGACCTCCTACCTCCGGCCCGTCCACCTAGTCATCCTCGGCCATGGGACGCAGCTACCGCCGCCGGCAGAAGGCGAGGTCAACGTCGGCGGTGCGGAGCCCATCTTGCGGCAACCCGGATGCCAGCTCCGTCCGGCGCTCGCGGCCGCTAGCTAGCCAAGATAGCTCCGTCCAGCTGCTTGTCTGCAAGGTTTGCTAGCTAGATTGGCACGGTGGCGCGGCGGCTTGCTCGCGCGCGCCGCGCTAAGGCCAGCCATCTGGCTCGAGCGAAGGCCAGCGCGGCGGCTTGCTCGCTCGTGAGTCACGCTCGGGCCAGCCTGCCAACCCGTGCGGAGGCCAGCGCGGCGTCGGCCTGTCCGGCGGAGCGGCGGCCAACTCGCTCGTCACCGGCGCCACCGACGAACACGCATCAACACTTTTTGAAGTAATGTTCAGGAATAATAATGATTTGAGGGGGAATAACAGGATAGAAGGTCAGATGTGGGTCCCTCATGTCAACCGTCAAACAAAATGTGTTGGTTTAAGCTGCCTCGTCAGCACGGACGTGTGGGCCAACCCTGTCATAAATGGGTTTAAACTAACCTAATCGGTAGGTAGTAGTTTTTGGCGGGGATTAAGAAATTTTGGGTATGTTTTTGCTATTTTTTGTACAATAGATTGTTCCTAGGGCTGGTTGAAAGTGGTAGCTTTTTGTTAAATACTCTGCATATTGTAAGTAGGAGTGAAAGTTAAGCTTTGGAACCCAATAAGCAAGGCTATTTACATAGTGCATATGTGTACATGATTGGAAGTAAATATCAACCATGAGTGACTAATATCTTGATGGAAAATTCGAAACTATGGAATACTAGGGGGGAAAATTTGCATGGTTGGAAATACTAGCAATGTTCATGTGCGTTGCAACGAATCATAATTAGAATAATACTTATTCACAAACTTGATACAAAACACTCTAATTTTAATATACATATATCACTAGAGATATATTATGTTTCAATTAGAATATATTCCTTGGGCTGTTTTGGTGAGGTCAGGGAGGGATGTGGTTGGTTTTAACATACTAATTATGGGTTTTCTGCAAATTGGTAGACAAGTGAGATGTTTGTGAGAAAAGGCAACAACTTACCTCACAGTCATTGGATATAGATCTAATGGTCACAAACGACGGATGGCAGACACACCATCATCACCAACTTAGTCTTCTATAGGACTACTAGCAAGATCCGTGCATTTCACGGAACATCAAGATGCATTTTTCTATAAAAACACTTGTTGTGATTGACCCATGGGGAGTAATCCCATTTGTAAAAACTAATGATATCTCGAGAAATAGGAGATAAGGTGAAGAGGAGTGGGGCGTGGTGGTGATTGGTGGTCTGACTGAGCGAAGGCATGGGGATTGATGACACCGGTAGCGGCCACCAGGCCAATTTGTTCCAGAGGCTTACTTTCTTAATTACTCAACAATGAGGTTGTTGGAGATAAGGATGAACGAGGGAAGGCCTTGTCTGCAAATGTGGAGAGGGGTGCCGGTATCTTTTAGTTTAATTTCCATCAGTCAGATATAGATCAGATGGTCTATATTGCAAGATGGCACGCGTACCATCATCACCAACTCGGTTTTTTATAAGAGACGAAATATAAGTATGGAGATACAAACGTATTATCGATACTTGTTTCCGTAAACTAGCATCTACATTCTATTCAACGCCTCAGCATGTGAGGCCTTAGCACAATGACTTCTCGACTGTGTAAAACAAATGTTTTCCAACCGCCGATAAGGAGGGGGTGACAGCGGCACGCTTTTTGGCTTGCTCTAGTCCCGGTACTAGGTGGTCTAAGCTCGTGTAGATTTATTCGTTTTCATGTTTCGTGTTCGCCGTACTGCCACGACTGTTGATGAATAGACGGTAAGTAATTCACGGGGAAACCCTTGTTGAGCGTGTTTGCGAGAGAGAGAGAGACAGTGTGCGTGTGTGATATGTCTAGAGACCGAGGCAATGATAATGATTCTTTGTGTCTATGTGTGTGGAGGATAGAAAGAGACATGTACATGGGGCTTTGTGTTGTGTAACGTGGAGACACATATACATAATTAGAGAGTGAGTGTGAGAGATACACATGCGGACATGAGGAGAGATGAGGATCCAGATTAATGGGTGTTTGTGCGTGTCTGTGTGTGCGTGTGCGCGCATTTGTGTGTGAGAGGGAGTGTGTGTATGTGGAGTAGAGAGACCACTAATGATGTAAACCTAGTATAAGGGAAGGGGGAATGGTGTGACATGTGTAGTAGCGGGATAGCATGGGTGCGGGCGGGGGGAGCAGACTATTTGGAAGAGACATTGATTGTGTGTGGGAGAGGGGTGAGAGAGAGAGAGAGAGCTAGCGACAGAGAGAGAGAGAGAGAGAGAGAGAGAGAGGAAGAGAGGGGGCGAGAGAGGGGGCGTTTGTGTCCATAAATGGCGTATAGATAGGGAGACAATGTTGATGTTGTTTGAAATTGGCCTATGTACAGAGACGCAAGGGAAGCGAGTCATCATGTGTGTGATAGGGACTTCATGAGATATCTAGAATAGATGGTGTAGAGAACAATGTGCGAGATCGAGAACGATGATACATTAGGGAGCTATGGAAAGAGTCACGACATATATGTATACAGGGAGGAGCTGGGGCGGGTCCGCATGTGGGAGAGATAGAAAGAGGAGAGTGGTGCGCAAGGAGACAAAGTGTGCTTGTTTTGCAGTGGGGGTGGTGTGTGAGGTGAGTGTGCGAGAACCACATAACTAGGGAGATAGACGTTTGGGGGCGACGTTTGTTGTGTATGGAAAAGATACACTCTACATAGTGCATGTGCTTGGGAAAGAGAGATGCCGGGAGACCTAGCTAGAGAGTGGGGGAAGAGATGTGTGCATGCCCAAGAGACAAAGTGATAGAGACCTATATTGGGGTCCGGACTTTAGAAGAGAGAGGGGTGTTAATGTGCTCGTGTGTTGGTGTTTGGGGGAGAGAACGACTTCTATGTGTGTGGGGGGGGGCGACGAGGGGCGTGGCTTCAGATAAAGAGTGAGGTGTCTATATTTGAGGGACTTTAGCGTAATTGAGATATACATGGTCAATAGTGTGTGCACTCAAGGTTGATCAATTTCTTTCACAGTTTGGACTATGAGATAACGATACTTTTGAACATGCGTGATATACTTTGATTTACCAGAATTACAAACCTAAGATTGGAATTTTGGAATTCGACTCCATCATTAGCTTTTGTAATTCATTTAAACGGAGGTACATTTTAAGCCGGGATTTCGTGATTTCAAATTCATATATCAAACCTAGAGATATACACATACGGGCATGTTCAAACTTTATAATCATCCACTTTATTCATACACATACACATTTTTGCTTTTGTCATCATATTTAGGATAAACACATTTGGAATTTCATTTGAATTGGACCATATGATGGTATTTGCTTGTAGTAGCTCAATGATCCATACTTGAATTGAATGGACAATCTAAGTTTCGAGTTGGAGACATTGATTTTCAAAACTTGCACCTTTTTGCGTTCAAAACAAACAAATTCTCGGCCATGATATCATAGTCGGCCGTACAAGAGCAGAATATAATTTTAGGCGCCAAAAGCTTTCAAACTTCCCGCTCACATCGAAATATCTCGCGCCCGAAATTTTAGCCCTGCGATATTCCTGTTTTAACCCAGCCACATGAACAGAAAAGTGCTACTTTGGTAACTCCATTGTTTTCCCCTCTTTGCCCCCAGCATTCTTCCCCAGAGCCCCTCCCCTTCCCCTCCCCGCCCCCCCCCCCCTCCAACCACGGCAAGCCGAAGAATCTAGTCCTCCGCCGCAACGGTGGACCTCACACCCCGACGGATCTACCGTCCGCACCTTGGAACCCGCAACTGCCAACTCACCACTTCACCGGAGCCGCTTCAGCAACTGGCTTGTACACCGCTCCAGATCTCCTCGACCTCCATCATGGTCCACCGCACCGGATCTGCTTAACCGGCGCCCTCATCCACCACAGTGTAGGCCCTTCACTGACTCCCTCGTCCGTCCCTTCGCTGGTCCTTCATACAAGCCCTCGTCCTCCGCAATAGATCCGCCTCACCGAAAGCACTGTACAACGTGCCCGCCGAAGCCTTCGTCCACTGCACCAGACCCGCTCCACAGACGCCACATTCAACTCCACCGGCCCTACTCCACCGGCCCCACGTTATTTCAATCTGTACTCCTTCAGTTTTTCTCTTTATCGCGCAACTGTTCACTTACCACAGATGAGCTTTCTTGTATCTCGACAGGCGCCACAACCATAGCACCGGAGCCGCTTCAGCGACGGCGACAGCTGGCTGAAAGCACAAGTGCTCCCTAGGTGGTTTTGGTAATTAATGACAACATATCTCTTGTTGGACTAACACTTTTACCTAGTATGTTTCAGATAAGTTCAACAATGAGGTGGCATGGACTAGAGGATGTGAAACCCCTTCAAGATGCTAAGGACAAAGGATTGGCTCAAGCTCAAAGTTAAAGACTCTACATTTTCTATTTTAGTGATCCAAGATCACATTGAGTCTATAGGAAAAGCCAATACTATCAAGGAGGGATGAGGTGTTGCTTAATGAGGCTCTTGCTAGAAGTGCTTAGTGATATGCTCCAAAGCCCTCAACTACATTCTCTCATCCACATATGACCCAAACCAAAAGTCAAACTCGGCCCCACCAATTCTTTCTATCCGGCGCCACCGAGTTCAGATGTCATAGCCACTGCCACATACCCTAGGCAAATAGGACTCACCGATAGGGATCTTGGTCTCACCGAGATGGGATTGCGAACTCTCTTTTGCCTATTGCAATAATTTCAGTATCACCAAAACTTGCAATCGGTAGCACCGAGACTGCAATGCAAACTCTGTGTTTCCCTTTTGTAACATTTCAGTCCCACTGAAATGAGCGAATCGGAACCACCGAGTTTACCTGACCAACTCTCTGGTTAGCTTATTACCAAAATCGGTCTCACCGAGTTTGTTTAATCGGTCTCACCGAGATTACGTTAAGCCCTAACCCTAACCATACCGGTCCTACCGAGTTGCATGTCGATCCCACCGAAAATCCTAACGGTCACTAGATTTGCTGAATCGGTCCGACCGAGTTTATCAATTCGGTCCCATCGAGTTTGGCAAATTGTGTGTAATGGTTAGATTGTGTGTGGAGGCTATAAATACCCCTCCACCTCCCCTCCATTCCTGGAGAGAGCCATCAGAACGAACCTACACTTCCAACCTACATTTTCTGAGAGAGAACCACTTACACTTGTTTTGAGACCAAGATATTCCATTCCTACCATATGAATCTTGATCTCTAGCCTTCCCGAGTTGCTTTCCACTCAAATCTTCTTTCCACCAAATCCAAATCCTGTAAGAGAGAGTTGAGTGTTGGGGAGACTATCATCTGAAGCACAAGAGCAAGGAGTTCATCATCAACACACCATTTGTTACTTCTTGGAGAGTGGTGTCTCCTAGATTGGCTAGGTGTCACTTGGGGGCCTCCGACAAGATTGTGGAGTTGAACCAAGGAGTTTATAAGGGCAAGGAGATCACCTACTTCATGAAGATCTACCGCTAGTGAGGCAAGTCCTTCGTGGGCGACGGCCATGGTGGGATAGACAAGGTTGCTTCTTCATGGACCCTTCATGGGTGGAGCCCTTCGTGGACTCACAAGAACTGCTACCCTTCGTGGGTTGAAGTCTCCATCAATGTGGATGTACGATAGCACCACCTATCGGAACCACGACAAAAACATCCCTGTCTCCAATTGCGTTTGAATCCTCCAAACCCTTCCCTTTACATTCTTGCAAGTTGCATGCTTTACTTTCCGCTGCTCATATACTCTTTGCATGCTTGTTTGATATGTATTGTGTTTGTTAACTTGTGCCAAAACTCCACTTCAACTCAAAGAAATTTAAAACTGCAACTTTTTATACATAGGCCCTCTTTGATTCACAGGATTTTCAAAACGTAGGAATAGGAAAAGTATAGGGTTGGAGTGGCATGCAAACATGAATCCTACAGGATTAGCATGGAGTTTTTGATGGCACAGGAAAAGCAAAGGAATTGTAAAAAGAGGTTGGAGTGGATGTTAGATTTCGTATGAAATGTAGTACAAAAGATTCCATAGGAAAAATTCCTATGGGATCCAATCCTATGAATCAAAGGACCAACATAGGAAAAATTCTTAAGGATTTGAATCCTTCAGAAATCCTATATAATTCCTTTGAATCAAAGGAGCCCTTAGTGTCTAATCACCCCCCCCCCCTCTAGACACCTCTTCTTGATCATTTCAATTGGTATCAGAGCTTTGGTCTCCATTGCCTTGGTTTAATCACCATTGGAGGAAGATGGATGTGTCTACCTTGGGGAGTCTTAGACATAGAGTGCCCATTCTTGATGGAGAATATTTTCATGAGTGGAAAAATGAGATGCTTGAGATTTTCAATGAATATCATTTGAACAAGTACATTGCTAGCCCTTGTGCACCTCATATTGATCCCTTGCATCCCACACCCGAAGAGGATCTTGACATGATTCGCAATCTTAGAACTATCAATCTTATCATAAGGGGATTGCCCAAAAACTTGATTGCTAGCTTGCCTACTCTTGATTGCGCCTATACCATATGGAGATTTATTGAGGAATGATTTCCAGATTATTCCTTGAAAAAATCCAGACGAAATTCTCCATAAGTCTATCGCCTTGAGTAAGATTAATTCTAGTGATCTTAGCTTTGGTGATTGTATATTTGAGCTTACAAATCTCATGCGTGCCATAGGAGATGTTGGAATCATTAGCAATATCATTTCTGAAGCTATTAGAATCCATAAAGACAATCATAGAAATGATCATTTGTCTAATGTATTACCCTCTCTAGGAATTGATCAATCACAAGATGATGTTGATCATGGATACTATGATGAGGATGATGATAGTGACTATGATCTTGATGATGCAATGAGACACTTTGGACTTATGGCAAATATTCGCAGCTACGTGGCTAGAGGAAAGGAATGGGTCCATGATAGTGGATGTACCGATCACATGACCAGAGATAAAGACATGTTACGTGAGCTTGCTGAAAACGAGGACCCTCGAAAATATGTCACCTTTGGTGATAACTCAAAGGGTAAGGTGGTTGGCCTCGGTAAGGTGGCCATCTCACATGATAGCTCCATACAAATTGTCATGCTCGTTGAATCTCTTGGGTACAATTTGCTTTCAGTTTCTAGACTTGCTGATTTTGGTTTCAATGTCTTATTCACTGAAGTAGATTTCCAAGTGTTTCGTAGAGACAATCATAAAATGGTCCTTACCGGAATACATAGAGGTGATCTTTACATTGTTGATTTCACTAAAAAGGCTCAACCTAGAACTTGCTTAATTGCTAAATCTTCTAAAGGTTGGTTATGGCATAGACGATTAGGTCATGTTGGTATGCGAAAACTTGACAAGCTTATTAAAGGTGATCATATCCTTGGAGTAAAAGATGTTATATTTGACAAGGATATACTTTGTAGTGCTTGTCAGGCAGGGAAGCAAGTTGGAGGAAGTCATCGCACGAAGAACATCATGACCACGAGAAGACCACTCGAGCTACTTCACATGGATCTCTTTGGTCCAAATGCCTACAAGGGTCTCGGTGGTAACTCATTTGGTCTAGTCATAGTTGATGATTTTTCAAGATTTACGTGAGTGTTCTTTCTTGATGACAAATCGCAGGTCCAAAAGATCTTCAAAAACTTCGCTAGGAAGGCCCAAAATCAATTTGACGTGATTATCAAGAAGGTTCGGAGCGACAACGGAACCGAGTTCAAGAACGCAAATGTGGATACCTTTCTTGACGAACAAGGGATTTCACATGAGTTCTCGGTACATACACACCTCAAAAAAATGGAGTCGTTGAGAGGAAGAACCGGACTCTTATTGAGATGGCAAGAATGATGCTTGATGAGTACAATACGCCAAAACACTTTTGGGCGGAAGCGGTTGAGGCAGCTTGTCATGCTACAAATCGCTTGTATCTTCACAAGCTACTCGGCAAGACGGCATACGAGCTTCTCACCGGTAACAAACCCCAATTTAGATACTTTCGAGTATTCGGCTCAAAGTGCTACATTATTGATAAGCATCGTCATTCTAAATTTGCTCCTAAATCTCATGAAGGTTTCCTACTTGGTTATGGCTCAAACTCTCACACTTACCGTGTCTACAACAATTTCACCCAAAAGGTTGAAGAGACAGTAGACGTGAAGTTTGATGAATCTAACGGCTCGCAAGTAGAGTAATTGCCAATTGATGTAGGAGACAAAGACCCTTCGGAAGCAATCCAAGACTTGTCTATTGGCAAGGTTCGTCCAACGGAGGTGAAGGAGAGTACCTTGTTCGTCCAAGTGGAAGCTTCTACCTCATGACAAGGTGAACCAAGAATTGATATGTAAGCATCCACAAGTGGGACACACCAAGATGAAGAAAACGAGGAAGCACACCAAGATGAACATCAGCAACCTCCTTCTCCACCACGACAAGAGAATGACAATGTCAACAATGAAGAAGGCCAATAAGAAGAACAAGATGAAGAAGATGTTCCACCCCAAACCAAGCCAAAGCTTCCACGAGTTTGAGCAAGAATCGCGAAAAGATCATCCCGTCGAGCAAATCTACAATGATATCCAAACCGGGAGAATCACTCGCTCTAAAACTCGTTTAGCTAACTTTTGTGAACATTACTCATTCATCTCTAGCATTGAACCTATGAAGGTTGAAGAAGCATTGGAAGATCTGGATTGGATAAATGCTATGCATGAAGAGCTACACAACTTTAAGAGAAATCAAGTGTGGACATTGGTTGAAAAGCCCGACAACAACCACAACATCATTGGTACAAAATGGGTGTTTCGCAACAAGCAAGACGAAGATGGTCAAGTTGTCCGCAACAAAGCATGCCTAGTCGCCCAAGGCTACACTCAAGTCGAAGGTATGGACTATGGTGAGACATATGCCCCCGTTGCTAGAGTCAGTTCGCATCTTACTTGCCTATGCTAATCATCATGATATCACCTTGTACCAAATGGACATTAAAATTGCTTTTCTAAATGGTGAAATTGAGGAGGAAGTTTATGTTAAGAAACCTCACGGATTTGTCAATCCTAAGAAACCTAATCATGTTTACAAACTTCACAAAGCTCTTTATGGTCTTAAACAAGCTCCTAGAGCATGGTATAAATGCTTGACCAAGTTCCTTATTGAAAAAGGCTTTGAAATTGGAGAATAGATTCTACTCTTTTTACTAAAAGGGTTAATGGAGAACTATTTGTGTGCCAAATTTATGTCGATGATATTATATTTGGATCAACTAACCCTCATTTTAGTGAAAAGTTTGGAAAGCTAATGTCGGAGAAGTTTGAGATGTCAATGATGAGTGAACTCAAATTCTTTCTTGGTTTGCAAATCAATCAAACTAAGGAAGGTACCTTTGTCTCTCAAACGAAGTACACCAAGGACTTATTCAAGAAGTTCAATATGCAAGAATGCAAAGGTATGACTACACCCATGCCTACTAGTGAACATCTTGATTTGGCCAAAGATGGTGAACCGGTTGATCAAAAAGTTTACCGCTCTATGATTGGTTCATTATTGTATCTATGTGCTTCAGATCCCGATATTATGCTAAGTGTGTGCATGTGTGCGTGATATCAAGCTGCACCTAAAGAATGTCATCTTAATATCGTGAAAAGGATAATGAGATACCTAATCCATACACCAAATTTTGGCATTTGGTATCCAAACAGGGCTTCCATTGATCTTGTTGGCTACTCCAACTCAGACTATGCCGGAGACAAGGCTGATAGAAAATCCACTTCGGGTAATTGTCAATTTCTTGGTAGATCCCTTATGTCTTGGTCCTCCAAGAAACAAAACTCGGTATCCTTATCCACCGCCGAAGCGGAATACATTGCCGCTGGATCATGTTGTGCTCAATTACTTTGGATGACCCAAACTCTTAAAGATTATGGGATATATGTGAAACATGTTCCATTGCTATGTGACAATGAAAGTGCTATTAAAATTGCTCACAATCCCGTGCAACATTCTCGAACTAAGCATATTGAAGTCCGTCATCATTTCATTCGATACCATGTTGCCAAAGGGGACATTAATCTTAAGCATGTTCGCACCGATAAGCAATTAGCCGATATATTTACAAAACCACTTGATGAGAAAGTGTTTTGCAGGTTAAGAGTTGAATAGAACATCATTGATGCTTCAAACTTGGTGTAGGAACTCCATTTGATACATGCAAGGCATGAGCCTATGACTAATCCTTGATACTTCTCTTATGATGACTATCTCATTTCTTGGATATATTTGCACCTTGCATGTTAGCTAACCCATGTAGGTACTTGGATGGATCTAAATCTATGAGATTGCAACTCACTCACATCTTGAGCAATTTCTATATCACCAAGTCTCTACACAATGGTGGATGAAGACAAGGAAGCACGCAACCATACAAACATATCCTTTGACAAATTCTATGTTGAGTTTCATGATTGTCATTTTGGATACACAAGTGCTCTTCCTTGCAAAAACTAACCCATGTAGGTAGATGAACTCAAACTCCAAGTGGTGCTCCCAACTCTTGATGAGCTACATCAACCTTGAGCAACCAACACAAGTTCAACTACATGATCATGATCAACACCACCACCCAAGGTATGTTATACCATCTTAGAGAAGCTTTACTCCAAGTCATGAGTCAAAGCAACTCGACAAGATGTGAATACATCAAAAGGCTTAGAACAAAAATGGTAACCCCATTTTGAGCTTAAACGATGAGTATGACCTATGATCAAGTGATCTCACTTGACTCCTAAGTCAATATACTCTAACATAGGTGACTTTGTCACCGCCCAATTCTAGATGAAGTTATCTAGATTTCTTTTAGTTTCTTCTCTTTTACTTTCTATTCTGCATTTTCTGCAACCAATTCATTGCAAATTCTTAGTTAATTCCTTGCAAATCCTTGTGAGATCTTACTTGAATAGTTAGCTGAGGTGACAAGTGTTTCCTCTGTGATGAACTCGGTCACACCGGTCTGATGTTCTCGGTCCAACCGAATCCTCTCGGCACAACCGAATCAAACAACTCGGTGTCGCCGATTTCACTACACGAAATACATCTTGCCACTTGTTTCTGCGTTACTTTTAATCCAGCACCACTCAATGATTCTTGTCCTCGACCAGCATCCCATTCAACTTGCTTCTTTGATTTTGTGACTCAAGGACCAAACCCATCATGACAAAAATCCAGAAGATCCCTTTTTGAAAATTGATGTCAAAGGGGGAGAGAGAGATCACATCAAAGCTTAATCATATCTATAGGGGGAGAGAATACTCAAGGGAAGAAAGAGTAATCATCAAGTACCCCAGATGCTTAGTGTTCAATAGGAGAGAAGTCACATGTCTTCAAGAGGGGAAAGACATGTTTTCATATTTTCTTGTTTGCATTAGCTCTATTTATTGCCTTTGAGCTCTGATTTTGCTCTGATTTTCTGTTCCCTATCTTCTCCCAATATCCCATGTTAGATTCAGGGGGAGCAAGACATCTAAGGGAAGGAAATCCTTGAATTTATTGCACATCTTTACCTTTGGGGACATGTCTATATCGATTGTGGTACTTAGTACTCACTCTACATGTCATCCCAGTCTTGGTACTCTTGTGGTTTCTTTCGTTTGCTCTGGCCAGTAGGTGTATCTATGTTATCTAACCTTGTTTACGCAGGTTCATACCATCCTAAGCCAACTTAAGACCACAAGGTAAGTATATGCATCACAATCATGTGAATGAGAATTTCTTGCTGATGTACATACTGTTTGCAAGAAGGACTCATGAGCATGAAGGTACATTTCTCATATTCTCATCATTTTCTCTGATGCATATAGCGAAGATACATGTAACACATTGCTTACTCTGTCATGATTATGCATTCACATGCTCCTATATTCCACATTCACATGATTGCATACATGTAGGGGGAGCCTATGCATGTTATATGTCTTCCCAAAGCTTTACTTGTTGCTCTCTATATCTTTATTTCAAGCTTTGATGTATGTTGTCATCAATTACCAAAAAGGGGGAGATTGAAAGCACAAGTGCTCGCTAGGTGGTTTTGGTAATTAATGACAACATATCTCTTGTTGGACTAACACTTTTACCTAGTATGTTTCAGATAAGTTCAACAATAAGGTGGCATGGACTAGAGGATGTGAAACCCCTTCAAGATGCTAAGGACAAAGGATTGGCTCAAGATCAAAGTTCAAGACTCTACATTTTATATTTTAGTGATCCAAGATCACATTGAGTCAATAGGAAAAGCCAATACTATCAAGGAGGGATGAGCTGTTGCTTAATGAGGCTCTTGCTCAAAGTGCTTAGTGATATGCTCCAAAGCCCTCAACTACATTCTCACATCCACATATGACCCAAACCAAAAGTCAAACTCGGCCCCATCGATTCTTTCTATCCGGTGCCACCGTGTTCAGATGTCATAGCCACTGCCAAGAACCCTAGGAAAATCGGTCTCACCGATAGGGATCTTGGTCTCACCGAGATGGGATTGTGAACTCTCTGTTGCCTATTGCAATAATTTCGGTCTCACTGAAACTTCCAATCGGTAGCACCGAGACTTCAATGCAAACTCTCTGTTTTCCTTTTGTAACATTCCGGTCCCACCGAAATAAGAGAATCGGACCCACCGAGTTTACCTGACCAACTATCTGGTTAGCTTATTACCAAAATCGGTCTCACCGAGTTTGTGTAATCGGTCCCACCGAGTTTGTGTAATCGGTCTCACCGAGTTTGTGTAATTGGTCCTACCGAGTTGCATGTCGGTCCCACCAAAAATCCTAACGGTCACTAGATTTGTTGAATCGGTCCGACCGAGTTTATCAATTCTGTCCCATCGAGTTTAGCAAGTTGTGTGTAACGGTTAGATTTTGTGTGGAGGCTATAAATACCCCTCCACCTCCTCTTCATTCCTGGAGAGAGCAATCAGAATGAACCTGCATTTTCTGAGAGAGAACCACCTACACTTGTGTTGAGACCAAGATATTCCATTCCTACCATATGAATCTTGATCTATAGCCTTCCCAAGTTGCTTTCCACTCAAATCTTCTTTCCACCAAATCCAAATCCTGTGAGAGAGAGTTGAGTGTTGGGGAGACTATCATTTGAAGCACAAGAACAAGGAGTTCATCATCAACACACCATTTGTTACTTCTTGGAGAGTGGTGTCTCCTAGATTGGCTAGGTGTCACTTGGGAGCCTCCGACAAGATTGTGGAGTTGAACCAATGAGTTTGTAAGGGCAAGGAGATCGCCTACTTCGTGAAGATCTACCGTTAGTGAGGCAAGTCCTTCGTGGGCGACGGCCATGGTGGGATAGACAAGGTTGCTTCTTTGTGGACCCTTCGTGGGTGGAGCCCTCCGTGGACTCACAAGAATCTGTTACCCTTCGTGGGTTGAAGTCTCCATCAACGTGGATGTACGATAGCACCACCTATCGGAACCACGACAAAAACAGCTGTGTCTCTAATTGCGTTTGAATCCTCCAAACCCTTGCCTTTATATTCTTGCAAGTTGCATGCTTTACTTTCCGCTGCTTATATACTCTTTGCCTGCTTGTTTGATATGTATTGGGTTTGTTAAACTTGTGCCAAAACTCCACTTCAACTCAAAGAAATTAAAAACTGTAACTTCTGATACTTAGTGTCTAATCACCCCCCCCCTCTAGACACCTCTTCTCGATCCTTTCACCGGCCCAAACTCAACCGCAACATGAGCACCATTGACGATCCTTAGCTATCAAGTATGCCAACGATATTCATACGCCGCCGAGAATCAGGTACTATTATCCAACGGCCGACGCCTACGTTCACTTTCTTAGCATAAACACAGTACCTTTGAATTTCTTCAGGGCATCATTCAGTTTTTCATGAGAGGTGTTATTCTGCTTGCACCGTAGGGCCATACTTCTGGCAGTGAACATGTTACATGTGCTAAATTACATACCAGCGCACATATAGTTAATATGCTTTAGTTTTGTCCTAAGTATTACTGTACTTCCTAGATATCACTGCCTACTATTTTACTGCTTGCATGCTATATTTATGATAATGGTGTTGTTCTGATGCCACCTGTTGGTTCCATCAGACTGCTTCATGTTCTCTATGCTTAATTACACATCAGCAAACTAGCATGTGGTTCCGCCGGTTTTTGTTTGTTTTACACTACATTTTCTGATGCTAGCTATTACATCACTGCTACGAGCCTTTGTTCATTACTTTTTTGTGTGTTCTTGATCTTCCCAAGTTGCATGACTAATTTGATGCTTCTATTAATTATGGAGCTGCCAACCCCATCAAGCAAAATATTTGTTCTTTTGGGGCTGGCACCTCGAACAAGCATAAAAATAGAGGGAAGCAGATATATTGTCGTGTATGCACACACCCTTCTTTCATTAGTTTAGATGAACCATTGATGATCAATTCGAACCAGTGCATGTGATTAAAATTAATTGTACCTAAATAGAGGGTGCAGAATAAACTACAACAAGTAGATTTGCAACCACGGGATGCCGACGATATCTTCAAAGAACATTGCAACAGCAGTGAGGCTTCACAGCAACATATGGTAAGCCAGTGTGTTTTAGTACATGTGAAATGTAATGTGTGTCGGCTTCTTTCTTGGCTTGTGCCCTCAACCTGTAATCCTACAGAATAACAAATAGTTCAGTTGTATGCTTTGCTGCATTGCTTGATTCGAATGCTTGTTTGTTACTTGTTACGCTATACCTGAGTTGGCCAATATGTCAGTAGTGCCAGCTGTACTATCGTTAAGAAATGCATGCCTAGTTTATTTGAGTCCTTAACTTTTCCTCTGAACTTCATCACAAGACTGTCTTCGTTGTTTATATGAGGCCACACTGTTAAGTGCTTTCTCATATTATTTCAACTGCTTAGATGCCTTGGCAACTTAAATATAGCGGTGGTACACTCCCTTTCAACTAGGGATGTCAACTAGGTCCCGGTTAATCCCGATTGAAGTCCACTAGTGGTATGATAGTTCAAAAGAGTTTTTGTTTTTTGAGAAAAATGAACCAGGGAGCTAGCAAAAACTAACTAGACGGGACTGGAGGATGTCGTTTATTTGCCACTTACATCCCTAGTTTCATCTTACCATTGTAATTTCTTTTCGGCTGATGCTGCTTCGAACCATTTAAATATAGCTTGCCATTCTCGGCAATAATTTGTATATCGTTTACCATGTAAGCTTACTTCCTGGATCATGCGATAACTATCTCTTACTTATGTCCAGCGAAAACCTTTCAGGATGCCGTTCACACTAGGACACAATGTACAACCCCAAAATCTATTTGTGGAAGCAGTGTGCCATCCATGTTACCAGATGATAGCAGTTGAGAGGCAACACCGCCGGAGAGCAATCTGAGCATAGATATTATAGTTCGTCAGTCTCTACTAGAGGCAGAAAGAGATGGTGTGGCTGCCATGAATGAGGTAATCTTGATCTTGAAGCTGGAAATTATGCAATTAGCTGCACGCATTATGCAAGCAACCCAAGAATTGGAGGAAGTAAGAATGTTGCATTTAAAGACGGAGGAGATCCTGCTGCTTCTTCTATCTGAAGCCCAGGGTAATCCCAGTTCTTCTTTAGATAGCAGTTGAAATTGTCATTAGATTATTGTACTTGCATGTTGTGTCATGTCTCTGAATGGATTATGTTGTAAGACCCCCTATGTTGTCCATGTGTTGTAATGATCCAAATTTTTTAGGCGAGGTAATCCTTGGTACTTGCATGATTGACATAAGGTGAACTATTTTTCGTGTGAGCATATTGTATTGGATGAAATAACTGTTTGACTCAAAGTGTATCCAACCTACTGAATTCGAAGATCACGGCATTTCTAAATCATAATCATATATAAAGGTGGAATAAATCTTTTTGTGGTTTTGAAGAAATAAATAACAAAACGTAGAATTACCTGTGGATATTCGTAATCGAATAAAAATTGGATTTGGATTTAGTTGCCAGGGCCCAGGGCAAACGTGAATGCTAATTCTCCCAAGTTTTGAACGAAGCGGCTAAACACCCACTATCATTTGTGTGCTGCCGGAAGCAAGTGTTTGTGAGATGGAAATTACTGTCTAACCCTGACACTTTACATCCTTATCGACCGGATTTACACTGCTGTCGATAGGGGTAGACTAGTAACTTCAATCAGACGTGACACGACAGCCTCTGAGCCCATTCAGACACGGTGGGCACCAAACGTGGGCGGCAAAACACATTTGATTCAATCTTGTCCGAAAGACATGTGTCTCTCCCTCCATTTCCCCATTCATCCACGGTGGGCAGCAAAACAAACTCTCCTCGTCCGAAATTGATGTAGGCTAATATTTTAAATAGGGGCAGATGTGTAACTTCCCTCAGACGTGACACAACCGCCCTACCTGTCAGCCCCGCTCATACACCGTGGGCGCCAACCGTGGGCGGCAAAACACCCTCTCCTCGCCCGAAATCGTAACCAGCAAATATTTTGGGAGATGCGAGATTACCGCCCTATCCCCAACCAACGTGATGTCCGAAATTTTAAACGGGAGTTAAGTTCGTAACTTTCCCACATTTCGGACAAGCGCGTCCCAAAGTTTGAGATCCCCCTCCCCCTCCATTTCCCCATTCACACGCCATCGGCGCCACGACAACCTCCCCACTGCGACCAGCCTCCTCCGTCCGCCACCCCATCCTCCACCTTGTCGGAGCTGCTACCCCTACCCCGTCGTCCACTGTAAGAGATGGACGTCTCTCATCCACGGCGCCGGACAAGGATCCTTTCATCGCATCGTCTCGCTTCATCGGCGCCATCGTCCACTTTGTCGTTGCCGCTCCTACGACCGCCTCGTCCACGACAACAGGATTTATCCCCCAACCCGGTCGTCTGCCATCTAAAGTCTTCTTCCCCGCCGCCGACAGCCATCGCACCCGCAACACCCTCAACGTATCAGCAGGGGCCTACACGGTGTCGCAAGAGCGGTGGTACTCTTCCATATGTGCTTAAGTTATTGATCTAACCCGGAAAATAGATCTTAAATTGTTTACTGTACTTTTCTTGTCCGTACCAAATCATAGTGGCTAGTTGAATGCAAACATTGGTTGCGAAGTAGCTTTGTCCGGTTTGCACCTTCAGATCCGCCATGTCGCGGTCACTATACTCGTAAAGCTTATGGTTTCCCCCCTTTATATTCACTGCCATCATCGTAGGTGCTTCACTGCTTCGTGTCGTGCTAGCACTGCTCCTCAAGACCACAACCCATCAAGCGAAACAACATGCCACTCATAATTCCAAAGCTTGCATGTTGAAATACGAATCTGATATGATGCTCATATTACTAAAACAAAGAATGTTTAAATTGGTCACCTAATGTTCCTATATTCATTTGGAAAAGCATGTACGCCACCCACTGGTCCAGCTAGTTCCACTTTCCTGATTTTACTCTTGATGCTTAGGGTTTTCCCCTTTTATCTACTCTACTATGACCTGCGTAGGTGCTTTCTGTCGTACTAGCAATACTCCACCCTTCAAGCTAAACAACACAACACTCAAAATTCCAAAGCTTAGTTGTTCAAATATGATTGTGATATGATACTGATATTAGCTAACAGACACATTTAATTGGTTAGCTAAAGGTCCCACTTGAGTTTCCAAATGCATGTCGCGACATATAGAGAGACAGTAGAATTGCATTTGTTTGTCACTTGTTGATTGTACTTTCTTGTCCATACCAAATCTTAGTTGTTATTTCAAAGCAAATATCGGTTGCTAACTACCCTTTGCGCGGTTTGCAGCTTCAGATCTGCTATCCCACTGCCACGGTCAACACTATACTCATCATGCTTACGGTTTCCCCATTTTATGATGACCACAATCAGCCTACGTGGTTCGTGTCGTAATAGCACTGCTCCACCTATCGAGCTAAACAAGCTTAGTTCTACAAATTCAAATATGATATTATGCTGATATTAGTAAAACTGAGAGATGTTTAATTGGTCAGCTAAATGTTCCTACTTTAGTTTCGAAATGCATGTGAGCCACATATGGAGAGACCGGAAGGAATAGTATTTCTCTGTGCGCTCTGGTTCATCATGGGTGGCCAACCGACATTGTATAGGAAGACTTGTAATATCTTCAATTTGCTTGCTGTTTTGCTCTTCTTTAAGATGATCCTCTTCTCTTGCGGTCGAATGGTCAGGTCGAGTTATTCTCCCTTAGTATATTTTGAATCTGTCAGGCCAGGTCGACTTGTTCTTATTTATTATATGTTGAAGTTGTCATCTGTGAAGTATCATCACTTCTGGAGCTCTCATATTTTGAGTAGTAGGCCACATTATATTCATGCACACACCAAATTACAGCATGCATGGCACCTCTTAGAAGAATTGCAGAGATATCACAAAGGGGTTTACAGGGAGGAAGTATTGGATTAGAATCACTTCTGCATTACAAAGATAATCTCACTTGTTTTTATGTTTTCATGCATGTGGGTATTGAACATTATCAAAATGAATGTGAGAATGGGCGCACGAGAGGAATATTGTGGAACAATCCACTGGCTAACAAACTTGGCATGGTGGAGGATGGTCTATCTTATTCACCCATCAAGGTGCATCCTCTAACTTGGCAAGGTTGTATTGGTCGCACATATTTTGCATCTGACCTCTTGCATTACTTCTACTTTGTTACACCATCTGCTTAGCTTAAGCATCATATATGAGTATATGCCATACCTATCCATTTTCTGTACCTATTCCATGTGTCGTCATACTACGTTTTTTCAGTCAAATGTTGTTCTTTCGTAATAGATGTCCAAAAGGAAGAGGGTGTGAAAGGATCGAGAAGAGGTGTCTAGAGGGGGGGTGATTAGACACTAAGTACCAAAAGCTGCAATTTTTAATTTCTTCAAGTTCAAGTGCGTTTTTGGCACAAGTTTAACAAACACAATGCATATCAAGCAAGCATGCAACGAGTATATGAGCAGCGGAAAGTAAAGCATGCAACTTGCAAGAATGTAAAGGGAAGGGTTTGGAAGATTCAAATGCAATTCGAGACACGGATGTTTTTGTCGTGGTTCCACTAGGTGGTGCTATCGTACATCCACGTTGATGGAGACTTCACCCCATGAAGGGTAACAGTTGAGCGAGTCCACGGAGCTCTCCACCCACGAAGGGTCCACGAAGAAGCAACATTGTCTATCCCACCATGGCCGTCGCCCACGAAGGACTTGCCTCACTAGCGGTAGATCTTCATGAAGTAGGCGATCTCCTTGCCCTTACAAACTCCTTGGTTCAACTCCAGAATCTTGTCGGAGGCTCCCAAGTGACACCTAGCCAATCTAGGAAACACCACTCTCCAAGAAGTAACAAATGGTGTGTTGATGATGAACTCCTTGCTCTTGTGCTTCAAATGATAGTCTCCCCAACACTCAACTCTCTCTCTCTCTCACATGATTTGGATTTGGTGGAAAGAAGATTTGAGTGGAAAGCAACTTGGGGACCGAATCTCAGTGGGACTGAATTGACAAACTCGGTTGGACCGATTCAGCAAATCTAGTGACCGTTCGGATTTTCGTGGGACCGACATGCAACTCGGTAGGACCGATATGGTTAGGGTTAGGGCATAAGGTAATCTCGGTGAGACCGATTACACAAATTCAGTGAGACCAATTTTGGTAATAAGCTAACCAGAGAGTTGGTCAGGCAAACTCGGTGATACCGATTACACAAACTCGGTGGGACTGATTTTGGTAATAAGCTAACCAGAGAGTTTGCATTGTAATCTCGGTAGTACCGATTACTCAAATTCGATTAGACCGATTTTGGTAATGGATATACACAGAGAGATTACAACCCCATCTTGGGGAGACCGAGATCCCTATCGGTGAGACCGATTTGCCTAGGGTTTGTGGCAATGGCTATGACATCTGAACTCGGTGGCGCCGGACAGAAAGAATCGGTAGGGCCGAGTTAGACTTTTGGTTTAGGTCATATGTGGATGTGAGAAATTAGTTGAGGGCTTTGGATCATATCACTAAGCACTTTGATCAAGTAAGCCATTAAGCAACACCTCATGCCTCCTTGATAGTATTGGATTTTCCTATAGACTCAATGTGATCTTGGATCACTAAAATATAAAATGTAGAGTCTTGTGCTTGAAGCTTGAGCCAATCCTTTGTCCTTAGCATCTTGAAGGGGTTCCACATCATTTAGTCCATGCCACTTCATTGTTGAACTTATCTGAAACATACTAGGTAAAGGTGTTAGTCCAACAAGAGATATGTTGACATTAATTACCAAAACCACCTAGGGAGCACTTGTGCTTTCAATCTCCCCCCTTTTTGTAATTGATGACAACATACATCAAAGATTTAGATAAGGATATAGAGAATAGCAAGTAAAGCTTTGGAAAGACATGTAACATGCACAGACTCCCCCTACATGTATGCAATCATGTGAATATGGAATATAAGAACATGTGAATGCATAAAAATGACAGTAAGCATGTGTTACATGTATCTTGGCTATATGCATCAGAGCAAAAGATGTGAATGTGGGAAATGTACCTTCATGCTCATGAGTCCTCCTTGCAAACAGTATGTACATCATCAAGAATTCCTCATACGCATGATTATGATGCATAAACTTACCTTGTGGTCTTGAGTTGGCTAAGGATGGGATGAACCTGCGTAAACAAGGTTAGATAACACAGGTACACCTACTAGCCAGAGCAAACAAAAGAAACCACAAGAGTACCAAGACTGGGATGACATGTAGGGAGTGAGTACTGAGTACCACATTGGATATAGACATGTCCCCAAAGGTAAAGATATGTAATGAATTTAAGGATTTCCTTCCCTTAGATGTCTTGCTCCCCTCGAAGAAAATAAACAGAGCTAATGCAAATAAGAACATATGAACATGTCTTTCCCCTCAAGAAGACATGTAGCATCTCTCCTCTTGAACACCAAGCATCTGGGATCCTTGAAGATTACTCTCTCCTTGAGTATTCTCTCCCCCTAGAGATATGATTAAGCTTTTATGTGATCTCTCTCTCCCCCTTTGACATCAATTTCCAAGAAGGGTCTTCTGGAATTTGTCGTGAATGGGTTTGGTCCTTGAGTCATAGCACAAAGCATTAAGGTAAATGTGTTGCTTGTAGAGGACAAGATTCATTGAGTGGAGCTGGATCAAAAGTAATGCAGGAACGAATGGCAAAATGTCTTTCCTGTAGTGAAGTCGGTGGCACCGAGTGGTATGCTTCGGTTGCACCGAAAGAATTCGGTTGGACCGAAAACAAGCGACCGGTGGGACCGAGTTCATCACAGAGAAAACACTTGTCACCTCAGCTCACTAGACAAGTAAGGTCTCACAAGGATATGCAAGGAATTAGCTGAAAGATTTGCAATGAATTGGATGCAGGGAATGCAGAACAAACTGAAAAGAAAACAAATCTAGATGAAGTTGTTGTTTTTTTTTTTTGAAGAGGGAAATAAGTATGCAAGAGACAAATGCAAAAGGAAACACAAGAGAACTTCATCTAGAATTGGGCGGTGACAAAGTCACCTATGTTAGAGTATATTGACTTAGGAGTCAAGTGAGATCACTTGATCATGGGTCATACTCATCGTTTAGGCTCAAAATGGGGTTACCATTTTTCGTTAAATCATCTTGATGTATTCACATATTGTTGAGTTGCTTTGTCTCATGACTTGGAGTAAAGCTTCTCTAAGATGGAACAACATCCCTTGGGTGGTGGTGTTGATCATGATCATGTAGTTGAACTTGTGTGGATTGCTCAAGGTTGATGTGGCTCATCAAGAGTTGGGAGCACCACTTGGAATTGGAGTTCATCTACCTATATGAGTTAGTTTTTGCAAGGAAGAGCACTTGTGTATCCAAAATGACAATCATGAAACACAACATAGAATTTTCCAAAGGATATGTTTGAATGGTTTCGTGCTTCCTTGTCTTCAACCACCATTGTGTAGAGACTTGGTGATATAGAGATTGCTCAAGATGTGAGTGAGTTGCAATCTCATAGATTTGGATTCAGCCAAGTACCTACAAGGGTTAGATAACATAAAGGTGCAAATATATCCAAGACATAAGATTGTCATCATAAGAGAAATGTCAAGGATTAGTCATAGGCTCATGCCTTGCATGTATCAAATGGAGTTCCTACTCCAAGTTTGAAGCATCAATGATGTTCAATTCACCTCTTAACCTGCAAAACACTCTATCATCAAGTGGTTTAGTGAATATATCCGCTAATTGCTTTTCGGTGCGAACATGCTTAAGATTAATGTCCCCTTTGGCAACATGATCTCGAATGAAATGATGACAAACTTCAATGTGCTTAGTTCGAGAGTGTTGCATGGGATTGTGAGCAATCTTGATAGCACTTTCATTGTCAAAAAGTAATGGAACATGTTTCACATATATCCCATAATCTTTAAGAGTTTGGGTCATTCAAAGTAATTGAGCACAACATGAACCAGCGGCAATGTATTCCGCTTGGGTGGATAAGGATACCGAGTTGTGTTTCTTGGAAGACCAAGATACAAGAGATCTACCAAGAAATTGACAAGTACCCGAAGTGAACTTTCTATCTACCTTGTCCTTTGGCATAGTCCGAGTCGGAGTAGCCAACAAGATCGAAAGAAGCCCTCTTTGGATACCAAATGCCAAAATTTGGTGTATGGATTAAGTATCTCACTATCCTTTTCACAGCCTTAAGATGACATTCTTTAGGAGCAGCTTGATATCGTGCACACATACACACACTTAGCATGATATCGGGACGTGAAGCACATAGATATAACAATGAACCAATCATAGATCGGTAAACTTTTTGATCAACCGTTTCACCATCTTTGGTCAAATCAAGATGTCCACTAGTAGGCATGGGTGTAGTCATACCTTTGCATTCTTGCATATTGAACTTCTTGAATAAGTCCTTGGTGTACTTTGTTTGAGAGACAAAGGTACCTTCCTTAGTTTGCTTGATTTGCAAACCGAGAAAGAATTTGAGTTCACTCATCATAGACATCTCAAACTTCTCCGACATTAGCTTTCCTAACTTTTCACTAAAATGAGGGTTAGTCGAACCAAATATAATATCATCAACATAAATTTGGCACACAAATAGTTCGCCATTAACCCTTTTTGTAAAAAGAGTAGAATCAATTTTACCAATTTCAAAGCCTTTTTCAATAAGGAACTTGGTCATGCATTTATACCCTGCTCTAGGAGCTTGTTTAAGACCATAAAGGGCTTTGTGAAGTTTGTAGACATGATCAGGTTTCTTAGGATTGACATAGCCGGGAGGTTGCTTAACATAAACTTCCTCCTCAATTTCACCATTTAGAAAAGAACTTTTAATGTCCATTTGGTACAAGGTGATATCATGGTGATTAGCATAAGAAAGTAAGATGAGAATGGACTCCAGTCTAGCAACGGGAGCATAAGTCTCACCATAGTCCATACCTTCGACTTGTGTGTAGACTTGGGCGACGAGACGTGCTTTGTTGCGAACTACTTGTCCATCTTCATCTTGCTTATTGCGAAACACCCATTTGGTACCGATGATGTTGTGTTGTTGTCAGGCTTCTCAACCAATGTCCACACTTGATTTCTCTCAAAGTTGTGTAGCTCTTCATGCATGGCGTTTATCCAATCCGGATCTTCCAATGCTTCTTCAACCTTCACAGGTTCAATGCTAGAGATGAATCAGTAATGTTCACAAAAGTTAGCTAAACGAGTTTTAGAGCGAGTTATTCTCCCGGTTTGGATATCATTGTAGATTTGCTCGATGGGATGATCTTTAGCAATTCTTGCTCGAACTCGTGAAAGCTTTTGCTTGGGTCTTGGTTGAACATCTTCTTCATCTTGTTCTTCTTCTTGGCCTTCTTCATTGTTGACGTTGTCGTTCTCTTGTCGTGGTGGAGAAGGAGGTTTTTTACGTTCGTCTTGGTGCACTTCCTCGTTTCCTTCATCTTGGTGTGTCCCACTCGTGGATGCTTCCATATCAACTCTTGGTTCACCTTGTCTTGAGGTAGAAGCTTCCACTTGGAAGGACGAGGTACTCTCCTTCACCTCCGTTGGACGAATCTTGCCAATAGACAAGTCTTGGATTGCTTCCGAGGGGTCTTTGTCTCCTACATCAATTGGCAATTGCTCTACTTGCGAGCCATTAGATTCATCAAACTTCACATCTACCGTTTCTTCAACCTTTCGGGTAAAATTTTTGTAGACACGGTATGTGTGAGAGTTTGAGCCATAACCAAGTAGGAAACCTTCATGAGACTTAGGAGCAAATTTAGAACGACGATGCTTATCTAGAATGTAGCACTTTGGGTCGAATACTCGAAAGTATCCAACTTGGGGTTTGTTACCGGTGAGAAGCTCGTATGCCGTCTTGCTGAGTATCTTGTGAAGATACAAGCGATTTGTTGCATGACAAGCTGTCTCAACCGCTTCCGCCGAAAAGTGCTTTGGCGTCTTGTACTCATCAAGCATCGTTCTTGCCATCTCTATAAGAGTCCGGTTCTTCCTCTCAACGACTCCATTTTGTTGAGGTGTGTATGTAGCCGAGAACTCATGTGAAATCCCTTCTTCGTCAAGAAAGGTATCCACATTTGCGTTCTTGAACTCCGTTCCATTGTCGCTTCGAACCTTCTTGATCTTCACATCAAATTGATTTGGGCCTTCCTAGAGAAGTTTTCGAAGATCTTTTGGGCCTGTGATTTATCATCGAGAAAGAATACCCACGTAAATCTTGAAAAATCATCTACTATGAGTAGATCAAAAGAATTTCCACCGAGACTTTTGTAAGCGTTGGGACCAAAAAGATCCATGTGAAGTAGCTCGAGTGGCCTCCTTGTGGTCATGATGTTCTTCACGGGATGCCTTCCTTCAACCTGTTTACACCTTGACAAGCGGCGCAAAGTCTATCCTTATCAAATATGACATCGTTAACGCCAAGGATATGATTTCCTTTAATAAGCTTGTCAAGGTTTCGCATGCCTACATGACCTAATCGTCGATGCCATAACCAACCTTTAGAGGATTTAGCAATAAAGCAAGTTCTAGGTTGATCCTTTTTAGTGAAATCAACAATGTATAGATCACCTCTACGTACACCGGTAAAGACCATTTTATGATTACCTCTACGAAACACTTGGCAATCTACTTTAGTAAATAGGACATTGAAACCGAAATCAGCAAGTCTAGATACTGAAAGTAAGTTGTAGCCAAGAGATTCAACGAGCATGACATTTTGTATGGAGCTATCATGTGAGATGGCCAGCTTACCAAGGCCAACCACCTTACCCTTTGAATTATCACCAAAAGTGACATATTTTCGAGGGTCGTCGCTTTCAAAGAAGCTCACGAAACATATCTTTATCTCCGGTCATATGATCAGTACATCCACTATCAAGGACCCATTCCTTTCCTCCAGCCATGTAGCCGCGAAGATTTGCCATAAGACCAAAGTGTCTCATTGCATTATCAAGATCATATTCACTATCATCATCCTCATTATAGTATCCATGTTCAAAATCATCTTGTGATTGATCAATTCCTAGAGAGGGTAATTCATTAGACAAAAGATCATTTCTATGATTATCTTTATGAATTCTAATAGCTTCGGAAATGATATTGCTAATGATTCCAACATATCATATGGCACGCATGAGATTTGTAAGCTCAAATAGACAATCACCAAAGCTAGGATCACTAGAATTCATCTTACTCAAGGCAATAGACTTATGGAGAATTTCGTCTAGATTTTTCAAGAAATAATCTGGAAATCGTTCCTTAAGAAATCTCCATATAGTATAGGCACAATCAAGAGTAGGCAAACTAGCAATCAAATTTTTGGGCAATCCTCTTATGATAAGATTGATTGTTCTAAGATTGTGAATCATGTCAAGATCCTCTTCGGGTGTGGGATGCAAGGGATTAATATGAGGTGCACAAGGGCTAGCAATGTACTTGTTCAAATGATATTCATTGAAAATCTCAAGCATTTCATTTTTCCACTCATGAAAATATTCTCCATCAAGGATAGGCACTCTATGTCTAAGACTCCCTAAAGTAGACACATCCATCTTCCTCCAATGGTGATTAAACCAAGGCAATGGAGACCAAACCTCTGATACCAATTGAAAGGATCGAGAAGAGGTGTCTAGAGGGGGGTGATTAGACACTAAGTACCAAAAGTTGCAGTTTTTAATTTATTTAAATTCAAGTGGAGTTTTGGCACAAGTTTATCAAACATAATACATATAAAGCAAGCATGAAACGAGTATATGAGCAGCGGAAAGTAAAGCATGCAACTTGGAAGAATGTAAAGGGAAGGGTTTGCAGGATTCAAACGCAATTGGAGACACAGATGTTTTTGTCATGGTTCCGATAGGTGGTGCTATCGTAAGTCCACGTTGATGGAGACTTCAACCCACGAAGGGTAACGGTTACGTGATTCCACGGAAGGTTCTACCCACGAAGGGTCCACGAAGAAGCAACCTTGTCTATCCCACCATGGCCGTCGCCCACGAAGGACTTGCCTCACTAGCGATAAATCTTCACGAAGTAGGCGATCTCCTTGCCCTTACAAACTCCCTGGTTCAACTCCACAATCTTGTCGGAGGCTCCCAAGTGACACCTGGCCAATCTAGGAGACACCACTCTCCAAGAAGTAACAAATGGTGTGTTGATGATGAACTCCTTGCTCTTGTGCTTCAAATGATAGTCTCCCCAACACTCAACTCTCTCTCTCAAGATTTGGATTTGGTGGACAGAAGATTTGAGTAGAAAGCAACTTGGGGAAAGCTAGAGATCAAGATTAATATGGTAGGAATGGAATATCTTGGCCTCAACACAAGTGTAGGTGGTTCTCTCTCAGAAAATGTGTATTGGAAGTGTAGGTTCGTTCTAATGGCTCTCTCCATGAATAAAGAGGAGGTGGAGGGGTATATATAGCCTCCACACAAAATCTAACCATTACACACAACTTAACAATCTCGGTGGGACCGAATTGACAAACTCGGTCGGACCGATTCAACAAATCTAGTGACCGTTAGGATTTTCGATGGGACCGACATGCAACTTGGTAGGACCGATATGGTTATGGTTAGGGGCTAACGTAATATCGTTGAGACCAATTACACAAATTCGGTGAGACCGATTTTGGTAATAAGCTAACCAGAGAGTTGGTTAGGCAAACACGGTGATACCGATTACACAAACTTGGTGGGACCGATTTTGGTAATAAGCTAACCAGAGAGTTTTCATTGTAATCTCGGTAGTAACGATTACTCAAATTCGGTTAGACCGATTTTGGTAATGGATATACACAGAGAGATTACAACCCCATCTCGGTGAGACCGAGATCCCTATCGGTGAGTACCGATTTGCCTAGGGTTTGTGGCAGTGGCTATGACATCCGAACTTGGTGGCGCCGGATAGAAAGAATTGGTAGGGCCGAGTTAGACTTTTGGTTTAGGTCATATGTGGATGTGAGGAAGTAGTTGAGGGCTTTGGAGCATATCACTAAGCACTTTGAGCAAGTAAGCCATTAAGCAACACCTCATCCCTCCTTGATAGTATTGCTTTTCCTATAGACTCAATGTGATCTTGGATCACTAAAATATAAAATGTAGAGTCTTGTGCTTGAAGCTTGAGCCAATCCTTTGTCCTTAGCATCTTGAAGGGGTTCCACATCCTTTAGTCCATGCCACTTCATTGTTGAACTTATCTGAAACATACTAGGTAAAGGTGTTATTCCAACAAGAGATATGTTGACATTAATTACCAAAACCACCTAGGGAGCACTTGTGCTTTCAGGGTGATTGCAGATCCTCAAGGAGTAAAAAATAGGTATTTGGAGAAGGCAGTGATGCCTGTTAAATCAGATAGATCAGCAGCCACACAAAACACGGGCCCACCTGTAACAGACTTTACCCCTAATCCAGTGGCCAAACCCCTATTAGAACTGTTGACAGGCCAGCGTCAGGTACTGTCTATGATATCAATTCAAATTTGAACTCCTAAATTTCTGCATGTGCCTTACCTTCTCTCCTGTATGAAAACTAATTTCAGATGAATCTCCTTGCTCAAAGGATCATAGGATCTCACGACAATACTGGGCTCTGCATTGCTCTTGTCAGTACCTCTTGCCCTTTGTCAGCATACTTACACTCATTGTTGTTTGATTATGTAGCATCACTGTAAATATTCGCTTCTTTATCCTCCCTTTGATTGAAATTATAAGATCTATATTTACTCTTAGATAAATGTAGAATTAACACAATGGTTATGAAGTTTTGGATTGCTCATGTAAGTACCTGTTATCATGTACTCCCTCTGTATCGAATTAATTGTTGATCAATGGGCTGTATTTAGAACTTAATAGTGCTAGTACATCCATTTGAGCGACAACTAATAACGGACGGTGGTGGTATTACTGTACATGCATCGCGAGATAGTTGATTGTCTAGCATTACTATGCATCTTATCTGCCCTGCCCTCCACTTTCTCCAAATTATCATATCTACATTTACTCTCACCAAAATGTTGAATAAAGCCAATGCCACTTCAGACGTTGATGTCTGCATTCCTCTTGTCAGTACCTTTTGCCTTGTAACGCTGTACTTAATTAATTTCTATTTGATTATGTATCATCAGTCTGCACCTGAGCTTCATTATCCTCTATTTCTTCCAATAGTATTTGATCCATATTTACTCTTTGCAAAATGTAGAATAATGGCATATCTTGTTCTAGTTTCGAGTTTTAATCCTTATGTTGTAATCAATAGAAGTGTGATGATCATCATTATTAGAGCATTGTCCAATCGAAAAAAAAGAAGAGAAAGGCCAAAAAGAAAAAAAGGAAAGGCCCAAAAAAAGAAAATAAATAAAAAGGGCAATGTTACTAACCTCTTTCCACACTTGTGCTTCAAAGTAGCACCTTGTTCTTCATGTAGTGATTCTCATATATTGTGCTTCAAAGTAGCACCATGTTTTTCATATAGTGAGTCTCATAAGTTGTCTTTTTCATACTAGTGGGAATTTTTCATTATAGAACATGGCTTGTATATTCCTACGATGGGCTTCCTCAAATGCCCTAGGTCTTCGTGAGCAAGCAAGTTGGATGCACACCCACTAGTTTTCTTTTGTTGAGCATTCATAGCTCTAGTGCATCTGTTGCATGGCAATCCCTACTCCTCATGTTGACGTCAATTTATGGGCATCTCCATAGCCCGTTGATTATCCTCGTCAATGTGAGACATTCTTTTTTTGTCTTCTCCACACAATCCCCATCATCATATTCTATTCCACCCATAGTGCTATATCCATGGCTCACGCTCATGTATTGCGTGAAGGTTGAAAAAGTTTGAGATTATTTAAGTATGAAACAATTGCTCGGCTTGTCATCGGGGGTATAGAAGTTGGGAACATCTTTGTTTGACGAAAATGAAGCATAGCCTAACTATATGATTTTGTAGGGATGAACTTTCTTCTGCAATGTTATTTTGAGAAGACATGATTACTTTGATTAGTATGCTTGAAGTGTTACTATTTCTTTTATCAATATGAACTTTTATTTTGAATCATTTGGATCTGAACATTCATGCCACAATAATGAAAATTACATTATAAATTATGCTAGGTATCATTCCACATCAAAAATTCTGTTTTCATCATTTACCTACTCGAGGACGAGCAGGAATTAAGCTTGGGGATGCTTGATACGTCTCCAACGTATCTATAATTTTTGATTGTTCCATGCTATTATATTACCCCTTTTGGATGTTTATGGGCTTTATTTTACACATTTATATCATTTTTGGGACTAACCTACTAACCGGAGGCCCAGCCCATATTGTTGTTTTATTGCCTGTTTCAGTATTTCGAAGAAAAGGAATATCAAACGGAGTCCAAACGGAATGAAACCTTCAGCAGCGTTATTTTTTGGAAGAATATGATCCTGGAGACTTGGAGTTCAAGTCAGAAGATCCTCGAGGACTCCACGACATAGGAGGGCGCGCCCCCCCTGCTGGGCGTGCCCCTGTCTCGTGGGCCCCTCGAGCACCTCTCGACCGACTTCTTTCGCCTATATATTCCCTCGTACCCTAAAACCACCGAATATCAAGATAGATCGGGAGTTCCGCTGCCGCAAGCCTCTGTAGCCCCCAAAAACCTCTCAGGAGCCCATTTCGGCACCCTGCCGGAGGGGGAATCCATCACCGGTGGCCATCTTCATCATCCCGGCGCTCTCCATGACGAGGTGGGAGTAATTCACCCTCGGGGCTGAGGGTATGTACCAGTAGTTGTGTGTTAGATCTCTCTCTCGTGTTCCCTCTATGGCACGATCTTGATGTATCACGAGCTTTGCTATTATAGTTGGATCTTATGATGTTTCTCCCCCTCTACTCTCTTGTGATGAATTGAGTTTCCCTCTTGAAGTTATCTTATCGGATTGAGTCTTTACTTTGAGAACACTTGATGTATGTCTTGCCGTGTTTATCTGTGGTGACAATGGGATATCACTTGCCACTTTATGTATGTCTTGGTGACCAACTTGCGGGTTCCGCCCATGAACCTATGCATAGGGGTTGGCACACGTTCTTGACTCTCCGGTAGAAACTTTGGGGCACTCTTTGAAGTACTTTTATGTTGGTTGGATGAATCTGAGATTGTGTGATGCATATCGTATAAGCATGCCCACGGATACTTGAGGCCCACGAATACTTGAGGTGACAATGGAGTATCTAGGTGACATTAGGGTTTTGGTTGATTTGTGTCTTAAGGTGTTATTCTAGTACGAACTCTTTAATAGATCGATCCGAAAGAATAACTTTGAGGTGGTTTCGTACCCTACCATAATCTCTACGTTTGTTCTCCGCTATTAGTGGCTTTGGAGTGACTCTTTCTTGCATGTTGAGGGCTTGTTATATGATCTATCTATGTTATCATTGTTGAGAGAACTTGCACTAGTGAAAGTATGAACCCTAGGCCTTGTTTCCTATCATTGCAATACCGTTTACGCTCACTTTTATCATTAATTACCTTGCTGTTTTTATTATTTCAGATTAAAAAAACCTATATCTACCATCCATATTGCACTTGTATCACCATCTCTTCGCCGAACTAGTGCACCTATACAATTTACCGTTGTATTGGGTGTGTTGGGAACACAAGAGACTCTTTGTTATATGGTTGCAGGGTTGTTTGAGAGATACCATCTTCATCCTAGGCCTCCCACGGATTGATAAACCTTAGGTCATCCACTTGAGGGAAATTTGCTACTGTCCTACAAACCTGTGCACTTGCAGGCCCAACAATGTCTACAAGAAGAAGGTTGTGTAGTAGACATCAAACTCTTTTCTGGCGCCGTTGTCGGGGAGGTGAGTACTTGAAGGTATGTCTTTAGATCTTGCAATCGAATCTTTTTGTTTCTTGTTTTATCACTAGTTTAGTTTATAAAAGTAAGCTACAAAAAATTGGAGTTAAGTTTGTCTCATACGCTTCGTCTTTTTAATATCTTTCGTGAGTATGATGGAAAGGAAAATTGTGCTCAATTGCTAGAAGAAGAATGCATTAAAATGCTTGGTACTAAATCTTTGAATGATGAGCATGATTGCAATGTTGTTAGTATGAACTCCTTGAATATCCATAGTACTAATGATGATTGCACTAGTTATGACGAAAATGTCTCCTATAAGCATGTTGATTTTTGTGGAGTAGATTGGATTTGCATGGACACACCAACTAGAGAAAATAGATATTGCAAGAGCCATAAGTATTTAAAAACTAAAGGTTTGCAAGAAAGCCTTGATGAGTGTGCTTGACGATTCAATATTTTTCGCGCTCCTTGTGAACTTTGCAATGAATGTGGTCATTTAAGTCTCCAATGCAAATTGTTTTATGATCGAATCGTGTCCAAAAATTGTGATAGCTTGATTACCCTTGGGCATCATAAAGAGCTTAGTCTTCTTTTGGGGTATGAAGAAATGAAATGTATAACTGAGGGTATTCCAAAATTTAATCTTGATTGATTTCTTGATTTTGATCTAGAGGATATTTATATGTTTTGTGTGGAGAATTGCATTGAAAATCCTTATATTGCCAATTACATAAAGAAAACAAAGAAAATAGAAGATGAAAAGAATACTAATGAAAGGGAAGAGACTTCCCAATCTCCTCCTATTATTTCTTATGATGAATCGGGTAACGAGGAGGAGCTTTCTATTCAACCAATCTCATCAATAAGGAGCTCAAAGGGGAAGGTTGAACCTGCACATAATGTGAAGAAGAAAAAGGAGCAACAAAGGTAGAAAGGTATCCCTCCCAAATGATGTTGCTCCTACTACTCATTGTGATGATGATAATTGCTTTACTATTGGTGCTATCCATATTTTTAATGATGAGAGTGATTATGCTTATGATATGAAAGGGCCCAAGCTTGGGGAAGATATGTTTGATGAGGATGAAAAATTTGAGAATATATTTGCTGGAATTAATGGTTGTCCCAAGCTTGGGGATGCTATGTTTAATGAAGATGATATTTTTAGCATCCCAAGTTTTGATATGCAAAGTTGTTATGATGATAGCATGCCCCCTACGTATGATGATTATATTGATGAAAGTGGGTTTGGAAGAGTGTCAACTTTAGGAATTAGTGATCCCACTATTTTGGAGGATGTTGAATCTTATTGTGATGAACATGAAAGTGGATTTGGAAGAGTGTCAACTTTATTTAGTGATGATTCCACTATTTCGGAAGATGTTTCAATCGATTATGATGAGAACGAAGTTGCTACTTGTGATGATTATTGTGATGAAACTTATGCTATAAAAATTAGTGATGATTATATTTAAAAATCTTGTCATGATTATGATTACACTTTTTCTGAACATTACTCTTTTAATGTGGAAATAATTTTTAGTGTTCAAGTCTTTTATGATACTCCCACTATTCTGAATGAGAAGAATTTTGCTTATGTGGAGAGTAGTAAATTTTCTATGCTAGTAGATCATGAAATAATGCTTTAGGTGCTGGTCATATTTTTGAATTCATTCATGATGCTACTGAAAATTATTATGAGGGAGGAATATATGCTTGTAGGAATTGCAATAATATCAAGTTTCCTCTCTATATACTTAAAGTTTTGAAGTTATGCTTGTTTTGCCTTCCTATGCTAGTTGATTGTTGTTCCCATAAGTTGTTTTCTCACAAAATCCCTATGCATATGAATTGGGTTAGACTTAAATGTGCTAGTCATATTCTTCATGATTCTCTCTTTATGTTTCAATTCTTATCTTTTATGCGAGCATCATTGAAATCATCATGCCTAGCTAGAGGCGTTAAACGTTAGCGCTTGTCGGGAGGCAACCCAATTTTATTTTAGTTTCTTACTTTTTGGTTCTTTTTAGTAATAAATAATCCATCTAGCTTCTGTTTAGATGTGGTTTTATGTTTTAATTAGTGTTTGTGCCAAGTGGAACCTTTGGGAAGACTTGGGTGAAGTCTTTATGATCATGCTGTAAAAAACAGAAACTTTAGCGCTCACGATATTAGCTTCACCTTTTTAGTGGAGAGTTCTATTTAGTTGATTCTTTTTGCATATGATTACTAGACAAATTCCTCAGGTCCAACAATTTATTTTAGAATTTTTGGAGTTCCAGAAGTTTGCGTTAGTTACAGATTACTACAGACTGTTCTGTTTTTGACAGATTCTGTTTTCATTGTGATGTTTGCTTATTTTGATGAATCTATGGCTAGTAAAATAGTTTATAAACCATATAGAAGTTGGAATACAGTAGGTTTAACACCAATATAAATAAAGAATGAGTTCATTACAGTACCATGAAGTGGTGTTTTGTTTTCTTTCGCTAACGGAGCTTACGAGTTTTCTGTTGAGTTTTGTGTTGTGATGTCACAGCCCCAGATCGGCCTTGCTTGACTTTGCTTGCTCATCATGTCATCATGTTTAAATTTCTAAGAAACTTGAAATGGGGATTGCCTAAACCCTAGCATTAAAGGAATTCACTAGGTTCAACCAAAATATTTCCACCAAATGACTTCCAAAAATGTTCATCATTCTTGGAAAATGTCGAAACGAGAACGAGGTGATGCACATTTTTCCATGACATATTGGGCTCTGGATTTAAATCATACCTTATTTGCATTTGGGCATTTAAATTTTATATATTATATTAAATGTCCAAATATTCATGAACTGAAATTCTAGTTATTGGAAATAATCCAAATAGTGGCCACAAGCAGTCTCATGATTTTTGAAAGTGCATAGGTATTTTTAATAAAGCCCTGAAAGTTTACAGAAAATTAGAAAACAAAAACAATTAAAAGAGAGAGAGAGAAGAGGCCCCAGGCCACTTACCTGGACTGGGCCGGCCCACCTGGCCGTGCCAGTCATCACCTACCTCTGCCAGTAGGCAGAGGAGGGAGGCTGACGCTGCGCCCAGCGCCACGCACCTCCCTGCTCGCCTGCGTCACTGAGGCCACCACGACGCCTCGAAGCCCCTCCTCGGCGCCGTTCTAGACCCCCTGCACCCCTCTCCTCTCTCCCTGGACCTTTCTCCCTCCTCTGCTCTCTCCCCTCGGCGCCACCGAACACGCTGTAGCGACCTGACCCAACATCGGTCAAGTCTCTGTGTCTGTACCATCCCAAGATCATGCTGGTACTCACAGTACATCGATAAAGTAATCAAAGTTCAATCACACCTGAATTTTATTACACGATTCTCATATAGAGTCTTTATTACAAGGGAATAAATTCGCTCAAGGCCAACTCATGAGAAATAAACTACTAATGCTGCGGAAGCGTCGAGGTAAAGCGAGTCCATCCGACTCCAAAGGGCAATCGCCAGCGCGGGCGTAGCCTCACTCCTGATCGAATATACCTCTGCAACATAAGACGTTGCAGCCGTGTAGGTCAGCTTTTGGAATAAGGCGGCAAGTCATGAAGAATAACAATAATAAAGTTACTACCTCTATATGCATTTTTGGTCGTGGAGCTCTAAGTTTCATCATTTTGCGAAAAGCCAATTTTATCCTACTACAAGGACTTATTTGCAAATTACTACAAATTGTTGGTAGTTATTGAGATGGTTCCGCCAACCAATATCTCGTTCCCAATTATTAAGTCATAAACCCTCAAATTAATTCATTAGTTTTAGTGTTGAGATATCCGAATACTTCCAAGTTCCAGAGGCTCAAATGTCCGTAACCGGGGACACGGCTAATCGATTAGATCTTTAACTCGCAGAGGTTTGCGACTTTCCCCGCAAGAATCATTCCCTCCTTTAAAGTCTTCGCACTTCATGGTGTTTGAAGACGGGACGAATGAAACAGGGTCTTCCAAAGAGTTCTTCCGCCTTTGCCGGTACCCATCCAATCCTACCGCTTCGTCTACTTCTCGTAGTACCGTCCAGCCAGCGTCACTACTAGGGTCAACCCAGCCAGAGCCCATAATGGCTTGCGGCTGCACAGGTAAGCTTCCGGTCATGGGGCATCCATCCTTCTCTTCGTGGCTGGGTGAAGCTTTCCGCAGGATGTCATGGCGCTTCTCCATGCATCCCGCCACCACTGGGTGCTCCAGGTGCCCGTCAACCGTCCTCCACCCAAAGAGTGATTTTCCGAAGTCCATCTTGATCATTGTAGTTCATGGGGTTATCACCATCATTGACTCTCACATCTTGCTTATGAATATCACTCATACCAAATCCCGCCTCTGAGCATAGCAAAATAACTACTACGTCCGGGGTCATGGTAACAAGGGATTGGTTCATCCTACCACATGATACTACTCAAGTTTAATGACTTCAAGATTTCACTACTGCATGCATGGTGGGGTGGTGACAACTACTAATGCACAAAAACATAGGTATAGAAATAACATGATCAAAACTTGCCTTCTTGATGATCCTCGTAAGCTAAAGAGTCGTAGTAGCAAGCTTCAGCACTCCTAAACTCTACCGAGACAAACAATGAACACAATAAGCAAAACAATAGGATCACATAGCACAACATAACAAAAGTAACATAACACAACAAAACAATCAAAACCAAATCCAAAAGAAGAACTCAAAGAAAACAACTCAAAGTTTTTCCCTACTCCAAACAATAACAAAAATAGTTTTTATATAACAAAATTCATTAATATAACCTAATCATGTTTTTAGTTTAACTTAACAGAAAATGATTCACTAATTAACTAGGATCAAAAAGAATTATTTAAAAAGCTATTATAAAACTCATTCTAGGCCTAATCCAATTTCTATTAAGAAAAATAATTTAAAACTTTTATTAATTATAAATAAAAGTTCATCTACTAGAATGACAGAAACTAACCTAGAATAACTAATCACATGTTAAAAATAAATTCATTTACTAATTATTTAATTAGGAAAACAGGAACTAGTCAATTAATTAGGATTAATAGGATTCTGCCTAGAATTAATTATTTATTTATCCTAAAATACCAAAGTTAATTTCTAGGGTTTGGCAATATCAAAATAAAGTGATGGCAAAAGGAATCATGCAAAATAATTTTTCTAACTAAAACTATAGTAGATTTGCTATTCTGACTAAAACAATATTAAAGCATTTTTAATTATTTTTAACATAGCTAAATATATGTTTTTCAGAAACTACATAAAATTTGCAATCCAACAAAAAAGAATCACTCAAAATATTAAACAGAATAAAAGATATACATTTTTGAAAATTGGAATTATTCGGCTAAAACAGAAAATCAAATTAAAAGAAAAAGCCCAATGGGCCTATACTGTGCACTAGGCGTAGTTTAGTCTAAACGGGCCTAGGGTTAACTAAAAACGAACCGGCCTAAACAAATAAACCTAACTAAAATAAACCGCTCGGGCGGCCGGTTTTCTAATAAAACATACCCCTTGGGGTTCTAATCGTGTGGCCGTAGGTTTACGATCGGACGGGGAGGTGTTTTCGGGACTCACCGGACTCGGCGACGGCGGCGGCGGCGGAGAGTGCTCCGAGGCGTCAGGCGTCAGCGAGCTTCATGAGTCGTCGGGAGATCTTGAGAGCACGGGAGTGGTTGGTGGGGTTGGGAGGGTCGGGTGCACCCAGGCGGCGTCGGTGACTTTGGCGGGAGGAGGTTCGGTGCTCGGTGAGCTCGGAAGGAGAGGGAGAGGGGTCCGGCGAGGCTAGGGAATGGGGTGCGGAGGGTCTGGCTTTTATAGCCGGGCCTCGAGATGATTCGGAAGGGCATCGGGCGTCGGGGATCCGGATCGCCGGGATCCGGTGGATCTCCATGAGCTGCGTGGCTTGGGCGAGGGGAAGAAGACGGGCGGGGCCAGGTCGATGAGAGGAGAGGGGAGGGTTGGTCGGGTGGCCGAGCCTGGGGTTTCAGGCGAGGGGCGAGGTCTTGGTGGCTCGCTCGGTTGGGCTGGCCTGGTGGGCCGGCTTGGATGGGCCAGTCTTGGTCTTGGAGGGGTGAGGTGGCGCTGGGCACAGGTGGCTGGTGGCGCCCGAAGGGTTTTTCTTTATTTTTTTTTAATTAAAACAAAACCAAAAATAAAACAGTATCTGTAAATATTTTATATAGGGTATATATATACCAAAATGATCAGGGGAATATTCCCTTTCATTTGAACATTTTTCCAAAGGCAAAATCCAAACTTTATAAAAATCCATTTTTCAAATTCAAATAAAATTCAGATTTGAATTCCAAAACTTTTGGCATTGTTTCCTCTGATATTTTTGGAGTGTCATGTTTGCTCCTCTCATACTTTTGATCAAGTATTTATCGAGCTTAGTTTTTGAATTGTTTCCCACATGCCAAAGTTTGAATTCAAATTCAAAACTCAAATGGCTCTGAAACTTCAAATGGCATTCAAATTCAAACAGGATGCATAGGATGCTTAGCTATAATTGTAAAACATTCCAAATAGGAAATTTGGGATGTTACACACGCCCATCGCCGCCGTTCGCTGTTGCCGCGGCCACTGCCGTCCCGACGATGCCCCGAGCTGCTCCCGAACTCCTGCACCTCGTCGCCAGCCCCCTCACCGAGCCACGCGACTGGAAGACCCCCGGAGCGCCGCTCCCGACATCTTCTTCCTCCTCGGATTGCCGAGATCGCCGGCGACCTCCTGCCATCACTAGCCCTTCCCCGAGCTCTCCGAGGCCACCGCTACACTCGCCGTGAGCTCCTCTTCCTTCTCCCCCTAGCCATGTCGCTCGAGCTGCCCCCTAACCCCGTTGGCCATCACGGCCGAGAGCTCGGCTCCGCCGGCCATGTCGCCGTCGTGGCCACAGACGCATAAGCTCGAAACTGAGCGCGTAACCGTGCTCAGCACATCACCAGGAGGCCATAGCACCCGGCTGTTCGCCCCGCCGTGCCCCGTAGCACCAAAACCGCGAGCACCCGAACTCCGGCCGCCGCCGATTTGGTCGCCGCCGTCGATCCCGACCACCGCAGCTCCTACCACCGCCACCAATGGATGTGCCTCACTCCCAGGAACCCATAGGTGCAACCCGCGCATCGAATGGTGCCCTTAGAGCATTTCCGAGCCACCCCGCCGTCTCTGTCGTCGCCGGCGGCTAAACGCCGGCAGGCTGACTATGTTGACCGGTGAGGTTTGATCCGGCTGACCAGAGGTTTTACTGCTCTCTCACACTGACATGCGGGCCCCGCCCGGCTAACTAAGTTAGTTAGGGTTAAACCTATTTAGGTTAGTTAGGTTAGTCTCTGACCAGTGGGCCCAGGCCCTAATTAACCTCGGTTAGTGCTAACGTAACTCTAACTAACCCTGTTAGTTAGTTGTTACACTGACATGTGGGTCCCAGCTAACAGGTTTGACCTGGGCTGGCGCCTTGACTTGATGACGTCACACCGACGTCATCTTGTATGATTAACAATTTTCTGGATTTCAAATAATTCAGAAATTCCAGAAATTAGTTTAAACTTCTAAAATTCATAGAAAATAATCTATAACTCCAATGGAAATAAGTTATATATGAAAAATGATTAGAAAAATATGAAGAATCTGTTTATGCCATGATCATGCATGTTTGAACAAGTTAACCTTACTGAATATGACAAATGATGATTAGGGCAATTTATGAAATAACATTTGGAGTTGGAATTTGTTCTTGTTCGAGTTCCACTTCAATTAAATTGGCTAGATATTGCATTAGGTGAATTCAAGACCTTAACATGACATGTCATTCATGTGAATGTGCATTGCATTGATTGTGTTCTTCCTTGTTTGCCGTAATTGTCCCCTCTTGGTAGACGTCTGCAAGCGATGAGTTCGATGACACCGATGAAGAACTATATTATCTTCAGAAGTGCCAGGCAAGCAAAACCCCCTTGTTCATTCCGATACAATCCCACTCTCTCGCTCCTGCTCTCTTTTACTGCATTAGGACAACAACGATTTATCTGTTACTTGCTGCGGTAGCTGAACCCCTTTATCCTCTGCATGACCTGTCATTCCACAGTAAATAGATGAAACCCACTAGCATGAGTAGGAGTTGTTTGAGCCCTGTTGTGCCTACTCATTCATGCTTGTTTGTCATGCCCTGCTACTGCTTAGAGTTGAGTCAGGTCTGATTCATCGGGAATGAATTGGAATGGTGTGTGAACATGTCCTACTGTGTGTGAGCTAAGTGTGTGAACACGATTTGGTAAAGGTAGCGGTGAGAGGCCATGTAGGAGTACATGGTGGGTTGTCTCATTGAAACCCGTCCTCATGAACTGAGTTCTGTGTTACTACCACGCATTGGAATGCTTAAGTGCCCCTCTCGACTTCTTAACCATCCTTGTTCTCTGTCCAGGAGTTGCAACTAGTTTCTGGTGTTTGTAGGATATGTGTTGGAGGCCGTGCGTAGCGCTGACAATAGGGGTGGGCTATGATGCTGTAGATACACCGTGGGCCGGTGTACCGATTCGCCCGTTTGGTGTCTCGGGAACCCTGCACACATCGTTCGGGGCCGTTAGTGGAAACCTCGGCCGGACTCCCTGCGGATGGAACCCGAATAGGCGATAAACCTGGACTAGAGACTTGAGTGTTTAGGTAGGTCGTGGCCGACACCCTCGCTGGGCTTCCTCTTGAAGGTTGTCGAGTACATATCATGTAAACGGCGATAAGTGGTGAGAGTGTGTGTGAATAAGTACACCCCTGCAGGGTTAATATGATCCATTCGAATAGCCGTGTCCGCGGAAAAGGACTTCTGGGTTGCCTATACCAGTTCATAGACAAGTGAAAGTGGATACTCTAAAATGCGCAAGATAAGCGTGAGTGCTATGGATGGCGTTCTCGTAGGGAGACGGGAGCGGGTCCATAGTGGTGTATTGATATGGTGAATATGTGGACTCGTGTGCGCCACCTCAAAAGAGTTACTTGCGATGCGTAGTTCGGGATAGCCACCGAGTCAAAGCTGGGTTGCTGCGGTCAAACTCCACCACCCCTTTGTTGATAATGATGCATATGTAGTTAGTTACGATGTAAGTCTTGCTGAGTACGTTTGTACTCACGTTTGCTTATTTTATGTTTTGCGTAGAGACGCTGGTCTCGCTAGTAGTTCCGCTTGGGCTTCGACGTTTAGCTTATTACCTCAGCTACGATCTTGTGCCCTCGGCAGGATCTGGTAGATAGTCAGGCTTCTCAGCCTTTTCCATTTGTAGATGTCTGTACTCAGACATGTTAACCTTCCGCTTGTGCTTTGAATTGTATGCTCTGAGTGTTGGGTCATGAGACCCATGTTTGTAATATCTCGCTCCTCGGAGCCTAATGAATAAATATTTGAGTCGTAGAGTTATGTTGTGATGCCATGTTGTATTTACACATATTGAGCATATTGTGTGTATGTTTGAAATGCTTGGTATGTGTGGGATCCGACAATCTAGTTGTTTATCCTTGGCAGCCTCTCACATGGGGAAATGTATTCTAGTGCTTCCTGAGCGATAGTAGTCCGCTACAGCCCGGTTCACCGGAGTCCTGCTAGCCCAACACTACTGCTCTGGACACTTGACTGGCCGGCATGTGTTTCACTTCGTTCTTATGTCTGTCCCTTCGGGGAAATGTCACGCGGTGACATCCGGAGTCCTACCTAGCCCGCTACAGCCCGAGATACCGGAGTCCTGTTAGCCCGGTGCTACAGCCCGGATTCACACGTTGATGACCGACATGCTCGATGTGATTCATGTATGCCTGTTCCCATGGGTTAGTGCCGCTTTGGGTTCACGACTAGCCATGTCGGCCCGGGTTCTCTGTCATGTGGATGCTAGCGACACTATCATATACGTGAGCCAAAAGGCGCAAACGGTCCCGGGCCATGGTAAGGCGACACCCGTGGGAATACCGTGCGTGAGGCCACAAAGTGATATGAGGTGTTACCGGCTAGGTCGATGTGACTTGGAATCAGGGTCCTGACATGTGAAGTTTTCAAGTTTTGGGTAAAGATTCGATGGAGTATGGAATAAGGAGTGGAAAGACCCTAAGCTTGGGGATTCCCAAGGCACCCCAAGGTAATATTCAAGGACAACCAAGAGCCTAAGCTTGGGGATGCCCCGGATGGCATCCCCTCTTTCGTCTTCGTTCATCGGTAACTTTACTTGGAGCTATACTTTTATTCACCACATGATATGTGTTTTGCTTGGAGCGTCATTTTCTTTTGTTAGTATTTGCTTGCTGTTAGTTAGAATAATGTTTTGCATCTTTAGTTTCAATAAAAAAGGTCAAGGATAGCCTTTGCCATGCTTATTTCGCTGCTATACATGTTGCTGTTTGAAAACACAAAGTTTACCTCTGTTGCAAAAATTCCCTAGAAAAGTCAGAGAGTGGTATAATGTTGAATCTTTTTGCATAATGAGCTCTGATAAATTTATTACAGTGGGAAATTTAGTTCATAATTTTTAGATTTAGGGAAGTATTGATACTCTTGCATTCTTTACAGACTATACTGTTTTGACAGATTGCTGTTATGTTTGCATTGTTTGCATATGTTTGCTTGTTTAATGATTCTATTTAAGGATAGGAGTATTAAATATGCAGAGGCATTTAGTATTGAATGTTGAATAATAATGTTAGTGATTTGTTACAGTAGAAAATGATAAGTTTTTGCATTGGTTTATACTAACCTATCTCACGAGTTCTTGTTGAGTTTGTTGTGAATGAAGCTTTTGATAAAAAGAAGAGAAACCATGATATGAGAGGAATTAAGGAGACACAAAATTCCAAGCTTGGGTATGCCCAAGGCACCCCAAGATAATATTTCAATAAGTCTCAAGCATCTAAGCTTGGGGATGCCCCGGTAGGCATCCCACCTTTCTTCTTCAACAACTATCGGTTAGTAGCCTAAGTTTTTGCTTCTTCACATGAGTTGTGCTATCCTTGCAATGTCATTTTATTTTGCTTTGCTTGCTGTTTGAATACAATACCAAGATCTGAACTTCTTTAATGTTAGAGAGTCTTCACATAGTTGCACAATTATTCGACTACTCATTGATCTTCACTTATATCTTTCGGAGTAGTTTGTCATTTGCTCTAGTGCATCACTTATATATTTTAGAGCACGGCGGTGGTTATATTTTGTAGAAATTGCTAGTCTCTCATGCTTCACTTATATTATTTTGAGAGTCTTTTAAAACAGCATGGTATTTTCTATGGTTACGAAGTTGGTCCTAGAATGATGAGCATCAAGTTGGGTATAATAAAAACTATCATAGGAAGTGAATTGGATGCTATGATCAATTTGATACTTGATAATTGTTTTGAGATATGGAGGTAGTGATATTAAAGTCATGCTAGTTGGGTGATTATGAATTTAAAGAATGCTTGTGTTGAAGTTAGCAAGTCCCGTAGCATGCACGTATGGTTAAAGTTGTGTAACAAATTTGAAACATGAAGTGTACATGGCTTGTGCATCCTTATGAGTAGCGGTCGGGACGAGCGATGGTCTTTTCCTACCAATCTATCCCCTAGGAGCATGCACGTAGTACTTGATTTTTGATGACTTCTAAATTTTTGCAATAAGTATATGAGTTCTTTTGACTAATGTTGAGTCCATGGATTATACGCACTTTTACCTTTCCTCCTTTGCTAGCCTCTTGATGCCGTGCATTGCCCTTTCTCACCTTGAGAGTTGGTGCAAACTTCACAAGCATTCAAACCCCGTGATATGATACGCTCTATCACACATAAACCTCCCTATATCTTCCTCAAAACAGCCACCATACCTACCTATTATGGCATTTCCATAGCCATTCCGAGATATATTGCCATGCAACTTTCCACCGTTCCGTTCATCATCATGACATACTTTACTTTTGTCATATTGCCATTCCATGATCATGTAGTTGACATCGTATTTGTGGCAAAGCCACCATGCATTCTTTTTCATACATGTCACTCTTGATTCATTGCACCATCCCAAACATCACGGAGGCATTCATATAGAGTCATATCTTGTTCTAGTTTCGAGTTGTAATCCTTATGTTGTAATCAATAGAAGTGTGATGATCATCATTATTAGAGCATTGCCCAATCAAAAAAAAAATAAGAGAAATGCCAAAAAAAAGGAAATGCCAAAAAATAAAAAATAAAAAGGGAAATGTTACTATCCTCTTTCCACACTTGTGCTTCAAAGGAGCATCTTGTTCTTCATGTAGTGAGTCTCATATATTGTGCTTCAAAGTAGCACCATGTTTTTCATATAGTGAGTCTCATAAGTTGTCTTTTTCATACTAGTGCGAATTTTTAATTATAGAACATGGCTTGTATATTCCTACGATGGGCTTCCTCAAATGCCCTAGGTCTTCGTGAGCAAGCAAGTTTGATGCACACCCACTAGTTTTCTTTTGTTGAGCATTCATAGCTCTAGTGCATCCGTTGCATGGCAATCCCTACTCCTCATGTTGACATCAATTGATGGGCATCTCCATAGCCCATTGATTATCCTCATCAATGTGAGACTTTCTTTTTTTTGTCTTCTCCACACAATCCCCATCATCATATTCTATTCCACCCATAGTGCTATATCCATGGCTCACGCTCATGTATTGCGTGAAGGTTGAAAAAGTTTGAGATTATTTAAGTATGAAACAATTGCTCGGCTTGTCATCGGGGTATAGAAGTTGGGAACATCTTTGTGTGACGAAAATGAAGCATAGCCTAACTATATGATTTTGTAGGGATGAACTTTCTTACGCCATGTTATTTTGAGAAGACATGATTACTTTGATTAGTATGCTTGAAGTGTTACTATTTCTTTTATCAATATGAACTTTTATTTTGAATCATTTGGATCTGAACATTCATGCCACAATAAATAAAATTACATTATAAATTATGCTAGGTATCATTCCACATCAAAAATTCTGTTTTTATCATTTACCTACTCGAGGATGAGTAGGAATTAAGCTTGGGGATGCTTGATACGTCTCCAAGGTATCTATAATTTTTTATTGTTCCATGATATTATATTACCCCTTTTGGATGTTTATGGACTTTATTTTACACATTTATATCATTTTTGGGACTAACCTACTAACCGGAGGCCCAGCCCATATTGTTGTTTTATTGCCTGTTTCAGTATTTCGAAGAAAGGGAATATCAAACGGAGTCCAAACGGAATGAAACCTTCGGCAGTGTTATTTTTGGGAAGAATATGATCCTGGAGACTTGGAGTTCAAGTCAGAAGATCCTCGAGGACTCCACGAGAGAGGAGGGCGCGCCCCCTGGCGCGCCCCTGTCTCGTGGCCCCTCGAGCACCTCCCGACCGACTTCTTTCGCCTATATATTCCCTCGCACCTAAAACCACCGAATATCAAGATAGATCGGGAGTTCCGCCGCCGCAAGCCTCTCAGAGCCCCAAAAACCTCTCGGGAGCCCGTTCCGGCACCCTGCCGGAGGGGGAATCCATCACCGATGGCCATCTTCATCATCCCGGCGCTCTCCATGACGAGGAGGGAGTAGTTCACCCTCGGGGCTGAGGGTATGTACCAGTAGCTATGTGTTTGATCTCTCTCCCTCGTGTTCTCTCTCGTGTTCCCTCTATGGCACGATCTTGATGTATCGCTAGCTTTGCTTTATAGTTGGATCTTATGATGTTTCTCCCCCTCTACTCTCTTGTGATGAATTGAGTTTCCCTCTTGAAGTTATCTTATCGGATTGAGTCTTTACTTTGAGAACACTTGATGTATGTATTGCCGTGTTTATCTATGGTGACAATGGGATATCATGTGCCACTTGATGTATGTCTTGGTGACCAACTTGCGGGTTCCACCCATGAACCTATGCATAGGGGTTGGCACACGTTCTTGACTCTCCGGTAGAAACTTTGGGGCACTCTTTGAAGTACTTATATGTTGGTTGAATGAATCTGAGATTGTGTGATGCATATCGTATAATCATGCCCATGGATACTTGAGGTGACAATGGAGTATCTAGGTGACATTAGGGTTTTGGTTAATTTGTGTCTTAAGGTGTTATTCTAGTACGAACTCTTTAATAGATCGATCCGAAAGAATAACTTTGAGGTGGTTTCGTACCCTACCACAATCTCTACATTTGTTCTCCGCTATTAGTGGCTTTGGAGTGACTCTTTGTTGCATGTTGAGGGCTTGTTATATGATCTATCTATGTTATTATTGTTGAGAGAACTTGCACTAGTGAAAGTACGAACCCTAGGCCTTGTTTCCTATCATTGCAATACCGTTTACGCTCACTTTTATCATTAGTTACCTTGCTGTTTTTTATTATTTCAGATTACAAAAACCTATATCTAACATCCATATTGCACTTGTATCACCATCTCTTCGCCGAACTAGTGCACCTATACAATTTACCATTGTATTGGGTGTGTTGGGGACACAAGAGACTCTTTGTTATTTTGTTGTAGGGTTGTTTGAGAGAGACCATCTTCATCCAACGCCTCCCACGGATTGATAAACCTTAGGTCATCAACTTGAGGGAAATTTGCTACTGTCCTACAAACCTGTGCACTTGCAGGCCCAACAACGTCTACAAGAAGAAGGTTGTGTAGTAGACATCACTCACCAGAAGGTGTGAGAAAACCTCTGTGTAGTCGCTGCCTCAATCAGTTCGACTTCTTTAGTCTCAACTTAAAGCAGAAAGGCTTGCTTCAGCTTAGCTCCGACTTGAAGTCAAAGATGTAATGAAGATGTCAGGGGACTGCCTTGTGCACTATGGTGTCATACAGCTAGGGATGAAGCATCTATCATTGACACAACTAAGGTCTCATCAACTTGTTCGGCTGCTTGCGGGGCCCGACCTTGCCAGGTCTAGTGCCTTCTGAAGTGCTCTCAGTTTTGTATATTCTTTTGTCGGCGCGTTTATATGCACTGGTGGCGACCTTTGATGCCCAGTGTATGTAATCCGCGGTCATATTGCGCTTTATTATCACCGATAGAGAACTTTGATTCCCAGTGGATGTAATATGCCGTAATTTCTTTGTTGTATAGTCTAGGTTTATTCTTTGGTCGGTATGCTGTAATTTAGGCCAGAAGGTTCAATGGATCTCAGTGTTGTCGGTCTTCAGGCTGGCCCGTTACTCATATGACCCAAAACGTGGGTCTTTAATCATCTTGGGCCATTAGCAGGTCTAAACCTATAGTAGTTTCCCGCCTTTAACAGGCCATGGGATACATATTTACTGTAGTGAAACTGGGCTTCCTACAGGCCGTAGAAACAATGGGCCTTCTACGGTCAGTAGAAACAATGGGCCTTCTACGGGCCGTATCATCAATGGGCCTTAGACGGGCCGTATGCTTGATTGGCCAAACATGGGCCAAAAACAGACCGCGTTATGGCCGTAGACAGGCTAGAGTTGGAGTCATCCGTTCATGGGCCGACCATAACGGGCCGTCGTTAATAGGCCGTATTTGATGACGCTACGAAAACGGCCCAACGTATTAACGGTCCACAAACGGGCCGACTGTAACCACGGGCTGAATTTGGCCCACAATAAGAAAATGGCAATAACGGACCGTAAGTAACCGAATGCTGGAAATGAGCCCAAGAATAAATGGGCCCTGAGAAGGCTGAAAGATAACATGGGCTGGAAACGGCCCAATGGAATAATGGGCCATTAATGGGTATAAAGTGATACACTGTTCATTACGGGCCAGTTTCACCACGGGCTGTTAATGGGCCAAGAATTACAAAGGGCCTCATATGGACCGAAAGACGTCATGGGCCATACATGGGCTGAAAATTAAAACGGGCTGGAATTATATTGGGTGGCCCAGATGACGCTACTGGGCCTAATTCGGATAGGCCGTAAACGGGCCCTGGGTTAGCAGGCTGTAAATGGGCTATATGCGAACAGGCCGTTAACAGGCTTTCCGTGGGCCGGCCCGCCACCTTTTGACCAAGTCAAACGGGTCGGCCTTTTCACAGGAATGGGCCTCTGTTGGGCCATACCACATGTCGATGTATCATAGGCGCTTTTGGTCCAATGAGTGGATGACATCTGTCCCAACGGTGAGCTGACACGTGTTTCCTCCAGCCAATGATGATTTTACACGTGGAAAATCCCCATTTGTCGGGGTTGTTAGCGGGTTATCGGATCCAAAATCGGACCCGATAGCTTAACGACGTTCCGTTACGGTGGATGCCACGTGTCGGTCACCCTTGACGAAAGCACTTCTGTGACGCGAGATTTATCGTCATGGAAGTGGGAACTTCCGTGATGATAATTTTGGTAATGTCATGGAACACTTCTACGACAGCATAGGTATGACTATCTTGATTCTGTCATAAATTTGTCATGGATGTACATGCATGACAGAAAACGTGACCTACTGTGACAAACACGTATCATCACGGAAGTGTATTTTTTTGTAGTTCTGCATTCATTCTCATCTACATGAAGTTGCAGGTTCCTGCCGTGAACTTGGCTTCGACAAGGGACGAGAAGATTGCATGGCACAGCGCTCCCCGGCAAGCCAAACAGATAAGTTTTACCTCTTGTCCACTAGTGTTCTGTGAAGCTATAACTTTGCATGAGAAAACCTCGCCTCTCTTTTGAAACTTAGGTGCTCCCATCCTTGACTCGAATGTTGCTTCAGTCAGGATGGTCGCAGTGGCCTTTAGTAAAAAGGAGCTGGTGCGGGGCTGGTCCCTTTGTCTGTCCCCCGACAGACGTAGCTCTATGGCAGACAAAGAGGGTGCCGGCAGGATATCCTGCCTGGGAAAACTCATTTATTTTCATTAAAGAGGCACTCCACCTCTGCATGGACATACACATGCATGGGTTCCCGGCAAGGTTCATCTTTTTCATTCATATGCTGATACAAGTACAAGCATTACATAACACAACGATGGACTTGAGGGATTACATTATTTGAATTAAAATTTGGCAAGTGCCGACTGATTTAAGATTGAAAAAAGATAAGTGCCCCGTGATCCCCTCTTTTCATTTCCCTCCTTCAGGCACTACGGCGGAAGGAGGAAAAGACGAGAAAAGGAGCACCCAAGCAGGAGCCCACCCCTGGTCCTGTCGAGGGCACGCAGCGACAAGACCCGGGAGTGGCGAGGCTACGAAGGAGGAGTGCGGGGGATGGGGCGGCGCCTTCTGGTCGCCACCTCCAGAGCCAGCAAGAAGCCCCGGCTTGAGCGCCGGTGAAGTCATCCACCAAAGCTCAGACGCAAGACTGCTGGAGGTGAGGAGAAGGCACCAAGAGAACATCCCTCCCCGGCTATCACCCCAAGAGGCTAGTGATGACGGTGCCGGGGAGGGAGGGGGAGAGCGGAAAGACGAGGCAGCAGGTTGACGCTTGGAGGTGAAGGCATCTATGCCATCGTACTCCGACCTGACCTCCTACCACCCGCCTTCTACGTCTTCCCTCGCTTTCTCCTCACCACTGCTACTTCCGGGAAGCGCCAAGACTCCGGTCCAATGCCTCCAGCAGAGAAACAACAAGCAGCCGAAACGGCCGAGGGGCTTGAGGCGCGCCACTCCCCTCCTTGGTGGGCAGGAAGGCGCGCCTCTCGTCGACAGCAGCCCCAAGACCTCCGGGAGGGGCAATGCTGGGATTACCAACGATCTCCAGCCCCGCCTCCCGACCGAGCCTCGAAGAGATCAAGAGATTCGCCACGCCAAGGACCAGGCTCACTCCCCGAGCGTCGGCACCAGCATGGGGCAACAATAACCCCAAGCAGGAACCTGGGGGCAGGACCCGGGCTCTTCTCTTCGGCATCACCGGCGGAGGCACAGAACAACGGAAGAAGAGGGGGAATGCAAAGAAACAGGTGACCATCAACAGGTGACCATCACTTCGCCCTCCTCCGCCCTCCCTTTTATAGGCCGTGCGGGGAAGGGCAGCTGCTCCATCAACAGGTGACCACCACCCTCCTCCGCCAATTCAAGGCGGGCGGACCTTCTCCAAGATGCTCTCCCGCGCCACGCGCCTCCATTACCTACCCCGCGCGATGCATGCAACATACATGGACAAGGATAAGGGTGCACTGTTGGAATAGTAAATTGGCAGTTTCTACCCCGTGCGTTAAAGTCATTCACGGGCCATCACTGAAGCGGCCCCACCACTATTGGCTATACACCGCACGCGGGGAAACCGGAAACTGGCCCGAAATCAAGGCTAAAGAAGCAGCAATGGAAACCTCAAGGGGCCAACCCCTTCAGCAACCCTGCCTATGCACTTATTAGGCCCTACCCCGACGATGTTCATCAGCGCGTTCGGGAAAGGCCCGGGGGCTTCTGTCGTTGCAACAAACCTTGGGTCCGTTGCCCGGACTGTGCACATGCACAAGAACAAGATTGAAGCACCAGCTTAAGTCAGAGATTGAAGAACCAAGATATTTCAAGAACTAACATGCAGTTTAGAGGGACCAAGATCAAGCTAGAGGAGCAAGATATCGGCAAGAGAAGGGCATCCCTTGCCGGGCAGGCGAGCCAGGCAAGGGGCGAGGCCACCGCCAGAAGCACAACCACCCCGGCAAGGTCTGCCGGGGCTCACTGGGGTAGAACCACCCCACCAACCACTCAAGCACGACCCACGTCGTCAATTAGTGCGGTGTCAAGCCACATGGTGATTAAGTGGTAGCCATTCGCCACATGGAATCCATTTCCTACAGAAGAAACACATAGATGACACCCGTACTGCGACGTGTCAAGGGAATAGGCACAGAGCTGACAAGATAGCCCGGCAAGCCTTGCCGGGCCACCAGTGATGTGACACTAAGTGGTGCATTTAATGCACCCTGTTAGCCCGCAGAGTTAGGTATGATATCACTATTTTCTATCATATCAGTGGATAATGACTACTTTGCCATTGTGGTGACCCCTTAATCTATAAAAGGAGGCCCATGGCACCCATAGGAAGGGTTGGAAAGTTGACGAACCCAAACCCACATACGCGCATAGTCCCTGTGTCCCTACGACCACCCCTTGCCGGGCAAGTGTAATACGTTTCACCATCCCCATTCCACCATCAATCCACTAAAGCAGGAGTAGGGTCTTACGCCTTGCGGCGGCCCGAACCTGGGTAAATTGCTTGTGTGCTCTCTGTCAGGTCTTTGTCGTGCTGGTCTCCGCTCTTTACTGTATGACGTCCCTGCCGAACCAGCAAAGGGGCTCCTGGTCCCATGGGTGGCCGTGGATATCCCGCGACAAAGCCAAAAAAATGTGAGGAGAGTTATAAATAAAGAAAAATATCTAGTTCCTACTACCAGTCCAAGCACAACAAGTCAAGACCATACATAATTAATTAGATTTTTGACTAAATGCGAATAACTTCTGGAAGAAGATATAATTTCTAATGCTGGATGCGGCTGGGGTCCACGATGTTTTGAGCCAAACCGGGCAACACACCGGGTGTCTATGTCGACGACGCGATGGTCATAGAATTCGTGGATTCGGAGCGGTGGCGGCTCCCATGGTCTACTATTCCTCGGTGTCGGTGGTGGCTATAAACGTGTTGGCCACCTCTGCCAGCATGCCGCGATTCCACCAACATTTGTGTTGGATGGCGCGGCCAACCACGGTGCGCTGGACGCCATGGTCCCCCGTGCATGTGTCGGCGTGCAGCAACTGGCCACTCCTCTGTGAGCAAGCTTGGAGCGTCGAGTTGATGCACCAGGGGCCAGCTTGGAACGCTCGCTTGCTCCTCTGCTTGCCTGCCTGCAGCCTCGCCCATGGTACTGACGACCTGGGGCGGGGAGGGAGGTGGGGCAGCGAGTTACCTGGCTCGCCGCGGCACCCAACCGGCTTTTATGCCGAAGAACTCGCCTTCCTGCTCACCGGATGCTATGGAAAGTGTGGAGAATCAGTGCAAGGAGGATATGGGGAGCGGCGGTGTGGTACAGTTCTTGCCAGGCGTCCGGCCTGGTTTAAATAGCGGGCGGACGAGTGGAGCCAACTGGCGTTGTGTTCTAAAGTGTCGGCCGGCTCGCGGAACGCGGATTCAATGGAGGTAGGTTGGGCAGTCTGAAGCTGGTTGAATGCAACAAGGAGGCGTGTTCAGCCTGGCGTGCAGCGAGTGGGGCCCTCTTGAAAGTGCAACTATCCCTAGGTGGTTTTGGTAATTCATAACAACATATAGCTCATTGAGCTAATGCTATTCCAAGACTATTATTTCAGGAAAGCTCAATGAATGGCATGGCATGGATGATGAAAGTGGATCCCTCAAAATACTAAGGACAAAGGATTGGCTCAAGCTCAAAAGCTCAAGACTCTTCATTTTACATTTTAGTGATCCAAGATCACATTGAGTCTATAGGAAAAGCCAATACTATCAAGAAGGGATGAGGTGTTGCTTAATGAGCCTTTTGCTTCATGTGCTTAGTGATATGCTCCAAAACCCTCAACTACTTTCCCACATCCACAAATGACCTAAACCTAAAGCCAAAATCGGTCACACCGATTCTTTCTATCCGGCGCCACCGATTCCAAAAGTCATAGCCACTGCCACAAACCCTAAGCAAATCGGTCTTACCGATAGGGATCTCGGTCTCACCGAAATGGGGTTGCAATCTCTCTATTTCCCTTCGTAACGTTTCGGTCTAACCGAAGTGAGCGATCGGTCCCACCGAGATTGCAATGTAAACTCTCTGTTTCCTTTTGTAACATTTCGGTCTCACCGAAAAGAGCAAATCGGTCCCACTGAGTTTACCTGACCAACTCTCTGGTTAGCTAATTTCCAAAATCGGTCTCACCGAGTTTGTGTAATCGGTCTCACCGAGATTACGTTATGCCCTAACCCTAACCATATCGGTCTCACCGAGATGCATGTCGATCCACCGAAAATCACTAACGGTCACTAGGTTTACTAAATCGGTCTGACCGAGTTTAACTATTCGGTCCCACCGAGTTTGGTAAATTGTGTGTAACGGTTGGATTTTGCGTGGAGGCTATATATATACCCCTCCACCTCCTCTTCATTCGCGAAGAGAGCCATCAGACTGAACCTACACTTCCAACTTACCATTTCTGAGAGAGAACCACCTACTCATGTGTTGAGGCCAAGATATTCCATTCCTACCATATGAATCTTGATCTCTAGCCTTCCCCAAGTTGCTTTCCACTCAAATCATCTTTCCACCAGATCCAAAACCTATGAGAGAGAGTTGAGTGTTGGGGAGACTATCATTTGAAGCACAAGAGCAAGGAGTTCATCATCAACACACCATTTGTTACTTCTTGGAGAGTGGTATCTCCTAGATTGGCTAGGTGTCACTTGGGAGCCTCTGACAAGATTGTGGAGTTGAACCAAGGAGTTTGTAAGGGCAAGGAGATCGCCTACTTCGTGAAGATCTACTGCTAGTGAGGCAAGTCCTTCGTGGGCGACGGCCATGGTGGGATAGACAAGGTTGCTACTTCGTGGACCCTTCGTGGGTGGAGCCCTCCGTGGACTCGCCCAACCGTTACCCTTCGTGGGTTGAAGTCTCCATCAACGTGGAAGTACGATAGCACCACCTATCGGAACCACGAGAAAAACATCCGTGTCTCCAATTGCGTTTGAATCCTATAAACCATTCCCTTTACTTTCTTGCAAGTTGCATGCTTTAATTTCCACTGCCAATATACTCTTTGCATGCTTGCTTGAATTGTGTGATGATTGCTTGGCTTGTCCTAAAATAGCTAAAATCTGCCAAACTATAAAATTAGGAAAAGGTTAAGTTTTTAATTGGTCAAGTAGTCTAATCACCCCCCCCCTCTAGACATACTTCAAGGTCCTACAAGTGGTATCAGAGCCTTGGTCTCCATTTGCTTTGATTTCCATAGCTTTTGGTGGTCATAGCCTTGGTTTCACAACCTAGGAGAGTATGGCGTCTAGCGAGGAAATTATCACCGTGAGGTCCTTACTTTGATGGTACTAATTTTGCTAGTTGGAAGCATAAGATGAAAATGCATATTCTTGGACATAACCCCGCCGTTTGGGCAATTATTTGTATTGGCTTGCAAGGTGAATCCTTTGATGGGAGAGAACCGAACCATGAAGCTAATGCGGAAGAATTGAAGATGTTGCAATACAACGCTCAAGCATGTGACATCATCTTCAACGGATTGTGCCTTGAAGAATTCAACAAAATTAGCCGTCTTGAGAATGCAAAGGAAATATGGGATACTTTGATTGATATGCACGAAGGTACCGAATCCGTCAAGGAATCCAAGATGGATGTGCTCCAAAGTCAGCTTGACAAGTTCAAAATGAAGGATGGTGAAGGTGTCATTTGAAATGTACTCTAGGCTTGCTCTCATCACAAATGAGATTGTCGGCTTAGGGAGTGAAGAGATGACCGACAAATTCATCATCAAGAAGATCCTAAGAGCATTGGATGGAAAGTATGATACCGTGTGCACATTGATCCAAATGATGCCAAACTACAAAGATCTCAAGCCAACAGAAGTCATTGGAAGGATTGTTGCTCATGAGATGTCACTCAAGGACAAGGAGGAACTTCACAACAAGTCAAGTGGTGCTTACAAAGCCTCTAGTGAAGCCCCCACATCATCATGTGAGAAATCAACCTTCAATGAAGAAGAGCTTAATGGTGAAGAACTTCAACAAGTTCTACAAAAGTAGAAGCAAAGAAAGAAGCTCCGAGTCAAGGTCTTACAATGACAAAAGATCTTCTAGTCGAGAGCGCAATTGCTAAAATTGTGGGAGACCCGGACACTACTCCAATGAGTGTACGGCACCCTACAAAAGAAGAGAAGATTCTCCAAAAAGAAGAAGCAAAAGAGAAGAATCACCACTGAGAGAGAGGAGGAGTAGAGATGATCGTTATGAACGAAGATCCTCACGGAGAAGCAAGGATTCGGAGAGGAAGGACAAGTCATCAAGGAGCTACACAAAACGAAGACATCAAGCTCATGTTGGTGAATGGGTCTCCGGCTCCGACTCCGACCATCACTCCGAGAGAAGCTATCACTCCGACTCCGAATATACTCAAGATGAAGGTGTTGCCGGTCTAGCACTTGTGTCAACCAACTCCTACGACATATTTGATTCACCAAATGAAGGAATTGGAAGATGCTTCATGGCCAAAGGTCCTAAGGTAACAAATCCCGAGTATGTTGATTTTAATAGTGATGAAGATGACTTGCTAGGTGATGATGATTTACTTGTTGACAACTCTAGTGATGAATACTATGATGAAACGTCAATTAATCATGCTAATCAAACGAATGACAATGATAAGGAGAAAATTGAGCTTCTAACTAAAGAACTAAACACTCTTAAGTTGGCTCATGAAACTATCTTCGAAGATCATTGAGAACTTTTAAGGGCTCATGAGAAGTTACGCTTTGAAAAGCTCAATCTTGCACTAGTTCAAGGAGTCACAAACCCTCATGTTGGTAAGGCAAGGGACAAGGTAACCTAATGTTTTCATGGACATCATCTTGTGTGTGCATCACTCTATGTCTATGGATATTCTTGTTTGTTCCTTGTGGGACTAACCCATGTAGGCAAGTTGAAAGTGCAACTCACTCCAAAGGATTGCTCCAACTGATCTACATCAACATTGAGCATCTACATCTTCAACACCTACATGAAGTCATCATCGACAAAACCCAAGGTTAGTTCAACCTCTAAGGGGGATCTCACATCTAGGGGGAGCTTAACTCTAAGAATTGAGTCAAAGCAACTCTAATGATGTGAACACATTAATGCATTATGTAAAAGTGGTAACCCCACTTGAGCTTAAACGATGAGTATGACCTATGAAATGTTCTCATTTGACTCCTAAGTCAATATAATCATATATAGATGACCTAGTCATCGCCAATTGTTTGATAGATGCTAGAATTGGTTGTGCATGCTTTGCCACATATTTCAATTGCCATCTTATTGTGTGAGCATGTTGGTGCATATTTTACTCATTCAAGGACATCCACTTGTTGTTTTGTTTGTTTGGATTTTCTTCTTTTGGCCAAGTGGATGGACAAGAATGCCTAAGAACCTTCTTTAGCTATCTATGCTTTTCCCGTCTCAAACTCTATTCATGCTACATCACAAAATTTGATCAAGTCAGATTCGAACCACTCTGTGTGAGGAGTACTCGGAGTCCCCGATTCGTCATAGACTTAAACTTCCAAAACCTCTTAATGATTCTCGGTCTGACCGATCCTTCCATTTCAGTCCTACCGAGATCATCAAGTTGATCTGAGTTTTCAATCTCGGTGCAACCGATTTGAACTTTTCGGTCACACCGAGTTGTTGTAACTGCTTGTAGTTATGCATCTCGGTGCTATCGAGTTGTTCCACTCGGTCACACCGACAGGGTCGGGCTATATATAGTCACGGTCAAAATTTTGGAAGTTTCTCCGAAACCCTTCGCCCGCGCGTCAGCTCGCTCTGCCATCGTGGTCTCCGGATTGTCTCCTCGCCGCCAGCAGCCTCCTGTCGCTGGTCTTCGCCGCCGACAATGGATTTCGTCCCCGCCGTTGCCGCCGTAGCAAGTCCACCGCCAAGTTATGGTATGGACTTGATCTTTGTGCTATCCATGTCTGATTCCTAGCACATTGTTTTCACATTGAATCTTGCCACGATTGCAACTCATCTATCCAGCCAAAGTAGTTCATAGATTAGTTGTGATTCGAATTTTTAGGTTTAGGTTTCCGCCGAAACCATCTCGGACCCACCGAGTTGAAAAACTTGGTCTCACCGATTTGGCTTATGCCATTGCACTAGTGACTCTCGGTCTGACCGAGATTTACTAATCAGTGCAACCGATTTGAGAATTTCAGGAAACCCTAGCAGTCTCGGTACATCGAACTGAAACTTCGGTCCAACCGAGATCATCGATTTAGGTTCCAAAATCGCTTCGGTATCACCGAGTTTGAAAATCGGTGGATCCAAATACTTTCGTGGAAAACTAAAACTGAACTTTTGAGTCATTCTTTTGCAAAAACCTCTGCATTTTGTGATGCTCATCTTTTCTATCTCATCTATAAACTCTTCACAGGTCAGCAGTCAGCTTTTTGCGTAATGTCCGATCAAAGTGACAGCCGTAATGGTCGTCAAGAGCAGATAAACTTGAGTGAGGGCACTAGTCCCTCAACTTCGATGAAGGGAGCGAAGTACTCCTAGCAATTTGCCTAAGGCTGCTACTAGGCAAAGGAGGAAAAGAAATTCAGATTCAGAGGATGAAGATTACAGGCTGAGGAAGATGAGGCAACTTCAAAGAAAGAGGTGGGCAAGAAGGAAAGGGTCATGAAGACCAAAAGGACTGCAGGAAGACAACCAATGTCTAAGGCCGAACATCAACTCAACTGCTGAAAATCCTGGTCCCAAAGAGCCGATTCTTTGAGAGAAAGAAGAGGAAGGAAAGGGTCAAGATGACCATGGCGGAAGTTATTGGGAAGCCTTCCATGATGGAAGAGGAAGAGCCTCACGCACCAAAGCACCAAAGGCACCAAAGCTTATGGGTGATGCAATCAGATCAGGGGCTGCCACATCTAAGCCCAAGGAAGCACCCAAAGCTGCCCCCAAGGCCAAGTCTGCACCAAAGAGGAATACTAGGAGTATTCCAGCTGCTGAGAAGAACAAGGCCCAAGTGCCTGAGGTTGATGAGGAAGATGAAGAAGGACAAGTTTGAGGAAGCTCAAGCCCAAGATACCAGACCACAATGATGCCCATCCTGTGGCTGAGAACATGAGTATTAGGAAGGACTCAGGGCTGAGGAAATGGAGGATGGAAGATCCATATGCTTCAAGGAGAAGAACTGCTGTTGACTACAGGTTCCACACAAAGGAACATCAGGACTTTTATGAGACCATTCTGTTGGACAAGAAGCCCATTGTCTGTGACATGAGATGGGTCGACTGGAACTTCATCAAGGAGAATGAAGAGCACTATCCTGGAGTGTGGGACAGCTTTGTGAGTTGTGGAGTTGCAGATTTTGTTGGGCTGAAGCTCACAAATTGGAATGATGATCTTATCATGCAATTCTACTCCACAGCACATTTCTACCCAGATGGGAGAATTGTTTGGATGTCTGAAGGTACAAGGTACTGGTCAACTATTGAAGAGTGGGCAAAGCTGATAAATGCCCCAGAGGGGAATGAGGATGACCTAGACATCTATGCAAATAAGAAAAAGGATCACAATTTAATGGCTCACATGTACAAGGAAATTCCAAACAAGTCATTAGCAACTCACAAGTTTGGATCAGTTCACTATCTGCTGTCAGGATTGCCAACCATCAATTGGATTCCGAGGCACACTTTGTTGCCCAAGTCTGGTGACCATAACATCATCAGAGGGCATGCCATCAACATGTTGCATGTGTTTGATGTGCCACAAAAGTTTAAAGTCATGAGCCTGATCATTGAAACTATCAAGAGGACTACAGCAGATCAGAAGAGGAGCTGTGGATATGCACCTCAGATTCAAGAATTGATAAACTAAAATATGGGCACAGGAAAATATCAGTTGGATAAGGAACACTTTCCACTTTATCCAGACTTTAAGGACAATGAGGTTGTCATGAATTGTCACAGCCCCAGATCAGCCCTAGAGCGTGCTTGTAACTAGTAGCATTGCATCCATGCATCATGTTTAATTTCCATGAAATTTGAAATGGGGATGATCAAGCCCTAGCACTAAAGCAATTCAAATAGGTTCAACTTCAAAATATCTTCAAAGAACCCAAAGTGGTTTGCAAATATGTTCATGATTAATGGAAAAAGGTGAAAACCATATCCAGAGGTGATGGATATTTTTCCAAGACATTTCTGGATTTTGAATAAACCATATTGTATTTGAATTGGGGCATTTAAATACTATTAATATTATTTTTAAATGCTCCAACAATTCTGAAAATAGTTAAGGGCCTCTGTAATAATTCAGTTAATGCCCATAATTATTTTCAGGATTTATTTAAATGGTTTAGTATTTTACTAAACTAAAACAAAATGTAAAATAGAAAACAGAAATAATAAAAAAAAGAGAGAAGCCCAACCTACAGGCGCCCCAACCGCCCAACCTTTCCCCCCCCTCTCTCGCTCGCTGGCCCGGTTGGTGGCCCAGCCCACCAACCGCCTCACCGCTCGTCGCCTACCTCTGCCAGTAGGCAGAGGAGGGACACGGCGACCGCGCCGAGCTCGCCAGCTCCTCCCTGCTCGCCTGCCTGGCTCCCCCTCGACGCCGGAGATGCCACGCACACCCCCCCGACCCCCTCGTCCTCTCCTCTCTCCAGAACGCCCTCCCTCTCCTCTGTCTCGCTCTCTCTGCCGAACCCAAACGAGCTCGTCGCCGCCGTTCGCCATACCCGCCACACTGGCCGTCCCGAGCCTCCCCGGCATGTCCCGAGCTCCGCCTCGACCTCCTCTTCCTCCCCACCGAGCCGCGCCCGCCAGACGCCTCAAGCACCCTCCCGACCCTTCATCCCCTCGGGTCGCTGGAGATTTCCATCGCCGCCCCGCTTGCTCCGGCCCCTCCCCGAGCCCAGTGACCACCCCTGCGGAACCACGGTGAGCTCCTGCGCCCCTCGCCCCTCTTCCCCGACTCGTTCCCCTCCTCTAGCCACCGATTCCACCGCGGCCGAAGCCCGCCGCCGCCGTGCCTCGTCGCCGGCGTGGCTAGAGCCCCAGTGGCTCGAAGCCAACCCCACCTCTGGGCTCACCGCAGCACCAGGAACCCGCAGCGCCCCTCCGCTTCCCTCTAGTGCGCCAGAAGGCCGAGCCCGAGCTCGCTGAAGCTCGCCGCCGCCAAACACGCCACGGCCGATTCCGACTTCGACCACGGCCAACCCCACCAAGAGCTTCGCTCCTCCCCAGCTCCTCCTAGCTGCTTTCCGCGCCCCATTTGGTGGCCGGAACAATCAGCACTTTGCTCCGCCAAGATTCGACGTCGCCCGGCGTCAAGCCGCCGGTGGATTAGCCCCGGTTGACCAGGGATTTGACCCCCTGGGTCACTGACGAGTGGGCCCGCCACTAACTAACCGGGTTAGCACTAACCGAACCTAGTTAGTTAAACTAACTCTTGACCAAAGGGTCCCAAATACGAGTTGACCTGGACAGCGACCCAGTTGACCGCTGACGTCACATCGACGTCGGTCGACGCAATAACTAGTTTTCTCGAATTATTTTAATTTAGGAATTTCAAAATGCCCTAAAACTTCAATAAATCATAGAAATTCAACCGTAACTTCGGATGGAAATAATTTATATATGAAAATGATCAGAAAAATATGAAGAATCTGTTTATGCCATGATCATGCATGTTTGAACAAGTTAACCTCACTGAATAGGATGAATCATGATTAGGGTAACTTATGAGCTAGCATTTGGAGTTGGAGTTCAACCTTGTTTGAATTCCACTTCAACTAACTTGGATTATTATTGCATTAGGTGAATTCAGTACCTTAACATGACATGTCATTCATGTGAATGTGCATTGCATTGATTGTGTTCTCTCTTGTTTGTTTGCGGTAATTGTCCCCTCCCGATGAGACGATGTTAAACGATTGTTCGATGACACCGATGAAGAACTATATTATCTTCAGAAGTGCCAGGCAAGCAAAACCCCCTTGTTCATTCCGATATAATCCCACTCTCTCGCTCCTGCTCTATTTTATTGCATTAGGACAACAACGACTCATGTGTTACTTGCTGCGGTAGCTGAACCCCTTTATCCTCTGCATGACCTGTCATTCCACAGTAATTAGATGAAACCCACTAGCATGAGTAGGAGTTGTTTGAGCCATGTTGTGCCTACTCATTCATGCTTGTTGTCATGCCTGCCATCGCTTAGAGTTGAGTCAGTCCGATTCATCGGGAATGAATTGGAATGGTTGTGTGAACATGTCCCATCGTGTGTGTGAGCTAAGTGTGTGAACACGATTTGGTAAAGGTAGCGGTGAGAGGCCATGTAGGAGTACATGGTGGGTTGTCTCATTGCAGCCGTCCTCGTGAACTGAGATCTGTGTTTGTGATCCATGAAACAGTTACTACCACGCATTGGGCCCGAAACCAATGGACCCTCTCGGCTTCTTAACCACTCTTGTCCTCATCCGGAGTTGCAAGTAGTTTCGGTGTTTGTAGCATCTTTGGGGGCCGCATAACGCTGGCCGTAGGGGTGGGTTGTGTTGCGGTAGGCACCGTGGCCAGTGTACCGATTCGCCCTGCTTGGTGTCTCGGGAACCCTGCACACCTCGTTCGGGGCTGTATGGGAAACCTCGGGCGGACTCCCTGCGGATGGAACCCGAATAGGCGATAAACCTGGACTAGGGACTTGAGTGTTTAGGTAGGCCGTGGCCGACACCCACGTTGGGCTTCCGCTTGAAGGTTGCCGAGTACATGTCGTGTAAACGGCGGTAAGTGGTGAGAGCGTGTGTGAAGAAGTACACCCCTGCAGGGTTTAACATGATCTATTCGAATAGCCGTGTCCACGGAGAAGGACTTCTGGGTTGCCTATATCAGTTCATAGACAAGTGAAAGTGGATACTCTAAAATGCGCAAGATAAGCGTGAGTGCTATGGATGGCGTTCTCGTGAGGGAGACGGGAGCGGGTCCATAGTGGTGTATTGATATGGTGAATATGTGGACTCGTGCGCCACCTCAAAAGAGTTACTTGCAATGTAGTTCAGGATAGCCACCGAGTCAAAGCTGGCTTGCTGCGGTCAAACTCCACCACCCCTTTTGATAATGATGCATATGTAGTTAGTTACGATGTAAGTCTTGCTGAGTACAATTGTACTCACGTTTGCTTATTTTATATTTTGCGAGAGACGTCGGTCTCGCTAGTAGTTCCATGTGGACTTGACGTTTAGCTTGTTACCTCAGCTACGATCTTAGCCTTGGCAGGATCTGGTAGATAGTCAGGCTTCTCAGCCTTCTTCATTTGTAGTTGTCTGTACTCAGACATGTTTAGCTTCCGCTTGTGCTTTGACTTGTATGCTCTGAGTGTTGGGTCATGGGACCCATGTTTGTAATATCTCGCTCCTCGGAGCCTAATGGATAACTATCTGAGTCGTAGAGTTATGTTGTGATGCCACGTCGTATTTACACATATTGAGCATATTGTGTGTATGTTTGAAATGCTTGGTATGTGTGGGATCCGACAAACTAGTTGTTTATCCTTGGTAGCCTCTCATATGGGGAAATGTAGTCTCGTGCTTACGAGCGATAGTAGTCCGCTACAGCCCGGTTCACCGGAGTCCTGCTAGCCCAGCACTACTGCTTGGACACTTGACTGGCCGGCATGTGTTTCATTTCGTTCCTATGTCTGTCCCCTCGGGGAAATGTCACGCGGTGTTATTTGGAGTCCTGCCTAGCCTGCTACAGCCCGGGATACCGAAGTCCTGTTAGCCTAGTGCTACAGCCCGAATATATACGTTGATGACCGACATGTTCGATGTGATTCATGTATGCCTGTCCCCATAGGTTAGCGCCGCTTTGGGTTCACGACTAGCCATGTCGGCCCGGGTTCTTCGTCATATGGATGCTAGCGACACTATCATATACGTGATGCCAAAAGACGCAAACGGTCCCGGGACATGGTAAGGCGACACCCATGGGAATACCGTGCGTGAGGCCGCAAAGTGATATGATGTGTTACATGCTAGATCGGTGTGACTTAGGATCGGGTCCCGACAGCGTTGGTATCGAGCCCGATCGTCAGAGGATTACCAAGCCAAACTGGTCAAGTTGTGTCTAGAAATGCTTTAGTTATGTAAGGGAATTGATTGTGGAAGGGAACGTAAGGCTCTTTTTACTCCTTATACCTCATGGCCTTCTAATCTGAGTCATCCTCTTCTCTTCTACGGGTTTAAGAACTAGGCTTCTCATCTATCTATCGTGATGACGTGTTACTAATCCATAGACCTATAAGATTGTTGGTTTTAATCCCAGTTCAGTTCCTACTATTCCCGTATGATAACCTGTTGATCTCGTAATCTTGTTATGATGTTGTTGAGTGGTTATGCCACCATTTTTGCAGGATGTCTCAAATCATTTTGAGCATTTACAGCCGTTATGCCGTCCGAGTCATCCTGTGTCTCTAAATAGTCCGATGCATTTGCAAATCCTTTCCTTCCGTTTTCGATGTCCTTTTGGTCAGAATAAGCACACTAATCGGTAAGTTGAGGTACTTTGTTGCCTCGACATACATGTTGGAACTACTATTATGACCCTAGGTGTTTAAGAAGTCACCTAGAAATTTAGCAATGCTTTTGTATCCCCAGTGTGATGATTCTGGCCATCATTTTCGAAAGCATCCCGTGATGCCATTTAGTAGTAGGTATTCTACTCCTGGGTTGCTGAACCCGAGATTCATCCTACTTCATGTTGTTAGTATTTGATAGTGCCTTTAGGATATTAGTAACCTTTGCGATAGTCCTCGAAGTCCGTGGTATTCTCCTTCTTCCAAATACCATGAACTAATTATGGCAGAAATTCTTTTGAACTAAAAACATCACAATAAGAGTGCTCTTGAGGAGTACTCCATTCATATTGTGACTCGCCAATTCTACCTTTTACGCATGGATTATCCTAAGAAATGTTGAGTTTGCTCGACATACTAATCCATGCATCCACAACTCGAAGTTATATGTTCCTCTCGAGTTGCTCTCTTGATTGCATTCGACCTTCATCTATCAATTGATAGCCAAGGGTATGTGTGCATTTGTGTTCATCGATGCATTTTGTCACTGTGGTCCGTCAAGCCATTCTATTCCAGAATGACTAGGAGAAACAAACTCCAGTACCTCATCCATATCTAGGATTGGGTCAAAGCAGTTGTATTCCGCAGATCAAAATGCCAATTCAGCTTTTGAATCTGTTCTACCCTGAAGTATTGCCATCTTATGTCAAGAATGTCATGGGAATTGCACAACCTCTTAGGAATTCTTGACGTGTTGATACTCTCGCTATCATTATTCATTCCTCGGTTCCGTGTTGTTGTAACCGGAATGCCGGCAAGTGAATTGTGATGTGCGAAATCAATACTCCGAGCCACTCGTTGCTTGGTGGTAAATGGACAATATTCTCATTCTTAGCGTGTTGGTTATTAAATCATCATTCTAAGATAGATCGTGCTACCTAGTCCTTATTTCGGTGCACTCTTCGATTGATGAGTTAGGATCTTGTCAAGTCCTCACTCATTTGATAATATCGTCTTGCCCTGAGAAGCAAGATTGCTCTCGAGCTTAGTAACATACCGGTGGTTCGTGACTTTCCAAATATCCTCTTGGAAGTGTTACCGGGTTGTTCTCGACTGCTATGTTGAGCCCGTGATCAAGTCGGTTTCTTGTGAACCACCCTTTCTCCAAGAATCTGTGTTGGATACCCCTGAGCTAGTTGGTTAAGCTAAACAACAACTTGGAGAGTTGGAAGATAAAAGCTTGCCTAACTTAGTTCGATCCAAAGGGATATTCTTGTGTAGTGTGTGTTGAAGAAAGATGATATCTTCATCGATTGTTCCTCGTGGATCGATTGCTGGATCTATTGTCCTATCAACCCTTTGACTTGAGTGTGGGCAATCGTCAAGTCAAATCAGAACCAACGATATGCGTGATGTTGTCTTACTCGTGGTTGATCCCGCGAGCATACACCATTACATCTTTGGTCTAACCAATGCTATCAACGTGTTCACATGATGGTGGAAGTCCAGTGATATGGAAATTCCGATGAGTTCTTTGTTGAGCCCATCAAGAGCATTTTGTCTCCCCATGAGTCGTGTTGAACATCAACCTAGTGTTGGAAATTGTGTAAGCATTTCTTCGTGTGCCGTTCATGAAGCCTATGCTTGGATGGAAGAAGTGACTTCCTCGAACTCACGTGCATTTGATGTAAGTTGTCGCCGTGGATTCAAGAAAGCTTGTTGCCTCCTGTGGAATCATCCCAAGTCAGTCATGCATGTGCAAAGTATTCTATGGTTTGATAGATCGATCATCTTCATTTCATATGAATTCCATAGCACACCAAGCCACTGATTGATTTGTTCAAGGAAAGGAAGTTCCTTCTTAAGAGCATGCCTTATGCAAGGACTTCAATATCCTCGATTATGCTTCCCCACTTGAACTCGGTAGTGTTTTATCATAAGACTACCATGTGGTCATGCTTGTCTGGGACAATGTGTTCACATGTTTGTAGCAAAACCAGCTCATGTTTTGGAGCTTGCTATCGTAGTTCATATCCCGAGAATCTCGCAACGCCATCTCGTCAATTGTGTTGCAACCCTTCCTTTTCGACATGATGAGTCTGAAATATCCTAACACCAACCAGATCTGAATCTCAGGCAGATATGATGGTTGGAACATTCGAACAGTTGCATTTCATTCCCAGCTTGCACCGTCCTTATGCTATTTCACTATGGGCTGCCTTCGTAGTAATTTCTGTTCAAGATCATCCTCAAAAGTGGACTTACCATGGGTCCCCTCCACCTCCGATGATAAGCAAAAATCATCCATTGCGTTGTCTTCAACAAGGTAGTCCACATCATCCATTCTAGTCCGGGTGTACCATTCCTTTGCATTCCACCACTTGATCGCTATGCGATTGCCTTTAGGCTGGTATAAAGAGTTCCAATGATCTATGGATCAAAAGTAATTCTTTTGCCACTTGAGGGAATAGTTCTTTGCGTCACCCTTTCCGAGGTGCCCGCTATGGGATCATGATAAATATTCCTCGCCACCTTGACACCATCCACCATCTCCCTAAGCGTGGAATTGTTGCCACCAATCAAACCCCGTCCTTTGTTCTTCCATCCCTCTCGATGTGTTTTGTGTCTCAACTCGAGATGTGTCACCGTCTCCGTCCGTGAGTCGATCATGTTTACTTGATCTTCATGAAGATCGAATCATGTAGGGTTTCCCCCTTCTTTCTATTGTCGTGTCGAGTGAAGATCTTGAAAGCAAAGACGTCAAGACCAAGATGATGGAGTAAATCAACATCTTCGAGAAGGGCAAATGGATCATGAAGATTGTGATAGTTTGTGACTTCCCTTTTTCTCTTACCTCACGTCTTGAATCTCGGGGCGAGATTCTTGTTTAGTGGGGGTGAGCTGTCACAGCCCCAGATCAGCCCTAGAGCGTGCTTGTAACTAGTAGCATTGCATCCATGCATCATGTTTAATTTCCATGAAATTTGAAATGGGGATGATCAAGCCCTAGCACTAAAGCAATTCAAATAGGTTCAACTTCAAAATATCTTCAAAGAACCCAAAGTGGTTTGCAAAAATGTTCATGATTAATGGAAAAGGTGAAAACCATATCCGGAGGTGATGGATATTTTTCCAAGACATTTCTGGATTTTGAATAAACCATATTGTATTTGAATTGGGGCATTTAAATACTATTAATATTATTTTTAAATGCTCCAACAATTCTGAAAATAGTTAAGGGCCTCTGTAATAATTCAGTTAATGCCCATAATTATTTTCAGGATTTATTTAAATGGTTTAGTATTTTACTAAACTAAAACAAAATGTAAAATAGAAAACAGAAATAATAAAAAAGAGAGAGAGAGAAGCCCAACCTACCTGGCGCCCCAACCGGCCCAACCTTTCCCCCCCCCCTCTCTCGCTCGCTGGCCCGGTTGGTGGCCCAGCCCACCAACCGCCCCGCCGCGCGGCGCCGACCGCTGCCCGGAGGCCGAGGAGGTTTCTGGCGACCGCGCCCGAGCCTCGCCAGACTCCTCCTGCCCGCTGGCTCCCCTCGACCGAGATGCCACGCACACCCCCGACCCCTCGTCCTCTCCTCTCTCCAGGCGCCCTCCTCTCCTCTGTCTCGCTCTCTCTGCCCGAACCCGAGCAGGCTCGTCGCCGCCGTTCGCCATACCCATGCCACAGCCGTCCCGAGCCTCCCGGCATGTCCCGAGCTCCGCCTCGACCTCCTCTTCCTCCCCACCGAGCCGCGCCCGCCAGACGCCTCAAGCACCCTCCCGACCCTTCATCCCCCTCGGGTGCCGGAGATTTCCATCGCCGCCCGCTTGCTCCGGCCTCCCCGAGCCCAGTGACCACCTCAAGGAACCACGGTGAGCTCCTGCGCCTCGCCCCTCTTCCCCGACTCGTTCCCTCCTCTAGCCACCGATTCCACCACTGCGGCCGAAGCCCGCCGCCCGCCGTGCCTCGTCACCGTGGCTAGAGCCCCAGTGGCTTGAAGCCAACCCCACCTCTGGGCTCACCGCAGCACCAGAACCCAGCGCCTCCGCTTCCCTCTAGTGCGCGCAGCTGCCGAGCCCGAGCTTCGCCGAAGCTCGGCCACGCCAAACACGCCACGGGCCGATTCCGACTTCACCACGGCCAACCCCACCAAGAGCTTCGGCTCCTCCCCAGCTCCTCCTAGCTGCTTTCCGCGCCCCATTTGGTGGCCGGAACAATCAAAAGCACTTTGCTCCGCCGCGTTCGACGTCGCCGGCGTCAAGCCGCCGGTGGATTAGCCCCGGGTTGACCAGGATTTGACCCCTGAGTCATCGATTTAGTGGGCCCGCCACTAACTAACCGGGTTAGCACTAACCAACCTAGTTAGTTAAACTAACTACTGACCAGTGGGTCCCAGCGTCAGAGTTGACCTGGACAGCGACCCAGTTGACCCGCTGACGTCACATCGACGTCAGGCTGACGCAATAACTAGTTTTCTGGAATTATTTTAATTTAGGAATTTCAGAAAATGCCCTAAAACTTCAATAAATCATAGAAATTCAACCGTAACTCGGATGGAAATAATTTATATATGAAAAATGATCAGAAAAATATGAAGAATCTGTTTATGCCATGATCATGCATGTTTGAACAAGTTAACCTCACTGAATAGGATGAATCATGATTAGGGTAACTTATGAGCTAGCATTTGGAGTTGGAGTTCAACCTTGTTTGAATTCCACTTCAACTAACTTGGATTATTATTGCATTAGGTGAATTCAGTACCTTAACATGACATGTCATTCATGTGAATGTGCATTGCATTGATTGTGTTCTCTCTTGTTTGTTTGCCGGTAATTGTCCCCTCCCGGTAGACGATGTTCCGACGATTGTTCGATGACACCGATGAAGAACTATATTATCTTCAGAAGTGCCAGGCAAGCAAAACCCCCTTGTTCATTCCGATATAATCCCACTCTCTCGCTCCTGCTCTATTTTATTGCATTAGGACAACAACGACTCATGTGTTACTTGTCATGTAGTCTGAACCCCTTTATCCTCTGCATGACCTGTCATTCCACAAGAATTAGATGAAACCCACTAGCATGAGTAGGAGTTGTTTGAGCCATGTTGTGCCTACTCATTCATGCTTGTTGTCATGCCTGCTCTTGCTTAGAGTTGAGTCAGTCCGATTCATCGGGAATGAATTGGAATGGTTGTGTGAACATGTCCTACTGTGTGTGAGCTAAGTGTGTGAACACGATTTGGTAAAGGTAGCGGTGAGAGGCCATGTAGGAGTACATGGTGGGTTGTCTCATTGCAGCCGTCCTCGTGAACCGAGATCTGTGTTTGTGATCCATGAAACAGTTACTACCACGCATTGGGCCCGAAACCAATGGACCCTCTCGGCTTCTTAACCACTCTTGTCCTCATCCGGAGTTGCAAGTAGTTTCGTGTTTGTAGCATCTTTGGGGGGCCGCCGCACTGACCGTAGGGGTGGGTTGTGTTGCGGTAGGCACCGTGGGTCTGTACCGATTCGCCTGCTTGGTGTCTCGGGAACCCTGCACACATCGTTCGGGGCTGTATGGGAAACCTCGGCCGGACTCCCTGCGGATGGAACCCGAATAGGCGATAAAACTGGACTAGGGACTTGAGTGTTTAGGTAGGCCGTGGCCGACACCCACGTTGGGCTTCCGCTTGAAGGTTGCCGAGTACATGTCGTGTAAACGGCGGTAAGTGGTGAGAGCGTGTGTGAAGAAGTACACCCTGCAGGGTTTAACATGATCTATTCGAATAGCCGTGTCCACGGAGAAGGACTTCTGGGTTGCCTATATCGGTTCATAGACAAGTGAAAGTGGATACTCTAAAATGCGCAAGATAAGCGTGAGTGCTATGGATGGCGTTCTCAGAGGGAGACGGGGCGGGTCCATAGTGGTGTATTGATATGGTGAATATGTGGACTCGTGTGCGCCACCTCAAAAGAGTTACTTGCAATGTAGTTCAGGATAACCACCGAGTCAAAGCTGGCTTGCGGTCAAACTCCACCACCCCTTTTGATAATGATGCATATGTAGTTAGTTCGATGTAAGTCTTGCTGAGTACAATTGTACTCACGTTTGCTTATTTTATATTTTGCGAGAGACGCTGGTCTCGCTAGTAGTTCCATGTGGACTTCGACGTTTAGCTTGTTACCTCGGCTACGATCTTGTGCCTTCGGCAGATCGGTAGATAGTCGCTTCTCAGCCTTCTTCATTTGTAGTTATGTCTACTCGAGACATGTTTAGCTTCCGCTTGTGCTTTGACTTGTATGCTCGAAAAGTGTTGGGTCATGGGACCCATGTTTGTAATATCTCGCTCCTCGGGCCTAATGGATAACTATCTCGAGTCGTAGAGTTATGTTGTGATGCCACGTCAGATTTACACATATTGAGCATATTGTGTGTATGTTTGAAATGCTTGGTATGTGTGGGATCCGACAAACTAGTTGTTTATCCTTGGTAGCCTCTCATATGCGGAAATGTAGTCTCGTGCTTCCGAGCGATAGTAGTCCGCCATGACCCGGTTCACCGGAGTCCTCGCTAGCCCAAAGACTACCGCTTGGACACTTGGCTGGCCGGCATGTGTTTCATTTCGTTCCTATATCTGTCCCCTCGGGAAATGTCACGCGGTGTTATTCGAGTCCTGCCTAGCCTGCTACACCGGGATACCGGAGTCCTCATAGCCAGTACAGCCCGAATATATAGGTTGATGACCGACTTGTTCGATGTGATTCATGTATGCCTGTCCCCATAGGTTAGCGCCGCTTTGGGTTCACGACTAGCCATGTCGGCCCGGGTTCTTCGTCATATGGATGCTAGCGACACTATCATATACGTGATGCCAAAAGACGCAAACGGTCCCGGGACATGGTAAGGCGACACCCGTGGGAATACCGTGCGTGAGGCCGCAAAGTGATATGATGTGTTACATGCTAGATCGGTGTGACTTAGGATCGGGGTCCTGACATGAATGAAGATGATCCACAATCAGTTCAAGCTCAGGAGAAGAAGGAGAAGGCAAAGAGGGAGAAGGCTGCCAAGATGCCAACTCAAGAGGAGGCATCTAAGTATCTCTTGAAGAACAAGCAGGAGCAGCTTGGTTACTTAATAGCATCAACCTTGAGGATTGAGAAGGGATTGTCCACCCTAACTCAAAACCAGGAGAGCCTGGAGAGAATCATAGAACAAAAGTTCTATGACTTAGATGTGAAAGTAACTAAGATTCAGACTGCAGTGGAGGAGCTACAAGAGGACATGTAGGAGAGGAAGGGCAAGACAACAACAAATGTGTTTGCCAGAGTGCCTAGAGCCCAGAGGTCATCAGTTGTGCCAGTTTCTGACACAAGAGCAACTTCATCTGCACCAGCTACAGCCTCAGTGCGACCAGCTCCAAAGACCTTCATCGGCTCCAGCTCCATCTACATCAATGTAAGTCTTCGTCCAAGGAGCCATATCTACACCACCACCGTAAGATCAAGCCCGAGAGTCGATCTAGCACTATGCATTTTCTATGAACTTTTTGGTAACTTGTTGCCAAAGGGGGAGAAAAATGTATAGATCATAGGCTTCGAGAGAGAGAGAGTGTTGCTTTTGTTCTCTCTTGCTTTATTTGGTGGTTTTTCAAACCTTATTTGCTTTTGGTTGAGATACTATGTGTGTGAGACATTGATGATCATGTGTTTGATCATAAGCTACACTTATGCATGCTTGATATTATCCTATCTATCTTATGTGATCACTCACTTTGCTTGGTGATGAGTGCATGTATTAATTGTTTATTATTTTGAGCGCTCCACCAAGATGTATGTGACTTGGAAGAGTAACCCATGAGCCTAATTCATTGTGTATTTGCAGTCCAAAGAAAATCTAAATCTATACACAAATTTAGGGGGAGCTCTTGCTTATCACATACTTCCCAAAGCGACGATGTTATTTAAATCGTATTATCATTTGTCGAAGCTTTGATCTATATGTTGTCATCAATTACCAAAAAGGGGGAGATTGAAAGTGCAACTATCCCTAGGTGGTTTTGGTAATTCATAACAACATATAGCTCATTGAGCTAATGCTATTCCAAGACTATTATTTCAGGAAAGCTCAATGAATGGCATGGCATGGATGATGAAAGTGGATCCCTCAAAATACTAAGGACAAAGGATTGGCTCAAGCTCAAAAGCTCAAGACTCTTCATTTTGCATTTTAGTGATCCAAGATCACATTGAGTCTATAGGAAAAGCCAATACTATCAAGAAGGGATGAGGTGTTGCTTAATGAGCCTTTTGCTTCATGTGCTTAGTGATATGCTCCAAAACCCTCAACTACTTTCCCACATCCACAAATGACCTAAACCTAAAGCCAAAATCAGTCACACCGATTCTTTCTATTCGGCGCCACCGATTCCAAAAGTCATAGCCACTGCCACAAACCCTAAGCAAATCGGTCTTACCGATAGGGATCTCGGTCTCACCGAGATGGGGTTGCAATCTCTCTGTGTCCCTCCATAACGATTCGCTCTCACCGAAGTGAGCGATCGGTCCCACCGAGATTGCAATGTAAACTCTCTGTTTCCTTTTTGTAACATTTCAGTCTCGCCGAAAAGAGCAAATCGGTCCCACCGAGTTTACCTGACCAACTCTCTGGTTAGCTAATTACCAAAATTGGTCTCACCGAGTTTGTGTAATCGGTCTCACCGAGATTACGTTATGCCCTAACCCTAACCATATCGGTCTCACCGAGATGCATGTCAGTCCCACCGAAAATCACTAACGGTCACTAGGTTTACTAACTCGGTCTGACCGAGTTTAACTATTCGGTCCCATCGAGTTTGGTAAATTGTGTGTCACGGTTGGATTTTGTGTGGAGGCTATATATATACCCCTCCACCTCCTCTTCATTCGCGAAGAGAGCCATCAGACTGAACCTACACTTCCAACTTACCATTTCTGAGAGAGAACCACCTACTCATGTGTTGAGGCCAAGATATTCCTTTCCTACCATATGAATCTTGATCTCTAGCCTTCCCCAAGTTGCTTTCCACTCAAATCATCTGTCCACCAGATCCAAAACCTATGAGGGAGAGTTGAGTGTTGGGGAGACTATCATTTGAAGCACAAGAGCAAGGAGTTCATCATCAACACACCATTTGTTACTTCTTGGAGAGTGGTGCCTCCTAGATTGGCTAGGTGTCACTTGGGAGCCTCCGACAAGATTGTGGAGTTGAACCAAGGAGTTTGTTAGGGCAAGGAGATTGCCTACTTCGTGAAGATCTACCGCTAGTGAGGCAAGTCCTTCATGGGCGACGGGCATGGTGGGATAGACAAGGTTGCTACTTCATGGACCCTTCGTGGGTGGAGCCCTCCGTGGACTCACATAACTGCTACCCTTCGTGGGTTGAAGTCTCCACCAACGTGGAAGTACGATAGCACCACCTATCGGAACCACGAGAAAAACATCTGTGTCTCCAATTGCGTTTGAATCCTCTAAACCCTTCCCTTTACTTTATTGCAAGTTGCGTGCTTTAATTTCCGCTGCCAATATACTTTTTGCATGCTTGCTTGAATTGTGTGATGATTGCTTGACTTGTCCTAAAATAGCTAAAATCTGCCAAACTATAAAATTAGGAAAAGGTTAAGTTTTTAATTGGTCAAGTAGTCTAATCACCCCCCCCCCCTCTAGACATACTTCAAGGTCCTACACCTCTTGGCCGGTGCGCCGGTTCAATGCCTGCGCTAGTGAGAGGTCGCGTCCCTATGAGAGCAATCACCCCCTCCGGTCCTTTTTTGTTTGGGTATAAGAAAATCTCATTTTCCAATCACATTTTACAAGTAAAATTCATGGAGAAACTTTGACCCAAAATATGATGGGGACTAGTAAACCAGGACGGAGGTATTAGTGATGAATTCCATTTTCGCTCCATACTAATCGTTCTAAAACTAGTATAACGCGCCATTGAAAATCGGATCTCTTACCCCACTAAGATATGATATTTGAAATGTGGCAACTTGATCAGTGGCGACTGGCGAGCCACCGCCTCCAAGTCGTTCACCTATGGTCCCCGACCATCAACTCCTATGGATCAATTATCATGCGAGCAGACTATTCCTACAAAGGTGCGCTCCACCACGTACCCGGTACCTGCGCATGCAGCAATCGTGCACCTTTGGGTTTATTTGTTTATCATGCCTTACGTAACTCTCATCTGTGCGAGACAGCGAGAGACCGACTATGTGCATGCGCATCTTCTCTTTGTATATGTACTCCAACGTTTGTCTGGTGTCCAAAAGTAATACAGTAGTAACTAGCAATGTGCTTATGCGTTCCAACACATACAGAGTAGAGTAATACATATTCACCAATTTGATAGAAAACAGCCTAGTTTTGATATACATATATCACTAAAAATATCTTATGTTTCACTCAAAATATATTCCTTTGGCTGTTTTGATTAGATAAGGGAGGAATGTGGTTGGTTTCAAGATTTGAGAAGTGGGATATTGTGGCAAAAAGCCCATGTGTGTGTCTTGTGTGCGTGAGAGGGAGAGAGGAGGAGGGTAGAGTGCGTGTGTTGCAAAGACACGAAGAGTGTGTGTGCAAGAGGTATGACCATAAAATGAGGTGATAGTGTGCGTGTGCACAATCGAGAGGGCGTGTCTCAAGAAGGGACAAAAAATCTACATAGATACAAGGAGCGAAAGTTTGCGATGGATGGATAAACCAATCTAGAGGTTGGTCGATCAATGTTTGTGAGAGAGATACGAGTCAGGGGTGCGAAAGCAAGATTTCTGTGTGTGAGAGAGACACGGTAGTCGGTAGGGGGATCCAAAGCGGGAGTTGTGTGTGTGTGTGAGTGAGAGAGAGAGAGAGAGGGAGGGAGGGAGGGGAGAGTTTGTTTGATCGGTAATAAACAAATGAATAATGTCAGTTTTGGAACGGAGATGAAGACGGAAAGGAGACCCCCAACAAACGATGTGTGTGCGGGAGAGAGTAATTTTAGTGGTAGGAGTCATATCTAGAAAGATATAGGGTGCATGAGAGAACCCTGGAGGGAAAGTCAAAGTGAAAGACGAGCGAGAGTGTGTGTGTGGCGGTGAAAAAGAAAGCTTACGTAGCTATAGTGATACCAAAGATGATAGAGATGTGAGAGATAATGAAAACCATGTAATCTATGAAGATAGAGAGAGTGTGACACTTCTCGAGGGAGACGACGAGAGACCGTGTTTTCAAAAAACGGAGAAGCATGTAGTGAGCGTGCGGGTGAGATGGAGAAAAGAGAGTGATAACATGAAGGAGCACGTGAGAGAGACCTAGAGAGAGATGGGCATGAAATGAGATTCAAATATTCCATTGTGTGCATAGAAGATGTCAATGTAAAAGGGATTCAAATATTTGAATTCCAGATGATGATACATGTAATTCATAATCGAACCAAAATTTATCTATCAAACATGCATACTATCTGAATTTGCGTGCGCGTATGTTATTTAATATATTGATATTACCAATCCATACATTTGAGGTGAACATAATATGGTTTCAAAAATTTGAATTCAAAGTTGAACATAATTTGGTTTCAAAATTTTGAATTCAACCTTATGATTTTGAGAACATTGCATTTGTAAATCATATTTTATAAATAAAGGAGCAAAATTCTTTGTTGTGGTTTTGAAAGTATATATTAAAAAATGATGTATATAGATTTGTATTCGGATACAAAATGGATCCTTCCTGAAGAAAAAAAGAATACAAAATGGATTCGAATTGAGTTGGCGCGATAAACGTGCAATGATTTTCTTAAAAAAATTGAGCGAAGCGGGGAAACTCGCAGTAACCGCCCAAAACCAAAATCTGCAAGATGGAAACTACTGTCTATCCCTGACACGCAAAGCCTACCGGTTCGATTTCTATAGGTTTCGATAGGAGTAGGCTTGTAATTTCACTCAAACGTGACATAACCACCTCCGTCTCTCACCTCCCCAGATCATACATGGTCGGTGCCAAAAAAACTCTCCTCGGCCGAAATCTGCATCGGCAAATATTTGGTGTATGTGAGAATACCGTCCTATCCCCAACCGACTAATATTCCTGTGATGTAGGAAATTTTAAACGGGGCTAAGTTTGTAGACTTCCTCGCATTTGAGACAAGCGCGCCCTGAAGACATGGTTCCCCTACCTCTCTCCCTCCATTTCCCATTCGTACTCCGTGGGCGCCAAAACACCCTCTCCACCCGAGTCTCCTCCATCCGCCACCCCATCCACCGCCGTCCTCCTCCACCATGCTGGAGCTGATACCCCGACACTGTCGTCTAATACAAGAAATTGACCTCTCTCATCCACGACTTTGGATCAGGATTCTTGCATCGCGTCCTCTCGCTTCATCTGCACCATCGTCCACCTTGTCGAGGTTGCTTGTACGACCGTCTCGTCCACCGTGCCGGGATATTACCCTCACCACCACTTTCTGCCCTCCTAGATCCGCTTCCATGCCGCTGGCAGCCATCGCTATCACAACACCCTCAACCCTCAGCAGATGCTTACACGGCGCCACACCAGAGGCGGTACTCTTTTGTATCTGCTCAAGTTATTTATCTCAGCAAGAAATATATTGTGATTTCTTGTCCATCACTTGGAATCTTACTAGTTAGTTGAAACCAAACATTGGTTGCGAAGTTGCCTTTGTTCAGTTTGCACCTTCTGATCCGCCATGGCACGCTCACTATACTCGCAATGCTTATGGTTTTCCCCTTTTATATTCCACATGAGCTTAAATGACAGTCGACTAAATTTCAAATTGGGGTCAGTCCATTTTCGGGAGTTCGCCAGAGGGCTGCCCCATTATCTATCTTAGGGTTTCGGGTGGGGATAATGGTTGTGGGGGATGTCATTGGGCTATGGTGGGGCCTCTCCGAAGGCAAAACTCGACGCGGGTGGGGGTAGGGTTAGCTAGAGGGATGGCCGGGGGCGGCGGAAGACCAGAGGTGGTGAGCGGTTCAGGGGAGGGCGGGGGCCGGTGGTTCATCCGGCGGCCCGTGCATTGGTCTGTAGGGGAAGAATAAGAGGCGAGGAAGAAGAAGGGTTAGGAGACGTAGGATCTTAATCCAACTGCCTGAAATGGTCGACTGGCCCAAATGACCAAAGTCGGGCGACTAGCATGTAGACATTCCCTTATATTCAGTACCATCATCGTAGGTGCTTCGAGGCGTATGTTCAAGCAGTGCTCCTCTGCCCATCAAGCTAATTGATAACCCACAAGTATAGGGGATCAACTGTAGCCTCTTTCGGTAAGTAAGAGTGTCGAACCCAACAAGGAGCTAAAGGTAGAACAAATATTCCCTCAAGTTCTATCGACCACCGATACAACTCTACGCACACTTAACGTTCGCTTTACCTAGAACAAGTATGAAACTAGAAGTACTTTGTAGGTGTTGTAGGCTAGGTTTGCAAGATAATAAAGAGCACATAAATAAAATCTGGTGCTGTTTAGATAAAGACACAACTAAGTTAGTTTTAGTAGAGAGCTTTTGGTCACAAGAAAGTTATTTGTCCCTAGGCAATCGATAACTAGACCGGTAATCACTATTGCAATTTTATATGAGGGAGAGGCATAAGCTAACATACTTTATCTTCTTAGATCATATGTACTTATGATTGGAACTCTAGAAAGCATCCGCAACTACAAAAGATCATTAAGGTAAAACCCAACCATAGCATTAAACTATCAAGTCCTCTTTATTCCCATACGCCATGACCCACTTATCCATGTTTGTGTTTCTATCACTCACGCAACACAGACAATAATCAAACCATGAACATATTGCAAACCCTACAGCGGGGATCCCTCACACGCTTGTGCGACACGGAGAGCACCATAGGACAGCACCAACAATAAAACATGCAACTCAAACCAATCACGATCATCAATCAACCCATAGGACAAACGGATCTACTCAAACATCATACGATAGCCATACATGATTGGGAAATAATATATAGCGTTGAGCACCATGTTTAGGTAGAGATTACAGCGGGGAGAAGGGGTGTTACACCACTGCATAGAGGGGGGGAGTTGGTGATGATGGCGGCGAAGTTGTTGGTGTAGATTGTCGTTATGATGATGGCCCCGGCGGCGTTCCGGCGCCACTGGGAGAGAGGGGGAGAGAGAGCCCCCTTTCTTCTTCTTCTTCCTTGACCTTCCCCCTGGATGGGACAAGGGTTTCCCCTCTGGTCCTTGGCTTCCATGGCGGCGGAGGGGCGGGAGCCCCTCCGAGATTGGATCTTTTTCACTGTTTCCTTCTGTTTCTGCGCTCCCAGATTCTGGCCTTTCACCGTTTCTTAAATTCCCGGAGATCCGTAACTCTGACTGGGCTGAAATTTTAACATGATTTTTATCTGGATATTAGCTTTATTGCGCGAGAAGAAGGGCACCAACCGCCTTACGGAGTGGCCACAAGGACCAGGGGCGCGCCCGACCCCCTGGGGCGCGCCCTCCGTCCTTGTGGGCCCCTCGCGCATCATTTCGTGTTGATTCCTTTTTCCAAAAATCACATATATTAAAAAAACTAAGTAAGTTTTTATCCTGTTTGGACTCCGTTTGATATGGATTTTCTGCGAAACAAAAAACATGCAACAAACAGGAACTGGAACTAGGCATTGGATCAATATGTTAGTCCCAAAAAACAGTATAAAAAGTTGCCAAAAGTATGTAAAAGTGGTAGAATATTGGCATGGAACAACCAAAAATTATAGATACGACGGAGATGTATCACTAAACAACATGCCACCCATAATTCAAAATTTAGTTGCTCAAATACGAATGTGATATGATGTTGACATGTACTAAAATAGAGAATGTTTAATTGGTTAGCTAATATTCCTACTTTACTTTCGAAAACCACACACGCCACATATCGAGGGACAGCAGGGAATTGCGTTCTTTATGCACTCTCATTCGTCATGTGTGGGCAACCAACATTTTATTATCCAAAATCTGCTTGCTCTTCTTTGGCATGCTCCTCTTCTGTTCTTCTTTAATAAGTACTCTCCCCGTTCGTAAATATAAGTCTTTGTAGAGATTCCTCCATGGACTACATACGGAGCAAAATGAGTGAATCTACACTCTAAAATGTATCTATATACATCCGTATGTGATCCATAGTGGAATCTATACAAAGACTTGTATTTAGGAACAAATGGAGTATAATAGTAGTACAGGACACTGGTACAACGAGGTGCTATACAAACGATTTTTAACCCCTTTTCCGCGATGGCGTTTCGAACCATCGCCAAGTGAGTGACTGCGATAGGGGGGGTCCTTCCCAAATGACCCAAAACCCTTCGGGGATAGGCCCTCCTGGCACACATGCTCGGCAAAATGAGGTCGTGTGTGACGGGCGAGCGATCAAATACGGTTATACATATAGTTGTGCTAAAAAATACAATTATACAGGCCAAATCGTTTCCGGTCGTAAGTAAATCCCACGCGGTCAGTCCCGGCTAAACATTTATGTTCGTATGTACATTCCACACAGTCAATCCAAGGAATAATTTTTATTAGTATGTACATCCCACACAGTTAATTCAAGAAGTATGTTTCCGTTCGTATATACATACCACACAGTCACTCCAAGGAAAACATTTCCGTTCGCAGGTACATCACACACAACTTTCCTCATTAAATTGTTTGTGATAGCGTTGCCATTGCACACGATATTAACAATTTTTTCATTTGCGTTATTGAATGCATCACACACGGTGCGTAGAAGAAACTGTGTGGCAAAGGCTATGCATCACACACATTTTTTATGTGGTAAACATTTGCGCAAGGTGGCCTAAGGCAAATAGTTTTTAAAAGGATGTCGTGTGTCATTGTTTATTGATCCAACACGGTTTATTGCTAGAAACTATGTGTGTTGCCTGAGGTCATCGCCCATGGTATTTCTCAATAACCGTTTGCAATGGAAAAACCCAATTAGTAGGATAATTGGCCATTAGCAGGCTAATTGTCCTATTATTAATAATCCATTTATTAATCTAATCAACATTTCATATTAAGCACACAATATATTTCATTTTCATATTATGGAAACAGGATTTCATAATTGAAATACATCAGAGTACAACATCATATAGCTTCAACACTCATCTACTCCATTACAAGATTGCACCATCACCAAGTTTCACATTCAACATCTATAACCTTTTGAAATTAGCATCATAGACGGTACATAAACAGATGAATCTCATCTGGAAAACTGCTGAGGCGGAACACGAAATACTGAGCCTTCTTTCATGTTGAAGGTCTTTGCAACTTTAGGCCAGTGCCTGTGGATGATTGACCATCCATCCTTCGTCCTCTTCAGGAACACTTCAATATTGAACCGTGGGTGTTCTATGAATACCTTCCTCACCTCCTCACCATAGAGGTGGTTTGAGAGGTAATCGTCAATGAAATGCTTTGGAAAGGCCTGAAAACAAGGATGTGCATAAATATCTTCTCTATATTGGAAATGCGGCAAAGGAATAAAAAAAGGCAAGGTATAATAGTTAGTACCATCCTGTAGTGAATAGATGTCTTCTTCATTGTGCAGACAAAGGTCTTATTATTTTTTGTCGCTAATTTCTTTATCCTAACAAGCTTTCTGAGTTTCTTGACTTGACTGATATTCATGGACAACTCATTTCCCCATATGCAAAAAGGGTCGAACAGTGGGTCAAAACCTCTGACAGCAGGACCTACATGTGCAAGACCAAATTTTTAAAAACATAAATATTAGAATGGTTCCTGCAATTGCACAATAATGTGATATTAGACTAAGGACCATGCATGTGAAAACCTCGATTGTAAACCGCAGTGCTTCCCATTGTTTCCCTGCAACACATATAAGCTAGTTAGTGACACTACTGGAAACAGGGAATTTGCCATCAGCCAGCTCTTTGCCATCTACCAGCGGATGGCAAAGAACGTCTTTGCCATCTGCTTATAAGAAACAGATGGCAAATAACTGACAGGCGGCAAAGAACATGGTTGCCATCAGCCAATTCTTTGCCATCTGCCAGTGGATGGCAAATAATCTTTGCCATCTGCCAGCAGATGTCAAAGAGGTTGGCGAATCCTCTGTCTGCCAGAGGTGTAATGGCATACCAGCCCCACCTCTTTGCCATCTGCCAGCAGATGGCAAAGAGATGAGGTTATTTTTTTCAGGTAAAAAAAGAATTGTGGCCTCTATCCCCTCCCTCTCTCCCCTCCTCTCCCTCTCCCACGCATCTCACCCACCGCCGCCCAAGCACCCCGTCGCCCCACCATCCCACCACCCTGCCGCCGCTGCCCAAGCACCCTGCCGCCCCACCACCCCACCGCCCCGCCGCCGCCCCACCACCCCACCACCCCGCCGCCCGCGCCCGCACCACCCAACGCCCCACCACCCCACCATCTCCGGTGTGAGCTAGCACGATCCTCGGCTCTCTCGCGAGGACGGGTGCCCGAAACCCTAGCCCAATCCCGTAGAACCCCTAGACGCCAGAGGTCCCGACGCTGGGAGTGAGAGCGGGAGCGGGGGAGGACGGCGAGGGAGGCGGAGGCCTGTCTGTATGTCGATCGTGGGATCCGGGCGAGGCGGAGACTACGGACATGGTCAGCTCGTGAACCCGCTCCAATGGCCTCATTTCAGAAAAGCGGCGCTCTGCTGGGGCCCTTGTGATGCCCCCCAGGCGGTGACCGCCGTGCACAAGGCGATCTCCATGCCCGCGGCCGACGGCGGGGTGAGCGTCGTCTCTCCGCTGCCGGGCGGCGCCCGTGATGGACGACATCGCGTCCGCTGCCCAGCCCACTACCGCCAAGGCCTCCTCTAAAGGTATATCACGGAAACTGGGATCGCCACCTCCCTTTTCCCCTCTCTCTCCCCGTCTCTCACTCACTCTCGATCGGGTTGGATCATGCGACTGATTTGCGAGGGACGAGGGTGTATGATTGATCTGTGTGAGCGGGCGCGGTTCGGGTCATGGGAAATGGGTGACGTGCGGCGCATGGATGGCGAAAGCTGGGTAAGGCACGTGACGGTGTTTGTGTCGATCACGATTTCTCGTGGGGTCATATGCGACTGTGGGAATGCAACCCAGTAGTGGTGGGATCTGTATAGAGTGCGTAGTTCTCCACTTCCCGTTTGCATGCAAGCGCAAAGATGAAGAAGGATCAGCCAATTATTGTTCTAGGACCAGCTTCGAGATGCAGGAACTAACACCAAAATACTCGAGCAGCAGCTACTTTGTGTTTCTTATTCTTCTTTACATATTTACAATACTGATTCATTTCATGCCTCATTGTCATGTATGCTATGTAATATTGTAGCAAGCTATTAAAAGATCTTATAATTTCTGTAAGACGCACTTAGTATTCCATTCTCATTTTATACTCTATATCTGATATTTTTGAGTTCTACATGTAGTAACTCAGGAGTTTGGTTTAGGTGGATCTGTTGTAAAGCAAACAGACTATTTTTGTACGGAAATCACATCTGCCTGTAGACACAAATTTTGTATATTGACATTTTCTTCTTAACATCTTCGCATATACTTTTAAGTTTTTGACCATTTGCTTTTAGAATTTTTATGCTCAAAGTTCTACTATTTTCACTTCAATTGGAGAGTAGCCCCTCTTTCCATGTCATACTAAGAGCACGAGTTCAAATCTGGTGGGGTTCGTGCTATCACAACGCTTTTGATACTTCACATGTAGTGCTTTTCCTCCTTGATTCTGCTAAGCCATAATTTTTCTCCTCTTTCCATTCTATGTGATAATCCATATCACAAGGGGCAAAGCTTATTTCCAACATGCAAACAAAGTATAAAATTTGGAATTCTAATATATGGTGAATGCATGCTTCAGATTTAACGGGTTTATAGGACATAAGTATTCTCCACAGGCTTAACATCCTATTTCTATTCTCGCCTTTGGATAGTCGTAATGATCCTTGCACAACACTTGGTTATTTCTCTCATGCTCACTCCATATACATCGTAATAAGATGTTATAAATATATTTTCTTAATACTAGAAATCAGTGTTCTACCTTTACAACTACACGTGCTAAAGCAGTATGTGTGTTTGTCCATGATATTTGTCTAAATGCAGATCAATATATACAGACGATGGTTTATATACATTTCAACCATAGAGAAATAATGGCGCCGATAAATCTGTAGAAAAATTGAACTAACCAAAATATGTGTACCTTTTGGTCCAATTAAGTATAGTACCAATATTAGAAAAAATAAGTATAGTACCAGTTATTATATTTTCCGAATAGTAGTATTTCTTCTGGGTATTAATAATATTCCTATATTCCAATTTGTAAAAGATTTCTCAAGTAAGAAATGTTACATAAATGTATAATGTGATCATTAATATACCATGCTTCTTTGGCAAAAAGGAAGATATATGCCACAATAGCGCACTTGATCGCAGGTGGTCATCCTCCTGCCAACGAAGAGCATTAAGAGGTCATTAACTTCTCTTTCGCTCGTAAGTACACGCTATTAGATGAGATTTTAATTTCTCTTGTATGCATTTGTTTTCCCTATCTTTGAAAAAATATAAAGACACGCAGATTGTGTGTTGTTGAAAGAAAATTACACTTAATCTATCTCACGTATTGTAACAAGATGTTGTGTTGTACACGCATTACAATTCAGCTGATGCTAGTAGCTGCTCTTTTCCCTTGCTCGATCTTCATCTCTACCATGCCGCAAGTATAGCTTGCTCGCTTTCCCTCCATTTGTTGGATTCCATCTGGTTTGTGAAATGTCTGTTACCGTTTTTGTCAGCCAGAGGAGAGTTGGACTATTCAGTAGCTTGGCAATGCTAGCATTCTATTTTTAGCATGTTTTAGTATCTACTTACTATTCAGGGTTGATTGCAAATTGAGTTAATTTGCTTGCTGCCATCTATCTCTTTAAATTGAGTTAATTTGCTTGCTGAAATTAGGTTGATGCCTTGTGTGCTGTTTTTCTTAATATGTTTGATGTTCATCGATCGTCCAGATTTACTAGCACACCAGATAGAATTTGGTACTGATGCCATTCAATAGATTTTCTAGACATTTTATTGTGTCTCATGCTGAAAAAGAAAATGCACAATGAGCTTGTTTGACTTTTTGATGCTTAGAGTATACTTGATCGAGGCAGTGTTATTTCATGTGATCTTTCATGTCATTTGCTAGTGTGATGCTTCAAGATGACAAATTAAAAAACCTAAACTATTGTAAATAAGCGTTCTGCATCTTGAGCATTTAAATGTGAGCACTTAACCATTGTACAGCTTTTGCATATTTTGTTTTGTATTTCTTTTATAAATGATGATAGTCTATGCAAGATGTACACATGTTAATTTCTGTTGACCTTAATCTGTTATGCCCTTGATTTTTTTACTTAGCTTAACCCAGAACAACAACATCCTTGATATTTACTGATCCCCACCTCGCTCTTTGCACTCGCAGACTTGAAGGCATCTATCGTCCCGACTTTCGAATGGAGAAACTAGTGAGTTTCATATATGATCTGAATGAAATGTTTAGGACTTATGGCGGTGGACTTTGCTATGGTGCGATCTATTTTCTGTTTTGTCTACTAATCATCGCCTTACTAGAATTTACCTTCACTTTGCCGCTTGTTTCTTGACGCCACTAGTTTGTACTGAAATGTGGAGACTTTACACCTTGCAAGATCATTCGGTGGTGGTGACCCATATGATGGCGATTTGCTCCGGCCATTCCAGTTTTGGCGGTGGTGGTGCTGCTGCTCCTATGATGGTAGACTCGTCTGATTCCCCTAGCCGCATCCATGGTGATGAAGCTCGGCCTAGGCTAGAACCCCCTCCGGTGAGCTCCTCACGTCCTCTTATACCCCTCCTACTTGCTTGTTGGTTCTATGCTCCGCCTTTGTGAGGTGTAATTGTTCAATTTTGTTCATAGTCGAGCATTGGATGATATTGTATTTGTCATGATGTACATGGTTCATGAACTATGCCAACGTGCAGCTTTGTTGTACTAGTGATAGTAGGATAATGCAAGTTTTGACAATTCATGCATATTTCCGCATCATAATAATCTTCTTCTTCTAACTTTCTTCTTTCCTATTTTACAGATTTGCTTAAGATCACGGAAGCTTGGGTTGATGGAGTGCTTGTATTTAGTTTTTGTTTTGACCTTGTGAAACTTGCTACAATGGATGAAACTGTGTAATATTGATGAAACTATGTATATGTACGGATGAAACTTGCTACTATTGGTAACATGTGTTGGATATATATGTGTTCATGACTATTGGCAATATGTGTTCAATATGCTATATTGGTCATGTAAATATATTTGTGTTTGATTTTCTGTGAAAATGAACTGATATAAGAAAAAACAAAATTAAATGGGGCAATATAGTCACTTTGCCATCAGCTGGCAGATGGCAAAGAGGCCACGTGTCATTTACATGTAAAATTTGGGCTGACCTATTTGGGCTCTTTGCCATCTGCTCGCAGACGGCAAAGCATGCAGCCTTTGCCATCTGCTGGCACACGGCAAAGAGCCTGCAGCCTTTGCCATCTGCTAGCAGACAGCAAAGTATGTCATTAACCTTCTAACGGGGCTAACCCCGTTAAGAGGTTTTGCCATCTGCCAGCTGATGGCAAAGGCACCGGCTCTTTGCCATCAGCTAGCAGATGGCAAAGAAGCCTTTACTTGCAGGGTTTCAGACAAACTGTTTGCCATCTGCTGGCAGATGGCAAAGCCTTTGCCATCCGTCGACCATGCCTTTGCCATCTGCCATGGCAGATGGCAAAGTGCCAGATTCCAGTAGTGTGATCAGGTTAAGTGAGAATTTGCATGCTACCAGTAAAATATGTTGATGAAAAATAAGCACATTGCAGATTCATCAGATTAATTCAAGCCACATGGAAAACTCATTTGTCCAAACCAAGCATGATTAAGAACTAGGAAATATAGCAGTTGTATATGTTTCTCATGTATTAAGTGCAGCCAAATTCAATTTATTCCTCACATGCACAACAATACAAAATTCTACCCACGACAATTGGACGTCGCATTGCAGAATTGAACCAAGCAGTTAACTAAACACCACAACAAATGAACCAAACATTAACTGAGCACCACATTGCACAATATAATATACTCCTAGTAGAAGAACAGACGGTTAACCAAACCAAGCATGCTTAACAACTTGGAAATATAGCAATTTGAAAGTGCAACTAATCCCTGGGTGGTTTTGGTAAATCATAACAACATATAGCTCATTGAACTAATATCCTTTCAAGATGATTATTTCAGTAAGTTGGATGATTGGCATGGCATGGACTAGAGATGTGGACCCCTCAAAATGCTAAGGACGAATATTGGAAAAATCTCAAGACTCTTCATTTCTATTTTAGTGATTCAAGATCACATTGAGTCCATAGGAAAGCCAATACTATTAAAGGGGATGAGGTGTTGCTTAATGGTCTACTTGCTCAAAATGCTTAGTGATATGCTCCAAAGCCCTCAACCATTTTCTCAAATCCAAATATGTCCTAAACCTAAAGTCAAACTCGGCCCCACCGAGTTCACTTGACATAGCCATAGCCAGAAACCCTAATCAGTTCGGTCTCCGATAGGGATCTCGGTCTCACCAAGATGGGTCTGCAAACTCTCGGTTTCCCTTCGTCACATTTCGGTCTCATCGAAATGAGTGATCGGTCCCACCATGTTTGCAGTGCAAACTCTTTGTTTCTCTTTCATAAAATTTCGGTATCACCGAAGGGAGTGATTGGTCCCACTGAGTTTGCGTGACCAACTCTCTGTTTGCTTGTTACTGAAATCGGACTCACCGAGTTGAAGTAATCAGTCAAACCGATATTAAGTTTTGCCCTAACCCTAGCTCATCGTTCCCACCATTGGTCCCACTGAAAAACCTAACATTCACATTTTGAACTGAATCGATCTCACCGAGTTCATCTATTCGGTCTGGCCGTGTTGGCTCTTTTGTGTGTAATGGTTAGATTTTGTGTGGAGGCTATATATACCCCTCCACCCTCCTCTCCATCTGAGAGAGAGCCATCAGAACGTGCCTACACTCCAACATTCATTTTCTGAGAGAGAGAACCACCTACTCATGTGTTGAGACCAAGATATTCCAATCCAACCACAAGAATGTTGATCTCTAGCCCTCCCCAAGTTGCTTTCCACTCAAATCATCTTTCCACCATAGCCAAAATCTATGAGAGAGAGTTGAGTGTTGGGGAGACTATCATTTGAAGCACAAGAGCAAGGAGTTCATCATCAACACACCATCTATTACCTTTTGGAGAGTGGTGTCTCCTAGATTGGTTAGGTGTCACTTGGGAGCCTCCGTCAAGATTGTGAAATTGAACCAAGGAGTTTGTAAGGGCAAGGAGATCACTTACTTCGTGAAGATCTACCCAAGTGAGGCAAGTCCTTCGTGGGTGATGGCCATGGTGGGATAGACAAGGTTGCTTCTTCGTGGACCCTTCGTGGGTGGAGCCCTCCGTGGACTCGTGCAACTATTACCCTTCGTGGGTTGAAGTCTCCATCAACTTGGATGTACGATAGCACCACCTATCGGAACAACCCCAAAAATATCCCTATCTACATTGCGTTTGCCTTTCCAAACCCCTCCCTTTGCCTTCATATGCAATGATTTACATTCCGCTGTTATACTCTGAGAATTGCATGTGTAGCCAAGACTTAAAATTGGGAAAAGGCTAGATTTATATTTGGTCAAGTAGTCTAATCACCCCCGCCCCTCTAGACCTACTTTCGATCCTACAAGTGGTATTAGAGCCTTGGTCTCCATTTGCCTTGATTTCCATAGCTTTGGTGATCATAGCCTTGGTTTCACAACCTAGGATAGTATGGCGTCTAGCGACGAAAATTACCACCATGGAGGTCCTTATTTTGGTGGCACTAATTTTGTTAGTTTCAATCATAGGATGAAAATGTATATTCTTGGACATAACTTTGTTGTTTGGGCAATTGTGTGTATTGGCTTGCAAGGTGAATTCTTCGATGGAAGAGAACCAAAACGTGAAGCAACCGCGGAAGAATTGAAGATGTTGCAATACAATGCTCAAGCTTGCGATATCCTCTTCAATGAATTGTGCCCTGAGGAATTCAATAAAATCAGCCGTCTTGAGAATGCAAAGGAAATTTGGAATACTTTGATTGATATGCACGAAGATACCAAGTCCGTCAACGAATCCAAATTGGATGTGCTTCAAACTCAACTTGACAAGTTCAAAATGAAGGATGGTGAAGGTGTCGCTGAAATGTACTCTAGGCTTGCTCTCATCAAAAATGAGATTGTCGATTTAGGAAGTGAAGAGATGACCGATAGATTCATCATCAAGAAGATCCTAAGAGCCTTGGAAGTCATTGGCAAAATTGTTGCTCATGAGATGTCACTCAAGGATAAAGAAGAACTTCACAACAAGTATAGTGGTGCTTATAAAGCTTCATGTGATACCCCTACATCATCAAATGAGAAACAAGACTTCAATGAAGAATTGAGCCTAATGGTGAAGAACTTCAACAAATGATGCCCAATTACAAAGATCTCAAGCCAACGGAAGTCATTGGCAGAATTGTTGCTCATGAGATGTCACTCAAGGATAAAGAAGAACTTCACAAAAGTCTAGTGGTGCTTACAAAGCTTCATGTGATACCCCTACATCATCAAATGAGAAACAAGACTTCAATGAAGAATTGAGCCTAATGGTGAAGAACTTCAACAAGTTCTACAAGAGTAGAAGCAAAGAAAGAAGTTCCAAGTCAAGGTCCTACAATGACAAAAGATCTTCTAGTCGTGATCGCAATTGCTATAGTTGTGGAAGACATGGACACTACTCTAGTGAGTGTACGGCTCCCTACAAAAGAAGAGAAGACTCACCTAAAAGGAGAATCAAAAGAGAAGAATCACCACTAATGGAAAGAAGGAGTAGATATGATCGTTATGAACGAAGATCTTCTCGCAGAAGCAAGGATTCGGAAAGGAAGGACAAGTCATAAAAGAGCTACACAAGATGAAGACATCAAGCTCGTGTTCATGAATGGGTATCCGACTCCGACTCTGACAACCTCTCCGAGAGAAGCTATCACTCCGACTCCGAATATACTCAATATGAAGGTGTTGTCGGTCTTGCACTTGTGTCATCCAACTCCTACGACATATTTGATTCACCAAAAGAAGGAATTGGAAGATGCTTCATGGCGAAAGACCCCAAGGTATAACACCCCGAGTATGTTGATTTCAATAGTGATGAAGATGATTTGCTAGGTGATGATGATTTACTTGTTGACAACTCTAGTAATGAAAACTATGATAAAATTGCTATTAATCATGTTAATCAAGATAAAATGAATGACGATGATAAGAAGGAGATTGAGTGTCTAACTAAAGAACTAAACACTCTTAAGTTAGCTCATGAAACTATCTTAGAGGATCATCAAGAGCTTTTAAAGACTCATGAGAACCTACGCTTTGAAAAGCTCAATCTAGAGCAAGAACATGGGTTCTTAAAAGCAATCAATGATGATCTTCATAAGAAAAGTTCTTCTTACATTGCCAAGCATTTACTCTTGTCTACTTACATGCCACAAGTAAAATCTAGCAACAAGAGTAAGAAAGGTTCTTCTTCTAGTAGTAACAATAATCATGATAAATCCAATATTGTTGCTTCTAGTAGTTCTCTTGATTCCACTAATGATTCTCTTAGCCAAGTTACACTTGAGCAAGAAAATAGCTTATTGAAGGGAATTATAGAGAAAGGTGTTTACAAAAGCCTTGCCGGTAGTAAGCAATTTGAGGAAATTGTACGCAGGCAAGGAAGGCACCGGAAGAATCAAGGTGTTGGTTTTGACTGCAAGTTCACTACCAATGGAGTTGAGTGGGAAGAAGATCAATACCCCAAGATGAAGTTTGTTCCTCGGCAAGAGAAGTATGATCCCACTTCTTTCAAAGGAACACAAGCTCTGGATGATCTTCCACCATAATACCACAAGCTAAAAGGCAAGGACAAGCTTGAAGAGGAGATTGTTGCATTTGAAGAAGCTCCTAAGGCGTTGGTGAAGTGGGTTCCGAAGACTACATCAAATTCTACTTCATCAAGTATGACTACAACGCAAGTATTCCCATCAAGATGAGGTGGATCCTGAAGAAAAAGAACTAGAGAGTTCTTGAGGGTGACTCCGCCAACAAACTTCCCTCATATTCATTTGGCAAGGACAAGTGCAATCAATTTCCACATCTTGCACTAGTTAATGGAGTCACAAACCCTCTTGTTGGCAAGACAAGGAACAAGGTAACCTAATGCGTTCATGGACAACATCATGTGTGAATTTCAGTCTATGTCTATGGATATCCTTGTGTGCTCCTTGTGGGACTAACCCGTGTAGGTATTGAAAGTACAACTCACTCCAATGGATTGCTCCAAATGATCTACATCAACATTAAGTATCTACATCTTCAACACCTACATGAAGTCATCATCGACAAAACCCAAGGTTAGTTCATCCCTCTTAGGGGGGATATCACATCTAGGGGGAGCTTTGCTCTAAAACTGAGCTAAAGCAACTCTAATCGTGTGAACATAACAATGCTTTATGTAAAAGTGGTAACCCCACTTGTACTTAAACGATGAGTATGACCTACGATCAAATGTTCTCATTTGAGTCCTTAGTCAATATACTCATATATAGATGACCTAGTCATCGCCAGTTGCTTGATAGATGCTAGAGTGTTTGTGCATGCTTTTTCACATATTTTATTTGCTATCTTATTGTGTGAGCATGTTGGTTGCATATTTTCCCCATTTGAGGACACCCATTTGTTGCTTTGGTTGTTTGCCTTTTTCTTTTTGCCAAATGGATGGACAAGAATGCCAAAGAACTCCCTCTAGCTATCTATGCTTTTTCTCGTCTCAAACTCTATTCATGCTACATCACAAAGTTCGAACAAGTCGAATTCGGACCCTTCGGGTGAGGAGCACTCGGAGTCACCGGACCGTCAAGGGCTTAACTTCCAAAACCTCTTAGTGCATTCCGGTCTGACCGATCCATTCAATTCGGTCATACTGAGTTCATTAAGTTGATCTAGGTTTTAATCTCATTGCAACCGATTTGGACTCTTCGGTCACACCTAGTTGCAGCAACTGCTTGCGATTCGCATCTCGGTGCCACCGAGTCATTCCACACGTACACACCGACAGAGTCTGGATATATATACCAGGGCTGAAAATTTGGAAATTTCTCCAAACGCCTCGCCCGCGCCTGTCTAGCTCCGTCGACTCGAGGTCTCCGGATCATCTCCTCATCATCTTTGACCTCCTGCCGGTGGTGTCCTCCGCCGTCAACAGAAATCTTCACCACCGTTGTCGTCGTAGTGGGTTCATCACCAAGCTAGGGTATGAACTCAACCCTTTGTGCTTTCTACACTCCGATTCTTAGCACAAAGACAATGCCATGATTCTTGCCATGATTGAAATAGTCCTATCCAATTAAAAGTTCCTTTAGAGTAGTTTTGATCCAAAAACTTAGGGTTAGGTTTCCGCCGAACTCATCTCGGACCGACCGATTTGAAAGATTCGGTCTCGCCGATTTGGCCCAGGCCATTGCACATGTACCACTAGGTCTGACCGAAGTGTACAAATCGGTATGACCGAGTTTACTTTCTTAGTGAAACCCTAGCATCTTGGAGTCACCGAACTATGTCTCGGTCTAACCAATTTCACATGTTTAGACTCTAAAGTTGCTTCGGTGTCACCGAGTTTATCATATTAGTAGCTCCGAAATGCTTTCTACAGATAACTAAAAATAAGTTTTTGAGTCATTCTTTTTGCCAAAATAGATGTTCTTTGTGATGCTCATTCACTCTACCTATACCCATCTATTCACATGGACAGTTTCAGCAATGTCAGACCAGAGTGATAGCAAGAACAGGTTAGAGGAGCAACAAAATCTCAGTGTCAAGCAGCTCTGATGATAGAAGCAGAAGCACACCTAGCAATCTGCCTAAGGCTGCTACTAGGCATAAGAAGAAGAAAACCTCAGAATCTGAAGATGAGGATTATGTTGTTGATGAGGAGGTCACTTCCAAGAAGAAGTTGATCAAGAAAGAGCAAGTTGTTGTTGCTGCTGCTGGCATTAAGCCAGGGATGAAGAAGAAGGCTCCTGCTCAGAGGAAGCCCATGTCCAAAGTTAGAGCTTCAACTCAGGAAACAATGGAATTCTCTCTTGAACCAAGAGAAGAAGAAGTTGTTGGAAGTAGAAGATAAAGGAAAGGGTCAAGAAGACCATGGTCAGGGTTATTGGAAGATCCTCAATGATGAAACATCCTAGCTGCTGAGAAGAACAAGGCCCTAGTGCCTGAAGTTCAGGAAGATGAAGAGGCTCAAGTGCACAGAAATCTCAAGCCCAAGATACCTGATCATGATGACAATATCCCATTGCAGAAAACATGAAGTTAAGGAAAGATGCAGGTCCCAGACTATGGAGGCAAATTGATCCTTATGCTACAAGAAGAAGGACTGCTATGGATTACAGGTTCCACACCAAAGAACAATAGGACTTCTTTGAGACTATCCTCCTGGACAAGAAGCCCATAGTCAGTGGCATGAGATGGGTTGATTGGAATTTCATTGATGACAATGAAATCACTTTCCTGGAGTTCATGAGAGCTTCAGAATGAATAGATTTGATGCTTTTGTGGGTCAGAAACTCACCAAATGGAATGATAAGATGGTGATGCAGTTCTATTTCATAGCTCACTTTTACCCTGATGGCAAGACTGTCTAGATGACAGAGGGTACAATGTCGGTGTGGAACGACACCTATGGGATCACAAGAATCCCTACTACGGTTGCCGGGGCGCGGGGTTACGAGGAGAGCAGGGCTAGTAGACAGCACAAGGATGCGTAAAACCCTAGTCCTGCTTTGGTGGGTGTATTTCTGGGAGTTCTTGATCTCTCGAACTAGCTGTGGTCAGCGCGTGGTTCCAAAGAGCCGAATCCTCCTTCAGTATGCCATGGGCCTCCTTTTATAGTTGAAAGGGGCTGCCACAGTGACACACAGGAGGTGGAAAGGCGTCTGATGCCCTGAGCTTATCGCTCAGACATGGGACAAGAGGCATTTAATGCGTGGCTTAGGTGTTCCCTTGCTTTATCGGGGACGGGGCGAGGCCCGTCCCGTCTGTCGCCGCTCCTCGTCGCTTCGACACGCGCCCCGGCCAGTGATGTGTGCGGTGCCATGTAGGCAGGCAGGCAGCTGGGTGGCACTGTGGTGGAGCCTTCACGAAGTTCTGCATGCCGCCATGCAGGCATTTGATGAGTTGGCCTGGGAGCTGCATGTTGCCACGCAGGTGCACGCCCAGCTGGTTGGGCTGGCAGCTGCATGAGAACGGTGGTGGAAGCTTGGTTGGCGCGGGTTTGGCGGTGAACTCACCGGCATCTTTGGCGAGGGCCTTGCCGGGAGGTCCGGCAAGGGTTTTGCCGTGGCGTGCTGTCGTCCCCGACAAGGGTCTTGTCTGGGGTCTGGTGGCCTTCCTCGGCAAGGATCTTGCCGAGAATCGTCGTCTTCTAATCCTCATCTGATCTTGAATATGTCTTCACAAAGATCTGCATGCCACCACGGAGGTGCCTCCCGAGCCCTGGCCCCACGTGGATGATGGTGTTGGGGATCGTGGGCTCAAGGGTGGCTCGCTCTGTTGGTGTGGGGCGAGCTGTCCCGGCAAGGGTCTTGCCGGGGCCGCTGAGGTTGCCCGGCAAGGGTCTTGCCGACGGAACCTGCTTCGTCCCTCTTCTCTTTGTGGTCTTGGCCTTGGTGTTGCCTTGGTTGTCTTGGGTGTGGCGCGGCGTGGAGGGGTGTGCGTGATGTGGGCGGCATGCGTGGGGCGGTTTCCACACGCATGCGTCACATCGTAGTAAATGGGCAGTGCGCCCCGCGGCTTCCCCATAAAAAGGGATAACCGCGGGCGCACTGTTCCTTTTACCCTCCGTGCAACCCCAATCTCGGAGACCTCCGCCTGCTTCCCTCTGCTTCTCCAAGCTTCGTCCCCGCTTGCCGCCGTTGTGCCTCCGCCGCCCTCCGTCCTGCCCTCCTGCCCCAGCCGTCATGGCGCTAAAATCCACCAAGGGCAAGGGAGTGGCTAAGAATGCCGAACAGCGGAGCAGCCGAGAAAGTCTTGTTGGCGGTGCAGCGGATGCGATCTGCCTTCTTCCCCTCGATGGTCGACGTGTTCGAGCTTCGGGACTCCTTCAGGCCCTTGTGGGGAGTGAAGACGGGGGGAGAATTCGGGGCATCCGGCCACGCGTGTCATCCCCGCCAACTGCACCGAGGCTGCCCCAAATCGGTACCCTTCTTTGTTGATTATTTTTCCTGCGGGCTCTGTCCTCCCTTCTCCGATTTCTTCAGCGACGTCAAGCATACCTTTGGCTTCCGCCTCCTGGATTTTACTCCGAACGCGGTGGCGTGCATGGCTCTTTTCTGCCACACGGGGTGCACTGCAACACGGCGCTTTTCTGCCATTACTTCTCCCCTCGGATCCAACCAGAGGGCGCCATCTCCGGTTGCATCGCCTGGGTCTCAAGATCCAAGGGAGCATACCCGGAGGGCGCCATGAAGGACAGGTGGGAAGAATGGTGGGGCCGGTGGTGCTGGATCGAGGAGGAGGACCCGCCGGCGTTCTGCGAAGTTCGCCGGGCGCCGCCGGTCTATAGAAGCGATTGGAGCGACGTCAATGCTGACGACGAGAAGCTCATGGTCGCCACCACCAGGATCCTCCAGCTCACCATGGTTGGCCTCACCCTTGAGATGATCCGGGCGGACTTCATCCGCCGCCGGATCGCTCCACTGCATAACAAGGGGAGGCCAGCCTGGCTCTTCACGAACCCCGCCGACATCATGCGGCTTCATCCCGGCCTCGACCACAACTTCACAGTAATGGGGCACGCCCATTTCTGCCAGCGGCTCTTCCAGCTTGACGTGGGTCGCGACGGCGAGGTCGAGCAGACCGGCAAGGTCGCGAGGGCCGCTGCAAAGGCCGGCAAGGTTCTCAAGGGGCCTTTGTTCAAGCTGCCAACGGGGGTGGTCCCATTGTGCAATAACTCGCGCCGGTCCGATATCATTGCCATGATGTCGGACTACAACGCGCACGGCCCCGACCCGAGCTAGAAGGAGCCGCAGGACGTCGAGGTGCATCAGTTCTTTGACACCCTGCACGAGGGGTACGTCAACGCCGACGCCGAGCGGCTGCTTGTCCAGGACACCACCCTGGCGGAGCTGGACTACATCGCCACCAGGGCGAGGGAGGCACAACTTGCTAGGGAGGCCGGTAGCACCGGCAGTGTGGAGGACAGGGCCGCGACAGCCGCGGAGGAGGAGGAACTCGCCCGGTGGGCGATGGCCGCTGGGGGAGCCAGCAGCGCCGGCACCGAGGCTCCTCTGGTTGAAGATGTGACTAGCGAGTCGTCGGAGGAGGAGGTCGAGACCGCAGACCCGACACCGCCTACGGGGAGGGGGCGAGTCCTACGGCGGGCCAGTTTCGGCGAGCCGGTCCGGCCCGACAGGGCTGCGCGGCCACAGCTGACCTTGGAGGGGCTCGGGCGCCACACGAGGGCCGCGGCAACAAAGAAGTCGGCGAAGACCGCGGTGAAGAAGAAGACAGCCGCCCCTTCTTCGTCTGCGCGTGTACAGACACCACCTCCTTCTCCTCCTCTGGGGAATGTTGATACGGAGATTACTTTTGATTATGGATCCCTCAGCCCGAGGAGGAAGAGGAAGACAGCAGAGGAGGAGGCGGACGACGAGTAAGTATCTGGTTCCTTTTCGTTACCTCTGCCTCCTTAATCTGCGTTGCTTGTCTTGAGTTGTTTTTGTCTTTGTAGGGACACAGAGACACTGGCCTAGAGAGCGAAAAGGGCCAAGGTCTTGGCGGCTGGCCAGCCCCCGGCTGGTACTTCGAGGGTGCCGTTGGTGGTGTTGAGCAGCCCAAACAGCAGCCCCCGGCATAGCCCCCAACTTAAGTTCATCACTCTTCCCCCGTCGACATGTGCTAGGGGCATGACACTTTGGTGCTGACCTTGCCAGGCATGTAGGAGGAGAGCAGCAGCAGGTGGAGCCACAGAGGGCTACCCCCAACACGCCGCCCCCATCGACCACGCCGCCCCGAGGGGCGTCCCCGGCAAGGGCGCCAAGTACTGAGCCTATGCACATGGAGGAGGAGGAGGAGAAATCGGGTGCCGGCGGCTTTGCCTCGACACCAAATGTTGGCGGGGAGGGGACTTCCGTTTCTCAGCCTGGTACCGGCACTAGTAAGCCGTTCACGTTCGTCCTCGTTTTTCTTTTCTTTCTGGCTCTTGGTCCTGGCCTTGCCTCACCCCCTTCTTCAGCGCCCAGATTCCTCCTCGATGAACCCAGAGGAAGTGGACGCCATCATCGAGGGTGTCGCCAAGGCCGCCGAGGTGGACGCTGAGAAGATCGCCACCGAGGATGCCGCCAAGGATGCCGCCGTGGACGCCGCCGAGGGGCCTACCGGGGAGGCCGACAAGGCTGCCGTTGAGGAGGCCGGCAAGGGGCCTGCTGAGGAAGTCGGCGGGGCCGCTTCCAAGGAGGAGGAGGAGGAGGAGGCTGGTGACCAGCCTTCCTCCTCTGCTGCTTCCGCTCCGGCAAGTACCTGAGGGTGAGTGACGACTTGTTCGTCCACCTTCCAGGCGCGTCGAGCACTAGGACACCCATTGAGGGAGAGGTGTTCGACGGCGAGGTGCTTGCCGCTGCCGGGCTTGAAGTCATCGACGAGCCGATCATTGGTGGTGACGGTTCGCAGGAAGAGCGGCTCCTCCACGCCATGGGCGCCAACTTCCGGAAGCTCCAGGCGCTCCATCGCGCCTGCCTGGACAAGGCTGAGTCCAGGACGGCGGTGGAGGAGAAGGCGGAGGCGGACCTCCAGAAGCGTGTTGCCGAGGCGCAGGACTAGTTCCGCGAGGCCCACAAGGAGCTCAAGGCGGCCCAGGGTGAGGAGGACAAGCGCAACGTGGAGCTCACCATGAAGCTCGCCGACATCGAGAAAGCTCAGGAGGCGGCGAAGAACTTGGCCGCGGCTGCCGAAGCCGCTCGGACCAAGCGTGAGGCCGTGCTGAACTCCCAGGAGGAGGACCTCGCTGCACGCGAGGAGAAGCTTGCCGCCATGCTTCGCGGCAATGATGCAGAGGTGGAGAAGCTTGTCTTGCAGCAGACTAGTGAGCTGGAGCAGAGGCACAAAGAGGCACTCCATGCCCAGGCCCAGGTTCACGCCGGCAAGGTGGAGGAGCTGGAGGAAGAGCGCGACATGCTGAAGGAGCAGGCCCTGAAGCTGTCCCAGGAGAGGGACACGCTTAACAGTGCCCTAACAGAGGCGCAGGGCGCGGTCATCGGCAAGGCCGGGGAGCTCTCCGAGGCCAACAACTCCATCAAAGATCTCCAGCTGAAGCTGGAGGGTCTCGAGAAGGTGTTGTCGGAGTCCAAAACCCGGGAGGGGATCCTGGCCAAGGAGCTGGAGGTCGAGAAGCAGTTGCAGATGAATGAGGGCCTCAACTTCGCGGATCACGTGGCGGGCGAGAACTGTTGGCTCGATCACCTCGCCACCGTCGTCAACCAAGCCGCCGCATAGCTGGCCATCATGGGGATGCCGGACGTGAGGTACGTCCCGGAGCGGAGCGTGAGCGCCAATTGCAGCCTGACCATGTTCTTTGAGAAGGTCGTCGGCGCTCTGGAGCGGCTCCACGCCAACCGGGCGGCCTCGCTGGCCGAGGAGTCCCGGAGGCTTTGCTAGGGTGCCATGACCAAGGTTCTCACCAAGGTGGCGCACTGGTACCCCGACCTCGACTTCGACGCCACGCTGGAGAGCTTGTCGGAGGGTACTGACCTCGCGCCGCTCAGGGAGCGCATCAAGCCCATCATCAGCCGGGTCGGTGGAATTCTCAGGGTGGAGGGCCAGCGCCGGGATTAGGCATCCTGTCCTTTATCGCCGTTGCAGGTTCACAACCAAGACAATCGCTATCTCTAGTTAGAACCGCAGCAATAATTTGATGTAATATAACTCTGCAGCACTTTCAGTATTATGCATGTTATTTTCCTATTCGATTTTCCTTTGTATGTCCACCCTACGTTACTGGGTAAGCTCGCCGGCGCGTAAACCCAACGCGGCGTCTTGGGGACTGATCCCCTTTGGCTTGCCGGGTGTGCTTGCTGCCGGGCGGAGCACCTTGTCACCCTTAGCGCGGTCGCCCGAACTGTCGAGCTTGACTCGAGTCAGAGTCGGGAGCGTTGCCGAGTGTGGAAGGCTACCCCGCCACTCTCGACGCGGCCACTTTAAGCTGTTGAGCGGACTTGAAACAGAACAAGGGCGTTGCCAATTGCGGGAGGGCCCTTTGCGTGCAGGTTTCTCATACATAGGCGAGATCTTCGAGGACGATAACCTTAGATAAAAGAGTAAATAACTCAAAGCTCTGAATAACTTAGCTTTTCTGTTGCCGAGCCGGCGTCGTGTCTCCAGCCGCCTTCTTCTCAGAAACCGAAAGCGACGAAGAACTGCTAGGCTAACTACCAGACCAGATTCTCACAATTGCGCCCCCTACCTGGCACGACAAAGATGTCGGTGTGGAATGACACCTATGGGATCACAAGAATCCCTACTACGGTTGCCGGGGCGCTGGGTTTCGAGGAGTGTAGGGCTAGTAGAGAGCACAAGGATCATTTACCCAGGTTCGGGCCGCGAGGATGCGTCAAACCCTAGTCCTGCTTTGGTGGGTGTATTTCTGAGAGTTCTTGAGCTCTTGAACTAGTTGTGGTCAGCGCGTGGTTCGAAAGAGCCGAATCCTCCTTCACTATGCCATGGGCCTCCTTTTATAGTTGAAAGGGGCTGCCACAGTGACACACAGGAGGTGAAAAGGCGTACAGTGCCCTGAGCTTATCGCTCGAATTACAAGACAAGACGCATTTAATGCGTGGCTTAGGTGTTCCCTTGCTTTATCGGTCACGGGGCGAGGCCCGGCCTGTCCGTCGCCGCTCCTCGTCGCTTCGACACGCGCCCCGGGCAGTGATGCGTGCGGTGCCATGTAGGCAGGCAGGCAGCTGGGTGGCACGGTGGTGGAGCCTTCACGAAGATCTGCATGCCGCCATGCAGGCGTTTGATGAGTTGGCCTGGGTGCTGCATGTTAACACGCAGGTGCCCACCCAGCTGTTTGGGTGGCAATGCATGGGAAAGCAGCGGTGGAAAGCTTGGTTGGCGCGAGTTTGGCGGTGGCCTCATGGCGTCTTTGGCGAGCCTTCTTAGGGTGGCCCGACAAGGCTCTTCTTTGTGGGCGTCTTGTCGTCCCGGCAAGGATCTTGCCGGGTCTCAGTGGCCTTCCTCGGCAAGGATCTTGCCGAGAATCGTCGTCTTCTAATCCTCATCCGATCTTGAATATGTCTTCACAAAGATCTCGCATGCCACCATGGAGGTGCCTCCTGAGCCCTGGCCCCACGTGGATGATGGTGTTGGGGATTGTGGGCTCAAGGGTGGCTCGCTCAGTTGGTGATGGGCGAGCTGACCCGGCAAGGGTCTTGCCGGGGCCGCTGAGGCCGCCCGGCAAGGGTCTTCTTTGGGGAACCTTCTTCGTCCTCTGCTCTTTGTGGTCTTGGCCTTGGCGTTGCCTTGGTTGTCTTGGGCTTCGCCTTACCTTGGCTCACCTCCCCATTACGCCCGTGTGGTTGTGGGTGCGGCTCTGACTGCCCGTGCACAGGTAAAGGGGTACAAAAGTGTGCCCCTCTTTTTGTACACCGATAGGAGCCCCCGGGCCTGGGCCACACATAAGCGCGACACTTTGTTGGGTCAGGCCCAAAACGGTGCGCGGGCAGGCGGGGCGGTTTTTACCGCGATAAGACTTTTCGCGCGCTCCGCCACCCACGACCCGCACGCGTGGCGCGGCGTGGAGGGGTGTGCGTCACATGGGCGGCATGCGTGGGGCGGTTACCACACGCATGTGTCACGTCCTGATAAATGGGCGTGGCATGGCTTCCCCATAAAAGGGATAACCGTATGACTGTTCCTTTTACCCTCCGCAACCCCAATCTCGGAGACCTCCGCCGCTTCCCTCTTCTTTTTCCAAGTTTCGTCCCGCTTGCCGCCGTCGTGCCTCCGCCGCCTCCGTCTGCCCTCCTCCCCAGTAGTCATGGCGCCCAAAATCCACCAAGGGCAAGGGAGTGGCTAAGGATGCCGAGCAGCGAGCCGCCGGAAAGTCTTGTTGGCGTCACGTGGGGCCTTGATCTGCCTTCTTCCCCTCGACGGTCGATGTGTTCGAGCTTCGGGACTCCTTCAGGCCCTTGTGGGGAGTGAAGACAGGGGGGAGAATTCGGGGCATCCGGCCACGCGTGTCATCCCTGCCAACTGCATCGAGGCTGCCCCAAATCGGTACCCCTTCTTTGTTGATTATTTTTCCTGCGGGCTCTGTCCTCCCTTCTCCGATTTCTTCAGCGACGTCATGCATACCTTTGGCTTCCGCCTCCTGGATTTTACTCCGAACGCGGCGGCATGCATGGCTCTTTTCGCGCATATCTGCGAAGGCATCGCCGGGGTGCACTGCAACACGGCGCTTTTCCGCCATTACTTCTCCCCTCGGATCCAACCAGGGGGCGCCATCTGCGGTTGCATCGCCTGGGTCTCAAGATCCAAGGGAGCATACCCGGAGGGCGCCATGAAGGACAGGCGGGAAGAATGGCGGGGCCGGTGGTGCTGGATCGAGGAGGAGGACCCGCCGGCGTTCTGCGAAGTTCGCCGGGCGCCGCCGGTCCACAGAAGCGTTTGGAGCGATGTCGATGCTGACGACGAGAAGCTCATAGTCGCCACCACCAGGATCCTCCGGCTCACCGAGGTCGGCCTCACCCTTGAGATGATCGAGGCGGACTTCATCCGCCGTCGGATCGCTCCACTGGATAACAAGGGGAGGCCAGACTGGCTCTTCACGAACCCCGCCGACATCATGCGGCTTCGTCCCGGCCTCGACCACAGCTTCACAGTGATGGGGCATGCCCATTTCTGCCAGCGGCTCTTCCAGCTTGACGTGGGCCGCGACGCGCGAGGTCGAGCGAACCGGCAAGGTCGTGAGGGCCGCTGCAAAGGCCGGCAAGGTCCTCAAGGGGCCTTTATTCAAGCTGCCAATGGGGGTGGTCCCGTTGTGCAATAACTCGCGCCGGTCCGATGTCATTGCCATGATGTCGGACTGCAACGCGCACGGCCCCGACCTGAGCTGAGAGGAGCCGAAGGACGTCGAGGTGCAACAGTTCTTTGACACCCTGCACGAGGGGTACGTCAACACCGACGCCGAGCGGCTGCTTGTCCAGGACACCACCCAGGCGGAGCTGGACTACATCGCCACCAGGGCGAGGGAGGCACAGCTTGCAAGGGAGGCCGTTAGCGCCGGCGGTGTGGAGGACAGGGCCGCGACGGCCGTGGAGGAGGAGGAGCTTGTCCGGTGGGCGACGGCCGCCGGGGGAGCCAGCAGCGCTGGCACCGAGGCTCCTCTAGTTGAAGATGTGACCGGCGAGTCGTCGGATGTAACGCCCCGAGACCGATGCTCGAGAAGACTTCCAACTATTCCGAGTTTCGCCGTGTGTTTCTTTTGTGCTTGCTCTTTTATTTTTGCATTGCATCATGTCATCATGCCATCATGCCATTTAATTTTAAAACTCTTCTAAATAAATTGTATGGATTTTTCAATTCATTTAAATCGAGGGATATTCACATGGTGATTTCTCTTTAAAACATATTAAAGCCTCTCAATATTATTAGGGAGCTTTAATAAAATTATTCCATTGTTTCGGTATCACCATAACACACTTGCAAATAATTCTCCATGCCTTTGTTATCTCATTTCTTGGTCTCCAACCTTGCCCATAAATTATTTCGTCATTTTCCGGAGCTCCACCAAAAATCCGAACATTTTTGGACCTTCCTTTTATCAAGTCCCAGTTCAAACACATTTGAATTAAATTCAAACGAGTTTGAATTTAAATCTTGCATTCGTGCCTCTTTTCTATTTTTCTTGGATCAAGCTCATTTTTATGAGTCCGGGAAAAATACCCTCCTGCTCAAGCTCCACCTCTAACCTCTTTTTCTTTTCTTTCTCATCGCTGTTTTCTTCTTCTTTTCTTTTAGCAGTGAGAGAGAGCCCAGCCTAACCAACAAACCAGGCCGGCCCATTTGCCTGGAGGTCCAGCCCACCTAACCCCTTCCTAACCCTAGCCCGATCTCATCTCTCCCTTCGTTCTCCCCCTGCGCCGCAGCACACCCGCATCTCTCCCTCTCGTTCCCTCGTCCTCCCTCCAGCGCCGAAACACCCGATCCCCTCTGTTTCTCCTTGCGATCCACTTCTCTCCCCGCGCACCTCGCTCGTGTTCCCCTCGTCGCCCTTCTCCCCGTCGCCTCTGCGCGCGAGCGCCGCCGCCCTCAACCCTCCTCGCCGTCGTCCATGGCCACGCCGCCTCCGCACCTCCGCCGGCCTCGGCCTCCCGCGGTTGCCCTGCTCCGGCGCCCCCTGCCTCGCGTCACCCTCCGTCGTCAAGCGCCGCCCTGTACGGATTCGTCAGGCCCTGCCATGGCCGCGCCTCCCCTGCTTCGAGCCAAGGCCGACGCCGGCCACTTCGTCCATGCCGCCCATGGAGGCCTAAGCCGCCGACCTCGCCGGGCCTCCACCTCCGTCCCACGGCCGCATCCATGCTCTGGATCGAGAGGAGCTCGATCCCGAGCGCTTTCTGCCCGTCCATGCCGCCGTGGCCCCTGTGTTCCTCGCCCTGCTGCTGCCTTATCGAAGTCCGCCAAGGCCCTCTGTTTGGCCCCGGTGACCCTGGGCTCCTGTGCACGCCCTGCGCCATTTACCTCCATTGCCTTGTTGACGTCAAGTTCGACTACACTGCAAGACCCGGAACGCCAAGACTGCCTTCGTGGATTTATTAAAAGTTCCAGGACGACCGGCGCAAAGTACCACTACGTTTGCCATGTACATCTACACCGCCAAGACCGGACCGACAAGTACCCCGACGTCGCACACCGCCAAGACCGGACCGACAAGTACCCCGACGTCGCGTGTACCACTACCGTCGAACTGAACATCTACGATAACGTGTACAACTATCGTCGCCACGTGAACAACGACTTCCACTACGCGGCGTACGACTACTTCCCACGACGACCCGTGAACGACTACCTCCACTACCGCCGCGAGAATGACTACTTCCACTACGACCATGGTACCACTACTTCCCTCGACGAGATCGAACCACTCCGAAATGCACGCTTTGAAGGTATAACCCCGAGACGACCGCCCGTGAACGAATGCATGTGTTGTATGAGATGCTCGTGTTTGCACTGTGCCCGTTTGCTTCATGCACGTTCCTCCTCGTTTGCCATGCCGTCGACCCGTGGGAACCCGGTAGTCGGGAGCACCCCACCATATCTAGCATGTTCCGCACATCCGCACGCTTCCTTTTGCACCGGTATCTCCATGAGCTACCGGAACCGATATGTTGCCGTGGCATCATTTTCGGATTCGCCGCCGTGGCACCCTTTTTGTTCCGCCATGGTGACCAAATGCTTCATAACATGCTTATGTCAACATTTTCATAAAATTGCTTAAAACTTGTATATGTCATCCGCATCATGATAACAACATTTAAAATGTTTATATTTGTTGTTTCCATTAATTTGCTAAATGCATATGGGGATTTACCGGATTTGTTGTTTGTTATATCCGGCCCCATTTAAATTGTTTTAGATGGTATAGTTTTGTTATGCTTCACCTCTTGCCATGTTAACCAATATTTAATATTGTTGAGTACCTAATCAGGAGTGAACTAAATAATTGATGTGGTGTTTCGTCAATATGCAACTCGTTGCATATTGGGCTCCATTTAACTTGTAGTTTTGTTTGGGCATATTGCCATGCCATGCTATTTAAAGCGGGCATGCATCATACTTGATTGTGCATCATGTCGTGTTTATGTGATGGTTGTTTACTATGTTGTTTGTTTGTTTCCTGTTGCTTCTCTCTCGTTAGCTTCGGTTTCGTTCCGGAGTTGTGAGGACTCGTTCGACTTCGTCCTTTTGTCTTCTTCATGGACTCGTTCTTCTTCCTTGCGGGATTTCAGGCAAGATGACCATTCCCTTGAAATCATTTCTATCTTTGCTTGCTAGATGCTCGCTCTTTTGCTATGCCTATGCTACGACGCCTACCACTTGCTATATCATGCCTCCCATGTTGCCATGTCAAACCTCTAACCATCCTTTCCTAGCAAACCGTTGTTTGGCTATGTTACCGCTTTGCTCACCCCTCTTATAGCGTTGTTAGTTGCAGGTGAAGATGAAGTTTGTTCCTTGTTGTAACATGGAGATGTTGTTCCTTGTTGGAACATGTTTACTTGTTGGGATATCACAATATATCTTATTTAATTAACGCATCTATATACTTGGTAAAGGGTGGAAGGCTCGGCCTTATGCCCGGTGTTTTGTTCCACTTTTGCCGCCTCTAGTTTCCGCCATATCGGTATTATGTTCCCGGAGTTTGCGTCCCTAACGCGGTTGGGTGATTTATGGGACCCCTTGACAGTTCGCTTTGAATAAGACTCCTCCAAAGAAGGCCCAACCTTGGTTTTACCATTTGACTACCTACCACATATACCCCTTCCCTTGGGTTCTGCAGACTCAAGGGTCATCTTTATTTTAGCCCCCCGCCGGTGCTCCTCCGAGTGTTGGTCCGAACCGAGCGACTTCTTGGGGCCACCACGGAAACTCGAGGCTTGGTTTTACTCGTAGCTTGACTTATCCGGTGTGCCACGAGAACGAGGTACGTCATGACTCCTATCGGGATTTGTCGGCACATCGGGTGGCTTTGCTGGTCTTGTTTTATTATCGCCGAAATGTCTTGTAGCCGGGATTAAAGGGCGATCGGGTCTTCCCGGGAGAAGGAATATCCTTCGTTGATCGTGAGAGCTTATAATGGGCTAAGTTGGGACACCTGCAGGTTTAAACTTTCGAAAGCCGTGCCCGCGGTTATGAGGCGTATGGGAATTTGTTAATGTCGGTTGTAGAAAACCGAAGTTGATCTTAATTAAAATACATCAACGGCGTGTGTAACCGTGATGGTCTCTTCTCGGCGAGTCCGGGAAGTGTACACGGTGTTGGAGTTATTCTTGACGTAGGTTGTTCTAGGATCACTTCTTGATCATAGTTGTTCGACCGTGCTTTTTCCTTCTCTTCTCGCTCCCATTTGCGTATGTTAGACACCAGATATGCTAGTCGCTTGCTGCAGATCCACCTCACAACTCTGTCCTACCTATAAGCTTAAATAGTCTTGATCTCATGGGTGTGAGATTGCTGAGTCCCCGTGACTCACAGTTACTTCCAAAACCAGTTTGCAGGTGCCAATGAAACCGTGCGGTGGCCACCCGAGCTCAAGGAGGAGCTCGATGAAGATCTTTCATTGTGTTGTTTCGTTTGATTGATCAAGAGTGGAGCCAGTTGGGACGATCGGGGATCCGTGTAGCATTTGGGGTAGTCTTCTTTTATTTTGGTTCCGTAGTCGGACCTTGATTGTATCTGTATGATGTAATGCTTTACTCATGTATTGTGTGAAGTGGCGATTGTAAGCCAACTATGTATCTCTTTCCCTTATGTATTACATGGGTTGTGTGAAGATTACCTCACTTGCGACATTGCTTTCAATGCGGTTATGCCTCTAAGTCGTGCTTCGACACGTGGGAGATATAGCCGCATCGAGGGCGCTACAAGTTGGTAATCGAGCCATCCCGACTTAGGAGCCCCATGCTTGATTGTTTCTTTGGCGTTGTTGAGTCTAGAACAAAAATGTTTTGAGTCTTAGGATTATATATCGGAGAGTAGGATTCTTTTACTCCTCAGTCCCTTCGTCGCTCTGGTGAGGTCTCCTGACGCAGAAGTTTTGACTCTTCTCTCCTCAAATTTCACTAAATTTTTTAGGATCACGCGGGTATCTTGGAATCGTTCGATGGTTTTGTGACGAGAACATTGTTCTTGGTGCCTCGACATTTAGGGGTTGTGGCGGTGTCCGGGGAGTTGAGCTCCGAGGTGTTGTCGTCACAATGTTATCGTTGCGATTCTAGAATACCGAAGCTTTATCGACATCGAAAATCTCTATAATGCAGTTGTTGGTGAGATAACCTAGATAACCCAGAACTGTGGCGAGCTCGAGAGTATTGACATAAATCGTATAACGTATGCTTTTCGAAGGTTGAGGTAAACGATTTACGTAGGTTTCTTGGTTATGTGTTGAAGGATGGATACATTTGGATCTAGGTATTGTTAGTTTGGGTGATATATTTTGTGTCCCTGTATCCCCAACACCGATTGCATAACCGTAAAGTTTCGGGAGTTTATAAGTGGGAATTCAAGTATCTCGTAGGATATCTTTCCAAAACACACATGATACGATATGGGATCTATCATATGTTTGTTTCCGGCTTATTCTGCAAGTCAAATCCTTTGTTTTTGTTTTGTTTTGTGGTATTCGAGTTGCTTCAGTGTCAAGTGTCGATTCCATACCTTTCAAGCGTGTTCTCATATTTCTATGGGAGTACTAATCCTTTTGATCATCGAGATTGTGATGTCAATTCTTTCCAACCGGCGTGCTTCTCTTCAAGTGGATCCGATCATTTCAACATTCGCGAGATCAATTCTAAGCTTTTTCTCAACGGTGTTCATTTCATCCGACCCAAGTTGCCTTTGTTTTCCCACCCTCCCACCCTTTTCTTCAAGGACTCAGATTTCTTAATCAAGTATCCATTTTATTGAGTGAAGTTTCTTCATTCTTTTCCTTTAATGTTTTCTCCGGTGATTTCTCATGAAGACGCTAAGGAAGCTTCAACCTTATCATTGTTCCATTCTAATTTTCTTCTTCGGTGGATTTAATTCAAGATTTCGGTGTTGATCTTATCCCTTTTCCTCTTTTCACAATGCTTTCCCATTTCGATGCACCAATTAATCATTCACCTCTCGCTATTCATTTGTTCCGGAGTGTTGAAGATATCTCTGAAGATTCAAGTTTCCATTCTAAATTCACTCAAGTTCTTTTGAGGATGCTATCTCATTCAACCCATTTAATTCAACTATGCAATCTCTCTTTTCAAGCAATCGTTCAACAAGGTTCTTTTGAGTGGGCCCTAACCCACATGTCTTTTTCCGAGGATCTTACCTCGACTCTTCTAATTTATCCAGGAGCGATTCTCAAATTCTTTCAAAGTTTGACGTAAGTATGAATTTCATCACCATGGCTTTCTCCAAGATCTTTCAAATTCTTTTCATCGTTGGTTCAACCTTTCTAATTTTCATCCCGGAGTATCTCAACAATTCATGCTGGTGTTTCTCTTCGTCATTCTCAACATTTGAAGACCAAAGAAGAATTTCTCTTAAATCTTGCTCCATTCTCTTTAAGATTCATGGTTCTAGCTTGATGCCATCCTCTCATAATTGTTTTAGATTGTGAGAATTCTTTTCACCCATCCGGAGCAATTCAGGAGTATTTTCAGTTTGATTCTCCAGAGCCATCATCTCAGAATTATTCATTCCAGCTTTCAGCTCTCGTTCTCCAAATCTTACCGGTGAATCGTTCAGGTATCCTCTAGTCAGCTCTTGATCTCTTCATTCACTTGTATCTAAATCCCCTCAGATATCTTCATTCGTTTTCCAATTCTTCCCGGTGAATTGTTCCTTTGCTACGTTCATTCTCAATTCTTACGGTGGTTCGTTCAAGACTTCACTTCCTTCATTATCATATCAATTCATTTGTTGTTTCCAAATCCCACCGGTGGTTCCATCAATACCTTCTCAAGTTTGCGCTATATCTCTATCTCTGTAATCATTTTTCAATGAGAATAAGTAGTATGCCAAATCCATTGCTTGCCATAAATTTAATTGGTGAAGGATCGGCATAATGTAATTCTTATTCTTGTTTCATCGAGTAAGTTCAATTCCTTATTAGGAGGTTCATCAAAATTCTCGATTTCATTTGTTCATCTTTCTTTCCGAGTTCAAAGTTTTCTCGGTTATATCATTTCAAAGCTTCTTCTTATCAAGCAAGGCTTCACCTTGTGTTTTCAACTTCTCTTTCTTTTGTCATCCTTTTCTTAGGAGTTCTTCATGGAGGCTCTACATGGTGCTTCGTCAAGGATTCTTTTCATTTTTCAATTGTTCATCAAGATTTCTCTCGGAGTTAAGATCCGCTGCCATACTTCAAAATAAACATGGTGCTCAACACATGTTTTGTTTTGAGGAGTTCAAGCATTCTTCATCTTGCATTCCGAAGTGCAATTATTTCGACCTTATCTTTTGAGGTGGTGTTATGTCATTTTGACAGTTTCATGCATGTTTCATGATTCACTTGTTGTCAAGAATGAGATATTTAAATCCATCAATATCTTCCTTGGAGTTATCTTGGTTTAGATTTCACCTAAAGCCTTCCAAGGAATGTTGCCAATTGTGGTGCTTATCAATGATCCAAGTTTTCTCCTATTCTCTCGTGAATCAAGTTTTCATCTCCGTGTTGCTCTCAAGAAATCAATTGTTTTTCGTAGTGGCATGTATTCACCTCTAAGTTTTGAGTTGTTTCCATAAGCCCACTACAAGTTTATTCTTTTCATTGTTGATTTTTCTACAACTCCGTTCTAGCCTTCCTCGTAAGGATGTTTCTTTCAAATTCATTTGTGGTAGAAGTTGTCATTTTCTTCTCCGTCCCTTTATCCCAACAATCTAGATTCTATTCTTTCGTTCCGAAGGCATTGTGATGTTGCTCTCTTCGGACCATCATCTTGTTTTGTCAAGATCATGTTCTTCTCCTTGCTTCTATGTTTAGTCGGAGTGTCATGTTTTCATTCGAGTTCTCTCATCTTATCAAGTTTTGCCTGCTTCCTCAACCGGAGAGCTGTCTGAAATCTTTCTTACCCCTTGTGCCATTTTTCAATAGTTCCGGAGGCAGTGTGTTGTCGATTTCATCAAGTATCATCCCATCTTCTAAAGTTCATGATTCTAATTCCTTCCATTTTCAGTCAGAGTGCTGTCCAAATTATGTCATTCTTACTCTTTCTCTATCTTGTTTTAACCGGAGTGGCTTCAAAATCTATCTTGTCCCCTAAGCTCTTGGTTCTTATCATGTTCTTTGTTCTTCTCTGCTAACAAAGTGTTCACAATCTCGTTCATCTCCATTGTATTCTTCTTTCAATTTTTCAACCTCTCAAGGTTCATGGTTTCACCTGCTTGTCAAAGAAGCAACTTTGTTTTACCTCTTCCTCTTTCGCTTTTCTCCGGTGCCATCCTAGATCTCGGACGAGATCCTCTCGTAGTGGTGGAGTGTTGTAACGCCTTGAGACCGATGCTCGAGAAGACTTCCGGCTATTAGAGTTTTTAGTGTGTTTCTTTTGTGCTTGCTCTTTTATTTTTGCATTGCATCATGTCATCATGCCATCATGCCATTTAATTTTAAAACTCTTCTAAATAAATTGTATGGATTTTTCAATCCATTTAAATCGAGGGATATTCACATGGTGATTTCTCTTTAAAACATATTAAAGCCTCTCAATATTATTAGGGAGCTATAATAAAATTATTCCATTGCTTCGGTATCACCATAACACACTTGCAAATAATTCTCCATGCCTTTGTTATCTCATTTGTTGGTCTCCAACCTTGCCCATAAATTATTTCGTCATTTTCCGGAGCTCCACCAAAAATCCGAACATTTTTGGACCTTCCTTTTATCAAGTCCCAGTTCAAACACATTTGAATTAAATTCAAATGAGTTTGAATTTAAATCTTGCATTCGTGCCTCTTTTCTATTTTTCTTGGATCAAGCTCATTTTTATGAGTCCGGAAAAATACCCTCCCGCTCAAGCTCCACCTCTAACCTCTTTTTCTTTTCTTTCTCATCGTTGTTTTCTTCTTCTTTTCTTTTAGCGTTGAGAGAGAGCCCAGCCTAACCAACAAACCAGGCGGCCCATTTGCACGGAGGTCCAGCCCACCTAACCCCTTCCTAACCCTAGCCCGATCTCATCTCTCCCTTCGTTCTCTCCCCTGCGCTTGACACCCAGATCTCTCCCTCTCGTTCCCTCGTCCTCCTCCAGTGCCCGCAACACCCGATCCCTCTGTTTCTCCTCGCGATCCACTTCTCTCCCCTCGCGCCTCGCTTCGTGTTCCTCGTCGCCCTTCTCCCGTCGCCTCTGTGGCCGCGCCGCCGCCCTCAACCCTCCCTCGCCGTAGTCCATGGCCACGCCCGCCTCCGCACCTCCGCCCGGCCTCGGCCTCCCATGATTGCCACACCTTGGCGCCCCCCGCCTCGCGTCACCCTCGTCGTCAGCGCCGCCCTGTCACCAGATTAAATCGGGCCTGCCATGTGGCGCCTCCACACGCCGAGCCAAGGCCGGCCAGCAAGCCACGTCCATGCCGCCCATGGGCCGAAGCCGCCGACCTCGCCGGGCCTCCACCTCCGCCCCACGGCCGCATCCATGCTCGATCGGGAGGAGCTCGATCCCGGCGCTTTACGCCCGCCCATGCCGTCGTGGCCCCTGTGTTCCTCGCCTGCTGCTGCCTTATCAAGTCCGCCAAGGCCCTCTGTTTGGCCCGGTGACCACAGGCTCCTGTGCACGCCTGCGCCATTTACCTCGATTGCCTTGTTGACGTCAAGTTCGACTACACTGCAAGACCCGGAATGCCAAGACTGCCTTCGTGGATTTATTAAAAGTTCCAGGACGACCGGCGCAAAGTACCACTACGTTTGCCATGTACATCTACACCGCCAAGACCGGACCGACAAGTACCCCGACGTCGCGTGTACCACTACCGTCGAACTGAACATCTACGATAACGTGTACCACTACCGTCGCCACGTGAACAACGACTTCCACTACGCGGCGTACGACTACTTCCCACGACGACCCGTGAACGACTACCTCCACTACCGCCGCGAGAATGACTACTTCCACTACGACCCGCGAGTACCACTACTTCCCTCGACGAGATCGAACCACTCCGAAATGCACGCTTTGAAGGTATAACCCCGAGACGACCGCCCGTGAACGAATGCATGTGTTGTATGAGATGCTCGTGTTTACCTTTGTGCCCGTTTGCTTCATGCACGCGTTCCTCCTCGTTTGCCATGCCGTCGACCGTGGGAACCCGGTAGTCGGGAGCACCCCACCATATCTAGCATGTTCCGCACATCCACACGCTTCCTTTTGCACCGGTATCTCCATGAGCTACGGAACCGATATGTTGCCGTGGCATCATTTTCGGATTCGCCCGCCGTGGCACCCTTTTTGTTCCGCCATGGTGACCAAATGCTTCAGAACATGCTTATGTCAACATTTTCATAAAATTGCTTAAAACTTGTATATGTCATCCGCATCATAATAACAACATTTAAAATGTTTATATTTGTTGTTTCCATTAATTTGCTAAATGCATATGGGGATTTACCGGATTTGTTGTTTGTTATATCCGGCCCCATTTAAATTGTTTTAGATGGTATAGTTTTGTTATGCTTCACCTCTTGCCATGTTAACCAATATTTAATATTGTTGAGTACCTAATCAGGAGTGAACTAAATAATTGATGTGGTGTTTCTTCAATATGCAACTCGTTGCATATTGGGCTCCATTTAACTTGTAGTTTTGTTTGTGCATATTGCCATGCCATGCTATTTAAACGGGCATGCATCATACTTGATTGTGCATCATGTCGTGTTTATGTGATGGTTGTTTACTATGTTGTTTGTTTGTTTCCGGGTTGCTTCTCTCGTTAGCTTCGATTTCGTTCCGGAGTTGTGAGGACTCGTTCGACTTCGTCCTTTTGTCTTCTTCATGGACTCGTTCTTCTTCCTTGCGGGATTTCAGGCAAGATGACCATTCCCTTGAAATCATTTCTATCTTTGCTTGCTAGATGCTCGCTCTTTTGCTATGCCTATGCTACGACGCCTACCACTTGCTATATCATGCCTCCCATGTTGCCATGTCAAACCTCTAACCATCCTTTCCTAGCAAACCATTGTTTGGCTATGTTACCGCTTTGCTCAGCCCCTCTTATAGCGTTGTTAGTTGCAGGTGAAGATGAAGTCTGTTCCTTGTTGTAACATGGAGATGTTGTTCCTTGTTGGAACATGTTTACTTGTTGGGATATCACAATATATCTTATTTAATTAACGCATCTATATACTTGGTAAAGGGTGGAAGGCTCGGCCTTATGCCTGGTGTTTTGTTCCACTCTTGCCGCCCTAGTTTCCGTCATATCGGTATTATTTTCCCGGATTTTGCGTCCCTAACACGGTTGGGTGATTTATGGGACCCCTTGACGATTAAGCTTTGAATAAGACTCCTCGGCCAAGGCCCAACCTTGGTTTTACCATTTGACTACCTACCACATATACCCCTTCCCTTGGGTTCTGCAGACTCAAGGGTCATCTTTATTTTAGCCCCCCACGGGCCGGTGCTCCTCCAGTGTTGGTCCGAACCGAGCAACTTCTTGAGGCCACCACGGGAAACTCGAGGCTTGGTTTTACTCAGTAGCTTGACTTATCCGGTGTGCCACGAGAACGAGGTACGTGCGACTCCTATCGGGATTTGTCGGCACATCGGGCGGCTTTGCTGGTCTTGTTTTATTCTTGCCGAAATGTCTTGTAGCCGGGATTCCGAGACTCGATCGGGTCTTCCGGGAGAAGGAATATCCTTCGATTGACCGTGAGAGCTTATAATGGGCTAAGTTGGGACACCCCTGCAGGGTATAAACTTTCAAGAGCCGTGCCCGCGGTTATGAGGCAGATGGGAATTTGTTAATGTCCGGTTGTAGAAAACCCGAAGTTGATCTTAATTAAAATACATCAACCGCGTGTGTAACCGTGATGGTCTCTTCTCGTGAGTCCGGAAGTGAACACGGTGTTGGAGTTATACTTGACGTAGGTTGTTCTAGGATCACTTCTTGATCATAGTTGTTCGACTGCTTTTGCCTTCTCTTCTCGCTCCCATTTGCGTATGTAAGACACCAGATATGCTAGTAGCTTGATGCAGCTCCACCTCACAACTCTGTCCAACATATAAGCTTAAATCGTATTGATCTCACGGGTGTGAGATTGTTGAGTCCCCAAGACTCACGATTCGTCCAAAACCAGTTTGCGGTGCCAATGAAACCGTGCAGGTGGCCTTTTGAGCTCAAGGAGGAGCTCGATGAAGGTCTTGTTCATTGTGTTGTTTCGTTTGATTGATCAAGAGTGGAGCCAGCTTGGGACGATCGGGGATCTGTGTAGCATTTGGGGTAGTCTTCTTTTATTTTGGTTCCGTAGTCGGACCTTGATTGTATCTGTATGATGTAATGCTTTACTCATGTATTGTTGAAGTGGCGATTGTAAGCCAACTATGTATCTCTTTCCCTTATGTATTACATGGGTTGTGTGAAGATTACCTCACTTGCGACATTGCTTTCAATGGGGTTATGCCTCTAAGTCGTGCTTCGACACGTGGGAGATATAGCCGCATCGAGGGCGTTACGTCGGAGGAGGAGGCCGAGACCGCAGACCCGACGCCGCCTACGGGGAGGGGCGAGTCCTACGGCGGGCCAGTTCTAGCGAGCCGATCCGGCCCTACAGGGCTGCGCGGCCACAGCTGACCTTGGAAGGGCCCGGGCGCCACACGAGGGCCGTGGCGGCAAAGAAGCAGGCTAGGACCGCGCTGAAGAAGAAGACAGCCGCCCCTTCTTCGTCCGCGCGTGTCCAGACACCACCTCCTTCTCCTCCTCCGGCGAATGTTGATACCGAGGTTACTTTTGATTATGGATCCCTCAGCCCGAGGAGGAAGAGGAAGACAGCAGAGGAGGAGGCGGACGACGAGTAAGTATCTGGTTCCTTTTCCTTATGTCTGCCTCCTCAATCTACGTTGCCTGTCTTGACTTGCTTTTGTCTTTGCAGGGATGCGGAGACGCTGGCCCAGAGAGCGAAAAAGGCCAAGGTGTTGGCGGGTGGCCAGCCCCCGGCAGGTACTTCGAGGGTGCCTGTTGGTGGTGTTGAGCAGCCCAGACAGCAGCCCCCGGCATAGCCCCGAGCGTAAGTTCATCACTCTTCCCCCGTCGACATGTGCTAGGGGCACGACACTTTGGTGCTGACTTTGCTAGGTATGTAGGAGGAGAGCAGCAGCACGAGGAGCCACAGAGGGCTACCCCCAACATGTCGCCCCCATCGACCACGCCGCCCCGAGGGGCGTCCCCAGCAAGGGCGCCAAGTACCGAGTCTACACACATGGAGGACGAGGAGAAGAACTCGGGCGCCGGCGGCTTTGCCTCGACGCCAAATGTTGGCGGGGAGGGGACTTCCGTTTCTCAGCCTGGTAACGGCACTGGTAAGCCATTCGCCGTTTGTCCCAGTTCTTTTTCTTTCTGGCTCTTGGTCCTGGCCTTGCCTCACCCCCTTCTTTGGTGCCCAGATTCCTCCTCGGTGAACCCACAGGACGTGGACGCCTTCATCGAGGGTGTCGCCAAGGCTGCCGAGGCGGACGCCGAGAAGATCACCGCTGAGGAGGCCGCCAAGGGCGCTGCCTAGGACGCCGTCGAGGGGCCTACCAGGGAGGCCGACAAGGCTGTCGCTGAGGAGGCCGGTAAGGGGCCTGCCGGGAAGCCGGCGGGGCCGCTAACGAGGAGGAGGAGGAGGAGGCTGGTGACCAGCCTTCCTCCTCTGCTGCTTCCGGTCCGTCAAGTACCTGAGGGTGAGTGACGACTTGTTCGTCCACCTTCCAGGCGCGTCGAGCACTAGGACACCCGTTGAGGGAGAGGTGTTCGACGGCGAGGTGCTTGCCGCTGCCGGGCTTGAAGTCGTCGACGTGTCGATCGTTGGTGGTGACGGTTCGCAGTAAGAGCGGCTCCTCCACGCCATGGGCGCCAACTTCCGGAAGCTCCATGCGCTAGAGGAGAAGGCGGAGGCAGACCTCCAGAAGCGTGTTGCTGAGGCGCATGACTGGTTCCGCGAGGCCCACAAGGAGCTCAAGGCGGCCCAGGGTGAGCAGGCCAAGCGCGACGTGGAGCTCACCATGAAGCTCGCCGACGTCGAGAAAGCTCAGGATGCGGCGAAGAACTTGGCCGCGGCCGCCGAAGCCACTCGAAGCCAGCGCGAGGCCGCGCTGAACTCCCAGGACGAGGACCTCGCTGCACGCGAGGAGAAGCTTGCCGCCATGCTTCGCGGCAAGGATGTAGAGGTGGAGAAGCTTGTATTGCAGCGGACCAGTGAGCTGGAGCAGAGGCACGAAGAGGCACTCAATTCCTAGGCCCAGGTTCACGCCGGCAAGGTTGAGGAGCTGGAGGCAGAGCGCGACGGGCTTAAGGAGCAGGCCCTGAAGCTGTCCCAGGAGAGGGACACGGTTAACAGTGCCCTGACAGAAGCGCAGGGCACGGTCGTCGGCAAGGCCGGGGAGCTCTCCGAGGCCAACAACTCCATCAAAGATCTCCAGCTGAAGCTGGAGGGTCTCGAGAAGGTGCTGCCGGAGGCCAAAACCCAGGAGGGGGTCCTGGCCAAGGAGCTGGAGGCCGAGAAGCAGTTGCAGATGAACGAGGGCCTCAACTTTGCGGATCACATGGCGGGCGAGAACCGTTGGCTCGATCGCCTCACCACCGTCGCCAACCAAGCCGCCGCACAGCTGGCCATCATGGGGATGCCGGACGTGAGGTACGTCCCGCAGCGGGGCGTGAGCGCCAATTGCAGCCTGACCATGTTATTTGAGAAGGTCGTCGGCGCTCTGGAGCGGCTCCACGCCAACCGGGCGGACTCAATGGCCAAGGAGTCCCGGAGGCTTTGCCATGGTGCCATGACCAAGGTTCTCACCAAGGTGGCGCACTGGTACCCCGACCTCGACTTTGATGCCGCCCTGGAGAGCTTGCCGGAGGGTACTGACCTCGCGCCGATCAGGGAGCGCATCAAGCCCATCATCAGCCGTGTCAGCATAATTCTGAGGGTGGAGGGCTAGCGACGGGATTAGGCATCCCGTCCTTTATCGCAACTACAGGTTCACAACCAAGACAATCGCTATCTCTAGTTAGAACCGCAGCAACAATTTGATGTAATATAACTCTGCAGCACTTTCAGTATTATGCATGTTATTTTCCTGTTCGATTTTCCTTTGTATGTCCACCCTACGTTACTGGGTAGCCTCGCCGTCGCGTAAACCCAAGGCGGCATCTTGGGGACGGATCCCCATTGGCTTGCCGGGTGTGCTTGCTGCCGGGCGGACCACCATGCCGCCCTTAGCGCGTCCGCCCGAATTGTCGAGCTTGACTCGAGTCAGAGTCGGGAGCGTTACCGAGTGTGGAAGGCTACCCCGCCACTCTCGACGCGGCCGCTTTGAGCTATTGAGCGGACTTGAAACAGAACAAGGGCATTGCCAATTGCGGGAGGGCCCCTTTGCGTGCAGGTTTCTCATACATAGGCGAGATCTTCGAGGATGATAAACTTAGATAAAAGAGCAAATAACTCAAAGCTCTGAATAACTTAGCTTTTATGTTGCTGAGCCGGCGTCGTTTCTCCAGCCGCCTTCTTCTCAGAAATCGAAAATGACGAAGAACTACTAGGCTAACTACCAGACCAGATTCTCACAATTGCGCCCCCTACCTGGCACGCCAAAGATGTCGGTGTGGAACGACACCTATGGGATCACAAGAATCCCTACTACGGTTCTTAGGGCGCGGGGTTGTGAGGAGTGCAGTGGCTAGTACACAAAGACAAGGATCGTTTACCTGTGTTCGGGCCGCGAGGATGCATAAACCCTAGTCCTGCTTTGGTGGGTGTATTTACGATAGTTCATGAGCTCTCGAACTAGCTGTGGTCAGCGCGTGGTTCGAAAGAGCCGAATCCTCCTTCAGTATGCCATGGGCCTCCTTTTATAGTTGAAAGGGGCTGCCACAGAGACACACATGACGTGGAAAGGCGTACAGTGCCCTGAGCTTATCGCTTGTATTACAGGACAAGACGCATTTAATGTGTGGCTTAGGTGTCCCCTTGCTTTATCAGGGACGGGGCGAGGCCCGTCCCGTCCGTCGCCGCACCTCCTCGCTTCGACCCGCGCCCCGGCCAGTGATGCATGCGGTGCCATGTAGGCAGGCAGGCAGCTGGGTGGCACGGTGGTGGAGCCTTCACGAAGATTTGCATGCCACCACGCAGGCGTTTGATGAGTTGGCCTGTAAGCTGCATGTTGCCACGCAGGTGCCCGCCCAGCTGGTTGGGCTGGCATCTGCATGGGAACGATGGTGGAAGCTTGGTTGGCACGGGTTTGGCGGTGGCCTCGCCGGCGTCTTTGGCGAGGGCCTTGCCGGGTGGCCCGGCAAGGGTCTTGCCGTGGCGTGCTGTCGTCCCCGGCAAGGATCTTGCCGGGTGCAATAACCTTCCTCGGCAAGGATCTTGCCGAGAATCTCGTCTTCTAATCCTCATCTGATCTTGAATATGTCTTCACAAAGATCTGCATGCCACCACAGAGGTGCCTCCTAAGCCCTGGCCCCACGTGGATGATGGTGTTGGGGATCGTGGGCTCAAGGGTGGCTCGCTCTGTTGGTGTGGGGCGAGCTATCCCGGCAAGGGTCTTGTCGGGGCCGCTGAGGCCGCCCGGCAAGGGTCTTGCTGGGGGAACCTGCTTCGTCCCTCTGCTCTTTGTGGTCTTGGCCTTGGCGTTGCCTTGGTTGTCTTGGGCTTCGGCCTTACCTTGGCTCACCTCCCCTGTTCTGCTTGGTGTGGTCGTGGGTGCGGCTCTGACTGCCCGTGCACAGGTAAAGGGGTACTATAGCGTGCACCTCTTTTTGTACACCGACATACAAGGTACCAATCTTCCATTGCTGAGTGGGCTGAGCTAATCCATGCTCCTACAGAGGATGATGATGACACTCATGTGTATGCTAAGCCTAGGAAGGACCACAACTCCATGGCACACATGTACAAGGAGATACCAGATGATGCCTTGGAGACTCACAAGTTTGGGTCAATCTACTATCTGCTGTCACGACTGACCACTATCAACACTATACTGAGGCACACTCTACTACCCATGTCTGGAGATCATAGGATGGTCATAGGGCATTCAATCAATTTTCTACACATGTTCGATGTGCCAGATAAGTTCAAGGCGATGACCTTGATAGTTGAGACTGTTAAGAGGACTACAGCTGATAAGAAAAGATCATGTGGATATGCCCCACAGATTCAGATGCTCATTAATTCCAAGATAGGCACGGGCACATATTTGCTAGATAGAGAGCATCTTCCCTTGAGGCTAGATTTTGAGGATAACACAGTTGTTATGGATGCTTCACATCCTACTTTTGTTGAGGCACATGAGAAGAGAGAGAAGGCTAAGGCTGGAAAGGCTTCCAAGATTCCAGATGCCTCAGCTGCAAATCTCAAGACCAAGTAGGACCAGCGCAGCAATCTTCTTGAGGCCACAGTGAGGATTGATACAGGACTAACCACCCTGACTCAAAACCAAGAAAGTCGTGAGAGAATCATTGAGACTAAGTTTTATGATCTAAACTTGAAGGTCACGGAGATTCAGACTGCAGTTGAGCAACTCCAAGAAGAAGCAGAGGAGAGGATAGGAAGATCTACTACAGATGCTTATCAGAGGGTGCCTAGAGCACAAAGGTCTGCATTTGTGCCAGTTAGTGACACAAGGGCTACAACTTCAGCACCTGCAGCCACAGCCTCAGTTGCCTCTCCAGTGCCAACCCCTTGATGACCCACAAGTATAGGGGATCTATCATAGTCCTTTCGATAAGTAAGAGTGTCGAACCCAATGAGGAGCAGAAGGAAATGATAAGCGGTTTTCAGCAAGGTATTCTCTGCAAGCACTGAAATAATAGGAAACAAATAGTTTTTTGATAGTATAATTTGTAACGAGCAACAAGTAACAAAAGTAAATAAGGTGCAGCAAGGTGGCCCAATATTTTTGTAGCAAAGGACAAGCCTGGACAAACTCTTACATAAAGAAAAGCGCTCCCGAGGACACATGGGAATTATCGTCAAGCTAGTTTTCATCATGTTCATATGATTTGCGTTCGGTACTTTGATAATTTGATATGTGGGTGGACCGGTGCTTGGGTGTTGTCCTTACTTGAAAATGCATCCCACTTATGATTAACCTCTATTGAAAGCATCCACAACTACAACAAAAGTATTAAGGTAAACCTAACCATAGCATGAAACATATGTATCCAAATCAGCCCCTTACGAAGCAACGCATAAACTAGGGTTTAAGCTTACATCGATCTAGCAACCCATCATCTACTTATTACTTCCCAATGCCTTCCTCTAGGCCCAAATAATGGTGAAGTGTCATGTAGTCGACGTTCACATAACACCACTAGAGGATAGACAACATACATCTCATCAAAATATTGAACGAATATCAAATTCACATGACTACTAATAGCAAGACTTCTCCCATGTCCTCAGGAACAAACGTAACTACTCACAAAGCATATTCATGTTCATAATCAGAGGGGTATTAATATGCATAAAGGATCTGAACATATGATCTTCCACCAAATAAACCAACTAGCATCAACTACGAGGAGTAATCAACACTACTAGCAACCTCATGTGTACCAATCCTGCACTTAGAGACAAGAATTGGATACAAGAGATGAACTAGGGTTTGAGAAGAGATGATGCTGGTGAAGATGTTGATGGAGATTGCCCTCTCCCGATGAGAGGAGCGTTGGTGATGACGATGGCGATGATTTCCCCCTCCCGGAGGGATGTGTCCCCGGCAGAACAGCTCTGCCGGAGCCCTAGATTGGTTCCGCCAAGGTTCCACCTCGTGGCGGTGGAGTCTCGTCCCGAAAGCTTGCTTATGATTTTTCTTCGCACGAAGACTTCATATAGCAGAAGATGGGCACCGGAGGGCCGACAGGGGGCCCACGAGGCAGGGGGCGCGCCCAGGGGGTAGGGCGCACCCCCACCCTTGTGGCCAGGTGGAGGCCCCCCTGACGTATTTCTTCCGCTCAATATTTTTTATTATTTCCAAAAATAACTTTCGTGGAGTTTAAGGACTTTTGGAGTTGTGCAGAATAGGTCTCTAATATTTGCTCCTTTTCCAGCCCAGAATTCCAGCTGCCGGCATTCTCCCTCCTTATGTAAACCTTGTGAAATAAGAGAGAATAGGCATAAGTATTGTGACATAATTTGTAATAAAATCCCATAATGCAATAAATATTGATATAAAAGCATGATGCAAAATGGACGTATCAACTCCCCCAAGCTTAGACCTCTCTTGTCCTCAAGCGAAAGCCGATAACGATAAATATCTCCACATGTTTAGAGGTAGAGGTGTCGGTAAAATAAAATACGGACATGAGGGCATCATGATTATTCTCATAACAGCAACATATATGAATATTGTCATATGATTTCTTATGCTCAAGTAACAATCTATTCACAATGCAAAGTATGAATCAGAAACTTTATTGAGAACTAACAAACTATAATCTCAGCCATTGAAGCAATTGCAATTTATCATAACATCGGAAAGATTCTATGTCAGAGCTTTCTAGCAAGTCCACATACTCAACTATCATTTAGTCTTTCATAATTGCTAACACTCATGCAATACTTGTGGTTACGGAGTTTTAATCGCATTACGTAGAAAGATAGGGGCTTATAGTTTCGCCTCCCAACCTTTTACCTCAGGGGTAATGTCAACAATACTAGTTCATGCTAACCTACATCCAATTAGATATATCTATCAGGATCTTTCCAACATCCTGTGCTTGCCAAAGGATAAAATATAAAAAGGAAAGGTGAGATCACCATGACTCTTGCATAAGGTAGAAGATAATAATAACAGATAGGCCCTCCGCAGAGGGAAGCAGAGGTTGCCATGCGCTTTCAGGGTTGGATGCACAAAATCTTAATGCGAAAGAACGTCACTTTACATTGCCACTGTTGATATGAACCTTTATTATGCAGCCCGTCGCTTTTATTTCTTCCACATCACAAGATAGTATAAAGCTTATTTCCTCCACACCAATCAATCATACATATTTAGAGAGCAATTTTTATTGCTTGCACCGATGACAACTTACTTGAAGGACCTTACTCAATCCATAGGTAGATATGGTGGACTCTCATGGCAAAATTGGTTTAAGGGTTTTTGGAAGCACAAGTAGTATCTCTACTTGGTGGAAAGAATTTGGCTAGCATGAGGGGGAAAGGCAAGCTCAACATGTTGGATGATCCATGACAATATACTTTATCTCAGGTATAAGAAAACATAACCCATTACGTTGTCGTCCTTGTCCAACATTAACTCTTTAGCATGTCATATTTTAATGAGTGCTCCCAATAATAAAAGATGTCCAAGATAGTATATTTATACGTGAAACCTCTCTTTGTTTATTACTTCCTATTAATTGCAATGATGACCAAAGCTATGTTTGTCAACTCTCAACAACTTTTAATCATCATACTCTTTCTATGTGAAGTCATTACTCTCAATAAGATCAATATGATCTCTTTGTTTCTTTTTATTATTTTCTTTTTCTTTTATTCCCTTAAGATCATAGCAAGATAATCAAGCCCTTGACTCAACACTAATCTTTATTATATATAGCTCACAGACTCGATTACATAGAGAGATCATAAAGAAAAGTCAAAACTAGATCATGCCAAAACTTTTATTCTACTAGATCAAGATAAATACTAAATAGGATCAAACTAAGAAAAACAGTAAAGATAGAGATCTGATGGTGATACGATACCGGGGCACCTCCCCCAAGCTTGGCAGTTGACAAGGGGAGTGCCCATACCCATGTGATTATGTCTCTTTTGCTGGTGAAGGGATTGTTGATGATGTAGGCTTGTCGTCCATCTTCCAAGGCATAGGCTCACCATCATAGAAGGATGATCAAGTCTCCGGGATCCTTAAATCTGCAGCCAAACTCATCCTTCTGAATCTATATTCATACTCAAAGTTTTGGTTTTGCATGTCATAGATTTGGGCTTGGAGGTGCTCAATTTTCTCGTGGAGCTTGAAGATGGCCTCCCCAATGTCCTTGGCATCCAGTTTGTGGTTGTTGGTGAACTCTGTGATCATTATGTGATTGGAGCCAAGTCCACGCTCCACCATCTATTGGCACTTGAAAACTTGTTGCTCCCTTGCTTCAAGCCTTGTCTCCATGCTTCCGGTCCTCTGTGGTCCCTCAACATCGCGGATGTGCAGCAACCCATCATGCATCTCAATGGTTTGAGGGTGTTGCAGCACCTCCGTGAGGTAGGGATTGATGACCTTCTCGAAGAACTTGTCCTTGGGGGCACTTGGAGACGTCATGATGATCTAGATCTGTCAGAAAAACAGCTCAAAACAAAAACAGAGGATATTTGCGTGATACAGGAGTCAAAACCTTCGGGAGATTATATAATGAATTTTTACCGACCAAAATACGTATCGTGCAAGAAAACGGAGTCTGGAGAGCACACGAGGTGCCCACGAGGTAGGGGGGCGCGCCCTCCACCCTCGTGGACGCCTCGTGTCCTTCCCGAACTGCTTCTTGTTTTTCTATTTTTCTAAATATTCCAAAACGGAGAAATATTGCCATAAAAACTGCTTTGGAGTCGGTTTACTTACCGTACCACATACCCATTCCTTTTCGGGGTCTGAAACGTTCCGGAAAGTGTCCCTTATATATTCCTCTGGGGTCACGGTTTCAATAACATTGGTTTCAACATTTATAGGATTACCTGAGATATAGTGTTTAATTCTTTGACCATTCACCACCTTCGGGTTTGTGCCTTCGAAGTTGTTGATTTTTATGGCACCGGAACGATAGACCTCCTCGATAACGTAAGGGCCTTCCTATTTAGAGAGAAGTTTTCCTGCAAAAAATCTTAAACGAGAGTTGTATAGCAATACATAATCACCTACATTAAACTCATGCTTTTGTATTCTTTTGTCATGCCATCTTTTAAACAATTTGGCATTTTCATAAGCTTGGGTTCTCCATTCATCAAGTGAGCTAATGTCAAATAACCACTTCTCACCGGCAAGTTTGAAATCATAATTGAGCTCTTTAATAGCCCAATAAGCCTTATGTTCTAGTTCGAGAGGTAAGTGACATGCTTTTCCATAAACCATTTTATACGGAGACATACCCATAGGATTTTTATATGCAGTTCTATAGGCCCATAATGCATCATCAAGTTTCTTGGACCAATTCTTTCTAGATCTATTAACAGTCTTTTGCAAAATTAATTTGAGCTCTCTATTACTCAATTCTACTTGACCACTAGATCATGGGTGATAAGGAGATGCAATTCTATGATTAACATCATACTTAGCAAGCATTTTATGAAAAGCACCATGAATAAAATGTCAACCACCATCAATCATTAAATATTAGGGACTCCAAACCTCGGAAAAATAACTTCTTTAAGCATTTTAATAGAGGTGTTATAATCAGCACTACTAGTTAGAATAGCTTCTACCCACTTAGTAACGTAATCAACAGCAACTAAAATATGTGTATATCCATTAGAGGTAGGAAAAGGTCCCATATAATCAAAGCCCCAAACATCAAATGGTTCAATAACAAGTGAATAATTCACAGGCATTTCTTGACGTCTACTAATATTACCAATTCTTTGACATTCGTCACAAGACATGACAAATTTATGGGCATCCTTGAAGAGAGTAGGCCAATAAAAACTGGATTGCAATACCTTATGTGCAGTTCTATCTCCAGCGTGGTGTCCTCCATAAGCCTCGGAGTGACACTTGCGTAGGATCTGTTATTGTTCATGCTCGGATACACAACGTCTAATAACACCATCTACTCCTTCTTTATAAAGATGTGGGTCATCCCAAAAGTAATGTCTCAAATTATAGCATAATCAGCATACCATGGAGCAGTACGAGAAGTATTTATGACATTTAATTGCTCATCAGGAAAGCTATCATCAATAGGTAGTGGGTCATCAAGAACATTTTCTAACCTAGACAAGTTATGCGCAGCAGGTTCTCAGCTCCCTTTCTATCAGTGATATGCAAATCAAATTCTTGTAGCAAGAGAACCCATCTAATAAGTCTAGATTTAGCATCTTTCTTTTCCATAAGATATTTAATAGCAGCATGATCAGTGTGAATAGTTACTTTAGAATCGACAATATAAGGTATGAACTTATCACAAGCAAATACGACTACTAAGAATTCTTTTTCAGTAGTAGCATAATTTCTTTGAGCATTGTCTAGAGTTTTGCTAGCATATTGGATAACATTTAATTTATTATCAACTCTTTTCCCTAGAACAGCACCTACAGCATAATCACTAGCATCACACATAATTTCAAAGGGTAAATTCCAAACATGTGGCTGAACAATAGGTGCAGAGATCAATGCTTTCTTAAGTATTTCAAATGCTTCTACACAATCATCATCAAAAACAATTGGTATATCTTTTTGTAATAAATTAGTCAGAGGCCGAGAAATTTTTGAGAAGTCCTTAATGAACCTCCTATAAAAACCAGCGTGACCAAGGAAACTTCTATACCTTTGATGTCCTTGGGACATGGCATCTTTTCAATAGCATCAACCTTGGCTTTATCAACTTCAATACCTCTTTCAGAAACTTTATGCCCCAAGACAATACCTTCATTAACCATAAAGTGGCACTTTTCCCAATTCAAGAAAAGATTAGTTTCTTCACATCTCTGCAAAACTCGATCAAGGTTGCTCAAGCAATCATCAAAAGAGGATCCATAGACGGAGAAATCGTCCATGAAAACCTCACAAGACTTTTCACAAAAGTCAGAGAATATAGCCATCATGCATCTTTGAAAGGTAGCAGGTGCATTACATAAACCAAAAGGCATACGTCTATAAGCAAAAGTACCAAAATGGCAAGTAAAAGTAGTTTTTGATTGATCATTGGCTGACACAGGTATTTGAGAGAAACCAGAATAACCATCTAGAAAGCAAAAATGTGTGTGTTTGGATAATCTTTCTAGCATTTGATCTATAAAAGGTAAGGGGGTAATGATCTTTTTAGTAGCCTTATTTAATTTGCGAAAATCAATTACCATCCTGTAACCTGTAATAATTCTTTGCCGGATCAACTCATCTTTATCATTAGGAACGACGGTAATACCTCCCTTCTTAGGGACACAATGGACAGGACTTACCCACTGACTATCAGCAATGGGATAAATTATACCTGCCTCAAGGAGCTTTAGTGTTTCTTTTCTTACCACTTCCTTCATCTTAGGATTCAGCCGTCGTTGATGATCACGAACGGGTTTGGCATCTTCCTCCAAATTTATTATATGTTGACATAGAGTGGGACTGATGCCCTTAAGATCGTCAAGAGTATATCCAATAGCAGCACGGTGCTTCCTCAGAGTTTTCAATAATCTCTCTTCTTCATGCTCTGAAAGGTTAGCACTAATAATAACAAGATATATTTTCTTTTCATCAAGATAAGCATATTTAAGAGTATCAGGCAACGGTTTAAGCTCAAACACGGGATCACCCTTGGGTGGAGGAGGATCCCCTAGGATTTCAATAGGAAAATTATGTTTCAGGATGGTTTCCTGTTTGAAGAATACTTCATCTATTTCCCTTCTTTCATACATAAACATATCATTTTCATGGTCCTGCAAATATTGTTCTAAGGGGTCACTAGGAGGTACGGCAATAGAAGCAAGACCAATTATTTCATCCTTACTAGGCAATTCCTATTGTCTACTAAATTTAGAGAAATTAAACTCATGAGACATATCACCCAGACCAATAGTGACGACATCCTTTTCGCAGTCTATCCTAGCATTAACAGTGTTTAAGAAGGGTCTAGCAAATATAATGGGACAAAAGCTATCTTGTGGGGAACCAAGAACAAGAAAATCAGAAGGATATTTAGTTTTCCCACACAAGACTTCAACATCTCTAACAATTCCCATTGGTGAAATAGTATCTCTATTGGCAAGTTTAATTGTGACATCAATATCTAACGCAGCAGGTGCAATTTCATGCATAATTTCTTTGTATAAGTCAATAGGTATTGCACTGGCACTAGCACCCATGTCACATAAGCCATGATAACAATGATCTCCTATTTTAACAGAAATAACAGGCATGCTGTCGGGGATTGGGTGCGACATATGCCAAAGGATGGCTTATCATGGAGGGGGCGAGTAGAACGTCGCCGGTGCCTGGAAACGGGATGAGGCGAAGGCATGCACGCCGGCGAATCTTACCCAGCTTCAGGGCTCTCCAGGGAGATAACACCCCTACTGCTGCTCTGCGGGGTCTCCGCATGATCACTATGGCAAAGTGAGTACAAGGTTGCTCCTTGAGCTGTATGGGGTGAGGAAGGAGAAGGGCACAGCTGGCTCCTCTCTTCCCTCTATGTGTGTGTCAAACTACTAGGTTCCAACCCTTTGCATGGGTGCCCCGGGGGGTTTATATAGGCCTACCCCCCGGGGGTACAATAATCCGGCTGGGCGCAGGTCCCGGCCGTCGATCTTAAGTCGCCGTCTTCTCCGCCGACTTCCGGGGCCCGCCGACTAGTGGGCCCTGCCGACGGTCCAGCATGGGGCCGACAGCCCGTGTCCGCCGCGAGCGGGTCTTGCCGGCTGCGGGTTACTGTAGCCGCTCTTCTAATGACGCGAGCTTGGTCGCGGGGTCATGGCAACAGTGTCGCCGCCTGGCGGGCGATCACTGTTGCCATTCCCTGTCTTGTCTGGTTAATGGCGCATGGAGCCCGTGGGAGGGGCCGGCCGACTCTCGGAGGCCGACTCCCAGCGGGTCCGTCTTTGGGGCACTCTCGCCGTCTTCTGCCCTCCCGCCGACAAGCGGGTCCTGCCGTCTTCGGGTCGTACAGACAGGCCATCGTGGGTACAGGGATCTGGCCACGGGGCTGACGTCAGGGCCGGCGTGGCAACAGTGCTGCGCCGGACGGGGATCTCCGTCAGTACGGCGCTCTGCGGCCATGCCTGTCCTTTATGAACGGGGCAGGGATGGGCTGCGAGGCGGCTTCATCCCATCCCGTCCGTAGTCGCACAGGCAGGAGGTGGTTGGAGTCGCGGGCCGACTCCCCGTGGTCGGTTTCACCGGAAGTCGCCGGCTGGGAGTCGGCTTATCTTGAGGCCATCTCTGGGACTCGACTGGGAGGGGCAGCCGGCGGCTCTGTCGCCGACTCCCAGAAGGCGGCTCCTCGTCTTGGGGTCTTGAGGGGCGCAGTCTGCCCCGATGTTTTGAAAGGTCCAGGGGCTCGGGTTTGCCTACCCGTGGCCCATTACTCCGACAGTAGTCCCCGAAGCTGGTGAGGCGCCGAGGGCAACATGTCGAGGAGCCTCAACAGTTTCATCCCTTTAGTGGAAGAATCTGGGCTCGGCTCGTCGTCTCTATCTTGAGCCGACTAGCTGGAGTCGGCCTTGCAGGAGGCCGTCTTGCTCCTCAAAGGTTTCGAAGGTCGTGGCGGGATCCGGGCAGCGTGCCTGCTAAGCTTCCAGGCAGCTGCCCATTGCGGGCCAGCCACATGACGCCACGTGGCAGGGCCAGTCTGCACGCACACGCGCGTGACTAGACAGGCCCGTTAGGCGGGGCCCGCCACTACCGCGCCTCGACGCACGGGCGGATCCGCTGCGGCCGTGCGGGCGGTTGGGCTCCCCACGCCGGTACTACGCGCAGTAACGTCGTGGGTTAAATCGTGGGGGCGTGGGGACATGGGTGCAGTTAATCCTACGCCCGCCCCCTCGGCTTCTCAGCCTAGGCGCCTATAAGTAGGCGGGAGGAGGGGGGCGGTGACGCACGCGCACCCACTCTCCCTGCTTCCTCTCGCTTCCTCCCCTTCTTGCTTCGTCTTCCTCCTTGCTCCGCCGCGCCGCGGAGATGAGCTCTTCCTCCGCTGCCGCGCCTCCCGCCGCGCGCTCCGGCGTGTGGGATGGCTCCATTGTTGACGACGACATCATGGAGTTTCTCCGCCAAACGCGCCGCATCCCCGGCACCAACCTAGTGCGGACCCACGCCGCGCCGGCGGGCCAGATAACGCCGGCGCCGGAGGAGGGCGAGCGGGTCATATTCCGCTCGCACCTCATGCGCGCTGGTTGGGCTGCCCGAAGCGGCTTCTTCCACGCGTTCCTGGAGTTCCACGGGCTCCAGCCGCACCACCTCACTCCAAACACGCTGGTGCTGCTGGCCGCCTTCGCATCCTTGTGTGAGGGCTTTCTTGGCGTTCTCCCCACCATCGAGCTGTGGGGGGAATTCTTCCAAGCCAAGCTCGGAACCCACGTCGCTCGCGTGTCGGCTCTGTGCGGTACGTTCATCGCAATGAGGAGGCGGTGCGAAGAACCCCTTCCCTGCCATCCCACCGATCAAGTCGGTGAAGATGTGGCAGCGCACGATTTATCGTTAAGAACGCCGCCCCGAGGGCGATCGGTCAACTTGCCGCCTTTACGAGGCCGGCGAGTTGGCGGGCGACTTCCACCTGGTCCCATCGGGCCAGACGCCGACTCCAGCGCCGCCGCCGCCCGTCAGCGGCCGAGTCTTGGCAGCTTGGAGGGCCTGGCCGGGGCCGACTTACTTGCCGCCGCCGTGGCGCGCCGAGTTCTTCCTCTCCAAGGCCGACCTCATCTGATCTGTCAGATGAGTGGCTGCCGGGACCCCAGTCGGCTGTGCTCCAAAGATATGCCCAACGCGGAGGTGGTGGACACGGTGAATTTCCTGGCGAACTGCAGCCTCACGGAGGAATGGCAGTTCGGCAAGGAACTCTTTCATGTGAACCCCGCCTGTGGTAAGTCATCACTTGCTTTCCTGTTTCTTTCTTCAGCCGAATCCGGCTCTAATCTTCTTTGGTCTTTTCTGATTCAGAATCCCCTTATGCAGCCTTCGGCCGGCACCGCGGGGCCGGCTTGTGAATTCGTCCCCGGCCGGGCGGAGAGCGACGCCGACGACCCCGACTTGGGGGTGGCGGCGATGGAGACCGACGCCGAGGGAGGAGGAGGGGCCGACGACTTCAGGCCTTCGGCAACCTTCGCCGACTGGCCTGACGATGACGGCGAAAACGAAGTCGTCCCTCGCCGCCAACAGAAAGCCGGCCATCCAGGCGCGAGTTCCTCCGCCGCCTTGGGTGGTCAAGGCGGCGCGAAGAGGCGCCGGGCCGGGCCGAGCCTGCCAGGCGGTCGGGCGAAGAAATTCAGGGGGACGGCCGCTGTGACCCAGCGCGAAGAGGCGGTCACGAAGGCTAACCGCTTCCGCAAGGCAGTGAAGAAGCCGCCGCTGGTCTCCGCGTAAGTACTTCTTATTTTGTCTTGTTTTATTCTGGTCTGTCTTGTCCAAGTCTTTACATGTCTTTTTCTCATCAGGGCTCCCCTCACCTTGGAGAGGATCGCCGCCGCCTCCGTCATGGGGTCGGCGGAGACGCCCGCCAATACTCGGCGGATTGATCCTGCGGCTGACCTCCGGGAGGCAACGGAGCGGAATGCGCAGGAGAGGCACGACGAGGAGGTCGCCCGTTTGGAGAAGGCGGAGGCTGAGAAGGCGGCAGCTTCTGCCCAGAAGAAACTGGAGGAGGTCGAAGCCGCCATGGCAGCCAAGAGGCGAGCCGAGGAGGCCGCGCGCCTCCAGTCGGCGCTGCTCGTCACCCTGCTGAGCTCTGCGCCGCCGGAGTTCACGGGCAGACGGAGGGAGTCGCGGTGAGGTCCCGTCAGCGGAGAAGGAAGGCAGCGAGGCCTCTCTGTCGGGCACGGCCGTGCCACCCCCGCCGCCTCCACCGCGGTCCGAGAGCGCGCGAGGCAAACAGCCGGCGGACCCGCCTGTGCCGCCGACCGGCGACGAGGTCGTGGCGCAGCTACTTCTTCAGGTTGTCTCGCCAGCGCGACGCCGTCTTGAGAAGGCGACTTTGGGGCCGCGCCCCTTGGAGACCGGCGCCGCCAGCTCGGCCATTCCAGACGCCGAGGCGACCAGCGCCGCGCCCATTGGGTGGGTGCGAGGAGGCGGCAGATGCATGATGAACACGGCGCTCCTGGACGTCCAGGCGAAACTGCGAGCTGAGGGCGAGGCTATCCAGAACTGCTCCAAGGCGCACCTGGCGTCGCGAGCCGCCGTGCGGGTATGTTCCTTTCTTTGAATTTTTTCTTGCTCTTCTCTGTGGGGGCGCGCCAGGGCACCCACTGGGTGTAGTCCCCGAGTTTCGGGCCGGCTGCTGAGCTGGCGGCTCGGAACTCTATTTGCTTACTTCCAAAATTTTTACCTTTGTCTGAAATTCTTGTCGCAGGAGTATCACAACCTCCGCGCCACTGCCTTCAACCGCAACGTTGAGGAGCTGGGCAAGCGGACTGCTGACTTGGCGAGGAGCCGAGGTGAGTTTTCTTCTTCGCGGGGGCGCGCTGGCTGTAACGCCCTCGATGCGGCTATATCTCCCACGTGTCGAAGCACGACTTAGAGGCATAACCACATTGAAAGCAATGTCGCAAGTGAGGTAATCTTCACACAACCCAAGTAATACATAAGGGAAAAGAGATACATAGTTGGCTTACAATCGCCACTTCACACAATAAAAATGAGTACAACATTACATCATACAGATACAATCAAGGTCCGACTACGGAACCAAAATAAAAGAAGACTACCCCAAATGCTACACAGATCCCCGATCGTCCCAACTGGGCTCCACTACTGATCAACTGAAACGAAACAACACAAAGAACAAGATCTTCATCGAGCTCCTCCCTGAGCTCGGGTGCATCACCTGCACGGTCTCATCGGCACCTGCAAACTGGTTTTGGAAGTATCTGTGAGTCACGGGGACTCAGCAATCTCACACCATGTAGATCAAGACTATTTAAGCTTAAAGGTAGGACAGGGTAGTGAGGTGGAGCTGCAGCAAGCGACTAGCATATATGGTGGCTAACATACGCAAAAGAGAGCGAGAAGAGGAGGCAAAGCACGGTCGAACAACTATGATCAAGAAGTGATCCTGAAACTACTTACGTCAAGCATAACTCCAACATCGTGTTCACTTCCGGACTCCGAGAAGAGACCATCACGATTACACACGCGGTTGGTGTATTTTAGTTAAGATCAACTTCGGGTTTTCTACAACCGACATTAACAAATTCCCATCTGCCACATAACCGCTGGCACGGCTTTCAAAGTTCAAACCTGCAGGGTGTCCCAACTTAGCCCATGATAAGCTCTCGCGATCAACGAAGGAATAGACCTTCTCCCGGAAGCCCGATCGGTCTCGGAATCCCGGCTACAAGACTTTTCACAGAAATAAAACACTTCCAGCACGCCCTCCCGGGGTGCCGACACCCTTTTAGTAGCCGCGCTTTTCTCGTCTCAGGCCACGACCGTATGAACACTACGTACGGCAACCGACGATACCCCAAGTTGCCTCGGGGCGGCACCGCAAGTGGCTCTAGTTTGGACCAACACTTAGACAAGCATTGGCCCGGGGGGGTAAATAAAGATGACCCTTGAGAGCGCGACTCCCAAGGGAAAAAGGCTAGGAGAGGCAAATGTAAAACCAATGTTGGGCCTTGCTGGAAAAGTCTTATTCAAAGCGAACTGTCAAGGGGGTCCCATAAATCACCCGACCGCGTTAGGGACGCAAAATTTCGAGGAACATAACACCGATATGACGGAAACTAGGGCGGCAAGAGTGGAACAAAACACCAGGCATAAGGCCGAGCCTTCCACCCTTTACCAAGTATATAGATGCATTAAATTTAAATAAGATATATTGTGATATCCCAACAAGTAAACATGTTCCAACAAGGAACAACATCTCCATGTTCCAACAAGAAACAAACTTCAGCTTCACCGCAACTAACAACGCTATAAGAGGGGCTGAGCAAAGCGGTAACATAGCCAAACAACGGTTTGCTAGGAAAGGATGGTTAGAGATTTGACATGGCAATGTGGGTGACATGATATAGCAAGTGGTAGGCATCGAAGCATAGGCATAGCAAAAGAGCGAGCATCTAGCAAGCAAAGATAGAAGTGATTTCGAGGGTATGGTCATCTTGCCTGAAATCCCGCAAGGAAGAAGAACGAATCCATGAAGAAGACAAACGGACGTGGTCGAATCGAATCCTCACAACTCCGAACGGAACCGAAACTAACGAGAGAAGCAACCCGGAAAGAAGCAAACATCATAGTAAACAACCATCACATAAACATGGCATGATGCACAAACAAGTATGATGCATGTCCGTTTAATGAGGCATGGCATGGCAATATGCACAAACAAAACTACAAGTTAAATGGAGCCCAATATGCAACGAGTTGCATATTGACTAACACCACATCACTTATTTAGTTCTCTCTCGGTTAGGTACTCAACAGTATTAAATGTTATTAAACATGGCAAGAGGTGAAGCATAATGAAACTACCTATCTAGGCAAGTTTAAATGAGGCGGGAAGCAACGAACAACAATTCCGAAAATCCCCATATGCAAATTATGGATTCGGTACTGATCTGCCCTAAACACAATTTTAATGTTGTTAAACGTGCAAATAAAGTATACCATGTTAAACTAGGCATTTTTCTACCCCATTTACATATATAATTCATTTAAAACCGAAGTTACGGTTAATTAGTTATGAAATAAATCATTTTAGCATGGCATTTAAGCAAATTAATGCAAACAACAATTTTAAACATTTTAATTGTTGTTATCATGATGCGGATGACATGTGCAAGTTTTATGCAATTTTTATGAAAATGTTGACAAGAGCATTATGAAGCATTATGTCACCGTGGCGGAACGAAAAGGGTGCCACGGCGGCGAAAACGAAAATGGTGCCACGGCAACAAATCGGTTCCGATAACTTTCCGATTGAGATATCGGTGCAAAAGAAAGTGTGGACGTGAGCGAAACATGCAAGGATGGTGGGGTGCTCCGGTTACCGGGTTCCCACGGAACGGTGGCATGGCAACAGAGGGGCATCGCAAGGACGATTCGATCACGGTTGGTCATCTCGGGTTATACCTTCGATCGGGCGTTAGGCGGAAAGCGTTTAAGAGAGGGAAGTAGTCGACACGGCGTGGGGAAGTAGTCGTTCATGTCCCGTGGATGTTCGGGGTCCACGGGTCTTCGAGGGTCGACGGTAGTGGTACACGGTTCGTAGTCGTACACATCTCGACGAGGACTTGACGCGTCCGATGTCTCCGGGTCGACGGTAGTGGTACTAGACGCATCATGTAGTCGAACTTGACGATCCGAGGGGTACTTGGCGTTTCCGGTTCGGGTCTTGGAGAAATCCTCGGAGATGATAGTGGAAGACGAACTTGGCGCTTGAGGTTCGAATACCGGGTCGGACGTGCAACCGTTCATAATCAAACTTGGCGATCCGGTCAAGTACTTGGCGAGTCCGCACGTAGAGGTACTTATGGCGCTTCCGGAGACGACGGCCGGAGGGGCGAACGGGCGGCGGCCATGGCATCGGGCAGGGCTTCCCGAGGTGGAGAAGGGCGGCGAGAGGCTCCTGGTGGTCGCCACCACCGGAGGAAGCGGCAAGGGGCGAGGGGGACCGGGCGCAGGGAGCGGCGAGGGTCGCCGGAGGCGAGGACGCGGGGTCGACGCAGAGGCGCATCGGGCAAGCCGGCGAGATCCGGCAGTGCTCAGCTGCCTCGGGCTCAAGGGACGCAGGGCCGGGCGACGCTCCCCGATCCCATCGGGATCGAGCGGGAGGTGCGAGGCGAGGCAGGGTGGAGAGGCGACGGGCTCCGGACGCTGAGGGAGGAGAAGAGAGGCGGCGACGGAGCAAGGCGGCCTGGCGGTCTTAAGCCTTGAGGCGCGGCCATGGCGGAGGACGAAGGATCCGGGCAGCGGGGTTCGCTGGCCGCGCGAGGGGGGATCGGGCGCAGAACGGTGGCGCGATGGAGATGAGGCGCTCGAGGAGGTGGCCGAGGGGAGAAGAAGCAGAGGCCGGCTCCTGCTCGGGGAGGTGCGGCGGTGCGGTGGTCGAGCGACCGGAGGGAGAGATCGAGAGGGAGAGATGGAATCGGGGGATCGAGCCGAGGGGCTTCCTGGCGGCGCGAGCGAGGGGAACGAGGAGGAGGAGAGAGCGCTCGGGCTAGGGTTAGAGGCGGCTGGTGGGCCTGCGGGAGGTTGGGAGCAAGATGGTGGGCTGACGAGGGGGGGCTGGCCTGGCCGGGCCGGGCTCTCTCTCACTAAAAAAGAAAAGGGAAAAGAAAAGAAACGAAGATTAAGAAAGAAAAGAAATAGAGGTTAGAGGAAGAAGTTGGACACACGGATAATTTTCCGGCTCACAAAAAATATGCTCGTACCAAGAAAAATAGAAAGGCCAAAATTGAAGATTTGAATTCAAATTCATTTGAATTTAAATCCAAATGATTTGAATGGAAGTGAGGGTTTGGGAAGGTCCAAAATGTTCGGATTTTTGGTGGAGCTCGGAAAATGATGAAAGAAATATTGGCAAGGTTTGGGGACCAAACTTGAAGTAGAAAGGGCATGGGAATTTGCAAGTGTGTTATGGTGAATTCCAAATAAATGGAATAATTTATATAGCTCCATAATATTGGGAGAATATGTTATAAAGAGAAGTCACCCTTCCTCGATTTAAATGGACCAAGATCCATACTATTTATTTAGTTGAGTTTTTAAAAATTAATGATATGATGGCAATGCAAGAGATGACATGATGCAATGCAAAAATAAAAGGGCAGGCATGTAAGAAACACACGGAAACCCGGAAACCCCGGAAGGCAATCAAGCTCCGGTCTTGGGGCGTTACAACACTCCACCACTACGAGAGGATCTCGTCCCGAGATCTAGGATGGCACCGGAGAAAAACGGAAGAGGAAGAGGTAAAACTAAGTTGCTTCTTTGACAAACGAGTGAAACCAAAGAACCTTGAGAGGTTGAACAAAATGAAAGAAAGAAAACAATGAAGATGAAGAAAATTGAAAACACTCTGTTAGAAAAGAGAAACAAGGGATACGACGAAAACCAAGAGATTAAGTGATAACATAGATATTGAAGCCACTCCGGTTAAAACAAGTTAGAGAAGCAATAAGAATGATATAATTTGGGCAGCACTCCGACTGAAAATGGAAGGAATTGAACATGATCTTGACAAGATGAGAGGATACTTGATGAAATCAACAACACAGTGCCTCCGGAAGAAATAATAGAAGATAGATCATTGGAATAACAGAATGGAGAAGAAAATGCCAACTTCTTCCACAAATGAATTTGGAAGGCATCCTTGCAAAGAAGAATTGAACGGAGTTGTTGGAAAACCAACAACGAAATGAATAAGCTTGTAGTGGGCTTATGGAAAACATCTCAACATTATGAGGTGACAACCGACCACTAACGGAAAACAATTGCTTGCTTGATATCAACGAAGAGATGAAAACTGCTTTTGCCGAGAGGATAGGAGAAAACTTTGATCATTGGTAAGCACCACAATAGCAACATTCCTTAGGGAAGGCTTTAGGTGAAATATGACACAAGATAACTCCAACAACGAGGTTGATGGTTGAAAAGATCTCTTGAACAAAGAGAAAATGATGGATTTAAATATCTCATTCTTAACAACTTGCGAATCATGAAACTCGAAGTGAAATTGTCAAGAATGACATAAGACCATCTCAAGAGATAAGGTAGAAAGAATTGCACTTCGAAATGCAAGAAGAAGAATGCTTGAACTCCTCAAAACAAAACATGTGTTGAGCACCATGTTTAATTTTGAGTATAGCTTACGGATCATAGCTTCGAGAGGAATCTTGAAGAACTATTGAAGAATGAAAAGAATCCTTGAGGAAGCACCATGTAGAGCCTCCATGATGAACTCCGGTAACCAAAAGGATGATAAAAGAAAGAGAAGTTGACAACACAAGGTGAAGCCTTGCAGTGATAAGATGAAGCTTTGAAATGATATAACCGAGAAAAGTTGGAACTCCGGAAAGAAAAGATGAACAACTTAGAACTGAGAAATTGATACCATTACGAACTCCTAAGAATGAATCAATCACTTGGATGAAACAAGAACAAGAATTATGTTATGCGTATCCTTCACCAATTTAGATTGATGACAAGCAACGGATTTGGCATACTACTTATTCTCGTAGAAAGGATTAAGATAGATATGGCGCAAACTTGGGAAGGTCTTCAACGAACCACCGGTAGGATTGGAAAGAACGAATGAGTCTATATGATAACGAAGGAAGAGAACTCTTGAACAAACCACCATAAGAATTGAAAATGAAAGTAGCAAAGGCACAATTCACCGGGAAGAATTGGAAAACGAATGAAGATATATGAGGGGATTTAAATACAAGTGAACGAATAGATGACGAGCTGATTGGAGAATGCTTGAATGATGCAATCGGTAAGATTTGGAAAACAAGAGTTGAAATCTGGAATGAATAATTCGAGATGATGGGCTCAAGAATCAAACTGAAAAGACTCCTGAAATGCTCGGATGGATGAAAAGAATTCTCACAATCAAGATAATTATGAGATTATGGCATCAAGCTAGAACCATGAATCTTGAAGTGAATAGAGCAAGATTTAAGAGAAACTCTTCTTCAGTCTTCAAAATTCGAGAATGACGATGAAAAACACCGCCATGAATTATTGAAGCACTCCGGAATGAAAAATTAGAAAGGTTGAACCAACGATGAAAAGAATGTGAAAGATCTTGGAGAAAACCAAGACTGATGATAATTCATTCTTACGTCAAAGTTTGCAATGAATTTGAGAATAACTCCGGGAGAATTAGAAGAGTCAGGTAAGATCCTCGAAAAGACACGTGGGTTAGGGCCCACTCAAAAGAACCACCGTTGAACAATTGTTTGAAATAGATATTGCACCGGTAGAGTTAAATGGCTTGAATGAGATAGCATCCTCAAAAGAACTTGAGTGAATTGAGAATGGAAACTAGAATCTTCTCGAGATATCTTCAACACTCCTAACAATTGAATAGCGAGAAGTGGATGATTAAGAGATGCACCGACATGAGAAAGCATTTGAAACGATGAAAAGAATACGATCAACACTGAAAACTTGACTTGAGTCCGCCGGAGAAGAAAATTAGAATGGAACAATGATAAGGTTAAAGCTTCCTTAGCGTCTTCATGAGAAATCACCGGATAAAACATTAAAGGAAAAGAATGAAGAAACTTCACTCAATAAAAATGGATACTTGATTAAGAAATCTGAGTCCTTGAAGAAAAAGGGTGGGAGGCGGAAATCAAAACAACTTGGGTCGGGTGAAATAAACACCGTTGAGAAAAAGCTTAGAATTGATCTTGCGAATGTTGGAATGATCGGATTCACTTGAAGAGAAGCACGGTTGGAAAAGAATTAACATGACAAGCTCAAGGATCAAGAAGGATTAGTATTCACATAGCAATATGAGAACACCAATTAGGAAAGATATGGAATCAACACTTGGCATTGAAGCAACTTGAATAACACAAAAGCGGAACAAAAACAAAGGATTTGGCTTGCGAATAAGCAAACAAATACATATGATAGAGATTTACCCAATCTCATATCATGCATCTGTCGGAAAGATATCCTAGGAGCTACTTGAATTCCCACCTATAAACTCCGAAACTTTACGGTTATGCAATCTGTGTTGGGGATACAGGGACACAAAATATATCACCCAAACTAACAATACCTAGATCCAAATTGTATCCATCCGTCAACACATAACCAAGAAATCCTCGGAAATCGTGTACCTCGACCTTCGAAAAACATCCGTTATACAAGTCATGGCAATACTCCCTTGCTCGCCCCAGTACTGGGTTATCGGGGTTATCTCACCAACAACTGCACAAAAGAGATTTCGATGTCGGTAAAACTCAGGTATTCCAGAACTGCAACGATAAAATTGTGACGACAACACCTCGGAGCTCAACTCCCCGGGACACCGCCACAACCCCTAAATGTCGAGGCACCAAGAACAATGTTCTCGTCACAAAACCATCGAACGATTCCAAGATACCAGCGTGATCCTAAAAATTTTTTTAGTGAAATTTGAGAAGAGAAGAGTCAAAACTCTACGTCGAGGAGACCTCACAGAGCTTTAAGGGACTGGGAGTAAAAAGAATCCTACTCTCCGATATATATAATCCTAAGACTCAAAACATTTTCCATTCTAGACTCAACAACGTCGACAAACAATCAAGTAGGGGCTCCTAAGTCGGAAGGCTCGATTACCAACTTGTAACGCCTCGATGCGGCTATATCTCCCACGTGTCGGGCTAACGACTTAGAGGCATAACCGCATTGAAAGCAATGTCGCAAGTGAGGTAATCTTCACACAACCCAAGTAATACATAAGGGAAAAGAGATACATAGTTGGCTTACAATCGCCACTTCACACAATAAAAATGAGTACAACATTACATCATACAGATACAATCAAGGTCCGACTACGGAACCAAAATAAAAGAAGACTACCCCAAATGCTACATGTATCCCCGATCGTCCCAACTGGGCTCCACTCTTGATCAATCAAAGCGAAACAACACAAAGAACAAGATCTTCATCGAGCTCCTCCCTGAGCTCGGGTGCATCACCTGCACGGTCTCATCGGCACCGCAAACTGGTTTTGAAGTATCTCGTGAGTCACGGGACTCAGCAATCTCACACCCATGAGATCAAGACTATTTAAGCTTAAAGGTAGGACAGGGTAGTGAGGTGGAGCTGCAGCAAGCGACTAGCATATATGGTGGCTAACATACGCAAAAAGAGAGCGAGAAGAGGAGGCAAAGCACGGTCGAACAACTATGATCAAGAAGTGATCCCGAAACTACTTACGCCAAGCATAACTCCAACACCGTGTTCACTTCCCGGACTCACGAGAAGAGACCATCACGATTACACACGCGGTTGGTGTATTTTAGTTAAGATCAACTTCGGGTTTTCTACAACCGACATTAACAAATTCCCATCTGCCACATAACCGCGGGCACGGCTTTCGAAAGTTCAAACCCTGCAGGGTGTCCCAACTTAGCCCATGATAAGCTCTCGCGATCAACGAAGGAATAGACCTTCTCCCGGGAAGCCCGATCAGTCTCGGAATCCGGCTACAAGACATTTCACAGCAATAAAACAAGTCCAAAGAAGACCTCCGGCGTCGACACCACGATAGTAGCCACACAGATCTCGCCTCGTGCCACGACCGGATGAACACTACGTCGACGGCAACCGACGATACCCCAAGTTGCCTCGGGCGGCACCGCAAGTGGTTTCTAGTTTGGACCAACACTTAGACAAGCATTGGCCGGGGGTAAATAAAGATGACCCTTGAGAGCGCGACTCCCAAGGGAAAAAGGCTAGGAGAGGCAAATGTAAAACCAATGTTGGGCCTTCTTTGGAAAAGTCTTATTCAAAGCGAACTGTCAAGGGGGTCCCATAAATCACCCGACAGCGTTAGGGGACGCAAAATTTCGGGAACATAACACCGATATGACGGAAACTAGGGCGGCAAGAGTGGAACAAAACACTGCATAAGGCCGAGCCTTCCACCCTTTACCAAGTATATAGATGCATTAAATTTAAATAAGATATATTGTGATATCCCAACAAGTAAACATGTTCCAACAAGGAACAACATCTCCATGTTCCAACAAGAAACAAACTTCAGCTTCACCTGCAACTAACAACGCTATAAGAGGGGCTGAGCAAAGCGGTAACATAGCCAAACAACGGTTTGCTAGGAAAGGATGGTTAGAGATTTGACATGGCAATGTGGGTGACATGATATAGCAAGTGGTAGGCATCGAAGCATAGGCATAGCAAAAGCGAGCATCTAGCAAGCAAAGATAGAAGTGATTTCGAGGGTATGGTCATCTTGCCTGAAATCCCGCAAGGAAGAAGAACGAATCCATGAAGAAGACAAACGGACGTAGTCGAACGAATCCTCACAACTCCGAACGGAACCGAAACTAACGAGAGAAGCAACCCGGAAAGAAGCAAACATCATAGTAAACAACCATCACATAAACATGGCATGATGCACAAACAAGTATGATGCATGTCCGGTTTAATGAGGCATGGCATGGCAATATGCACAAACAAAACTACAAGTTAATGGAGCCCAATATGCAACGAAGTTGCATATTGACGGAACACCACATCACTTATTTAGTTCTCTCTCGGTTAGGTACTCAACAGTATTAAATGTTATTAAACATGGCAAGAGGTGAAGCATAATGAAACTACCTATCTAGGCAAGTTTAAATGAGGCCGGAAGCAACGAACAACAATTCCGGAAAATCCCCATATGCAAATTATGGATTCGGTACTGATCTGCCCTAAACACAATTTTAATGTTGTTAAACGTGCAAATAAAGTATACCATGTTAAACTAGGCATTTTCTACCCCATTTACATATATAATTCATTTAAAACCGAGTTACGGTTAATTAGTTATGAAATAAATCATTTTAGCATGGCATTTAAGCAAATTAATGCAAACAACAATTTTAAACATTTTAATTGTTGTTATCATGATGCGGATGACATGTGCAAGTTTTATGCAATTTTTATGAAAATGTTGACAAGAGCATTATGAAGCATTATGTCACCGTGGCGGAACGAAAAGGGTGCCACGGGCGGTAAACGAAAATGGTGCCACGGCAACAAATCGGTTCCGATAACTCGATTGAGATATCGGTGCAAAAGAAAGTGTGGACGGAGCGAAACATGCAAGGATGGTGGGGTGCTCCCGGTTACCGGGTTCCCACGGAACGGTGGCATGGCAACAGAGGGGCATCGCAAGGACGATTCGATCACGGTTGGTCATCTCGGGTTATACCTTCGGATCGTGCGTTCGGGGCGGAAAGCGTTTCGTAGAGGGAAGTAGTCGTACACGGCGTAGGGGAAGTAGTCGTTCATGTCCCGTGGATGTTCGGGGTCCACGGGGTCTTCGAGGGTCGACGGTAGTGGTACACGGTTCGTAGTCGTACACATCTCGACGAGGGACTTGACGCGTCCGATGTCTCCGGGGTCGACGGTAGTGGTACTAGACGATCATGTAGTCGAACTTGACGATCCGAGGGGTACTTGGCGTTTCCGGTTCGGGTCTTGGAGAAATCCTCGGAGATGATAGTGGAAGACGAACTTGGCGCTTTGAGGTACGAATACCGGTCGGACGTGCAACCGTTCATAATCAAACTTGGCGATCCGGGTCAAGTACTTGGCGAGTCCGCACGTAGAGGTACTTGGCGTTTCCGGAGACGACGGCCGGAGGGGCGAACGGGCGGCGCTATGGCATCGGGCAGGGCTCCCGAGGTGGAGAAAGGGCGGCGAGAGGCTCTGGTGGTCGCCACCACCGGAGGAAGCGGCAAGGCGAGGGGACCGGCGCGAGGGAGCGGGCGAGGGTCGCCGGAGGCGAGGACGCTGGGTCGACGCAGAGGCGACCGGGCGGGCAATCAGCGAGATCCGGCAAGGTTCCGCGGCCTCGGGCTCAAGGGACGCAGGGTTGGCGACGCGCTCCTGATCCCATCGGGATCGAGCGGGAGGTGCGAGGCGAGGCAGGGTGGAGAGGCGACGGGGCTCCGGACGCGGGGGGAGGAGAAGAGAGGCGGCGACGGAGCAAGGCGGCACGGCGGCCGGTCTTGGCGCAGGGAGGCGCGGCCATGGCGGAGGACGGCGATCCGGCAGCGGGGTTCGGCTGGCCGCCGCGAGGGGGATCGGGCGCAGAACGGTGGCGCGGTGGAGATGAGGCGCCGAGGAGGTGGCCGAGGGGAGAAGAAGCAGAGGCCGGCTCCTGCTCGGGAGGTGCGGCGGTGCAGTGGTCGAGCGACCGGAGGGAGAGATCGAGAGGAGAGATGGAATCGGGGATCGAGCCGAGGGCTTCTGGCGCGAGCGAGGGGAACGAGGAGGAGGAGAGAGCGCTCGGGCTAGGGTTAGAGGCGGCTGGTGGGCCTGCGGGAGGTTGGGAGCAAGATGGTGGGCTGACGAGGGGGGGCTGGCCTGGGCTGGCTGGCTCTCTCTCACTAAAAAAGAAAAGGGAAAAGAAAAGAAACGAAGATTAAGAAAGAAAAGAAATAGAGGTTAGAGGAAGAAGTTGGACACACGGATAATTTTCCCGGGCTCAAAAAAATATGCTCGTACCAAGAAAAATAGAAAGGCCAAAATTGAAGATTTGAATTCAAATTCATTTGAATTTAAATCCAAATGATTTGAATGGAAGTGAGGGTTTGGGAAGGTCCAAAAATGTTCGGATTTTTGGTGGAGCTCGGAAAATGATGAAAGAAATATTGGCAAGGTTTGGGGACCAAACTTGAAGTAGAAAGGGCATGGGAATTTGCAAGTGTGTTATGGTGAATTCCAAATAAATGGAATAATTTATATAGCTCCATAATATTGGGAGAATATGTTATAAAGAGAAGTCACCCTTCCCTCGATTTAAATGGACCGAAGATCCATACTATTTATTTAGTTGAGTTTTTAAAAATTAATGATATGATGGCAATGCAAGAGATGACATGATGCAATGCAAAAATAAAAGGGCAGGCACAGAAGAAACACACGGCGAAACCCGGAAACCCTGGAAGGCAACTGAAGCTCCGGTCTTGGGGCGTTACACTGGCGCACCCGCGGGCGGTAGTCCCCGAGATTCGGGCCGAATGCTGCGCAGTCGGGCCGGATCTTCCTGGCGACCTTCTTAGCTGACGACTTTGCGTCCTTCTTCTTATTGTTCTTCAGAGGCCAGCGCCACTCTTCAAGCGGCAAATGGTACGGCCAACACCGCCTTGCACGCCAAGGAGGAGGAGTGCAGCAAGCTCGCCGCAGAGCGCGACGCAGCTGGCGACGCAGCTGGCGGAGCAGAGGGAGCTCCTTAAGGCGGCGCAGGACAAGGCGGAGAAGAAACAGGCCGCTCTCCGGGCCGAGTTTGAGAGCGAGCGCTCCTCCTGGACCGACAAGGAAGTGCTGCTGACCTCCAGCTTCCATGAAATCGAGGACATCGTCGATGGTGAGTTTGCTTTTACTTCTTCTTTTGGGTCGCTGACTATGGGTCAGGCCGACTCCTTTTTTTCTGACTTGCTTCTTCTTCTTCTTGGCAGACTTCTTCCCCGGCCATACGTAGGCGGCCAATCAAGCCATCGAGGCTGATCGCGAGGCGCGAAGGGCGGGTGGTGCTGTGATTGCTGCCAACGCCCCCCGGACCCTTGACGAGCAGCTCCTGAGCATTGAGGCTCATCTGCGGCCGGCCCATCGGATGCTGCGCCGGATTCAGCGTGTCGGCGCCCAGGCGATTGCTGCTCTGTGGCCGGACATGCTGATTCTGCGCCTCCCACCGGACCGCCGACCGGCCGAGGTCGCGGGCCGCCGCCTTGAGGCTTGGAAGGGTTCCGCGGCTCGGGCTGGAGCTCGCCGGGCCCTGGAATTCGTCAAGGCATGGTATCCAAGGCTGGATCTGGACCGGCTGGCCGCGTTCCGGTCAGAGGCCCAGGCGGAGTTGCTGGCCGCGGAGGACGCCCTCGTCGAGCGTGCGGCGGCGATTGACGACTACACGGACACCAGCATCTTCGTCCCTGAGCGGGCTGAGGATGGTGGGGACGCGCCGCCGGAGTGGTTCGGGATGAACCCGGATTACGACGAGGACTCGATGGAGGTGATCAACTCCAGCGCCGAGGAGGAAGACGAGGCGGAGGACGGAGACGGCATGGAGGCGCCAGAAGACGGAGCGGGCGACCAGCCTCAGCTTGACCGCGCCTCCAGCAATGAGTCGCGCCCGTCTGGGCCGGCTGCCGCCGGAGACGATCAAGCCGAGACCGCCCAGCCGGCCGCCCCGGCGCCTGACGCCGCCGTCGCCTCCGGCCTTCCGACCCCATCTGCCGCTTCCTAGGTTGCTGCCTCGCCTTTATTTCATCTGTTTTGCTAGTCTTTGAAAGAGCTTGTTAATTCGCACAATTCCACCCGCGGGGTGTATTCTGAACCTCTGTCCAAAGATCCGGCCAAAGGCCTAGGCTGTGTAAATATTACTCTAATTTTATCTTTCCTTGCTTATTGCTTGTATGGCTTTTTCCTTTGCCGCCTTCCCTTGGTTGCCGCCTTGCCCATCGGGCAACCGCTCCGCGGACTGCCGTCTGGGTCAAGTGCTTGGCTACCTTTGAGAAGGCAAGTACTTGGCCATTTTTTAGAGTCGTTAAGCAAGTTGGGTAGAAAGCGGCAAGCCGACTACTTAAGAGTCGGTTTTACAAAACGGGGCTGGAAGCCGACTTAAACTATGTTTATGCTTTGGGTCGTTAGCCATTTTTTCGTTTGGGCGCCCGTTCTTCCTTACTCCTGCCCACCAAAGCGATTCTCTGCAAGCTGCGGCTTCGGACAGAGAGACGGCTTAGGCACCTTGACGTTACTTGTCCGACCGCAGGAAGCATTTCATAGCTCATATGGCGAGTCCCAGGCCGACTAGTCGAGCCCGGTGCCAAATAGCATAACAAAGAGTAACATACTCGAAGGCATAATTCTTATCATACAGACAACAAAAGAGGGCAGTCCCCGAGCTCGTCTCGGGGGGCCCGAAGTCTTGGTACTTTAAACACAAAGCGTAGCGTGGTACAAACCGCATCAACTGTAAAATCTTCGAAGGAGATTCGCATTCCATGGCCGTTCTGTCTCTTTGCCGGAGTCGTCCCTCTTGCGTGCTCGGGGCTTCTGAGCGTCGATCAGGTAGTAGGAGTCGTTGCTCAAAGACTTTGTCGATGATGAATGGGCCTTCCGAAGGTGCCGACAGCTTGTGCTGGCCGGCTGTTCGCTGAATCAGCCGGAGCACAAGGTCGCCCTCTAGGAATGATCTTGGCTTGACCTTCTTGTTGTAGTAGCGGCGCAGGCTCTACTAGTAGATGCTGGACCGGCTGAGTGCCAATAGCCGGCCCTCTTCCAGCAGATCGACGTTGTCTTGACGTGCGTCTTCTACTTCCTCTTCGGTGTACATGGTGACTCGTGGGGAGTCAAACTCTATATCCGTTGGGATGACGGCTTCGTCACCGTAGACGAGGAAGAAGGGTGTGAAGCCAGTTGACTTGTTTGGAGTCGTGCGCAGACTCCAGAGGACGGCTGGCAGCTCCTCAAGCCAGCAGCCGGCTGAACGCTCCAATGGTTCGACCAGTCGAGCCTTGATGCCCGACAGGATGAGGCCGTTCGCTCGCTCCACCTAGCCGTTTGACTGCGGATGGGCAACGGACGCTAAGTCAAGTCGGATGCCTTGCGTCGCGCAGAAATGGGCCAGGGCACCTTTGGCAAAATTTGTGCCATTGTCAGTGATGATGCTGTGTGGTATGCCGTACCAAGTCGTGATGTCGGCGATGAAAGTTACTGCAGTAGGACCATTCAACTTCTTGATGGGTTTTGCCTCTATCCACTTGGTGAACTTGTCAACCGTGACAAGTAAGTGAGTTAGGCCGCCTCGTGCCGTTTGGCCCCAAACAGCAAAGGGCCAGGCGATGGGGATAGTCTTGAGTGCAGAAGCCGGCTGAAACGGCCTGGAGCGGAACACCGCACCCTTGCATTTTGAACTAATTCCTTGGCCTCTTCTAGGGCAGTCGGCCAGAAGAAACCGTGTTGGAAGGCTTTGGCGACGAGTGCTCTTGAGGCTGCATGATGGCCGCACTCGCCCTGATGGATGTCTTCGAGAATCGCTTGGCCTTGCTCTGGCTCGACGCAGCGCTGGTAGACACCAGTGACGCTGCGCCTGACCAGCTCTCTGTTGACTATAGTGTAGGCTGCCGCTCGGTGTTGCACTTGCCGAGCCAAGGTCTCATCGGTTGGTAGCTCTCCGCTTACTAAGAACTTCAGGATGGGCTGGGCCCATGAGGGTGCTGCTATTTCTTGAATGCCAAGATCGCTACTTGGACGAGGGCGGCTAGGCTGGGAGGCGGCGGGTTGGAGTCCGCAGCAACTTGCTGGGTTGAAGAAGTCCCCGGGCCGACTGGCACAGTCCCCGGGCCGAGTACTGGAGTCTTCCCAATGGTCGCCACAGTCCCCGGCCCGGGTTCTGAAGTCCCCGGGCCGGCTTCGACTGCCGCGTTCTTGGGGGCGTCTGCAAGGATTCTTGTGCCGTCTGCTGAGGCTTTGGAGTCGGATCCGACTTCTTCAGGGGGAGCCGGCACAAAAATGGAGTCTGACTCTGGTGACGGCTTGATGATGGCTTGAGGAGGCGCTCAAGGGCGACGTTGGATGGTATTGCTGGCCCGGGTAGAGCCGATTCTTGCTGTGGTATCTGCTTGGTCGTTGTCGTTTCTTGGCACGTGGAGGAACTCGCACCCCTCAAAATATCCACTCAGCTGTTGTACCAGGAAACGGTAGCTCACCATGTTTGCATCTTTGGCGTCCCAGTCGCCGGATGACTGTTGGACCACCAAGTCGGAGTCGCCATAACACAGGATCCGGCGAATGCCAAGCTCTTTGGCAAGCCGGAGCCCGTGAATGAGCGCCTCGTATTCGGCGACGTTGTTGGAGGCGGCGAAATGGATCTACAAATGCATTTGAGCTTGTGGCCTTTGGGGAAGTGAGGACCACGCCGCTCCCAAGCCGGTGCGCATCTTGGAGCCATCGAAGTGCATCCGCCAATGGTGGAGTCGGTCATTTGGCGGCGGTCTTCGGTCTCGGCCCGGTCGGCGAAGTCGGCCAGTGCTTGCGACTTGATGGTGGTGCGGGGCTGGTAATAGATGGTGTAGGGGGCCAACTCTATGGCCCATTTGGCCACTCGGCCAGAAGCATCTCGGCTTCCAATGATCTCTGCTAGTGGGGACGTGCAAACCATGGTGATTGGATGCTCTTGAAAGTAAGGCTTCAACTTCTTGGCGGCAAAGTGCACGCCGTAACACATCTTCTGGTAGTGGGGGTAGTTCTGCTTGGAGGTCGACAAAGATTTTGCTCGGGTAATATACCGGTCTCTGGACAGTAGCGCCTTGCCTTCCTCCTTGCGTTCAACTACAATGATCAGGCTGACTACCTGCTGGTGGCGGCAATATCTGAGGAGCATGGGCTCCTTTTGGAGTCGGAGCCGCCAAAGACCGGGAGTAGTCAGCATTTTCTTCAACTGGAGAAAAGCTTCGTCGCCTTGAGTTCCATTCAAGAAGGTGGTCTTCTTCATGAGCTGGTACAGAGGAAGAGCTTTCTCGCCCGGCCGATGAATCGGCCGATGGACGCCAAGCATCCGTGAACTTTTGCACATCTAGCGGTCGGCGGGTACTTCCATCCTTTCGATTGCCTTGATCTTCACGGGTTGCACTCTATGCCGCGTTCACGCACCAGAAACCAAGGAGCTGGCCGGTGGTACTCCAAAGACGCACTTCTCTGGGTTGAGCTTGATCTGGAATCGGCGCAGATTTTCAAAGGTCTCCTTGAGGTCTTCCAACAGCGTTCCCGCTTCTCCGCTCTTCACCACCACGTCGTCCACGTAAACGCATGCGTTTCGCCAAGCTGCTTGAGGAGGCACTTCGCATGCAACGCTGAAAGGTGGCGCCGACATTCCTTAAGCCGAACGTCATGGTCAGGTAGCAGTAGGCTCCAAACGACGTGATGAAGGCGGTCTTCAATCTGTCGACCGGGTTCAGCTTGATCTGGTGATATCCTGAGTATGCATCTAAGAAGCTCAACAGCTCGCATCCAGCTGTGGAGTCTATCACCTGATCAATTCTCGCAGTTTAACGGGTCCTTGGGGCAGGCTTTGTTGAGGCTTGTGTAGGCAATACACATCCGCCAGTGCTTGTTCTTATTTAGTACCAAGACCGGGTTCGCTAACCACTCTAGAAAGAACACTTCCATAATGAAACCGGCTGCGAGGAGCCGGGCTATCTCTTCTCCAACAACTCTTATTTTCTCTTCTGACAGGCGGCGCAAGGGCTGCCTGACGGGCTTCACATCAGATCGGACATGTAACTTGTGCTCAGCGAATTCCGGTACACCCGCATGTCTTTAGGGGACCATGCGAAAATGTCATGATACACATGAAGGAAATCGACGAGCTCACCATCCTATTTACTGTCAAGGTTTGCACCTACGACAGCATACCTCTCCGGGTGCTCCGGGTCCAATGGAATCTTCTTGGTCTCTTTGGCGGCTTGAACGAGCCTCGCCTTCCGACTCCTTGGGGTTGGGCGACATCTCTGGCTGCTTGCCGCCATTTCTACAACCCGATCAAGAAGCCGCTTCTCATTTGCGATCATCGTGGGACTCGGCCAGCCGATCGCTTTCAGCGCCAGCAAGCGGATTTACTTCTTCAGACTCTACGGTCAGAATTCCCTTGGTACTCGACATCTTCATCTTGAGGTAGGCGTAGTGGGGGACCGCCATGAACTTGGCCAGAGCAGGATGGCCAAGCAGAGCATGGTATGGGCTTTCGAGGTCCACCACTTCGAACCAGACTGGCTCTCGGCGAAAGTGATCTTTGTCCCCAAAGAGGACGTCTATCAGGATCTTGCCAATCGGTGAGCAGGAAAGGCTGTGCACAATTCCGTGGAACACAGTCCGACTGTGCTGAAGCTGTCTTTGCTTGATTCCTAACTTCTCCATTGTATCCTTGTACAGGATGTTGATGCTGCTGCCTCCGTCTATCAGCACTCGCGAGAAGCGAGCGGCCCGCCTATCCGCTGCAAGGGTGGCTCCCAAGACCAGGGCGTAGGAGCCCGGATTCGGCATCACCTCTGGGTGATCAGCTCGGCTCCAACTGATCGGTTTCTCGGACCAGTGCATGAATTTCGAGTATCCGATGCTCGCATTCATTTCTTCTTTATTCTTTGCCGCTTTCTTCTTGCGGTCGTCGGCCACACCGGTGAACACTACATAGGCTCCATGCTCTTCTCGGTACTCGTCTTGTATCAACCGACCGGCTCGACAAACTTTGGGCGGTGGTGGAGGCGGCGGCCCAGCAGGTGGGGGAGGGATGAGGCTGTCTCCCTTGGCGATCCTGGTGAGCCAGTGGCACTTTTGGGTGGTGTGGTTCGACGGCTTCGCGCTGCTAGGGAACTTGCAGGGTCCATCTAGAGTCTGCTCGTAAGAGAAGGCCGGCAACCAGTTGGACTTGTCGCCTTTCTGCCGATTGGCAGGAGGCTGCCCTTTTGGCTGTTGGTCTTCGACTGTCGCCACCTGCCGACTGTTGGAAGCCGGCTGCGGGGCCTTGCGCTTGTGATCATACTGCTGCTACCGCCGACTGGTGTCGCCAGCCGGAGTTCTGGGAGCCTGAGGAGCCACCTTGCCGTCGACCGACTTCGATCTCTCGACTTCATGGAGGAGTCGGCTGTGGCGACTTATGGCTATGATCAGCAACTCGTCGAGGGTCTCCGCCTGTCATAAAGGAGCTTGTGCTTGAGGAGAGTGCCTTCTCTGCACCCGGGCGGTGAAGTACTCGATTGCTCGCACCTCGTGCACTCCTCGCGCAGGAGTTCCGAGCTCGGCCCGGCGCGTGAGGTAGTCGCGAGTAGACTCGTTGGGGCCTTGCACGCACAAGGAAAGTTGGCGAGGCTTGGGAGGTCGCTTGTATGTGCTCGGGAAGTTGCGGACGAAGGCCTCGGTGAAGTCGACCCAGTTGTTGATGCTGCGGGGCTTCAAGTTGTTCAACCATGTCCGGGCCATGCCCTGGAGCATGAGGGGAACATACTATACGGCAACGAGCTTGTTGCCGTTCGCTATGCTGACGGCCGTGGAGTAGTCCACTAGCCAGTCCTCCGGCTTCACGGAGCCAGTGTATTTGGGTGTATCTCGGGGGAGTGTGAACCCTCGGGGGAAGTGCTCGTCTCGGATGCGAGGTCCGAAACAGGGTGGGCCCAACTCGTCTTCTTCTTCCAGCGCCAGGGATCGGTGGAGTCGCTCGATCCGGTGACGGGCGTCGTTTTCTCTGACTCCCTCTCGGCGGCCAAGGCGGTCGCCGAGAGTCGGACGCTCGACGGGTGGCGGGGAGACTCGCCTTTCTCTATGGGGAGGAGGAGGCAGATAGTCGTCCCGCCGCTCCACTGCTCTCGGGCGGCCGTCTTCGTCGCGCTCGATGGAGACGTGAGTCCGGCTATGGCTGATAGCCGGATCCTTGTTTTTTCTTCCACGGACGCCGCCAGTCGGCGTCCGAGACGTCGCACCTTGATCTCGGTGGGGAGGTAAGTCGCCGTGTTGTCGCCGCGGCGCCTCCGTGCGGCAGCCGGCTTCGTCTTGCGCAGCAGCTGCGTCGAGGAGCTGCTGGACTCGCTCCGTCATCAGGCGGCGCTCCTCGCCCTCGAAGTTATCCAGCTCGTCTGCCGCCGCCTGGGCGGCGCGGATGTTTTCCGCGGGCGTGGCGTACACGGGGCGATTCGCCCCAAACAGATTGGCGATGGCTACGCCACGCTGCTGGACCGTGCCTAGGCGGCTAGGCCCAGTCGGAGTCGGCGAGCCACCCACGACGTGATCCATCTCGCGCTGGTAGGCTTCTGACAGGCGTCTCATGCTTGCCAGCTTCTTTGCGCCCACGAGGAGCTGGAGGCGGCGCGCTTCCAGCGTCCCAACATCGGCGTCTTCCGGAATAGGCGCGGTTAGGTCTTGCAGAACCGCGTCGAGAGGGTCATGAGCTCCCTCACCGGAAGGCTCACTGTGACCGATGATGAGCACCTCCGTGACGGTGCTTCCGCCGCTCTCTGCGCGAGGGAGCGGCTCATCGTAGACCACCACGTTAGTGGGGAACGCGTCGAGCGACGCGGTGTCGGAATCGACCAGCATCGGGTCGGTGGAGCCTACGGACTCCAGGTCGGCGGCAGGCTCGCCGGCGACGTGGAGCTACTCGAGGAGGCCCGCGAGGAGGCTCTCGGGGCCGTCCGTGCCTGCGTCGGATGCAGGCTCGTCGGAGAGGCGAACCTCGCCGACAAGTTCGGCGAGGCAGCTCGCCGCGCAGGCGACCTCAGCACCATGCAAGACGTCGGGCGCAGACTCCGTCTGGCGTCTTTGGGCTGGCTGCGCCGCCGAGGAGGAAGAGGGTTCCCGCCCGCAGCAGGTCTCCGGACGACGATGCACCTAGCTCCCACGGTGGGCGCCAAATGTCGGGGTTGGGTGCGACATATGCCAAAGGATGGCTTATCATGGAGGCGAGTAGAACGTCGCGGTGCACAGAAGCGGGATGTGGGGACCCCGACTCATAAGTCGTGATCACGAATGCACGTGTCACAGTGATCCCAGAGATCAATGCTCACTGAACACACAAAAGCTGAATAACAAGAGTCTTACATCCATACATACCGTCTTACACAAATTGTGACCATTATGGTCAAGTCTTACATTGATAAAGCCTTAAGGGCTGAACATCCAATGAAACACAAGCAGCGGAAATCTTCGACGATAAGTAGAACCCATGCCATCTGCCTTAACCCTACAGGCATTCTGACTGGGAAACGTCCTAGTTCGCATGTTCGTCTCCAAAGAACTCTTCTTCGAACTCTGGTTCTTCCATGCCTGGCCAATTAAATAACCAGCAAGCCAATGAGTACTTTGAATGTACTCAAGCAACCCATGTTTTGGTTCCAGATATAGCAATGCATGATATAGGTAAATTTTTGCGTAAAGCTAGTTTTGAGTGCAATAATATGTTCAACAACTTGTAAGACATGCATCAGAGAATTCAAGTAACCATGAGGACAGGTTACAGATATCAACATAAATAGAGTGGGCATCAACCCAACTCAATCATGTCAAGTCCTTTGACTTGACCCAAGTAGATCTTCCCGATTATCCAAACCCACACACCGTTTGTAAACATGTGGACGTAGCCCAAGAGCGGTTACCGAACTGTCCTTGACCGTGGACACGGCTATTCGAATAGTTTTACACTCTGCAGAGGTAGCACACTTTACCCACAAGATCCGGGGAACTTCCGTGTCATCCACGACCCGCGGTACCTCCAGTACCCGGGGTAAGCACCCGATCACTACCTTTCCCTAGACGACACTAACAAGGAGTCCACTTGTTGTTCCATATCCTCACGATGTACATCATACGAGACTCACTCGAGATCGTAACATCCGAGAGGGGACGCAACGGTGTATACGGTGCCCTGTAAAAACAGTCATGGCCGCCGTACCTAGCACGACCCCGTCCCGAGAGAGAGCACCAACTCTCCCCCGTCACTAGTAATGTGGGCTCCAAGCTAGTATCGGCCTAGGTAATCAATAATGCCCTTTCCCATATAAGGGTAGAGTGGTTGCGCATGTAAGGTTGGAATAACGGTCGCAACTTAAACCAATCCGTTTGAAAACAACACACACACTTGCCTCGGTACACCACTTCGTCATCAAGTGGTTACCCATCTCATCATCTCCCTCGGGCATAAGTGGCACCCGACGGGTTTTCAAAAGTCCTTTGAAAATACTTTGTCTCCTTCACCATGCATATACCGTGCACCTTTTTGCATAGCACTACTTTAGCATCCTATCTACTCCCCAAGCATAACCCTCATAAGAAGGTAGGGTCATGCACAATGCAAGTATCAATGAGGAAGTAACGGTGGCAAGCCAACCCATGTGGTCATCACAATATCATGACTCCGATGCAAGCAATAAAAATGCTATATTGCGTGCATAAAAAGGGTTTCATAAACATGGTCAAAGGGCTGCTTGCCTGGCTCAACAAAGTCTTCTGGGTCTTCAAAGTCTTCTGGTCCAACTCCTTCGTCAGCAACGCAATCTATCGTCGCAAAATAATAACGAGAAAATAAGGCAATAATAAAACAGAAAAACCAAAGTGCTCGTAAAAATGTCAACTCATTTTTATTAAATACTAGGTTGAAAACTAAGAAGGGAAAATTCCTAGTTTTGGATTTGGAGTAGCGAGAATAGGAGGAATGGATTTACAAAGGTATATTTAAATGCTTAAAATCACATTTAAATATTTACAGTGAAGAAAAGGTTGTTGGATTTGAATGAAAGTTGCACCATTAAATAGGTGGGATTTTTACAAGAATTTAGGAACTGGAATTATTTCATTTGGATAAATATTGTATCCTATGGAACTTTTATAAAACAGAAAAGAAAAAAGGAGAAGCAAAGACTGCAATCGGGCCAGAAGGACCACACTGCAGCAGGCCCAGATGGGTTTCAGCCCACGCGAGGCTGCCACGTCGAAGGCGTAAAGGAAAAATATGCCTTCAGCCGACAGAGTGAACCGGTACGTGCGCGCGTGCATTTTAAACCTGACGGGTGGGTCCCACCCGTCAGGGCGTGAGGCTGACGGAAAGGGCCCACGGCCGTAGTCGTCTATCTCTGTACAGAGGCGACGGCTAGCTCGCCGGCGGCGATGCAGGGCACGGGAGGGTGCTTGGGTGGTACTGTTGTGCTCAGGGAGGATCCGCTGTTCGGATGGAGGTGGAGTTGGCCGACGGGGTGGCCTGGTTCGCCGGCGACGAGGTCTTGCGGCGGAGGAGCTTCGAGAGTTGATGGTTCCGGCCGTTTTCGGCAGCTAAAGAGAGGGGAAACAAGGGGGAAAGGATTAGAGGGCTGCAGGGGTTCCAGATCGAGGCAGAGGAGGAGCGGGGGAGGCCTATACCTCGCGAACTCCGGCCGAGCAGGCGGAGCTCGAGCTCGATCTCTAGCTCGGGCGGCTCTGGAGAGGAACTGGGGGTGCAAGGGGATGTTTTGGTGGTGCATAGGGCGAGTGGTGAGGAGAGGAGGGCACGGGGAGGCCTTTAAATAGGCGAACGGCGAGGTCCCGTAGACCCGTGCGCCGGTGGGCTCCTGCTCGTCGCTGCAGGGCTCGGGGGAAGAGGGCGTGGTGTCTGGGGTGCTCCTGGACGTCGACTATGTCGGGTGAGATAGAGAGAGGGAGTGGGGAGAGGTCAGAGGCGCGCGCATGTGAGCCGCGCCATTGGCGCGCTCGGGCGGCCTCTGTTTGCTAGCGCGGAGGCGCGGGGAGGAGGAGAGAGGAGGGGGACGACCGCGTAGCGTGTTGCGGACTCCGAGGCGCATTGGCAGGCGCGCGGGGGAGGCCCGAGGTGGTCGGAGGCGTCGGGCAGAGGGCGGCTACAGTACGGGAACGCACTGTAGCGCGCTCCAGAGCGCCCAAATGGCCGGCATGGCATTTTCTATGCCTTGTGGGCGCGGCCAACCGTGTCCAGTAGCTCAAGGGTGGAGTAAAGAAGTAGGGGGAGGCATTGGATGCTCTGGATGGCCGCTGGGGTGAGGAGAGAGGTGAGGAAGAGAGAGGAAGGGGCTGTCCAGAGAGAGAAAGTGGGGTTTTACCCATCCAATAATTGAGCTGTGGACTTTCCATTGTTACTGGAGGTGAAAGGGGTCTAGGAGGAGCTGTGGTAAAATGTTGAGCTCAAGGAGAATAGTTTTAATGGTCAAAATGGGGATTTACGAAAGTGGCGTAAGGTGTTTGACAAAGGTTTTAGCAAGCAAATGATTTCCAAATGCCATGATACTCCTCGGTGAAATGAAACATATAATTAGGGCCCTCCACCAATTTGGAGCTTATTTGGGCAAAGTTGCCAATGCAACTTTTGTAAACCCTAGAAATGAGCAGAAATAGACTTGTGTAGATCTAGTTGAGCATAACACTTCTCCTTGATGCACTACTTGGTGTAGTGGCCTCATTTGGTCATGTGAACATGCTCACAAAAGTTGGGGTTATGGGGAGAAAGTTGGTAGTACAAACTTGTTCAAATATCATTTTGGTCAGAGAGGGTTTTGGGGCATTGTGGTGAAGCAAAATGACTTTAATTGATATTAGGCTTTGCAAGGTGATCACAATATGCACTTGTGACTTGCTGGATTTTTCTTGGATTTTTATGAAAATATTTTCTGTAGAAATATTTCAAATCCTTGAAATGGGCAGAAATGGTTTATGGAGGTTTTGTCCAATATTTTGATCATGACCATATGTTGAAACTCTTATATATGGAAATTATATGTCAACTGAGTTTCCCTGATTTTTGTCAAATATTTTTGAAACAATAAAATAATTTTTCCCTATTAAAGACCATTTCTGGCCTTAAGAAAAATCTTTTAAATAAAATAGGAAAATAGCTTTTAAAATCATATTTTTGTGGTTTATGGGAGTACTGCATCTAATAGGATTCAAATATACCTTTTGAAAGATTTTTCATACCCCAAATCTAGCACATGCAGTGTAATCCTCAATTCAGGGGTTTTTGGAAAAACTAATTTTAGAAAATACTTTTGGCCAAATTATTTTTGTAAGAAAATACTATATTGCTCTATACACATGGCATGATCATTGGGCAGAAGTTTAGGGCAAGGAGATGAAGTATAGAAGGTGAAGTTGTGTTGACTTTGAAGAGCACTTGAAAATCAAAGAGAGAAAACCAACTCCAAAATAAAAAGGCCAAATAATGCAAAAGTTTTTTTGTTGGTCCAAATTTTCATGCTTTATTAATGCAAATGAAATGTTACAAAATGCAGGGTGTGACAGGGGATGAGGCGAAGGCATGCACGCCGGCGAATCTTACCCAGCTTCAGGGCTCTCCGGGGAGATAACACCCCTACTGCTGCTCTACGGGGTCTCCGCATGATCACTATGGCAAAGTGAGTACAAGGTTGCTCCTTGAGCTGTATGGGGTGAGGAAGGAGAAGGGCACGGCTGGCTCCTCTCTTCCCTCTATGTGTGTGTGTGTCAAACTACTAGGTTCCAACCCTTTGCATGGGTGCCCCGGGGGTTTATATAGGCCTACCCCCCGGGGGTACAATGGTAATCCGGCTGGGTGCAGGTCCCAGCCGTCAGTCTCTTAAGTCGTCGTCTTCTCCGCCGACTTCTGGGGCCCGCCGAATAGTGGGCCCCGCCGACGGTCCAGCATGGAGCCGACAGCCCGTGTCCGCCGCGAGCGGGTCTTGCCGGCTGCGGGTTACTGTAGCCGCTCTTCTAATGACGCGAGCTTGGTCGCGGGGTCATGGCAACAGTGCCGCCGCCTGGCGGGCGATCACTGTTGCCATTCCATGTCGTGTCTGGTTAATGGCGCATGGAGCCCGTGGGAGGGGCCGGCCGACTCTCGGAGGCCGACCTTCAGCGGGTCCGTCTTTGGGGCACTCTCGCCGTCTTTTCAGACTCCCGCCGACAAAGGGTCCCGCCGTCTTCGGTCGTCAGACGAGCCATCGTGGAGTGGATCTGCCACGGGCCGACGGCTGGCCGAGGCAGCGTGCAAGCGCCGGACGGGATCTCCGTCGATCTGACGCTCTGCGGCCATGCATCCTTATGAACGGGGCAGGGATGGGCTGCGAGCGGCTTCATCCCATCCCGTCCGTAGTCGCCTGAGGCGGGGAGGTGGTTGGAGTCGCGGGCCGACTCCCGTGGCCGGCTTCACGTGAAGTCGCCCGGCCGGGAGTCGGCTTATCTTGAGGCCGCCTCTGGGACTCGATTTGGGAGGGCGGTCGGCGACTCTGTCATGACTCCCGGCGGTTCCTCGTCTTGGGGTCTTGAGGGGCGCAGTCTGCCCCGATGTTTTGAAAGGTCCAGGGGCTCGGGTTTGCCTACCCGTGGCCCATTACTCTGACATATGCCTACCACAGGTCTATGTTTATCTTTAGCACAAGGTTTGGCAATTCTAGCAGTTTCATCACAGAAATGAATAACATGGCCATCAATATTATCAGACAAGAGATCTTTAACAATAGCAACATTAGGTTCAACTTTGATTTGCTCAGGAGGTGTATAAGTTCTAATATTACTTTTACGAACTATAGTTGAAGCTTTAGCATGATCCTTTATTCTAACAGGGAAAGGTGGTTTCTCAACATAAGTAGTAGGAACAATAGGATCATTATAAGTGAGTCTTTTCTTCAACTTTAATAGGTGCAGCTACTTTTACTTCTATGGGAGGATGATATTTAAACCACTTCTCCTTAGGGAGGTCAACATAAGTTGCAAAAGATTCACAGAAAGAAGCTACTATCTCAGAGTCAAGACCATATTTAGTGCTAAAGTTACAGAAAACATCGGTATCCATAAAAGATTTAACACCATCAAACTTAGGTGTCATACCTGACTCCTTACCTTCGTCGAGATCCCAATCTTCAGAGTTGCGTTTAATTCTATCCAATAAAAGAGCCAGTACAAGAAGTATCGAGCATGGTGCAATTGTTATCAGAAAGCCGAGCATAAAAACTTTGAATAATTATTTCTCTTGGGAGCTCATGATTGGGGCATGAATATAACATTGATTTAAGCCTCCCCCAAGCTTGAGCGATGCTTTCTCCTTCACGAGGCCAAAAATTATATATATAATTGCGATCACAATGAACAAGATGCATAGGATAAAATTTCTGATAAAATTCCAATTTCAATCGTTTGTAGTTCCATGATCCCGTATCATCACATAGCCTATACCATGTCAATGCATCTTCCTTCAAAGATAAAGGGAAGACCTTCTTCTTAATAAAATCACCGGGTATACCTGCAAGCCTAAATAATCCACAAACTTCATCCACATATATTAGGTGCTCATCAGATGCTTTGTTCCGTCTCTCTGCAAAAGGATTAGCTAGCAGTTTTTCTAACATACCCGAAGGAATCTCAAAGTGGACATTTTCATTTTCAGTAGGTTCAGTAGGTTGAGGAGCAACTCTTTGCTCTGCTGGTCGGGGTGAAGATACCCCGAACAAGCCCCTCAGAGGATTACTTTCCATAGTAACAAGTGACAGTAAATTTCAGCACACTATATAAATTTTTCCTTACAAAATTCCACCTACCAAAGGCGCTTCACTCCCTGGCAACGACGCCAGAAAAGAGTCTTGATGACCCACAAGTATAGGGGATCTATTGTAGTCCTTCGATAAGTAAGAGTGTCGAACCCAACGAGGAGCATAAGGAAATGATAAGCGGTTTTCAGCAAGGTATTCTCTTGCAAGCTTGAAATAATAGGTAACAGATAGTTTTGTGATAGGATAGTTTGTAACGAGCAACAAGTAACAAAAGTAAATAATGTGCAGCAAGGTGGCCCAATCCTTTTTGTAGCAAAGGACAAGCCTGGACAAACTCTTATATGAAGAAAAGCGCTCCCGAGGACACATGGGAATTATCGTCAAGCTAGTTTTCATCACGTTCATATGATTCGCGTTCGGTACTTTGATAATTTGATATGTGGGTGGACCAGTGCTTGGGTGCTGTCCTTACTTGAACAAGCATCCCACTTATGATTAACCTCTATTGCAAGCATCCGCAACTACAACAAAAGTATTAAGGTAAACTTAACCATAGAATGAAACATATGGATCCAAATCAGCCCCTTACGAAGCAACGCATAAACTAGGGTTTAAGCTTCTGTCACTCTAGCAACCCATCATCTACTTATAAATATCGATATAAAAGCATGATACAAAATGGGCGTATCACCCCTCCAGTTCCTCAGACATCAACTGAAGTGTTTACAGATGTTGTTCTCTCCATGCCATCTTCACACTCTGGAGCTCCCAGAGATCGTGCTTCGAGTGACGATAGCACTATGCATTTTCAAGCTTTTTGGTAACTTATTTCCAAAGGGGGAGAAAGTGTATAGATCATAGGCTTCGAGAGAGAGTGTGTGTTGTACTTTTTATTTGTCACTCTTGCTACTTATTTGCTCATTTTGCTCGTGTGTTTGCTACAATATTTGTGCTTGTGTGTGAGATACTCTTATGATCATGTGGTTGATCATACTATGCTTTATTATATGTGCTTGAATGATGCTATCTTATCACTTGTGTGTGATCAATCATATTTGTCTTGGTGATGAGTGCATGTTATTTTTATTCTATCATTTTGAGCGCTCCACCAAGATGTATGTGACATGGAAGAGTAACCCATGATCCTCATCGATTGTGCATTTGCATTCAAAAGCAAATCATAAATAATGCACAAATTTAGGGGGAGCTCTTGATTATCACATACTTCTCAAAGCGACGATATGTTTCATTATTATCATCATTTGTCGAAGCTTTGATCTATATGTTGTCATCAATTACCAAAAAGGGGGAGATTGAAGGTGCAACTAATCCCTGGGTGGTTTTGGTAATTCATAACAACATATAGCTCATTGAACTAATATCCTTTCAAGATGATTTTTCAGTAAGTTCAATGATTGGCATGGCATGGACTAGAGATGTGGACCTCTCAAAATGCTAAGGACAAATATTGGCAAAAGCTCAAGACTCTTCATTTCTATTTTAGTGATCCAAGATCACATTGAGTCCATAGGAAAGCCAATACTATTAAAAGAGGATGCGGTGTTGCTTAATGGTCTGATTGCTCCAAATGCTTAGTGATATGCTCCAAAGCCCTCAACCATTTTCTCAAATCCAAATATGTCCTAAACCTAAAGTCAAACTCTGCCCCACCGATTTGATTCATCCGGCGCCACGGAGTTCACTTGACATAGCCATAGCCAGAAACCCTAAACAGTTCGGTCTCACCGATAGGGATCTCAGTCTCACCGAGATGGGACTGCAAACTCTCGGTTTCCCTTTGTAACGTTTCGGTCTCACCGAAATAAGCGACCAGTCCCACCGAGTTCACAGTGCAAACTCTCTGTTTCTCTTTCGTAAAGCTGCGGTATCACCGAAAGGAGCGATCGGTCCCACCGAGTTTGCCTGACCAACTCTCTGTTTGCTTGTTACTGAAGTTGGTCTCACCGAATTGAAGTAATCGGTCAAATCAAGATTAAGTTTTGCCCTAACCCTAGCTCATCGGTCCCACTGATTTGATCTTGTTGGTCCCACCGAAAAACCTAACGTTCACATTTTGAACTGAATAGGTCTCACCCAGTTCATCTATTCGGTCTGACCAAGTTGGCTCTTTTGTGTGTAACGGTTAGATTTTGTGTGGAGGCTATATATATATACCCCTCCTATCTTTCTAAGAGAGAGTCATTAGAACGTGCCTACACTTCCAACATTCATTTTCTGAGAGAGAACCACCTACTCATGTGTTGAGACCAAGATATTCCAATCCAACCACAAGAATCTTGATCTCTAGCCTTCCCCAAGTTGCTTTCCACTCAAATCATCTTTACACCATAGCCAAAATTTGTGAAAGAGAGTTGAGTGTTGGGGAGACTATCATTTGAACCACAAGAGCAAGGAGTTCATCATCAACACACCATCTATTACCTTTTGGAGAGTGGTGTCTCCTAGATTTGTTAGGTGTCACTTGGGAGCCTCCGTCAAGATTGTGGAATTGAACCAAGGAGTTTGTAAGGGCAAGGAGATCGCCTACTTCATGAAGATCTACCCAAGTGAGGCAAGTCCTTCCTGGGCGATGGCCATGGTGGGATAGACAAGGTTGCTTCTTCATGGACCCTTCATGGGTGGAGCCCTCCGTGGACTCGCGCAACCGTTACCCTTCGTGGGTTGAAGTCCTCATCAACATGGATGTATGATAGCACCACCTATCAGAACCATGCCAAAAATCTCCGTGTCTACATTGCGTTTGCCTTTCCAAACCCCTCCCTTTACCTTCATATGCAATGATTTACATTACCCTGCTATACTCTTAGAATTGCATGAGTAGTTTGATTGTTTGACTTGTGCTAAGTTGTTAAAATCTACCAAGACTTAAAATTGGGAAAAGGCTAGATTTTTATTTGGTCAAGTAGTCTAATCACCCCACCTCTAAACCTACTTTTGATCCTACACAATTGTATTTGTGTCTAATGTATTTAGTACAGCCAAATTCATTTATTTCTCACATGGTATTCAATAACAGAATGCACCCACAACAATTGAACATCGCATTGTAGAATTGAACCAAACAGCTAACCAAACACCACAACAAATGAACCAAATGTTAACTGAGCACCACATTGCACAATGTATAACATACTAGAAGATCAGACAGTTAACTGAACCAAGCATGCTGACAACTTGGAAATATAGAAATTGTATTTGTTTCTCATGCATAGATAAATTTGATTTATTTCTCACATGGAAGACACTACAAAATTGTAGCTTGAAGAATTGAACCAGACAATTAACTGAAGATGACAACTAATTAACCAAACAGTTAATAGTGAGCACCACATTGCACGACATATAGAACATATACACTGCAGCAACAAATTGCATTGTAAAAGTAGATAGCACAAGTCACTATAATTTGTTAAGGAAAGGCAGGAGCAGCACATGCAACGGGTAAACTGGGCATGCTTAGCCGGCGTAGCGAGCAAATTGAACATAGGTCCTTATAGTGAGCTAATAAGACAAGATACTCCTCATCATCGGAGATATCGATGATGATTGGCTCCTTGGACATGGGAGAGGGCGAGGCCTCCACATCGTGTGTGCTCTTGTCGTAGTGGTGAGTTGCCTGAGCCGCTCCGGGTACCAACCTGCTGGCTCTCGAGTTGAGGTAAGCACGGGCATACTGGGAAAACACCTCATAGTCTTCGTCCAAGGCACCGAGGGTGGCCTCGAGAAAATGCCATGAACTGTCATTTAAAGCAAATAATCGCATTGCGGCGTCAGCGCGCGAGGCGTCGACGGTGGCCTCGACGGCGAGGTGCTCCTCCAAGATCTGGAGGTCATCACGAATGGCAGCCATCGCGACCTCATCCACACGTGCGGCCGCGATTTGCTTCTCCGCTGCCAAATACTCCTTGAGCATCTAGCTATACTACGTGCACCATGGCTCAGGGTGTCGGCGTTCTGGGAACGGGGGTCCCCAGACTTGCCTGCCTGCGGCCTGCGGCGTGGCTCAAGTGGGGGCCCAGCACGGCCCAGCGCGGCCCAGCTTCATCAGCTCAAGCTCAAGATCCTCGCGAGGGGCCAAGCCTCGCGGGGCAGATGACAGGAACCCCCTCAGGAGCAGCCTCGTCAGGCAGGCTCGCGAGGAGGCGGAGAGATCAAGGCAGGGTACCTCACGAGGGTGCCCCGTGACGCAAGCCATGACGATCAAGGCCAGGTGGGCGCCAGCCCGCGCAGTGTCCTCGTTTCCCCTTTGGTGCAAAGGGGGCAAGCACAGGCCAAGGCATCAGGCAAAGGTTACCGCTTCGGTGCAACAAGACCAAGACCAGCAGAACTGCAGGATGGAGGTCATTGTGGAGCCCAGGACGGCGTCACCGTCAGAGCCTTTGGCAGCCAAAAACCAACTTTAGTCAGGATAAGTGTACTAGATGTTCCCCTTCAAAATGCCCAATTTTTGGCGCCCTTCCCGCTCATTATTTGGGAAGAGGCCCAGGGCCTCCCTCTATAAATAAGACTAACCACCACAAAGGTAGGAGGATCGGTCAATCGACGAGACAGGGGACGAACAAGGCGTCGCTCCGCACGGGTCCTGGCGTTCGACAAGGCGCAGCAGGACGCCATGCGGGGGATGGATCTCATGCTGGGGGAGGAACATCGTCGAGAGGCCGCGCTGCGAGCGGAAAGGTATCAACAGGCACTGCGGCGATACCACTGCCGCAACATCCGCCCCAGGACTCTGGAGGTAGGGGACCTCGTGCTAAGGCGGGTCCTCTCCAGAGAAGGGTTGCATAAGCTCTCTCCCATGTGGGAGGGCCCGTTCAAAGTTGTTCATGTTTCTAGGCCCGGCTCTGCACGCTTGGAGACTCAGGAGGGGGTGCCCATCCCGAACGCGTGGAACATCCAGCATCTCCAAAAGTTCTACCCCTGAAGAAAGGCCCGGAGCCTGTGAAGAAGGCAAACGCCTGTGAAGCTTATTTTCCCGAGAAAGGCCCGGAGCCTGTGAAGAAGGCAAACGCCTGTGAAGCTTATTTTCCTGACGAAGGCCCGGAGCCTGTGAAGAAGGCCAATGCCTGTGAAGCTCGCCACCCGTGACACTCTCACGTAATAATGAGTTGGTGCTGTACACGCCCCGGAGTCTCAGGAGCGCCGGCCTCGAGCCACAGGGCTCCCTCCCACGCCTAGTGGCAGCACTTAGCTCCTTACCGGTGAGAAGACGTCGAAGACTAGATTAGGTGTCGGACACGGCTTTTTCATTTGCTTTCCGCAGTTGGCTTGTTCATTCCTATTTGAAGTTTTATTGAAGTTGTTGCCGTCTTTGGCTTGTGACTCTTTGTCTTTTTTGCTCTCCTGCCTCGACTTCTCTCGCGCAAGTCTCGCGAGGGAGCAGCGCGGGCACCCTCACGAGTGTTTTCTACCCTTGTCGTTTGAGGCTTTCCTATCCGGGTCCACTACGGGAGCACCCCTCCCAGTCCGTGCCCCACGGGCATCGCGACGCGAACATAGGACCTGGGTCGATCGCCTCCACAACCAAGGCCGAAAGCTTCCCCTCCTGGCTAATCCTTGCAGGACATGAAGCGTTCGACGAGGCCTCGGCCTCGGGAAGCGAAGACCGCGGCAGGGCTCCCCGAGCTAAGTAATCTCTACGCGCGGGCATGCGGCACAAAAGCATAGCACAGAAACAACGGGAACAACACGATAATTAACAACAACAGTTCAGCATGCCCCCATGGGGCCCTACTCTACTGTCTCTTTGCGCAGGAAAAGGAGAAAAACAAAATAGGCACGACTTGCTCGGCACCAACTCGCGGCGAAGGCTCGTATTGCCTACGGAGCTCAGGCAGACTCCCTCTCGCGCTTCACCGGGGCGCGACGGCGGGCTGACCCGCTACCTCCCTCCAGGCGGGCGCGACGGCACGGGGGATGGTCGCGGCCACCGCTGGAGGAGCTATTGTTCGAAGGAGAGCCGCCGAAGCTCGACGAGCCCCGAGAGCCGCCGATCACGCACGCGTTGTCATCTTCATCCCGATCATCGCCAAGGCTGGGTCCACGGCCGCGGTCATCATCTTCAGGGCAGCACCCGGCGCGGCGACCGTCTTCTCCGAACACCCTCACGTAGAGGGTGGCATCGCCGTCGAACCTGAAGTGCAGGGTGCACCGCCGGCTTAGGCCACGCGCGCGGGCAAACGTTTGCCAGCCGCGGGTCAGGGCCACACTCCCGGCGGCGGAGACCTCCAGCGAAGCCCAGGAGGCCCGGCTGCAACAACCGTCCGCCTGAAGCCAGAGGCCGCCCGGGGCGCCGGGCGGAAGTTCACCTAAAAGGAAGCGGGGGAGCTGGAGCCAGGTGCTGGTCGGCTCCACCGACCACACGACAAACTCCGGCAGCACCTCCGCCGAGTGGAAGCGCGGCCTAGGAGGCCGCGCGGTCGCAGCGCGCCCCCCATCGACAACCTAGCGCCCGTTGCCGTGCAGGGGATCGCCTCCACGGCCACGGGAAGCAGCTGCGGGAGCAACAGGATGCTTGCGAGGACGGCCCCGACCGCGCTTGGCCGGGGGAGAGTCAGGCCCTACCTGGCGGGCCTTTCCCTTCTCCGCGGCCGAGAACCTCGTCGACGGAGCCATGGAGGGAAAAGGGCAGCAAGAGGAGATGGACTGGAAGGGCTTGCGCCATTCCGTACTTATATCCGGAGGAGGCCAACCGTCGGCCTACACGATCGCAGGTAATCATGACCCATTTCTGCATGCAGGGACTTGTCAAGTCATGCGGTTGCCGAGGCATCATGGGGAAGCGGAGATGCCCACGACCAACCAATCGCCACGTGGCGCCCAAGGCTGCAGGCTGTTGGGGCCGCGGCGCTTCGCACTTGCCCCTTCGCTTCTCTGCTAAGCCAAGTCCGGGCGTGCCTTGGGCCCGGGGGCTACTGTCGGCGTTCTGGGAACGGGGGTCCCAGACTTGCCTGCCTGCGGCCTGCGGCGTGGCTCAAGTGGGGGCCCAGCACGGCCCAGCGCGACCCAGCTTCATCTGCTCAAGCTCAAGACCCTCGCGAGGGGCCAAGCCTCGCGGGGCAGATGACAGGAACCCCCTGAGGGAGTTCCGGACTAGGGGGTGTCCGGATAGCCGAACTATCATCATCGGCCGGACTCCAAGACTATGAAGATACAAGATTGAAGACTTTGTCCCGTGTCTGGATGGGACTTTCCTTGGCGTGGAAGGCAAGCTTGGCGATACGGATATGTAGATCTCCTACCATTGTAACCGACTCTGTGTAACCCTAACCCTATCCCGTGTCTATATAAACCGGAGGGTTTTAGTCCGTAGGCCGAACAAAAATCATACCATAGGCTAGCTTCTAGGGTTTAGCCTCTTTGATCTCGTGGTAGATCCACTCTTGTAACACACATCATCAATATTAATCTAGCAGGACGTAGGGTTTTACCTCCATCGAGAGGGCCCGAACCTGGGTAAAACATCGTGTCCCTTGTCTCCTGTTACCATCCGCCTAGACGCACCGTTCGGGACCCCCTACCCGAGATCCGCCGGTTTTCACACCGACATTGGTGCTTTCATTGAGAGTTCCTCTGTGTCATCGCCGATAGGCCCGATGGCTCCTTTGATCATCAACAACGACACGGTCCAGGGTGAGACTTTTCTCCCCGGACAGATCTTCGTGTTCGGCGGCTTTGCACTGCGGGCCAATTCGCTTGGCCATCTGGAGCAGATCGAAAGCTACGCCCCTGGCCGTCAGGCCGATATCCACGGAGACTTGATCTTCGATGGATTCGAGCCCCAGCCAAGCGCGCCGCACTGTCTCGATGGGCATAATCTAGCTCTGCAACCAAACAGTGCCCTGGAGGCCGCACCAGAATCCGCTCCGACCCTTAATCCGGAGCCGGATTCCCCGATCGAGGACGAGTGGTTGGACACCGCCTCGGGGGCTTTAATCTCTATGGCGATCGAGCCGAACTCCATCCCTGTCCTTTGCGAAGACCTCGACTCCAGGGTGCCGGACTCCTATCTGGACTCCGAACCCTCCGCGCCCTTGCCGATCGAATCCGATTGGGCGCCCGTTATGGAGTTCACGGCCGCGGACATCTTTCAGCACTCGCCTTTTGGCGACATCCTGAATTCACTAAAGTCTCTCTCTTTATCCGGAGAGCCCTGGCCGGACTACGGTCAGGAAGGTTGGGATACGGTCGACGAAGAAATTCGACGCCCACCCACCACCAACTTGGTAGCCGATGTCGACGACCTAACCGACATGCTAGACTACGACTCCGAAGACATCGACGGTATGGACAACGATGCCGGAGACGACCAAGACCCAGCGCCTACAGGGCACTGGAAGGCCACCTCCTCATACGACATATACATGGTGGACATCCCAAAAGATGGGAACGGCGATGGAACAACGGAGGATGACCCCTCCAAGAAGCAGCCAAAGCGCCGGCATCAGCGGCGCCGCTCTAAATCCCGCCACAGCAAGAATGAAGATTCCGACACTGGAGATAACAATACACCGGAAAACGCCAAATACAATCCACTCCAGCAAGATCCATCGCAGGAGGATGAAGACGCCAGCCCTCAAGAGAGAGCGGCAGAAGAAGAGGTAGAGGATTATATGCCTCCCTCCGAAGACGAAGCAAGCCTCGACGACAATGAATTAAATGCGTGCTGAGAATCCCATCGAACAAGAGCGTTTTAGACGCAGGCTTATGGCCACGGCAAACAGCCTAAAGAAAAAGCAGCAACGACTTAGAGCTGATCAGATCTGCTAGCCGACGGATGGACGAAGTCCTCGCGTCAAGAGCATGAGCTCGAACGCCCCTCCAAAGCTACCCTAAACGCAAGCTGCTCCCCGATTAGAGGAGGAGGCTTACGAACCCGCATCACCAGGAGACAATATGGGTGACCGACCACCCCTGCGTGGCGCTGACAGAGAGGCCTCTAGGCCCTCCACTAGAACTGCACTCTGGCATCGCTCAAAAAGCACTTGGCCAAAGGGGAACGCTCCGGACCTGCGAGATATATTGGAGGACAAGGCAAGACAATCAAGATAGATCTATGGATCGCGTGGGCGCCCCACGGTACGTGACGACAACCGTCGCGCCGGACACAGTAAGTCCGGCCGGGCCGAACAAAACATATCAAGCTCTTTTGAGCTCCGGCCGTGATATCGCCCGATCTGAGGCCCCGCACACCCACTATGCTTCACAGACGAAGTAATGGATCATCAAATCCCCGAAGGGTTTAAACCCGTCAATATTGAATCCTATGATGGCACAACAGACCCCGCGGTTTGGATCGAAGACTATCTCCTTCACATCCACATGGCCCGCGTGACGATCTTCACGCCATCAAATACCTCCCCCTCAAGCTTAAAGGACCAGCCTGGCATTGGCTCAACAGCTTGCCAGCAGAGTCAATTGGGAGCTGGGAGGACCTGGAAGCCGCATTCCTCGATAACTTCTAGGGCACATATGTACGACCACCAGATGCTAATGACCTAAGCCACATAATTCAGCAGCCAGACGAATCGGCCAAACAATTCTGGACACGGTTCTTAACCAAGAAAAACCAAATCATCGACTGTCCGGATGCGGAGGCCCTCGCGGCCTTCAAGCATAACATCCGCGACGAGTGGCTTGCCCGGCACCTAGGACAGGAAAAGCCTTAATCCATGGCAGCCCTCACATCACTCATGACCCGCTTCTGCGCGGGTGAGGACAGCTGGCTAGCACGCAGCAACAACCTCAGAAAAAATTCTGGCAGTCCGGACTTCAAGGACCAAAACGGCAGGCCGCGTCGTAACAAAAACAAACGCCGCACTAACGGCGACAATATTGAGGATACGGCAGTCAATGCCGGATTCAAAGGCTCTAAACCCGATCAACGGAAAAAGCCATTCAAACGAACTACTCCGGGTCCGGCCCGGTTTGGACCGAATACTCGACCGCTTGTGCGGATACACGGCACCCCTAAAAGCTACTTAACCACACCAACAGGGTCTGTTGGTTATTCAACGAGCAGGCAAGTTAATTGCCGAAAACAATGACAAGGGGCTGCATAGCGATGATGAGGACGAGACCCAACCGCCAAACAATAGAGGACAGAAGGGTTTCCCCCCACAGGTGCGGACGGTGAACATGATATACGCAACCCACATACCCAAAAGGGAGTGGAAGCGTGCACTCAGGGATGTCTACGCGATGGAGCCAGTTGCCCCGAAGTTCAATCCATGGTCCTCCTGCCCGATCACTTTTGACCGAAGGGACCACCCCACCAGCATCCTCCATGGCGGATTCGCCGCACTAGTCCTAGACCCAATCGTCGATGGTTTTCACTTAACCAGAGTCCTGATGGACGGCGGCAGTAGCCTGAACCTGCTTTACCAGGATACAGTACGCAAAATGGTCATAGACCCCTCAAGGATTAAACCTACCAAAACGACCTTTAAAGGCGTCATACCAGGTGTAGAAGCCAATTGTACAGGCTCAATTACACCGAAGTGGTCTTGAATCCCGGATAACTTCCGGCGAGGAGTTAATCTTCGACATAGTCCCGTTCCGTAGCGGCTATCATGCCTTGCTCGGACATACCGCATTTGCAAAGTTCAACGCGGTGCCGCACTACGCATACCTCAAGCTCAAGATGCCAGGCCCTCGAGGAGTCATTACGGTCAACGGAAACACTGAACGTTCCCTCCGCACGGAGGAACATACAGCGGCTCTCGTGGCGAAGTGCAATGCAGCCTCTTAAGGCAATTATCGAATCCGCCGTTAAGCGGCCGGACACACAAGCCGCTACCGAGTAACTTACAACAAGACCACACAGCAAGTTCCGAGCATCGCAGAGCAGTGCGGCCCCAACCCCAGCTCCCGTGAAACGTCAAAGCAGGTCCTTCAGCAGACACCATTGTGCTCTGAAGATACCATGGGCATGGGGAGGGGCACGACCACAATACACCAGACTGCGGCTCAACCACACAAGGGGCTCTCAAGTGTGTCGTTCCTTTTTCTTTTCTTTTTACCTTTTACTTTTTAAACACAGACTCCGTTTGTCGAAGCCTGTCCGTCTGGCAGACCTGCCGAACTCACGATGCAACAGCCAGGGAAGGATAAAGGATACAACGAATATACAGGTGGTCTCCATTACAAGCATTTTCATACACCAATCTGCAGCCTACCCCTGGAAGGGGACATGTTTAATAGTCTCCTACCTTGCTTATCGCACTATTTGTATCGTTCTGCATTCGTAGCAGCACTTATTGAGTAAAACAATGCAGCACCTTTTGGCTTATAATTGCATTTCTTTTTCTTACATATGTCCATTCACGACATGTTGCATCCGTACACTTTGGTACGGCTAATATACACCAGGGGCTTATGTTTCCCGCGTTATGGTCTGATGAGTCCGAACACTTTCACAAGTGCGGCACCCCAAACTTATAGCACTATATGCATCGGCTCCGAATCATGTCTTGACCAATAGTTGGTTTTCCGGCCCCGTGTTTTGGTACCTTACATTCCGTTATATCGGCTAAGGTAGCACCGGAGAACCACTGCGATTCTGCCCCGCTCGGTTGGGTTAACCCCTCGGTGGAGAAAGCTAAACTGACCGTCATGATGAGGCGAGAGACCGTCGCTGTTCGAGAGGTTTTTATGCGAGTCCTTAAAGACTTATGCCGCTTAGAGCGAGGAGCCGGATACTATCCGGCCAAGGCGTGAATAGCGCCCCAAATTGACCTTCCGAAGAGTAGGGGCTTCACGAAATTTAAAATTATAGAATTCTATGGCTAAGTGAGAGTGTTCAAGCATTATAAGTCTGGTTGCCTCGTTCGTTGTGTTGAGCGCCTCCCTAGATGGACCCAAAAATGGGAACAAGAGCGCTCAAGTTTATCCCGAACACCCCAAAGACTCGTGGCATGGGGCTGAAGCCGACGACTTGCCATCTCTCTCGATTTGATAAACAGCCGCATGAAGGTAATATTTTAAATTAACAAGCGTTGCTTCACATATGAACTAAGTTTTCAACGACAGGATAACAAAATGCGAGTCTACTCAAATATTACATCTTTGGAGCACTCACCTGCAATAGTGCGGGCGCCCTTCAAAGACACTCTTATAATACATCTCGGCGTGCGATGCTCCTTGCCCTATGGTGGCGGGTCCGTCCACGAGCTTACAGGCATCCATCTTGCCCAGTGCACCTTCTTGCGCGGGCAAGGGCCCGACGGGCACCCTCGATACAAGCGGAATGCTTGATAACTTCAACCCACGGGCACGCATCCACCAGCCGCCGCACCAGGCCGAAGTAGCTCCCGGGCATGGCCTCCTTAGGCCACAACCGAACTATAAGGCCCTTCATGGCCTGTTCGGCCGCCTTGTGGAGCTCGACCAGCTGCTTGACTGGTCGCTAAAGGCACCGGATGTCCGCCTCGACATCTTGAGACCGAAGACCTTCTCCGTTGAACTCCCTCCTCGGCCCGGTAGAATCTGGCGGATCGACACGCTGTGAGGAAGCTCTGCGAGCATACAGAGCTCCGGAATTCGGGTAAGCAACAGGTAATTAACACTCACATGCTTACTCTGCAGGAAAAATGCCTTACCCGCTGCTATTTTCTTCACCGCCTCAATCTCCTGGAGGGCCTTATAGGCTTCGGCCTTAGCGGCTTTGGCACTCTCAAGAGCCGTTGCAAGCTCGGACTCTCGAGTCTTCGAGTCATGCTCCAAGCTCTCATGTTTTTTCACGAGATCCTGGAGCTATTGTTGTACCTCCACCACCCGCACCTCCTGCTTCTCTCGCTCGGTGCGCTCCACGGCCGCATTGCGTTCGCCCGCAGCCACCGCCTCCTTCAGGGTTGCCACCTCGTTAATGGCCCCTACAATACCCACGTTATCCTTGTCATTTTTCTTGCAACCAAATCCATTTCTGTAAGGTACAATTTTCATAAGGTATTACTCACCTTCTTTTTCCTCGAGCTGCTTCTTGGCATAGCCGAGCTCGTTCTCGGACCGCTCGAGATTTTTCTTCAAAGTATGGACCTCCGCAGTCAGTGCGGTGGAGGTCAGCAGCACAGCCTGCAATCCCATATTGACATATTTTTATGACTCCTGTGTTTATCTTTCTAAAGATCCTCAGTCCGGCTTTTCTTTCCGAACACCGAACCGAGCATCGGGGAGACTCTTGTCTATGCGGTACCATTTTACATATGTTGAAATTCTTACCTCAAAGCATGTTAGAAGGCTATTGCAGGCTTGGTCAGCCCGCTCTTGGCCAGCCGAACCTTCGAATCACCGCACTCATAACGATGCGGTGTTCCTCTTCGATGGAGGCGCCATTGGCGCCTCCGAGAATTATCCGGCACCTCCGGTTGGGCCGGAGGCAGCCGGCGTCTCGGTCTTGCCCTTCTTACGAAGGGGTCGCCCGCCGGACTCCGGAGCCACTGCGGCCTCCGGGGCTGAGTCCGGTGCACAGTCCGGGAGGGTGTCCTGCGACACCTCCGGGGCCTCCCCCTCCTGGTGGGTCCTTTTCTAGGATCCCACCTCGGCGTCGTCCGCGGCACGGGGGGTGGAGGCAGTCGGAAGGGAATCCATATCCGACGCACCCAAGGACCCGCTCGGCCAAGCAGGAAGATCATCCTGGGCGGACTGCAGGGTTGTATCACGGCTTTAGAAAGACGTTATGTGGCGAAAACAAAAACCTTGAGGTTATTCGGGAGTCCGGATACTTACGATCTCGCCAGGGGCTTGGCCCTTGGATGCCAGTCTTCGTCGTCGTCACTGGCGCTGGCGGAGCAGTCCGGAGGGAGAGTTTTTCCCTTCTTGGACCCTTCGGCCTCCCTTGTTGGGGAGGCCTTCCTTTTCTTTTCTCCCCCCGCTGGGGGAGAGGCTTTCTTCTTCTCCCCCTCACCTTGGTGGGAGGAGTCGGCCTCGGATTCATCATCCGATAGCACCTGAAAACGGGAACTCTTCCGAGCTCCCGTGGCCGTCTTCTTGGCCTTCTTCTCCGGCACCACGTGGGGTGCGGAGCCAGCTAACCCCGTTAGGCGGGCGTCCGGCTGATCCTCCGGCAATGGGGCTGGACAGGTAATCCGTTCGCCTTCGCCAGCCATTCCTATCAAAGGCAAGGGAGTTTAGATCCGCATAAAAGCCAAACTAGGGAAAACAAGTGGTGAAATCACTTACCTCAAATCATTTGGACATCGCGAAAGCAGAATCTACGATCTTCGGTGGCGGATGCGGGGAGCTTGGCGCCCTTGAGCAAAGCACCTTCCGGACATCTTTATGCGTAGTGTCGAAGAGCCCGCTCATGGTATGGTGCTGTGCGGATCAAACTCCCACATATTAAAGCCCCGTCATTGCTTGCAGGAGAATCCGGCGGATGAGCATGACACAGACTACGTTGACAAGCTTGAGCTTCTTGTCCACCAGCTTCTGGATACAGGCTTGGAGTCTGGTCAGCTCCTCCGAATCCCCCCAAATTCGGCCACTCTCTTTCCAGGAGGAGAGCCGTGTGGGAATACCAGATCTAAATTCGGGGGCCGCTGCCCAATCAGGGTCACGCGGCTCGGTGATGTAGAACCACCCCGATTGCCACCCCTTGATGGTTTCCACGAAAGTACCCTCCAGCCACGTAACGTGGGACATCCTGCCCTCCATGGCGCCTCCGCACTCCGCTTGGCTGCCCTTCACAACCTTCGGCTTGACACTGAAGGTCTTGAGCCACAAGCCGAAATGAAGCTGGATGCAGAGGAATGCCTCGCACACGACGATAATGTTGAGGATGAAATTCGGGGCCAGGTCATGGAAATCTAGGCCGTAGTAGAACATGAGCCCCCGGACAAAGGGATGAAGCGGGAAGCCCAGTCCGCAGAGGAAATGGGGAAGAAATACTACCCTCTCATGGGGCCTGGGGTTGGGTACGAGCTCTCCCTCGTCAGGGAGCCGATGCGCGATGTTGCTGCAGATATCCGGCGTCGCGCAGCTTCTGGATCTGCCCCTCCGTGACGGAGGAGGCTATCCACTTGCCTCCCGCTCTGGACATAATTGGAGAAGGTTGAGGTGAGAAGTGCGGACTTGGGCGCTGGAGCTCGAGTTCGCGGAGATGGATAAGCCAAGGAGGAAGAAGGCGCAGGTAAAAGGGCTGGATCCTTATCCCCTTATATGGGCGGACAAAAACAAGTGTCCCCACCGGCCTAGTAAAACTCGCTTGTCTCCCAAGCGCCACAATCAATGGCGCGGTTGGGTTACCCACGTCCGTATTGATGGGAATCCTGGAATAAGGGGAACACGATCTCTGCCTCGACAAGACGTGCCAAGGAAACCACTTCGCTAAACGCGCTGAGGTGGAACAGTAAAAACAATTTGAATAAAAGGCTTGGTAGTGGTGCAACGTCACGCCACAAAATATGTCAGCAGATTGATCTTGTGTAACATTATTCTCTCTACGGTGGTATGTGGAATTTATTTTTGCAGAGCCGGACACCATCCTGGTGTTCACAATCTTCTATAAATTATTCGGAGGAAGAACCCGCCTTGCAATGCGAAGACAATATACTGGCGCCGGACTCATCGTCATTGAATCCTGGTTCGAGGGCTCTTTGAGGAGTTCCGGACTAGGGGGTGTCCGGATAGCCGCACTATCATCATCGGCCGGACTCCAAGACTATGAAGATACAAGATTGAAGACTTCGTCCCGTGTCCGGATGGGACTTTCCTTGGTGTGGAAGGCAAGCTTGGCAATACGGATATGTAGATCTCCTACCATTGTAACCGACTACATGTAACCCTAACCCTATCCGGTGTCTATATAAACCGGAGGGTTTTAGTCCATAGGACGAACAACAATCATACCATAGGCTAGCTTCTAGGGTTTAGCCTCTTTGATCTCATGGTAGATCTACTCTTGTAACACACATCACCAATATTAATCTAGCAGGACGTAGGGTTTTACCTCCATCGAGAGGGCCCGAACCTGGGTAAAACATCGTGTCCCTTGTCTCCTGTTACCATCCGCCTAGACGCACAGTTCGGGACCCCCTACCCGAGATCCGCCGGTTTTGACACCGACACCCCCCTTAGGAGCAGCCTCGTCAGGCAGGCTCGCGAGGAGGCGGAGAGATCAAGGCAGGGTACCTCACGACGGTGCCCCATGACGCAAGCCATGATGATCAAGGCCAGGCGGGCGCCAGCCTGCGCAGTGTCCTCGTTTCCCCTTTGGTGCAAACGGGGCAAGCACAGGCCAAGGCATCAGGCAAAGGTTACCGCTTCAGTGCAACAACACCAAGACCAGCAGAACGGCAGGATGGAGGTCATCGTGGAGCCCAGGACGGCGTCACCGTCAGAGCCTTTGGCAGCCAAAGACCAACTTTAGTCAGGATAAGTGTACTGGATGTTCCCCTTCAAAATGGCCAATTGTTGGCGCCCTTCCCGCTCATTATTTTTGGGAAGAGGCCCAGGGCCTCCCTCTATAAATAGGACTAGCCACCACAAAGTTAGGGGGATCGGTCAATCAACGAGACAGGGGACGAACAAGAGAGAGAGAATCGAGATCACGCATAGAGAGAGAGAGAGGCGACTGAACTCACCCAAGCAGTTCATCGCACCAGCTCTAGAACAGCCCCTCGCGAGGCTGTTCTTCCTTTGACTGTTCATCATCAGGCCCTGAGGCAATCCATCACACCACACACTAGAGTAGGGTATTACACCACAACGGTGGCCCGGACCAGTATAAACCTCGTGTCTGTTGTGTCGTTCACCGTTCCTAGTTTAGATCCCTCGCAATCCACTCACGCGTGAACTGGTAGGGGGAAGATCTCCGCGCGCACCCCAGTGTTGGAACCTCAAGGGTCTACCGGAACTCGAAATCCGACGCAGGGCGGCACTTATTTGGGGGAGGGGTCGGTGATTTGGGTGGAAGGTGTCGCGCCAGCCGTCGGGGCATGTGGATGTGGAAGGAGGAGGAGGATGGGGGTTGGGTGTGAATTACCTGCCTAGATTGACATCATTTTCACTGATGTGTCTAGTCAAAGCCAACTAGATCCAGTTGACCGGTGCCACCTCAGCAAATACGTAGCCAAATTTGTATTAGAGACCATAGGTGAACCCTTTTGACAAGTTTGGGGACTATATTTCAGGTATTTTGAACTACAGGGACTAAAGTGGGTTCCAGCTTAAGTTTCGAGACGGTGGGTGAATTTTACCCATTTTAGTCCCTGTAGTTCAAAATACATGAAATATGGTCCCTAAATGTAGCCTTCATCCAGCTCCTCCAATCTCTTTTTTGGGTTTCAACCCAGCAAAAGTTATGCCTTTTAAACTTTCTAAACTCATAAATACACATGGAGACAAGATCTAGGCTGATTTCTTTGTTAACGTCTCTAGATCATGTTAGCACGAGGTGAGTGGCAGGGGACCATGGTGTTTCCTTTTTTGGAAGCATGTGCAAGGGACCGGTTTCACTTTTCATATTAGAAGGGTCTGCTCAATCAAATTAGGGAGCCCTCGTGCGCTAAGTTGTCATGTCCTTACTTGTTATATCTGGTTGTGAGCATTAATTTTATTGTCATATTTTTTTAAAAATGGTGCAATTATGCCATTTAGTATATTTTGGCATTGTTGATATACAGATTAAAGGGACTAGTGAAGGACAGTAAATGTTTTAGCGGGTTTTAGTATCATGAGTAAAGAGTGGTGTACATCTGCAAAAAAAGTAAAGTATTGTGGATTGATGTTCGTCAAAAATTGAAGTGCCGAAGGAATCAATGAAGGCTAAGCTAGTATATGCTTCTTTGTGTGTGTGTGTGTGTGTGTGTGTGTGTGTGTGTGTGTGTTGAGAAAGGCGTTTTAGAGGCCGAGCTCCATGGAGGCCTTTAGTTTTGAAAAATTCAAATTCAAATTTTTATGATTCAAAAAATCCGGAAAAAATATGTGTGTATGTCAGGATGTAACTCACATGTGTGGGAAAATTCACGATGAAATACCTTGAGTTGCGACCTGTACAAAAAAGACAAATTCATGGCCTGGGAGGATGAATAGTATCATGAATTAAACAGCCCCAGATTTGTGTTTTTTGCATAGCCCTCATTTCAATGTATTTTGAACTAAAAATTTACAAACATGTGTTATGCCTTCATGTATATTTGTATTTTATTTCAGAATTTTTTGAAATGTAAAAATATGAATTTCGATGAAATTTCAAATTTGGATTTGGAGGCCTCACTGGAGGACGAGATCCAAAAGGGGTTTCCGGTGTGTGTTTGACTAAATAAGGATTAGGCCTCTTCCAATGCACCGGTGCTTAGATGAAGTGTTAAACACATTAAAAAGTTCAACTAAAGCCCTGGCCACTTCCAATGCATTGGTGCTTACCTGTGGTGCTAAATGCATCAAAAAGCTTAGCAACTAGTCTTCACAATGCATAGGTGCTTAGCTGTTGCAGCTAAGCTTCACTTATTGAATTGTTTAACAATTAAACTTCTTCATGTATTGGTTGGTAGTCATTGTGCATAGGTCCACGTGCCTAGCACCGTTTCCTCTTGAGGTCACCATAAGACTACCCACAATGGGAGTAACATAGGTGGTAACATGCTGCGGGATATCCACGGCCACCTATGGGACCAGGCGGCCCCTCGCTGGTTCGGCGGGGGGGACGTCACGTTGCACAAAGAGCAGAACAGCGTGCGGCAGCACGGCAGAGAGCACACGAGAAATTTACCTAGGTTCGGGCCGCCGCGAGGCGTAAGACCCTACTCCTGCTTTGGTGGATTGATGGTGGAATGATTGTGGTGACACACAGTACACTTGCCCGGCAGGGTTCGCCTAGGGGCCGCAGCGACTACGCGCCTGTGGTGGCTTGGATTCATAAACTTTCTAACCTTCTAACCCCCCCTCCAAGTGCCATGGGCCTCCTTTTATATATTAAGGGGTCACCACAGTGGCAAAGTGGTCATTATCCACTGATATGATAGCGCACAGTGCTATCATACCCAACTCTGCGGGCTGACAGGGAGAATTAAATGCGCCGCTTAGTGTCACATCACTGGTCGCCCGGCAAGGCCTGTCGGGCTATCTTGCCAGCTCCACACTTGTTCTCTTGACACATCGCAGGACGGGTGTCATATGCGGGTTTCTTCTATAGGAAACGGCTGCCATGTGGCGAATGGCTGCCACTTAACCATCTTGCGGCTTGACACTGCACTGATTGACGACGTGAGTCATGCTTGAGTGGTTGGTGGGGTGGTTACGCCACGCTGAGCCCGAGGCTCTGCCGGGAGCCTCGATTGCTTGCTTCGGTGGTGGCCTCGCCCTTCTTGCCGGGCTCTTTGCCGGCAAGGGAGGCCCTTCTCTTGCCGATATCTTGCTCCTCAGGCTCGATCTTGGTCCCTCTGGGTTGCATGTTGGCTCTTCAAATCTCTTGGTTCTTCAATCTTTGACTTAAGCTGGTGCTTCAATCTTGATCTTATGCATGTGCACAGTTGGGCAACAGACCCATGGTTTCTTGCACCGACAGAAGCCCCCGGGTCTGCTCCGAACGCGCTGCTGAGCGTCGTCAGGGTAGGGTCTAATAAGTGCATAGGAAGGATCGCTAAAGGGGTTGGCCTCTTGAGGTTTCTGTTGCTGATTCATTAGTCTTAACTTCGGGCCAGTTCCCGGTTTCCTCGCGCGTTGTGCGTGGCGTCGTGGAAGAACTTGGATCGTGGCTCGCGGATTCTCCTCGCCCCGAGATCACGGGGTGGAAACTGCCACCCCACTCGTCCCCGTTCCGCACGCACTTCACCACGTGTCCTGGATGCATTGGGCGTGGTAGGTGGTGGATGCGGAGGACATGGGGGAGAGTCCATGGATGAAATCCGAGCGTCGACGGTTGGAGAAGAGGGGCGGCCTCGACCCTCAGAGTCACAGTGGGTGCAGAGAGGTTGTATTGGAGGGGAGGGGCGGCCATTTCTCATAGGAGGAACCAGCCCCCCGCCTCGTTTCCCTATAAAAAGGGCTGGGGCAGTGTTCTCCTGCACACACTTCTCCTTCTCCTTTGTGATCCTTCTCATCTGGCCATGGTGCAAGGGCAAGGGCGTGGTGGAGTTCCGATGGCGGCAACAAGGGCTTCTTCTCGACAGCGCGCCCCTCCTCCTCTGGACCCTGAGGCAGCAGAATAGTCCACAAGGAGAGGAGGAAGTGTGCGTGGTCGTGGTCGCCGCGGCACTCGAGGAGGAGGAGGGCGGGGCGGTGCCTTGGTGGCGCCTCCGCCGGCGGCTCCACCCCCGATGGAAGGCCACGTTGGCGACCAACCCCGGGAGTTCGTCATCAGGCTGTACAAGCCCATGTGTGGTCACCTTCACCTCCCAACTCCCTTTGCGCGGGAGATGGAACTTGAGCAACCACGCGCTCTACGGCTACATATGAGGGGCTGCGGGAATGTAGGTACGAGCATTGTAGGCGTTTTGGGAACGGGGGTCCCCAGACTTGCCTGCCTATGGCCCACGGCGTGGCTCTTACAGCGGCCTAGTATGGCCCAACTTCACTAGCAAACACCCAAGACCCTCGTGAGGGGCCATTCCTCGCGAAGCGGATGACATAAGACCTCCTCAGGGGCAGCCTCACTAGGCTGGCTCACGAGGAGCGGAGAGATCAAGGAAAGGGGCACCTCATGAGGTTCCCGTGACGTGAGCCGTGACTACCAAGGCCAGGCGGGCGCCAGCGGGCGCAGAGTACTCATTGCATCTTTGGTGCTAAAGGGGCAAGCGCAGGCGAGGAGTCCCGAGGCATCAGGCAAAGATTTCCATATCGGTGCAACGAGACTAAGACCAGCAGGACGCTAGGACGGAGGTCATCGCGGAGCCCACGATGGCGTCACCACCAGAGCCTTTAGTAGGCGAAGACCACCTTTTGTCAGGATAGCTTTTACTAGATGTCCCCCTTCAAATTGGCCGTTGTGGGATCCCTTCCCATGTGACATTTGGGAAGAGGACCAGGGCCTCTATAAATAGGACTAGCGACCACCTTAGCAAGGGTACGGATCATTCAGATCACCCTCAACCACACAAACTCACCGAGCTCAAGAACACCTCTCCTTAGGAGGTTGTTCTTCCCTTGTACTTGTTCATTCTCAGCCTGCAAGGCAATCCACCACACCACACTGGAGTAGGGTATTACACCACATCGGTGGCGCGAACCAGTATAAACTCTTGTGTCCCTTGTTCTTCGAGTTCGACGTGCTTAGCTTTGAGATAGTGGTGAGTGAGCGAGCTAGGGGGAGGGAGAGATCTTCGTGCGCACCCCAGAGTTTGAACCTTAAGGGTTTTGTCGGAACCCAAAATCCGACATTTGGCGTTACAGGTAGGGGTGCGCCGAAGCCTCTCTTCGATCAGCAGACCCGCCAACATTCCGCGGTGCTGATGTCCGGCGACCCGAGGGCCAACACCGACCACTGGGCAGCTTGGCCAGTCCGGGCGGCACCGTCTGCCCAAGAATACATCAACTCCGCGCTCCAAGTGGCGCGCGCACCGCCGAACGCCGCGGGGCGCGGGCGGCGCGGTCCGACGCCTTCCACCCTTACCTCGCGGTGCGCGCAGGCCGCCGCAAGGGCCTCCAGCTACGCCGCCGCGATGGAGCTGCACACCCAACGGGAGCAAGCAAACATGAGGGCATAGGGGCGCGGGAGCTGCTGCGGTGCCGACTAGCAGAGAGCGCTCGCGATGCATTGCTGGAGCGCGTCGCTGAGCTGTTGGACGCCGCGACCTGGGGTACGCCACCTTTCTGCTCCCTACCTACGCCTCAAGTTGTGGCCAAATTGCACGGTGGGGCTCGCCGCTCCCGCGTGCTCCCAGAAGCACCAGGAGTGTTCATCAGCAACGACGTGGCCAGCGGAGCAGGCACCCAGTCACCGTGCCTCCCCGGCGTAGTCGCTAACGCGTTCTCACGGCCCCAAAGCAGATGCCTACCTTCCATCCTCGGGGTAGCACGCTAGGCACGGTGGCGTGGAGCGCGGGACATTTCGGCGGGGTTTCCGGGACAGCGGCTCCGGAGACCTATGTGCCCCGCATGATGGACCGGGAGTACACGCCGGAGGATGAACCCGACTCGTTCCTCGAGCCGGGTTGGGAAGAGGAGATGCTGGAAGTTGAGGCCTTCCAGGAGCCACCCAGGAGCCTCGCCGACCCCGCTGACGACAACAACTGCAGGGTACCACTAATATCTCAGGAGCAGGCTTACGCTAACCATGGGTCACAAGTGGATCGGGTCATAGCGGTGGACGACGGCCCCAGCACGGCAGCCTCCCTTCCACCAGAGGAAGCGCATTCGGGGCTCCGTGGTAGGTCCTCTGTCGGAGAGGCACTGGTGAGCCTTCCCCCTGGCAGAGGGCTCGTGGTCACCGAGGGCGCCGCTAGCATCCCCTTTTCCCCATGGCGTCGTCCTGGTTTTCGGACGCCCCAACGATGGTCAAGGGTGGTGCAAGGCGGGGCCCTCGTCTGGCGATACGAAGCAAGGCTCACGCCTGTGAAGGTCTCCGCTCATGACACTCTCACGTAATAATGAGTGGGGCTGTACATGCCCCGGAGTCTCCGGAGTGCCGCCCTCGGGCCTCGGGGGCTCCCTCCCACGTCCTAGTGGAAGCACCATGCTCCGCGCTGGATGTCGACACTGTCCCCCAATGACTATGCTCACAGCCAGTGAAAGCACTTAGCTCCGCGCTGGTGGGAAGACAAGAAGACTAGCTAGGTGCTGGACGCGGCCATTTACTTTTGACCTCTTTTTTGTAGCTCAAATTTGCAGCCTTTGATCTTAAATTTGAAGTTGTATTTCCATTGGCAATCGTGGGGGGCATCCTTTCTTGTTAGTGTTGATTTCGTGAGTTTCTGGATTTGTGCTTTGTTTTCAGATTTGCGTCCATTATCTCCCCCCTTCCGAGCACCTCGCGATCGGGGGCTGGCCGCGGCATATGCGCACTATGAGCGCACCCCGCCATGATTGGCACTCGCTTCTCGCGAGGCCCTCTCGGGTGGACTAGTGGACCCCTCAGGAAACCAAAACCTCGCGAGCCCGCAAGGGACTCCCCTCAGAAGAAATGCACATCCGCAGCTACCAAATCAGTTTGAAGCCCGGCTGGACTAAAGTAAGTTACGGCAGCAAGCCCGCAAGGGGCTCGCAAGCACATAAGAGCACGTTTTAAGCCTAGCCTAAGGAGTAAAATGGTAGTCTGTTTACATGAGGGGCTCCCCCTCCCCAAAATTCTCTTACATTGTGAGGGGTCGTGCCCAAGCTTTTGCGTGCAGGTTCAAAATAAAGTAGCAAGGCTCAGTCGGACATGTCGCTCGCCGCGTCTTCCGAGTCGCTCCCGGACATGCTGCTGGCGCTATGTTCACCGTCATCAACCATGCCGCCCTCATCCGCCATGACCACCACCGTGTCGTCATCAGAAGCAAAGGCCCTAACCAGAGCATCCACGTTGTTGTCCACCCAGCACGCTACGTTGTCCTGGATGACCTCAGGCACTGGGGCAATGGCGGCGTCAAAGTTAAAGTCGGGATTGGTGTTCAGGAGATGGCTGAAGATGCGGGAGATTGCATGCCCGAGGAGGCCTCAGCTCTTTTCGTCCACAAGCTCGCGAGCCCTCTCATCCCGGTTATCCAGGCGCGTCATGACATCGGTGAAGAAGCGAAGATGGTTGGCGTAGTCCTCGGTGCGGGGGTGAGGTGCGTGCTCATCGCAGATGGTACCTAGCGCCTGGTGGACCTCGTCCTGAGGTCCCGAAGCTTGGGAACATGCTCGCGTAGTAGCGTCTGCCGGTGAAGCTCCTCTTCCCTGCTCTGTTGCGCGAAGGACTCGGCGCTGGTGACCCGCTGCTGAAGCGGGAGCAGCTCGGCACGGGCGGAGGCCAGTTCAGCTTGCACAGAGATCAAGGCAGCTGCTGCGGCCTTCTCGCGCTACTCTGCCTTGGCCAACCCTGACCCGAGGGCGACGGTCCTACCCTCAGATTCGGCCTCCACAAACTTCAGCTTCAGATCGTACCTGTTGGCAAGATCAGCACGAGCCTCAGCCACTCTGCGGTCAACTTCCACCTGGGTCCTGGCCTCGCGCGCGCTGGCAGCGTCTTCCGCTTCGGCGACCTGACGCTCCCTCGTCTCTAACCGCTCAAGCTCGAGGTTGCGATCCATGGCCTCCAGCATCAGCGCTCCCTCGCGCCTCAAGATCTCCTCCTCATCAGATGGCGCCTGTCGGTGTCAAAACCGGCGGATCTCGGGTAGGGGGTCCCGAACTGTGTGTCTAGGCGGATTGTAACAGGAGACAAGGGACACGATGTTTTTACCCAGGTTCGGGCCCTCTCGATGGAGGTAATACCCTACTCCTACTTGATTAATATTGATGATATGGGTAGTACAAGAGTAGATCTACCACGAGATCAAGGAGGCTAAACCCTAGAAGCTAGCCTATGGTATGATTGTTGTTAGTCCCCACGGACTAAAACCCTCCGGTTTATATAGACACCGGATAGGTTAGGGTTACACGAGTCGGCTACAATGGTAGGAGATCTACATATCTGTGTCGCCAAGCTTCCCTTCCGGGCCAAGGGAAGTCCCATCCGGACACGGGACGAAGTCTTCAATCTTGTATCTTCATAGTCCAGAGTCCGCCAGCGGTGATAGTTCGGCTATCTGGACACCCCTAATCCAGGACTCCCTCGGTAGCCCCGAACCAGGCTTCAATGACGATGAGTCCGTAGCGTTGATTGTCTTCGGCATTGCGAGGCGGGTTCTTCTCCAAATTCCATATACTTGTCGAATAGTGTCCGCTTCTGATAAATGCTGCGCTCCTTGGCTTCTATGCCCAATAATGGCCATCTTCCACGTGTTTGAATAAATGCGAAAAGCCAGGGTATTTTTACAATTACCCCCCTAGCTGCGCAAATGAGCTGCCTATAAAAGGGGCGAGGTCCTAGATCTGAGTCACACCATCCCCCCTTCGCGAGCTTTCATCAGAGCGCCTCTGACCAAAGCCCATTCCATCATGGACGGTCAGCCGACTCCTCCTCAAGGCGCTCCCAGCAATCAGCCCGAAATTGGGAGAGATGCTCACCCCGCATAGCGAGCTAGTTATACTCAAGCCAAGGGATTTCTTCCCACGGCCTTCATGGTTCGGTTCGAGCCGGACTTGCCACCTACAAGGGCGGAAAGAAAGCGGAGAGTGTCCCCGATCCCTCTAAAGGAGAGCGGGTATGCTTCATCTCTTATCTAGTAAGAGGACTCGGATTTCCAATCCATCCGTTTCTCTGGGGGCTCTTGGAGTTCTCTGACCTCCGGTTGCACCACCTTACGCCTGCCTCCATTTTGCACATCATGGGCTTCGTGGCCCTTTGCGAACTGTTCTTGGGCGTCGAGGCTCATTTCGGGCTGTGGAAGAGATTATTCTGCCTAGTACCCCGTTCTCATGAGGGGTCAATATATCAAGTGGGCGGAGCTGAGCTATGGCGCATCGCCGGGACCGGATACCTATCCGGAACCCCAAAGAAAGCGTCAAGACTGGCCTTGAATGGTTTTACATGGAGGACATCCCGCTGCCGGATCCTGTTCGGATCGGCCTTCCGGAGTTCAGCAATGCTCCTCTGAAGAAGCGCCTAAGCTGGCGCCCTCGGAGCCCCCGGAGGGAAAATGATCGGGATGTCCTCTATTTGATGAGCCGAATAAGGTTACTGGCTCATGCCAGATTGACCATGATTGGAGTCATGGAAATTTGCATTATGAGGGGAGTGTAGCCGCTCCAATATAGGGGCCACCCCATGTGGGACTTCAACGGGGAGGACGATGCCACCCGCCATGGCCGCAAAGGGCCGAGATCGGTCACCGAACTGGTGAAGATCTTGTCTGCCATGTACAAAGGGGAGGAGGAGGATTTCCTCCGCGTCAATCCATTGAAGGAGTTTTCTTCGAATAATCCTCGAAGCTGGGTAAGCAAACATCTTTGTGACCTGTCTGATCCATGCTCCCATGGTTAAATATCTCATTCCATGGTTTCTGCGCAGGAACTGCGCCGGACTGTGGAGAAGATACACAGCCCGCCCCCACAACCCGAGGATCCGAAGCGGTCCCTCGATCCAACCTCTGAAGAGGATCCGGATATAAAGGTGGAGTTGATCGACGGGGTATTCCACCAACTTAGCATCGACAATGCTTTGGTTGCCATTATGGTCGATTACCTCGGAATACTTCCAGCCTCGCAGGTAACTGAGACCAAGGTCCCAATATTCTGATAATGACCCATTCGTGCTTATTTCTTGATCACCGTATACCAATGGTGTTTCGCAGGGGGTACCTTTGAGGCAGGAAGCCGAGCCCGCGATGGCCAGCCAACAAGGGGCAGTGCGGCCCCACAGGCTAAAAAGAAGTGTGGTCCGGATCGAACCTCCACCGCAACGGTATGGCATGTCACCATACTCCCAGGATTGATTCCCGGAAGGCGTACTAACGCTGGTGCTCTTTTTAGGAAAAAGAGCGCTAGCCGGACTGAGTCCGGAGAGGTTGTCAATCGAACCTTCACCGGCCAGGCTTCAAAGCCGGGTCCGGAGGCTGAGGCGAGCACGAGACGTGTGTCGGATGCTCCTCCGACAGAGGATGCCGACAAATTGTCCGCCACCAACTCCGAGGTGGAGAGCGCCATGAATCACAGGCGCCGCCGGACAGTTCTTCGTGACGCGTGTTTCTCCCAAGAGGCCTAGAATGCCTTCAATTCGGGAGATGCGCACCTCCGTGCCGCTCAAGATGGTCTAGCCAGAGCCACGGAGCAGTATGTAAAGGACATACGGGTAAAGAGATTTGACAGTTATATATGCCAAGAGCCCCGAGACTTAAAATAGTTAGAATAACTGATTTAAGGATCATTTTTATGAAGTATCTTCTGAAAAGAATACCCCCTTGTCCCGGGAGCTTGAAGAGTGCAAGGCCCAACTTGAGGCCGCACTAGCCGCTCTGAGGAGCCACGAAGACCCCCTACGGTAATATACGCTTCAAAAGATAAATAGTTTATGAAGTGCGGCGGGTGTGTAAATCGACAAAAATATTGCGGATGGCGCGGACTAGATCCGGACAAGCAACAGCTCTTGCGCCATCTAAAGGCCGGCGAGGCGTGCTTACGAGTGCGGCAGGAGAAAAATAACCTCCAAGATGCCAACACCAAACTGGGTGAGGAACTAAAGGATGTTCGTGCCCAGTTGTCTGACTCCGTAAAGGAGAATCGGAGGCTTCGTCGCGGCATTTTCAGTAAGTGCTTGAGCGAACTTTGAAATAGTTCGGAGAGGAAGGCGACTAACATAAACATGTATGTAGGTTTGCTCACGGGTCGTCTGAGGAGGAGATGCCCAGTTCTTGGTGATCTTCTTCCCCGGACCTCGGCTACCGCATTTAACGAGTCCGGCGGTGATGAAAGGCATCATCCAGGCCTTGTGGCCATCTATCTCCTGCCGAAGGCATTTGGGAGCTGGCGGAGGCGACTTCAAGGAGCACGCGGCGCTTCCGACTATGGAAGATATCGGCGTGCCGTCAAAGGCTGAGGAGGCTGGGCCATGGTAAAGGCAGCGGTACCGAAGGCTGACCCAAACCACATGGCCGAGGTCGGACACTGTGGGGCTGATGGGATGGAGATCCTCAGAAAGCTTAGTGTCTGACCAAGTAGAATTGGTCGCCAAGTATCCTCAGCAAGATTGTAAATTAGATGGCCTATTAGATGGCATTGAGGAGGAATACAATGAGTCGAGTTGACTATGTAAAAATATGACATGAAAAAATGTCTTCTAGCCGGATTGTAGATCGTTTGTCATAGCGGACCTTTTAACCCGACCTCCGGACCCAATAGTCCGGAGGTGTCCGAATACCTCGTGGTTATATAAGAACCGAGGTATGCATGGAGACAAAGGCGTAGGGGTCATTATTGCTGTATCGGACAAGTGCCCAACTAGTTATGTTATATTACATGGATAGTAAGAAACATCTTCCGGGGAGAATAGTTCGTTAAGCGTTCCTTTATTTGGGATGCATGCCCTAAAGTGCATGTCAAAACTGCTAGGAAAGCAGAAAATCATCCGGGGCAGATGGGTAAATAGTTAAAAATCATCTTTCGGTTCACCGACCGAATATTCCCTTAAGAATGCTAGCTTTCGGCTTCACCCGATCGAGGTACACATCCGGTGACCGGCAGTAACAATCGCAGAGGTGCTCCCTTTACCACCTAGCCGAACAATCGGGAACATAGGGGTAAGCACAGGAGCTAGGCAACCCAGCTTGACCAAAACTTAAGTCATATCGATGCATATAATGGTGAATAAAAGGTACATGCGGAAGTTTGACGCATGTGTTGGGCATGAAGCCCGTATAAATAAGCTTCTGGTAAAGAAGCCCCAGTATAATAATGAGCGGACAGCGCGTCAATTATGTCTTGAAAAAAGGCGTAAAGCGAGCCTCTAGAGGCTTCAAGAAGAAGGAGGAGGAAGGAGAGAAATAAAAGACAGCAAAAATAGAAACTATGGACGGAGGAAGGAGACGAACTTGGAGTCCGACGCTTAGGCGTAGAATCTTCATAGACGGGCTGCGTTCCATGGGTTCGGCTCGAGTCGGTTATCCGATGCGTTTCGCAGACGGTATGCTCCGCCGGTCAGGACCTGGTCGATGATGAAGGGACCTTCCCATTTGGGCTTGAGTTTGTCCTTTTTCTTGTCCGTGAGGAGTAGAACTAGTTACGCCAACGTTATAAGCTTTGGCCCGTGCTTCCACCTTTGATATCTTGAGCCTGCTGTTGATAGAATGCGGAACGAGCTTTTGCCACGTCGCTCCTCCTCCAATGCGTCCAAACTGTCCTGCCGATCGAGCTCGGCTTCTCTTTCTTCATACATGCGCCGCAGAGGTGAGTCACATATTATGTCACGGGCAAGGCGCCTCTGCGCCGTACACCATAAAGAATGGTGTGAATCCGGTAGTACGATTCGGCGTGGTCCGCGGCCCCCAGTCTGGTCGAGCTCCTCAACCCGGTGCGTGTTAGATTCCTTGAGGGACCGCACTAGTGCGGGTTTAATGCCGCTCATGATTAGACCATTTTCTCGTTCGACTTGGCCGTTGGTTTGAGGTGATAGGCGAGGCGTGTCGAGCTTGATGCCCATGTTTTTGCACCAAAATTTGACCTCATCAACCGTGAAGTTGGTGCCGTTATCAGTGATGATACTGTGGGGGACACCGTAATGGTGCACTACCACTGATATGAAGTCTATCACCGGTCCAGATTCGGCCGTTTTAACAGGCTTGGCCTCTACCCATTTGGTGAATTTATCCACCATGACCAATAGGTATTTTTGCTTGTGGGTTCCTCCCTTAAGGGGTCCAACCATGTCAAGCCCCAGGGACCATGACGGCCGGTGATGGGTATAGTTTTGAGGGCGGTGGTTGGCATGTGGCTTTGGTTAGCAAAAAGCTGGCAACTAATGCATTGTTGGACTAAATCCTGCGCATCTGCCCGGACCGTTGGCCAATAAAATCCTGTACGGAAGGCCTTGCCTACAAGGGCACGGGCTGCGGCGTGGTGCCCACCCAGTCCGGCATGAATTTCAGCCAGGAGGTTTCGCCCTTCCTCTTTGGAGATACACCTTTGAAGGACTCCTGTAGTGCTTTTCTTATAAAGCTCTCCCTCATGGACTTTGTAGGCTTTAGATCGCCGTACTATGCAGCGAGCCTCATTTTGGTCTTCGGGGAGTTCCTTCCTAGTTAGGTAGGCTAGGAATGGTTCCATCCACGGGGCGATAACCGCCATTATTTCGTGAGCGGAGGGTGTTATCTCGGGGGCAGAGCCTCCGGTTGTGTCAAAGTGTTGGCGTCGAGGCGATGCGGTTGGAGTCCGGATTGTTATTGCGGACTCCCCTTCCCATAAATGCGGATGGCATGAACAGCCATTCCAGGAAGATATTGGTTGGGACGGCATCGCGTTTTGCACCGATGCGTGCCAATATATCCGCCGCCTGGTTGTTATCCCGGGCTATATGATGAAATTCGAGCCCTTCGAACCGTGCTGACTTTTTAGGACCGCATTGCGGTATGCTGCCATTTTCGGATCTTTGGCATCAAAGTCTCCGTTTATTTGAGATATTGCGAGGTTCGAATCGCGCACCTCTAGGCGTTGAATGCCCATGGAGACTGCCATCCGGAGGCCGTGCGAAGGGCCTCGTGATTGACTGCGTTGTTGGAGTCCGTATACATTATCTGAATGACGTATTGGACTGTGTCCCCGGTTGGGGACGTCAGGACGACGCCAGCCCCCAGGCTAGCCAACATTTTGGAGCCGTCAAAGTGCATGATCCAATTGGAGTATGCGTTGTACTCTTTAGGGAGTTCGGCTTCGGTCCATTCGGCCACGAAGTCGGCCAAAACCTGCGACTTGATAGCTCGTCGTGGCTTGTAGGTTATGTCGAATGGAAGGAGCTCTATGGCCCATTTAGCAATCCGGCCCGTCGGCGTCATGGTTGTTTATAATGTCGATGAGAGGTACTTCAGAGGCTACCGTTATCGAACACTCTTGAAAGTAGTGTCGCAGCTTCCGGGATGGCATGAACACCGCGTATGCTATCTTTTGATAGTGTGGGTACCGGGACTTGCGTGGAGTTAGGACAGTGGACACATAGTAAACAGGGTTTTGAAGAGGGAACCGGTGTCCGTCCGTTTCTCGTTCGACAACGAGTACCGCGCTGACAACTTGAGGTGTTGCGGCGATATATAATAGCATTGGTTCGCCCACGTTGGTATGCGGCCAGACCGGATTTGTTGCCAAAATGGCCTTTATTCTTCGAGTCCGACCGTGGCGGCATCCGTCACTCGAAGTGTTCGGTGCGCCGGAGGAGGCGGTTAAGGGGTAACGCCTTTTCTCCCAAACGGGAAATAAAGCGGCTTAGAGCCGCTACGCATCCCATCAATTTTTTAATTTGTTTGAGGTCTTTTGGGATATCCAATTGTGACAGAGCTCGGATCTTGGCTGGGTTTGCTTCAATTCCTCTACCGGACACAATGAAGCCAGGAGCTTTCCGGTGGAGCATGAAGACGCATTTTTCGGATTGAGCTTGATGTCATATTTTTGAAGATTGTCGAATGTGAGCCTCAAGTCGTCTACTAGAGTTTCGACGTGCTTGGTTTTTGTGACCACGTCATCTACATATGCTTCCACTGTTTTGCCGATCTGGTTTGCGGACATATACGAATCATGTCTTTGATATGTTGCGCGGCGTTTTTGAGCCCAAAGGGCATTGTGTTGAAGCGAGCGGGCCGTATGGAGTGATGAATGCTATTGCAGCTTGGTGCAGCTCCGCCATCTTGATTTGGTGGTAGCGGATGCAGCGTCGAGGAAGCACAATGAGTCGTGCCTCTTTGTAGCGTCAATAATTTGATCAATTCGAGGGAGGGGGAAGGGATCCTTTGGGCAAGCCTTATTAAGGTCTTTAAACTCAACACATAGGCGCCAGGATTTATCCTTCTTTGGTACCATCACCAGGTTTGCTAGCCAGTCCGAATGTTTTATATCTCTAATGAATCCGGCTTCCAAAAGTTTGGCTAGCTCCTCTTCCATGGCCTGTCTCTTGGGTTCGGAAAAGCGCCGAAGAGCCTGTTTGACTGGCTTGAATCCTTTTAAGATATTTAGGCTGTGCTCGGCCAGCCGACGTGGGATTCCTGGCATGTCTGAAGGGTGTCAGGCAAAGATGTCCCAGTTTTTTCGTAGAAATTCTTGTAGTGCGGCGTCTACATCAGGGTTTAATTGAGACCCAATGGAGGCCATCTTTGCAGCGTCCGTTGGGTGGACTTGGAATTTGACTATTTCGTCCGCTGGTTTAAAAGAGGTGGACTTGGATCTTTTATCAAGTATCACGTCGTCCCTGTTCACCATGGAGCGCATCGTGGTGAGTTCCTCGGCCGCTAGGGCTTTGGATAGTGCCTCGAGGGCTAGTGCGGCCGTCTTGTTTTCGGCGCGGAGTGCTATGTTTGGATCACTAGCGAGAGTGATGATTCCGTTAGGTCCGGGCATTTTAAGCTTCATGTACCCATAATGGGGTATAGCTTGAAAAATTGTGAATGCCTCTCGTCCTAATAAAGCATGATATCCGGCTGTTGAGCAGGGGCCACTTGAAGCGTGACCTCCTCGGACTGTAATTGTCCGTGAGCGAACACTACGTCCAGTGTGATTTTTCCTGTGCAGCATGCTTCCCGACTAGGGATTATTCCTCTAAAGGTTGGGCTACTTCGCTCAATGCGGTTCCAGTCTATTTCCATTTTTCGAAGGGTTTCCTCATAGATGAGGTTTAGTCCACTGCCGCCATCCATGAGTACCTTAGTAAGGTGAAAGCCGTCCACTATCGGACTGAGGACCAATGCGGCTGGTGCTCGGGTTGTTCGTAATTTAGATTCGTCACTGGCATTAAAGGTAATAGCCGTGTCACTCCATGGATTTATTGTTGCTACTTGGTAGACTTCGGCAAGGTTGCGGAGTGTTCGTTCTCGCATGTTATTTGATGCGAAAGTCTCGAAAGGCTGCTAACACCGTCTTGGTGTTGCTGGGCTAGGATTCTGAAGCTAGAAGCTCTTCGCCACTTTTGGCCACCGTAGTATCCAACATGCTCGAAGGCTATGAGTTGGAGTGGCGCCCTCTATCTTGTGAATTTTGCAGGTCCGTTTAGCCAACCCTCCGATGCGGTTCCGTACCCTTTAGGGGTTTTGGTTTTTGGTGTTTAGCCAGGTGCTTGGTAATGATGCACCCTTTTATTTCGGACTAGGGATGTATTCGGGCGGATTATCCCAAAATTTACTTTCGGTTTTCGAGCGCTCTCCATCGCCGCAGTACTTTTGTACTATGGTCACCAAGTCGGCAAAGCGTGTAATTTCTGACGACTTATGGCGTTTAGGATTCCCTTGTCCGTGCAATTTTTGCAGAAAATTGGGATTAAATCCTCCTCTCGGCAGTCTTTTATCCTGTCCATAACCAGGAGGAATCGGCCCGATAATGATGTCTTGTTTGACGGGCTCTTGCGAATTCGAGAGAGATCGCTAATGTTTGGGTGGGCGGGTGGAACTAGATTGAGAACCCCATCCGATTTAGGACTCGAGGGCGAGAAGTTTCGAACTTCGGAAGTTTGGATTTTTGAGTGTTATCCAATGAGTCCAACCGCCGCTGACTTTAAGTTCGAGGCTTGATCGACATCCGTCCCTCTGCCGAATCCGGCATCGAGGATCGGGGAATCGAACGTAGCTAGTCCTTAAGATGTAAGAAGACTCGCCGCATTGCTCCTCTATCACAGCAACATGATGGGTAGCACAGGAGAGTTGATCCCTCTCAGATCGGTTTTAGGCCCGATCCGATGCGTAGTCTGTGGCGACTCCTGTGATGCGATGCGATCCAAAGCTCGTTTACGGAGGAGAGCTCGATCGGATCTAACTGTTCGGCAAGTTCCAAATTAACATGGAGATTGGTTTCGATGACTCGAGAGGTCATGGTCGGCGCGGTGGCCGAACTGGCAGTCATAAGAAAACCACCTAGCCGAAGAGTCTGACCAGCGGCCAAGGCTCCTTTGGCGATAGTATCATCTTTAAATACGGGATGAGGCATCCTACCTGATGGCGGCAACACGGAAGGAACTCTCAATGAAAGCACCAAAGTCGGTGTCAAAACGGCGGATCTCGGTAGGGGTCCCGAGCTGTGCGTCTAGGCGGATGGTAACGGGAGACAAGGGACACGATGTTTTACCCAGGTTGGGCCCTCTCGATGGAGGTAATAACCTACTCCTGCTTGATTAATATTGATGATATGGGTAGTACAAGATTAGATCTACCACGAGATCAAGGAGGCTAAACCCTAGAAGCTAGCCTATGGTATGATTGTTGTTAGATCTCTGGACTAAAACCCTCCGGTTTATATAGACACCGGATAGGTTAGGGTTACAGTCGGTTACAATGGTAGGAGATCTACATATCCGTATCGCCAAGCTTGCCTTCCACGCCAAGGAAAGTCCCATCCGGACACGGGACGAAGTATTCAATCTTGTATCTTCATAGTCCAGGAGTCCGGCCAACAGTGATAGTTCGGCTATCCGGACACCCCCTAATTCGGGACTCCCTCAGCGCCCCCTTCAGGGACACCAAGGCAGCCCTGCGCGCCTCCACTTGCTGCTCCAGGGAGGCATTTCGGGCCAGGAGCTCCTGCCTGTGCTTCTCGGCGGCCTCGCAACAGAGGTCAGCCTCCCTGGCCTCCTCCAAGGCCCGGGCGCTAGCCTCGCGCAAGGTTGCGAGGGAGGCCTCGGCCTTCGCATTGGCATGCTCGCGTTGGAGGCGCCCGAGGTTGATGGCCACCTTTAGTTGATGCCATTCGTCCACCAGCCGGAGACCCTCAGCTTCAAGGCAGGCGTCGATGTCTGTGAGTTCTTCCCCAAGCCGGCTCAGCGCACCCATCGCTTCCTGGAAGAGCTCGTGGCGGACAGCACCCCGCTTGCGCGCGAGCCCGCATGCATGGCCAGGCCCGTCCCTTGTGCCGGAAGTCGTTGAAGAGGTCCGAGGGGGCTCGCCTCCTCCCAGTAGGGGGCTGGGGGCTGGTGCCTTGCCGGGCGCCCCTCGGGCCCTGTCAAGAGCCCTGGGGGGAGCGGCTCGTCACCTGAAGAAGAGGCCAGGGCTGAGGCCACCCAGCCGCGGTTGACAACCAAAGGAGGAGCCCTTGGCACGCATGCCGCGCCCCAAGCAAGGCCACAAAGAAGAGATGGCAAGAACGCGTGCTCGAGGCACCAGGCTGGCACGCTTGCCCCTCCGGCCGACCTCGCGCCATGCGCGGCAGGCTGGCTTGAGGCGCTCAAGGCCAGCAGGGGACTTGAGGCAGGAGGAGGTTGCTTCTCGCGAGATTTCACCGCCTTAGTAGAAGGGACCCTGGGGAGCCACAGTCAGGAGGGGAAGCAGCACTCGAGAAACTACAAAGATAAGGTACTCACTCGTCTACGGTGATGTATTTCCTCTGTTTTGATGGCCGGAAGGCATCACCGCTGCAGCTTGGAGACCCTTTCCTCTTCCGGAGCGCATCGAAGTTCAGCCGGAGCCGGCCGAAGCCCGGGGTACGGTTGCCAGCTCGGGGCTCAGCTGGGGAAGCTCCTGAGGAGGTGACCTCAGGGGTGCCATACTGCGTGGAGACCTTGGCCTCCGCCTCGCGGCGACCCACTGGGGCCTCAGGGGATGTGGCCTCAGGAGCACCGGGCTGTGGCGCTCCTCCGACCGCTTCATCCGGACGACTCTCCAGGGAGCCGTGGGTCGGCCCTCCAGGAGTCCCGAGCAGCGCCGATCCTTCGGCAGCCGCGTCGCCAGCGGCCGACGATGGTCGCCCTCCTGCGCCCACTTCAGGGGATGTCGCCGCACCGGTGGTAGGCAAGGGAGCCACAGAGACTGGGTTCTCGCAAGGCCCTTCAAGACCGGCCGGGCGTAGTCCCCATTCGTTGAAAGGGGGCATCTGCCTCGCAAAATCCACCTTGTTCAAGCAGCAGTACAAGAGGCAACACTCCTCCGGCATGTCGGCTAGCGACGGGTCGCCCGTCAGTATCTCGAGCACAATTTGTTCTGCCTCAAGAGGAAGCCCAGACTCGTGAAGCCTCATGCGGTCCTTGCTGCCGGACAAAGTCCACATTGGTCGAGAAAGGCGCTGGATGAACTCCTTCACCACCATGGGCGCAGTCATGCCAAGATCCTTCAGCCTATTAAACCGGGGCCAGACGTAGGCAAGACGTGGGTCAGCGAGCCTCTCGTGGCCCCAGCCAAAGCTGGGAACGACGGGTGCCAAGGGAGAGAGAGCAGGGGGCTGAGCACGCTGAGGGAGTCCTGGACTAGGGGGTGTCCGGATAGCCGAACTATCATCACGGCCGGACTCCAAGACTATGAAGATACAAGATTGAAGACTTCGTCCCGTGTCCGGATGGGACTTTCCATGGCGTGGAAGGCAAGCTTGGCGATACGGATATGTAGATCTCCTACCATTGTAACCGATTCTCTGTAACCCTAACCTATCTGTGTCTATATAAACCGGAGGGTTTTAGTCCATAGGACGAACAACAATCATACCATAGGCTAGCTTCTAGGGTTTAGCCTCCTTGATCTCGTGGTAGATCTACTCTTGTACTACCCATATCATCAATATTAATCAAGCGGAGTAGGGTATTACCTCCATCGAGAGGGCCCGAACACAGGTAAAACATCATGTCCCTTGTCTCCTGTTACCATCCACCTAGACGCCTTGCAGTTCGGGACCCCCTACCGAGATCCGCCGGTTTTGACACCGACATTGGTGCTTTCATTGAGAGTTCCACGTCGCGTCGCCGATAGGCCCGATGGCTCCTTCGATCATCAACAACGACGGTCCAGGGTGAGACCTTTCTCCCGGGCAGATATTCAGATTCGGGCGGCTTTGCACTGCGGGCAATTAAACGCCCATCTGGAGCAGATCGAAAGCTACGCCCCTGGCCATCAGGTCAGATTTGGAAGTTTGAACTATACGGCCGATATCCGCGGAGACTTGATCTTCGATGGATTCGAGCCGCAGCCAACTGTGCCGCATTGTCTCGATAGGCATGATCTAGCTCTGCAGCCGAACAGTGCCCTGGAGGCCGCACCAGCATCCGCTCCGACCCTTAATCCGGAGCCGGATTCCCCAATCGAAGACGAGTGGTTGGACACCGCCTCGGGGGCTACGATCTCTACGATGATTGAGCCGAACTCCATCCCTGTCCTTTGCGAAGACCTTGACTCCAGGGTGTCGGACTCCTTTCCGGACTCCGAACCCTCCGCGCCCCTGCCAATCGGATCCGATTGGGCGCCGGTCATGGAGTTCACTGCCGCGGACATCTTTCAGCACTCGCCCTTTGGCGACATCCTGAATTCACAAAAGTATTTCTCTTTATCCGGAGAGCCCTGCCCGAACTACAGACAGGAAGGTTGGGATACGGACGACGAAGAAATTCAACGCCCACCCACCACCCACTTTGTAGCCACTGTCGATGATTTAACCGACATGCTCGACTTTGACTCGAAGACATCGGCGGTATGGGCGGCGATGCCGGAGGCGACCAAGACCAGCGCCTATAGGGCGCTGGAAGGCCACCTCGTCATACGACATATACATGGTAGATATCCCAAAAAGATGGGAGCGGCGATGGAACAACGGAGGATGACCCTCCAAAAGCAACGAAGCACCGGCGTCGGTGAGCCGCTCTAAATCCCGCCACAGCAAAAGCGGTGACTCCGGCACGGGAGATAATAACACCCGGACAAGATCAAGACAACCCCCTCGGCGGGACTCGGTAGCGGGAGGAGGAGAAGCAAGTTCGCACGATAGTGCGGCGAGAGAAAAGAGGTCGAGGGCGATAATTATCGCCTCCCTCCGAAGATGAGGCAAGCCTCGACGGCAATTTGTCGTGCACGAGGATCCCGCCCGAGCAGGGCGTTTCAAGCGCAGGCTTATAGCCACGGCAAGCAGCCTCAAGAAAAAGCAGCAACAGCTTAGAGCTGACCAAGACCTGCTAGGCTGACGGATGGACTGAAGTCCTTGCGGTAGAAAGAGTATGAACTCGAGCAGCCCCTCCAAAAGCTACCCCAAACGCAGTCCATTGCCTCGATCGAGGAGGAAGCACCCAAGTCACCAACGCCGACGACATGGCAGACCGGCCACCCGTGGCGCGACGGAAAAACCTCTCGACCCTCCGCTCAAGCCACAGCCGGCGCGCTCAAAAAGGTACCAAGGCACGGAAAAGCGTGCCGGACTTACGAGATATATTGGAGGATAAGGCAAAACATACAAGATCGATCTACGGATCGCGTGGGCGTAACGACGCGGGATGATTACCATCGCGCGGATACAACAAACCCGGCCGGGCGAACCACGATGAACAAAGCTCATATGAGCTACGTCGTGATATAGCCCATTACAGACGCCAGCACACCCACTATGCTTCACAAATGAAGTAATGGATCATCAAATCCCGAGGGCTTCAAACCCGTAAACATCGAATCATACGATGGTACCCACAGATCCTGCGGTGCGGATCAAGGACTATCTCCTCCATATCCACATGGCCCGTGGTGATGATCTACATGCCATCAAATGCCTCCCACTCAAGCTTAAAGGACCAGCTCGGCATTGGCTCAACAGCTTGCCAGCAGAATCAATTGGTTGTTGGGAGGACCTGGAAGCCGCATTCCTTGATAACTTCCAGGGCACATATGTGTGACCACCAGACGCCGATGACCTTAGCCACATAATTCAGCAGCCAGAAGAATCGGCCAGACAATTCTGGACACGGTTCCTCACAAAGAAAAATCAAATCGTTGACTGTCCGGATGCAGAGGCCCTTGCAGCCTTCAAGCATAACATCCGCGACGAGTGGCTTGCCCGGCACCTAGGACAGGAAAAGCCGAAATCCATGGCAGCACTCACAACACTCATGACCCGCTTTTGTGCGGGAGAGGACAGCTGGCTAGCCCGAAGCGACAACTTGGCCAAACACCCTCATAGTTCGGATACCAAGGACAGCAATGGCAGGTCACGTCACAACAAGAACGAGCGTCGCATTAACGGCGATAATGCTGAAGATACGACCGTCAATGCCAGATTCAGAGGATCTAAACCCAGTCAACGGAAGAAGCCATTCAAAAGAAATACCCAGGGCCCGTCCAACTTGGACCGAATACTCGATCGCTTGTGCCAGATACACGGCACCCCCGAAAAACCAGCCAATCACACCAACAGGGATTGTTGGGTGTTCAAGCAAGCGAGCAAGTTAAGTGCCGAACTCAACGATAAGGGGCTGCATAGCGATGACGAGGAAGAGCCCGCCGCCCGAACAATAGAGGACGAAGGTTTTCCCACACAAGTGCGGACGGTGAACATGATATACGCAACCCATATACCCAAAGGGAGGCGGAAGCGTGCGCTTAAGGGACGATATGCGATGGAGCCGATCGCCCAGTTCAACCCATGGTCTTCCTGCACGATCACCTTCGATCGAAGGGACCACCCCACTAGCATTCGTCATGGCGGTTTCGCCGCATTGGTCCTTGACCCAATTATCGACGGATTTCACCTCACCAGAGTCCTAATGGACGGCGGTAGCAGCCTGAACCTGCTTTATCAGGATACAAAGGTCGCCAAAATGGGCATAGACCCCTCAAGGATTAAACCTACAAAGACGACCTTTAAAGGCGTCATACCGGGTGTAGAGGCCAATTGTATGCGGGCTCGGTTACACTCGAAGTGGTCTTGGATCCCGGATAACTTCCGGCGAAGAGTTAATCTTCGACATCGTCCCATTCCGCCAGCGGCTATCATGCACTTTGCTTGGACGAACCGCATTTGCAAAGTTCAATGCGGTGCCGCTTTTCGCATACCTCAAGCTCAAGATGCCAGGCCCTCGAGGAGTAATAACGGTCAATGTAAACACCGAACGCTCTCTCCAAACGTAGGAGCACACGGCGGCCCTCGCGGCGGCCCTCTCGGCGGAGGTACAAAGCAGCCTCTCATAGCAATTCTCGAGTCCGGCCACTAAAGCGTCCGGACAACATCAAGCACGCCGGAGTAACCTACAACAAGACCGCTGCACGATTCAAGCATCACAGTAGCAATCCGGCCCCAACCCCAGCCCTCGTGAAATTGCGAAGCTAGTATTACGCGTACATAATTACGCTCTGGAGATACCATGGGCATATGGGGAGGGGCACGACCACGGCACGCCAAGAATGCGGCTTGACCGCACCAGGGGCTCCCGATTGTGTCATTCTTTTTCTTTTTTCCTTTTCCTCCCTTTCAGGACTCCGTTTTCCAGAAGCCCTGTCCGGCACTAGAATCGCCGAACTCACGATGCAACAGCCAGGGAAGCAGAAAGCTACGTCGAGTGCTCAGGTGGTCTCTATTACGAGCATTATACCTATTTTACATACCATCCCGTAGCTTACCCCTGGAGGGGGACATGTTAGATAGGCCCATCCCTTGCTTATCGCCCTATTTGTATCGTTCTGCTTTCATTGCAGTACCTTTTTGAATAAACAATACATAGCTTTTGCTTGTTATTGCACTCTTTTCTTTATCTATATATATGTTCATTTCATGACATGTCGCACCCGTACACTTTGGTACGGCCAATGCACCAGGGGCTTAAGTACCCCAAAATTATGGTGTGATAAGTCCGAACACTTTCACAAGTGCGGCACCCCGAACTTATAGCATTATGTGAATCGGCTCCGAATCATGTCTTGGGTCAATAGTTGGGTTTGCCCGGCTCCCGTGTTTTGGTACCTTACGTTCCGTTATATCGGCTAAGGTAGCACCGGAGAACCACTGCGATTGTGCCCAGTTGAGCTGGGTCGAGCACCTCGATGGAGAAAGCTAAAATTGACCGTCATGATAGGGAGAGCGGTCGCTGTTCGAGAGGTTTTTCGGGTCCCTAAAGACTTATGCCACTTAGAGCGAGGAACCCGGAGTTGTCCGGCCAAAGGCGTGGATAGCGCCCGAACTCGGTCTTCCGAATACTAGGGGCTTCATGAAATTTAAAATTATAGAATTCTATGGCTAAGTGAGAGTGTTCAAGCATTATAAGTCCGGTTTGCCTTGTTCGTTGTGTTGAGCGCCTCCCTAGATGGACCCAAGAATGGGAACAAGAGTGCTCAAGTTTATCCCGAACACCCCAGCACTCGTGGCATGGGGGCTGAAGCCAACGACTTGCCATCTCTCAAATTCGATGAACGGCCGCACAGAAGGTAATATTTTAAATTAACAAGCGTTGCTTAGCGCATATGAACAAGTTTTCAGCATACAGGATAACAAATGCGAGTCTATTCAAAAATTACATCTTTGGAGCACTCATCCGCTATTCGGCGGGCACCCTTTAGGAGGCCCTCATAGTATATTTCGGCGTGTGATGCTCCTTGCCCTTCTTGGTGGCCCGTCCGTCACAAGCTTCTCCACATCCAGCTTGCCCCGGTGCACTTTAGCACGGGCAAGGGCCCGACGGACACCTTCAATGCAGGCGGGCTTGATGACTTCAATCCGTGGACAGGCATCCACCAGCCGCTGCACCAAGCGAAAGTAGCTCCCGTGCATGGCTTCCAATGGCCACAGCCCGCTTATAAGGCCCTTCATGGCCTGTTCGGCGACCTTGTGGAGCTCGACCAGCTGCTTCACCTGGTCGCTCGGGAACACCGGATGTCCGCCTCAAAGATATTGAGACCAGAACACCTTTTCCGTCGAGCTCCCCTCCTTGGCGCGGTAGAATGCGGCAGCATCGTACACACTACGGGGCAAATCTGTGAATGCTCCTGGAGAGCTCCGAATCCGGGTAAGTAATAGGTAATTCACTTTCACATGCTTGCTTTGCATAAAGAATGCCTTACCCGCCGCTATCTTCTTTAATGATTCAATTTCTTGGAGGGCTTTTTGGGCCTTGGCCTTAGCAGCTTTGGCACACTCAAGAGCCGAGGCGAGCTCGGACTCTCGAGTCTTCGAGTCACGCGCCAAACTCTCGTGTTTTCCACGAGCTTGGAGCTCTTTCCGTGCTCTTGGCCAGCTGCGCCTCCCCCTTCTCTCGCTCGGTGCGTTCCGCAGCCGCTTTGTTTTTGGCCACGGACACCGCTTCCTTCAGGGTCGCCACCTCGTTCCTGGCCCCTGCAGTACCCATGTTATTCCTGTTATTTTTTGCAGTCGAAACCTTTCTATAAGGTATTTCTTTAATAAGGTACTACTTACCTTCCTTGTCCTCGAGCTGCTTCTTGGCTTGGCCGAGCTCATTCTCGGACCGCTCGAGGCTCTGCTTCAATGCATTGACCTCCGCAGTCAGTGCGGCAGAGGTCAGCAGCGCAGCCTGCATTCCCATATTGACATACTTATGTTAGACTCCTGCGTATATCTTTTAGATCCTTAGTCCGGCTTTTCTTTCCGAACACCGAACTAAGCATCAAGGGCTACCGCCGATGCGGTAATATTTTTACATATTCTAAACTTACCTCAAATTACATTAGAAGGCTGAGTACGGGCTTGGTCACCCGCTCTTGGCGGATCGAACTGTCTGGATCACTGCACTCATAACAGATGCGGTGCTCCTCCTCGATGGAGGCGCTGTTAAGCGCCTCCGATGCTATCCGGTGCCTCCGGTTGGACGGAGGACACCGGCGTCTTACCCTTCTTCTTAAGGGACCGCTTGCGGACTCGGAACCGCCGAAGGTTCCGGCATGGAGTCCGGACAAGGGTCGGGCTTAGAGCCCCTGGGGGTCTTGCCCCCCACGCGCCTGGAGTCCGGGAGGTTGCCTTGTGGCGCCTCCTGCGCCACCTCCTCTTGACCAAGCCCCCCTTGGGGCCCCACCGCGGCGTCATCCGCAGCGTGAGGTGAGGAGGCGGTCGGAAGTGAAGTACTCTCCATTTCCAACGAACTCAGGGACCCGCTCGACGAAGTGGCGAACTCGCCCTTGGGCGGGCTGCACGATTGTTCGACATTAGAGAACACTCTGCAATAATAAAAAAGCCATGGGTATCCGGACACTTACGATCTCGCCAGGGGCTTGGCCCTTGTAGGCCAATCCTCCTCCTCGTCGTCGACGTTGGTGGAGAAGTCTGGAGGAAGGGTTCTTCCCTTCTTGGACCCTCCGGCCTCCCCAGTTGGGGCGGCCTTCCTTTTCCTCTCCTCCCCCGCTGGGGGAGAAGCTTCTTTTTCCTCCTCCTCGTCCTCAGGAGAAGATTCTACTTTAGAATCTGACAGCACCTGGCATCGGGAGCTCCTTCGAGTTCCCGTGGCCTCCTTCTTGGCCTTCTTCTCCGGCACCACATGGGGTACCGGAGCCAGCAGCCCCGTCAATCGGGCGTCCGCCGGGTCTTCCGGCAAAGGAGCCGGACAGCTAATCTGTCCGGACGTCTTCAGCCAGTCCTATCAAAGATTCGGGAGTTTTAGATCCCACATAGAGTCAATCTATGAAAAAAGAGTCCCGTAAAGGGTAAAATAACTTACCTCGTCGGCTTGACGCCGCGAGTTGTATCCGCGATCTTTGTTAGCGGATGCAGGGCTTCAGCGCTTTGAACAAAGCACCTTCCAGGCATCTTCGTACGTAGTGTCGAACAGCCGGCTCAAGGTTTGGTGCTGTGCCGGATCGAACTCCCACAAATTAAAGGCCCGTTGTTGGCATGGGAGAATACGGTGGATGAGCATCACCTGGATTACGTCGACAAGCCTGAGATTCTTGTCCACCAGGTTTCGGACGCATGTTTGGAGTCCGGATAGCTCGTCCGAATTCCCCCACGTTAGGCCCGTTTCTTTCCATGACGGGAGCCGTGTGGGGAAGCTAGATCTGAATTCGGGGGCCGCCACCCATTCGGGGTCGCGTGGCTCGGTGATGTAGAACCACCCCGATTGCCACCCCTTTATTGTCTCCACAAAGGCGCCCTCGAGCCATAGGACCTTGGCCATCTTGCCGACCATGGCGCCTCCGCACTCTGCTTGACCGCCACCCACTACCTTCGGCCTGACATTGAAGATCTTCAGCCATAGGCCGAAGTGGGGCTGGATGCAGAGGAAGGCCTCGCACACGAGATAAACACCGAGATGTTGAGGATAAAATTCGGGGCCAGGTCGTGGAAGTCCGTGCCGTAGTAGAACATGAGCCCCGGACAAATGGGTGAAGTGGAAAACCTAGTCCGTGGAGGAAGTGGGGAGAAACACCACCCTCTCATGGGGCACAGGGGTTGGAATGAGCTGCCCAGCGTCAGGCAGCTTTGTCGCGATGTCATGGGACAAATATCCGGCCTCCTGCAGTCTTGTGGATGTGCCCCTCCGTGACGGAGGAGGCCATCCACGCCTCCCGCCTCCGACATGGTTGGAGAAGGTTGAGGTGGGATGTGCGGACTTGGGCGCTGGAGCTCGAAAAGTCTTGTGAAATGGATGAGCAAAGGAGGAAGAAGGCGTGGGTGAAAAGGTGGATCCTTATCCCCTTATATGGACTTGACGAAGCTATGCGTCCCCCACCAGCCTGGTAAAACTCGCTTATCTCCCAAGCGCCGTAATCAATGGCGCGGATGGGTTACCCACGTCCGTATTGATGAGAATCCCGGAATAAGGGGGCACGGTCTATGCTTTGATAAGACGTGCCAACGAAACCGCCTCCCTAAACGCGCTAAGGTGGAACGGTAAAAACGATTCATATAAAGGCCTGGCCGTGGTGTGATGTCACACCGCGGAATACGTCAGCAGATCTATGTAAAAGTTACTCTCTATACGGTGGTATGTGGAACTTGTTTTGCAGAGCCGGACACTATCCTTGTGTTCAAAACCTTCTATGAAGTATTCGGAGGAGGAACCCGCCTTGCAATGCCGAAGACAATATGCGCGCCGGACTCGTCGTCATTGAAGCCTGGTTCAGGGGCTACTGAGGGAGTCCTAGACTAGGGGGTGTCCAGATAGCCGAACTATCATCACGTCCGGACTCCAAGACTATGAAGATACAAGATTGAAGACTTCGTCCCGTGTCCGGATGGGACTTCCCTTGGCGTGGAAGGCAAGCTTGGCGATACGGATATGTAGATCTCCTACCATTGTAACCGACTCTGTGTAACCCTAACCTATCCGGTGTCTATATAAACCGGAGGGTTTTAGTCCATATGACGAACAACAATCGTACCATAGGCTAGCTTCTAGGGTTTAGCCTCCTTGATCTCGTGGTAGATCTACTCTTGTACTACCCATATCATCAATATTAATCAAGCAGGAGTAGGGTATTACCTCCATCGAGAGGGCCCGAACCTGGGTAAAAACATCGTGTCCCTTGTCTCCTGTTACCATCCGCCTAAACGCACAGTTCGGGACCCCCTGCCCGAGATCCGCCGGTTTTGACACCGACACACGCCGACATTTACGAATACCCACCGCTGCTGGAACCCGCTCGCAGATGGGGGAGCTCGAAGTCAATCCCTAAGCTGGCCGTCGCAGCCACGCCCTGGAAGCTCAGGCACCCCGAGCACTGCCGAGGGTCGTCCAGGTGCAGCGAGAAGAAATGGTGAAGCAGGGCCATGGAAGGAGCAATGCCCACCATGGCCTTACAGACGAAGGCGAAGACAGCAAGGAGGACGATGGATTGGGGATCTAAGTGCACCATATGGATCTGGTAATGAGAAAACAAGGCATTGAAGAAGGAGGAGAAAGGGGGAATCAAGCCGGCAGATAGGGCGTCGAGGAGGATGTGGACCTCAGTGACTGTCCTGTCAATGGAGGCGCGGGATGCGGGCGAGGCCACCGTCTTCCCCCATTCGTTGAAGTCAGTGGCGTGCGCTGAGAGAACCTTGCCCATGGCTCCCTAGTTGAGCACCACCGACCGCCCGACAGCTGGCTCGAAGGCCGGGGGTGGTTTGGCTGAGGACTGGAGCTTCTTCTTCCCCTTCTTCGTTCGGCTCGACGCCATGGTGACGGAGAGGACAAAGCTCAGGTCGGATTGGAAGAAGGGGCTATTGTTTCGAGGATGTGGAAGAGTTGGGAGCGCGTTGCCAACGACGAAGGAGTAACTGTGTTGGTCGTGGTGGCCACCTAGCCAGGCGGATATCAAGGCTGCGTGGGGAAGCGGGGGCGCCCACGTGCCGTCAGTCGCCATGCGTCAATCAAGGCCACAGGCGGTTGAGGACCGCGGCGCTCCGCACTTGCCCCTTGGCTTAGCCTCGAAGCCATGTCCGAGCGCGCCTTGGGCCCGGGGGCTACTATTGGCGTTCTGGGAACGGGGGTCCCCAGACTTGCCTGTCTGTTGCCCATGGCGTGGCTCCTACAGCGGCCTAGTACGGCCCAACTTCACCAGCAAACACCCAAGACCCTCGCGAGGGGCCAAGCCTCACGAGGCGGACGACACAAGACCTCCTCAGGGGCAGCATCACTAGGTTGGCTCACGAGGAGTAGAGAGATCAAGGCGAGGGGCACCTTGTGAGGTTCCCGTGACATGAGCCGTGATGACCAAGGCCAGGCGGGCGCCAGCGGGCGCAGAGTACCCGTTGCCTTTTTGGTGCTAAAGGGGCAAGCGCAGGCGAGGAGTCCCAAGGCATCAGGCAAAGGTTTCCATGTCCGTGCAACGAGACCAAGACCAGCAGGACGGCAGGACGGAGGTCATCGCGGAGCCCACGACAGCGTCACCACCAGAGCCTTTAGCAGGAGAAGACCACCTTTTGTCAGGATAGCTTGTACTAGCTGCCCCCCTTCAAATTGGCCGTTGTGGGATCCCTTCCCACCTGACATTTGGGAAGAGGACTGCGGCCTCTATAAATAGGACTAGCCACCACCTTAGCAAGGGGACGGATCATTCAGATCACCCTCAACCACACAAGCTCACTGAGCTCAAGAACACCTCTCCTCAGGAGTCTGTTCTTCCCTTGTACTTGTTCATCCTCAGCCTGCAAGGCAATCCACCACACCACACTGGAGTAGGGTATTACACCACATCGGTGGACCGAACCAGTATAAACTCTTGTGTACCTTGTTCTTCGAGTTCGACGCACTGAGCTTTCAGATCGTGGTGAATGAGCGAGCTAGGGGGAGGGAGAGATCTTCATGTGCACCCCATAGTTCGAACCTTAAGGGTTTTGCCGGAACCCAAAATCCGACAAGGGTTGATATCGACTTCCCCGCTCCTCATGTGATGTATCTTCGCCGCGGCTGGAAGACCTTTGCCCGTGCCCATGGCTTCTCGAAGGGGCGCGTTCTCTAGTTCAAATTAATAGAGAACGGTCTGCTCTCCGTCAAGATCTTCGGGCGCTTGGGTGGTCGGTTAGGGTGCTGCACGGAGAGCTCTACCGATGATGAAAGATCCTCCTCGAGCGAAAGCGACTAGGAGGACAGTGACGGCGATGACGACGGCAGCGGGCAGAGGAGCGACGACTCTGACTCCGGTTGATCGTCGCCCGCACCATCTTCATCAGGCGGCAGCACCATCATCTGCATCTGCATCTCCTCCCTGGCAGTGTGATTTGTCGGGGAGTTGGATGCAGAGGTGCGGATGGTGCTGTCGGGCTCCTCCAGCAGCCTTCTAGATGGGCCCCGGCAGGCTTCCTCTTGGGTTGTAGTTCCGTTAGCCCTGCCGGGTCCTGCTGGCCCTGGTGATGGTGGCCTACGGGGGCGTCTTCCGCTGTGCTCTCCATCGAGGCGTTCCCTCGTGCTTTCATTCCCCCGGGGCTACCTCTCCTGGAGCCTGATGAGAGCGGGCTGGGCCTCCGCCCAGGCGCTCCTTTTGCCCTCCTCACCTTCGACGACTGCACCTAGGAGGAGAGTGACAAGAAAGGGAATTACGGAGCACTTATCTTTTTTAATATTAAATTTGTAGGAAATCGCCAAATTTTAACTCAAATAATGTAATCTCTCTAGTCCATCTTTGTGTTATGTACTGCTTGTACTTGTGTTAGTGTGGGGACCCCGACTTATAAGTCGTGATCACCGAATGCACGTGTACAGTGATCCCAGAGATCAATGCTCACTAAACACACAGAAGCTGAATAACAAGAGTCTTACATCCATACATACCGTTTTACACAAGTAGGACCATTATGGTCAAGTCTTGAGTATATCATCACAACAGAAATCTTCGTCGATAACTTGGACCCATGCCATCTGCCTTAACCCTACAGGCATTCTCGACCGAAAGTGTCCTAGCTTCGCACGATCGTCACCAAGGAACTCTTCAATATATCTTGTTCTTTCATGCATGGCCAATAAAATAACCAGTGGCAAGCCAATGAGTACTTTGAATGTACTACTTAAGCAACCCATGATTTGGTTCAAAGTAACAATGCAATCAGACAACCCAAGAAGCAACCTAGCTTCAAGCTAGTTGAGATGTCCTATCGACTTGTGAGATATGCATCAATGAACATGGGTAACCTTGAGAACAGGTTACAGATATCAACATAAATAGGGTTTGGATAAATGCCATTTCATTCAACATGTCAAGTCACCATCTTGACACAAATAGTTTTCTTCCACACACACACACACACACACACACACATGCACCGAGATTGTAAAATTTCTGGACATAGTTTAAGTAGCCCCTCCCAACTGTCCATGACCATGGACACAGCTATTCGAATAGTTTGACACTCTGCAGAGGTTGCGCACTTTACCCACAAGATCCGGGAAGCTTTCGTGTCATCCACGATCCTGAAGTACCTCAAGTACTCGGGGGAAGCACCCGATCATTACCTTTCCCTAGACGACACTAACATAGGGTCCACATGTTGATACACGGCCCTCGTGTATAAGCAAAAGATCGTGGGACTCTCCCCTTTTCACATTATTACGCATACACGAAGGGACCAACGGTGTGTCTGGTGCCCTGTGAAAACAGTCATGGCCGCTGTCGGTGTCAAAACCGGCGGATCTCGGGTAGGGGGTCCTGAACTGTGCGTCTAGGCGGATGGTAACAGGAGACAAGGGACGCGATGTTTTTACCTAGGTTCGGGCCCTCTCGATGGAGGTAATACCCTACTCACCTTGATTAATATTGATGATATGGGTAGTACAAGAGTAGATCTACCACGAGATCAAGGAGGCTAAACCCTAGAAGCTAGCCTATGGTATGATTGTTGTTCGTCCTCTGAGACTAAAACCATCCGGTTTATATAGACACCGAGATAGGTTAGGGTTACAGAGTCGGTTACAATGGCAAGAGATCTACATATCCGTATCGCCAAGCTTGCCTTCCACGCCAAGGAAAGTCCCATCCGGACACGGGACGAAGTCTTCAATCTTGTATCTTCATAGTCTTGGAGTCCGGCCGTGATGATAGTTCGCTATCCGGACACCCCTAGTCCAAGACTCCTCAAGAGCCCCTAACCAGGCTTCAATGACGACGAGTCTGGCGCGCATATTGTCTTCGGCATTGCAAGGCGGGTTCCTCCTCCGAATACTTCATATAAGGTTTTGAACACAAGGATAGTGTCTGGCTCTGCAAAACAAGTTCCACATACCACCGAATAGAGAATAATTTTTGCACAGATCTGCTGACGTACTCCGCGGCGTGGCATCACACCACGGCCAGGCCTTTATATGAATCGTTTTTTACTGTTCCACCTTAGCGCGTTTAGCGAGGCGGTTTCCTTGGCACGTCTTATCAAAGCATAGATCGTGCCCCCTTATTCCGGGATTCTCATCAATACGGACGTGGGTAACCCAACCATGCCTGTTGGCACGCCTCCTCTATCAAAGGCGAGTCCTAATCGACCACGGGGAGGGCTCTTGGTATTCAACCTCTTTATAATGAGACCAAGGCCCTCTTCTTTTTACACCCTCCATCGAGTTCGCCTCACGCTTCGAGTTCTAACACCCAAAGCTTCAGATCTAGGCGCTTCGGACCTTCGACAATGTCCGGCTCCGACCAGCACGGCCGATGGATGTCTTCCTCCATCACAGAAGAAGATGTGCTAAAGCTGCGAGGCGCCAGTATCTAATCGGGCGAGATTTCGCATAGGCTGCCCTGCTCGAGGCAGGTCATTCCCACTCCCGAGCCCGGCGAGAACGTGGTGTTCGTGTCTCACTTCCTTCGGGGTTTAGGCGTCCCGACGGATCCCTTTGTGCGGGGGCTCATGTTTTATTATGGGCTGGATTTCCATGACTTGAATCCGGAGTCCATCCTCCATATCTCGTCATTGATTGTCATATGTGAGGCCTTCCTCCATATTACCCCTCACTTTGGATTGTGGCTCAAGACCTTCAAGGTGGAGCCAAAGATGATCAAGGGGCAGCAAGAAGAGTGCGGAGGGGCGGTCATAAGCAAATGTGCTGATGCTCTGTGGCCCGAGGGTTCTTTTCAAGAGGAACTTGGTTTGTGGCAACGGGAGTGGTTTTATATCACCGCTCCCAGGGGCACCAAATGGGTGGCGCTCCCCGCCTTCCGCTCAGGTCCACCACAGCGGCTAGCGTCATGGGTCAACAAGGGGCTCGGTGGGGCCGCTGGGGCGTTCCTTTGCTGCAGGGCCGTGTCGAGACCTCCAAGAAAGAGAGATCAATCTGGTTGCGATGGCGCGAGTTATGTTGATCCGGCGCCTTCTGCCTCTGCAAACGTCGCCCCCTCTTGGGACTTTAATCCGGAGGGACCACGAGCTCTCCAAAATTTTATGGGCACGACGCCCGTGGAGATGTATAAACTGTTCTTCGGATCACAAGAGAAGTGTACGGACCTGACTGAGGACGCAGGACTAAGCTGCAATCGCCCAGATACTCAAGTAAGTAGTCATGTAACCGGACAAGCTGTTCATTCATTTATTATATATATATGCCCTTTTAAAGGAGCCGTTTCTTGAACAGGAGTGGATAGCCAAGCAAAGTTAATAAGGTGTCCGGCTCCCCTCCCAGAGACCACGCAGGATCCCATGCTGACCAAGATGTTCAAGGCCGCGCCTTTTGAAGAAGGCGAAGGGGGGAGCAGGGAAGCAACTACCTCCACGAAGGAGGCTTCTGAGGAAGGAGGGATCGAAAGTCCCACCCTCCAAGGAGAGAAGAGGACCGCTTCGGAAGATCCAGAGGTCAAGGCCTCAAAGAGAGGAAAGAAATCTTCATCAGAGAGTCCAGCGTTGGGACGCAACCCAGCCGCACTGTTTCCCCAAGGGGATCAGCCCTCCAGCGAGCCGTAAGTAAAAAAGGAAGGGTTTTTTAAGTAAGGAACATCCCTGTATTTATTTCTGAAGATAACCGAAATTGTACCTTGTAGTTCGGATCTCAGCCCTTCTCGTGAGCTTCGTCTTGAGGATCTTCTTCCGGAGATGATGGAGAGCGAAATGCCTCCACCTGTCGCACCCTCATGCGAGGCGGACGACAGTGAGGTGTCGTCACGGTGGGTTCCCCCAAGTCTGATGGGGCCGGAAGGTCCGGCGCCAAGTGGTGTTCGGTCGGAGGAGCTGAAGGATCTGCTCGGGCGAGCGGCTATCTCAGAGAATCACCGTGTGCTAATGGGTACGGTGGTTGAAAGGATTGCATCCGCGGAGAGTGGATTGCACGAAGCCGTCAGAAGCTTACTGACGGGGTTCGAGGTACGCAAAAATGATGTACCTTCTAACAGTTATGCATATAGAATGCGCTCAGATAGATAGTAGCCCACGAGACTCGATGCGTTGTCAAAATTGACAGCGCGTCGAGGATCGAAATCTCGATTATAACATATCGCCGCACCTAAACAGGTGGCGGGCGTCCGATGGCCAGCCGGACTGATGAATATGCCGAACTAAAGCGGCACTTGACGAGGCGGATGCGGACATCGCTGGTCAATAAAGCGGTTTGACGAGTCACAATGTATGCGACTTCTGGCGGACACACGGTAAGGGAGCTTGACACCCATGCCTTACTACGTGTATGCTTAATGCGAGATGGTGCCGCTGGCGTGGAGGAGCTGCGCGGAACTCGCCGAGCGAAAGAGCAAGCCGAAATAGTAATGTGGCTGCTTTAAGGGCGGCGAAGAGCTAGAAGTCGAGCGGGCTGCTCCTTGCCGAAGCAAAGAGGAAATGGCCGATATGGCGGAAAGTTGAAGAATCTGACCGATCGCTGCGAGGTTCTTGAAAAAGAACGTCAAGCGAGCAAGAGGGCTGAAAAAGGCGCCGCCCGAATCCAAGGATGCCCGTTCGGCTTTGAGAGCTGCCAAGGAGGAGCTGAGTCAGGCCGGGGCTATTGCGGCTGGAAAACCGTTTCTGCTGCGGAGGAAATATACGGATCCAAAGTATGCTCAGTTGGACAAGTTGTGGAGTTCGGGGGATGCATATCTGGACTTAGCAGCGAGCGCTGCGGACGCGATTGAGCACTTCCGAGGCCAGAAGGGGCACAGAAGGGAAGAGCTATATTGGTCGCAATTCCATAGTCCGGAACGTCCTCTTCCGTTGACCGATCGGTTGGCCCAATGGGCCGAGCTGAATCGATTATCCGGACTTGCCATGAAGCATGTCATGACTCATTTGTGGCCGGGCGGAGCCCAGCCGAAGAGTTATTTTGGTTGAGTGCAGCAGTTCCTTGGTGCGGTACCGCGTATCGACGCAATGAAGTGGACGGCGTGTATTGAGGGAGCGCGGATGGCTCTGGCCCGTGTCAAGACATACTGGGCAGAGATGAAGGCCACCGACGTTGCATCCCAAGATTCAGACAGAAGCTGAGTGCCTGCTGAGCACTACTTTGAGGAAGTCCTGCAGGGCGCTCGTTTAATAGAGACGCAGTGCTCGAAGGATATTATGTTTAAATGACATGTATGATTTGTGAAAACAATGTTTCAATACAATGTAAGAGCTTTTTATACTTGTGCGTTCAAGTAGTAAACTACTCCCTGTCGGCCCGTTTATGTATATGTATATATAACACGAAGATGGTAGTCCTTGGCTTGCCCCCCACGCACATAGTGCGGGGTGTTTGCAAAGAAGGCGCTTTTCACACTTAATCCAACGTCTTGGTCCTGTTAAGGAGGTGGTAGCGTAGCAAACTAGGCAACCGGACTATGATGCTTTATCACTTTCACTTAGCCACGGAGTTCGAGGGTGGGGCTACTATATAGCCCACAGAACCGCACTCTCCCGAATTCGTGGTGCGTATGTGCCTGACCGAAAAACGGTCCTTCATTAATGCAGAGGAATCCTAAACATTCCGGTGAGTCATCGAGTGGTTGACCAGTCTCTCGCTATATCATGACAGTCAGTTTTCGGCTTTCTCTACTGAGGTGCTCGCCCGGCCGAACCGGGCACAATCGCGAGAGTTCTCCACAGTGCCGCGTTAGCCGATAAAAGCGGAACGTAAGGCAGCAAAACACGTGAGCTGGGCAAACCCAACATTTGACCAAAGACATGATTCGAGCTGATGCATATAAGGCCTAACTCGAGACGCCGAATACTCCCTAAGGTATTCGGTCTTTATGAAAATGGGCAGAATAATGCCCTAAGCCCCGTGTCCAGTGCACGCATAAAAATTCTGGTGCGGCTAATGCCAAAACGCCAGCCTCCTCCTCGGTTATAGTGAGGAACCGGGGGATGTATATCAACAAGAGACAGTAAAAAATGTTTACGCAGGGTCTTAATCTAAAAAGAATCCTTGCAACGGGTCCCTACTGCACGTCTGCGCCTGTGTCTCTGTTGTGTCGTATCCTGGACGGGTGTAGCACGTTGTTCATTTGTAAAAGAGAGGAACTTAGTTTAAAAGAAAAAAGATCATGTGAAAGATGTACTTTATATTAAATAAACAGAGTACAATTTGAAGAAGTGAAGAAAATTGAGCTTTATTGTCTCTTGTTGTACATGCATGCAGCCCCTTGTATGGGGGTATGCTGCTAGTAGGCGCCGGACTCGTCTAGCCGTGTCCGGGGTTTGAATGACCTATTCAGGTTCTTTGACTAGCGGAGCCGGATAGGTGTGGGGCTCTCAAGGCAGTCTCACGTTCTTCCATGCTCGAGTAACAATTAATACTCCCTTTTAATGAGATGATGCCGCGTGGACCGGGCATTTTAAGTGTTAGAGATGCATAATGCGGTATTGCCTTAAAGTGCGTGAAAGCTTGGCGTCCCAATAGTGCTTGATGGCTACATTTAAATGGGGTGACATGGAAGACTAACTTTTCATGACGGAAGTTGTCAGATGAACCGAACACGACTTCTAACAATAGGTAGCCCGTACAATGGGCATATGGGCCTGGCATTACCCCTTTAAAGTAGGTGTTGCTATGGCGAATTTTGGTTGGGTCTATCCCCATCCTGCGGATTGTGTCCTGATATATCAGGTTTATGTCACTGCCCCATCCATGAGGACCTGTGTAAATTCGAATCCCTCGATTATAGGGTCCAATATCAAGGCAGTCCATCCTGCGTTACGAATAATTTCGGAGTAGTCCTGATGGTCGAAGGTGATTGGTTTTGACAACCAGTGTTGGTACTCCGCTAGGGTAGTATGTGCGGCGCGCGTCTTAGTGGGCGCCGCTCTGTTTTTTCCTTTTATCACGTGAAGTGAGTTTACTGTTTTAACTTCTTGTGGGAAATTCTTTTGTTTTCCGGGGCTCTGCTGGTGGTGCTCGTCATCATCTTCACTTGGTGTGTCGAGCCCCTTGTGCTTGGCGTTGAGTCTGCCGGACTGTTTGAAGACCCAACAATTTCTGTGGGTATGGTTTGCGAGCCTCCGAGTAATCTTGTGGATTTGACATATCCTGTCCAAGATTTTGTTTAAGTTGGATAGCTCATCGCTATTGTCCTTAAGGGGCAGTTTTTATTGTTTTGCCATGAGCTTTTGAATCCGGCGTTGATCGTCGCTCTTTGGACCGTTCCTTTTAATCCGCGCTGGTCCTTGTTGTGCCGTGGTTTCCCGTTCCATCCACGACTTGGATGTACTTGGGTCATTTGGTGCTGCATCTTGCTAGCCAGCTATCCTCTCCAGCATAAGCGGGTCATGAGGCTTGTTAATGCGGCCATTGTTCTTGGCTTTTCTTGGCGAGGTGTCTGGCGAGCCATTCGTCTCGGACGTTGTGTTTGAAGGCTGCTAAGGCTTCGGAGTCTGGACAGTCGACTATTTGTATCAATTTAGTAATGAACCTGTTCAAGAATTTCACGGCTGACTCTCCGTGCTGTTGAGTTATGTGACTTAGATAAATGCGCATCCGGAGGGCGGACATAGGTCCCCTGAAAATTTGCCCGAAACGCATTCTCGAGCTCTTCCCAGCTTCCAATGGTATTTTTGGGGAGGCTTTTAAGCCAATGACGAGCTGGCCCTTTGAGTTTGAGGAGTAAGTATTTTATTGCGTGGAGATCATCTCCTCTAGCCATGTGTATGTGGAGGATATAATCCTCAATCCGCACTCGAAGTGCATTGTTCCGTCGTATGCCTCTATGTTTACGGGTTTGAATCCCGCTGGGAATTCGTGATCCAGCACCACATCGGTGAAACACAGAGGGTGTGCACCGCCCCTATATTTGGGTGTGCCTTGATGTTCGGATTTTTGGCGTGTTGCATTGCTTTGAAGAGCTTGCTTTCTTGGCCCATAGATGGACCTAACTGGGCCATTCTTTTGATGTGAATCCTTATGCGAATCGCATATCGGCTTGTGTGCGGCGCCCTTTGCCGCTCTCTTTTTGCCGTGGGGTCGTCCATCCGACCGGGTGGCCTTCTCACCTTTTGATTGTGGGGGCTCTAAGGCCTCCTCGTCAAATTCGGGCAGTAGCTTTCTTTTTGGGTAGCTCTTTGTTCGGCGACTGTCGCTTTATTTGTCTGCGGTGTTGAATACTTTGCTCCATCTGATCCTGAGTGCATCTTCCGTTGTTTTGTTCTTCGTCTTCATTTCCTTTAGGTGTATCCACCATGTATACATCATGGGATGAGGTGGTTGTCCAGCATCCTATAGGCGCTGGTTCATGGTTGTCTCCTACATCGTCGTCCATACTGTCGATGTCTTCAGAGTCGAAATCGAGCACGTCGTGTAAGCTTTTCGGCGGTGGCTCTGAAAGTGGGTGGTGGGTGGGCGTTGAATTTCTGCGTCGTCCGCATCCCAACCTTCCTGACCGTAGTCCGGCCATGGCTCTCCGGATAAAGAGAGAGACTTTAGTGAATTCAGGATGTCGCCAAAGGGCGAGTGCTGAAAGATGTCCGCGGTAGTGAACTCAATGACCAGCGCCCGATCGAATTCGATTGGCAGGGGCGCGGAGGGTTCGGGGTCCGGAGAGGAGTCCGGCACCTGGGAGTCACGGTCTTCGCAAAGGACACGGCTTATGTTCGGCTTAATCACCGTAAAGATTTCAGCCTCCGGGGTGGCGTCCATCCAACCATCCCCAATCGGCGAGATCGGCTCCGAATCATTGTTCGGAGTGAACACTAGTGTGGCCTCCAGGACACTGTTCGGCGGCAGAATTAGATCATGCCCATCGAGACAGTGCGGCGCGCTTGGCTATGGCTCGAATCCGTCGAAGATCAAGTCTCCGCGGATGTCGGCCGTATAATTCAATCTTCCAAATCTGACCTGATGGCCAGGGGCGTGGCTTTTGATCTGCTCTAGATGGCCAAGTGAATTGGCCCGCGGTGCAAAGCCGCCGAATACGAAGATCTGTCCGGGGAGAAAAGTCTCACCCTGGACCGCGTCGTTGTTGACGATCGAAGGAGCCATCGGGCCTATAGGTGACGCTACAGAGGAACTCTCAATGAAAGCACCAATGTCGGTGTCAAAACCGGCGGATCTCGGGTAGGGGGTCCCGAATTGTGCGTCTAGGCGGATGGTAACAGGAGACAAGGGAGACGATGTTTTTACCCAGGTTCGGGCCCTCTCGATGGAGGTAATACCCTACTCCTGCTTGATTAATATTGATGATATGGGTAGTACAAGAGTAGATCTACCACGAGATCAAGGAGGCTAAACCCTAGAAGCTAGCCTATGGTATGATTGTTGTTCGTCCTACGGACTAAAACCCTCCGGTTTATATAGACACGGATAGGTTAGGGTTACACAGAGTCGGTTACAATGGCAGGAGATCTACATATCCGTATCGCCAAGCTTGCCTTCCACGCCAAGGAAAGTATCATCCGGACACGGGACGAAGTCTTCAATCTTGTATCTTCATAGTCTTGGAGTCCGGCCGTGATGATAGTTCGGCTATCCGGACACCCCCTAGTCCAGGACTCCCTCAGTAGCCCCTGAACCAGGCTTCAATGACGACGAGTCCGGCGCGCATATTTGTCACGACCGGTTTTTCAATAAAAATATTTATTGAACAACCGACCTATGAAGTCCAATATGAGGAAAATCCTCCATACCGGTACACAAAACTTTGATACAATAAGCCAGTAGCATTACAATATTACAGGGTCGGAATGAAGATGCCCAACCAATTATTACAAACACGCCGATAATTATACATGATGGCGGACATGACACAATGGTGTGGGGTGGAAATACTACTGACTCGAGATATGAGTGGTTGGTGGAATAACACAAAGGTGGTTAATAAGTCTACTGCACTAGCGGCTCATCGAGCGTCGAGGTGAGGCTCGATGAATTTATTTGGGTAGCGGAAGCGGATATATCACAATGACTAATCCAGGGGTCGCACGAGACTGACTGGGATTCCTCTAGGCGTCGGACTCGCTATCGAACTCTTCATCCATGAGATCGCCTTCGTCAGCATCTGGCCAAATCAACAAGCCAGGTGAGTACTTTGAAAGTACTCGCAAGACAGTTCGGACAAAAGATATAACAAATGAATGCATGAATGCAACAAGATTAATTTTAACAATGCTCAATTTAATCAGTTTAGCAAAGTAAATAAGAAGGAGTCGGCGGTAGTCCGCTCGAAAACCCAAAGAAGACAAAACTCAAAACCGATCGGTGTATGCAGGCGGCGCCTCGAAGGGTGAACAAATAAGTAAAACATGCCACGGTCGAGGCGTCGAGCGACACCTCATAAAGGGCTTATATTGAAATAAAAATACATGTGTGTCATGATGGATGTCGGAGCGACATCACGTAAAGGGCTTATAATAAAAGTAAATAATAACAATGCCGCAATGGACGTCTCGAGGGACATCGCAGAAAAGGGCTTATAATGAATTTAAATAACAACAATGCATGATCGGACGTCGAGCGACATCGCAGAAAGGGCTTATAATGAAAATAAATAAGAACAATGCCACAGTCGGACGTCTGAGCGACATCGCAGAAAGGGCTTATAATTCATTATTCATAACTGACAAGATATAGTGCTCACAGAAAATATTCATCACAAGACAATAAGCGGGTTAGTCCATTCACAGGAAATAAATATTTAACACTCAAGTAGTATCGGGAGTCTCTGTCACCGAGACTGATATCTGACAAGATAAGGTGAACACGGTACTCGGACATGAATAAGATGAATTCAAGAATTTTGACTCTGCAGAGTTTGTACCAAAATTGTCCACAGCCAACGGATTTCCGTAGTCACGAAGGACTAGTTCCGTTCTGATATTTCAGAGGAAACACAACTAGCTAGTACACACTCATCATACCTCACGTTGCCAGGAATCACCCTAGACAGCGTTTAAGAAAAACTTTGAGACGGGGAGATCACAATCTCGAATAGCATGGGATCAAATTTATTTCTGGCAGCTCTAAGGGGTGCCCCCCTCTCGGTCCCAACCGGAAACACCCATGCCCCCTGATCGGATGAAAGGCTTTAATCCAGGGCCATGGAACCTTCATCCCGGCCTCTCGAATTGGTGTGTACCAGGAATTGGTTTGCAACTTACTAAGCCGTATCCCTTGCGGGAAAGAGGTGGTAGTACGGAAGGGAAGACTGACCGAAATTCTGACTGATTTGTGTTGACACGGGGTCAACAATCTGGCATAAGCCTGGCATGCTACAACACTGCCATCTTACCCATACTCATGCCAACTCTTGGCCATGCAACAAGTTTCCAACAACTCATGGATTTACCGAGCTCATTAGCCTCAACTCTTATGAGATAAACTATCATCGAAATGCTCATGAACGTGCCATGATAAAAGAAATAATGCAAACATGCCCAAACACTCATCATATCACAAGTTCAAACATTGCTTGCCTGGTTCAGAGTAGTCGGGGTCTAGCTCGGCGAAGTTCGTGGTTCCGTCACCTCCTTCGGTATCTACGGTACACAAAATACACGCGCTAACGTAAATACCATGGAGTAAAGAAAGTTGATCCCAATATTTTTCAAATAAATATGATAAACAACTAGACAAAAATTTGAAGAGGACAGAAAAAGAATCACTCAAACATTCCTTTCTGTTAAAAAGTTATAAGGGTTTTGGCCCAAGGACCCATCTGTAATGAAAAAGAAAACTTCCGGGGGCTTTGCGTAAAAGTCCGAAAAACGGTTCAGAGTGGAAGCGTATTTGCCAAAATACGCTTTCAAAAACAATTCAAAAAACAAGAGAGAGGCTGACGGCGGGTCCCACCCGTCAGTTTGAAATTTCAAACGAGAGCGACGGGGCTCGTCGGCGCCCGAGAGCCGCGGTGGTCGCCGGTGGCGATCCACGGCGAGGCAGGGAGATCGGAGGGTACCTCCGTGTTCAGGGCGCCATTCCGCTTCTGTGGGTGGTGGTGGTGGTCGCCGGCGAGTACCACATCGACGGCAACGCTTGCTCCGACGGACGGCGATTCGGGTGGTCGTGGACCTCGTCGGAGAGAGCTGTGCAAATTGGAGTGGGGGTTAGACTCTTGGTAGCATGAGAGGGTTGCTGACGGGATTTGGGCGCCGGGGTCGACCTCACCGGAGTGAATCGAGGTGGAGGCCGAGGCGGAACGGAGCGGCCGGAGTCGGGGAAGAAGAGCTCCTCGAGGCCCTCCCAGGGGCTTGGCGAGGACTAGAGAGGTGGTGGAGGCGTGCGGGGGCGAGAGCAAGCTCGGGGGGTGCTATTTATAGCCGCCTGAAGTCGGTTGCCGAGAACGGGGTTCTCCGGCGAAGTTTACGGCGGCGTAGGGCGTTGATCGGGGAGGTTCAGAGTATGAGCGTCGTCGTGGGGGTTCCCTGGTTCCGTTTAGGTGGTAAACGCGTCGGGGTTTGGTTGCTTAGGGGGAGCTCGACGGAACGGGGTGGCGCGGGCCCGTTGGTGGTAGGGAGCACGCTCTGTGCTTGCCGTGCCATGGCGACGGTGCTGCATGCGTGCGCTGGCAAGGAAATGGCCACGCAGGGCTACCAGGAGGTTTGGGCGGCGCCGAACGGCGTTATGCCGCCATTCGGCTCCACACGGCCGCCTACGGTGGTTACGCCGCCGCCAAGACACGCCGCCAGCGCGGCCGTGGTGCCACCGACGCCAGAACGCGCCAAGCACGCAGCGTGTGAAGCTTGGACAACCAGGCTGGGCTGCGAGCAACGTGCCAAGTGCCTTTGTGGGCATGTGACTGAAACTCCGACGGAGAACGACATCAAATCTGAATTTAGCGAAGATGAACAGTAATAGTGCATGCAAGGTGTTCGACAGAATGATTTAGGCATGTAGGGATTTTTCCTTGAGCTGGTTTTTGGTGGAGGGGCCACTCATTGCATCTAGTGGCTGCCTGAATTTTTGTGAAATTTTTGGAGAAGTGTATATATTAATTTCACCAAATTTGGCAAATCTGGTCCAAACTTGCAGAGACTATAATTTGAAATCTTTGAACAGAAGAGGAGTGGATCTTGATTGTTCTAGGTTGTGGGTACCAAGGACTATCCAGGGGAGTTGGTTTGAGGTCCAAACTCAAATGCATTTAGGTACTTGCTTTGCAAATCACCTAGGCTCAAAATAATGGACAAAAAAGATTTGGGGGGAGAAATAAATGAAATAAAATTCAGAAAATGGTTGAGCTTGTTGAGACAGAATGTTTGGATTGCCCAAAGTGGAAAGAGAGATTTTTGGGAAGATTTTACCATGTGGTGCATGGCAAAATCATGAATGGATTTCAACATTGGAGAAGGTGCAAAACTCCTAAAGTTTCTTTTTGAAAGAAAAATAAACTCCAAAGATTTTTCTTGAAATTTTGAGAAGAGGGCAATCAGAAGAAAAATTTTAAAAACCAAACACCAGAGTTGAAGGGGATGCAAAAATAAAATATTTGCTAAAGGGAAAAAGCTTTTGAGAGAGATTTTTGGAAGTGTTTAGAAGACCTTCTTCAAATCCAACAAAAAATTTGAAGAAAACAAAAAGAATATTTTTGGAGTGTCACAACACCTACCCCCTTATGAAAAATCTCGTCCCCGAGATTCCAGCTGATCCTCAAATAATTGTGGGTGCTCTGTCCGAAGGAAATCCTCTCTTTCCCAAGTGGCTTCACTTTCGGTGTGGTTGCTCCACCGAACCTTGAAGAACTTCGATGGTTTTACATCGGGTTCTCCTTTCTAACTCTTCCAAGATTTTTATCGGATGCTCCCGATATGTAAGGTCTGGCTGCACGTCAATGTTTTTATGGGGTACTTGTTTCTCTGGGTTGCTTACGCACTTCCTCAATTGGGAGATGTGGAATACGTCGTGGATGTCGGATAATTCTTCGGGTAAGTCTAGCTGGTAGGCCACCGTGCCTCTTCGTGCTACTATGCGTAATGGTCCGATGAATCTTGGTGCTAGCTTCCCTTTTATCTTGAATCGATGCAGGCCTCTCATAGGGGATACTCGTAGGTACACAAATTCACCGGGTTCAAAATTGACTCCTCGATGCTTTTGATCGTAATAACTTTTTTGTCGGCTTTGGGCTGTCTTGAGTCGGTCCTTAATTACCTTGACTTTATCTCCAGCCTCTTTGAGCAGGTCTGGGCCGAAGATATGACTGTCTCCGGTTTCCGACCAATTTAGCGGGGTACAATATCTTCGTCCATACAGAGCTTCAAATGGTGCCATTTGCAGGCTGGACTGATAGCTGTTGTTATATGCGAATTCTGCATATGGTAAGCTCTCTTCCCAACTGGTCCCATAGGTGAGGACACATGCTCTCAGCATATCTTCTAGAATCTGGTTTACTCTCTCAGTCTGCCCATCTGTCTGGGGATGGTATGCGGTACTGAATGCCAGCTGAGTTCCCAGAGCTTGTTGTAAGTGATCCCAAAATCGGGAGACGAATTGAGTGCCTCTGTCCCAGATTATTTTCTTTGGGACTCCATGTAACCAAACGATATGGGAAAGGTAGAGCCTGGCAAGCTTCTGAGTGGTGTGGGTTGTCTTCACGGGGATGAAGTGTGCTACTTTAGTCAGTCTATCAGTGATGACCCATATGTCATCATGTCCGTGTCGTGACCGAGGTAGTCCAACAATGAAATCCATTCCAATCTCGTCCCATTTCCACTCGGGTATCTTATTTGGTTGCAATAGCCCGGCCGGTTTCTGGTGCTCGGCCTTGATGCGTTGACAAGAGTCACAACATGCAATAAACGTGGCTATGTCTCTTTTATACCATGCCACCAAAATGTTTCTTGAAGATCTTTGTACATTTTTGTTCCTCCAGGATGGATTGAATATGGAGCGGTGTGGCCTTCAGCCAGGATTTGTTGTTTAAGGTCATGGATATTTGGTACGCAAAGCCTATTTCCATACCACAATATTCCTTGCTCATCAATAACGAATTCCGAGGCCTTGCCCAACTTCATCTTCCGTTTTATGCCTTCAATGCTGGGGTGTCCATGTTGAGCCTCTTTAACCTTCTCTATCAGGGTAGGCTGTAATTCTAAGTTCGACACACTGCCTTCGGTGACCACCATCAGATTGAGCTTTGCGAATTCCTGCTGGAATTCAGGTCTTAAGTTTGGCATGTTGTCCTTGTCCGGACTGGGTTCCACTCGGAGCATCTGCTACAACATTTGCTTTGCACAGGAGGTAGTGGATTCCAACATCATAATCCTTTACTAATTCCAACCAAGCGTCATGCCGTAAATTCAGTTACGGTTGTGTGAAAATATACTTGAGGCTTTTGTGGTCCGTGTATATTTCACAAGGATTACCAAGTAAAAGTGTCTCCATTCCTTGAGTGCATGAATAACTGCTACTAATTCCAGGTCATGTGTAGGATAATTTTCCTCATGCTTGCGAAGTTGTCTGGAAACATATGCGACAACCTTGCCTTCTTGCATCAGTATGCACCCGAGGTCCTTTCGAGATGCGTCACGAAATACCTCAAAATTTTTGTGTATATCTGGCACAATTAGTACTGGTGTTGTCGTCAGTTTCCTCTTCAGTTCTTGGGAACTTTTCTCGCAAGCTTCCGTCCATTCAAACTTCCTGTCTTTCTTGAGTAGTTGCGTCATTGGCTTTGCTATGGTGGAGAAACCTTCAATAAATCTTCGGTAGTATCCTGCCATTCCCAAGAAACTTCGTACATCCGTCACGCTGGCTGGTGGCTTCCAATCCAAATGACCTTGACTTTTCGGGTCTCTGGCGATACCTTCTTGGGTCAGTACCAGGAAACCTACTTGCTTTAGCCAAAATTCACACTTGCTGAATTTAGCGTACAACTGATGTTTCCTGAGTTCTCCTAGTACAATCCGGAGATGTTGAGCGTGCTCTTCTGGTGTTTTGGAGTATACCAGAATATCATCGATAAATACCACAACAAACTTATCCATAAACTTCATGAATACTTTGTTCATGAGGTGAACAAAATATGCAGGGGCGTTTGTTAGTCCGAATGGCATTACGATGAACTCATACAATCCGTATCTGGAGGTGAAAGTTGTCTTGGGAATATCTTCGGTTCGCACCTTCAGTTGATGGTATCTCGATCTCAAGTCAATCTTTGAGAACACCTTGGCCTTAGCGAGTTGATCGAATAAATCATTTATTCGTGGCGTCGGATATTTGTTCTTGATTGTGACCATGTTTAGCGCTCGATAGTCTATGCACAATCTCAGTGTTCCATCCTTCTTTTGGCAAACAAAATTGGTGAACCCCAAGGTGAGGAACTGGCTCGTATGTACCCTTTTTCCAATAATTCCTTTATTTGCTTCTTCAGTTCTACCAATTCTGATGGTGCCATTCTGTATGGTTTCTTGTATATGGGAGCGATTCCGGGTGCTAGCTCAATGCTGAATTCTATCTCTCGATCTGGTGGCATGCCCGGTAGCTCTTCGAAACACATCTGGAAATTCACACACTACTGGAACCTTGCTCAATTCAGAAATATCCACCTTGTTCAATCTCGGTTGCCGGGATATTTTTCTTTCCTTGGCTGAAACCTTTATGGTCTTCCCGTGGTGATGGGTGAGAATTACGGTCCTGTTGAAGCAGTCAATAAAACCTTTGTTGGTGGTTAACCAATCCATCCCTAAGATGACATCCAGTCCTTTATTTTCCAACATGATAAGATTTAAGTGAAACTTCAACCCTTCAAACTCGATAACCACACCACAGCAATAATTGCAGGTAACTTGCTTAATTCGAGGGACTTGACGATCATAGATTTTTCCAAGGGAAGCATCGAAAAATTATTTTGCAAAGCAAAACTTTTCAAACAAATGAGTGAGAAGCTCGAATCAAACAAAACCATGGCAGGTATTGTGTTGATGTGAAACGCATCGAGTACGATATATCCGGGGCATTTTGTGCTTCCTCTTTGGTCACGTGGTTCGGATGACCCTTCCTGTGGTTGTTATTTGGGTTGAAATTGTTGCGCTTTGGCGCTGAATTATTGCCTCCGTTGTTCGGCTTTGGGGTCGAGTTCCTTGGCTTGGGGCACTGCTTGGCATAGTGCCCTTCTTCTCCACAAGCGTAACAGGTAACGCCTGGGCGGTATGTGAACACCTTGTCCCTTGCATGGAAATTCTTGATTGGGCATGAGACGCTTGTCATGGGTTTGGGTGTCCAGTTTTTCTGAACATCTGTCTTCTTTGCGGTGGTTGCGGGCGTGATTAGTCTGGTCCCTCTTCCGCTTGCGGAAATCTTCTAAACTGCGTCTCTCATTTTCCAAGGTAATGGCCTTATCCACCAGCGTCTTAAAATCTGGAAAGGTGTGTACGACCAATTGGCATTTAAGCGCGGGTGTCAGACCGTCAAGGAATTTCTCCATCTTTTTGGTTTCCGACATACGCTCCTCGTTGGCGTAGTGAGACAGCAGAGTAAACTGACTGTTGTATTCTGACACCGTCATTGTCCTTTGCTTGAGGTCATCAAATTCTCTCTTTTTGATCTTCATAAGACTCTCAGGAATATGTGCCCCATGAAAACCTTCTTTAAATTCCTCCCATGTTATATTATTTTCGTCGGGGTGCATGTGTAGGAAATTTTCCCTGCGATCACGGCTGCTCCGGTGAGATAGTGTGGAGCATAAAGCACTTTCTCAAGATCTGAACACCTGGGCAATGATTAATTTTCTTTCCATGTCTCAAGCCAGTCCTCGGCTTCAAGAGGTTTGTCGGTGTGAGAAAATGTTTGGGGACGCGTCTTACGTAGCTCGAGATAACTTTGATTGCTCTTGATCTGTCACGGTGATTTCCCATATTGATGACTTGGTTCGGTATTTCCTGATGTTGCTGCTGACTTTGTTTATAAAGACGGCACATTTGGGAAAGTGTCGTTTCACCGTCTCCGTTGACTTGTCGCCTCGTGTGAAATTGTTGCACAGGGTGTGCCATAATTTTCCTCTGTCAGAGTTGGCATGGAGTGCGTCCAAGGACGATACATAGTTCACTCTGGGGATATATTTTGAAACACTCATAAGAAAAGAAATTGAGCCACAAAAATCAATAAATTCAAGAAGATGCAAAAAGTTGCAAATGCTCCAAGATTTTTCAAGAGAATACACGTTTGCGCACGGAGAAGGACTGTCCATTACATATCTTACACGCAAGCAGTAATTATACAATACATCACTCGGGATATGCGTACATAATCCTGACATGTTATTTAGTCTAGTGCACTCCTCCAGATCCTACATGATGCGCAAACAAGCTACTTCTCACAGCCTATTTACATATAAACATATCGTACAAATCGGTACATCGCATGGCGGCTAAGCGTACTTAGTCGGAGATGGTAAGGATTTCCCTTGGCCTGCCAAGGGTGAGGCGTAGTGAGGCTGGGGACTCAACCTCCTCTTCGGAGATAGGCTCCAGACATGAGGTGCTGCGCTGAGTTGGTGGAGCAGGTGCCTGTCTTGGGACAACTCGAACATGAGCGGGCACGAGGGTGGTGCGAAGCGAACCGGAGTAGGCGCAATGACATGGTTGAACTCCTCTGTGGTAGGCAAAGCGGACGAGTAGCGGTGCGAGCAGTAGGAACAAACGATGTTGATGACGAGACGAAAGTCGATTGGCGGTCTTGGCGTGAGGAGCTCCCTCTGTTGGCGGCACAGCCATGGATCGAGTCCATGCGGGCAGCTACAAAGTCGTCCACCAGGTTGTCGAAGGCTGCCTCCAAAGCTCGGAGATACTCGATAAGCATCTCAAAAGATTCGTCCCGTTCTCCTCTGGGGCAAGAGAACGTGTAGTGGCAGGTATATGGCACGTGGCATGGCTCTCCCCACGAACCGGTAACGCTCAACTCATCCTCTCTTGAATTCCACTGCGGCTTGGTGCATGGTTAGCGGTCATTGACCTTGTGCTGAGAGAGAGAGAAGACTGGGCGCACATCTGGCCCCATCGCGACTTTGACGATGAAGGAGAGAAGCTTGACGAACCCATCGGGCATGTTGGCGAACATCTGCGACTCGTAGTCGTTGCCAGCCATCTACAAAAGTAGGCAAAAATCCTGAGTAGTCAAATCATAAATTTATGCCGATCGCCGAAATTGACTACATTTGTGAAAATAATAAATAGCTCTATTATGCTAATAACCCGATTAGCGATCGCACCTAGTGGCTTCCTACAATCAGCACGGCTCGTACCAAGCTTGTCACAACCGGTTTTTCAATAAAAATATTTATTGAACAACCGACCTATGAAGTCCAATATGAGGAAAATCCTCCATACCGGTAGACAAAACTTTGATATAATAAGCCAGTAGCATTACAATATTATAGGGTCGGACTGAAGATGCCCAACAATTATTACAAACACGCCGATAATTATACATGATGGCGGACATGACAATGGTGTGGGATGGAAATACTACTGACTCGAGATATGAGTGGTTGGTGGAATAACACAGTGGGGTGGTTAATAAGTCTACTGCACTAGCGGCTCATTGAGCGTCGAGGTGAGGCTCGATGAATTTATTTGGGTAGAGAAAGTGGATATATCACAATGACTAATCCAGGGGTCGCATGAGACTGACTGGGATTCCTCTAGGCGTCGGACTCGCTATCGAACTCTTCATCCATGAGATCGCCTTCGTCAGCATCTGGCCAAATCAACAAGCCAGGTGAGTACTTTGAAAGTACTCGCAAGACAGTTCGGACAAAATATATAACAAATGAATGCATGAATGCGACAAGATTAATTTTAACAATGCTCAATTTAATCAGTTTAGCAAAGTAAATAAGAAGGGAGTCGGCGGTAGTCCGCTCGAAAACCCAAAGAAGACAAAACTCAAAACCGATCGGGTGTCTGAAGCGATGCCTCGAAGGGTGAACAAATAAGTAAAACATGCCACGATCGAGGCGTCGGCGACACCTCATAAAGGGCTTATATTGAAATAAAAATACATGCGTGCATGATCGGACGTCGGGCGACATCACGAAAAGGGCTTATAATAAAAGTAAATAATAACAATGCATGATCGGACGTCTGAGCGACATCGCAGAAAGGGCTTATAATGAATTTAAATAACAACAATGCCGCAGTCGGACGTCTGAGCGACATCGCAGAAAGGGCTTATAATGAAAATAACAATGCCGCAGTCGGACGTCTGAGCGACATCGCAGAAAGGGCTTATAATTCATTTTTCATAACTGACAAGATATAGTGCTCACGGAAAATATTCATCACAAGACAATAAGCGGGTTAGTCCATTCACGTGAAATAAATATTTAACACTCAAGTAGTTATCGGGAGTCTCATCACCGAGGGGATATTCGACAAGATAAGGTGAACACGGTACTCGGACATGAATAAGATGAATTCAAGAATTTTGACTCTGCAGAGTTTGTACCAAAATTGTCCACAGCCAACGGATTTCCGTAGTCACGAAGGACTAGTTCCGTTTACGGTATTTCAGAGGAAACACAACTAGCTAGTACACACCCATCATACCTCACGTTGCCGGAATCACCCTAGACAGCGTTTAAGAAAAACTTTGAGACGGGGAGATCACAATCTCGAATAGCATGGGATCAAATTTATTTACCCGCGCTCTAAGGGGTGCCCCCCTCTCGGTCCCAACTGGAAACACCCATGCCCCCTAACCGGATGAAAGGCTTTAATCCAGGGCCATGGAACCTTCATCCCGGCCTCTCGAATTGGTGTGTACCAGGAAGTGGTTTGCAACTTACTAAGCCGTATCCCTTGCGGGAAACAGGTGGTAGTACGGAAGGGAAGACGGACCGGAATTCTGACTGATTTGTGTTGACACGGGGTCAACGATCTGGCATAAGCCTGGCATGCTACAACACTTCCATCTTACCCATACTCATGCCAACTCATGGCCATGCAACAAGTTTCCAACAACTCATGGATTTACCGAGCTCATTAGCCTCAACTCTTATGAGATAAACTATCATCGAAATGCTCATGAACGTGCCATGATAAAAGAAATAATGCAAACATGCCCAAACACTCATCATATCACAAGTTCAAACATTGCTTGCCTGGTTCGGAGTAGTCGGGGTCTAGCTCGGCGAAGTTCGCGGTTCTGTCACCTCCTTCGGTATCTACGGTACACAAAATACACGCGCTAACGTAAATACCGTGGGGTACATAAAGTTGATCCAAATATTTTTCAAATAAATATGATAAAAAACTAGACAAAAATTTGAAGAGGACGGAAAAAGAATCACTCAAAAATTCCTTTATGTTAAAAAGATATAAGGGTTTTGGTCCAAGGACCCATCTGTAATGAAACAGAAAACTTCCAGGGGCATTGCAGAAAAGTCTAGAAAACGGTTCAGAGTGGAAGCGTATTTGCCAAAGTACGCTTTCAGAAAATGATTCAAAAAAACCAAGAGAGAGGCTGATGGGCGGGTCCCACCCGTCAGGTTTGAAATTTCAAACGAGAGCGACGGGGCTCGTCGGCGCCCGAGAGCCGCGGCGGTCGCCGGCAGCGATCCACGGCGAGGCAGGGAGATCGGAGGGTACCTCCATGTTCAGGGCGTCATTCCGCGTCTGTGGGTGGTGGTGGTGGTCGCCGGCGAGTACCACGTCGACGGCGACGCTTGCTCCGGCGGACGGCGATTCGGATGGTCGTGGACCTCGTTGGAGAGAGCTGTGAAGATCAAATTGGAGTGGGGGTTAGACTCTTGGTAGCATGAGAGGGTAGCTGACGGGATTTGGGTGCTAGGGTCGACCTCACCGGAGTGAATCGAGGTGGAGGCCGAGGCGGAACGGAGCGGCCGGAGTCGGGAAGAAGAGCTCCTCGAGGCCCTCCCAGGGGCTTGGCGAGGACTAGAGAGGTGGTGGAGGCGTGCGAGGCGAGAGCAAGCTCGGGGTGCTATTTATAGCCGGCCGAAGTCGGTTGCCGAGAACGGGGTTCTCCGTGAAAGTTCTGATGGCGTAGGGCGTTGATCGGGGAGGTTCAGTGGTTGAGCGTCGTCGTGGGGGTTCCCTGGTTCCGTTTAGGTGCTAAACGTGTCGGCGTTTGGTTGCTTAGGGGGAGCTCGATGGAACGGGGCGGCACGGGCCCGTCGGCGGCAGGGAGCAAGATCTGTGCTTGCCGTGCCACGGCGACGGTGCTGCATGCGTGCGCTGGCAAGGAAATGGCCACGCGGGGCTACCAGGAGGTTTGGGCGGCGCCGAACGGCGTTATGCCGCCGTTCTGCTCCCTGTCGGCCGCTATGGTGGTTCTGCCGCCACAAGACACGCCGGTGCAGGCGGCCAGGGTGCCACCGAAGCCAGGAACGCGCCAAGCACGCGTGTGAAGCTCCGGACAAACAGGCTAGGCTTTGAGCAACATGCCAAGTGCACTGTGGGCATGTGACTGAAACTCTGACGGAGAACGACACTGAAATCTGAATTTAACTGAAGATGAACAGTAGTGCATGCAAGGTGTTCGACAGAATGATTTAGGCATGTAGGGATTTTTCCTTGAGCTGGTTTTTGGTGGAGGGGCCTCTCATTGCATCTAGAGGCTGCCTGAATTTTTGTGAAATTTTTGAAGAAGTGTAGATATGAATTTCACCAAATTTGGCAAATCTGGTCCAAACTTGCAGAGACTATAATTTGAAATCTTTGAACAGAAGAGGAGTGGATCTTGATTGTTCTAGGTTGTGGGTACCAAGGACTATCCATGGGAGTTGGTTTGAGGTCAAAACTCAAATGCATTTAGGTACTTGCTTTGCAAATCACCTAGGCTCAAAATAATGGACAGAAAAGATTTGGGGGGAGAAATAAATGAAATAAAATTCAGAAAATGGTTGAGCTTGTTGAGACAGAATGTTTGGATTGCCCTAAGTGGAAGGAGAGATTTTTGGGAAGATTTTACCATGTGGTGCATGGCAAAATCATGAATGGATTTCAACATTGGAGAAGGTGCAAAACTCCTAAAGTTTCTTTTTGAAACAAAAATAAACTCCAAAGATTTTTCTTGAAATTTTGAGAAGAGGGCAATCAGAAGAAAAATTTTAAAAACCAAACACCAGAGTTGAAGGGGATGCAAAAATAAAATATTTTCTAAAGGGAAAAAGATTTTGAGAGAGATTTTTGGAAGTGTTTAGAAGACCTTCAAATCCAACAAAAAATTTGAAGAAAACCAAAAGAATATTTTTGGAGTGTCACAATATTGCCTTCGGCATTGCAAGGCGGGTACTTCCTCCGAATACTTCATAGAAGGTTTTGAACACAAGGATAGTGTCCGGCTCTGCAAAACAAGTTCCACATACCACCGTATAGAGAATAATTTTTGCACAGATCTGCTGACGTACTCCGCGGCGTGACATCACACCACGGCCAGGCCTTTATATGAATCGTGTTTTACTGTTCCACCTTAGCGCGTTTAGTGAGGCGGTTTCCTTGGCACGTCTTATCAAAGCATAGATCGTGCCCCCTTATTCCGGGATTCTCATCAATACGGACGTGGGTAACCCAACCATGCACATTGGCACGCCTCCTCTATCAAAAGGCGAGTCCTAATCGACCACGGGAGGGCTCTTGGTATTCAACCTCTTTATAATGAGACCAAGGCCCTCTTCTTTTTACACCCTCCATCGAGTTCGCCTCACGCTTCGAGTTCTAACACCCAAAGCTTCAGATCTAGGCGCTTCGGACCTTCGACAATGTCCGGCTCCGACCAGCACGGCCGATGGATGTCTTCCTCCGTCATAGAAGAAGATGTGCTAAAGCTGCGAGATGCCAGGTATCTAACTGGCGAGATTTCGCATAGGCTGCCTGCTCCAGGGCAGGTCATTCCCACTCCCGAGCCCGGCGAGAACGTGGTGTTCGTGTCTCACTTCCTTCGGGGTTTAGGTTTCCCGACGGATCCCTTTGTGCGGGGGCTCATGTTTTATTATGGGCTGGATTTCCATGACTTGAATCCGGAGTCCATCCTCAATATCTCGTCATTCATTGTCATATGTGAGGCCTTCCTCCATATTACCCCTCACTTTGGATTGTGGCTCAAGACCTTCAAGGTGGAGCCAAAGATGATCGAGGGGCAGCAAGAAGAGTGCGGAGGGGCGGTCATAAGCAAATGTGCTGATGCTCCGTGGCCCGAGGGCTCTTTCCAAGAGGAGCTTGGTTTGTGGCAACGGGGGTGGTTTTATATCACCGCTCCTGTGGGCACCAAATGGGTGGCGCTCCCGCCTTCCGCTCGAGTCCACCACAGCCGGTGGCGTCATGGGTCAACAAGGGCTCGGCGGGGGCCGCGCAAGGGCGTTCCTTTGCTGCAGGGCCGTGTTCGAGACCTCCAAGAAAGAAAAATCAATCTGGTTGCGATGGCGCAGGTTATGTTGATCCGGCGCCTTACGCCTGGCAAACGCCACCCCTCCGCTTTGTGGGAATTTAATCCGGAGGGACCACGAGCTTTCAAAATTTTATGGGCACGACGCCCGTGGAGATGTATAAACTATTCATGGATCACAAGAGAAGTGTCCGGACGGATGCGTGACTAAGCTGCAATTGCCCGGATACTCAAGTAAGTAGTCCCAGAACCCGGACAAGCTGTTCATTCATTTATTATATATATATGCCCTTTTAAAGGAGCCATTTCTTGAACAGGAGTGGATAGCCAAGGCAAAGTTAATAAGGTGTCCGGCTCCCCTCCCAGAGACCACGCCGGATCCCATGCTGACCAAGATGTTCAAGGCCCGCCTTTTGAAGAAGGCGAAGGGGGGAGCAGGGAAGCAACTGCCTCCACGAAGGAGGCTTCTGAGGAAGGAGGGATCGAAAGTCCCACCCTCCAAGGAGAGAAGAGGACCGCTTCGGAAGATCCGGAGGTCAAGGCCTCAAAGAGAGGAAAGAAATCTTCATCAGAGAGTCCGGCATTGGGAAGCAACCCAGTCGCACTATTTCCCCAAGGGGATCAGCCCTCCAGCGAGCCGTAAGTAAAAAAGGAAGGGTTTTTTAAGTAAGGAACAACCCTGTATTTATTTCTGAAGATAACCGAAATTGTACCTTGTAGTTCGGATCTCAGCCCTTCTCAGCAGAGCTCGTCTTTGGGGGATCTTCTTCCGGAGATGATGGAGAGCGCCTCCACTGTCGCACCCTCATGCAGGCGGACGACACCGAGGTGTCGTCGCGGTGGGTTCCCAAAGTCCTGGGGCCGGAAGGTCCGGCGCCAAGTGGTGTGCTTGATCGGAGGAAAAGGATCTGCTCGGGCGGCGGCTATCTCGAAGGATCACCGTGTGCTAATGGGTATGGTGGTTGAAAGGATTGCATCCGCGGAGAGTGGATTACCGCGAAGCCGTCGAAGCTTCTTGTGACGGGGTTCGAGGTACGCAAAATGATGTACCTTCTAACAGTTATGCATATAGAATGCGCCTGTATATATAGTAGCCCACGAGACTCGATGCGTTGTCAAAATTGACAGCGTGCGAGGATCGAAATCTCGATTATAACATATCGCCGCACCTAAACAGGTGGTGGCGGGCGTCCGATGGCTAGCGGATCGATGAATATGCCGAACTAAAGCGGCAACTTGACGAGGAGGATGCGGACATCGCTACTGGCCAATAAACGGTTTGACGAGTCACAAGTTATGCGACTTCTCTGGCGGACACCTGGTAAGGGAGCTTGACGCCCATGCCTTACTACGTGTATGCTTAATGCAGATGGTGTCGCTGCTGTGGAGGAGCTGCGGGCGGAACTCGCCCGAGCGAAAGAGCAAGCCAGAAATAGTAATGTGGCTGCTTTAAGGGCGGCCGAAGAGCTAGAAGTCGAACGGGCTGCTCACTGCCGAAGCAAAGAGGAAATGGCCGTTCGGCTTTGAGAGCTGCCAAGGAGGAGCTGAGTCAGGCCGGGGCTATTGCGGCTGGAAAACCGTTTCTGCTGCGGAGGAAATATACGGATCCAAAGTATGCTCAGTTGGACAAGTTGTGGAGTTCGGAGGATGCATATTCGACTTAGCAAATGAAGCGCCGGATGTGATTGAGCACTTAGGGCGGAAGGGGCACAGAAGGGAAGAGCTATATTGGTCGCAATTCCATAGTCCGGAACGTCCTCTTCCGTTGACCGATCGGTTGGCCCAATGGGCCGAGTTGCATCGATTATCCGGACTTGCCATGAAGCATGTCATGACTCATTTGTGGCCTGGCGGAGCCCAGCCGAAGAGTTATTTTGGTTTAGTGCAGCAGTTCCTTGGTGCGGTACCACGTATCGACGCAATGAAGCGGACGGCGTGTATTGAGGGAGCGCGGATGGCTCTGGCCCGTGTCAAGACATACTGGGCAGAGATGAAGGCCACCGACGTTGCATCCCAAGATTCGGACAGAAGCCAAGTGCCTGCCGAGCACTACTTTGAGGAAGTCCTGCAGGGCGCTCATTTAATAGAGACACAGTGCTCGAAGGATATTATGTTTAAATGACATGTACGATTTGTGAAAACAATGTTTCAATACAATGTAAGAGCTTTTTATACTTGTGCGTTCAAGTAGTAAACTACTCCCTGTGCGGTCGTTTATGTATATGTATATATAACCTGAAAGATGGCAGTCCTTGGCTTCAGCCCCCACGCACATAGTGCGGGGGTGTTTGCAAAGAAGGCGCTTTTTCACACTTAATCCAACGTCTTGGTCCTGTTAAGGAGGCGGTAGCATAGCAAACTAGGCAACCGGACTATGATGCTTTATCACTTTCACTTAGCCATAGGAGTTCGAGGGTGGGGCTACTATCTAGCCCCTGGGGGCACCGCACTCTCCCGAATTCGGGGTGCGTATGTGCCTGACCGAAAAACGGTCCTTCGTTAATGCGGAGGAATCCTAAACATTCCGGTGAGTCATCGAGTGGTTGACCAGTCTCTCGCTATATCATGACAGTCAGTTTTCGACTTTCTCTCCTGAGGTGCTCGCCCGGCCGAACCGGGGCACAATCGCAGTAGTTCTCCTGTGCCGCGTTAGCCGATAAAATGGAACGTAAGGCAGCAAAACACAGGAGCCGGGCAAACCCAACATTTGACCAAAGACATGATTCGAGCTGATGCATATAAGGCCTAATCTCGAGACGCCGAATACTCCCTAAGGTATTCGGTGTTTATGAAAATGGGCAGAATAATGCCCTAAGCCCCTGCTGTCCAGGTACGCGCAAAAATTCTGGTGCGGCTAATGCCAAAATTCCAGCCTCCTCCTTGGTTATAGTGAGGAACCGGGGGATGTATATCGACAAGAGACAGTAAAAAAAGGTTTACACAGGGTCTTAATCTGAAAAGAATCCTTGCAACGGGTCCCTACTGCACGTCTGCGTCTGTCTCTCCGTTGTGCCGTATCCTGGACGGGTGTAGCACGTTGTTCATCTGTAAAAGAGAGGAACTTAGTTTGAAAGAAAAAAGATCGTGCGAAAGATGTACTTTATATTAAATAAACAGAGTACGATTTGAAGAAGTGAAGAAAATTGAGCTTTATTGTCTCTTGTTGTACATGCATGCAGCCCCTTGTATGGGGGTATGCCGCTAGTAGGCGCCGGACTCGTCTAGCCGTGTCCGGGGTTTGAATGACCTATTCAGGTTCTTTGACTAGCGGAGCCGAATAGGTGTGGGGCTGTCAAGGCAGTCTCACGTTCTTCTGTGCTCGAGTAACACTTAATACTCCCTTTTAATGATGATGCCACGTGGACCGGGCATTTTAAGTGTTAGAGATGCATAATGCGGTATTGCGTTAAAGCGGGTGAAAGCTTCGCGTCCCAATAGTGCTTGATGGCTACTTTTAAATGGGGTGACATGGAAGACTAACTTTTCACGACGGAAGTTGTTGGATGAACCGAACACAACTTCTAACAGTAGGGAGCCCGTACAATGGGCATATGGGCCTGGCATTACCCCTTTAAAGGAGGTGTTGCTATGGCGAATTTTGGTTGGGTCTATCCCCATCCTGCGGATTGTGTCCTGATATATCAGGTTTATGTCACTGCCGCCATCCATGAGGACCTGTGTAAATTGGAATCCCTCGATTATAGGGTCCAATATCAAGGCAATCCATCCTGTGTTCCGTATACTTTCGGAGTAGTCCTGATGGTCGAAGGTGATTGGTTTTGACAACCAGTGTTGGTACTCCGCTAGGGTAGTATGTGCGGCGCGCGTCTTAGTGGGCGCCCGCTGCTTTTTTCCTTTTATCACGTGAAGTGAGTTTACTGTTTTAACTTCTTGTGGGAAATTCTTTTTGTTTTCGAGGCTCTGCTGGTGGTGCTCGTCATCATCTTCACTTGGTGTGTCGAGCCCCTTGTGTTCGGGCGTTGAGTCTGCCGGACTGTTTGAAGACCCAACAATTTCTGTGGGTATGGTTTGCGAGCCTCCAGAAGTACTGTGGATTTGACATATCTTGTCCAAGATTTTTTTAAGTTGGATAGCTCATCGCTATTGTCCTTAAGGGGCAGTTTTTATTGTTCTGCCATGAGCTTTTGAATCCGGCGTTGATCGCCGCTCTTTGGACCGTTCCTTTTAATCCGGCGCTGGTCCTTGTTGCGCCCGTGGTTTCCGTTCCATCCCCTGACTTGGATGTACTTGGGTCATTTGGTGCTGCATCTTGCTAGCTAGCTATCCTCTCCAGCATAAAAGCGGGTCATGAGGCTTGTTAATGCGGCCATTGTTCTTGGATTTTCTTGGCGAGGTGTCCGGCGAGCCATTCGTCTCGGGACGTTGTGTTTGAAGGCTGCTAAGGCTTGGCGTCCAAACAGTCGACTATTTGGTTCTTTTTAGTAAGGAACCTGTTCCAGAATTTCCGGGCTGACTCTCCGGGCTGTTGAGTTATGTGACTTGGATCGTCTGCATCCGGAGGGCGGACATAGGTCCCCTGAAAATTTGCCCGAAACGCATTCTCGAGCTCTTCCCAGCTTCCAATGGTATTTTTGGGGAGGCTTTTAAGCCAATGCCGAGCTGGCCCTTTGAGTTTGAGGGGTAAGTATTTTATGGCGTGGAGATCATCTCCTCTAGCCATGTGTATGTGGAGGATATAATCCTCAATCCGCACTCGAGGTTTGTTGTTCCGTTGTATGCCTCTATGTTTTACGGGTTTGAATCCCTGGGAATTCGTGATCCAGCACCTCATCGGTGAAACACAGGGGTGTCGCCGCCCTATATTTGGGTGTGCCTTGATGTTCGGATTTTTGGCGTGTTGCATTGCTTTGAAGAGCTTGCTTTCTTGGCCCATAGATGGACCTAACTGGGCCATCCTTTTGATGTGAATCCTTATGCGGATCGCATATCGGCTTGTGTGTGGCGCCCTTTGCCGCTCTCTTTTTGCCGTGGGGTCGTCCATCCGACCGGGTGGCCTTCTCACTTTTTGATTGTAGGGGCTCTAAGGCCTCCTCGTCAAATTCGGGCAGTAGCTTTCTTTTGGGTAGCTCTTTGTTCGGTATTTGTCGCCCGTATTTGTCTATGATGTTGAATACTTTGCTCCATCGATCCACGAGTGCATCTTCCGCTGTTTTGAGCTTCCGCTTCGCTTTTTCAGGCTACGCAGCGATGGCGGCGAGCCTTTTCTGGAGGTTATTTTGCTCCAACAATTTGTCCGGCGTGAGATCATCCGGACTGTTGTCTTCGCCGGGGACGGGTTGTTTATCCAAGTTGTCTTGTTCGGATGATTGCTCGATAGCATGTTCGTCGTCCACCGGTTCGCTCTGCTCTATGGCTGGGTCTCTCTTGAGGCGGGACTTGGTTCGGCGTTTACGTTGTCGTTTTGACTGCTTTTCGAGGGATTTATCCTTCGTAGCGTCCCGTTGTTCTTCGTCTTCATTTCCTTTAGGTGTATCCACCATGTATACATCATGGCATGAGGTGGTTGTCTAGCATCCTATAGGCGCTGGTTCATGGTTGTCTCCTACATCGTCGTCCATACCGTCGATGTCTTCGGAGTCGAAATCGAGCACGTCATGTAAGCTTTTCGGCGATTAGCTCTGAAGTGGGTGGTGGGTGGGCGTTGAATTTCTGCGTCGTCCGCATCCCAACCTTCCTGACCGTAGTCCGGCCATGGCTCTCCGGATAAAGAGAGAGATTTTAGTGAATTCAGGATGTCGCCAAAGGGCGAGTCTTTGAAAGATGTCATGACGATGAACTCCATGACCGGCGCCCGATCGAATTCGATTGGCAGGGGCGCGGAGGGTTCGGGGTCCGGAGAGGAGTCCGGCACACAGGAGTCACGGTCTTCGCAGCGACAGGGATTGTGTTCGGCTTAATCGCCGTAAAGATTTCAGCCTCCGGGGTGGTGTCCATTCAACCATCCCCAATCGGCGAGATCGGCTCCGAACCAATGTTCGGAGCGGACACTAGTGCGGCCTCCAGGACACTGTTCGGCGGCAGAATTAGATCATGCCCATCGAGACAGTGCGGCGCGCTTGGCTGTGGCTCGAATCCGTCGAAGATCAAGTCTCCGCGGATGTCGGCCGTATAATTCAATCTTGCAAATCTGACCTGATAGCCAGGGGCGTGGCTTTCGATCTGCTCTAGATGGCCAAGTGAATTGGCCCGCAGTGCAAAGCCGCCGAATACGAAGATCTGTCTGGGGAGAAAAGTCTCACCCTAGACCGCGTCGTTGTTGACGATCGAAGGAGCCATCGGGCCTATAGGTGACGACACAGAGGAACTCTCAATGAAAGCACCAATGTCGGTGTCAAAACCGGCGGATCTCGGGTAGGGGGTCCCGAATCAGGCGTCTAGGCGGATGGTAACAGGAGACAAGGGACACGATGTTTTTACCCAGGTTCGGGCCCTCTCGATGGAGGTAATACCCTACTCCCGCTTGATTAATATTGATGATATGGGTAGTACAAGAGTAGATCTACCACGAGATCAAGGAGGCTAAACCCTAGAAGCTAGCCTATGGTATGACTGTTGTTCGTCCTACGGACTAAAACCCTCCGGTTTATATAGACACCGGATAGGTTAGGGTTACACAGAGTCGTTTACAATGGCAGGAGATCTACATATCCGTATCGCCAATCTTGCCTTCCACGCCAAAGAAAGTCCCATCCGGACACGGGACGAAGTCTTCAATCTTGTATCTTCATAGTCTTGGAGTCCGGCCGTGATGATAGTTCGGCTATCCGGACACCCCCTAGTCCAGGACTCCCTTAGCCTCCTATCCAAGCACGACCCCGTCCCGAGAGTGACCTCAGTCACCCCCGTCACTAGTAATGTGGGCACCATGCTAGTATCAGCCTAAGTAATCAATAATGCCCCGTCCCATAAAGGGGTAGAGTGGTTGCACATGTTTGGTTGGGACGGTAATCACACATAAATCTAATCCATCATTTTACACACACACACACACACCAAAAGCTCTCTTCGGTACACCACTTCTTCCTCAAGTGCTGACCTTGGTTCAACATCTCCCAAGGGCATTAGGGGCACCCGATGGGGTTTTCGAAAGAGTGTAACCACGAAGAGTTCATGGTACACATGCATCATTATGCATCAACTAGTCTGTTGACAATACAATCATGAACGAGGTAAAGTAACAAGTAGGGGTATGCATCATGTGGTGGTTCACAACAAGTTTACCACCGTCATATTTCATCATCATGCAATCGGAAAAAGGGTACCGATGAACGAGAGGGGTGTCATGGTCAAAGGGATGTTTGCCTGGTTCATCGGAGTCTTGAAATCTTCTGGTCCTTCTCCAAGTACTCCGTCTACTTCGTTAACTAACGCCGGAAACAATCACAATAAGCAACACATCAAGGGAAAAAAATTGCTCTAAAAATATGAAGTTGACTTTTCCAGGACTCCTCTGGTTATATGAAAAATAACCAGAGTGGTTTCATTGGAATTGGATCAGTGGTTATTTCTGAACATTTCAATATGATGGAAACAAGGGATTTAATGGATCAGCAAGTTTCCTACATAATACCTTTTTTATAAAAATGCGTAAAAGTACCCATTAAATAAGGCATGATTTTAGAAACATTTAGAAATTGGTTTCACTGGATTTAGAGTTCAAATGAATATTCTATGGATTTTAGAAGCTGGTTTAGGAGTATAAATGAACTATTGGTCAGATCCAGGTGAAACTAGGCAGTGTAAAATTGTTCCCTATGGCTCATTAAATAGATATTGATTTATGGAGTCACTGAAAATTTCAATCATCGGATTTGGACTTGAAATGAGGTATCTGGAAAAGTTTGAATCTTGTTGAAAAAGAAAAAGTAAATGGAAATACCTAATGGGCCAAATTCCGGTAGCGGCCACAGACCGGTCGGGATTTAACGGCGCGAATCGGTCGGCCCAGCTCGCCACGCTGTGAGCGACAGGGCGACGTCGAAGACGTCTTCGCTGAAGCCGTCTCCACTTAAACGGGCGGGGCCCACCCACCGGGTCGCTGACGAGCGGGGCCCGGTGCTCAGGCCGTCTCCTACCTCCCGCTCGAACAGAGCAGAGGCAGGGGAGGCGAGGCCGAGCGGGCGCCGGCGTTCTCCCCGGCGGTACCGGCCACCTCCGGCGACGCTCGGCGTACCGGTGGGTCCAGCGCGACCAGGCGCGCCCATCCAGGTGCTTCACGCCCGCGGGGGAGCCCGGGAAGAGAAGGAGCTTCGGGTGCGGCGGACCGGGGTGTTGTCGAGGATGGACTTGACGCCACGGCCTCTGGGGAGTGTAAATGGAGAGCAGGAGAGCTGCGTGGTGGTGGCGGTGATGCAATGACCCCCATAGGTGGAGAGGAGGGGGCTCGGACGACGAGAATTTAGGCGATGGCCGGCGGCTCGGCTCCGGCCATGGACGAGGTTGGAGGGCACGAGAGGAGGTGCGGCTTGGTCCAGGGGATGCACGGGAGAGAGAGAGAGAGAGCAAAGGGGATCCAGAGGGAGATCAGGGCGGCCTTATATGGCAAGGTCGTGGCTCACCGTGGACGTGGCCTACAGGCACCCGCAGAAATGGCCGCAGTGGCCACGGCAGGAGGCTCGGGACTGTCTGCAGCGCTTGTGGGCTTGGTCCAAGTCGAGGGAGAAGGAGAGAGAGAGCGGGGAGTGGTAGAGCGCCGCGCGTGTGGGCTCGGCCATTGGGGCTCTCGGGCGGCTCTGGCGTGCGTGCGAGGGGGCACCAGGAGGGAGAAGAAGGAGGGGGACCAGGCCGTGGCGTGTCACGGATGCCGAGGCACCTCGTCGGGCGCGCTGGGGAGGCCCGAGGTGGTCGGGTGGCTCGGGCAGGGAGCAGCTACAGTGCGTGGGAGCACATGTGCGCTCTGAGCACGCCTTTTGCATGCCATGGCATAAAGAAATGGGAAGTGGGCGCGGCCACTTGTGTCCAGTAGTGCTGGGGGTAGTAAAGAAAGGGGAGACAGCCTTGGATGCTCTGTAGAGGCTCTGGTGAGAGAACAGGGATGATAGAGAGAGATGCCATGGCTGTCCAGAGAAGTAAATGGGGGTGTTCTACTCCTTAATCATTGAGCAATGGCCATGGGAGAGTTCTTTGGAGGTGGAAGAGGTCTAGTAGGGGCTGTGGTAAAAAGTTGAACTCATGGAGATTAGTGGAAGGGGTCAAAGTGGTGTTTTTAGAAAAATGGCAGAAGGTGTTTGTTATTGATTTGGGCAAGAAGATGAACTCCTCTTGTCATAAGGCTTGACAGGGCCAAATGGCATGAGAAAACAAGTGGTTCCACAAAGATTGAGTCCATTTGGGCAAAGTTGCCAATGCAACTTTTGTAAACCCTAGAAATGAACAGAAATGGATTTTCCAAGATTTAGTCATGCAAATATATTCTCCTTGATGCACCACTTGGTGTAGTGTCATCATTATAGGTTACGAACATGTCCACAAAAGTTGAGATCAAAAGGAGAAAGTTGCCAATGTAGAGTTGTTCAAATTTGGTTACGGACAGGGAAGGGTTTTGGGGCTCTTTGATCAAGTTAACTTGTTCTCCAACTTGTGCCACTTGGTCTAGATGCATTATTACACCATTTGAGCATGTGCACCAAGTGTGAGAGCATTTGGACATATTTGACAGGCAAAGTTGTTCAAACCCGAAAAAGGTCGAAGTGGTTTTGAGAGGGTTTCATGGGGTTATACTCTTCTCCATGACATGAGACTTGGCAAGATCATCAAACATGTCATATGTGACATGCTAGAATTTTCTTGGAATTTTTGGGGAATATTTCCTTTGTAAATATTTCAAAAGCTTGAAATATCAAGAAAGGGTTTTTGAGGGATTTGACCAATGTTTTGAACATGACATGTGTTGAAACTCTTGTATATGGACAATATATGTCCACTGAGTTTCCCTAGGTTTTTCCCAAATATTTTTAAAGCATTAAAATAATTTAACCTATTAAAGACCATTTCTGGCCTTAAGAAAAATCCTTTAAATAAAATAGGAAAATAACTTCTAAAATTATATTTTTATGGTTTCTGGGTATCCTATATCTAATAGGAGTCAAATATATTTTTGGAAAGATTTTTATTGCCCTTAATTAAGTACTTGCAGTGCAAACCTCGATTCAGGGGGTTTCGGAAAACAAACTTTCAAAAATACTATTTGGCCAAATTATTTTTGTAAGAAGTTATTTTTATGTCCTATACACATGGCATGATCATTGGTTCAGGAGTTTGGAGCAAGGAGATGAAGTATAGGAGTTGGAGGATTTATTTGATTTTTAGAGCACTTGCAAACAACAGATAAAAATCCAATCAAGGCAAGGTCCAAAACACTCAAAAGTGTTTGTCAAACCACATTTTATCATGATTGTTGGCTTAAGTGCAGTGGCATGAAAATCAGGGTGTGACAGACCTAACCCCCTTACCAGAATCTCGTCCCCGAGATTGCCAAACTAGGCGATAAAGAAACTTGGATCTGGGGTAGTCTTCAAGTCCTCATGTTGCTTCTGGTTCCGTGTGGTGATCCATTGAATCTTGAAGTACCCGGTGTTGTAGCTTCGTGTATGACGCTCTCGGTTGATCCAGGTTGCTAAGGGGTCTCTTGCGTTAGGTCAGGTTGGATAGGGCTGGAGGTTGATGGCTCGGTGATCGATGTCCTTGTAGAGACCGGACTAGTTAGAAAGTCGGAAACATTTTCGAAGTGGTGTCGTGTGGAAAAATGTTGTGCACAGTGGGTGACTCAGGTGGTAATCCTAGCTGGTAGCCATTTGCTCTACGTCTTGTAGTGATCTTGTAGAAGGCCGATAAATCTCAGTGTGAGCTTCCCTTTGACATGGAAATGCTGGGTTCCTTGGAGAGAAGTGGCTTGGAGGTACACCCGGTCTTCGAAGAGGAAGTTCACTTCTTGACGATGGTGGTTGGTATAGTTCTTCCTCCTTGACATGGCGGTCTTCAGAAATCCCTTAACCAACTGAACGGTCCTTCTTCCGTCTTCGGGTAGTCAAGTAGGCCACCCAATATAGATGACGATCAACCTGTCCAAGTACTCCATGAAGACTTGTTCATGGGGTACATAAAGTAGGATGGGGTATTGGTGGTGGTCATAGTTGAGTATGGTCCAAGGTGTTCTCGATCTAGAGTCAAGACCCATGGTCATGATCCGACCATGTTGTGTCTTGGTAGGGCTTAAGGGTTTCAAGGATTCTAGTGTGTGGGTGAACGTTTATCATCTTATCCTTAAGCACAATTTCTGAGACGCCAACTGTTCTATCTAATCCTTCAAACAAATCACCTTATTCCACCGAAAGCATTATCTTGTATAGGTCAACTCCAATCATTACTCATGCTATTCATATCCTCATGACTCCCAAGAGGAGGTCTAACAAAACTATACATGTCAACTATCCCCAAAGCATAGCTATGCAAAAATAATCTATGGGCAGAACGTACAAGCTGCTAAGTTTGAATTAAACATCACAATCCAAGTGTTCGGCCTATTCATCCAAGGTCCATGATAGTGCATTTCTACCCTAAGGAAACACGTCGTATGCCACTCCAAGATCTTGTTTCCTTCCTATGAATTAACTCCAACAGCCCATTAACTTCCATCAATCACTACACAATCCATTAATTCTACAAATCCAATGTTTATGGTGTTCCACATGATCTCCTAATGTCCTATAATCCCCAGATACTTGAAAGAGCTATCTTTACTATAGTCAGTCCACCAATTCCCATCATCGGGGTCAAGTAACTTCCACCCTCAAGCTTATATAGATCCCTAAATCAACTCCGACAATTAATCCAATCTCCTAGTTTATCGTACACCGAGAAACATGGTATCATGATCGAGATCATTAGTCTAAATCCAATTTACTCCGAACCATGTAGACTTACTCAACATCTAGTCTCCACTTAGGATCACCTATTTAATCCAAATCTCATGTCCCACGAGAATTCCTACATGTTCCCCAAGTCATTGTCATATTGTCAACAATCTCCTAGTGATATCATCTGATCATGTAAAATCCTTACACCTCCAAGAATTTCAGCTTGCGAACGCAATTATCCTACTAAATCCAATTTACTCAGGGGTAATGAAAGCTATGCTAATCTATTAACTGATCCCACCAAGTTCATCTACCAACATGAAAGCCTCATAACCCACCAAATAGTCTCAGGTGATCCCTCAAAGTCATTGACATAAACTCATCAAGTCATTTGTCCTTTACTCCTATATCCTCAATTTTGGTCTTCCTGTGGCATCGTCAGTTTTGGTGTTACCTTAAGATGATAATGAGTTCGTTCACTATGTCCACTAGTTCCATAATGAAACCAGTGTTGTGCAAGGTCACGGAGGCTTAACTGGTTCTCTTGCAATTCGGTGGGTTAAGCACATGGTGAAGTCTCGAAGGGTCTAGAGATGGGTTTTCAGTCTTAGGGGTAAGCATAATTCTACGGGGTTGCACTTGGTCGAGGAGGCTGCAACAAAAGTCTCCAGTGCTAGTTGGTCGCCGAGGTGGAACCCTTGGTGCATCTTGTCCTGTTGGTCTTTGGTTGATGAAAGAGGTGAGAGGGGAAGTAGCATAGATGGGGAATGCCTAAAGGGGGTTCTATAGTGCGGGTGCAACAAACAAGTGCCAGAAGAGCCAAGCACAAGCATCAAGATAAGGAAGGTGATATTGTCACGTACTTGTTGCATAGGGCAAAAAGAGCGACTGATATCAAAACACAAACAATTAAAAACAAGCAACACATGATCATGGTTCTATCGAACCATCATACGGATTCGACCGCGCATAAGGGGTACACGACTCATCCTACCCTAGGGGTTCTTGGACTCTATAGTCGTGCCTTGTGCCTCGTTCAGTCTTCCGGGTTTTCCTCAGGTGTTGCTACGTCTCTTGTAGTTTTTCGATGAAACGATCCTGGTTGAGCTTGAAGAGTCTTCAACAACTCTACTTTGTTGGAGTGATGGGGTGAAGGTGGCTCCTTGTAGCTGGCATTGACTTGGTCTCCTCTTGTCTTCTTAATCATGACGATCTCTTTTGCCTTTTAAGGCGTCGAGTGTACCAGGTAGGCAACCCTTTATGTAATGACACTAACAAGGCATAGTAGAGGTCCAATCTGCGGACACTGCTGTTGCGATAAATCACCGAGAGGCGGGGATGAAGAGAACCGTTTTCCTGCTCACTATAGTGAGGCGGACCAAATGGCTAGGTTCTCATCCACCGGTGGTTGCCGATGCAACAATGATAAGGACAGGGTTGCTCTACTAGCAATGTATATCATGATCTTGCATATCATATGCCCTGGTCATCATAGGACAAGGTTGCATAATCCTGGGGCAGTTTCAAAGGTGTCACCATCCTCTAGGTCTTCATGTCCTCATTCCTTGAGGGCGTACCTTCTGTTGGCATCATCTTGCTGTGGTGTTGCCAATATTGTGTTCAGAAGAGGTGGGTGAGTGTCTGGCAAGGCGTCTTCCTTCTAGATTATCCAAGAGGATTACAAGGAATCCCGTGGTCAGGGGCATAAAGATTCTAGCGACGGAAGTTTTGAAGGGAAGAGATTAATAGGGAAAGTATTTCTTAGCTTTTGAAAAACTGAGAATGGGAAGAGGACTATAGATAGTTTTGAAAACTAGTATTATTTTTGGAATTAGTTTTACCCTAACTAACGACCATGCTAACTAAGGCTTCCTACAGTGAGGATGGCTCTGATACCAGCTCTGTGGGGACCCCGACTCATAAGTCGTGATCATCGAATGCACGTGTACAGTGATCCCAGAGATCAATGCTCACTGAACATACAGAAGCTGAATAACAATAGTCTTACATCCATACATACCGTTTTACACAAGTACGACCATTATGGTCAAGTCTTGAGTATATCATCGCAGCGGAAATCTTCGTCGATAACTTGGACCTATGCCATCTGCCTAAACCCTACAGGCATTACATTTGGGAAAGCGTCCTAGCTCGCATAAATCGTCACCAAGGAACTCTTCAATATATCTTGTTCTTTCATGCACAGCCAATAAAATAACCGTTGGCAAGCCAATGAGTACTTTGAATGTACTACAAGCAACCCATGATTTGGTTCAAAGTAACAATGCAATCAGACAACCAGTAAGCAACCTAGCTTCAAGCTAGTTGAGATGTCCTATCGACTTGTGAGATATGAATCAATGAACATGGGTAACCTTGAGAACAGGTTACAGATATCAACATAAATAGGGTTTGGATAAATGCCATTTCATTCAACATGTCAAGTCACCATCTTGACACAAATAGTTTTCTTCCACACACACACACACATGCACCGAGATTGTAAAATTTTTGGACATAGTTTAAGTAGCACCTCCCAACTGTCCATGATCGTGGACACGACTATTCGAATAGTTTGACACTCTGTAGAGGTTGCACTTTACCCACAAGATCCGGGAAGCTTTCATGTCATCCACGATCCCGCAGTACCTCAAGTACTCGGGGGAAGCACTCGATCATTACCTTTCCCTAGACGACACTGACATAGGGTCCACTCGTTGATACACGGCCCTCGTGTATAAGCAAAAGATCGTCGGACTCTGCCCTTTTCATATTATTACGCATACACGAAGGGACCAACGGTGTGTCTGGTGCCCCATGAAAACAGTCATGGCCGCCTATCCAAGCACGACCCCGTCCCGAGAGTGACCTCAAGTCACCCCCGTCACTAGTAATGTGGGCACCATGCTAGTATCAGCCTAAGTAATCAATAATGCCCCGTCCCATAAAGTGGTGGAGTGGTTGCACATGTTTGGTTGGGACGGTAATCACATATAAATCTAATCCATCATTTTACACACACACACACACACACACCGAAAGCTCTCTTCGGTACACCACTTCTTCCTCAAGTGCTGACCTTGGTTCAACATCTCCCAAGGGCATTAGGGGCACCCGATGGGGTTTTCGAAAGAGTGTAACCACGAAGAGTTCATGGTACACATGCATCATTATGCATCAACTAGTCTGTTGACAATACAATCATGAACGAGGTAAAGTCACAAGTAGGGGTATGCATCATGTGGTGGTTCACAACAAGTTTACCACCGTCATATTTCATCATCATGCAATCGGAAAAAGGGTACCGATGAACGAGAGGGGTGTCATGGTCAAAGGGATGTTTGCCTGGTTCATCGGAGTCTTGAAATCTTCTGGTCCTTCTCCAAGTACTCCGTCTACTTCGTTAACTAACGCCGGAAACAATCACAATAAGCAACACAACAAGGAAAAAAAAGTGCTCTAAAAATATGAAGTTAACTTTTCTAGGACTCCTCTGGTTATATGAAAAATAACTAGAGTGGTTTCATTGGAATTGGATCAGTGGTTATTTCTGAACATTTCAATATGATGGAAACAAGGGATTTAATGGATCAGCAAGTTTCCTACATAATACCTTTTTTATAAAAATGCGTAAAAGTACCCATTAAATAAGGCATGATTTTAGAAACATTTAGAAATTGGTTTCACTTTGGATTTAGAGTTCAAATGAATATTCTATGGATTTTAGAAGCTGGTTTAGGAGTATAAATGAACTATTGGTCGATCCGGGTGAAACTAGGCAGTGTAAAATTGTTCCCTATGGCTCATTAAATAGATATTGATTTATGGAGTCACTGAAAATTTGAATCATCAGATTTGGACTTGAAATGAGGTATCTGGAAAAGTTTGAATCTTGTTGAAAAAGAAAAAGTAAATGGAAATACCTAATGGGCCAAATTCCAGCGGCGGCAGCGCGCACTGGTCGGGATTTAACGGCGAGGCGCAACTGGGCCGGCCCAGCGGCTCGGCCACGCGGGCGACAGGGCGACGTCGAAGACGTCTTCGCTGAAGCCGTCTCCACTTAAACGGGCGGGGCCCACCCACCGGGTCGCTGACGAGCGGGGCCCGATGCTCAGGCCGTCTCCTACCTCTCGCTCGAACAGAGCAGGCGGAGGCGAGGCCGGCGGGCGCCGGGCGTTCTCCCAGCGGTACCGGCCACCTCCGGCGGCCTTCGGCATACCGGTGGGTCCAGTAGCGACCAAGCGCGCCCATCCAGTGCTTCACGCCCATGGGAGCCCGGGAAGAGAAGGAGCTTCGGGTGCGGCGGACCGGGGTGTTGTCGAGGATGGACTTGACGCCACGGCCTCTGGGGAGTGTAAATGGAGAGCGGGAGAGCTGCGTGGTGGTGGCGGTGATGCAATGACCCCCATAGGTGGAGAGAAGGGGGCTCGGACGACGAGAATTTAGGCGATGGCCGGTGGCTCGGCTCTGGCCATGGACGAGGTTGGAGGGCACGGGAGGAGGTGCGGCTTGGTCCAGGGGATGCACGGGAGAGAGAGAGAGAGAGAGAGAGAGAGAGCAAAGGGGATCCAAAGGAAGATCAGGGGCGGCCTTATATGGCGAGGTCGTGGCTCACCGTGGACGTGGCCTACAGGAACCCGTGGAAATGGCCGCAGTGGCCACGGCAGGAGGCTCGGGGCTGTCTGCGGCGCTTGTGGGCTTGGTCCAAGTCGAGAGAGAAGGAGAGAGAGCGGGGAGTGGCAGAGCGCCGCGTGTGGGCTCGGCCATTGGGGCTCTCGGGCGGCTCTGGCGCGCGTGCGAGGGGGCACCAGGAGGGAGAAGAAGGAGGGGGACCAGGCCGTCGCGTGTCACAGACGCCGAGGCACCTCGTCGGGCGTGCTGGGGAGGCCCGAGGTGGTCGGGTGGCTCGGGCAGGGAGCAGCTACAGTGCGTGGGAGCACATGGCGCTCTGAGCACGCCTTTTGCATGCCATGGCATAAAGAAATGGGAAGTGGGCGCGGCCACTTGTGTCCAGTAGTGCTAGGGGGTAGTAAAGAAAGGGGAGAGAGCCTTGGATGCTCTGTAGAGCCTCTGGTGAGAGAATAGGGATGATAGAGAGAGATGCCATGGCTGTCCAGAGAAGTAAATGGGGGTGTTGTACTCCTTAATCATTGAGCAATGGCCATGGGATAGTTGCTGGAGGTCGAAGAGGTCTAGTAGGGGCTGTGGTAAAAAGTTGAACTCATGGAGATTAGTTGAAGGGGTCAAAGTGGTGTTTTTAGAAAAATGGCAGAAGGTGTTTGTTGTTAATTTGGGCAAGAAGATGAACTCCTCTTGTCATAAGGCTTGACAGGGCCAAATGGCATGAGAAAACAAGTGGTTCCACAAAGATTGAGTCCATTTGGGCAAAGTTGCCAATGCAACTTTTGTAAACCCTAGAAATGAACAGAAATGGATTTTCCAAGATTTAGTCATGCAAATATATTCTCCTTGATGCACCACTTGGTGTAGTGTCATCATTATAGGTTCTGAACATGTCCACAAAAGTTGAGATCAAAAGGAGAAAGTTGCCAATGTAGAGTTGTTCAAATTTGGTTACGGACAGAAGGGTTTTGGGGCTCTTTGATCAAGTTAACTTGTTCTCCAACTTGTGCCACTTGGTCTAGATTCATTATTACACCATTTGAGCATGTGCACCAAGTGTGAGAGCATTTGGACATATTTGACAGTGCAAAGTTGTTCAAACCTGAAAAAAGGTCATAAGTGGTTTTGAGAGGGTTTCATGGGGTTATACTCTTCTCCATGACATGAGACTTGGCAAGATCATCAAACATGTCATATGTGACATGCTAGAATTTTCTTGGAATTTTTGGGGAATATTTCCTTTGTAAATATTTCAAAAGCTTGAAATATCTAGAAAGGGTTTTTGAGGGATTTGACCAATGTTTTGAACATGACCATGTGTTGAAACTCTTATATATGGACAATATATGTCCACTGAGTTTCCCTAGGTTTTTCCCAAATATTTTTAAAGCATTAAAATAATTTTAACCTATTAAAGACCATTTCTGGCCTTAAGAAAAATCCTTTAAATAAAATAGGAAAATAACTTTTAAAATTATATTTTTATGGTTTCTGGGTATCCTATATCTAATAGGAGTCAAATATATTTTTGGAAAGATTTTTACTGCCCTTAATTAAGTACTTGCAGTGCAAACCTCGATTCAGGGGTTTTTGGAAAACAAACTTTCAAAAATAATATTTGGCCAAATTATTTTTGTAAGAAATTATTTTTATGTCCTATACACATGGCATGATCATTGGTTCAGGAGTTTGGAGCAAGGAGATGAAGTATAGGAGTTGGAGGATTTATTTGATTTTTAGAGCACTTGCAAACAACAGACAAAAATCCAATCAAGGCAAGGTCCAAAACACTCAAAAGTTTTTGTCAAACCACATTTTATCATGATTGTTGTCTTAAGTGCAGTGGCATGAAAATCAGGATGTGACAGTTAGCATATGAATGAAAAACATGAGCCTTGTCGGGAACCGTGCATGTGTATGTCCATGCAGAGGCAGAGCACCTCTTTAATAAATAAACGATTTTTCCCTAGAAGGGTATGCTGCCGGCACCCTCTTTGTCTGCTGGAGAGCTCTGTCTGCCGGGGAACAGACAGAGGGGCGAGCCCCCAGCCAACTCCTTTTTACCAAAGGCTACTACAACCATCCTGACTGAAGCAACGTTCGGAGTCATGGGTCGGAGCACCTAAGTATCAAGAGAGAGGCGAGGTTTTCTGATGCAAAGTTATAGCTTTACGGAACACAAATGGACAAGAGGTAAACTTATCTGTTTGGGTTGTCGGGGATCTCTGTGCCGCGCAATCTTCTCATCCTTTGTCGAAGTCAAGTTCACGGCAGGGACCAGCAACTCCATGTAGATGAGAATGAATGCAGGATGCAGTCCTATCTATATGCATATGCAAATGCTCATGAAATGCTTATGCAGTGATCTGGGGTGTGCTCGTGCATGCATGCAATCTTAGTTGGGGACCCCCTACAACGCTTCTTTATTTTGTCTTGCATGGGGTCATCGCCCCAGCTTTGTACAAGGGGTTACATGCAAATGAGGCAAGGCACAGACAAAATGGTGGGCTGTGGCGGGCCCGGCAGCCTCGCCTACTCTGAGTAGTACTTACGGAGATGCTCAATATTCCATGAGTTTTGCAACTGTGTGCCATCTTTGGTCTCCAGATGGACTGCGCCGGGTCTGGTACTCGTACCACCCTGTAAGGGCCTTCCCACTTCGAGGATAGCTTGTTTGTACCCTTGGCGGACTGAACACGCCTAAGGACAAGGTCACCTTCCTCAAAACACCGGGCATGAACCATGCGGATACGATAGCGACGCAGGGCTTGCTGGTAGCGTGCAGCACGCATAGCAGCCCGGAGACGGTTCTCCTCGAGTAGCACAGCGTCATCACGCTGGTGCTGTTCTTGCGCTACTTCATCGTAGGCAAGCACTCGAGGGGACCCGTAAATGAGTTCCGTGGGGATAAATGCTTCTGCCCTTTAGACCAGGGAGAAGGGAGTCTGCCCGGTAGCTCATTTAGGTGTCGTTCTGAGGGACCAGAGAACTACCGGCAGCTCCTCAATCCACCGCCTGTCGTGCTTTTGCAGCGTATCAAAAGTTCTTGTCTTGAGCCCACGAAGCACTTCAGTGTTCGCCCTCTCAGCTTGTCCATTTCTTCGGGGGTGTGCCATAGAAGCGAAAGATCTTGCATCCGAGGGCATGAACATATTGCATGAAGGCGTGGCTCATGAACTGGGTGTCATTGTTAGTGATGATCCTTGCTGGAACTCCGAAACGACACACCAATTCTTTTGAGTACTTGATAGCTCACTGAACGGCAGTCACTTCCGGCCACTTTGTAAACTTGTCGATGGCAACGAACAAGAATTCAAAGCCCCCGATTTCTCACGGGAAGGGGCTGAGGATATCGAGCCCCCAGACCGAAAATGGCCATGATAGAGGGATTGTCTGAAGGGCTTGGGCAGGCAGGTGTGTTCTCTTGGAATGGAACTGGCGGGCTTCATATGTCGTGACGAGCTCAACTGCATCTTGGAGGGCTGTGGGCCAATAGAATCCTTGTCGGAATGCTTTCCCAACTAATGCCCTTGATCCAATGTATGAGCCGCACATTCCTCTGTGAATCTCAGCCAGAAGTTCCTTTCCATCCTCCCGGCAGACACACTTCAATTTCACACCGTTGGGCCTCCTTCTATACAGAATGTCATCGACAAACTGATACATACTGGCCCTCCGGGCTACTTTCTCAACTTCATCTTGGTCGCCGGGAAGTTCTCCGATTTGGAGGAAGCGGACGATATGCCTTGCCCAAGTTGGAGCCTGGGGCTCGGCAACGAGGACTAGCGGCACCTCCTCTGCTGCGGGAGCACCAGCCTCGTCCGCGGGGTCCATAGGCCCGGCTGGAGGGGGTGGTCTGGCAAGCTGTAAGGAGTTGTTTCCGGCAGGGTCTCTGCCGGGAGCGGACGGCTCGATCGGGAGAGGCTTACCGTAGTCAAACTTTCTCCTTTTCCGGGCCATTGTGGCTAGTGATACGGGGGGCTGAGAGAGATGGAGAACAAAAGTTCCTGGTTCCACAGGAAGCTTCTGCGCAGCACACTTTGACAGGTGATCAGCTATGTTGTTTTCTGCATGGGGTACGTACTCTGTTCGCAACCCATCAAAGTGCTCCTCCAGTCTCCTCACTTCCTTGATGTATGCTTCCATCAATGGGCTTTGATAATCCTTGTTGAATTGTCTCACCACAAGCTGTGAATCTCCTCGAATGATAACTTCTTAATTCCCAATTCTGCTGCAATCCTGAGCCCGGCAAGGAGCCCTTCATACTCAGATGTATTGTTGGTGGCTTCTTCCCGAGCAAAGTGCATTTGGACGACATACTTCAAGTGCTCCCCGGAGGGGGCAACAAGAAGCATGCCATCCCCCGCACTGTATAGGGAAAAAGCACCATCAAAATACATAATCCATTCTTGGGGTGATTCCTTGCCGGGGAGAGTTGTTTCTTTCACTTCCTCATCAGGGGTTGGCGTCCATTCTACAATAAACTCTGCCAGTGCCCTGCTCTGAATAGCTGATGTCCTCTCAAACTTCAAACCAAAGTTGGATAACTCCAAAGCCCACTCCACTATTCTGCCGGTGGCCTTAGGGTTTCGAAGTATCCTTTGCAACAGGAAACAAGTGACAACCGTGATCTCATGGGATTGGAAGTAGTGGCGCAGTTTCCTTGAGGCCATGATGAGGCCAGAGATCAACTTTTGCACGCCAGAGTACCTCAATCTAGCTCCTTGTAACAAGGAGTTGACGAAGTATACTGGGCGCTGCACCACTTTCTTCCTTGCCGCGTCCTTGGGGTTGCCCTTGTTGTCGTGCTCGCTGCTGTTCTGATCCTTTTCTGACTCTGTCGTGATCTGGCCACTTTCTACCTCATCCACTTCTCGCTGTGCTACCAAGGCCGCACTGACCACTTGGTTGGTTGCCGCCAAGTAAAGCAATAATGGCTCTTGGGGTTTGGGCGCAACCAAGGTAGGCACAGAAGATAGGTAGGCCTTCAATTCCTGTAGAGCTGCATCTGCTTCCGGGGTCCACTTCATAGGCCCTGCTTTCTGTAAAAATTTAAAGAAAGGCAGGGCACGCTCGGCAGACTTGGAAATGAATATGCTTAGTGCGGCAACGCATCCTGTTAGGTGCCTTACATCCTTAACTGTCCTTGGCGCTTGGATCTGCTCAATGGCCTTGATCTTGTGGGGGTTGGCTTCGATCCCCCAATGGGACATGAAGAATCCAAGTAGCTTGTCAGAGGGAACACCGAATACACACTTCTCTGGGTTAAGCTTCAAGTTGATCTTGCACAGATTAGCAAATGTCTCCTCCAAATCCTGGATAAGGGTGGCCTTATCCTTGGTTTTGACCACGATGTCATCCATATAGGCTTCTATATTTCTGTGCAACTATGGCTCAAAACCAATCTGGACTGCTCTTGCAAAAGTGGACCCAGCACTCTTTTATCCGAAAGGCATGCGAACAAAGCAGTACGTACCACACGGGGTGATGAACGATGTCTTCTCCTCATGTTCTTTGGACATGAAGATCTGGTGATATCCGGAGTATGCATCCAAAAAAGAGAGAAAATCACAACCTGAAGTGGAATCCACAATCTGGTCGATGCGCGGGAAGGGAAATGGGTCCGTGGGGCAAGCCTTGTTGAGATCTTGAAATCAATGCAAAGCCTCCATTTACCATTCGCCTTCCGGACCACCACCGGATTTGCCAACCACATAGGATACGGTACTCCCCTAACTAAACCAGCTGCCTCTAGTTTCTTGATTTCCTCGGCAATGAACTGCTGCCGCTCAAGGCACCTTAGGACTTTTTGCTTGTGAATTCGGGCATGTGGGCGAACGACAAGGTGGTGCTCGATTACCTCCCTGGGAACACTGGGGATATCAGATGGTTGCCAGGCAAACACATCGATATTTGCCCACAGGAAGGCAACGAGTGCGCTTTCCTATTTGTCATCAAGGGTGGCCCTGATAGTGAAGATACCATCAACGCCAGCCAGCCCTGCCAGGACCTTCTTCACTTGGGGTGCAGTAACCTTGGATCTCTTGTTGTTGGAACACTCTGGCACGTCGTCAATGGATGTCGTGCTCTCGGAGGGGGCACGCTTCCCAGACTCCTTGCCGGAGGTCCTACAATCCCTCTTCTTTCCTTTGCTTTTCTTGGCGAGAGCTGCTGCTGCTGCAGCCTCTGCTGCGACTGCATCCCGGTACATCTTGTCCATGCAGATAATTGCATCCTTCTCATCTGATGGGATAGTGATGACTCCTAGTGGCCCAGGCATCTTCAAAGTGCTATAAGCATAGTGTGATGCTACGATGAACTTAGCCAGGGCCGGGCGTCCCAGAATCCCATTGTACGGCAGGGGGAGATCAACCACATCAAACACAATCTTCTCAGTCCGATAGTTCAGTTCTCCCCCTAACGTCACCGGCAACGTAATCTTTCCCTTGGGATGGCTCCTGCCGGGATTGACTCCTTGAAACATGCCAGCAACTTCTAGCTCTTCTTCTCCTATCTGAAGCTTGTTGATGACTGCCGGGGAAATCAGATTCAACCCGGCCCCGCCATCCACTAACATCTTTGTGACCTTGAGGTTGTGAATTGTTGGGGAGACCAACAATGGCAAACACCCTACCGCTGTGGTGCGGCCAGGGTGATCCTCCTCATCAAAGATGATGGGCGTGCGGGACTACTTGAGAAGCTTCCGGGCATCTGGCGCTGGTTCCATGGCATTGACCTCTTGTGCCCACCGCTCAAGTTAGTGATGAGAGGTGTGCAAAGATGCACCTCCATCAATTCATAGGGCGTCAGTGGCCTTCTGAAATTCCTGCTCACTTGTTTCCTCTTCATTCCCTTCATCACTCACATCATCACAGATTTCCTTCTCTTGGCCCCTGGCGGGTTTTCCTTGGTTTCGAAGGGTTTGTCGGGGCGATTTGCTTCACCGCCCCGGCCCTTATCGCCAGCAGCATTCTGACATTTTTCCTTATCACGCTTATCATACTCTACCCTCTGTTTCTTGATAAGCTGTTCAACCTGATAACACTCCTGAAGGTCGTGGCCTTTGGTCCGGTGGATCTTGCAGTACGGCCCATCACCTTTCCCAACTTTTTCTGCAGCAGCGGCTTCCCGGCAGGTGGCACACGCGGCAGCTTCCTTGTCGGGGGCCTCAGCCTTGGCCTTCTTGCCGGTACTAGGTGTGCCCGAACCTTCTACAGTCATTACTGCCTTATCTCTTGGCTTCTTACTACGCTTATTGCCCTTTCTCTGACTGGTTGGTTCATCTTCATCCTCTGAATCAACATTGATGCGATCCTCCTCTCCGGGGCAACTTCCTTCCTTCCTCCATCCGAACACACTTATCCACCAGTGTGTATAGTTCCTTCACAGTCTTGGGCAACCGTACAGTCATCTTAGGATGAATGAGACGGTTGCGCACATTGGACTGGAAGGCCGCTATAACGGCTGTCGGATGGATATTTGGAATATTTCTATGAACTTTACTGAATCTTTGTAAATACTTACGGAGGATTTCTCCTTCCTTCTGCTGGAGAAGCTGCAGGTCGCTAGGCCTGCCGGGCTCTTGATGGCCGCCGGTGAAGGCACCGATTAACTCATGGCACAGATCTGCCCACGACGAAATGGAGTTCTCCGGTAGATGCATTAGCCAAGACCTCACATTGGACTTGAGGGCCAACGGGAAGTAGTTGGAGAACACCTTCTCGTCTCTTCCCCCGGCAGCCTGAACAGCGATGGTGTAGATGCTCAGGAACTCTGCCGGGTTCAGCCTCCCATCATATTTCTTAGGTATCTCTGGCTTGAACATGCAAACGGACGGCCAACGGACTTGCCGTAGCTCTCGTGTAAAGGCAGGGCAGCTGACCTCGAAAGGTAGGCACCCGCCAACACCGAGCGCAGGCTCGTCGAAGTTGAGGCCGCCACACCCGTATGTCTAGCAGAGGTCGTCGTGGCGCCGATCCATGACGACGCACGCGTCTCCCCGCCGTCTATCCTCTGGGGCTCGACATTGGCCTGGACATGCTCGAGGGTCAGAAGAGGCCATTGAGACGTCGTCGGGGTCCTGATTTAGCTGCGCCCCCGCCGGCTGCCGTGGCGGGGACTGCACGGCGTGGACGGCCCCCTCTGTTCGGCCATCAGTATGGGCGGTTGCATTCGCTTGGGGAGATCGTGGCAGGCCAGCTCGCCATGAGCCCCTAGCCTCGGCGAAACCGAGCAGGCTCTGGATAGTGGCACGCCATTCATCCATCTGCTCGGCTGCTGGCGGAAACCTCAGCAGCAACTGAGCTCGAGCCATAGCCTCCGTGGCTGTGCTTGGCATAGATGTTGATGACGTCGACCGCACCATCGCCCGGCTCCTGATGGTGCCAGCGGCGGCGACAGCGGGGGTGCCGCATCCACGTAGCTGTGGGACGACCACCTGGGCAGCGGGGTCGCGCGGCGGTGGTGCTCGAGGGTCAGCGGCTCCGTCGAGCGTAGCGGTCTGGTCGACTCGTCCGGGAGGAGGCATGGCCGCAGTCCCTCCCGCGGTGGGGGCGGACGAAGGGCGATGGTTCACCCCGGACCGAGCGTCGTTGTTGTGGTTGTGCTCGTCGGTGGGGGGAGAGGGTGCAGATGGAGTGACCCCCTCACCCGCAGCTTGTGGAGCATGACCGCCAAGGCGTTGCTAATGTTGTCCTCCTCCAGCGTCTTCAGCCCCCGTGTCGGCCGCAGGGGGAGTGGCGATGGCGCCACCTGCTCCAACCACGCCCCTAGCAGCGTTCACGTCCTCGCTCACCCCCGCATCCTCCGAGGCACTAGAGGCCGCGGGCAGCGGAGCCTTCGAGGTGGACGGATGGGCCGAAGGGCCAGACTTCTTCTTCGTAGGCGCCATGGTCGATGGCGTCGTCAGAGATGAAGATGGCGATGAAGATGGCGTGATGCGCATGCTTTCAGGTTCACGCAAGCGAGCCCCCTACCTGGCGCGCCAAAGATGTCGTTGGATATCCGCGGCCACCTATGGGACCGGGCGGCCCCTTGCTGGTCCGGTGGGGGGACGTCGCGTTGCACAAAGAGCAGAACAGCGTGCGGCAGCACGGCAGAGAGCACACAACCAATTTACCCAGGTTCGGGCTGCCGTGAGGCGTAAGACCCTACTCCTACTTTGGTGGATTGATGGTGGAATGAGTGTGGCGATACGTAGTATACTTGCCCGGCAGGGTTCGCCTAGGGGCCGCAGCGACTACGCGCATGTGGTGGCTTGGGTTCATCAACTTTCTAACCTTCTAACCCCCCCCCCCTCCGAGTGCCATGGGCCTCCTTTTATAGATTAAGAGGTCACCACAGTGGCAAAGTGGTCATTATCCACTGATATGATATCGCACAGTGCTATCATACCTAACTCTGTGGGCTGACAGGGCGCATTAAATGCGCCGCTTAGTGTCACATCATTGGTCGCCCGGCAAGGCCTGCCGGGCTATCTTGCCAGCTCCGCACCTGTTCTCTTGACACGTCGCAGGATGGGTGTCATCTGCGGGTCTCTTCTATAGGAAACGGCTGCCATGTGGCGAATGGCTGCCACTTAACCATCTTGTGGCTTGACACTGCACTGATTGACGACGTTAGCCGTGCTTGAGTGGTTGGTGGGGTGGTTCTGCCACCGCGAGCCCCGGCAGGCTCTACCGGGGAGCCTCGGTTGCTTGCTTCTGGTGGTGGCCTCGCCCCTTGCCGGGCTCGCCTGCCCGGCAAGGGAGGCCCTTCTCTTGCCGATATCTTTCTCCTCAGGCTCGATCTTGGTCCCTTTGGATTGCATGTTGGCTCTTCAAATCTCTTGGTTCTACAATCTTTGACTTAAGTTGGTGCTTCAATCTTGATCTTGTGCCTATGCACAGTTGGGCAACAGACCCAGGGTTTGTTGCACCGACAAAAGCCCCCGGGTCTGCCCCGAACGTGCTGCTGAGCGTCGTCGGGGTAGGGCCTAATAAGTGCACAGGAAGGATCGCTAAAGGGGTTGGCCCCTTGAGGTTTCTGTTGCTGCTTCATTAGTCTTGACTTCGGGCCAGTTCCCGGTTTTGTCACGCGTTGTGTGTGGCGTCGTGGAAGAACTTGGATCGTGGCCCGCGGATTCTCCTCGCCCCGAGATCACGGGGTGGAAACTGCCACCCCACTCGTCCCCGTTCCGCACGCACTTCACCACGTGTCCTGGATGCATTGGGCGTGGTAGGTGGTGGATGCGGAGGACATGGGGGAGAGTGACATGGCTGAAATCCGAGCGTCGGCGGTTGGAGCAGAGGGGCGGCCTCGACCCTCAGAGTCACAGTGGGTGCAGAGAGGTTGTATTGGAGGGGAGGGGCGGCCGTTTCCCGTAGGAGGAACCAGCCCCCTGCCTCACTGGAGGATGAGATCCAAAAGGGGTTTCCGGTGTGTGTTTGACTAAATAAGGATTAGGCCTCTTCCAATGCACCGGTGCTTAGATGAAGTGTTAAACACATTAAAAAGTTCAACGAAAGCCCTGGACACTTCCAATGCATTGGTGATTACCTGTGGTTCTAAATGCATCAAAATTCTTAGCAACTAGTCTTCACAATGCATAGGCTTAGCTTTTGCAGCTAAGCTTCACCTATTGAATTTTTTAACAATTAAACTTCTTCATGTATTGGTTGGTAGTCATTGTGCATAGGTCCACGTGCTTAGCACCATTTCCTCTTGAGGTCACCATAAGACTACCCACAATGGGAGTAACATAGATAGTAACATGTTGCGGGATATCCACGGCCACCTATGGGACCGGGCGGCCCCGTGCTGGTTCGGCGGGGGGGGACGTCACGTTGCACAAAGAGCAGAACAGCGTGCGGCAGCACGACAAAGAGCACACGAGCAATTTACCCAGGTTCGGGCCGCCGCGAGGCGTAAGACCCTACTCCTGCTTTGGTGGATTGATGGTGGAATGAGTGTGGTGACACGCAGTACACTTGCCATGCAGGGTTCGCCTAGGGGCCGCAGCGACTACGCACCTGTGGTGGCTTGGATTCATAAACTTTCTAACCTTTTAACCCCCCACCAAGTGCCACGGGCCTCCACTTATAGATTAAGGGGTCACCACAGTCGCACAGTGGTCATTATCCACTTATATGATAGCGCACAGTGCTATCATACCCAACTCTGCGGGCTGACAGGAAGAATTAAATACGCCGCTTAGTGTCACATCACTGGTCGCCCGGCAAGGCCTATCGGGCTATCTTGCCAGCTCCACACTTGTTCTCTTGACACGTCGCAGGACGGGTGTCATATGTGGGTTTCTTCTATAGGAAACGGCTGCCATGTGGCGAATGGCTGCCACTTAACCATCTTGCAGCTTGACACCACACTGATTGACGACGTGAGTCGTGCTTGAGTGGTTGATGGGGTGGTTCTGCCAAGCCTCGGTTGCTTTCTTCTGGTGGTGGCCTCACCCCAGAAGAAGAAGAAGTACTGTTAACTGAGATCAGATGCGCTCAGGCGCAGAAATGGATATTCGCACAAAAATATCATGCTATGCATCTGAGCATCTGAATAATACAGATACAACAAGCTTACAGGGTGGAAATATACACTATACTATACACACCAACAATACCTTCAGTTCCCATTCTATCAATTCGATTAGTTTGGGAACTATTTGGAGAGCGGCAGTACTAACACGATTAAGCTGGGAAAGCAACTGATTGGTGTGAGATTTGGCATGCGCCAATATTTGAGTTACGTATCTTTATGCAACCCAAGAGGATCTGCAGGCGACCGGTATAAGAGAACTAGCCTACTTCTGCATAACATGGTCACTGTGCCCCGATCTTGAAAATATCCCGGAGAAATTGGGCAGCTTATCAACATGCTTTAGTGCTCGCTCTGCAATTTGCCTTGTCCTAAAGTCACCATGCCTGAAAGCTTCAACCAAGGCTGTACTGACATTTTGGTTTCCGAGATCTCATAAGCTATTTCATCCGTCCTAAGGATCCTTTCTACGGCCCACACCGCTCTCTGCCTCAGCGCTTCAGTCCGATTCTCACACAACACATCAAGAATTGGTTTGACGCCCTCTGCGTCGCAGAGGACCATCACACCTTGATCAATGTCCACTCCATCGTCTAATAATGTGGACAGTGCTGTTAGAGAGGCTTCAACAACTTTCTCATTGTTGTGATCCAAGCAAGCAACCAACTTCTCCACCACCTTCCCTTCCAAGAGACAGAAGCTTTCCCTTGACGAACATATTCCATGATGAACTCTACAGACACCAGTTTCTACAGACTTCTGACTGAGGCATGGAAATATTGAAAAACACAATCCCGCGTTGGGAGGTGGCAGAATCTTCGTTAGATGCTTTGACTGGCCAGATAGATTTCCTAGTGCGGTGGCAGAGACAATCTGGACAGTGTCAAGACCATTCATCTGAAGCAGATCACTAAATAGTGCAGTGAGATTGTATTCACGAGCAACAGCAATGATATCTGGATCATCCTCCAAGATAAATGTGATCCGGGAGACAATCCTAACTAGACCTTCAAGAAAAGGGTTGACGAAACGCCCCCCACGACTCTCCCCTTGTCTGATCATTATCACTTTGGATATTATTGTGGTGAAAGCCCCATCTTCAACAAGGCGTCTGGTTAGCACTGAATCCTGCAGAGGAAGATCAGCTACCAGACCAGCAGCTGGTGCTTGCTCTTCAGAAATACCATTGTTGTCGGCAATGACTCTAATCAAGCTGCTGAGTTGACTAAAATTTCCATGAAAAGCTTCAGCCAGTTCTTGACCCATACATGGTGATATGTTATTCAAGAGCTTGATGGAAGCCATGCGAACCTCTCTTTGAGGTGCTTCAACAAACTGAATTAAACTGACAGTAGCCCCTGAGCTTTTGATGGCATCAACTATGCCTTGGACAGTTGTAGAAGAACTAGTTAAACCAACAAGCACCTGGAGTAACTTACACTCGGTTGCAGGTCCTGTATTGCTGATGAGATGAAGCAGATTGTGAACAATTTCTTCAGATACCAGTGTCTGCCTGTTGTGGTCAAGTGGAATGGACTGAAAATTTGCACCTGATGCCACAACATTTGCAAGAATTGTTGCTGATACCTCCTTCAACCTCATTGGAAGCTGATTACTGCCAACTGTTAAGAGGTCTGCTATGAGAGGTGGGAGAATACCTGCTTCAATTAGTATCTTCGCACTGACGTCGTAAGATGAAATTTGATTCAGTGCCTTCAGAGCTGCTTCTCTAGCCTCCCTATTCCCACTTTTCATGATATTGACTAGTGCGGAGCCTGCTGTTTGTGCCACAAAGACCTTCACATCGTTGGTTAAAACAAGCTCCCCGACATAAGCAGCCATAGATAATCGTGTATCAGCTGAACCTACAAATGCACACAAGAAGGAACTAAGCCCTGAGTACAAAGAAAGAACATTGGAAAATGAATATCAATCATAACACATTTCTACCATTCCAGTGACACAATTTTTATACAGTGCACGTGCTAACTAGAAGATACCCATAGTAAGAAAAATCTAATACTTAAGTGAACATATACCAACTGAACCTTGCACATAATAGTTAACCCAATCAACATGAACTGCCCCAGCATATTGATGTTAGAGGGGGAATTCTTATCCATGCACTGAAGTAATACCACAGTGACAAAGCTATATACAAGTGAACTGAAATAATCTATTCGAAATAGTTCATCTTAGGCATGCAGCAATCCCATGATTAATTACCTTCATCTTGAAATAAATTTGAATTCTGCAGCTAGGCAGCTGGGTAATGCGCCACATCCTAATGTACATAATTACTCACTTTTTATCTTATGAGTCTAGTTCCTAGTATGTTATATTTTTCTGCTTTATGTATTTGACGAAGTATTTTTATAACTGTGGTAACAAAAAGTGGTGAGAAACGACTATTCAATATGGGTGGTGAGATAAAAGAGCAATAAAACAGGAATACAGGAAAGCAAAACACAGATGAGAAGCAAATTAATGAGAATATCGCTAGGGGGTAGCACATATCACTGTCATTCAGTAGTTTAATGGCAATGGCAACATACACGACCTCTGCCTTTTTTCAAGATAAGGAAATTGTATAAATAATACCTTCAAGAAGAAGCCTAAGAAGCGGTTGCAGTCTACCGTTTTCAGCCATCTGTCTAACATTTTTTTCACAGCTCTCCAAATTCACAAGTGTCTTATCAGCCCTATCAACTGTAAACAGGTTTTCTATTTTACTACTTGACAAGCCAACAAGTATAAGTATGGCCCCAGGAACGCTCCCAATTTTTCTGAAAGAGGTTTATATTGTGAAAGTTCATATAACAGAGATGCAGCCTGTTCTTTCTCTTGGACGTGCCCATGAGATAAGAACTTCACTATTGTGCGAATATTGTCCCCGGCAGCAATCTCATCCTGTGAAAAAAATTCTGGGATATTAGAAACACAAGATTGGTGACAAATTTAAAACTATGGAAAGTAGATTCATAAAAAAAAGCACCTTGTTATCATTGTCATCTTTAGCTACAAAGCAAAGACTTTCCAATGCCTTTTGCCGTACTTTTGTACTGCTATTCTTCAACAGCTCGGAAATTAAGCTTATCAAGCCAAGCTTCCTCACTACATGTCTGCTGGATCTACTTCTCTGACATATCTCCACAACATATTCAAGTGCTTGCAAAGTATCATGTTCTGAATTCTCGGAAGTTAAGGATTTACAGGCTACATCAAGTTTAGCTGCCTCATTCCTATGCATCCATTCATCAATAGTGTTTCTCAGAGCAATGCTTGGATTCAACTCAGTGCTGCTGAGCTCCTTCCTAGTAATAGGGCAGACAAGGCTCCTTCCACTGCTATCAGATTCCTTGAACCACTTCAAAATGGCTTCCCGTTCAAATGTAGCACCACTCTCTAAAGTGACAGGATCCCGCATAATTTGTTTTGTGAGTGGACAAAGAAATGATTCATAAATAGGCTCAACGCGCAAGCTGTCAGTGGACGAATCATAATGACCATCTTGAACATCTGCCATCACACCACGGCACTGCATACAAATTCAGAGGGAAGAAATCAGAGATATATATAGTAGGTTCATAAGAGACAGGCCAGCAATGAAAGACATGCAACAATTGGAAAGGATTACTACGAGCGGTGCAAAAGATATTGAGATCGTCACCCTAAAGCCAGGAAATGCCAGACATACTCAAAAGTTGCTGCAAAACATTCGATATTAGGTATATATATTTCTCATGTGAATATATCGCACTTAGAACCCCAAGTTCAATAATCACTTTTCTATACTAGTAAGAAATCCAACCAAACCTACTACTAACACCGATTACATATACCTAAATTGGCATCACTTCCATCACATATCGATGCTAGTGGGACGGATTTTACCTCAAATCCACGAGTAATAGGAAAGTGAAGCGCACTTAGTGGAGGCAGCGGCCGGGGAGCACCTGCTGGGAGCAGTATTGTTAAAGCGGGGATTAGCAGGAGGTAGCGACGAGGGATGTTCACAGGACCACCGAAGACAGGGCGCGTACCTCGGAGAGGAATTAGTCGCTCCACGGAGAGCAAATACGACCGGCCACAGCAATTCACACGACTGCGGCGTCACTACCCAGCCATGGCGGTGGCGAGGAGAAGCAGATCGATATGGCGGAGGGGTCGGGGTGGAAGATCTGCCGGGGGGAGAAACTACGAGACGGCGGAGGCGGACCAGTGAGGCGGAGGGCGAGACCCGGAAGGGTAGGGGAGAGGGGAGCGGAAGGGAGATACTTCTCGGCGACGGGTGCTACTTGCTAGTCAGCTAGCCTGCTGCGAGTGGGTAAGCGAAGCCGCACAGGAGGGCGCCGTATCAACCGCTCGTTTCTATGCAACGCCTTGCTATTACTAAACAGTATAACTCAGCTACCTAAGAGCCACCACAGCGTTTTGACGTCATTAACCATCCGATCTGAAACAAGAACGGGTCAGGTCGTTTGGTCATCTAAAAAAACAGCACCGATATGTCGTTTTCACCGTGTCATGATCTGGCGGACGTACTCGGGCTGCTGCTCCACATAACGATCTAGGAATCACATGGTTCGTTGGGGCGTCGATGGCCAAAAGCCCATATAGGTGCAACGACAGGAGCACGGCCTTCATCCATCATCAGTACGTTATATCCAAGGCTCAGTGGGCCAGGACCCGCCCAGGTCTGGAGAAAAAAACGTATATTGTATTATGCTGCACAGGATCAATTATTGTTCATGCTAACTTGTGTTTTCTCAATGTTTCTTTTTATATAGGAATACTAGCATAACCATCTTGATTTCGATGCTATGTGAACATTACTAAACAGTATAACTCAGCTACCTAAGAGCCACCACAGCGTTTTGACGTCATTAACCATCCGATCTGAAACAAGAACGGGCCAGGTCGTTTGGTCATCTAAAAAAACAGCACCGATATGTCGTTTTCACCGTGTCATGATCTGGCGGACGTACTCGGGCTGCTGCTCCACATACCGAGCTAGGAATCTCCTGGTTCGTTGGGCTGATCGATGGCCAAAAGCCCATATAGGTGCAACGACAGGAGCACGGCCTTCATCCATCATCAGTACGTTATATCCAAGGCTCAGTGGGCCAGGACCCGCCCAGGTCTGGAGAAAAAAACGTATATTGTATTATGCTGCACAGGATCAATTATTGTTCATGCTAACTTGTGTTTTCTCAATGTTTCTTTTTATATAGGAATACTAGCATAACCATCTTGATTTCGATGCTATGTGGACATGTATATTAAGACACATATCTGGTGCTCCTATTTATTATAGTACATACATATAGAATAGCACCAACGAAGATTTAGGAGGAAACTCGACCTGTTCTGACTACAAAAGGTCTAACCCGGTAATGCCAATCCATATATGCTAACGGGTCAGTTCTAACTTCAAATAATTATGCCATGTACCATGGCATTATATTACTAAACAGTATAACTCAGCTACCTAAGAGCCACCACAGCGTTTTGACGTCATCAACCATCCGATCTGAAGCAAGAACGGGCCAGGTCGTTTGGTCATCTAAAAAAACAGCACCGATATGTCGTTTTCACCGTGTCACGACCTGGCGGACGTACTCGGGCTGCTGCTCCACATACCGAGCTAGGAATCTCCTGGTTTGTTGGGCTGATAAATGGCCAAAAGCCCATATAGATGCAACGACAGGAGCACGGCCTCCATCCATCATCAGTACGTTATATCCAAGGCTCAGTGGGCCAGGACCCGCCCAGGTCTGGAGAAAAAAACGTATATTGTATTATGCTGCACATGATCAATTATTGTTCATGCTAACTTGTGTTTTCTCAATGTTTCTTTTTATATAGGAATACTAGCATAACCATCTTGATTTCGATGCTATGTGGACATGTATATTAAGACACATATTTGGTGCTCCTATTTATTATAGTACATACATATAGAATAGCACCAACGAAGATTTAGGAGGAAACTCGACATTACGACTACAAAAGGTCTAACCCGGTAATGCCAATCCATATATGCTAACGGGTCAGTTCTAACTTCAAATAATTATGCCATGTACCATGGCACTATATGGGTTTTTGGCCACACTGGCTAATCGTTCATCCATTTGAAATATATCATAGTTTTTTGTTTAAGACGGACGGGCGCAGCAACGCGCGTCTTCATGGTCTAGTGGACTGTGCAAAGCGGGGTGGGTTTGCGGGGTTCGGGCCTGAGAGCATCTCCAGCCGTTCAGCCCTAGGGCGCATAAAAATCGCCCACTGGGGACGAGCCGGCGATTCTTTCGGCGTTGGGGACGATTTTGCGCCCAGTCGTCGCCCTCAGTCGTCGATTTTGGCCCATTTTTGAAGCCCCATTTCGACAAAAAGGCTCGTATGGGCAAGAATAGGCACATATTCGGCGTGGTTCGCCGTGCCTCGGTCTTCAATTATCAACATAAATATTTTTTTATTACATATTTCATGACAGAAATTTCAAATACTTAAACAAAATAGTACAACAACAAATAGTTCAATACAAATTATATAGTTCAACAAATAAAAACTCATATTTCATCACACGTCGCGCCCGGTGTCGCCCTTGAACCTCCATAGATGCTCTATCAGATCTTGCTGCAGTTGATGATGCACTTGTGGGTCTCGGATCTCCTGATGCATAGTGAGGTAGGCAATCCAGGTTGCCGGTAGCTGGTGATCAATTTGGGCAAGAGGACCCTGCCGGTGGTATGGTTCAGTGTCAAACACTGGCTCTTTCTGCTCGCTCTCAATGATCATGTTGTGCAAGATGACACAGCAGGTCATGATCTCCCATATTTGATCTTTCGACCGTGTCTAAGCGAATTGCAGGACAACGACAAATCGAGATTGGAGCACACCAAATGCCGCTCGACATCCTTCCCGCAAGCCTCCTGAATCTTCACAAACCAGCGTTCTTGCCTCCAGCACGAGGTTTTTGATGGTCTTGACAAATGTCGACCATCTCGGATAGATGCCATCGGCTAGATAGTACCCTTGTTGTCTTGCCGCCCATTGATCCCGAAGCTCACGGAGGAGAATGACCTTCAACAAGCTTGGCAAAGACAGAGAAACCAGTATACGTTGATGTCATTGTGAGTTCTGGCATACCAAAGAAGGAGTGCCAAATCCAGAGGTCCTGTGTGGCCACCGCCTCAAGTACCACCTGCAACCGACTTTGGCGCCTTTGTACATCCCCTACCAAGAAAATGGGCAATTCTTCCATTTCCAATGCATGCGGTCGATGCTTCCAAGCATCCCGGAAATCCTCTTGTTGCATTACATGCTGGGATCCGGCGGTGTCTTCCGCATTGGGTGTTCTCAAGTATTGTGGTCCAAACACGCCACCACTTGCCCGGATGTAACTTGTAGAAACACTCTAGGCTGGTCGACTCGGCCATGCGCCCATAGTCGTCGAGTGAGTCACCGGGAGCTCCGTATGCAAGCATCCTCATTCTTTGTCGTGCATTTACGGATGAAGGTGAATCCAAGTGAACCGGTGCAATCCATCTTGCACTTGAAGTAGTCTGTCGAACTCCGGATGGAATTCACAATCCGGAGGAAAAGCTTTCGGCTCATCCGATTACGGCGCCGAAATGTTCTGTCGCCGTGAAGTGGAGCATCGGCGAAGTAGTCGGAGTAGAGCATGCAGTAGCCTTCGAGACGATGTCGATTCTTTGCTTTCACCCGCCCCGGCGCCGAGCCACCTCGCCGCGACTTTTCATTGCTCGCCAGCAGCTGGGCGAGGGCGGCGAGCACCATGAGATACTCTTCTTCCTGGACGTCGGCCTCGGCTTCCTCCTCCAGCAGCGCTGCGAGCACTTCCTCATCATCCGAGTCCATCGCCAAGGCAGGCAAATCGTCGAACACCTTGCGCGCGGTGGGCGTGCACCCGCCGCTAAAGCGCCCTCCGCGCCGGAACGCCACCGGTGGTGTCGGAGGGGCTGTCGCGGCGAACCTATGCTATTTTTCCGGCGGGAATGGCTATCTACCGGTGAAGGAAGCGGCGGCCGGGATATACCTAGTTGCGCCGAGAGCCTTGGGGTGGAGGCGATCGGGGAAGAAAATCTTGACTTTTCACCTGACGGCGTGGGCCAGCCGCGCTTTTCCCTTGCGCCGGAGCCCCCAAGCGCCCCCAGCGCGCCGGGTTCGGCCTGCGGCCGCCGGGCGGAAAAAAGGGCCGAACCGGCGCTTTTCGTCGTCCTGGGGGCGCGACTGGGCCGTTTTTTTGGCGCCGGCGCCGAAAAAGTCGCCTGGGGGGGCCTGTTGGGGGCGCGGCTGGAGATGCTCTAATGAATCGGATTCAAACCGATAAGACTAGTATCAGTGGGGAGTAACTTACAGACTACTAATATGTTACTAATCTACTTCCTCCGTAAGCTAATATAAGAGCGTTTAGATTACTACTAAACGCTCTTATATTAGTTTATAGAGGGAGTATGTTATTACCTTTACAGTCGGAAGTAACATATACTGCATATGGTATAATGCAACACTTTATTTATTAGGTTATAGATTCATTTTGTCTTGGTACTCCCTCCTTTCCGGTTTATAGGGCTCAATTCAAAAATCTCACCAACCAAGATAGATGGTGAGTGGAGAAATACTTTTTGTAATTTGCAAAAGTACCCAATTAATGCTCTTGGTATCAAAATGTTTTAAAAATGGATGCATTTAAACATGTTCTAAATTTTTTTTAAATCTCAATTGTTTTTAAAAAGCATGTGTTAAAAAAGGTAAATCTTAAAGAAAACATTTTCATAAAAATTATTAGATTTTTTAAAAATGTTATTTAAAAAAATGTTCACGTTTTCTCAAAAAGTAAAAAAGGTCAAACCAACTGACAAACTATTCCATGCACAACTACTCTTTCATCATACGAAGGCCGTTAAGCTGGCTTCTTCGCATCCACACATCATGCTCCAAAAAGAGATAATCATAATGGAATATAACAAATGTTGCGTAATGGCACAAACAAAGCAGATTTTTGCAACTTTTTGGCCTGTTGCAACGCACAAGCATTTGTACTAGTTTGTTCTATGGAGGAAGACAAAAAACTCTTTGAGGGAACGATCTAGTCAATTATGGTTGACTACACCTTGAAGAGGAAGATACACTATTTCAAATAGAATTGGCTAAGAGGAAGTGTCTTTTATGGAACATCACTTATTTATGGAGGAAGGTAGAAACCACTCCGTGGACAAGGAAAATTGCTCTTTATCTGTCGGTATGTTTAATGATAATATTTGGACTATATTTATTTATTTGGGGCTATTTTTTCAAGTAGTTGGATTGTGGCCATGTCTTATTGCTGGAATACAATAGCAAGTTTATTGACATACAAACAGTTTTAAAGGAAATTATAATGTTTATGTGTTTTGTCATTGTTGTTAAATCTTCTACACTTTCAAATTGGAAATTTTGCCATGAAACTCCCTTGTGGAGGAAAACTATTACTGTTATAGGACATCTGTGCAACTTCAGTGAGAAAGGATTTGATTTATTGTTTTACCTTGGAATCTAGTGACTATGTTATACTATTTGGAAAAGGAGGAGTGGAAATATTACTCAACAGTAAAATTAGTGTATTATTGAATTTTACACAATGGTCTCTTCTTTCTTTATGGTCCATTGGAAGTTAGCAACCCAAATTGTTTATTTGGGCAAATAACTCCATATGGAGGAATACTGACAATGGGAACATTGGAATCTCAATATTTATGGCATGTAGGACTTGGTCACAAATCTTGGAACATGAGTAAGTGCTTTATTTAATTCTGAAATTCTAAACTTTAGTGGGAGGACTATGGTACTTGTGAAGCTTAGCATATATTCTAGTTTTTGGTTTATGTACACCCTTTTTCGAATGTGGGAAGAGATAAAAAGCTTCACGTCATTATTATTTTGGCACCCTTATAGTATTTTCTTTACACTCCCACCAGAGGCCAGGTTATTTGTTTTATCTCATCATTAATGATTGCACTTGATGTGGCTACGTTTATACTATATCAAAATACAAGTCAGAATGTTTTATTGTACCTGTCATATTATGTACCAAAGTGGAAAATCAGTTGATTAAAATATTTCAAAGTTTTAACAACGGATTGGTGGTGGAAGTACACTTCAGTAATATATCAATCGAACGTGTAAAGATCATGGAATTATTCACCATTGTAATATACCTTACAGTCCATAATTGAATGGATGAATTGAATGTATTCTATACATCCTTGTTTTTTAAGGAAGCATTGCATACTGCCATTTGTTGATATCACTCTTCATCTACCACAGTCACTTGACTGGAAGGAAATCTTCTATTTTGGCATGAAATTCTCAGTTACTACAAAGTGCACACCAGGAATTTTTCATGGTTATTCTAGTGGATCAAAGGGTGTTTCCTTAGTTTCTAGAAAATAAATACTGGTGGAAAGTAGGAACCCAATTATTTTTATGATCAAGGGTGAAATTATTGACAATCATAATGGAATATAATCTTGACCCCAAGGAAACTACAAGTGACACTCCAAACATGACATGCTTAGGATAAGTGGGAGGAATTAACTTGGAACGTAAACTCTGGATAATTTTTATGTGATTTTTGCGGGAAGTTACTAGAGCAAGACTACTAAGAAGGGTGGAAGAAATGCGGGAATGAACAAATTCAATGAGGAAATATATTGTTTGGGAACTTATTATCATAGCAAACAACCACAAGCCCATCGTTTGTAAGTGTTTTTTTAGGAGACTTGGCTCATTGGAATATTATATTGTCACTATTGCTATTCAGTTCTTTACACAAAGGGAAATATACTTTGTGGAAACTCTCTCTCCTGGAATTTAGGGAAAGAGTAAAGACATGATTTGTTAATTGAATACATTAATGCATGGTCTTATGACAAGCTTCACATCAATGGAATAGCATGCCAGAAGGTTTTCTAAATGAAGAATGTATGATCTTATGACAAGCTTCACATCAATGGAATAGCATGTCAGATGATTTTCTAAATGAAGCAACGCAGTCATCTACAAATGTAAGTGTAAAATATTTTGCATTATTATTTTATATGTTAGCATTGTTTTGTTGTTTGCAATGATAAAGTCACGTTGATGGAAGTCAAAGCTTGGTCATATTTTAACTTTCATATGAAAGGAACGTTTGAAGCTTCCTATGTTTTAGAGTGGAACTACATAGGGTATGTTTTGAAAGATTCCTATGGAAAATTGCAAACTTATTAAAGTACCTGGAACCAAACTCAGTGAGAACTTATGTTTGAACTCTTGAGGACAAAGGGATAATAATGGTGTTGAAATACTGTATCTTTGTTATACAATCATACCTTAGCTTCCGGAATTTATGTTGCATTCAAGTAGTGGAAGGAAAGATGAGCAGCTAAGGGAATCTTACACATCATATAATATTGTGGAAAGTGCATCGCAACATGTCACTTGTTCTTGAATTTATAGTAAGGTAAAACGCATTGAGGAATCTATTATTGTATCTACGAGATGAGAAATAAGTCCTTGTACGCATATTCAATTAGAATTTATAGTACTAATATGGTCCAGGTTCACTGACCGAAGTGAGGAATTTCTTTCAAAACATGGTTACTAATGGAACTTCATGTACTAACTGGATTTGATATATATGTGGTTTTGAAAATTAATTCAGCATGATTATCATATATTTTGACTCAATGTAGAATTATTCATATTGTTGATATATGTGAGTGAAATAATTGATGCGGAATTTCACTTGACAAAGCAAAATACTCAAGGTGCCTATAAAGGTGGAATTACACTCGAGGAAATAATTCTCAAGGCACTGAGGATAGCTATGTCAATAATTAGGCGGAAACTAAATGTCTCTAGCGATCTTAAGTGTCACAGGGAGGAAACATATTGAGGGAAGGTACCACTATATATTTCTTTGGATTTTCAACGTAGTGTTAATCTGGTTGCTGACCCCTTGACTAAGCCTATTAGTCATGAGGTAAGCATGTTAAGTCTATGGCTTTATGAATATTTGAATGATCGTTTTGGACAAGTGGGAGATGTTGGAATTATGTGTCCTACAACTATATTCAAATCACTTGGAGTTGTTAATATTCAGAATACCTCTTTATGGAATCATACATGTATTTATACATGGAATTGCTTTACATGTTTAGCATGGAATTGTTACTTGTTGGAATGTACTTAAGTAATATATGCTTAAGGAAGCTGGTCGATTATTAGTGGAATACAATATACTATTTATATTGGGACTACCCCGATACACCGATGATTGGAAGGAGCTAGATCGTATAGTTAGATTACAGCCGTAATGTTGATCTGCGTAATTAGAGGAATTTACACTATATTATGGCGCATTGCTCACAAGCGTGTAATCTAGGGACATAATGGGTAGAATCTGTTAACAGATAAATATGATCGTGGTTGGTAATTTGATCTGGACTCTATCCCGGAAACTAGTTGTAATGACTAGGAATCTTATCTGTATAAGAGATGGACTCTTTGGAAAGACAGTATAAGAAGGTTCCTACCTCCTAGCCTTAGATATGTGAATTCTGAGCGGCACCACGGATAAGAATAGAGGAATACGGGGTAGACCACAAACCCTAAATTTCTAACAGTGAACGCACTCCTAGCTGATCATAATTCAACTATACATGAGAACTTTATACTGCCTAAATCTTGTGTGCTAATTTTACTCAGGTACAATGTTGAGGACAACCAACAACTTTCAACACATGAAGAATCATGTTTTGAATCCCATACAACAAGTTTGAAGAGAACAATTTTAAACTCTGATGTAAACCATGTTTTGGTGACAAGTGCAACTAGTTGCACCTCGAGGAAGAATAGCAAGCCATCTCAACACTCTATTGTTGCATGCGCAGTTCCAAAATTCATCCCAAAACTTCCTGCATCACGCAACACAAATATATGAGTATTCAACACGTGTGGGAGCACAAAGTGGACAACATATGAAGTCTACTTTCAGGAAAATCAAACGTTGTATCATTTGGAGTCCTGAGTCAAAAGATATGAGAATTCCAATGCAAGTTGTCGAGAGCATTAATTGTTGCGTGAGGCTTCGAGTTTGCTCCCTTGGCCAGCTGGTTAGCACGAATTTGAGCCCCTCTTTTGGACTGGTTTCATACCTAAGCTAGGAGGGTTTTTCTTAGTATAAATATCACATACCCCACTTCAGCCACAACTCTTTGGCAATTTGATTCAGAATAGGTTAGCTGAGTGCAACCAGAATTTTGTTGGAGAGTTCACTTCCTCAACTCTTGTAATCTTGCCTTGTGAGAGGGTAAACTCACTTTGTGATTTTACAACAGTAGACGTTGAGGCAACGACTAGTTCATGCTAAGCGTGGTTGCATGGATTGGAAGCTAAGAATGTGGTTGGGCGAATACCTGTTGGTGTGTGTTGCATTTGCAAGAGTTGGCTTCAGTCTCGTCAGGTTCCACTAGTTATCCTTTACCCGGCAGTGTTGTTGGCTGGGATCGAGCATTTCCTTCATACCCTTCAGGTGGCATTGATTCGTTCATCAAGCAGATCCACCATGAAGATCGGTCAACCCTGTATCATCTTGGCATCAGAGCTTCGATTGACACGGTAGGATCTTATATCCCTAGTTTAGTCTGTGTTCTTGTTCTTCCTAAAGTGCAGAAAATACCCCACAAAAAATAACTTTACCTAGCCCTGTGCAGCCTTTAATCTATTATTTGGTGAGTTTTATCAAGTTCTTGTCCACTAGATCTTTGTTTTTAGTTGCTGAGTTTCCCCTCATCCATTCTTGTATGTTTGTGTTCATTTTCGTCCACAGATTTCAGATCTGCATCGTCCACCAAATCGTGTGTATCTTTGTCACCCGGAGTCCGTTGGGTGTTTTTATGCATTTTGGAAAGCCCACGCCATGTACTTTCCATCCATCCTTGTTAGATCTTATTCGCATCTTGTGCCCCCCAAAGTTAGATCTATTCGTGTGTGTTTGTTGCCAAAGTTTCAGCTGTGTGTTCTTGTTGTTTGAGCTCATCCATTGCAATTTTCATGACTCCCCCAAAGTGTGTGTTTGGATCCAAGTCTCGTGTTGCAAGTTTGTCAAAAAAAAAGAGCAAAAAAAGAGGTAAAAAAAGAAAACAAAAAAAATCTGCCCCAAGAAAGGAAGTGTGTGCAAGAAGCAAAAGAGAGAAATTTGGGACTATTCTTCACTTATATCTTGAGAAATCCCTGTTTGTGTTGTGAGCTGAAACGTGTCAAGTGTGCAAAGTCTTCAATCCTTGCTTGCAACAAATCTGATTCCTTGGTGTGAGTTAAATGTTCCTCACGTATATCTCTTTCAGCAACTAAGGCATTAGAATCTTGTGTGGATGATTACTTGGTTCAACAATATCTAGATTGTAGATTAATGCATGTTTTGCTACATATATTGTGACACCCTCGATTCAATCGTACACTAATCATACATGCAAATGTGTACGATCGAGATCAGGGACTCACGGGAAGATATCACAACCCAACTCTAGACACAAATCAAATAATACAAGCTTTATTTTACAAGCCAGGGGCCTCGAGGGCTCGAATACATAGCTCGAATACAAACAAGTCAGCGGAAGCAAAAATATTCGAGTACAAACATAAGTTAAACAAGACCGCCTTAAGAAGGCTATCACAAAAGAAGCAACGATCGAAGAGGCAAGGTCTCCTGCTTGGGACCTCCTAACTACTCCTAGTCGTCAGCGGGCTCCACGTAGTAGTAGTCGACGGGGGTGTCATCTAGCTCATGGGATCCACCATCTGGTTGCATCAATCGAAAAGAAGAAAGAAGGGGGAAAATGGGGTAGCAAAGCAACTGTGAGTACTCATCCAAAGTACTCGCAATCATCAGATCTATACTAAGTATGAATTGGTATCAAATGGAAGGGTTGTATCTGTGGATTGAACTACGGAATGCCAGAATAGAGGGGAAGGCCTAGCCTATCAAAGACTAGCATCTTCAAGCACCTTCAAGCATCTTGCAGCATTCAGAAGAGTACATAATAACATATTATAATTAACAAACATGTTGTAATATTAATACCCAGAGATCCTTCCTCGACTCCCTGCAAGAAAGCAATCCCGGAGCCACATATCCATCACATATCTCAAGTATCCATTTCTAGTTGTAATAGATCAGGATACCACTCCGAGCGTTCATTACCGTGGAAACGGCTATTCGAATAGATAACTTCCCTGTAGGGGTGCACCACATTACCCAACATGCTTGATTACTCTAACACTGCGTTTGGATGTCTGTATTGCAGCCTCTAATTGGATTTGGGATTCCCGAACCGCCAATTCAGCTGTTTGGATGCGCATTGAAACATAGAATGGAAATGAGGCCAAATACAACACTGTATTCGTTCTCACGCGCGCTCCCCTCTCACAATACAGACTCCTCCGGCTCCGATTTCGCTGGATTTGCACTCACACGCAAAACGTACCGCTTCGACCCCTCTCTTCCCCCACACGACCAGAAAAAGAAAACAGAGGTGGAGCGAAGAAGCTCCAGCGGCACCGCGTCATGCTCCTCTACGCATGGCTACTCGCGCATCCCCGCGACGTAGCATCAACCGTGGCGTTCCTTGTGGTGGTGGCGTGTGGATCCTCTCCATAGAGTGCGGCCGACCTTCCCAGCCATGACTTCGGGCGGTGGCAGTGACCGCCACATCACGGAGTGGCGGGTGGCGGTGGCGGTGACGGCGGCCCAGAGCCAGCACGCGGATGGAGATTCTCCCCACAGCCGGCATCTGGATCCGCGCCATGGATCCATGCCCGACCTTCTCCTCACAGCCTGAGATCCGCGCCATCAGGCGGCGTCCGCATCCGTCGGCGCGAGCAGAGATGCTTCTGATGGCAGGTTGAGCGGGTGGCGCGCACGCGAGGAGAACGACGGCCAGCGGAATTAGATCTAGCCGCTTATGCGAAGTACGCCGTCCTTTGATCCTAGCTAGCTGAGTCTGCTTCGTCCTCTGAACTTCTCCCCATACACTAGGAAGCAACACTTTCAGTTCGTTGTAGCGAAGGCAGACGGTGGATGGTCCAGATCGAGTTTGCTTCTTCCTCTAAATTTCTCCTCATTCACTATCTAGCTATATTGTGATTCCAAAAAATGTATGGTGATATGAAACTTGTGATTTGTGAAGTAAACAATACAGGATTAGTTTTACTCCAATTTGTTGTGCAAATTTCATTTTGATACACGAAGAGCAAAGCATAAGCCACATACTGTATATTTTTTGTCATTTTTTATTGCTATATAATCATTTTTATTCTAGATTCTATTAAAAAATTGAGTCATAAAGAACAAAGCATAATCTTCATACTCATGTAAATATACAATTCCATAGTTTGTCATCCAAACAAGATTTCGTATTGAAACCTCTGTGAGATTCCATGAGCCAATTTGGTGAACAACCAAACAAGCGAATTCGTATTCATTCTCATTTCAGTTTCCTTGCTGAATTGGTATTGCAACCAATTCAATACGGAGCCCTTCAATACAGACATCCAAACAGAGCATAATCGAACACACTTTCTTGGGTCCATGTCCGGCCTCGGAAGATCTACACGTCACAGCTCTACCTAGGCTCAGTAGAGAGGTCCCCGCCGGTCTACATCCTAAGCACTTTGGGGTCCTGGGCCCACCGCCAGTTGCACTCCGGGTCGTTGCTAGTAGGGTGGATACCAGCACCCCCGTGTAGTGTATGGCACGATCCGACCGTGCCACAATGCTGAACTAGACGTCTGACAAAGCTTCGGATGATACTACGACGCCAAGTGCCCATATCTGTTCTCGCGTGGTGGTTAGTGCGTGAAGGCTAGTGGCCAACTCAGAACAAATACCCAAATCCTTAGTGTGTTAGGAGCTTGCGGAGACGAGCAGAGACTCACGATAATGTGACCCCGTCACCCCGTCTCGAGGAAATACGACAAGGGCCAGGCCCAACCCTCTCTCTCTCTAGCGCGGTCTACTTGCTCGGCCGTACCTCATAATTATCTCGCGGGTGCTCTCCGTGCCTGCCTGATTTTCACATCAACTCACGGGTACCCCTTAGGGCCGACCAGACTAACCAGAGACTGTCGGGAACTTAGGTCCAGCTCAACCGGGCTGGTACAGCCTGTCCCTTTAGTCCTGCAGTAACAATTCATGGGGGCTACAAGTAAAGGTAACTGTGTGTCCGTAACATCAAGGGGGAAACCCAAGGAATCACCCTCAGTGGAATCCACCTGATGTAATCATCAAGGTGAACGTATGAGGAATCACTCTAAAGGTTCACACTTGAGGTGTTGCACGACAAAGTCGTATCGGGAGTGGTGAAGGAGGAATCACCCTCGATGACCATGACCGAATATCTACACTATAGAGTTATCATCAGGAGTGCGTTAGGAGGTATCACCCTTGGCACTCGATAGTAGCTCTATAGAGTCGAGCAACGAAAGGGGGTGTGATGTGGTGTGTCGGGCTCTGGACGTTGATCACGTTGGTCGAGTCATCGGTCATCCAGCCGAGGCAGCTTGGACAAGGTGAGGGGTCACTGGTGGAACACTAACCAACCTATACTAAGCAGTTTAGGATAAGCAGGTAAGGTACAAATAGCAGGTTACAAAAGCAGGCTATGCATCAAAATAGGGGCAATCAATAACAGTAGCAAAATCTAATGCAAGCATGACAGAGAATGGAATTGGCAATATAGGGATGATCAAGGGGGGTTTACTTGCCTGAAATCTCTGCTGAAAGGGAAGAAGGGTCGTCGACGACGTAGTCGATCACAGCGGCATCAACATCGGTCTCGGGGTCTACCAGAGAGAAAAGGGGGAAGAAATAGTAAATACAAGCAAACAAATGCATGGCATGACAATACACAGAGTTAGGGGTGTTCTAACGCGGTGCTAGGTAATACCAGCGACGGGGGAAAACCACCGAGAATGCATTCCCGGTGTTAGGTATTTTTGGACAGATGAACCGGAGGGGGACGGTTGTAGGTTCGCTATGCTAAGGACGTGTGACAGATGGATGGAGGGCATATCCGGATGCGTCACATTTTTCTGAGCAACTTTCATATATAAATTATTTTCATCCGATATACAGTTTATTTTATATTATTTTTCAAAGTTTTAACAATATTTTGGAATTACTATCATTTAAATTAATTCACAAAAGGAATTATTGCGTCAACATGATGTTAGGGTGACGTTAGCAGTCAACCCAGCTGACTCAGGTCAACCCTGACAGTTGGGTCCCGTCTGTGAGTGACTCAGTTAATTTAACAGACGTTAAGTTAACCAATTAAGTTAATTAGTTAGCAGGGCCCACGCATTAGTGTTACCTTAGTTAATTTATTAATTAAATTAGTGGCTTAATTAAGTTATAGGGGGGACCACGTGTTAATGCCCCTGGGCGCCCAGTCAGCGGGGTTGACCAAGACAACCCAGCCAATAGGACCCACTAGGCCCACCGTCGTCGTCACAGGGGAGGCCGCGTGGCAGCCACGTCAACGCCGGGCGACCGGAGCAGCTTCGGTGAGCCGAAACTGCGGCGGAGTGGCCAGGGGATCGTCGAGATTCACCTACGGGCATCCGTTTCCCGCACGACTTTGCGCGTTTGATCGGGAAGACGACGACGCGTCCAACCGGAGTGGTTGCAAGGCCCGAGGTGGACGGAGGTGACGGCGGCGAGCAGTGCAGTGGACGCTGGACTTCGAGCATCGATGGAACCGACAAAGCTGGGCACGGCAAAGCCCGCGGAGGAGCTCATTGGGTTCTTGGGCTCGTACGCAAGGGAAAGGCAGTGGGGTTGGACCAAATGGTCGCCGGGAACAAGGCCGACGACAAGGTTAGCGGCGAAGGCGTTCGGCTGGTTGACGAGGTGGGGCTACGGGGGGCTAGGAGGCGCGTGCGCATGTGCTATGTGCTCATGGGATCACCGAGAGCCCGGTGCTGGGCTCGGGCAAGGCCAATAACGGTCGTGGCTGCATTGGTGGAGCTCATCGGCGGCGGGGCATTTGGTCAAGGTGTCGGGGTGAGCTTCTGCTACGAGCAGGGTGATGTCTGCTAGACTACGTCCGTATTTCCCAAGGAGGAAGGGATGATGCAACACAATGATGGTAAGTATTTCCCTCAGTGATGAGATCAAGGTTATCGAACCAGTAGGAGAATCACGCAACAGTACGTGAACGGCACCTGCACACAAATAACAAATACTCGCAACCTGACGTGTTAAAGGGGTTGTCAATCCCTTTCGGGTAACGGTGTCAGAAATTGGCAAACGGACATGAGAGAGTTGTAATAAGTTGATAGATCGAATGCTAAATAAAATAAAGTGCAGCAAGGTATTTTTTAGTTTTGGTTTAATATATCTGAAAATAAAGGCAAATAAAATAGATCGCAAAGGCAAATATATTAAAGAAGAGACCCGGGGGTCGTAGATTTCACTAGTGGCTTCTCTCGAGAAAAATAGCAAAAGGTGGGTAAACAAATTACTGTTGGGCAATTGATAGAATTTCCAATAATCATGATGATATCCAGGCAATGATCATTATATAGGCATCATGTCCAAGATTAGTAGACCGACTCCTGCCTGCATCTACTACTATTACTCCACACATCGACCACTATCCAGCATGCATCTAGTGTATTAAGTTCATGGAGAAACAGAGTAATGCAATAAGAACGATGACATGATGTAGATAAGATCTATTTATGTCGAAATAGACCCCATCTTGTTATCCTTAATAGCAATGATACATACGTGTCGGTTCCCCTTTTGTCACTGGGATCAAGCACCGTAAGATCGAACCCATCAGAAAGCACCTCTTCCCATTGCAAGATAAATAGATCAAGTTGGCAAAACAAAACCCAAATATCAAAGAAGAAATACGAGGCTATAAGTAATCATGCATATAAGATATCAAAGAAAACTCAAATAACTTTCATGGATACAAAGATAGATCTGATCATAAACTCAAAGTTCATCCGATCCCAACAAACACACCACAAAAAGAGTTACATCATATGGATCTCCAAGAGACCATTGTATTGAGAATCAAATGAGAGAGAGGAAGCCATCTAGCTACTAACTACGGACCCGAAGGTCTACAAAAGACTACTCAAGCATCATCGGAGAGGCACCAATGGACATGATGAACCCCTCCGTGATGGTGTCTAGATTGGATCTAGTGGTTCTGGAACTTGCGACGGCTAGAATTGATTTTCGTTGACTCCCCTAGGGTTTCTGGAATATTGGGGTATTTATAGAGTAAAGAGGCGGTATGGGGGGCACTCGAGGTGGGCACAACCCACCAGGGCGCGCCTGGGCCTCCAGGCGCGCCCTGGTGGGTTGTGCTCCCCTTGGAGCAGCCCCTAGGTGCTTCTTCGGCCCACTAGATGTCTTCTGTTCCAAAAAATATCCACAAAAAGTTTCGCTGTGTTTGGACTCCGTTTGGTATTGATTTCCCACGATGTAAAAAACATGCAAAAAACAGCAACTGGTACTTGCCACTAAGTCAATAGGCTAGTACCAAAAAATGATATAAAATGACTATAAAATGATTATAAAACATCCTAGAATGATAATATAATAGCATGGAACAATAAAAAAATATAGATACGTTGGAGACGTATCAGCATCGCCAAGCTTAATTCTTGCGCGTCCTCGAGTAGGTAAATGATAAAAACAGAATTTTTGATGTGGAATGCTGCCTAACATGTCATCTCATATTCTTTTCTTTGTAGCATGAACATTTGGACTTCTATATGGTTCAAAGCAATAGTCTAGTTTTGACATGACACTTAAATACTCAAGCATATCAACAAGCAACCATATCTTTCAAAATATCAACGCTAAAATAAGTCATCCCTAGCCCATCATGCTCAATCATTGATCCATTCATGAAACACACTCGCATATTAGCTACACCCAATGCTCAAGTACGATCATAGTGCCCCCTAGTTGGTGCTTTATAAGATAAGATGGAGACTCAATAAAAAAATCATAAACTAAAAGAACGACCCTTCGCCAAGGGAAGTAGGGATTTGTAGAGGTGCTAGAACTCAAAGCAAAAATTGAGAGATAAAAACATTTTGAGAGGCATACTTTTCCCACCAACGAAAATGAGTTAGAGCTCCCAACACTTTCCATGCTAGATATATCATAGGCGGTTCCCAAACAGAAAATAAAGTTCATTCCTTTTTCAACCATACTTTCACTTTCCATGGCTAACCGTATCCACGGGTGCCCGCCATACCAACACTTTCCCAAGGAATTTATTATTTGACGACATAAAGTTAAGTCATTTTTCATTTCGGGGCTGGGCATCCCTAATACCTTTGCCTTACTCTCGTGCAATGACAAGTGAATAAACACTAATCGTGAGAATAACACATCTAACATGGAAAATATTGGCCACCCCTCACCGCCTAGCGAGTGGTACGAGCACACAAAAGAGAAATTTGTTTTGCAAATTAGAGATGGCACATACAAATTTGCTTAGAACGGCAAAATAATACCACATATATATAGGTAGGTATAGTGGACTCATGTGGCAAAACTGGTTTAAAGGATTTTGGATGCACAAGTAGTGATCATACTTAGTACAAAGTGAAGGCTAGCAAAAGATTGAGAAGCGACCAACCAAGAAACGAATAATCTCATAAGCGAGCATTGTATAATTAACATTGAATAATGCACCACAAGTAGGATTTAGTTTCATTGCATAACTATTGACTTTCGTGCTTGCATAGGGAATAACAAACCTTAACACATATATTCTTACTAAAGCATAATTGGTCATCAACATGACTCACATATCACATCATCATATCTCAAAACTATTACAAGGAATCAAGTTTATTTTTTCCAATGATCTTCATGAAAGTTTTTATTATATCCTTCTTGAATATCTATCACTTTGGAACTAATTTTCATGTGTTGCTTTTGATAAGCTCAAACAAATATAAGTGAAGATCACGAGCATAATATTTCTTTCTCGCAAATTAATTTAAGTGAAGCAAGAGAGAATTTCTTGAAATTTTTTACTAACTCTCAAATAAATCTAAGTGAAGCAAGAGAGCATTTCTTCAAAAATACTAAAGCACACCATGCTCAAAAAGATATAAGTGAAGCACTAGAGCAATTCCATAGCTCATAAAAATTAAGTATATAGAGCAATTCTAACAAGTCATGGCATAATTTTGGCTCCCTCAAATAGGTGTGTCCAGCAAGGAATCAAGACTTAAAACAAAAAAGCAAAAACAAGCAAAGACTCATATCATACAAGACGCTCCAAGCAAAACTATGGCACCCCGGCTCAAAGAATCCGGAACGCTCCGTATTCCAGCCCAGAGATCAAGAAGAAGTCTCTGGAATACGGCACTGCTTGACATAGAACAAATCAGTTCTTATTACAAAGGATAATACATACACGGGTCTGATGTTACAACGAATCACATCAGCATGGCGACACTACACCTGTGATACTACACTTGCTCTATGCTAGCAGCAGAACAACTCGTAGCAGCGGAAGAACGACGAAGGTGGTGAACACCACTCCGTAGGGACTCTGGCTGGGACACGATCTAGCTCACACGCACGGAAACCTCGACAAGCAATCAATCAATCATGGAATCACCTGCAATCTGGCATGACACGCCAGGTCAGTACATTGAATGTTCTTGCAAGCTCACAACGACCAAAATCATCAAGGCAAGAAAACAACATAACATTAAACAGGTTAATTAATTAACAACTACTATGATATGAAAGCAACTACGAAGCATGATATGAAACTACTGCAATACTGATAAACCACCATCTTAGATCTCAATAACCATCTCAGTCTTGGCTATCCAGCCAAGCAATATACCATCTTGATCACCTCGTGATCCACCTGATCATCTCATGATCAAATCATCCACATGCTCACCTCGTGACCATATCACAACTGAATGACCATCCTGGAGATCATCCCAACATCATCATCATCATCCTGCCAAACTGTTACTTCTCACAATATATCATCATATAAATCACCTATAAGTCATTACGTCATGTGCGTGTTGATCTAACGGTGTGACCTAGTACGAACTTGTGCCCATGACCGAGGACGCGACTATCGATAGATTTAACACACACACACACACACACACACACACACACTGTAGAGGTAGCGCACTTTACCCACACCACAGAACCCATGGCCTTGCACTCCCATTCGGGTGGACCAACGGCGTTCCGACAAAACCGATCTACTGCTATGACACTCTCCCAGCCACTTCGACCAACTCCCCTCTGGGATAAGTCATGGGTGGCCTCTTGCCTAGCAAAGGCATCAGCGGCCACCATCGTGGCAAAACAAAACGGTCCCAAACATGGACAAAAAGGCACCTAACAACAACTACGGGCAGACAAGGTTATGTCTGCTTACCGGGCCAGGGTACCGCACGCCCATAACCTTCCCTCGTTGGAGGCACCGGTGAGAGACATGTCAATAGATCGAATTAGGGCCTTTCCCATAAAAGGAAAATGTGGTTGCACTGGAAATGTCCGGTTCGGTGGCACCTGACCAACTTAATGATGAAATTTATCCCCAAAGTATAACAGTGATAACTGATACTCCGATATCCTTTATCAAATTGTAATCCAAGTCATAGCTCTACCCAACAAATAATCCAAAGCATATTATCGTCATATCAAAATACTCCGAGGATAGCATAACACTACTATCATGATGAATCCAAGAACGATCCCTGCTGCGTGTCGGTCCAAAACAAACAATTTTTTACCCCTTTCCACGACGACATTATGAACCGTCGCCAAGTGAGTGTGTGCGATAGGGTGTCCTTCCCACACGACCCAGAAATCGTCGGGGATAGGCCCTCCACAGGACCAGTGAGGCTGTGTGCGATCGGGCGAGGCATCAAAACCCAATCATTTTCGTAGGTATGTACATCCCACACGGTGAATCCCAGAAATCATTTCCGTAGGTATGTACATCCCACATGGCCCAGAAATCATTTCCGTAGGTATGTACATCCCACACGGTGAATCCTAGAAATCATTTCCATAGGTATGTACATCCCACACGGTAATCCGAGAATCATTTCCGTAGGTATGTACATCCCACACGGTGAATCCCAGAAAAACATTTCCGTTCGTATGTATATCACACACAGTCAATCCAAGGAATACGTTTCAGTTTTTATGTACATCCCACATAGTCAATCTAGGGAAAACGTTTCCGTTCGGACGTAAATCCCACATAGTTTTATGTGTAGGCTCGTGTGTGAAAGGTGTAACTATCACACACGGTCTTCCTTGGTTAACTGTTTGCTTTTATCAACTATATCACACATGATTTGATGAAAAAAAACTGTGTGGCATTGGGCTATCCATCGCAACCGCTTTTACTGCTAGAATCATTTGCAAAGGTCCATGACACATTTAGCGGGTTTATTAGTTTACAATTAATGATTCCAGTATTACGCAAATTCACATTTCATACCAAACAGTTGTTTGCCAATTTCATATCAGGCACATAAATATATTATAACATCACAGTACGGTAGCTACATGAAAACAAAGACAAGACAACATATAGCTAGTTCAACTTCATAAGAACAATATATTCATTTCCCTAATCGAGATCATCCAGGCTCGTCTTATCCACCTCTGCTTTCAGTTCAGTAAGAACCCGTTTTGCATGGGCCAACTGGGAAAGTGCCTCCTCCTTCGCCAACACCATCTTAGCAAAGTCTTTTAAAAAAATCTGAGCTCATTCTCCACCTTCAACTTTTTATCCCACATCTTGAAATATGCTTCAGCGTTGAGAAGACTTTCTCTAAGCCTAGATGTGCTCACTTCCTCATACATGCTCCAGAGCTTCGGTAGGCACATCTTCAAAGAATGTGGCCACTCTTGATCAACCCACTCCAAGTAAGAACACTTCCTTTCATCCTATAATAGTTAAAACTAGATCAAGAAAAATTGTAGGGAAATGGGTTTATAGCAACATAGAAAATCACCAATGCTTATTTTGAAAAACTGAAGAAACATGTTAATTATGACATACCTTCTCAAAAAGATCAATGTGCAAATGAAATAATTGGTACAGAGACAACAACCAAATTCTGGAGCATAAGAAGCTATAATTAACTACAACAACGCTACAAGTTCTTACTCATGTACAATAAATAACAAATTGAAAATTTTATGAGGAAGGTAAATATAACTGCAACAGCATAGCGACAGTGTTTGGATGACAGCAAATTGATAATAACAGGTGTGTACATGCACAAATTTAGTAACATAGAACTAATAGCACTAAGGCCGCCCATTATGTATGCCAAAACCGGTGTAAAGACAACTGTTGCTACATCTTGCACCGGTGCCCTGAACTGGCGAGCCGATGCAGCGGAAAAAAATCAGGGACTCGGACTCCGGAGCACGTAGTTGCTCCGATGCCCGATTCGCCGTGCCATAACGCTTTAGTAGTTTACTGGTTGGCTGCTCGGATGTGTGGACCAAAGTTGGCTGCACAAACTGCTGAAGCGGTGCCAAATAATTTTCTAATGGCGCCGCTGATGAGATGGCAACAATTTAAGATACTAGGTACAAACTGTGACAATGTCTTAAGATGCGTTTGGTTGAAGGTGTGGTATGAAAGGGTTGGGACCGTGACAGTGTCTGAATCACATCTAACAAATGATTTATAACAATGGAAGAGGGTCTAACCTTCTCTGCGCATGCTAGAAACTTCCTCCCAGTGTCCACAAAATCAAACGCAAGTAGCTTCACGCATGGAGATTGATGGTGACAATGAGCAGATAGATCTTTAGCCACCCAACTCCATTCGTTGCCACTGATGGTCTTAGGGAGCTACAAGAGGAAGAAACGACTCAAATCGACCTCCAGGTAAAATCCTTCATTCCAAGTCATAGCCCGAGAGAGAGAAGAGAGGCATACCCGGGTGGTGAAGTAGTAGTCTCCGGAGGAGGAACCGCTGGAGATGTCTTTGAAGAAGACCATGGCGACCCCGGCGGTAGGATGCGAGAAGGCGAGAGCGAGGAAGCGGCTATAGCTTAGCAAGGAAGGAACGAAGGAGGAAACAAGGGAAATGTGACTTGTGGTCGGGGAGAAAAGGGGGTGGGGAAGGGGGGAAGGGGGCGGGGGTAGATATTTTGGCGGTAGGCCAAAATTTTGGAAATGTTGAAGGAAACTTTCTTGTAGCAGTGCCGCGGACCATTCACTTTGAGCGATTGTGTGCATCGCAAGCGATTCTTCTGCTTTTCTGGCGCATGGGATGAGTTTGATAATTCAAATTTTGGTCTCAAGGCATGGGCACATTCACTTTGAACGCGCGCGGTGCCGCCGGACCATTCACTTTGAAAGATTGTGTGCATCGCAAACGATTCTTCTGCTTTACGCACATAGGATGAGTTTGATAATTCAAATTTTGGTGGAAATTTCCCCCGGTACGTCATTGCATAATTTAACATCGCTTGCTAATTTGGGAACACAAAAGAGCGTACAGCAGACAAACCACACTTACTGAATCGAGCAATTTAAGTAATTACACAGAGCCAGTTGACCTAAACGTTGCTCTAACAAAAGACCAGCATTAAAAACAAAGCCTAAGTACGCATAATTGAAAATCCGCCGCCGCGTCGGCCTATGCATCGCCGGTGTGAGATGAGACGTCGATGACTTGTCCTGGTGACATGCCGCTGTTGGTGGACTCCGCGTCCCCCCTGCTGAAGTCGACCGCGTCCTCGTCCTCGTCCTCGTCCTCGGCGCCGCCCTCAAGGTTGTAGTACTCGTAGTAGTGGCTGCGCCAGAGCTCGCGTTGGTACTCCACCACCGATTCCTCGATGGACAGACTCTTCTCTACCTCGACCTCGGCCATGCGCAACTCCTCCTCCCAGCGCTCCTCGATCTCCGCCGCCTCCTGCATCTCCAGCTCCTGCTCGGCGACCTCATGAGGAAGGAGGTGCTCCATGGCCACCACCGCCTTTTCAAACGTGGGTTGCATGCTGGAGTCCGAGGTGGCCTGGAATATCTTGGCGTGTGCATCCTCGATCTTGGCATGGATGGCCTCGACCTGGGCCAGGGCGACATCAGCGGCATGGACGGCAGCTCAAGCGCTCTTGGCGTTTGCAGCCGCCGTCGTAGCAGCAGTTGCAGCCGTCGCGGCTGCTGCAGCTACCTTCTTGGCTGTCGCAAATGCCCTCTAGACGGAAGCGGCCGTGCTCAATGCGGATGCGGCGACACTCTCAGCGTAGGCGGCCGCGCTCTCGGTGCAGGCGGCGGCGCTCGGGGGGACGCGACCATCGTACATGCTTTCACGAAGCGTTTACACGACGTCATCTTTGCTGGAAGGGGGTGCGGGAATGGGGATCGAGATTCGTGGATTCGGGGGTTGCCGGCGCTAGAGCAGACGAGCCGGTGAAGCTTAAGGAGGAAGACTTAAATAGACCCAGATATTTTCATCACAAACGGTTCCTAGAAAACAACTGTGTGTGATGTTGTAGATATTTTTATTAGCTGTGAAACACGAATTTGGAATAAAGTGCCAACGGATGGTGTTTTAAATGAATGAGAAATTTTGTAGTACTAATACAACTGTCATGTCAAATTTTGGAAAATTTCAGGGGTCATTTGACCTTGTAAGACATTTAAGTGATTTTCTAGCCATTTAATGACCGTAATTGAAATTTGAACTACATGTACATGCAACATCTAACCATAACGGTTTGAAAACACATATTTCATGTACTTGTGTGCGATTTAATTCCACATGCAGTAAATTGGAAGGAATTTTCGAACATATTGGTCTAACTGCTATGAAACAATTAAGCATGGATTGACATGGCATTTTAATTCCAAAAAATAAAAAAAATCAGAAACACATGAAACCTTGGTTGATGTAATGTCATGCCACCAAGATGATGTGGTAGAAAAATTGGCATGTTTGACCAAAGTTTGGACACACACCCCTCACAAACCGGAGCAACTCACTAGAAGGCTCGTGGTTCCGAGAGGGAACAATGCATGTTTGATGACGAACGGGAGATAGCTTCCTCTTACGGCCTTCAAATTTTTTTTCTATGTCTAACGTGCACTATTACAACTGTAATGTGAAATTTTTGTAAATTCTAGGGGTCATTTGACCTTTTAAAGACATTTAAGGGATTTTCTAGCCATTTCATGACCGTAATTCAAATTTAAACTACATCTACATGCAACAGAATCAAAAGCAGTTTGAAAAATCATATTTGTGTACTTGTGTGCGAGTTAATTCCATGTGTAGTAAACTAGAAGGAATTTTCAAACATATTTGTATCACGACATGGACACATATGCATGAATACATAAGCATGGAGTGGCATGGCATTTTAATTCCAAAAAAATTCAGAAACACATGAAACCTTGGTTGATGTAATGTCATGCCACAAAGATGATGTGGTAAAGAAATTGGCATGTTTCACGAAAGTTTGGACACAAACCCCTCACAAATCGGAGCAACTCGCTAGAAGGCTCGTGGTTTCGAGAGGGAATAATGCATGTTTGATGACGAACGGGAGATAGCTTTCTCTTACGGCCTTCAATTTTTTTTATACGTCTAACGTGCACTACTACAACTGTAATGTTGAATTTTGGAAAATTCTAGGGGTCATTTGACCTTTTAAAGACATTTAAGTGATTAACTAAAATTTGAACTACATCTACATGCAACGCCTAACCAAAACGTTTTGAAAAATCATATATGTGTACTTGTGTGCGAGTTAATTCCATGTTCAGTAAATTAGAAGGAATTTTCAAACATATTGGTATCACCACATGGACACATGCATACGTATGCATGGAGTGACATGGCATTTTAATTAAAAAAATAGAAAAATGATGAGAAACACATGAAACCTTGGTTGATGTAATGTTAGGCCACCAAGATGATGTGGTAAAGAAATTGGCATGTTTGACGAACATTTGGACACGCACCCCTCACAAACCGGAGCAACTCGCTAGAAGGTTCGTGGTTCTGAGAGGGAACAATGCATGTTTGATGACGAACGAGAGATAGCTTCCTCTTACTGCCTTCAAAAAAAATTCCTACGTTTAACGTGCCTAATACAACCGTCATGTGAAAATTTGGTAAATTTCAGGGGTCATTTGATCTTTTAAAGACATTTAAGTGATTTGCTAACCATTAATGACCGTAATTCAAATTTGAACTACATCTACATGCAACGTCTAACCATAACGGTTTGAAAAATAATATTTTTGTGTACTTGTGTGCGAGTTAATTCCATGTGTAGTAAATTCGAAGGAATTTTTAAACATATTGGTGTCAAGGCATGGGCACATGCATGGAGTGCATGCCACGGCATTTTAATTCCAAAAAAATAAAAAATGATCAGAAAAACATGAAACCTTGCTTGATTTAATGTCATGCCACCAAGATGACGTGGTAAAGAAATTGGCATGTTTGACGAAAGTTTGGACACACACCCCTCACAAACCGGAGCAAGTCGCTAGAAGGTTCGTTGTTCCGAGAGGGAACAATGCATGTTTGATGACGAACGGGAGATAGCTTCCTCTTACAGCCTTGAAACTTTTTCAACGTCTAATGTGCACTACTACAACTGTAATGTGAAATTTTGGAAAATTCTAGGGGGCGTTTGACCTTTTAAAGACATTTAAGTGATTTTCTAACCATTTAATGATCGTAATTCAAATTTGAACTACATCTACATGCAACGCTTAACCAAAATGGTTTGAAAAATCATATCTGTACTTGTAAAGAAAGTTAATTCCATGTGCAGTAAATTAGAAAGAATTTTCAAACATATTGGTCTCTAACATGGACTCATGCATACATATGCATGGAGTGACATCGCATTTTAATTCAAAAAAATAGTAAAATGATCAGAAACACATGAAACCTTGGTTGATGTAATGTCATGACACCAATATAATGTGGTAAAGAAATAGGCATGTTTGACGAACGTTTGGACACACGCCCCTCACAAACTGGAGCAACTCGCTAGAAGGTTCGTGGTACCGAGAGGGAATAATGCATGTTTGATGACGAATGGGAGATAGCTTCCTCTTACGACCTTCAATTTTTTTCCTACGTTTAACGTGCACTAATACAACTGTCATGTGAAAATTTGGTAAATTTCAGGGGTCATTTGACCTTCTAAAGACATTTAAGTGATTTTCTAACCATTTAATGACCGTAATTCAAATACGAACTACATCTACATGCAACGCCTAACCAAAATTATTTGAAAAATCATATTCTTGTGTACTTGTGTGCGAGTTAATTCCATGTGCAGTAAATTCGAATGAATTTTCAAACATATTAGTGTCAAGGCATGGGCACATGCATGGAGTGGATGCCATGGCATTTTTATTCCAAAAAATTAAAAAATGATCAGAAAACATGAAACCTTGCTTGATTTAATGCCATGCCACCAAGATGATGTGGTAAAGAAATTGGCATGTTTGACGAAATTTTGGACCACACCCTCACAAACCGGAGCAACTCGCTAGAAGGTTCGTGGTTCCGAGAGGGAACAATGCATGTTTGATGACGAACGGGAGATAGCTTCCTCTTACGGCCTTGAAATTTTTTCAACGTCTAACGTGCACTACTACAACTGTAATGTGAAATTTTGGAAAATTCTAGGGGTCATTTGACCTTCCAAAGACATTTAAGTGATTTTCTAACCATTTAATGACCGTAATTCAAATTTGAACTACATCCACATGTAACGCCTAACCAAATCGGTTTGAAAAATCATATTTTTGTGTACTTGTGTGCGATTTAATTACATGTGTAGTAAACTAGAAGGAATTTTCAAACATATTTGTATCACGACATGGACACATATGCATGAATACGTAAGCATGGAGTGGCATGGCATTTTAATTCCAAAAAAAATCAGAGACACATGAAACCTTGGTTGATGTAATGTCATGCCACCAAGATGATGTGGTAAAGAAATTGGCATGTTTCACGAAATTTTGGACGCACACCCCTCACAAACTGGAGCAACTCGCTAGAAGGTTCATGGTTCCGAAAGGGAACAATGCATGTTTGATGACGAACGGGAGATAGCTTCCTCTTACGGCCTTCAAATTTTTTCAACATCTAACTTGCACTACTAGAACTGTAATGTGAAATTTTGGAAAATTCTAGGGGTCATTTGACCTTTTAAAGACATTTAAGTGATTTTCTAACCATTTAATGACCGTAATTCAAATTTGAACTACATCTACATGCAACGCCTAACCAAAACGTTTTGAAAAATCATATATGTGTACTTGTGTGCGAGTTAATTCCATGTTCAGTAAATTAGAAGGAATTTTCAAACATATTGGTATCACGACATGGACACATGCATACGTGTGCATGGAGTGACATGACATGTTCATTCAAAAAATACAAAAACGATGAGAAACACATGAAACCTTGGTTGATGTAATGTCAGGCCACCAAGATGATGTGGTAAAGAAATTGGCATGTTTGACGAACATTTGGACACGCACCCCTCACAAACCGGAGCAACTCGCTAGAAGGTTCGTGGTTCTGAGAGGGAACAATGCATGTTTGATGACGAACGAGAGATAGCTTCCTCTTACTGCCTTCAAAAAAATTTCCTACGTTTAACGTGCCTAATACAACTGTCATGTGAAAATTTGGTAAATTTCAGGGGTCATTTGATCTTTTAAAGACATTTAAGTGATTTGCTAACCATTAATGACCGTAATTCAAATTTGAACTACATCTACATGCAACGTCTAACCATAACGGTTTGAAAAATAATATTTTTGTGTACTTGTGTGCGAGTTAATTCCATGTGTAGTAAATTCGAAGGAATTTTTAAACATATTGGTGTCAAGGCATGGGCACATGCATGGAGTGCATGCCACGGCATTTTAATTCCAAAAAATAAAAAATGATCAGAAAAACATGAAACCTTGCTTGATTTAATGTCATGCCACCAAGATGATGTGGTAAAGAAATTGGCATGTTTGACGAAAGTTTGGACACACACCCCTCACAAACCGGAGCAAGACGCTAGAAGGTTCGTTGTTCCGAGAGGGAACAATGCATGTTTGATGACGAACGGGAGATAGCTTCCTCTTACAGCCTTGAAACTTTTTCAATGTCTAATGTGCACTACTACAACTGTAATGTGAAATTTTGGAAAATTCTAGGGGGCGTTTGACCTTTTAAAGACATTTAAGTGATTTTCTAACCATTTAATGACCGTAATTCAAATTTGAACTACATCTACATGCAACGCTTAACCAAAATGGTTTGAAAAATCATATCTGTGTACTTGTGTGCGAGTTAATTCCATGTGCAGTAAATTAGAAGGAATTTTCAAACATATTGGTCTCACAACATGGACTCATGCATACATATGCATGGAGTGACATCGCATTTTAATTCAAAAAAATAGTAAAATGATCAGAAACACATGAAACCTTGGTTGATGTAATGTCATGACACCAATATAATGTGATAAAGAAATAGGCATGTTTGACGAACGTTTGGACACACGCCCCTCACAAACTGGAGCAACTCGCTAGAAGGTTCGTGGTACCGAGAGGGAATAATGCATGTTTGATGACGAATGGGAGATAGCTTCCTCTTACGGCCTTCAAATTTTTTCCTACATTTAACGTGCACTAATACAACTGTCATGTGAAAATTTGGTAAATTTCAGGGGTCATTTGACCTTCTAAAGACATTTAAGTGATTTTCTAACCCATGCCTTTTCCTCCCAAACCATCCAAGAAAAGGGATGATGAGGATTTTGAGCGCTTTGCTGAAATGATTAGACCTATCTTTTTGCGTATGCGATTAACTGATGTGCTCAAAACAAATCCTTATGCTAAGTATATGAAGGATATCATTACCAATAAGAGAAAGATACCGGAAGCTGAAATTTCCACCATGCTTGCTAATTATACTTTTAAGGGTGGAATACCAAAGAAACTTGGAGATCCAGGAGTACCCACTATACCATGCTCCATTAAAAGAAATTATGTTAAAACTGGTTTATGTGATCTGGGAGCCGGTGTTAGTTTTATGCCTCTCTCTTTATATCGTAGACTTGATTTGAATAAGTTGACACCTACTGAAAAATCTTTGCAAATGGATGATAAATCAACTACTATACCTGCCGGTATTTGTGAGGATGTGCCTGTTGTGGTTGCAAACGTTACTATTTTAATGGACTTTGTTATTCTTGATATTCCCGAGGACGATAGTATGCCTATTATTCTTGGAAGACCTTTTCTGAATACTGCAAGGGCTGTTATTGATTGCAACAAAGGCAATGTCACTTTTCATATTAATGGTAATGAGCACACGGTACACTTTCCGAGAAAACAACCTCAAGTTTATAGTATCAATTCTATTGGAAAAGTTCCATCGATTATTTTTGGAGGTTTTGAATTTCCTCTTCCTACTGCCAAGAAGAAATATGATATTCTTATTATAGGGGATGTGCATATCCCCGTTGAGGTAACATAGTGTTATTCGAAATTTCTCCGGTTCCATGTTAGTCGGAATGAGTTTGTTAACAAGACCTGATCAACCTTGTTAGTGGATTCCTTTTGATGATCATGAGACGGATGAAACTAGAAGGCACAACCTTCTGTACCCTCTTTATACTTTCTGTTATTTAGTTGAAATAAAGTAAAAATAGTATTTTTCTGTCTGTTTCCTGATTTATCGATGCAATATAAGAATATCCCGAAAATAAAAGTCCTTAGAATGCCATGCCAATTTAATATGATTTTTTCGGAATATTTGAGGATTTTTAGTGCAAAAATTACCGCGGGGGGAGCTGCCACCTGGCCACGAGGGTGGAGGGCGTGCCCTACCCCCCTGGGCGCACCCCCTGCCTCGTGGGCCCACGGTGGCCCTCCTCCACTTATTCCTGCACCCATCCTCTTCTTCTTCCTCCCACGAACATGAATATCTGGCTCAAACACGAGTTCCAGCCTCCGTTGCTGTGATTTTCGATCTCCTTGCTCAAAGCACCTCTCACAAAACTGCTTGGGGAGATTGTTCCCTTGGTATGTGACTCCTCCATTGGTTCAATTAGTTTTTGTTCTAGTGCTTTATTCATTGCAAATTTGTGCTGCACAGGTGACCATGTTCTTGAGCTAGCATGTCAAATTTATATGGTTCCAAGTAGTTCTAATGCATGATAAAGGCTCTAGGCACTTGTAGGGGTAGTTGCTATCAATTTTATTGAAGTTGGTTCACTTTTGTTTGAAGTTACTAAAAATTTCAGAATTTTTTCAGAGAAAACAATATGTTGAGGAAGATGTTCCAAGGTGGTTCTTCAAGGAAGCAAAGCCCTAGGCTTGCAATGCGCGATGCCAATGAGGAGCCCCCAAGGGACGCTCCCGTGAGGCCCTGTGAATGGCCTTCGGAAAAATTTATTGATCGAGCGGGAATCAAAGAAGAATTTAACGCATATTTGCGTAACGCTGATCTTGTGGACTTTGAGGCAGACAAATGCCCACAGTATCATGATCTCACTAGTTCATTTGTGAGGAGGTTTGAGTTTTCATCTTCGCGTAATTCTCCTTCTGTCATGTTTGATCTTTATGATAAATCTTATACCATGGACTTAGAGGATTTTACTTTTGCTTGCAAACTCCCACAATGGGGTAATCTTGTTGATCCTCAGAATCTGAATTTAGAGACTTTCTTGCTAGTATAACTGTGGGGAATCTAGAGATATAACGCAAGCCACTATAGGGAGCATTCACTTTCCTGCTATACATTATTTTGCTCTCTTCATCGGTAGGTGCATAAATGCTAAGGATGAAGCATGTCACATGTGTGTCCTCGATCTCAGCATTCTCGTGGAGTGCCGTGTTCTGAGACCAATCTTATCATATGGGAGCCATTGTAGCTCGTAGGTTGCATCATAATAGATATAAAGGAGATTTCTTTGGAGGAATTTATGCAACCCGCTTAGCTAATTTTCTTGAGATAGATATTCGTGAGGGTGGAGTTGCCCCCTACTTATTTAGATTTTGATTCTATGGTTTCCCACCAGTTTGTCGAGAGGACTGAATCACCTCTCCAGTATCGACTAATCTTTAACAAACGGCATGTTGTCCGTATTTCTCTTCCTGCTCCTGCCTTCTTTGATTCTCAGACAAAAGGAAGATATGTTATTACCAAAGAGGAGGCAGATGAGTACAAGAGGAGAGCGGAGGCAGCTCGACGCCACGCCAGAGCTCAGAGGCGATGCAGTCACATGCATCGCAAAGAGACCCCAGCACCTACAGTATCGGCCCAGCCATCCTCGGCAATGAACCAACTTAGGCCATAAGACTAAGCTTGGGGGAGTACGTATTTCTCACCGACATTACATTTATGTTCACACACACTCATTGCTAGATGTCGGTGCTCATACTCTTTCACTGCAATATCCATGCTAGTTTATTTTCGTTTTCTTGCTTTCTTCTTGTGTGTTTAATAAACTTTAAGAAAAACAAAAAAATTAGTAGTAACTTGTAGTTAGTTTACTTTTCCTGCTGTAGTAGTAATAATTAAAAAGAAAACCCAAAAAGATTTCCTGTTGTTCTTTGGCTTGTTGGGAGCCTTCCCGTGTAAATAGTTTTATTTCTTTTCTTTTCTTTGGGGGTCGATAGGAGAAGACTATGATTAAATTGTTGAAGTGGCTCTTATATGAATTATTGTTGATTAAACCAAGAGCCCATATTGCCTTGTCTTCTCCTGTTTATTGAATGCTCGCAGATTCCAGCTTAGTCCAATGCACGTGTACTCTTATTATCAATCACATCGTTCGGTCGTGCAAGTGAAAGGCAATTATGATGATATATGATGGACTGACTGAGATGGGAAAAGCTGGTATGAACACGACCTCTCTTGTTTTTGTAAATATGATGAGTTCATCGTTCTTGACTCAACTATTATGAATAAACATGTTTGCAATGCCAATTAGAGATCATAGTTGCTTATGACATGCTTGATTAGCTATGAGTTATAATGGTTTACCTTGCGTGCCAACATGCTATTAAAATGGTTGTGATGTGGTATGATGGGGTGGTATCCTCCTTTGAATGATTTAAGTGACTTGACTTGGCACATGTTCACACATGTAGTTGAAACAAATCAACATAGCCTTCACGATATTTATGTTGATGGTGGATTATATCCTACTCATGCTTGTATCCAATGTTTATTAATTTTAGTGCATGTTCATGACTGTTGTCGCTCTCTAGTTGCTTGCTTCCCAGTCTTTTGCTAGCCTTCACTTGTACTAAGCGGGAATACTGCTTGTGCATCCAACCCCTTAAACCCCAAAGTTATTCCATATGAGTCCACCATACCTTCCTATATACGGTATTTACCTGCCGTTCCAAGTAAATTTGTATGTGCCAAAATCTAAACCTTCAAATAAACATTCTATTTTGTATGCTCGAATAGCTCATGTATCAACTATGGCTGTCCTTATCTTCCATGTTAGGCGGGTTATTCTCAAGAGGAGTGGACTCCGCTCCTCACTCACGAGAACATGGCTGGTCACCGGATGCCCAAATTCCATGCTTTATGCAAACTAAATCAAAATTAATTGCAAACAAAACTCCCCCTGGGACCTGATGTATGTTGGAGGCACTCGTTGTTTCGAGCAAGCCGTGGATTGATGCTTGTTGGTGGAGGGGAGTATAAACTTCACCATTCTGTTTGGGAACCGCCTAGAATGTGTGTGCATGGAAGATATCGCCATCTCTTAGTTGTTATGTTGACAATGAAAGTATGCCGCTCAAAATATTATTTATCTCTATTTCAAAATCGAGCTCTGGCACCTCTACAAATCCATGCTTCCCTCTACGAAGGGCCTATCTATTTACTTTTATGTTGAGTCATCACCCTCTTATTAAAAGCACTAGCTGGAGAGCACAGCTGTCATTTGCATGCATTACTGTTAATTTATATTGGGTATGACTATGACTGGATCTCTTTTACCATGAATTACAATGTCTAGTCAGTCCTTGATCTTTAAAGGTGCTCTGCATTTATGTTTCTTGGTCTCGAGAAAGGGCTAGCGAGATACCATCTTGTTATATCATATTATGATTGTTTTGAGAAAGTGTTGTCATCCGAGATTTATTATTATGGCTCGCTAGTTGATTATGCCATTGATATGAGTAAACATGAGACACGAGAATTATTGCAAATGTGGTTAGTTATAATCTTTCTTTGAAAACTTGAATGCTGACTTGACATATTTACAACAACAAGAGCAAAGCGAGTTTGTAAAAGTTTTTCTTTTTCTCTTTCGGTTTGTCAACTGAATTGCTTGAGGACAAGCAAGGGTTTAAGCTTGGGGAGTTGATACGTCTCCGTCGTATCTACTTTTCCAAATACTTTTGCCCTTGTTTTGGACTCTAACTTGTATGATTTGAATGGAACTAACCCGGATCGACGCTGTTTTCAAAGCAGAATTGCCATGATGTTGATTTATGTGCGAAAAAAAAGTTCTCGGAATGATCTGAAACTCCACGGAACATCTTAGAAAAATAATAAAAATCCTAGCCAAAGATGAAGACCGGGGGCCACACCACATCCACGAGGGTGGGCGCCCCCCCTCGGTATGCGCCCCTACCTCGTGGGCCCCTCGAGCTCCTCCGACGCCAACTCCAACTCTATATATTTGCTTTGGAGAGAAAAAATTAGGGAGAAGAAATCATCGCGTTTTACGATCTGAGCCGCCAAGCCCTAAAACCTCTCGGGAGGGCTGATCTGGAGTCCGTTTGGGGCTCTGAAGAGGGGAATTCGTCGCCATCGTCATCATCAACCATCCTCCGTCACCAATTTCATGATGCTCACCGCCGTGCGTGAGTAATTCCATCGTAGGATTGCTGGACGGTGATGGGTTGGATGAGATCTATCATGTAATCGAGTTAGTTTTGTTAGGGTTTGATCCCTAGTATCCATTATGTTACGAGATTGATGTTGCTATGACTTTGCTATGCTTAATGCTTGTCACTAGGGCCCGAAAAGTGCCATGATTTCAGATCTGAACCTATTATGTTTTCATGAATATATGTGAGTTCTTGATCCTATCTTGCAAGTCTATAGTCACCTATTATGTGTTATGATCCGACAACCCCGAAGTGACAATAATCGGGATACTTCTCGGTGATGACCATAGTTTAAAGAGTTCATGTATTCACTATGTGCTAATGCTTTGTTCCGGTTCTCTATTAAAAGGAGGCCTTAATACCCCTTAGTTTCCATTAGGACCTCGCTACCACAGGAGGGTAGGACAAAAGATATCATGCAAGTTCTTTTCCATAAGCATGTATGACTATATTTGGAATACATGCCTACATTACATTGATGAATTGGAGCTAGTTCTGTATCACCCTAGGTTATGACTGTTACATGATGAACCGCATCCGGCATAATTATCCATCACCGATCCAATGCCTACGAGCTTTCCATATACTGGTTTACACTTATTTACTTTCCTGTTGCTATTGTTACAATCACTACAAAACACCAAAAATATTACTTTTGCTTTCATTACTCTTTTGTTACCGTTACCACTACTATCATACTACTTTGCTACTAAATACTTTGCTGCAGATATTAAGTTATCCAGGTGTGGCTGAATTGACAACTCCGTTGCTAATACTTGAGAATATTCTTTGGCTCCCCTTGTGTCGAATCAATAAATTTGGGTTGAATACTTTACCCTCGAAAGCTGTTGCGATCCCCTACACTTGTGGGTTATCACGTGGCGCTGTGTGCACTCTACGAGAAGGGCTTGGAGGAGCCGCTGGCTACGAACGACGAGGGCCCCACCCAGCTGCTTCCCCATCTCGTCGTGGCGCTTGAGGAGGTCGTGGGCAGAATCGGCCCCTTGGTGGAGGGAGAAGCCCGCACACTTTCCTCGGCCGCGCTGACGCGCATCTTCAGCCACCTCCATCTTCGCGACCCGCCACGAACCTTGACGAGCTGCTGGACCCTGTGGATGACAAGCGCTGCGCAGCAGCAGCCAAGGCCGTGAAGGGCCAGGTGGAGGCTTTGCCGAAGAAGTTCCGCGCCTTCGACCCTGCGCCCTCAGCAGGTGGCGCTTCTGAACCCGCAACTCCGGCGGGCGGCACAGGTGAGGGCAACATCACCGTCGAAGGGGCACCTCTTGCAAGCAGCGATGGCGTCCAGGGATGACAGGATGACTTGCTGGCGACTCCTTTCCCTGCTTGGCTCCTGCAGTACGTACCATGCCTCGTGGAGGCGTTAAACTCGTGTTTGATATTTGAAGAAGAATGTGTCTTGTAATATTTGCTCAAGATTTTGCGATTTCCTTCCTGTTTGCTCGATGTTCTACATCGGCAGAGTCTGATCCCGCGCATACCTCAGCCGCTGTTGGGTCGTCCGGATCACCAGGACGAGACCAAGGGGTGAGGGGCTACATGGCCAGTTAGGCTCCCGAATCGCGATGCTTAGGAGTCCCCCTTGACGCGCAAACAGCTTAAAGAAAGGAGATGCAGGAGTAGGCCTAGTGTTCTGCGTCGGCAGGGCCCGACCCCGCGCATACCTCAGCCACCGTTGGGTTGTCCAGATCACCAGGACGAGACCAAGGGGTGAAGGGCTACGTGGCCAGTTAGGCTCCTGAGTCGCGATGCTCAGGAGCCCCCCTTGATGCTCAAACGACCTTCATACCTTTTCCCTCGCCGAAGCTCCGCTCGGGAGGGGCGCGCGACGACCAGGTCCGAGGGACCTGGCAGGGCGGCGTACGCTTGGGCGTGACCCGAGCGCAGCCCCCGTGCCCAGCCCCCTCGCGCGACTCTCCCGAGGGGAGGTGTTGTGATGAGGCAAGACACAGATCTCGGAGGCTCCCTGAGGTTGATACGACCATGGGGCCGCCCTCAGTTGTTTATCACCAGCGCGGAGCATAGCGCTTCCGCTCTTGCACGGACATAGCCACTCCTCGACCGTGTTGACTGCCAGCACGGAGCATGGTGCTTCCACTGGTTCCTGGGTGAGGGCTCCCTCTGAGTGGAGCCCCCAGTGTGTGTACAGCCCCGCCCTGACACGTGGCTAGAAGAACACGCCTTTATAAAAGCTTTCTTTCTTAGCACGTAATCTAGCGGTTATTTCCTTGCACTCGCCAATGGAAATTCTCATTACTTTGAGAGACTCATTGATATCATGCTTAGGAGAAGAAGATCCAAGTTTAAGAGAATTAACATCAAGCGAAAGTCTATCAACGTTCCTAGCCAAATCATCAACTTTGAGCAATTTTTCTTCAAGCAAAGCATTAAAATTCTTTTGAGAGATCATAAATTCTTTCACACTATTCTCAAAATCAGAGGGCATCTTATTAAAATTACCATAAGAATTATTGTAGGTATTTCCATAATTATTAGAGGGATTACTAGGAACGGTCTAGCATTAAAATTTCCTCTATAAGCATTGTTTCCAAAACTATTCCTACCAACAAAATTCACATCCATAGATTCATTATTATTCTCAATCAAGGAAGACAAAGGCATATCATTGGGATCAAGAGGAGTATTTTTAGTAGCAAACATCTTCATAAGTTCATCCATCTTTCCACTCAAAACATTGATTTCTTCTATAGCATGCACTTTTTTACTAGAAGATCTTTCTGTGCCGTTGAGAATAATTAGCCATAATATTATCAAGTAATTTTGTAGCATCTCCTAACGTGATTTCCATAAAGGTGCCTCCGCGGCGAATCTAAGAGATTTCTAGAAGCAAAGTTCAAACCGCATAAAAATTTGTATGATCATCCATAAATTCAAACCATGAGTAGGGAAATTGCGAAGCATCAATTTCATTCTTTCCCAAGATTGGGCAACGTGCTCATGATCAAGTTGTTTAAAATTCATAATATCGTTCCTAAGAGTGACGATCTTAGCGGGAGGAAAATACTTAGAGATAAAAGCATCTTTGCACTTGTTCCAAGAATCAATGCTATTCTTAGGCAAAGACGAAAACCAAACTTTAGCACGATCTCTAAGTGAAAACGGAAATAACTTCAATTTGACAATATTGTTATCCATATCTTTCTTCTTTTGCATATCACACAAATCAACAAAGTTGTTTAGATGAGTAGCGGCATCTTCGCTAGGACGGCCGGTAATTGATCTTTCATAACAAGATTGACAAAGCGGTATTGATTTCACAAGACTCATCATTATTAAGAGAAGCAATCGGAGTACAAAGGAAATCATTATTATTGGTATTCGAGAAGTCACACAATTTGGTATTATCTTGCGCCATGGCAACAAGTAATCCAACACACAAGCAAACAGAAAAACGGCGAGCAAAAAGAGAGGAGAAGAAGATTGGGAAAGAGAGGGCGAATAAAACGGCAAGGGTGAAGTGGGGGAGAGGAAAACGAGAGGCAACTGACAAATAATGTAAATGCGAGGGAGATGGGTTTGTGATGGGTACTTGGTATGTCTTGACTTGAGCGAAGACCTCCCTGGCAACGGCGCCAAAAATCCTTCTTGCTACGTCTTGAGCTTGCGTTGGTTTTCCTCGAAGAGGAGGGTGATGCAGCAAAGTGTAGCGTAAGTATTTCCCTCGGTTTGAGAACCAAGGTATCAATCCAGAGGGAAGCTCGTCAAAAGTCCCACGCACCTACACAAACAAGCGAGAACTCAGCAACCAACGCAGTAAAGGGGTTGTCAATCCCTTCACGGCCACTTCATGAAAGTGAGATCTAATAAAGATAGTATGATAAGATAAATATATTTTTGGTATTTTATAATATAGATGCAAAAAGTAAAGATGCAAATAAAAGTAGATTGAAATCAAATATGATAAGAGATAGACCCGGGGGCCATAGGTTTCACTAGTGGCTTCTCTCAAGATAGCATAAGTATTATGGTGGGTGAACAAATTCTTGTCGAGCAATTGATAGAAAAGCGGCGTAGTTATGAGATTATCTAGGCATGATCATGTATATAGGCATCACGTCCATAACAAGTAGACCGACTCACCTGCATCTACTACTATTACTCCACACATCGACCGCTATCCAAAGATGCATCTAGAGTATTAAGTTCATAAGAATAGAGTAACACATTAAGCAAGATGACATGATGTAGAGGGATAAACTCATGCAATATGATATAAACCCCATCTTGTTATCCTCGATGGCAACAATACAATACGTGCATTGCAACCCTTTCTGTCACTGGGTAAGGACACCGAAAGATTGATCCCAAAGCTAAGCACTTCTCCCATGGCAAGAAAGATCAATCTAGTAGGCCAAACCAAACTGATAATTCGAAGAGACTTGCAAAGATAACTTAATCATACATAAAAGAATTCAGAGAAGATTCAAATATTATTCATAGATAAACTTGATCATAAACCCACAATTCATCCGATCTCGACAAACACACCGCAAAAAGAGATTACATCAAATAGATCTCCACAAGAGAGGGTGAGAACATTGTATTGAGATGCAAAAAGAGAGAAGAAGCCATCTAGCTAATAACTATGGACCCGTAGGTCTATGGTAAACTACTCACGACTCGTCGGAGGGGCAAGGATGTTGATGTAGATGCCCCCTGTGCTTGATTCCTCCCTCAGAAAGTGCCGCAAAGGCTCCAAGATGGGATCTCATGGACACGTAAGGTTACGGCGGTGGAAATTGTGTTTCGTGGTGCCCCGGATGTTTTCGGGTGCGTGAGGTATATATAGGAAGAAGATGTATCGGTGGTCGCCTCGAGGCTCACGAGACAGGGGCGCGCCTATAGGGGGTGCCCTCCTATCTCGTGGAGGCCTCGGCTGCTTCTTGACTTGCACTCCAAGTTCTCTGGATCACGTTCGCTCCAAAAATCACGCTCCGAAGGTTTCATTTCGTTTGGACTCCGTTTGATATTCCTTTTCTTGAAATCTGAAATAGGCAAAAAAACAGCAATATGGGCTGGGCCTCCGGTTAGTAGGTTAGTCCCAAAATGATATAAATGTGTAAAATAAAGCCCATAAACATCCAAAATGGGTAATATAATAGCATGGAACAATAAAAACTATAGATACGTTGGAGACGTATCAAGCATCCCCAAGCTTAATTCCTGCTCGTCCTCGAGTAGGTAAATGATAAAAGAGAATTTTTGATGTGGAATGCTACCTAGCATAATTCATAATGTAATTTTCTTTATTGTGGCATGAATGTTCAGATCCAAATTAATACAAAATAAAAGTTCATATTGATGAAAGAAATAGTAATACTTCAAGCATACTAATCAAAGTAATCATGTCTTCTCAAAATAGCATGGCAAAAGAAAGTTCATCCCTACAAAATCATATAGTTAGGCTATGCTTCATTTTCGCCACAGTAAAGATGTTCCCAACTTCTATACCCCGATGACAAGCCAAGCAATTGTTTCATACTTAAATAATCTCAAACTTTTTCAACCTTCACGCAGTACATGAGCGTGAGCCATGGATATAGCACTATGGGTAGAATAGAATATGATGATGGGGATTGTGTGGAGAAGACAAAAAAGAAGAAAGTGTCACATTGATGAGGATAATCAACGGGCTATGGAGATGCCCATCAATTGATGTCAACATGAGGAGTAGGGATTGCCATGCAACGGATGCACTAGAGCTATGAATGAATGCTGAACAAAAGAAAACTAGTGGGTGTGCATCCAACTTGCTTGCTCACGAAGACCTAGGGCATTTGAGGAAGCCCATCGTAGGAATATACAAGCCAAGTTCTATAATGAAAAATTCCCACTAGTATGAAAAATACAACTTATGAGACTCACTATATGAAAAACATGGTGCTACTTTGAAGCACAATATATGAGACTCACTACATGAAGAACAAGGTGCTACTTTGAAGCACAAGTGTGGAAAAGAGATAGTAACATTGCCCTTTTTGTTTATTTTCTTTTTTTGGGCCTTTATTTTTCTTTGGCCTTCCTCTTTTTTTTTGATTGGGCAATCCTCTAATAATGATGTTCATCACACTTCTATTGATTACAACATATGAATTACAACTCAAAACTAGAACAAGATATGACTCTATATGAATGCCTCCGGTGGTGTACCGGGATGGTGCAATGAATCAAGAGTGACATGTATGAAAAATAATGCATGGTGGCTTTGCCACAAATACGATGTCAACTACATGATCATGCAATGGCAATATGACAAAAGTAAAGTATGTCATGATGCTGATGAACGGAACGGTGGAAAGTTGCATGACAATATATCTCGGAATGGCTATGGAAATGCTATAATAGGTAGGTATGGTGGCTGTTTTGAGGAAGATATAGAGAGGTTTATGTGTGAAAGAGTGTATCGTATCACGGGGTTTGGATGCACCGGCGAAGTTTGCACCAACTCTCAAGGTGAGAAAGGGCAATGCACGGTACCGAAGAGGCTAGGAAAGGCGGAAAGGTAAAAGTGCGTATAATCCATGGACTCAACATTAGTCAAAAGAACTCATATACTTATTGCAAAAATTTAGAAGTCATCAAAATCAATTACTACGCGCATGCTCCTAGGGGATAGATTGGTAGGAAAAGACCATCGCCGTCCCGACCGCCACTCATAAGGATGCACAAGCCAGGTACACTTCATGTTTCAAATTTGTTACACAACTTTAACCATACGTGCATGCTACGGGACTTGCTAACTTCAACACAAGCATTCTTTAAATTCATAATCACCCAACTAGCATGACTTTAATATCACTACCTCCATATCTCAAAACAATTATCAAGTATCAAGTTGATCATAGCATCCAATTCACTTCCTATGAAAGTTTTTATTATACCCAACTTGGATGCCTACCATTCTAGGACCAATTTTATGACCATAGCAAATACCATGATGTTCTAAAAGACTCTCAAAATAATATAAATGAAGCATGAGAGACTAGCAATTTCTTCAAAATAAAGACACCATCGTGCTCTAAAAGATATAAGTGAAGCACTAGAGCAAAAACTATCAAGCTCAAAAGATATAAGTGAAGCAGATAGAGTATTCTAGCAAATTCTAATCAAGTAGGCTTCTCCCAAAAGGTGTGTACAGAAAGGATGATTGTGGTAAACCAAAAAGAAAAGACTAATATAATACACGACGCTCCAAGCAAAACACTTATCATGTGGTGAATAAAAATATAGCCCCAAGTAAAATTACCAATGGACGAAGACGAAACAGGGGATGCCTTCCCGGGGCATCCCTAAGATTAGGCTTTTGGCTATTATTGAATGTCTTGGGGTGCCTTGGGCATACCGAAGCTTAGGCTCTTGCCACCCTTTATTCGAAACTCCATAAAAGCTTTACCCAAAACTTGAAAACTTCACAACACAAAACTCAACAGAAAATCTTATAAGCTCCGTTAGTGAAAGAAAACAAAACCACCACATAAGGTACTGTAATGAACTCATTCTTTATTTAATTTGGTGTTAAACCTACTGTATTCCAACTTCTCTATGGATTATAAACTATTTTATTGGCCATAGATTCATCAAAATAAGCAAACAACACACGAAAAACAGAATCTGTCAAAAACAGAACAGTCTGTAGTAATCTGTAACTAACGCAAACTTCTCGAACTCAAAACATTCAGCCAAAATAGGAAGACCTAGGCAATTTGTTTATTGATCAGCAGCAATTGGAATCACTATTTTATCACGTTCTGGTGATTTGTAACAATTATTTTTGTGAGCCAAAAGTTTCTGGAAATTACAGCAAGATCAAATAACTATCATCCAAGAAGATACTATAGGTTTAACTTGGCACAAACACTAATCAAAAGATAAAACCACATCTAAACAGAAGGTAGATGGATTATTTATTTCTAAACAGAAACAAAAACAAAAAACATAAAGAAAATTGGGTTGCCTCCCAACTAGCGCTATCATTTAACGCCCCTAGCTAGGCATAAAAGCGAGGATAGATCTAACGAGTGCCATCTTTGGCACTAAACTCATAAGTAGCACACATGCTAGATTCATAAGGTAATTTAACTTTCTTTCTTGGAAATTGCTCCATGCCATTCTTTAAGGGAAATTGGAATCTACTATTCCCTTCCTTCATATCAATAATCGCACCAATCGTTCTAAGGAAAGGTCTACCAAGAATAATAGGGCAACAAAGATTGCAATCTATATAGAGAACGATAAAATCTACGGGAACCAAATTTCTATTTGCAACAATAAGAACATCATTGATCCTTCCCATAGGCTTTTTAATGGTGGAATCCGCAAGGTGCAAATTTAAAGAACAATCATCAAGATCATCGAAATCTAGAATATCACATAAAGTTTTCGGAATCGTGGAAACACTAGAACCCAAATCACACAAATCAAAACACTCATAATCTTTAATTCTAATCTTTATAGTAGGTTCCCACTCATCATTAAGTTTTCTAGGTATAGAAACTTCCAAATTAAGTTTTTCATCATAAGATTGAATCAAGGCATCAACAATATGCTTGGTAAAAGCTTTGTTTTGACTATAAGCATGAGGAGAATTAACAACGGCTTGCAACAAGGAAATACAAACTTTTATAGAGCAATTATCATAATTAAATTCCTTGAAATCCGAGATAGTGGGTTCAACATTATTAGAAGTTGAGGATTCTCCAATTTCACTTTTACCAAATTTAACATTAAGATCTAAAGATTCCGAATTCTTGGGACGCCTTCTAGGAAAAGTTGATTCATCATCAGTCCCATAATCATCAAAACTCATATTGCAAAACATAGATCTAATCGGAGACGCACCAATAACTTTAAGATCCTCATCATTATTTTCACGTAAACTAGAAGAACACACCTTTATAAAGCTTTCTTTCTTAGCACGCAATCTAGCGGTTCTTTCCTTGCACTCGTCAATGGAAATTATCATTACTTTGAGAGACTCATTGGTATCATGCTTAGGAGAAGAAGATCCAAGTTTAAGAGAATTAACATCAAGCGAAAGTCTATCAACGTTCCTAGCCAAATCATCAACTTTGAGCAATTTTTTTTCAAGCAAAGCATTAAAATTCTTTTGAGAGATCATAAATTCTTTCACACTATTCCCAAAATCATAGGGCATCTTATTATAATTACCATAAGAATTATTGTAGGAATTTCCATAATTATTAGAGGGATTACTAGGGAACGGTCTAGCATTAAAATTTCCTCTATAAGCATTGTTTCCAAAACTATTCCTACCAACAAAATTCACATCCATAGATTCATTATTATTCTCAATCAAGGAAGACAAAGGCATATCATTGGGATCAATAGGAGTATTTTTAGTAGGAAACATCTTCATAAGTTCATCCATCTTTCCACTCAAAACATTGATTTCTTCTATAGCATGCACTTTTTTTTACTAGAAGATCTTTCGGTGTGCCATTGAGAATAATTAGCCATAATATTATCAAGTAATTTTGTAGCATCTCCTAACGTGATTTCCATAAAGGTGCCTCCCGCGGCCGAATCTAAGAGATTTCTAGAAGCAAAGTTCAAACCGGCATAAAAAATTTGTATGATCATCCATAAATTCAAACCATGAGTAGGGAAATTGCTAAGCATCAATTCCATTCTTTCCCAAGATTGGGCAACATGCTCATGATCAAGTTGTTTAAAATTCATAATATCGTTCCTAAGAGTGACGATCTTAGCGGGAGGAAAATACTTAGAGATAAAAGCATCTTTGCACTTGTTCCAAGAATCAATGCTATTCTTAGGCAAAGACGAAAACCAAACTTTAGCATGATCTCTAAGTGAAAACGGAAATAACTTCAATTTGACAATATTGTTATCCATATCTTTCTTCTTTTGCATATCACACAAATCAACAAAGTTGTTTACATGAGTAGCGACATCTTCGCTAGGAAGGCGGTAATTGATCTTTCATAACAAGATTCAAGAAAGCGGTATTGATTTCACAAGACTCATCATTATTAAGAGGAGCAATCGGAGTACTAAGGAAATCATTATTATTGGCATTCGAGAAGTCACACAATTTGGTATTATCTTGCGCCATGGCAACAAGTAATCCAACACACGAGCAAACAGAAAAACAGCGAGCAAAAAGAGAGGAGAAGAAGATTGGGAAAGAGAGGGCGAATAAAACGGCAAGGGTGAAGTGGGGGAGAGGAAAACGAGAGGCAAATGGCAAATAATGTAAATGCGAGGGAGATGGGTTTGTGATGGGTACTTGGTATGTCTTGACTTGAGCGAAGACCTCCCCGACAACGGCGCCAGAAATCCTTCTTGCTACGTCTTGAGTTTGCTTTGGTTTTCCTCGAAGAGGAGAGGGTGATGCAGCAAAGTTGAAAGCACAAGTGCTCCCTAGGTGGTTTTGGTAATTAATGACAACATATCTCTTGTTGGACTAACACTTTTATCTAGTATGTTTCAGATAAGTTCAACAATGGAGTGGCATGGACTAAAGGATGTGGGAACTCCTTCAAGATGCTAAGGACAAAGGATTGGCTCAAGCTTCAAGCTCAAGACTCTTCATTTTGCATTTTAGTGATCCAAGATCACATTGAGTCTATAGGAAAAGCCAATACTATCAAGGAGGAATGAGGTGTTGCTTAATGAGCCTCTTGCTTCAAAGTGCTTAGTGATATGCTCCAAATACCCTCAACTACTTTCCTACTTCCACACATTTGTCCTAAACCTAAAGTCAAACTCGGCCCTCTTGATTCTTTCTATCCGCGCCACCGAAGTTTGGATGTCTTAGCCACGCCACAAACCCTAGGCAAATCGGTCTAACCGATAGGGATCTCGGTCTCACCGAGATGGGATTGTAATCTCTGTGTATGTCCATTATCAAAATCGGTCTCACCGAAGCTTGAGCAATCGGTACTACCGAGATTACAATGCAAACTCTCGTTAACTTATTATCAAAATCGGTCCCACCGAGTTTGATAATCGGTCAAACCGAGTTTGCCTGACCAACTCTCTGAAAGCTTATTACCAAAATCGGTCCCACCGAGTTTGTGTAATCGGTCTTACCGAGATTACGTTATGCCCTAACCCTAACCGAATCGGTCCCACCGAGTTGCATTCCGGTCCCACCGAAAACTCTAATGGTCACATTATTTGCTAAATCGGTCCGACCGAGTTTAACGATTCGGTCCCACCGAGTTTGGTAGATTGTGTGTAACGGTTAGATTTTGTGTGGAGGCTATATATACCCCTCCACCTCCTCTTCATTCGTGGAGAGAGCCATCAGACTGAACCTACACTTCCAGCATCTTATTTCTGAGAGAGAACTACCTACTCATGTGTTGAGGCCAAGATATTCCATTCCTACCATATGAATCTTGATATCTAGCCTTCCCCAAGTTGCTTTCCACTCAAACCCTCTTTCCACCACATCCAAATCCTATGAGAGAGAGTTGAGTGTTGGGGAGACTATCATTTGAAGCACAAGAGCAAGGAGTTCATCATCAACGCAACATTTGTTACTTCTTGGAGAGTGGTGTCTCCTAGATTGGCTAGGTGTCACTTGGGAGCCTCCGACAAGATTGTGGAGTTGAACCAAGGAGTTTGTAAGGGCAAGGAGATCGCCTACTTCGTGAAGATCTACCGCTAGTGAGGCAAGTCCTTCGTGGGCGACGACCATGGTGGGATAGACAAGGTTGCTTCTTCATGGACCCTTCGTGGGGGGAGCCCTACGTGGACTCGCGCAACCGTTACCCTTCATGGGTTTAAGTCTCCATCAACGTGGATGTACGATAGCACCACCTATCGGAACCACGCCAAAAACATCCGTGTCTCCAAATTGTATTTGAATCCTCCAATCCCTTTCCTTTACATTCTTGCAAGTTGCATGCTTTATTTCCGCTGCTCATATACTCTTTGCATGCTTGCTTGCTATATGTTGTGAATGTTAAACTTGTCACGCCCAAGATGCGACCCTATCCTGAAGGAACTCGAAGGTCCCACCAAGGATAGAAGCGCATCTTGAAGACGCTTTTGCAAGGTGGATATCATTACATCAACATTACATAATAGTGGGGATACATCCAATACATACAATGTCACATGAATACAACAATACAACATACAAGATCAACATCCGACTACGGATGAATCATAAATGTAAACTCAAACAATATCCACCTGCTAGCCCAGTGCCGACACAGAACCTATCCCCTGATCGAAGAAGAAGCAGAAGGAGAACTCCAAAACAAGCAAACATCACGCTCGCGTCATGGTCATCGCATAACCTGTACCTGCAACTGGTGTTGTAGTAATATGTGAGCCACGAGGACTCAGCAATCCCATTACCATGGGTATCAAGACTAGCAAAGCTTAAATGGGAAAGGAAGGGGTAAAGTGGTGAGGTTGCAGCAGCGGCTAAGCATATATGGTGGCTAACATACGCAAATGAGAGCGAAAAGAGAAACAAAGGAACGGTCGTCAACTAGTAATGATCAAGAAGTGATCCTGAACTCCTACTTACGTCAGACATAACCCAGAAACCGTGTTCTCCTCTCGATCAACCCCGAAAAGAGACACTCACGGTTATGCACACGGTTGGTGTATTTTAGAAGAGTTTACTTCAAGTTTACTACAACCGGACATTAACAAATTCCCATCTGCCACATAACCGCGGGCACGGCTCTCGAAAGTTTATACCCTGCAGGGTGTCCCAACTTAGCCCATGATAAGCTCTCGCGATCAACGAAGGATATTCCTTCTCCCCGGGAAGACCCGATCAGTCTCGGAATCCCGGCTACAAGACATTTCGACAGTAATAAAACAAGACCAGCAAGACCGCCTGATGCTTGGCAATCCCGATAGGAGCTGCACATATCTCGTTCTCGTGGCAACGCGCCGGATGAGACAAAGCTACGAGTAAAACCAGGCCTCGAAGTTTCCCGCAGTGGCCCATGAAGGCTCGGTTCGGGCCAACACTTAGACAAGCATTGGCCCGGGGGGCTAAATAAAGATGACCCTTGGGTTAATTACTCCCAAGGGAAAATAGGTGGTGGTGAGGCAAATGGTAAAACCAAGGTTGGGCCTTCTTTGGAGGAGTCTTATTCAAAGCGAACTGTCAAGGGGGTCCCATAAATCACCCAACCGCGTTAGGGACGCAAAATCCAGGAACATAATACCGATATGACGGAAAATAGGGCGGCAAGAGTGGAACAAAACACCAGGCATAAGGCCGATCCTTCCAACCTTTACCAAGTATATAGATGCATTAATAATATAAGAGATATTGTGATATCCCAACATAAACATAATCCAACATGGAGCAATCTTAATCTTCACCTGCAACTAGCAACGCTATAAGAGGGGCTGAGCAAAAGCGGTAACATAGCCAAACAACGGTTTGCTGGGAAGGGTGACAAAGGTTAGAGTTTCATGGCAATTAGGGAGGCTTGAGCAGCAAGTGGTAGGTAACGCAGCATGGCGAAAGAACGAAGCAACTAGCATAGCAATGATAGTAATGAGATCCAAGGTGACGGTGCCTGAAATCCCGCTAGGAAGAAGAACGAGTCCATGAAGAAGATGAAGCCACGTAGACGAACCAAGCGTGAGATTTAACGAATCCTCACGATCGCATAGCGAAAGCAGGAACTATCGAGAAGAAGCACACAACATAGTAAACACACCACACATGAACAAGACATGATGCAGAACAAGCATGATGCATGACAAAGGCTACATGAAGCTACTCATGGCAAGAGATGATGCAAACAAGAGCAGCACATCAAAGCAAGTTTAAATGAGGCCTAAACAACATAGAACAATTCCCAGAAGTCCTCATATGCAAATTTCAAAATTGGTCCAGATCTGAATAAACCTTATGTTCAAGTTGTTAAACAGCAAGTTAAGATGCACCACGATGATCTACACAAAATTCTAGTCAAGTTACATATAAAGTTCATTTAATTGAGACTACGGCCTAGAAGATATGAGCAAAACAAGTTAAACATGGCATTGATGCAAAAAGCATACAAACATCAAGCAAACACCTCAAAACAAGGATCCAACATGATAATATGAAGGTACATGCAAAATCAAGCAAGTTTCATATAGAGCACACTCAAAACGGAGCAACGGTTCAACACATACACCCTATACAAGTCATGACAACAATCTGTCCAAAACAGCAACTAGGCATATTGCAAGCATCAAAACACTATGCTACAGCATCTCAACGTAAGAACAAAAGGCATGGGCATGAATTACAGGTAAAGCATGACAAAACATGAACAGTGATCTATCTCCATAAATCACTAGAACATGCTCAAAAACACATGGCAAGATTGCAAATAATAACAGTTTCAGACTTATCAGGAAATAACATCAGGTTGCAATGTTTAGAGCTATCAAACAGCATGCTACAGGAACTTATCATGGAAAAAAAGGCATGGAATGAATCTACTAATTGCATAGAACAAAAGTCCTTTACTGACCATAAGCCAAAAGGGCACAGAAAATATGATGGCACCCATGTAAACATGACAAATGACATGACAGATTCATACATGGCAGGAACAACAATAAGTAGGCATGTTGGTGAGCTTCAATCACTCAGCACAGAGCAATACATGGCATGGCAAGGCAACTCATAGTTAAAAGACATGTTTATGAAGCTAAGAATGGCAAGATCAAGTTCATAGGATGCATGGATCACTAGCAAAAATCATGGAAACATTGAACTTAATGATAACAGGCTGACAGCAACATTATTTAGCAACTTTGAGGGCAAGATAACAACAAGTTACGTCAGGCTATAAATGCAGCCAGAGGCATGAATGGATAGAGCATGACATTTATAACAAATCATCCTTAGTGAACATCTCCAGATTATGCACACAATGACTTGTAGCAGCAGGTTTACATAGCATCATAATATAACAGAATCAGCCTAGCAAAACAGCAACAGCAAGTACACTACTTCACGAGCTCGATTCACTCAATACAAGATCCATAAAAATCTATGGATGGCACCACTGTTAAGATGGAATGATGTAGCACAAAACACATGTAGAGCTCATGCTCATAGGATGCACACATCAAATGCAACAAAAATGACAAATCATCAAGTTCTGATAACAGGCAGCAGTTAACATCATATAGCACTCTTGCAACGAATATTCAGGCATCAAGATTGACCCAAATGAACATGATTCAATGGGAAAAATGGCATACACGTTGAGACGAACAATTTGATATGCTACACGCCCAAAACGGAGCCACGGATGCAGAGATACAGCATGACGAACATGGCATGATAATATCAAAATAATTCGGGACATTGGAATATTACCCTCCGGAAAAGTTGGACGGGGTCGAACGGGACGAAGAGATCCGGGCGTGGGGAGGCGTTTGGATGGAGGGAGTGGTGGATCTGATCCACTCCCTCGGATCCGCCGAGTTCGGCGAGGGCGAACCCCGGCGACGACGGACGACGGGGAGGTGCGGGCCGCGAGGCGGCACCGGACGAGGTGGCGGCGTGGAGCTGCGGCTCCGCGAGAGGAGCTGGGCGGCGAGGGCGGCAGAGGCGGGCGGCGGGCGACGCGGGGCGGCGGCGGTCGCAGCCCGGCGAGGCGGCCGCCGACGGGTGGCGGGTTTCGGGCGACGCGGCGGGCGGTGCCATGGGCGGCTGGCAACATCCGGCAATGACGAGGAGCCGGACGGCGGCATCGAAGAGAGGCCGGGCGGCGGATATGACGGGCGCTGCCAGATGCGGCCGGGCGGGCCTCGGGCCCCGGGCTGGCGGGCGGCGCTGGAGGGCCAGCGACGTGGCGGCTCTCGTTAGGCGGTGGCGGCGGACGTGTCCGGCGTGGCGCGGACGCGTCCGGTGGTGGCGGGGAGGATTTGCTAGGGTTTGGACAGGGATTGATCCGCGAATTTCGGGGGGAGGGGCATATTTATAGGTAGAGGGAGCTAGGAGACTCCAAATGGAGTGCGGTTTTCGCCCACACGATCGTGATCGAACGACCGAGAGCATGGAGGGGAGTTAGATGGGTTTTGGGCCACTTTGGAGGGGTGTTGGGCTGCAAGACAAAAGAGGCTTTACGGTTACCTGGTTAACTGGTTGAGTATCAAATGACCTCCAAATGGCACGAAACTTGACAGACGGTTCTACGGTGCTATACCAAGGCCGCTTGGCAAACCTCGGTCCATTCCGAGACCGCTTAACACCCGCACACGAAAAGAGGCAAAAGGGGCGCCGGAGACATAGGAGTGCCGGATTGCAAAGCAGACAACGGGAAAATGCTCGGATGCATGAGACGAACACGTATGCCAATGCGATGCACATGATGACATGGTATGAAATGCATATGATGACATGGCAAAGTGCAACACGCAAGCACATGACATGGCAAAGACGGCGAATAACTGACAGACACCTGGCGCATCGAATCCGGGGCGTTACAACACTCCTCCACTAACAAGAGATCTCGTCCCGAGATCTTAGGACCGAGATGGAAGGGAAAAGGGATGAGGTGAAACAAGAACGCAAGAATCGAGAGCACTCGATAAGAAGAGAGGAACGACGAGAATGACGAGAATCAAATGCTCACGGAATCAGATAGGCTATGAAACCACTCCGTTTAGAATGAGATAAGAAATGAATAAGACTGAAAGGATTTAGGCAGCACACCGACTGAACAAGGAAAGAATAGAACACGAACTTCACAAGATGGAATGACACTTGACGACATAAGCAACACAATGCCTCCGGAAGAATTGAAATAATTGAATGAAAAGAACTTAGAAGGAAGGATTGAACGGAGTTGTTGGAAATTCAACAACAAAAAGAAATAGCTTGTTGTGGTCTTATAGGTAACATCTCAAGATCATAAGGTGATAACCGGCCACAAACGAAAATGATTGGGTAGCTGAGAAGAACGAAGAAATGCAAAACTCCACTTCAAAAGAATACGGAGAATTAATTACACTTCGAGACGCGAGAAGAAAGATACTAGAACTCCACCAACAAGAATCTTGATGAACTTTTGAAGAATGAATTAAATCATGAAGAACCACCATGAAGAACTCCGGTAACAAAAAGATGATGATTTAGAATGAAGGAAGAAAGAATAAGATGAGCCTTGCGATGACTCCGATGGGGGTTCCGACGAGATGGCCAAGGAAACTTTGTACTCCGGGAAAGAAAAGATGAAAAACACTTGGAACTAGAATTTATTCATTAAGAACAAACTCCAAAGGAAGGGATTACTCATTTGGATGAAATAAGAATAAGATTTATTGTATGCTTATCCTTCATCAAATTAAATTGATGACAAGCAATGGATTTTGCATACTACTTATTCTTCTTGAAAATGATTAAGGGGAAAATATAGCACAAAACTTCAGAAAATCTTCATGAACCACCGGTAGGATACGAAAGAACGAATGAATTAAAGTGATAATCAAGGAAAAAGAATCTTGAACGAACCACCGTAAGAATTCGAAAATGACTGATGAAAGAGAACGAATCACCGGGAAGAATTAGAAGAACCAATAAGCTAGAGGGGATTTAGATGCAAAAGAACAAAGAGATCATGAGCTGATTAAAGAACACTTGAACGAGGCACCGGGATAAATAGAGAACGATAGCTGGAATGATGGCCTCGGTGAAAAGAAATGGAAAAAACAACTCGACATACTCCGAATGGGTAAGAAAGAAAATCGACAAAGCGGAATAATATGAGAGGATAACATGAAGCTAGAACCATGAAACTTCGAGAGAACGGGCAAGATTTAGAGGAAAAACTCTTCTTCAATCTTCAAGTGATGACGAGAAACACCACCCAAAATTACTGAGATACTCCGGGAGAATGAAAACCGAAAGGTTGATCCAACAATGAAAAGAATTTGAAAGCGATCTTGGAGAAGGCATGTGGTGATGAAATTCATTCTTCGTCACACTTGAAAAGAATTGGGAATAGCTCCGGGAAATTAAAAGAGTCGTAAGATCCTGGGAAAGACACATGGGTTAGGGCCCACTAAAAGAAAACACCGTTGGAAAGGGGTGTTGAGCAGATAGATGATGCACCGGAAGAACTGAAATATTTGACCGAGGTGACAACCTCGAATTAATTGGAACACGAATCTCCCGAGATGTCTTCAGACTCGGAAGGATAAACTGGCGAGAGGCGAACGAGCAAAGGGAAATATTTGAGCTGAGGGAAAGAATACGATCGACAACGAAAAAACTTGAATTGAATCCACCGGAGAAGAAAAAGAGATGATGAATGTCAAGTGAGACGAGAATTCACCGGTTGAAATAATTAAGGGAAGACTGAAGAGGCTCCGGGAAGAAAAGGGTGGGAGGGCGGGAAAACAAAGGCAACTTGGAAGGGGAAACCGATGAACAATTTGAAGAGAAAACACCGGTTGAAATCATTGAGGAAAGAAGGCAAAGACTTCGCACGAGTAGGAAGGATACTCGATTACGGACTCCGACTCTGAGATGAAAAGGGTGGGCGGGTGGGAAAAGAAAACAACTGAGGATTGCACTTGGCAAAGATGAAGAGGCTCGAGTCAACTTGATGGGAAAAGCACCGGATGAAAAGAGCTGAGAGCCAACGATCGGAAAACCAACTGCGTGATCCTAAAGAAAAAATTTGAAGGGGAAGAGGAGTAATTCAAAACACCTACGTCAAGATTTCTCACCAGAGCGACGAAGGGACTGAGGAGTAAAAAGAATTCCTACTCTCCGATATAACTAGACTCCGAAAATAGTTTTCTTCTAGACTCAACAACGGCCAAACTACACGATCAATCAAGGGGCTCCTAAGGTCGGTCGAGGCTCTGATACCAACTTGTCACGCCCAAGATGCGACCCTATCCTGAAGGAACTCGAAGGTCCCACCAAGGATAGAAGCGCATCTTGAAGACGCTTTTGCAAGGTGGATATACTTACATCAACATTACATAATAGTGGGGATACATCCAATACATACAATGTCACATGAATACAACAATACAACATACAAGATCAACATCCGACTACGGATGAATCATAAATGTAAACTCAAACAATATCCACCTGCTAGCCCAGTGCCGACCGAACCTATCCCCGATCGAAGAAGAAGCGAAGGAGAACTCCAAAACAAGCAAACATCACGCTCGCGTCATGGTCATCGCATAACCTGTACCTGCAATCGGTGTTGTAGTAATCTGTGATCCACGAGGACTCAGAAATCACATTACCATGGGTATCAAGACTAGCAAAGCTTAAATGGGAAAGGAAGGGGTAAAGTGGTGAGGTTGGAGCAGCGGCTAAGCATATATGGTGGCTAACATACGCAAATGAGAGCGAGAAGAGAAACAAAGGAACGGTCGTCAACTAGTAATGATCAAGAAGTGATCCTGAACTCCTACTTACGTCAGACATAACCCAGAAACCGTGTTCTCCTCTCGATCAACCCCGAAAAGAGACACTCACGGTTACGCACACGGTTGGTGTATTTTAGAAGAGTTTACTTCAAGTTTACTACAACCGAACATTAACAAATTCTCCGCCACATAACCGCGGGCACGGCTCTCGAAAGATTATACCTGCAGGGTGTCCCAACTTAGCCCATGATAAGCTCTCGCGATCAACGAAGGATATTCCTTCTCCCGGAAGACCCGATCAGTCTCGGAATCCGGCTACAAGACATTTCGACAAGAATAAAACAAGACCAGCAAGACCGCCCGATGCTTGGCAAACAATCCCGATAGGAGCTGCACATATCTCATTCTCGTGGCAACACCGGATGAGACAGACTACAGTAAAACCAGGCCTCGAAGTTTCCCTGCGGTGGCCCAGGGTATCGGTTCGGGCCAACACTTAGACAAGCATTGGCCGGGGGCTAAATAAAGATGACCCTTGGGTGAATTACTCCCAAGGGAAAATAGGTGGTGGTGAGGCAAATGGTAAAACCAAGGTTGGGCCTTCTTTGGAGGAGTCTTATTCAAAGCGAATCACAAGGGGTCCCATAAATCACCCAACCGCGTTAGGGACGCAAAATCCGGGAACATAATAGGCATAAGGTCGAGCCTTCCACCCTTTACCAAGTATATAGATGCATTAATAATATAAGAGATATTGTGATATCCCAACATAAACATAATCCAACATGGAGCAATCTTCATCTTCACCTGCAACTAGCAACGCTATAAGAGGGGCTGAGCAAAAGCGGTAACATAGCCAAACAACGGTTTGCTGGGAAGGGTGACAAAGGTTAGAGTTTCATGACAATTAGGGAGGCTTGAGCAGCAAGTGGTAGGTAACGCAGCATAGCGAAAGAACGAAGCAACTAGCATAGCAATGATAGTAATGAGATCCAAGGTGACGGTCATCTTGCCTGAAATCCCGCTAGGAAGAAGAACGAGTCCATGAAGAAGATGAAGCCACGTAGACGAACCAAGCGTAGACGAACGAATCCTCACGATCGCAACGAAACGGGAACTATCGAGAAGAAGCACACAACATAGTAAACACACCACACATGAACAAGACATGATGCAGAACAAGCATGATGCATGACAAAGGCTACATGAAGCTACTCATGGCAAGAGATGATGCAAACAAGAGCAGCACATCAAAGCAAGTTTAAATGAGGCCGGAAACAACATAGAACAATTCCGGTAAGTCCTCATATGCAAATTTCAAAATTGGTCCAGATATGAATAAACCTTATGTTCAAGTTGTTAAACAGCAGGTTAAGATGCACCACGATGATCTACACAAAATTCTAGTCAAGTTACATATAAAGTTCATTTAATTCGGAGCTACGGCCTAGAAGATATGAGCAAAACAAGTTAAACATGACATTGATGCAAAAAGCATACAAACATCAAGCAAACACCTCAAAACAAGGATCCAACATGATAATATGAAGCTACATGCAAAATCAAGCAAGTTTCATATAGAGCACACTCAAAACGGAGCAACGGTTCAACACATACACCCTATACAAGTCATGACAACAATCTGTCCAAAACAGCAACTAGGCATATTGCAAGCATCAAAACACTATGCTACAGCATCTAAACGTAAGCACAAAAGGCATGGGCATGAAGTACAGGTAAAGCATGGCAAAAAATGAACACTGAGCTATCTCCATAAATCACTAGAACACGCTCAAAAACACATGGCAAGATTGCAAATAATAACAGTTTCAGACTTATCAGGAAATAACATCAGGTTGCAATGTTTAGAGCTATCAAACAGCATGCTACATGAACTTATCATGGCAAAAAAAGGCATGGAATGAATCTACTAATTGCATATGACAAAAGTCCTTTACTGACCATAATCCAAAAGGGCACAGAAAATATGATGGCACCCATGTAAACATGGCAAATGATATGACAGATTCATACATGGCAGGAACAACAATAAGTAGGCATGTTGGTGAGCTTGAACCACTCATCACAGAGCAATACATGGCATGGCAAGGCAATTCACAGTTAAAAGACATGTTTATGAAGCTAAGAATGGCAAGATCAAGTTCATAGGGTGCATGGATCACTAGAAACAATCATGGCAACATTGAACTTAATGATAACAGGCTGACAGCAACATTATTTAGCAACTTTGAGGGCAAGATAACAACAAGTTACAGCAGGCCATAAATGCAGCCCGGGGCATGAATGGATAGAGCATGACATTTATAACAAATCATCCTCAGTGGACATCTCCAGATTATGCATAGAATGACTTGTAGCAACAGGTTTATATAGCATCATAATATAACAGAATCAGCCTAGCAAAACAGCAACAGCAAGTACCCTACTTCACGAGCTCGATTCACTCAGTAAAGATCCACAAAAATCCAAGGATGGCACCACTGTGAAGATGGCATGATGTAGCACAAAACACATGTAGAGCTCATGCTCATAGGATGCACACATCAAATGCAACAAAAATGACAAATCATCAAGTTCTGATAACAGGCAGCAGTTAACATCATATAGCACTCTTGCAACAAAGGTTCAGGCATCAAGATGGACCCAAATGAACATGATGCAGTGGAACCAAATGACGTACTCGTCGAGGCGAACAATCTGATATACTACCCGCCCAAAACGGAGGCACGAATGCAGAGATACAACATGACGAACATGGCATGATAATGTCAAAATTATTCGGGACCGTGGAATATTACCCTCCGGAAAAGTTGGACGAGGTCGAACGGGACGAAGAGATCCGGGCGTGGGGAGGCGTTTGGATGGAGGGAGTGGTGGATCTGATCCACTCCCTCGGATCCGGCCGGAGCTCCGGCGAGGGCGAAACCCGGCGACGACGGGGACGACGGGGAGGCGCGAGGCCGGCGAGGGGCGGCGCTTGACGAGGTGGCGGCGTGGAGCTGCGGTTCGCGAGAGGAGCTGGCGGCGAGGGCGGCAGAGGCGCGGTTGCCGGGCGGCGGGCTGACGCGGCTGTGGCGGCGGCGGTCGCCCGGCGTGGGAGGCGGTCGCCGACGCAAGGCGGGGCGGCGCCATGGCGACGGCGCAAGGCGGCGTCCGGCAGCGGAGACGGAGGAGCCGGACGGCGGCGCGAAGAGAGGCCGGCGTGCGGCGGACGAGATGACGGGCGCTGCCAGACAAGTGCCCGGGCGGGCTGCCTCGGCCCCGGCTGGTCAAGGGCGGCGCTGGAGGGCTGTGGCGACGTGGCGGCCTCTCGTTGGCTGGGGTGGCGGCGGCGGACGTGTCCGGCGCGGCGCGGACGCGTCCGGTGGCGGCGGGGAGGATTTGCTAGGGTTTGGACAGGGATTGATCCGCGAATTTCGGGGGGAGGGGCATATTTATAGGTAGAGGGAGCTAGGAGACTCCAAATGGAGTGCGGTTTTCGCCCACACGATCGTGATCGAACGAATGAGAGCATGGAGGGGAGTTAGATGGGTTTTGGGCCACTTTGGAGGGGTGTTGGACTGCAAGACAAAAGAGGCTTTACGGTTACCCGGTTAACCGGTTGAGTATCAAATGACCTCCAAATGGCATGAAACTTGACAGGCGGTCTACCGGTGCTATACCAAGGCCGCTTGGCAAACCTCGGTCCATTCCGAGACCGTTTAACACCCGCACACAAAAGGAGGCAAAAGGGGGCGCCAGGAGACATAGGAGTGCTGGATTGCAAAACGGACAACGGGGAAAATGCTTGGATGCATGAGACGAACATGTATGCCAATGCGATGCACATGATGACATGGTATGAAATGCATATGATGACATGGAAAAGTGCAACACGCAAGCGCATGACATGGCAAAGACGGCAAATAACTGAGGACACCTGGCGCATCGAATCCGGGGCGTTACAAAACTTGTGCCTAAACTCCACTCAAACTTTAAAGAAACTTAAAAACTGCAACTTTGATACTTAGTGTCTAATCACCCCCCTCTAGAAACCTCTTCTCAAGGTCCTACAAGTGGTATCAGAGCATTGGTCTCCATTGCCTTGGTTTAATCACCATTGGAGGAAGATGGATGAGTCTACTTTGGGAGTCTTAGACATAGAGTGCCTATTCTTGATGGAGAGTATTTTCGTGAGTGCAAAATGAGATGCTTGTTATTTTCAATCAATATCATTTTAACAAGTACATTGCTAGCCCTTGTGCACCTTATGTTGATCCTATGCATCCAACCCATGATGAGTCAATTGACATGGTTAGGAATCTTAGAACTGCCGAACTTATCATTAGAGGATTGCCTAGAAACTTGATTGGATGTTTGCACGCTTTTAAGTGTGCCTACACCATATGGAAATTTCTTGAGGAACGATTTCCAGTTATTCCTTGAAAAATCTAGATGAAATTCTCCATAAGTCTATTGCTTTGAGCAAAATGAATACTAGTGATCCTATGTTTGGTGATCGTCTATTTGAGCTTACAAACCTTATGCGTGCCAAAGGAAATGTTGGTATTATTAGTGACATTATTTCCGAAGCTATAAGAATTCATAGACAAGATTATTGTCAAACTCATTCTAATGAATCACGCTCTCTAGGATTTGATCCACCACATGACGATATTGAACATGGATACTATGATGAGGATGATGATAGTGACTTCGATCTTGATGATGCAATGAGACATTTTGGTCTTATGGCAAATCTTGAGGATATATGTCGAGGAAAGGAATGGGTTCTTGATAGTGGATCTACCGATCACATGACCGGAGATAAAGACATGTTTCGTGAGCTTGCTCGATAATGATAGTCCTCGAAAGTATGTCACTTCGGTGACAACTCAAAGGGTAAGGTGGTTGGCCTCGGTAAGGTGGCCATATCACGTGATAGCTCCATACAAAATGTTATGCTCGTTGAATCTCTTGGTTACAACTTACTTTCAAGATCTAGACTTGCTGATTTCGGTTTCAATGTTCTATTTATCAAGTAGATTGCCAAGTGTTTCGTCGAGATAATCATAAAATGGTCTTTACCGGTGTGTGTAGAGGTGATCTATACATTGTTGATTTCACTAAAAGGCTCAACCTAAAACTTGCTTCATTGCTAAATCCTCAAAAGGCTGGTTATGGCATAGACGATTAGGTCATGTTGGTATGCTAAACCTTGACAAGCTTATTAAGGGAATCATATCATTGGAGTTAATGATGTCATATTTGATAAGGATAGACTTTGCGGTGCTTGTCAAGGTGTAAACAGGTTGGAGGAAGGCATCCCGTGAAGAACATCATGACCACGAAGAGGCCACTCGAGCTACTTCACATGGATCTCTTTGGTCCCAACTCTTACAAGAGTCTCGGTGGAAATTCTTTTGGTATAGTTATAGTTGATGATTTTTCCAGATTTACGTGGGTGTTCTTTCTCGATGACAAATCGCAGGTCCAAAAGATCTTCAAAAACTTCGCTAGGAAGGCCCAAAACCAATTTGAAGTGAAGATCAAGAAGGTTTGCAGCGACAACGGAACGAAGTTCAAGAATGCAAATGTGGACACCTTTCTTGACGAAGAAGGGATTTCACACAAGTTCTCGGCTACGTACACACCTCAACAAAATGGAGTTGTTGAGAGGAAGAACCGGACGCTCATCGAAATGGCGAGAACGATGCTTGATGAGTACAAGACGCCGAAGCACTTTTGGGCAGAAGCGGTTGAGACAGCTTGTCATGCAACAAATCGCTTGTATCTTCACAAGCTACTCGGCAAGACGACATACGAGCTACTCACCGGTAACAAACCCCAAGTTTTATACTTTCGAGTATTCGGCTCAAAGTGCTACATTCTTGATAAGCATCGTCGTTCTAAATTTGCTCCTAAGTCTCATGAAGGTTTCCTACTAGGTTATGGCTCAAACTCTCACACTTACCGTGTCTACAACAATTTCACTCGAAAGGTTGAAGAGACGGTAGATGTGAAGTTTGATGAATCTAACGGCTCACAAGTAGAGCAATTTCCAATTGATGTAGGAGACAAAGATCCTTCGGAAGCAATCCAAGACTTGTCTATTGGCAAGGTCCGTCCAACGGAGGTGAAGGAGAGTACCTCGTCCGTCCAAGTGGAAGCTTCTACTTCACGACAAGGTGAACCAAGAGTTGATACGAAAGCATCCACAAGTGGGACACACCAAGATGAAGAAAACGAGGAAGTGCATCAAGATGATCGTCAACAACCTCCTTCTCCACCACGACAAGAGAACGCCAACGCCAACAATGAAGAAGGCCAAGAAGAAGAACAAGATGAAGAAGATGTTCAACGAAGACCCAAGCAAAAGCTTTCACGAGTTCGAGCAAGAATTGCTAAAGACCATCCCGTCGAGCAAATCTACAATGATATTCAAACCGTGAGAATCACTCGCTCTAAAACTCGTTTAGCTAACTTTTGTGAAAACTATTCTTTCATCTCTAGCATTGAACCTATGAAGGTCGAAGAAGCATTGGAAGATCCGGATTGGATAAATGCTATGCATGAAGAGCTACACAACTTTGAGAGGAACCAAGTTTGGACATTGGTTGAGAAACCCGACAACAACCACAACATCATCGGTACCAAATGGGTGTTTCGCAACAAGCAAGATGAAGATGGAAAAGTAGTTCGCAACAAAGCACGTCTCGTCGCCCAAGGCTACACACAAGTCGAAGGTATGGACTATGGTGAGACTTACGCCCCCGTTGCTAGACTTGAGTCCATTCTCATCTTACTTGCCTATGCTAATCACCATGATATCACCTTGTACCAAATGGACATTAAAAGTGCTTTTCTAAATGGTGAAATAGAGGAGGAAGTTTATGTTAAACAACCTCCGGCTTTGTCAATCCTAAGAAACCCAATCATGTTTACAAACTTCACAAAGCTCTTTATGGACTTAAACAAGCTCCTAGAGCATGGTATAAATGCTTGACAAAGTTCCTTATTGAAAAAGGCTTTGAAATTGGGAAAATTGATTCTACTCTTTTTGCTAAAAGGCTTAATGGTGAACTCTTTGTGTGCCAAATTTATGTTGATGATATTATATTTGGTTCAACTAACCCTCATTTTAGTGAAAAGTTTGGGAAGCTAATGTCGGAGAAGTTTGAGATGTCTATGATGAGTGAACTCAAATTCTTTCTTGGTTTGCAAATCAAGCAAACTAAGGAAGGTACTTTTGTCTCACAAACAAAGTACACCAAGGACTTATTCAAGAAGTTCAATATGCAAGAATGCAAAGGTATGACTACACCCATGCCTACTAGTGGACATCTTGACTTAACCAAAGATGGTGAACCGGTTGATCAAAAGGTTTATCGCTCTATGATTGGTTCATTGTTATATCTATGTGCTTCATGTCCCGATATTATTCTAAGTGTGTGCATGTGTGCACGATATCAAGCTGCCCCTAAAGAATGTCATCTTAAAGCCGTGAAAAGGATAGTGAGATACTTAATCCATACACCAAATTTTGGCATTTGGTATCCTAAGAGGGCCTCTTTCGATCTTGTTGGCTATTCCGACTCGGACTATGCCGAAGACAAGGTTGATAGAAAGTCCACTTGGGTACTTGTCAATTTCTTGGTAGATCTCTTGTGTCTTGGTCCTCCAAGAAACAAAATTCGGTATCCTTATCCACCGCCGAAGCTGAATATATTGCCGCTGGTTCATGTTGTGCTCAGTTACTTTGGATGACCCAAACTCTTAAAGATTATGGGATATATGTGAGACATGTTCCATTGCTTTGTGATAATGAAAGTGCTATCAAAATTGGTCATAATCATGTGCAACATTCTCGAACTAAGCATATTGAAGTTCATCAGCATTTCATTCGAGATCATGTTGCTAAGGGTGACATTGATCTTAAGCATGTTCGCACCGAAAAGCAATTAGCAGATATATTCACTAAACCTCTTGATGAGAAAGTGTTTTGCAGGTTAAGAGGAGAATTGAACATCATTGATGCTTCAAACTTGGAGTAGAAACTCCATTGGATACATGCAAGACATGAGCTTATGACTAATCCTTGATATTTATCTTATGATGAAAAACTTATGTCTTGGATATATTTGTATCTTGCATGTTATCTAACCCATGTAGGTACTTGGTTGAATTAAATTCCATGAGGTTGAAACCTACTCATATCTTGAGCAATCTCTACATCACCAAGTCTCTACACAAGGTGGTTGAAGACAAGGAAGCACGAAACCATTCAAACATATCCTTTCACAAATTCTATGTTGAGTTTCATGATTGTCGTTTTTGGATATACAAGTGCTCTTCCTTGCAAGAACTAACCCATGTAGGTAGATGGACTCAAATTCCAAGTGGACAACACCACCAACCAAGGTATGTTATTCCATCTTAGAGAAGCTTTACTCCGAGACATGAGTTAAAGCAACTCGACAAGATGTGAATACATCAAGATGCTTAAACGAAAAATGGCAACCCCATTTTGAGCTTAAACGATGAGTATGGCCTATGATCAAGTGATCTCACTTGACTCCTAAGTCAATATACTCTAACATAGGTGACTTTGTCACGACCATCTCTAGATGAAGTTCTCCTGTGTTCTTTTCTCGAGTTTTTGCATTTGTCTCATGCATTTGTGTTTCCCCTTTCAAAAAAACTTCATCTAGATTTCTTTCTGCTTTTCATGCATTTTCTGCATCTAATTCCTTGCATATCTTTCATTTAATTCCTTGCAAATCTTTGTGAGATCTTACTAGTCTAGTGAGCTGAGGTGACAAGTGTTCTTCTCTGCGATGAACTCGGTTACACCAATTTGTTATTTTCGGTCCAACCGAATCTTTTCGGTACGACCGAAGCATACCACTCGGTGCCACCGATTTCATAACAGGAAAAACTCTTTGCCACATATTCTGTGTTTCTTCTAATCCAGCTCCACTCAATGAATCTTGTCCTCTACAAGCATCACATTTTCATCATTGCTTTGTTCTCAGTGTCTCAAGGACCAAACCCATTCGGCAGACTCGAAGACCCTTCTTGGAAATTGATGTCAAAGGGGGAGAGAAAGAACATCAAAGCTTATCATTTGGAGATAGAGAGAGAGCATCAAAACTTATTACCTTTCTTCTTTAGGGAGAGAGAGACCTTCTAGGGGAGAGACCCTCAAAAGACGAGAGAGATCTCCAGGGGGAGAGGATACTTAAGTAGAAAGTATTTCTCAAGGATCCCAGATGCTTGGTGTTCAAGAGGAGAGATGTCCACATGCCTTCTTGAGGGGAGAGACATGTTCATATGATCTGTTGTGCTCAATTTTGCATTAGCATACATTAGCTCTGAACTTTAGCTTTGATCAGCAGTCATATCTTTCAGCTCTGTTTTCCTTCAGCTCTGATTTTCTGTTCCCTATCTTCTCCCAGTATCCCATGTTAGATTCAGGGGGAGCAAGACATCTAAGGGAAAGAGATCATTTAAATTCATTGCATATCTTTTCTCTTGGGGACATGTCTAATCCAATGTGGTACTCAGTACTCACTCTCTACATGTCATCTCAGTCTTGGTATTCTTGTGGTTTCTTCTGTTTGCTCTGGCTAGTAGATGCATCTGTGTTATCTAACCTTGTTTTCACAAAATCATTCCATCCTAAGCCAACTCAAGACCACAAGGTAAGTATATGCATCACAATCATGTGTATGAGGAATTCTTGCTGATGTACATACTGTTTGCAAGAAGGACTCATGGGCATGAAGGTATTCTCTTTAATACTTTTTGCTCGATGCATATAGCCAAGATACATGTAACACATTGCCTGCTCTATCATGGTTATGCTATCACATGCTTCTATATTTCATATTCACATGATTGCATACATGTAGGGGAGCCTATGCTTGTTACATGTCTTTCCAAAGCTTTACTTGCTATTCTTTATATCTTTATCTAAAGCTTTGATGTATGTTGCCATCAATTACCAAAGGGGGAGATTGAAAGCACAAGTGCTCCCTAGGTGGTTTTGGTAATTAATGACAACATATCTCTTGTTGGACTAACACTTTTATCTAGTATGTTTCAGATAAGTTCAACAATGGAGTGACATGGACTAAAGGATGTGGGAACTCCTTCAAGATGCTAAGGACAAATGATTGGCTCAAGCTTCAAGCTCAAGACTCTTCATTTTACATTTTAGTGATCCAAGATCACATTGAGTCTATAGGAAAGCCAATACTATCAAGGAGGAATGAGGTGTTGCTTAATGAGCCTCTTGCTTCAAAGTGCTTAGTGATATGCTCCAAATACCCTCAACTACTTTCCTACTTCCACACATTCGTCCTAAACCTAAATTCAAACTCGGCCCCACTGATTCTTTCTATCCAGCGCCATCGAGTTTGGATGTCTTAGCCATTGACACAAACCCTAGGCAAATCGGTCTCACCGATAGGGATCTCGGTCTCACCGAGATGGGATTGTAATCTCTCTGTGTATGTCCATTATCAAAATCGGTCTCACCGAGCTTGAGCAATCGGTACTACCGAGATTACAATGCAAACTCTCTGGTTAACTTATTATAAAAATCGGTCCCACCGAGTTTGATAATCGGTCAAATCGAGTTTGCCTGACCAACTCTCTGGAAAGCTAATTACCAAAATCGGTCTCACCGAGTTTGTGTAATTGGTCCTACCGAGATTACGTTATGCCCTAACCCTAACCGAATCGGTCCCACCGAGTTGCATTCCGGTCCCACCGAAAACTCTAATGGTCACATTATTTGCTAAATCGGTCTGACCGAGTTTAACGATCCGGTCCCACCGAGTTTGGTAGATTGTGTGTAACGGTTAGATTTTGTGTGGAGGCTATATATACCCCTCCACCTCCTCTTCCTTCGTGGAGAGAGCCATCAGACTGAACCTACACTTCCAAAGATCTTATTTCGAGAGAGAACTACCTACTCATGTGTTGAGGCCAAGATATTCCATTCCTACCATATGAATCTTGATATCTAGCCTTCCCCAAGTTGCTTTCCACTCAAACCCTCTTTCCACCAGATCCAAATCCTATGAGAGAGAGTTGAGTGTTGGGGAGACTATCATTTGAAGCACAAGAGCAAGGAGTTCATAATCAATGCACCATTTGTTACTTCTTGGAGAGTGGTGTCTCCTAGATTGGCTAGGTGTCACTTGGGAGCCTCAGAGCAAGATTGTGGAGTTGAACCAAGGAGTTTGTAAGGGCAAGGAGATCGCCTACTTCATGAAGATCTACCGCTAGTGAGGCAAGTCCTTCGTGGGCGGCGGCCATGGTGGGATAGACAAGGTTGCTTCTTCGTGGACCCTTCGTGGGTGGAGCCCTCCGTGGACTCAAGGCATAGCGTTACCCTTCGTGGGTTGAAGTCTGCATCAACGTGGATGTACGATAGCACCACCTATCGGAACCACGCCAAAAACATCCGTGTCTCCAAATTGCGTTTGAATCCTCCAATCCCTTCCCTTTACATTCTTGCAAGTTGCATGCTTTATTTCCGCTGCTCATATACTCTTTGCATGCTTGCTTGCTATATGTTGTGAATGTTAAACTTGTGCCTAAACTCCACTCAAACTTTAAAGAAACTAAAAAACTGCAACTTTGGTACTTAGTGTCTAATCACCCCCCTCTAGACACCTCTTCTCAAGGTCCTACAAAAGTATAGCGTAAGTATTTCCCTCAGTTTTGAGAACCAAGGTATCAATCTAGTAGGAGGCTCCTCAAAAGTTCAACGCACCTACACAAACAAACTGAGAACTCGCAACCAACGCAATAAAGGGGTTGTCAATCCCTTCACGGCCACTTGCGAAAGTGAGATCTAATAAAGATAGTATGATAAGATAAATATATTTTGGTATTTTATAATATAGATGCAAAAAGTAAAGATGCAAATAAAAGTAGATTGAAAGCAAATATGATAAGAGACAGACCCGGGGGCCATAGGTTTCACTAGTGGCTTCTCTCAAGATAGCATAAGTATTACGGTGGGTGAACAAATTACTGTCAAGCAATTGATAGAAAAGCGGCGTAGTTATGAGATTATCTAGGCATGATCATGTATATAGGCATCACGTCCATAACAAGTAGACCGACTCCTGCTGCATCTACTACTATTACTCCACACATCGACCGCTATCCAAAGATGCATCTAGAGTATTAAGTTCACAAGAATAGAGTGACACATTAAGCAAGATGACATGATGTAGAGGGATAAACTCATGCAATATGATATAAACCCCATCTTGTTATCCTCGATGGCAACAATACAATACGTGCCTTGCAACCCTTTCTGGCACTGGGTAAGGACACCGCAACATTGAACCCAAAGCTAAGCACTTATCCCATGGCAAGAAAGATCAATCTAGTAGGCCAAACCAAACTGATAATTCGAAGAGACTTGCAAAGATAACTTAATCATACATAAAAGAATTCAGAGAAGATTCAAATATTATTCATAGATAAACTTGATCATAAACCCACAATTCATCGGATCTCGACAAACACACCGCAAAAAGAGATTACATCGAATAGATCTCCACAAGAGAGGGGAGAACATTGTATTGAGATCCAAAAGAGAGATGAAGCCATCTAGCTAATAACTATGGACCCGTAGGTTTGTGGTAAACTACTCACAACTCATCAGAGAGGCAAGGATATTGATGTAGAGGCCCCCCGTGCTTGATTCCCCCTCCGACAGAGTGCCGGCGAAGGATCCAAGATGGGATCTCGCGGATACAGAAGGTTACGGCGGTGGAAATTGTGTTTCGTGGTGCCCCCGGATGTTTTCGGGGTACGTAGGTATATATAGGAAGAAGAAATGCGTCGGTGGCACCGAGGGGCCCACGAGACAGGGGCGCCCTATAGGGGCGCCCTCCTATCTCGTGGAGGCCTCGGCTGCTTCTTGACTTGCACTCCAAGTTCTATGGATCACATTCGTTCCAAAAATCACGCTCCCGAAGGTTTCATTCTGTTTGGACTCCGTTTGATATTACTTTTCTTCGAAATACTGAAATAGGCAAAAAAACAGCAATATGGGCTGGGCCTCCGGTTAGTAGGTTAGTCCCAAAAATGATATAAATGTGTAAAATAAAGCCCATAAACATCCAAAAGGGGCAATATAATAGCATGGAACAATAAAAAATTATAGATACGTTGGAGACGTATCACAGGGACGGACCCGAGCACATGCGCCGTGCCTAGTCTTCTCATGCGAAAGATCCTGGAAAAATACGGTCGGCGCGTGGCTCCCGCGGCGAGTGACAACCAAGCAAGTAATAACCATGGATAACTCATGAGAGGGAGCGAACTAGTTCAGATAGATGCAAGAATGATACATGCCACTGGGACGGACCCGAGCGGCCTAGGGATGATGCAGCCCGAGGGGCGCCCCCAATAGAGTAAACTAAAGATGCAAAAGGATACATGCCGCAGGGACAAGCCCATGCGAACTGGGAATGATGTAGCCTGAGGGGCTCCCAGCTAAATAAACTTGGAAAATGTCACCTGGTTCCGTTGTCGAAGGAATGCTGAAGTAGCAGAAGGCGTGCGCTGAAGAAGCCGCTCCTCATGAGACGCCAAGACCCTGAGCCTCGGGAGGCTCTGGGGGCTCAGGCGGTTCCTTAAGGGCCATCTCCATCTCCGCCAGGAATACGTTATGCTGATACGTCTCCAACGTATCTATAACTTTTGTTGGTCCATGCTATATTATCTACTGTTTTGGACCATACTGGGCTTTATTTTCCACTTTTATATTACTTTTGGGACTAACCTATTAACCGGAGGCCCAACCCAGAATTGCTTTTTTTTGCCTATTTCAGAGTTTCGAAGAAACGAAATATCAAACAGAGTCCAAACGGAATGAAACCTTTGAGAACGTGATTTTCTCACCGAACATGATCCAGGAGACTTGGACCCCCCGTCAAGAAAGCCAGGAGGTGGCCACGAGGGTGGGGGCCGTGCCCTACCCCCCAGGGCGCGCCCCCTGCCTCGTGGGCCCCCTCGTTGCTCCACCGATGTACTCCTTCCTCCTATATATACCTACGTACCCCCGAATGATCAGATACGGAGCCAAAAACCTAATTCCACCGCTGCCACTTTCTGTATCCATGAGATCCCATCTTGGGGCCTGTTCCGGAGCTCCGTCGGAAGGGGGATCCACCATGGAGGGCTTCTACATCATCACCATAGCCACTCCGATGAAGTGTGATTAGTTTACCTCAGCCCTTCGGGTCCATAGTTAATAGCTAGATGGCTTCTTCTCTCTTTTTGGATCTCAATACAATGTTCTCCCCCTCTCTTGTGGAGATCTATTCGATGTAATCTTCTTTTTATGTGTGTTTGTTGAGACCGATGAATTGTGGGTTTATGATCAAGATTATCTATGAGCAATATTTGAATCTTTTCTCAATTCTTTTTATGTATGATTGGTTATCTTTGCAAGTCTCTTGAATTATCCGCTTGGTTTGGCCAACTAGATTGGTAGTTCTTGCAATGGGAGAAGTGCTTAGCTTTGGGTTCAATCTTGCGGTGTCCTTTCCCAAAGGATGTATAAGGCAGCAAGGCACGATTGTATTGTTGCCATCGAGGATAACAAGATGGGGTTTTTATCACATTGCATGAATTTATCCCTCTACATCATGTCATCTTGCTTAAGGCGTTACTGCTTTCATTAACTTAATAGTCTAGATGCATGTCGGATAGTGGTCGATGAGTGGAGTAATAGTAGTAGATGCGAGTCTGCATCTACTTGTCTCGGACGTGATGCCTATATACATGATCATACCTAGATACTCTCATAACTATGCTCAATTCTGTCAATTGCTCAACAAGAATTGCTCACCCACCGTAAAATACTTATGCTCTTGAGAGAAGCCACTAGTGAAATCTATGGCCCCGGTCTATTCTCTATCATATTAATCTTCCATCACTTTATTATTGCTTTGCTTTTTTACTTTGCCTTTTATTTTACCTTGCATCTTTATACCAAAAATACCAAAAATATTATCTATCATCTCTATCAGATCTATCTCTATCAGATCTCACTCTGTAAGTGACCGTGAAGGGATTGACAACCCCTAATCGCGTTGGTTGCGTGGAGCTATTTGTTTTGTGTAGGTACGAGGGACTCACGCGTGGCCTCCTACTAGATTGATACCTTGGTTCTAAAAAACTGACGGAAATACTTACGCTACTTTGCTGCATTATCCTCTCCTCTTCGGGGAAATCCAACGCAAGCTCAAGAGGTAGCAAGAAGAATTTCTGGCGCCATTGTCGGGGAGTCTACGCAAAAGTCAACATACCAAGTACCCATCACAATCCCTTATCTCTCGCATTACATTATTTGCCATTTGCCTCTCGTTTTCCTCTCCCCCACTTCACGTTGCCGTTTTATTCGCCCTCTCTTTTCCGTTTGCCTTTTTTTGCTTGCTTTTTGCTTGCTTGTGTGTTGAATTGCTTGTTTGTCTCGATGGCTCTACCTAGATTTGGTGACCTTCACCTTAAAAGGTTAGAAGAGATAGAAAGCAACGTCAGGAGCTTTATGGTTTTGCAATTTGAGCATAATAATTTCTTCAAGAACGAGCTTAAAGAACAAAAAAGTTTAATGAACTATACGAATAAAGAGCTCGATGATATGTCTAAAGAATTTGATGGTATAAGATCTCAAATTGCTCGTCTTGAGAAGTTGACTGCTGAAATTTCGGATAAGCAGGCTACCTTAGTCAATAAGATGGCCGCTAAACCAAATTTCCATGAAAATAAAGATGAAGATCTAAAAGTTATTGATGTATCCCCTATTAAATCTTTGTTTTGCAATATGAATCTTGATAATGATGAGACTGAATATGATCCATCTTTACCTAGAAGGCGTTCCATAAATTCGGAGTTTTTAGATCTTGATGCTAAAATTGATAGAAGTGAGATTGAAGAAATCAAAACCCTAGATGTTGCTAAACCCACTATTTTGGCTTTCAAGGAATTTCATTATGAAATCTGCTCTTTAATTGATTGTATTTCCTTGTTGCAATCCGTGCTAAATTCTCCTCATGCTTATAGTCAAAATAAAGCGTTTACTAAACATATCGTTGATGCCTTGATGCAATCTTATGAGGAAAAACTTGAGTTGGAAGTTTCGATCCCTAGAAAACTTTATGATGAGTGGGAACCAACTATTAAAATTAAGATTAAGGATCATGAATTTTATGCTTTATGTGATTTGGGTGCTAGTGTTTCCACTATTCCCAAAACTTTGTGCGATTTGCTAGATTTCCGCGATTTTGATGATTGCTCTCTAAACTTGCACCTTTTGGATTCCACTATAAAGAAACTTATGGGAAGATTTAATGATGTTCTTATTGTTGCAAATAGGAATTAATTGCCCGTAGATTTTATCGTTCTTGATATAGATTGCAATCCTTCATGTCCTATTATTCTTGGTAGACATTTCCTTAGAACGGTTGGTGCAATTATTGATATGAAGGAAGGGAATATTAGATCCCAATTTCCGTTAAGGAAAGGCATGGAAAACTTACCTAGAAAGAAAATAAAATTACCATATGAATCTATCATGAGAGCTACCTATGGTTTGCCTACCAAAGATGGCAATACCTAGATCTATCCTTGCTTTTATGCCTAGCTAAGGGCGTTAAACGATAGCGCTTGTTGGGAGGCAACCCAATTTTATTTTTATTTTCTTGTTTTTGCTTCTGTTTAGGAATAAATAATCCATATACCTTCTGTTTATATGTGGTTTTATGCTTTAATTAGTGTTTGTGCCAAGTTAAACCTATAGGATCTTCTTGGATGATAGTTATTTGATCTTGCTGTAATTTCCAGAAACTTTCGGTTCACGAAAATAATTGTTAAAAATCACCAGAATGTGATAAAATAGTTATTCCAATTTCTCATGATCAATAAACAAATGTCCTAGGCCGTCCTATTTTTTCTGAATTTCTGGAGTTCCATAAGTTTGCGTTAGTTACAGATTACTACAGACTATTCTGTTTTTGACAGATTCTGTTTTTCGTGTGTTGTTTGCTTATTTTGATGAATCTATGGCTAGTAAAATAGTTTATAATCCATAGAGAAGATGGAATACAGTAGGTTTAGCACCAATATAAATAAAGAATGAGTTCATTAGAGTACCTTTAAGTGGACTTTTGTTTTCTTTCGCTAACGGAGCTCATGAGATTTCTGTTGAGTTTTGTGTTGTGAAGTTTTCAAGTTTTAGGTGAAATCTTTTGATGGATTATGGAACAAGGAGTGGCAAGATCCTAAGCTTGGGGATGCCCATGGCTCCCCCAAGATAATCTAAGTACACCAAAAATTCAAAGCTTGGGGATGCCCCGGAAGGCATCCCCTCTTTCGTCTACTTCCATCGGTAACTTTACTTGGAGCTATATTTTTATTCACCACATGATATGTGTTTTGCTTGGAACGTCTTGTATTATTTGCGTCTTTGATTTTTAGTTTACCACAATCATCCTTGCTGTACACACCTTTTGACAGAGCCATACATTATTTGGAATTTGTTATAATACTCTATATGCTTCACTTATATCTTTTGAGCTATATAGTTTTGCTCTAGTGCTTCACTTATATCTTTTAGAGCACGGTGGTGGACTTGTTTTATAGAAACCATTGATCTCTCATGCTTCACTTAGATTATTTTGAGAGTCTTAAATAGCATGGTAATTCGCTTAAACAATCCTAATATGCTTGGTATTCAAGATTTGTAAAACTTTCTTTTGAGTGCGTTGAATACTAAGAAAAGTTTGATGCTTGATAATTGTTTTGAGATATGAAGATGGTGATTTTAGAGTCATGCTAGTTGAGTAGTTGTGAATTTGAGAAATACTTGTGTTAAAGTTTGTGATTCCCGTAGCATGCACGTATGGTGAACCGTTATGTGATGAAGTCGGAGCATGATTTATTTATTGATTGTCTTCCTTATGAGTGGCGGTCGGGGACGACGATGGTCTTTTTCCTACCAATCTATCCCCCTAGGAGCATGCGCGTAATACTTTTCTTTGATAACTTGTAGATTTTTGCAATAAGTATATGAGTTCTTTATGACTAATGTTAAGTCCATGGATTATACACACTTTTCTCATCCTTCCACCATTGCTAGCCTTTCTAATACCGCACACTTTTTGCCGGTATCATACACCCACCATATACCTTCCTCAAAACAGCCACCATACCTACCTATCATGGCATTTCCATAGCCACTCCTAGATATATTGCCATGCAACTTTCCACCGTTCCGTTTATTATGACACGCTCCATCATTGTCATATTGCTTAGCATGATCATGTAGTTGACATCGTATTTGTGGCAAAGCCACCGTTCATAATTATTTCATACATGTCACTCATGAATCATTGCATATCCTAGACATCACGGAGGCATTCATATAGAGTCATATTTTGTTCTAAGTATCGATTTGTAACTGTTGAGTTGTAAGTAAGTAAAAGTGTGATGATCATCATTTTTAGAGCATTGTCCTAAGTGAGGAAAGGGTGATGGAGACTATGATTCCCCCATAAGTCGGGATGAGACTCCGGATGAAAAATAAATAAAAAAGAAAGAAAGAAAAGAGGCCATAAAAAAGAGAAAAGGCCCAAATAAAAAATGAGAGAAAAAGAGAGAACGGACAATGTTACTATCCTTTTACCACACTTGTGCTTCAAAGTAGCACCATGATCTTCATGATAGAGAGTCTCTCATTTTGTCACCTTCATATACTAGTGGGAATTTTTCATTATAGAACTTGGCTTGTATATTCCAATGATGGGCTTCCTCAGATTGCCCTAGGTCTTCGTGAGCAAGCTAGTTGGATGCACACCCACTTAGTTTCTTTTGTTGAGCTTTCATATACTTATAGCTCTAGTGCATCCGTTGCATGGCAATCCCTACTCACTCACATTGATATCTATTGATGGGCATCTCCATAGCCCGTTGATACGCCTAGTTGATGTGAGACTATCTTCCCCTCTTTTTGTCTTCTCCACAACCAGCATTCTATTCCACATATAGTGCTATATCCATGGCTCACGCTCATGTATTGCGTGAAAGTTGAAAAGTTTGAAAATTCTAAAGTATGAAACAATTGCCTGGCTTGTCATCGGGGTTGTGCATGATTTAAATACTTTGTGTGGTGAAGATAGAGCATAGCCAGACTATATGATTTTGTAGGGATAACTTTCTTTGGCCATGTTATTTTGAGAAGACATGATTGCTTTGTTAGTATGCTTGAAGTATTATTATTTTTATGTCAATATTAAACTTTTGTCTTGAATCTTCGAATCTGAATATTCATACCACAATTAAGAAGAATTACATTGAAATTATGCCAAGTAGCACTCCGCATAAAAATTATCTTTTTATCATTTACCTACTCGAGGACGAAAGGTGAATTAAGCTTGGGGATGCCCGATATGTCTCCAACGTATCTATAATTTTTGATTGCTCCATGCTATATTATCTACTGTTTTGGACCATATTGGGCTTTATTTTCCACTTCTACATTACTTTTGGGACTAACCTATTAACCGGAGGCCCAAAATTTTAATTGCTGTTTTTGCCTATTTGAGTTTCAAGAAACGGAATATCAAACAGAGTCCAAACGGAATGAAACCTTCGAACGCGATTTTCTCACCGAACATGATCCAGAGACTTGGACTCCCCGTCAAGAAAGCCAGGAGGTGGCCACGAGGGTGGGCGCGCCCTACCCCAGTATGCGCCCAGGCCTCGTGGGCCCCCTCAGACAGGACCTCAAGCGATCGATCTTCGTGCTCAAGTGTCATCCCTGGATCAAGAATGTCGACACCACACAGTACTTGAAGGATTTATAACAGAGTAGCAATCACACACTTATTACTTCGAATGTCTCCAAAGGAGAACTTATTACAATAAACATGGCTTAAGGCCATCTAATAACAATAACAGCGGAAGGCTTGGAAGAATAGCGAGTCCATCAACTCCAACGGCATCACCGAGTAAAGGACCATGACCTAAGGCACCTTACTCGTCGTCTGAAAAGTCTACAACATGAACGTTGTAGCTCGAAAACGGGTCAGCACATGGAATATGCTGGCAATGTAACACATAGAGAGTAATGAAGGAAATAAGCTATACTACATGCATATATGGCTGGTGGAAAGCTCTATGGTTACAGTTTTGTGTAAAGCCAGTTTTTCCCTACATCAAAGGAATAAATTTTATTTAACTATCATGGTGGTTGTTAAACATTGAGAATGGTTGACATCATTCTCAAACCCAATTAAGCATCATCATTAAACCCAAACAAATTATATTAAGTAACGTGATGAGATTCACATGATAATCCAAGAACTAGATACTCAAGATGTCCATAACCGGGGACACGACTAACCATGATTAGTTTGATACACTCTGCAGAGGTTTGTGCACTTTTCCCCACAAGACTCGATCTCCTCCGTTAAGATTCTCGCACTATATGGTGTTTGAGAAACGGATGACCGAGACATAGTCTTTCAGAAGCGCTGGCACCTTACGAATGGGTAGACCGTACCAACCTACATCCCCTAAATCTGCTAGTCTACCACTGTAAGAGTTCGCACGACTTAGTCAACTATGCTAGAGCCCATAGTAGCTTGTGGCTCCACATGGAAGTTTCTAGCATGAATAATCTCATGACCCCTTTGAGCCTGGGTGGTGGTCCAAAAAGAAACAGGCAATCCTGGAATACCCAGGTACCTCAATCCACCCAGATGTGTGTTTAAGTTGCCACCTTAGATAAACCATTAATTAACAATCTCATAACTGTCATGGATACACTCACCCAATCCACGTCTACTAGCATAGCATGGCATAATAAGCAAATGTAGGAGTAACTCCCAAGGGTTTGATAATGAAACAGGTAATAGGTACAACCTCATCTACTTCCCAAAACCCACAATTTAATTAGATCCTAATCATGCAATGTTTGAAGATTGATCTAATGCATAAAAACTGGGTATGAAAAGGGATATGATCAAAGTGTTACTTGCCTTGCCGATGATCCTTGAAACCTAGAGATTCAAAGTAGTAAGCGGCGCACTCCGGGTACTCTATCGCAAACAAACAAACACACAATAAGCACTCAACTAATGCACATGTAAAACTCCAAATAAAAGATCTAACCAGAAAGTTCAACTTAAGAACTCCGGTTTGCAAAAAGAATGAAATCAAACGAAGCAACGAAAGTCAAGCGGCGAAAGAAAACAACTTCGTTTTACTAATCTAGATCTAAGTCAGATTTTACAGAAGCAAAAAACTTGTTTAAGTTGGTTAAACGGATAGAGGGTTTCGAGACGAAACTCCGGGCGCTTGAATCGCCTGATTTCGATAAACGAGCGAAAAGTTATACTAAAACGAAAATCGGATCAGAAATCGCGATCAGAAATAATCGCGAAAAAATCCGAGAAAAAGAAAAACGACGAACAGCTTAACGAACGAACGTTCATTAACTGGGTCTAAACGATGAACACGTTCGTTAAAACAAACGTACGAGCGAACGCTCGCTATTTAACCGAACCGAAAATAAACCGATCTAAAAAAATGAAACTAAAAAATAAAAATAAACCGCGGCTATTAAAATAAAAAACCGGGCGGTTTTCTAAAGAAAACCACCGGCGACGGCGGCTACCTCGGCGGCGGGTCCGGCGAGGGCGGCGGGGTCGGGTGGCGCTGGCGCTGGCGGTTGGCAGCGCGAGGCGGCGGCGGGCTAGGGTTAGGGTTTCGGGCCGGGCGTGAGGGCTGGGCGGCGTGGCGGTTTGACTGGGCGGCCGGTGGCGCTATTTAAAGCCCCGCCAGAGGAGTCTGGCCGAACCGCCCATAAGCGGTTCGCGTTTTTAAATAATAACGCATGTAAAAACAAATAAAAGAAATACTAAACGGACTCGAAAAATCCCAAAATAAATTTTCCCCGGCTTGTAAAATCAAGCCAGACAAGATGAACATTTATTTGGGGCCTAGATGCAATTTTGAAAAACGCATACTTTTTTCTAATTTCAAATAAAATGGCGAAAAACTCCAAAATAAAAACGTATTTGATTTTATTATTAAATCCTCAATATTTCTTTATTTTGGGAAAGTCATTTTATTCCCTCTCTCATATTTTTGTAATAGAAATAATTGATGATAAAATAATTAAAATCAAATTATCCTATTCTCAAAATTTGAGAAAACTCTTATATGAATATAACGTAATCCCCAACTCTCTCCGTGGGTCCTTGAGTTATGAGAATTTCTAGGATCAAAACCAAAAGCAAATAAAATATGATATGCATTGATGATCTAATGTATAACATTCCAAATTGAAAATTTGGAATGTTACAAACCTACGCCCCTTAAGATGAATCTCGCCCTCGAGATTCGGGGTTGGCTAGAAAATAGGTGAGGTGGTCCTTTAGCAAATCTTCCTCTCGCTCCCAGGTGGCTTCATCCTCGGTGTGGTGGCTCCACTGAACTTTGCAAAACTTGATAACCTTGCTGCGGGTAACTCGGCTGGCAAACTCGAGAATCTTAACTGGTTTCTCCTCATAGGTCAAATCGTTATCCAACTGAATCGCTTCCAATGGCACCGTATCTCTTAGTGGTATTTCCGCCATATCTGCATGGCACTTCTTCAACTGAGAAACGTGGAACATGTCGTGAACACCTGACAATCCCTCGGACAATTCCAACTTATACGCAACTTCTCCCATGCGCTCCAAAACTTTGTACGGTCCCACAAAACATGGCGCTAACTTTCCTTTAACTCCAAAACGCTTGACTCCTCATAGTGGAGATACTCGAAGATAAACTCTGTCTCCGACTTCATGTACTGTCGCCTTGCGTTTTGAATCCGCATAGCTCTTCTGCCTAGATTGGGCTACCTTAAGCCTATCGCGAATCAACTTCACTTTCCGTTCAGACTCCTTAATCAAATCTGGTCCAAACAACTGGCGGTCTCCAACTTCATCCACAATGAGGTTCTCGCACCTCCTTCCGCATAAGGCTTGAAAGGGCCCTCTTCAAACTGGTTTGGTAGCTGTTGTTATAAGAAAACTCCGCATATGGCAAGTTGTCATCCCAACTTGATCCATAATCCAATGCACATGCTCTCAGCATATCCTCCAAAATCTAGTTGACTCTCTCGGTTTGTCCATCTGTCTGGGGATGAAAAGCTGTGCTAAACTCTAGTCTGGTTCCCAAAGTTTCGTGCAACTGCTTTCCAAAACTTTGAGGTGAATTGGGTTCCTCTATCCGACACGATACTCCTCGGAACTCCATGCGGACATACGATTCGGTCATGTATATCTTAGCCAATTTGGCAATCGTTGTAGGTAGTCTTCACTTTGGAATGAAATGAGCTACCTTTGTCAAACGATCAACTACAACCCAAATCGAGTCATAGCTTTGAACGAGTCTGGGCAATCCGTGATGAAATCCATGCCTAATTTTCCCACTTCCATTCGGTATTGGCAATGGTCAGTAACAATCCTCACCGCTTCGATGTTCTCGCCTTCACTCTCGACATACATCACAAACTGCTACATACTCAAAGAATATCCTTCTTCATTCCGGTCCACCGTAAAGTATCCTTCAAATCCAAATACATCTTGGTATTTCCTGGGTGGATCGAATACGGCCAATCATGGGCCTCTTGCAAAATCAACTTCACGATCTCCGGATCACTTGGCACATAAACGCGGTCCTCAAACCATAAGGTATCGTGCTCATCCTCACGAAATCCCTTAGCTTTTCCCTTGCTCATTTTCTTTTTAATAGAGGCAATCTCCTTATCCGTCTTCTGAGCTTCTCTAATCTTATCCATCAAAGTAGACTGTATTTCTAATGTCGCTACATAGCTTTGTCGGAACTATTTCCAAACATAGCTCTCAAATTCCTCGGCTAATTCTTTTGGTAAACCTCCGGTCATTAGTGTGTTGACATGGCTCTTGCGGCTCAACGCGTCTGCTACTACGTTAGCCTTTCCGGGGTGATAATGCAATCTCATATCGTAATCCTTAGTGAGCTCCAACCATCTCCTCTGCCTGAGATTTAACTCCTTCTGCGTGAAGATGTACTTCAAACTCTTGTGATCCGTGTACACCTCAAAGTGGTTTCCAATAAGAAAATGTCTCCAAGTTTTCAGTGCGTGCACTATGGCTCCTAACTCTAAATCACGAGTAGCATAATTTAACTCATGAGGCTTAAGCTATCGTGAAGCATATGAAAAAACCCTTCCCTCTTGCATAAGCACTGCTCCAAGTCCTCGATGTGGAGCATCGCAATACACCTCGTAATCCTTGCTTTGATCTGGCAGAATTAACACTGGTGAGGTAACCAAACGTTTCTTCAACTCTTGGAAACTAGCCTCACATTCCTCGGTCCAATTGAACTTAGTGTCCTTCTTCAACAACTCCGTCATAGGCTTCGCAATCTTCGAGAAATTCTC